>CM075688.1:44730298-47487798 GCA_037954015.1 Psophocarpus tetragonolobus | reverse complement strand
TCCCGCATGAGGGTGTTTTTGCATGTATCCATAGGGTCTAAATCCATTTTGCCATCCCTAACTGTAGTATTAAATTATTCCATTGTTTATTAAAAGTAATAATGATTAAACACTTTATTATTTTTAATAATCAATGCAATTAACAATGTTAAAATTTAATCTTATTTTAAGAATAAGTTTAAAGGAGTTATTTTCATTCTAAAATTTTATTTTATGGTTTAAAAGTTGCAATAAATAAACGATCTTAATCATTAGATTTCAAGTAAATGAAATAAGTGGATCCTCTTTCAAAGTTTGCAACTCGTGAAACTGGTTCAGCAAAGCTCACATCTAAACAAACTTATTATACTTGAGCTTACACTTGCCTACAAAGCTCGTAAGTCAATTAGCATAAAAACATTAAAAAAATTGTTACATTTTAAATTATTATAAAAATTTAATATATAACTAAAGTCACCCTATAATGGGTTAAACAAATAATTAACAAAAAAATTTATATCTAAAGTCATGTTGAAATTGATAAAATAGTACATTTTGGTAGTCCCACATTGTTCAAGGTATGTTGGAGGAAGTCACACATCACTTGAGATGAACAACGGAGTAGGTGAACTAGGCTATATAATGAATTCAAATCCATAGTATCAAAGCGCACCAGTCAAAAACACTTTAAGCTTGTATTTGACTTTTCTTATACTTTTATTTTAGAGTGTTGTAAGGTTTAGTTATTTACTTTCTTTGGAATGTGTGGATATAAAAATTTTCACATAGTGTTATTTTCTAGTTGTCATTAGACAATGGTCGTGGTTTTAACTTCGGTTTTGGGGTTTTCATGTTATATTCTTGTATTATTTGTTTCATCTTACTTCTCTCTTAAAAGAATAATTCTCAAGGGGTAATGATGTCTTCTTTTACCCAACAATGGTATCAGAGTCTATGGTTTGGTAACATATTCTTAGTATACTCTGTGGTTATAGTCTAGTCTGATCTTTCGCATCAGAAAAGAGTAATTCCTTGTTTGAGAATCATCATTGGTTGGTGCAATGTCTTATGTAGGTGTTGTCATATGAAACATGGAGAAAGTTTGATGGAAGGATGAGTCATTACTAGTAGGTCCACATATGTACATGGGCATTGGCTAACATTGATACAATGTGCATGGTGATTGTATATGAACATTGGTTGACATTGATGCAAGGTGTTAGGCATGGAAATTCTTGGAGTAGTATATACTCTTTATGATGAAGTATGATTGTCGGTATAAACAATGATTATCGGTTTATATAACAAAGAAAAAGAAAATTCTTCGGGTGGTCTAATTCCAAGTGAGTATATTCTTTATGGTGATGTATGATTGTTGGTATAGATAATGATTTTACCAGTGTGGTAATGAAAACCAAAATGTGTTTATTTTAATCATGGTGGAGATGGTTAAAGTTGATAAAATAATACATTTTGGTAGTCCCACATAGTTCAAGGTATGTTGGACGAAGTCGTATATCACCTGAGATGAATAAGGGAGTGGGTGAACTAGGCTCTATAATGGACTTGAGTACATGGTATCAAAGTGCACCAGTAAAAAACGCTTGAGTTATTAAGTTACTTGCTTGTATTTGACTTTTCTTATACTCTTGTTTTAAAAATTTTCACATAGTGTTATTCTCTAGTTGTCATTAGACAAAAATAGTGGTTTTTTCTCTGATTTTAGGGTTTTCACATTATGTTATTGTGTTATTTGTTTTATTTTACTTCTCTTTTTAAAAGGATAATTCTCAAATGATAATGACGTCCTCTTTTACCCAACAGTGGTATCAAAGCCTATGGTTTGGTAAGATATTCTTAGTATGTTTTGTGGTTATAGTCCAGTCTGATCTTTCACATTAAAAAAGGGTAATTCCTTGTTAGAGAATCATTCTTAGTTGGTGCAATGTCTTTTGTAGGTGTTGTCATATGTGGCATGGAGAATTTTCCACATTAGTATAGTATGTTCATCATCATATATATTTCTCGAACTACCTTTTGTGCATGAAATCATTAAGGGAATCTGATTATTGCATGTAAGGATGACAAAAAAATTCACGCCCATGGATACCCGTGAATAAAACTTGTGAAAATAATTGATGTTGTTGGTTTTGTGGGATGCAACAATTTTCTAGCAGAAAGGGAGTTTTGAAGGCAATTCATTTTTAAGGGTGAAGTGTAAATGGGGTGATAAGGATGAGGTGATGATGTTGGTCAATGTGTATGCTCTGATAGTACGAGAGAAGCAGTCTTGCTAGAAGGAGATTTTAAGGTGTAAGGAAGTGTGAGGGGAGAAGTGTTGGGGTGGGTATAATAGGGATTTCAACTCTGTTACGTGCGAAGAGTAACAAAAGGGAGTCTAGTTCAGTCAATGGGTTAAGGACATGGTACTCTTTAATAAATTTATAGAAGATGGTGAATTGTTTGACGTGCCTATTAGCAAAAGGAAGTTTACTTGACACTAGCATGATGGAAAAAAGATGAGCAAGCTAGATCAATTTTTTTTTATCTTTAAGGTGTTCTTATAGTTGTGGGGGAAGGTTGAGCAATGAGGAATACAATGCAATATGATCATTGCCCTATCATGTTGCAAGAAGTTGAGGTGAATTGGGGCCCAAAGCCTTTTAGAGTTCTGAATTGTTGGTTTGAAGATAAACTGTTTGGACCCTTTGTGGAAGATGAATGGAAAAACCTGGAAGTGAAGGGGCAAAAGGCATTTGTGTAGAAAGAGAAAATTAAATTGATGAAAGGAAAACTGAAATGTGGAATAAGCATGTGTTTGGAGACATCGACAATAATGTTGCAGAAGGTCGAACAAGGTTAAATGAGTTTGATTTGAAAGAGGAGGAAAGTGGTTTCGATGAGGTTAAGGTTCGGGATACAGTGGAGTGCATGGAAAAGTTAAGAAAGTGGTTAAGGAGGATGTGCTCACTGTTGCGGCAAAAGTCAAGGGTACAATGACTAAGAAAAGGAGATGCCAATTTGAATTTTTTTCATAGAGCATTGGTGAAGAAAGGAAATCAAATGAAATTTTGAGTCAACTTTGAAGCTGAGGAAGTCACAGGGGTGGCTAGACTTAAAAAGGAAGTTACGGAGCATTTCCATTGCTTTCAGAATCAGGATTGATGTCAACCTCAATTGGGTGTTTATCCTTCCGTTAGCTAACAGTAGGGGCACATGATGAGCCAGAAAAGCCTTTCTCAAAGGTAAAAATTAAAGAAACAGTTTGGGATTGTGATAGTGACAAGAGTCTAGGCCCTAACAACATAAATTTTCAATTCCTCAAGGAGTTTTGGCATTTAATAAAAGGAGAGCTCTTGGACTTTTTTAAGGAGGTTCATGCAAATGGCAAGCTAATCAAGGGATTTAATAACTCCTTTATTTCTCTCATTCTAAAAACATCATGCTCTCATGGGATGAATGACTATCACCCCATTTCAATGATTGGTTGGATTTATAAAGTTCTAGCAAGCGTCTACGAGAGGTAATCTAGATGATCATTATGAAAATCAATGAACTTTTGTTCAGGGAAGAAAAATTCTAGTTGGAATATTAATAGTGAATGAGATGGTTGAGGATGCGAGGAAGAAAGGGTTGTCTGTTTAAAGGTTGATTTTGAAAAGGCTTATAACTCCATCAGCTGAAATTACTTATGGCATGTGAGGAAAAAGATAGGGTTTGAGGTGAAATGAACTAGGTGGATACAAGAATATATGACATCGGCAAGAGAGTCTGTGTTGTAGAATTGCAGTCCCACAGAAAAGTTTGGGATTGGGAAGGAACTTAGACAAGGGACCCCTTATTTCCATTTCTGTTCCTTATTGCGGTTAAGGGCCTAAGTAAAGTGGCTCAATGTGCGGCAGAGCAAAGCCTTTGGAAAGGTTATAACTTTGGGAGCGGGGATACTTATGTCTCTCATCTGTAGTTTGTAGATGACATACTATTAATAACATAGATAGCTGGGAAAACTATTCAGGTAATGAAAACAGTTTTGTTCAATTTTGAATTAGTCTCGGGCTCAAGGTAGACTTTAACAAAAGTTAGATTATGGTGTGAATATTCATGAGTCACGACTGCTTGGGCATCAACTGTGGGAAATTGCAAGATAGGATGCACACTGTTCAAGTACTAAGGATCCCAATTAGGGGCAATCTTGCAAAATTTGGAGATGTGGAAACGGTAATGGACATTGTAAAGAGGTGTTAGGCAGGATAGGAGAATAAATGTGTGTATGGATGGAAGAGTCGTGAGTCGTGCTTATCAAAGGTGTATTATCTGTGCTACCAAATTACTTTTTTTCATTGTTGAAGGCTCTTAAAAGGTATCATAACTTCAATCTTTATTTTGTAACTTTTTATGGGTAGGAAAGAAAAGGTGTGGGAAGGCTAAGTGGACGTCTTGGAAAAAAAATGTATCGGTCAAATGAGGAAGGGGACTGGGGTTGAGAGATGTGATGAAATTTAATCTTGCTTTGTTAGGGAAATGAAAGTGGAGAATGAGGGTGGAACCAAATAATTTGTGGCTAAAAGTCTTGAAGTCAAAATATGAGTGTGTGGATGGGCCTTGGAAGGGGAAGAGTAATTAGTGTTCACAATGGGGGAATGATTTGAGCTCCATTGATATGGACGAGAGTGGGTATGTGAGTTGGTGGTCAAATAACACACATAGACACTTAGGGGATGAAAGGGACACCAATTTTTTATGAAATAGGTGGTTAAGGGATCATAATCTGCAACATGACTTTAACTATCTCTTTAAGGACATATGAGATGAAGGGGAGAAGAAATGGAAATGGGATTGGTGGAAGGAGCTTTTTGAGTAGGAGAAGGAGTTGGTAGAGGATTAAGGAATAGATTGGGTACCCTTGCTGTTTCAAATAGGGAATAGGATCTGTGGATATGGGCCGCAACAAGGACATGAGTTTACACTATCTCTTCAATATACAAAGTTTTGGTACCAGACACATGCAGCAAAAGGATGAGTTCTTCAACTTAATTTTGAGCAAAAGAAGTCCTCGAAAAGGTTCAATTATGGGCTTGACGACTAAAAACTTATGGATTACCAACTCGGACCAATTTGGTAAAGCAATGAATTATTCAAAATGAAGCAAATAGGCATGGGCTATGTGACGGAATGGTGGAATCAAAGTCTCATCTCTTCTTCTCATGCTCAATAAGTGTTAGAGTTTGGTCTGAGTTATGTGCTTGGTGGGGACTATCTACGATACTACATGTGAACATCTGAAGTCACAAACTACAGTTCATGGGATTGGTTAGTAGAAACAAAGCAAAAAGGATGGCATGGTCGTATGTGGGATTTACGAGTGTCTGACATCTCTGAAAAGCACACAATGACTCAATATTTTATAGCTAATCTCCTAATGTTCAGACTATTGTACTTGCAACATAACTTAGTTCTTGGGAACGGAGTAGGTTAGTGCAACTAACTTCACACTGCTTTGCAAAGTGAGTGATGAATTTTTCATTTTGTTTATAGGGAAGTTGAGATGATTAGGCTTAGAACAATCAACCAAGAGGGAGGGTGAATTGGTTTTTAAAAGTTTTTCAAAGACTGCCTTCAAAAATAGACTTTTTAAAATTTGAATATAAGTGTTGAATCAAGTATGCTTGTAGCAATTTTGGAGTGATAAAAATTTGACCTCTTTACAATTAACACAATCAAGAATGCACAAATTAATTCACTTCATATTATAAACAAATTTATCAAATGGATCAATGATGCATGCCTCCCTTGATCTTTTTCTAGAGGTTTTCTTCTTTGGTGAAATGGTTTGTGGAGAGGTAAGAAGTAAGGTGGTTTTAAGTGCCACTTAAGGTAAGATAAGCCTAAGAGGGAAAGTTTGCCACAAGGGATGGAATCCTTGATAAAAACCTAAGAAATTCTCAAAGAGAGAAGGGTGGGCACTAAGAGAATTTTGGCCAATTCAAGGTTTTTCCATTCAATAAAGTGTAAAAAATACAAGAGTGTGAAGGAGCACCTTTTTATAGAGAGAGCTAACCTTTTGGACAAGTTAAGAAGGAAAGGAAGGGTTAAGATTAAAAGGAGTCATCCAAGGGAGGAGGATTGAAGCCCAAAGTCCAATCAACCCCCTCCTTTAGATGAGAATTGGTGCCCAAGCTACCTCATCCAAGGTCCAAGATTACTCCTTTATTAGTTTTGGGTTTTATTTAGGAAAAGAGGGTATAGTTATCAAACTACCCCTTTATTTCCTAAATAAAGGCTCAAAAGCTAAGCTTACCCCTTCTTATTACTAAGACACCTCCTAGAAAATTAAATGGACTAATACATGTCCAAAATAAAATTCTAGGTTCCTAAAAGAAAAATTACAAGTAAATAAGTCATGACTTGCATAACTTGATGGTCATATGGAGGTGAGATCTTCCTCCCTCGACTCTAGTCATGTCTTCTTCTATTCTCCTAGCCATGACCCTAGTGATGGGGCCCTTGCTTGGAGAGCATGCATCAATCAATTAAGTGAAATTAGAACGAAAGCAATTTGAATCATAAAGAGAGATATGATAGAGAAAGAGGCAATACACAACAATTATACTAGTTCACCCAACTTGTACTATGTCATATTTTTCAATGCTCAAGACTACCTGTCTTGGATTCAAAATGCACCGGAATCAATTGAGTTTATACACATAAACTCATAGGCATATGAAACCACACATGCAAGAATTGAAAACCTATCAAGAGTTGATTGTACACCATGCAACACCTATGCATGAAATCAACCAACCTAAGAAACCTATCTAGATTACCTTTATGTCATCAAAACGTAAAAACGAAAAAAAAAATTGATATCACTTGAGAATATTTAACAAATATATAATAGTTTAGGTTTATCAAGAATGTAAAAAGATATAGTAGAGAGTATCTTTGATTATTGATTGATCTTTATTTGATCTTTCTTGAGCCAGTTAGGAAAGGGTATAAGCATTTTTCTCTTCTCTAAAATCGCACAAACTTATTTTCTAGAATTGATTTTCGAATTGTGCGTGTCTTAGACAAATTTGAGTTTCAACCTTTTATATAAAACATTCCCAACATTGTTTTAATAGATTAAATCAAGCAATTAAAGTAAATGCTTAATTGATTCAATTGTTCTTTGCACCAGTTTTAGCGTACAAGATCATTTTAATCATTTTAATCAATTAACATAAGTATTTAATCTTGAAATAAACAATTAATTGACTATGAGGGAATTTAACATATTAAAACATCAATCTTACATCTTATCCTATCAAATTACTTCACAGACTCAATTCCTTGCAATATCTTGCAACATCAATATAACATGATTTTCAAAACATTTTAAGTCATAATCTCATTCACGCTTTCATGACTAAATCAAGTTTTAAGAATCATTCAAGATTAAAGATATTTCTACACTAATGAATCAAGATTAAAGCTAACCTATATGGATGCATGAAATGTATCACAAACATTCAAGCAATAAAAGCTAGTAACATCCATTTTAGATAATGTTAGAGTTCATCATCAAAACCTAACATTATAATAACACTTTTGTCTTCTTTGCATCATGAGAGAATCTTCAACAAAAATGGGGTCCTATTTTGTCCCTTATGGGATGACAAGTGGGGCTTTTGAACTTTGTCTCTAGGGGCATCTTTTCCTATTTTTTCTGTTTTTGTTGCTAACCTAAAAGGCATGACTTATACTATTTGGTGTTTATATTTCGTTTAATATAATTTATTGGCTTATAAAAAAATTAAATATTTAGTTATGAAAATTTATAATTATAATAATTTATAGTTTAAATATATAATAAATTTATATTATTAAAATATATTATAATTATTTTAAATACCTATTTTAAATTTTGTTAAACACTTAGAACTAACTTTTCAGTTTATTTGCTAGTTTTTCAGGTTTCAGCTTTGCACTAGGATTTTAACTTTCAGCTAATTTTTCAGTTAGTTTTGTCAAACACACTTACAATTTTGTATCAATAATAAAAAAATAAAATTGAAACTTCAATATAATAAAAAGTATTAAAAAAAGAGTTTAATTAGTATGTTCTAACAGTGTAAAAAATATTACACTCACATTTAATCATATTTTTTATTTATATGACTTTTAAATATTAGTTAATAAAATTAACAAATTTACTATAAATTAAGAACTGTGATTAAATGTCAATATAAAAAGTTTTATACTTACAGAATATATTAATTAAACTTTAAAAGAAAAGTAGTACACCAAAACAAATTTTCAATATTATGAGTTTTTTTATAGAAATATTACGAGGTTATTAGTGGAGAGGTGGTGGGGTTTTTTAATCTATTTGTATGATGTTACAAGAATTACAACAAAAATTAAATCAACCTCTACCTGTCAGTGAAGGCTCTTCTAGTTTTATTTTTGCGACTCTCTCTGGTTGAATTACTATCACAAGATTATAACCATAGAAACTGAGAAACCATTAATCTAGTGGTATCCCAGTACGCGTAAAACAAAGAGGACAATAGGAATTAAGAGAGAGATATGAGTTGAACCGATTTTATTAATTAACTTACTTTTCAGCGAAGACATATGTTAACTAATTAATGTTTACCTTTAAAAAACTAGCTTAATTTTAGTAAATATAAATCAACACTTTAGTCTCCGAAAATTATAAATATTAACAATTAGACCACTAAAAAAATTTAATAAACTTAGTTCTTTAATAAATATGTTATTACACAAGTTGATAATAAAAGTGTTTTAATCAGAATATATAGCACATAAAAAATGTTATCTAAAACATTTTTAAAAACTAACGAACATAAAATTAAAAAATTCTGAGACTATAATTTTTCAAGAGTAAACATATGTCGGAAAACACTCTTGGTTATTCAATTTTGGCTTTCCTTCGCTATATGCTTTACAATGGGAAGGGATAGGCAAATAGTGATTATTGTCTAAGCGAAAGTACCAAACATGTTTTTATTTACCTTTGCTTAATTAACTCTTTTTTTCCTAAAAAATACTACTCTTATTTTTTTAGTCTTCAGTATGTTTTTATTTAAAATATAATATGACTAATATTTTGTGATATGATATATTACGCGTTACTAAAAATTAAAAAGTTGATGTTTTTAAAGTTTATTAACAATAATAATTTTAATTTTTAAAAAATTTATGTGTCATTATTATTTATTATTTTCAATTATGTAAAATAGATGACCTAACAAAATGTTAACTATGTTATCACTTAATTTTAGACAACTAACAAAAAAAATACTTTTTCAAACAAAATATTGTGGAGAATAAAATTAAAAGAGAAAAAAATCTATGCATTGATAATATAAAAAATTTTAAACTGCCATTCAATTACAATTACAACACTTCATAATAAATTTGTTGACTTTATTAATTAATATTTTAAAAATCATATAAATAAAAGATTATAATAAATCTGTTGACTTTATTAATTAATATTTTAAAAATTATATAAATAAAATATTATGATTGAAAGTTAATAAATAAAATATTATGATTGAAAGTTAATATAAAATTTTTCTACATTATAAGTGTAAGATTTAAATTCAAATTAAAATATAACTTTATAAGACTAAAATAAAATAATGTATATTCTATGGACTAAAAAATTAATTTAAGCTATTCACTTTTAAATGAAGAGTTTTAAACTTAAGATGGAGAGAAAACTCATTTTGATGATATGTTGTTTGTTTCCTTTCAAAAATACTTTTGCACATAAATTGTTTTCTTGAAACCTAATTTTGTAAATGTAAGATTTGAATTACATTTACGAAGTTAATTTGTAAACTTATGTTTAACTCAAATTTAAATTTATAAACCTTTATCCAAACATGTTCTTAAATACACCAAGGTTTTCTACTCAGTCTAGGATTTGGAGAAATACTTTTGGAAGAGCTTGGTTATATACTTATATATCGGAGTGGGACCTGAACTTTAGGGAAATTTGCATTGAAAATGACTTTTCTATGGTGATTGTCTTCTTTCTTCCCATAACAGTCAAAGGTTCCATAATTTTGTAGCAGAAGTAAGCTATTACAGGCTGACAGCCACTTCATTTTGTTTTTATTCCTGTTAGTTTTTTCTATATATCCCCCAAAAGTTCAATAGTCATAGAAAAACTTGATATTCAGAATGAAATGGTTAGAGTTTGTATTGCAGTGATTTATAAATTGAATGTCCTTGACATTTATCATAGTTGTTATTATTTAGTAATTTCATTGATTTGAGAAGTTGCAATATGGATGTACTTAATTTGGAAAGATATCCAAGACAGATAAAAAAGGAGGTGGAGAAAAGATATCCAAGAGAGATAAAAAGGGAGGTGGGACAATTCTATGCAGGAAACCTCCGGCTGTTTTATTAAATGTCATTATTAATTTCTGACTCTTGTGCTGCTAGGAACATTTCACTGTGTACAAGCACATAATTCTTCATCCATTTAGCAGATGCTTACTATTCATTATGATGCAATTAATGAATAAACAAGCATTCTTCTTTCATTAGCAATTAGACTTGGCAACATTATAAAATCCTTAAAATTTCTTTTTCATCATTGATCAATGCTCAGTCAATTACTGATATGACAGTAATTAACAGCTAAAGAAAATATATTAGGCTGCCAAGGCACATAGCCGGTAGCAGAAAAAGTGGACTGGAAAGGTATCTCTTCGCTTTGTTCCTTATTCCTTTAATAAGCATGATCCTGCCAAATTAGCTTACGTTTTATACCCCAATTATGGAATTTATCAATCCACATGTGTGATTTTTAACCTTATCCAAATAAACACAGCAAGAAAATGCATTCAAAGGAGGCATCAGATGACACACTTCATTTTTTCCAACAAAAGAAAAGGAAAAGAAACCATTAAGAGTCAAGTACACTCTTCTTATGAAAGAGAAATCACTGTCATTTATCCTTAATTTCTCGTAACATTGAACACCCACAGAGTAATATTTTTTCATCTCATTCAACACCCATTAATGATCCATGACCCTATTTTAACCAAAGAACATGTCTCAAAGGACATGCTAACAAACATAAAACAAAAATGGCCTTCATCAATTACTATCTAAACAACAGCATATCAATAAATACAAAAGAGCCACAAGAGATTACTAAGATAATAAAACATCAATTCCCTTTTATTAAAAACAAAACCTTTTTGAATACCCTTAGTTTCCCCTTTTCATGATTAGTCTTGACTCATCAAAGACACATCTAAACTTACCCGACAAAAAAAGTTCCAGCAGCTATATAAACAAAAAGGAAGTCTGTGTTTCCAAGTACAGAACCTAACCATGGAAAAAGCCTAACAAGTTATGTGAGAACATACTCTACAGTTCAGAGTGAGTTCATTCAGACATGCATCTTAATTTGCAATGGCTGAGAATTGAGTATCAAAAACCCCAACTCAGGAGAACCCCTTCCCAAGCTTCTGAATGGCACAAAACATTTTCCTCCTGGACCCAACAGCATTAATCCCCATATCCTTAAGATCCTCCAAGGTTAACAAGGGCAAAACCTCGTCATCAACCTCGTGAATTTCAAAAAGGGGAGCGTAACGACCCAACCCTAACCCATTGAGCCAAATTCTAACCCCATCTTCTCTTCCATTATTCCTATCGAGGTAATGCTGCACCTCTCTTTCTTCATCCACGCCCAAATTCTCCATAATAGGGCTCTGCTCCCTCAAGGGGCTCTCGGAGAGTTCCGCGTCGAAATCCCGGTGGTGGAACTCCTCGTCGACGACCACGTCGTCTTCGCCGTCGATTCTGGAAACCCAATTCGATCTGATTCGCTTGGCGCCGCGCTTCTTCGACTCCTTCACTCTCCAGCTCCCAATCACCACGCTGTCCATGTTGCCGTCGCTCTCTAGGGTTTCGCCGAACTCCGCCGCTGGTGTTAGGTTGATCAGCGGGCGGGTCTTCGAGGGTTTTCCTCCTCCTCCGCCGCCGCCGGAGTTTCGGGGGTGGTCGAAGGCGACGCGCCACGGCTTGGCGGCAGTCCGGCGAGGGTGGGAGTCATAGGGCTGGTCGCCGATGTCGCCCAATCGGACGCTGGGGCGGCGCTGGCGCTTCGATCCGAGGGGCTCCAAGGACGTGGCCGCCGTTGCTGGTCCTCCGCCGTTGAGCTGCGGCTCCGGCGCCGGAAGCTCTGCCATTTTTTTTTGCGACTCCGGCGAAGTGAGATGGGGCGATGGGTTCGGTTTAGGGCGTGTTTGGTTAGGAATTTTTTTATAGAGGGATTAATTGTAGATTGTTGCAAAGAGAGAATAAGTAGTGGAGTGAGTGACCCAAGCGATTGGACTCCGCAGTGTTTATGTGTTTTTGTTTGTATTGTAAGGGATAATAACCAAATCAACAAAAAGAAAATTTATTTCTTTTACTCTCTGTGTTTCTTGCAAAAAACTGTGAGATCATTGTAAAAGATTGGTAATTCTACATCTGTGAGTGTGAGAAAGGAAACATTCTCATTATTTATATAAGAAAGAAAAGTATTTAAATTAATTATTTATAATTATAATATTTATTATTTTAGCAATAAAAATTTACAAATATTTTTAATTTTAAAAGATTATAAATCCTACACTTTCATAAGAATGTAAATTAACATTTTACTTTCACCTTAATTTATTTATTTTTAATTTTTAATTTAAATAAATTTAAAATTATGGTAAAGAATCATAAATGTTTATCAAACTGCCAAAATAAAGTCCTAATAATACTATTCTGAAAAATATCATTCATAGCCACATAATATAATCCATAAATCAATCGATATATTGTGTACTTTCTATTTTTTCATGAAAAATTTTGTATTTTTTTTAAAAATATCAAAATAGATATACATAGTGTAAGAGAGTTTATTTCACTCATAATTTTTTTTTATTTTTAAAATATTAATAAAGTAAAATCAACAAATTTATTAGATTTTAATTGGTATACATCGTCAATGTAAAAATTTTTGTACACATTCAATCACAACCTTTCATTCAGGATAAATTTGTTGATTTTATTCCTTAACATTTCAAAAGTTTTACAAATAAAAGTCATGATTGAATGTGTGTAAAAATATTCTATACTGATGGTATATATCAATTAAACTCAATTTATTATATATAAAAAATTGTAAATGAATGTTTCTGTGTAAAATATACATTAGTAAGTAAATATATATTAATTAACTCTTCTGAATAAACTACCGAGTATGAATAATTGTTTTTTTTTAAAAACAATTGTGTTTTAAAAATTGCCGTGAGTAGCATTGATTTGATTCCCACATTCCCATGCCACTTTCTAAATTCTAATTTTATATTTATATAAATTTAAAAATGAAAAATAATAAGCTTGTGCATTTTTTCATTTATCTCCCTCTGTTTTTGGCACTGGTAACATGGTGAATAAGCCATTTACGTCACCGTCAAAAACTACCATTCAATTGCAACCTAGAAGGTGTGCGAAAACAAGAAATGTTACCCGCCTGATTATAACTTGTAACCTCAGTGTGCGAAAACAAGAAATGTTACCACCAAGATAATAAACATATTTGGTTAGTAGATGCAGATATAATTAGGGTTTCTTTGACTACTTGACACTTAGAAAGTTGAAAAAAACTAAAAAGTTAGTTGCAAGTTTGGTAAAATTAGTTGTAAAATAGTAAATAAAAAAATTAATAATTAGATATTTAAAATAATTATATATATATATTTAAATTTTTATAGTTACATATTTTATTAATCTTTATATTATGTAATTAAATATTTAAATTATAAAAATTGTATTATAAAGTTGTGAGAGTGAAAAAAAAATATAATCCAAAATTATTCCTTAATAAAGGGTAAAGTAGTAAAAAATAATTATCTAGTAGATAAAATAATTTTTTTTTAAAAAAAATTAACTATAAGAGTTTTTCAGGTAGCTACGCACTTAAAGCCACTTTTTTTTTTTTATCAAATAAGATTGAAATCATTGAATTTAATTAGTATATCTGTCAATCTAAAAAGTTGTAGGCTTATATTCAATAACAATTGTTTATTTGTAGTAAGATAGATGACTTTATCAATTAATACATTAGTGTAATAATCAAACTAATTTTTGTTATCATTTTCTATAGTTTTCATCTACAATGACAAAGCAAACACAATATTAATGTATTAATATATTGTACATATAATATAATATAATTAAAATCTTTTGGTAATTTATTATTATAAATGTAGTTAAAATCTTTTAGTTATGTAATTATAATCAATGTGTATAATTATTTTTTAAGTTAAATAAATTTGCACAACTAAACTACTTATCCACTTGGTCGACCATTGGCAATTTACATTTATGAAACAATATTTGGTTGCATTTTATATATTTTTAATAATCCTATCTCTTAAAATCATATAAAAATTATCAATTATTTTAACAACTCACCTTTTATCATTATAAGAAATATTAATTAAGTTTATATTATAGTTATTTTAAATATTCTAATTTAATATTTATTGAACATATATAACTAATATAAATGAAAAATAAGATGCATTTAAAATTTTAAAATATAATTAATTATAGAAATTGTCTATTATTTAAATAAAAAATAAAATCCCAAAATTGATAGTAAAACCAAACTTTACACACGTATGAAAGCTTATTTTCCTTTTCATCACGACTCTCTTGAGAAATAAGAATTAACAGATTAAGAGTTTTAAAATAGTTTTACTAAGAGCTCTACCCATCATATGAAGTCTAGTCTAATATTATGTTTATATTTATTGTTTTATTTTAAATTATAATGAAAAAATAATAACTTAAAAATATCTTCAATTTTTAAATATTTTTATTTAGATTTTTAAATATATAATCATTACATATTTTTAAATTTATAAAAAATATATTGTAATTTAAATCATAACACTAATATACTAGTATACTTTAGGTTCTGTGTGGTAGGAACTGATTAAAATAGATGACGTCTGTGTGGTAAGAAGAAATGAAAATAGATAAAAATACATGAATGTATGGTAAATGAAATAGAATGAAAATGTGAAAGTATAAACGAGACAAAAATGTTTACTTAAATTAATATATAAATAATATATTAAAAATTAAAAGAAGAAAAATGAATGAAATGTTCATATCATTTTCACTATACACGATTTGTTATTTATGTGGATTATGAATAAACATGCCAAGTGTATTAAAAGTCATTACAAGCCCTACAATTATGCATCTATATTCGACAACTATGTAGCAAAATAAACAAACGAATTGCACTATGAAACTATAAGCTTGCCTATTACTCCCAAATTCAAAATAAATTATCTTACAAATCAAATTTGTATCTATGGAGTTATTACATGAATATGAATGAATTGATATGTCTTCTTAATGTGACTATTTGACCTTATTCAAGTAATGTTTATTTTATTTTTATGTGTAAGAATACATCATATATATAATTGTATTCTAATGCTTAAGTCAATAGAAGTCTAAGAATAAAAATATTAAATTAGAAAAATTCAATATATATATATATAGATATCTCATTTACATGATAATGTAGAATGTTGTTGGATTATAATTATTGTCATTTATGAATTTTGAATATTTGTGGTACATGCCTTATGTAATCATAAAGTTATAATATTATAACAATAATTTAATTATGATTCCATTTTTATGTTTTGTAGTAGAGATAAATTATGATCAACTCAGTTGTTTGGTCACTGGATAATACATATTCCTTTTTAAACAAGATATTTATTTTTTTTGTATGTATTATGTGAATTGAACTTTAGAAAACCTTTAAATATTATAAAGTCAAGTTGTTTGGTGTTTTATGCACTTCATTTGTTATGGCAATTTTTTTTGTAATTATTGTAACATATATGTGGTGTGGTGGCTAGGATGTCTGTGGGAAAGTCTCAAGACTATGTTTCAAGTCTTGATTCTTCATATATGAATTTTGAATTTATACTAATAATACAATTAAGTATAAAAAAATTTACATCAATATAAAACTCTTTTAACGGCAGTGGTAAACTATATCAAACAAAACATGACCTCAGACCGTTTGCTATGTGCGTTGCTTTAGTGTATAACCTTGTGTGGAATGTGCTCAATTTGGCCGGCTTTTAATACCAAGTCTGAACTCAACTTTTAATAGAATATCAACTTAATTACCTATGTCGCTTTTCTTTTTTTTTAAATTTTTTTTAAATTTTTTTATACTACTATAATAACATGTGCAATGCACGCAAATATATTAAAATATTATATAGTAAAATCTTAAAAAATATATTATATAAAAATTAAGTTTTCCAATATTTAAAATTTAAACCTTGTTATAAATTTATAACAGTATATGTTAATGATATACATCTACTTTTTTTTTTGGGTAACAATATACATCTAATTTTAAATTGTATTATCAAATAGGTAAATTTTAACTTAGTAATAAAATACAGTAATAATATACAAGATATATATTTTGAATTATATATTGATAAATCAAAATTCAAAATAATATATTTTACTTTTTTAATTGGTTATATCATAAAAATATTTTATTTTTCAAGCGGTTTTAATTAACATTGTAAATTTTATATTAAACATAAATTAGAAACCTTATAAATTTAAATTAATTTATAAAACATTGTAAACTAAAGTTTTGAATGACTATATATTTTTATATTATTATAAATAAATTAAATTTTAATTAACTCTTAAATATATTTTATATTTATATATTTATTAATGAAATTAAGTTAAAGTTTATTTTAGAAATAAATTAAAATTTTAAAATCTTTACCGTATTACTGAACGTTATTTGTTTTCGTATATCCCACTGGAGGGGATTTTGTCAAAAATTCATCAGCATTAAGAGCTTATTTGTAGTCTTTTTCTTGAAAAGGTTGTATATTATCCATTTTTATAAAAATTTGTCAAGAAAAATAGTATAAGATTAAAATAGCAAGAACAAAAGCAGTGAAAGAGCAAAGAAGCACTATCAGAGTTAAGCAGAAGCAAAAGAATAAGGTATCTACGGAATACACTAGAAAACAATAAATATTAAAGAATTTAGAAGATCATAAGGCTTATAAAAAATTAAAAATTTTTTTTTTCATGGAAATATATATTTGAACTTAGTGTCGCAATCTGCACGTGTTTCTCAATCCATCAAGGTAGGAAACTAGGGTCTTACAAAGGCTCTACACTGGCCCATCATTGCCCTTCAACTACCATGGGTATCCTAGCAAACACTATACACTGTTACCAGATACATATCTAATTAGAAAATGTACATGATAAAAGAACCTGTCTTTGAAAGAACATGGCTCTGATACCAAGAAGAGAAAAAGGAGGACAATACTTCTAACAAAGATAAAAATGTTAGATAAATAAGAATTTAAGACAACATAATACTTCACAAACACGATTGGAAAATATTTCTATGGATGGTACAACTACTAGGAACGAAACACCAGAGAGGTTTCCAGGAACTTCTCGAAGACCAAGAGAACATCAGACTAGGAGACAAGATCTCATACAACACCAAGGAATCTTAGATAGATTTCTAAACAGAAGAAGAACTACTAATGTCAGAAGACTAGAAGACTTAGTAGACATACACCAAAACACATAAATAGGATCAAATTCAAGGATTGATTCTTTGAATCCTAGACAACTATACAACATAGGATGACTCAGTTCTGAAAGAACAAGCCTCTATAGATATAAGAGGATATCCCTGATAATACATATGAGATAATTCCTTTAATATCTCAACAAACTGCTAGACAACTCCTAGCCCAACATGGAAGATATGTTCACATGGGATTAATCACCATAGGAGTCAGATCCTTAGCTAGACACATGATAGGTGCGAGAGCTTTAATAGTTCTCCATGATACAAGATTTCAAAACAATGATTCCCAAAGCATCATTGGAATTTTAGAGGTTGACTTAAATCAGCCTATCTCACTAATATATCTTGCTCCAAATTTTACACTAACCCTTCCAGACTTTGTAAACCATATTAGTCTAGAAGTACAAACCATAGGTTTTGGAACAAATTGGATAGGAGATAACCTACACCTTAACATTACTTCCATAGGAAGAATAAGTAATTATATTTCTTCCATATATAGAATTAACACAAGACCATTAGAAGAAGCAATAAGCTCTTATGGTACACAATTTTTGCCAGCTAAGGCATTTACAAGAAGTAATGAAGGTCATCTATGGCAATCTCATTTACAAAGGGAAGAACGAAATCCCATTACAAATCCAAATTCTGCTATTCTACACAATAGATCTAAAGGCCTTAGTTTAAGCTTCACAGATTATAGAAATACTCCACTTATAGACTTAGAACAAAATAGATAGGATAGTACATCCACTATTCCCAATGATGATCATATTTTTATGATGAACATCACAGAAAGTGACGATGAAGAAGATGATGATATGACTGAGGAAGAATGGAATCATCATCAAACAAACATAGTCATGTTTTAGGCAAGGAACTTTAGACAACCTTAATTTGGAACCTTGGGATAACTTTCCCCCTGAAAGAAATGAAGTTGTAAGACTTCAACAAAATGAAGAAAATGCTGAAATTGATGATGTAGTAAATACATTTTTGAACAAATTACAAATTGAAGAAGAAGATTTTTCTCATCAATTTACAAATAATGAGGATGTGTTGTCAACAACATCTGAAAATACAAAAGTAAGTCTTATAAATGAATATGAAGGATCTACATCCATAAATTATCAGTTAGATTCTGCTGGTACACAAAATTATTCTTCAGGATTTCCTCCTCGAGAAACTGTACAAAATATTGTACTTAGTAACAATAAATATGTATCACATGGTAAAAGATTACCAGTTGAACTAAACTTCCAAATCCCAAATTTACTTTTAAACATAGGAGGAATAGATCCTCAACTTTTGCCCATATATATTGAACAATGGACAACCGCTGTAATCCGAGATGATGGCATACATCATGAGAAAGATGTACAGTCCTCTCAAGAAATGATAGCAAAAGGAGAAACATATCTAGGTGATATTGCTAGATCTGGATGGGAATCTTTTAAGAAAAATTTCCCTAATGATCTAAACACACTGGTCATTGAACCAGGACCAAATATTTACAATTTCTGTTCCCTTGTACAGAGATTGTTTACTTCACAATCGGCCAATGATGGAAATACAATTAGACAACAAATCTATCTTGGTCATCTCGAAAGATTATCTATTGAATATTTCAGGAAAATAAAAAAATACTGTCAAGATTATCTCTTATATGCATGAATAGCTGGTTGCTTTCATGATGTTAATATTGGAGACAAAATGTTTCTTAAACTTCCAGGAAAACTAGGACAAAAAATTAGAGAAACCTGGAAAAATGATGAAGTTACGCCTATGCTTAATAAACTCTCAATAAGAATACAACACATTATGAAAATAATGGAAGACACTTGCTCTTATATTGCAATACAAAAACAACTTAAGCATTCTGATGCTGGAATATGCAAATAAATATACACACCCCAAGAATATGCTCAAAATAGGTTTAAAAATAGGAAAAATATATCTAGAAGCAAACCTAGATATAATAATACACAAAAATTTTTTGTTCTAAGAAAAACTTATACAATAAGAGCTTCTAATGCTATAAAGCCTACTTTAAATCCTAATAGACATGTTAGTAAATTTAGAGACAACAAAACCTACAAACAAATATTAAAATGTTTTGCTTGTAGCCAACCAGGACATTTCTCAAGAGATTGTCCAAACATCACTAATCTTTATACAAAAGAAGCGGAACTAATAAAGTCTTGTCATATGAATCTTCTTCCCATCGATGAAGAAGTGTCTACTGACTCTGAAATCTTATCTATTATTAGTATAACAGAATACACAAAAGAAATGAACCAGGAAAAGGTCCATAAAAATATGACCTCATAAATGAATTTACAAATAATGAATACATTCATTTATACCCAAATAATAAAAATGATTTTCCTATGGGAGATGAATACAACGAAATGGGACAAATATTAGACAATTTAGGATATGGTCTAAAAAAAACTATAGAAACAAACCCTTGTGTACACAAAATACAATTTTATTCTGGTACAGAATCAATTCCGTGTAAATACTGTGAAAGGTATTTTCACATATCCCAAAGGGCTCATTGGCCATTATGTTACAAAAATTTCTGTATTAAATGTGTCAAAGAACACATGAACATACAGGAAATACCGTCTTTCAAAAAAAAAGATAACATACAAAAATTTTATAACAAAGACTTAACAGATACTAGAGTTTCTGTATTAGAAACTCGTGTAAATAATCTAGAAGAAAAATTATTCTTCTAGAAAAGACTATAAAAGGGAAAACTAAAACAGATTTCCCAAAATCAAGCCACTCTTTTATATAGAATACTATGATGGGTACTATGGAATATATCCCATTAGTATGTAATAAACAACAACTAATAACTTTAAAAGTATTAGTTAAATTAATATTTCCAAAAATAAACAACATCCCTTCAACAGAAAAAATCCTACAAGCATTACTGGACACAGGATGCTCTGAAACAGTTATATGTAAAATTGTAGTTCCACCAAAAAACATAACAAAGAGTAAATATATACAAAAAACCAGAACTATGTATGGAGAAATCATGATAAATGATGAAGAAGTTAACAATGTTACTTTTCAATTTAGTACAAATTGCGATTTTTTTGGTCATAAAATATTCATAAAAACAATGAGAGTAGAAAACTTAGTTCTCTTAAAACAAAACATGATAATTGGTTTAGATTTTATTTTAGGTCAAAACAGATCTGTCACAATAAACAAAGATTATATTATGATTAGTGACAAAACCCAAATGACACCAATCGTTAGTGGTGATTCATTAAAACAAGATACTCCTTCTAACGAGTGTTCTTGTAAAAATTCAAATTCTCCAGGTACATGCAATTGTACTATGAATTTATCATACATATTAGATGAAATAGGAGAGACATACTCCTCTTTGATATTAGAAAACACAACTGAGGGTTTTTCCTCAATCAAAATTTCAAAATCGATAAAATTTGAAAATATACAACAAATCCTTGATCGATTAAATAAAACAAATATAATAGGAGAAGATCCTACAAAATTTTGGGACAGAGATCCCGTAATTTGTAAACTAGAAATAATAAATCCAAATTTAATAATTAAAACAAAGGACATTCAGTTCAATAATTGGGAACAAGAGGAATGTCAAAATCACATACAAAATTTGTTAAAACTGAAAGTAATAGCACCAAGTGTTAGTCCACATAGAAGTCCGACTTTTATAGTCAATACATCTTCTGAACAAAAAAAGAGGTAAATCTAGAATGGTTTACAACTATAAAAGATTAAATGATAACACGGTGGAGGATGGATATTCAATTCCATCTAAAGATGTGTTAATAAATAGAATTCAAGATGTCAAATGGTTTTCTAAATTCGATCTTAAAAGTGGATTCCATCAAGTTAAAATGGATCCAAAATCAATAAAATGGACAGTTTTTTCCTATTCAGAAGGATTATTTGAATGGAATGTTATATCATTCGGACTAAAAAATGCTCTTGCCATTTTCCAAAGAAAAATGGACAATATTTTCAAAGACGATAAATCTTTCACATGTGTTTATATTGATGATATACTTGTTTTCTCAAAAACAAAAAATGATCATTTTCATCATCTAAAACAAGTTTTATACAGATTGGAACATTATGGGTTAATAGTTTCAAAATCAAAAATAGAAATTTGTAAAAATTTCATAGAATTTCTTGGAACAGAAATTGGCAATGGAACTATAAAACTCCAGCCACATATATCAAAGAAAATACAGGATTTTCCAGATAAAATGGAAGATATTAAAACACTTAGATCCTTCTTAGGACTCTTAAACTATGCTAGAAGTTTTATTCTTAATTTAGGAAAATATACATCTCCTCTATACAATAAAACCGCATTAAAAGGAGAAATAAAATTTAATTCTGAAGATATAAAATTGGTTCAGAAAATAAAACAAATGGTAACAAAATTACCAATTTTACAATTACCATTAGATTCAGGTTATTTAATAATCGAATGTGATGGATGTGAACTCGGATGGGGAGCAATCCTCAAACGAAAGAAAAATAGACACCTACCAAAGGTAGAAGAACAAATACGCCGATATGCCTCTGGTAAATACATGCCAAAACCTAAAATTTATAAAACCAGCACTGACTATGAGGTTAATGCTATCATACATGCATTAGATTCATTTAAATTATTTTTTATAAATAAACAAGAAATAACAATCAGAACAAATTGTGAAGCCATAGTTTCGTATGGCAAAAACCAAATTAACAATGATAAAAAGCCTCATAAAAGATGACTACTTTTTAAGGATTATATAAATTTTTCTGGGAAAATTATACATTTCGAACATATCAAAGGTTCTGATAATACTTGTGCTGATATTTTGTCCAGGTACCTCAGGTGAAGTTATCACCCATACAAAGACCTTTCAGGTCAGATACATCAGGTGAATTGATCACTCATACAAAGACCTTTCAGGTCAATATGTTCGAAAATACAAAGAAGGGTACCGTTGGTCCCAAACAAGTAAAATCCCCCTTTGTGGCGGAATAATACACAAAGTTTGGCAAACAAGAGTTGCCAATCCTTACAAATATCTTCCAGTATCCTGGAAGAGAACAAACAAATGTAAAATTAAAATGTTTTAATTGACAATATTTGGAATATTCCCAAATATACTACACAAAATGAACACCAAGTTACAAGGGTGAAACAAAACATTATAAGTGCATTATACAATTTTTGTTGTCAAGACAATAAAGGAGTAGCTTTGACATCTCCTGCCTCTCCTTCTGATAAAGGTTTTACACATTTTGCCTTGATAACAGGCAAAAACAAAGGTGTTTACACATCCTTCAGAGACCTCAGTGAGGCTAAACAAGGCCAGTTTTGGTCTACATACAAAGGTTTCTACTCAAAGGAAGAAGCCGAAATGGCAATCTGATTGGAAACAATCGATGAAGAAAAAATCAAGACTCCCTTACAATTTGAGCCACCTGCTCAGAACCAAACATATACTACTGCTTCTTGCAATATCTCTCAACAAATAAATCCGAATATTCTTTTGGGAAAATTCGAATTAATACAGGACTTTCTGTTTGAGGTCCACTCCGAAAATACAAACTATAATGGGTTATTTATTAAAACCCAAACTTACTTCAATACCAAAAACTCTTGTGTTAGAGTCATCTGAGTATTGTAAGAAAGTAGACAAAGAATGTACATGCCAAATCAAATTCATTATCAGAAGAGCTCAAATTGATTTGAGTTCTTTTAAATCACAATTATACAGGGATGTATTAATAACTCCCGTGATTCTTTTAGAAGCCGGATGTCTTTATTCAATTACAATACCTCCCACAGACAGATTTTCTGCTCTGTCCCCCATTCTAAATTCAATAATTAATGACATCCAAGCTGAACATATGACAAATGTGGTACTACAAATTACCACTTCTCCCAGAAGCCCCACAAATCCTGACAGTATAGCCACACATGTCATAAAACTTTATACAGAAACCAATCCAGAGTATCATACTTCATTTAAGCATGATCCCTTAAAAGGACTGTCTCTCAATGAAAACAAACTGTATCAATACAACCTCTGGAAAACATCCATAGAAGGGTCAAACTGGAATTTCTCAAAAAGAGATTCTGAAGATTTCACTCTTCTAAAAGAAACACAAAATACTAAATTATATTGGAAGAAAACAATGGGTACCAAATTTCACTCATTTCCAATAGAGTCAAACCTTTCTCTTGTAAAACATTTTGAAAAAGAAAAGTTGTACAAAGAAATTTATGAAGAGACTAACTTCTATGGCCAAAATACTCCCAGACAAACCTCTTTCCCTTCCGATTGCGACGACAATGAAGACCAGAGTCTTCCAGAGCAGATGGAAGAAGAAATACAAGATTTGTTTACAATAGCTTGAGTCAGAAGAGCAAATTAAAATCTTACCTACGACAAAGTAATTTTACTTCTTTAACGGAGTAATAGACTGAAAGGGTAAAATTACTTACACAACGGGTTACCAGTTACAGAGTAACCTATACAACAGGTTACCAGTCATAAGGTTACCTTCCCAACCGATTTTCGGTTACAAATTTTTTCTATAAAAGGACCATAAGTCTCTTATGCTGAGCAGGTCCCTTACACTCTCCTCTCTCTCTTACTCTCTCTCTAAACCCTTCTCTCTCACTTGTAAACATTCTTCTACATCAATAAAATCAGAAGTTTTTATGCACCCCCTCTCCCTATATTCCTCTCCTTTTGTAAGTTTTCTTTTATAATTTATGATTATTTAAAACATGGAGTAGTTTGCTCTATAAGGTATCTTCGGATGCCTTAAGTAATAATTATTAAAAATACGATTATAATTTAAAGGCTTATCATATGTATAGTTTTATCTTTCAAGTTTATAAAAAGATGTCTAACCGGTTTTGTCAGATTCAACATCTTATAAACTTGATCCTTGTATAGTTTTAATTAGCTTTCAAGATTATACGAACATGTCTAACCGGCTTAGCCAGATTCAGTATAGTATAATTGTGATCTGTTGTTTATTTTGTTTTTCTCCTTTTTCTCTTTTTGGTATCAATATAATGTATGATATATTCTATATCATTCTTTTATATCTCAAGTGAAAGTGATATTAATTATATTTAGTTATGTGCTTATTAATTACTTCATCTGTGTTATAACTTTAAATCTTTAAAGATTTCTTCTGACCGTTCGATTTAAGATAGTTGGACTTGGGAGAAAAGAACAGCAGTGATATTTGTTTATGCGCCGCAACCGCCACAGGCCAAAGTACTCTCTCTAATGTATCGCTTCGATGCTTCCGAATCCCTTATACGACACCAAACATCTCCACTCATATGCCGAGCACATAGACCGTGTTTGGGGTTACGGCTCTTCGCAATGTCAATCACCTCAAGGTTTAATTCCTTTTCTCATGAATTTTACCTTTTCATTCGCATCACATAAGATTTCCTAATTCTCATGCATTTTGGGGTCTACACTGATTTCTTTGAGTATAAGTGCCTTAAAATTGTGTTTTTATGGTTGCAAATATTATGGCCATGACCCAAGCCTTGGGTACTTGTTTCTTAATAATAATTGAAGGTGAAAATTTGGAGATAAGGATTACTGTTTTCGTTAGACTTTTTTCCACTGTTACGGGAATACGGATTGCTGTAATAATAGTATTATAGGGCTCATTTGTAAACAGTAAATTTTAAAGTAGTGATAGTAAAGTGAATAAATTTACTATGAATGAAAATTTGGAGATAAGGATTACTGTTTTCGTTAGACTTTTTTCCACTGTTACGGGAATACGGATTGCTGTAATAATAGTATTATAGGGCTCATTTGTAAACAGTAAATTTTAAAGTAGTGATAGTAAAGTGAATAAATTTACTATGAATGAATGGTTTTAATTGAATGTAAGTGTAAAAATCATAGTGTATACCAATTAAACTCTAGTAATATGTCTTATTTGTAAAACAATATGTGTATGAATATGCATTATGTCTAAATTAGACAATTATGTCAGACATTAATTTTATTTTAATTAACTATACATAGATAATTGACAAATATTTTTATTGAGTTTAAAATTTATATATTTTGATAGTGTAAATTTTTTTACACTGTATGTTATGGTAAAAATGATATTTAAGATAATTATTTTGAAATCAATAAATTTATTATACCTAAAAATTTATATTTAACAATGTAAAAAATTTATACAATCAATGAATGTTCTATGCGCGCTTTTAAATTCTGTATAAAATGTATATTCTTATATGCATTAAAGTAAGGGGTTAATGGATTATAAAATGTCACATCTCCCATCATCAAAGTAACGTTTGTGAATAAAAAAATCATATTTGTTACATATTAGTTACTGTTAGTTTTTTTTTTTTTGAGTAAAATTATTTACTGTTAGTTACAATTTATTGAAAAATGCAAAATGAATCGTTTGATATTTGGATTGAATCCTTTAACAATTATTTTTTTATAAAGATTAATCATTAATAAGTTGATGTATCTTTTGCTTTTGAAACATCATAAACCACATTTTTTAAAATTAAAGTGGAAATAGTATAAAAATTAAGAAACATAATCTTTATGTCTTGTTCATTTGACTTGATACAGTATTGTTGAAATTAAAAAGATAAATGGAAATTGGAATTAATTAAATTTATGTAACATAATTTTAGAACAATAAATAAAAATGAGATACTTGACATTGGAAGGGCAAGATTATATCGGTGCTCAGGCAGTTGTATACTTTGTCTTTCATTTTTTTTTTTCTTCCTTATTGCCTTAAACTTTATAAATTGTTAGAAAGACATGACAAGGTACTTTATAAATTGTTAGAAAGACATGACAAGGTACTTTATAAATTGTTAGAAAGACATGACAAGGTTTTAATCCAATGCCTCATATCCATAGCTTTCAAATCTATTTAAACTATAATTAATGATAATTTTAAAAATATCAAAATTATAAATAAAAATATGTGCTAATACAATTATTGAACTCAGACCACATAATTCCAAATGATAATCGAACAACTAAATTAAATACTCACTATGTTTTTCACGTTTTGTTTTTATTCTCTATGATATTTTTGCTATAAATTAAAAAGAGAATTTAGATACATGATAGTGTGCGGGATAAATGTTTGAATTTTTTAAATGGAGACATTTTTTTAATTTTGAAAAAAAAAATAAAAACTAAAAATTAAAAATAAAATTTAAAAATATATATAAAATTTAAATTTTAAATTAAAACTAAATTTTAAAATCATAAATTATACATCTAATTTATATATTTATTAATTTTTTTAATTTAAATAACGAATTAAATAAAGTTAAAAATGAAGATAGAAATTAAAATTAAGAAATAAAATTTAAATTAAAATTTGAAAATTATAATATAAATTTAAATTTTATATGTAATATATATAAAATATAAATTTAAAAGCTAAAATTAAAACTACAATCTAATATTTAAAAATTATAAATATATATAAAATATAAATTTAAACTTAAAAGTTAAAATTATAAATTATAAATTTAATTTATATATTTATTAATAGTTTTTAATTTAAATAAATAATTAAATAAAAATAAAAATTGAAATTAAATTTAAATTAAAAGTTGAAAATTATAAATTAAATTTGAATATTATAAAATTTAAATTTAAATTATAATTTTCAAATTTTAATTTAAATTTTAATTTTTAATTTTAATTTCTATCTTTATTTTTAACTTGTTTTAATTCTTTATTTAAATTAAAAATTGTTAATAAATATATAAATTAAATTTATAATTTTAACTTTTAATTTAAATTTATATTTTATATATATTTTGAAATCTTAAATTTAAATTTTAGATTTTAGTTTTAATTTTTAGTTTTTAATTTTTAGTTTTTAATTTTTAGTTCTTAATTTTTATTTTTTATTTTTATTTCAGGATTTAAAAAATGTCTCCATTAAAAACTTCAATTATATTACTTGACACGCCATATGTTTCTCCATTCACTTTTTAGTTTACAAGAAAAATCTAGCAAAAGTCAAAATGAAACCAAAGTAAGTATTTAGTCTATCGGTTTGATTGCTTGGTTTGGTATAGTTTGATTCTCTGATTTTGCAACTGGTCCATGTTTTTATTTGTGTTTTTGGTGTTTTTGAAATTAACATTAATTATAGTTTAAGTAGATTTGAAATGTTTTTGAAACTTATATTTTTAAAATTAATATTTTATTAATTACACTTTAATTAATTTTTATGTAGGAAATTAACAATGTCACGTTATTCATCACGAATAATTGAGCAACAAAAAAAAAACAAAAAATACCCAAGTGCCAAATTAGGGGTACCAAATTTAGCCTATTTAAAAATGAAATATTCAAGTTTAATGTATTGATGTTAACAAATATTAAAAAATCAATAGAAAAAAAACTAAATATGCTTTTAGTATCATAAATATTATTTATTTTTAAAAAGTTATAATTTAATCATTGTATTTTTTTCATCTCATTCATTCTCATATTTATCTATAAAAAAAAATTCTCATATTTGATTGTGGTCACTTATTTAATAAAAAATATAACATTAAATAAAAAATTTAAAGACTATTGGTAAGTGTACTGAACATTATTTAATGCATTTCAAGAAAATTTAGAGTAAAAAGTTATCCATCTCAAAATTAAAGAATCTAAATCTGATTAATTTTCTTATTATTGTTATGAGTTGAATTTGTATACACTGTCAGTATCTTTTTTACTGATATTTAATTATAACTTTTCATTTATGTAATTTTTAAAATAATAATTAATAAAATCAATAAATTTATCATGAATAAAATGTTTTGATTAAATATTAATATAAAAATCTATATACGGATTGTGTATATCAATTAAATTATGCATTCTCCGATCCTTAATTAGCTTCTCTTACTCACTCGGTTGATGATGTGCAAGCCAATATTTCAGACTTTTTGTTGGGTACGTGTGACTAACATGTTTGACGTAGCTGAAGACATTTACATTACATTTATACCGGGCTATTTACATGTTAAGAATTAACATCATGGTATGTTTCATCAACTCAGTATAGTATGCTTGCTTTTTAATAATTGAAACATAAAGACGCTTATAAATTTTCTAATCAAGGTAAATTAAGAAAGGCTAGCTTTTAATTGAATAAGTGAACACGTCTTTAATATGAGCAGATTTAAATTTGTTAATCTTCTACCCCTTCGGAATATCTTGATCCATTGACGGATGATTATATTTGTTCTTGTTTTTGGTTTTGTAAAATTTTATGGTCATGTGTTGTCATAATCTTTTTTGAAATTCAATTTTTAGCTAGCTTGATGATATATTTTTCTTTTACATATTTTGGTTTAGGATTTCATAAGAGTAAGATAAATTCTGTAAATATTTAACATAAAAAGGAAAAGAAGAAATAGAAAAAAATATTATTTTTTTGTAAAGTACATTATGGAAGTTTTAAACCATAAAAAAATGCCAAAAGCTACCAATTAAGTCACACTTTTTTGCATCATCTATTTGACAAATTGGCACAAAATAACTTCTATTACATTTCAAGCCATATTTCTATAAAACAAAAAAGGTGAGACTTTGTACGTTATTTTATTTATCTCTTCCATTTTTACTCTGCTAAACACATTATCTTTCATTGATCCTCTATTTTCTCTCCTCCTTATTTTCTGTCAGTTTTATTGCTACCAAACACATCCATAACCACGACTAATATTTTATCCCTTATTTAAAAAAATATTTTACAGCTTCTTACTAAATATTGCTAGTTTTGATCTCTGTATACTTGTATAAGTTAATTTTTAGCTCTTTCCAGTAGCACAAATCAAACTTTAAGTATAAAAACTAACTTATACAATTATACAATTTGTGGAAACTTATTTATGGTTTAAAATAAATTTCCTCAAATTGTATAACAGTAGCAACAATTGCTGTTTTTTTTTTCCCCTCTTACCATTGATTTCTACAGTATTTCTTCAAACACTTCCAGAATTTAGATACAGTATAATCTTCTTTATGTTAAAACTAAATATAAGATGTATCTATATGATTATATATCAATTTAGATATAGTATAATTTTCTTTCCGTTGGCGTAAAAATAGCTGAAAAGCATAATATAATTTTTTTTATCATTTTATAAATTTAAAATATTTATTCTCTTAGCAATAATTAAAATTTACTTGGAAATTTGACTGTTTGCATTGGTTAGATGACTTTTAATATGTTTATATCACAAGATTCTAATTTAAGAATTTATTTAAAAAATAAAAGTATAATTTTACTCATTACTGTGTTATTTTGTTATAATTGTTCTTTATATCAATTAATTTTTTATTTAATTAAAATTTTACATATTAAATTTTCCTAATGATCTAAACATACTGGTTATTGAACCAGGTCCAAATATTTACAATTTTTGTTCCCTTATACAAAGATTGTTTACTTCACAATCGGCCAATGATGACAACACAATTAGACAACAAATTTATCTAGGACATCTCGAAAGATTGTCTATTGAATATTTTGGTAAAATAAAAGAATACTGTTAAGATTATCTCTTGTATGCATCTATAGTTGGTTGCTTTGATGATGTTAATATAGGAGATAAAATGTTTCTTAAACTTCTAGGAAAACTCAGACAAAAAATTAGAGATAGCTGGAAAAATGATGAGGTTACTCCCATGCTGAATAACCTCTCTATACGAATACAACACATTATGAAAATAATGGAAGACACTTGTTTCCATATAGCTACACAAAAACAGCTTAAGCATTTTGATACTGGGATATGCAAACAAATATACACACCCCAACAATATGCAAAAAATAGATTTAAAAACTGGAGAAATATATCTAGAAATAAACAAAGATATAATAATACACAAAAATTCTTAGGGCCAAGAACTCCAAGGAAAACATATACAATAAGGGCTTCTAATGCCAGAAAACCCACTTTAAATCCTAATAGACATGTTAGGAAATTTAGGGATAACAAAACTTACAAACAAACATTAAAATGTTTTGCTTGTAGTCAACCAGGATATTTTTCGAGAGATTGTCCAAATATCGCTAATATTTACACAAAAGAGGCGGCTTTAATAAAATCATGTCATATGAATCTTCTTCCCATTGATAAAGAAGTTTCTACTGACTCTGAAATATTATCCGTTATTAGTATAACAGAATACACAGATGAAATAAACCTAGAAAAAGTTTACAGAAATTATAATTTAATAAATGAATTTACAAATAACGAATATAGTCATTTATATCCCAACGATGACAATAGTTTTCCAATGGGGGAAGAATATAATGAAATGGGAAAAATATTAGACGATCTAGGATATTGTCTAATAAAAATTACAGACACAAATCCTTGTCCTCACAAAATACAATTTTATTCAGGGACAGAATCAATTCCTTGCACATACTGTGAAAGGTATTTTCACATATCAAAAAGGGTACATTGCCCACTCTGTTATAAAAATTTTTGTATTAAATGTGTAGAAAAACATTTAAATATACAGAACAAGAAATACCCTCTTTTGAAAAGAAATAAAATATGAATAAATTGTATAACAAAGATTTAACTGATACTAGAGTTTCAGTATTAGAAACTTGCATACATCATCTAGAAGAAAAGGTAATTTTTTTAGAAAAACTAATAAAAGGGAAAACTAAAATAGATCTCCCAGAGCCTAGTTACTCATCTGAACAAAATAGCATGATGGGAACAATGGAATGTATCCCATTAGTTTGTAACAAACAACAACTAATAACTTTAAAAGTATTAGTTAAACTAACTTTTCCAAAAATAAATAACAAACCATCAATAGAAAAAACTATACAAGCGTTATTAGATACAGGATATTCGAAAACAGTTATATGTAAAACTATAACTCCACATCAAAACATAATAAAAAGTAAACACATCCAAAAAACCAGAACAATGTCTGGTGAAATTATGATAAATGATAAAGAATTTAACAATGTTATTCTTCAATTTAGTACAAATTGTGACTTTTTTTGTCATAAAATTTTCATAAAAATAATGACGGTAGAAAATTTAGTTCCCTCAAAACAAAATATGATAATCAGCCTAGATTTTACGTCAGTTACAATAAACAAAGATTATGTTATGATAAGTGATAAAATACAAATGACACCAATAGTTAGTGGTGATTCATTAAAACAAGACACTACCACTAATAATTGTAATTTTAAAAATTCAACATTCTCATGTACATGCGACTGTACAACGGAATTCCCATACATATTAAACGAAACAAAAGAAGATTATTCTTCTTTATATAATATACTAGACAATACAGCTGAGGCTTTTTCTTCAATAAAAATTTCAAAATCCATAAAATTCAAAAATATTCAACAAATTCTTGATAGGTTGAATAAAACAAATATAATAGGAGAAGATCCTATAAAATTTTGGGACAGAGATCTCGTAACTTGTAAACTAGAAATTATTAATCCAGATTTAATCATTAAAACAAAAGACATTCAGTTTAATAATTGAGGACAAGAAAAATGTCAAAATCATATACAAAATTTACTAAAACTAAAGGTAATAGCACCTAGTGTTAGTCCACACAGAAGTCTGGTTTTTATAGTCAACAAATCATCTGAACAAAAACGAGGTAAATCAAGAATGATTTACAATTATAAGAGACTAAACGACAACACCGTAGAAGATGGTTATTCAATTCCATCCAAAGATGTTTTAATAAACCGAATTCAAGATGCTAAATGGTTTTCTAAATCCGACTTAAAAAGTGGATTTCATCAAGTTAAAATGGATCCTGAATAAATAAAATGGACAACCTTCTCTTGTTCTGAAGGATTATTTGAATGGAATGTTATGCCATTCGGTCTTAAAAATGCTCATGCTGTTTTTCAGCAAAAAATGGATAATATCTTTAAAAATTATAAATCATTTACATGTGTCGATATTGACGACATATTAATATTTTCTAAAACAAAAGATGACAATTTTCACCATCTAAAACAAGTTTTTATATAAATTGGAACATTACGAACTGATAGTTTCAAAATAAAAAATGGAAATGAGTAAAAATTTTATTGAATTTCTTGGAACAAAAATAGGTAATGGAACTATAAAGCTCCAACCTCATATTTCCAAGAAAATACAAGATTTTCCAGATAAAATGGAAGAAATTAAAACACTTAGATCCTTTTTAGGACTTTTAAATTTTGCAAGAAACTTTATTCCTAATCTAGGAAAATACACATCTCCTTTATATAATAAAACTTCATTGAAAGGAGAAAGAAAGTTTAATTCTGAAGATATAAAATTAGTGCAAAAGATAAAACAAATGGTAACAAATTTACCAACTTTACAATTACCATTATATTCAGATTACTTAATAATTGAATGTGATGGATGTGAACTTGGATGGAGAGCCAACCTTAAATGAAAGAAAAATAAACACATACCAAAGGCAAAAGAACAAATTTGCAGATATGCCTCTAGCAAATATACTACAAAACCAAAAATTTACAAAACAAGCACAAATTATGAAGTAAATGCTATCATACACGCAATGTATGCATTTAAATTATTTTTTATAAATAAAAAAGAAATAACAATCAGGACAGATTGTGAAGCCATAGTTTCTTATGATAAAAATCAAATTAATAATGATAAAAAGCCACATAAAATATGGTTGCTTTTCAAAGATTATATAAATTTTTCAGGAAAAATTATTTATTTTAAACATATAAAAGGTTCTGATAATACTTGTGCTGATATACTTTCCAAGTACATCAAGTAAAGACTTGAACTTCCACAAAGACCTGTTAGGTCACTCAAACAAATATCCATATGTTGGAGAATACAAAGAAAGGAGCCAGTGACCTCAAACAAGTAAAGTCCCCTTTTCAGGCGGACCAATTCACAAAATTTGGCAAATAAGAGTTGCTAATCCTTACAAATATTTTCCAGTACCCTGGAAGAGACAATACAAATGTCAAATTAAATGTTTTAATTGACAATATTTGGAATATTCCAAAATATACTACACAAAACGAACACCTAGTCACAAATGTGAAACAATGCATTATAAGTGCATTATACAATTTTTGCTGTCATGACAATAAAGGAGTAACTTTGACATCTCAGACTCTCCTTCTGGGAAAGGTTTCACATATTTTGCTTTGACAACAGGCAAAAAAAAGGGTGTTTATACATCTTTCAGGGACCTCAATGAGGCTAAACAAGACCATTTTTTGTCTACATACAAAGGTTTCTACTCAATGGAAGAAGCCGAAATGGCAGTTCGACTGGAAACAATTGATGAAGAAAAAATAAAGACTTCCTTACAATTAGAGCCTCGTGCTCAAACACAAACATATGTTACTGCTGCTTGCAGTATCTCACAACAAATAAATCCAAATATCCTTCTGGGTAAATTTTGGATAATACAGGATTTTCTGTTTGAAGTCCATTTTGAAACAACAACATACGATGGTTTATTCGTAAAGGTACAAACATACTTCAATAACATAAATCCTTGTTTTGGATCTTCAGAATATTGTAAAACTGTGGACAAAGATTGTACATGCCAGTTGAAGTTCATAGTAAGAAGAGCTCAAATAAATTTGAGTTCTTTCAAAGCATACTTATACAGGGATATTTTGATAACTCCCATGTTACTATTAGAAGCAGGATGTCTCAATTCTTTGGTGATACCTCCTACAGACAGGTTTTCGACCCTGTCCCAAACATTAAACTCCGTCATAAATGATATTCAGGCGGAACACATGCAACAGGTGACTCTACAAATTACTACTTCTCCCAGAAGTATTCACACTCATGATAGTTTAGCCACTCATGTCATAAAATTATTTACTGAGATAAATCCTGAGATTCATACTCTAACTTTATTAGAGCATGATTTACTTAAAGGATTGTCCTTAAATAAAGACAAAACATACCAGTACAATATCTGGAAAGCATATATTGAAGGATCCAATTGGAACTTCTCAAAACAGGACTCTGAGAGTTTTATACTGTTAAAAGAAACCTCAAATACAAAATTGTATTGGAAAAAGATAATGAGTAATAAATTTCACCCATTCCCAATTGAAGCCAACCTTTCCCTTGTCAAGCATTTCGAAAAGGAAAGATTATACAAAGAAATATATGAAGAAACTGGCTGTTATGGCCAGAACACTCCCGAACTGTCATCCTTCCCATCAGACTGTGATGACACTGAAGATCAGAATCTTTCTGAACAAATGGAAGAAGAAATACAAGAACTGTCTACACTTGCTCAAGTAAGAAGAGCAAGCTAAAAATTTTACCTGTGACAAAGTGATTTTACTTCTTTACCGAAGTAATAGACTGAAGGGTAAAATTTACCTACAAAACAGGTTGCCATTCATGGAGTAACCTACACAGCAGGTCACCAGTCACTAGGTTACCTTCTCAGCTTTCCGGTTATCAACTTTGTCTATAAAAGGACCATAAGACTCTTATGCTGAGCAGGTCCGAAAACACTTCTCTCTCTAACCCCCAAATACTCTCCTCCTTCTCTTTACACTTCTCTTCTCTCCTTCCTCTTGTAAAAATTTATTCTGTGCAATAATATCAGAAGTTTTCAGCAACCCCTCCCCTCTCTTTCCCCCTTTTGTAAGTATTTCTTTTAATTTTTCTGCGTTTAATATTTTAAGTATGGAGTAGTTTACTCTTAAGGTATCTTCGGATGCCTAAAGCAATAAATATTTAAAGATGCGATGATTATTTAAAGGCTTATCATATGTTAATTAAATTTACTTTTCATCAAGTTCATAAGCAGATGTCTAACCGGCTCTGCCAGATTCAGTAGCTTATAAACTTGTTTTATTCAATATTTTACGAAGATGTCTAATCGACTCTGCCAGATTCAGTATCATATAATGTTGATATGTTAATATGAATATTTTCTTTTAGTTTTCCTCATCTTCCTCTCCAACTTCTTTCTCATCTTCTTTCATTTTTCTCTTTCTCTCTGCTCTTTCTCTCTCTCTCTCTTGGTATCAGATCAACATTATATAATCTTTGAAAAGCAACCATCTTTTATGTGGATTTTTATCATTATTAATTTGATTTTTATCATAAGAAACTATGGCTTCACAATCTGTCCTGATTGTTATTTCTTTTTTATTTATCAAAAATAATTTTAAATGCATCCATTGCGTGTATGATAGCATTTACTTCATAATCTGTGCTTGTTTTGTAAATTTTTGGTTTTGTAGTATATTTGCTAGAGACATATCTGCAAATTTGTTCTTCTGCCTCTGGTATGTGTTTATTTTTCTTTCATTTAAGGATGACTCTCCATCCAAGTTCACATCCATCACATTCAATTATTAAGTAATCCGAATCTAATGGTAATTGTAAAGTTGGTAAATTTGTTACCATTTGTTTTATCTTTTGCACTAATTTTATATCTTCAGAATTAAATTTTCTTTCTCCTTTTAATGAAGTTTTTATATAAAGGAGATGTGTATTTTCCTAGATTAGGAATAAAGCTTCTTGCATAATTTAAAAGTCCTAAAAAGGATCTAAGTGTTTTAATTTCTTCCATTTTATCTGGAAAATTTTGTATTTTCTTGGAAATATGAGGTTGGAGCTTTATAGTTCCATTACCTATTTCTGTTCTAAGAAATTCAATGAAATTTTTACTAATTTCCATTTTTTATTTTGAAACTATCAGTCCGTAATGTTTCAATTTATATAAAACTTGTTTTAGATGGTGAAAATGGTCATCTTTTGTTTTAGAAAATACTAATGTGCCGTCAATATAGACACATGTAAAGGATTTATAATTTTTAAAGATATTATCCATTTTTTGCTGAAAAATAGCAGGAGCATTTTTAAGACCGAATGGTATAACATTCCATTCAAATAATCATTCAAAACAAGAGAAAGCTGTCCATTTTATTGATTCAGGATCCATTTTAACTTGATGAAATCCACTTTTTAAATCGGATTTAGAAAACCATTTAGCATCTTGAATTCGGTTTATTAAAACATCTTTGGATGGAATTGAATAACCATCTTCTACTGTGTTGTCGTTTAGTCTCTTATAATTGTAAATCATTCTTGATTTACCTCATTTTTGTTCAGAGGATTTGTTGACTATAAAAGCCAGACTTCTGTGTGGACTAACACTAGGTGCTATTACCTTTAGTTTTAGTAAATTTTGTATATGATTTTGACATTCTTCTTGTTCCCAATTATTAAACTGAATGTCTTTTGTTTTAATGATTAAATCTGGATTAATAGTTTCTAGTTTACAAGTTACGAGATCTCTGTCCCAAAATTTTGTAGGATCTTCTCCTATTATATTTGTTTTATTCAACTTATCAAGAATTTGTTGAATATTTTCGAATTTTATGGATTTTGAAATTTTTATTGAGGAAAAAACCTCAAGTGTATTGTCTAGTATATTATATAAAGAAGAATAATCTTCTTTTGTTTGTCTAATATGTATGGGAATTCCGTAGTACAGTCGCATGTACCTCGGAATGTTGAATTTTTACAATTACAATTATTAGTGGTAGTATCTTCTTTTAATGAATCACCACTAACTATTGGTGTCATTTGTGTTTTATCACTTATCATAACATAATCTTTGTTTATTGTAACTGACCTGTTTTGACCTAAAATAAAATCTAGGTCGATTATCATATTTTGTTTTAAGGAAACTAAATTTTCTACCGTAATTGTTTTTATGAAAATTTTATGACAAAAAGGTCACAATTTGTACTAAATTGAAGAATAACATTGTTAACTTCTTCATCGTTTATCATAATTTCACCAGACATTGTTCTGGTTTTTTGGATGTGTTTACTTTTTATTATGTTTTGATGTGGAGTTATAATTTTACATATAACTGTATCCGAACATCCTGTATCTAATAATGCTTGTATAGTTTTTTCTGTTGATAGTTTGTTATTTATTTTTGGAAAAGTTAGTTTAACTAATACTTTTAAAGTTATTAGTTGTTGTTTGTTACAAACTAATGAGATACATTCCATTGTTCCCATCATGTTATTTTGTTCAGATGAGTAACTAGACTCTGGGAGATCTATTTTAGTTTTCCCTTTTATTAGTTTTTCTAAAAGAATTATCTTTTCTTCTAGATGATTTATGCAAGTTTCTAATACTGAAACTCTAGTATTAATCTTTGTTATACAATTTATTCATATTTTCTTTCTTTTCAAAAGAGGGTATTTCTTGTTCCTGTATATTTAAATGTTTTTCTACACATTTAATACAAAAATTTTTATAACAGAGTGGGCAATGTGCCCTTTTTGATATGTGAAAATACCTTTCACAGTATGTGGAAGGAATTAATTCTGTCCCTGAATAAAACTGTATTTTGTGAGGACAAGGATTTGTGTCTGTAGTTTTTATTAGACAATATCCTAGATCGTCTAATATTTTTTCCATTTCATTATATTCTTCCCCCATTGGAAAATTGTTGTCATCGTTGGGATATAAATGACTTTATTTGTTATTTGTAAATTCATTTATTAAATCATAATCTTTGTAAACTTTTTCTAGGTTTATTTCATCTGTGTATTCTGTTATACTAATAATGGATAATATTTCAGAGTCAATAGAAACTTCTTCATCAATGGGAAGAAGATTCATATGACATGATTTTATTAAAGCCGCCTCTTTTGTGTAAAGATTAGCGATATTTGGACAATCTCTCGAAAAATGTCCTGGTTGACTACAAGCAAAACATTTTAATGTTTGTTTGTAAGTTTTGTTATCCCTAAACCTAACATGTCTACTAGGATTTAAAGTGAGTTTTCTGGCATTAGAAGCCCTTATTGTATATGTTTTCCTTGGAGTTCATGGCCCTAAGAATTTTTGTGTATTATTATATCTTTGTTTATTTCTAGATATATTTCTCCAGTTTTTAAATCTATTTTGTGCATATTGTTGGGGTGTGTATATTTGTTTGCATATCCCAGCATCGGAATGCTTAAGCTGTTTTTGTATAGCTATATGGGAACAAGTGTCTTCCATTATTTTCATAATGTGTTGTATTCGTATAGAGAGGTTATTCAGCATGGGAGTAACCTCATCATTTTTCCAGTTTTCTCTAATTTTTTGTTCAATTTTCCTAGAAGTTTAAGAAACATTTTATCTCCTATATTAACATCATGAAAGCAACCATCTATAGATGCATACAAGAGATAATCTTGACAGTATTCTTTTATTTTACCAATATATTCAATAGACAATCTTTTGAGATGTCCTAGATAAATTTGTTGTCTAATTGTGTTGTCATCATTGGCCGATTGTGAAGTAAACAATCTTTGTATAAGGAAACAAAAATTGTAAATATTTGAACCTAGTTCAATAACAGTGTATTTAGATCATTAGGGAAATTTTTCTTAAAAGATTCCTATCCAGATCTAGTGATATCGCCTAAATATGTTTCTCCTTTAGCGATCATTTCTTGAGAAGACAATACATCTTTCTCATGATGTATGCCATAATCTCATATTACAGCAGCTGTCCATTGTTCTATATATGTTAGAAGGAGTTGAGGATCTATACCTCCTATGTTTAGAAGTAAGTTTGGAATTTGAAAGTTTGGTTCAACTGGTAATCTTTTACCATGTGATATGTATTTATTGTTACTAAGGACAATATTTTGTACAGTTTCTCTGGGAAGGAATTCTTGAGAATAATTTTGTATACCAACAGGATCTAACCTATAATTTGTAGCAGTAGATTCTTCATATTCATTTATTAGTCCAACTTTTGTGTTTTCAGATGTTGTTGATAAAATATCTTCTTCTTTATCTTGTAATTTTTTTGTAAATTGATAAGAAAATTCTTTTTCTTCAGTTTCTTCTTCAATTTTTAATTTTTGTAAAAATGTATTAACAATATTATTTATTTCATCATTTTCTTGAAGTCTTCTAACTTCATTGTGTTCAAGGGGAAAATTATCCCATGACTCCCAGTTAGGATCGTTTAGAAATCTATCCCAAGATTCTAAATTTATAGTTTCTTGTCTAGACATGGCTATGTTGGCTTGGTTGTCTAGAGTTCCTTGGCTAAACATGGCTATATTTGCTTGATGATGATTCCATTCTTCTTCAGTCATATCGTCATCTTCATCATCACTGTCTATGATGTTCATCATACCAATATGCTCATCATTAGAAATAGTAGATGTACTATCCTGTCTGTTTTGTTCTAAATCCATAAGTGGAGTATTTCTATAATCTGTGAAGCTTAAACTAAGGCCTCTAGATCTATTGTGTATAATAGCAGAATTTGGATTTGTGATTGAATTTCATTCATCCCTTTATAGATGAGTTTGCCATAGATGACCCTCATTTCTTCTTGTGAATGCCTGAGCTGGCAAAAGTTGTGTACCAATAGAGCTTATTGCTTCCTCTAATGGTCTAGTGTTAATTCTATACATGGAAGAAATATAATTACTTATTCTTCCTATGAAAGTAATATCTAGGTGTAGGTTATCTCCTATCCAATTTGTTCCAAAACCTATAGTTTGTACTTCTAGACTAATGTGATTAACGAAGTCTGGAAGAGTGAGTGTAAAGTTTGGAGCAAGATATATTAATGATATGGGTTGATTTAAGTCAACCTCTAAGTTTCCAATAATACTTTGAGAATCATTGTTTTGAAATCTGGTATCATGGAGAACTATCAAAGCTCTCGTACCAATCATATGTCTAGCTAGGGATCTAACTCCTATAGTAATTACTCCCATGTGGACATATCTCCCATGTTGATTTAGGAGCTGTGTAGCTGTTTGTTGCGATATTAAAGGAATTATCTCATATGTGTTATCAAGAATGTGAAAATCTTCTATCCTCCTATATCTGTAAAGGTTAGTTCTTTCAGAACTTAACCAGCCTATATTGTATAGTTGTCTAGGATTCAAAGAATCTATCATTGAGTTGGATCCTATTTCTGTATTTTGATGTATGTCTACTAAGTCTTTTAATCTCCTGACATTAGTAGTTCTTCTTCTATGTAGAAATCTATCTAAGATTCCTGGGTGTTGTATGAGATCTTGTCTCCTAGTCTGATGTTCTCTTAATCTGCGAGAAGTTCCTGGAAACCTCTCTGTTGTTTGATTTCTATTCGGTGTACTATCCATAGAAACGTCTTGTAATTGTGTTTGTGAACTGTTATTTGGTCTTAAATTCATATTTTAAATAACAGTTTTGTCTTTGTTGGAGGTATTATTCTCCTGTTTAGTCTGGTTCCTATTACTGGATTCAGCTGTGTCTGTGTTTGCTATTACTTTGACAAATTTATGAGTGTTTTAACATACTGTTTTAGTTTGTATATTTGTTCCTAATGATAGTCTAGAAACTTTATTAACTAGATCATTTATATCATCGGATATATTTCCGTTTTTGTTTGAATTTATAAGATTAGATAGTTTTCTAGAAACTTCTTCTAGTAAAGCTATTATTGTGTTATTTTGTCCTATTAATACTGTGTGAACAAAATCTGTATCATTAGTAGGTTTTGTATATCCTACTGGAGGGGACTTTGTTAAAGATTCTACAGCTGCAAGAGCTGATTTGTAGTCTTTTCCTTTAAAAGGTTGTATATTAGCCATTTATTTGTAAAAATTTGTTTATCTTTGTAAAATTTTATAGTATATACGAGAGTACGAAAACAGGAGTACGGAAAGTAAAAGAGCAGAAAAGCAGCAGAAAATAAACAGTAGCAGAAGTAGAAAAATAGAAGTAGTAGATAAGATATCCACGGAATACACTGTAAAACAATAAATATTAAAGAATATAGAAGATCATAAGCCTTATCAGAAAGTAAAAAAAAAACTCCTTTTTTTTTCATGAAAATATATATCTGAATTTGGTGTTTCAATCTGCACGTGTTTCTCAACCCATCAAGGTAGGAAACTAGGGACTTACAAAGGCTCTCCACTGGCCATCACTGTCCTTCAACTACCATGAGTATCCTAGCAAACACTATACACCTTTGACAGATACCTATTTTCAATCAGAAAATTAAGATTTACATGATAAAAGAACCGTCCTTGGAAAGAACAGGGCTCTGATACCAAGAGAGAGAGAGAAAAGAGAGAAAGAGAAAAATGACAAAAGATGAGAAAGAAGGTGAAGAGGAAGATGAGAAAAACTTAAAGAAAATATTCATATTAACAGATCAACATTATACGATACTGAATCTAGCAGAGCCGGTTAGACATCTTTGTATAATATTGAATAAAACAAGTTTATAAGCTACTGAATCTGGCAGAGCTAGTTAGACATATGCTTATGAACTTGATGAAAAGTAAATTTAATTAACATATGATAAGCCTTTAAATGATCATCGCATTTTTAAATATTCATTGCTTTAGACATCTGAAGATACCTTAAGAGTAAACTACTTCATACTTAAAATATTAAACGCAGAAAAATTAAAAGAAATACATACAAAAAGGGGAAAGAGAAGGGAGGGGTTGCTGAAACTTCTGATATTATTGCACAGAATAAATTTTTACAAGACGAAGGAGAGAGGAAAAGTGTAAAGAGAAGGAGGAGAGTATTTGGGGGTTAGAGAAAGAAGTGTTTTCGGACCTCTCTCTCTTGCTATCAATTTAGATATAATGTAATTTCTTTCCGTTGGCATTAAAATAGCTAAAAAGCATAATATAATTTTTTTTTATCAATAACTAAAATTTACTTAGAAATTTGACTGTTTGCATTGGTCAATGACTTTCAATATGTTTATATTACAAGACTCTAATTTAAGAATTTATTTAAAAAATAAAATTCTAAATGGTTGAGTTTATAATGAAATTTGATCATTGCATGCTTTGTGCTACCTGCTCTTTCTTTGACTTTATTTTTTTTTATAACATCTGAGCATTTTAGTGTGGCTGTTGCAACCTGTCTGGTGCCGCATCCTTGTTGTGAGCTGTTTGCTTTACTTGATTTGAATTTGTTGTTCTTAATGAAATATGATCATTGCAGTTTGCCTTTTCTTTGATTTGCTTTTATTGTATTTAATGCAATCTGAACATTGCACTCTGCCACAACATTTATAGTTAGTCTTGAAGAATGGGTTGTGCCTGACCTCCTGGGCCAATGTACCTACATCTTAATTATCATTAATCATCAATTATTTTTGACATATCATTTATCATTGATCACCAGCTATTTTTAACACATTAATTATCAGTAATTTTTTTATCATTTTGTAAATTTAAAATATTTATTTTTTGAATAATAATTAATATTTACTTAGAAAGTTGACTGTTTACATTAGTTAAGACATCGGTTTAAACAACATTTTTATATCACATGCTAATTTAAGAATTTATTTAAAATATAAAAGTCTAATTTTACTTTCATTAGTGTTTTATTTTGTTATAATTATTCTTTAAATTAAAATTATATACATTCTTTAAATGATAACTTAAATGATTGACTTTAATAAAATTTGAGCATTGCCTGTTGTGGCCTACCTACTGCTTCTTTGACTTTATGTCTTTTAGTGAAATTTGAGCATTGCAGTGTGCTTCGTGTAGCCTGCCTTCAGTTTCCTAAACAATTTCACAGCTCTATTAATGTGTTACACAACCCTATGCTCTTAATTTCAACATAAGACTCTAATAGAAACCGTGGTGAACTCATCAAGACACACTCCTATACCTGCATCATGGTTATCAAATCAAGATTTAAATTGTTAACTGCTAGGCTAATTTTTTAATTATTAATCATAATTTGTATAGAATCTTAAGATTCAGATACAATAAAAATAGTCTCAAATATTCACATAGAATTATAGATAATATACAATGTAATCTAATAATTTTAAACAAGAAACAAAAAGCTATTTGCTATAAATCATAGTGAAGGAATGTCATGTCATCCTTTAAATAGGGAAGGTTGGAAATACTAACTAACAATATTTTGAATTTTTTCAAAAACTTTGACATGTTAAACTAGGTCTTTGTCCTAATGGATTCTTAATTTTTAGCCAGTTAGGACAATCATATTCTTGTTGACCAATAATCTTCACACCATATAACCTGTCTTTAAAGTTATTTATGATGACTCTTTACATGTTTTTCACTAAGAATAGTTAGCAACTTAACTCTTGGATTTATTTAAATATATCTATGGTTATATTTGCTAACTTATTCTCTCTAAATTATAAGTGGGATAAGTTGACAAACTTTATAAAAAAAAATATTAATGGATGTATTTAAATTACTTTTTAATTAAGAATTTTATAATTTACATTCACTTTTTTTTTTAAAAAAGAATGATAACAACTTATACCCTAAATATATGTATTTAAATATATTTGTAGCTATAACTTACTTTTTTTAAAAATATAAGTGGATGTAAGTTAAAAAATCTAAAAACATTTGTTAACTTACATTTGTTAAAATTCATAAAAAATATATTAATTATAATGTTCATTTTATATTATTAAATAAGAAACTATTACTAAATTTAATATATGTATATGTATTATTTGGAACACCAAATCTTTTCTAAGATCTCCTAATCGTGCCAGAGAATATGATTAACTATGAGTTTTAAAGTTTCAAAATTTTGAGTTATTTTATTCTCGTTTTTTTTTACTCAAGCCCTGGACTGCCCACAAACATTGTCAGAGAACTAGTGCCCACAAACTTACATTGAGAAGCATGCAAAATTTGTTGGAACCGTTGATGAAAATTCTAAGCAAACTCAAAAAGTAGGGATGATATCAGGGTGATAATAAATATGACATTTTCATCTTTATTTTTATTTTTAAAACTTATTTTCATCTCCATATCATACTCGGTGGGTATGAGATTTATGTTCTCATTTCTTCTCCATCAGGTACCGAGTATACCCGTACTTGTTCTATACTGCAAAAAAAATTATGATAATATTTTAGTAGAAAATATTTTGTTTGAATAAAATTATATTAATTCAAAAGTTATCTAATAAATACAAAGTTTGTAATTTGTTAATTAAATGTCAAACATTTTTTGTTTTAAAGAGAAATGAATATTTTAGTCATTAAAATAAGAGCGGGATGAGGCGGGTGCGGAGTGAGGCAGGTGCGGAGTGAGGCAAGTACGGGTATGGGGTGTGTATGTATATCCCTATACTCGTCCCAATCCTCCACTTAACAAATTAAATATTTCTCATACTCGTACTCGTGCCCAGTTAAACCAGAAATTCCTAGTCAATTTCGAAACGGGTTAAGAGATTACCTACAGATACAGTTTTATTTGTTATTTGTTATTCCTACCGAAAACTATAAGTGATAAGTCTTTATATATAACTAGCTAAATTTATTCGATAAATAGAAATGTTACCACATTGACATGTATTGAGAGTGTGAACATTATTTTATATATAACTACTAAAATTAATGTATTTAGTTAATATATTGAATATTATTGTTAATTAAAATCTATTTGAATAATCGTATTATGAGATTCAAATTGTACTATGTAAATTTTACAAAGACTAAATCATATTTTACTGTAAATAAATCTATAAATTATATTTAAGGTAAATAAATATGTATATATAAAGATCAATGGATTATATTTAAGGGAAATGCTTTTATTAAAGTAATTTAAATTTATTTTGTGAAATATATTTGATAAATTGTTTTCAACATATTAAATATATAAATATAAAATATTAAAATAAAAAAACAATAAAAAAAATCCTAAATAAATAAAACAAAGTTAATTTAAGATATTTTTTAAATACAGTTATGTTAAGTAACCACAGAAATATTAATTTTATCAATCATAATAATATTGAATAGATTATCTCTTTGAGTAATATTTGAGGTTTGTTTAATAAAAAGTTAAAATAAATTTAAGTTATAATATTATTGTGTAACTAATTTAAAAAATAAAATTTAAATTTTTGTTGTAAAATATTAAAATATATTTACTAAACTAATTGTTCACACACACACATATATATATATATATATATATATATAAATTTTAAAATCATTTTATTAAAATATATTTAAAATAATAAATATATAATGAGAAAAATAATGAATATATTAAAAAATAAAAATTGAAACTAACGAACGGAAAAGCATAAAATAAAATTTAAATTTATGTTGTAAAATACTAAGATATATTTACCAAACTAATTGTTCACATATCTAATTTATATATATATATATATATATATATATTTAAAAACATTTTTAAATATTAAAATATATTTAATAAACTAGTTTATAACATTAAATATAAAACTATAAGAAGATATAATTCAAATAGAATAAAAAAATAATAAATTAAAATTAAATAACATAACAAGAGGAATCAATGGAGAAAATAAGAAAAAAAGAAAGAGAAAAAGAAAAGGCAAAGAAGAAAGTAAAATGAGTATAAAAACAAAAGAAGAAGAAATTAGAATAAATAAAAAATAAATATAATAAATAAAATAAAAATGAAAAGCAAAGTAGAAAGAATATCAATGAAAATGAAAACATAAAAAGAAAAAGAAATATAAAGACCATTTTTTCTAAAAAAAGTACAAATGTCAAAACAATAGAAAAAAATTCATAAGCTTATTATTTTCTATATATATATATAGAGAGAGATAGAGAGGAAGAGATCCACTCACTGTAAGAGTAAGTTTAAAGTTTCTTTTTTTCTCACATCTATTTTTTTAAGATCTAATAGTTGTAATTAGCAGTTAATCTTAATTTTTAGATTTAAAAAAAAATGAATTACTCTTGGAGTAAGTGGATTATCTTGCTCTAATAACTAGATAAGTAGTGTTAACTATCAAAATAACGAATGGTCAACATAACCTTCTAATAAAATAACTAGGGATGACAATCATACTCGTCCATGCAGGTACTGGCCCATCACTATTGTGATTTTTACTGAGAAAATTGTGTTGTGGGTCCTCGCACCCGCTCGTCCCTGCATCTTCCCTTACCTCGCTTCTGTTTAACATGTAATTATATGTTTAAAAAATTTTACATGTATGTGTACAAATATAAACATATAAGGATAATTAAAACTAAAATATAATTAATAACTTAACATATAATTTGTTTAATAAATTATAGGTAAATTTAAATTATGAAACATACTCAGAGGTGTACTCGAACCGAAAATATTTGACGGGGATGAGATGAAGATTAAAGTTTTACCTGTCTTTTTTATACCTGTCTTACCTTACACTTTTTGGAGATGGGGATAGGGAGAGTCAACCTGCACCGACTCGTCCTATTGCCATCCCTATAAATAATGAATGCTCATGATATTAAAAAAAAAAAACACAATTCTAAATTTAAAAAAAGATTATATTGTGTCTCTCTATTTTGCCATTTGCGAACATTTTGTCATCTATTTTATACATGACTAACATTTGAGTCATTTGTTAACAAGAAACTATTGACTGCTAAGTTGCAAAAGTTGACTTCCCACGTGACATTATTATATGAAATAAAAACACTAAACAAGTTTTATTCAAAATGAAGTTTTTAGGAAAACAAAAAATTGTGCATATTTCCTTGACAACCACGAAAAGAAAAAAGTAAATTTTTATATGTATGTGACACCCTTCTACCCCAAACACTTTTTTGTTTAATTTAAAAAATAATATAGAAATGAGTTCATTTAAATAACTACACTGGACACTTGGGTAAAAGGATTCACATTGTGACATTACAAACTGTTGTTATTAAACAAGTCATGAAAGAGAAAATAATTTATCTCCATGTGAGTTAACAACATGGTAAAAAAGATATATACTTCACATAGATTCATTAAATCGGGTTAACTTAGAATTAAAGTTGTCCGCATTATATAAATAGAAAATAAATTGTGAAGATCATGTAAATATAAGGCTATAAACCTATGTGACTTTTTTATGCCAAGTAAATAAATATAACATGATCAAATAAAAGTCCTTCATTTGGGTAAAACGGTTCATAAGAGTCCTTCCAACAAAACTTCATCTTTGATGAAATAATAAGTTTTTACAATTGAAAACTTAAAAGAAAGAAAATTACTTGAGACATAATTGAAATAATTTCTAAAACAAGGAAATAATTTGAACATCCTAGTATAGTCACAAACCCCAATGCCATATTCCACATCAATCTCAAACATTATTAATCTTTGCCTTTTCAACATATTTTTAGTCTATGGGTGTTCAGTCCCAAGCAGCACACACAACTAGGAAGTAAGACATTTACTCATACATATTTAAGCATCATAAATAAGAAATATATTCATCATCGTATATCATATGAAACTGCACAATTATATTAAATTCAAGTCATGCTAATGACGCTCATGTAATGTAACTCATGTATGTTCTCTCAAGTACATGCCTGAAGCGGTCCTCTTCTAAGCCGGTAACACATAGGTACAATCATCTCACCATAGGTTCACCTGAAATGAATTCTCCTCTACACCATTAACACACAAGTACAATCGTGCAATGCAATAAAAATTAAAAATACTTGTTATAGAGCACCACACAATGAGTGATCCATACAAGCTTTTTAGACTGTCATATTTATGCATCATGTCATGCAACAACATAATTTACGATATCAATATTTAATTATGCATCACAATCCATCCAAAACTACAACCATAGAGCATACTGAAATTGTCTTCCTATCACTTTCAAGAAACATCATATTTACCCATTTTCATAAAAAATAAAATAAAATAGTGTTTTATAAGACATACTTTTCTATGAACATCAATCCTTTGAAAATATAAACAAAATTTTGAGATAATCAATTCAAGAGAAATGATCAATTTTATGGAAATCAAAATTCAACTTATTTTTCTTAGTAACAGAAGTGATCAAATTTAAGACAAACTTTTAAATGAATAGTATTAAAGAATCCAAAGGTGTCATTTAAAAATAGTGAGGAATAGTTTTACAGAAGGTTCACAAATTATAACATTTAAAAACTTGATTCATAGAACAATTATTATGGAAACCCAATATGATAATATTAAGGATATGCAATAAACAAAGTATCAAGAATAGTATTTGGAAAAAATCAGCAAAGAAACAATGTAACATAAATAAGAATCAAAAATAGTAACTAAAAAGCATAAATAGAGGACTAAAATTAGTACGTGGAGAATAACAATAAAGGACCAAAAATATTATTTGGAGAGTAATAATAAAGGACCAAAAATATCATAAGGAGAAAATTTAAACAAAGATCCAGAAATAATATTTAGAGAAAATAAATGAAGAAAAACCTATTTCCCCTTTTCACTTTGTTTCCTTCTAATTTTCTCCTCCAAAACGCACCCTGGTTCTCCCTATTTATAGGAAAATCTGGGCAATTTTACTTAGCAAAACTGATTTCATTTTACTGGTGAACTCAGTGAATGAATGAGTTCTTTTGTGTCCCGACCGTTGCTAGCTAGAAAACGGATCCATCAAAGGGAACCAAATGGAAACTCTTAATGGAACTGTATTGAACCAAATGGAAACTCTTAATGAAACTGTATTGAACCAAATGGAAACTCTTGATGGAACTATGTAGCTTCAAGTCATAGCTTGCAGCACCGACTTCAAGTATAGAGATTGCCTAGCCATTTTTTCCATAGAATTCCTGCTATTTAAATATTGTAAAAAGTTGATTCCAATGATAATAGTCCTGTTCACAATGAGTTAGACAGTCAAATCATTAACAAACTCTCAATATGGAAAGAAACAGGTATAAAATCATAGGGAAAAAGAAATTGCTTCCTACTAGGCAATAACTTACGAAACTACTTCCAATAATAAAAATCAATAAAGGAAACAAGGAATAAGAACTTTCTTTTATGGAATACTAAAAACATCACAAAAATAGCTACTCATGTTAACAAGTTCTTTCGTTGAAACAAGTCTTCAAAAACACAAATATAGTATAAAAAACACAATAAATATCCCTAACGTTTCAATAATAAAGAAATTGATGTAAAATGCATCAGCCAAAGTGTAACATTCCGTTTTTTTAGAAAAATAAAAATATTAATAAAAAGTGTAATTTATATTTATAGATTTAAATTAATTTGATATTTTGAGTTTATTAGAATAAATTAAGAATTGATTATGTAAAATAAATAAATAAAGGAAATGTCAGTGTAAATAGTAAGATAGTTTGAAGGTGAAGTTTTGGTCTGGTGTTAGAAAGTCCAATTCAACTATTAACCTAGAAAATTTGGAGGGGTTAGAGGATTGTGCTTCAGTTTTACATTTCTGATGTTTGAGGTTTGAGAAAAAACTATAAAGGAACCTTGTCGGAAAAGATGAAGATTAAGGAGGACATTATTTGGGAAATTGAGGACATACCCTTCGCACCGAAGATCATCATTTGAGGTAAGGGGGTGAGAAATTATCTCTTATGTGGTATGTGTAGGGAAAATGGGTAGTGCAGTGATCCCTAAGCTTCGATAGGTTTCAATATTACATGTATGCTATTGAAGGGTTATGAACACCCGCAACAAGTTCTAATAAAATAAATGTGACTATGTGGATATATAGTTTTATTTAATTTGGCCGAATCCCATGAAACCATTTCATAGAACTTCATTGATATATTCTTTTCTAAAGCAAATCGGCTTTTATTCTTGAATAATCAATATAACGTTTGCTTCTATTGTAACAAAAGATTCATTTTTTAAATGATGGGGAAAAATGAAAACTTGAAATCCATGTATTTGGTACCCATGAATAATTAATTGGTGTAATTATTATGTTACTATTGAGGTTCTCCATTTTTACACCCTAGAGTACCCTAAACAGTAATGATCTTTGTATTAATTATTGAACTGATGTCATATTATTGGATTGTTGATTATGTTGATATACTATTTGTTTCTATGAATACTATTAATTATTAAACGATATATAACTTCAATTATATGATTGATTAATGTGATGATTGAATGACCACTCTTTTAATTGAAATATTCTGCATATGTAAAGAATTAGGTGTTAGGTGTTGGATATTTTCTTACATTGAGGGGATTGATGGAAAAAGTATGATATATCGATGTTCAACTTTTAAGTGCATATTGATATTTCTTATGAGCATACACCATAAGGAAAAGCTTTTATTTTAACCTACGTTTTACAATTTGCCTGCCTACGGCTTCTTGATTTTATTTGACTTTTATTGTTTTTAATAGGAATGTTTGTTGGATTGGGCAACCCGAATACCCAATCGACCCAACTCAGCCCAAAGTGATTGGGTTGATTTTTCTTATAATTTGGTGAAACCCGACTTGATCAATCCAATTAAACCCAATTGACTATAAGTTAGGTCATAGGTTCATTAAGTTGAATTTGAGAGCCAACCGAATCCAACTTGATCATAATATTCAATTATTATCCTTTAAAATTATGTGTTTTGTTATTATATGTTTCTTTTGATATTATATGTTTGTTAGTTGGAAAAATTGTGTACTTTGTGTTTACTTTTATGACTTGCTTAGTTTGGGAAAATAGTATTTACTTTATTTTAGACAAATTTTTTTTCATTATTATTGGTTGATAGTTTAGTTATGTGTTAATTTTAATTTTTATATGTAATTCTTAACAATAATTTATTATTTATTTTTATGTCACAACAATATAGTCTATTTTGTTTTTAAAAAATATCCTAAAAGTCATAAAAAAATGTTGTGATCATTCAATTTTTAATTTTTTTTTTGTAAAATTGTGACCCAATTAACCTAACTCATTCAAGGGTAGGTTGGATTGGATTGGGTTTGACGAAAAAGAATTAAAAATTCAACTCAACCTAATGTTTTATGATTGGTTGGATCTTAAGTTATTTTAAATTTTACCGAACCCAACTTGTGTTAACCCTAATTTTTAATGAAATCTAAGCTTTGCAGTCTGCTTGGTGCTTCCTTGATAGGAGTCAACCCAAGTTGGGTCAGCTCGGGTTTAGGAAAACCCAAGACTCAATCCAATAATAAAATATTGGGTTGGGTGGGTTAAGTTTTCACTTTTCTTTCATTAAACCCAATTTAACCCCCCTCCCCCTTGAAATGATTGGGTTGGGTTGGGTTGGATTAATTGGGTTACAATTTTAAAAATATTTGTTTAAAAATTCTTTTTGAAAAAAAATAAATTTTAGAATATTATTTGTTAGCTTTTTTTACAATTTTTTTTAAAAATAGACTATATCATTGGTATAACATAAAATAAACAATAAATTATAGTTACAAATTATATATCAAAATTAAAACAAATTAAAATTAACATACAACTAAATTTCAACCAATAATAACAAAAGAAACATCTTTCCAACATAAAAGTAAACACAATTTGTCTAAGCTACCAAGTCACACAGATAAATACAAGTTACATAATTTGTCAACTAACAAAAACATAATATAAAAAACAACACATAATAATAAAACACATAATTTCAAATAATAATAATATATAATATTTAATATTATGGTCGGGTTAGGTTGAGTCTCGAGTTCAACTTATGGAACCCATCACCTAATCCGTAGTGGATTGGGTTCAATTAGATTGGATTGGGTTTCACCTAATCATAAGAAAAACTCAACTCAACCTATTTAGGTTGGATGGGGTCAGATTGGGTCTTCGGGTTGCCTAACCCAATAAACACCCATCTTCCTTGATTTGAGTTTTATTGTTTTTAATGAAATATGAAAATTTCAGTTTGTATATATTACCACATTTATAACACATTCTCCACACATTTAGGTGTGCGCTTTACCTATTGTGTGCAGTGTGCCTACATTTTACTACTTTTAACAATACTTGGGTGTTTTAGTTTGTCTGCTATTAATCGCCAGTTATTTTCAACACATTAATTAACAGTTGTTATTCTTATTTATTATATTAATTTTTAAATTTTGTCAGTTATTATTAACCATTTTTACTTATATTAATTAATACTATATACCAAATATGAGGTGAGCTAAGTTCTCTAGTATCTATAAAATATAATTTGCAAGTAATTACCCAATAGGGTGAAGATATTTTTGTAGGAATAATAAGATTCATATACATTTTAGTTTAAAGTAACAAAATTAATTAATAACAAATTTAAAATATTTATTTTTCAGCAATAATTAATATTTATTTGGAAATTTGGCTGGTTATATGGGCTAGATCATCTCTTTCAACAATATTTTTATATCCACAAGAATCTAATTTAAGAATTTATTTGAAAAATTCAAGCTAATTTTATTTTCACTAGTATGTTGAGCAATTTCTTTTAGGACTATCTCATTTCCTATTCATACCCCCTCAATGTTTATAATTTTCTACAAAACCCTAAAACACCTTCGCCTTCTTTTATCCTATGTATTTTAACAGAGCATCACCTAGCTTGCTACCCACGTCTTTGAAAAGATTACATTGGTTCCTCCATTTCACACATTCACCCTTTTTGAACATATATATTTTTTCACCTCTATTTTTAGGAACTTTCTCTATCATGTATGTTCGAAAAGGGTGAGGGTGCTCTTTCAAAGAGGTGGGTAAAGGTGCGTGTGCAACCGTGAAACTAGGTGATGTTTTGTCAAGAAACTTAGGATAAAAGAGGGTGATAGTGTTTTGGGGTTTGTAGAAAATTGTAAACATTGAAGGGTGCGAATAGCAAATGAGGGGGTGTTAAAAGAAAATATCAGTATGTTGTTTTTTTTTTTGAAGGTGTGGCAAAGCCCAACCTTAGAAAATATTATTAATAGGACAAGTCATAATACAATTAAAATCCTTAGAAAACAAGACAGCCAAAGACTCTAGAACCAACTTAAAAATACTCATATACTGGTCATATTGGAGACCTAGTTTAGCATAACCATCAACTAATATATTTGCTACATATAGTCAGTTTCCAGAATCCATGATCATAAGCCACTTGCAAAGCTTGAAGGATAGCCAATAACTCTGCCTCAATAGTTGCTACTTGCTGACCCTAGAGGATAGTAGCATCACAATTAAATTTGAAAATACCCTCCTTTGAGGGACGCCAATTATAGGTGAAATCAAACTCTGAAAGTTGAGCACCACTATCCCTCATGGATCCTTGCATAAGGTGAATATACTTAACCTCTTATATTACGGATTGCAAAGATCCAAGAATTTGCTCTACTGAATGATACTTCTCTTTGAAAGCAAATTCATTTCTCCTCTACCACAACTGATCCAAAGTAACACCAAAGACATGACCCCAACTTCTACCCCAATGCTATGCTAGAACAAACATTTGACAATAGCTAATTGTCAACATTATGATGGTTAAGGAAGTTTAGCACAATGTGTCCGACCAACTCTCTCCAGATTTTACTAACATGAAGGTAGTCGGAAGGTGTGCATGATGTTTTCCATGTGTTGTCCACACAGCAGGAAAAAGTCATTAGTTGTCATGTGCCTTTAGGATCGCATACCATTTTTTATAATTAGTCCAGATGTTACTTTCCAGAGAAACAAATGCATCCATTCTAGACCATCCCATTTCTAGAACAATCTAAAAAAGGGTTGTATCTGATATGGATGATCATTATTAAGGCATAATAGGATGATTTGGTGGAAAATTTGTCATCCACCTCCATTTCCCATCGTGGTTCTTCAGCCACCTTATCACCTATGTGCTTTAATTTGAAAAATGTTAGCAGCAACACCTCTAGGCAATAATGTTTCTAGTTTATTAACATCCCAAAACCCCTCTGGATTTACAAAGAAACATTATTATTTTTCATGAAAATATAACTATTATCAATACACCAATTGATTAGTAGGACACATCTAGGCACCCAACTATCTGTCCAAAAATTTATGTCTCTTGCATTTTCGATATGCCATACAATATTTCGATTAATAGTGCCCTATGATTTTTTTATACCTTTCCAAATATTTGTACATTGACAAGTTAGATCAACATTTAGTTTTGTAGTCTCACTACACTGATACTTGGACCAGATAATCTGCACCCACATTTTATTCTTGTTGGTGAGTAGCTACCAACCGGCCTTAGACAATAGAGCTAGTTGGCTTATCTTGTGGTACGCAACCCCAATCCACCCTATTGTTTGGGTTTACTAATGTTTCCCCAATTAAATTAATGGACCTTGCCTATATTTTCAGTATTGCCTCACATGGAGTCCCTACATTTCTTATCAATCAAATGACATACAGAAACAAGTAAATGGTTAGTTTGCATCACATACGTCGACAAGGTTTACACCCCCAACTTGGCTAATGTAAGCCTGCCTACAAAAGAAAGAGTCATTTGTTTCCAGTTACTTAATCTATGTTGTACTTTTTCAATTAGAAATTGATACAATAACTTGGATACTTGATCATGATGAATAGGAATACCAAAGCATTTACGAAGGTTACTTGTCCATTCAAACTCGACGGCTTGCGTAATTTGAATTTGGTGAAACCTGTGAACATTTGTTGAAAAATACATCCTTGTTTTCTCTTTGCTCACTTCCTAACCTGAACTCCCACAAAAGATATTCAGGATGCAATTAATGACATCCACTTGATCCATCGAGGCTTCAATAAATAAAAGAAGATAATTTGCAAAGGCCAAGTAGGATAACTGCGACCTTTCTCTCAATATCTGAATAGGCTTCCATAACTTATGGTTAACTACAAGGCGGATCATATGAAAAAGGTCTTCCAGACACAGCATAAACATATATGGAGATATAGGATCATCTTGTCAGACTCCTTTTGAAGGTTTAAATGGATCCAAGATTTCACCATTCCACAATAAATGCATGGTTGGTAAGGATGTGCATTGCCACACCACCCTATTTAAGCATTATGGAAGCCTAGTGTCATGTAACATATCTTTGATAAACTCCCAAGTTAGTCTCCCAAGTTAGTCTGACGTAAGCATTATTTAGGTCAACCTTAATAATCATTCATCTCTTGACACCTTTTTTATGTTTCATAGAATGCATGACCTCTTCGGCAATGATGATATTGTCAGGCATATTCCTTTGAGATATGAAACTACTCTGGCACGATTTCACCAACTTCTCCATCACTTTTCGAAGTCTCAGGGCTAGAATTTGTCATTATCATGTATGACACATTGCAGAGGCTAATGGTTCTAAACTGTGTTATATGTGTCACTGAATCCACCTTAGGAATCAACTTAATAAGTATGGAATTAAGATCACCAATCTGAGCAGGGTCCACAAAAGCATCCACAATCATCTTGAAAAAAGCTTCTCCTACAACATGTCAATGAAAGAAGTGAGGAATCCTCTTTTCGACTCTGACTCTCCCACTCCAGTCGTTGCTTTTCTTTCTGTTACTTCGAAAGTAGTTGCTTCAGCTTCCGCCACTTGAATTTTCGATATCCCTTTTTATTTCTCATCAAACGAATGACATCTTCTTCTGGAAAATGTCAATTGCTTTTATAAAAAACTGCTTATAACACATCTTTCCCTAGCACTTTGAAATTTTCCATGGAAAACAGAGTCTTTCTTATCTGCACTCAAGAAATAGGTTGAATAAAAATGGCAAATTCTTGCAGAGAGTATTGGGAACGCCCTGTGAATTCCAGCTAGTACACACTTGCAATCATCAACATACAAATTTCTAAAATAATTGCTAGCTCCTCAAGTTCAGCAGAGTCTTTAACGCAATTACCAGTAGCATTTTGTAGGACCTTAATTCTATTCTTCCGTCTTGGAATCGCTGTGAAAGCATGAAAATACTTAGAATTTTTATCCTCAAATGATAACCATTTGGCCCTTGATTTCTGAAACCAAAACAGTTCTTTTTCTCTTCGAGTTGTATATCCTCCTAGTATTTAGAAGGAGGAGCTGCCATCTGCCAATTTATGTTATCCAGAAGGTTAAGAAGATGTTTTTCCATCTGAAAATATTTCAAAAAACTTGTGTATTCCACTTCTTTAAGACATGATGAAGCTTTGGAAGCTTACCTTGGCAAGCCTCATTATCCTTGCAAACTCCTCTAAGAAAGTGTTGGAAGTCCAAGTGCGATAGTCAAACTGTTACAAAGTGGAAGTGGAAGGGTTGACAATGCCTATTAGGGACTGTCGCTTAATGTTGAAACTGGTGGGAATAGGTCTGTGATCAAATTTGTAGAAAGGGAGATGGAAGGCTAGGGCATGTGGAAACCGCATCCGCCAAGCAAAATTGATAAATAACCTATCCAACCGCTCTTTCAAATGTCCCCGTCTCTAAGTAAAAATTAGTCCCTGAAAACCAGCATCCAGCAGATAATTGGCATCAACTCATTCATGCCTTTCTAGGATGGAAATGTTTTACCCACCCTCTGTTATGACGTCCATTGGGATGTCCTCACACTGATAAGGCACCTCCATTTGCGGGCTTTCAGGCGTTGAGGTTCGGCGGCCAAAGACATCTAAATTAGTGAATGACGCCTTCTACGGCACTGCTAGAAGCTTCCATGGCTGGAGACCCCCAGAATGCTATTTGAACTCTTCTTAGCTGCTAGATGGGCTGATCGTAAGTTTCTTTTGGGGCCCAATAGCCTTTTCAGAATTTTGCTTCTCCTTACTTGTGGCCTCACCTAGTTCAAGTTGCAAGTGATGGAAATAAAAGGAAACCTTAAATCAGTAGATACAAGATTATAGTATGTATAGATAATTAAATATAAAAAGATAGAGGAAAGAGAATTTGTGTACCTCAAATATATTGAATTGAAGTTCTTGATCTTCAAGAAAAAAAACCCTATGAATGATTATTGTAGAGATATGAGTTTAATAAGAACTCTTGAGGGTTTTACTACCTACTTTCTAGGGGATTATTCTAGAGAGTGTGTATTGTTGTTGTTGTTATAATTTGCTTAATGGGATGGCAAATTTATAATCCCCCAGGGTAGGCAGAGACCCCTCAAATGGGCTTTTTTTATGATTGACTCAACCCATCACAGAGTCAATCTTACTATAATCCCATTCAAATAATCATAAAGATATTATAAGATATGATTATCACCAAATCTTAAATTGCCAGATAATGATAAAATATAATTGATTAATACCAATCCACTATTATTTCCAACATTCTCCCACTTGGATGGTATTAATCAATAATACAAATATAAATCATTAAGCTAGAATGACAATTATAGACAAATCTTATATTAGACAATGAGAAATTTGAGCTACAAAAATAATATCCGATAGGGATATATATCATAAATATTTCTCATAAAGTATATAGAATAATGTAGTTCAATAAAATAATACTACATGGTCTCAAGCATCCAGAAATACTAAGAGATATGTTACTAAAATGATATTACTTCACACATATCTCATAAGAAAGTTTTCAGACTCCCACTGATCTAAGACATCAAAACTTAACCAAACCATATGAGTTATAAAACTCCAAAGTTAAGTATTTGATCAGTGAATAAAAAAATGTTTAATTAATATAATTTTTTTTTTACTTGAGTCCGAAAAATTATATAGGTGAGAAAGCATAATTTACATGCATCTGATTATTCATCATAGCCCAATAACATATGTAATTACATATAGGCTACATAAATGCTCTATAATATTTGACATTTAACTAATCTGAGTTTCAAAAAAGAGTGACTATGTAAGAATCCAAAGATAAGTAGGAAATCCATAAATTCCCTACTAAAACCACATAGACACATAGTTTATATAAAATGATACTCAGATTATTGTGGCCACAAAATGTCAATTGAGCAAACACTTAGATAATTGGTCCAACAAAAAAAAATTCATAAGTACTTCAAAAGTGCAAAATTGTACTCAATAGGAGTACTATCATAGAAGCACTTTTTTACAAAGTAGAAAATCATACTCGATAGGAGTATTGCATCTACAATATACTTATAGAATTTTGACCAAACAAAATGTGAAATTTTGGGTAAAGAAAAGCACAATACTTAATTGCATACCAAAAGAATTAATGTGCAATGCCCAACAAAAATGCTCTTAACATCCATTAAAGATGTCTATTAAGATACAATGAATTATGTATCTCAATTAAAATAGGACAAAAATAAATAGTCAAGTCCTATAAAGTATGTCATATCATAATTAAATGTGCACAAGAATATATAACAATACAGATAGATAAGTCTCGAGACATGATACAAAATTATATACTTCTAAAATTTTGATCAATTAAAATATGAAAATTGGGTAAAAGAGATGCACAATGCATAATTGTATGCCAAAAGGATTAATGTACAGTACCCAACAGAATGACCTTAACATCAGTTAAAGATGTCTACAAAGATACAATGGATTTTATGTATCTCAATAAAAATAGGACAAAAATAAATAGAGAAGCTCTATTATGTCATATCATAATTAAATATGCACACGATTATATGACAATAAAAAATATATAAGTTTCGAGAGATAATAGAAGATTATATATACTCTCACTAATCCTTAATATACCAAAAAAATATTAGGATTATCATTAGGGTACACTAGTAGTGATAGTGGGATGATGACTTTATAAGATAATAATAAAAGTGAATTAAAATTCACTATTATTCTACTTAAGGAATTAGAAAGTAGTAGAATAACAAATGATTAATGAGAGAAGTGGTTAAAATAACAAGAATATGAAACCTACAAATTCATCCATAAGAATAAATAATTCTCACAAATGGTTTCATAATTAACCACATATTAATCAATCTTTACAAAAATATTGACCCCTATGAAGATCTTGAAAAAATAATTACATGAGTGAGAAAATGGATCACTTGATAATTTTACGTAGAATATGAGATCATAAGCAAGTTCTCAAGTAATCATAAACAAAAATCAAGTACTACAATAAACAATATTTACACACACTTGAGAATAAAACATGATTACATGCAGCAGAAGAATGGGACATATTCTTGCATATATTAAGGATATAATAATAAATAGTCTCTAACTCCCATCACAATTTATAATGGACATAGGTTTATTTATATATCCCAAAATAAAGCCTCTAGCTTTTACAAGAATACCATTAACAATATTATAAAATATGGTATAGAGAAATTAATCTCTTAAAATTTGGGATTCCTATATTGTCCTTACAAGAATTTCATACTAATATTGCAAATCAATAGAGAGTTTGTTATACAAGAAAATATTTTACAAGAGACCAATATAAAATCCTTAATATAGATCCCAATAATGTGATCACAAATAATGTGATAAGAAAAAATAATTTTATCAAGACATTTGTTTTTTCACATGTATGATTAATTGGACATTTAAGGTAAAAATCTTATATCACTACAATTTATTTTATAAGATATTAATTAAAATTCTAATATACAAAATCCTTCCACTTGACAAAGAAAAAATAAGTTGACATAACAAAAAAATACCCAGAGGACTAAATAAAATTCAACTATTTCTTTATCAATATATATATATATATAGAAAATTTGCACCACAAAAAATGCAATATTTTTTTTTATTTTGAAGGAAAAAATGTCTAATTAAAGGTTATAAGTCAATATGGAACAAAAGGAAATGAGAGTGTAAATTTTGGTTCCATATAAATATAACTACACATGATCAAATGAGGGAAATAAACTGAACATTATAAAAATAGGGAAACATTATGTAATTCTAAAAGTTCAGTTAAAAGAGAATCCCTAAAGAAATTACAATGTACTATAACTTATATCAATAAAATCCTAATACCGATAGGGTATTAAAAAATCATTAACATAAGCCAAGAAAAATACATTGTATAACACCAAATTACATTAATAATAATACACCGATAGAGTATAGTTATCATCAATGCAATAAAAAAAATAATTATATCACAAAATTCACATAAATGCATCCAAAATAGTGAAATTATAATTATGTAAATGAAAAAAGAAATTATGCATATTGTCCAATAAATTTGCATAATTTTAATCATATATATTATATGACCAACATAAAAAATTCACATTATTATACCCATGATAGACAAGTAATAATAATGCAAATTAATAAAGAAAATTATGCTCATAAGAGAAGGACAATTAAGATTGTGCATAATTAATAAAATAACCTAAAATAAATTTATAAATGATAATTCAATATTAGAGAGAGTACAGTATAATTGGAGAATACAAATACTGTAAAGAATTATCACAATGAAAATAGGTAAAAAATTCAAGATTATAATAGTAAAAAAAAAATTTAATTTAATCTTGAATTAATCAAATTTTTTTTATACTAAAAAATACCAATAATATAAAAATATTAAATAAATATGGTATTTTTGAAAAAATAAGAATATAAAAAATTAGCAACAACATTCAATGCTTTTGAGAATGAATTTAACACACGAATCATCATACATGATCGTATCAAAACCACAAAGTTCTCCCTTGACCAAATCACAAAAATATGGGTATAAAAATGAGTCCATGCAACCCCATTAATACTTTCCAAAGTAAAAGTTAACACAAATATATTATGTTGCCCACACAAATGACTCATATTGGTCAAACATAAAAAAAGAAAAACCATTAAGTAATTTAAAAAACAATTTACCCCATAATTATTTAAAAGAAAACTAGGTTTTAAAGGGGTAGCACTTAAAAAAGAAGTTTCAATATATAATTTAGCCATGTAAGAGTAAGGGAATGAAACTTTAACATGTTATTTTAACAATAACAAGTAGTGTAAACCCTCTTTTTTTTGTGTGAAAAAGATAATAGTGAACTATATTATAAAATTTCACTAATAACACAAAAAACCTTCAATTCAAATTTAATTTTCTAATAGAAAACAACCATAATTCTCTAATAGAAAACAACCAACCATAATATGTATCTAATCTGGCTCTGATACCAATTGATGGAAATAAAAGGAAACCTTAAATCAGTAGATACAAGATTATAGTATGTATAGAGAATTAAATATAAAAAGATAGAGGAAAGAGAATTATGGTTGTTTTCTATTATTGAATTGAAGTTCTTGATCTTCAAGAAAAAAAACCCTATGAATGATTATTGTAGAGATATGAGTTCAATAAGAACTCTTGAGGGTTTTACTACCTACTTTCTAGGGGATTATTCTAGAGAGTGTGTATTGTTGTTGTTGTTATAATTTGCTTCATGGGATGGCAAATTTATAATCCCCCAGGGTAGGCAGAGACCCCTCAAATGGGCTTTTTTTATGATTGACTCAACCCATCACAGAGTCAATCTTACTATAATCCCATTCAAATAATCATAAAGATATTATAAGATATGATTATCACCAAATCTTAAATTGCCAGATAATGATAAAATATAATTGATTAATATCAATCCACTATTATTTCCAACAGCAAGTAGTTGCAAGCATATTTGATGAACACCCTCGTTATGGAATTGTGATAAGTATTCACTTACAATTAACTTTGTTTACTATGGTTCCCAAGTTCAATTTCTACACATAATCTCCCATACTTGCCTCGTGCCTCTACCTTAGGCATTTGTGCCCACGGAATTTTCTCCTCTACACCCAAATATAACTCTATTATAATCTTCATGAGATGAGAAAAGAATTTCAAAGTAATTCTGAGATGTATATATAATCTTTATAAATCCTTTCTTTACCCTATCTCATTTAACCTTTGATTCTAGTGTCCGAAAACCTACATATTTTTCAACATCATCACCATGCGGGATCCTTTTTAAAGTTTACACCACTCTTGGAATTCTTAATCTGAAATAGGTATCTCCTTATATTTTCCTGCAACCTCTATTCATAATAAAGGAGGTGGGATCTCATTCTTCGGTATTCCAAAGCATCTACCATCAAATGCAAAAAAAGAAACAGGACCATCACTATTCACAAGTTTTGCTTGGTGTATGATGTCATGATATTCGAGGAAGGCTCGTAATGTTGAGATTGAAGGTTGGAAACAAACTTTGGGGAAGCATCTCAAGTCCTTGTAGTTTTGGTTTTGTAGTTTAATTTAGTTTTTATTAATTCATTTTATGATTGATAGGTGGTGTACTTGTATTGATTGTTTAATTAGGCATGAGTGTGGTGCGATGAGTAGTAATTTCATGATTGAATCTTGATTGTTATGATTGTGTCTTGTTTGGAAAGCATAGAATCAAAATTACTAAGTTAAGAGTTGAATTACCTCATGGATAATAAATGACTGGAATAATCAATTACCTACCAATGTTAATCGATTATCACACAGAACATGCATTTTTAGGTTTGTTTTGAGAGAGCTGTCAAATAATTAAATAGTATTAAATGGTTGGAAATTATTGCTCACATAAAACCATTTTTAAACCGTTTTTTTTAGAAGAGAATGAAGGGATTTTAGGTTTTCAAAGAGAGAAAATGAGTTTACAAGAAAGAAACCCTTTGAAATCAAAGAAAAACCCAGAAATCTATAAGTTGAGAATCAAGATTTGTTGATTGGAAAAGACAAGATTGTTGTACTGCATTTTATTGTTTTGGGTATTCGTCACAAGCAAGTGATATTGTTTTTTACCCATTTCTTTGTGTTTTTGCACATGTTTTGGTAATCTCTTGATGAGTTCTTTGAGGTTATGGTGAAATCTTGCAACGGGGTGTTGTGAGTGATGAGGTGTCATGTATGCATGCATATGATTTTTAGTGGAAAACAAATTAGCGGAGGGCTAAGTCTGTATTGGATATAGATATAGGTCTTGTTGACAGAACCAATATAAAATAAATGTACAAATTCTCTCAATCTTTTAACTCTTTATTATGTTTGATTGAATAGATATCTTGATTGAATTGTATTGATTTTTACTGTAACAAAATAGAATTGAATCTTTGTATTAATAAAATTGAATCTTGTTATTTGGAAAGTTGAATCTTCTGTTGAGAAATTTATATCTTAAAATTGCATATTAGTAAGGTTGAATATTTGTATTGGATAAATTGAATCTTGAAATTCATTGTGAATTAGTTAAGTGTTGATTTGGAATCTTGGTGTTTGAAATCCTAGAAAGAATTGACTCTTAAAACATTGTTTCATGTTTTATTTGAAATTTGGTTTTGAAAATTCTTAAGGTAGATTTTAAAAATTTCATTAAGGAGTGATTTTTTAAAAATCTATATTTGAATAAGAAATTTGTAAAAATATTTTTTGGGATCTATTCAAACTCCTTTCTAGACTCCTCATTGGGACCAACACAGAACACTCTTCTTAACTACCTTACACATTTCCTTGAAACACTGCCTTTTGTTTAACCTTACGGTTGCTCCTCAATAGCAAGTCCTCTTCCTAATAGGATGCCTTAATCAAAATCCTAACAGAGCTTCCACCCTCCATCTTTCAGATCTTGCTTTATTATGGTTGTTCTTTACATTAATTAATTTTTTATTTAAATTAATATTTTAGATTCTTTATATGATAATTTGAATGGTTGTGTTTAATGAAATTGTGTAAATCAATATATAATTTTATTGATATATTATGACATTTAGAGTGTTTTTGAGAAAGCTGAACAATTAAATTATTTCAATAATTAATTATAATCCGAAATACATTTTTGCTTGGGGATTTTCTAGAAAGTTGTTTGAAAATAGTAATCTTAGTTAAATCCAATAAAAACCAACTTTTATAGAATTTAATAGTATAAAAAAAACTAAAAAGAAAAAGAAAAATGGTTAGAAAATAATCCTAAGCCAAAAATTGTAAAAAACAACTAATTAGACAAAATATTAGATTGAAGCTATTTTTTACAAATCAACAGAAAATCAAACTATCTTTTACCTAAATAATTGAAAGTAGCAAAATTAATTTATAACAAATTAAAAAAAATATATTGAAATTTGAATCAATAATCACGTCTAAAAATGTATATCTATAACTTTTGGCCTTCTTTTTATTTATTATTATTTGTTTTCAACTAGTGTTTTTTAATTCCCATCACAGTAATCTAGGAATGTTTGTATATTAACTGATCTTTCAAAGAAGTTTAACATTATATCAGTTATCATTTAGTTTTTTTTTTTATTTTTTAAAATCGAGAAATCAAATTTTATTTTGATTTTTGAATAATTTTCTATTTTCATTTTCATCATCATAATTTTCCATTAATCTTTTAGAATTAGCAATTTTTTTTAAGAAAAATTTAACATTATCTCAATTATTTTAATTGTTTATGTATTAATATTTTTTGCTTTTAAATATTGTTTATATTGTGGTGTTATAATATGATATATTGATGTTCAACTTTTAGATAGTTTAGGTATATCTACCTACTACTTTCTTGATTTGACTTTGACTTTGACTTTTATTATTTTTAATAGGGATGCTTATTGGTTTGGCAACTCAAAAACCCAAAACCAACCCAATTAAACTAAAATAGATTGGTTGGTTTTTCTTGTGATTGTGTAAAACTACTAGTTTAGGTATTTTTACTTTTATGCCTTGTTTAGTCTCGACAAATTGCATTTATTTTTATTTTGGACAAATGTTTTTTTCATTATTATTGGTTGATAGTTTAGTTATGTGTTAACTTTAATTTATTTTAATTTTGATATTAATTTGTAAATATAAGTTACTGTTTATTTTTATATTGCAATAATGATATAGTTTATTTTATTTTTTAAAAAATCCTAAAAAGGATAACAAAAAATTTTTTAATTATTCAATTTTTTTTTTTGTAAAATTGTGACACAATTAATCCAACTCATTCAAGAATGGGTTCAATTAGATTGGGTTTGACGAAAAAGAAGTGAAAGTCCAAGCCCATTTATTATGATCGGTTGAATCTTAAGTTATTTTAAATCTTACCTAACCCAACCCATGTTAACTCCTAATTTTAATGAAATTTGAGCTCTGCAGTCTACCTGCTGCTTCTTGATTTTGCTTCTATATATGCTACAACATTTATAATGCAATCTCCAAGTAGTTTTGGGTGTGTGCCTTTTTTTATATAAGCATAAGGTATTTTATTAATAAAGACAATGTACAGTTCAAGATATGCCTTCTAGTGTGATTAAAAAAGATATATAATAGATAGTTACAAACTAAAAGCTTGAAAGTCCGATCTCACTAACACATGATCAAATTCATAATTCATTCAACAAAAGTATGTGATGTTAGTTGAGTTGATCTGCTCCATTCTCACGAACTGAGTTGTTGAGATGCTAGAACGATGACACGAGCATGTGGTTACTTGCCCTCAAATATGAAGGCATTTCATGCCTTCCATATATGTCAGATACATGCAAACCATACAAACAACCATGCCTTCCATACTGTTGTTGATCCTTATGCCAAACCCAAGAACTGACTAGTGTGACTTCACATCTAATTATGAAATGTTGTAGAAAAGCCCTACCAATCACACAAATTTTACCAAGCTTTGTAACTAGTGTTGCAAATAAGTGAGATATTGATTCCAATGAAGCTTTACACAACCCATATATACCCGTTTCTATAATGATAATGTCACACTTTACTAAATAATCTTATGTCGATAGCCGATCACTGTCCAATCTCCAAGCAAGAAATTGAGTCTTTGGTGGAACACCTTTAAACCAAATTTCCTTAAAATAATCATCCTTGACATTCCGAGAGTTTGCTACCAAAACTTTATATGCTAAAAGAGACTGTGTAATCCCCTGTACCTGATGCTACCCAAGTCCACTGATCATTTTCATCGTCTACTAGAACAACCCTACCCAATCTACACCACAATTGTTCCACCATATCCACCTCCCAATCAAAAAGCTCTTCTCGCCAAGCCCATATCCAACTTCCTCCCTCTATATCCTACATCGACACATTTGTATTAACTACTAACCTAAAACGATAGTTAAACCCCTTCTCCAGAGAAATATCCCCTGACCACCTATCCTGCCAGAACCTAGTTTCCTGTCCGTGTCAGACGATGATGAACATCAGTGGACCACCACCCCTTATCCCCCCAACCTTCAGACTCAATAGAGCTTAGATCAATCTATCACTGGGAACATTGACTATCTTTCTTCTTCCAAGACTCGTCCATATACTAATATTTTTACTTCAAAACTTTAGACCACAAAGTGTACGATTCTATCATCATTTTCACTTCCACTTCCTTAACAATGCCAATTTGACACATTCCTCAATTTTAAACTCCTTCCTTAATTCTACATAATGTCTCCCAAGACACCCACCAAACCTTCATACTTGCTTTATTTCTTGCCCATAAAAAGTTAGAGAACAAAGAGTGAAGTTGGAAGATGATACCTTTAGGACGTCTCTTTCAACAACAATTAATATTTATTTAGAAATTTAGCTAGTTATATGGATTAGGACGTCTCTTTCAACAATATTTTTATATCCACAAGAATTTAATTTAAGAATTTATTTAAAAAATTTAAGTCTAATTTTACTTTCACTAGTATGATGTTTTTTTATGCATAAAATATCATCGCTTAAGGGCAAGCATACCCTATGCAGTATTAATAGTGAACCTAAGTCTGGATATCGTACCCAAGAGATCAGATCTTGTTCTCAATTAATTCAATTTAAAGGTAAGAGAACGACTAATGAATCAATATTTTAATAAGTGAGTCAAAACAATTTTAGTGAGTCATAATAATTCAGATTTAGAGTGATAAGTAAAATGAGAGAGAAAATTAGTTTTAGAATGCAACAGGTTATAACCTAGGGTTGTGATTTTACTACAATGTTTTTGCCCCCTATTTACTAAGCAATCTTATTCTTTGTCGTTCAATGATTACCGATAAATTACTATATTATTGTAGTGTGTTTAATCATTCACACCACACCATAATCCTAATTTGTTATCCAGTTTGTCCATACAAGATTCTAAATTAATATCGGTTTCTTTTTATCCAATTGGAGGTTTTTCCTACGAATTTGGTCAGTTCTACTATGACAATAACCTACTTACAACTAAGATGTAATTGATAAAATAGAGAAAGTAAATTAATTATTGAATTACATCAAATAATCATGCAAAGTGCAAGAGGGAATTACAAAGAGTTGCATCACAATCCTAGAAAATGGGCTTAATCATACATGAGTAATGCACAACCAAACATCCTTCTAATAGCAAAGTACATAAATTAAATAAATAGTTACTATATGGAGCACTTTGAATTGCGTCAATCCCAAAGCTTCATCGTCATTCTTCGTCTCTTAGATCATAGATCTATCTCCTTTCCTAAGTCAAAGTGAGTCCTCCTTTGTGTCTTCTTTTCTGGTATTTATAAGAGGGTTTAGGGTTTTTTTACATTTTTCTCGAGGCCAAGCTTTGCACGGTCATGCTCATAAATTACCAATCATAGCACGGTCATGTTGCTTCTAAGCATGGTTATGTTTCTTCTAAGCATGGTCATGCTTATATTTTGGTGATCACAACATGGCTATGCTACTTTTAAGCACGACTGTGCTTCTTTGGGCTAACTTTTTTAGTTGTGTTGACTTAGCACAACTGTGCTGGGATGGAGCACGATCATGCTGACCTAGATCTTCAATAATTGCTCTGAAAAGGCTTGATTTTGTCCATTTTTCCCCATTTCTTAAGTACCTCTCTAAAGTAAGAATAAAGACTAAAAAGTGAGTTTTGTCAATAAATCTACAATTCTTTTCCTACAAACATACATTAATAATGATAAAAATATGGGTAAAAATTCTATTTATTATTTTGGTATGATTGTTCTTTACATTAATTAATTTTTTATTTAAATTAAAATTTTAAATTTTTTATATGATATTTTGAATGGTTGAGTTTTACAAAATTATGTAAATTAATATTGAGTTTTATTGATATATTGTGACATTAGAGAGTTTTTGAGAAAGCTGAAAAATTTAAATTTTCGATTCTTTATATGATAATTTTATTAATATAGAATTATATGAGAATTATTTTTTTGTTTGGGTGTTTGCTAGAAAGTTGTTTGAAAATATTAATTTTGATTAAATTCAATACAAACCAACTTTTATAGAATTAAATAGTATAAAAATAGCTATTAAAAAAAGAAAAATGGTGAGAAAATAATCCTACACTAAAAATTGTAAAAAACAACTAATTAGGAAAAAAATAGATTGAAGCTATTTTTACAAATAAACAGAAAAACAATCTATCTGGTAAAATAGTTGAAAGAAGCCAAATTAATCTATAACAAATTAAAAATAAAAAATATTGAAAGTTGGATCAATAATCACATCTAGAAATCTATATCGATAATTTTTTGCCTTCTTTTATTGATTATTTGTTTTGAATTAGTGTTTTTTAATGCATGTCTAGGAATGTTTGTATATTAACTGATTTTTCAAAGAAATTTAACATTAAATTACTTATCATTTTTCATACTATGTTAGTTTTTTTACTTTTTAAAATTGAGAAATCAAATTTTATTTTTGATTTTTGAATAATTTTCTATTTTCATCATCATAAGTGTCCATTAATCTTTTAGTATTAGATTTTTTTTTAAAAAAATAACATTATATTAACTATTTTAGTGTTATATATTAATATTTTTTTCCTTTAAATATTGTTTATATTGTTGTGTTATAGTATGATATATTGACGTTCAACTTTGAAATACTATTGATATTTCTTATGAGCATACACCACAACGGAAAGTTTTTATTGTAACCTAGGTTTTGTAGTTAGCCTGCTTGGTGTTTCCTTAATTTGATTTTGACTTTTATTGTTTTTAACAGGGTTGTTTGTTGGATAACTCGAAAACTCAACTCGACCCAACACAATTCAAATAGACTGAGTTGATTTATCTTGTGATTCGATAAAACTCAACTCAATTCAATTCAATAAAACTCAATCGACTATGAGTTGGGTGATGGGTTCATTAAATTTAATATGAGACTCAATCCAACTAGCTTGATCATGATATTTAATTATTATTATTATTATTATTACTATTTAAAATTATGTCTTTTGTTATTACATGTTTCTTTTGATATTATATATTTTGTTAGTTTGAAAAGATTGTGCACTGTGTGTATACTTTTATGGGTTGATTAGTTTGAACAAATTGCATTTACTTTTATTTCATACAAATATTTTTTTCATTATTATTAGTTGATAGTTTAGTTATGTATTAATCTTAATTTATTTTAATTTTGATATGTAATTTGAAACTATAATTTATTGTTTATTTTATTCAACAACAATGATATAGTATATTTTGTTTTTTAAAAAATAATATCCTAAAAGGATAACAAAAAATATTGTAATCATTCAATTATTTAATTTTTTTTTTAAATTCTAATCCAATTAACTCAACTCGTTTAAGGGTAGTTGAATTGGATTGAATTTGATGGAAAAAAAGTGAGCACCTAATCCAACTCAATTTGTTATGATTATGTTGAATCTTAAGTTATTCTAAATATTATTCAACTCAACCGTGATAACTCTTGATTTTGAATGAGATCTGAGTTTTGCAGTCGTCTATTGCTTTCTTTTATTTTTTTGTAAAAGGATCTATTGCTTTCTTGATTTCACTTTTATTGTTTTAAATGAAATATAAGCATTGTAATACATCCATATTCATAACGCAATCTCCAAACATTTGAGTGTGTGTTTTACCTACTGTGTGCAGTGTTCCAACGTTTTATTGTTTTTAAAAACCCTGAATGTTTTAATTTGTCTATTATTAATTGTCAGTTATTTTTTCAACACATTATTTATCAGTTATTAGAAAACTCTGAGAGTTGTATGGTGCGATTAAATTTGCGTTGTTTGATATTCTTATCTATTATATTAATTTTTAAAGTTTGTGGATTATTATTAGTCATTTTTGTGGTTGAAATTAACTAGCGAAAGTAATTGATAACAAATTTAAAATATTTATTTTCTCAGCAATAATGAATATTTATTTAGAAATTTGGTTGGCTATATGAAATAGAACGTCTTTTTCAACAACATTTTTATATCCATAAGACTTTAATTTAAGAATTTATTTTAAAAAATTTAAATCTAATTTTACTTTCACAAGTATGTTAATTTGTTATGATTATTCTTTACATTAATTAATTTTTCATTTAAATTAAAATTTTAGATTCTTTATATGATAATTTGAATGATTGAGTTTTACAAAATTGTGTAAATTAATATAGAATTTTACTGATATATTGTGACATTTAGACTGTTTTTGAGAAAGTTGAAAAATTAAATTTTTTCAAAAATTAATTATAATCAGAAAATTTGTTTGGGTGTTTGCTAAAAAGACGTTTGAAAATAGTAATCTTACTTAAATTCAATAAAAACCAACTTTTATAGAATTAAATACTATAAAAATTGCTAAAACCAAAAAGAAAAACGGTTAGAAAATAATCCTAAACTGAGAATTGTAAAAAATAACTAATTAGAAAAAAAAATATATTGAAGCTATTTTTACAAATCAATGGAAAAACAATCTATCTTTTACCAAAATAGTTAGAAAGTAGCGAAATTAATCTATAACAAGTTAAAAATTAAAAAAAAATCTTGAAATTTGGATCAATAATCACGTATAGAAATTTATATCTATAATTTTTGGCCTTCTTTTATTGATTATTTATTTAGAATTAGTGTTTTTAATTCCTATCACAGTAATCATGCTTAAGATTTTCGTATATTCAATGATTTTTCAAAGAAGTTTAACATTATGTTAGTTATAATTTTGTATTGTAACTTAGGTTTTGCGTTCTGTATATTGCTTCTTTGATTTTATTTTTATTTTTATTGTTTTTAATAAGGGTGCTTGTTATATTTCACAATCCGAAGATCCAATCCAACCCAACTCAGTCTAAATAGATTGAATTGGTTTTTCTTGCGATTGAGGAAACTTGACCCAACCCAATCGAATTAAACCCAATCCACTACAGATTGAGTGCTGGATTCATTAATTTGAATCGAAGACTCAACCCAACCTAACTTGATCATAATATTTAATTTTTATTTTTAAAATTATGTGTTTTGTTATTATACGTTTCTTTTGATATTTTTGTTTTTTTAGTTTAAAAAAATTGTGTCATATGTGTTTACTTTTATGACTTGGTTAGTTTGGACAAACATTTACTTTTATTTTTGACAAAGATTTTTTTCATTATTATTGTTAATAGTTTAGTTATGTGATTATTTTAATTTTGATATGTAATTTGTGATTATAATTTATTGTTTATTTTTATGTCACAACAATTATACAATCGATTTTATTTTTTAAAAAATATCCTAAAAAAGATAACAAAAAATTCTAATCATTCAATTCTTTTTTTCTTCTTTTTTTTTTGTAAAATTGTAATTCAATTAACCCAACCCTACCAATTGTGGTTTGATTGTATTGGGTTTGATGAAAAAAATAAAAACTCAATATAACCTGATGTGTTATGATTGGTGGTTGGATTTTATGTTTGTCTAAATCTTACCCAACCCAACCCGTGTTAACTCTTATTTTTTAATGAAACATGAGTTTTGTTTGACTTTTAACGTTTTGAATGAAATCTGAGCATTGCAATTTATATATGCTACCACATTTATAACACAATCTCCAAATATTTGGGTGTATAGTGTGCCTACATTTTACTTATTTTGTGGGTTGAATTGGATTGAATTTGATGAAAAAAAAATGTCGAAATTCAACCCAATATAATTGAGTTGGATATTAAGTTTTTTTAAACCTTACCCAACCTGTGTTAATTCCTAATTTTTAATGAAATTTGAGTTTTGCTGCTTCCTTTATTTGACTTGTATTGCTTTTAATGAAATTTGAGCATTAAACATGAGCATGCCTACATTGAGCAGTGTGCCAACATTTTACTGTTCTTAACAAAACCTGAACGTTTTAGTTTGTCCTCTGTTATTTTCAACATATTATTAGTCACCTATTAGATTCCTTTAGGAGTTGTGTGATGCAACTAAATTAACTTTGTTTGTTATCCTTATTTATTGCATTAATTTTTAATGTTTTTTATGTTATTATAGTCATTTTTTCGATTGAAAGTAGCAAAAGTAATTGATAGCAATTTTAAAATATTTATTTTTTTAGCAATAATTAATATTTATTTGAAATTTTGGTTGGTTACGTGGACGAACTAAGATATCTCTTTCAATAATATTTTTATATCCACAAAACATAATATAAGAATTTATTTAAAAAATTTAAGTCTAATTTTACTTTCACAAGTATTGTGTTGTTATGATTGTTCTTTATATTAATTAATTTTTCATTGAAATTAAAATTTTAGATTCTTTATATAATAATTTGAATGGTTGAGTTTAACAAAATTTATGTAAATTAATATAGAATTTCATTGATATATTGTAACATTTAGAGTGTTTTTAAAAAAAATTGAAAAATTAAATTATTTTAACAATTAATTATAATAAGAATTTTTTTTTGGTGTTTGCTAGAAAGTTTTTTGAAAATAGTAATATTAGTTAAATGCAATAAAAAGCCAACTTTTATAGAATTAAATAGTATAAAACTAGCTAAAAAGAAAAAGAAAAAGGGTTAGAAAATAATCATAAACCGAAAATCGTAAAAAATAACTAATTTAAAAAAAATAGATTGAAGCTATTTTTACAAATCAACAGAAAAACAATCTATCTTTTAGAGTACCAAAATTAATCTATAGCAAATTAAAGATAAAAACAATATTGAAATTTGGATCAATAATCACGTCTAGAAATTTATATCTATTTTTTTGCCTTCTTTTATTGATTATTTGTTTTGAATTCGTGTCTTTTAATTCCTCTCACAGGAATCATGTCTAGAACGTTTGTATATTAACTTATTTTTCAAAGAAGTTTAACATTAGATTAGCTATCATTTTTTATATTATGTTAGTTTTTTAACTGTTTAAAATTGAGAAATCAAATTTTATTTTTTATTTTTGAATAATTTTCTATTTTCATTTTCATCATCATAATTATCCATCAATCTTTTAGTATTACCAAATTTTTTAAAGGAAAAATTAAAATTATAGTAATTATTTTAATTTTTGATATATTAATATTTTCCGCTTTTAAATTTTGTTTATATCATATGATACATTGATGATGTTCAACTTTTAAATATTGTAGATTGATATTTCTTATGAGCATACACCACAAGGGAAAGCTTTTATTGTAACCTAGGTTTTTTGCAATTTGCTTGTTGCTTCCATGATTTAACTCTGACTTTTGTTGTTTTTAGGGATGTTGATTGGGTGAAACCTGATCCGACCCAATCAAACTCAATCCACGGCGGGTTGGGAGATGAATTCATTCAGTTTAATCCAAGATCCAATCCAACCCAACCCAACTTTATTACTATATTCAGGTCTTTCAACAACATTTTTATATTCACAAGACTCTAAGTTAAGAATTTATTTAAAAAATTCAAGTCTAATTTTACTTTCACTAATATGTTATTTTGTTATAATTGTTCTATATGTTAATTAGGCCTGTTTGAAAGAACTTATTTACAATTTATTTGACCTTATCTTATCATATAAAAAGTTATACAAGTGTTTGAATAATATAAAAATATTTATATCGGGTTCATAAGTTGTTTTAAGTTTATTTAAATAAGTTATTTAAAGTAGCTTTTTAAAAAAAGTTGTTTTAAGCTTATAAAAAATTTGCACTTCCTTCGACTCCCACCTCTCACTTTTTTTGCCTCTCCCATGATTAAAACTTGTCCCTGTCTCCCCTTCTCTCCATTTTTCCCTTTCCTTCCCTCCTCTCTCTTTCCCCCTCCCTCCCTCTTTCTCTCTCTCTCTACACACACACACACACACATATATATATATATATATATATATATATATATATATATATATATATATTCAAACACTTTATTTTCATGTAAAAACTTTTAAATTTGTATATCTAAATACAAATAACTTGTTGAATTTAAAATTTTATATTATAAGCTCTTATATTATAAACTCTTATTTTTTCATTCTTTAAAAGATAATTTGTATGATTGAGATTAACTAAATTGGATAAATTAATATAAAATTTTATAAATATATATCGTGACATTTAGAGTGTTTTGAGAAAGATGAAAAATGAAATTATTTTAACAATTAATTAAAATCATTTTTTTTTTGTTTGGGTGTTTGCCAAAAATTGGTTTGAAAATAGTAATCTTATCTAAATTCAATAAAAACCAACTTTTATAGAAGTAAATAATAATAACTAAAAAGAAAAACTTAGAAAATAATGCTTAGCTAAAAATCGTAAAAAACAACTAATTGGAAAATAATTTAGATTGAAGTGGTGTTCACAAATCCAGTAAAAAACAATTTCTTTTTTTCCAAATAGTTGAAAGTAGCAAATAAAAAATAAAAAATAAAAATATTGAAATTTGGATGAAAAATCACATCTAGAAATTTATATCTATAATTTTTCGCCTTCTTTTATTTATTATATTTTCTGAATTAGTGTTTTTTAACTCCTATAAGAGTAATCATGTCTAGTAATGTTTGTATATTAATTGATTTTTCAAAGCATTTTATATTATGTTAGTTTTTTAATTTTTTAAAATTGAGAAATCAAATTTTATTTTTTATTTTTGAATAATTTTGCTATTTTCATTTTCATCGTTATAATTGTATATTAATCTTTTAATATTAGAATTTTTTTAAGAAAAAATTAACCTTATATTAATTATTTTAATTTTTTATATATTAATATTTTTAGTGTTTAAATATTATTTATATTGTGGTGTTATAGAATGATATATTGATGTTTAAATTTTACGCTTTTTTATATACTAGAAAAGAAAAAAATTTACTAAACTCATCCCCACTTTATTTACCTAAATAACCTTTTTTACTATTTATGTTGAGAAATTGGTTGATAGAACCAATTTTTCAACCTGATTTTTTTTTTATGTAAAAAGCTTATAAGAAACCGGTTGCTGGGTAACCAATTTTTTATAGGGTTTTTTTAATGTATGTTTTTCTAAAGTATGATTTTAAAATTTTTATAAGTTAATTTTTATTTCATTTTGTTTTCTTCTGAGTTTTATTTTCATGTTGTGTATCTTTTTTGTTATTTTAAATTTTTTAAATGTTTTATAATTTATTTTTCAGTTTAAAGTTTTTAAATTAAGATATTTAAACCTAATATTTTAAATTATTTTGGTAAAATGCATTTAAAAAATTTAACTTAAAAATATAAAATAAAAAATAAATTACAAAGCGTTTAAAAAAATAAAAATAACAAAAAAAGATAAAGGTGTCAAAATGAGTCAGTCCGACCCACATGAGCTGGCCCACCACGGGTTATGGGTTAAATGAGGTGGGCTAACCCAGCCCACAAAGTCTAAAGATAACTAATTGTACAACCCGGCCCGACCCACTACGGGCTAGTGGGTTAGGTGAGTTGACCCACCAGATTTGAAAAAAAAATAGTTTCTAATTTTTTTAAGTGAAATTTTTTTATAAAAAAAGTAAGTTATAAATATGAAATTAAGTGCAAATATGCAAATTATAAACACAAATAATTTTAAAATTTAAAAAGAATACCTAACATATACATAATATTAAACAACATACAAATTATAAATAATATAAATCAACAACATTCAAATCATTTTTACATATAATCTAATTGAAAGATTCATTCCAAACATAGACTAAATTGATCAATGTCATCATTCATCAACAATTCAATTTCAACATACAAAAATAAAAGTTTAAAGAGGGTGTGTTACTAAAATTAAAAATTTTAAATAAACATGGTGGGTTGTGGGTCAGCCTGGCCCGAACCACCAAATTCGTGGGTTGGGTGGGTCAGGCCACAGAAGATAACCCAGTTCGTGAAAGCATAATTTTTCCAACCCGACCCAGCCCGAACCCGTCGAACCCATTTTGACACTACTAAAAAAAGATACACAAAATAAAACACATAATAAAATAAAATATAGTTAACTAACAAAATGTAATAATTTTAATTTTAAAACTCATGATTTAATACAATATACATAATAAAAAATAAATTTTAAAAAATTAGCTAAAAAAACAAAACTAGAAAAAAAAAACATCCTATAAGAAATTGGTTGTCCAACAACTGATTTCTTATAGGCTTTATACATAAAAAAAAAAAAATCAATCACATTGAGAAGTTGGTTTCCTCCAACCAATTTCTCAATATGAATAATAAAAGAGGTTATTTAGGTAAACAATGTGAGAGATTGATCATTGGGTAAGTTTTTTTTTTTTTGTATATAAAAAAAAGTCCAACTTTTAAATATTGGAGATTGATATTTCTTATGAGTAGACACCTCAAGGAAAAGCTTTTATTATAACCTTGGTTTTGCATTTTGCCTAAGCTTCCTTGATTTGACTTTTATTAGTTTTAATAAAAGTGTTTATTGGGCTGGGCAATCTGAAGACCAAATTCAACCAAAATATATTGGGTTGGATTTTTCTTGTGATTAGGTAAAATTTTACTCAACCTAATCAAACTCAATATACTATAGGTTGAGTGACGTGTTCATTGAGTTGAACTCGAGATCCTACCCAATCCAATTTTTAGTTTAGACAAATTGTGTTTACTTTAATACTTGATAAATGTTTTTAAATTATTATTGTTTGATAGTTTAGTTATGTGTTAATTTTAATTTATTTTACTTTTGATATGTAATTTGTAACTATAATTTATTATTTATTTTTATGTTACGATAATTATATAGTCTATTTGTTTTTAAAAAAAATCTTAAAAGAGTAATGACTCAATTAATCCAACACATTCAAGGATGGATAGGGTTGAATTGAGCTTAAAGAAAATAAAAAGTGAAAATCCAACCTAACCAAATGTGTTATGATTGGATTGAGTTTTAGATTTGTAACTAATGTATATAAATTTGACCCAACTCGACTTGTATGCATCCTTAATTTTTAATGAAATATTTGTATCGCGGCCTTCATTTGAGCATTACAGTTTGTATGCCTACATTTTACTGTTTTTAATCAAACTTGAGCACTTTAATTTATCTGCAATTAATTCTCAATTATTTTAAACACATTAGTTGTTAGTTTATTAGAAAAGTTTGCGGGTTGTTATTCTTATTTATTATATTCATTTTTAAAGTTTCTCAGTATTATTAGTCATTTTTAATTTTGAAAGCAGCCAAATTACTTGATAACAAATTTAAAATATTAATTTTTTTGAAATAATTAATACTTACTTGAAAATTTGACCGGTTATGTTGGCTAGAATGTCTCTCTCAACAACATTTTTATATATTCAAGTCTAATTTTACTTTTACTAATATGTTATTTTATTATAATTGTTTATTACATTAATTAATTCTTCATTTAAATTAAAATTTTATATTCTTTAAATGATAATTTGTATGGCTGAGTTTAACAAAATTGTGTTAATTAGTATGTAATTTTATTGATATATTGTGACATTTAGACTGTTTTTGAGAAACCGGAAAAATAAAATTATTTCAACGGTTAATTATAATTAGATTTTTTTTATTTGAGTGTTATCTAGAAAGTAGTTTGAAAATAGTAATCTTATCTAGATTGGATACAAACCAACATTTATAAACTTAAACAGGAGAAAAATAACTAAAAACAAAGGAAAAACTGTTTGAACATAATCCGAAGTTAAAATCGTTAGAAACAACTAATTGGAAAAAAATTTGTTAGGACAACTAAGGAAAAAATATTTTTACTTATTTACTTGGAAATTTGGCTGTATATATTGGTTGAGACGTCTCTTTTAACAATATTTTTATACCCACAGGACTTGGAAAAAAACTATGAATGAGCTATAAATTTTGTTGATGAGTTTCGAAATACTGTATTGAATTGTAAGGCGAAAAGTCCATTCCATCAAAACTTAAAATAATCAATGAAGAAAGTTTACCATAATTAACATTTTGCTGACTAAAATTCAATTCTTGATTGGGTACATGAAAAAGCCAAATAAATATTTTAGGTGGCATTTGATTTGGCCTATTTTTAGAGAAAATAGAAAATAATGTAAAAATATGTTTGATTAAAATTTAGAAAACATTTTTGCTGAAATTATTTTCAAAAAATAACTGAAAATAGAAAAAAAGTTGTTTTCAGTGTTTTCAAAAATCAACACTACGTAAAAACTTAATAATAACATTATAATTATATAAAAAATAATATATAAATGTATTTTAAATTATATATAAATAATTTATAATATTTTTGTTAAAATTGATTAATTTAATAATATTATTTTTTAAAAATAGAAAATATGAAATAAAAACAAACATATTTTCTGAATGTTAAAAACTTGAAAATGAAAATAGAAAATGAAAACAAAAAATATTTTTTTAAACCAAACGTCACCTTACATAACAGCACAACATGTGCCTATCTAACAAGGTATACAATTTCATACAAAAAGAAAGAACCTCATAATACAAATTAAAGGGCACAGAGCATAGGGTTAGAGACCCATTCAACAAATGAATAAGAAGACAACTTTAATACATGACATCATTCCCATGTTTTCAATTGTATAACTTGAACAAGCTTATCATTTTGTTGAATTTATCTCTGAAGATTTTATTATTTCTAACTTTTCAAATATGTCAGATTCTCGCAAGTCAAATCAAAGACCAAGTTTGGCTCAATGCTTTGGAACCTCTAATTAAGCCAAAAAAACTTACAACAATGACTACGAATCGTATTATGGAAGGTCGTGGATAGTCCTCACCAAACACATAAATAATACCATACTAATTTGAGAATTGGTAGCTCAAAAACAAATGTTGGCTTGTTTCACTAACTCACATCCTGCATTTTCTTTGGTTAATATTCCTCTTCTTCGAAGGTTGTTTCTAGTTAGCAATCTATCTACCATAATAGCTTGTAGAAATCGTCTTTAGTATGGGACCCTACCCACGACACAAGCTTGTAAGCCGAACTGACCGAATACTTCCCTATTTCCTCTACCATCCACCTCCATTCATCTTGAGATCCCTCAGCCAACCAAACAGACTCTAAGTTTTTGTCTATCTCCTTTACCAACTCCTCCTCCTAGGCAAATAAACGCCTCTTCGAATTCCACATTCAACACAATCCACCTTCCTTCCATATCTCCTTCATTAAAGTGTTTTACCTAATTCTAACTTAAAAAGCCTAAGATATTGATCTCTAAGACTCTGAACATCTGACCATTTATCTCTCCAAAACAAAGTCTGGCTTCCATCCCCCAGGTGACACCTAATATGTTAAGTCCACCATTCTTCTTGATTCAGCCCCCACCCTTCTATGGATTGTAAATTCATCCATTATCTAGAACTGCACTTGTTTTACACCTCCCATTGACCATCTCTATCCTGATACCTTGATCTTAGAATCTAAGCCCATAATCTATTATCTTCTGTGGCTAACCTCCACCTCCATTTACCTATAAATCAATATTAAATTTATGTATATCCTTCATTTATAGGCCTATTGACTTTATCTCACAACACCTAATACACTTTCCTACTATCTCCCCCCCCCCCCCTTCACAAAAAAAAATTAAAGAGAGACTCAAGTTTAGAAAGTGTACCTTTTGGATCCTTAAAGAATGAAAGATAGTAGATTGACAATGCAGATAACACAAATTTTATGAGTACAATTCTACCTGTCATGTAAAGAGATTTATTTTCCCAATTGGAAAGGTGTTTGCCTTTCCACATTTCACATAATGATGGGTTAGCCTCAATCTTAAGGATCAATTTCAAGCATAAACACCTTCTCCACCCACAATTGGACTCAACAATCTCTTTTATCATAAGAAAGGTAACTAGGGACTTAGGGTTTCAGCGTGCCAAATCCAATCCCCTTCTCTTTCCCATTTTGCATTTAAGCAACACTAATACCCTTTGAAGCCAATTGGTAGGCACATTAACTTCTAACAGGTGACTCTTGTGAAAACTCACCTTTAGCCTTGAGACCAACTCAAAATTCTGAAGAACAACTTTAATTGCCTCAATCGACTGATGCAATCCCACCTAGCATGCATCATGGTTAGGAGATTAAATGGAGACTTGGCTTGGATGGGAGCTCATTGAAGGCTTGAAGTCATAGTCTTAGAATTTCCACTCGTAAATATTTTTTAGTAGCTTCTATAATTTTGGGCATGAGGTTGTATGCCCTTAAGGCCATGTATTTCGGCCACTTTCCTTTAGTTTAGGAGTGCAGGTGGTTTTAGTTAAAAATGAGGAGTAAACTTAGTGTGGGTTCATGAGGTTAGGAGTGAATTAAGCTTATCCATTCACTTTTAGGAGCTGCTAATTGCACCTATGGAAGGTTAAGTTAGGCACCACTTATTAACGGCCTAAGACTTTGGTTAATTAGTCTTAATCCTAATTAAGCTCAAGTCCCACATTTCCTTGGCTTTACACTTGAATGAATAAATATAAGACTCCTTTAGTGAGCTTTTTTATCAATTAAATTTCTTGAGAAGTTTCTCTTCGAGGATTCTCTTCCTAATAAGCCTTTATCAAGGGTCATTCCTTGTGGCATCAAAACCACTTCCATTTCTAGTCTTCTTCATCCTCCATTTCTAAGAGGAAGAACCTTTAGTAAAGAAAATCCAAGGGAGTGCATCATCGACTCCCAATCTTTACGAGTTAGAAGAATAGTATCATCCACAAATTGTAAGTGTGATACACACACATTGTGTTTCCCTACCTGATACCCCTTCCACATGTCGATATCCATTGTCGCTTGAATCATTTGACCGAGTCCCTCCATGCAATAAGAAACAAAAATTCCTTTGTTGGGATTTCGTTCATCAGCACTGACATTCTCACCAAGCCCATACATTCCTTAATCCATACCATCCATTTCCTTCCAAACCCCATCCTTTCAATCACTTCCTATAAATAACTTCACTCCATTAAATCATAAGTTTTTTCAAAATCAATTTTCAGGCACACTAGATCTTTCTGCATCCTCCTTGCCTCATCCACGATTTCATTAACTACCAGTACACTGTCAAATAACTGACTTCCTGCCACAAAAGTTGATTGAGAGTCTGATATCACAAATTGCATGTCTTATTTCATTCTTATTACCAATACCTTTGTCAAAACTTTATAGATGCATCCAAATAAAGAAATTGGACGATACTTGCTAATTCTCTCAGGGCCACTCTTCTTTGGTATTATAATGAACTATTAGAGCCTTAAGTTTACCATTCTTATCAAATTCATCAAAAAAGGAAACAAAATCCTCCTTCACCATGTACCAAAACTCCTTCAAGAAGAGAAAATTAAAGTCATCTAGTCTTGGACTTTTATTACTACCACACTCCCACACCGCTCCTTTTATCTCTAGTTTAGAGAACAGCTTCTCCAACCTTTAACATTCCCATCAAAATTAAGACACAATATCTCATTTCGTGACCGATGTTTCACTATTTATCTATGAAACAATTTAGTATGGTTGTCCTTGTCTCTAAGCAATTGCGCCCTAGATTTTTGACTCAATAACGAGAACTTCCTTCTAACTCATCTTTTATAATTCCCTAATTTTTGCTTTCTCAAAAGATTCTCTTCCTCTTACAAGCCTCCCTTTTTGTCTCGTAAATCTAATTGCGTTATATCCACCTTTTCCTTCTTAATCTGCCTATCAATGTTCGCAAACACCTCCTAGTCTCATTCCTTAAAATTTCTTTCAAAAGTTTTAACTTTTGCTTTAGAATGAACGTCTTCCTCCCACTAACCTTCAAAGCATTCTACTTGTGCTCAACAAACCGTTTAAAACTCTTATCATCAAACCAACAATTTAAATCCCGGAACGATTTTGGACCCTAATTAATTCCTCCCTCCATCAGCATCACTAGACAATGATCTGACACACTTCTTGATAAACCCCATTGCTCGACACTATCCCAAAGAGATAACAATCCTTCTAACAAAAGGAACCTATCCAATTGACTCAAGTGTGATCATCATTTTTATACCACATGTACTTTCGTCCACTCAATGACATATCTAGCAAATCAGACTCTACAATAATTTGAAAAGAAATAATTTTACACTCGTAATTTTATAGTAATAATTTTATTTTCGTAATTTTTTTAACAAGGAACTTGTTAAGTTTGTAATTTTTCTTTATAATTTTGAAATGAATTTTGTAAGATCTGATGAAAAAAATTGAAAATTAATCTAAAATATTGAAAATTAATCTTAAAAAATTTATTTTTTTAAAGATTTATTAAAAAATGGACTAGTACAAGTGTAATCCAGATAATAATTATTTTATTTCATTTTACTTGTTTGTGATTATCTGTATCATTTGAAGAAAAAACAAACCGTTTTCATCTACTATCGTTGTTAGGGTCAACCTGTTTTCATTTCTATCATAGACATTGTCACTGCCCCTCCTAAAAATAAAGATAAACTTTTTACCGTGTATTTTGTAGCGATATTTTTTTAAATTATTTTTAGAGATCTCTCTCATAATTAAAGTTTTAAAATAAAATAAAATAAGTCTAGGATACGCTTTTAATTTCTATAAATATAATTTTATTTATTTGAGTTTTTAATTTTACTTTTTCAAATTTTAAATGATTAACAATAATCATTATCTTTTTCCTCAATAATCACACACATATTTAATCATGTAAATTTAGACAAACTTCACGATGATATATGAAATAATAATTATATGTATGCTACATTATCATTAAGTGAGGATATAGATTATTGTTAAAATTTACAAGAAATTAAACCTAAATTTTTTTTCATAAATATAAAGTTAAATTAAATTAATTTATAAATAAGGACAAAATATATATTTTACCTTTGATAAAATACAATAAGTTTATTTTGAAATCATTTAAATATTTTTTGTATAATAATTTTATTTCATAATCTAAATTTAAAAGAAATTAAGAATGTTGTTAAATAAAATTATATAAAATACGCTCAACTCATTTTTTTCATCTTTTTATTCTTAAATAATAAAAAAAAAAAAACCTCAATTCAATTGTATTTCATTGTAATCTTCTCACATGAGTCCAAACGCAACCACTACAATATTTATCAAGTCTAGAAAGAAAGCAACATTATTGGTGCAGTGACGGGAGATATACTGTGACTCAACTAAGGAAGGAGAAAAGTAAAACAGGTTGTAAGTTTGATTATTATTTATTAACAAAAATTAACATTACTAACAATATTAATATTTAACCTATTGAAAAAATTATTAGTCTAAGTGATACAAGTCTCATATTTCAGTCTCGTGGAAAGAAAAAAAAAAAAAGTTGGAACACGAGACTCCATTAAAAATGACCACAAAGATTAGTCATCAGTAAAATTGAATGAACACTTACATAAACTCCATTGTTGATTGCTTACTCAATTTCTTAATAACAAGGAATGTTGCTTGTAGGTATCATTCATTGAACGAGACTGATGTGACACATTCATTGTTTCATAAAAACAAGTATCGGCTCTTGTACAAGTAGTGATGTTTAGCTTGAAAAAAGGTTGCACATGCTTTTCTTAAAAAAAAAAAAATATTTATAGGCACCTATCATGCATTAAATTAATATTTATTTATAATAATTAAATTAAATTTTAAGTTTTCAAAATAAGTTAATTGGATAAAAATTACAAAATCTCTCACTTAGAACAAAACCTGTAACAAAAATATGTAAATTACTTATAAATAATATATCTAAGTAAGATCTATTTAAAGTAAATTAAAAACCTAGACGAGTATCTTAGAGGTAACTAGTATTAAAGTTGCTATTGATATCAATATAAAAAAAGTCTAAAAAGAAGCAAGACGTAAAGTTTTGGTGATGTGGATTCAAACTTCAAATGTGACAAACTATGTCTTCCTCTTAGCATAATTATTATTTATGATATTTAAATTCTCTATGATGAAAATGACAATTAAAATGATTTTAAAAAATATATTTTCTTCTGTAGTTAAAAAGAAAAAAAAGGGTAGGTAATTTGGCTTAAAAAAAAAAATGAGAAGAATTATGATATTTTGTTGGAAAAGTGATGGGTAATTAAGAAAAAACAGGAGGGGTTTAAGAAGAGGAAGGAAAAAGATAAGAAAGATAAAGCAAGTGGTTGGTGATAGGTGGACTAAACCTGCAAGTGCATTGTTGGGACAGGCCATGTCGAAGGTTCAAAGAGGTATGGATACCTCCCAATTAAATCAATGTCACCTTCTATCTTCTTCATCTCTTGTTCTCTAGACAAAAGGGACAAGGCAATTCAATGAGCTAAGGGGCCATCCCATGAGGCCAGGTTTGCTACTCCCTCGTCCTCTGGGCCCTATGTGGGCCTCCACTCCCTCTGCACCGCCCTCTCTCCCCTCCAAATTAAGACTCTCTTCTCTGTATGGGACTCTTTAAGAACCTAATAGGTATTGAATAATCTCCTGTCCTTATCCCTTCTCCAACAACACAGACACCAACCAAACATTTTCATATTATAATTATATTTTTCTTACTCACTTTTATACTCTTCTATAATCACTAATTACTCTTTTTTTCCATCAGTAAAGTCATAACAAATCACTCTATACAGTACTGAACAATTTTTTCATCATATGACTGATGCAGAAAAACTCTATTTCTTAAATTTTTGGAGAGAAAGTAAATTGATACTATGTGAGATTCTCAAAATTAATGAGTATCCTCTAATAAATTCTAATATCAATTCTAGGAGAATGTCATGGAGACAGTTTATCATGAAGTTTCCATAATAATCCTCTTTACGATATAAAGATTATTTTATACTATCAATACATAATTTTTTTTCATTACACATTTAATTAAAAGCTTAGAACATATGTCAGTGTATTAAATTATTTTTAAAGACACAAATTTCAAACTTTATGATAGAGATATATCAATATTCAATTGTTTTTTGTATAAAAATTAGATGAGTCAATATAATTTTTATATCCATGATATTGATGGGGAAGATCCACCCAAACGACTAAATTTTGTTAGAGAATCATATAATATAAAGATAAATCAATATTTAATACTCCTTGAATGAAATTGGACTAAGAGTGACAAAACTCCTCTTGTTCAGTATTTATTATAATTGTATATTTTCCCAAATATTTGAATATATTATATAAATAAAATTTTCAGTTTTACGCATGATTAATTTTATTAATTGTATACCTTATCTGGAAATATATATATATATATATATATATATATATATATATATATTACTCTATTTGGAAATATATTATATAAATAAAATTTTCAGTTTTACACATGATTGATTTTCCTCTCTCTATATATATATTAATTATGTAGAGGGAGCTTGTTAAGGTGTTTATTATGAGATATGAAATCCTACTCTCATCCTCAATTTTAATTTTATATTTATTATTTATTTTTCTCATCTTTGATTAATAAAATTTTTAGTTTTATACATGATTAATTTTATTAATTGTATACCTTATCTGGAACTATATATGTTAACATGACTTTACCAAATATATATATATATATATATATATATATATATATATATATATATATTAACATTAAATGGGTTTATAAACGAATCTCTATCTGTCTCTGTAGCACTATGTTGTTTTTTAGTTAGTCCAAGTTGAAGTTGAAGCAGCCGGCCGGAGACACATCCCTGAGATGTTTTCTGTCGTCTTTGCCGTGTTTCTGGCAATTGAATGAGTGGTTGAAGTCCTCCACGGCCACCCTCTTTATAATGTATAATTGATGTTAATGATGAACCTAAGCAGTGTTAAGTTTTAATCACTGTTTTTATTGGTTGGGGGAAAGTTGTGGTGTCAATGTCACAGCTACATGCAAACTTGAGCAAATCAATACGTAACTGGATATATATAAGGCCTACCCGACAAACCATGTATCCCGACAATTTAGTTATAGCTTTAGATCCTTAATGCTGGATCAATATCTTTCCAATAAGCATTATTTATTTGACAGATTAGAAAGCAAAGATACCCAAATCATGTATTACAAACAGGAAAAGAATTAATCATACTCCCAAACTCATCATTAGCATCTAGGAAGAAGATATTGCCATATTGGTCTAAGCCTACGTACTTACCTGGTAACTTATCATTACCATTTAAAGGGGTTTTTATAGATTTACATTTTAGGATTATACCTACTGTCATGTTAATCCTTGTAATAACCAATGATAAGACTCTATATTCACTCCAAAATTCTATTCTCACTTTTTAATCATGCTTTTATGATTGGAGCAGAGGCAAAGATATCGGTGTATCCATAATTCACAGATGTCGGCTTAATCATAAGGACAAACAAGCTTATACATCAAGTTTATCACAAGACTGAAGTCATTTATCTTAAAGCCAATGACATATATAGATCTAGATTTACATTAATGTGACATCAGATTGTGACAGGACTATTCGTTTTCTTTGATGAATAAATAAAAGTTTAGCTGAATGTTCAGTAAGACTTGTCAAGGTTAGGACGGATTTTACAATTTAAAGAATGTTCATAAAAATGTTACTTTCACCTTTTCACATAGCGGTAAAATAGATTATTGGTTAACGCAGTTCTACTGAAATATATGATTCCTATTTATATTAACTGGACCAACACTATACTATTGGCTTTTGGTACATTCATGCAGTCGCTGGTAAAAATCGATGCACTCTTACGTACGCACGAACGTTGTGTACTTCTTGATTAGCCATATCCCAACCCCATGTCATTAATTACATTTGCTGTATAGTTTTAGTTACCCACTCATTATTTTTTTAATATTAGTTTTTTTGTTTTTTTTTTTTGAGAAATTTAAATTCTTGATATCTCCTTCCCTTTTTGTGTTTGGTTAAATGTTTGAACACTTAAATCTCTTGAAAAGTAATATATATTTATTTGACAAATCATTTTTATAGTTGAAGGTGAATATCACTCAAAGTGAAGTTTGTCTCAAAACAACAATACTCTCTTACATTGTCATCAAACATTGAACTTGTGTTTGGAAAGAGAATTTTATAAATGTAGGAATTTAAAATACATTAATTTAAAATTTTTTCAATTCAAATGAATTTATTTTTTAAATATTTTATTTAGATAAGGTAATTTAAATTATTGAATTTTAATTTTCTTTTTTGGATAGAGTATTTTAGTTCCTATTAAAAATAAAAATTTATTTTATTAAACAATATTTTGAAAAAAAATTGTTCTTTTTAAAAATTAATACAAAATTTTGTTTAAAAATAAATTTTTAGTTTCTAAAAAAAATCATGTTTTTACAATAAATAAATAGAAAAATCAAAAAAGTAAACCTTTCATAATTGGTTTTAGTTTTTTGACAATATTATGTTTTTACATAAATAAATGAAAATAAATTTAAGACAAATTTCATTTTATTTTCTTAGCAAATCCATTTTATAAATTTTACTGAATAATTTATTTTATATTTTAATTATTATAATCATTTTATTAATTTATATAAATATTATAATTTTTAAAGTATAAAATATAATATTGGTGGTTGACGGGTCAACTCACCCCGCCTTTGGCCCGCTAAATTAGCGTGTTAGGCGGGGCAGACCAAAATGGGCAAGCAATTGAATATATTAGTTTGGTCCATAAAAAAGAGGGTCAATTGGCGGGTCAGCCCGCTTGGCTCATCCTGTTTTGCCACCCCCTAACCGATATGAAGTAAAAAATAATATTAGTTGATTTTAGTAAAAGAAAACTAAGTTTGAAAATTTTCAAATTCTTATTTTTTGAAGAAATTTGAAATTCTACAATTTTAACTAATCAAAATGCTTTTTAAAATTTAAATTTTTTTAAAATTCCTCATCCAAACAAGGTATTTCATAAAAAAATATTTGAAATTTAAAAATGAAATGAATTACCCTCTTAAAATTTCTCATCCAATGCACTGTGAAAGTTTTAAGCTTACATAACCCAAACTTAAATTTATCGGACTGATTAAGTTTAATCAAATTCCACTTTTTGTTTTGTTTGCACAGTATCCTGAAAATACATGACTAAGTAGCGTTAAAAAATTAATTTAAATTATTTAATTTTAAATATCTAGATATTATTTAAAAACAGATAGTGTTATTTTTAATATTTGTTTAGATTTTAAAGATATTATTTATAAAATAGATATTTTTTTTTAATTTAAAATAAAAATATATAAATAAGGTCTCTAAAATAAGAAAAATCACTAATAGTTATCAGCTTAAATGATAGAAATAGTTATAATATAAAGAGAAGATTTACATATTTTTTGCATCTCAACAATTTATCTAAATAGACATTATTACTACTAACTATGTAAATAAAATAATATTAATTTTTTGTAGATTATTATTATAGGTGTTTTTCTTATTCACTTAACCCAAAATTGGTTGAATTATGTAATTTTATCCCACCGACTAGAAATATTTAATCAAGGATTTGATCACTTTACACAATTATTTCTCCCTACCCATGAACAAAAATTACCCCATGCTAAAATCGCATGAAGCAAATGAAGAAAAATTGGTAACTAGCATGGTTTCGCAAAACTACTAAAGCTACAGTAAGTGCATGCTGCTATCTTTTTGCGACAAAGTTATTGAACAATGATGGTTCTGAGGTTCCAGAGGTAGTCTATCTTGATTATTAAAACCTAAGTTTGTACAAAGTATCACTAGTAATTAATGGTGATTCAGCTTCAAGATTTAATGAGTCGTACGTACATGCTTTGCATACTGTAGTATAGGGGAAAAGAGGGGTCCAGGGGATATTTACGTGGTAAACTACAAATCTGTTATATTAAATTAGACAGTGATGAGACATATTGTTGGTTATGGTTAATTCCTTATCTAGCTAGTACGTGATTATACTTATTCAAAGAGTCATTTATACTTGGGATATTTTTCTTTTTTCTTTATTCCTTTCTTCTTAAGCTATACTTTGCTAAAATTAATTACATCAATAATCTTCCTCTAACTTCTTTATTACACCGTCTTAGGAAGACACTTTAGCATCTGTCAAGCTGATGCTTGTTGCTTTATATACACAAGTCAGAGGGGTTTAGATGCCGACTTGTCATAGATTGTACCCACAGACAATACTACGACCCATTTATTTATTTGTTTATTTAAAATAGACATGTTTTCAATTAAATATGCATTTACAAAAATTGTGATAATTAAACAAGTTTTGGTTTTTTATAAAAAGGATATAGTCCTAAAAATTTGTTCGAAGTTTTTCCAGAAAAACTCCTCTCTTCTTCCATCACTTACAACTTTGACAGTTGCGTTTCTTGTTTGACAACACAACTGTATAAAATAAAAGATTCGTTTGGGAACAATTTTCTTTTCTGTAATTTCTTTTCACTTAATAACTTGAAACTTTGGAAATAACTAAGTTAAGGTATACTACATAACATCAGAATGTTTGTGACCAAGCGATATAGGAATCCAATTCCTCGAAAGTATAAGAGTGTAAGAATATGTGTAGTTATGATGAAATGTACCCAAAAACAAGAGCCATTGACGAAAAAAATAACAATTAATATTGAAATAAAAATAAAATATATGTATACTAAATTCTGAAGTCAACTTCAATTAAACTCGTTAATTTTCTAATAAATAGTTATAAACTACTTTGTCACGCACTCTACTCACTTTGGAGAGGCAAATCCCAGATTTGAAGTTTACTTCTTACTACGTTTTTCTTTAAACTGAAGTTAAATTTGAGCACAAAATAGAATTAAATATGAAACCATGTTCATGTAGTACTTCTTGTTAACAACTTTAAGCTTTTAAGGTAATTGAATATCAATAGTGGGCTTGACGGGACATCCAGAAAATCAGCAACAGAGGGTTTTGAAAGGATATATTAATTGCTAAGAGCTTAACAAGAATAAAACATTATTAAATTCAATTTCAACATTGAACAAGCCATGAGCAATAAGTATTGCCATGGACGCTTGGTACGTAGTCTGTCGAACCATACTACATTAACAATTTAATATTGTGACTGTAATTGTAACCACATGAGCGGCATTTGTATGTAATTTTCTTTAACATAAAAAATTAGGATAAAATAATAACTAGGACAGTGATCACAATTTGGTTGGATGAAAAAGAAAAAGAAAATAGGAGTAGGAAGTTTTATCAAGGAGAGACAAGGCCAGTACTGCATTGCTTGTCAGTTGAGGGAACCGTAAAATATTAAAAACAGGGGGGACCCCTGAATTGCAGATGGACGTGTTGGTGAGCAACAAATATGTACAGCATTTACTTCTTTGGGCACCAACAAATCTGTTTATTGCTAAACAAATGGCAGCACCTTGTCTTCTCAAACTGGTTTGGTTGGGAAGTGTGTTCCAACTTTTAACATTGCTTTCTTGGTCATGTGCTTTTCTTAGGTATACTTACAGGAGCCAAGTGACAAATATGCACCAACGGCCCAGAGAGCAGTGTCCATCCAGCATTGATTAGTCATGATTTGAAATTGGAGATAATTAAATATGCAAACTAATCCACCATTACTATCATTCAACTTTATTAGCTTTAGGCATGCATGAATTGGTGGGTAGTTGGTATCTTAAGCAAAATTACAAGGATGAATAGAGAATCTAGATGAAGTAGTTGGTTCTAGAGCAAGCTAGTGTCTGTGGGAAAAAGGGTGGGATTAGACTTTAGACATATGGCTGAATGAAAATCAAGCTCTTTTCTAGTAACTAACGCTAGTTATGCAAGATACATCAAAACCCAGTCGACCATGTTGTGCACATCTCTATAGCCTCAATAGGAAAAGACACATAGAAGAAGATGGTGCCTATGATTGGAGAGGACAATACAACATGCGGGTCGACACACTGAAAACAGGTGGAACACATAATCCACATGGACTGTCTATATCCATAGAGGCAAAAGCTTAAGGGGAAAAAATTTCTTTTAGTTGTTTGGGGATGAAATTCTCTCTCCACTTCCATTTATCAACATTGGTTTTTATTGTGCTTGTAATTACACCACATGTGACTTTTATTTATTCACTTTTTTGTAGACGTCTATTCTTCTGTTTAATCTTGTGCCAAAAACATAGGCTTTTCATAATTGAAGAACCTTGAAGAAGCAACATTTGTGAGGTGGTTAGAATATGTGGGTTTATGTTGAGTTGATAGTCTTTTTTATTGATTTATTTATTTGCTAGGAATTAATGCCTGTTGACAGTCCTTGTCAATATAAATTGATACATAGATATTGTCACACAGATTTCAAAGTAGTTAACTTTTCTTTGTTTTCACACAGCAGCTTCCAAACCCATTATTTGATAGGGATAAGGGAAGATTTTTAATTTCCTATGCTCTCAAATCAAGCTCAAGCTTTATAGAAAAACGGATTATATGAATTTCATCTGCTTAATAAATGATCCATTACTTACCCATAACATAAAGAATTGGAATTTCTCACTCCCTTGTCAATCATAAAGAAGCCAAATTAGTTAGACAAAATTAGATACTTCTCACGTATAACATGTTAAAAAGGGCCGAGAACTCTGTCTCAAAACTATTCACCAGATGTAAACTTTTAAAATAAACCATTAACCATGTCTTTATGCCCTACTTGTAAAAAGGTCTCTGTCTATCCTTAATATTTCTATCTTGACCTGGCCACATTTAGCTATGGTTCAATGCACACAGCTTGGGAGGAATTCTTCTCTGTTCCCATTGCACATGCACTTTGAAAGCATGAAAGATCTCTTCTCTGTTTGACAGTTCTATCCTTGTACAAAGACAGAACTCCATTGTTTATGGAAACAAAAAATAGCCTCATCAAGTCCCTTGCTCTCTTTTAATAGCCGAAGTCATTTAAAACATAATGACTAATATTCTAATGGAGAAACGCAAGTACACACTCCTTAATTATATAATTAACAATGTAAAAATATCACACTCCACCATTGAGTGAACATGACTTCTTAATCAATATTAAAACTAGATTGAATTTTCTCATGTGAAAATTACGCAAATACACGCGCATGTGTTAAGTAGTGGGGTTATGGTGTGCTTCTTTATAAATCACATGGATCTCTTAGAAGCAATTAATAGTTGTTCCTTTGTTATTCTTAATGTTATTTTACACAAAACATACATCTTAAATGCTGAACCAAGCATGCTTGTTAGGTTTAGAAAAGAAGGAATTAATGAAGAATTATTACAACCTATATAATATATTTTAGTTGAAAGAAAGTAGTAATAGTAATTAGTTTATTAAATTATATAAATTTATAATTATATGAAAAATAATTATTTTTTTTAATTAAACTCCAACCATACGTTTGTTTTTTTTTTTTACTCTAGCATCATTTTAGAAACGAAACTTGTGTGGCTATTGTGAGAAAATCCGAATGTGTAGAGGGATAAATAAATAATAATAATAATAATCACAAAGATGCCAATGCCAAACTCTGAAGATTCTGCAGATACATATACATAAAAGCTAACTAGACCAACAACAAACAAATGCATGGCTAGTCATGTCAAGAACATGATCAGTAGCATCAACCCCTCATTTCTCAATAATGGTGAAAATTAACTGTACCAACAGAATAACTGCCACCACAAGAATCAATACTTTGATAATTTACATGACATAAATTTCAATGTCTGCTCTGTATGTAGGATTGATAGTCTCTCGGAATTTGTGCATCATAAGTCCTTGGAGAGTCAAAAATCACTGAAACAGAACAATGGATCTAGAAAAGATATGGTCTTATTTGGTCGGTATTTTGTGTCCTTGTGGTTCTTCATCCATTAATTTTGGTGCCCTTTAATTTATTCATCTTCAAAGGCTACTTTAATCTAATGGACTAGGAACCAATCCAGACTCTTTACGCCACGAATTACTCAGAAATGATGTACTTATACTGATACCAAAAGTAGCTTTGGTTTTTCGTCCTAACTCCTAATTTCCTTTTTGCCTCATTCTCGTGCCTCTTTTGGAACTTCCTTACCTAGTGTAAAAGCTAAATCCTGAAAAAGTTTTATTAAACAAAAGGGTCAGGCTAAGGAACCACGTATTATATTATTAGATTACAATAATATGAGGCAAGAGTTGAAAACTTACAACATGTTCTTAGTTTTGTAGGGCAGCTTTGTGAATTTTAATATTAATGAAAGGTACATAAGTTGTTGCTGAATCCATATGGATGAAGAAACTTTTGTCGCTGGTACTCTGCGTCCCAAAAATGACAACCGGTATCCTGAAAATGATGTTTCTATCAATAATAATAATAATAATAATAATAAGTAAAGAAAACATTTTTTTTCTTTTTTCTTTAAGAAAAAAATTATTTCTTTTGGCTATTTCTGTTTTTACCTCCTCAGAGAACACATTTGACCTCTGCCCTTGAATAACAAACGAAGCTGAATTATCCAAAAGATAGTCACTAGCAGTGTGGAAGATGTTGGTGGGAGTCATGGTGGTTGTATCAGCAAAACTTGTGGCTTGGTTGGGGCTGTTGCAATGTGACACTGATGGTACTGGTGATGGTGATGTCATGTTGTTTACCTTCTGAAAGTTCAAAGAGACCAAGTTTTTCATGATTAGACATTTTAATGGGATCATTCAACTATGTGCATGACTCTTAACACATGGAAATTGTTTTCTTCCTCAATCCTCACCTCTGGTCTAACCAAGAGTGTATCCAGATCCGTTGCCAAGTCATAAAACATGGGATTCACGGAAGCAAGCTTCATTGACAAGAACTGCAAAATTTAGAGGCACAGTTAGCTTGTTATTATACACATTGTATATAGCTAATGGTGAAATATAATTAAGGTACATTAACCAGAAAAAAGAAAATGAATTTATTAGGGGTACCTCAACTTGATTCTGTAAAGACTGAACATAGTTGATTATTTCGTCCAACATAAGAGCCTTTCCAGTCACCTAGTTAAAAACCAAACCACATGAAGCTGTCAGAAGAAATGGGGAAAACTAACGTATAAAGGTCAATTATAACAAGAGCACATTCACAAAACACACAAGTTTGCTATAAAAAAGATAACAAAGAAGCTGTTAAGATAAAGTTATTTCAATATTATTTTAAGAAAAAAATTATTGGTCCTACATGCAAGTATGACATGAAGTTCTACTTTACCTACCTTATCACAGCCTGGCACAAGCCGTTGCAACACCTTCATCCTTTCACTTATCTTCTCTCTTCTCACCTGAAATCCATTTTCTTGCAACATTAGAATGAGACATGAAGATAAAAACTCCAGGGCAGCCAGCACATTGGTGGGGTCCACATCCATAGATAATTTTCCAGTTGTTAATAGAATACAGTACCCTTTCAGCAAGGCTGTGGCTATCCGTTGCCTGACCCCTTCTTGCTCTGACGTGGATATAGCCTGTTGGAGGCTCTTCAGGACATTTTCTCTGATCCTTCTTCTCTTCTTTTGCCTTGTCCTCTTCTTTCACCCCACCATTGTTCTTCCTTTGCTTCTTACTTCTCCCTTCTGCTGCAGTATCCTACAATAATAACATAAAAAAACACTAATTTAGTTAACATATTGAACATTATAGGATAGCAAAATAATGCTCTGAAAATACTCAAAACTTGCTCAATTAACATAACTATAACATAAACAACTAGTTTATTTTAATTAGCAGTCTATGTAGACATTCACAGTGTACAATTCTTCTGTGTCATCTAATCACAACAGCTGTTCATTTCTGAGTTTGTTAACTTTTATGATAAGTATCTTAAAAATCATGCTGAGTTTATTTACCTTGGATTGGGGGTTACTCAAGGAAGATCCATTTCTAGTTCTCCTTTTCTTCTCCGCAGGAGTATTCACTTTCTGAGTGACCTGTTCACCAGTTTCAAGCTTGTCCACTACCATGGAGGACTGAGGACTAAGGTTTTTAGTGACAGAAGGTTCATTGTCACTGATGGTGATCTTGGAGCTTTGGTCGACACAGCTAGTCTCCTGGTTTGTGACATTAAAACATGTTTCCTGAGGGAGATGAAACTGAGGAGGAGGAGAAGGAGGGTTTATGTGGTTGGGGAAGAATGCAGGGTCAACAAGAAAAGGGTGGTATTGGTATGAAAAAGCTGCCATGTGGGAGAGAAAGGTGTTTCTTTGGGTTGGAAAAAATGCAAGTTATCAGGAAAGTGATGGAAGAAAGGGTAGCAGTGGTATAGAGGAGTCAGGAAAAGTTGGTCTGTGACAAAACTAAAAGGGCCTGCTCTCTATATATAAAGACCTGGGTTTACATAAAATGCTGAAACCTTTACAAGCAGTAACTAGTTTCCATGCAGACGCAGTACATTTGACTGGTCTAATCTCATCAACTCATTTTCTCTCTCACATTAGTCATTAGTGACAATAATAAATAAGGCTATCATAAATACTTTCTTGGGGTTGTTTCTTTGTTCGGAATATGGGAACCCTTTGTAAATATATCATACATATGCAAGAAATTAGAAGATTAACTATTCAATTCATCTAGAATTATTTATCATTTTAAAAGCCTTTATTTCTTTAACAGTATCAGTCAATTTAAAAAATAAGTCTTTATTATATTTCTAGAAAAGGAATTTATTTATTTGAAGTATCTTGTGTAAATCTTTAACAATTTTACATTTTACTCTTTAATAAAATACTTAGTTAAAAAACTTTTATCATGACAATTAGAACAATTAATAATTTTCTAAGATATTATTACTTTTAAAATATTGATATCTTAAATGTTATTAATAGGACAAATTATTTGAGGATAAAATAGTCTTCTTCAACTAATTGTTTTATCTAATGAGTTTAACTGTAGTTGTAAATTAAGTACTATTTAAAAAGGGATATATGACAAGAAGAATGGATGTTTTTTACAACTAGAAAAATGGATGTTACTAAAAAATATCCATTTATGTTTTGTTGATATTCTAAAAAAAAAAGACATTTTGAGACAAAACAAATTTTCAAAGTAGCAGATAATTTAACATGGAATAATTACTTTAAAATTGAGGGAGTACATAAAAAGTGGAAGACAATGGTAGATTATTCTGTAACCGTACTTCTAATCATTTGTCGTAAAACTAGACAAAAGATTAAACCCGTAAAGAATTTTATAATGTATGTTATATGATTAATTTGGATTTAAGATCTTGCTTAAAAGATTTCAATATAATTTTAAACACTTGGACCAACGACATCTAACACATGTTAGTCGGTAAAACATTTGTTTGCTTGTATTTGAATTAACGATATTTAAATAATAAATTGAATATTGGTATATAGAGTATTTAGTAATTACATAAGAAAATATGACAACTATTATTAAAAATTAGAGTTAATTAAGAATATATTTTCTCGGATTTAATAAAATTACACAAGCATCTCTTTTTCTTCTTTTTTTTTTCATTACACGTAATTTCTTTATTTTAATATATTTATATATTTAAAAATTTCACATTAACACATTTTTCATACATTACGATAACACTTTTTAAGAATATAAAAGTAATATTTAAAAGAATAAAAATAAATAAATTTATATATATATATATATATAATTACATAAAACTTTTGAGAATTTAGCTAAAAAACTATTATACATAAACTTAAATACATTTTAAGAAGTTATAAACGCAAATAATCCTTTCCATAAAAAATAAATAAATCCAAATTCATCATACACGTTCAAGGAAGAAAAATAAAAGTGAGGATAGATGTAAACTATTATAGACTTACATAGCGATTAAACACTACTGCTACAAATAATAGCAAACTAACTGTAGATAAACATGTTTAAAATCAAAGTTCACAAAGTTATAAACAATTCTCTCCAAAACAAACCCTAAACACACGGTAAATAAAAAAAAAATATAGATTCACCAGTTATTTACTCTCCATCTTAATAATTAATTTTCTTGAAATCTAATAATAATAAGAATGAATTTTTTATTATAATTATTACACTTTTAATAAAATAAACTGTAAAAATAAATAGTAACTCTCTTAAATTTACTATTGAAATGAGTGGAGGTAAATATCTCTTATAAAAAAAATAAAGTAATATTAAATTTATTTAAATATTTTTTAATATTAATTAGAGTTCAATTAATATATACTGACAGTGTAAAAAAATTTTATTATTGATTTTTAATCATAACTTTCTATTTATATGACTTTCAAAATATTAATAAGTAAAGTGAACAAATTATGTTAATAATATATACTAATTAAACTTTTTTAATAAAACTTGAATTTAATTTATAGAGTTTAACTATATGTACTCACAATGTAAAAGTATTAATTGATAAAGTCAATAAATTTTATGAAGGATTATGATTGAATACCAGTATAAAACTTACACAGAAAGAGCATACTATTTAAATCCTAATATATATATATATAAACCCTATAATAAATAATATAAACTCAACTGAGATGACAAGGTAATGATAATATAAATTCAAAATACATGGTATGATAACATCTGTTGTAAATAAAAATGTCATCCATTAATATATATATATATATATATATATATATATATATATGCAAATATCAAATACACATGTTGACTGATGAAATATACTTATCTTTTGAATACTTTGTACCTTGAACAAAAAATTGTATCAAGGTTTTAAGTAACAAAAAAAAAAGTTAAGTTTTTGTTTTGTACTCATTTGTTTAATTTATCTTGTCCCTTAATATTTTTTCAAATCAAACAAAAAATATTTGTCATTTTCAATTCTTAATCTTTTAACAAATTGTACAAACTTAAGGGTGTATTTGTTTAAGAGGTAAATATTAATTTTGGTTTATTATGTTTTAGTGTTTTTTATTGAGTTTAATTAGTATGTATTGTCAGTTTAACTTCTTTTCCACTTTCTGTGCATATTAAATACACTCTTTTTTGTTTTACTACTTTAAATTTTCATTAAGAATTTTTATGTTTTCAAAAAGTTTCATTTTAGTTGATTCTTCCATATTTGTCAGGTTTTAATATCTTTAAAATTTTGAAATAATTAAATTAAAACACTACCAGCGAAAAATATGTTACTCTCTTTATTTAAATTTATTAATCTTTTCAAACTATATCCATCACAACAATCATACTCATGACACAATTTATTTTCAATATAATAATCTCGTGTACAATAATTTTCTAAGTGGCATAAAATATACGTAAAGGTGAATCTCCACATAAATCAAGTATAAAGATGATGATGAACTTACACATATCTTTTTCTATAAAGAACCAAAATAAAATTTTCAAAAAAAAAAATTATCAAAACAAAAACTTTAGAACCTACTATACCAAAACAAAAAACATTAAAAGTTAGTTAACATTTATCGTCTGTTTAATCGTTGCTTCCTATTGAGTGGAAAAATAACAATTTTCTGCGTCATATTTGATGTTTAGGATTCTATAATTTGCTTGAAAAAGTGTGAAATGACATTGATATTTGTTTTCAAACCAACTATAAATCATTTATGTTAAAATTATGGAGTTTAATTAATCACTATCTTTTATTTATGATAAATTGATTAATTTTATCAATTAATACTTTAAAATTCATATAAATGAAGAGACATAATTAACTACAAGTATAAAACTTTTTTATACTGTATACTAATTAAACTTAAAATTATTTGCTTACTTTTTTTGTTTAGATAACACGTATCATATGAAATAATTCAAGTTAAACAAAGATCACTATGTACTGCAAAGAATTTTTATTTATTTATTATGATATAAATATAGATTTCTTATGTTAAGACTTAGTAAAAAAATATGAGTATCAATTAAATGTAAATATTTAAAGAATTAAGTGATTTACATAAAATAACTTTATATATAATCAATTCAAATATAAAAGCCTATTCATGATAATGACTAATTGACTATACTACTAAAGACATTAAACTATTATGTTGCACTACCACAATCAATTAAGGACCCACAATTTTAATGTAGTGGAGGCCATAAATATTATAATTAACTTTTAATATAAAAATTTTGTTAATCTCTCATGAAATGGTGAATTTTATTTTTGATCTCTAATAAATTTTCTTTGTGTTGGTTCCTAATAACATTTTAATTTTGTTTTTGGTTCCTAAAGTGCTATTTAAACATGTTTTTAGAACTTTTTTAAAATGGTGTTGAAAAAGATTTAAGGATCAAAAATAAAATAAAAAACTATTAAGGACCAAACACAAAAAAAAAATAATAAAGTCTAAAAACAAAATTCACAAATTTATTAGGAACTAAAAACATGTTTAAACAGTAACTTCTTTTGGTTTAATTAGATATATCATCCACTAATTTGAGATATCTAGTTAAACTAGAACAATCTCCTACTTGATCCATTCTCTTGACAATAATGATCATAAAAAGTTTGTGACCTTAAAAATAATATTTTTAAAAATATGAGTATATGTCATAATCATTTTGTAAAGTCTTTTTGGTAGAGAGAAATATATTGATGAAATAAAATAGATGTACGAAAATAAGTGAGAAATAAAATATAAATAAAAGGCATTTTGTGGAGAATATAGATAAGAAGAGAAATAGAGATATAAATATAAATACATGAGAAATAATACAATATTATAATATGAGTTTAATGAGTATGCACTGACAGCGTAAAAGGGTTTGACACTAAGATTCAATAACAAACTCTTCATTTATATGACTTCTAAACTATTAATTGGTAAACTCAACAAAATTGTCATGCGTTGTAATTGAATGTCAGTATAAAACTTTTTACACTTTCAGTACATATTAAAAAAACTCATTTAATATTATGTTAAAAGATCATGACTTAAAAATCAACATATTCATGATAATAGAATATGCAGAGGTGATATCTTTTTTTATATTAAAATTTATGGGGTGATAATTTTTAAAATAATAAAAATAAAATAATATAATATTTACACATCATTTTAAAGCAAACGAAAAATTTAGTTGGGACAAATGTCCCCGTACTCCAATGAGTGCATTCATCCCTGACAACAATACCTGCCATGTGTCACGTAATCGAATAAATGTTATGAGGTAATTAAGGATAAACCTCTTTAGGTTTAATATAATTATATATGTGTTTCTTTTTTTTTTTTAAACTACATCAACCCCTTACTTTTTTTACGTACTCATTGTATTTGTATTCCATCTTTTTCAAATTACACCGACTTTCATTTATTTTTACATTATTATGTTTTGTTTCGTGTGAATGTGATAATTTTTTTTTTAATCTTTGTAACAATGCAACAATGAAAGTGAGAGAAGTGTTGACAGTAAAGTTTGAAAATTACAAGAGATACATATGTAATCTCAGGGGTTACATATGTAATAAATTATGTATGATATTACATTATTTTAGAATAAGGGAGTACAACTGTAATATATGAATATGTAAAAGAAAGGGACTTGTGCAATTTAAAAAAATGGGTGAATTTGTAATTACACTAAACTTGAAAAGTGTATTTGTAATTACCTCTTCTTATATTTTTTCAAATTTTACATAAACACTTTAATTATATATTTTTTAAATATTATACAAATTTCTATCTAGTTTAAAAATATTATACTAATACATATTCTTATCATACATGTTATTTTGGTCTCAATTTTTTAAAATAAATAAAATTTAATATCATATTATTTTTTATTGTTTACAAGACTTATTTTTAACATGATTTCATTATATTTATGACTTTTTAATTCAAATACTTGTTGTGTATCGTAGTATAAATATAAGCGAATCTAATAAGAATATTTTTATGCCTAGAACCAGTGGGAAAACATTCAAATCGTTTTTCAAATTTGTAAATAATCATTTTCTCATAATGACTATTTTGATTCATTCTAAAAACTTAAAACATAAAGCATCAGAATATTAAAAAAAAATTAAATATAATAAAAATATAAAGGATTAAAATTGCATGTTAGTCTAAATTAATTTAGAAGATAGATTATTTAATTATTTTCATGGAAAGTAATTTTTAGTAGGACAAACAATTTTTTGGTATAAAACTGAAATTTAGTCTTGGGAAAACCTCATAAGAAATATTTTTAATGTTTAAATCTGTAAATAAAACTTATTTATTGCAGAAAAATCACATCCATTTGGACCATTTCTAATTTAATATTTACTCTTATTTTTTATTTTTAATTGCGTGAGTCATAATCAGAACTTTATTTTTAATTAATAATTTTGTCATGTATTCTCCCAATTGTAAAAGAGCCAAAGAAAAATATAAAAGCATATATATATTTCACTCTTAAATATCATTAATTGGTTCTGTTGTTTTCTATCGATAACGACTTTTCCCCTCTCTTGTTTTTGTATAATTTTAATTTTAATTTTTCTTATGTAAAGTAGTCACTGAATGCTCTGAATTGGGACCCAAACTTTCCTGTTCATTTTACACGGTCTTCCATCTTTTTTCCAAACAAATTACGTACCATACCGGTGCAGTACAATAAACGAATTCGTGATTATGTAAGCCTTAGCAACGGTTTAGTTCGAGTTAAGAAAGGTGAGAGAATTATTACAAAAATACGAGATAAATTGAAAAATCAAAATTATTGAAAAATAAAAAATTAATCTTTTATAAAATTAAAAAATTATCCAAATAATTTTTCAATTTAAAAAACTAAAAAACACATTTTCAACCCTATTAAGTTTACTTATCGCTTATGCTGTCTTTATATACGTCTATTACATACCTTTTATCTTATTACTTTATTTTCTGAAAACAATTCGAACACGTTCTCAATTTTTATACTTTTTTAAAAAATTTATAAAAAGAAAAAACTGAAAATTTTTTCTGACAGCACATTTTCTAATCACTTATTACAAAAACAGATCTCTGTTCGAGCATTGTGATCGTATAAGTTACATTTTCTTTTCGTTCCTATATTTTTTTATTGATATGATTTTGTTTTGATGCATTTTGTTTAATTCAAACAAATATGATGATTAATTCTGTTAAAAATATTGAGAGAAAAATAATATAATCCTATTCCTATATCTGTTACACGTCTAGGTTCTGTGATTCGAATTGGAAGTGGAATTTATAAAAAAGAAAAAGCATTGATATTTGACGGAGACTTTGATAATACAGGAAGATTCGTCTCCAAATTGATGTCATTAACCGAAGGAAGAGTGAGAGAGACAGTTGGCATCAAATTGGGCTCAAGTTCTTGGATAGTAAAGATTCCATCGGCCCATACAGAGTCTCCCCAAGAAAATAAAATTTTATGTTTTTTAAATTATTTTATGATCATAAAATAAACACTAAATAATACTCAATGAAAAGGATTAAATAAATTATAAGAAAATGTTGAGTTGTATGCATAGATCTCCAAGTTGAGCAAAGCTAATGTTTATTGTTTAGGCCTTTAGGGAGTCCTTGAAAGTTGAAAGTGATGTTTGTTAGGTGTTAGTCTTATCTTTTGTTTCTTCTTGATTTTAGTGTAAAATTAAAATAAATCCTCTAAGTATTATAAATGAGTGATTTTAACTTTTTTATTCCAATGATGTGAAATTGAATCTCATACATATCTTCATATGTATTTTTTTATTAATAATAATCATATTACTAAACTCGGGATTTAGTCACAGGTTTTTCATCTTTCTCCAAAAGTATATTATGTGATCAAACTCAAGTTCTTCTCCATAACCTTAGTGTGTGTTGTCAACTGATTGGATAGATATCTTCACGCTATAACTCTCATTCACAAAGTCACAAGTTAATATCTCATTGGTAAGTAAAGTGGTGTTGATTAAATTAGTTTTGTAAGCATCGTCAATATATTTTATTTCATTTTTCAAGGCTCCATCGGGTATAATTTATAAATTGGAGTCTCTTTTTTAAAATTTGTTGTGTGGGGAGGCAAGGAATTCAACAAGAAGATGCATTGGATGGCATGAGAAAGAGTGTGTAGAGGGAGGGGGAAGGGGTTTAGGTTTGAGGGATATGATGAGTAGGTTCAATACAACTTTATCAGGTAAATGGAAGTGAAGACTAAAGGTGGAGGCTAATTAGAATTGGGCAAAAATTTTGAAGTCCAAGTATGAGTGGCTTGACGATTCATGGGAGGTAAAAAGCAAGAAGTGCTCAGATGGTGGGCTAATTTGCACTCCATAGAGGGTACAACATAGAGGCAAATGACTTGGTGGACACAAAATATCAAAAGGAAATTATTGTGGAACAAAAATCAAGTTTTGTTCTAGCAAGATAGGTGGTTAAGGAAGCAAAGGTTAAGTAACAAGTACAACCAATTATTTGGGTTAATGACTCATGAGAACATAATGGTAAAGAGATGAAGGAGGTTTAGGTGGAAGTGGAGTTGGAGGAGGTCGTTTGTTCGAATGGGAGGATAAGCAATTAGAAGAGTTAAGGTCTAAGATGGAAGGTATCAATTTAATGAAGGGATTGCAAGATGGCTAGATTTGGGTAGCATACAAGTTAGGATTGTATTTTGTAGCTTTTGTATACACGGTACTATCACCTAACACACTTCACTAGAAAGGTTCTTTTTAGGCATTGTACGAGCAAAAGGAATTTCACCAAAAATCCAATGTCTAACATGGAAACCAGATACAAATAAGCTACCAACATAAAATAACTTGCATAAGAGAGGGTCATTCTAACAAAGGTAAATGTTGGGTGTGCTCTTTGTCGAGATGGTAGTTGAATCAACACAGCATTTGTTTGTGAATTATGCTATGTCATCATGAGTTTGGCTCACCTTATGTGCTTAGTGAAGGACAATTGTAGTGCTACATAATGACTTTCACATTCTTTGTTACCAAATTTTGGGTCTGGTCAACAAAGCCAAAATTTTGAGAAGGATCTAGTCTTTTATAATTTGTAGGATTGTGACACATGGAAAACTAAAAACAAGTTAATTTTCAAAGGTCAAACTCTAGATGTTAATGATATCATCCATGAGGTTCAATTGAATTCATGAGACTAGTGTCATGCAACAAAAATAACTACAATATTCATTGGCTTATAAAAAGAGTATCTTTTATTAGAGATCGACATGCGGGTAACTTGACCCATGAAACCTACAACTCGTGAAACTCGATTCGCAAAGCTTGCATTCTAAACAAGTTCATTATATTTGTGTCCGTAACCGCCCGCAAAGGCCTACAAGCCAACCGCATAAAAATATGAAAATAGTTTTTTTTAAAAAAAAAATAATTTGTCTCATTTTTAATTATTATAAAAATTCAATATATATCTAAAGTCACTCCATAATAAGTTACAAGACAAATAATTAAGCAAAATACATATTACTTAATAGTTAAATATTAAATATCATTACAAAAATTAAATATAATCACAATTCTCAATTCTAAAATATAAAATGAAATAGTTTAAATTTAAAATACACACAAATAAAATATAAGTACATTCAAATATTAAATCTCAAATCTTAATTTTTAAATGTCATTACAAAAGTATTAGTTTTTTTTTTCTTTTTACATATGACATCCCATTTTTATAAATAATATAATATATTTTTATTAAAAACTAATTATGCAGAGGCCCGCGAGTTAACCCGCTAAACTTGCGAATTTTGTTAGTTGAACCTAAAAAGTCTACATATCTAAATGAATCTAAAATTTTAGGACTCGTGTACCATGCGGATTGCAGGTTTGGCAAGTAATATGTGGACTTGAACTCTAACATCCATCTCTATCTTCAATCTTTAATTGATGAAGGATAACAACACTTTTTCTCATCATCATAGAAATTGGAGACTGTGATAGGCTTTACGACTCACCCTATTCAACCAAGTTAACTAGATTTCTTTACATCATAATTGTAATAACGAATTAAGAATATAAAATTGTCATGAATTAGCAATAGAATTAGAGGCTAGCTATTTTTCTCTAAAATTTTCATTCAAATTCCGTTACAAAATTGCAAATTTAGCGATACGAACTTCGTTCTTTAAGCTAATGCATCCATCACAGTTTTCATCACGCATACACGTGCTCAACTGACTAAGAAAAAAATGTGAATAAACTACTAAACAAATTTTAATTGGTAGCAAACATGTTTTGCACATAATGTTTTTTATAATGATAACAAAAGCTCAAGCCAATTTATCAAATCCCTCATCACAATTAGTCTAATTTTATATTTATTTATTTATCATCATCCAATATTTATTAGATTATATTTCTTATGTTTTTAGATATCATTTTATATTGTGAGTTAATTACTTCTACTAATATTTTATTAAATAATTTAACAAGTTAGTTTCATAACTTTTGACCATCAACCATTTTTTCAATTTTCAGTGAATTTTTTAACTAATGTTTCCAAATATAGTCATAATATACCTGAGGAAAAATTGAAATATGGAAGCCTTCTTGAGACTAATAAGTGTTGCTCAAAGAAACCACAAATTAAGGTTGAATGAGATTCACAGTGACGAGTGGGGGTTAACAACTTTGGTCTTAGCATGAATTATGGGGCCGAAATTTCAGCTGACTAAAAAGGGACGACGACGACGTAATTGGTTGACTCTCGTCAACATGCATGTTTATAATGCACAGCACATCATTTCAGATACGGATTAACGCGCCGTGGGTAAAATATGTTCAACTCCATTTGTGAATTGTGTTTTGGCTGGAAAATTACTAGCCAAACATAGGGCTTCGCCTACTAGGATTTGGACTTATTTGAGCTATTATTTTCATAGTGTTTGTTTTGTCATGGCTGCTGAAAAAATTAGCCGATTTGCTTTTAGATTTGTTCCCTAGTAAATATTTATAAGCTTTTTAATAACTTACTAATTTTTTCAAAACGTTATTCTAACTAATTCTAAAATATATAGCTAGATTTATTCTTCATTAATTAATGTTTTGTCTATTAATTAGAGTTTAATTTGGTATATACGGTTAGTGTAAAAGATTTTTACGCTCACATTTAATCATATTTTTTTGTTTATGTGACTTTTAAGGCAATAACGAGTAAAGTCAACAAATTTACTTTAAATGAAGGGTTGTGATTGAATGTTAGGGTAAAAATATTTACACCTACGGTGTATACGAATTAATCTCTTATTATTATATGTTTATCCTTCATTAATTAATGTTTTGTCCACTACTAATTCTCTCTCTTTTATAGTTATAGTAATTTATAATATAGATATTTAATTATAGAAAATTATAATTTAAATATATAATTTAAAATTTATATATTTAATTATAGAAATTATAATTTAAATATTAATTATATTAATTAATTTATTTAAATATTTAATTACATAAATTTATAATTTAAATATGTAATTATAATTTAAATATGTTATTATAGAAATTTATAATTTAAATATATAATTATAATAATTTATAATTTAAATATATAATTATTTTATATTAATAAAATATGTTATAACTATTTTAAATATTTCATTGTTGATTTAATGATTAATGATATTTTTATTTATTATTTTACAATTTTCAGCTAGTTGATCAACTAATCAACTAATTTTACTATTAAACACATATAACTTGTTTTTCATCTTTCAACTAATTTTGTCAAACATGTCGTATATGGAATTGTAATTCAACGTTAAATTTGTTTTAAGATATATTAATTAATAATTAAATTAACGTACATCTTGATTCTTAAAATATTTTTTACAACATTTCAATATATTTTAAAAATATCAGTGTATCTTTAGCTGTGGTTCATAATAATTATTCTTTACAAAAATTACCATGATAGGAAAATAACATTGGCTCTTTACGGTGGGAGAATTATTTTTTCTTAAGAACGAACCAGTTTTTAATTTAAAATGTAAGTCTATTTTAAAATAATTAAAAAAATAAGCTAAAAAAATAAATAAGTTTTACTAGAAAAGTTTTATAATAACTGTTTTAACTCTAAAAATCAAAGGATGAGTTTGAAATTAAGAATGCTTTTATCTAAAATATTCAGGATTAATTTATTAAAAACTATTTTTTTAACCTTCAAATTACTTCTGACATATTTTTTATATACTTTGACAGTTCACACGTGAAGTTATAGTTTTAGAGGAGGTTTAGTTTGTAGTTGAAAAGACTTCAACTCCCAGTTGGATAGTAAAAATTATGCGCTTTTTTAAAGAGTTAGTAGTTTTTTTAAAAAAATTATTTCAATTAGTATTTTTAAAAGATCTCCTATTTTAAGTTAGTATTTTTTTTTTAGTTTACTCTTTCTTAATTAATGTATTGTGTTTCACTAATTCTCTCTTCGTACATAGAACGTCTCTCTCCTTCATTTCTCATTCATTCATTAATATAGTTATAATAATTTATAATTTAAATGTATAATTATAGAAAATTATAATTTAAATATGTAATTTAAAATTTATATATATTGAATTATAAAAAATTATAATTATAGTAATTTATAATTTAAATATGTAGTTACATAAATTTATAGTTTAAATATGTAATCGTAGAAATATATTTAAATATATGATTATAATAATTTATAATTTAAACATATAATTAATTTATGTTATTAAAATGTGTTATAATTATTTAAATATGTAATTATATAAATTTAAATATATAATTATAATTATTATAATTTAAACATATAATTAATTTATATATTAAAATATGTTATAATTATTTTAAATACCTCATTTTTTATATAATATTAATGATGCCCTTATTTTTCATTTTAGAACTTTCAGCTAGTTAGTCAACTACTTTTATCAAACATTTACAATCAACTTTTCAGTTTTTAGCTAACTTTTAATCTTTTATTAGTTTTTTAGCTTTCAACTAGTTTTTAAACTAATTTTGCTAAATACACCTTTAATATTGCAAATAAAAATAAATATTGTTAAAAAATGAGACTGCATTTAAAGCACGAGATCTTTAACAGACAATTCGATGAAATAAGTAAATAATTTACACTTATGATATTATTATTATTTGTTAGTCTATTAGTCATATTTATTTATTTAAATATTAAATACATTAACCTATATAAATAATTAAGTCTAATAAGTTTATTTAAGATAAATTTTTATGACTTACTTTAAAGATTTAATTTAAAATGTTTTTAAATATTTTTTTGTGTGAATATAATTTTAAATAGTTTTAAATTATGTATGATAAGATCTTAAAAAAAAAGTTTATATGATATAAACAAGTCAAAAGTCAACTCTTGTAAGCATTAACTTTTTTGTTATCTCTATTAATTTGGGTAACAATAATTTTAATTTTCATACTTCATAACTTTTTTACGTAATTTACTTTTTTCACTCATTAATTAGTCTATTTCAAGATAACTAAAATCTACCTAAAAGTTTAATTATGAAACAAAATTTTAAGTTATTAAAATAAGGGGAGATTCAAAACCACTATCAAACCTTAAAAAAAACTAGAAAAACTATTGTGGAGAGGTTGAGGAAAAAGTTTTTTAATTTGGAAGAATGGTGGATGAAAGAGTTAGAGAGTGCTCTCAAAGGAGTGAAATCGAAACAAGACTAAAAAGATGGTTGGGGTTCGCAAGGTAGTTCAAGGAACTTTGTACAATACTTTGTAAAAGAAGCATATAGTTAATTTGTGGGGAATATCATCAATCTTAGAAGCTAGCTAATAATAAGATCCCTACTGAGATTGAGTTGGTAAAACGAAATATTACTCCATTAGATAGTAATTTGTGTCTTATATGCTACAATGATCTTGAATCAGTGTCACATCAACTGTTTTCCTATAAATCAGTTTGCCTAATATGAATTAGTTATTATCGATTTTTGTTAGATTATCTAAGTGGTCTGCCTTCAGAATGTTAGTCTAACTTATGAGAATACCCTAGAATTTCTAAAGTCAAAGGAAAATAATCTAAAGATATTCTTAGTATAGTTTAGTTAGCTACATTGTGCGATATTTGGTTGGCTAGAAATACGTCAATGTTAAAGGTGAAATTTAACAACAATCTTTGTAAAAAGTCATATGCTAAGAAGTATTGTAAAATCTCTTTTATATCTTTCTATGAGAAGTCTGTTCAATTATAATATCATTAGATTTCGTACAGGGTAACATATTTGATTTCAAAATGGAATACCTAAATTTGTTGTTTTTCCTGTAATGTTTTGTAATCTACCGGCACTTCCAAGTCATATTTTGTGATAAGGAGATGTCTTGTTCTCACAAAATAAAATTTGCTTTAAAAAAATATTAGTATCCTAAATCTTTTAAGCAAGTTATATTTATTTAAATAAAGAATTTAAAACCCATACACTGAAAGTGTAAAAGATTTTTACACTAGCATGTTTAATTGCAACTCTTTATTTATATGAGTTTTAAAGTATTAATTGATAAAGTTAACAAACTTATCGTATATGGAGGGTTATTATTAAATGCTAATATAAATGTTTTTAGAAGGACAATGTATAAGTGTTTTTCTCTTAAATAAAATGTTATTCAACACCTTTATCTATTTTTATCCTTATTATACTTGTAGCAATGACAGGTATATTAAAGGCGTATTTTATAAAATTAATTTTAAATTAACCTATTTTTACAATATTGATTTTGAAATGGGATAGTTTATATTTGATGTTTATATTTTTAAAAGAAAGTTAATAATATAAGAGAAAGCTATATAGAATTGTTTCTACTCAAAATATCAATTTTAAATATAAAAGCAATATTCACTTAAGACCAAATATGTAAATATTTATTTAAAATGAATTACTCTAACTAATATTTAAAAATAGTTTTAAATGATCCAGCATAAATTCAACAAAAGTGTTTATTTGGTTTCATATTTTAAAAATGATTTTGATTTTAGATTCAGAATTGATTTCAGATAAAATTTTATATATTTAATTTCATATTAGATAAAAATTTAGAATTAATTATAAGTTTTTTATGATTGATTTTAAGTTGAAAATCTTAAAATAACTTTTATGTTAGATAAAAAAATTTACATTAAAATTTAGAAACTATTCTATATAACTTTAAAATAATTATTATAAAAATCAACAAATTTTACTTATATATAAATTTATGACCGAAATTTTCTATTATTAATCTATATCAATTAAATCTGACAAAATACATTGAATAAATGAGACTCGTGCATTTCACAAATAAATTCTACAAAATATATGTATATATAACAATATAACTATTCTAGTTTATTTAATAAATTTCTTATATAGTGAAAATATATAAAACGGTATAATTTTCAAAACACCCAATATATACCACATGTATTTATTAATTTTATTATAATTATATATCTTTAAAATTATACTAATAATAAATTATATTTAGGTAATAATATAAAATTATTAATATGTAATTATTAAAAAAATGTTTATCAGTATAATTTTTCAAACATTTATCGGTGTAATTTTTTTAGTTAATTATTATATGTTTATTCTAATATTACTCTAAATAACTACTCACACTCATCTAAATTTTTTTAATATTTGTTAACTTTACTGATTAATATTTTAAAAATTATATAAATATATTCTATTAGTACGTTCATACATTGTCGGTTTGTTTTTTACAAATAAAAAAAATCTTAAATAAATAGCTAATAAAATGGATGGAGGATGGAGGGAGTACTAAGACAAGATTCTTTGGATAGGAAATCAAGATATGATGCATGTTGATGCAAGTCAAATAAGTCCTAACTCAAAATAGTAATGATGTAATTAATATAAATCAAAAAATAAATAGTAATCAAATCTCATTAATTATTTCTCATTTATATATGTACAAATGAGTGTGTATGCTTTGAATTTTTTAGTTTTTTTAATTTTCCTTTTGCAAATTTTTATTTATCAAGATGAGTTATTAAACAGTAAAAATAAAAATTTGTAATGTGATGAAAGTTGAAGAGAGTGTTAAAGACTTTACAATAATTCATATATTCTTACTCAACCAACTCAGACTCCTTATTCTTGCTCAATCAACTGAGACCCCTTGGCTTTGAATTTTTTAGTTAAGGCTAATTAATCCTCTAATTATTCTTAACTAATGGAAATTAGTCTAATATTTCTAAAAACTTTTTCTAAACATGTGTTTATATTTAAATTTGCTAAGTTATTGGATGAGCTTTGTAAATTGAAAAACTAGGTGATATCTTACCAAGATGTTTTTACCAAAATCTTTTAAAAACCTTGTATGGATTCGGCTATATAAGACCTTTGATTCACGAAAATGAATTGAACCTTTTTTATATCATTTGCACATGTGACCATCTAAAAATTATTTAGCCAAGAAATTTTTTTATTACATTATGATTTTGGTTTAGTATCCTTTGTGCGTTCTTCAACTAATCTAAAGTATATCACAATAATCTATCCGATATATAATTTATACATCATTTATACGTCACCACGTGCTACTCGTCTTGCCTTTGAGTAGGAGCCCTCTTGGCCTTCCAATAATCCGTGCTTCACAATGTAGAGAATATTTTGTCAAACAAATATCACTTGGGTCAAAACAAATTAATTGGAAAAGGAACAAATAGACTATTGTTAGAAAATGATATCTCATCCAATCTTTTATACTCCCCTCTAACCAAAATAAATATTTCATAAATTGTTTTAAAAAAAAAAAAGATAAAAATTTTATAATTCTATAAAATTAACCTTATTGTTAATAATAAATTAAAAATTAAAGTGATATTTATTAAGAGTGTTAGAAAAAACTCAATTGTTATATTAAAAAATCTTAATTAATTTTACCTTATTATAAAATTATTTTCAAAATATTCATTTAGTTAATATTTTATTTTTAGTTACTCAATTTTATTTTTTATTGCAAGTTTTTAAAAATAAGAGTGGTTTGTAGTTTTTTAATTAAATGAAATTTATGCAATTAAAAATGTTAATTATTTTTTAATTATATAATTTTTATATTTAAAATTTGAGGGAATAGCAAATAATTTGGTGTAATTTATGCTTCAAGTACTCATGCTTGTGGGTTATAAATCCTACTTTTATTTTATTTACAAGATAGTATTTAAATTTGTAACAGTGTTCAGATATTTTTTATTAACAACTTGATTCTATCACACTTCACTTAACACTCTTCTTTGAGTAAAGCAATTCACTCATGGTTTTCATTTTCAAGATTGTTAATCGATTTTAGGGTAATACGAGAGAACGAACTAATTAATTTAATCTTTAACAATAAAGTGATAGATGAAATGTATTATTTAATTAAATGAAATTTATGCAATTAAAAATGTTAATTATTTTTTAATTATATAATTTTTATATTTAAAATTTGAGGGAATAGCAAATAATTTGGTGTAATTTATGCTTCAAGTACTCATGGTTGTGGGTTATAAATCCTACTTTTATTTTATTTACAAGATAGTATTTAAATTTGTAACAGTGTTCAGATATTTTTTATTAAAAACTTGATTCTATCACACTTCAGTTAACACTCTTCTTTAAGAGAAGCAATTCACTCATGGTTTTCATTTTCAAGATTTAAACAATACTACATGAGTTCATATATAAGAGAACATGATACTACTTTCAACCCAAAACCTTAAGGTGTTAGGTTATGGGTCTTTCTCACTTATATATTATTCAACTTTGCAATTTCTAACTAATGTGGGACTTCAACTCACACTTACACTCCAATACATTGATATAGAAATGGATCGAGTAATTCCTTTCTTTATCAAAGATAAAGCAATTTTTAGTTTGCATAGTGTAATCCTTAATCCAAAATTTCTATGTTTTGTTTTTACCTACATACTCTCTTTTATCTCTTTGTATAGTTTTATTAATTTATGTAAAAGAACCTATGTCTTGATCTCACTCTAGTAGTACATATTTAATTTTGTTCTTTGGTCTAATAAAATAAGTGACTGTAACAAGCAATCCATGGGTTATGAGATACATGCTAATTTAATTGAAACAAACAGAAAAATTGTGGAAGAAAATAAGTGAAGATCATAGTCGACTTTGTAATTTGATTATTAAAGTCCTTGGTGGTCTGAAAAAGCCATTAATTTCGCCATGTTAAAGGCTTTGAAATGTCTGATATGAATGTTAAGTTGCACAGTTGAATGTTTGGGAGCTTGAATTAATAATGGGGGATTATGCACGGAGGAAGTGGAGCGTGTTCAAAGAGGGTGATAATATGTGTACCGAAAGAAAAGGACAGAGTGCCATTAATCGTGCAGTAGAAACGCTATTGATTTGGCATTGAAGCCATGGCATGGACCATGGTTCGTGTTTTCTTCTCCCAGAAACTCTGCATGCCTTGAGCTTTTCCTCCCTCCTTGTCGTGGCTATGCCTGCATGCTTCTCGTGCTATGTTTCTAAATTATCCAAACATTTTAACCAAAGAAAGAGATAGTGCTTTTCCCACCCCGATTGCTTTCATTTAGCTAGAGGACATTCCCAAATTCTTTCATTAATTCATAAATTACTTTTCACTTATAAATTATTTTTATCAAAATAATTTTAAAGGATGTAGCTAGTTTTTAGTATGTTTTTTAGTTTAACATTTATTTTAAAGTTAAAAGTTGAAAATAATTAAGATATTTAAAATTACTTAATATTTTACAATTTAAAACTTATTTTAAGTTATTTTTTAATAATTTAGGTGTTAAGTTTAATATACATTAAATTACAAAAAATATATATATATATATATACATATATATATATATATGTACATACTAAGTTATTTTAAGTTAAAGAATAACTTATGGAGTGATAAGGTCAACTTGTGATTAAATTTAAGAATGTAGAAGAAAAAATTGCGACTTCAAATTCATCCAATAAAAAAAATTAACAAACTAATAATAATTAATATGTGTACCAAAAAAAAGTTAAAAATAATTTTTTATCATAGACATTTTTTTTATGGATAATACACAATAGTAGTAAAATAATATGAAATTTATCATACATAATACTCTTTACTATGATTCATATCAATTATCTTATAGGTGTTACTAAAGTGTGACATAATTAAGGACACTAGTTAAGAAATTAAAAAAAATTATGTGAGTGTAATTTAAAATTATAGGTAAGTAATTTTCTATATTTCAATGAATTTTTTTTTTCATATTTATTTAACTAGAGTCTTAATCATTATTTTTGGATGATAAAATATACTCAAACTCTATTAGTACATGAAAAGATATTTTCAATTTAAGCTCATAAATACTCTACGTGTATGAGTCAAGTTTAGATCAATAAAAATTATGTGACTATGGATATTATGGTACCCACTGTTTTGCTACGCCGTGTGTGTGTTCATGTGTGTATATATAGTGTGTGTTTGTGTGTGTGTATATATATATATATATATATATATATATATATATATATATATATATATATGTGAGTTTAATTAATATACATTGTTAGTGTAAAAGACTTTTAGACTGATGTTTAATCATAATCCTTTATTTTTGTGATTTTTAAAGTACTAACTAGTAAAGTCAACAAACTTACCATGAATGCAAGATTGTGATTGAATGTTAGTGTAAAATCTTTACACTAATAATGTATACCAATTAAACCCTCTCTCTCATATTATTAGTATATATATATATATATATACACTAATAATATTAATATAAAATTATTATTATAATTAATAAGTTTATTTTATTTAATATGTTAAATGATAAACCATTATCTCATAATGATTTATTTGATGAACAATTTTAATTATTTTTATTCAAATAGTTACCACATAAATTTTATGATGTACAATATTTATGTTTACTTAGTGTATTATATGTTGATTTATTTTTTATATTATATTTGTTTATGTTTATTAAACATTAAGATATTATCTCTACACAGAAAAATGTGGGTTACAAGCGTGCAATGTATATAAATATAAAGGAACCCAATAGATTTGAAAATAAAGATCAGATCATGATTACTATAATATTGTGTCTATTGTCATCCTACCCTAATCTTAATATTTCAACATTGGAGTGATGTTAACAACAATAGCACGGATGACAAATGTAACAATATAAACAGCACACATTAATGGCAGCAAAGGGTGGAAACAAACTAATTAAGTTATTTGCAAACTATATCTGAACTTAATTTATTGAATGTTCGATCAAACCTTAAACAAACTGAAGTGTAATAAGGTTTCAATTACTTAAATGAGTTTATTCCAAACTTTGATGGTTTGAATTATTTAAATGAGTCTATTCCAAACTCTAAAAGTTTAATATTAGCAGTTCCTCAATTTTTTAAAAGAATTTCTGTTCCTGAATATCTAGTTTATTTAAATTAATGGTGAACACTTTATTACATATCATTTGATTTATATATTAATTATTAAAGTATTAAAATTTATTGATAACGTTAAAATTATTATTGAAGTTTCTCTTTTTAGGAATAAAAAATTTATAAATCTTTTATTCATTTCAATTATAAGAATAATAGTCTCTAACATTTGAATTCTCCATGTCAAATATTGAACACATATTTTTATTAGTAAATTATCGTACGATATTAAAATGTTTATTAAATTGATAAAGTTAAAAAGTAATTCAATAAAAATTTTCACACAAACAAAAATGATTTTTTTCTGATAAAAAAATACAAAAAAAAAAAAATTAAATTGTAAATGAACAATATGGATATTCATGGATAATATTTAGTGGCATTTAGTCTTTTATAGTTCTATAAAATATGTGATTTTGATCTTCATGAGATGGAAATTGTTAATCATTAAGGAATTAAATTTACATGTTTAAGATTTAGTGACATCAAAGGAGATTATTTTTTTATCCCGTCATAGTTAATATTAATTTGCTAATAGTTAATGTTGTTAGCTTAACTAAATGATTAAATTGTAAATTTTATAGAATTGGACTAAATATATCTAATAAAATACATTATCAAAACTAAAAATTTTAAAAATAAAAATTAAATATTTCTATTTTAAAATAAAAAAATAAAATGATATTTAAGTATAAATTTACTATTTCTAGTCCTAATTATAAGAAAAGAAACAACTAGGTTTTTATTTGGATCTATTTATTAGCAAATATCACCAATTTTGAAAGCTACGTACTGCTTAAATTTCTTTTATAATTTTAAGTTATTGTTAACTCTTTTTTATTATGCATTCATGTTAAAACAATTTTTCTTATGCATCCATTAATTATTAAAACAAATTTGATATATTTGGAATGAAAATTAAATTATGATAGAACTAATTAAATTTAACTTGTTTAACTATTTTTCTTTGTCTTGATGATTTGTCATATGTGGCTTATAATTAGGATAGAAAGTGTTATGATTTTCATTCTTTTTATTTTTAAATCGAATAAAACTAAAACAAATTAATTAAGTCAAATACTATCTTTTTTAATTAATAGAGAGGATGCATGAAATTGAATGGAAAATAAAATTCTTGATTTGATTTTAATAGAGGAAACATTCAACTTAATTTAGATTAAAAACAAAACTCGTCAAATTACAGCATTCTCTTATGAGTGGGAGGGAAGTTTATTTCTCTTTTCATTGTATTATTACAGTATCTGTATGATCCGTATGATTTTGATTTATGTTTTTGTAGATCTTACTCCTTTGATTGAGGATTAGGGGGTTTTGGCTCAATTTTTTATTTTAATTTTAATTGATGCCGATAGTTTTTAAATCCTCAAAAATTTTAATTTTTAAAATAAATAATAATATTTTTGTAAGCCACCGAAAATTCTATTTGAATTTTTAATTTATCATGTTAGTCACTAATGATGCAGTAGTGGTAGTAAAGATATAAGATTACAAGAACCTAAAATAAAAAATAATAATTTTTCAATGCAAAATTTGTTAGTTTATTAGAGATTTTATTAAAAAAATGAGATATAACATGATAATGTGTCAACATTATTATAGTAGAGATCAATATTAAAAAGAAAACGATTATATTTTAGTAAATAAATAAAGTTTTTTTGGCATCTATTTTGATATAGTATGCATAAACACCACTGGTTCTTAACATAACTAATGTCATCTGACTTATTTTAAAGCAAAAGTATACTTTAGTGACATTAGTTTTAATGAAATTGACGTCACATATAAAGTTCGATAAGACAAATTATTAAAAGCTAAATCCGTGAAAGTAGTGTTACTCATGTAAAATTACATGTTACTCTTATGCTGACTAAATTATAAACCCGAATTTCTGTTTAAAATAATAAAATTATTTATTTTTTTCTGTTCTAGATATTTATAGCATTGATGAAGACATATTTTGTATTTTTTTTAAGTAAAATTCTTTAATTTATAAAAAAAATAATAAAAAGACAGGTACATTAAAATGTTCCCACATATATATATATATATATATATATATATATATATATATATATATATATTATCATATATATTTAACATGTGCTTGTACAACTTATATTATAAAAATCGGATTCAATCGATCGGTTTGATCGAAAAACTGGTGAATTAGTTTGATAATTGATTCGATTAATTCTAAAAATTGGTGGAATAAAAAATCAATATTAAAACCAGAAAATTGGTTAAGAATCAGTAAAATTGGTGGTTTAACCAGTTTGTATTTTTTATTTGCAAAATACATCCTTATTTTTTTAAATAAACCAATTTTTAATTAAAAATTAATAAAAATGGAGTCTAACTTAACAATGTAGAGGTATATTTAGTAAATTACTTTTATCCTTTTATAATTACAATCTTAATATAGTTTTTCTTTTATAATCTTAATTGTTATAGTACTTTAATAATAAAAAAATATTATTTTATTAAAACCGGTTTAACAGTTGGTTCAATATCAGTTAAACCAATAAACTGTATATACGTATCTTCACCAGTTCTATTATTAGTTTTGTTTTCAAAACATAGGTATATTGGTTGAGGTATCTATTATTGTTTTTTTTTTCTTTTTTTTTTTGCATTTGACTGAAAAAAAAGTATTATCCTCATATATTGATATACGTTACATATATATGTTATAAAAAGAATAAATCTGTCACATAATCCAGCTGGGATTCATCTCTATGCTAATGAAAAAAATGTGCGAGGCCGGCTCTTCTATTCCTCTTCTATTTTAAAAACATTTCTTTTTTTGGTTGTTGAAACACAAAATATCTTCCTTTGAACAAATAATATTTGTTTGCAAATCTAAGAAATAAAAAATTGAAAAATAAGCATTTGATACTCTTAATTTCGGGGTGTGTATATTCTTTAAGTATAAGACATATCCTAAAAGGTCAGGGAAAATAATAAATGAGTGATATGATAAAAAAAATATAAATAAAGAATAATTTTTTTTATTTACATCTTTTTATTTACAAAAATTCAAATTATTTTAATTTTAAATTTATAAATACTATTTTATCTTTAGGATTTATTTAAATTTTAAAGATGTTATTTATAAAATAGAGATTTGTTTCCCAGAAATTAGAGTATCTCCAACATGATAAGTTTGTAAAGTTGCTTAGAAAATTAATGAGTTGTTTGAAACACCTCTTTCTTACATGACAATTCAAGTTGCTTAAAAAGTTGATGAGTTGTTTCACTAAACAATTATTGCTTATAATTGAAAAAAGTAATATTTTTAACCAATTCCATACAAATTAATAACAATATACAACTTAAAAAATTGTAATTTTCTTGAAGTTGCCTATAATTTTTTCCATTGGACTAAAATTGAGTTGCTTAACAATTATGTGATAGATACTATAAGACCAACAAACACTTCTTATAATGCAATAAACAATTTATAGAAGTTGTTCCTACTGAAGATTTTCTTAGGCCTATACATAGAGTTTTTTATATAAGAAAAATTACCTAATCTGAAGAGGAAGTTATTACTCTAAGTGAGAGATAAAATTATGAAATGGAGAAAGGGTTTGCAGATTTTTAAATAATCTAAAAAACATTGTTATGGATATAAACATAGGATATGAATCATGTGAACAAAATAATTTTATTATTTTTCTTTTTTCTTAAGTGTTATATTTTATTGTTCTAATGTTTTTCTTATCATATGAATATAGACATGTTTGTCGATAATGTATTTTTGTGGCAATAGATATAAAAAATAAAATATATATACTATGAAACGAAAATTATAAACTTTTTGTATATATAAACAAACATTGACCTACATAATTAGTTAAAATTTTTTTTTGACAAAACATAATTAAAAGTTTAAAACTTGCAATAATAATTTTTACCAATACCTTGTCATCCAAATACTTGATTCAATGACCAATTGTGACTTTTTCCTAATAAATGTGACCCAGTTTTGACCAACTACATAAATTAGATTGCATTTCTTTATGAATTGGCATGTTTACATGTTTCATTGCTCTTGATTCAATCTTTAATGTGGGTAAAGTATTATAGGTAAATATTTGACTCCCAACCCATTTCCAATTAATAGACATGAACCTTACTCGTTACAAATATTCCTCTTTCCATCTTTCCCCGCGTCCTCTTATTTCCTTCAAACATTCTTACACGCCTGTATTTCAACCGTAGAATATAATTTATTTTAAAAGAAAAAAATTTCGTATATATTAGAAAGTTTGGTTAGAAAGCTTTGTTAAAAAAAAATTAAAATGTTTTAAAAGCTCCTTTATGTACTCTTATCTTAAAAACTAAAAAATGAATAGCTGAAAGTAGTTTTGCTTTTCAGTTTTTTATATTTCAGTTTTTTTATCTTAAAAACTTAATTAGAATATATTGTCTTTTTGCTTTTCATTAATGAAATTTTAATAAATATGAATAATTTTTTTCATTTTTATATATTCAAAACAGTTTTCAATAACACGTATCAAACAAGTATTTTTTTTTCTTCTCGAAAATAATTTTTAAAAATTATTCTTGAAAACTATTTTCAAAAACTAAAAAACAAAATCAAACCCTAAATATTATTATTTTCAATGAAACTAGGTGTAGAACCATGCACAGCATGAAATTTCAAATGAGATGATCATCTTGTTGTAAAAAAAACAAATATAATTTCAACTATTGATTTTCAATCATTTGTGATTATTAATGCATTTTATTATCTTCTAATTAAAATGCATTTTTCCACTTTAAAGAATTCAAATCCAAACAAAAGATATATCTCAATCAATAGTCACTATGGATACTTAGACATCACCACAACAACAAAAGATGTTTTAAAAGATAAAAATAACATGAATATAAAAATTATACAACTTTTATCTTAAAAATCAAATACATTTTAAGCTATACGTTATTTATAATGATATTAAATGCGTTTTATACCTAAAATAACATATATATTTAATTTTAAAAAATATTGTAAAAAAAATTAATACTATTGTATTTGCAAGTAGTCGAATGGATAAAATAAGATAACATTAATTTCAAAATCATTAACATAACATATGAAATAAAATATATAAGATAACTTTTCAAAATCATTGGATAAGATAGATAACCCATATTTAAGAATTAAGATCACATTGATCATTGAAGGCCATTCATTAGGTCAGAAAAATACGATCAAATTTTATTAAAAAATATTGTCTTTTTTGGATAATATTTTTATGACAGGACTTTATATAATTAAACAACATGATAATCACATGTTTGTCATTCAAATGTCGAAATTCAAGTATTCAACAATATTCTTCACTTTACAGTTTACAATTAATGTGTGGTATGACTGAACAGAACACATAGTCCAGATAGATGCCACCCTTGTACACACGTACCCACTGTCATTCTTATTCATTAGGGTTTGTTCTTCTGTTCTTTCCACCACAATTTTCTTTGCCGTCGAAATTTACAGATCTTATTATAATTACACTCGAACGTACCTTCATATATACACCCCACCATCATTCTTATGATCATGTGTATATTTTGCCCAGAGTTCTTCTTAGAGAACAATTTTCTTCGCCTGTTCTTAAATATGCTGATCTTGTCATTACTTGGAACATCCAATTCAAAGTCCCCTTTGAAATTCTAACAAACTTTTGCATTTAATGTAAATGAAGAAAAGCTTGATATCCGTTTATTGCACTATCTATATGTATGGATCTTATTACAACACACCAAAAAAAGTCTCTATGGATCGGATCTTATTAATTTGTTTGTCTGGAAAACACACTAACATATTATATATATATATGTGTATTAATTTCATCTAATCAAGCACTAGCAAGAGAGACAAAATAAGTTGTCATATTTAGTTCAATCATATTTTTAATGCCTCTAGCACTTGATTGATATGGACCGTGTAGTAGTAGTCTTGGATAGTGGAAATACAAATATAAGTATGAGACAAATACGACCATACACCAATTTAGACCAATGTTCCCACAAGAAAACAGGTTCAAGTGACCGTTGAATTGGATTTTCTAAGTGCTGGTAGCAGCTGTTGGTGGGTATAACTACAGCCCTATATAACATAACCAAATAGAATAGAATACGCCGCCACTCACGCTACCAGAGAAAATAATGGGCAAAATCTTGCAATGCCGACGAATCCACCACGCGTGATTAATTTCTGTGGCTTGGGTTAGATATTATATATATATATATATATATATATATATATATATGTATATTTTACATTTAATTCTAAAGTGACTATATACTATATATACATGTCGGTGCCAGCTTCAAGATATTGGACCTGGACTGTACCTTAATATATACACCAGCTGTGTGTACGTAGTATGGCTCTAATTTAAGTCAAGTTCAATTTGTTTGAGAAAATAAAAAAAAAATAATAAAATTTTTAGCATAATAAATAAAAAAAATACAAAAGGGTTTTGTTTATGAGTTTAATTTATATACGGACTCAATTTGTCAATAATTTGCTATTACCGACGATACATGATTAAGCACAATAATTAATTGAAACATTGAATTCCTGTGCTTTACAAATAAACAACGATTGATATGTGAGATCATGTGTTACGGCGATCTTTGGCAGTTTCTTTGGTGTTGTTGGGGTTTTCTGTTTGGTACATTAACAACTTGATCAACTAAATCTCAGCATCTGTCTTTACTTAAAAAATTCCATACGCCTCTAATTACTCAAATTATGATGGATTGCGACCATTTCTTGTTTTGGGACCACGCCAAAAGCGATTTTTGCTAACCATCACTGTTAGCATTGAAGAGATAACATATTCCAATTAAATTCGCTGATGAGAGATCAAATCAATTTTACTTTCTTTCAGCCTTATCCTCTCTTTCGTCCATCATCACCATGCATTGTAATCATATCATCACTTTAGACGACACAAATATCTATACAAAAATGGTTAGTGGTTAATTATAACTTTTATTCACTAGTGTAGAGAATATGAAAGAATTAACTACGTTGCTATCCGTGTCATTGCATGCCTATGCTCTTACACGTGTATTGACGTCTCTATATGCACGAAATATCCCTTTCCACTAATTACGCATGCAAGGTTATTTCTGTTTTCTGTATATGAAAAAGATTGGTATATTAATCATCCAAACGTTGTAGAATCTTTTAGAATTTTCAACACAGTTTAATTTCGCAGCAATTTTACATTGGTTATAGTTACAAGTAAAAGAAGAAAACTATTAAATATTCTTGGAGTACACTAACATTTCTTATACGCATTACCTTAGTTACGTGAATAAATAATGTATTCCTTACAATTTGAGACACAGTTGGGTGCAACACATGATTTGTTTCCTAAGTATAGTGGGGTTCTTTGTTGGTTCGTCCTTCTGACAAAAAACATAAATCGTAAATTGTAATTTGATTTTGGTTTACAGCTGGCCGAAGTGATTGACAGTTTCCTGCACTTTCACTTCACAAAATGTGTACCGTGAACGAGCCATGTCCCACGATTTTGTAGAATTGATAGGAAGAATGTGAATACAATTAACATCTAAGGTTTTCTTTATATTTTTTCAAGATGAACGATGATGGATAATATTGACATGCACACGCTACCACAAATTCAACAATGTGTGTATGCGGATAGAACAAAATTCCATCTAAGATAATGATAAGGTTAAGGCCAGTGGAATGTAGGTACTGGCATTAGCAAAAGATGTCTGCCTCATATTTTTCACTCTCTTCTTGTCTTAGTATTCTCTGAAGAATTCCAATTGCATGTCAATTTTGCACTGTGTAGAGCCACATCAATTTGATAATATAATGCTCGAAAATGACTCAACAAAATTGTGCATGAAAGCGGGCGCTAGGCAACAAAGACAAACCAAGAACTGTACGTTTGTTAATACATTTCGAGCTTATTATGTGTGGTTTTTTATCTTATGCATATACTTCCATGGCTAATTAATTTGGACCACAATATGATGGCAACTTGATGTAGAGTCTATGATATGTTAGCCCTGTTAAGATATTAATTCCATTTTCTGAGATAGCGATTAATACACCGTTGGCTTAAAAGTTGAAACATATGTAATATCAATATTCATGAATACAGCTATATATTTTCACAACCTGACTTCTTCACAAGAGAACAAAACAGTACGTACGGTTCTTTCACGAAATCTGCAACCGAAAGTGCGTCCAAAAAACATACCCCACTTGAAAATGAAGCTAACAATTGACATTCATGAACAAATATCTATTTTTTATCTATTTTACTACAAGTTAAAATTAATTAATTCAACCCCACCCTACACACACTTAGGTAACCATTAGTTGACTAAAGATTAATAGATTATAATGTGACCAATTGTAGGGAAAAAATAATCAACTGTAGAGAATTGTTGATGGACACACGTAAAGCAACTATATATACTTTGCCACTGCTCTCTTGCATGAGTTTGATGTTTTTCAATTCACTGGTTGTTTCTTTAGATAGTGGAGGTATAACTTTTTCTAAAAGTGGAATTAATTTCTGTTCACGTTTTAAATACCCTAGAAGTTGACATATTTAATTTCTTCTCCTTCTTTTTTAATTTATTTTTATAAATTACACTTAAATTTTGTGATATTTTTCGATAAGTGTAATGATTTTGAAATTTTAAAAATAAATGGGAGATTTATATACTATTTTTTTTACTTAAACATGAATCCTAAGAATAATCCCTAGAAATACAAATATGTATTAAATTAAAGGGTTAACACTTTTTAAATATTAAAAATATAGAAAGTGTAAGAGTAATATGAAAAAAATAAGAAATATTAGTATAATTTACTCCGTTAAGAGTTATAAATTTTAATTTAAAATATTTAATTATATATGTTAATTAATGCAAAACATTAAACAACTTAACAATTTTCCTCCTATAATTAATAATTTAAAAATAATGATTATTATTCCAGACTTAAATTAATATATATTCTTTTTTTGTCCAATTATTTCCTTAATTATTTTAAACGTAAAAAATATGTCTTTGTAAATAAAAGTGATAACATAAAATGTTAAATTTAATAATTATTTCATATCTTTATAAGAAATAATTTAACAAAATATAAATTTTAATTATTGAATGACTAGCGACCTACTTAGCTGACATGCTATAAGACTTTACTGGAAATAGATAAAGTAGGTCTGACTGATCTAGAATGGTTCATAAGATTGGTTTAAATTTGATTTTTGTAAAGAAATGGTTAAAATAGATTAAACAGTAATAAAATCAAGAACATTAGTGCATACTAACTAGGCATAATTACATAGTTTTAGCGACATTTTTTTAAAATTTGATAAAAGTATTTCTAAATTTTTTTAGAATTATTTAAAATTAAAAATATTATCAAATTATGAATACAAATTTTACTAATATGATATTGTAACATTTTTATCTAATATTATATGTAGTTTATATTGTTAGAGTATAAAATGTTACTTAAACATCAACAATTAGATTATAAATACTATTTAATAAAAATTTAAAACATATTAATAATGTATTTATTTATAATTAATTTATTATTTTTTTAAAATATTATCAAAGACTTTTTAATTTTTTTATTGAGAAATGTTACTAACACCTTGTTTGATTTAATGGTAAGAGGAGAGGAAAAGAGACTTGTACCGCCTCAAATTTTTACCCAAAAATATTCATAAAAATATGAGAGATATTTAAATTTTAATCTTAAATAAAGAATCATAATCTTCTAATAAACATTGTGAGTCGAAATAGAGCTCATTACAAACTTCAATTAAATATAAGTACATTAATTATCTTGGTTACTCTCTTAAAAGTCTTAATTCAGAGTCGTGAACTTCTTACGAAACTAAATAACTTAAAGATCATGAAAGTAACTTGTTTAGAAATGCAACATATTTAGAGGAAATCCTCTGAATCCTGCAATATCTCCTGCTGGTCAAGTTCATCCTCTACTTATACCCTAATCATAAATGAAAGGAGTTACATGAAAGAAAACACACAAAAGAAGTGATATCTTTTATAAACCTTCAACATTAATCTTAATAAACTTAACAAACAATGGAGACCCAAGATTTGATCTATGACTTAGTCTCATGACTCAATATATGAGCTCCATTGTACTCATTTCAATGACTGAGCTCAATCCTACTTAACTCTATGTATAAATCCATAAACCATCCATGATGATTCACCCCAATAATTAAGGATCTATTTGGAAAGTGATTGGTAGTTGTATATTTTCCTTAGTTTGTACAATTATTTTCTCAAGAAACGAGTCATCTGTCCATAACAAAATTCTGGTTATCTGCTAATCGGGATACATGCCCATCTCAATAATCTAGCCAACTGCCAATCGGGCCTTCTGCCCATCACAAAATACAAATGGACACTCTTTCATCTCGAGAAAGATATATCCTACCAATCATGAAATGCAGAACATTTATGGAAAGCTCTAAATCTATGAATATCTCATTCAAGTGCCAACTTGAACTACACTAAATATTCACCCACTCGATGAACATCCTCAGTCCAAGTGTCAACATGGATCATCCTGAATATTCATTTATTTAAAATCATCTTAGGATCCATCATGATCCTGCCTTTTATCTCACAGTGTACCAAGTTGTGACTTCCCAAACATGTCACTTATGCACCTGTATGGTACCTTCACCAAGGAACGTAAAACTTTGCTAAGTTCACCTCACAACACCTCAATACAATCCCAAGGGTTACTAGACTTGACAATCACCATCACATAGTACTTTATACTTCAATCACTATTCACAGAATCATCCTCGAAAAATTAAAAGATCATATCATAAATTAATTTCTCATTTCCAATTCTATTTTCATGAGTAAAATAATATCAATAGTCATACTAATATATTTTTAATACTAAAAGACATCTTTCAGTTGTGAAAGATTGGTCTAAACTACAACCATAACATACTCTGAATGTCTTTTGTAATTTTTGAGAAATATCATATTTATTATAAAATTTTTTCATCTAAATTTCACGAAATCTTTTGAATATACTCTATCATAAAATTTAACATATAACTAATAATCCTTTGAAAAACATATAGAGTTATAGGATAGTTATCGATCAATCCAAAAGTTCATTTTGAGATTCAAAGAAAACCTTGGAATAAATGATATCAACGAATCATAACATATTATCTTAAATAATACAAAATAGTTTTATAGAAAAGGATTAAAATAAAACTTCTAGAAAATGAATGATAAAACCATTAATAAATAACAGAGAACCATACTAGAATATATAGGGAATAATTTAACTAATAATAGCAAGAATCAAATTGCAAGATCTAGAAATAAAAGGACAAAAATAATATATGGAGTTAATAAATAAAGAACCAAAAGTAATAAGTAAAGGACCAAAAATAGTATCTAGAAATAATACTTAAAGGACCAGAAGTAATATCTGGAAATAAATAATAAAGGATCAAAAGTAATATATGGAGAAAATAAACAAATGACCAAAAATAATATCTGGAGAAAATAAACAAAGGATCAGAAATAATATTGGAAATAGTTAAATATAGGAACAAGGTAATATAAATAAAGTTAGCATAGAATGATCCTCTGAAGAGATTAAAAGTTAGCATAGTTAGATGTCATTGAATGATCAACTAAGCATTGATATATAAATGGACAACCAAAACTTAGTTTTTAGACAAGAGTAGTAAAAACACATAAGTCTATTAAGATTAGTACTACAAAGGTTTATAGGTTCCACTCCCCCCTTACCTTAGTAACAACTTGATGAAGAGTGGTTTTGAATTTCTAGTTATTTATGAATTAATTTTTGCTAAGTGACCTCTTGAGCGCAATTTGCTTCGTGGCTTAGAAAATTTTAAACTTGAACCAACCACTCTTTTTGGTTTATTAATATTATAGGTTGAGGTTGTTGGTCCCAGGGGGGGATCTAGAAGGGGGGTTGAATAGATTCACCAAATTATTTTTCAAAAATTTATATTCAACAATATCAGAGTATTTTCAAAAACAGTCCCTTTTTGAAAATTTCAGAATCTACCTTCTTTTGTAAAAATGGGTTTTCAAGAATTCAACTCTTAAGGCAAACTACCAATTAAATCAATTCTTCAATTATGATTTCAAACAAAATAGAAGAGAAACTTAACAAGAATTATATATTAAGTAATTCAGAATTAATCTAAAGGAGTAGGAAGAACAAAACTTAAACGCATAAAATATGGGTCAAAAACCCAAATTTAAAGTCAAGAAAATGTGTCAAGAATTAGATCAGCAGCAAGAAATCTAAATGAATCAAACGTAACTGCAAAAACCCAAATGTTAGTGCTCAAAGAATTCAATAAAGACTAAATTTAAAGAGTATAGGGAAGATAAAATTTGCATCGTGATTTATACTGGTTCGGTCCAACTGACCTACATCCAATTTACAAACTTACCCTTCCGCTATTCTGTTTTCCACTAAAATCTTAGTACATGCACACCACACATACAAATTTTACCCCCGGAAAGATTTAAATAACAAAATAAGAGACTTTCTCTTGCACACCACAAGAGTTTGCTATACCGTGACACCCCATCACTCACAACACCTCACTTGCAACACTCCGCTGCAAGATTTTCCTACAATCTCAAGAACACCTCAAGAGATTGTAAACCTAGTGCAAAAACACAGATAGGGTACACAACAATATCACCTGATGTGAAGAATACCCAAATAGAAAGATTAGAACTTAATGGAGTTTCTTCCTTGAATCTTGAATTGGAAGCACTTTCAAACCATAAAAAATTGATATGATTCTTGGAGAGAATTCTTAGAAATCGTATGTGAGGGTAATCAATTACCCACTTAATCACCTGATTGTTAAATCTGCTTTCAAAATGCTTTTATATCAGTTTTTATGCAGGGTAATCGATTACCCACTTGATTACCTGATATACTACATAAAACTAGATCAAAGTGCTTGTTCTCGGGAGTAATCGATTACTGATTTTAGGTAATTGATTACCATAGAGAGCATCAATTTCAGTTCTAAAAATTCTCATAGGGTAATTGATTACCATTTGTAGGTAATCGATTATCTTACCTAAAAATCCTTTTTTGAAGCTTTTCCAGCACTACCCAGCATATGTAATCTATCCAAAACTATCCCAAACACATTTTCAAGCCTATCTAAAACACACAATACACGTACCACACCTATAAACGTGTTTGGTACCGTAAAATTGATTTAAGAGCAAAAACAAAGAGAGAAAAATCAAAACCAAAACTCCACTAGTCTTCAATGCAATTCCTTTGGTTCCAACAATCTCCCCCTTTTTGGTTTTGATGAGTCAAACCACTCTTCAAACCCCTCTTAGGCTGAACTTCATTCTTCTAGTACCATAGCTCTTTGCTCTTGAATCAAGTCTCAATTGTACTTGAGATAATACTTGAGAATTGTAGCAATGACCTTACCAAGTCTTCTCCTTATGACTTCACCATTTCTTCTACAAGTCTTCTCCCCCTTTTGGCACTTCAAAAAAGAAAGTGAAAAAGAAGAAATGCATATAATAACAAGTGATATGTTAGGGATAAAGAGATAGTTGGGAAGGCAAGTTTCACAAGGAAGAAACTTCAACAAGTGCAGTGCATAATCTGCACTCAAAATGATAAAACTCCTGCAGAATTATGCAGAAAAATGTTGCATAATGATCCAATAAACTGGTGAAAACTACAAGGATTGAACTTTCATGGACCTGGAAATATAGGATATGTAGCTGCCTCTGTTCCTTATCAATTAGGGTTCAAGTTAGCTCAAATAAAATTCAATTTGCAGATAGTGAATCAATAAATAAATCAGCCAATACACAAATTCAGAACCAAGAATTAAGCTTCCATTGATATTAAAGATATTACAATGAGCATGGTCAGTACAAGGGCAGGGCTTAATCAAGATACAAACACAGATTTTGAATTCTGGCATTAAAGGAAAGTAAACATGTAAAAGGCTGAGAGAACTACCAAACATAAAGACAAGTGCAAGGAAGATAAGATGAAAGGCAATACACACAAGATACAAGTCCTAAGACGACTAAGCCTAAGATGAAGATGCACAGACACATCCTAATCCTATGGACCGGGGAAGGAGACATTCAACAAACACAGCCTCTCCGAGATTGATTCCAAGGAGTCTTTTATCTCCTGAAACTCCCTCTCTTGTGAAGCTTGAAATGCCCCTATTTACTTCAGGATCATGTCTTCAAAAGGATTCAGCACCTTTGGTTCCACCGACTCATCTTCATCCTCAGCTTGTAATTCTTCCTTTGTTAGTCGTCCTTCATCAGTTTTAATTAGCTTTATCATCTTTAGAGCACGGTCTTTGACAAAGTGAACATCCCTTGTAAACTCTCTGGCTTCATTAGAGATGTCCACACCAAATTTATCCAGGGCTTTAGAAATGAAGACTGCATAGGGACATTTGTCTTCCTCTGACTAGAACTTCCTTCTTCTGTTGTTAGGGTTTTGATGGAACATATTTAGAGGTAGAAATGAGAGAAATTGAAGGATTGAGGTGATTTAGGTTGATGTAGAACCCTACCTTCTTGAGGAATTTTCACACTTGAAGCTTCTCTTGGAATCAATTTGGAAATTCTGGAATGAGTTGGATTCACGCCCTTTAGTATTTTAAACTCAAAATTGAAAAATTGGTGCAGGTAATCAATTACTGCTTTTGGTAATTGATTACCATAAGGTCTGGGATTGATTCTGAAAAATCCAGCCTCTGAGATAATCGATTACCTTCAGTGGTAATCGATTACTGTAGAACAAAAACCCCTTAACATGCAAATTATGCAATCACATTCCATTCTATCAAAATGCAATACTTCTAATGCATGAATAATGATCAAATGTCATCAATTTTCAACCAATTCATGCAATGACTTACTTAATACCAATCAATCCAAACAAGTTATGTATTCTGGAATCAATCAAACATAGTTAAAGTCATAGTTCATGAGTACTTACTATACCAAACTCTCTTCAGAGCTTGTAAAACCTTTCCCTTGGTAGTGGTTTTATGAATATGTCAGCTACCTGGAACTCCGTTTCTATGAATTGGACTTCACAAACTCCTTTTTCTACATGATTTCTCAAGAAGTGATGATCAATCTCTATATGCTTTGTCTTTGAGTAAAGTATAGGATTCTCCATCAGATCTATTACACGTGTGTTGTCACACTTGAGAGGTATTTTGTTGATTGTGATGGCAAAGTCTTCAATTTGTTGCCTCAGCCACAAGGATTGGGCACAACAGCTCCCAGTAGCTATTTATTCTGCCTCAGCAGTTGATAAGGCCACACAGGCTTGCTTTTTGCTTGTCCAAGATACTAAACTATTTCCAAATAAATGATAAGTTCCATTTGTGCTTTTCCTGTCCAACTTGCAACCTGCAAAGTCTGAGTCAGAAAAGCCAATTATGAAATGATTTGTACCTTTGGAATACCAAAATCCCACATCGAGTGTTCCTTTCAGTTACTTCATGATCCTTTTTACTATTGTCATGTGTGATTCTTTTGGTGCAGCATGATACCTAGCACACAGACAAACATTGAACATAATGTCAGGTCTACTAGCCGTTAAATATAGCAGTGAACCTATCATTCCTCTATATTTAGACGCTTCTACTAGATGTTCTTTCAAGTAAGCATCTAGGTAGCAGTTGGTTCTTATTAGAATATTTGAGACTTTGCACTCTTCCATGTCAAGTTTCTTAGGTAACTCCTTTGAATATTTGGCTTGGTAAAGGAAGATTCCTTTCTCCGTTTGCTTGACTTGCAAGCCTAAGAAAAAAATCAGTTGCCCCATCATGGACATATCAAACTCCCCCTGCATTTTGGAAACAAAGCCCTCACAGAGAGATGTGTTAGTAGAACCAAATATAATATCATCTACATATACCTGAACCAACAATATATCTTCAGAAGATCTCATAATGAATAAGGTTTTGTCTACCTTTCCTCTTTCAAAGTTCTGAGACAAGATAAATTTACTTAACCTTTCATACCATTACCTCGGAGCTTGCTTAAGACAATAAAGGGCTTTCTTAAGCTTATACACGTGGTGAGGAAACTTGTGATCTACAAAACTAGGAGGTTGTGAAACAAACATTTCTTCATCAAGGAAATCATTTAAAGAGGCATTTTTTACATCCATTTGGTATAGTTTAAAGTCAAACACACATGCAAAAGCAAGAAGGAGCCTAAAAGCTTCTAATCTAGCTACTGGAGCATATGTTTCACCAAAGTCTATACCTTCTTATTGATTTTAGATCTTAGCTACTAATCTAGCCTTATTTCTGGTTATGGTTCCTATTTCATCTAGTTTGTTTCTAAACACCCATTTAGTTCCTAACACATTCATACAACTCTTATATAGCACTAGTTCCCAAACATCATTTCACCTAAATTGATTCAGTTCATCATTCATGGCTAACAACCAAAATTGATCATTTAAAGCATCATCCACACAAGATGGTTCAATTTGATAAACAAAATCCATATGTTCACAGAAAAGATTTAGAGAATGTCTAGTAGTAACTCCCTTCTCAATATCACCAAGTATGTTGTCAAGGGAGGGATCTCTAGGTGTCGTCCATTCTTTGGTAGAGGTTGAGTTTCAACTTCATTTGAGACTTCCTTTTCCTCTAAGCTGATGGTGTCTTTTGACTTTTCATGAGGAATATCAGTTATACCTGTATCATCATCATCTACGAAGGAAATTCCCAATGCTTCCAATACCAAGTATTTGACCTTTATTGTTGTCTCCATAAGTGACAAAACCACCTATTTTTGGTTGAAAGGAAATGAACTCGCTTCTATCTCCTGTCATGTGCCTTGAGCATCCACTGTCCAGGTACCACAAGGACTTCTTTGCTTTAAAGAACACCTGCAAAACAAGTTAATTGCCTATTTTGGTACCCAAATGGAGTTGGGTCCATTTGGATTAGTAACAATTTTGGATCCTTTGGGAATCCATACATATTTCCTACTTGGAACTCCAAATGTTTTTATATCAGTTTTTATACATTGTAATCGATTACCTGCTTTATTACCTGGAATCCTGCACAAAACTGAATCAAAGTGCTTGTTCTCGGGAGTAGTTGATTACTAATTTCAGGTAATCGATTACCACAGAGAGCATAAATTTTAGTTCTAAAAAATTCTCACAGGGTAATCAATTACCATTTTTAGATAATCGATTACCTTACCTAAAAATCCATTTTTGAAGCTTTTCCAGCACTACCCAACTTATGTAATCTATCCAAAATTATCTCAAACGTCTCAAGCCTATCTAAAACACACAATACATGTACCACAACTATAAACGTGTTTGGTACCGTAAAATTGATTTAAGAGAAAAAACAAAGAGAGAAAAATCAAAACCAAAACTCTACTAGTCTTCAATGTAGTTCCTTTGGTTCTAACAGAGGTTTGACTTATTACTTTGCAATTTACATTAATCAACGTCCTTCGTTAGTCTTGTTGAAACATTTGGTTGAGTCTTGGGTTGTTGTCCTATGATTTACATAGACTAGAGCTCTGATTTGTTTGTTTGCATCATGTCATTCCTTTCTGTTCTTTGTTTCTTACTGGTTTGGAGAGGAAATTGGACACAATAAGTCACGGGTTAAATGTGTCATTTCAATACTTTGTACAAAGTATTTTATTTAATCTTTCTAGGTCAGATAAGTATCATAAAGACATAAAAATTAATCTTTGTACAAAGTGGGCACTTATCACAACATTCAACTTTTATGCAGTTTCTTTTCTTATCCAAACAAATTAGGTATCTACAATAATTAAGTTTCTAACTTTAATACCTAAATTAAAATGTAAATAAATTATATAATAATCTAGTTACAAATATAGGGGTGTTACAAGAGGATTTAAAAAATGTGTTTAATTCAATTTTAAAGAGGAGAAAGGAGGGGATTCAAAATCCTTCGTTGCTGAATTTTAAATTCCCTCCAATATTACGATATTGGAAGAAGAAAAAATTAATTGATAAATATTAGATTAAATAACAGTAACACATACTCCCTTAAACCAAATTACAAATAGTTTTTTTTCTACACTAATCTTATTTAAGTCTTAAAACTTTATACTAACACTCTTTATATGTTTAAAAATATTTTCATTTCAAAGCCCTTTCAAATCTTACACTAACACCCCTAAGAGGGTATAAAAGTATTCCTTAAAAAAAAGAGATTGCATGTGTAATTACACCAAACTTGAAGGATATCTTTCTAATTTGCTCTAAGTTTTATATAGTTTTACCAAATTGTCCTTGATTTCTTTTAATATTTTTAATCTTATATGTCAATTTTTTTTTCTCATGAATACCCACCAAGCTCTATTTTTTTGCTTCAATCCTAATTGAAAATAAATTTAAAAACTTGTATCTAATATTTTGACACGCACCACAACTTTGTGGTTAATCCTATGTAGGTGTGGGAGGTGTGTGAGAATAAAAAGTGTAACGAACCACTTAATCTTGTATAAATGATACAACATATTATTCTACTAACTCCATCAATTATAAATAATACTCCACATTAAAATTTTAAAGAGTTAAAATAAATAAAATCCTAAATATTTTGTCTAGTGAGTAGTCTTGCCTAGCGAGCAATCTCACCCAACAAGAAGTCTAAATTATAGTATTCTAGTGAAGGTGTAAAATCTCAAATAATTACTAATATTATCTATGCTATTGTTCATCAACATAACCATTTAAAATACAATTAATATCTTTTTCAGGGTTAATACACCCATTTACATAAAAATTATACTCAGAATACAAAAATTATTAACAATATGAAAAATCATATATAGAATACCTCGCCCAGCAAGACATGTCATCCAACGAGAGCTAAGGCACCTCGCTCAGCAGCATGTGTGGCCCAACAAAAGGTCTCAAATATGAATTTCTTGTTAAGGAACCTCGCTCAGTAAGAGTTGTCGTTGGGCAAAAACCCCACGAAAAACCTGGCAGAATGTGTTTTACATTGAACAAGACATGTCGCTAGGCGCAAAACCATGAAATCCCCCAACAGAAACAACTTTTCGTTGGGCGAGACCTACCACCCAGCAAGACTTTGTAGAACCTCTACTACATGATCCCTACAATTCAAGGCTCAATTAAACATACCAACTATCAACTACATTCCAACATTTCCTTTATCACTTATGTCTTACATATTTAGATATGACATAGTTCTATCTTACGTACATGTCAATAAACTCAAAATATCAAGTTTTACTAGTTGGTTTACATATATCCTATACATAAACTATTTACATGTCAATTGAAGATGATTATTCGTTAAACTATTTCAGGTTTTAACAAATAATCATCTTCAATCCTATTAGTCATGTCTTACATCCACACCACTACCTTCTGTTCCCTGCAAGGTACGATCATCATAATCATATAGAATACACATACAACCATGGGTAAGTTCATAATAATATAAATCAATAAATATATCAAAGGCATTGTAAACCATCATTTATGTTTATCACATAAAATTATCAACAAACAAATCACACCTAAACATTCAGACGTATGTTCCCTAAAAAAATAAGTACTTAGAATCACATAGTCACATAATCATACACTTTGTGGAAAGATTAATTACATTGAATGTGTATACCAAGGTGGAAGTCCATTTGACTTCCCTCACATTAGTATTTGGTGTCTATCTGACACATCCGATAACTAGTTGAAGTATGAGCATACTCATTTGATGTCCAATTGATGTCTAGTCTACTTGACCCATCTTTACATCCAATTGATATCTGAGTATATCATGTGGAATATTCTTACCCTAAACAAGGCCATAACACCACATTATCGTCCAAAGCAGACCTTAGCATCAAGATCACTTAAACATATTCATATCCCTAATTGAATGTACCACATTAAGGATCTGTTACCTCATCATAAAAACCCATCATATAATTCATTACTCAACATTCTTAACAATCATCAGTTCATTAAATCATCCTTTCACCACACAATACTCAATTCACAACACAATCATAATTCACTAAACACTTATACAATTAAACACTCAAAATACAACAATCTAATCATTAATTACACAAATCACTCAAATCATGAGCAAAACATAAACCATTCATAATAATATTAGAATCAATAAGAAATTTCAAATTAAAATCAAGATTGAGCTTCCTTTACCTATTTTTTCCTTAAAAAGATGAATTTATCGAACTGGGAAAAATCAACCATAGAAATCACTCAAAACTACCAAAAATCCCAAAACCAAACATCAACCTAAGAAACTGGAATTTTAAAAGAATTCTCTTTTAAAGAGAATAATCAGACAAAAAAAGAATGGAAAAAGGTTCAAAGAATTAGGATCAGACATAACTAAACACTCAAAATAAGGAGCTATGGAAGAGATTGCATCGGATTCTGTCAACGTTTCATTGACCATGCAAGGGCACAAAGATTCAATGGGAGAGAGAAAGGGTAATGGGAATAATATAAAATTAAAGAAGAAGAGAATGGAGAAAAAAAGAGGAGATAAAGTGAAAGAAAGGATAATGTATTTAGTAATGTCAATGTACCTTTTGCATTCCTCTATACAAATTCCAAAAACTTGAAAATCAGTCCAAATACCTCAAATCAAAGAAATAACAATTATTCTCACCCCCTTACCTTACTAAACATACCACAAATCCAATCACTTAATCTTTTTACAATCAATACAACCATCTACTCCTCGATTAATTTATTAATTAAAGCGAAAGTTAAATTTAATTTCTATTTCTATTAATTTCACACACTTATAACATGTTATTAAAACAGGTCTTTATAGAAGGAATGTCACTTAGTGAGATATGTTACTGAGGGCAGATATAATGCAAATTCCTAGCGGAGAAAACTTTGCACTAAGCGAGAACTATTGTAAGGATCGGTTTAATTAATAGGTTATTAGTGGAAGGAAAATGAGTATTACAGAAACTAAATGTTTAATTATATTTATATTAATATAGTAGTGGGAGAATAATTGAGTTTATTGATATATCGATATTAGTTAATTGATTTTGAGAGAATGGTTGAGAGGTAGAAAGGGAAATATAATTGTTATTTCTTGTTTCATAAGATTTTGATTGAGTTTATGGAAATCTGTTAAGAGGGGGTGCAAATAGACAACTAGACTTACTAACTTCACCCCACCCTCTTTCTTCTTCTTTATTCTTCCTCACCTTCTTTTCTTTATTTCTTCCTTAATTCTTTCTTCTCTTTACCGCTACCATTCTCTCTCAATTCATGGTTTTTGGTCCTTTGCATCGTCTTAGTTTTGCTATAGAATTAGATGAAATCTCTTTCATTGCTCTTGTTTTGAGAGATGATTGTTATAGATGAGTTCAATTGTAATTCCTCTAACCTTTTTTTGTTTATTTTTTATCCTTTTGTTCTCATGAAAAATGGGGTTTTATTAAAAAATTCCAATTTCTAAGATTCCTATTTTATCTGAAATTCCTATCAAGTTTCTTAGCGTTTTCTTTGGGCAGATTCTCCTCCGTTTGGTTATAGCTATCTTGTGAGTGGATAAATAGGTAAGGGAAGTTTGATATTTGTTTTGAATTGAGTAAATGTTGATTTAATGGATTTTAATGTTATGACTGAAATTTTGATTAGCATTTTGGATTTGACTATGTTATGTGAATGATTTGTCTGGTTGTGAGTTGTGAAGAAATTATGATTGAATGTTTTAGAGTTTAATTATAATATTGAAACCATGAATGTTATCAGATTGATCATTGATTGAGATAATGATTTATGTGATGTTATATGGATTGTTACTGATAGGTAATAGAGTATAGATTATAGTACATTGAATTAAGAATACATAGTGGCTATATGATCCTTGTATTAAGGCCGAGTTAGGGCGAGTAAATACTGGTACCAAGGTTGAGTCAGGGTGAGTGTGTACCCAAAAAGATATGCTCAGATAGCAACTGATTGTCAAATGCGATAAGTTGATGCCATGGGATTGGTTGATACCAAACAATAATTATGTATCAAATAAGTATGCCTAGACTTCAACTAATTATCATAATGGGTCAAGTAGATGCTAGGTATCTGTGTGGTGGAAGTCAAATAGGTCGTCGAGTATCTGAATTCAATGAGTCTTCTCGTAAAACATCAAAACATATGGTGCTTGCTCAGATTCATGGTGAACATGAGTGTTGTTGAATTATTATGATTATGATTGAGATTGGATGTGAATGTAAATTTATATGTTACTTATATGTTTATGTTATATTTTGGTTTATGAGCTTACCCTTGCACTGTTTGTGTTTTTTGTATGATTGTGATGATCGTGTTTTACATGAGAACAAATAGTGAAGATGATGATGAGAGACACGATGTTGTGGAGTGATTGTTGTTAGAAGATGCTAGAAGCCTTAGGATATCATTTTGATATCATATATATATATATATATATATATATATATATATATATATATATATATATATATATTAATACAATTACAGAACAAAATATTAGTTATCATATTTCGGATTATATATATATATATATATATATATATATATATATATATAGAGAGAGAGAGAGAGAGAGAGAGAGAGTTATGTAGGAACACTGTTATGTTAGTCTAGAAACATTATCGTCAAGGTTATATGATTGTGATGTTTTGTACAGAAGTGATGTGAACGATAAGTGAAATATGATATATATGCTATGTGAATGTAGTTTTATCTATAAATAGGTTTAGCTAAATTATGCAGCAAAGGTTCTACTATTTGCAGGATCTCGCTGGACAGCAGGTCTCATTAGTGAACTTTAGCCTTTGTTAGAGTTATTTTCCAACTTTGTACACAATGAGAGCTCTCACCCAGTGCAAATTTGTCTCGAGTTATACTTTTGAGGGATATGTGCCTAGCAAAAGGTCTCGCCCAATCCAAATTATCCACTATTTGGAATTACAGAAGTTTTTCACTGAGCAACATGCCTCGCTAAGTGAAGTTCCTATTACTGGGATAGTCTGACATAAGATTCTCGCTATGTGATATTTGTTGTTGGGTGAGCTACCCTAGGTCTCGCTGGGCGACATGGTGTCTTTGGGCGACCTATTTTCGTATATGCATTGTATATATTACTTTTAACTTTGAAAATGATTATGATGTATGTTTTAATATTGAGTATAATGGAAATTTTATATCTCTATTTTGGAACCTCGATTTTATGAGAAACTAATCGAATTAAGTGATTATTGGTATGAATAATATTAGAATCTTAGGATGTTACACCTGTCAATGAGCGCAAAGCCATAAAATTGTTTAATAGAATAAATTTTTCGCTAAGCAAGAACTCTCGCTCAGCGAGGTTCTGTAGAATGTAGAAATCAATAACAAATCTTATGCTAGCCAAAATGATACAATACATACGTATATTCAAAAACTAAATTTCATTACATTGTCTTTACTAATATACATACATAACACTTGATTTCATCGCATAAGTCTAAACATATCTCCATTAAAACTATAAGTCATTAACCTAAGATATACAATTTCATACTTTGATAATAGTTCCTATGGTGGATTTCTGCTATATATACCAGTATACAAAAGGCCATAAATCACATAACAAAACCAAAATCACATTTCATCCACCCCAAGGTCTCCTTCACTCCTGAATATCTTGCCTCTTTGCATTATCATTGTCATCTACTCCCATGTTAAACATAATCATCCTAGTCATATATAAACACACACAAGCAAGGGTACTAAATAAGAAATCAATTTGATAAGGACATATTACAATTAACATATTTGCATTCATTCAATAGAATTATCAATAATGAAACATACTTATGTTCTCTCTAAACATCAACAATCAATACAATAGAATAATATAAGACGATGTTTTTCGGAGCATACATTGAGCTCGAATACTAAGGTGGTCTAATAAGTTATCTCAATTAATATAAAGTGTCTATCTGCCCCATATGACAACCAACTGAAGTCTAGCATCTATCTAACCCAATTCTAACACCCAATTGCTATATGAGTATATCCCTCAAGTACCTCCACTTGATCTAGTTCTAGTATCACAACAACCTTAGTTGTATCTTTAACTCAATGTACATCAAACAGCCCACAACCAACAATCTATTATAGCATCAAAACAGGCATCATGTCAATCGCAAAGGAACACAAAAATTCATTTAACACTAAAATCAAGATAAAAGATCAATTACTCAACATAAATAATATCAATACAAATTTAAATCACAATTTCCTAAATTAAAATAGAGGTCGAGTTTACCTTACCTATTTCTCTTTTAAGTTGATTGGTGGAGAAAGAAGAACATAAAAATCACCCTCAAAGTAGCTCCATTTCTTAATTGAAGAAATTACTCAAAATATAACAACCCCTTCCCCCCCAAAAAAAACCCAAAGAGAAAATAAAAAATTGGGATTTTAAGGTTGATTTCCCTTTAACAAAGATGCATAAACCTTAGAGAGAAATTGGAGAAATCCTCTAGCTTTCTATGGAGGGTTCCTCTGCATGCAAAGAATGAAAGGAAAAAGGGCAGGGAAGGAGAGAAAAAATCTGAGAAGGGAAAGAGGATGTATAAAGGCCTTAGTTATTTCAAATTTTTGCTAACTTCATCGCCTTCCAAATAGATTTTTGTGAAACCAATTCAAATACCTTAGTCCAAAAGAATATCTACTTCTCACCTCCTAATTTACTAAATTCACCCATCCACATTCCATTACTTAGAACTTACTTAAATTCAAACACATCCATGAATAAATTATAATATTTTAAACAAATAAAAACATAGATATAAACACCATAACCAAATATTTCATAATTAAATAATTCATTATACTTAATTAAATTTTATTTTATTTTTTAATTATTTCACACATTTTTTTAAAATAACAATTAAGCAAAGCTTTACAAAAAGTGCATAAGAGATTTGATCACAATATTGTATAACATACCACATAGTTATGGGAGACATGTGAGAAGAAAAAATGCATAGGAGGTTAGATCACAATGATAAGGGGTTGAATCACAAAATATGGGTCATAGTAATGATAATATGAAAGTAAGCTAATAGAATGGGATCACAATGAATCATAAAAAAGGAGTAAAACATTTATAAGACAAACATGTTAAAGGTAACAAAATCACACATTTCTTGAAAGGTAAGCATGATCTTTCCATTAATTCCTGGCCTTCAAAGATATAGTATAGCTCCTTGGACCGCAGAAGAATAATACGAGGCCAAGGCATAATATGATAAGGACGCTTCTTTCAATATTGAGCTCAATAAATGTTATAGGATGAAAAATGTAAAGAAAGTAAATATTAAGCATGCAGTATAGTTTAATATTAACACATAATATTAATGTTAAGATTATATGATAATATATAGTTAATTCTATGAATGAGCTTACGTTATCATATTAAATATGCATGTGTGTATGTGATCTATTATAAGTATAAATTGAGCAGTGCTTTGTTGCCTAAAGGATGTAGTAAGGTCAAGCAATAATTTCAGCGATGATATAAGTATATGGAGTGCTACTTCACTGGTAGGAGAAGTGATATTGCATCTCATAGTAAGGTTAAGTGGGTTACCTATAAAGGTGCACAATATACCTTGTCTTATGGAAAGATGATAAAATTTACATTAAATAAGTCAATTCTAGTAAGATGGTAAGAGGCTACACCTGTATTCATATATTGTGATAGATAAGTGAGGACTTAATGAAAGAGCTTGAGTGAGGGTATTGTGTAGATACCTTAAGACACTAATATTCTTAAAGTTAGTAGGCAATCAATTATATGTATTTGAGAAAATGTCTCGTGTTCATCCAAGGTATATAATGATATAGATAGAATGAAGGATTAGGCTTGAGGGAGAATAATGACAAAATAATAGAGAAACCATGAGAATTAAGAATTGATATATTTAAAGTTTATTTATATATCTTTTATATGTTTGTGATACTTAAAGTTTATTATTGTATATATTTATATTGTATATGTTTAACTTGTAATTTTCACATAGTTATCGTTGATATACTTATATGCTCAATTGTAAAATTTGATAATACAATAGGTAAAAGATAATATTCTCCAAAGATGTTACAAGAATTATATAAATAATGATTTATGAATGATGGACTATTAATAATACATAACCATTGAACTAATAAAAACTAAACAAATAATTTATTATATTTATCTTAGAGTTCATATATAATGAAAATAATGTAAAAGTGATTTTTTATTATCGTCCTGCAATGATATATTGATCGATTAAAAGATATTAACTTCCTTAATAATTGCAATACATATATAGTAGGTTGGTCAAGATTAAGTTGATAAATTGCAATACTTATATTTAAAAGAGACTAAAAGTAAATAAATATAACATACAAAACATTTTGTCTCCTTATTTATTAAATTTATAAATTTTACCTTGTATTTTAAAATCAATAAATTTTACCTTTTCTTAAAAAATCAATAAATTAGGTTGAATCATTAAATTTAAGAGTTTAATTAGTATGTACTATTGCACGGACAAGTGTAAAAGAATTATAACATTAAATTGCAATTCTTCATTCATTTATATGATTTGTAAAGTATTAATTGGTAAAGTTAACAAAATTACCATAAATAAATAGTTATGATTGAATGTCAATATAAAATTTGTTACACTAATGGTGCTTACTAATTAAAATCTAAATTTAAAAGTTAAAATTAATGTTGATCACTTAATGTCATCTTATTATGGTTGATTTAGTGATAAAGTCAACACATAGAAAAAATAAGGGAGGAGAAGATTATACGTTCCAATCCTTATACTAACAAAATTAATACATTAACAACTAACACTTACCTATAAAAATGTTATTTTTTAATAAATAAATGTTAGTTATTAATATGTCTATTTTGTTAATAAAGAGGCTCGAACCTATAATCTCTCTCTTTAACCTTCTCCCCGCATGTGGACTGTCACTAGACCTACCTTATAAAAAATGTCGTTTGATTATTAATGTTGAGATCATTTTTGAGTTTTAAAAATAAAAAAGCACAGTTTGCATATTTATTATTTAGTAGGAGATAAAAAAATATAATGAAACCTTATATTTTAAGTTATTTATTGATATCATAATTAATGAATTAGAAATGGAAATTATTAAATAATATTATAATCATTTTAAAATCTTCAAATTTTAAATTAAATTTATTTATTAATTTTTAAATAATTAAATAATACAACCTCTTTTTACATTACACATGCATTTCATCGATCTCCTAACAAGAAAAATCATTATAAAGATAAAAAAAATAAACTGTAATCTGAAAAAATAAAAACTTTTTAGTACAAAAAACTAAAATAAATTTTTTTAGGACAAAAAACAAAGAAAAATTTAATAGAGACAAAGACAAGATTCACAAATTTATTGAGATCAAGAATATATATAAATCTTTTCTTGCAATTCTAAGTGTTTTATTTATTTATTTTCATTTTTCAAATAATAATTGAAATAATTATATATGGTATCCTTATGAATATTATACTCAATATAAATTATTACACATTTACTAAATAGTTAATTTATAATAAATATTTAAAAATAAATTGAAGGGTAAAATATATTTTTAATTCCGGTACTTTCAATCAAATAAAATTTTAATCCTATACTTTCAAATTGGTCATTTTAATCGTCAAACTTTAAAAAATATGTGAATTTAGTTAATTTACTTTAACTATGTTAGTATTGTTAACATAATTTATATTATGTATTTGAAAATATAATTTTTTACAATTATGTAAGTTTTTTAGCTGTTTAAAACTGTCAAAAGAGTTGTTTGTCTTGTCTTCTTGTAAATGCTAAAAACTATATGTGAGAATTTGTAGTCATCAATAAAGGTTAACTTCAAATAAATTATGTGTATATTTTGTAACAGTTTAAAACTACAAAAAATGTATTTTAAAATAGCTAGAATGTGAATTAACTTAATATCATTAAAGATGAAGGACTAAACTCACATATTTTTTCAAGTTTGAGAATCATAATATTTAATTTAAAAATACAAGAATTAAAATCAAATTTAACTATAAAAATAAAATAAACAAAAACATATTTCACTCTAAATTAATAGATGAACAAAAAATTAAAAATTTTATGAGTACTTTACTGTATCAAAGTAAAGTAAGACAAATGGTGGATTACTAACACGTTGGTGGTACAGTAACACCCTTAAGGAGCGGCTGGTAGGAAAAGAAGTTTAACTTTTTGGAGAATTTTAAGTTGGGAAATTTAAAAGTTGTTTAGTTCTATTTTTTTTATTAGGATGATAAAAGGTCCACAGAATTTAGTCTAGATTAAAAATAAAAATTAGAAATTTATTTTAGTTACTACTACTTTACTTTAGAATTTTTAGATTATTTTTGTATAAGATATTTTTATTTTGATATTTTAAAATTTGGGTAAAAAAATTGGGAAAATTGGTGGGTCAGCCCACTAACCCACCTATAGGTGGGGTGGGCCTGGTAGTTTAGCCTATTCTTAACATGGTGGATCAGCCCACTAACCCACCTATAGGTGGGGTGGGCCTGGTAGTTTAGCCTATTCTTAACATGGTGGATCAGCTTGCTCAATCCTGTTTTGACAGGTCGGGCAAAATAGGTCGAGTTGATCCATTTTGTCATCCATATTTTTTATTAAATCATTTTTAGCCAATTTTTTTATTCTTAAAAATATGCAAATTTTGAAAAATGTGTTTAGATATTTAATTTTTCAAAAGTTTCATTTCCCATTAAAGGAAAGTAGGTGGTGACAACGACGAAGGGATCATAGTTTAAAAACCCAAACCAACTCTACCGATTGGACCACTAACCAATGTTTTGACCCATCAGATTGATGATTGTATCAATTATATTATCAACTCGGATTAACCTGACATGACTCACCATTATGAATTAACAACAACTCTATCCAATCGAGTTGGTGACCTGGTGTCCTAATCCAATCAATTAATACCTTTCTTTTTAAAAAAAAAAAAATAGTTATGACATTTCTTTACTAATATGTTTTTTTATAAGCTTTTACTAATATATTGTCTAGTATGTTTTCTTCATGATTCTATGTTTTTTTATGTTACAAATTTGTTTTGTTATTATTATGTGATTGTTAAAGTTATAAATTTTTCATTCATATACTATTGAACTTGTTTTTTATTTGTTATTGAAGATTATGATTACAAATTGTTATAAATTTGTAACTTGCTTCATATTTTTAGAAACTATGAACGAATGTGAATGAATTTGATTTGAAAATAAATTATGAGTTTTTTCAATTATATTGACATGTGATGCTAGTTAAGTTGAACTTCAAGATAAGTTTGAGAAATTATATTTATTTGAGATTAAGGAGTGTGAGAGGTGGAAATGACAGAAGAGGAAATGAAACTCAGTATGATTGAAGATAAGATTATGTTTTTCAATTCTCCAAATCTAGAAACTACTTTAGATAGTGTTCTAGTTTTTTGAAAAACCAAATTTTTATTTTTCAACAATTTGCTTTGAAAATTGTCCTTGAACATGGTTGTTTCCCTTGGAATTTATTTATTTTGTTCATATGCATCTTTAAAAAGTATATTTCCAACAATGTTTTTATCTAACTTTTCCACACAAAAACATTCACATAGGAAGGGTTAGGAATTCAACTTTCTCACAAAGTGAAAGTTTTAATTTTAATTACATAGAACTAAATCATGCCTTATTGCAAATATGAATTATTCTTAATCTTTCCATTCTTATTATATTTAACCTCTCACTTAAAGCCAGGGTTCTCATAATGAGTTGGTCTGGTCCTATGGAGTCGAGTGGTCAAGCTGTTAGCTTACAAGAAAAACAATTTTGGCAAAATAAAAATCAAGCCTATATGGATAAACCTTGAGCCTGATGGACAATTATGATAGGTTGGATCACCAAAAAATGCAACTCATACAAAATATGGATTAAACTATAGTAACCAAATTTTGTACTTATATTAGCTAACCACGCGGGTTGTTGTTAGCCCATAAGGTTAGACCAATTTTTTCAACCTAGATAGAATTAAGCTACAAATGGATTTAATAAAAAAATGGTCTTAACAGAATAGAACAAAGCAAACTGGATCAATTTAACCAACTTGATGGGCTTTTAAGTCATAATAAGTGCAATACATAAAAAACATAAGTCAAGTCTACTCACTTTCACATATTAAAAAATATTTTTTTTTGTGAATAGTAAAGTCACATGCCACTAGAAAAATTAATTATTAAAAAGTAACATATAATTTATGTCTTTTGCATAGATAGAAAAAACAGACTAAGGGGAACAAAGTTAAAAATATTATTATCATGGGGCATAGTTAAGCCTAACTTTGCAAAGACTTTTGCTATTGTGTTTGACTCACGGGAGACAAAAACAAAATTACACTTTTGGGTTTTTTCACTCTACTTGTAAATTTTATCCACTATGGAGCAATACACATGATCGATAGCGCATCTCTTATCCAAGAGATTGCCTATACAGAAGGAGTCAAATTCAATAATGGTGTTCTAAAAGTCGTTGTTATAGGGGATTTTTAGGGATTTAGGGATGGCCAAGAGCTCCGCCTTTTCCACTTCACACCATGAGATTTTTCTGCAGAAGCCAACCACAAATGTGCCTCTATAATCACAAACTACACCTTCAATAGCAATACTCTCCTGGAAACTTTTGAATGTTGTCGCAAAATTTATCTTGAGCATATCATTAGTCGAAGGCATCCACACTGACCTGCAAAAACAAAATCAGAACATTGCACTCTAGTGTCCTTTAACAGGACCCATAGTGTAAAAATCACTAGTCATGTAGCAGAGATTTTATATTGCTGACCATTTGTTGATCTGTCTGAATGTTTCCTTTGAAAACAACATTTCTCCTATACTACAACCAATCTAGGGTAACACCGAACACGTAGCTCCACCTATTATCTCTGTGAAGTTTCCTGCAAGATAGATTATTTGACATCTAGATTTCTGGCAACTAGCGAGAAGAAAAAATTAGAAATACTATAAGCGTCCATTTGTATCAAACATTGATAGCCTTCAAACAATCCCGTAATGCATACAGTGAAGTCTCCCTGCGTTGGCCACAAAGAGGGCATGAAGATTCAGCTGTCATATGCCTAGTATGCCTCAATTCATTTGTTGGAAGGATCCCCCTTGCCACTTTCCACAACAATACCTAAATCTGCTCCGACCTCTCCCACTTCCAAAGTTGTTTAAAGATGGGCTTATCTAGGTTACGTGTTTGACATATCAGAGTTTTATATGTCTTTTTGGTGGTGAATTCACCTTCCTTCTCTCAAATTGGGAATGCATCTTTCGCATCTCTTTAAAGAGGCTAGATTTTACAAATATTTCTTACCGAATCTACAGGCAATATCTCCCCCAAGGTTTAGCTCCAAGTTGGATTTTATTGACATCAATACACCATCTAGTAAAAGGCCCTTGCCTCGACACTCAATTATCTGACCTGAACTCTATTCTTCTCCTATTCCCAACCTACCCCCCAAGATTCTTGCAAACATCAATTCAAGATACCTTGATTCCTTTCTAGAAGTTTCTAGCCCTCCAGATTATGTCAATGCTTAGTTTGATAACTCCCCTACAATTATATTATGATTGAATGAGTTGAATCCACAATCCATAATGCATTAAAAAATATTATATGATATTTTAGTAAAAGATATTCTTATAAAAAAATCTTATATACCAACAAAGTTTTATTGTAACAAAAATAATCTTTAATTAGTAAAAAATGTATTATTACTAAACTATTCACATGCAACTCCATAAAAAAACAATATTTAGACGTAGGAATGACGATTGTCCTCTCTGGTATAGTCATCATTGGATGTTAAGTAAAAAAAAGCATCCGAAAAAAACTACTAAATGTTTCTTAGTACCTGATTGGTTTAGTTTCTGAAAAAAGTTTTAAAATTGTTTTTAAAAATTGTTTTTTGAAAGAAGAGGAAAAAAAATTTGTTTGGTAATTGTTATTTAAAAATTGTTATGAAGATGTGAAAATGAAAAAGTTTGTTCATATTTAGGAAAATGATATTAATGGAAAGCAAAAAACAACATATTTTTATTATATTTTGAGTTTTCAAAATAAAAATAGAAAACTAAAAAAGTAAAACTACCTAGGGCTTGATTGGTTTGGTTTTGTTTTTTAGTTTTTGAAAATATTTTTTAAGAATAGTTTTCAAAAATTGTTTTTGAGAAAAAAAACTTGTTTGGTAAGTATTATTTGAAAACTGTTTTGAAGATGTAAGAATGAAAATTTTTTTCATATTTATTAGAATTTTATTAATGAAAAGCAAAAAATAATATATTCTAATTGTATTTTGAGTTTTCAGAACAAAAATAGAAAATTGATAAGGAAAACTACTTTTAGAAAATTGATAAGGAAAACTACTTTTAACTGTTCCTGTTTTTTAATTTTTAAAAACTATAAAGCCAGAACTATTTTCAAAAATTGTTTTCAAAAAACACTATCCACTATCCAAATGAGTTTTTTACTTTTTAAATATTAAAATACTGAAAACAATTTTATAAATCTGTTACCAAATAAACACTTAAAATTGTCCCTGTTTTATAGTTTTTAAAAACTAAAACGAGAATTGATTTTTCAAAAATTGTTGTCAAATAAATACTTTTTTTTTTATTCTCTTGATAGAAGTTGAAGATAATATAAAAAATTTACAACAACTCTCACACTCTTTTCAACTATTTGATATAGACTCCTCTACTGCCAAACAAGCACTTCGTAGCTAGTTAAGGGTGCTTTGTTTTAATTATTTTCACTTTAATTGTTTAGTTTTGCGTCTAGGGAATTCAATTTTACCGTAACTCTCATAACTAGCTAGTGCACTTGTATTCTCATCTTATAATAAGACGAAAGAGTAGGATGCTCATCAGGAACCATTTCTGGTATCAATCTTTTATAGTTATGTTTTTAAACCTTTTTTCTATTTAAAAAAAGTTAACCTAGAAAAGCTTTTACATAATAAAACATTTATAATAAAGTAGTCATATTTATATAAACTTATTAAATTTACCCTTTATATATTCATGTTTACATTGATTTCTTGGTTAATTTTTATCTTCAGTTTTTTATTCACTTTTGAAAAGGAAATGAAAAGTTTTGCAAATGGGCTCTCAAAACAAAAATATGATTCAATATAAGGAATTTCTTTTGACACTTATCATTTTGTTAATAACACTTCCAAAAAAATTCAAAATACCAAAAATATCCTATTTTTTCCGTTCAATGAATAGTCCCTCCTCCTCCTGGACAGAATTACACACTCGCAAAATAACCTTTCCCTCCTAACAAAACAATCCTTCAATCCTTGCAAGAAATCAAACGTTGCAGTATACACCTTGTATCCTCTTCCAATTAATAAATAAAATCATTTGTCAAGTGGATCAATTGATCCAGATTCTTTTATATTCTCCATTAATTAATCTATAACATACAAATATTATATTTTGGATCAACTTAGTTAATTTTTTATGATGCAAATCAATGATCTAAAATACTATTTTGTTCCAAATTATTATTTCGAATATCTTAATATGAAATATACTATTTGTATATTTTAAATTAGTTGATGCAAAATATAAAAGAATTTGAATCTATTGATCTAGAATATATAGTTTTTTGTTTGGATTAAGTTGTTTAAAATAGTTAATTTTTTATATTGCGAATCAATTGATTAGGAACATACAAATAGTGTCTAGAAATGGAACAAATTTATTTATTATTTTAGTACCTAACATATCAAAAAAGTTTGAAATTACTATCTACCATTAACTCCTCTACTAAATGGTGACATAACAAAATGAAAGTGTTACATCATAAGTTGACACATCATACTTCTTATACCGAGTAATATTATTTAATTTTTTGAAAAAATGCTTTACAGTCAACTTAACCAATAATTAATAAATATGGAATCTAGACCAAAGAGAAAAGGAGAACAATGTAGTAGAAATAAGCATACAAGTAACTCAACTTCGTGACCTACAAAACTTGGTTTGCGTAAACTGCATTATAAACAAGTCTATTATATTTGAGTCTACATCTATCCCGCAAAGCTCGCGAGTCAACACACATAAAAATGCAAAAAAAAAAAAACAAATTTATCTCATTTTAAATTATTATTGTTGTAAGTTTAAACATATATTACAAAAGTCAAAGTCCTACATTGCTTAGATGAGTTACCTGAGAATGGTTTATATTGAAACAAGTGAACAAAACTTGGTAAAGAGGCTAGCAAGATGGGGAAGTCTCGGATGCATAAGCTTGGGCCTCATAGGCCAATTGTAGTGCAAATTTGTCAATCCCCCCTCCCCCTGCACACACAATTAAACAAAATTGATTTTTAAAAAATGTGGTTTTTAGATTCGTTGGACTAATTTTTTCGTTGTGTCATTAAACAAAAACACAAATGTCATATTTATTATAGTCATCGTATTAATTGTGTTTAATGCAGTCGGCGTATTAAATATATTTTAACGTGCCTTTTATGCTCTCGAACGACTATATGGAGGTGGACGTGTAACTTGAACACTATAAATACTGTCTTTGGTTCTCACTTCTAGACACACCTCACTCGCTCTCTTCTATCTACTTCTCTACTTTCTGTTTCTCTCTCTACCTTGCTAGTTCTGTTGCCTTAGAATATTACTGAGAGGTTCCTATTGCATCCTGGAGACTTGCCGGATTACTCGGATAAGTCTTTATGGATAGTGTCCAACACGCCTCAGGAAGTTTATTTTGCATCGAAAGGAACAACAATCTTAAAGACTTATGACTGACCAGATCAAATTTGTTGCTGCACTTAAGTTTTTGCTTAACAAAATTTCCATCATTGGCAAGAGCGTGTCCATACTTTGTTGGACATGCATGTGGTTGCTTACGCACTCATCAACCTAAAAATGGTTAAACCTGCGTCCCAAAAGGACATTGAAGATTGGACTATGCTAATAAGGTATGTCATCACACCTTGCTTAGTTTATTGTCTAACAACCTCCTCTTCGATGTCTACTACTCCTACAAGGAATCAAAAGACATTTAGGATTCCCTCATTTTGAAATACACTATTGAGGACGTGGTCAAACAAAGGTTCATAATAGAGAACTTCTACCACTGGACCATGAATGAAGATAATGACATCAAGGTACAAATAAATGAAAATCACAAACTGTTTGAAGACCTCAAGAGAGAAAACTTGTCTCTCCCTAATGATTTCCTATCTAAGGTGATGATTGAAAAACTCCTAGAGTCTTGGACTAATTACAAACAACAATTGAAACATTGGCACAAATATATGTCCATTTTTTACCTCATCACTCACATCATAATTAAAGATACAAGCAGGAAGGAAACTGATGTTGTCAAAGCCAAATCTTTATCTTCCAAGGCCAATGTGATACAAGACAAATTTGTTCAAGAAAGGTACATAAAACCAATGTATTTATGGGGAAAAGTTATTTTGATCAAGATCTCTTTGTACTTAATATCTCTAAAGTGATTAATGATAATAAGGCTTATATGATTGATTTGTAGTTTATGTGACATGCTAGATTAGAACATGTTAATTTCTTATATGTTATTAAATTACATCGACTAGGCCTAATCAACTTGCATGATAAAAAAAATAGAAAATGTGAAATATCTTAGAGTATGGGGATGCCTAGCTTAGGTTATGTTACTTGATCCTAAGAAAAAGAAAATAGGACCGAAAACCTCTTATTGCATGTTTATTGGTTATATTGAGCATAGTGCAACTTATAGGTTTCTTGTTATTAAGAGTAATATACTTGATTGCAATATCATCATAGAGACTAAGAATGCTGAATTCTTTGAGGACATATTCCCTTAGAAATCTAGTATATTTGTTACCTCTAGTGATAGTACTATAGTTGAGCAATCAATTGAAACTTATAGTGAACCTATGATTGAGAACTTAAGGCATAGTAAGCGACAAATGATAGAAAAATCCTTTGGCGACAATTTTACATGTATCTAATTGAGGATGATCCTTTGAGTTTTCTGAAGTTATTAGTTCATCAAATGCAGACCTTTGGGAACAAGCTATTAAGATTGAGATTGATTCTATAAAAAGGAATAATACTTGGAACCTAGTAGATTTGCCTGAGGGTGCAAAATCAATTGGTTTTAAATGGATCTTTAAAAGAAAGTATAATCGTTATGGATCTACAGATAAATATAAAGCTAGACTGAAACCTAAAGGGTTTACTCAAAAGGAGAACATAAATTATTTTGATGCCTTTGAGCCAATTACCAAGATTTCCTCTATTAGAGTTCTGACAATATTAACATTTATTCACAAGTTGGTGATTTTTCAAATGGATGTTAAGCCAACTTTCTAGAATAATGTTTTAGAGGAAGATATTTACATTACCCAACCTGAGGGATATATGATTCCTGGTCAAAAAAACAAAGTGTGTAAACTCTTAAAATCCCTGTATGGTTTAAAACAGACACCTAAACAATGGCATGAAAAGTTTAATGAAACATATACTTGCTGATGATATTTGTTTCAGTGATGTTGATAGATGCGTGTACATAAAAATTGTGAATGGTGAATGTATCATTATGTGTTTGTATGTGGATGACATGTTAATACTTGGTACATGCAATGATATAGTTTTTTAAACTAAATCTTTCTTAGCATCCAAGTTTTACATGAAAGACATGAGTGAGACTAGTGTAATTTTAGGAGTTAAAGTCATAAGGAAGGGAGATAGTATATTATTATCCGAAGAACATTATGTGGAGAAACTATTTAGGAAGTTTGGCTATTATGATTATAAATTTATGAGTACCCTTTAAGAGATGCTAACTCTCAACTAATGAAAAATAGAGGAGAATCAGTTTCTCAAACTCAATATGTCCAAATTTTTTAGAGCTTATTGCACTTGATAAATTTCTCAAGACCAAATATAGCCTATACAATAAATAAATTGAGTAGATACACTCATAATCCTAAAAATGATCATTGGGAAGCACTTGCTAGACTCATGAGGTATTTGAGAGGTACCATAAACTATGGTATTAAATACAGTGGATTTCCCTTTGTACAAGAAGGGTACACTGATGTTAACTGAATCTCTGATTCACATGAGACAAAATCCACCAGCGGCTATGTATTTACACTTAGTGTTGGTGCAATTACATGGAGATCAACCAAAGAAACTACTATAGCTAGACAATATATAATTGAGATATAATGTGAGAAAGTAATTTCTAAATGATGGAATAATTTCCATAAACTTTATGAAGTTAGAAGGAAACTTAGCAAATCCTCTGACGAAATCCCTGAGAAGAAGGTTCATATAAGTAAGAGCACTCATTTGTCAATTCTGCTAGCATAAAATTGATGTTAATCAATTTCATTCTTTAGTCCATTCCTATAATGTGAAAAAGTGTTAGATGTTGCATTAATGAGAGGTTAAACTTTATAGTTAAGCCTTATGAGAAAACTAGGCATTTTATAAAGTTTTTAATGAATTTTATATTTCTTATCAGTGATGTATGATTTGCAACACATACTTGATGAAATCACCTATATAAGTGTCAAGTAGGGCCACTTGCATGAGATCTTGACAAATCTATAAAGCACTCATGAACATCAGGTAGGCGCATGACCTAAACACACAACACAGCAAAAAAGAAAAAGATTATAGGGGGTTGTTCCTATTAGGGTTTGGCAGAACTTGTAGTCTCTCAGGTCTTTGGCACCTGGCTCTGAAGCTATAGGTGGGTACCTGCAAAAGGGATTCTGATGCCCAAGTAAGTTTTGGAATAAGGGTGAGAGAGTGGGTGTAAACAGAATAATATACCTGAGAGTGATGTATTGTCATCCTTTTAAAGTAGATTTATCCCTAGTTACCTTTTTTACAAGAATGGGCCAGTTATATATGGGTTGACACCAAATTGTGTGAGACCTCAGACGTGCTGAGTACCAAGGTGTAAGATGAGCTTGGGTGTGCCAACCTACGAGAGATCGAGGTGTGCTCCGAGTTGGGTAGCGTCGAGGTCTTGGATAGGCGCTGAGGGAGGTTCTATAGAAGGTGATCTTTATAAGTGGTATTAGCTCAAAGGATGAGGTAGGTGTGGTGGAGGGTTTGAATATGACTCCCATTTGTGAGGTTTAGAGGTTATTGGGGGCAGTGACTTTTGGTGTGGGTCGGAAGAATCGCTGAATGTTGGTCTTTCCTGAGGTAGTGAGGAAGAGGAAAATCTAGAGGCGATTGCTGGTGTGGAAGGTTGGGTAAAGGAGGCCGATGTAGGTGGTAAGGCTGAGAAGAAGATGGGGGAGAAAAGGACAAGAAGGTGTTGCCACTCATTATTAAGCCTAGGTTTGAGTGGGTGGCCGAAGAGGTGGGATCGTACCGACGTCGTTTATGTTCGAGGGCGAGCTCTGCAAGCTGCAAAGTGAAGTTAGTATTTGTGGTGACCTGGGCCAACCTGATTGATCATGGAGGCTTGTGGGGCTAACGAGTGTCTGTATTTTAGGGCTGCTGAGGGAACGAAGACCTTCACTTGTGTTTGTGTCGACCTCTTCTGCCACGTGAAGGTGACACTACCATTGCCAGTTTCCAAGGTGGGGTGTTCACCGAGTCCAACGTGGTGCTAACATAACTGCATCCTAATAGTTGGGGCTTTGTGTATGGTTTTAAGATTTTGTGCGGGCTACTTGGTATCGTCCCAACAGTAAATAAGTTTTTTTACTTTTACTGGGTGAAAAGTGGAAGGAATCTAAGACTGGGTAGATATTCATGACAGGGTGCCAATATGACACTCTTTTTACTTTGTTGAATGGTTCTTGGAAAAGCTTTAAGTCCAACTTTTTAAAGGTTTGAGCTAATACCACTTATGAAGATCACTAGCGGTTATTCTTTAAGGAGGATGGGTGCATTCCTCAATTTCTATTTTATTGTCAAAAGCAACCTCGACATTTCAAGTCGGTGTCAATGTTGCAGGTGTCATAAAGGGGTTTGATTACAAGGCCATGAGGGCCAATCTTTCTGCAACCGAAAAAGAGAAGGTTGCCAAGGCCTTTGAGGAGATAATGAGGAAAAGAGGTGGGAAGAGGAAGAATAACCTGACTCTCCCGCCCAGGCCGAAGAGAACTCGGGTGGATCCCAGGCAGGGTAAGATCTGAGCTCCCCAGTACAAGAGTTGGCCAGCGGGGGGTCTTCAGCTGGGGTTGTCATTGTCTGGGAGTCTGGTGGAGTGGTGGCACAAATGGGTGAGGGGACCCCATCCTCTATGGTTCTTAATTATGAGTGTCATGTTGTCTTTTTTACCGTCTTTTGTAGGTTACCTGTTTTTCTACATATATGATAGTTATTTCTATTATTGTAGCTCCTTTGACTCCTCGCCGATGGCAGATGATGTACCATTATCATAAGGGGAGGGTGTCGTGCCTCAACCATTACTTGGTTACCCTGAAGGCAACATTCTTATGGAATGCCAAGCTTACCACAATTTTCCATGTATTGGATGTTATTACCAGACTATGTAATCAAAATTTCCAGAAATATGTCTTTTTGTGTTGTTGCTTCATTGTAGGTTTTACCGTTATTGTTTCTCTTCTAAGTTCGGAATGGTATTGTGTCTATAGTATTTTATTGCAAAGACAACCGAGTTAGCAGAGATCTTAGCACTATGTTGGAATACCAAGAAGGCGTTGAAAGGGTCATTTGAATGGAGTGTCGAGAAGGTGATAAGAGCTTGCTAGACTAAAGCATCGATTAGGCGATAAGGGTCTTGTCAAACTAGAGCATCGAGTAAGTGATGAGAGTCTAATCAGACTAGAGTGCCGACTAGGCAATGAGAGTCTTGTCAGACTAGAACGTTGAGTAGGTGATGAGAGTCTCGTCAAACTAGGCCATCGAGTAGGCAACAAGAGTCTCGCCAAACTAGAGCACCGAGTAGGCGATTAGAGTCTCGTCAGACAAAGGGGTTAAGTAGGCGACAAGGTGTAGTGGTTTTGGGTAAGTGGCATCCAGTTGTGCGCCGAGTCCCTTAGTTGTTGGATTGCGTTGAAAATAAAAGAAATTACAGTAGAAATAAATGGGGAAAACACATTATTTTTATTGATTGTGTTTGCCTACAAGTGTGCCTTGTTAAAACCTCATCGATCAAAACCCATATTTTTTTTCTCTCTGGGGAAAAGGACTGAGGTAGGAAAAAGAGTATATCACCTGTGTAGATTTTAACTATAGTACATTTTTAGGTGGGTAGAGTTCCAAGTTCTTGGGAGAGGCGTTCCGTCCATCGTCTATAGTCAATATGCTCCGTTGTGGAGGGTTTCGATGACTCTGAACAATCCTCCCTAGGTGAGAGCAAGCTTACCCATATGTGGATCTTTGCGAGTGTCACCTTTCCATCTCCATCTCCAAACTAGATCGCCATGTGTTCAAGTACCTTCGTGTTATGCCACTTTGTTACTTTACGATTGCATGTTGCCTTCCTGATTATTGCTTCCTTGCAGATTTCGCCAACTGTGTCCAATTTGGCTCTCATGGCAGTCGAGTTAGTGTCGACGCTGTAGCTAGTTCGCCTCAAGGATGGTTTGCCGAGTTCTACTAGGATCATGGCTTCTACTCCATAGACTAGTTGGAAAGGCATTTCTTATGTTGTTTCGGGGCAACAATGGTATCCCCAAAGGACGCTTGGTAGTTCACTGGTCCATTACTTGTGTTGTTGTCCTAACTAAGCTTTGAGTTCGTTAAGGATTACTTTGTTGGCAGCCTCGACTTGTCCGTTAGTTTTGGGATGTTCGACTGAGGATACCAGGTGGTGGATGTTGAGGTTCCTGAGGAAATCTTCAAAGGAGGAGGTTGTGAATTGCTTGCTATTGTCGGTCACAATGGAGTAGGGGAGGTCGAATAGGCAAATTATTTCTTGCCACTTAAACTTTTGGACCTGTTGAGTAGTGATCTTGGCAATTGATGCCGCTTTAATCCATATGGCATAGTAGTCGATTGCGATTATGAGAAATTTTACTTGTCCTTTCGAGGGGGGAAAGGGACTGAGGATGCATATTCCCCACATAGAGAATGGTTAGGGTGTCGAGATGGTGTGTAATTACTAGGGAATGATCCAGCCTTGCTTTTGTGTTCTCGACACTCGGTGCACTTCCTTGTGTACATTATGCAATTATGCGCCATAGTGGGCCAGTAGTAGCCAGCTGGGGTTACCCATTATTTCATATTCTAAGCTCCCAAATATGATGCACATATACCTTGGTAGATCTCGTTTAACACATATTCTGCTTGGTCTTTGTCAAGACATTTGAGTAATAGTCAAGAGAGGCTTCTTTAGTACAAGTCATCACCTATCATGACAAACAATTTTGCTCGACGCTTGATTTTACAAGCCTCTTCGGGGTAGCTTGGCAATGCCTCCGAGGTGAGGTAAGTGACAATTGGGGTTCTCCAATCCATGGACGCTCGTTGGTACTCATGACCTATGATATTTAGATGCTCGGAGCTGCTAGCTTCTCCTAGATGATTTTGTGTCGCCGCACCACATGGGTGGAGATGGCTAGCTTGGAAAGGACGTCAGCTCTATTGTTGCTTCCGTGTAGGACATGGGTTATCTTTACTTTGCTAAATTGTCCTAGCATGCTCTTCGTGAAGAGTAGGTGCCTTTGTATCTGGTTCCCCTTGGCTTGCATGGTTCCATTCACCTATCATTGTACCAACTTGGAGTCCATTGTGCACTTGATTTTCCGAATGTCCATGTCTTTGGCCAACTTGAGACCTACTAATATGACCTCGTACTCGGCTTGATTATTTTTCGCTTGGAAATCAAACTAGAGTGCCTACTTAATCTCGACATTGTTGGGTCCTTAGAGGGTGATTCTGTCTCTGCACCCCTTCATGTTGGAAGATCCATTGACGTTAAAGGTTCACCATTGGGGTTGATCCTCTGTTATCGGTTGTAACTCTGTTAGGAAGTCAGCTAAGGCTTGGGTATTTATCGGTCCTCGAGGCTCATATGTCAGGCCGAACTCTAATAACTCAATCGACCTTGCCACCATCCATCCTACTAGGTTGGGTCGTTTTAGTTTCAGTTTGATGGGGTGGTTGGTCTTCATGATTATGTGGTGGTTGTAGAAGTGTGGCTGGAGTCGCCAATAAGTGTGGATGAGGCAGAGTGCCAACTTTTCCACTATCTGATACCATGTTTCAGAAGGTTTAAGGACCTTGCTTGTGAAGTATACTAGGTTCTATACATTATTGTCTTCTTGCACTAGGACTGAGTTAATTGCGTGCTCGGTTATGGACATGTATAAGAGCAATTGTTTCCTTGGTGTTGACTTGGTGAGGATGGTAGGGAAGAGATAAGGTTCTTAGGCTCAGTGAACATGGCTTTGGCCTCGTTGATCTAGGCGAACTTACCTTTTTTCTTCTTTAGTAGCTTGAAGAGTGGTCGTCCTTTGTCAGCTAGTTTGGGGAAGAAGCGTACGAGTGAGGCTAGTCACTCCGTTAGTCTGTGAACTTCTTTGAGTGTTATTGGGCTCCTTATATTGATGAGTATGGCATACTTTTTTAGGTGGCCTCGATGTTGCGCTGGGCCAACATGAACCTGAGGAACGTGCCCCCCTCGACTCCAGAGGTGCACTTCTCCGAGATAAGCCACATGTTTTGGTGTCAGACTATTGAAGACCATGGTGAGGTTTCGGGCATGTTCCCTGAGTGCTCAGGACTTGATGACCATATTGTTGACATAGGCCTTTATGACTTTTTCCCATGAGGTCTTCGAAAACCTTGTCAATTAGGCGTTAGTATGTTGCATCTGTGTTTTTTAGTCTGAAAGACATCACTTAGTAGTAATAGTTCGCCTCATGCATGCAAAATACAATCTTCTCTTGGTCAAGTGGGTACATCGGCATCTGGTTGTATCCCAAGTACGCATCTAAGAAGTTGAAGAGCTTGTATCCTAAGGCCCGACTACCAATTTGTTGATGCTTGGAATAGGATATAAGTATTTTCGGCAGGCGCGGTTAAGGTCTGAGTAGTCCAAGCACATTCTCCATTTTCCAGATGCCTTCTTGACTATAACCACGTTTAACAACCACATGGTGTCACAGATTTTCCTAATGAATCTGACTTCTTACAACTTGCTTGTTTTCGCCATTATTGCCTGTTGTCGGTCTTCTCTTGTTTTTCTACGTCTCTAAGTTATGAGCTTTGCTTCGAGAGAGAAAGACAACTTATGGCAGATAAGGTTAAGGTCAATTCTTGGCATGTGTGTCGCTTTCCATGTGAACAAATCAGAGTTCTATCTTAACACTTCTTTTATGAAGAATATCTTAATCCATGTAGGTTTCGATTTGGTGCACTATCCTTTGAGTAGGCCGAGTTGGAACAGTTGAGTGTCCTCAGTGGGACGGGGTTATTGGTATTCATCGGTGCAGGGATCAAAGTCGATCTAGGGCAACAAGTTCTCGGTGTCTTCTGTGCTGCTTCCATGGTTTATGTTGATTGATGCTTCCAGAAGCTTATATGGAGCGACTTTGAGGCTCTTCATATAGCTTTTATAGGCTTCTTCTTGATCATCTTTTATAGTGATGATGTCTCTGCTAGTAGATGGGAATTTCATGGCGAGATAGGGCGTGGACACAATGGCTGCAAGGGCTTTTAGGATGGGACGCCTAAGGAGCATGTTGTAGGATGTGTCCACTTCAATCAAGATGTATCTAACTTGCAAAGTTGATGAGAATTTCCCTTCTCCAAAGGTTGTCATGAGTTCCATGTAACCCCTAGTACAGACTTACTGACTTATAAATTTGACCAGAGTTTTAGGGTATGGCTTTACCAAGTCCATTGGGATGTCCAACCTCTTAAAGGTAGACCAATAAAGTATATCAGTCGAACTTCCTTTATCAACGAGGATTTTGCGGACCTCCCGATTCGCAATGACTGTTGTAATGACCATGGGATCGTCTTACTTGGTGCTGATTCTTGTAAAGTCAGTGTTCGAGAAGGTTATGGGGGGCATGAATCCATTAAGGGCATTGGAAACTACATTGATGGCTCTTAACTGTCATAGGTGTTTTTTCCTAGTTAAGTTGGATGCTCCTTCCCTAGCAAAGCCTTCGGTGATGACATTGCTAATACCTTAGACGTGCCTGGTTGCCTGTTCTTGGTTTTCTAGCTGGGGGTGGTCTAAGTGTGGCTTCTCGGTACGTTCTTGTTGGTTGTGGTCACGTTCTCGATTAGATCGTTCCCGAGACAACCTTCGGTAGTGTCGGCTTCAAGAGGTTGAATTGTGCTTGCGAATGAATTGGTTGAGTCATCCTTATTAGATGAGTTCTTCTATTCTGTCACTAAGGGTGATGCACTCCTCTATGGTGTGTCTGTAAATTTTGATGGTATTTGCAATGTTTTCTCTGATCAACATTGTCGTTTGATGGGGCTGGTTAGGGAAGTCTGAGGACCTCGATGCTAAATGTCTCTTCTAGGACTCATGCTCTCGACTCTGTCAATGACGTTTAGGTTGTGTATTTGGGTTGAAGATGACACGGTCGCTTGAATTCTTTGTCTTGTATGGGTCAGTGGAGATCTCTTTCCTTTTCTCGTCGGGGTTGCCTGTGTTGATCCTTTTTTTTCGAATGGGGTTCTGAGCTGCTTGCATCTGACAGATGCTTTTTCCATATTTGGCCAAAGTCTTTTGTCACTGTTTGGCCACATTGTCAGGAAACCTTCCGTGTTTCAAGGGGATGATGGTCGCATGTAGGGTTACTCTTGGTTCTAAGTCTGCGGTCCAGGTGATCATCTTTGAGAGTCAGTCTGTGAAGGTGTGCAGCGGCTCGCCCACCCTTTGCTAAAGCCCAATCAAGTTGTCAGTCATGGTGTTTTGAGGTTGACAAGCAGCGTGGTGGGCTCTGAACTTTTTCACCAAGGTGTCAAACGAATAAATCGAGTATGGGAGAGCCATGACCACCAGTTGAGGGCAGTACCTACAAGAGAAGTAGGGAACATCCTGTACAAACATAATCGTCATTAGAGTATAGGTTTACTTGAGTGAGGAACGCTTCCTAGTGATCGTCAGGATTTGCATAGCCTTCGTAGAGCCTCATCATTAAAGGCTTCCAGCCTCAGCGTAAGGAGGTATCGAGGATTCCATCGACGAAAGGGTATCACCGACCTCATCAGCTCGAGGGGGAGGGGAGGGCAATATCTTTATTGGTTTTTTCCCTTTTCCTTTTCATTCTCGAAGGTCTTATTTTGAGCAAGCTTGCCATTTGCAAAATTATGTTGATCTGTGGTGCGATCATTCCTAGATGTCTCGTCATTGCTTGTGTCCCTCATGGAATGTCTTCGGTGACGGTGCTTGTTACCTTTGTTACAGGTGTCACGAGTGGCTCTATTGTGATGGTTCCCAGCTTTGTCGTTCTCGGTGCACTTTTCGTTGTTCTTTTCTCTAGTTTGCTTGTCCTAGAGGTCTTGAATTGTGGTCTTCATAGCGGCATTTTCCTCTCTCATAAGGCGAAGGTCGACCTCATGCTTTTGAGTCGTGTCCCTCATCTACTTCCTAAGTGTTTCCATGATGTTCATATTATTCATGGTGGTTCAGGATTGGTCGTTCCTGGATTGTACCATATAAAGTAGAGACGTAGGAACTGTGTATCTCCCCATAGACAGCGCTAAATGTTCTTATCGAGGTTTGGTAGAACTTGTAGTCTCTCGGGTCTTGAGCACTGGGATCCGAAGCAACAGGTGGGTACCTGCAAAAAGGACTTCGACGCCCAAGTTAATTTTGGGATAACGGTGAGAGAGTGAGTATGAATAGAATAATGTACCTGAGAGTGATGTATTGTCATCCCTTTAAAGTGGAATTATCCTTGGTTACCTTGCTTACAAGAATGGGTCAGTTATGTGTTAGGTCGGAACCGAGGTGTGTGAGGCCTTAGACGTGTTAAGTACCAAGGTGTAAGATGAGTTTGATTATGCCAACTTGCGAGAGATCGAGGTGTGCTCCGAGTTGGGTGGCGTCAATGTCTTGGACGGGCAATGGGGAGGTACAAGGGTATATTATGATTAGTAGGTCACTATCATACAACACATGTTTTTGGTTCATGTAGCATCGCTACACCAACTGCTTTATGTGTTAAGTACTACTAGTCTAAGTCTGATTCATATAGCATAACTACACTAGGTCGGATGCAATCTATCTCATTTGAGAACCTAGTCAAAGATTTCTTCTTTTCAAAAGTTACTTTGAATTTTGTAATATGTGGGAGATTGTTGTAAGTCAAAGTCAAACATATATTACAAAAGTCAAAGTCTCACATTTGTTAGATGAGCTACTTGAGAAGGGTTTATATTGAAACAAGTGAACAAGGTTTGTAAAGAGACTAGCAAGAAAGGGAAGTCTCACACGCATGAGTTTAGGCCTCATGGGCTAGTTGTAGTACAAATTGGTCAATTTGTCTCCCCCCCTCTACGCACGCGATTAAACAGGTCTTGTGAATATTTTGCTAAAATTAATTCTCAACAGATTACCTATAAATATGGTTGGAACCATATTCTAACCGTGGACTACTTGATTAAGTTTGTCCCATAAAATTCACAATTTTAATATATTTAATTTAGTTAAGTTTATAATTGTCCCACAAAATTCGTTGCTTAGAGGACTAGCCTACACAGTAAAAATTTTCAAAATTATTATTCTTATTTTTAAGATGATTATAAGTAATTTTTATTATTAAATTAAGATTTTTTTAGAGCCTTCAAAAATCATTTACTATTACTTTTTCTCTTAATAGTTTCAATATTTCTTTGTTTTACAAACATAAATAAAAATATAATATTTAAAAAAAACTGCATATACAAAAGCCTCACAAATTGGATCCATTTAATCTACAAATTAAAATTTTAAATAGACTTAAGTTAAAATAACTCTCATATAAGCTATAAATTATGTTGGTGACCTGTAGATCCAAACTCATTTGTTAAACTCTAGTAAGGAATGAGTGTTATGTTTGGAATAAAGATTAAAAATACAATATCACAAAATACACAATGAAACTAGGGTGTTCATTGGATTGAATAACCCAAGGACTCAATTTGACTCAATCAAATCCAAATAAATTAGGTTAGGTTTTTTGTGATTGGATGAAACCCAGCTAAACCTAATTAAACTCAATCCATTATAGGTTAGATAATGGTCCAATAAAGTTAAATTCAAGACCCAACTCAATTCAACTCGACCATAATATTAAATTATTATTTATTATTATTATTATTTGAAATTATGTGTTTTTTTATTATATTTTTCTTTTTATATTATGTGTTTTGTTAGTTTGGACAAAAATTGTATACTTTGTATTTATTTTTATGACTTGATTAGCTTAGACAAACTTTGTTTACTTTTATTTTGGACAAGTATTTATTTAGTTATTATTGTTGGGTTCAAAACCCATTCCAAAAATGAGTGAGTAGTAATTTTACCTGCATAACACCATTCTCAGGAACTCAATTGAACTGCATGGATAATATCTCCTACTTGTCGTGTGACCCTCGCATTCCTAACTTTCCAGATATGCCACAACCCAACAAACCAAATAAAGGACCAAGTTTTTCTCAACATTTTGGACCCATTAACCAATCCCAAAAACTGACTCCCAAAAGGTCGGAATTCATTGTGAAACGCTAACGACACACCCTACCATGAAGCTAACAAAGCCCAACCCCGAGAAGACAACCTACACTGCAAGAACAAATGACGAGCTAATTCAAGATTTTCCTCACAAAAAGAACACGTTGCTGAATCTGCTAGTAAAACACCACGCTTCAATAAATTGTCCCAAGTAGGTAGCCTGTTTACATCCAATTGCCAACTAAGACATTGAACCATTAGTATGCTTTTAGCACGCAATAAGCCAAAAACCAGATCCCCTTGTTGATTCAAAGACAAAGATAACACCTATACACAGAAGTTACAAAATACAAACCTATTTCGTCAGCCATCATTCCACCCCTTTGTTAGGATTACATTACCCAATTCTTCTATTAATTTATCCAGTTGTTTTTCCTCCCAAGAAAAAAGCCTCATTTTTCAACTTCCTTTGATCTTTCTCCTTGAGGTTATAAACACCATAAAATGGATGATGAAGGGGAAAGAAAATAAAGGTGGGGCGCCACTCTCAAAGAGAGATAGGGCAAAGTGTTTAGGTTTTCCACAAGAAAAGGAATCCTTGATAAAAACTAACTAGGAAGAGATTTCTCAAGAGAGATGATTCTCAAGACCTTTTACTAAGAATGTGCTCACAAAGAGACTATTTTCATTCAACTTCAAAGGTGAAATTTACAATGAGGGGGAATGAATATATATAGCCCAATGGGAAAGCTTGGGCACACTTTTCTATGCAATGTGGGACTTAGGCTTAATTAGGATTAAGACTAATTAACCCAAGTCTTAGGCCTTAAGTGAGGCACCTAAGTTCACCCCCATAGGTGCAATTAGCATCTCCTACTGTGAATGGGCTAGCCCAAAATCATGTGTTGACTTATGCACCTATTCTAAGCTTACTCCTCTTTTTTAACTAAAGACACTTATACCTTATAAACTAAGAAGATGGCCGAAAATACATGGCCTAAAGGGAATTAAAAATACTCTCCTATTTAGCTAATTAAAATAAAATATTTACAAGTTAAAAATAATGAAGACTATGGCTTTGAATCTTCAATGAGCTTTCATGCATGTCATGCCTTCCTTGAGTCCTCATCGCCATGATGCATGCTAGGTGGGATTGCATCAACTTCCAACCACCTCTTTCCTCCAACATCTCCTCAAGCGATATATCTTTCCGAGATGCTATCCCGAACAAACTACTGAATCTTACACTCAAGCTAACCTCCCCTGCCCTTCTGTCCTGCCAGAACTTAATTTAATTCCCATCTCCTACTGTGCATTTTACCTTTTGACCCACCAACCAAACTTTCCTAGTGTTTCCACCTCGATAGATTGCCCATTAGACCACCACCTAGAACAATGTGTCCCCTTTACTAACCATGACCTATTCGACCATAATATTTTCACCCATTCCCTATTCTCATCCACTTTGATCCTCCACTTCTCGAGTAATGCCAAATTAAAATTGTGCATATCTCGCAAGCCTAAACCCCCTTCCCTTACAGACCTTGTCCCAAGCCACCTATTAATTTTTCTACCACGACCTTATCCTCCATACAAAAAAGGATTTAAAAATAGATTCCAGTTTAACTATTATACTTGTCGGCACTTTGAGAAACGATATGAAATAAAGATGCAACGCTGACAACACTACCTTAATCAGTATAACTTGCTAATGAAATGTACTTATTCTCCCAAAGGCAAAGTCTTTTTTGAACAACCTCTACCACCCCCTTCCATATTTCCTTTTATGCTGGATTCTCCCTCATTAACAGACCTAGATACTTAAAAGGGAAATTCCCCCTTTTACAATTCAAAATCGTCATTGCTCGATTCAACCAAATATCCGGTAAATTCAACCCCACCAATTGGCTTTTATGAAAATTGACTTTCAATCCAGACAATAATTCAAAATTCTATGAAATAGATGTGAAAGTCTCTATCGAGCCTCATACACCTTTAGTCAATAGTACAGTATCATTCGCAAACTAGAAATGAGATATTCTAACACTATCCTTTCTGACTTCATAGCTCTGCCACAACCTTATTTCCTCTGCCTTCCTAATCAATTGAATGAGCCCTTCAACTGCTATCAGAAATAAAAAAAAGAGAGTGTATCACCTTGTTTAAGTCCACGACCTATTCCAAATTCTTCTGTAGGGCTTCCACTTACTGGGACAGACATCCTTGTTGATCTCATACATTCTTGTATCCCTCATATCCATTTAGTCCCAAAACCTATGTGCTCTATCATATCCCATAAGTACTTCCAGTTTACAAAGTCATATGCTTTCTCGATATCCACTTTGAAATACACCAACTCTTTCTCAATCTTCTGGCTTTATCTACCACCTCATTCAACACCAATAGCCCATCTAAAATTTGCCTCCGTTTAACAAATGCAGATTGGCATTCTGAAATTATGGACTACATAACCTCTTTCAATCTATTGGCTACACTTTTGCCAACACTTTATAATACATCCCATGAGAGAAATTGGGCGGTAGTCCCTAATCTTTTGAGGGTCATTAGACTTAGGAATCAAAGAGATGAAAGAACTAGTAGAGCCTCTGACCAGTTTACTATTGTCGAAAAATTCCTCCATAAAATCCATGAAGTCTTCCTTCAACAGATACCAAAATTCTTTAACAAGCCGAAAATTAAAGCCATCCTAACCTAGACATTTGTCACTATCTCAACCCCATATAACCACTTTGATTTCATCCTTTGAGAAGGTTTTTCCAAAGATTCCTTTTCTTCTAAACTCACAATTTTTTTAAAAGTCCAGATTAACTAATCTGGACTTATTAAAAAATTGAGAGTCTAGATTAACTAATCCAAACTTGTTAAAAAACTTGTTTTTTCAAAGTTTGGATTAGCTACTCTTGACTTTAAAAAATCAAGTTTTTTAACCGGTCTAGATTAATTAATGCAGTCTTTGAAAAAACAAGTTTTTTAACAAGTCCAGATTAACTAATCTGAACCTGTTAAATGAATGTGAAGTTAAAGAAATTTAAGCTTACTGTAGAATTCAAAATCCAAACTTGATCATCCTAATTTGATTTTGAGGGGTTGTCATTGTATGGTTCTTAATTGAACCATGTTGTGCAGAACTACAGATGACACTCACCGATGTCAGCAAGCATATTTAGGTTTAGGGTTTAGCAAGCATATTGGAGATGATGGGTCAATTCCTTAGTACTTATGTTGGTACAAACACAAAAGCCTGGTAACTGAAGATTATGATGGCAGCAATATTACTGATTTTTCTCGCATCATCCCAGCACATACCGGTTTCATCAAGTTTTCTTCTTCTTCACATCTATTTAACAAGTCTAGATTAACTAATTCAGCTTATTAAAAACTTGATTTTTAAGTTGAATTAGTTAATCTGGACTTTGAAAAAACAAGTTTCTTCACAGTCTCGACTTACAATTTTTTTAACTGTTTTTAAACCTAACTCACAAGGTAGCGAAGCTGGAGGAAAGTCCTTGAATGTTTCTGAGATGCAACGTTTATATGGCTGCTGGCGCTTAAAGATTGTAGCATTCGGCAATTTATACTTCCTCCAATATTCATCAGATGGAGAGACACAGAGCTTAAATATTTTATGCAGTTGTTCAACCTAAAAGTTCAAGCAACCCAAATGTCAGTCATGTGTCATCCTGAAAATACATGCTATGAAAGAGAAAATGGTTGAATCAACTGCAAAAGAAAAGTACTATAACGTAAATGCCACAAAGGGTACAGTATTCACATAGAAAGGATACCTAAACTAATTACTCTGCATTTTCAAATGATAAACTAATTGGTTCTCATTTTCTGTTTCTCTTTGTATGATTTTGGTTTTTTTTTTTGTCATTAATATAGTTTTGGTATTTTAGTTGATAATCTACATCTGGTCCATCAAGATGCTAGGTTAGTGCCATCAACAAACAATCTAATATAATAGTTGATGACACAGTCCAACGCAATTCCACATCTTCCCCAACTTGCTTGGCATCTAAGAAACCCTTCTAATAAAATGACCAGTAGAAAAAAAAAAAACTGTAGGTACCCAAGGCTTCAGAAGTAGAAATGGCAATGAGTCGAGATGGGTACAGGTAGTGGTTATCCAATCCGTTGCAAAAACTTACTATCCGTTATCTGCTAAAAATCTGTCAGTACCCGCTATAGAAATACCCGCAATTTTTTTTATTACTCGCAAATATATACGGGTATTCATGGATATTTTAAAAAAAATAATTTTCTTAAATTAAATATTTTTTATAAGAAGTTTTATCAAATAAATAATTTATTTTTTAGAAAATCTAGAAATAAAATTATACTAGTTTTTACAAGATTAATTAGATGTAAAAGTAGATTAATATAATATATTATAAGAAAATATTTAATACAAATAAAATATTTATTTTATATTATCAGAATTTTTATAATAAATAATTTTATTAATTATGAAGTTTTCATAAAAAAATAAAATTGATATCAATGAATTTTGATCATTAATATTTTAATTTGATTTATTTTCCAAAAATATTATCTTTTTTAACTTTTATATATATATATATATATATATATATATATTATTTTGACATAACATCTTCAAAGTTTAAATTTAAATAAAAAATAACAAGAAAAGACCATGTAAAAAGAGAGTATATATAGCATCAACTATAAAGAGCAAAGAGGACCAACATATCTCCGAGTCACAAGGATGTTAAAAAGAATTAAGAATGTGGATAATAAATACTCACCCAAATACCTAAGCTCATCTACTTAACACATTTTACAAAGACACTAAATATACCTCCTAATAAAAAATATACCTATAGACCAAAATACTAACCTAAAATAGAACTAATTATACCCCTAAAATATTAATAATATAAGGGCGCATATACAAACCTTAAAATAGACTAATTATTTAAAAAATAATACTGCATAGCCTAAATTAAATTCTTCAAATTTTATCCAAATCATGTTTATTCTTTATTAATCCTAGCTCAAATCCTTACTAAACGGAATTACATCACTAAAAATCAACACCAACACCATAAAATGTAGCTCCAAGAATCAGCTCGGAGGGACGATACCAAAGGGTCACAACTCTACTTGTCAATTAGCAGATTGGAACCCTTGATATCAAGGTGCAACACCCCTCGACTGTGGCAATGCTCAAGACCGGAGGGTAATTGCTTTATAAAGCAGTTAACCTGTCATAGAGAATATACTGAGAGACAATCAGCCATATGAACGAGTCTATCTTCCTCCTAGTCAGTCTGTCAATAATTTAAAAAGCACCATTAACATACAAACTGTTTTTCATCTAGACTATGGGTAGATTAGAAACAAAAATTATACCATCTTCACAATAATATTTTTTGAGATATTTACATTAATCTACTAGACTTCTGAACATGCACAAATATTAAAATTTGTTTGAAATATAACAAAAAACTTATTTCCTAAAAGTAAGATTTCTTTCCATCAGAATGGAAAGCAAAAATATTCCTAATTAAGCAATATAACCTTACTTTATACAGAAACATGGTAAAGGAATTTCTCAAAACACCATGAGAGAAGCTAAGGACATCAAAGAATGGTGAGATAAATGCGAAATACTAAGTCAAAAAAATCATATCCAGAAGAAACACTGTTAAATAACAACTCACAACAGCCAAGGTTGAAGGTTTGTAATGCAAAATAAAAATAAAAAAAGTGGATCACAAGGGTGTAAGCCCCGTTCTGTTAGTCGTAGAGACCATGTGAATGACTGTGGTATTGGCCAAGGCTATTTGGCACAAACTGGTAAGGCTCCACACATGTCTCAGCCCAGGTCCCAGTTTCCAACCAAAGATACCCGTTTCCAGATCTGCATCTCTGCAGCAGTGGCCCGGGGACTTTCCTGAGCTTAGCTTTATGCAGAAGCCCACTCACATCACCTCATGATCCTTTGTGAAAACTTACTGGGAGTTCCCATATATAAGGTCTTTAACAAATACTTTCCCTAACGATGTGGGACTTAGCTTAAACCTATGAAATCCCTTTCTTAGCTTAAAATTTGTTAAAAAGTAAGTTTGAAATAAATTCAACTGTCGCGAATATAAAATTATGTATGGTACAATTATACAAACAACAAAGTTTAATCATTAAAAAAAACAAATTAATGTATGGTATAAGATTTCACCTCAATTAATCTTAATGTTAAAATAGTATATATAAATAAAGAGATAAATGAATATAATCAATATAAACACGTGGTTAATATTAACAACTTTTAAAACATATTCAATCATTATTAAATATTAGGCTAAATATGTTAAAAATTGTAATATATATTTTTTTTCATTCCAGATTTAGGTTAAAAGGCACACCATCATATTTTTAAAATTTTTTAAAAGCTATTAAAAGTGTAAAGCACTCAAAGAGATTTGAACGTGTTAAAAAACATTCTCCTTCAATATAATGAGTAGAGGTATTAAGCTCGGCCCACACAAGCTGACCCACCACGGGTTGTGGGTTAGATAAGGTGGATTGATCCGGCCCACCAAGCATAAAGATAACTAATTATATAACTCGACCTGACTCACCATGGGTTGGTAGGTTAGATGGGCTAACCCACCAGATTTACAATAAAAGTTTAAAGAGAGTGTGTTACTAAAATTAAAAATTTTAAATAAGTCACATGGTGGGTTGTGGGGTAGCCCAACCCAGCTCGAATCTACCAAAGTCGTGGGTTGGGTAGGTCAAGTCACAAAAGACATCCCGTTTTGTGAAAAGCATGATTTTTCAAGTTATGCCCAGCCCAAACCCATTGTGGATCGGACTAGCCCACCGAGCCGAGAGCCTGTTTTGACACCACTAATAATGGGACAACATATAAAGCCCAAAATCTTCAATACATTCAAGTCCATATATGTATTCTTATTCTTATTATTCATTTATTTCAAATATCATTTGGGAAGTTTTTTCTTGCATCCTGAAATCCTATACCTAGGCACAAGTACCGCCCCCTTCCTATTTAACTTTGGTAGATAATATTCACTTTAATTGGTAGGAGTGTTCATCAGTTTGGTAAGCATGACAACGAGGTGGGGTGGGGACAGGTATGACATTTCTATCCTCATCCCTGATTTTGAAACTCATCCACATCCCTATCTCTGTACTCGGCAGGTATGAGATTTATGTTTTCATCCTCATCCCCATTGAGTATCATATTCGCAAAAAAATTATAAAAATATTTTAGTATAAAATAATTTTTTATAATAAAATGATATTAATTCAAAATTTAGCTAATAAATGTAAAGTTTGTAATTTATTAATTAAATGTCAAATCTTTCTTCTTCTTTTTTTAAGACAAATGAATATTTTAGTCATTAAAACAAGAGTGAGGTAAGGCGAGTACGGGAACGAGTATGGGGTGAGTTTGTTATCCCCATCCCCGACTCAACAATTCGGGTATTCCCCATGCCGATATCCGTGCCCAGTCAAATCAGAGATTTCCTGTCAACTTCGGGGCGAGTTTGGGGATTCTCCATGGATATGGATTTATTATGCCTTCCTTAGGTTTGGGTCAATCTGACGAAACCGACAATTCGGATCGAATCAATTAATTTTTGTTTGATTTTTTTACTTAATCAGGTCTAAATCTGAACCAAACTGGACAGAACCGATAATTTTTTGTTCGACTCGTGGTGTTAATACTTCAAAACTCTAACTCAATGCAAATCAAACTAAAAGTATATATTGAGTTATTTTAAATATATACAATTTGTTGTTTGTACATTGTATTGAGTTGTTTTAATAGTTTAATTTGAATAATTTAGTATAAATCAAACACTTGATATTTTGTTATGAAATTATGAATTTAGTAGATTAATAGATTTGACTAGGTTGAGGTATAAAATTATTTTTATATTTTAATGAAAATAAATTTGATTTTTTAATTTTTGTATCGATTTTTCCTGAATCCAAACCGAGTAAACCTGATTATCATTTATTCAATTTAGTTCGGGTTAGGAAAAAAATTCAAACAAACTCAAATCAATTAAAATTAATTGGTTCAATTTTCTTTTTCTCCCAAAACTGAACCAACTTGAACCTTAAACACCAATAAGGTACGAGAAGTATCCAATTTATTTAAACAAGAATGTGGAACATTTATAAGTATAAAACTATCCTCGTACTCGTTATTATATATATTTGTATTTTTTTTTAACGTGTATACATAATACAATATAATATATATATATATATATATATATATATATATATATTAAATTTTTATTATATAATTTTAAAAATATAAATCAAATAGGTTAATAGTTAAATGATTGAAATTATAGTTAAATAACAATCTTAAACTTATACATTTAATAAAATATAATTTAATTCTTAATTTTTTATCCTTAATTTCTTTTGTGCTTCATAATTTTTACACACAGTCTAAATTAAAATATAATTAGTTTAAATTATATAAGTAAATTAAAATTATTAAAAAATATAATATCACTTAGTGTATATTTGAACCGGGATAAACTTAATTGGATGGGAATAGATAACAAAATTTTATATTTGTTTATTTTATACCCTAACTCATATCTACTTTGCCTTCTATGAAGACAAATGAGCAAGTTAAACTCATCTCATCTTGCCCTATTGTCACCCGTACCTTTACATACTTTAGGTGTACTTTTGTTTGGGATTAAGCTTTTTAGAGAGTATAAATAAAGAGGTATAAAGATAAAATAAGGAGATACGAAAAGAGTTTTTCTATCATTTGTAATAACATGTTTGTGCTTTTGCAAGACATCTGTGAGTTTGTAAGTCAATAAATAGAATATAAATATTATCCTCAAAACAAAAGTATTGCCTTTACATTAGTTATTAATTATATATAAAGAAAGGACACGTGAAAAAAATATTATGTGAGAAAACATAATAATAACATTAAGATTTTAATAAATGATTTAGAGATCGAGTTTTTGATTAAACAAACTCACATCTTTCATGTAGAGACTTCTCCCCCATAAACTCTTAACGTACCGTCATTGCCACAATCACCGTGGCTGACAGTGGTGGTGTTGGTGGTAGTGGTGGTAACAATAGTCTTATAATAATATAAATAAACATGACTGAAGTCTGAGAATTTCCAAGTAGTGAGTTGGGGCAGAAGTAAGGTGTTCAATTTTAGTGTGGCTTATCATATTTGTCTTAGCACAATAATATTTTTTTTCTTGGGTATTATTATAAAATGCATTACATAATAGCACCACATTGATATTTTTCTTGTTGGATCGTTTGTAATTTCATTGCAGTCTTTGTTCTCCAATTTGGATAAACTTTTGGCACCTAATCGACCATGTCATAATAGTTTATGGTAAGATCTATGCAACAACGGTGCCTTTATCTCTGTTGTTTTACCTTGTTAGCCATATGTGATAAGCATAATTGTAATGCTGTGTGAAAAGAAAATCCACAAGAAATTAAGAATAATTCTTTAATTTGCGCAAGCACTACAGTTAAGTCTTCTTTGAGGATCATGCTATGGCGTATGTTTGAAGACATGAGTTGAGTTTATTTGTCTTTTCTCCCTGTTTCAGAGTTGGTGTCACAAAGAACCTCTATTTCCTGATTCATTTGTCATCAATTGAAGTCCATGGGTCTATTTCATCTCTCTTCTTTTATGAAGCAGTTTAAATAATAAGCCATTTGTGTTTGGTCTTAAATATGTTTTGAGATCTTTGCAAGCATAGCTGTTTCAATTTGTACACATTATCCTGAGACTGGGTGGAATGTGCAATTTATGTTACTGTCAAATTTACATTGTTAGAACAAAGGAATATTAACAAGCAGATTTGAAGTAGGGTTGACAAAGCTAAGTTCATCTGGAATCTTGTTTTCAGGGTTAGTATCCTAGCATTACATAAAGCATTGAGTGATCGCCCAACGGACCTTGTGGTAGTTGCTGCGTTTAGCCTTGCAGTCAATAATGGTGGAAATTTGTTGGAAGCGGTAAATATAGCTGGGATTATCAACAAACCACACGATATCAGATTTCCTGAATAATTAGATCCTTCTGGTCTGGATGCTGAAGCATTGGAAGCTGAGATTGTGGACCTTGCGAAGAATGTTAGAGGAACAATATTGCAGATGACAAATGTGTATTTTGTGTCTCAGGCTACGGCTGACTATCCTCAAGCCCCTGCTTCGAATCTGGTGAGTATTTTTCCGTGATTATGTATACTTGAGGACAATGTTGTCCAGTTACTCCTGTAGATGGAATACACTGGATATAAATGAATTTTCACCATCCTATTAAAAACAAAACATACAATTTCCCCCACCAATAGCACACATTCATGTTCAAAAATGTGCAGAGAGTGAGAGAATGTTTGAAGATGTTGGGTTTCTTATGATTTAAATCATATTTCATGCTAAGAAGGAAGGTTCCTTATTAGTCTGTATCTTCTTAAGAGCTATTAAATCCATTCCCATCCGCAAGTACAAGCCAGGAGATTTTTTTTTTTTCAAGTACGTAAGCTGAAATAAGATAAGGCCCAGAAATTAAAACATTAAAAGGTATGTATGTTTTGTATGACAAATTTTTATAAAAAATAATTCATTTCATTTAGATAGCAATGCGAAATTGAGTTGTAATTACTTGGAATATTAACTTATCATTTTATAATTATCGATTCCTTGTCCAATTGTTGGTGATATTAGACAGTTCAAATTGCCAAATCAACCAGATATTTCATATTTGATATATATTATTTTATTATTGTCTAGAAATCCATGTTATAATTGTTGGAATTGCATGATTCCATATGACTTGGCAAGTTAGTGATTCATATCATGTGATGAGTTAGAAATGGATTTGAATTATGCTATTCCTGCATTCCTGCATGAATCAGTGTGATTCTGTATCACCAATTTGAATTACAAAATCCCGTGGTTCTTTTTATCTTTCTATTATGCATTTCTTTCACCAATTATCTTCAAAGAAATTAAAAAGGCAGATTAGCTTAAAAGATTGAAAGTAAAGGAACTCCACAAAATTCTAGAACACAATTTTTATTTTTTTGGGTGCTCTAATTTCATTAAGGATTCACACAAACACTTCTTCACTTTATGTGCTCTATTTTGCTCATTGGTTGGTTTGTGGTTCTATAATTGTTAATTTTTTACTATACAACAATAACTTTTTTACTTTTTTTAATCTATTGTGAATTTTACAGGTATTCATCCCGATAGGGTTGTCAATAAAAGTATGCAACATTTTCTACCGTATAAGAGCCAGTGCCAATAAAAAAAATTTGTCAAAGCAAAGCAGGAAAATTGATTACGAGTCCTTAGCTCGGGGTGACCTGCTAGAAGTAAGACATGTTTTTGCAAGGATTGTATTTGATACCTTATACCCACTTCACCAGAATCATACTCAATCAAGAAACAGCTGTATTTCACAGGGAGGCTAATTTGAAGTTTTAATCTGAAATTATGAGAAAAATGCTTCTGAAAATGGCATTTTATCAGGGAATAGTCTGATGAAAATTGGAATAACATGGTGAAAGTGAAGATCTAAATTCCAGGCTCAAAGCAGTGCTTGCAGAAATTATTGAGAGGAAGGAGGAGGAGTGCACTACCCTCCTTTACCTGGTGTGCAATGTGCCAGACTCGCTACATAGTCTGCGTACAATAGAGACAACGCTTTTTTTTTTTTATGTAAAAAAAAGCTTACCTTCAAGGTGTGCTGTGAAGCTTCGCATACAAAACTTAAAAATCGTCATGGCATGTATTTAGCAATTTCAAATGTTTTCTTCATAGAAAGCCCGCGTATATTGCAGAATTCACCAAGTTAAAAAAAAGGAGTTCTTTTTTGTTCACGAATAGAGCACAATTTTCTTGGAATCGAATGTTCTACAACTTTGATTTATATAATTTATATAAAGTATTGATTTTTGTTTTACTTATTTGTTCTGTGTTTTTAGGAGAATTTGGATAGTCATTTATAAATGTTTTCTTTTACATTTCTTTTACACTCTTTATTATTGTCTTATTGGTTTAAATTTATTAAAAATTATAAAACTAGAAGACTCATTTAATGACAAGTGGATTTATACAATTTATTTTTGATAAATTTCAACCAATCATATAGAATGTGTTTAAAGAAGTGTGTTAAACGAATATGTTGTTAATATTTTTTGTAGGATAAAATTAGTATTTAGTAAATATCTTTTAGAAATTAATAAAATTAAATAACATTTCTACTTTTGTTATTCTATATGATTTATTCATAACTCATCTTGGTGGAAGTACAGTTGTACAATACTCAGGACTAAAAGAGTACAGTTGTACAATACCCAGGACTAAAAGGGATCCATTTTTGAAAAATTATCAAATTAGGTAATAAAATTTTTATATATTAGTTTTATAAATAAACTAAAATCATTATTTTATTTTATGTCTCTTTTTTTTAAGCTAAAAATGACTTATTAAATTTTTTTTTATAGATAAATATCGGTTGTTAATATATTAGTGGAAGGGTTCGAATTCATTACCTCTCCTTTTTCCATCTCATCAAGTTATCTATATCAAACTTATAATTCCAATGATTAAAATTTGTTAGTTGTTAATTTTTTTTTCTAAATTTATGTGGAATAAATTTTTAGTTTACATTGACATATCAACATTTAAAGAATTAAGAGGAATGTTAATAATACACTAATATACTTAAAGTATTTATTTTCTTAATAAGATAAGAAATACAAATGAAATCCAAATTATAAATAAAATAAAACTTAAAGTTAGTATATTAATAAAGAACAGAATTGTAAACTTTAATATAAAATGATATTTTGATAATGATAACAACAAAGTTATAACATTTTATAAGTGATGAAATACAAAAATTAAACTATACATATAAATTAACATTTTAAAAATATATAAGTAGTTTAAAAATGTAAAAACTATGATAAAAATTTTAATGTGTTTGACTTAATGTTTTTAAAATCGGACCGATGAAAGCATTGTTTCACAATTCACTTGTTCAATTGTTGTTGAACAAGTAATTGAACCAATCTTAATAAAATAATTTTTTTTTAATGTTTAATGTATTATAGTAACTATACTAAACAATATAAACAAAAAATATTACGATATTCATATTAGTAAAACATAAAATAATCATAAATTATATATGCTAGGTCATAAGACATAAATAATAACATATAAAAAAAGGTTGACTTGGAAAAAAGAGATGAATTTAGCAAAATCCAAAAATTTTCAAAATAATTATGAACCAATTGAACTGATAGTTTTCACGATTCATAACTAGTTTGACTGGTTTTTAACCAATTTTATGTATAGACAATTTTCCACCACAACTGAACTAGACAGGGGACCAATTCCTAATTAGACCAATCAAATTGGATGATTCAATCGTATTTGGTTCTAAGAACCATGGATTGACTAAACATGATGAACTTGATGAGAATGAAATTACTTAAAAAAATATAAACTCCCTTCTTTAAACAGAATTTCATTCCGCTTATGTTGATATGAGAATAAGAAAGGTCAAACACATATTATTGTCATTCCTATTTTATATATAAATATTTATGTCTATGTAATTTACAAGATACATAAATTAAAGGATAAAATATGTTTTCATCTTGAAATGTTTTTTAATATATTAAATACATCCTTAAAAAAATTCAGTGTTATTTTGGTCTTTTATTTTTAAAATTTATCATTTTTGGTCCTTCAAATGCTATCTAAATAATTTTTATCTCTCTATAAAGCGCTATCTACAACATTTTGAAGGACAAAATCTTATATTTCTCAAAGTTAGATGGACCAAATACATATGAAATTTTTTGGAAGATGTATTTAATATTTGAAAATTTTTTTAGGATTTAAAACATATTTTACTCTAAATTAAATAATAACATAAAAATAAATTGAATACAAAATATGATATATCCTTGTAAATTTATTAATTTTTTATTTGTTTAATGTAATACAATATTATATAAAAAATATATATAATATATATATATATAATATAATATAATGTGTATACTTCTTAATATGAAAATACCTTGTTTAGAATTTCATTTTGCGCCTATAAAATCTTAAAACCTACACTAGATTTATGTTCAAACTATTTTGGATTAGAAGTGTACTAGATATCATTAGGATTGAGTTGGACCCTCCCAGTAGGGCAGGACCGACTCGGTCAAAGGTCGAGCACACCCATAAACCGTGACCAAAATTGAAGTGCCCATAGTGATACCTCCAAGGTAAAACCCATGACCCAAATTTCTCCTTCTAAGAAAAACCCTATTTAAATAGGTCCAGGTCCAAGGTAAAACACTATAAAATGGTAGCACTTATTCAGGTTTTACTCACTCTGATTATTATATTCTTTCTAACACACAACACTTTTAGACTTGCACACACATTGACTTGAGTGTTAGAGTGTCTTTGCAGGTACTCACCTGTGCTGACTGATATTACTTGGTTAAAGACCCTTGGAAGACTTGAAGACCTTAGTAAAGACTTCAGTACCCTAGGCACATTCGTGCAGGTACATTTTGGCGCCACTATGGGGCACAAACCCAACTCTCAAGCCCCTTAGCCACGATTGAGGGGCTTGTTCTAGTATACCCAAAGTCTTACATTGCTTAGAAATTCAGGTCAATGGTCATTTATAAACACTCTCCTCCCTTAACCCACTAAGTCGTCTTTTCAGGACAAAACTGTGATGGAGTCACCGAATTCTAGAGCGGAAAATATCTCATATATGGTGACCCGCCCTAAAAATGTCCTGGACAGGTGGTCGGAACAAGAAGGAATACATTTTATTGATTCTAATTTTCATTTAAAAATTGATAAAAATATAATTAATAAGCTTTGAAAATATATGTGGATGTATTACAAAATACAAGCCCTAATATGTTTGGACCTTCTAAAATTGGGAACATGAAAATGAGAAAAAGGGGAGGAATAAGAAAGGGGAGAATATTTCTATTGAAATAGGAAATAAGATGACCTTTATGTGGAACCTATAATATTTAACTTTTAAGCATGAAATCCATTCAATGGCTACACAAAAATCTGGGACTTATATATATAGCTAGCCTTAAGTAGTTGTTTTTTATCTCAAAGACACATGAGATTTCTTATAACAACAATAGTTAACCAAGATAAAGAAGAAGAGTAATAAATCATAATTTGAAGACGTCCATGCTCATTTTGTCGATGACTATTTCTCAAAAAATTTTGTATATATGGAGAGTTAGTTTCAACAAAGGTTTTGAATGCAAAAGAAATTGTTCATTCAGATTCTAGAAGTTCTCATTAATCACAATCTATATTTTCAAATAGATATGATGAAGTTGGTAGAAGAGATCTATCACTACTATAAAAGAGTACTACAATAATTTGTATATTGGCATATGGGTCATCTACTCATAATGTCGAAGAGTATGTTCAAATGAGAAAATGCATTGCAATTCAATGCCTAAAGGCTTTTGTAAGAGATGTTAACCAAATATTTGGATCTAAATACCTAAGAAGGCCTTACAAAAATGACATCAATTACCTTCTATGAATTGAGAGGCATGTAAGTTTCAAGATATGTTGGGTTTTATTAATTGTATGCAGTGGGAGTGAAAAAATGTTCAGTTGCATGATAAGGCCAAATAAGTATCTTCACAAACTCATAGTAATACTTGAAATTGATATTTCATAAGACTTGTGAATTTGACATGCATATTTTGGAGTTAGAGGTTAAAACAAGGGTATTAACATGTTAAATCAATGGAATTTACAATCAATGGAACCCCATATAGGGTGTGTCTAGAAAAACTAGCTGAAAAGCTAATTGAAAGCTAAAAAGCTAATTGAAAGCTAAAAAGCTAGTTGAAAGTTGAAAAGTTAACTGAAAAGTTAATTACAAGTGTTTGGTCAAACTAGCTTATCAACTAGTTGAAAGTTATAAGATGAAAAATAAGGATATCATTAATCATTAAATCAACAATGAGACATTTAAAATAATTATAATATATTTTAATAATATAAATTAATTACATATTTAAATTATAAATTATTATAATTATATATTTAAATTATAAATTTATATAATTATATATTTAAATTCTAAATTTATGTAATTACATATTTAAATTATAAATTATTATTATTATATATTTAAATTATAATTTTCTATTATTATAATTTAAATTATAAATCACGACAGAAGAACACCCAACATACAGATGCACACTCCAAAATGTGAAATATTCATCTTCATTGGAGCTTTTTGGTGGTAGTCATGACCAACATCCATCTATCATGTGAAGAGAGAAAATTAATGGGTGACAATACATTAATTAATGAAGGGTAAATTGTAAAAGAAAATCAATTGGGACTTGAAAATATAAAATCTTTTGAAAATCAATTGTCAAACAAGACCTTACATGCATACAAAGGCAACAACTTCAGGTAGACTTCGTAGAGCATATTTGGGCTGTTTAGGAAATAATGATTATTAAATTTAATTTTTCATGCTCAATATGAATATTTGTATTTTTTTTCATTTTAATGTTATGATTAATGTTAATGTTAACTTATTTATTAAATCAAAATTTATTTATTAATATTTTATGTTTCTTATTTTATTTTTAATAATTTAATTAATTACTACTAACCACATGGATCAATTGATAGGAAAGTGTTCTAACTTAATTACTACCTATATTATACAAGACTTAAATAAGATTACCTCTATAAAAAGATACCTAAAAAATGTATTTCAAGATCTCAAAGGGATATTAGCAATAAATAAATTATAAGATGTCATAAATTTAACAAGTTGACGAAACAACCCATGTCATTAGGAGCATAATCCCTTCTCTAACAATTTTATTTCATATTATTTTTATGATAAAAAAAAGGAACATGATATTTCTCATTTATTTCATTTATTTATCTCTAGAAAATAATGGAATAGTTTAGGCGCGTGCAATATGCTCCACAATTAGCTAGATTGTGACATAATCAAGAGTCTAGACTCCGAAAGAATAGGTCAACTTTTAACTGAATGAATATTTTGACATATAGACATTAATGAATGCGTAGAATGACTCATGGTTTAAGTATATAAATATTTGTCGAATTTTCCCAATGTATATATATCCCATAAATGTGCATCGGTGAAAGAGCACCGGGACCAGATAGCTACACCTGCGAATTACATTTTCTGAATGTTTTTGCATATATAAGACTGATAGCTTCAACAATAAAGGCCAATGCCTCTAAACGTAATAATTAGAGACAACCAATTTTGTGAGGGGAAATTGGATGAAAAATGATAAAATATGGTGGAGATGGACCAAAAGGAGTTTTCCTTCTTTTAGAACATCTCTTGTGCAGTTTCGTTTCATTTCTAGCTAAATAATCTTTTCCATCAAATTTTGGAAAGAATTTGGCATCATGGTTGATGAGAACTCTGATCAATTACTCCAAGAAGCAGCAGAATTAATAGAGTAAACTGGTTCAAAAGAAAGATGGAGACCAGAAAGTGAACTCAATGCAAATTCATATGGCGTTCTGAATAATTAATGTTAATCATTGAACCCAGTGTTTGCCTTGTTTTTGTACTAATCAAGAAGCCTATATTAGCTTCTTGTTTTTAACTTCGGTTGTGTAACATGCTATTCCAACAAAAGTTTAACGATCAATTGATGTCACACGGGAATGGACAATGGTGTGTGCCTTGTTTTTTTTTGTTTTGGTAAATAAATATTAGATTAGATTGTAGTGGTAAATATGCTTGAGTTTGATAAGTATTATTATTAATATAAAAAATTTTTATATTGATATTCAATTATAACTTTTTATTTATATGATTTTTAAAATAATATCAAATAAAATTAACAAATTTACTATAAATAAAAAGTAGTCTTTCAATATTAGTGTAAAGATCTACGCTAATACTGTATATTAATTGTATTTTTATGATTTTGAAGAAATGATTTGTTACTTTGGATATTTTTATCCACCTCTTGTGGTTTAATCATGGTGCTTGGCGTCTACTTTACAGTGGGGTATATTAAAAAGTTAAAAAGTTATGCCTTGATTAATACGTGTCGCAAAAGTTTATCAAATGTACGACGTTGATTCAGATGTTGGTGTCGCAACAGATCATGAATAAGAACGAGTGTGGCCAGATTCAAGTTTTGTCGTGTTTTTCAGTTTTCATAGTGTGGCCAGATCACCAATATCAACTTTTTTTTTTTTTTTCCTTGTACTTAGCACGAGGTTATAATTGTAAGAAAGTTATGGAAATCAATAATATAATTTTTTAACACATTTTTTCTAACGTAATTTTTGTTATTGGATAAATTTTATTAAAAATTATAAAATTATAACTTATAAGTGGCATGTGTTAAATTATAATGGGTAAGACTTTCAAAATTTTACAATATTTAATAAAATTTAGTTAATAATAAAGAACATCTTAAAGAATGTATTAAAAAATAGCTAAATAATAAATATGCTTTTTTAATTCATAAATAAGCTTTTTAGCCTGGTAGTGGAAGTATTTAATTTGATAATTATAAGAAATCGTAGAGATGCATTGAGTAGGAATATTATATTGGAAAAGATGAGAAAACAAATTGTATTATTTAAATAAATTGATAAATCCTGCAATTAAATAGTTCTTCAAGTTTCAAATACACATTATAACTTCGTTGAATATTTTAAATACAGTGGATGTGATTTTCACACGGAAAAGACACAGATGTTATCTTGTATTGGAAATTTGTCTTCTACTCTATGTTGAAACACAGTAATGAAAGTCTTTGTTCTAGACTAATTCATTACCATATAAAGGGAAAAGCAGGGACAAAATAATGAGTGATAAAGTAGCAGCAAAAGCACTGAAAAAGTTGTGTTTTTTTTGTTATATTCTTTACAGAATAAAATGACATATCAGTATTTTACTTTTGTTTTACTTAAAAAAATCAATTCACTCTTCCACGTTAAAAAAAAAAAAAAAACTCTGTTTAGCTATTAAAAAAAATGCTTAGCTTTTATGTATATCAAGATGAGGGGTGGAGATTGGTATTATATCACCGCGTTTGTTGTGTTTTTTCTTTTCTCTTTTTATATTCTTTTATCATTTATTGTTCGTATTTTATTATAGATATGTTGTTATAATTTTAATATTATATTTTTATAATATTAACAAATATTATATTTTTAGGATATTAATAAATATTATATTTTTATAATATTAAAATTATTAATAAGGGTATTTTAAATTCAATTGTTTCATATTCTTTTCTTTTTACATTATTTTATTTTATTTTTTATTTCTTTATATTTTAATTTATAATATTTATTTTATTTTTATATTTTCCTATTATTTTATTTTTTATTTAAAATATTATTTAAGATCATTTTTAAATTCAAATAGAGATAATCTAATCTAATGTCTAGGTAAAAAAGTATTATATCATTTTCTTTTTACATTATTTTATTTTATTTTTATTTTTTATTTATTTTTATTTTTTATTTATTTTTATTTTTAATTTTTCTATATTTTTTATGTTTTCCTGTTTTTTTATTTTTATTAAAAAAATAATATATATATATATATAAAGTAATAGGATATTTTTTTCTTTTAATATTGTTTTATTTTATTTATTATCTTCTTTTATTATTTTCTAAGAATTTTATCTTAATTTTTTATTTTATTTATTTATTTTTAATTTCCTTTTATATTATTAGTTTTAATATTTTTATATCTTAATTTTTATTTTATATTATTTATCTTTAATTATTATCTTTTTTTAAAATTATTATTTTATATATATTATTTTTCTTTTCCTTATGACTTTTTATCTTAATTTTTTAGTTTATTTATTTATTTTTAATGTCTTTTTATATTATTTTTTTAATATTTTTATTTAATACTATTTATTTTTAATTATTATCTTCTTTTATTGTTTTTATATTTTTTATATCTTAATTTTTATTTTTTTATTTTTTTTCTTATCTTTTTTTATTCTTTTTTTATTATTCTCTTCACTAACAATACTAGCACATTAATCACTAATATTTATCTATGAAAAATAATATTCCTTAATTAAAGATAGATATATAAAAATTTAAAAATGATGAGACTAGCTAAATGTAGAAGTTTAATAAAAAGAATTTAGATGTAAAAGTTAAATCCTAAAACATTGTTGTTATATTGTTCTTTTTGTGTCTCTATTAGTGATTATATAAAAAATTTATAGACTTACAAAAAAGACTAAATATGTGAAAATTTAAAAAAAGACAAGATAAGTGAAAATTTAAAAAAAAAGATGAAACTAGGTAGACGTAGAAGTTAAATCCTAAAACATTGTTGTTATATTGTTCCTTTTTTGTGTCTCGGATGGTGATTATATAAAAAATTTTCAGGCTTACAAAATTATTTTTTTATCTTTTCTATTTTTTCAAAATGTGTCCTTTTAAAAATTTTTTGGTTTTTCATTTTTTTTCTTTTTCTTTCATTTTCCTTTTTGTTTTTCATTTTCAATTATTTTGTTTCTTCTTCTTCTTTCCTTTTTTATTTTTATTAAAAATATTTTAATTACTTACTAAATAATATTTGAAATTAAATTAGTTTTAACCTAATTAATATATATATATATATATATATATATATAAACTTTCTAGCATCATAAAATTATCAAATTATCCTTTCTGTAAAATTGAGAAATTTCTTTTTTTATTTATTAGCTTTATTTTATTGTGTAAATGTATATATATAAACAATTTTATGTTATTTTTTATTTTTTATTATTTTTATATTTATACATTCATTTTAATATGTTTAAAATTTTATTATTTTAAAATTTATATTAGCTTAAGTTTTATTCAGGTGGAAATTATTTAATAATTCCTAATTTTCAGCAATTTTTCTAACATTCAACTTTCATTGATGAACGTTAATTATTAAAAAATTAATATTTATCAATGCATTAAATATATTTATTATTTTTAATATTTGTAATGGATTATAAAAACATAGAAACTTAATTGTTTAAAAGTTCAATTTTATTATACAGATAAGTATATAAAAATGTGTTACAATTATAAAATAATTTTAAACTATTTATAAAAAAATTAAGCTATCATTCATGAGAGAAGTTATATTCCATCTATATTTTTCAATTATGTTTGTGTAGCAATATTATCAGAAAAAATAGTGTTAGATTTTTTCTATATGCAAAACTTAATAAGTATTACTTTGATTTGACTCTCTCCTACAAAGTGTGCATCTCCTATGCAAAATCTTAGTTGTTCATTTTGCAAACTAGATAAGTCAAGTCAGTAGCACTTACATGCTATGAGTAAGATTAGTTTTTGACCTAATGAATTTTATATATTATATATTTATTCTACATAAATATGTAATAGATATACTAAAATTATTAAATTTTTTAATTACTTACTCAATAAAATATCATAAATTAAGTTATATATGTCAAAGAAGTCATATTCCATCAATATTTGTTGATGATTGTTTGTTTATCACTATTATCAAACAAAATAGTGTTCAACTATCTCTAAATATAATTTTTTTCAACCATTAGCACTTCTTACGAGTAAGATTAACTTTTTACCTAATGAATTTTTTATTATATATTTATTATACATATATATATATGTAATAATATACTAAAATTATAAAATAATTTAAATTGTTTATTTAATAAAATATTATAGTTTAAGTTATATTTGTTAAAGAAGTCATGTTTAACCAATATTTTCATTAATGTTTATCTAACATTATTAGTGACTAGAAAAATAATGTTCAAATTTCTCTGAATATAAAAATTTATTATATGAGTAGCATTTATGGAGTATGGTTAATTTTTGACTTAATAGGTTGAAGGACTTACTTGAGGTTTATGATCTAAGAAAATATAAATATATAATAAATCTATTAAAAATAATTTATTTAATATATTTTGTGATAAGTAATTTTAAATAACTTATTTAATAGTATAATAAATTAAATTAATTTTAAATTCTAATAAAAAACCACAAATATCATTAATGAGAGATTATTAGACTCGACATCATTATGAATGTCAAAGTTTTTCTAAAAATATTTATACAATCACATTTTAAATACCAAAAAATGTATCGACATTATGTAATCATTTTTCATAAATTTATGATACATATTTCAAAATTAATTTGACAAATTATTTTTATGAAAAATAGTTTTAAATTAATTACTAAATAATATCATAAATTAAATTTGTTTTAATTTTTTTATGACAAATACTATAAATATCTTTTGTAACAAAGTATTTTATTTAATACCATATGAACCAAATCATTACGAATATCAAAACTTCTTGTATGATAAATCACAAATATCATCATCGTGAGACAATTTTACTCAATATTGTTTTGTTAAAATATTGCAGGTGACAAAATTATGTGTTACATATTTAATACAATTACATATGAAGATTATCATCAATAAATATTTATATTTTTTTGTAAGTACATCACTAAGAAATGTTTTTATGTTTGTGTTATGTAAATCACAATCTAAATGTAAAAATTGTAACTTTTCAAATATAAATAAATTAAATTAATAATCATTATGAATTATATAATAATATTATGCGAGTTTAACAATTAAATATTATTAAAAAACTACTATAGATGTATTTAAATATTTTTTAATTTCATGTAGGTGTCAATGACTAGAATGTAAAATTTATTTTTAAGATTAAAATAATAATTTTTTAATTGATATTAATTTCCATATTTTTATCTAATTAATTATTTTTATATTAATTTTAAATCATTCAAAATTTTCTGTAAACTATAGTATTATAAATGATTATTTTTATATAAAATAGTTATAAAATAATCAAATAAATATATCATTTCATATTTTAAAATTACAATATAAATTTAAAAATTGAATTATTTTTAAATTTTATACCTAATAAATTTTTTATGAATATCATCTTAATAAAAATATTTAATTTTATAATAGATGTAGTTCAAACATGTTTCAAAATAAGAATAATTCAACTAAATGCATATAAATCTATCTATCTATATATATATATATATATATATTAAACAAGTATAGAATATTATTGTCAAATTAAGGATTAAGTTTAGTATATTATATGAATCAAATTAAATTTTTATCTACTAATCATTTTTGCATTATGATTTTGAATTACATTGTGTTTTATTTGTTATCTATTATTTAGAATTTTCATCTTCTAATATATTAAATTTAAATTTTTGCTATGATTAATGCTCTTTTGTATAATATCAAGTTTTTTAATAGATTTCACACAAAAAAACACTTAAAATTATATCATTTCTTCCAAAAAAATACATAATGTTTATTTATATATTACTATGTTCTTAATTTATAAAATAATATAGTTTAATAAAACCTTATACGGGAGATGTAAGGTGACACAATTGGTTAAGGAAGTAGTGAAGTAGGAAAAGATCATGGGTTCAATCCTCACTGTTAATAGAAACTAATATTATTAACAATACTAATATTTGACCTATAAAAAAAATAAAACTTTATACTATTTACATGATAACAAACTATGCATGATTAGTCAAATAACTAACTTGACGAGAAGTCTTATTATGTTGTATTCAAGATGAATTATAAATTTATTTTAAGGAATGAAATATTATATTCTCATTTTTAATTGGTGCACATTACAATAAGTTACTTGTAGAAGTGACTTGACCAAAATAAGGTAAATTATTGAGTCTTTAATTTACCTTATCAATGAGTAATTGGTTCATATGCTTTGTAACCCTATAACGGTGAAGTGGTATCCCAATGTATTACCAGTTTTATCGAAATCCAAATTTTTACCAAACATCTGTGATGAAAATAATATTTCAACAATATATTTCTAAAAATATAATTCTTTCTATGAAACAAACGGTTCTTATAAATTATTTAATAATAATTCACAAAAAAAATTAATAATAAAATATACATTATAATTAAGATTATGATATTAAAAAGTATACTTAAAAAATGAATTCAATAATTACTAGCTAAGAAAAATAATAAAATAAGGTGCCTATTTTTAAAGAAAAAATCATTTACTTACAATATTAGTTAGTAGCTAATAAAAACCTTCTATTTTTTAAAAAAATAGAATATTAAACCAAATAAATAAAAATTTTTTAGGCCTCATTCATACAAAGTTCAATTACTTATACTCAATCTCTGAAAATTTTATTATATTTTAGATTTTTACATGTAAATATTTTAGTCAAAACATGGGTGGGTGTGCACTCTATTTTCAACATGAATTTGAATCATAATTCAATATGTTAGGAGAATTTATGTTTTTTTTTAGTACAATTAATGAAAATGGAATGGAATTGGGTGAAAATATTTGAATTAAAAGAGCGAAAAATATGTGATTAAGATTCGTGTTAATTTCTCTCTATTTCTTCACACTTCCATGCTACATAATTAAACCGAATGAAAGGTCAACCTCTTCTTCTATATTCAATTTTTGTTATAAATAATCATAATGAAGGATTAAACTGATTAAGTATTTTTTGTTATAGATAATCAAAATGAAGGATTAAAATGATTAAGTAGAGTATGAGAAATTGTTTTTTTCCCCCTTTTTATAATAAGATATAAATTATCTTATTTTTCATCAAGAGCGTATGAGATCAATTCAATTTTAAAAAACTATTTCAAGATTGATTTGATGACTAAAACAACAGTAAAAATACCAATTCCACTATTTACTATTTAGTAATTCAATTTTTAGTTAAACACAGATTAAATTTATAATAATTAACTGTATTTTAATACCACATAATGTATCAAATAGCAAAATAATATAAAATTGTTCTATGGTAAGTTTTTTCTAGGATTTAGGAGATATAGTAAAAGCATTCAAAGTGTGTGAGTTATACTTTTGCTCTTTTTGAGTATATAGAATAGAAGTAGGTGGTTGTTGTTTTAGGATATTTCAAGGTTAATATAGTAATTGTGATTTACAACATTTACAAATAAGATAAATATAATTGTTAAGATCAATGATTTCATAGGTTTGTTGTGTAGGGTAAAAGTACGAGTTCGCCTCATTCTTAAATTGACATTGGTTTAACAAGTGGTATGTTTAATTGTCAAATTGGTTTGGTAGGTTTCTCCATAAAGGATCACAAACCTCCAACTTTGAGTGTACATAGAGGCTAAATGGGATTAGTCTTGAATGACCAACCCTAAAAGAATCACAACAATCTAACCTTAAGGGCAATGACATGAAAAGGCTATAATAGGATTGAGCCTTGAAGGGTTGATCCAAGAAAGATCAAAACACTCAAACCTTACGTGATAATGCAATGGTGTGGAGAGGTTGAATACTTGAATAAGATCAAGTTTTGAATCATAAGCCCAAAAGGATCATAGACTTCTAGCCTTAAGTGTAATGGTGAATAAACTAAGAGTGCGTTTGTCAAAACTAATTAAAAGCTGAAAAACTAGTTGTAAGTATTTAGTGAAACCAGTTGAAAGTTGTAAAACAATAAATAAGGACATCATTAATTATTAAATCAATAATAAAATATTTAAAATAATTATAACATATTTTAATAATATAAATTGAGTTTAATTAGATGCTCTAACAATGTAAAAATTTTATACCAACGTTCAACCATTTATCTTCATTTATATATGACTTTTAAAAACTATTAATTAGTAAAGTCAATAAACTTATCATAAATTAAGTGAGTTATGATTGAACGTCATTGTAAAATTTGTTACACTAACAGTGCATATTAATTAAACTCATATAAAATTTCTTAATGTAAAAATATTACATATTTAAATGATAAACTACTATAATTACATATTTAATAATAAATATCTATAATTATGTATTTAAATTATAAATAATTATAATTAAATATTTGAATTATAAATTTATATAATTACATATTTACATTATACTATAATTATAAATTTAAATTATATTTTTATATAATTAAATATTAAATTACTATTATTACATATTTGAATTATAATTTTCTATAGTTACATATTTAAATTATAATTAAATATTTAAAGTTTAAATTACTATAATTATATATTTAATCATAAATCATATTTTAATAATCTTAATATTAGGTAATTAAATATATAAATTATAAAAATTATATTATAACGTTGTGACATGTAAAAAGAGAGAAACAAAAACAATGAGAAACAATAAAGGGCATACATCTTGAACAAGATTCCAGGTCTAACCTATTTCATAGCCCACCACACTAAAACATGATGGGTGAACGCGAACAAAGGTCAATAACCACAATAGCTTAATGGTTGATCAATCACAGATGACACTTGAGACAAAGTCGTCTTAACGAAAGATATCTCAAATAAAGTTGCTTATTAATAAAGAGTAAAACTATAAAAAAAAGTTAATAGCTAAAAAATAGGAGATTTTTTAAGGAATTGAGTTGAGTAACTTTTTAGAAAAAAATTTGTAATTATCTAAAATAGTTATTAGTCTTTTATCTGGCAAATAGAATTTAAACTATATTAATATGTGGAAAGATATTGTGAATTCAAATTTTAATTTAAATTAAAACAACAAACAATATTGATTTAATTACAAAGTTCACATATGCGAAGAAATCATAAGTTCAAATTTTTTTTCTAGCAAAAACTAATACATTAACCATAACAAATGACATATAAAAAATTTGAAACAACAAGCTAAACACACTCTAAAGGTCCATTAAGAATAAAAAATAAAAAATAAAAAATAATTAAGTAAAATTTGAAAATAACATAAAAAGAATCACATTACATACTTATAAATAAATTATAACAAATAACTAAACAACAACAACCTAGACGTACATTTAAATTTTAAAGTATGGGTCTTCATTTACTTTAAAATAATTTAAAATTTAAAAACAGAGAAAAATTGGAGAACAAAAGACACATTTGTTTAAATGTCGATTTAGGCAAGTTGTTTAAACCACCATTCTTACTTGTGTTTAATTGGTTTTGACTTTTTTTAATGAAATTTTTATTTCACCAATTTCTTAAATTTATTTATATCATCAATGTAACAAATTGTCAATCAAACTTACCAAATCAACTGATATAATCCAAAATTTTAAAAACGTCATTGACTTGAAATAAATTGAATTGTTTCCTCTCTTATTCAAAAGGGAAACAAATCCGGTAATAATATACCATGCTCCCTCCCAAAGCTCCTCTAATACGACGCCGTTCTCACGCCGCCAAAACAAATGTGAAATATATCCACGCTAGCAGAAAACCAAAAATATTAGAACCTCTCTGACAAAATAAAAGCCACGTATTCTCCTCGGTCTTCTCTGCCGCGGACCCATCGCGACGAAGCGGCGTCGTTTTGTCCCACACAGCCGCGCACGATTCGAACGGAACAAACACTCCGACTTTTCCTCCCAAATTTCCCTTCGATTTTCCCGAGAAAATCTCGCTCCGAGAAAATCTAGCTCAATCTCTGCTACACTCCTATATCCACAACACTTCACACTCATGGATCGGAGGAGAAACGCTAGTCCGGTGTACGCGCGGCAGTGGAGTGGCGGTTCCAGCAGCACCGGCTCCTCGTCGCCGGCGATGTCCCCGGCTCATCCTCAGTCGCGCCTCGTTTCTTCTTCGGCCTCCGGTCTCTCCACCGTCAAGCGCACGCAAAACGTTGCCGCCAAAGCCGCCGCGCAGCGCCTTGCTCGCGTCATGGCGTCTCAGACCACCGCCGCCGACGACGCTGAGGACGACGACGATCTCGATTTCCGGTTCGGTGCTCCTCCTCCTCCTGCCTCTTTTTCTTCTTTCTCCAGCAGTAACAGGAGTTCCAGCGCTAATGCCACTAGCATTCCTCCGATTTCGGTCGCTAGGCCTAACAGATCTCCTTCTCCTGCGGTAATTCTCACTGCGACTGTTCCTTTTTCGTTTGCGTGATTGTTTCCATGGATTATTTATTGAATTGTCAGTAAAAAACAATAAAACCAAAGATGATGCCTATTCGATACAATTTTGAACTTTCGGTATGTTGTGTTGGTTCGTGGTTGTTAATTTTTTATGGCGTTGATAATGATTGAGCGAGATCGAAGCTTTGGATTGCCACTGTTGTTGCATGTTTGTGGATTGATTCAGTTTGTGCCACCAAGTTCTTGTTGAGCTAATAGGACTTTGATGTTTTTATTAGTTAGGTCGGAACTTTGTAGAGCATACTCATTCGGTTCGTTCAACGTCAGCTGGAAGACCAGCAGTTTCGGTCCGCTCGGCAGCAGTGGTGCCACCGAACAAATCCGCTCTCCGAACGCCTATGGCTATACCTCCTATTGATCCCCCTTCCAATCGGAATAGAGATAAAAGGTATTATGCTGTTCTTTTTCCCCTTTAATTTTCATGGCTTTGATGCTATGGTAATTGATTAGTGATCTTTTATGTTTTGTAGCATGTCCAGATTGAGCTTGTAATACTGTAATTCTGAAGCTGAATTGTCATAAGTTTTAAAGGAAAATGCTAAGGAATGCCATAAGGGCCCTTGTTAAAGATTTTTAAAATAAAAATATTAGAAGAAATGTCAAACTTTTTATATTTTATGAAGTATGAATTGGCTGTTTAAGAATATCTTCTTTCCCAGAAATAATTTTTATTTTCCTTTCAAAGGCACCTGGTGAAGCTACCGAAGATACACTAAACCAATCCTTCATAGTTTTATTTTTTATTAAATTTTTTAGTTCCGTTTTTATATTCTTGAATAAATACCAAGGTACTCTTTAGTTGGACCCTTAAAAGAAACAGACACGCCTGTAAGTTGTAACACTATTTTAGTGACTTGTTTTGGTCATGTTACATCTCCACAATTCAAAAAATTACCACAAAAGATGGGGGGTTGTCAAAAATGGATTTATTGAAATTTCAAAATACTTTAATGTGTGTTTAGCCAATAGCCATCACTCAAGTTCAATGCTCTGTTCCTCACAAAAATCATCATGAACTATCTTCCCATGCCATAAATTTTACGGGCTTTATAGTTTATAAGGAATTTGCACACATGGTCTCTAGTTGTGATTTGGCGAATTTTAACATCTCCACAGTCCACATGCATTTAATTGATTCCTTTTTATGCATAAATGAGCTTAATCCATATTTATTTCTTGAGGTTATATATCTATTTATATCTTTGTTTATGTATGCTGACTGAATGAAGTGATAGCCTAAATAATTCTACTTTGTTGGTCATTAGGAATATTGATGATCTACTCTTGGAATTATAATCATTAGTGATGGTTTGGTTTCAGGTTTACATCAGATATATCTATCAGACCACTTAACTCAAAACAAGATGCAGGGGATCAGCATCAAGCTTCTGCACTCCGTGATGAAGTATATTATTTACTTTCACCAATTTCATTTTCCAAAAAATAAATCTGATTATCCTTATATTGGCTACGCTAATTTTTAAGCTTTAAGTAGATTTTTTTTATTGTAATTTATAAACGATGAGTTTCGAAGCTAATTCACATACAAATGTTGCAGCTCGATATGCTACAAGAAGAGAATGAGGTTTTATTAGAAAAGGTATATTTTCAATCACACCCAACGTCAGCTTTTTGTTCATGTTATGTGATGTTGAATATAATGCCTGATTATATTCCAGCTAAGACAAGCAGAGGAAAAACGTCAAGAAGGTGAGGCCAGAGCTAGGGAACTTGAGAAACAGGTAATTTTTCATAGATATTAACTAAATTATGAAACCTAACAATTGTAGTTTTAACATTCATAGTTTCGGTACTATATTTTGCGTATTTAGTATATTTACAACAGTCTGCAACTATGACCGAGTTTAGATAACTAACTCAATAGACATTTATAAGAGAATAAGGAATTAAAATGAATCAAACTTATAGTTCTTTCTCTCATAAGTTCAACTTATGCACCTTGACTCTTTTAGAAGCTGTCAACTAACTTCCCCAAAAATTGAGTGCATAACCTAATTTTAAATTATGGAAGATGTTTTGTAGGATCCAATTGCATGGCAAGACTTGAGTCCCAATGTCCCACGTTGGAAGTATGAGATTTTAGTTAGTGTGGGGTTAATCTTAGAATTTTGGTTTAGGGCCTAAACACAATCCCACAAAACCAACTTTTAAGCTGAAGACTGTCCAAGCTTTAGAAGTTCTATTTAAGTCATGTCTCTAGTCAATTGGGACTAAATCACATTTGAGGCTCTGCAATTAGGGCAGCCTCTATAAAGTATAAAGTTTAAAGAGGCCACAAGCCCACAACTAAGTGGATTAAGAATATCCACAATTAAGGCATCTTTCCAACACTCCCCCTCACACCCATGGCTAATGCAAGTGGCCTAATAATATATTTAAAATAAGTTCTGATACCATATTAGAATGGGTTTATACTTAAAGCTTAACTGAACCCTATAAAACCAACTTGTAAGATTAAGATTGCCCAAGCTTTATAGGTTCTCCTTAAGTCATATCCCTAGTCAGTGTGGGACTAAACCACCCTTCTTGAGGCTGTAATTAGGTAAGTCCCAAAAGAGGCTACAACTAAAGCGGACTAGGAATGACAGCAGTTAAGTCTGCGGGCTTTCCAATTACAATGGCTAACTTTTGAGGTGTGGCTCTCTGAAGGTTCTTATCACTTAGTATCAAAGACTACCACCATGTCTCAATTGCAAACGAGCAGTGTAAGTGGTGACATTGGTACTGTAATGTTTGCTCGTGACTAGTCAAAGGGCTATTGCCTATTACACACCCAACCTACATGGGTGTTAGGGCAGTGATGTGTGGTAGTATGTTAGGATCAAATTGCAAGATATGGGACTTGAGTTTGGCATTAGAAGTATGGGATCCTACAGTGTGGTATCTAAGGAAGGGCTTGCTCTCCTACTACAACGGTCTAGCTTTTATGATGTGACTTTTCTCAAGATTCTTATCAGTATGATACTATGATTCATTTTACCCCCTATTTTTCTCCTATTAGTGCCTAGGGAGAAAGCTATCCAAATTGGGCCTATATGCACTAAAATCTATTTCACTATATGCTACTATATAGTTGTTGTTCATTCAGTGTGCTGAGTTTGCTGATATCTTTATCCTTGTTTATTTTGACTCTGTCAGGTTGCTTCCCTTGGAGAAGGTGTATCCCTGGAAGCTAAACTGCTGAGCAGGTCAACAAGCTTTAAATTTTCTTGTATGCTTGTCAGTACTGAAACTATTTTTGTTTTAAGATTATGATTTTTATCATATATTTGCAGGAAGGAAGCTGCTTTGCGTCAAAGAGAGGTATACTGAAACATTAGATGTGGCAGAAATATGAAACTAATGATGGTTGGAATTTTGAATTTCTGTGATCACCCATGATAGACAATGCACTATTCCATCTCCTCTAAGTATTAATATCAAAAATGTTTTTGACTTTCCGAATTATTTGAGAAAAATGAACATATTTGTGCAAAGGAACATGAAGCAGAGACAGTTATTGAGCTTGATAATTTTTAAAGCTCCTAGGGGCTCATCAATGTTGGTTCTTTCAAAGATTGTCCTTGGAATACTCAATATTTTTGTACAGGCTGCTCTCAAGGCTGCTCAACAAACACAGAGTGGGAGAGATGAGGATATTGCAGCCCTACGAGTGGAAATTCAGGTATTTTTGAAAAGAACATACATTCCCCCTTTAACTGTACCATACATCTGCTCTGATAAATTATTCTCTGGTATAAGTTTTAGCTATCTTTGTATTTGTCAGAACCTAAAAGATGATGCTGCAGCAGCTTTGGAACAGCAACAAGAAGCTGAAGCTGAAGCAAAGGCTCTTCGCACAATGACACAGAGAATGATTTTGACCCAAGAAGAAATGGTTTGTGTTTACGATTGAAATAAGATTAGCAAGTCCTCATTTCCCCATTTGTCCTATTTATCTTTTAATCTGACTTTTAGGAGGAAGTTGTCCTGAAGAGATGTTGGCTAGCCCGCTACTGGGGTCTTGCTGTGAAACATGGTAATGAGATCTCTTCTGCTCTCTACTTGTGGTGGAAATAAACACTTTCAATCTTTAATTTTTTTTTTCCTTTTGATTTGAATAACCACAACTTAAAAAAAATTGGAGAAGTTTATTTTGTAAAAGTCTGTTCGTCTATTACAATAACACAAGTCCTTATAATTTTTGTGACATGTTACTTCTATGCCTTTTAGGCATATGTTCAGATATAGCACAATCCAAGCATGAACATTGGTCTTCTCTAGCTCCTCTTCCTTTTGAACTTGTCCTTTCTGCTGGACAGAAGGCTAAGGAGGAATCTTGGAACAAAAGTGAGTTTAAGTTGGTTCTCAAAAAATTCATTCAAGATATATATCTCTGAAATTTTTTACAATGATGTCTAATTAAAGCACATGGATCAGGTGCTGACGGTTCAGATAGGAGCAAACTTGTTCGTGATTTAAATGATCTTGCTGGGGAAGGAAATATTGAGAGTATGCTCTCAGTTGAGATGGGTCTGAGGGAACTTGCTTCATTAAAGGTTCTCCTTGCTTTTTCTTATTTTATTTTAATTAGAGCTGTGTGTGTTCAGTTATTTATCACACTATTCTCTTGGGTATTTTTTATATAAATAATTATATTTTAATAATTTTTACTCCTTTTAAAGGGCAAATTTCAAGAACACAAACTTCCACAATATGAATTTGGTTGAATTTTGATTTCCTATCTTTTGGATCATTCCAGTGTTATATTCATCCTTTATTTCTTTTCCTTATTGAGTTCTAAAAGATATTTGATCACATCTTTGATAGAAGGTGGACTGTTGTTTTAAGTGGTCCTCGTTTTACTACAATGCTTATACTTTGGATTAATAATAATACATGGTGTATAATCTTATTCTATACCTGTTATACTAAATTTTTTTCCTTCTCTCTACCTCCCCTTCCTCTGGTCTGTTTTTTGAACCACTACAAGAACTCATTGCCCCTAACTGCTGCTGGAGACAATTTCCAGCAGCGACGGCAACCCTCTTTTTTTTTTTTTTTTCTTTCTTCTTTCTCATGATGATTTCAACCTAAACCCACAACCTCCGTGGTAAAAAAGATGTACGACAAACCGACAACAAAACTGAAAAAGGACTCAACTGTCATAATTCTCTATAATAAGAAAATCAAATTATTTCTGATTTGATTGAAACTCAGATGACTCACTTCTGATGTGTCTTAATGCGAGAGGTCATGACCATCCCACCAGTGGCACTGGTAGAACACCTCCACCTCGTCGTGGGTCTTGAATTCCTGATGGCTGTTTGGGCAGGGAATGGTCGAGGCAGGAAGATGGACAACTTCTCTCTCAGCCAAGTTATGGTAATGTAGTGATAATCTGACAGAATCGACACAGTTAATGTTGGTGCCAAAAACCATGAATCGTAGAAGTCGCCACCACTGTGCAGACTCATACTGTACTGTGTACTGTACAATGTGTTTGGAACAACAATGATGTTTTTGGCGGACTGGAGGGAGCATGAATAGTAACCCCATTTCCAGCAGACCATATAAGGGGAAAAAATGGTTGCGAAGAAATAATCTCATAAGGTCGATGTAGGATATAATTATAGAACCTTAATACATCTAACTTGTCGAAACAATAGAGCACCTATATAAATAGTCACCCGTAGCCTTTGGCCACATTGTTATGGTTTTATGCTATAAGAAAGATGGGTTGAATAAGATTGATGAGTTACATGTGTAGTAAAGGAGATGCAATGTTGTAATTAGGGAAAACGAGAATGTGGTGTGGAGGAAATGCCAGGGGTCTAGAATGTTATAAGGGAGTGAAATTGCTTTACCATGGACAGCTGTCATGTTTTGGATGGTGAAGGGATTTTTTGTGTGGGGGGTATCTCTTTTTTCTGCAACTTTTCCACTTTTGTATGTTGCTGCTTGTTTTCTGTACAAGAGGGGCTTCCTCTGATTGTAAGGAGCTAGCATTCTCCACATTTACTCCTCTATAGTAAATTTTAGCTACTATCATTATTTTATAAATTTTTAATTTTGTAGGTTGAGGATGCTGTTGTGCTAGCATTAGCCCAACATAGACGACCAAATTCTGTTCGGCAGTCTGTTTTAGGTATTTAATATAACATCTTGTATCTTTTTCAAATGGCAGTTCTTCACTTCATTTGGTTCGATACTTATATCTACCTATACAGTTTTACTATCTCTGTCCCTACTTATGAGATGGTGTTGACCAAATTACATCGATTTAGAAAATGAGTAAATTTAGGTTTTTTATTAAATTTGTAATATTTTTTCAAATTTACTCTTAAGAATATTGAAAAAAGAAAATATTTATTAATGATCAGAGAGAGAAAATAAATACTCTTGATAAGAAAACAACTAGAGTGTTTTAGTAAAAGAATAGTTAATACAAGATACATTCTTATAAAAGGGAACAGATAAATCTTAAAATTGTCTTATAGAGTTAGGGACAGAGGTAGTACCATATTAACGGAGGTTTGTCTTTCCTTTTTTTATTCAGTTTTGGTTGTTCATGTTTTAGCTTAGTTTTACAGTTTGTCATGTGCAGATGTCTAATTTGTTTAAGAATTCTATTTTAAGTAGTTTTAATTTGTGTACACATTTTTTCGTAGTAATTTTCCCAAAACTGTTATTTTGGAACTATTCCAAAACAGGCTTGTTTAGCAGAAGATGGTTTATATTATAATGTTATGTTATTTATTTTCAGATTCCAAATCACATGGTGATGCCAAATATTCAGAAGCATTTGGTAAGAATCAAGTTGTCAACTTTATTTTAGTGTTTAATTGGATGTTTATCTATTTCAAGTTTTGGTAACAAATATGTTCAGTTTTTATTTTGGCATATGTGATCTGTATAGGAGGATGAATGCTCATCTATGTTGTAAATTGCATGGTATGTAGTCAGTTATACACTCTTCACTATCTGTGAGAAATGTAAAAGCACCCGCCTTCTACACAAGCTAAAAGGCATAAAATATTTGTGTATACTCTTTGACAATAGGAAAATGTATTTGGAAATACTTATTATACTAAATGGACAATAATGAACTTTGAACTATTTAAACTCTATTGATTGGGAGACCAATGACTTCATGTGCATTTATGGATTATATTAAAATTAACCAGACATGGCTGCATTTAGCTACACTTCATTTCTACATGGAAATGTGTCTTGCAGATGACCTGCTTCTTTGTTGATTTTCTGTTTCTTTGTTTCCTCCAGCATTGAGTGAAGAGGAAGCAGAAGATGTTCTTTTCAAAGAGGTCAGTTGCTTTTTATTTGAATATTCTGATATTTGGCACTATTCTGATTTGTCTTCCAAAATCAGCAATAAGGAAAATCAGTTAATTGTTTTTTTGCACTTTTATTCGTTAACCATAATTTTTTTTAGATGAAATCTTACAACGAAGGCTCCCAAGTAACTGGCTTTTTGATGAACAGTTTATGCAAAGTTGTATTTTAAGTATAACTACTCTTAAAATAGTATGTATGCATAATTTGATATGATTTATAGTAATAAACTCTAAACATTATAGGCATGGTTAACCTATTTCTGGAGAAGAGCTTTATTTCATGGTGTGGAAGAAGATATTGCAGAAGACCGGCTTAAGTTTTGGATTCTCCGCAGTGGGCAGTCACCAAGTTCACACGATGCTGTTGATGGTAAGCTCTCGTCTTTCTTATCATGATCTTTTGTTGTTCCGAAGAGAGCAATAGTTTACCATGTTAAAAGTAAGCAAGCATGAAACTACAGAGGGATTGGATTAATATTATGTGGTTTTTGAATTGTGTGTTATTCGGCAAAATGACATTTTAATCATTTATTCTGCTTAATAGGACACTAGAAAAATAAAAAATCTGATATTGGTTCTCAGTCTCAGTCAGCTATATAAATAAAAAATGATCCTAAATTGTTTAAGAATTGTTATTTGGTGGAATTGAATCTATTCATTCGATTCTGGACTAATTGTTCAATTCAGCATTTAGCGATGGAGATAATCCATGTTTTTTTAGCCTGTTTTGTGACTGATCTGACCCAGATCTGCATGATCCCGGCTGCTGAAAACTTTGCAATTATTTTTCTATATAACCAGACAGGATTAGCCGATCTTTTAAACAAAAAAGGTTTCTGTTTTGCCCTCATTTTTAATCCGTTTTCTTGTTTTTGATACTTCCTCTTCGTAAGCTTCTGAATGTTTGTTACCCTAACTATGTTGGTTACTCAAGTGTCAACCTCCGTATGGGACTAAAACAAAGCTTTATATTTCAGTTTGGTGGTTATTGCTTTTTGAACCAAAACTAAAATCACTGCGTTTGACTCTTTTAACGGTAGAAAATTATTGTAACGGACTAACAGCTATATAAATATCAGGCTCCTGAAAATTTTCTAATTATCCGTACCTTTTTCATATTGAGGAAAATGCTAAGCAACTCTTAATTTTTTGTTAGGCAAGAAAAGTGGTGAGAGGAAAAACAATTAGAAAGTGAGATGATATTTAGGTTGTTTGGTAGGAAAGAAATTGAAACGAAAAAAGAAAAATATTTCTTTCCTCTTATTTGATGGAAGTACAAGGAAAGAAAATATGTGCAAAATGATATATAGTATCCTATATGAAGAATGAGATGTCATATGAATAAAATTATTTTTATCTTTTGGTAAAAATAATTCGCTCCTCCCCCCTTTTTTGCCCAATATTGGACAAATGAAATATATAGCTATTTCCCGTCTTTCCTAAATCCTCCCTCATGAAAATAACAAACCATAAAGTATATAACATTAGAATTTAAAAGTTTTTATTTAAAAAAAACAATGACGTAGCTGTGATTTTAGATGTATACGGAAAAATTTAAAGAGAGTTGGCTGTTATTTTTTAAATACTTAATTTCTATTGCTTTTAATGCTTAATTTTTAAATCCTCCCTCTCCTTTGCTCATTGTGCTTGCTATCTAGTTGAGCGAGGTTTGTTGGAGTTGAGGAAGCTGAGCATAGAGCAGCAACTTTGGGAAGCATCTCGGAAGGGAATTGATCAACTTCAAGGGTCAGCAGATGCTAATCATAATCCTGCTACTGCTACTGATTCTGATGCCTCTTCCTGATTGTCTCAGCTCCTTAGTTGTTAATTGATTCTTTGTCCTATATGTATATTTTTGTTTTGTTTTCTACACAAGTTCACTCTGTAAAACATCTCAAAATTATATTCGGGAAATACAAAGAAAGCAAGAATCTTTACGTTTCACGAGACACACTGGGTTGTAATAATTAGCAATCCACATAAGACTTAAATTTTCCCTATTCTTTTAAATTAAATTTTGTAATTTGGGAATCTGAGCTTGTTTGTTTGTTATAGATGAAAGATGCATGAGAATAGTAGCCTTAAGTTTATCTGTTTTTTATTTTTATGTTTTTGTTCAGTTATCTTTACATCAATTGAAAGCTTGAAAAAGCTTCCTGTCCTTGAAAATTGTAATGTAAAATAAAGGTGAATAATTCGATGTTGAAGTTGTTTGAATTTTGAAATGTTAGACCGTCCTTTAAGTAATACGCAACACGAAGGACGAGACATGATTTTCCCTATTTCGGCGTTGCAAATTGCAATTCAATTAGGTCCAATGGCATGGTGGTGTTACCGGGATCAAACATCTATAGTAACTAGCGTGAGAGTTGGAGAATATATCATGCCAGTATTGAATAACACAATATCAGATTTCTTTTATTTAACCACCACACCTAAAAGAGAAAGAATTAATAATCATGGTAATGGCAATAGTTTTTAACAAACGATACAAGCCCATGCCTTGAGCTAAAGATTTATCAGGAGCGTGCTTTTGCTTGCAGAAAACATGGATACTCTAGTCGTTCACGTATATTATGGATTCTGAGAATATAATTCAGACCTCAGATGGTGCTCTACTCACGCGGGGTCCTGTTCTGCTTTGTGGACAGTGGACGCCAATAGTGGCTGGTGCATAGCAACCCGGATCATGAAAAGAAGGAAAGCCTGCCCAATTTAATAGTAAAAGTTGATGAGCTTTTTCTCCACTTGTGTATTTTATGACTATCATGAAAAGGACCCTAATTTTGAGGGAGAAAACTAACTAAATAAAAAAGGGAAAAAAAACGAAGATTACTCACCAAAAAGGCATGCTTTTGCTCTACTTGCAAGAATTCAAAAGCAGACTACAGGCTTCACTCGCACCCTTTCACACATTTCCCAACTCTGATGCTCAAAAGTCATTCTAACCACTTCTACATGGTTATAATATTCATTCATACCCTTGTGACATAATTTTTCCTTAGCATTATGAGCACCTACTCTTCTTTTAGCTTTTTGTTTTGGAGTTGGTTAGGAATGGAGTTTTGAGTAATAGAATATTTTGACAATGAGGAGATGAACCCCAAAATCAGTGACACTAGTGCTAGTAATGATGAAAAACCTGAAATCTTTAGTAAAAGCTGTAAAGGTAGGGACCATTTTCTTCTCTTTTACCAGTTCTTTGAGCTGCAAATACAACAGAAGCACAGAATCCACCATATAAATCTTGATCAAATTTGTCATTTTATAGTTTGTTCTTTTTTTGACACTCACTATCTTGCATTTTTTCTTCTGCCTTGTCTTGTGGAAATAAAATAATAACCTATTTATCCTTGTGGTTAGAGTGGTCCAGTGACACGGTTTTGTTGAAATTATTATAGCCTTCAACTCTAGTTAGATGGGGTCGATTCAAATCACTCCAAATGTTAGCCAAACCGTAAACATCCATAAATTGCGCTGTTACATATAGCTAACAACCAATATACAACACAGTTTGCATAGTTGAAAATTGGAGTGGTGAATGAAGTAAGGCCCACCAGAAGCTAGCGTGGACAGGTTTGTGGCCCCAATGGGGAGCATGTGGCTCCGTGGAGGCTAGCATGTGAGTTTGTAAGAAAAAAGAAATATATATTGTTGATGAATGGAGATGGGGTTGTATTTGCTTTTGTATCACCAGGACAAAAAGATTTTGGAAAAAAAAAAGAATCAAAGAGTTACCTTATAATTATAAGAAAAGCCTTTTCACATCTGGTCAAAGGGAACAAGCTCTTTTCCACATAAGTACATAAAGATAAGTCTTTAACCACCACAGGGAAAAGATTAGACTTTATCTGATTTGATTTCCATTTCTACTTCCACTTAACAATGCTTGGGTTTTTTGTCTATTCAACAACATACTTATTATGGGCATGAAAAAACCTCATCCCAGATCTTACTCATTACTTAAATAAATATTCTTAGCATGAAAGGCAACGGGGAAATAAAATAAACAAAAGGAAAAGTATACCCTCTTCATCACTCAAGTTCTTTAGTGAGGATTGTTTATGGTTAATGATGCATTTGAGTATTCAGATTTCTAGCTTCTCTGACAAGCCACAGATATATTTAAAATTAAATGGCCATTAGAGAAATAAGAAGGCTATATTTTCCTTGGAATCTCCATTCTGTAACCACTTACCTTGTCTTGTCGATGTGAAGATCTTGCCCGTGCTTGCTGATCAAGAAAAACCAATGAATCAAACATTTTTCTTTGTAAAAACAAAAAAGGATCAGTGCATCTCTGTTTTACACCCTGCATATCTACAGCATCTACCCAATATGCTGCTGTGAAGTACTAAGATTTCTCTTGGCCTATGATGAGAAGTGAGAAATAATAAATTTCTTTTAGCTGATTTTCTTTTTAAAAAAATACACATTTTCCTAAGGTGTGAAAAGTAACCCCCGTAAAGCCATTTTCCATGGAAGGGACACATTCCTGTGGGTGTAGTCATAAGGATACAAGTTTTCTTTGTTTTTTCCTAAGTGCAAAAGGGATACAGATGCAAGGTATTTGTTGTTAATGCATGGAGAGAGAAAAAAACAAAAACAAAAACCAGGAACAAAATGTAAAGAAGATGATTTAAACGCTGTAATTTTTTGAGAAGGAATATTGTTGAAGGCAGAACCCATATTCTAATAACCAAATTCCTTTTCACTTTCATGGCAGCAAAATCGCGCTGACTCAGCTTCAAGCACTCCAACCCTTTTCATAATTATCTTTTTGCCACTGGGTATTAGAAAGACCCGGCATACCGTGTTCATTGCCTCTGTCACATCTCTTTCAACACCATATTCAGGCCTGCCATTATAAAGTTAAATTTGTAATCATAATTAGAATGAACAGATCAATTTACAGCCACCTTAGTGGTCCCCCTTAAATCAATATTGCTGCCACCAGTGTCAAAAATACATTCTTTGTTATATCTTTTTTACTATTATTTACAATTTATTAAAACACCTCAAATTATGAAAGACTCGTTATATATGAAACGGGTAGAGATGCATGAAAACTTAAATTTATTATACTTATGGCTGTTACACAAAAAAAGTAAAAATGAAAGAAACCTACCTCATCTTTTCTTTTAACAGGACCTGCCTCATCTTATATGTTTGAAAATTTTAAACTTAAAATAAAGAACAGATCTTAATTTCCATACTATAAAAAAGTTATTGTAAGTATAGTTTTTAAAATAATTATCATAAATACAACAAATTTATCCCATGTGACTTTATCAGCAATAACATCTAGTTTTTTGGAATTAATGTGACTACATAAGCCCCATTTATATATAATTTTCTGGAATATTAAGGATTGTAATGAAACTACAACTGTTTCCTTAAAAAAAGAAAAAGAAAAAAGAAACTACATCTTCAACTGCAATGTAAAATTTTGACTCTTATTAAATTAAATAAAAGGAATATACTAAAAAAATGCGTTAAAAAGTCTTACTGCCATTTCTCATATTGCTATTCATGTTCTCACTAGGTAACACTTTAAATACAGCAGCCACCACTCTTCCTCTTAGTTATTCCTCCTCTCCGCATTTGTGATTGTGAAACCATGAAGTGGTCAGCATGGAAGTCCAAGTCCAACACCAAGGCAATGGTTGTGGTGTTGCTTCAGCTGAGTTTTTCTTTTGAGGTGTTCTGTCACCCTTCTCATGCAGACACAATTGCTGAGCTTCCTGGCCAACCCCACGTAGCCTTTCAACAGTTCTCAGGATATGTTACAGTGGATGACAAGCAACACAAGTCTCTTTTTTACTATTTTGCTGAGGCAGAGACTAATCCAGCTTCAAAACCTCTTGTTTTGTGGCTCAATGGAGGTCTGAAATCTCTTGCTTCAAATTTTTATATTTAAAAAAATTTCTTCATGACTTCGGATTAAATAAGAATAGCTAGCACCAGCAGTACTCAGATCATGGATTATTAAATTTGACTAGTATTTACTTTACTCAGGACCTGGTTGTTCTTCTCTGGGAGTGGGAGCATTCTCAGAAAATGGACCCTTTAGACCAAACGGGGAATTTCTGATTAAAAATTATTATAGTTGGAATAAAGGTACTCTTTTGCCACATTCCATTATATCTGCCAGAATGGCATGCATTTCATTCTTCAACAGATTGACTTACTTTTATGCTGTAGAGGCAAACATGCTGTATTTGGAGACACCAGTTGGAGTGGGGTTCTCTTATGCTAAAGGTAGTTCCTCATATATGACAGTGAATGACGAGGCAACAGGTATTCTTCATTAATATTAGACTTCTGACCCTTTTTTTTTTAATCTTGTGGGACAAAAACGTTTCTCTTTGGAAAGCTTCTTTAAATTCTTTCTTCCATGGGAAAAGGCACGTATCATTTGTATGCTGCTTAAGCTTTTAAAAAGTTGAGACAAAACAGTGATCAATGGTTAAATGCCATGCTAACTTTTGTGTGGCACTTTACATGATTATTCTTATTCTCTACCCAGGCATTAGAAGAATGGCATACTTTTGTATCTGCGTATGATTGTATTGTCCTTAAATAATAAATACTCTCACCTAGTCAGTCATTTTTTACATACATCACATTTTTCTTGTCTTCTGAAACGGTGTTTTTAATTTCTTAAGCCAGGGACAACCTTGTATTTCTGCTACGTTGGTTCAACAAGTTCCCCCAATACAGGAGCAGAGATTTGTTTCTAACTGGGGAAAGCTATGCAGGTAAACGTATCAGTCTTGGGAATTCCGTTTGAAAAGCAGGTTACAGCAATTATTTGTTCTTACACATTGAAAAAGTTACATGTATCAGGTCATTATGTTCCTCAACTTGCAAAGCTCATAATTGAAATGAACACAAAGAACAAGATATTCAATCTGAAAGGCATTGCAGTGAGTGACATCAATGCTCATGCCTCCTTTCTTACATATTATTATTTGGTATTTTCTGATGCCAAAATGGAAATTATGGAATGAATAGCCTCTTTTTTTGAACTGCAGTTGGGTAATCCGGTTCTAGAATATGCGACTGACTTCAATTCAAGGGCCGAGTTCTTCTGGTCTCACGGACTAATATCAGATTCAACCTACAACATGTTCACCAGAGTGTGTAACTATTCTAGGTACGTGAGTGAGTACTATAGGGACTCGGTTTCGCCTCTTTGTTCAAAGGTTATGGGCCAAGTGAGCAAAGAAACCAGTAAATTTGTGGATAAATACGATGTCACCCTTGATGTTTGCATTTCTTCAGTGCTATCACAATCCAAAGTTATATGTCCTCAAGCCCAAGTGAGTGTACTCTCCTTGACTGTCCCTTCTCATACTTCTATTTCAATTACTTTTCATGTAGTATTTTACTTCAGATCAGTGCTTCTCTAGATTGTCTTGTTCATTAAAATTCTTGTGTTGTATCATGACATTGCAGGAAGCAAATGAGAGCATAGATGTGTGTGTAGATGACAAGGTTACAAATTACTTAAACCGGAAAGATGTACAAGAGGCACTTCATGCAAAGCTTGTTGGAGTTCGCAAGTGGGATGTTTGCAGCAAGTAATTCCTGCATACTAAATTTCTTATGGTTTAGCTTCTTATAGCTGATCTTGAAATTGAAAGATCAAAAGTCATAATCAGCTTAGCTTGTTGTAACTTAACTAAATGTAATCGCTGACCTGCATTTGTTAATAACAGCATACTGGACTATGACATGCTTAACCTGGAAGTGCCTACACTCCCTATTGTTGGATCACTCGTAAAAGCTGGAGTTAGGGTCTTAATTTACAGGTAACTATAACCAAAATCTTTTCTTCTCCTTTGATTTATTTGGTCACTTGAACTTTATGGTCCATGCTTATTTTTTAAATGCTAATTAACATGACCATGTGCATTATTCTTGCTTCAGTGGAGATCAAGATTCAGTAATTCCACTGACTGGAAGCCGTACCTTAGTTCAGAAGTTGGCAAGACAATTAGGACTGAATACAACAGTCCCTTACAGAGTATGGTTTGAACGCCAACAGGTATATTATATTAATTAATAAGGTAGCTTTTGGTCCAGTTCTGTTTCTTTTCTCCTTATTCCATTTAGTTTCTGTGCAAGTTATGCTTTTTAGCTTATTCTTAATTAAAAGAAACTGCTTCTATTTTTTCAAAATATCTTTAAAGTTTCATTTGACAGAATAAGTTCTTCTAAAAATAAAAGAAAATCAAGAAACGGAGTCAAATGACGCCTGATTAACTTCTTACAAGTTTGAACTAGTAAGAAACCATTGTGAAAATATTCGTTTATAAGAGGCCAGAAGCCTGTGGACTGATCAATGTGTAGATTATTTTGTCCATTATATAATGTGTAGATTTTTTCTTCTTTGAACCACGTCTGCGTCTGCGTCCACAACAAAAGTAGAAAGCATTTCCGTTGGAAACAATTAGCACCACTTTTATAACATATTTCAAATTGTATGTATTATACCTGAGAAACTAATTCAAGTTAATGAAACTTAGGTTGGTGGGTGGACTCAAGTTTATGCCGACATCCTCTCATTTGCCACTGTTAGAGGTGCCTCCCATGAAGCCCCCTTCTCACAACCTGAAAGATCACTTGTGCTATTCAAGTCATTCTTGGAAGGGAGTTCTTTACCTGAAGCTTTCTGACACACACGCTTTGTGTTTTTATGTGTAGTTTAGATTGTAAGTAACCATTATCCTTTAATACCATATCATTAGCAAAGGAATGTATTAACTGTGCAGAATGTCAAAAAGAAAAGTTGGAAAAGTGATTTTTTTTTTCTTTTTGGTTTTCAACCTTAGAATGTGAGGTTTTGTGTGCTTGCTTGTACTTGAGCTGTCAAATGTAATGGATCCTTGGGCTTGGGTTAAAGAAATTCTGTAAAAATGTCGCAAGAGAATACGGCTTGATGTTATGTAAATTAGGCCCCTGCATGCAAACATAAGTAATGTAACATTTTTATGTCAATATGGTGTCAACAAGTATGTAATGTCACTCAAAAACAACTCTATAAAAGCACATACATAAGTAACTCTTATCAAGTAGCAACCATATTTTAAAGAATTGTATTATTTATATATAACTGTTTTTCTCTTTATCTCCCATATTCATCTTATTCTAATCTTTATTTTCTCTTCTTATGTACAAAAAACTACACAAATTTACTGTACAAATATCATTTCTCTATTTTAAAATCAGTTTCCAATAAAGGAACAGCAATTATATTTACCCTCACCCATCTCAATTTACGGTAACTAAAGTCATTTAGACACTGCAATGCTAATAAAAAAAATCAACAAAATTATAATATGGATAATCGGAAGGTGCATGGATGATGCAGTGTCCATGTGCAGTTTCTGTCACTCGGAAGAATAAGAATATTGTAAGCACTGTTCAGTCAGATGGACTATTTGTAACAGCTTAAATAGTGATCAGCAAAATGTTCAAGAGCCTAACAGTGGTGACACTAACTAAACAAAGGATCTGTATGATCTCACGCATTGGTCATTTCAAAATTAGACATTATTGGCTTTTGAAACCGTGGTATATATGTAGGAAACTGCATGTCATAAATGAAGTTAAACTAGGGATAATTCCTGGTTCAGCAGAAGACAAAAAAAATCTGTACAGGAGAGCATGCACTTAAGGGAACAACTTTTTTATCAGAAAAGAAAGGTGGATTCTGAACCCATTTTGTCCTCTCTGCATAACTCTGCATATTCTAAAGAAACACTATCAACATGCACAAAAGTTGTAAAAATAAAGGGTATAGAAAAAGTCATTTGGTAATTTCACCAGTATGGATTAGATTAACAAACCATTCATCGTACACAAGGGACAAAATACCATCCTTTGTTTTCTTTTGATTTCAGACTGGAATTGTTCCAAGATTTTAATTAGTAAAACATAATATTTTAGCATTTCCGTTAGAAGATCTTATTCTATTAATTTCTATATACAATTATATATCAGTTATCCACTAGAAGAAAAAAAAAATTCATGTATCGACCCATTTTAGTGTTAATTTTTTTTTTCATACAGCATTTTTTTTTAATAGACAAGGAGTCAGGAATAAAGGATTTGGCCAATTTGATTTGCTTTTATAAAATATTTATTTAAATAGATTACTTTAAACTGTGAGTTTAGTAAAATTACAGTTAACATTGTGATTTTAAACCCTAAACACTATATAAAACTGGATATCAGAACTACGGTTTTGATACAATAATCATAAGTTGCAATACTTAAAAAGCAAAAACTATAAAATCACACGTCACACTTACAGTGACACGTCTTTGTTATACAAACGGTTATGATTGCAGACACGTCTTTGTTATACGAACGGTTATGATTGCAGACGACAATTTTCATCTTGATAGGTTGGGAATTGACAATCCCAAATATCCCCCTCATACCTTAAAAACTAAAGGGAAACAAGGTAAGAGTGAAAGAATAATTACACCAATTTTTAACTTATAAAACCCTTTCAATGTAACCAAAGAACCTTACCAATCACACAAAATTTCTCTCTCTTAGAAGAATATAATATATGAATTCTCACACCTAGTCTTTGGTCTTTGACTGATGGACTCTATTTGTCTTAAAAACCATGACTCCCCTTATAATCTATGAGGAATAACTTATTTTGGTGTAAAATATTTTATTTTTCAGTTTACTTTTCATATACATAGTTAACTATTCATAACTATTTTAATAATATTCATAGCTCTTAACTCTTATTATATTTCTCCCATAATTTTAAAAATTACTCTTATCTTTTTATTTTTTTATTTTCATTTATTTTTATTTTCCACCATCATGTTTCTTAAATGACATACCTAATTACAAATACAGTGTGTTTTCACTAATAATTACTAAGAGTCAATTTATTTCATGTGTAAGTAAAAGTATAACAATAATGATTAAACAAGTAGTAGGCATTCACAAGTTATTATGTCACATCTTTGTAACTCCAATGCATTGATTTTAACCTTTTTAATTGGTATAAGTTGTCTTCAAACTTTCAACCTAAACCTTCTAACTAAGTATAATTTAATACCGATCTTTTAGGTTAATATCATCTCAACTCATATCAATGTCACATTTGCATGGCATTTTCATTTTATTGAGATTTTTTTTTTTAAATTTATTTATCAGTCTAAGATTTTAACTATTTCCAATCGTACCCCTTTGTATACACGACTGACTACGTGACTTCGTTCATCGACAGCGCAACACTGCACAATAGCTAAGTATGTGTCATTTCAAACCACCCAAAAGCATTAAGCATGTATGACATACAAATAGCACACCATGTATGGTTGTTTTAGTTTTGCAAAAATTATTTCAAAAAGCTTTACAATGGCAAGTTTCCATTTCCCAACATGTGTATTAAAATAATTAAAAATAGCAAAAACAAAAAAGAAGCATTGAAAAGGAATAAACAAAATAGTGAAAGGATGTATAGATGTTGAAACCTGAATGAGCAAGAAGGGTAAAGAAACCTCAAAGTTCCTTAGAAGAAGAAAAAGGGCATGAAGGTCTTATCGAAAAAGTTGGGTGCCACAACTTAGTTAGTCATGGATCCCTGGAATCAGTATCATACTACTGTTTTATAAACTCCTGTCAAATTTATAAAACAGTGAATAGTATTTAAATATTAAAAATATATTTGTGTGATTTTGTTTTTCAAAATGATATTTAAAAGAAGTTTTTAATTTTTTAACTTTAAAAATTAAAAAATAGAATAATGATAATAATTTTGTTTTTCAATTTTATATTATTTTTTTGAAATTTTAAAACAAAAGAAGAATATGTTATTTTTTTGTTTTTTATTAATATACTTATATAAATATAGATGATTTTTTCTATTTTCGTATCTTTAAAATAGTTTTTAAACAACTTTTATCAAATAATTTTTTTTTCTTTTCTTCTAATATCAATTCTTAAAAATTATTTTTCAAAAACTAGAAAAAAAAAACTAATCAATTTGTTAGATTTTTTTAAAATAAGTTCTCTGAAAAATTAATCCCTAATGATTTTTCCGTCATGTAAAATAAATTGATCCTAAAATGTTGTAGATAAACAGGTTAGATAACACTTTAGGACCAATTACACAAAATAATGATTTAATTAAGTTTTTAATTTTTAAAATCTGACTAAATTTAAATTCTACTTTTGTTCCTAAAAATTGATTTTTTTTAATTCTTCCAACTAACAAAACTGGTATGCTAATAATTGACATTTTTCTATAAAAAATTAAAAATAATTTTTTTCATCCTTAAAATTTGACTTTATACTGTTTTTAAGGACTAAATTTTATTAAATTGATGGAAAAAAATATTTTCATTTTTAGAAACAAAAACTAAAAGTTAATCAAATTTCAAACACTAAAAATGTAATTAAGCTAGGGAGATTATCTAAAAACTTATTTTAAGAACCTAATAAATGCTAGTGTTTGTAATTTTCAAATTACAAAACTGTTTATATTTTAGAAGAAAAAAAAAGCTTTTTTTTTTCTAAATTTCAACAAAGTTCCCAAACATCATCATTTTTTCCAGAAACAACTTTTGGAGGGGAACAGCTGAAATAAAAATATTTTAGTTGTTCCATACATACTTTTACTGTAACTAAATAAAATAAAAATTTCTCAACATTTTTATGTAACATCTACTGCCTGACATATATATTAGAATTACAAGGTTCGCCACAAAAGTCACATGAGAGTTAAGAGGATGATGAGAAAAAAAGTATGGAATCAAATTATATTTCTTCTTCTAACAAAATAATAACTTGTAAAATTTGGGAGCCTATATAAACTTGTGGAATCAATAGTAAGAAACCATCCAAAACATCTAACATTTTGATATAATTTTTTTAATTTACCATCTCAAAATTTATTGAAAAGAATTTGACAATTATGCTTGTAACTAACATTTACGAATAAAGAAATGATGCAACACAAATCAATGTCACGTCAAATAACACATTAGTGCCCATTTATGGTGTTATTGTTTTGTAAAGACAAGTATCATAAAGGGTTCTATTAATACTTTGTATATCATGTATCAAAACATATGTTTTTAAATCCGAAAGATAAAGTTTATACAACTATAAGGACAAAATGAGGAATCTTTTTAAGAAAAAAATATCTCTTCAAATTATAGTAAACATCATTAATGCAATTTTAAATACCAAGAATAACAAATTAAAATAGTATTTATAAAGAGTAAAATGAATAATTTTCACTAACAAGAAGTAAAAGGTATAATCATTCAACTATAGAAACAACTTAGTAATTTTTTCCTTTTTTATGATATATAGTTGGTAATTGAATAGTTGAATTGTTAATTGACTGATTATTTTTAAAATATTTTTTAATTAACTAAGATTCAATTTAATAATTATTATATTTTTTATTCTTGGTTGAGAGAAGGGAAGGGAAGGGGAGAGAATAAATTTCATTGGAGGGGAGGAAAAGGGAAGAAACTCAAATTTTTATCTAAACATTATAATTGATTAAAAGGGAAGGGGGCATATTTCAACAGGGATGATGAGAAAAAGAAACTATGTTTTATTTTATTCATAAGGATATGAGAAATTTTTTTAAAATTAATTTATTTTTGTATCTTTATAATTTAAATTTCAAATAATAAGTAAAAAATATTCTAAATTTATTTTTATATCTTTAGTCATTACAATTTAAAATTAAAATATTCTAAATCACATTTCTTTCCCCAAAGTTTTTCAATATTAAATGGAAGCAAAAACTAGTTCATTTGAGGTTCTGCTCTCGTTCACTTTTCTAAAACTAAATTAAACAACTAACATTTAAAAATATTCTTATCTAAGATTGCCTTTAACTTTTATAACTTTTAACAACTTCACATAATCAATGGTTCATATTAATGTTGGAGGTGGTTTGGACAGAGATGTGATTAAAAGGACACTTTCATTCTCCTCAATCCAAGAAGAAGTGAGTTATTGATTAAGGATAACCGCTGAACGTGATTAGTAATATTAGACAATATTAATTAATTTTTCTAATTATATAAAGGTACAAGGGCAATATTTAATAAATTAAAGGTAGAGATTTTTTTTTTGAGATTGAATGCATTTCAAAATCAACAAAAAAAAAATACAATTTTATATGTTTTTAATATAATATTTGTTCTTTTAAATTCTTTTTTTATAAATTAAATATTAATTTTTATTAACCGTGAGTATCAAATCCTTTTCTATCTTTGTTCCTTAACCAAAATCACTTTATATCTCTTTCTCTTCTAAATTCTTAACCAGCAACCCTTTACACTATTAACATTTTCCCTACTTATAGAAATCTTTGTTTGAACAGAAAGGGAATTAGATGAACAATAATAATTTGTAAAATCTACTATGTTTTTCTCCACTTTAATTCAAAACTTTTATTTTTCTTATTTTTCTTTACCAAACAAGATTCATTTGAGCTGAGGAGAAAGTAATGACTACGAATTCGTCCATGTGAGGTGCGGCCCACCTGTCCAAAAGTCAGGATGTAACATGAACATCCTTAAATTTAGCCCACAAACTATGCATTATAATTTTATTGTAAAGTTGACCATACAGCCTTACTGATATCTAAAGTTAAGTTAATGTATTGAACTGTTGACTTTAAGTCATAAGATAAGGGCATCACTGTCCCATCTCATGCTAAATCTTAAATCCAATACTCTGTAGAGAGAGGCATTATTTGCTCAAACCTCCTTATCGCCTTTCCTTTCATCTTCAACTTTACTACTTTAATTATAATTATTCTTAACTTCTTATATCTATATCCATAAGACGCATTTATTATCTTGAACATCTCAAATAAAAATCAACATTACACTTTAAGTTTTTAATATATTTACTTTGAAGCATGATTATCAAACTCACAAGTTTAATATTTTTTTATTTAACTCGTAAGTAAATTTTTTATTTAATAAAATAAATTAAACTCGTTAGAATCTATATAAATTCTCAAGTTTATTTTTGAGTCGCTGAGTCAATAAATTAGTTTGTTGTATATATATTTAAGATTGAATATACTTTTAATTTTATTTAGTGTGTCATTTTTAAATCAAAGAATAAATACTAACATCAAGCATTCACTTTTTAACAATATGAAATATCAATAAGAATATTCTACTAATATTATCACTTTTAAAATTTATTTCATAATAATGTATTATTATACTTAATCATTTGAGTATTGTGAAAAATATGATTTACTGTTTTGATTTATAATGTTGTTGAAATGTTTAATTGTGTATATTATTTATAGATATTATTTTTATATAAAATAAATTTTTTGAGTTTATCAACCTCCGGTAAATCCTTTTGAGATTGATAACCTTACTTTGAATTAAATAATTTTTTATTTCTATAATATCATGTTAATTTTAAAATACAAATGAACATCTTTATTTTTAATGGTTGAAAAAGCTAAAAGACTAATACAATATTAATTGTGGTAGAAATTAATATAATTAATTGGTTAAGACTGGAAAAAGATGAAAATTTTTTATTATAAAAACCATCTTACACACACACATATAAACCATCTTTCACCATCTGTAACGTGTCTGGGTCATCTCCACTGTAAAATGTTCATTATCTACCACAATGTAAGTTTCGTATAGTTTGTCACAGTTCAGCAAAAGAAAAGTGCAGATAAAAAATTTTAAAAAATCTTTCTTATCTACCCAACAACATTTCTGAGAGTTTCTCACTCCTCTTACAAAAAATTGTTAAAATGTTTCATTACATAACCAATTATTGACGACCTTAACTTTGTTGACACACACTGTTTTCTTTTCTGTTTTCCCTCCATTCTTGAAAAAAATCATTGGAGCAGTTAAAATTGGTTCCCATTCTTCAAGAACCAAATTCTTTATTTTACATCAAAATCAAAGAAGATGGCGAAGGAGCAGCAAAAGCAGGACCCCGCGGCACTCACCAACACTTTGCAATACCAAAACCAGGTTTATACCCATTTTCTCTCTTCACTCTAAAACCAGAAATAGTAACTGGTGTTAATCTAGATCGTGTTTATATCAGTACATCGAGTGTCTGTGATCTTCAAACTTCATTCCTAGTCCTAACCCATGTAACTTGATGTTCTGAAATTTACGTGTGGGGAGTAGGAATTGCAGGATAAAGGTGAAGAGGAAAAGGAGGAGGCTGAGACCCCTCTGCCCCTCAGCGTTACTTCAAAGGTATATTTTGCAATTGGGTTCTCTCTGCATTCAAAAAGATTGAAACTTGTTTGGTGAATGCAGTTTTTGTACATGTTGGGAGACATCACTGCGGGGCCTGCGTTTATGTTTACGCAATGGCTCCAATTAGTTCGTAAACGCACTTCTAACTGTCGCACCTCTGGCTTCCCTCACCGTTCTTCCAGCATGCCTTCTAGGTTCTTTCCTCATTTTTCTTCCTCAATAGCTTTTGTACAATTTTTAATATTTGTCATTAAGCATGTAATGTTATAGGCTGGATTACCACATGTTTGGGTCACATAGCAGAATCAATCCTTTGCTCCAAAATCTATTCTAATTGGAAGCTCCAAGGAGTAGCTTTCAAGTTAGATTGGAATCAATTCTAAAAGTTGTTGTCGTGTTTGGATGAACGTGTTGACAAAATTAATTTTGAACGAAATTGATTTTTTATAATTGATTATGATTAAAGTTAATTTTGAGATTATGTGATTTATGTTTGAATATTTTTTTGAATGTGTATATATATCTAAACATAAATCACATCATTTCAAAATCAATTAAATTTTTTTTTAAGAAGGGGAGCAGTAAAGGGGGCATGTTGGAGGAGTTTCTTTTTTGTTATGAATTTAGTACTTTTAGTGAGATGGTTGCTAAGGGATGATTTAATTTGTTTTCAGCCCGGGGGAATCTATTGAGGATGTGAAAAATGATCAGCAAACAGAAATTAGTTTGTGGGAGAGGCTTGGTAAAGCTGAAATGTTGGACATTGAATCGAGCTCATTTTCTTGGGACAGGCTCTCTTCACTTCACCACACTGAACACACCAGCATTGAGCATTCTGAGGATGAAATGAACCGAGCTCTTGAGGTTTGTTTTCTCTATACCCTTGTTTACTGGCACAAAATGTATCATGTTTGATGTTAAGGATTAGTTGTGTCAAATGCAAACAGCTTCGGTGTTTAAACTCCAAACAGTTAGATATGCACAGATGAAAAACAAGTGAATATGTGATTTTTATTTGAGTATGTCAATAATCAGTATATTCTCTTTAATCTTTAGAAAGAACTTTCTTTATGATATAGCTTTTGTGCAATATTTTTTGCTATATGCTTCCATACAACATCAATTCGAGAAGTTGTGCCTTGGTGACCTATTGATCATGGGTTTGAGTCCAGAAATTATCTTTGCATATGCAAGGGTAAAGGTATGTACTAGACCCTTCCCCATACCATTACATAGCGAGAAGCCTTCGAGCACCGGGGCATGTTAGTTAGTTTCCTTCAGCATCAACACATTCTGTTAATTGATTTGTTTCGGCATTGAGCATTTCCTGTGTGTTTGGGTTGACTTGAAAAATCAATGTTATGTTGTAAAAATTGTGTGTTTTTGTTTTTCTTTTGAAGTATAAAAGCATGTGCATAAACAGTTTATTTTCATTATCTATAGCTCAGTTTCTTCTCAGTTGTTTGTACATAGGTAACAGTAAATTCTGGAGGGGTAGTCTTCTTTGCCATATTCAATGGCCTTGAGAGTGATGATTCTTTTCTAAAAGAAACGGCAGCTGTTATAAAGATATCATCTTCAAGAATGGCCACACAATCTGAACGTCTTGGCTATGAATTTGCCAAGTGGTTGGGAGTCCAAACTCCACAGGTTGTTCTCTTCTTTTTATTTAATTGAGTTTCATATTTTGTAAGCTTAGGGTATCACACTATATATCTGGCTTATTCATCCTTTACTTTTTGGTTACAAGGCTAGAGTTATCCACAATAACAGTTTAGAATGGATCCAAATAAAAGAAGCAACAGAAAAGGCAAGAGATGCAGCAAGTTCTGCAGGTGATGAAATTGGTGAAATGACGTGCACAGAACTTTTGGAAGCACTTGAACTTAGCCGATGTCTCATGTTTATGAGGTATGATTCAAATCTAATTTTAGTATTTGTTGATTGAGCCTGATGTGATACTTTCAAATTGTCGCATGCAATGTTATCATCTTGTATCCAGGTTAATGCAACCATCCAAGAAATAACATTTCTGTATAAATTTCAATATAACAATGACAGATTTTGGTAATCAGCAAGATATAACTAACTATTTCTTGTGTCGTAGTGTACTATATAGTGGAAGTTGGAATAGTATGAAAATGATATTATTTTTGTTATGAAAAATCAAATCCATTATCACTATTTCCAGAAAAACAATGGAGGCAATTAACATGGTGGGTAATCATTTAGTGCAAAAACTTGGCCATTCCTCTACTGCAAGATAATTACTTTTGATCATTTGTATTATTCTAAAGATTAAAGATCCATCACGTTCTTGCAGTTATGTGCATGGTTCACCCTTGCTTGAAAGCTCTAGAGAATTTGAATCACAGGAATACGCAGAACGAACATCAGCAGCCCTTGGCAGGATAATGATGCTGGATCTTGTCATCAGAAATGAGGATAGGCTCCCTTGCCGGCTTCTTAGATGGCGTGGGAATTCTGCAAATTTGTTATTGGCTGAAAAGATAATACCTGCAACTACAAATACGACAGGAGAAACTTTTGATTCTGTTATGAATCAATATGAACCGAGGATGGGTAAGGTACTTCGAAAAGAAAAAAGGTCAACTTCAGCCGATAGTAAATTGAATTCTCATAATTCTGTACTGGTTTCACAAGTTTCTGGTCTTTCTGACATCAGCTTTAAAAGTCAAATGTCATTAGAATCAATTCCTACTGGCTTAAACATTGTGGCCATTGATTCTGGTGTTCCTCGTCGACCCCCTGCTGGAAAACGTGCAGAAGACCAGGTTAATTATCCTAAGTTGGTCGAGTTACTACTCAATAGCTCTGAGTTTTCTTCTAACCTGTTACATGATATAACTGGAGGCAGGTTAGGATGTCCTCATCCAGAAGATACAAATTCAATAACTGATCTACGTGCAATTGATGTAACATCAGTAGTTCATGTGTTCCGTAGTGCTTTTCGTGCTGCTCTTAGGGATCTGCAGGGATTCCATATATTCCTGCTCACACTTCATCAAAAACTTGATAATTTGTTAAGATTATTTATGAATAATATAGGCAAGATATCATCAGGGGAGTCTGAAAAGGAGGATGCAGTGTTTCCCGACTCACCTTCACCAACTATTGTTGGTAATTGTCCCTCTCCATCTATTAAGGAGAAGCCTTATAATGATATCCGTCCAGATTGTAGTGATTCAGAATCTCAAAGAACTGCTCCAAGGGCATCATCATCTTCAGCAAGTAGAGATTGCTACGACTCTCCTTCTGTATCAAGAGACGGTTGGCATGGAAAGCACTCTAAAGGAAGTGCAGAGTCACTTCGTGGTCTCCGTTTGACAGCTAAGCTCCGTGACTTACATAAATTTGCCAAGGTTGGTCTCTAGGTTACATGCTTTTGGTTCTGATAATGCAGTGCATATCTTTCTTTTTTTGGATAAATTATAAATAATCGTTCATTGTCATAATGATTGTTATGCAAAGTAAAGATAATTTAATTGCAAGTCTGTTTACACACAATCAATTAATGTGGACAGTATATAAGCACTTGATTGGTTTAGTTTTGTTTTTTAGTTTTTGAAAAAGAGTTTTTAAGAATAGTTTTCAAAAACTGTTTTCAGAAAAAAAAGAAAAAAAAACTTGTTTAGCAAGTTTTATTTGAAAACTGTTTTGAAGATGTAAAAATAGAAAACTTGTTCATATTTATTAGAATTTCATTAATAAAAAGCAAAAAACAACATATTCTGATTGTATTTTGAGTTTTCAAAACAAAAATAAAAAATTGAAAAGCAAAACTACTTTCAGCTGTTCTTGTTTTAAAAACTAAAAAATTAAAACTGTTTTCAGAAAATACTACCTAAGCAAGTTTTTTAGTTTTTAAAAACTAAAATACTGAAAACGGTTTTATAAAACTATTGCCAAACAAGCACTAAGACTCTGACAAGGATGTACTCTTGTTGCTTTTGAAAATGAGAGCATGAATTTTGATGATCAGTTTCAGTTATTTTATTTTGGAGAAACGGGTTACTCTGACCTTTTGCTCTTGTTATTGTATCTAATTGTTGTAATCACTGTGTGATGAAGTCATACATCTCCGGTACATTAAATATGTGGGTTTCCTAATTTCCTCTAAAATGCTTTCTAGTACCATATCCGTATGTCGTTCGTGTTCAAATGTCATACACAATCATGTACCTCAAGAAGGTAAGGGCGATTGACATAAAAGGTCATAGAAATGTTGTAACTAGCTGTCTTTGCCACATAAAACTGCATTTTACCACACATTCCCTTTTCATCATCTGTCTTATACTTTATCACAATTTCCAGGTTGACTCAGAATCTAATAAAGAATTGGAACAGTGGAATGATATGCTTAAAAATGATGCGGTCAAGCTATGCTTGGAAAACAATTTTAACACAGGATTTTTTGAGGGTAGTGATAACAACCTTGCTGTTGATGCATATGAACTGAAGGTATCTCAATTTAATCAGTATGAAGAACTAATATGTTGAACTCATTTCATCCATGGATACATGAACAAAGCATTTACTCTGTTGACCTTCAGATCAGACTTGAGCATATCCTTGAGAGGATTGTATTGATATCTGAGGCTGCAAATACAGAGAGACCATCGGCTGTTACAAGTAGTCTGTTCATTGGTGGAGCACTCGCTGCAAGATCTACATACACACTGCAACGTTTGGGAATCACTCATATTTTATGTTTGTGTACAAATGAAATTGGTCAATCAGATTCTCAATTTCCTGATCTATTCACATATAAAAATTTCTCTGTAAGTTGCACTCATGTCTATTTGTTACCCCATTATTCTCCTGACTTATTTGCAGAGCTTATTGTGAGAATCAATTGACTTCGTGTTAATGTCCAACCCTGTTTATTTATCATACATGCTTTTTATGCAGGATTAATCGAGTCTCTATGTTGGATTGGTGCTTTAGACAATTAGACTTTTATTTGTTTCTTACTGTAATAACATGAGTTTCCAATTACTATTTGATGTCCTTACTTCCATTCATTCAGAAAATTCAAGTTTAAGATGCATGCTGAGGAATGGTTTTCATCTCCTACACAACCATAAACCATTACATGAGATATCTTTGGGCTTCAAGAGTAGGCAAAACACTAGTTTTTAATTTTTATCATAGCCTAGCCAGTGCAGTTGTGCTAAAACTGAATGTTTTTTTTATGTTTAACGGGAATCATCGCAAGCAAAAATGTTAGCCAGGGGTCATAATTAGGTAAACCTCCAAATGCTCAACTGCCAGCCCATGGGACCGTGGTGGTCTTATCTTCAGTCCAGTATGTAATTATGTATAGTTTACAACTTGAATATATAAATAGTTTTACTGGAAAATGGTTTTTGACAAAAACCTATGCTTGTAATTGTGAATATTTGTAATTTTCTTTTCTGATAATTCAGGTGTCAATTGCATTTTTAAAATTAGGTTCTGTTTGGAATAATTCCTCACATTGGTTCTCTTCAATCTCCCATTTAAAGGTGTGCGACAATGAAGATTCTAACATCAGCACAATATTTGAAGAGGCTTGTGATTTTATAGATAATGTTGAGCAAGCTGGTCAGAGTGTTTTAGTTCATTGTTTTGAGGGGAAAAGCAGAAGTGCCACTTTGGTCCTTGCTTACCTGATGCTCAGGAAGTAAGTTAAAATATAGATACAATCTTTATGTACGATAATTGAATCTGGGGGGTAGCTTTGGAGCTGACCCTCCATAATCAATCAACATGACAATTGTAATTAAATAACTGAACCTTAATAGCAAATATTATTAGATACAGGTTTTCAAATAGTGAAATATTTTTTTCCATGATCATAGATTGTATACACGGTTAGGTTGCTATGAAGTATTATTATTCAGTATGTTGAACACTTGCAACTCTAAGTTTGTGTACCTTGATGGTTAATAGAATTTCACTGCTACTAAGACTTGGGAGGACAGTTAGGAACTAAAAGCTTTTTGTGATGTAGGAAATTCACTTTGTTAGAAGCATGGAATGCTCTAAAACGAGTTCATCGTCGATCTCAGCCTAACGATGGTTTTGCAAAGATCTTACTTGAACTGGACCAGAAACTGCATGGGAAGGTTTCAATGGAATGGCAGCAACGGAAACCAGTGATGAAAATTTGCCCCATCTGTGGGAAGAATGCTGGACTAAGCAGTAGCTCGCTTAAACTACATCTTCAGAAATCACACAAAAGGTTGTCATCTGGGAGCGTAGATAGTGCAATGACAATGGAGATCCAGAAGGCATTAACAACTTTGAAGATTAGCCGTGGTGGGAGTGTTAGTCCCAATCAAAGGCTGAGTGTTAGTCCCAATCAAAGGCCGTCTCATTCAACGATGGATGCATAGATTTATCTTGCAAATATTAGGAACTTTCATTCAAGAATATATTTAGTGGGAGTGAGAAAAATATGGTTTGGAAGATTCATTGCTTCTAGTTGGATACTAGGATTCTATTTCTTGATGTGTACATTGGATAACTCTCGGAAAGAATTCATTTTTAAATATGAACTGGTTATTAACGGATTTCAAATTGATTTTTTTTTCCAAGACGTAGGAGGAATAAGAGATTGGGGTAATTTTTTAAGGATTGCACTGGTTATTGTCGTTTTAATTTTGGGGTAATGTTTACGTGCGTTTACCTAGAAGTTTTTTCAAAAGAAAAATATGAAAAAAATTAAGTTTTTTTACAAGTTAAGATTAACTTATACATGCTATTTTTTAAATGTTTCATTTCATATTTTTATATATCTTCTCTTAAAAGTGCTTTTAAATAAATTTATCCTGAAGTCTTGGTCTATTAATTCTATTGTGATTTGTTAACCACTTTGATGCTTAAGACTTTTCACATAAATTAACAAAATTACTCATAATATTTAGTAAAATATTCTTACTCTTTACTTTCTATAAATGTATTTTGAAACATTGCAACAGAATAATATTTATTAGAAAGTAAAAATTATAATTTTAATATTTAATTAAAATTTAAAAGTCAATCAATATAAAAAAAACTGCATGCTAAAATGACAATCAATATACAATGAGGGAAATATATTTCTTTACTTTAAAACTTTTTTATCAATTTGTATAAAATATAGAGAAAATATCAACAATATAGTAGACTTTTGAACACATTTTATTGTTGACTGAAATCTATTATCAACACAAATTTGTAACATCTAATGTCATTCCTCAATTAAATTATAATAAATGTATTTTATCTGTTGGAACGTCTTATCCCATAGTTTTATAACATGACAAGACACACACAAACAATCAAACATATATATATATATATATATATATATAATTTTATATCATCATTTAAATCTCCTCTATATGATGAATTATAATTAAATATAAAATATTTTACCCAAAACACACTGTAATAATATCTCTGCCCGTGATCTAATAATCTCAAACCTGGATGCACTTTTTGACAGTAAAAGCTGATTAACTCTCCATCCACACAGAATTTAAACTTGTGCTTATAGATGATATGATCATTTGTCGTATTTAAATTTACCTAATTACCCTGAAACTGTCATTATCATGCAAGAATTTTGTCATTACAAGCACCGCATTCTCAAGCAATGAATGCGCCATAACGATCATTTACAATAATGCTAGGATATAATATCATAGTGAGAAAGCAAAAAACCCCAGCTTCCGACAGAATAGTTCATTGATGTCAGAGTTATACCAAATATGGCGCTGATTTTCACCTCCCCAAATATCCTCTTCTCAGATCCCTGGGTAACCCCTTTTCTGTATTTGTTTTGCTTGGTAATGGGCAAACATTATGAGCCTACCAGTAATCAATTAAAAGCTTTTGGTACATTGACAAGTAAACATACTATGACTATGGTTTTAAACAAATTCAAGTACAGAGTATTAGCAAATTAACCGCATTATACAGGAAGTGCCTCTGGTAAGGACTCGGGGGCTCCGCTGCTACCATTGAGAACAATCACATTACCGTCAGAGTCAACATCCACTATAACAGAGTCGCCCTCTTTGATCTCTCTAGCAAGCATCTTCTCAGCCATGCTGTCTTCCAAAAGTCGCATTATGGCTCTTCTTAGAGGCCTAGCTCCATAACTAGGATTATAGCCTTCCTCAACCACTCTGTCCCTAAATCTTTCTGTCACCTGAAGTTCAATATCTTTCACCTTTAGTCTATCAAACACCTCTTTGAGCATTATGTCAGCAATCTCCTTCACCTCCAATTTTGTGAGTTGCCTGAAGACAATCATTTCATCCAACCTATTCAAAAATTCTGGCCTAAAGTACTGTTTTAACTCCTCAGTCACCAAGCTCTTGATTCTGTTATAACTGCTATCCTTCTCATCATAGTCCAGATCAAATCCAATTCGTCGCCCTCCTTTCTCAATCACACTGCTTCCAACATTTGATGTCATTATAAGAAGTGTGTTTTTGAAATCAACGGTTCTTCCCTTACTGTCTGTTAGTCTCCCATCCTCCAGGATCTGAAGCATCATGTTGAATACATCAGGATGGGCTTTCTCAATCTCATCAAACAGTACAACAGTGTAAGGACGACGGCGAACTGCCTCAGTCAATTGACCACCTTCGGTGTAACCAACATATCCAGGAGGTGAACCAATAAGTTTGGAGACAGTATGTCTTTCCATAAATTCACTCATGTCAAGTCGAATCATAGCTTCTTCAGAGCCAAAGTAGTATGCAGCCAATGCTTTGGCCAATTCAGACTTTCCCACACCGGTTGGACCCGAAAAGATGAAGCTTGCAATTGGACGATTAGGGTTCTTCAATCCAACCCGAGCACGACGGATAGCCCGACTAATGGCCTTTACTGCTTCATCCTGACCAATGACTCGCTTATGTAAAGTCTCTTCCATCTTGAGGAGGCGATCAGATTCATCTGTTGAGACTTTCTCAACAGGAATACCAGTCCAGGAAGAGACAATATGTTGTATGTCAGCTTCAGTCACAATAGGACCAGCATCCCCTGCCTCACTTTCTGCCTTGCTCATCTCCTTGCCTTTCTCTACAAGTGTTGAGATCTGTGCCTTAAGATCCATTTCTCTATCTCGTAGCTCTCCAGCCTGTTCAAATCACATATCATCAAACCACAAATTATTGCAAAAAATTGTGAATTTGACAACGGATCCAACCATTACACTGCCCTTTTCTTTTCCATGGAGGAGGGAACCTTATTACAAGGTTCTTTTTAAACTCAACTAGCTTACTAGAATCAGAAGCCAAATGATAATTAAAATTGATAATAACATTCTCTTAGCATTTGCTTCAGCAAAAGCATTACTTTCCTCAGTAAATGTAATAAAAAAAATTCCTGAAAATGCTCAATAAAACTTTACATGTTAAATCTTCAGTGAGAGACATTACCTTTTCAAAATCTTGGTTGCGAACAGCTTCTTCTTTCTCCTTAATAATCTGCCTGACCTCCTTGTCAAGTTCTCTTGCTTCTTCAGGTAACTGGAAGTACATAAAGTTACAGCCTAAATTAGCTCAATAATAGAAGCAAGAATAGAACTGCTAGTTGAGGTTAGACAAATAATATACCTGTGCATGCTGAAGCCTGACTCGTGAACCAGCTTCATCAATCAAATCTATAGCTTTGTCGGGCAAAAATCGATCACTGCAAGGGGGCAATGTTATCATATATGACAGGAAATATTAGGCTAAGGTATACAGTTAGTAATAAAAAGGATAGCATGAGCATTTTGATTAACATAGATATCAATCTAATGGCTAGATTCTAACATAAATAAACTCATGTAAAACAAGAAAGAGGGTTGCTGATGCTGCAAAATTCCAGTAGTATAACTTACACACATCAGCTTAATTTAGTAGAAAACTAAACATGCAATGTTGAAAAAAAAATGTCTATAACAGCTTAATCAATAAATAACTAGCAGAGAAATGAATAATGACAAACCTGATATACTGATGTGACAGCTGTGCAGCTGCTACAAGAGCCTCGTCAGTATAGCGGAGCTTGTGGTGAATTTCATATCGTTCTCTAAGTCCTTTCAGTATTTGTATGGTTTCGTCAACAGTTGGTTCTGGCACTTTAACTGGCTGGAATCGTCTCTCTAAAGCAGGATCTTTTTCAATGTGCTTCCTGTATTCGTCTAAAGTTGTAGCTCCAATACACTGTAAAAATATTTAAACAAACACTTTAGTACAATCATTATGTAATACATTATCAACCCAGATTGAAACTTTTGAAATTGCCAAAGTTGAATTTTAGGACTAAAAATTCCAATACTTCTTTGAACCTTCAACATGTTACTTACTTCTGACTACAAGCTAGCAACAACTGACTATATATTAGAATTGAGACTGGATGGCTGAGCCATCCACAACAAACCTATTAAGAGGAGTTTGGCTAGAAATTATGGAAATTGCCAATTTTAAGAGAGAGTCATTTAATGACAATTGGAACCCACTAAAATGATTGATTTCCAATGAATTTTAACTAATCATAGGAGAGTTTCAGTCTTGCAGAGGTTTCTGAGATAATTTCCCTAACTCCTCGATCTATTAAATATCTCAATGGTTTTAACTGTTTATGCACACTGAATGACCAGAAGATCATGTATTTTTTTTGTATAGTGTGCTGTTGCAAGGGCAATTTTATAAGCAGAGAGAAAGTATTTTTCCCTTTATTATCAAAATGTATTAGTGATCCCAATAAAATCCAAGAAGCAAAAACTCATCCCTTCTTTACATAGTATATTGACTTCAAGGTCGGAGTCCAAAGGGCAGTAAATCCATTTTGAACAAGTCAGGGGAAAGTACTACCTGTAGTTCACCTCTGGCAAGGGCTGGCTTTAGTATGTTTGCAGCATCTATTGCCCCTTCAGCTGCTCCTGCTCCAATCAAAGTGTGCACTTCATCGATAAAAAGTATTATCTCGTCGCTTTGTTTGATTTCTTCCATCAGTTTCTTCAACCTCTCCTCAAACTCACCACGATATTTGGTACCAGCAACAAGCAGACCCATGTCGAGTGTTATAACCTAATTCATTCAGAACAAGCAGACCCATGAAATATGCATCTTCACCAAAGGATGCCTAGTATAATTGAGCAAAGAACATGTTCACATTTATTCAAGATTTAGGACTTTCCAAATCATACTGAACACCCACAAAATAAGTAATTTTAAATAATATTTATACTAACCTGAAATACCAGTATGAAATTTAATATCACACATTATATGAAAGAAAATGAGACAACATATCTAAGATACTAATTTGATAATTTTGGTGCCATAAAACTCCTTTTGTCAAACATGTAATAAAATGGCACGAATATAACAAATTAACAAGAATGGGAATGTTTTAGAATTACTTTACACAATTCCAGCAAGTTGAAAATGTTCATGGTAGCCAAAATAGATCATGAAACCCCCTAAACACCAATGTTAAGAACAGCAGAGATAAAATGATTTCTACAAACCTTTTTTCCCTCAATTGTTTCAGGTACATCACCGTTAGCAATCCGCTGTGCAAGACCTTCAGCAATTGCAGTCTTCCCAACACCAGGTTCTCCAATCAGACAAGGATTATTTTTTGTTCGACGACCCAAAATTTGAGTCACACGTTCAATTTGTTGCTGCCTTCCCACAACAGGATCCAATTTTCCCTGGGGAGCAGATTAGAAGTTAAAATTTTTATGCACAATAAAGCATAATCTACCACTTTCATGAAGAAAACCATGACTTCTCAGTACCTCTTCTGCTAGCTTGGTCAAATTGGTACCATACTCCTCCAAAGTTGGCATTTTATTGCCACTACTTCCTGAACCAACAGTAGCAGTAACACTGTCAGCACTCTCACCCACCATGCGAATAACCTATACCCATCATTTGAAAATTATTATAAGATTAAACCAGACATTGTGCATGCAAACAGAAGTTTGTGGGAAAAAAGTAAATGAAGGCATAATACGAGCCTGTGTGCGAATATTAGTTGGATCAGCACCCAAGTTTTCCAAAACACGTGCTGCTACACCCTCTCCCTCTCGGAGAAGACCCAGAAGCAGGTGCTCTGATCCAATATAATTGTGACCTGAAAATATCAAGGATTAAGGCCAGAGTTCCAGCAAGCTAAGACGAATATTGCAACTGCAAATAATTTTTCATCCAAAATACAAAACAGCATTATTAAATAAAAAAAATTTAACAGATAGCCTCCAACTCAACTCGAAAGCATTTAAATAGTATCATTTAGTGATAGCACACAGACTATGTATGAACAGGATTTGATTCAATTGACTGGACAGACATACAAGAAGTATGAAACAAAAGTTTATGACACGAAAGAAAGCTAAGTGTTTTGCATCATTATGGTTCATGAATCCTCCTATTTTTTCAGTAACTTGCAGTGCGATAATAATAGGGTCGCTTATTCAATCCCCTGTTCTATCCTTTGTACTTCCTCTTCTATAAGTAGTCAAAACATGACTCCTAGGTGAAACAGATATAATGTAACAGACCAATAAAACCAAATCACTTCTACTTTTTCAGGTTTGCTTACACAAGAGAAACGTCAAGAAAATTACTAAGAATAGCCTGAGTTATGACTAAAAAGGAAGAAAATCCTTTGTTGAAAGGACAAGTGCTTTTGACCATGTATATATTAGCCAATACAAAAAGAATGGAAGAAAGATACAAAGATGATTACCAAGTTGACGAGCTTCCTCTAGTGAAAGTTCCAAAACACGCTTTGCACGAGGAGTAAACGGAATCTCAACAGCCACAAATCCACTACCCCTTCCAATTATCTTCTCTACTTCCACACGTGCATCTTTAAGGTTGATCCCCATTGACTTTAGAACCTTAGCAGCAATACCGGTGCCTTCACCAATAAGACCCAATAGAATCTGCTCTGTTCCAACAAAATTGTGACCAAGACGTCTTGCTTCCTCCTGAGCTAGCATTATTACTTTGATTGCTTTCTCAGTGAAACGTTCAAACATCGCTTTGGGTACACATCTGGTAGCTCTTGCTCTTCGTGAAGATGTTGCAATGGATACCTTAGCATGGAAATCTATTCCAGGTCTCAACATAGTATCCAAAGGATTAAAAGTACGTAGTCCAGAGAAACCTGACATTCTTAATCCATTTGTTCGTAAAGCACTCATCATTTTGGCCGATCTTTTCAATTTTCCCGATCCCTTTTGCTGACCATGCCTATGCTCAGCCACTACACCAGGGACATTAATTGACTGAGCCAACACCCTAGCCATGATTCCTGAATAGCCGGCTGCATGTTTTGATGAAACATATTAGTCAACAAGCAACACACCAGAATCAACAGAACGCAATCAGAAAAGCAGGCAAACAAGTTTCAGGTATACAGAATTAGAAAATCAATATTTAGGAGAAAAATTCATAATGAGAGATGGACACAAAAGATATTTCACAACATACATGATGAATAACAAAGGCATCGCTATTCATGACAAGGGCCCGGAAATCTCAAAAGTTGAAAGAAACAACATCTTGCATTCTTGCCTAAATAGTTAAAAAAAAAAACTCCAAAATCACATTGATTTCAAATTGAATCTTAAATTATTGGGATGAAGTGCAAGTAAACGTTGTACAATGCCTATATTAAGATTGAAACACCCAAGAGGAACCAAGAGTTTCTTGAAATGGTCCCTCAGGACATTGTATCAAGCTTATTACGACAGTAGGGAAAATAAATCCTCATTCAGCTTCCTAACTTGCAAATTTTCTATTTCCTATCTTCAGCAAACCCTAACCAACAGAAAGGGAAACCACGGGCAATAGCCACTTTAGTTTCAAGAAACTCAACTCAAAAAAGGCAAGAGGTATGCCGAGAAGAATGCAGTACTAACAAATCAACATCGAAACCATAACGACATAGGGAGAGCTCGGAAAACTAAATCATTAAAATCGACAAGCAACAAAAATGGAAAGATAAGGCAGCGGATGACAAAATAACTAGCAAGAACAAGCCAACAGTTATGTGTGTCTAAAATTGACAAAATCAAGAAGCTCAATAAATGAATGGATAGGCTCAATAAATTGCAGCGGCACGTGCAAGAACAAAAGATAATTTAAAGAAAACGAAAGCAATTGAACAAACACCGGGGTGTGCGAAAAGGATATTTGTAAAACCTAATTGAAGCAGCTATTGAACCTACGCAACGGAGTAACAGTAACACAAAACAGTGGATGGATGCAAATTAAAATTAAAAAGGAGCTCACGGAAGCAGTGGAGAAATAAGCGATAACGATATCGAAGCGAGAATAGAGGGGAAAGATAAAAATAAGAAGAAGAAAGAGAGAGAAGGGAGAGACCTAAAGTAGCTGAAAAGAGGAAGGGAAAGAGAATATACTAATATATAGTGAGCAAGGAATCAAATTGTGGTGAGAAATACCCCTTGCGGCTTCATCTATTTAATCATTTTTAAATATTATCAAATATTTATAATACATTTATATATTAAATTTTTAAACAAACGCGGCATCCATCTCTTGTTTTTCAAGACAAATCTTTAATCTGTATTCTCTAATCTAAACATCAATCCTTTTTACTTGTAATCTGATGCGTCTGTTCTTTCCAGCTTGTGTCCGCAAACGTGACACGTAGCCTCGGACCCCATCCAACTCAACATTGGGTTTTTTACTTGCACGGACTATTTTGCCCCTTTCCTGCGCCGCCTTAACGCAAGAGATTACCGAATGGAGTGATGTTAAGTAAATTAAGGAAATATCAAAGTCGCTGTAGCAAAGACGTAGACGATACCAGTATTGCTTTTTGAGCTCCTTTCCAATTCCGTTACGGTGCTTATCAATTTGCTTTATGCTCCTTTTTATCGCTTCCCTCCAACCCCAAAGGGTAATAGCAGTAGCAGTCAAAACATTAGACCCATGGATCAAAATGGAAATAACAACCATGCTTTCCTGATTTCTTTCTTTTCACTTTTATATTCTTTTTAAATATTAATAATAAAATTAACAAATTTATTAATGGTTGGTATGAAACTTTTCCACATATAAAATTAATCAATTATATAATTATTGGACCCAAACAAAGTGCACCATAAAACAACTTTGTCTCTTGCTTCTTCTTCTTACTTATACTTTCAAAGCTCAAACTTCATTTCTTATTATTATATAATGGAATTTAATATACTTCATTAATATGATTATTATTTACTTCTTTTTGTACATTTCTACCCTTAAACCGAGGAGTTATATGATAATTTAATATTCACGTGAACGAATGAGAGGATGCAGATTTGAATTATTTCGACCAGCCTTTACATTTTTCATTCTGAGTATATAAAAAATTAAACTTAAGCTGAATATTGTGTTTTTATAATAACAAAAGCTAACAACTAACCTTTACATTTCTCAATATATTAAAAAAAAAACTACACTTGAGCTGAATATATTATGTTTTTGCAATTAACCCGCAGATCCAGCGGAGAGGGACAAATTTTGTAATATAAAGCGACAAGTACCAAGATAGAAAGTGTTTAACAAGATAATGAAGTTTTTAATGTGGTCAATAACTTAAATATTGCTAATATTTTATCTTTTTAGGTTAAGTCGAGATCTCTATCGTAGGAGCATTGATATAATATTATGACTTGTTGCTAAAGTAATACGACATGCTGCAGTAGTTGGGAACTTGTAATTGGGTCCATAACCTATGATATGGGTCAAAAAAGGTTGGGCCATCCTATTGATTGAACCTGTGGGTTTCTTTTGACAATTATAGGACCTTTTTATTTACACTTCCATATTTACTACGTACACCCGTTACCACTTTTATTATAGTTTTTATCAATAAAATACTCTTTTAAACTCTATTTTTACAACTGTGCTTATTTTCAACAAACCTTATCTTCAAACTATCTTAATGTTAAACTGTATATTTGCCATTTCTATTTGTGTGACACTAACTAACCTATGGGGGGGAGAAGCTCAGAAAGGCTAAGTCATAATCAAATGGTGACACTCGAACGATTACGGTTAAGTAGAAACATTACGCACCAACTATTAGCCATACCTTTTGGCATAGTGGTAAGTATTTTTTCCAATAATTTTATTACTGTCCCTATTCCTACAAATAAGAATCAAATCAAATAATATTTTTGTTCATAGTTTAAATATAAAAAAGTTTTACGCATTTAATAACAACTCATAATTTATATGATTTTTAAAATATTAATTGATAAAATTAACAAATTTTTTATATATAAAAGGTTGTGATTGATAGACAGTATTAAAATTTTTACAATAAAAATCCATAAATATTTTTCTCTTATAAGAAACATATATCATTACTTTAAAATCTATTAATTATTAATCTATATTTTACGCTTAATTTATTGTGAATTATATTAATAAGATACTCACTTAATATTAAAAAAATATCAAAATCAATTTTCAAAATAAAAAAATTAATAAAAGTTTATTTATTTATTGACCATATTCATCGGTTAAAAAATTATATCTTAAAATATTAACAATGTCATTAAATACAACTACAATTAAAATCATTTAATTCTATAGATATATATCTATCTATATAAAAGAAATTTTTACTAGACAAATGCTAACACCTTGAATTTTTCCTCTCAAAAACACTTCTTTCTTTCTAACTATTCTCTCTCCTACTTTTTAGTGTTTTTTCTCTTTTGCAATTTTATATTTACACATGCAAAATAATAAAAAAATAGAATATTAGCCAAAAATCTCTATTATTGTCGTTGTTATTACTGTAGTGAAAAAAAATTTATCTAATAAATAAATAATTTTTTTGCAACATTACATTTTAATTTTTTTATATAAAATAATATTATATATATATATATAATATAATATAATATGCTTTAACCAAACACATGTCAACGCTTCCTTAAAGATATAAAATTAGACAATAATATCTAAAAATATATTATAAAATTAGACAACAATATCTAAAAATATATTACTTTCATTCAAGAGCCACTTTTAGAGGAAATTGATGGAAATGAGACATATATACCTGCCGGGGATGAGACAGAAAAGTATATTTGTTAAAATATTAAAATACGTTTTCTTTTAATTATTTTATTTTTATTTAATTTTATTTCCTAGATTAACAAAATATTTTGATTCATTCACATGTTTTTATTATATCAATTTATCATAAAAATTATATTATTATATATAAAACAATTTATCATGTTTATTTTTTTGTTATTTTTTGTAATATAAAAAGTTGGAACTCCATCATTGATTATTCCTATTTTATATGATGCCATTTTTTAAATATACAGTTCTAGGTTGTATTTATTACTATCCAAAAGATTTTCATCCTATTGTTTTGTTCATACTAACCACAAAAAATATAATTTAGACTTTTATAAACAATATACTCACTACAGAAAATTAATTTATTTAACAATAATTTTAATTAATTGAATATGTATTATACAATTTATTTCTTTATAAAATTTGCTAAAATAACCGATCACTCATCGGAATGCATGCATGATATCACAATAATTATTAATTAAAAGTAACTACTTAACTACTTTTATTGCTATTAATATGTGTTCATTATATGCAAAAACAAAGGAAGTATATATAATGTTGGATTTTCTATTAAATTTAAATGTGTTACTTGATATCGTGTGTTTTCTTTTACGTGAAATTATGTTTCAAAGGAAACATCCAGATTCAGTTATTATACAATGTAAAAAAAGTTTGGTTTTTTTTTCACAATTAAAAACAAATATTCTATAAACAAATAAAATTGTGATAATCCTTCCTAAAAGTTGATGATTGTGTTATTTTGTTTGTTATATTTTTGTATGAGTTTAATTAGTATGTGTTCATCGTGAAAAAGAATTTTACATTAATATTTAATAATAATTTTTTGTTTGCATGACTTTTCAAAATATTAATGAATAAAATTAATAAAGTTATCATAAATAAAAAGTTATAATTAGTCATAATTCATACTAATTAAATTTTTTTATATTCATTAACATCCTCCAAAAGTTCACACTTATAAGAAATTTGATTAGCAGGTCTCATCAACAATAAGCATACATCTTGTTCAAATATTTAAATATAATTTTATATTTTTTTTACTACCAAAAATCATTTTTCGAATAACACGTCACAATTTTGAAAAGTAATTTATGAAACTATATTATTGTTTTCGAAATTGATTTCCAAAATCATAATACTATTCCAGAAATTACTTTTAAGATATATTATTCCATAAATTATTTACATTACTGTGAAAGAAAAAAACGGGTTCGTAAAATAGAAAGAAATAAAATATTTTTTACACATAAGAATATTTGTGTAAATTTGCTACCAAACAAAAGTAAAGTGTTAGTTTCAAGAGGTGTAAATAGTAAAAGTATAATCATTTAAAAGAAAAAAAATGTTCAGCTACATAAAAAAACCCGAAAGCAAACATTAGCTGCCTATGTTCACCCAAAATAAGGCTACATAAAAACTTCATATCAAGTATATATGAAATAGTTTCTAAAATTATTTTTTTCATAACACAACAAACTACAAAAGTGACAATCCTTTTTTTTTTAATTTCTAGTTATATCCAAATTTGATAACAACCCACGTTCTTGTAATCTACCCTGTCCGCCTCTTCCTATGAATATAATTTTTTGGTGAAAATGATCTTAGAAAAATACATTTTGAAATATTTTTAGGTATTTTTTTTTAAAAAAAAGGTTGTTTTTAGAAGATCAGATGATTGTTAAGGAATTAGAGATAAAATATTATTTAAAATATTTAATATTATCAATCTACTAAATATCATAATTTCTAATAAAAAGTTTATTAATTTCTTACCTATTGTTTTTAGTGAATTTATTCATATAGATAAAATATTTTACGCTAACTCTAGATTTTATTCCTATAAAATTTAATTCCTAAAATAAACATTTTATTTATATAAAATTTAATCCTAAAATAAACTTTCTACAACATAAAATCCTTTAGATGATCTGACCTACAATTAAAGGTAAAAATAGGTTAGGTCAAACTTTGTCAAGCCTAAATTTGATTTTAGTTTAAAAAATAATATGGTCTACATCTAGTTTATTTACTTGTCCAAGTTTTTTTTTTTAATTTACATAAAAGTCTAATATAATCTACAATTCTATTTAAGGGTGTACTTGTAATAATCGTAAATTAATAATAAAAAGATATATTAAACTTTATAGAATCCACCTTTTTTTCCAGAAAATAATCATGTAATTTCATTCCATAAGAATTATTTAATACAAAGAAAAACAAAGTTAAAAAATATAAGGATTAGAGTTCAATCTTAACCTCTATCCTTCTTAACCTCTATCCTAAAAAATATAAGAATTATTTATTATGTATTATTTTGAAAAACTTTTTTTTACTTACGGATCTCTATCCTTCGTAAGTATATAAACAACTTAATTTTCTTGCCTTCAAACAAAACACACCACTGCGTTTTGTAAAGAAATAATGTTTTTGTTTATAAAACCTTACAATGCACCCAAGCTCTCTTAGAATTGGACGAAAGAAAGGGAATTTAAAATGTTCACCACATACTTATCGTCCAACTAAATTATGATTAGACCGGTTAATAAGCTAAATATAATAATTAAATAATTAATATTCAAACAGTTATAATAATTATAACTATTAGTCCACCCGCACCTCTTGCCTAATTCACCACTTTACCGCACCAAAAGTGGCTGATTGACTCAAGTGGGTTTGTTTTTTAAAAAAATTACCGGTATGGGTCTCTTTTGAAACATATTACCAGCGTGGGTCTGTGTTTGTGGTTGACTCGGTCAAACTGCAACTACGAATTGCGGTTTCATTGCCCCGTCAGCAACGTCATTACGTGGAAGCCAGCGTGGAAAAACGCCCCAGTAAAACCGCAAGTCGGAATTGCGGTTTGACTGGTCTTTGACCAGCACCGTCTTGTTATCCAAGGGGTCAAAAGCAACAGAAAACGATGCACGTAAAACCGCAAGTCAGACTTGCGGTTTGAATGGGGTTTAACCGGCCCCCCCTTTACCCAGCGGTTGCGACGAACGGGTGCGGATATTGAGGAACAGACGCGGTTTTTTAGGCACATAAAACCGCAGATGCGATTTGCGGTTTGAATTAAATAATATTTTTCGTCGTAAAACCGCAAGTCAGACTTGCGGTTTTACGGGGGTTTAACCGGCCCCCCCTTTACCCAGCGGTTGCAAAAACGACGCGTGTATGTACTGACATTACACCGCAGATGCGACTTGCGGTTTGATTTAAATAATATTTTTTCGTTAAACCGCAAGTGCGAACTGCGGTTTGAATTAAATAATATTTTTCCGTCAAACCGCCAGTGCGAAATGCGGTTTACGTGCAGTTGCTATTTAATCCCTCGTCGCCCCACAGAACCGCACAGCCGTTCGACATAGAGAACCGCCGACGTAGTTGCACCCGACATAAAACAAAGGTTTACGTTACAGTCCAATTGTTCAGGTGAAAAACGCAATGTGTAAATTTTGTGTGTTTTTAAATATTTTTAAAAACAAATTGGTTTTATAACTCTATTTTTTATGTTTAAATTTACTTTATTATTTATTTGTAGGTACATTTATGAATATTATGTCTGCTCCAATTGTGACCTTCATTTATAGTGATGGAAGAATGTACGAAGGAGACGAAGGTGTTATTTTTGAAGGGAGTAGAAGAGCAATTAGAATTACGCGTCATATCAGTTTTACTTTGTTGAAAAACAAAATTAAGGAAAAGTTAAAAATGCCATTAAATGAATTTATATCATCTCTAACTTGTAGATTTTTATTTTCTGGAAAATATGTGCCACTACAAATTGTTGATGATGAAGATATTGAAATTATGTTTAATGCATTTGAACAACAAAATAATGTTGATATAATAGAATTGTATGTTCATAAATCATCAGCTGGTAGTAGTTTAGGCACTGCAGTAGACACTGGTATAATGAGTAAAGGGGGGGCCGGTTAAACCCCATTCAAACCGCAAGTCTGACTTGCGGTTTTACGTGCATCGTTTTCTGTTGCTTTTGACCCATTGGATAACAAGACGGTGCTGGTCAAAGACCAGTCAAACCGCAATTCCGACTTGCGGTTTTACTGGGGCGTTTTTCCACGCTGGCTTCCACGTAATGACGTTGCTGACGGGGCAATGAAACCGCAATTCGTAGTTGCGGTTTGACCGAGTCAACCACAAAAACAGACCCACGCTGGTAATATGTTTCAAAAGAGACCCATACCGGTAATTTTTTTAAAAAACAAACCCACTTGGGTCAATCAGCCACCAAAAGTGAGGTGGGACAACCCACTTGTTTGTCAACATTATATTTTATTTTTAAAATATTATATTTTATATAAATAATAAAAAATTACAATAATTAAAACATAAAATAAACTAAGTATAATTTATAAAAAATAATTCTAAAAAGATAAAATAAACTTTGTCATTAATATGTTATTTATTTTTTGTAAAATTATAACATTATCAAAAAATAAAACTAATTATGCAAGATTTACTTTTTGTGGTTTTTTCATTTATTTTTGTAAAAATCATGACTCTTCCAAGAAAATAACATGTATTTTTTAAATGAAGTTTTATATTAACTTAAAAAAAACAAAAAACTATTTTATTTCAAATTTTGGCGGGCTTTTTACCAACCTACCTAATAACAACATGGGTCAAACTGTTTGGCTCATCCTCACTATGGTAGACCAAACCCAACCCATCCCATTTAGGCAACCAAAGACGGGGCGAGTCAAGACAGGACTTGTTAGCTCATCCTCACTATGGTGGGTCAACCCATCCCATCCCATTTACGCAACCAAAGATGGGGTGAACCAAAACGGGATTGGTTAGATTGATTTGTCATTCCTACATTTAAATTAGTGTGAGTATTAATTTAGAATAATATTGAAATAAACTTGTAATTATTATATTGAAAGAAGTAAATTTATTTGAAAATGTATAAAACAAATTAAAACAACTAATAAAATGAAGTAGAAGGAATATTAAAAAAAATTTACCCTTATCTATAAGTTAATGTTTTATCAGGAGAGTCCCACCTTTTCCTTTAATAGGCTAGACTAGGTTGAGTTTAACCTCACTAGACTTGATTATGATGTTAGTTAAAAATATATTGCTTGAGTCTAACCTATGAGACAATTATCTTTTTTCAAATGTTTGACTTACCTTAGTCCCTATATAAAAGTAGGGGTAGACAATGGGTTGGGTCAGTTAGGTTCAAATTTATTTGTCTCAACTGAACAAACCCGTCCTTTTAGACTTTTCATCCATTTTAATGCATAAGATAAAGGTTAAAAGCTTGATTTACCCTTATGTACATGTTTGATTTACCATAGTCCCTATATTTAATGCAGTCATCATATTAATTATTTGTAATGTGTTTTAATTGCTTGCAACGACTACTTGTGACTCCAATGGCTACTTAAGGGGTTTGAGTATGCAACCAGAGCACTATATATAGGGTCTCTAGTTTCCACTGTCAGAGACATCTCAAAGCTTTCTTCTCTATACTTCTCTCATAGCTTTTCCTCTTGGTTTTCCCTCTAGTTCTCGATTTTATCTTGCTAGTTTTCTAGCTTCATATCGCTTGAGAAGTTCTTGTTGTATCTTGAGAGACTTACAGGATTACTTAGATAAGTTTTTAGGGTAGTGACCCAACATGTCTCAGGAAGATCATTTTTGCACCTTTGCACTGGAGTTAGCAGCAATCTAAAAGACTTATTGCCGACCAATTTGACTTTGTTGTTGCCCACTAGATTGTCAATCCTGCATATGAGGTCCAACACATCTTTCCCAAACCTTTGTCAGATGTCTCCAAGATTGAGATTATTGTCAAATCGTTGTTGGATATCTACAAAAATTTACACTACCAAAAACAAGGTAAAATTAAGATTGCTTAAAAAATGTATGCTTATGAAACTAATCATAATAATAATTCCCATACCCCATATGAAGCTTTGAACCTTACCTTTAATTAAAATAATTATTTTTATGAAGAGCAAAAATATTTTATGCTTTAATGTTTGTGAGAAATGAAAATCCTTGTAAGCCTAAGGTTAACTTGGCTAAAATAAGGATAATTAATGTAGTCATTTCTCTGGTAAATATTGTGATCAATATGAGTAAATGAGCGGTAGACTTTAGGGCTACCAGGCACGTATGTGCTAATATAAATGCATTTTCCTCCTACACTCTTGTGGGGTTAGAGAATAACAAGTTTTCTTTGGTGATTCTAGATCTACTCCAGTTTTGGTGAAAAGAAAAGTTCTTTTAAATTCACATCTGGAAAAACATTATTTATGGGTGATGTGGTGCATGTGTCCATCGTCTAAGTAAACATAGTTTTGGTGGCACTGTTGGGAAAGTTGGGGTAAAAGTGACTTTTAAGTCTGACAAGATTGTCATGAAAAAAAATATGTTTATGGGAAATGGTTATTGTGATCAAAGTCTCCTTGTACTTAATATCTCTAAACTGTTTAATGAGAATAAGACATATGCTTATATGATTGATTTGTACGATATATGACATTTTAGATTAGGACATGTTAATTCCTTATATCTTATTAAATTACATTGACTAGGCTTAATCAACTTGCATGATAAACAAAGTAGAAAATGTGAAATATCTTAAAGTGTGAGGGTGTCTACCTAAGGTTATGTTACCGATCTTAAGAAAAAAAAAACCTAAGACCTCTGATTGCATATTTATCGGTTATGTTGAGCATAGTGTTGCATACAGGTTTTTTGTTATTAAGAGTAATGTACTTGATTTCAATACCATCATACAGACTAAGAATGTTGAATTCTTTGAGAATATATTCCCTTTGAAATCTAGTATATATGCTACCTCTAGTGATAGTACTATTGTTGAGCAATAAGTTGAAACCTATAGTGAACTTATGATTGAGGACTTAAGGTGTAGTAAGAGACAAATAATAGAAAAATCTTTTTGTAATAGTTGAGGATGATCCTTTGAGTTTTTTTTAAGTTATTAGTTCATTAGATTCAAACCTTTGGAAACAAGCTATTAAGATTGAGATTGATTCTATAAAAAAGGAATAATACTTGGAGCTTAATAGACTTGCCTGAGGGTGTAAAATCAATTGGTTTTAAGTGGATCTTTAGGATAAAATATAACCTTGATGAATCTATAGATATAAGGCTAGATTGATAGCTAAAGAGTTTACTCAAAATGAGAACATACATTACTTTGATACCTTTTCTTTTGTTACCAGGATTTCTTCTATTAGAGTTCTGAAGCATTAGCATATATTAATAAGTTGGTGATTCATCATATGGATGTTAAAACAACTTTCTTGAATGGTGAGCTAGAGGAAGAGATTTACATGACCTAACCTGAGGGATGCGTGATTCTTGGTCAAGAAAATAAAGTGTTTAAACTCTTAAATTTCCTATATGGTTTAAAACAAGCACCAAACAATGACATGAAAATTTAATGACACTTTACTTGCTGATGGTATTTGTTCTAGTGATGCTGATAGATATGTGTAAAAAAAACTTGTGAAAATGATGAATGTGTCCTTATATGTTTGGATGTCATGACAAGTTAATCTTTGGTACTTGTAATGATATAGTTTTTTAAACTAAATCCTTCTTAGCATCCAAGTTTGATATGAAAGACATGAGTAAGGCAAGTGTGATTCTAGGAGATAAAGTCATAAGGAAGGGAGATAGTATATTACTATCCTAAGAACATTATGTGGAGAAACTTTTTAGGAAGTTTGACTATTATGATTATAAATCTATAAGTACCCCTTATGATGCTAACTCTTAATTAAATAAAAATAGAGGAGAACTAGTTTCTCAAACTCTATATGCCTAAATTATTGAGAGCTTACTGTACTTAATGAATTTCTCAAGACTAAATATAGCCTAGGAAGTAGGTAGATTAAGTAAATACACTCATAATCCCAATAAAGATCATTGGGAAGCACTTGCTAGACTCCTGAGGTATTTGAGAGGTATCATGAACTATGGTATTGAATACAACGAATTTCCATTTGTACTGGAAGGTACAATAATGCTAATTGGATCTTTGATTCAGATGAGACAAAATCCACTAGTGGCTATGTATTTACACTTGGTGATAATGCAATTACATGTAGATCAGTCAGACAAACTATTACAGCTAGATCAACAATGGAATCCAAGTTTGTTGCCCTAAAAATGGTTGGCACTGAAGTTGAGTGGTTGAAAAACTTCTGGACTAACATTCCTTTAGAAATGAAACCAACATCATTAGTTCTATGCATTATGAATTGCAGTCAACAACAGCTGTAGCGAAAAATAAAACTTACAATGGTAAGAATAAACATATACAATTGAGACATAAAGTGATAAAGTAACTGTTAAAGGATGGAATAATTTCCATAGATTTTGTGAAGTCTGAAACAAACTTAGTAGTTCCTCTAACAAAACCCCTAGGAAGAAAAATTATATTAAAAACATAGAAGGGAATGAGACTTAAGCCCCTTGAAAATAGACAATGATGGTAACCCAACCTTTGTGATTGGCGATCCCATAAAGAAGGTTGATATGGGTAAAAATAAGTCATTTGCCAGTTCTGCTAGCACTAAAATTGATATCGATCAACTTCCTTTTAGTCCCTTCCTATGATATAGGAAAGTTCTAGATGTTGCATTAATGAGAGGTTAAACTTTATAGTTAAGATAAAGCTTAGTATTTTATAAAGTTTTTAATGAATTTCATATCTCTTATGGGTGGTGTATGATTTGCATCATACACTTGATGAAATCACCTATATGAGTGTCAAGTGGCACCGCTTGCATGAGATTTTGGCAAATCTCTAGAACACTCATGAATACCAAGTAGGCGCATGGACTAAAAGCGCAACACAGTGGAAACAACAAAAGATTGTGGGGGTGTATTGTGATTAGTACACCACTATCATACACCACGTGTTTTTGGTTCATATAACATAATTATACAAACTACATTGTGTGATAAGTACTACTAGCGTAGGTTTAGCTCATGTAGCATAGTTACACCAAGTCTGATGCAATATATCTCATTTACGAACCGAGCCAGAGATTTCATCTTTTCAAAAGTTACTTTGACTTTTGTAATATGTGGGAGATTGTTGTGAAATTCAACATATATTATAAAGAGTCAAAGTGGTCATTGTACTGTTTTTACCATTGCATTATTAAATTTAATTAAAATGCAACCGTCGTATTAATTATATTGAATGCATTTGTTATATTAATTATTTTTAATGCGTCTTTATTACTCGCAACAACTACCTATTACTCTAACGGCTACCTGAGGGGTCTGAGTGTGCAACCTAAACACTATACATAAGGTCTTTGGTTTCCACTCTTAGAGACATCTTAGAGTTTTTGTCTCTCTACTTCTCTCTTGGCTTTCCCTCTAATTCTCAGTTTTATCTTGCTACTTTTGTAGCCTCAATTCAACTGAGAATTCGTTGTTGTATCCTGTTAGACTTGCAATATTACTCGAATAAATCTTTTAGAACAGTGTTAGCACACCGCAAGAAAATCATTTTTGCACCTTTACACTGGAGTTACCAACAGACCATATATAGATTAAGCCAGAGGTTACTATCGAAGGAGCAAACTTATTTTTTTCCCCTATGTGATATAGATCAAGCTCATCTAACAAAAAATGTTACATATGTTATCATGAATAAGTTGTAACTTGCTTATTCCAAGAAAAATTATTAAATGATTTTGTACCATTAGTAAAATGGTTAAGTTGATCTTAACCATTTAGATTATTGTATAATTATTTAATTAATATAATTTATAAATAAGTTAATTAATTAATTATATTTAACACGTTTGTCAGTTGGAATTAATGACTATAAATAGTTTGAAACTATTTAATATTTTTTTCATCTCCAATACACATACAACACACTATTAAAGAAAATCAAGAAACACACATAACTTGTGGATAAAAATTGTCTATCCCAAATTTATGTTTTACCTCTTGTCTCAACCAATTAAAAAATATTTATATCATTTAATGATTTTTTTTATAAATTTTTTTCCACCTTACTTATTAGTTGGGATAGAGAAAGATCCATGAATTAGAGAGAGAAGAGTTTCCTCCATAACTTGTAGCCATGAATTGTTAAAGTGATTTGTTTCAATAATTTAGAAAACGTCTTTTATACATGTTGAGCTTTGCTTGAAGGCAATTTTAGTCGAAGTAATGATAGAATTTGATTTGCATTCATTATCTATATTTTTGCAGTGCCTAATTGTGGAGAGGGAAGTAAAATGCAACAGAGTACGAACAGTAGTTGCACAGCAATTCAAAAATTTAGGTGGGACGATGAGAGAACAAGCTGTTCAGGAGAGTGCAGAATTCAAATGTTGTTGTGGTTGTGACGATGCATAACCCACTAGACAAGGGCAAATTAACGTTCTATGTCCCATGTTCACGAGGTTAGTGGAGAAATAATAAAGGAGAGTATCTTTCCCTTCCCTATACACACACAACTCACTGCACCTTATTTAAGATTCTTGTCCCACTCCTATTTCTAACACTTTCAGCAAATCATACCATTTCAATTCGTTTTCTTGCATTCAATTCTGCCCCAGTTTTACACATGCTTGATGTAAATTCATTTACATCTTCTGGCCCACCCAAATATCTTTGAATTAGACCAGCCTGTTAAATGCAATTTTATTTTATTTCAAACAAAAAAAAATCACAGCATTTCAACATCCCCAGGATCAATTTTCCTAACAATTTACTTTACTTTTTATATTCAATTGAAGAAAACTTATTTATTGAATATAATAATGTGATGATATATATAATGAAATCTTATTTATTGAATATATGTGTAAAAGTAATACGGTGACAATATGTATAATTAAATTAAATTAAAAATGACTGTCTTCTTGCATTTAATATTTTACAATCGAAATAAAAAGATGATAGATACAGCATATGTAGTAATAGACTAATAGTTATGTGCTGAAATAATTTGGGAAGTAACCGTCCAAGAAAGAAAGAAAGAAATAGATGAGGATGTGTAATGAGGTGTTATAGTTCCAATTGGACAGTAACTGCGGTGACCAAAAAAGCTTCACGAGATACTTGGGAATCTATTACATATTCATCTTCCCTCACTGCTATGAAACATGAATTCTCTCTAGTTTTCTACCATCTTCCTAATATTGGGTCAGAAATACAAAAGAGCACCCATTTTAATGTCAAAAATCAAAATTATTGTGTAGGTCAAACATTTCTCCAAGCATCGCAATCTGTAAGAAGCCTTATCCACTCATTTTTTTTATAGTACAATGTGATTTTTTTATTTAAAGGAATTTAATAAAGGTGTCTGAAAATATACAATAATTCACATATTTTGTTTGATAACTATAGAGTTGATGCAATGTTTAAGGTCTCACTGTGTTTAGATGAAGTAACTATTTATTTATTTAGTAGATTTCGTCTTCAATTCGCTTGTGTGAAATTCTTGGATCATTCCCACGATATTAATTTCCAATCCAATAGTTGAAATTAAATACTCGTGATTTTTAACCTCTTAAAAAGAAAATATAACATTCAATAAACTTAGTTAAACTTGACAATAGAACAAGATATTCAATTTTGAATTTTTAAACTTTAATTTAAGTAGAATATTAATTTTTTCATTTATTTTTTTTAATAATCTACTATTATCCAGATCTATCAACTCACTAATGTCCGTGCCGGTAAAAAAAAAAAAATTGAGTAATGTCTAGAAATGGTAACAAAATTTATGTATGTACTTATGTATAAAACTCGTAAAAATATTTACACAAATAATATAAATGGGTACCCGCCACCCACAGGTAGAGTTTTTTTCTACTCATTTCTTAACGGGCACAGATACGGGTCCGCTATCCACTAAACTAAAATAATATATATATATATATATATATATATATATATATATAAATAAGTTAAAAAATATAATATTTTTGAAAAATAAATAAATTAAAATATTAATTATCAAAATTTATTGATATCAATCTTATTTTTTTATGAAAACTTCATAGTTAATAAAATTATTTATTATAAAAATACCGATAATATAAAATAAAGATTTTATTTGTATTAAATATTCTTATAATATATTATATTAATCTATTTTTAGATCTAATTAATCTTGTAGAAACTAGTATAATTTTGTTTTTAGATTTTTTAAAAAATAAATGATTTATTTAATAAAACTTCTTATAAAAGATATTTAATTATATATTTTTTTTAAAAAAATAATATCCATGGGTACCAATGGATACCTACGGGTATTAAAAAAACCCGCGAATATTTCTATAGCGGTTACTCGACAGATTTTTAGCAGGTAATAAGTGGCAAATTTTTGTAACGGGTCGGTAGTGAGTAATCACTACCGTGTTTACCCTGACCTGTTGTCATTCTTACTATCCTTGTTGGCCCCTAAAAAGAAAAGTGTCCCAAATGCAAATAGGGATATATATATATATATACATATATATAAAGAAAACTATAAAATATTTGAATTTTTTTTTTTGTGATATTTAAATATATTTATAGTACTATTTCTTTTACTAATTACATAAATAAATATAGTATACATTGTACCTCAATTATATTTATATGTGCACTTCTTAAATATATTTTTGTTTATTATTGATTTTTTTTCCTGGTAAGAATTTTATTTCATTATTGAAGAAAAATTAACGTTAGAGACTTAGTTTAAACAATTAAAAAAATCACGAGGACTAAATATAAGCCATTAAAACTACGATGGGTGACTGAAATTGCAAAAAAATAAATAAATAAAAATACGAATACTAAAAGCGCAATTAAATCTAAAATTTTATGTGACATAAATTAAATTTGTATTATTTAAAATTAATAAAATATTACATTATTATAAATGTTGATAGGGCTACGTTATAAAATTAAAAACTATATTTGGAGCTTAATTTCATACACGGTTTGTGTAATGGTTTTAAAATAATGAACCCATTTTGAAATTATCTTGAAACATGTTTTATAAAGAGCTTTATTTCAGTCAAGTGAAATTTTATAATGAGATAATTTTTTTCTCATTTTTCGCACAACATTAAGATATGTATAGCGTATTTTGTTAAGATAGATAAAGACACAAAAGGTTAATTACTTGAAAGAATCAATTTCCCATGTCATACTCATTCACCAATACATAGCCTATGATCATATATAAGTCCATATATAACAAGTCATCCTTCATGTAAACACGTATGAAAGCATGATGCAATATTATTCTTAATGAAAAATGCTAAAAATTAATTAACAAACTTTATAACACATATTTGTATCGTTATGAATTATGATACACACCCAAAATCCATTTAGGTTAATATCAAGTTTATGAACGATGCATTTAAAGAGACCCAATTAGCAACTCACATACGATCCCGAAAATAAAAGAAAGAAGAAGAAAGCAAACAAAAACACCTTGCAGACAGTACGGTGGTGTATTAATACATTTCTACTATCGTGCTAACTTGAACAATTGGACAAGTTGATTTTTTTTTCCCGTACCATAAATAAGCGTTGGATTTTACATAAGAGGACAAAACTTTGACATTCTAACAATTACACCCAATAATATATATAGCCTATAGCCCAGGTTTCCGACGTTAACATCAATTTGATATCGCTAAGCTATTCAGCCTAATTATAAAAGACAATGCATGTGCAATGCATATATAAATTATACTATGAATGGAAAAGTTTCGAATTCAATGATAATCAAACAATTGAAAATATCGAGAACCAAGGGATTTCTTCTTTCTTCTTTTTTTTTATTTTTTGCGTAGAAATAATAGCACATGTACATTTCTTGTGTTTGTAAGATCAAATGAAATCAATACCGTGTAATCATATGCACTGAAACATATGTTTTCAAATAATATTCACGTGTTCATAGTCACAGCCGTATGAGGATGCTAATAAAAAAAGAAGAAGAAGCCGTATATGGATAAAGATAAACTGCATGAGAGATGACATTGACATTCACATGACGGAATAACAAGCTAGCTTCATTTTTTTAAAATACATATGTTTAGTTAGACAAATTAATTATATAACAGATTAATTAGGGAGGAAGAGTCTTTTATTAGAGTAAAACAGATTTGGAAAGTGGTATTTGGACACCCCAAAGTTGGTGAGAGAAAAAAAAAAATCCTTGATCTCACTTTCATTCTCATAATATACGCAAACAAACACGCCTTTTCTTCTTCTTTTTTTTTTTTCTAACACTTGGAGAACAAGACCCAACAAGCACACATGTAGTACCTTTTCTTGGTCACGATACAACCAAAAAAAAATGTAGCAATAGCAACGAAAGAATCACCCAGGACAAGGATTTGTGGTGTTAAATGAGCTCTCGTTCTTTTTACTGATTTTACAAATCTTTCAGTTTTATATTTTATCTATTTTAGAAACTTGTATTTATGTTTTTTGTGATCCTGCAAATTCATGTTAGAAGAAGTTCCTCATCTGTATATCTGGACTCAAGGCCTAACTCTTCAATTTATCCTTAGGAGATACTCATGGACATGTGGCCAGAATTGGTTACTGAGTTATTGGAATAGTTGCCACCATTGTTGTGAAAAAATCCCCATATATCAATCAATTGTTCTAAAATCCTCAACTTTACTAGGGTACAGTTGAATTTTTCCTTTTATAAGATCATCCTTGTGCTGAAATAGAAAATTTATTCAAACATATGTTACTAATATTATTGAGAATAATGAGATACAAGTGATGTTTAACCATTTTGATGCACAATAAAAGAATTCACTTAGATTGTGTTTACATTACACATATATTCTCACCCATGACTATAACTAATAAATTATATATTTAGATTTATAAAATAAAAAATTAGAATTGATATTGAGTTCGATTATAAAAACATAAAATAATTTTTACAATATATAGGTTACTAATTTTATATTAAATTTATTTATATTTATAATAAAAATATTCTAACCTAAATCACATGATTTCAGAATTAATTTTAAACTAAAATAAATTTAAATCAAAATTAATTTTATTAACGCTCATCTTAACACGTATTTAATTTGATTGTAAATACTTTATTTATTTCTTTTTTATATATTTAAGGTTATTGTATGTAAATTAAAATTATTTAATAAAACTTAAATAATATATTTTATTAAAATATTCTTATTTAATATTAAAATTTTTAATGCATATACCACTAATAATAGATATTTCTTAAGACTAAAACATTGAGAGAAATGAAATTGATGAATTATTCAATTATTTAAAATTAGTATTTTTACCATAAATAAATATTTTCTTTGGTACTTTTTATACGACATTATTTTAAAAATAAATATTGATATTTTTATAAGGCATTTTACAATAGTATTAAGTGAAGATAAAATTAGTATATTAATATTTTTTTATTAAATAATTGAATAATTTATTGATTCTATTTCTCTCAATGTTTTATTCTTAAGGAGATTCTCTATTAGTGCTATGCACATTAAAAATTTAAATATTAAAAAAGAATATTTTAATAAATATAATATTTAAGTTTTATTAAATATTTTTAATTTATGTATAATAACCTTAAATATATAAAAAAAAACAAAGAAAGTATTTGCAATTAGATTAAGTGTGTGTTTAGATGAATGTTAATAAAATTGATTTTGATTTAAATATTGATTAAAATTAATTTTGAGATAATGTGATTTATGCTAAAATGTTTTACTATAAATATAAATAAAATTTAATATAAAGTTATTAATTTAGTCTAGAAATTATTTTACATTATTTCAATTCATAATCAAACCAACATCAATTCTAATGTTTTTCTACAAAACTAAACAAATAAAAGTTTATGATTATCATCATGAATGAAAATAAATGTGTAAAATATGCAATCACTAACTAATTTTTATTTTTTATATGACAATGCATTATGATGATGAAAACATGATTTATGTCCATAAATAAGTTTCTACCGTCATGGTTTTTTTATTTTTTATCTTTAATTAGTTGTGTAATTGTTACTCATTGTAGGTAAGAGTGCTGTGTTATATGTATATCTATCCAAGATTTACACTTAGTGTTACATGTGGAGAGAAAAAAAATAAAAACATTGTGAATTTGAATCACTCTATTAACATTACTAATACACTAATTAATACTAATATTTGTTTATTAAAAAAATATTACTATGAATTATTTTTGTTTGTATGTGAAGGTTAAGAAGCTCCAATTGTCAAACCAATGAAAAAAAGAATTTGATTTTTTTTATTTTATCAAAAAGGATAAAACGAAGATTTTTTTTTTTTTTACATAACATTTATCTTGTATCTTTTTTTTAAGCATTTTACCTTGTATCTTTTTACATATTTTTCTCTTTTTATATTTGATTAATCACTATTTATTAGTTATTCCATTTTTATGTCTATGTTCCACTTATGTCACCCCATTTCATTTTGTGGGAGATAATTTTAATATGTTATTTTTTTTATTTCTTAAAAGCACATTCAACGTGAATTTTTATCTTACACGCCATCACATAATTAAATACTTGTTATAATATCTTTAACGTTCAGCGTCTCGAATGATGATTTACCAAAAAACAATGATACACATAACACTGTGTCTATTGCACACCCTTATTTTATTAGTTTATTTACTTTTATGATATGTTTATATTAATTATTTAAATAAATTATAATAAAATATATTATAAAGTAGTACTAGATAAATGGTTAACACTATTTGAGATGTACGTTTAACTTTTTCTTTTATAGATGCACCTAGAATTAGTAAAAAATAAATAAAATTATGCACTAGATAGAAGTTGGGCAACACACTTTGAAGTGTGTGCAAACATAAAACATGTATGAAAAAGAGGCAAAGGCAAACTCATTCAAAATAATAATAATAATATAATTCTTGTTAACACATATACAGGATGAATAATAATAATAATAATTGGTGCGTTAATAAAAGAAGGGAGGGGAACAAAGACGTATACTATAAAGGCCTCCATTCTAGTTGACACACAACAGTAATAAAAATAGAGACAAAAATATAAAAAATATGAGAAATAATATTATATTATAATAAAAATTAAAAGTTGTAGTTGGTTGTAAAAGAAATATTAGTTGTCGGAAATAGTAGGTGTGTTGGATTTGTATCTTGAGAAAATAAAACAGTAAATATTAATCTTGTGTGGGAATGTTTATAGATAAAGTGATGAGTAATGGAAGGAGGTTTAGGACAGCGCAGAGAGATAAAATAACAGTAAAGAGTGAGAGTGTGTTGGAGTTCCACGTGTACAAGGAAGGAAGCAGAAGAAGAAGAAGAGAGAAGAGAGAAGAGAGAAGGAGAAGAGAGGAAGAAGGGATAGAAAGGGTGAGGGTGAGTGTATGTGATCCTCTTCTCATCATTTGGTGCTACGGGGGAAGCGGTGGTTGGTTGGAGTAGTGTAAGGTTCAGTTACAACTATTTCTCTCTCTCTGAAGGGCAAGGGCAAAGGCAAAGGCAAAGGCAATGCCCTTTTCCTTCTGCAACGTCCTCTTCCTTTAACTCCCCTCTTTTCCCCTTAGAAGCAGCCAAAAGGAAAGGGTGGTTTGATAAGTGAAACGGAAAGAAGAGCGAGATAAGCATGATGTCTGGAAGCTGGATGGAGGAACGGCAAGACGACAACACAGGTTTTGGCGAAAACACAAACCGCGGCACGGACGAGTTGGCCTCTCTCTGCGCCTTTAAACCGATGTTGGAACTGGACGAGGAATGGTACATGAGTAACCATCACAACCAAGACATGTCTTTTTCCCCCAACTTCCCAGAGGCAGAGGCAGAGGCAGAGGCAGAGGCAGAGGCAGAGGCAGAGGCAGAGGCAGACAACCTCTTACTGAACGCTGTGGACTGTTCCTCCTCCGTCTTCAACACCCTCGACCCCCACATCCACTATTTTCTCCCTCCCAACCCCAAACCACTCAACCCCTTCGATATGCCCTTTCTTGACCCTCAAGCTTCCTCCTCTCTCCCCTTACCTCCTCCTCACTCTTTCGCCGGCTTTCACACCCTCCACGACCGCTCCAACATTCTCCGCCCTCTTCAATCTTTCCCTCCCTCCGGTGCCCCCCCCACTCTCTTTCAGAAGCGCGCTGCCCTCCGCAAAAACATCTCTCTTCCCAAAATGAAGGACAAGGACACTCACACCCACAAGGACCTCCTCGACGATGCCTCTGCCTTCAACTATGATTCTGATGATTTGACTGACAGTAACAATAATAACACCTCTATGCTCCACCACCCTGCTTCTAAGAACTGTGCCAACAGCTCCAATGCCAACAGCACCGTCACCGCTTTCGATCACAAAGGCAAGAAGAAGGGAATGCCCGCTAAGAATTTGATGGCCGAACGCCGCCGCAGGAAGAAGCTCAACGACAGACTCTACATGCTCAGGTCCGTTGTTCCTAAAATCAGCAAAGTAAGTTCTCTTTCTCTTCCCCCTCTTTACCTCCACTTCATCCAATTACTTTAAAACCCTTCCCTTCATTTGTTTCCGCTGGATCTGTATCTGGTTTCTGTGACATCCCTTGGTTTCGTAGATGGACAGGGCTTCCATTCTTGGAGATGCAATTGAGTATCTTAAGGAGCTTCTCCAACGGATCAATGATCTTCATAACGAGTTGGAGTCCACCCCTGCTGGTTCTGCACTCACTCCTGCATCAAGTTTCCATCCTTTGACTCCCACTCCTCCTACGCTGCCTAGCCGTATCAAAGAAGAACTTTGCCCCACCTCATTGCCAAGCCCCAATGGCCAACCTGCTAGGGTAATCTTCTTTCTTCTCCAATGCCTCCATTTCCTTCCCCTTTTCCCTCCATATCAAACCCATAAGATAAGAAAATAAGAACATCCTTCTATAAGATAATTTCTCTTTTTAATTTCCCCATTTTAACTTATGCATTAACTAAATTTAGCTCGTTCGAAAAGCTTAATTCATTTTTCTTCTTCTAAAAGTGCTCGTGGAGAACTTAGTGTAAACAGGGTTTATGTTTATAAACAGTTTTCAGCTTATTTCAGTGGGCTATTCAGGATAGGAGTTTAGATTCTTTGCAGTAGCAAAACTCACTAGATGAAATCCTACCATTAAAATTAAATAATGAAATAAAATACAACTCCTAAAAAAGTTCTAAACCCCTTAGATGATAATTGTTGGGAACCGTGGTCCTTCAAGATAGCCTATATAAAAACTATTTAGAACTTACATAAAAGTAGTTTAGCCATACATCAATTATAAAAGCAACTTATGTAGTCCAGACAAAATAGCAGGTAAACTTTCCTTGTATGCTTCGATAATGTGGAAGTGAAGTTTGCTTGTTTGGGGGGTGGAAATTGGCATGAACCATGTTCTTATTACCAACTCTGCACTTTAACAATCTTGGGTTAAGTTAACTGGGCTCGATGGAACAGTGGCGCATTTTCTTTGCTATTAGCATGATCTGATACAAGCTTTTATTAATGCAATTATGGTTATACATAGGTTGAGGTTCGGCAGCGCGAAGGAAGGGCTGTTAATATTCACATGTTTTGTGCCCGCAAACCCGGTCTGTTGCTCTCAACCATGAGGGCTTTGGATAACCTTGGATTGGACATTCAGCAGGCAGTTATTAGCTGCTTCAATGGATTTGCTATGGATATTTTTCGAGCTGAGGTAAAACTTTTATTCTGTTATCCACACCTACATCACTTGAAAATCAATTCATCTAGCATCCTGGCTGCAAGGTCAATTTATATTTTTCCTCTATAGTTGTGACTTATGTTATGACATTGTTATAAGGGATATATTTTTCATCCCGTCTGTCTATATCTGGTACCTTGTTATAAAAGATAAAGGGGATATATTTTTCATGTGGAAATCCCTTAAACTTGAGTTTGTTTTAAGGAACCCGACATGATAACTGTCAAGATCCATTATAAAATGCATATGATATTCTAATGATTTCTACATCCATTAATGGCTTAAGGGTCTGTTTGGATACAAGCTAGAAGTGTTTCTGAGAGCCTCTCTACTTGTCAATATAGAATTATTTCCAGAAAAGAAAATTTAAAGTTCTTTTTATCCGCACAGAATAAAGTTCTCTACATCCTTCCTTAGTGTGGTAACGGTATTGTAGTTTCCGCTTCTTAAAGAACATTATTGGTTCTATTGTTGCCATTAAGGTAACGAGAATGATTGAAGTAAATAGGAATTAAAGAGTTTTGACACTCTACTAAAACGTTTTCTAAATAATCTTCCTAATGCTTGACGAATAAAGTACTAAATGAAACCATAGGTTACATTTATTCATAATAACATCAAAAGCATTCATATTTTTTTGGTTTAATGATTAGGAATTTTGGAGGATAAATCGTTATTCATTAGAAAAATTATGACTTGTATGAAAATGATTATTATCGTGTAAAGGCTAACGATCCCTCTCTTTCAGCAATGCAAAGGAGGTCAGGAGGTCCATCCGGAGCAAATCAAAGCAGTTCTCTTGGATTCCGCTGGATACAATGGCATGATGTAACTAGTTTTGACAAGAAACAAGCTAGAAGCTGCCATTTCACAGTAAATTTAGCAAGTTTAATCAGTTTTTGCTTTTAATGTTCACAATTCAAGTGTACGATACTAGTTCTGTCACTGCAGTTTAAGTTGAGGTCGAAGAAATTTTCTCATGAATTTACCCCGGCAGCAGTAGTTACTGTTTGGTACGTTTCACATGTTCATGTCGAACCGAAAGTTGATGCTACTGTCTTCGAGTTCAATTAGTTCAGAGACCATTCTGAAGGCGCGTTTTGACGTTAAGTTTGTATTTATAATTGTCCAACCTATTGTCCTCTTTATACGGTTTTCAACAAGGACAAAACTTTAAAGCGACTTTCTTTTTTGGTGTTTTTCCCCCTCGATTAAGCATGGTCATCACACACTTATAATTATTATCTTCCCTTTTGAACCAAAAAGTAATGAAGAAATTCAAAGAAAAGAGTATCATGCATCTACGGCAAAATTGGCAACATTAGAGGTTTGAGCTGACAATCCACTAGCGGAGCCTCCTTTATTAAATATAAAATTAATAATTGATGAACGGAGCCGCCTTTATTAAATATAAAATTAATAATTGATGAATTGAAATCCTTGGGTCTAATATGGTTGCTAAAGCACCGACCCTGGAAACTAGTTCCATCAGTCATGTGCCTTTTGTGGATACTAATTGACCGAAAAAGACAAAAGCTAATAGACCGTTTGCTTCCTAGAAGAGAGCTTCATCTCTTAAAGGTATCCCATGAAGCGCACACAACCAGTGTCTCATCCCAAGGATTAAACCCAAAGAGAACTCGTTTCACTTTTATATAAAGGGCGCCGCTTTTATACATAATTCGTTTCACTTGTGTTGTGAGGATGGTATAAACAAATGTAAAATTTAATTTAATTATACATCATGCAGAATGGAATTTCCATCTCAAATTATGATTAATAAGAATCAAAATTGAAATCAAATAACGTGGATACCAACCATAAGGCTGCCCTTGTATACGAATTTCATTACATTAAGGGGTTGTTGTTCAAAGGGTAGGGTAGAAGGGAAACAACTATGTACAACTAGAAGGTGGGATTGTTTAAAAACGCAAGGTTGATATCACCCCATACCACCTCGCTCAAAACACAATCGATTACATACTAGCGATTGTATCACTAGGCAGACATATACTACTAATTCCGGGATTTCCAAAATTGGACGGATACTCTTTCTTTTATGCCATCTATATATTGATTCCAAGCAGCCAGCCTCGATTACAATTCATCTTTCAAGTTATGTTTCTCCAACTGGATGGCTTCATGACAGTTCCCTACTTTCCAGCCCGGAATCTGTAGATCACAAAACCAAACGTTACACCATGAAATAATTCCACTACTAAACTAAATTCAAAATTCATGTATTCGCCGGTCAATTTGATGATATAGTCAGGTTAAAACCGTTGACTGAGTATGGGATGCAGAAAGTGACCTGAAAGGTATGGAAATCAATCTAATCATCAGGCGTCAAGGCCATTTTCTGAATTGAACTTTTGATGCAGCTGAGATTTAACATCTTTTGCATCTGCACCTTCACTGGCCGTAACAGGCTGGTTCTCTTCATTTTTTGAACTCAAGGTACCAGGGCTCATTTTCTGGATCTCCTCTTTAGGGTAGATATAAATTTTGCGAACCATGGCACAGAATTCCCTGAATTAAAAATATAGAATTAACTGTCCCATTCTCAAGGTAAAGTAAAACATTTACCAACGAAGTAAAATAAATCAAAATAAAGATCCTTACTGCCATGGATCATCGCCTACAAGCATCATATCACCCTCATTATCGGTGTAGACAATAAGCCAATCTTTTTTAGTCGTCAGTAATTCACCCCCAAATTCAAACAGCTGATCCAATTCAGCGACAAATTCATCATAGCCACTGTACTTTGTAAGGTCCACCGACCTACCAAGTGCAATGCCCTTCTTGTGAACCTAAAAACAAATAGCATGTCGTTAATTCGCCCATTAAACACGTAGCTCTCATTTTTTAACCAAACAGAAAAGAATCTTACTTTAGTGCAGCTCCTAGAAGAACCACTGAGAGCTTTAGCTTGAACATCCTTTGTATGCAGCTGAGAAGTCTGTAATGATCTGTCATGGTCATCACCGACAACTAGATCATCTGCAGGTCGTGAGCACTTCGAGTGTTCTGACTTCTCATCATTTTCAGATGTTCTTTGCTGGTTTGGTGTAAGATGCATCTGACCAGGCTCGCCCACATTTCTTTGTGATACAGAAGGCTCTGGTACAATGTGGCCACTGATAAGAGAGAAGCCAAATAGCTTACAGTCACCATCTTTTGGTTTTGCAGCCTCACAAGTTTTTGCTAATACTGGTTTTGACATAAGCTCTCTAGAACAAGGACTCTGATATTGAGTTAAGGGCGAAGGTGGTGGTGGCATCAAGTTTCCATGTGAATGCTCAACTTTATGACCATGTAGTGCAGGGTATTCACCAAATGCACTGTACCTCAAATTCCCTCGAGCTTGGTAAGTTGTATCACCACCGTGTGCAGGACCTTTTCCATTGGAGTCCAAGATGTTCAATGACAAACTAGAGGGCATTACAGGCCATGGATGAGGCATGTGAAGTTTGCCTTCATTATCCAATGATTGCTTTCTAGCGGGGTACGCTACAGGGCTCATTTGATCCCCATTGACCCCAAAACCTGAAAGAAGATCTGAATATGTAGGCTCATTCCTCCCCATTGACATCCAGCTCTCTGAAACATACCTCCTTGAAGTAGAAACATCAATCTTTTCATCCTCTACTGCAGCAGGTGGCCAAGCAACAGACTTCTCAGCAGTATCAGAGTCATTACTTTCAGCAAAATTGCCTCTCAAGGTCGAGAATTCTTGACCTTGCAAGACCCTTGGAAACCCATTTGCTGGTGAAGGGTCTATACTTACTTTAGATGATGCTGTTAATCGCAAAAACATGGAAGGCCTCAACCACAAATTTTATTTTGCAAATAAAGAGAGGTTACTTGTAAACGTCAAATATCCCAAGCCATTTATCATACCTTCTCGAGTAAGGACGGAAGAATCTGGGGACGAAGGAACTGCATTAGACCGAGGCCTTTTAGGCCTTGGCATTGAAAGAGGATTTAGAGCTGGAGGAGCAAGAGCGGGCTCTATTTTCCAAGGGGAAACTCTCTCAGGACGAGGTGTGTTAGATGTTTCATCCCATCTCACCTGAACGACGAGTAACACCATTATAACAAGCATTGATTTTAACAAGATAAAATAAGTAGCAAAAGGACTAGAGATACAACCTTCAGGCATCTCCATTTGGAATCTCTCCACCTTTTGGGATCAGAATCTTCTATTCCAACAATGGTACCAGTAAACCTACAATTTTAACAAGCCATATAAGGGATGTTTTCCATTAGAATCTAACACCTAATCAAATTAATACCACATCAGCCGCTCATACCTCTGCTCTGGAGCCTCTTCACCTTCAAACCTCATTTTAAACCGCATCCCGATGCTATAATTGTTCTTGAGAGATTCCATATATTGGTCATATGGAACAATAAATTCAGCGGGACTAGTCCTGAAAAATAACGATGGTAAACACTATTAAACTAATTTCAAAGAAACCATCAACAAGCACTTGCCCGCAGTTGGGCACACAAAGGATAGAATAGGACAAACAAAAAACACCAAGATATCATTTTCAACAGTTTTACAAACCTAGGCTTGTAATAAACAGTGAAGATGGTCCCCGTCAAGATGGCATGCCAAGCAGTTGCAAGTACCCCGAGATGCATGCTGTGGCTGGAGATAACTGAGGATGGAACATTACCCTGTTGCCTCATTGCTCGTCGAACACCAACACGAAGTTCCCCATTCTCACCTCTGCAAATCCCTAAATTAGTCCCATTTTAGAGTAACGAAAGAGTGCAATTCAAAACCCTAATTCACGGTAGAACAAACCTAAGAAATATGAATGCATCCCCAGCGACAAGCCTTTTGGAACTGACAAAAACACTCCAACCACTCTGAAGCAAGTGCCTACGGGGTTGACCTGAAATTCACCCGACTCATTAGTCACAATCAATCAATCGATACACAAAGAACATAACAACAAACTATAAGAGGTAAGAGGTACGAACGACGAGTAAGCAATTACCCCGAAAGATATGTTTAAATCGCCATTCATTCCCATGAAGATCCTTCGCCACCAATTCCTGGGTGGGGGGCTGCTTCGACATATCCTGTCAACAAACACGAGATTCATCCACGTCAGCCAGCCATAACCAGACACCAAAACAAAGTACGAGAAGGAGAGAAAAAGGCAAGAAACCGAACCAGAGGAGGAAGACATTCATCAGCATGTCGTCTCAGCACGGAAAACCCACCATGGGTACTCGTATCGGATGCCGTCAAAGTCTTGCAAAAAGAGTGAACATGAAACCGCGGAGGCGGTGGCGGCGGAGGTTCTTTCTCCACGGCATTCTCATCTTGCTATAGAATCCCCACCCACATTAAAAAAACAACAAAAATCATAAATCATAACTTTCTCTCTATTTTGTCACAAACACACTAATGAGAAGAGAAAACTCACATTTGGCTCCGGAAGCAAAGTCACTTGCGCAAACACCTCATCCGTGTCGGGCTCGGCCTGAAACAACCACTTCCTTTTTTAGGATTGCTTTGTTCGAAAGCATGGGAATTTTTAATAACGAAAAAGTGACACAGATCGAACAACACTACCTTCAGCTGCACGTTGATGACCCGACAAAGGATCTTGGGTGGGAGATCGTAAACCGGCATGTGTTGGTCCGCCACCTGATTCGTCGAAGCCTCCACCTATCTCACACCAAAACAAAATGTAAGCATAACACTCAAAAACCAAAAAAAACAAAAAGCAAACCATCTTACTCCAATCCATCAACATATTCACTCCCAGATATTGAAGACGTCACAAATCAGAGCTCTGACTCCAAAAAGGAAACCGTATTCTCCAATAAATAAAGACAAGTTCGAGAAAGGAATTTAGTTAATTAATTTACCTGCTCGATATGTCCCTGAGGAAAATAAAAGACGCGCTCTCTTTCGCGTGGTACCGTGACGAGAGGACCGGCGCAGGCGTGCCACAGTTCCCTGAAAAGTGCAGCTTCTGCGTCTACCAAAAGAAAAAAAAAAAACGATTATAATTTTTTACAATTCGCAAACACTCCGCGAAACGAACGAGGTTACGGTACGGTGTGAAGCAGTTAGGTACCTTTGGCCGTGGGCGGCGAATGAGCCTCCGTAGCTCCGGCGTCGTTATGGTTCAAGCAATTTCCCTTCATCGTCACCTCTGATGATGCCATTTCCAGAGACCTCACCACAGATCTCTCATCCGCAAGACTCGTCGCGTGATTCTAAAACCCTGGCTGGCGCCTTCTCAGCGAGAAACCCGCAAAAAGAAGCTCAAATTCGCGCGAAGAGCCTAACCTGGAAGCTCGGAAGTGAGAAAAGGTGGCCAGCGAATAATTGAGTCCTTGTTGGACGCGCAATTCCACAGTCTCTTGAGTTTTGACGCAGCAGCAGAAGAAGAAGAATAAGAAGAAGAAGAAGCAGCAGCAGCAGCAGCAGCAGCAGCTTGTGTTGTATTGGTTGTGTGGTTTTGGGATGTGAGAAGAATGAAGGGGGGTGAGGTGAGACTTAACCAGAGTGGTCAAAACAGCGTGCAATGATTTCAACCGCGGTCAATCCCTTAACCAATCTGTGAGGAGGGAACCGGCATTTGGCGGTAAGAGTGGGACCGGGGACCGGGTATAGGCAGTGAGGGGGATCCATAAATAAAGGCGGCTGGGGTCACAGAAGGGTACAGACGGCGTTAGCTGGGTGTCGAGGAGGGATTGGATTGGCATGTAACGGCGTATGTCGTGACGGTCGCGGGAAAGTTGTTCTGTTTTTATTGGGAAATGGCATTGTCGTGCTATTAACGGGCAGCGCTTCATGGATGGATGGATGGATGCCATTCCAATTGAATTTGATGCAATTGCATCCTACACAGTGCGCATTTCGCACACTCCCCGGCGCATCTTAACCACTTTTTCCATTCCCCCTCTCTTTTACATTTTTTCAAGTCTAATTAAATTAGTTTGAGTGTTAACTTAATTTGTCATATTCTCCGCGATATATCCTACTGTCTTATTATCCCCCGATATATCGAATTTAACTACAATATATGGTGTGTGTATGTGGGAAACATCTTTATTTTCAACAAGTGGCAAGTATGGAATGGAGCTCACAATTTCAACAAATTCCACTGTATTTAAATGCAATGTCAGATTTTCCATGCTTGGTCAAGCCCCGTGAAATTTTTATATCATGAATGCATGCATCATTTGGGTACACTTGTAATCGTATCTATCTAAATACTTCAACTATTCTTTTCTTTCTATATACCCATGCGTTCTTCATTCTACATTAATAATTAATAAAACAGACACACCAAGCTTCAAGAAACATGTTCATAAATATACCCCCACAACAGTATCATGCATTCAAAGTCCAAACTCTGCACAATTTCTATCACCGACTACATGAATAAATATCATAAATAAGTAACAAAAAAAAAACTCCTTTTATTAAATAAAGCACCATTTACTTAAACTTTGTAAATAGTAATAGAATGATCTCCATTTGCTTACCTAGAAAGAATGAAGAAATATCCCAGGAAATAATCAATCCTCAAAAAGGATGGGTCAATATTAGACTTCAATAATGTACTAATTTTATACATAAAAATATCATTATAAAAAATTATGACTTACTAATAAAAAATTACAAGTATTAAATAGTAGTAATAAGACATTTAACCAGTAGATAGGGAAGGTTCACAAATTAAGATCTAAATTAACAAAAAAATCAAGAATAAAATCTACAAATGGTAATTTAAAATTATATGTTTTCTAGAACAATTTAGTGTAGGCATAGAACCCCCCATGGGCCATGGGCCACAGGTCACCTCCTCCATTATTTCCTATTTCTAATTTCTAATATCAAGGTGAATTTTTCCTTGTTCCTGTTATCTGAATCCCAGGTCCTTGCAGATCTCATATTATATAAAAATAATAAATTGACTATAAAAAATAAATGTATTTAACAAATTAAAAATTACTAATTGATTAAAGAGAAAGCTAAAAATACGTCCATAAATAATAAGAAAAAGATTACAGTCATATAGAATTTTTAGGACTATTTTGTTGAGAGTATTTTTTTTTATATTTCAGATATTGCAAGGCACATCAAATATATAGTCTGAGAACATTTTATAGCCCATCGTTCTTTTCTTCACATGATATAGAAAAATAACTCCCAATTTAAAGTCTAAAATTGCAGAAATTTGCAAATAACGTTAAAAATTTTTAGTCTTCGATCGCTGTTAAGCATGGCGCATCCCACTCGATTGTTGAATCCTTGAAATACAAAACGAGATGGGTTTCAGTACATTGGTTATTTTCCTCCTTGAACCAAAAAAAAAAACACTTTATGGTTGTCACGTTTGCTGCACGCATCGAATAACCCTTTGAACATATTTATTAATATTATAGTGTCGAGCTACATATGTTAAACATATATTAATTGTTATGAACATTAAAAAATATAACGTATAAAAAACTAAAGTAGTAATAAAAGATAATATATAAAAAATAGAATTAGATAAGAAGTTATCTGCACCCTTTCAGCATAATGAATATCTTGTATACACAGTGAGGCCAGGCCATACTGTTGCACGTGCTGGCAATAAAACCTTTGCACAGATGTTAATTTAGGATCTGGTTTAATTATAAGTAATCATGTTTCACATTGTATGATATTGTTGGGCATTTGAAGGAGTTAAACATGGAAAAATCTTTATCAATTGGCTTTGAGGACTCGCCTTTGAGTTTGTGAGTCTCTCAGTGCTCCTTTTTTTTTTTTTTATTTAATGTAAGACTTCACCTTTCTAACACTCTCATGCTACTTCTCCAAGATTTTCCATGCTTCTTTAAGATTTTCCATGCTGCTTTTGCAATAAAAAATAAAGTCTTTCTTCCGTCACTTCCCTTCCTTCATTCTTTGCATAACTATTGTTCTTTGCCTTTGAAGATATTTCACTCGACTCTTAGTTAGTTGTCACCATATCCAACACACCTGCAAACTTCAATACGCTGTCATTTGCACATGCCACCCATTCCAATTCTTGCCATAAGAATTGGCAAATGTGCAAGAAGATAGTTGTTTGACCCCACCATCATGAAGAAGACATGGTCGAGATTACTTTAACACACAGGTCTAGGATCACAAAGGTCAACATCTCAATTTGCTATACATACTTTGATAGAAAATAAGAGAAAAATATATAAAATATTATTGATCACATAAATGTACTTAAGGGTTTACCACACACACCACCTCCTAAAAAGCATCTTATCAACAAAAGAATTATGATATATATAAACTCATATCTGTTTTCCTATTTGAACTATATGAGACTTTATTTGCATCCCAACAATCCTTCTCTCAATTAAAGGATTATGGTACCCCATTTGTAGCAGAAAACACACTTTCAAACCAACCATACTTGGATCCACCATTAGAAATATATTGGATATTAGAGATCCTAAATTCGAATCCATCTGTCAACCATCATACTTGTTGAGTCACTTGCCTAGTCAAACTAGTGGCTTGATACTAGTTTTTGTGCACCGCAGGATTCACCACAAACACACCACCTCTACATTGATAAGATATTGTTTGTTTTGGCCTTAAGTTGTCACAATTCTATTTTTTGTTACCTCCTAAAAGATCTCTTACCAATGTAATGTTTCAGTTTATACAAACTTGTGTAGCCCTCTTGTTTGAACTATATGGGATTTTGTTTGCATCCCAACAGTTTGATAAGGAACCTGCTCAAAAGACATTTCAATTGTATGTGAAAAAGCTCGTCATTAGCTTGAGTATTTGTAAACTTTAATATATTAGCAAATATAAATACACAAAAACACTTATTCAGCATAAAAAATTATACACTCATAGTCAATCACAACCATTTATATATGACAAGTTTGTTGATTTTATCAATTAATATTTAAAAAGTCATATAAAATGTGGGTTGAGATTAAACGTAAATGTAAAACTTTTCTATAGTGTTAATGTATAGATGTTAAACTCATGTATAGATGTTAAACTCAGGTATACATAGTTGAAAATAAACTATCCATGTAATCTTGGATTTGTAAAATAACTAAACTAAAAAAAAAAACTTTTATGCAGTACCATACCATAAATATTGTTAAAGTGAATTTTTAAATCTAGAGAACAACACCAACAATTTTTTTCATATTATTAAAGTGAATTTTTAAATCTAATCGGAGAACAACACAACAATATTGTACACACTTGCACTCCAACAATCTCCCCCTTGAGGGCCCCTTATTCACACCGCCCTTAAACACAAGGGCAAGGGGGGACACGCCTCCTGAAACCCTTAGCAGGAAGACTTTCGATGAAGGGAATCCACCGTCAACCTGCCGATCACAACCATCGACTCTGATACCGGTTGTTGAGTCAAGCTGAGGGGGGTTTAAACATCGGGAAGATGTACAACCATGGGACATGAGCCTATATATAAGAGAACATGACACCACCTTCAACCCAAAACCTTAAGGCATTAAGTTATGGGTCTTTCTCACTTATATATTACTTAACTTCCCAATTTCTAACCAATGTGGGACTTCAACTCACACTTGCACTCCAACCGTTACTAATTTATAGTTGTAAAAAAAAGGCTAGCCAAATTCACCTATACCAACTCTTTAAACAGGTTCAACCAACATGATCCACTTAACTTTGATAAAAAAAAAAGTTGTATGGTCTAATCCACCATATGGCTTGTGGGTTTAACATGCTACTCCATTGACCTACCAAAAATTTTTAATAAATTATTTTTTAGAAAAATTAACAAAAAAAAAACATTTATAAGAAAAATAAAATTGACTATTTAACAAAACTTTAAATTTTGTATAATTTATTATAGCCTTATTTTTAAATTTCACAAGTTTAAAAATAAAAAATATTAGTTAAATGATATATACATTTAACACATGTTAAAAATTAGTTTAAAAATATTCAATATTATTAAATGATACAACATGCTAGAAAATATTTTATCAAGGAATAAAACTCAAACAAATAACATAATAACTTAAAATTAAAAAATAACAAATATTTCATATTCTCATAATAGTTAAAAATAAACTTTAAATAAGTTGATGGATTAATCCAATCTATTATTAGTTCAACCCAAAGTGGGCAATATTGCAAGTGGGACAACTCATATCTATAATACAACTAGTTTTTTTAATATTTTTCAATCAGGTTTCACTCGAACAATAGCGGTCCATAATGGTTTATGGGTTGTAATTTATTTTGACAACTCTAATAAGTGTTGAGATCATTATCGTCTTTCCCACATCTTGTGGTCATGGCGGTGAGCCTAGCAACAATGGCCATGGTGATGGTGCCAAATTATAATAGTTATAGTAGTGGTGACAATCATGATGATAATTAAAATATTTTATAAATTTGACATGTGTCACAGCCTCATGTCAAATGTAATTTTTTAAAATTAATTTAAAAATAAAAGAAATAAATAATGAAGAGTGTCACAACCTCATGTCTTTTATAAATTTTAAATTAATCTTAAAACAAAATAAATAATAAAAGATAAAACTTTGAATTTAAATATAGAAATGTTACTATATATTCAAATTTAAATATAGCAAATTTTATGACATATTCAAATTTTACTCTTCAATTTTTAAATTAATTTTACGACATATTCAAATTAGTTGCCTATAAAAGAAGATTTTAAATTAATTTAAAATATTTAAATCTTATTATTTAAAATTTTTATCTATATATTATCATATTTAAAAAAGTGACAAAAAAATATTACGATATATTTAAATTTAAATATAGCAAATATTACAGAATTAGAGATGGTAACGGAATGAAGCGGAAAAAGTTTGCCCCTCCCTATCACTAGCCCTAGAAAGTGTGACATAGGTTTGGGTTGGGTATTAAAAATTGTGTATAAAATTTTAGTCTTCATCTTTGTTAAGTATTTTTGCTTAAGGTAACCTGTTATATTATTTCTTACAATTTAAATTTATTTATTTATTATCAAATAAATAATATATTTACTAATTATATTTTCATTTAAAGAGTATATAACTACTCACATAGCATTTTTCGCAACATTGTAGTCTCGGTCACAAAGTTGTAGTTCTTATGCAATCATGTTTTAGTGGTCCACACGGGTGTGAATTTCTACAAAGACATGTAAGATTATAAATATATATAAAATTTTGTTAAACATAAAAGCGAAACACAGGTGGAGGTGGGGCGAGGACCCACAAACCTACTCTCATTCCCGCACTTGATTTTCTTATGCGAGAAAAACCTAAACCCGACCTTGACCCCAATTAACATAGGTTTTTTCCGTCAAAGTCACGTAAGGGATGGATTGGTGCCCACGAATCGGGTGTAATTGTCATCCCTATGCAAAAATTTAAATTTTATTGTTAAGCCTTTTAAATTAATTTAAAATATTTTAAAAAATAAAGTTTGAATTTAACTATAGCAAATATTATGATATATTCAAATTTAAATACCGAAAGTTGTTGGAACAAACTAAAGGGGTTAAATATCGGGGAGATGTACAACAACGGGTCACGAGCTTAATGTTACTGTATATTTAAATTTTCCAATTCATTTTTAATTAATTTGGAATATTTTAAATTTTTACTATTTAAATTTTTTAGAAAAATACTAGCAACCCGTTGGTCCTAACATATTCTTTATTTAAAATTTATTTAAAACAACAACACCGCGGGAGGTAAAAATTTCAAGTGAAACTCACTTAAATTTCTATTTTATATACATTTCAACCTATGATGTGTGTTTAAAATAGCATGAGTATGATGCTAGCACTTTTCAAATAAATATATATATATTATCCTACTTATAAAGATCACAACAATCAAAATATCAATATATGATCTATATTCTATTATCTCAAATTTGTGTTTAAAAATTAAGTGCTATTTTTTGTCTATATTCTATTATTACATATTCAAATTTTACTATAAGTTAATTTAAAATAAAATATTATATATTCAAATATAAATATAGCAAGTCTGGCAAAAATTTATTATTCAGATTTTAAAATTAGTTTAAAATTTTTCAAATTTGCTATTTAAAATTTGAATCCATAAATTATACTATTTATAAAAGATAAATGAGATAATTATTATTTCTCATATTTATATATTATCATGTTTTCTTCTTTCTCACATTTACTTATATACTTTTTAATGCTATTCTTATATTCTTTACCTCTTATACATGATTAATATATTTTGGTACTCTTTTTTCAAGCTATCTTTGTCTTCAAATGAGTGAAATATTGAATAGGGATACCTGCCAAGATACTTGACGCTAATTTAGACAGGATTTTGATTTTGAGTGATAAGTATATTAAATTATTTGTAACTATTTTGATACATAGTTACCTATTGATACATGTCAAATGAGGATTTACCTTGTGAGACTTCATCCAAGTAATTAAGCTTTAGGTACTACGAGATACCTCGGATAGTAGTGTCAAAAGGGTCAATCTGACCCACCATAGGTTACATTTTAAGTGGGTCTGACTAACTTGACCCACCTGCCTATAAATATCTGAAAATTCAATTTTTCTTCCTTTTTGAAGCGGAGTTTTTATAAAAAATTGCAAATGAATGAAATAAAAATATTAAAAAACATAAAAATGATTCATAATAAAATATTTTTTTCTTTAATTTAAGTGAAATTTAATCATGAAAAATATGCATTTTTTGAATATTTTTTTAAGTGGGTTGTGGGCTAAATTGACCCAGTTCAAACCTGCATAAGTTGTTAAACACATCAAAAATTGAATATGTCTAATAATTATTAACTAAATAATGTTAATCAGTATTTATCTCTTAATCGTGTCCAAGTCTAGTTCAAGCATTTGTTTTACGAGGTTCATCCTTGTTGATACTCCATGAGTATTCAATATAGTTGGTGGGTGAATACTATTTAAGTATGTTTTGTGTGCTTTATGAGTAAGACACCCTAATTAAACTATTGAAACCTTCTGTGATGTTGGTCTTATTTTCACATCATGTACCATACACCTTATTTTCTTTTTCCTTCTCAATTTTTATTACTATGCTTTACTATTTTCTATTTAATTGTATTCATGCTTATATATAGTTTTTTAAAATTATTTTACACTCTATTGTACTTGCTAAATGCATTAATTGCATTAGCTGATTGTCATTTTATTAATCCTCTATAAAATAGCACTCTTTAGTTTTTTGGCTCTTTTCTTTTGAGTTAAAGTTTATCTACTGTATGAATTTACTAAATATGGTTGCGATAGAAGCTAGGATGTTAAGAAGATTGAAAATGACAAAAGAAATGCAAAAAAGGAATAAACTTTGGCCAAAACATGTGTTAGTTTGAAATTATTTTTTTTTTGTTTATGAATATTCATTTAAGAATTTATATTATCCTTGATTAATTCTTTACTTTCATGTATAGCTTTAATGAACACAATTTGTTCCAAAATAGTTGAAGAGAAAGGTTAGCTCAAGAGAAAGGATTTAATAAATTAATTCTTTACTTTCATGTGTAACTTGAATGAACATAATTTGTTCCAAAATAGTTGAAGAGAAAGGTTAGATCAAGAGAAAGGATTAAATAAATCTATAGAAAGCTAAGCTTAAAACTCTTTTCGCAGACTACCTGTAAGAAGGTACTAAAAATGTATAGTTAACAAATCTAGGAAGATAGAATGAATAAGATGGTTCAAAACCTTTTCTAAAACAACTTCATAAAACACTCAATTTATCAAAATCTTATGATAAGTTGATGTTTAGTTAAATAACTTCTTATAACACTATTGAGTTTTAAACTATTTATAGTAAATAAAAATTTTGATACAAGGTTATAAAGAACAAATGGTTTATACTAATTCACTCAAGATGATCTATGTCCAATCTCTCCTAAGTACTCCTTAGACTTACTAATTCAACTTGAATGATGACAAATAGTCTTTTTGTCGCTTCTATCTTACAAAAAGTATTCTAACCACTTATGTTTTACAATACTAACTCCCATGAGTTAGAAAACCAAGTATTATTTGGCACTTAGCCACTTATAGATATCCATCGAATATTCTTTCTTCAGTAGGTCACTCGTTACTCAAGTTGAGTATTCTTTTAATAATAAGTCATTACTGCCTTGACAAAAAAAAAGTAAGAAGGTAGAAATACAAATTAACTCTCACATAGAAGATGTATATGATTCACTAACTACGGATAACTTCACTTATAGTTTTCAAGTTGATGATTGTTGCTCCCTTTGAACATTGAAGGAATAGCCTCATGCAACTTGACCTTTAACTTGCATTAAATGCATATCTGAAGACTTATCAGCAACTTGTCACCTTTTTCCAAATATTGAATTTTACTTATCACCTTTAAATAAAAAGCTTGCTTTGATAGGTGACTTTGCCATCTATGAATGTGTCAAAGTTGTTTTTCTGTTAGCTTTTGACCCTATTATACAAATTAGTTGTTTTGTCCACTTGCACAATTCAAATTTCACCTTTGCACCATAATTTGGTGTTAATTCTAGTTCATAGAAGTCAACCTTAATATGTAGAAGCTTTTCTATCTTATACTCCAGATGACTAAACCAGATGGTGAGGTTCTGATCATTCTTTGTCATACATTGTTTTTCATCAACAAACGAGCCTAAAATAGAGTTTATTCCAAGTGCTTGATCCTTGACTCTTTGAATGAAATGACTTTGAATTGCTCTCTTAATATTGGTCTGCTTAACTTGTACCTATATTCAAAAGGTGAGAATATTTTGATTTTCATTGTGATAAATGCTTCTTTTAGGGGTACAAATTAGAAGTTATGTCTTCCTACGCTTTGGTAAGATGATGCCCCCTTCATGAGATGCATGTTTACATGAGGTGATGATGTGTTCTTGAGATGGTCTTCATAAGATGGTCAATGTGTTCATCATATGATGTTAACTTCATTCAGCACGTCTAGCAAGATAGTCTCATCTTCTTTGGTCAGATGCTCTCGATCAGACAATTTCATTTAATGCTAGTAAAACACCATATCTTGGACATTCTAATTAAGGTGTATGTGTTTCGTTCTTCTCACTTTACATTTTTTTATTGTGAATAGTCTTCTAATCTATACCAACAACTACTTTATGATCAACAACTTCAGTTCTTCTGATAGATGCAAGTCTTATATTCTTCTCACCTTCTAAAATTACAATAGTGAGCTTTTGATTGACATGTTTTACTACTTTGAAGCTTCTAGTGTGACAATCTTATTATAAGAACATCTTCTCATGCTTTGACGATGTTCTACTTTTCTAATAGTACTTTATAATCATTTAATCTTTCGATAGATCTTAAATAATCACCTTATGATGATCTTCTTATATTCTGATTATGCTAAAGTCATCTAGTCTTCTTTATCTTCTGATTGTATATTTTCTTATCATCACCTTACAAGTAAAATATTATATAATCAACCTTAATTTATTTGTAATCATTAAAATCATTTAAGGTCAACGAGTTATTGGAGCCTACTGAAATAAGCTCCTTAAACATGTGAGTGTTAATGAATCAATTGGTTGTTCAAACTTCTAAACCTAACAATAGTTTCAAAACTAATATGATAATAATGTAATTTTTCATTTTCTTGATCCTTAGTATCCAAATTAAAAGTATATATGCCATTTTAATATAAATTAATGATTTTATATTTATAAGGAGCCATCTCACAAACATGTAATAATGAGATTGAAGTTTAGCTAAACTCCCGTGATTAAACCATATAAAAGGAAGAGAGAAATTAGCATCTTAGGCTGTGAAACAGAGTTTTTGAGATGTTGATTCCACAATTTTCATCTCAAAACCATTAACTTTAGACAAATTAAAAAACTATGGAAAGTTTATCATCACCTAGCTCTGCTAATGAATGTTTCTCATTTTTATCTTGAACATCTTATAATACATAAGTTTATATATATACTTCTTATGATAAAAATTAAAATTATATATTTTGATGAACAATTTTATTATAATTTTGTTTGTCTCTTACATGTTTGTTATATATATATATATATATTTCTAATCTTTATACTGTAACATTTTTTGTTTTAAATTATTGTCATATTAAGACATGTTTTTTATTTAAAGAAAAAATTGTTTATGTTTACTGATCTTTTACTTTAAATTATCAATGAAATAAATTTTACTTATACAAATTCTTTATTTTTATCAATATTTTATTCATACAAAATATTAATTTTTATCAATATTTAAAGTAATGAAAATAAAAAATGAATAATTTCCTTTTTACAAAATTTATTGTAAAAGAAAATTTGCTAAAATTTAAAAATTAGTCTAAATTATCAATATTTTATATATAAAAATTATTAATTTTACATTAATAACTTATTTAAAATTCCAGGAAACACTTGTCACTTTACTAGTTTTATAAATATTTTAAAATCTTCATAGTTAGATAAAATTTGAATTTAAAAAGTATTTTAATCTTATCGAACTATTATTTTTTAAATTTGATTTGTTGATTATTACTTACTCTCATAGAAAATAATCTTTATTCTCATTGGTTGAAACAGGATAGACCATTGAGCTTATGATTATTATACTTCATATATTTTTTAACTTTTTAATTTTATTTTTAAACTCACACACTCTTCAACCGATTAAACTAGATCTCTTCATAATTTTTTATTCATATATTTATTAATCTAAAATTACTATTATTAATAAAGACAATTATTCTACATATTTTTTATTTGTATATTATACTTATGTATAATTTTTTTTATAAGTCAAATAAATATTTATAATTATTGTTATCTCTAATTGATAAAACTTTTAACTACTCTTAATTTTTGTAACTACTTTGTATTTCTTTATTTTTAAAAAAAAATTGAAGATATAAAGTGTCTCTCTTTCTACTAGTTTACATATGATGAAAACCCTGCTTTATAATATTAAAAATAATAATTAATTGGATATCAATAATTTGTGATGTACTTTTTTATATGAAAGGTTTGCTATGCATATTTTTTTTATCTATTACTTTTTTTTTTCACTGGATTTTTTATCTATTACTTATAATTATATAGTTTTCATTTATAAGAGTTGAACATTACTCATTATTTATTAAATTATACACAATATCATTTTATTTTTTGTATTTATCATTAACTTAAAAATATTTGTAAAAAAATATATAAATAAATAAATTTGAAAAATCTTTAAATAAATTCAAGATGAACTACAACTATTGTATTCACTAATATATATTAATTTTATTTTTAATTTAAATTACTTTTTTGGTTTAAAAATTAAATCAAACTACGTAACAAACTAAACTAGATTGACTTGGACAAAGACAAAATTAAACTACATTTATTTTATTTTATACTATATTATATCTTTATTTTATATTGAAGTAAAAACAATATTTATTTGAGAGTTACACTGACATTGAATGATAACCCTTTATTCATGGTGTTGACTTTACTCGTTACTACTTTAAAAGTTACATAGATGAAAAGAAAAGTCATGATTAAATGTCAATGTAAAAATCTTTTACATTGACAATGTATACCAATTAAACTCTTTATTTTATATCAATGTAATTATTTATCAATACAAGGTAATTTAATGTTAGGAGATATAAAGTTGGTAAAGTTGAGAGTCGCGGAGGGAGAAGTCTTGGGTTCGAATTTCTTCATTAACAAAAATTAACACATTAACAACTAACATTTAACCTATAAAAAAAGTAATTCAACATTTGTTAGAAAAAATGTAATTAAACTTTAAAGGTTTACATAATTTTTTTATTATTAAAATTCACTTTTGGTCCTTGAAATTTAAAATATTTTTTTAGCCTCTGAACTTAATTTGTTTTGTGTCAACGTTATCCATTTATAAGTTTCAATGTATTTGACGGGGCTGGATTTGAAATTAAAAATTGAGGGGTTGGAATTAAGAAAGAGATCAGTTATTTATGAGTACACAAATGTGCTTTTTATCACTATTTTTTTAATAAGGTTAACTAAAGAAGAAAGAATAAAAGTGAATTAGAGACTAAAAAAATATTTTTGAATTTTAAAGATGGAAAGTGATAAAATATTTTTGAATTTTAAAGATGGAAAGTGATTTTTTTTGTTAAACATGTGGGAGAAAAAATTATTTAGACTCACCTTAAATTTATGTTATATATCTAAAAAATCCTTTAAGCAAGTATTATTATTTCAAGTAAACAGAAGAAGAAGGGGAAAAAAAGCATTTTCCCCTGTCAATAATTTTATTTTCACTCTAGAACATTATATAAAAATAAAGACGCGTTGTCTGTTAAGAGATGCTACAATTTACAGTATCCTAGAATTTACAAATTGCATAATATAGCATTATAGAAGCTATTCATAGAGTTTATGTCATACCAAAAACAAGACATGTTCAAACAACGACTAGTATATATTAATCCAATTAATTATATTACCTTTGTTCTGTCTGGATAAATTTTCTGATTACTGTTTTACCTAATAGACTGAGAGGTCTCCTTACTTTGGGGGCATGCATTTGCCGCCACGTTAATGCATTATATGAATTTTCTGATCAATTAGAATGAATTGTGTTTAGGTGGGGGATGAAAAAAAAAATTAAAAACCTATAAAAATATTCAAATGAACAACAGTACATATTTATGTTCTCAAATATATTTAAAAACTAAAAATAAGAAATTAATTAAAGTTATCAAATTAGCTTGCATGTCTGATAAAATTATCTGTTTCAAGTAATACAAATATAAAATGATAGGGTCAGAAAAATATGATAAATCAGTTTCTTATATAGAAAATATTAAAAATAATAAAAGACAAAAAAAAACATAAAAATCTAAAAGCTAATATTTAAAAAAAACACGACTAAAGTAACTTCTAAAAAAAAAGTCAAAACTACTAAAATAAGTTTTTTCACCAAAAACATGTTTTTAAATTAATAGAAAAAATTTTAATTAGTATGTCCTGATTTTTACATTAATATATTAATAGTATGCTTTATTTATATGATTTTTTAAAATATTAATTAAAAAAGTTAATAAACAACTTATTATAAATAAAAAATTGTTATTAAATATTAAAATAAAAAATTTTACACCAAAAATATATACTAATTAAAACATAAAAAAAACTAGTTAAATTTACCATCAAATATCTATAAATAAAGTGTTCAACAATTAAATAGTCTAAGATTTCTCACAAAATATGATAGAGTATGTATTGGATCCGTTATTTAAATTAAAAAGTATTTTGTTCGATGAAATTTTTTTCAAGTAGCTAAAAATTATTTTTTTTAAATAGAAAGCTGCGTATTTTAAAAATAAACCGTTTAGACAAATAGAGGAATACAAAAATTTACAGAAAACTGTTTATTTCAAGTTAAAAGGTGGTTTTTTTTTAAAAAAAAAAGAGAAAGAAACGAAATGCTTACTAAATATTAGTAAGACTTAAATGATGAAATATAAAATTTATAATCCATTAACAGTTGAAATAAACAGAAGGAGTGAGAAAATAAAGATAAAAGGTTTGTTGAAGGCGAAAGAAAGAAAGATAAGAGAATGATAATGAGAAAATGGAAGTAAGAGATAGGAGATAGGAGATAGGAGATAGGAGGGAGCAAGGCACGTGTAGAGAGAAAGGAGGGGAAAGTGAGTGGGACCCAGGTGTGTTGTCTAATAGCAGGTGTGTGTATGGTCCAAAGCAACAGCCAACAAGGAGGGAAGGAATCTTTGTCCCCGCACCCCCACAATATAATATTATTAAATAAACAAATACCACTACCAACTCAACTCTCCCTCTTTTCTAACCCTAAACCCTAAACCTAAACCCACATCGCATTCCCCTTCTCCTCCTCCTCTTCTTCTTCTTCTTTTCCCGCGTGGAATTCTTATCTTCACACTCCACTGGTCCCCCCATGTCTTAATTATATTTATTACACCCAGTCATCCTACCATACACTCACTATTTATACACCCATCATCTTTTTTTTACTACCTGATGCTTAAGCTTTATGCATATAAACAAGAAAAATAATCATTTTTATAAACTTGTTACACTTTTTTCAATTGTAATTCTATCATTTTTTTTATGTTTTTTCACCAAATATAATGCTACAGTTAGTAAAAAGATAATTAATGTATTACGTCTTCAACTTTACAAATGATAAATAAATAAAAACATACCTTTTAAAATGCTAACACTTAAAAAGAAATGAAGGGAGTATGAATTAGTAGAATGAGATAATTGGGATAAATGTTAGAAACCACTATAGTTTTTGTTAGTTAAAGAATTTTAAATTTTGATTAAAATACATATTTTTTACCCAATCCATCCTTTTTTCCCCCTAGGTTAAATAAACACATACATATAAAAGACTTAAACTAAATACAGGAAACATTCAAGTTCAAATATACGACATCGAGTAGAATAACAAATCTTTTGTTTTTATTGGTGTAGTTATTTCTATAATATCTATTACTTTCCTTCTTTTAATTATCTAGTGTCATAAAAATTTAAAAATGAATATTTTACGGACATGGGTTGGTAGTGACTGATCCAAAACTTTTTTGTCGTGGGAGTGACAAGAATAAATTTTTATATCATTAAAAATATAATATAATTACTATTAATTTTATGTTCGTAAAATTAAAATAAATAATAAATAAAAATAATAACAACAAATAAACTACTACAAATAATCCAAAGATCTAATAATAAAATAAAGTAAATTAAATAAGCAAATAATATAATGATAAAACAATAATAAATGCAATGGAGTAGACACATATTTATTCCATCATTTAGTTAAATAAAATTGAATAATCCTATAATAAGCATAAAAATAAAATAAAAAAAAACAGTAAGATATTCTTTTTAATAAACTACATTTTATTATCTATGACGAGTACAAAAATCTTATTTCACTAAAACAAATAATATATTACAATTGCAAAATTTAAAATAAGGTTGAAATGCTACATAATTTTACTGGACAACTTATTGGATAGAAATTTTTTTAACTAAAAACTGAAATTTTGACTATAGAAAAGTTATGTTAAGTTTGGACCTTTTTCTTTTGTCACAAATTTACAAATTATAATTGTCAATTCATAAAGAATGAGACAGGCTAAATCATTAAAGTTGAAATTTGAATGAGTAAATGATTTTTAAAGTGAATAAAGAAAGGAGAGAGAAGTTAAAAAATTGAATAAAAAAGATAATCACAGGAAATTTTAAAAGGTGAGTGATATTAAAGTAGTTTTAACAAAACTTAAAAGACAATTATTTTATCAAATAAAAAGTAAATGAAATGTGTTTTTTGGGAGACAAATAAATATAATAATAGAGATAAATAAAATATAATAATATATATTAGTAGAAAAAAACTAAATCATAATAACTTAAACGATTAATCTGTCCAAGTAGATACTCGTCTAGCTAAATAGTGTTTAGAATTTAAGATTTAGAATTTAGGCTAACAGCGTGCCTCCAAAATTAGAGTTTATTTAAAATATATGACTCACACATAAAATTAAACAGATTGTAGATTATGTAAGGGCACTCAAAATAGAGTAAACTTACATGCATACTCAATTTAACTATTGGCATCATCTTTCTCCATGTACTATAAAATCGTATATTTTCGTAATAATTTATAATATCATTAAATTATCTTTAACAAGTTAAACAATAGTAATATGTTTAATAATGTTTGTCCCTCTTTCTATAAAGTTTATAAATTTTGTCTTGCCTTTAAATTACTTGACTTTATTACAATCGTAAATTTTAAAACAAAAGAACTAAAATCTTGAGATTTTCAAAATAAAATCACTAATATTGTGAAAAAAAGAAATCCAAAAGTCATAAAATATTAAAAATAAAGATATTTACAGTTACATGTTTTCTATAAGTTTTGAGTTTTTATCTTTTAATATATTTATTTTCGAAAATATTGTAATTTCTCATTTTATAACATTTTCATTTCCATAGATAATGAGGGTGTAAAAGAAAATAATCTCATAAAAACATTGAAAGCTAGTCGGGAATAAACATTAAACTTATTTTTTTTTCTTATTTTCTATTTAATTATTTAAAAAAAAAACTCTAAGGAATGCTCAAATATACTCGAAACACATTTTTAAATATATGCAAAATACAAAATCTAATTTCTATTATTTTTGGAACCTTTAAACAAACGTTTATAAAATTGTTGTGAATAGGATGAAAGATGAAAACGAAGAGTTAACGAGACAATAATTAGGAATGCAGACGTGTTAAGTTATATCATATTGACAACATGAGCTTAAAACACCATACATCATAATTATTAAGAGGCTTGTCACACCATTTTTTCTAAGACATGTGCCTAGTCTATTGGGTTGAAAGCTTATTTTATGCAAGGCCTATGAACATGTCTAGAATGCTATAAATACAATATATATAAATTTATAATTTAATTAGTATGTATGGCGGTGAAAAAGACTATAATCTTTTATTTATAATAAGTTTGTTAACTTTACTCATTAATACTTTAAAGTCATATATAAATGAAATATTATGATTAAATATTAGTGTAAAACTCTTTAGATCATACTAATTAAATTCATAAATTTAAAGTAAAAATAATTATAAGATTAATAATAATAATTACTAAGAATTGACAAAAGTATTATAAAACGAGTTAGAATATAATTCAGTTGGCAAGAAAAAGAGGATGAAAAAGATGATAAATTTCATCACATTGTTAACAAAATTAAAATTATAATATTAGATCTAATTATACTTTGTACCCTCTATTTTTTTAATTTTGACATTTGCTTTTCTAATTTTAAATCATAACACTCTGTCATTCATTTTTTTAGAATGGTTGAGTTTTTGTCCAACATTTAATAAACTAATATTGCTGGTTAAGTGACAAATGTTGATTAATATGCAAGAGTTATCTAAGGATACAAGATATATTAATTTTGTGATTTGAAAATTATTTAATTAACTATAATTAATCTCTAATTGTCCAAATTGTCTTTAAAATCACACAATTATAGTTTGCCACCCCACTAAATTATTGTCATGTATCACTTAATAGTCAATGTTAATTTATCAAAGACACAAATTAAAAACCTTTAAAAATTAGAGTGTATAAGATTCTGATATAAAATAAAGAGACAAAATATTAAAAATAAAAAAAAAGATAAAGTGCAACTAAACTATAACATTATTTATTTATTATTTTTGTAAAAAAAATCAAAACTAGCTAAAAGTTAGAAAATTAGCTGAGTTGAAAGTTATAAAATAATAAATAAGAGTTTTGTTAACTATTGGATTAATAATGAAGTATTTTAAATAATTATAAAATATTTAAATAACACACTAACAATTAACATTTGCCTATAAAATAATTTAAATAATATAATTTTTTTAATATAAATTGATTATATTTACTACATATTTAAATCCTAAATTTTTATTACATATTTAAACCTTAAATTACTATAGTTATATATTTAAATTATAAATTTCTATAATTATATATTTAAAATATAAATGACTATAATTATATATTTAAATTATATTTTTTATAATTAAATATTTAAATTTTAAATTCCTATAATTATATATTTAAATTATAAATAATTAAATATTTGAATTTTAAATCAATATAATTATACTTTTAATAATCTTAATATTAAATATTTAAATTATAAAAATTACATTTATAAAGTTGTGATAAGTAAGGAGTTAGAATCAATAAAAAAATTATTAATATAAAGTAAAGTCTTCAAAATATTAACTAATAACTGATATTTTTAAAAAATCAACGGAGAAAATTTTTGAAAAAAACTAATAATTAAATTATTTTTAGTAAATAAAACTAATAATTATTGACAATTTGAGTTCTAAAATTATGAAACATACGTTTTTAAAATTTTATCAATAATCTGAATTTTTAGAGTATGAGTAAAAGATGTATGAAAAAAATATAGAAAGTTTATTTCTTTTGTTTGGCAAGCTGGTGTAAGTTAGTAATTTTTCCTATTAAATGGAGTGGCTGTCCAAATAAAATACAATAATAAAAAATCAGAAAGAAGGAAGTGGATCCTGTTGGTTGTCCCCTGTTTAGATATCAGCGATATTATCCAAGTAGTGGGACCCAATTAAGGAATGCCCCCGTCTCTCTTTTGGCAACTTCCAAAACACCTGCCCTATTCTTTTTTACCCCTAACCCGCAGACCAATTCCTCTTTATCCCCCCATCATTTCATTATCAGTATTTTCTATAAAACAATAAATTTGACTTCTTGCTTTTCCATCTCACACTCCTCAAATATCAAATATGGATATATAATTATTCATTACAAAAATTAAATATACTATAAAATATAAAATTCATTTTAATTTTTAAATATTTTAAAATTCAAAATATTAAAAATAAAATTCTGCATATGATATTCTTGAAATTTTACATAATCTATAATACAATTTCACTACTTCTCTTTTCACATCAGAATGACAAATTAATATATTTGTATTTGTAAGTAATTTTGAAATTAATAAGAAATGTTTTATTTGATTGAGCATAAGTATGACTACGACAATCAGGGTGGAGACATAACGAGGATATAGATACTCATTCGTCCTCATACTCATTCTTATATCTACCCTTATTTTAATGGTTAAAACATTATCCTTAATTTATTAGACCTAAATTTCAAACTAAATGACCCTTCATATTTTGACTTTACTCACATATTACAAATTTTGAATGTCAAAAAGTTTTGATATACAAATTATAACTTTGTGTTTGTTAAATAGTTTTATGATTAATATAATTATATTAAAACAATTTATCTTTATCAAAGAATGATCGTAGATTTTTTTATGAGTATAGGACGGTATAGATGAACCTAATACTCATCAGGGACAAATATGGGACATAAATCTCACATTGTTTGGTATTTGTGGATGAGACTGAATATTAATTTGAGAAGTAGGGATGTGGATGAAAATGTCATACTCGTTCTTGTGTCCCGCCTGTTCTTATGCCTAGATTGGTGGATCCACCTGACTTATCAATAATTTGTGACTATCAATGACAAAAAAAATTGCACAAATAATTTACATGGGTACTCACCACTAGCTAGAACAAGTTTCTTCACCTACTTCTTAATGGACATGAGTACGAGTATGATAGTATATGTACCTGCGTTGTCACTACCCAGTAAATTAAAATATTACACATATTTAGTTTGAAAAAGACAATTCTGTAAATCAACTTAAAATATTAATTGTCAAATTTTATTGTTATTAATATTATTTTTTATGAAAAATGTATACTTAATAAAATAATATTTTATAAAAATATCAATAATATAAAACAAAAATTTTATTTATATTAAATATTTGTATATAAATATATATTACATTATTTATTTTTAGATTCAAATAATTTTGTAAAAGTTAATATAATTTTATTTTAAAATTAATTTGCTTAATAAAATTTTATATAAAAAATAATTTTAAAAAATATTTATAGATACTCATGAAAATACACAAATTTTCTAATACTCATAAGTATTTTTATAATAAATACACGACAACAGGTTTTGAGCAAGTATTTTGTAATAAATTAAACAAAAGATAACCACTACTTATGATCAATCGGATCCATATCGTTATATCCATACCAAAGAAATGGTCTGAGAATTAAAATGGGGTAAAATATAGTTTTATATATTTATAGTTATTGTATCGTGAAGACCAGACTTGAGTAGAATTTTTAAAATTTTTATTAAAAAATTTTTAAAATTCCTATTATTTGTGAAAAATTCGCCCCAACGGACTGTGTTGTGTTCTTTTACATCATATTGGATCCTTAAAAATAAAATTGTTGACACTGAATCTAGTTGTGTGGGAAAGGAAAATAAAATAGAAAATAGTTGGTTTGGTTAAGCTGAAACTGAAAGGGAGGCACCACGTGGCAGCATACACGTGGTTTACGCAGGTGAAGGGTTTTGGCGGGACGATGTTAAGCTCTAATCTGAAGCTCACAGAATGGGTTACGTCGTCAACAAAGGTTCCGTGAAAACGGTTAGGTAGCTGGTACAATGAAGGAGCGTTACGGATCATGACGTCATCCCCCCATTAACCAAACACCATCTATCTTCAAACTTCCAAATCAAAACCTTATCTCTTCCCTTTATTACTTTACACAAATACGTGTAATACTAACATGTTCTATATATTTACCTTCAAAAAATGTTCTTTATATGAACAATTTTTTAATTCCTTGTAAAGTCTGGACAATAAATTTTAGAATATAAATATATTAATAATTATGATTTAAAAGTTTGTTCTTTGACAAGAATATTTAAAAGTTAGTAGTTAAGATTATTATTAATTTTAATTTTTTCATAAATCTTATCATATATATTTAATTAATAATTATTATTTAATTTATTTTCTAAAGTGAACGTTCCCTTCTTAAAGAAATCAATTACACAAATTCATGAAATAATAATATTTTTCTTTTCAACTTATTAATTCAACTTTTAAAATTTTAATATCGTCATACCCACACTTTTCATTATTTTTTATTTTATTTTCAGATTATCATCGTTTAAAAGGATTTTCGTAATACAATTGAATATTTAATATAAACACATCTCTTCATAAAAATAAAAATTTAATTTATTATGTTGTGAGAAATTTTTCTTTTTTCGCAATCTAATGACAAATTCTTTTGTTTATTTGACAACATTTTATTAGAAATTGAGTTAAGTTTTCATTTTTTTTTTGCTTGTTATTGTAGGATTTAAGTAGTTGTTTTAAGATGCATGCTTTATCTTATTTTGAAATTTATTTATAAGAATTACATTGGCAAATACTTCTAACTTTCTCTGAATTTGAATGTATAATCATCTTACTTCAATTTTTAATGCGTATGTTTTTATAACTAAAAAAAATATATTATCAATAAAAAATACTATAAATACAAAATATGCCTTCTATTGTGAGTATGAAAATAAGTTGTGTTGTGTCGATTAAATTCTAAAAACTCACTAATACACACTAACAGATTCATAATCCATTCAACAAAAATATGTGAAATTAACTATATTTCCCTACTCTATTCATACAAACAAAATTGAGCTACTAAAAAATCACCTGAAATTTCTTGTCCTAATATATATATATATATATATATATATATATATATATAAAAGTGTGTGTTTATTAATATAAAAAACAATCAAACATTTCAAAAAGAGTTATTTTTTATTGAATGAGTTGTAGGAAATGAGATCTTATTGTGTAATTGATTTGAATTAATTAGCTGGTATATCATATTTTATTTATGTATATGAGACACTTTTTATCTTAACAAAACAAATTAATTTTTCTAAAACACAAGCATTGTAATTGATTTGAGTTTCCAACGATAAAAAATTTTAGTTATGTCTTAATGGTTATTGATTTGAGTTTATTAATGATGTATCCTATTTTATTTATATATACTACGGATAAATAAGATAATTTATGCCTTAATAAAACAATTATTTTTTCCTTGAAATAATGAGATAATTATGTATTGATTATATATATATTTTTAGTTTTCAAAATTTTTCTTAAAAATTAATTTTCAAAACTTTTTTAAAACTAAAAAATAAAATCAAATATATCAAATCCTAACTTTTGAGAGTAATTTTTTTTCTTTTTTTGATTTTTCAGCAAATAGTTATTGAAAAAATCATTTAAAAAGATAAAATTGGAAACTAAATGTCAACACTAAAAGAAAATTTTCCTTTATATGTTATAGATGATTTCTTTTAAATTTTTAATTATGAAATATTCAAATTTTAAGTAAAATTAAGATTTATATTTAAAAAAAATAAAAAAGTACGTATTTTAAAACTAAATTTTGACTTATAAATAAAAAAATATACGTATTTCAAATAAGAAGATTTATCTGGACCAAAAAAAACATACTGGGCAAAAAAAGAATGAGAAGATTTATAGAAGGTGAAAGACTGAAAGTAAAGTAGTGAGAAAAATAAGTAATTCTTAAATGAGGAATGATAACAAGATGAATGGTAGATGTCTTAATTTTTTGTACGGCCACATTGGTGAATGGTGAGTAGAAACTTGGTATGAACATGGTGATAATGATGGAAGTGGAAGACAAGATAAAGTTATTGAAATGCATTATTAATGAAGGGTGGATTGAATATAGTCCAACAAAATTCACCGGTCCTTTTTCTGGCTCCGGGACTTTAATGATTTTCCATGAGTAATTAAACAAGGTTGGAATAAAGGTAGTAAAAGAAATTAGGAAGGGAGGAAACAGAATTGAAGGAGTAAACTATTGATAAAAAGTGAGACAAGTGTGGGACATGGAAGTGAAACGGAAAAAAGAATAGAGGCAAATCCTCATTGGTGTGAGCAAAAGCAGGAAAGTAAGTAACAAACAAAACAAAGGGATGAGGTTCCTGAGGTTTAGGACTTTTTGGCCCTTTTGGGAGGTAGGCAGTAACAATAGCTAGGCGTGAGGGGATATAGAATTTTTAGTTGTGCCATAGATAGGACTATAGGAGGACCTAAGTCATTTAATTAATCACAATCAATCAATCATATGCATAACTGGCACAAGAGATTACAAGGTGTGAGGAGGTTTGCACTTTGCACGTTTTGGTGTGTGTGTTTCTCAATGTGATCATGCATATTGAACCCCCTTCCCTTGCTTTTGGATGCGTTTGGTTGGTGGGTGAGGGGATACAGTGCCAAAGTGGGTGAGAACACTCAAAATAGACCAGTATATCACATAAATAAAAGGTTAGATAATTCCAACACTAATGTCCCTACATGTCCTTTTTCTTCTTCTCCCACTTTCCCCACCCCTTTTCCCCTAATTTATAAAATGCTTTGTTTTTTATTCCGTGTTGTGTGGTAATAGGTATTGTTAATTCTTACCATACAAGAAGCAATTTAATTTAATTCCCAATATTTGTTCCTTCAATCAATCTACATTTTGAGGAAACAACGTTTCATTTATAAAACTGCTTTCATTCGCTCATTTCAAAAAATAAAATTTTTGTTTTGTTTTATTCTTTGACGAGAATTTAGAAACACGAAACATCACCTTTTAAAGGAAAAACAGATGAAGTAGCAATTCAATCAATGATTTAATTTGTTCATTACAAAACTTCATGTGACTGGATAAGACAAAGAAGAGGTTGTCTCAATCTAGAAATTTGGTGGTGAAGAAGCCATCTTTGTTCAACATAGTGTGAGATGTGAATTTACAAGAGAAGTGTATTAATAATGGACTTAATTGTGGACAAATTAGTCAAAGCAAATTAAGCAAGAATTATAGAGGTTGATTAAACCAAGGGAGATACTATATCCTTCTTTATTGGACAGGATAATAAGATGAAACAATTTGGCTAGCATTGATGAGTGAATTATACAAAAGTCGGGTTAAAATGGAACTCTTTCTGGACGGTACAACAGTTACTCCCAATAACGCATCATAGTTTAGTACTTGTGTTGTTTCTTCCCATTGGACGAGGAATTTAAGATGAAAAAATTACTGTGTTTGAATTTACCTTTTGATAGTTGGAAATCAAGTTCATCGACGTCATTTTAAGTAAATAGTTTTATATTTGGTTTTTTTTTTAGACACTAATTCTCAATTCAAAATTTATTTTCACTTTTTTTTTATGCAAGTTAAAGCAATTTTTTGCATTAAAAAATTTGTGTATCAAATTTTGCAATTAATTTTTTAAATAAACAATTATATAATTACTTCAATTTAAAATTAATTTTATTTATAATCAATTTTGCAAGTTCTTAATAATGGACTATTTGGTAGAGATAGAATGAAGAACAAGCAGAGAGAAGATAATGAAAATAAAGGAAAGATAGGAAATGAAGTGTGTTTAGCACTGTAGTGAAGAAACAGGTAGAAATAGAAATGAAAAAGGGGTAGATTCGACATCATTTTATTTCTCCAAAAAAAATTAACATAAGCATCAGTTTTACATTTTGTAATTCCTTTTAGCGGAAATTAAAAACCACCAAAAAGTATGTTTAGTTGTGATTATATAAAAAATATTTTTAATTTCTATAATTTTCCCATCAGAGACATTCAATAAAAAATATATACTTCCTCATGTTCTTTCTGTAAAACATTTTATAATTTCTATTTTTTATTTTGTGTATTCTGTCTTTCTTAAAAGTTGCTTTTCAAAACTTAATTTTAAACTCTAAAATATTTATCCTTTATCAATTTTAAAGAATATTAAGGGAAAGTAAATTTTTTTTATGCTAATAAAAAAATATTTTTATAGTATGTGTGATTTATGTTAAAAAAATTATAAAAAAGAGAAGAAATAATTATCATACTGTTAATATTTTTATTATTTAGTGCTTTTAAAAATACGTTAACGGATCCAGTATAACGCTGTAAGACAAATCCGTTGAAGCAGGTGGGTTGGTATCCATGTTACCCAGTACCAGTACGGTGGGCCTCCATATACCACAACTACTCGTTAGATTTCAGAAAGAATCGAACAAGCGTGTTACAGTTACATAGACGGATATATAATTATCTATACAACAAATTAGACATTGGATTAATTAATTTTAATTGAGACAATTAAAACCCTAGTTATGAATTAATACATCGCATAATAAATTGGATTGTTGGAGAAACTTAAACCATTATTTTAAAGAAGACCTTTTCCCATGAGACCAGAAGTGGAAATGGCTTGGCATTGTTTATCATTTGCGAAATAAAAATAAAATTTATGCTCCTCTTTTATTATGACATCGTGCTTATCATCAAAATTCATTAAGGTTGGTCGGTGAACTGTTATTGATAAGATTAGTATAAAGGTTAAGAACTTAAGATTATTATAATTTTCTTTAGCTTGCTCTGTTTGAGGGGTGTCATTTGGTTTATTGTTTTTCCAAACAAGTAACTTTAATTAAGATAATGATGACCATGATGATATGATTATAGTGACACATTAGTTGACATAGGACGTCTAATCTTGTTGTTTAGTTGGGCCAACTAGTTCACTAATAGCTGTCGGTATTCTGTAACTTCTTTCTACAGAAGCTTGTTAACATGAAACAACTAAGGGTTTGGAGTAATTTACAGATTAACTAAGGTGGCTATAAACCCAATTAATTAGCTATAACTATGCGGATTCCATACTAATGAATTATTTGACAAGATTGATGCTCATTAGAGAAGCATATGCTATTACTTTCTCCGAAACAATTATGAATTTATGACCATTTTTAAAAAAAAAAAGACATACAGTTATTTTAAAGTTCGTCAATTTTTTCTATTTTGTTTTGTGGATGGACATTTTGTGACTTGTGAATATGTTGTTAGATAGCATGCTGCTATTCTTAATTAGGCATATTACGACTTTTCCCCCACACTATATATTTGGAGGAATTTCGTGATACTTGAACTTGATAATGAAAGTCAACTAGGATAAATCATAATGATATTGAATTACGTGGACTTAAAAGTTTTGCCCTTGATTTCCTTTAAGTTGATTATATATAGAATATTACATTAAACCATTTGCTTTTCCTTTTATAGTTAACTATCCAATTTCTTGTGGATGAACCTCTTTTTTCCTGTTTTCAACTCTATGTGACGTTCAACTTATCACATTATGCAAATCATCTTATATTATATTAGGTTTGGTCCTTTTATAGTATAGTGTAAAATACACTATAATTTGTTTTTTATAAAAAAAAAACAGAAAGGGTATTTTTAATAAATTAAATTAATCATTAATGAGATTTAATAAAATTATATTTTCATGTATTTTTCTACTTTTACACTAATACTTTTAATTATTTAAAAAATATTAAATCAACGAATATTTATACATCACATTTTGACTTACTTTATATTTTAAAAAAATACATTGTGTCTCTTAGAAGAGATGTTGTTGTAATATTTTTTTAATTTAGTAAATATGAAAAATAAAGAATTTGTTTAATTATTTGAAACTTTAGAAGTGGTTAATGTGATTTATTTTTATAGAAAAAATTTGGTGAAAAATATAAAGTAAAGTAGAGAGGAGGGGTATATATAGGAGAAAGAAAAACAGAAAAGTAAGTTTAATTGGGAAAGGAGAAGAAGCATTTGAAGGTTTGGTCCAGTCGTGGGTGAGGAAATGAGGTCACTAATGATATGGTACACATTATAACCCTACATGCCATGTGACATATTTTCCCCGTGGCTTTTGAATCGTTGAGCATATGTGAAAGCCATTAATTAGGCCTTGGAGTGGGGCTTCACATTTTCTGGCTCTCATGGGCCAAATAACTCCTTCAATTATATGACATTTTTAAAAGTAGAATGCATTGTTTCCAATTAAAACTATATAACAAAAAGAGTGAGAAAAAGGGAAACAAGAAAAACACAAACACCATGCCTCCTTGTAATCTTCACTAAAGACCAAAATTCAACAGCTCATCCTGCGAAACATGGCCTAAGACAGATAATATTGTTATTTTAAGCAAATAAAATAAACTTCAATATATGCAACAAGATGAGGATGTCGTTCTTTTACCCATTTATTCCTCCTTTCTTAAATAAGTTTCTAAGATAAACCAACCTAAACACCATCCAACGTGGCTGGCATTTTCTGATCTAGGTTCACTTTATGCAACCACCCATATCCTCAATCTCATGATATGAAACCCGAATCATAAACAATCTTATGAAGTATGAACTTGTTGTCTACTTCACATCCAACCATTTTCATTCAGTCAATATATATATCAATTAAGATTTCTAAAACACCTTATAAAATAAATAATCCTTGTCTTTTAATTTGTTGAATATCTTTTTTTTTTTAAAATTTTAATTCGTTCTATAGACTAAATATATTTTTCCTAAATAAAATATAATTTACATTAAAAGTATTAAATTTTGATAATTTTTATATATACATTTATCATGAAATTCTCATATCAAACAATGACATGATAATATTTTTCAACATTGCATAACTTTTTATTGAGATTATGTTGTTGAATTTAAAAAATTATTGGCATGTCATTGTTTTTGGTTTTTTTGCCAACTACGTTTATTGACATTGTTGATGTGTCTATTCAAGCCAATATTCAGATTTGAAATTAAAAGATAATTAAGTAAAATTCAAAAACTCAACAATAATTAAAATATAATGACAAAATTGTTGTGAATTTATCCTTTAATTAAATGAAATTAAGTTGTTGAACTGACCTACACCTTCGCAATTAATTCTGCAAGTGAAACTCTCTACATTGAATTGTGTGATAAACTAGGCATATATATACACATACTAACAGTGACAGAAATTTATATATAGTTCAAATGAGGCAATAGGCAAGAATTTGCAAACACAAAGCTAGTAGTTTGGAGGAAAAGAGAAACAAGCAGGAATAACATTGGGGGTTAGCTGCTGAAAAGTCACTAGATTAGTTCACATACTTGCATTTGATATTAAAATTTTGCATGGGTGCCATCTCAATCTCTTTCTAGCTATCGTAATCAGTTTTGACCAAGACAATCCCTTTAGGCCAATCATTGCTCCCCAAACATCTTTGTTGAGTCTTCAAGTTTGTAGCTTCAGAGAGGTTGAGTAGATGAACAAACCAAAAATATATATAAAATTTGTTTTCCACATTTCTTTGGTCATCATGGTGGATAATGTTGAAGTTTGAGGATAAGAGGTCCTTTTCAAATTGGCCCACGTCGAAATTCTCATAACAGATAAGCCAAATCATACGCGTACATGTTACAAATGCTGAAAATGTTGGCAAGTTTCACATGACTCTAAAACTGAAGGTTACCATTAACGTGTCAATTATTTGTTTCCCATTTTCTGTGGGAAAAGTGAAACAAAGTCCATGGCCATCTCTGATCTGTGTCACACACAAAGGATCAGAAGTTGGTGCTGCTCTCTGCTTAAAATACAATGACATTTTTCTTTCATCTATGCTTAGGTATCAGGCCCATTCCATACTATAATAATGGTCCCGTCATTATTTGGCTTTGATATTAATTGTAATGGAGAGAAAGATGTTGCAACAAATAAGTGATGTCTAATGTTTCTATTGTCAGTCAAACAATATGTAGTTGTTTGGTATGTAGTTCTATTCTAGAGATCAACCAATCAACTCAACAATGCTCTCTTCACCATTTATCACCATTTTTTCTCAAATCCATCAATCATTTTTTTAAAATGTTCTTTTCTAATATAGTTTTTTTTTTTCTTGTATCAGACATTTATGATATTTCTCAGTCCACTAGTTGGTCGGTTCTGCGATATAAAAAATAAAATTTTTGGTTTAGATCTCTAAAAAATAAAATATTTAATATTAATATTTTTATTATTTTATAAATCTCATATTTTTTTTGCTATTTTCTTACTTAAAAATAATTATTTGTTATTTATTAATTAACTATATCGAAGCCAATTTTTTATTATATTTTTTATCCAAATTAATCTAATTAATATTTGTTTTAAAAAAGTCTCATTTAATTAAAATCTGCTTTGAGTCCAAAAATATATTAGATCGACCTTGTCCATGAGAATAAAGACTAATTTTGTTTTAATGGGAAAGCCTAAATAGATTATTCCCCATATAATTTTAAGGATTATTTTATAACATAATTTTTTATAAATATATTTTCATTAATTAAAAGATAAAAATGAATAATTTATCTAACAATTTTTAACTTAAAAATTATTTTTTAAACTAAAAAAAAGTTTTACAAAAATAAATATTTATCTTTAGGGTTTAAGGTTTAAATTAAAAAATAAATATTATTATTTTTAATATCTATCTTTTTACTTTAAACTAAAATTAATTTTTAAATAAAAATAAAATTAAATATATATATATATATATATATATTAGGAGATAATCTTACTCTTCATCCTCTTAATTTGAAAAGATTATATTTAAAAAGATTAATAGTGAAAAAAGAGATTTCTTTTATTTTAAAAGTGCATATAAAAAATTTACCTTTATCTTCACGGTTAATATTTTTACCATATAATAATAAGTAATTAATACTATTAAATTTCAATGAAATAAATTGTAAAAATTAAGAATAAGTATTTTATCTTACTCTTGAATATATCAAATAAAAAAATATTATAATAAAGACTAAGTATCTTAACAATATCAATATACAGATAAAAGATATAGAGAGGGCAGTTCCTGATGTGCTATTGCTAAATTATGAGTGTATACAGTAAATGTAACCTAATAAAGTAGCACTCATAAAGATATATAGTCCATCTGACAATTCTCGTACTCTTGTTTCCCAGTGCTCAATGTTCCGACAAATGTGTAGCATCTCCTTAATAAACTAAAAGTAAGTTTCAAGAATACTTTATGCTTTATGGTGGTAAATAAAAATCATATGAGGAAGAAAAACGGCCGGTCAGTCTCAATATGTGTGTTTTGGTTTGTTGGTTTGTTTAACTTTGTCTTATTTAACTTGTCAGGTTAAAGAGGTGTGAAGAATGGATTTGTAAAAAAAAATTAAATTTAATTATTAATAATAATTACTATATTAATTATATTATAAATATAAAATATAATTGATTAATTGAAAATAAGAATTATGATAATTTAAGATTTTATAGTTAGAAATTTTTCAAATTATTTAAAATTAATTTAAATTAAAAATTATATAAATGCATTAATAATAACATTGAATTATTTAATTAACAATAAGATACCAAACATATAATTTGGAGTTTAGATATTTTATGTTTTAACTTTTAATGTTATTGTATTTAGATTTTGTCTTTGAACATACTATATTTTTATTATTTAGTTGTATGTTTAAAATAACTAAAATTTGAAATGTATTTAGTCAACCAACTAAAAATTTGTAACTTATAAAATTTTTTTAAATAAACTTTTCTTGCAACAATTTTAATAATTTTTACTATATACAAGTTCACTTTGCTCTCTGCTTCTGTATTGGTTAGTTTCAATTTTTCTTTTTTCAGCAATTATGAGTGTGACTTTGAGTAAGGCAACCCATTAAACATTTTAACAAAGAGTAATCTCATTGTGGAGTTAGATAAGTTATTGAGCCAATAAATTTAGTCATAAAACGTTTTTAACAAGATTTGCAAAAGATCTACACTGAATGTTTAGGAACAGGTTTAATTGGATTCAAAAAAGTTTATACATAAATTTGCTAAATTTTATACCTTCAATATCCCCTACTTTTTTTTCCCTCAACATTGTCAATTGTACTCCATTAAAACAAATAAAAAAAAGGAAGAGGTTAGATAAATTTGTATACACTTTTACTATAAGTCTTCACTTTTTATATATTTTGGGTTTTAAAAAAATTTTAAAAAAAATTAAAAAGTAGGAAAAACTGGCAAGCCAGTTGGTAGTCTGCCACCCACCTATGAGCGGGGCGGGCCAGATAATTGGGTCTGTCCTTGATCTGGCGAGTCACAAGCTGGTTGGACCTAAACGGTCACAATGACCCATTTTACCACCCCTATATGACGTTGACACAATAAATAACTAAATATGTTCGCCAATTTTACAAACATAAATTGATTTGCAGGGAAATTTTGATTTTCTTGTCTATCGTTGGAGGTACTATGTTGTTGCAATTCTAATTAAAAAACCAATTAAATGTTTATAATTTAATATTACATATTATTATATTAGTAGTATATATTCATTTTGATAATTGTATAAATATCTAAAAGTAATTGTTATTAGTATTATAAGAACAACATTCATTGGATTAAGATAAATTTTTATATAAATATTTGTAAACATAAATTAAATATCTCGCACACATTCTTTTATTGATAATATCAAACACATGCACATTAATTCTACCAAAACTAATTGTACTAATCAACTGTATTCTAAATTAATTTATAAACTTTAATACAAATACATAAGTAGCAAATCGGATTAGGTGTTGGTGAATCCATCCTGTTTCCTTTTTCTCTCTTTTTTTTTTTTTTAAGGTAATATTCATCATCGTTAGCAAGACTTCCACATGTTAGAGGAGAAGATAGTGAAGAGTTACATATTACAAGTAAATAGACAAAATAGAATAACCTGCAATAAAATCCCCACAAACAACATCTTACATAAAGCCCCCCCACTCAAGATCAAACACTAGCAGACATGACGTATTGAGATTAGCCTCCTACTTAGGTGTCATACACATGCCATAAAAGGATATAACCTTAAGCATTTTTTATCCCTATCCTAACCATACATAATACTAAATGGGAAGACCACTCAAAGAAAGATATAGACCAGACTTTACAAAGCCCTTTGATCCACAACTAAGACATTTGCAGAGACATTTGTCATACTTCTTCTACAATAAATGTCTCACCCTTAAACACTATAATATTTCTTGCAAGTCAAATTCCCCACAAAGTAGTCAACCAAATAGTTCTCACGATCTTAATATTAGATTTTACCATTGAATTAGAAATACCCAGAAAATTCCAAAAACTAGATTCACAGTCAACAGCAACACAGGCATATAACCTAGTGTTGGGAAATTGGACCAAAGCTTGTGGAAGTGAGATTTCCCCTCCGTCTATGGGACTTAAAATAGGATTAAGAGAAAGTAAAGAAAAGAGAACAAACACACAAGAATTTTAACGTGAAAAGCCTACTCAATGTGAGAAGTAAAAACCACAAGCACTAGCCAGTAAAGGTTTCCACTATCAAAGTAGGATTTCAATGATTCTCTCTTAATACAAGAGGATATCATTCAACCTCATCATTCTTCTAAAATGGATACAAACAAATCTATCTTATCAAGTGTGGTAGAATCATTCAAACTCTCTCTCAAAAAGGATTACAAACTCTCTCACTTGCTCACTCTTGATTCTCAACTTACTAGTTAGATTAATGATCAAAGCTTCTCTTAAATTCCTTATTTATAGTGAAGGATGCCAGTCTTCCATCAAGAAGAGGTAGTGGATATTAAATTCTTTTCACTTTTCCAAAGATGAATGTGCATTTTCTCAAGAGTCAAAGAATTAATTTCAAGACCTTGCGTAAATCCATTTTTTCTTTCCATGATTGTATTAATTAAGGAGGGATTTCCAACAATCTCCCCCTTCCCGAATTAATTGAGGGGTATTATCAATCCTACTCCCTTGCGACAATCTGAGAGCTTTTTGACTGAAATCATCTTGATCATATCAGACCAATTATCATCTGTGTGAACTTTCTCTAACTGAAACAAGTCATAATCCAAAACTTCTCTTATCCAGTGATAGTGAACATCGATATGCTTCGAACGGGAATGAAAAGTCTTATTCTTAGCTAGATAAATATCACTTTGATTGTCACAATGCACAACATATTTTTCTTGCTTGTGACCCAATTCACGCATAATTTTTTTCATCCATAGGATCTCTTTGCAGGCTTCAGTTGCTGCGATGTACTCTGCTTCAGTGGTTGACAAGGCAACACACTTTTGTAGTTTTGATTGTCATGACACAACTCCCCCTACAAAGGTAGTTATATATCTTGATGTAGATTTTCTAGAATCTATATCTTCAGCCATGTTAGAGTTTGTGTACCCTTCTAATATAGGCTTACCATTACCAAAGCATAAACACCTTTTGGTAGTTCTTCTTAGATACCTTAGTATCCATTTTACAACATTCCAGTGTTCCTTATCGATAATTGACAAGAACCGACTCACAACTCCAATTGCATATGCAATGTCTGGTCTTGTGCAAATCATAGCATACATAAGGTTGCCTACCATAGAGGAATAAGGCACCTTGTTCATCTCTTGCTTTTCTTCTTCCCTTATTAGACTTTGTTTCTTGTTCAACTTCATGTACCCAGAAAGTGGAACAATTTACTAGTTTTGCTTTGTCCATATTGAAACTCTTAAGGACTTTTCAATATAATTCTCTTGTGACAACAACAACAACCTCGTGGGATGGTCTCTAGCATTCTTCACTTCAAGGATTCGATTTGCAGGTCCTAAGTCCTTCATGCAAAAGACTTGCTCAGAGCTTTTGTTCAGAGCTTTCTTCAAACTAGTGATCTTGCTCTTATCATGGCCCATAATTAACATATCATCAACATTTAGCAGTAGTATGATAAAATCATCATCGTCATACTTCATTATGAATACACAGTGATCGGATGAGGTCCGTGAAAAACTGTGCTTAGTCATAAAGGATTCAAATTTCTTATACCATTGCCTGGGGCCTTACTTCAGACCATAGAGATTTTTCTTCAATTGACACACGAGATGTTATTGGCCTAGTTTTTCAAACCCTTTTGGTTGCTCCATATAGATCTCCTCTTCGAGGTCTCCATGCAAGAATGCAGTCACGTCAAGATGTTCTATCTTTAAGTCTAGGCAGGTTGTCAAACCTAGGACTACCCTTATAAAGGGCATCTTCACCACTGGTGAAAATATCTCTCTAAAGTCTATACCTTTTTTCTAGTTATAGCCATTCCCCGCAATTCGGGCTTTATATTGGGGATTAGAACTCCCTTCTTCAAATTTCAACTTGTACACCCACTTGTTTTTTAGAGGTCATCTTCTCTTGGGTGGCTCTACCAAATCATATGTCTAGTTCTTATGCAAAAAGGTCGTCTCCTCATTCATGACTTTAATCTATTCTTCTTTCTCCTTTATCTCTATAGCTTCTGAAAAACTTTGAAGTTCACCTTCACTTGTGAGTGTAACATATTGGTCTGGTGGGTACTTGGTGAAAGGGTATTTTTACTCTTGTTGATTGTCTTGACTCAGGTTGCGTATGATCTTTTTCTATTGTTTGGGGTTCTGGATTTTTCTGAGCATCTGACATTATCTGATTATCTACCATCTGAGGTTGCATTTGCTCAGGATTTATATGATCAAGAATAGTTTGCATTCATGAGTTTTCTCCCTCTGAACTATTGGTTGTTAGATGGGTTATCACATCATCGCTGCTCATCTTGGACTTCAGCTGTCTTTTCTGCTGAAAGTCCTTAATGGTCTTTTCTTCAAAGAACACCACATCTCTGCTTCTAACAATCTTCTTGTTTATAGGATCCCATAGTCTATACCCAAATTCATCCTTTGGGTATCCAAGTATATGCATTTTTTGGTCTTAGCATCAAACTTCATTCTCTAGTCTTTGGGTGTATGGACGAAGGTTTTTTATCCAAAAACCTTCAAGTGGTTGTAGGATGTTTTGTTCCCATGTCATACTTCTTCTGGAATTTTTCCTTTCAAAGGTCATAACGGTGAGAGATTTATCAACGCTATTGCAACCTTCAGAGTTTCACCCCAAAATGACTTGGGGAGATTTGCATGATTTAGCAAACATCTGACTTTTTCTTCAATCATTCTATCCATCCTCTCAGCCATTCCACTCAGCTGAGGAGTCTTTGGTGGGGTCTTTTCCAATCTGATACCATTAGTCCGACAATAAGCCTCGAATGGACCACAATACTATCCACCATTATACGCTATTAGGCATTCAACCTTTTCCCCAGTCTCACGCTTTACCAAAGCATGAAATTCCTTAAAAACTTGAAGAACCTGGTCTTTAGTTTTCAATAGATATACCCATACTTTTCTAGAGTAGTCATCAATAAAAGTTACAAACTAGTATGCACCTCCATAGGATCTTTCAAAAGGTGCACAAATGTCTGAGTGCACATGTTCAAGTGTCTCCATCCTTCTTGAACGATCATCTGATCTATGAAAACTTACCTTACACTACTTCCCAACCAAACAATCAATACATGATTCCAACAGTTATCCATTTATGCTATGGAGATGATCTTTGGCTAGGATCTTCAATCCTTTCTCACTCATGTGGCCTAATCGTTTGTGCCAATCATCTTTGGATTCGTCTAGCACGTTTGCTTCTCCACTACATATTCTTCCTTGCATGATATACAAAGATCCTTCCTTTGAACCTTTAGCGACCACCATGTTTCCTTTTGCCAGCTTCCACTTTTTGCGCCAATATAGCTCACAAGTCCAACAACATCTAACTTTTCAACTGAAATGAGGTTCAAACGCATGTTAGATACATGTCTCACCTCCTTCAACATGAGCTTGCTCCCTATGTTTCTTGTCAAGACCACATCTCTTATGCCAACAATCTTGCTTGTGACATGGCTACCCATTTTAACTGTACCAAAGTCTCCTTAATTGTAATTTGAGAAGTAAACATCGTGTGGGGTCACATGGAAAGATGCACTGAAATCTATAATCCATGAACAATCACCAAAAGCAACATTTAGGTAATTGTCTTCTCCAATAAGGAAGATGTCATTAATGTCTACTGCGATCACTGCAGTAGACTTATCATTTTTCCTCTTGGGCTCCAATTGATCTTCGTGGGCTGTCCCAACCTTCTAATCTCTCTTCGAGAATCTACATTTAGACTTTATATGTCCTCCCTTGCCACAATAATAACAACTTACTTTAGAACAAGACTTAGAATGTCCTTTTATCCTTGCTTTTGCCTCTTCCATGGAACTCACTCTTCCGTCGGATCTCACGTCTGCCTCATTTATTAACAACATTTTCCTCAGGTTGGAAAGATATCTCACACTCTTTTCGTCTGGATTCTTCATTCAATAGATTGTCTAAAACGGTGTCCATTGAAAATTTTCCATTGGGAACTGAGTTGTTAAGAGTGACCACCAAAGTGTCTACCAAAGTGTCCCAACTCTCAAGCAATGAACTAATGAGTAAAAGTGCTTGTAAATCATCGTATATCTTCATTTCAATCTTTGTCAATTGATTTACAAGACCTTTGAAAGCATTCTCAAATATTCTATCATACCTTGGTCATCCTTGTACTCTAGTTTCAACAATTATCTGACAAGATGAGTTTTGTTTCTTAGAGTTTTCTTTTGAATCATGGATTCAATTTTGGACCACAACTCATAAGAATTTGTGCATGTCGGTACATGCTCGAACAAACTTCCATCAATATACTTCCAAATCATCGCCATGGCCTTTTGAATCAGAAGTTCTCATTCTTTGTCAGTTTTCTCCTACGGCTTCTCATCACATGTTATTAGCTCGTGTAACTCCTTGTAGTACAAGTGGTCTTCCATCATGAGCTTCCAATATGAGTAATTGTCTGATGTTAACTTAAACATATCTCCATCATGCGAAATGAATCCTTCCATCTTAAATCACACAAACTTAAGCTCTCCCGAACCAAGCGAGCTCTGATACCACTGTTGGGAAATCAGCCAAAGATAGCGAAATCCCCTTCATCTATGTGACTTGAAATAGGCTTAAGAGAAAGTAAAGAAAAGAGAATAAACACATAAGAATTTTAACGTGAAAAACCTTTTCAATGTGAAAAGTAAAAACCATGGGCACTAGCCAATAAAGATATTCACTATCAAAGTAGGATTACAATGATTCTCTCCTAATAAAAGATGATAACATTCAACCTCATCACTCTTCTAGATGGATATAGACAAATCTATCTTACCAAGTGTGGTAAAATCACTCAAACTCTCTTTAAAAAATGATTACAAACTCTCTCACTTTCTCACACTTGATTCTCAACTTTCTAGTTGGATTGATGATCTAACTTCTCTTAAATTCCCTATTTATAGTGAAAGGGGTGAGGCTTCCATCAAGAAGAGATAATGAGTATTAAATTTTTTTCAATTTCCAAAGATGAATATGCATTTTCTCAAGAGTCTAAGAATTAATTCCAAGACCTTGGGTAAATCCATTTTTTTCCCATAAATGTATTAATTAAGGAAGGATTTCCAACACCTAGCCACCTATAATAATTCATCCAGACAAGGTAACTTGACTTACAAGTGAATAGCAAGTGCTTTACAAACTCTGGTTCTAAGCAGCAAACAGGGTATGTTTCGTTAGCATAGGGAATGATATTTCTCTTTGTCAATTTAATCTTTGTAGGAATTTTGTTCAATGCTATCTTCCAACAAAAAGCCATCACCTTAGAGGGTGTATTTGACTTTCATAACCTTTTGAAGAATAGAGAATTTAACTATTCAGAAACTCCATAAGTTAAGCGATAGACTTCATTCACCAATACTGACCTGAATATCCTGGGTTATCTCCCCACTCTCATTTGTCCTTCACATCACTCCTTAAATGAACCTCATCCAGAACACCCTCAAACTCTCTCACCCTTTTACTCTCCTAGCTAAATAAATCTCTTCTCCAACTAAACCTCCATTCCTAATTATTATTAGACTACCCCAACTTAGAAAGGAATGCATCTATTTGATTCGATAAAGCATATAACTTAAGGAATAGAGATTTAAGCTGACCAGGCACCTTCCACCCCCCTTCCCAAAACTTAAAGAAGGTCCTATCCCCTACCAAGGACTTGACTTCACTGGAGAACCACTCACCCGACCGCACTTCAGCAGTGACTTTTAGGATATCAGTCCACCATTGGGAACCCCTTTTCATTTGCCTCACTTCCAGATTTCTTCTGGTATCTTCCCGATATCTAGCAACCAACACTTTGATCCATAGGGAGTTACCCCCCTGAAGGACTCTCCACCTCCATTTACCAAGCAAAGCTTTGTTCAAAGTCACCACATCTTTGATTCCAATACCTCTTTGGCTTTTTTCTTTACGTACATGTTCCCATTTGATCCAAGCTACTTTATTGCCCTCTTTTGACCCACCCCACGAGAAATTCCTTTTTATAGACTGAATCGTTTTTGACACCTTCTTCGAGATCCTGAAAAAAGACAGAAAATATAGAGGAATAGAAGAGAAGGTAGATATGATCAAACAAATCTGCCGTTCCAAAGGCAATTTTTTTTGTCTCCACCTTAATAATTCCGCTTTCATTTCTCTCTTGTCTGTTTTAGAAAGATAATTTTTTCAATTCAAATTAGTATTATTTGGTTCATTTATGATTCAATCACTTATTTAACTATATAGTTGAATTATCATTAGCTTTTGTGTGATTGATAACATGATTTTTATTTTTAAAAAATGTTATTCATATGTTCAAAATCGAATCAAATCAAATTAAAAATCCAAAATAAAAAATTATTTAATTTGGTATTTCTTTGGTTTTAAAAATTTCAAATGTACTCAAACAAAAGCAAATTGTTTCAGTAAATAAGTATGAATGCATATATAATTACTCATTATTTTCTAAGTTTCTATATTTTTTGACTTAATCTTTAATATATTAACTTTAGTGTTGCTAGTTTTATACAATTTAGTTACGAAATCAAGTTGTTCACTCTTAATTATTTTAGTAAATAATTAGGAATGTATATACAATTATTTGTTATTATCTAAGTTTCTATATTTTTGGACTTTAATCTTTAAATATTTAACTTCAATATTGCTACCTTTATACAATTTAGTTGAGTGGGACTAAACTTCTATTAGGCTAAATAATAGAATAAATACACTTAAAAAAATTATAATTTTATTTATAAAAAAAGTTATACTTAAAGAAAAGAAAAAATCCTGGAGGGGACACATTGTGCCTCTCCTTATATGATTCGTGACTAATTATTGTCATAATATTCGTATACAGAATTGCATATTTAAGACTTAATCTAAAATATTTTTGTTAATTTGAAACAATTTTTCACGAAGATTCCCACGCTCGATAGTGATTATTATATGAAAATAGGATATAAATAATTGAATATTAAACCAAGTATAACGTTGAAAAGGAAATGAAATGACCAACTGAATAAAAATAAAAATATCTAATAAGTTGAACCTGAAATAAAATTAAAAAAAAACTAGTCAATAAAAGACAAATTTAGATAATTAATTAACGATAAAAAATTCGGGTACACCTTCAAATTATAAAAACATAGGAGATTAACGAAAAGATTGGAATAATAGATATACACGTATAATAGGTTTGCAATTCTCTTTAAGTTGGGTCATACAAGAGGGTTGCATCAATTAATTGTTTGATTAGTGTCATGATAATGGAAGCACGAATAATGGGCTTATTCTATTTTTCTTGAGAATTTGAATTGTTACTTTCTAAAATTTAAATTCACATATATTAGGAAATAAAAAGAATTATATGTCTTTAAATATTTTTTGGAGAGCATGTAATTTTTTTGTTTTTTGGAAAACTATTTACGGAAAGCAAAAAGATTTGTAAATTTTTTTATTTTCTATAAACAGTTTTTCGGAGAGAATAAAATTTGCATACTATAAGTGTTTATGGAGAGATGTAAATTTTGCTTATAAATTTTTTTATTTAATGAACATGCCTTAAATTTTGCTTATAAATTTGTTCAACTTATTTCAATTTTTTTACATTCTGTAGAGGTTTCTGAGGGGAAAAAAAATCTTTACCTTTCGAGAGTAAAAAAAAAAAATGAAGAAAAGTAGGTAGGAAGGATTTTAAGGAGAGAGAGGAAATTAAAGTTAAATGTAAAATAAAAATAATGAAATTTGTTTTTAAAAGGTAAATGTTTGTTTGAAAGAATGGTAGTTCGAATTTAAATTCCATTTATCTTTTCCTATTATCTGGCCTTTTGAGTATACATTAGGTTATAGTTTAGATAATATTAAATTCTACATGTTCAGAGTTATAAAGATTCGTGTACCTTCTTAATCTTTAGGTAATAATCAAACCGGTCTCATTTGGATGATAAATTACTGTTTACCCATACGTTGTGAGGAGTGATGAAGTTTTCGATGATATATTTGAAAAATTCAATTATCCTTCAGCATTTAATTCTCTCGATACAAAGTTCGTTTGGTCACTCTTGCATTAAGTTAAATATTAAGACATATGATGCTAATTAGTCATCACACCTATCTTATCAACTACGTAAATTATATAACATTTTTCTTCTTCTTTTTTTTTCAACATCAATCCTAAAAGTAAAGGTTATAAAAATTTATTATTTATAAAATATTAATTAATAAAGTTAATAAATTATTATAAATTAAAAATTGTAATTGAATGTCAGTGTAAAATTTTTTATATTAATAATATATACTAATTAAACTAATAAAAAATACTCAATTTATTTATTGTCTTTCTTTCTCTGCAAAAAAAAAAATTATTTTATAACCTTAACGATCAATTATAACTTATGTTAATAAAACTATTTGGTTTTTGTAAGCCTAATTAAAAATAAGATATTCAATATGTAAAAATGCAAAAGTTATCGCTTATTTATTTTAGTAATTCAAAGTATTTAATAGTATATTCTTGCTTGTACACTGTTTACCCATGGATATAGGTTAAAAATTAGTAATGCCAAATCCTTTTATAGTATTTTTTAGGAACTGGACGTGCATTTTTTTTTTTATCGATCTTTTAAAAAATTAATTTTTTTAGTTAATACCTCCAAGAAACAATATTTACTAAGATACAACAATAACATTAATAAACCAATGACTTATTTTGTCATTAGGGTATAAGATAACCTTGTATAATTTTATCAGACAAATTTTGTTTTTTATTTTTTTATAAACTTGTTTAATGTCATAAATATTTTAAATATATAAAATATTAAAAATACAATTTATTCTAAAAAAAACACAAAACTATCATTTACAACACCTTATAACTTGGTAATTTAGTGGCTTATTAAAGCAACTTAAATTAACATTGTTGTCTAAAAATTTAAACAAAATCAATTTTTCATTTGACAATAAAAACTAAAAATTAAACAAAAAAACTACGAATCACTAAATTAAAAAATAAATAAAGTATAAAAAATATATAATTTTTTGGATAAAAAAAGTTCTACACGTATAAAAAAGTGTTACACTAACATTTAATCAGAGTAATTTATTTATAATAAATTTAATCAAAATAATTCATTTACAATAAATTTATTAATTTTATTAATTAATAGTTATTATCACATAATATAAATTGGTTTATACTTTCAATACATACGGATTATTTATTAAATTATTTAAATATTTTTATTAAGAATTGAATTGAAGTATTAATAATTTACAATAATTCACACAATATTTAATTAATTGAGTTAGACACGACCAGTTGAACTGTTTAAATAGTTTAATAATATCTTTCTAAATTCTTCTAATAATATTTATTCATAAAAAATGGAACTTTTTTTTATTAAATCCATTTGTTTTTCAGAAATTTGATTTTTTAATGATTTACTAAAAGTTATTCTGAGAGATATTGAATTTTAAAAACAGGAGAATAATGATGCTTGTTACAGCAAAGTGGACTGCGTCCATCCAAAAGCACATTCATGACAAAAACCTGAAATCAACTCAATTTGGCATTCTTTAATCATGTTGGACAAGAAACCAATTGAAAAAAAAAAAAAGAAAAAAAAAGGGGAATACCGCATAGCACGGAGCGTTGAGGTATAATGTATAGTGAAAAATGATTATCATAGTGACAATGTTTATGTGTATCTTTTATTTAGAAAACTCCATCATCTTCAGGTTATTTAATAAGTTATATAAAAAATAAAAATATTTATATAAAAAAATTATTATATAACATAATGTTTTTTATATTGACAAAAACAAGAAATGAGACACTGTAAAAACAGAGCATTTTCATCCTTTTCTTATATCACATCTTTTACTTCTACTTATTTGGGGATCCTTTTTTATTCCATTGCTGCCATAATCATCATCAGGAACGTTGCCACCATATATGAATGCTTTAGTCTGTTTGTTAATTAATTAAGTATGACCAAATAATAAGTTTCATTTTTAATAATACCCATTTCTTCAAAAAAAAAATGTTAATAATATGAACATATATACTTTTTTTATGAGGGAGTGGGGTCTTTATTATATTTTCATTATTTTGAAAGGGGTTCACTTAAACAATTTTAATACTGATACCGTGTTTGATTTAGGAGCTACTCATGAACAAATCCTTCCTTGCCGTCTAATTAATCTAAAATATATAATGTTACATTGGTCAAAATTAGGGAACAAAGAAAAACTATGGTTAAATAAATTAACCTTAACAAATCATACGATTTAACAAGCGATTGTTACGTCAAATATGCAAATTAAAACGTGGCGAATTTGATATGTTACGAACATTGAATCTAACAAATTCACCGAAATCAGAAAATAAAATGCATTGAATCTAAGAAACGCTGTCATAATCATTGACATAATTAGGATCAGAAAGATTTCATGACCCCGTGTTCCTCGATAGTCTTTTGGCAATGTTCTTGCCAGAGTCAGACATAGTTCATATAATAACAAGTCTTTTTGATTTAAAGTTTGGATGAACAGTATATGAAAAATAAAAATTTGTATTTTTATTTAATGATTGCTTAAAGATATATTTCAAACTTACATAATGATACACGCATAAATATGAAAAGGATGAATCTTGCAAGGCTCAGCAGTTGAAAATAAAAATGAACCTGCTAACCATTTTTTTTTTTACACTCTCAAATTTCTATTGATACCTCCCTAAAATTTAAAACATCTTACATGTCCCTGTATGTTTTTAAATCCTCAAATATAATTTCCTTTGCTAGTTCGTTTTTCATACTGAGTGTTCTCTTATTCCGTTGTATCTCCTCAACATTGTTTCTTTCATAAAGCAGCATTTTGTTATTAATAAAAATATTATGTCATGCTTACTATTGTAGAACTTTTTTCAGATAAAGTAATCTAGAACCCATGTTTATTGTTATGGAAAACACGATCTGAAACTACTAATTATATATCTGAATTAATTGATCTTAAATTTAAAACATTTTTTAACAACTTGATCCAAACATATTGACTATATATTCCGAACATGTTGTTTGAAGTTAAAAAATTACTCCATTTTAAGATCAATTAAATTTGGAACTACATTTAGTGTTCTAGATAATTTGATATGGAATGTTGGACTCGAATAGCTATTTGGGCGTACCAAACAAAATTGGTCAATTGTAGAACCTATCAACCATAAAATGATAGCCCAGTAATACCAGCCCACCGGATTCAGATCCATGAGGCTGGCTAGTTGTCTCGTACGAATCAACAAGGCATTTGTTTTTGCACCTCTCGTTTTTGCTTTTACACCTTACTTCTTATATCTTAGTCATGGGAGATGTCGTATGTTTGATTTTTTTTTTGTTATAAAAATTCATAATATATTCTTATCTTTATTATGAAAAAATAAATTGTAATTTTTAAAATAATAAAAAAGAAAATAAAAATAAAATTTAAAAAAAGAGTCCTGACTGGGAACGAATGGTTGGAAAAAAATTATTTAAATGCAACGTTAATTCAGGTCCCCCAACCCAAATTCAAACTATTACAATGTTTACACATAAAAAACTATTGGTGTTTATTCAACAAAAAAACCTATTACAATATTTTTTATTAGATAAGGAAATGTGGTTAGTTATGAAATTTTCGTGTTAAAAAAAGGAAAATAAGAACTATCATCATTTATTCTCCCTTCTTATAAATGGGTGGGATATCCGATCTACGAAATTCATGTTTTATTATGGGAATAATAAGTTCAGTCCACTATAGATAGTTTGTTTTGATTTTATAATCATTTTAGGGTTATTTCTTTTAGCATTCTCTTGTTTCTTTTAGCACTCCTTCATTGGTTATTTATACCTCTCAATGTTTATAATTTTTTTCAAAACCTCAAAATGTCTTCACTCTTTTTTATCCTAAATTTTTTAACAAAGCGTCATCTAGCTTCATAACTGTATACGCACCTCTACCTATCTCTTTGAAAGAGTGCTTTCACCCTCTTCAAACATATAATGGAGAGGCAATTCCTAAAAATAAAGGTGAAAAATATATATGTTTGAAGTGGGTGAGGATGCGAAATGGAGAAACCAATGTATTTTTTCAAAGATGTGAGTAAAGGTGTAAATATAGCCATAAAGTTGGGTGATGCTATATAAAAAAACTTAGAGTAAAAGAGGGTGAGTGTTTTGGATTTTCTAAAAAATTATAAATATTGAGGGGGTGTGAATAAAAAATAGGGGGTGCTAAAAGAAATTGTCTCATTTTAGGCCCTGTATATGGTCTCCAAGCCCCAGGGTTTTTTATTTAACACCTACTAATTTTTCATTTCCCACCTACCGGTTGGGAAAAATACCATTTTGTCCTTTATTTTTTCTTTTCCGGCGATGCACTGTCGGAGAAGGAAAAAAATTTGCAATTTTTTTTCTTCTACAGCGATGTACTGCTGGAGAAGGAAAAAAAATTGCTCTGGTGATGCACTGCCGAAGAAGGAAAAAAAATTGCAAATTTTTTTTCTTCTCCAGCGATACACTGCAGGAGAAGAAAAAAATAAAAAAATATTTGTTACTCATAAATGTTATTAGAGTAACAGAAATTAAATCTTATTATTCTTAATTTAATTATAACAAAAAATTAAATTACTAGTAAGTGTTTTTAGTCTCAAATTAATTATAATAATAAAAAATAATTAGAGTAATTAATGTCAGTATAATTATGGTAATAATAATAATAATTAGAGTAATTAGTGTCAATTAGAGTAATTAACGTTAATTATAGTAATTAGAATAAAAATAGTTAAAATAATTAACGTGTCCTGTAATTAGACTTAGTAATTAGAGTAATTAAACTCAAAGTAATTAGATTAATTAACGTTATATATCAATGTAATTAGAGTAATTTGCAAAAAAATAAATTAAGAGAAGGTTTCATAATAAATTTTATATTTTATTTATTTTTATATTTTATCATATAAAATTTTAATAAAATGTTAAAAAATTATATTATAAATAAATTATATTACTAAAATATAAAATTTTATAATTATAATATAAATATTATATATAAATTTTCTAATTAAAATAATAAAATATAAAAGTTTATTAGGAGAACCTTTTCATAAAATTTTATATTTTATTTATTTTATATGTTAAAATATAAAATTTTAATGAAATTTTAGTAAAATTTTAAAAAATTGTGTTATAAATAAATTATATTATTAAAATATAAAATTTTACAAAGATAATGTAAATATTTAAATAAATTTTTTAATTAATTTTTTTCTTTATTCGAAAACTTATTTCATAGAATAAGTTATTTTGTTTTGAAATGTGAGTGGGTGAGGTTAATTTGTTAGAGTAAGTGTTATGAGAGATAAGACTAATTTATTATGGTAGGTGTTATGATAGATAACTAGATTAAAGGGTATTTTTAAGTTTTTAAAAAATTATTAAGATTGGTAAGTGTTAAATGAAAAATAAGTAGGTGTGAAATAAAAAATTTATAAATAGACAAATCAATAAGCCCAAACAGAATTTTTTTTAAATCTCGAGGAAGAAGAATTTTTATTTAATTTTTCTAAAATACATTAAATTAACGATACCAATACTCATAATTAAGATCTATCAAACTTTAAAAAAATGGAATACTATTAAAATAAGATTTTTTTTATGTTTATTTTATTTTTTAAACTATGAAAACATTACCAAAATAACTAAATAATAAAAAATATAAATATAAGCACTCGATTAAATATAGCAACTAAGAGTGAATATAGGGTAAGGTCTGACTTGTTTAAGATTTGATATGTTAAAGGTTTGCCAACAATTAGCATCTAACTTTTAGCAATACATCTAATTATACAATTCTTAGTGCTTGTTTTACTAGGGTTTTGTAAAATTGGTTTTAGTATTTCAATATTTAACGATTAAAAATCTTATTTAGTCAGTGTTTTTTAAAATAATTTTTAAAAATAGTTTTAGTTTAGTTTTTAAAAACTTTAAAATAAAAATATCTTTGAATATTTTTATTTTTCAATTTTATATTTTTATTTTGAAAACTCAAAACATATTAAGATTTGTTTTTATTAATATTATTTTGTCAACATAGATAATTTTTTTTCATTTTTAAATTTCTAAAATAGTTTTTAAATCATACTTACTAAACATGTCTTTTTTATCCTCTTCTACAAACTTTTTTAAAAACAATTTATAAAAAATTCTTTTAAAAAACAAAATCAAATAAACTCTTGTGTAGCATAGTTTCCTGAACAGCAATCCACCATTTTAACATAAAATATATATAATCAACATAACGCAAAAACATTATACATTTGCAAACAACTTTTCATTATGATAATTAGATATAAGGGAGGAACTAATATATAATCTACAAAGAAATTGAAATATAATGCATCGTATGAATTCTAAATAAGTCGGCGGTTATTGATTTCATGTTGCATCCAACTATATACGTAATTAAATAATTATATATATATATATATATATATATATATATATATATATGCTAAGACATTCTCTCAAACTCATTTAGAGTATGAACAGAAGGCTATAATGTTTAACTAGCTACAATAAATAATTGTACTATTTGGATTTGTAACATGTGAATCTTGATAGGATGATAAAAAATAATTTAAAAATCAGATAAATTATTATGAATATTTATTAAAGAAAATAATGAAAAAAAATCTTTAAAATGAAAATTATCTATAAAACTTGATTTTGAATTTGAAAATTAGTAAAATAAAAATATTAACACCCTATGTTGGTGTAGATTTGAGTATTTGACATCAACATTTATCGTTTCATGGTACTATGTTTGTTTGGGTGTGAGAATTTTATGATAACTTATAACAACTTTATATTTGATTTTTTTTTATGGGAAGAGCCTATTGTCCATGTAGTCAATTGCTTACAGAATCCTTAGTAGAGATGTTAAAATGGGTTAGTCTGGCTAACACGGGCTGCCTACCACAAGTTGTAGGTTATTTGAGGTGAGCTGACCCAACCCACCAAGTCTAAAGATAACTAGTTATACAACCCGGTCCGGCCCAAGAGATTAGAAAAAAAAAGTTTCTAATTTTTTTAAGTGAGACTTTTTTATAAAAAATGTGAATTATAAATATGCAATTTAGTTTAAATATACAAATTATAAACACATAAATAAGTTTAAAATTTAAAAAGAATACCTAACATATACATAATATTAAACAACATACAAATTATAAATAATATAAATCAACAACATTCAAATCATTTTTGCATATAATCTAATTAAAATATCTATTCCAAATATAGACTAAATGGATCAATGTCATCATTCATCAATAATTCAACTTCAACATACAAAAATAGAAGTTTAAAGAGAGTGAGTTACTAAAATTAAAAATTTTAAATAAAGATGGTGGGTATGGGTCAGCCCGGCCCGAACCCACCAAACTTGCGAGTTGGATGGTTAGGCTACAAAAGACAACTCATCTCGTGAAATCATGTTTTTTCCAACCCGACCTAGCCCAAACCCGTGGTGGGTCAGGCTGTCCCACCAGGGCGAGCTCGTTTTAACACTATTAATCCTCAAGATGGGTGTGTCATGTTGCTTTAAAACATAAGATTTTCTCGTTATAAAGGAGGCCAAAATCCGTACAACAGGAAAAAATTATACGAAAATATCCTTATTTATTGCATTGGGTGTAGAATACAATTCGATTTAATAAGGAGCTTATTTGTTACTTTTTAAGGGATTTAAAATCAAAATTGCCATATTTATAAAAGCTAATAACATATTTTATCCTTATTAATAAACTAAATTCAGTGTTAAAATAATAGTCATTGGCTATTTTAGACTTTTTTTTAAATGGGAAAAAAAATTACTATACAAAAGGACAAGAGACTCATGAGAAACTACTCACCCCCACAAAAACATTGACATGTCACAATCATGAGAGTAGGCTTAAACTCATGTGCTCTTATATTCATATTTTCACACACTTCCAAATAGGAGATGTTTATTGGGTTGAGTGAAATAAATACTCAATCTGACTCAAATAGATTGAGTTGAATTTTTTTATTGAGTGAAACACAACTCAACACAATCTACTACCGGTTGGGTAACGAATTCTATAAGTTGAACTTGAGATTCAACTCAACCTAACTCGCTTATAATATTAAATTATTTTATATTATTATTGTTTGAAATTGTGTGTTTTGTTTTGATGTATTGCTTTTGATATTACGTTTTTGTTAGTTTGGACAAATTATATAATTTGTATTTATTTGTATAGTTTGATTAGCTTAGACAAATTGTGTTTACTTTTATTTTGGACAAATGTTTCTTTAGTTAATTATTGTTTGAAAATTTAGTTGTATGTTCATTTTAATTTCTTTTAGTTTTGATATATAATTTATAGGTTTAAATAAGTTTTTTGTCTTTAAAGTTTTACCAAAAATCACTTTTGGTCTTTAAAATTGGAAAATATTTTTTTTAGTGTTTGATTTACTTTTAGTATTTTTTCTCCGATTAAAACTGTTAAAAAATTGCTTATAGGGAGCAAAATTTTGTACCTTATATCACTTTCTTCCCTAACTCCCTCAATTTTCAATTTCACATTCAACGCAATCAAATACACTGAAACATATAAATGGACAATGTTAATAAAAAAATAATTTCAAGGACTAAAAAAATGTTTTGAATTTCATTGACCAAAAGTGATTTTTTTTTTAAACTTTAAGAACAAAAAAATTATGCAATCCTAATTTATAACTATAATTTATCGTTTATTTTTGTAATGATATAGTGTATTTTTTAAAAGAAAAATCTAAAAAAGCTAATAAAACAATATTCTAAAATTATTTTCTTAAAAAATAATTTTTTTTAAAAAAATATTTTTTAAAACTATATGACCCTTTAATATGGAAAAAAAAGGTAAAAATTCAACAAACCCAATATTTTATTATTGGATTGATGGGTCTTAGATTTACCTAAACATGATCCAATCCAATCAATATTCACCCATACCTCCAAATCCAAAACTCACCTACTCTTCCATCCAACTAGATGGCTATCCCACCGAATCAAAGCTTCTTTTTTGGGCAAGAAGAAAAGTAGAATTGAAGGACTAACTAATACGATATTAACAGTATTCACAAGACTATAACTTTTATATGACATGGAAACTTTTTTCAAATTTTTTAGACTCATATATTTTTAAAATTACATTTATATTATGAGTTTAATTGGTATACAATGTCAATGTAAAGATTTTTACACTGACATCCAATCACAACCCTTTATCCATGTTAAATTTATTGATTTTATTAATTACTACTTTAAAAGTCACATAAATGAAAAGTCATGATTGACTGTCAGTGTAAAAATTTTTTACACTAACAGTGTATATCAATTAAACTTTTATACTATTATTTATATTAGAATAGAAAGTTTGAAACTCAACACTTTTATACTCCGTCTCTCTCTTATCCAATTAACTTTTCCTACCGACATCAACTCACACCACTTCTTTCCATCGGTGGTACAAGGCATTTGGAGCATAACCGTGTCTCTGAAGTAGCTAGGATATTTCTCAATTCACAAAACAAGAAGAAGCAGACAACAATTCTTCATTGTCGAATTCGAATTGGGTATGAGTGTTACTTTTCATCTAATTTTCATTCTTAAAAAGTTATACTGGCATTGGTATTTAATATGCACATTTTTTGAATCCTTGAGTATGCATTTTCTATTTTTCGTTTTTTAAATTTTATTATCTTTTAAAAAAACATATTAATCCTTGTTAAATATAAATTTGTTTACTTTCTATTTTTGTTTTTGCTTGAGTTCATATTTGCCTTGTGTAAACTATTAAACTTTCACATCCTACTAATAAGTGATGCTTGAGTTACTCACCAAAAGTATTTATTTAAGTACATTTGATTTAAATATTCTGGTAGGATTTTATTGTAGTGGTATATTGATAAGTTTGGATATGTTTTGTATTGTGATAATTGTGAAGATAATTCCTTTTTCTTTTTCTATATAGGTGAAAGGTGATAAATTTATATTAGAGAAATTATTGTATATCAGGTGAACTTGAGAAATTTTTCAAGAATCTAAGAATTGAAGAAAATAAAAAATAACTCTCAAAAGTTCCTAGAGTTACATATAATGAATTTGAAAATTATTTGGAACATGATTCAAGAAAGCACCCTCAAATTTGGCAAGATTTAAAAAATTATCCTTTTTTCTGGTAAATATTATCATCCAAGGAGATTTCAATACACTTGGTTTAACGTATTTCCTTCATAGTTAGAGTATTCACTTTCAAAAGATGTTGCATATTGCTTGTCTTGCTATCTTTTTAGTAAAAAACCAAGTGGATCCCCTAGTTCAAATGCTTACATTGTTATAGGTGATTGAATATGAATTATAATTGCTAATGAGTTAGTTGGCATCAATAGGTTTTAACATTGTTGATTCTTTTTTCTACAGGTTTTAAAAGTTGGAGAAAAGTTAATCATGAAAAGAACCATGTTTTTCTTAAACACATTAGGAATAATCCTTGCTTACCACACAATAAAAGCAGTGAGATATTGTTGAGACTTATTGAATCAAAATTGTCATATTAAGAATGTTTTTAATGTGCAAAAGCTTAGATCAAATTATGAAGAATTATTTGTGCTTCAAAACTGCAATTAACACAATTCGTTATTTATCACTTCAAGCTTGTGCTTTTAGAGATTGTGACTAAACTTGTGAATCAAGGAATCAGGGTAGTTCTCTTGAGATGATAAAACTCATAACATCATACAATGATGAAGTTGCAAAAGTTGTGTCAAAAAATGCTTCATATAATTCTGAATATACTTCCCATAACATTCAAAAAAGATATTAAAAATTCTTTTTAGTAAAGTGAAAAAACATATTCGTGAGAAGCTTAGAGTTTTCAAGTTTTGTATAATTGTTAATGAAACTCAGCTAAATTAAAAAAGGAACATATGACTCTTGTTTTGAGATTTTTGTTGATAAAAATGGTTATATACAAAAACGATTTTTCAAATTGTGCATGTTAAAGACACTGCGACATTAACTTTGAAGAATGAATTACGTGTTGTACTTTATCAAAACAATTTTAATGCTTCTAATATTCGTGGTCAAAAGTATGAGAGTGTTAGTAGTATGAGAGAATAATGGAATAGATTACTTGCATTATTCTTGAGTGGTTGTCCTTATACATATTATGTTCATCGATTGTCTACATCAAGAGAAGTTATTCTAAATCATTAATTCTTGTGAAACTAAACTTTTATTATGAATGTTGTTTTCTCTTCTAGTAAGCATCATGATGAATTATAAGTTGTTGAGTTAGATTAAATTGTATATTTGTTAGATATTGATGAGTTTTAAACTGCTAAAAGGGCAAATTAAATTGGTAATTTGAAATGAGTCGAGAGCTCCCATTTCTCTTCTATTTGTGGTTTGATAAATATGTATGATGCAACTTGTTTTGTTCTAAAAAAAATTATTGTTGATGGATCTACTTATCCTCAATGTGTGAATGCTGATAATGCTTACAAAGTTTGACCTTGTTTGACTTTATATTGATATTGCATTTGATGAGAGAAATTATCAGGATAATAAATGTTTTTCATTAAGTTTTACAACAACAATATAAAGATGTAGTTAATGTTATGCATTTGATTCATTATACAAAAGAACTTATTCAAAACTTTAGACAAGAAGGTTGGGAAATGTTATTAAAAAATGTGACATCTTTTTGTGAAAAACATGATATTAAGGTTCCTTAATTTAGTGTTTTTTATGTAGCAAGGCAAAAATGTTCTCATCACAAAAAATATTAGATTACAATAGAGTTGAAATATTTTTTGTTACAATTGATAAGTAATTAAACAGTTGAATTATAGATTTAATGACCAAGCAATAGAATTATTAACTCTAAGCTCAACATTAGTTCCTAAGGATGCTTATAAAACTTTTTATATTGAAAGCATTTGCACTATTGTAGACAAATATTATCCCATGGATTTAAATGAGCTAGAGAAGATTAATTTGCATTTCTAATTCCAGTATTTGGTTGTTGATGTTTGTTAAGATTCAAATTTGAAGAATTTATCAAACAATCCAAAAATTGTGTACATATTTGGAAACAACAAAAAGTTAGAAATTTACTACTTGATTGATAAATTACTTTGTTTTATTAGGACTTTTCCAGTTTCTATTGTTACAATGGAAAAATCTTTTTTTACAATAAAATAATTAAGACTGGGTTTAGAAATAAGATAAAAGCTTTGAATTCTTTATAGATAGCATGGTAGTCTATATTGAAATGGGATATTGAACAACTTTTAGTTATGACTTTCTTTATAGATAACATGGTAGTATATATTGAAATAGTGTAGATCAACGATTTGAGTAAAGGTAACTTCTTGTTATTCTCTTATATTATTATGAAGATAAATTTTATGTTAGACCTACATTTAAAAATTTTAGATATACATAATAATGTCACATTTAATTTATGCAATTGTTATTCAATTTTGGCCTACCTATAAATAATTATTAGCTTTTAGGTGATTCTTTTTTCTTGACTTACATTACACACATTTTGGTATATTGTATGCAAGTGATACTATACAAATACAAGTACGTAGCTCGGGCTATGTTAGTATATTTTAGATATAGCAGGAGACAAGTATACAAATTATCTTGAAATTTACTCAGCTAGTGTATACAACTATACAATACTATAATATTCATTTCCAATAGTTTGTGGAAAAAATAAATTCATATAATATAAATATCCAACCACCCATTTAAAAAAAACATAATCAACTCATATATTGATGGAAATTTTATTGAAATTTCAAACTTGATTTGTAAATAGTTCTTCTTAAAGAAAAAAAAAACATGTTTTATTTGAGCACAGTTTTGGAAAACAGAAAAAGAATAGTCAGCTTACACAACAGTTTGATTTGTTGTGGTTCTCTAACATAAAATTTTATGACAAGATAAAGTTGTATTTGAGCACACTTTTGGAAAAAAAATAGAAAGAACATTTCTAAAAAATTATCATGGTTCTCTGACAAAATTTTCTAACAAAATTATTTAAATAAAAAAACTTTTAATCATACAAATAATTTAATACTTTCTATTAAATTTGATTTATTATCTATTAAACAATATATCTCGGATAAGCTTAAGATTAATCGTAAATGCTAAGATGTTACAAGTTTTGATGATGCAAAAAGTGACAAATAATGTTGATACAAAAACAAGAGAACAAAAATAACAAAACAACATTGACAGAGATTCAAGATAATGTTAAGCTAGAAAAATAAATGATCTCAGTTATTGTAAAAGAATTTCTAAGAATTTGCATAAACTTAGTTTGGCAAGATATATTTTTTTATCAATTCAAAATTATGAACTGGTAATCGATTATCAGATGAATTGTTATTTAAATTATGAATTCAAAAATGACAACGACACAATTTTTAAATCATGTAATCAATTACCATTTTTATGTAATCGATTACCAGAAAAACTATTATCACAAAGATTTGAAAAGTCAAAACGTGAAAATGCACAATTTTTAAGTGGTGTAATCGATTATTAGTAGATGTAATCGATTACCAGTAAGTTGTTACGAAAAATTTGAAAAGTTTTATGAAATAACACATCACTTTAGTTTTGACACTATTTCTTCTGTTTCAAAACATGAATTCTTTCAATCTTTTACAGAACAAAAACTCTTGACCAAACACTTGCAAATTCCAAAAGAATTCTTACAGATTTTTTCAAGTTGTATCATTTGCTCTTTAAGAGAGATTCTTCTTGTTCTTCTGAAGATTCACTGATTGTATTCAAGAAAGACTTCTTGAGTGGGAAAAGGCTCCCAAAGTGATTGATGATTCATTCCTTTGTAAAGTGATTTACAAAGATAGTAAAAGCTTAAGTGGGGTTACTTGAGGACTGGACGTGGGGTTACTTGAGGACTGGACGTAGGCAAGTGGATTGACCGAATCAATATAAGAAGAGTTTGCATATTTCTCTTCCTTATACTCGTGTCTATTTATTCTATATGCATATTTGAAGACTTCACTTTCATTTTCAAATATTCTAATATAAAATCAAAGAGAAAGAAACTAAGTTTAAATTTTGATCTACTTAATTCACCCCTTTTAAGTAAATTGAGGACACTTGTCCAACATTAATTGAAATAGGTTTTACATTAAAAGGGATTAAAATTGTTACAAAAGATAAATCTTATAACAAAATATTTTTAATGCATCAGATTTAAAGTTTGAAATTCAAAATTTGTATTTTGAAAAGTGTTTCAAAATTTAAGAAAGATAATTCAAAATTTGATTATATTTGGGACAACTTGTCTAGTTTCATTTAAGCTAGATTTTAACTATTTAAAAAAATATTGTTTGAGAAACATAGATCAGACCAAAAAATATATAAAAAATATATTTTTTTATTAAAATATAATATGAAGATTTCTAGCTTATTATTTTTTAATAATTTTTTTCCTTTTCAACTGTTTTTATACCATTTTGAGAACAGTTTCAAAACTTGAGAAATACCATTTAATGATTAAACCAAATAAAAATAAAGTGGAGAGATATTCTGAAGATTTAAATTTGATTTTTAAAATTCAAAATTTATATTTTGAAAAAAAAATTGAAATCTAAGAAAGGTGATTCCTTAACCAAATAAAATAAAAAATAAAATAGAGAGGTATGCACTTAAAACTTAATCAATATTTATTGAAATTATTTAAATTAAAAAAACTTTTAACCATATAAATAGGTATGCACTTAAAACTTAATCAACATTTATTAAAATTATTTAAATTAAAAAAACTTTTAACCATATAAATATATTTCATATTTTATATGCAATTTGATTTGTTATTTATTAAGCAATATAACTCAATAAGATTAAGATTAATTGAAATGAGTTTTAAATTAGAAGAGATTAAAATTGTTAGAAAAGTTCATAACAAAATATTTATAATGCATAATATTTAAAGTTTGAAATTTAAAATTTGTATTTTTATAGAGTTTTAAAGATTGAGAAAAGTCATTTATAAACAATAAAACAACAAAGAAAAAAATTTGTCTAGCAAAATAAATGGAAGACTTAAATCCATCAAATAAGAGGATCTTTACAAACCCTATGAACCCTAAAATAATCATCATTTCCAAAATCACATTCACAATTAACAAAAACTTGGAAAAAAATAATTTCTCCCAACTACAAAACAAAACTTTGGTGTATGTTCCCTGCCAATAACATGTTATACATTTTAGCCAAAACATGTAAACACTTGTAAAAAGTAAATTCATCACAATATTGCACTAATAAAGAAAATAAGAGATAGCCTTGGCACTACTCATGGTAGACAAACACAACTTACCCAATAGTTTTTTATAGTCACTATCAAATATAAGAAAACACAACTATCACTCTTATCTTTAATGTTAACCTTGAGCTTAAACTTGCAACATAACAATAAACATCATAAGATAATATCACTGGCAAACAAGGACAAATGCAACAAACCATTAATGTGGCACCAAACACATGAAGTTGACATCCTTCACAGTAGTAAACCCCATTACGAGGAGAAACAACTTTACAGGAAAGGATACCACCACTGTTTAGGGATGGCAACGGGGTGAGACGAGTGCAGGTTTTGTCTTTCCTGTCCCTGTCCCCGTAGTGCAGGTTAGGTCGAGTATAAAAAGAGCAGATATAAAATTTTAATCTTATTCCCATCCTTATAAGGTATTTTTTCGGGTTTTGGTATACTCGTGGATACCCATTATATTATTTTTTATAATTTAAATTTACTTATTTATTATTAAATAAATTATATATATTAAGTTAGTAATTATATTTTAATTTAAAAAGTATATAAATAAATTTTAATAACAATAAATTATGAATTAAAGTTTAAGAATTAAATTTTTTATATAAATATATAATTTAAACTTATTATATATTATTAAAATTATAACGGGATGGGTACAGGGCGGATAATCACATACCTAAACCCATATCCGTACCCGGTTCAACACATAAGACAATCCGTACTTGTAGTCATACCCGATCAAAGTGAGTAGTACCTGTTAAAATCGAAGCGAGTTTAGGCAAGTACCCATGAGTATGAGTATTTTTGCCATCCCTACCACTGCTCATTTGCCACCATACTACTAACCTTAACAAACCAAAACATCTTATATCACATATAATATAATGAATAAAAACACCTTTCCACCAGAAAAAGATACAAATATACATAGAACACATAAAATACCTCATCAATCGGATGCAAATAAAAAACTTGTCTTCTTTGAACAAGACACGATAAACTCCTTTTTAATGGAGAAAAGAGTTGGCCTATTGTCTACAACAATTGTAATAGGAGTTTTAACATCAAAGTCACTCACAACCATTTTACAAAGGAAAAGACAAAGCAAATTAATATATAGAGAACCAACTAACAACTAAGATGATATACATTTTCCTTAATTCATATGCTTAGATTGTTTATAGATTTAGAAAGAAAACAATATTATTTGTGACATTTTAAATAACCACTAAACCTGCACTAAAGAAGCAACAACACTTAATACAAATGTACCACATTACAAACAATGTGCACATAAAAATCCAATCAACCCCTGTAACTCATAATCTTCACTAATTGAAAAAGCACTACAAGAAGTTCATCACTCCCCTCTCTCAACAACACCTAAAAATATTAATGTAATAAAAAAGAATGCCCCTAATAACATCCTTACAAACAAAACAAAATCCTCATTAATATAAAAACAAACACCATAACAAAACAAAACATGCAGAAAAAAAAAAAACCTCCTTCCCTCAACTCCAAAGAAATGAGACATTTCTGAACGCCAACACTAGAAAAGGTTATTTTTGACAACATCTTGAACACATGTGGAAATATAAAACCACACATTTAGAAAACACAAATACACATAACAGAAAAAACAACAACATACTTATCAAATAATCATGATCTTCCAGTATTTATTCAATTTCAATAAATGTTGTCAACAAAACAAAAGTGAATACATGGGAATAGAATCACAACAAAAAAGGATAACTTTAGTCTTTTTCATGAAACAACAACTTAAAAATATGGTTAATAACCCTATATGTGTAAGAATTTAGAATTATTTTAACGTAACTAATATTGTACACAAAATTCTCCTTAACTGAACCCTTAAACTTATTTGTCACATGTTTTTTAAAGTAGCCTAAATCTTCAGACCCTAAAAAAAAAGACATGCATATCGAATTAAAACCCAAACCTAAACTTTTTAAGAACACTACCCTGGTACAAACATATATATACCTTGTCAGCCACCAAAACCATATCCATAGAAAACTATTTGGTGGTTTCTTCAAGTGTATACATATCCCATACACAAACAACAACCATGATTTCCTTATGCACTATCCTAAGCAACTATAACCACTTTATAAATGTGAATGAAGCTAAAACTGCAGATGCAAAAAGCAAGGTCCAAATAAAAGTAAAGTAATATTTCTAAAATGAACAATATGCACACATGCAATGAGTGATTTATTGATTATTGATTGATTGATTTGTAAAATGAATAATATACGCACATGAAGTAAGTATAACCCCGTTGCAAACTCAAGAATGCACGCAACTCAAATCTTTATTAGCATATAATTTCATATACCAACCAACCAAAGCAAGAAATGAATTCAACATAAGAGGAGAATTTTTTTAACCGCAACAAACTAAAAAAGACTCCTTTGTAGAAAGTCATTGTCAATGGATGAAAAGAATAGTCAAACTCTCATCTGTAGAAGTTTATTGATTGATTGGTGGGTCATTGTTGGGTTTAATAACACCAACATTAATAATTAGGAGTAGGGGGAGTACATAATAAGTTTAGGAGTTTTTTTAGCACCTACAAATTGCTCTTGGTAGCCCCCTAAAACTTAAATCACCCAAAATACTTTTATCTATTTTTAAACCATGAAATTTACTTATATATTATTATGGCTTCATTGTTTGTGTTCTTATCGAAATGTACCTGGGTATGAATCGCTTCGAACCTTCCAAGATGCACTAGACTAAGTTGAAGAAGTATCTGAATATCTTTTGAATGGACCAAAAAGGGAGAGAGCCTGCAAAAGAGGACTCTGACGCTCAAGTTAATAGATGAGCAAAAAAGGGTAGAGAGAGACTAAAGTGAGATATGTTTTTTCCTGAATAAGTAGTGAACACGTGCCTCTTGTCTTGTATTTATAGTAAAAAATGCAATTATTACCTATCGGTCAATACTTTTTACCGTGGGTGTACTCCTTTTACCTAGTGGGTTTGACTTCTATCTAGTAGGTACTTGGTAGGTCCCGCTTTGCTTTATGGGGAGTGAGACTAATTGGTAATTACGCTGATTTTATCATCGGGTCTTAACTTAATTAATTGTTTACTTGTTTTGAAGGGCTTTGGATTTCAGCTTGACTGAAATCCTTTGGATTTCTTTTCTTTTCCTGTTTAAGTTTATATTATATTTTGGATTTCGAATATGTCAAAATCTGAAGTCTATTTTTTGGAATCTATCTCTTCCTGCTATTGTTTTGTTTATATATGTACTTTGGTTTTTGATTATGAAGAGATCCGAAGTTTCTTAGAAAGATTTTTTTTAGCAGTGTAGTGTTTTATATACTTCAGTTTTTGAGTATGTTAAAATCCGAAATATATTAATGATTTTTAGGTGTAGCTTTGCTTTATGGTTATCTAGTTCGCATAACCCATGCATTAGTCATATCATTTGGATCACTTGACATGTAAGTTAAAAAAACCATATTATTTTTTAGTGATCCGGAACCATGCTTATTTGCTCATAATAACTTGAAAAAAAAGTTGCGCATTTTGAGGCAGGATCTGCAAAGCAACGTGCCATTTACTTTTGGATTGTGTTTATATTCCGGTTCAATTTATATTGCGTTTATATTCTAGGTGTAACATGTACGCTAACTATATTAGTTGATTTAATACGTAACAAGATTCTATTTCTAGTGATTTAGAAATGTTGTCACTGTTCCAAATGTTTTGATTCAGAACATACTAGATCTTATTTCGAAATCAATTGATGTGTAAGTTGATGTTTAACGTACATAAAAATTGTATTTGTTTTGCCATGTTTTTGGGGAGGGGTGGGGTTGATGGACAGGGCTATAAACGTGAGGAATTTTGTGTGGGTGGATGTGGTTGGGTGTTTGATTAAATGTTTATGTTGGCATCTAAAGTGGAGGAGGGAGAATATGGGGGAAGTGGCAGATGAGAGGAAGAGAAAGAGGACAATATGAAATTAGTGGTGCGAAAAGTCTATTGTATTAGCTAAGCCCATATAAGTATACAAGGTATTATAAATGGGCCGTGCGATGTGACCCGTTAGGGGTGATGGAAGGCATTTTAATATTTTATTTTATATCCTCTGTAATATAAATTCAAAACCCTAAGTCATAAACCCTAAGCATCAGGTTTCGGCTATAAAACCTTTTGTACTTGTTGCTGCACCTCACTTTGGCGCCGTTTTACACCCTCTGCTCTCCACAATGGCTCCTCCCAGAGGTAATTTCTCGTTTATGCGTAGTCTGCGTCACTTAGTAGGGAAATATAGCAAGGTTTAGACATGCTAGTTTCTGCATTTGGCATTAGCACCTGATGAAATGGTATTTACTGATTTTTCTTTCTGATGATTTTTGTGGTGTTTCATAATTTCTTTTACTGGTACAATAATCTAGTGGTAATATCCTCCTTTTTGTTAATAAGTGTTTGAACTTATGCAGGTCGTGGTGGTTTTGGTGGTGGGTTCAGGGGTGGCAGGGGTGACAGAGGCAGAGGAAGGGGTGGTGGAGGAAGAGGGGGAGACAGAGGCACCCCTTTCAAAGCTAGAGGCGGTGGCAGAGGCGGTGGCCGCGGAGGAGGCAGGGGTGGTGGTCGTGGTGGTGGCCGAGGTGGAATGAAGGGGGGTAGCAAGGTTGTTGTTCAGCCCCATAGACATGAAGGTATTTTCATTGCCAAGGGTAAAGAAGACGCTCTTGTTACTAAGAATCTTGTTCCCGGTGAAGCTGTTTACAATGAGAAAAGGATTACTGTTCAGGTTATCTTCTATTCTCGTTTTTTAAAAACTGCTTTTTCTTTTAAGTACACATAGTTACATGTATGGAAACATGCATGAGATGATATTTTTATTTTGCAGAACGAAGATGGTTCCAAAGATGAGTACAGAGTTTGGAATCCTTTCCGCTCAAAGTTGGCTGCTGCCATCCTCGGTGGTGTTGACAATATATGGATTGTAAGATTGTCTTTACAACATGTTCTGTCTTGGTGTAGTTCTTCAAATAACATTCATATTTTTTTAATTATATTTTTCTTGTTTCTTATGAAGAAACCTGGAGCCAGAGTCCTTTACCTAGGAGCTGCTTCTGGGACTACTGTTTCTCATGTGTCGGACGTTGTTGGCCCTGTAAGTAAAATATAGAAAAGCATAATCTTAGATTTGTGGAATAAAAGGGCTGATTAAAGTGTCTTGTTAATTGTATACAGACAGGAGTTGTCTATGCGGTAGAGTTTTCCCATAGAAGTGGACGTGACTTGGTCAATATGGCAAAGAAGCGAACTAATGTAATACCCATTATTGAAGATGCTAGACATCCAGCTAAGTACAGGATGTTGGTTGGAATGGTTGATGTCGTATTTTCTGATGTTGCTCAGCCTGATCAGGTCTGGTTATGATTTCTTACATCATTCCTTTTGGGTTTTGGCTTTGGACAGCCAATATATACTAGTGTTCCATTACATAGATGTACCTATATCAGTTGTGCCATGCCATATTATTATTGTTTGTTTGATTTCAATTCATCTATTCTTTCATAGTTGTACTTACATCACATTATATAGTGTATATTTTTTTTGCTTCTTTGCTTTTACATTTGTTAACAACTTTTGATATGAAAGAATTTTTAATTTTCAGTTTAGAGTTGGATGATATTATTTTAGTTTTTCAGCTTGGTATCTTACATCACATTATATCGTGTGTATTTTTTTTTGCTTCTTTGCTTTTCCATTTGTTAACAACTTTTGATATGAAAGACTTTTTAATTTTCAGTTTAGAGTTCGATGATATTATTTTAGTTTTTCAGCTTGGTATTTTGCAATTTCAAGTAATTTTTATGTAAATATAGTCTCTATAATTGGCAAAATCTATGCATATGATGAGTATCTCGGATTCCCCTTCAAGACATCATGGATGATGCAAATCCGAGTTTCTGATGCATCATCATTTTATTTTCCTTTTCGTGCTGTTTTATTACCTTTTTTTTAAATGGACATCAATTCTGGATTGTCTTTTTAGTTTGTTCACCAATTTAAATCCAGAAGTACTGATTTTTCAATTTTGTGTAGTTTAATGTCCATGTCATATGGTGAATTCATCTTTCAAATTGTATTTATGTCCAGTCAGTTGTCAGTATGATGTAGCATATGATGAGATACTCGGATTCCCCTTCAAGACATCATGGATGATGCAGACTCGAGTTTCTGATGCCCATTGTGTTTTGACCTTTTATATGCATTGTTTTAATACTTAATGTTTTTAAATAGACAATATAGTTTATTGGTTAATGTTTTTCCATTCTTTCCTATTTTATATGAACTGGTTTTTTTAATTACTAGTTATTTTAAAGAATGATTGTGGTGTAGTAAATTTTAAAGAGAGAATTTGTAAACTGTAAAATGAAATTGTAACCAACCTGTTTACAGAACTCAAACACACATATCTTGAGCTGAAAACTTGACTGTTAAGATTCTAATTAAAAGAATGAAGGCTGGCTTACCAACTAACATGGACTCAGCATCTAAAGTCTAAATAAAGTATTTTTCAGTTTCTGTTTGTATCTAGTCATTTGATTTTAGTTTTTGGATTCCTTTTACGTTTGCTAGAAAAGTGAACTATTTGTTTATAAAAGATCCTTTATAGTGTCAATCGACTAGTAATTTGAAACTCCAGTTATAGTCTATATATCAGTTTCATTTATGATTATTTGGTGACCATTGCAGGCAAGGATTTTGGGGTTAAATGCTTCATATTATCTGAAAGCAGGAGGTCATTTTGTTATTTCAATCAAGGTATGTTCAGACATTGAATCATGTATTTAAAAATGCTTCATATTATCTGAAAGCAGGAGGTTATTTTGTTATTTCAATCAAGGTATGTTCAGACATTGAATCATGTATTTAAAAATATGGAAACATTTTAAAAAGGACTATCCATTGCACAATAATACGTTTAACATTTTAAAAAGGATGACCCAGTGCACAAGGTTCCTCACCTTGTGGGCTCTAAAGGGTAGATGGAATCAGCCCCGTCACCATTTTAGGCTGTTTTTAGAATTTGAACTTGCGGCTTTTGGGCTTCAAAGCAACTATTGTTGAGGTGTCAAGGCTATCACGCACTATTTAAAACATTGTGAAAGAAACTTTTTATCATTAGCTTAGACCAATTTTTAGGTTCTTCAGTTTGTAAATGGGAAGTCAAGATGTTAAGTGGTCTCTTATGTGTTGTGTCTTATTTATATGTGTAGATTTGTTAAATTGTTCTCACTTAATTCATTTGTATGTTTAGGCCAACTGCATAGACTCCACTGTCCCTGCTGAGGCAGTGTTTGAAAGCGAAGTGAATAAGTTGAAGGCAGATCAATTCAAACCATTTGAGCAAGTCACCCTTGAACCATTTGAGAGGGACCATGCCTGTGTGGTTGGTGGATACAGAATGCCCAAGAAGAAAAAAGATGGAGCTGAATAGATTGCTTTCCAGTAGTCTGTTGACATGTACTAAATTTAATCAGATTTGTGTTTTTTTTTGTTGAAATTTTGGGTCTCAAACAAATTTGCTATTTTGGGAGTATGTGATTGGCAGAATGCCCCAAAAGAAAAAAGATTCTGTGGAGTATATTATATTCTTTTCCATTAGCCAGTAGTATAGCCAAAAAATGGGCCCAAAACCCGTTGGTCAGCTCATCACCTGCCCGTCTGAAACAAAAAAAAAAAGTTTGCTGTATTAAAAATACATATAGGTTCATTTATAATCTGATTCATTTGCACACTTAAATTTTATTTGTTATTACCTAAATATGAAATATTGTTATTTTTTTATATTTGAAAATATTGTTATTTTAACATATATTTTATGATAACATTTTCTAGTTTATTGATATTCATGAAATAATATTTAATGCGTTCTAAATGTAGACAATATTATTTAATTAATGTTTTTAATTTTTTAAGACCCGGAAATTGAAAATTTTATCTTTGATTAATCAAATTTAAAAGTTTTTCAAGTGGTCAAATTTATTAATATAATTTTTTTTGAATAAGTTACAATTTTTTTATAATTTTTATTGAGTTATATATATAATTTAACTTTTTTTTTTATATATTTACACTAATTTTTTTTAAAGTTTAAAAATGATACGCTAACGTTTTTCATATATTCTACACTATGATTTTTCTAGAGAGGAAAAGTAATGGTTGAAACAGCATGGGGTGATTTGTTTACCATCCTTGGTAAGTTGGACTAGAAAATTTATATTACAAATGAATTGGGCTGAATTAACCTATAGTTTAGGTGGATCAAAGTGCATTGGTCCGATATTAATCTTTACTTTCTATACGGATTTATCGCTTAGATTTGGATTTATATAAATTTTGAAACATTAGACTAGAATTCCTTAACAATAGATTTGGATTTATATAAATTTTGAAACATTAGACTAGAATTGCTTAACAATTTGAATGCCTCTGTTGATCCTGAATCTTGGGTTTTCAGTAATGCCTCTATTAAGCTTTTATACTAGCGTGATGCATTGTAGTGTTACCTTTACATGAAGATGTTTTCAGTAAAAGGATGTTAAGAAAAATTACGAATAAAAAATGTTCACCAACAGATTACATAAGGATTGCTTAAGAACTAGGTTTCTGGTTTCCAATATTTGAGGGTGATCCAAATTCGGTTCACTGCATAAAAGATGGAAGTTTTGAAGTCAAAGCAAATAATTGTTTGGTTTAAGACAATTATGATTTTATATTTAGTATGATTGAAAGGTCTTTAACAATATCATTAAGAGCCTAATCCATAATAGGTATGTCTGTTTTTATTTTTTAAAAGATATTTTAATAAAATAAATAATTTTGTGTCATTTGATGTGTTTGTTTAAATTGTTTTTCGCTACTTTATAAAAGTTTGGTTGTTAGTGATATCTTTTTCAACTAGGATTCTGATTTTCAAAGTGGGAGGATAATCCAAAATCAGTTAACTATACAACAGTTGTTTGGTTTTAAGACAATTTTGATTTATATTTAGTTTGACTGAAAGATCTTTAACAATACATTAAGAGCCTAATGCATAACAGGTATATTTGTTTATTAAGTATTTTTTTAATAAAATAAATAATTTTCTACCTTTTGATGTGTTTGTTTAAATTTTTTTTTGCTAGATTTTTTTTAAATTTAAATAAACTTATCCAGTATGTAAATCTTTTGAGTTCACTAGTGGGAAAAGAATATGTTCTGTTTCACACAAAGGATTTTTTTAATAAAATAAATAGTTTTCTACCTTTTGATGTGTTTGTTTAATTTGTTTTTTGCTAGAATTTTTTTCATTTAAATAAACTTATCCAATAGTGGGAAAAGAATATGTTCAGTTTCACACAAATGATTTCATTGATTAATTATTTTGCGTAATGCTCGAATTCAAGCTAATTGCTTGTTAAGCATCGATGTGCAGCTGCTTTAACAACCCTATGTACACTAGAAAGGATGTTTAGGATTTTGGGCTTGCATTATTGGTAGCATTTGGGGTTTGCATTACTGCTGGTTCTTAATAGTATGTTGGAAAATTTAAATATTACTAGGTAAAATAATTTGTGATGTGTGATTTTAAATCACATTAAAATATTTATAATCATTGTTTAATTTTATTACATTTTAAATTTAGTCTTTGTTACGTGTTAAATGTAATTAATTTATAATTACATTTACTTTTTTTATTACAATTTATATTTACTCAAAACACTGTATTCTAAATCTTAGGTTCTTTGACTTAATTCTCTTCTCTTGACTTTGACTTTTCCTCTCTTCTCTCTACTCTACTCTTGGCCTTTAACTTTTCTTCTAGTTATCATTCTTATACATTCTAAATCTCTATTTTACATTTTTTTTCTTTACTTTATTTCTTTTTATTCATCAGTAAAATCTTTGAATATTGTATTTCATTTTTTTAATAAAAAGAAAGAAATAACTGTAAGTGAAAGTTTCTTTTTCATATACATTAATTGCTGGAAAACATCACATGTATATGAAACGAAAATCTTTGATAAACCAAAGTTAGAATTGAATGTATTTTTTCTATTATTTTTATTTTAGAATGTATTTATTTATATAGATGTCTTTTAAAATAGAAATAATGAAAAATAATTGAATGTAAATTCTACCCTGGGATTGTTGTTTTTATGCTGCTAGTTCTGGAGTCTCAACTTATGGCATTATTAAATACTGTCCAGCAAGGCTCGTTGAACCTCAGTTTGTCTTTTGTAATACATCTTGGAAGTCTCAAGAGACTTGTGACTTGTAGGATTAGTCAGATAAGTATTTTAAAACAGTGTTTAATATGTTGGAGCGTTGAGTTGAAGTCTCACATTATTAGAAATTAAAATGTTGAGTAATATATAAGTGAGAAAGACCCATAATCTAATGTCATAATTATATATGTCCCTTTGTTTGTGTAATTGTTTTGTTAGAATATCTTCAATGAAGAATTAGTTACCAACAAGCCACTGAGAAAACTAAAGAGATGAGTTAACAATAATGGTAGGAGATAATAAGTGATAAATTTAAATAAAAAAAAAATTTAAAATTAAACTTTATTATTTTCCAAGTGAAGTAAAAATGTTTTAAAGATCGATACAAATTTAAATTATAATTATTTTTATGAATTACATTTTTGTTTTTTTTTTAAAAAAACAAAACCATCACGAAATGGAAGTTACTTACAAGCCACTCTGTGAATGTATTTGCTTTGTCTAGTTTTGATAAAAAAATGACAATGGGATATCAACTAGACGCTAATATATTTGATTCTTTTTTCCCTTTTGAGTACAATTCTAGTGAGTCATGGTAGTTAGCCATTGAAAGGGGATGGTTGTCACTTTTTTGGAATCTTTAACCCTCATTCATTTCATATTATGTTTATCAATGTCGATAACGTGATTTGTATTTGGATGTGTTTATTTAAAAATAATTGATGTTTAAAAGATTAGTATGCGTTTAGGGATTTCCAAATTGCAATGGTACTCACAGGTCACAGGTCATGGCTTTGCTAAGGTAGGTGGGTGATGAAAGAGGTAATCGTACTAGTTTTCATTTAATTGTAGATGTTTTTTTTAACAAAAATAGAAAATTGATTAGATGCTAAAATAAAATTAATTTTATTGGTCTAATTTATACTATTAAGTATGTAGGAAGGTGAAATAAATATAACACATATATTTTTTATTTAAAAGAATTACAATGATATTTAATAATATAAAAAAATAAATACATCTCACTTTCTAAAGCTAAAATTTATTTTTTTGAAATTTAAAGATAACATATAAAATAACTTACAAAATACAAATAACTAACAACGTTACATTGTTTCTTCGTGGTGACTGATAAATTTATATCATATTATCTCTTGTTGTGATGAAAGAATTTATATCACATTATCACTTTATTATAGCGAAAAAAAATATATTATATTATTTTTTCATTGTAATGAACATAATATATATCACATTATCTTTTCATTACGATGAATGAAAAAATATACATAATTATCAAAGCTACTAAAGTATTAATCAAATCATCAAGAATAACAAATAATCAAAGACAAACTATATAAATTTAAATATTATTCTTCATCATTAAGTCTTAACTACTTATAGAAACCAAAATCATCAAAATAAGTTATTTAATAATTACTTGCTTCTCCTAAAAAATTTAAAAAATGTTACTGGTAGAATAACTATCCACTCACAAAGAGAACTCAATCAAACCTTCCAACATTATCAAGAGGAGTATCCATGATATTTTTCAAGGACTCTAGACATTACAAGCAAGATATTGTCGAATTAGATAAAAACCCCAAATTGAAATATGTAGGGTTTTTGAGAGAAGAACCATAATCTTAATAATTGAATCTTCCTCTTAATACATATCCTACAACTAATTATTGTGTAAAACTACTTATTTACCTTAAAAGATAAAATATTTACTTCAAAGAGATCAAATAGAGAACTCTAAAGAGATCAAAATTGTTTTTCTCTTCTTCAAATAACTTCCCTAAGATTATACAAGGATGCATAAATTGTGATGATTTTGACTATGGGAGAGAAGAAGAAAAAAAATGGAATTAGGAAGCTATTAGAGAGAGGAAAGCTATATAAAGAAAAGAAGTTGAGATAAAAGATAAGTGGGGGATAACAGATCTAGTGTTTTTTTTTTCCAAAAAAATGGGAACAAAAGAAGGGATGTTTAAACAGGGGTAAAGTTGACAATTCAAGCATCCAAACCTGATTCGTCAGACTTTTACAACCAAATGGGTCGGATTGGGAAAACCCATATTTTATTTGGGTTGCATATTTCTAAGTCCAGTTTGACTTTATATTAGACCATTGGGTCACCGGGCTAAAACAAACATTTTTTTTAAAAAAAATCAAAATTCAAATTTTTATTAAAAAGAAAATTTATTTTATAATACAAGCCTAAAACAACACACTAAATCAATTGAAAACAAATCATAAATAAGTACAAAATAACATAAAAATATATTTATATTTATATTTTGATTTAATATACATTTTAGAACAACATAATTTTCATTTTTTTAAAAATATATTATTAAATAACACCAAATGTACTTTTATATGTAATTTTTATATGCATATTAACAATATGTATAAATTGACTTCACATCAAACATTTTTATGTGTATATTTTTATTTTATATATTTTTAATAATATATTATATATATTATTAATGTGTATTTTAAAACTTATGAATTTATATTTGTATTTGGGGCGGTCTGTGACCCACTAATCCAACTTGGTCGAAGTGTATTTATATAGTCGGGCCTAATGAATTAGACAAAAAACGCTTGCTTCTATTTTAACCTCTTTTCTTAGAGTCCAACCTGACTTATTTTGTAGGTCCATAGGTCAGTCCAGTGGGTTAGATCCATTTTGACAGCTCTAAATAAGGGAAAAGTTTGTTTTTCTATAACTATTATTATATTAGTTTTTTATACTATCTTTTAATAAAATGGTTGGTTTCATGCCTATTGTCGTTTTTTCGTAAAAATTTTTTTCATGAAATCTGCTAAGTGCTCAAAATGAGACATTGTTCAAGTGACTTTATCGTCTTTGATTTTCTTTTCATTCTAACTTGCTTCAGTGTCTATGCTGATAGTGGGTGCATTGATCAAGGATATGATCAGTGAACTTCCATGTCGTTGTCTAGTTAGTTTGAATGGTATTTGAAATATGAGGTTATATATATATATATATATATATATATATATATATATATATATATATATATATATATATATATAAGATGATCCACTTATTCTAAAAATAAATTCAAGAGACTTATTTTTCTTTGTACCCCATCATTTTCTTGAAATCTAATGGTAAGGATCATATATTCATTATAACCATTAGATTTTAATAAAATGAATAGTGAAGGTAAACCTTAAACTTACTCTTGAAGTAAGTGAATCCCCTTTCTCTCTATGTATTCATTAGAATATTATACTGTTGGATGCTTTTTATGTTATCATTATAATGAAACTTTTGATTGATACATGAGACCTTATCTAACATAAGATGCTCCTTAACTCTATGATGGTAGACATTTTATAACACTTATATTATAGTTAAATGGTATGATAAGCTTGAGAGTTTCTAATATATTTGTAGATGGTCAACACTTTTACACGTGTGATGAGATTATCTTATATGAGCATATCTTGGTAGATGATCAATGTGTATAGACTCAGGATCTAATACAACCATCATATACTCTTTCAATCTTCTAATGTTTGTCATTGCATATGACCTTCTTATGGGTGATGTAAGATATTCTTATCAACTTAACTTTACTTCTTAACGTGTACTATGCTTTTCTTGAGTAGATGAACTTTTTATCCTTTATCGCGAGCGTCTTGACTTCTAGTTTTTTTTATGCCTTATCTAAGTAGACATTTTTGTTAGGTCCTTCTCATAATGTGTGCATCTTAAGTGACTTATACTAGCGTCATATGGTTCATTTGATCACCTTATACTTATTATAACATCGTTTATTGATCTATATATTTTCTAATATAAATGTTAGAAGATAAATTTAACATTATTTGTTATCATCAAAAGTATTTAGAGATCATCTAAACTTAACATAATTTTATCCTTTGACAAACTCCGGATTTATGTCCCATTAGTTAAATTGGAAACATTGACTATCAATGTGATTAGTGGTGGTTTGGTTTGGAAACATATATTGACTATTTAATTTAAACGTTTAACTTAAATATGATTAAAAATGATAAAATATTTTATAAAATGTTTCCTTTTCTATAAGAAAAATTATTTATATTTTAAGTTTAATTAAAAATGATTTTACTTTCTATGTTTCTTTTAAATTTTTGGAAAAATAATTTTCTACATTATTTTTATAATATTAAGTGTTTAATTATAAAATTAAATATATTTATACATTATTTTTATTAATAAATTATTGTGTTAGTTCATATTTCTTTAATTTTTATTTTTCATTAAAAAATCTTGTCATAAAAAAAAGTGTTATAACACAAAATATGAAAAAAAAAACTTTTTCAGCACCTAGAAATAGTAAAACTTAATTTATATTTGGGTAAGTTTATATTAGTAAAATAAGTAGTTTTTTTTATTAAACCGCTTTTTTTTTTTAAATAAATAATTTTATATTTACTTTAAGAAATAAATCCTATTTTCTTATTAAAATATTACTTATTTTAAAAATAATTTATTTTACAATTTTTTTTTCAAGTTTAAAACATTATTTTCTTCGATAAAGATATAAACATAATCTTAAAATTTGAGTTTCATGATAAACTCTAGTAAGAGTTTTTGACTTATTAAAAACTGAAAACATATTGATTTAAATATAACACATTATATTAAAGTTATACAAGTAGATAACATATTTGAAATTCTTTTTGGATTCTTGTGGACTGTATCCCCACAAACCCTAAGCATAGCTGCATTATGTTGCACTTGTGGATTAAAACTATGTTTCCATTTGGTAGAGGAGAATGAAATGACATGAAAATGAATATATAAAAATTTGAATTAAAATAGAAAGTAAAAGGGTGGATCTACCAAATATTATTATTAATTGAGTTTAATTATTATATACTTGCTATAAAGAATTTTTATCCTGACATCATGATTTTTTATTTACATAAGCATTGAATTTAACAGAAACAACTTACACCTATCAAACTCTTATTAATTTCATTGCATTTTATAACACCGTAAAGGAAACGTCCAAACAAGTTTCGCCAGAGTGGAAACAGAGACAAATCAAGTCAGGACGGAAACTGTAGAGAGATTAGAAAACATGGGCAAGAGATTTTAATCTGATTCAAAATTTGAATGTCATTTGAAATTAGAATAGAATTCTGGACCAAAGACAAATTTGAGACATGATTTTTTGATCCCTTATAATGAACACCACCTGATTGATATTTTTCATTTTTCTTTTCTTTCTTCTCATTACATCGTATCATCTATCACTCTCTTCTATTCTTTTATATCTCTTATGTAGATTAATACAAGGTTTCCATGAATCATTTTTCCATAAGGTTCTGAGAGCATGTGATTTGCTGAGTAAGAGAATCTTTGCCAACAGTGTTAGGTTCTGGTGCTGGCTTAAAAGGAGTGTTCCCTCCTTTGTCTAAGGCAATTGGATTGGCCCCCCTGAAATAATTGGCAATTTCTTTTAGTAAATTTTCTAAGTATGAACACCATATGTGAGATTATCATGCGAAAGTTAACATGGAACTGTAGTTTGCAAGGCACGCCAAGTAATATAAAATTGAAATGCAATATTCCTCAATCCTCGTGGGATAATGATAAAGCTTAGTTAAAGCATAAACCAAACCATATTATTCGATGAGATTTCAATTCCTACAAGGCAGTAGTGACCTAATCTCCAGTCTGAGTTCCTGTATGTGGTTACTTCCATAGCTTACTAAGGAAATGGGACAGAATGCACAGACGGAAAAAGTGACAAAAGTAATAGAAAGAACTCGAAGTTACCATGAAAAAAATATGCAATGAGTCTGTTTGTCTAAAGTTTTTTTACAAGCATTTTTTTATTAAAATAAGTAACTTCATACTTTTTTTAAAAAGAGTTTAACAGAGAACTTGTTACTAGCATTTCTATATGTTGTTTGACATGTTCATTTCTATTCAATTCCCTTGAACGCTAAAAATTTAGTCACCATTAGGTGAATTTGGATATAGTAATTGCTATCCATTTAGTAATACAATAGAGAATCGCTGGAATGCTGGCTATTTGATGACCATTAGGTGAGTTTGGATATAGAAGCTCAATGAATAAAAATATATAAGGGGTGTGGTGCATGAAAAACAAATGGGGGCACTTGAGAAGCCTTTCAAAATAACCTTGCAATAAGCACTTTTGCAATTGTATGGTTCCCTCTCATAGTGCAGTAATGTAGTGGTGTCCTTCCTCTAGAATCAACAGAATTTACGTCTGCACCATACTGTAGGAGCAGCTCCACCATTGCAACATCACTAGTTAGGCATGCCAAGTGAAGTGCACTAGAACCATCTTGTATGTCCTCCACAGGTTGAGTTTTACTTTCAGATGATACTTTTGGACTAACTGGAGAAGTCATGTTGGAAGAAAAGCCTGCACATCAATTCATTATTCTAATTGAACTTCATACCTTTTCAACTGCAAAAAATTTCTAGTATTTTGGGGATAAGAAGATATATATACCTTCTTCCCCACTAATAGCATTGACATCAACATCTGACTTCACAATGTGTCTGTACACTGCTTTCTTGTCATTGGTACTGATGCTTTCTGCCACCTGCTGTGCTGTTGATTGGAGACGATTGTTATTCGTTATCCGGCGAACAAAGACTTTGGCAGCATACTGCAAACAGGAGAAACTGTCAGGTTCTATCTCCCACACATTCAAGTAATACTTCAACAAGAAGGTTCCTTCACACTTTGAGGCTCATAATCAAAGTAAACTTACTCAAGTATAAATATTTACCGAATTTTCAATAAATGTCATTTCACAGTAAATAAAAAATGAGGAAGAAAAAGGGTAGACATTCATTCATCCTCTTAGGTGTCTAAAAGGTTCGTTTCATCTCTCCAGCTAGAAAATAACATGATTTTTATTACCTTTGCATGAATGAACCTCTCCTTTAGTGAAATAGGATCATCATGTGATGGTTTTCTTGCATGAAATAACTTTTTCTGTGGCTTGGATGAACTACATTGCAGGGTCCATGTTAGTGGAAGTTCAAACAGTTAATTGCATCAGTCTCTGGCAAAAACTTACCCATCAGCAATGTCATCTGTTTGTGAAGTATTTTCCTGCAACAGTTCCTCCCAAACTGAGTTTGCGAAAAAATTCCCCAGTGACTGAAACATGGTCAACACAGCGGAGTCCCATACTTTTACATCAAGTGTCAGTGATCTTACCTGTGAAAAAAATGTCAACTCATTATAAGGATTGAAATCGGAAAGCCTTTTGTTTCACTTCTAATAATTATACATAACTTCACTAAAATATTGTGCTCAATTTACAAACCAATAAAGAAAAATATAAGCAACACTTAAAGTTGATAACACTATAGTATACTCTTTAAATATGCAACCTCAATTACTTACTTTTGATATGTGAACACCAAGATTACGGTGAACCCCAGAACATTCGATGCATACAAGGATGCCAAGGTTTAAGGATGCCCAGTCTGGTTCAGGTTTACCACAATCAGCACATTTGTCATTCCCGCTAACTTTTCTAAGAACTTCAATTGGCTTTTCATTTTTTGTACTATGCCTATTCTTTTGCATGTCTTCAGATGATATAGAATCCCCACTCAATGCATTATAATCATCTGGACCTTGTAATAAATAAAGCTTGTTGGCAGAGTGATAGTCACCGCTTTCTTTGTCATCTGACTGTCACAGAGTCACAATTAATGCATGCATCAGAGGATGTATTAGAAAGACTTTTGCTAAACAATTGGTTAAGGAACATTTGATGCCAATGAAATCTTCAACTATGAAATCAATGAAATCTTCCACTATGAAATCTTCTCATAGACTTTTATTTTAGCGACTAAACTTCCCTACACTATTTATCACTGTACATGTTTGCCGGTGTAAATTTTTTTAGGTTAAACTAATTTGTAAATTCCTGAATGATTTGAAGATTTTTAAAGTCTATACTTTTTTTGTACTTTTTGCCTGTGAAAATAAGTTTAAAATTTTAAATGTTTATAAAAATGTCCCTCAACGTATGAATAATTTTTATTTGAGTCCCCACATGGAGTACCATAAACTACATTGCCAAAAAAAAAATTACCACCCAAGTACATGGATTTAATTGAAAATTTCAAATAACTAAAGTCTTCAATTTATTTCTTAGATCTTAACGTTAACTGATAAATAGTAATGGTTATTATGACTTTTAAAATAATTATAATAAAAACTAATAAAGTTATCATATACAATAGTTTATAATTAAATAACAATATTAAAATCCTTCACATTATTTGTGTATATATTATTTACTCTAGATTCTTACACTTTATGAACCTCAACAGGATCTTGACAAAACCTTAGTAAAAAATTAAATAAAAAACAGTTTATAAGTTTAGGATCTAATTACCAACTTTTGAGTATAAGAACCTATTTAAAACTTTTAAATAATTATGGAACATACAAATTAATTTAACCTTTTTTTCCCTTCATCCAATCAGGAGTTATTAAAGAATTTAACCTTGTCAAAGTTCAATTCTTATAGAGTAAACAATGTATGACATTGATAATATCAAGGATTCTTATGTTGTCATTAACTAATAAACTGTTATATATAGTAATTCTATAATGATTATTTGAGGTATGCCTACAAAAATTTCTGAGTAGTTGGCACTTACAAAGCATACGGATTAAACTAAATCTTTTAACGTGTAATGGATGATGATGCCAAGAGTTTATGCAGGTAAACAAAAGCCTGAATAAAAATATATGATATACCAGTGTTTGTGCACTCAATAAGGAGGCAATTACGCCAGTTATCTTTTCCATCCAATCCATCTGGTCCACGGCATTTTCCGCCTGCATAATTATGGCCTTAATGAGGAGACAGAGGAGTAATGATGAAATATCAAAGTACATATCACTAATCCTGAAATGATCTTCAATTCTTCATTGTTGGAAAGAGTACCTGCAATGTATAACTCTTTGATGGTGAAATAATCCTGAAGCAGAACCTTAAATCTGACTGTTCAGCATCAATCTTGATTGTTGATGTTAGCAGGTTCACTGTATGACGTGCTACAGATTTTTCATCTGGGATAGGCCCATGGTAATGTGAAGAAAGCAGCCGACTCAAAATTCCAGCACTATTATCAGCAGCACAATTTCTGTGTATAGATGATTGATTTGCACCCTGCTAAAGATGATGAAATTGAAATTAGCATTACCTAGTTAGCTTAGAGAGTATACTATACTAATACTTGGTTTAGTTGGATACTTAACATGTAATCCATTCCATGCTTTACGAAAGTAGTAAAGCACTCCGCGACTATCTAGGACAAAATACCTTCTCTTCCAATCACCCCTCAAATTTGAGGACCTTTTAGAGAGAAATCCTTGCCGAATGATTTGAACCTAAAAGTAGCGCAGATGGAGAGATCAGAGAATAGGACTTATGAATGAAAACTATATAGAATAAGTGAGTGCTTAGAGAAAAGTGTGAAGCATATTATGACCTTAAATACCTTTCCATTTTCAGCAGATTCTGTTACAGCATCTGCCACTTTATTTGATATTCTAGAAAAAGGCTGCACTTGACCATCTTTACTGGGAGAGATATAAGGGCCATTCAAGGACATCATACTTTCATGATGAACATGTTTTTTGTACTCCAGCATTCTTTCACAAAGACTAATCTGCTCATCATTGTAACTTTCTCTTGCTTTCTGTGTATAAGCCAGAACCTGCAACATGTCAGAAACAAGAGAGGCAATATTCCATTCAGTAAATAAACCAGAAGTGCTAATAATATTTTCAAATCCACAATTCTGCTCAACATGTTATTGTGATTGTGTTGATGGGTTTCATATCTCAGATTATCCTAGAGTTTGAGTTTTGAGGAAGCACACTGTACTAAGCGTTTTGAATGTATACAGACATATAATCAAAAGTAAACCACATCAATTATCCTCATATTTTGAAAGTTAAAAACAAAAGAATTTAAAGAAGTGAAGAGTAAAGAGCAAAACCTCGATAATGAAAGGCTCCAGGTCTTGTAATAGCTGATATCCCTGAAAGGCAAAGAATTTTTAAAAACATCATAATTTCAATGTTGCATATTGAAAATTACATATTACTGTGCATATACCTGTCGGTAATACCGAAGATGAGCATCCATAACTCCAGCAACAGCCTCCAAAAACTCAAATCTCTTCTTGGCCTCAACACTATGCAGAGCACTAACCTAGAAAAGAAAATGAAATGTGTTCTGTCGTTAAGAGCTATGTTCATACATTTCATACTATTCAAAGCAGTATATCTTGTTCAACTAAGATTACCAGATTGAAACGAGCCTCCTCAAACGAGGTTCTTGCATTGTGCAATTCCTGGAATGTCTCTCTACCAAATTAGATTGAAAAAATCATGGTAACCCATGACAAGCTAAGACAACATTTGTCAATAACAGTGCAAAAGAACAGCTAATGTACCTCTTCTACGACAGTGGCAATATCAATCCTAGTGCTTTTTCTCAATGACATAAACTTCTCACGTGCCTGTAGCATAAAACCAACGTTGTATCTGTTATATGATCAAGAGATAGGCCAATGAACTATCAATATATCTAATTTGTTTTAAAATGAATTTCTTCTTGTCGTGTAACAAATTATACTGTGCAATATATTTGTAGTAATTAGAAGCACCTGATCGTGTACAAGGGAAGCTTTCTCAAAACGCCTTCTAGCTTCCTGCAAAGCATTAAAAGTTAAAATGAAATTACAAGTCATCTGAAGGCGTTAATTATTTTGTTAAATATAAGAAAATGAACTCTAAGGAGCATTTATCCTTTTTAAAAGTGTTGTCTCATTAACCAATAAAACACACATTCTCCACAATATTATTATATCTAAGACATTTAACAAATTTATGCTACTCGTGACGTACCTTGACATCTAGGATATCGACGTTTAGCATGTTAAGTAACCGGTCATTCACCATGTGCTCTGCCTAAGAAGCCACATTAAGTAGTGTCAGTTTAGCATTGATCAGTAACAACTCTTTATGATACACTAAAAAACCTTTAAGGAAAGGGTTTTTTCAGCAATATCATCCACTAGTCTAATCTAATTTAAAAGGATGCATAATGCATAAATAGACAATATGATCCTGGACATATTGTTAACACTTGACATATTAAACTCATAACAGAAGCTCAAGTTGTTATAACTTTAAAGACCAAAAAGCCACAAGTTTCACCACTGGTCTAATAAGACATTGACAACGTTAGACAAATCATTACCTGTGACCGCAGAAGTTCCTTGTATGTACTGATTTCTTTCAAAGCCATAGCAAATTTAGCCATGACAGGTCCTGGTAACACAAGAGTTTATCAAAGCAAGCATGATATAACTATTAATATATATATTATCCAAGAAATTTTACAAGTTCCTTTAACGGCCGAAACATATCATGCACGGAACTGGACTGTATATATGTCATGTTATACTCAACCTGAATTTTCATCATTTATGTTTTCCCTTTAATTTATCAACCTAAACTCAAAATATACTAAGCATCAAGTATGCACGACAAAGAAAATCATTTATATTAATGTATCAGTTTATTTTATAAGAAAAAGCAACAGGAGCAAAAATACCTTAACATGACTTACCTCCCAAAGTTACAAATAAAGGATCAGCATGCCCTCCTCCAAAACTTTCAAGGGCATTTGCAAATGCAACGTCTCCATCATATGCCTCTCCAAGCCCTTCCCTGTTATTATAAATTAAATATGCATTATTTGACACAAAATTATATAATTATAAAATCGATATTAAAGTTAAACTAATTTATACTATTTATGCTAGGCATATGCAAAAGTTTCTCTTAGATTATTGGTAACTGTTTAGTTGTTGAACTTGAGACTTTGGGTTTGAGCAAAATCCTTTCAGATTTAAACTTACAACATGCCCCTAAGGTGAAGACATTCAAGGATACACTTGGAGAGTAGATGAATAGAGAGGTTTAGGTCTTTCTTCTATATTTGTATTGAAGTATCTCTGTGTCTGCTTTCTTAGGAGACTATGAGTGTCTAATTGTACGTTTATATTGTTATGCTTCTACGTAGAAAACATTGCCTAAAGTGCAAAAAGTTGAAAATACAAAAACAATGGAATGGAAAACCCACGTGTACTTTCGACTTCCTTTGTAGAACTTGAAACATCTCGAGCGTAACGATTCTGAACTCTCTTCCATGCACTGGAGCTGCATTCACAACCATTCATGATTCATCATTAAGCATAGCACCAAACCAACCTTATATATATATATATAAAAACACATGACCCTCATTAACAACAATGCATGAATGAACCATGCAAATAAACAATACGTAAACATATATCACCAATGCTCTCTAATATGTTTTTTTTTTAATGAAAAAAAGCATCCCATCAACAAGAATTAATGATAACAATCATCAGATATTGAAAGGGTAAAGGAATAAACAGAACAAAACCTGTTGCCGGAACATGGGCGAGTCGTTGAGTTTAGAGAAATCCATTTTGAAAAAAAAAAGTGTTTATGAATATTCTCTTTCTGGTTATTTGTTGTTGTTCGTCTTCTTATTTTGTTGTGCAGGAAAATACTAATAATAATAGTTGGAGAGAGATAGAAGAAGGGTGAGACAGGTATTGGTTTGTTTAGTTGTTTTGTTAAAAAGTTAATAACGTAATTTAGAAAGCGCATTTGAAGGTGTGGTTAGGAATTTGCATGTGCTGGTTCTTTAATTTTGTCTCTAGTGACACCGTGTCACACGCAGGTCACAGCACAACTAATTAACACCTACCTGATTCTAACTTTGACCATCTAAATGTTTTCTTTCAAGTTTCAACATAGAATTATAAACCATTCCAATCCTGTATTTTTGTTCTGACTCATATTTCAGCCATGTTTTCTAAATCCCATAACGGATATCTCAACCGACACTTATTCGAAGTTTAATAATTTAATCGGAGTCAAATCGCTATTAATAAAATGAATGATACCAATAATTTTATATTATACCATTTCAGTTTGTGAGACATAATTTTAGTTTTTCTTTTTTTATAAGACTCTTGTGTTTATCTATATATATATTAATTATTTTTCATTAAAATATTTTTAATTACTTTATAATAATTTCATTCTCTCTCGTCAAGATTTCTTTATATTAATTAACTAGGAAACAAGCTATAAAGTGGAAAGCAGGACTTGTCTTAATAAAGTTAAGAGTTTAATTAGTATTTTAGTTATGCTAAAATTTATTTTATACTGATATTCAATCACAATATTTTATTAATGATAAAACTTATCGATTTTACCAATTAATATTTTAAAAGTCATTTAAATGAAGAATATATGTTATTGTAAAATTCTTTTACCATATTAATTATAATCTAAAGTTAATGATAAGTTTAAAAAATAATTTTAAATTTCATGTTTCTAATTAATTTTAAATTGTGAATCAGATAAATCTTACCTTTAGGGTCAGAGATAATATAAAATAATATTAAAAATATAATTTTATAATATTAAAAATAACAAATACAACATAATTTATCAAAGTAAATATAAAAATTTAACTATATACATGAATATTTATAAATATATATACATTAGAATTTATTAGCTATAAGTCTATAGCAAATTTACATTTATAATAAGAAATGACAAATATTTTAGGTTAGATTTTAATTTGAAAAAAAAAAACTATCTTTTATTGAGTATTTTTGTTTTATGCATTACAAACTAATTTGTGATTAGTTTTGAACTATTTTTTCAATTTTCATCGTTCTCCAATTTCCTAACCAATTCTTTGCAACATGGTCAATTCGAACAGTCCGGGCTTGATTGATAGGTTTTCTGTTGAATCAAACAATTTATATGATTTTTGTAACATAGTATTTTAGTATATAAAAATTATAAAATAAATATTTCTATATAATTAAAATTTATAATAAATAAATATTTTTAACATATAAATTATGCTTAGGTCTATGTATATTGTGATATAAATTTTGTAACTATTAATAATTTTTAGAAAATTAAAATTTAATTTATAATTAAAGATAAATAAGGATAAATTAAAAGAGATTAAAACATTAAGAAAAATTTATAAACATGTTCTTCCGGGAGAAAACCTTTAAAATATTTTCATTAAGTTTTCTATCAACACTTTTGCTATTGTCTTTCTTTTATTTATATTTCAACAAATGTTTACTTTTTTTATTTATCAATATTATCATAGCCGGTGTTTATTTGCTGTTAAATTAATGTTTGATTTTTCTTTGAGGAAGAAAGAAAAAAAAAGAAATAAAATGATATTTTTAACATAAAAAAGAAACAAACAAATTTAATAAGTGATATTTTTTAAAAGTATAAAGTATACAAAAAAACAAAACAAAAATATAGATATACATATTAACTTACAATACATGCAAAAAACACTTAAGATATATATGATACTCATCCAATACATGTAAAAGACATGTAACCTAACCAACAAACAACTTTGACAATCAGATACAACATATACAAATACGTAAATTTCATCAGACATATGAAAATAATAACTTAGAAATTGAGTTTAGTTAACAAAAAATAAACTAAAAAAGATAGCAACAATAGAAGAGGAGTTTGACATTAATTTGTAAACATAGCATTATAAATAATTCCTTCTCTCCTTGTGAAGAGTGGATTAGAAGTTAGTGATCAATTTTTGTTATCAATTGAAAAGTGAGTGTGTGTTTTTGTAAGTTTGATGCCCTTGTATGTCTCAATTCCACTTGTGTTCAATAAAAGCAATTTTATTCTTGTAAGTTTTCTATCAACAAGGTTATCGTTCATTCATTTGTATTTCATCAAATTTTATATATATATAAAATTATATTTTTCTAGAAAAAGCCGTATACTGTGTGCTTAAAATTTGAATTGTTTTAATTAGATTAATGGTGCATTATGTATAATCTAAACAAAGTTTTGTGTCTCCTTGTCAAAGAGTCTAGCAGCAAAGAACTGAATAAAAATTTTGGGATACCAGATTAACTTTTTATACATAAATCAATTTTTTAATTAAAAAATAAATAACTGAATTCTTCATTTTTTCTATTCAAAATAAATATGTATTATAATGAAATTAAAAGAAATTACTATCATTCACTAATCATTTTGTAAAATAATTTAAAAAAATTATCTCATTTATAATAGAATATATATATATATAAATTTTTTTTAGAAAGTTTGGAACTCCCCCTCTCATATAAAAGGTCCGCCACTGGGCCCTATAGAACATACAGGCAAAATGCATTCTTGTTTTTGTGGGATACAAATACTTACAGTGTGAGACACCTTTTACACAGTTAAAAATGTTGTCCTCACGATTTTGGAGCTTCCCAAAGTTATCTCAGTGTTCATTATCACACTTGAACTTTCGTATTCTCTCTCTTTATTCACATACATTTATAGCACAAGTAAGTAAAACGCATTTGCTAACCTCCATTTGAGTGTGCCCTTTTCTTTTTTAAGTAAGTACATGGCATTGAATAGTTGTTCTGGCATATGCAACTTAAGTGAATGTTGGGATATGGATCCTGAAGGCAAGCAGATGAAAGTGTTGAACTTGGATCAGAAGAAGGTGGAAGCTCTTCAGGAGAAGTGGGTTGCAGCAATCATGATGCACAATGAGGAATACACTGATGCCAGGCACAAATTACTTAAAGCCAAGTTACTATACCCAGAACTTGATCATATTAGTCTCATGCTGACTATTTGTGAGATATTACTACTTGCTTCCACTGTAAGGATATCAAATAATAACATTGATTTTCATTGCATTCTTGATCTAATATATCCCTCTGCCACTTATTCGGATGCTGTTAATTCTATCCATTATTTTGTCACCTCAATAAATGGTGTAAAAGATGAGTTTCCTGGAGCTCAGCTTGCGCTAGAAATTGTTCAGAATGCACTGAACATGCTTTCAGATAGAGAAGAGCATTTTCATGATGGTTTTAGGCCTGACAATGATTTCATTTCTTACAATGAGATTATTTGGACTTCCACTTCAGAGAGGTGCAGTGATAGCACAAATCCTGATGTTCCACCTGAACTGGGAATTTTGGAGGAATCCACTGAAATAGTGGATATTGGTGAAAATACTTTGTGTGGTGGGAATTTCCAATGGGCAGATGATTTTGCCTCTGGTCAAGTTTGGGCAATTTATTGTGGGGAGGATACCATGCCTCGTCAATACGCTCTAGTAAATAGTGTGGTTTGTGACAGAAAAGTTTGGGTAACAATTTTAGAACCTGAACCACTAGTTCATGGAGATAAGAACAACTGGAGAGAAGATCTACCCATTGCTTGTGGAATGTTTAAACCTGGCGATAGTAATCTGGTGTTGGATATGTCGCAATTCTCGCATTTAGTCAAGCATGAGCAAGGTACAACAATGCCACATTGTATGATTTATCCCCAGAAAGGTGAGGTTTGGGTAATGTACAAGAATTGGAATAGAAAATGGGGGCACACTGATTATGAAAAATGTCAATATTGGATGGTAGAAATTATTTCAAATTTCTCCAGAAAGAATGGGATTGAAGTAGCCAAACTTGAAGAGGTGCAGAATTGGTTAACATTTTTCTGTAGGCAGAGGCACGAGGGAGATTATATATCTCGTACAATTTGTGAAACAGAGATGCTATGTTTTTCTCATCAAGTTTTAGCTTACAGAGTGCATGGAATTGAAAAGTATGGCATACCTGAAGATAGCTGGCATCTTGAACCAAAAGCTATACCAATTTCTAAGCTTAACAAATATTTGTCCACTGCCCGATTACATTGAGCACCAGATGAGTTTTCAAATTCACTATTATGAAAACAAATTATGATGTCTAGGTTAAGATTTTACATAGAAAGGAAAGTAAAAATAGAAAAACAAGAGTTACCACAGATTTCTAAGCTAAGGATAGCTGTTCAGTGCTCGATTATATTGAACATTTGAACCCCAGATGAGTTTTCAAATTCACTATTTATGTAAACAAATTATGATGTCTTCGATTAAGATTTTAGATAGAAAGGAATGTAAAAATAGAAAAACAAGAGTTACTGCAGATTTCTAAGAGTTGTCGAGAGACACATACTAACCTCAATAGTGCTCTAGACTACTTATGGGTTTTTATCTAATATTTCTACTGATTGAGAACTTTAAGTAGGTTGCTGAAAATGCAATTTGCTATGCCAAGAACATTTGTTTGTTTTTAATGTTAGAAGCTTTTGTAGCAACTGAATCTGCTTGTAATTGTTAACATGATCACACATAGGGGACTAGAAAAAACTGGTTATTGATTCTAACCCATAATGGTTTGTATCAGTATAGTGTTACTACTATTTCGTGTAAATTAAATTTATCCATTAAATGTGCTAAAAGTATCTAATCATTCAAAACTCACCCAACGTCAGTTAACTATCCAATCTATTCATTTAATAAATACAATATTTTTTATCAAAACATATTTTTGTTGAATATTAGATATATTTTTTATCAATCTATATAATTCAATGTCACAGCATATTTCCATTACATTTTTGTTAATTTTTGTATCAAACTTAGTGTGGAAAACTTTAATTGTTGAAAAACTATAGCTACTAAACATGAATAATTAAAACTGGAAAAACTAAACTCATACATGAACTATAATTCTACAAAGTATAAGAACTAAAATTGCGATTAAGTAAAAAGAAAAAATAGGGTCATAAATTTTTGTTAAATGTTAATGAAGAAGATAGACGCAATGCAGCACTTTACCAATGAAATGAACTTGAATCCATACACCTGGTGGGCTTTTAATGCTTAAAACTGATAACAAAAGTCCGTATCTCCATTGGAGCAAGTTCTACAATTAGTTTTTCTGGATCTACTTGTCCTCCCCTCCACACCTTAGGTTCTGGAGGTGACCCTTTAACTTGCCAAACCAGTCTCTTTCTCTCCATTTCTGCTCTTTCTTGGTTTGCTGATAAGTTGACTTCAGTAATTTTGTTTATCTGAATATAAGAAATTACATATGAAAGGCTTTAGTCAATGAGATGCTAAATCTGAAAGAATTAGCTATTAAAGGTTATCAGTTGTGATGTTGTTTTACCTGTTTGTTGGGAAACACTTTTTTAAGTTCTACAGTTGTCTTAGCTGAAAGATCCTTGTCCTCATCAATCTTACATTTGGCAAATAATAGGAATTTAGTTTGTTGAAAAAACAAGGCTAAAAAAACAGTTGAAACAAGGAAGGGAATATAAGAAGGACAAAATCATTCAAGAGTGTAGAATTAACAAAGTAGAAAGAAGCTAAAGAGAATATACCTCGTATAAGTGTGCCAGTCGAAGGAGAACTTTTCCGTCACCCAGATCCTGCAGAGTTCCAGAAGATGGCTCAATATTAGCAGTGAACAAAAATATGTAAATCTTTAACAGTCTCCAGTAAGGAGCAACATTAATTCGGAATTCAAATTCAGGGCAACATAAAAAGATTTTGTTTATCAGCTACACTGCCCATTGGAGGGTGAAGGAGTACTAAGTTGCATTGAATAAACACAGTTTGGACAAATGCTTGGCAAAATGAAAGACATGCACCTGGAGTGTTATTATTGCAACGTTATCTGGTAAATTGTACGAGGAATCTATTCCTGAGAAGGTTGTGACATGAGAATCTCCCCAGTGACCATCATTCTAGAAAATATGTGAAAATGAACAAAAGATTCATCAGTAGTCAGTTACAAGTTCAGCCCACTGGACAATTTTCTAACACTTCTATCAACCATTCTTTAATCACCTCTGTGAAGGCCAAAAGAAGGGGTGAGTATATCTCCTGACCAAATGCTCGACGCCATCTAGCACCCTCTCCTACAGGATCAATTCTGAAATAGTACTTTCCTAGCACCTACAAATTTTGTTATATATGATCATTGATTTATGAGCCAGATGTGAAAAAAACTATCATCCTTGCCAACCCAAACCTCACAGGCTACTTAGATTTACTTACAGTTAACCCAGTGCATTTATGATGGATGCAAACTGTTTCATTCAGTGCCTCTGAAACACCTCTGGAATCATCCTCAACTAACCTCCTAAATAGAAGAGGAGCAAAATGGAAACATAATGAGCATAGTGAGCATACTGAGCATAAGCTGTTGAACTTGAATAACAAAAGAAACAAACCTATGAACCATGAGTTCCAATTGTCCATCTATGATGCTGGAGCCCCCCACTGCTCTATCCACCAATATAGAGAACTCTTTTCTTTTATCTTTCAGGTAAATTCCAAGGTTGATCTGAAACATGAAACTTGATTTCATTAATCAACAACTTCAAGAACTGTGTCTTCATGTGTATAATAAATGTAGCATCTTCTAACACAAATGGTTCAATAAAACCTACAGGGTAATAATTCCCAGCAACAGGTTGATTTACTTCCAAGTGCCAGTCTTTTCTATAGTCTCGCACCTGTAAAGGTATGCATGATTATAGACACTCTAGGTTCGGCATTCATAAGGAAAACCACAACTAGAATTCAAATGTTCAACATGTTTGACTTACGCGCTCAATGAAATCACGTCCATTGGAATCAGTATAGAAGGTTTTATTGCTTGCCAGATTTGTATTAATCTCAGTTGCAATTTCCTTGCCCTTACCATTACCAATTGGTATAGGTCCAACCTGATGTCAAGATCGTTTTATTATGATGATTGGCTCTTAGATAATAAAGTTTTGAAGACCTTAGTCAGAAAATTTGAGAGAAAGAAAATACTCACAATAAACTCAACTTCTGCATGTTCTTTCCCCTTGTACAATCTAGTAACCTGTTCATTTAAGCCATGCTCAAATATTAAACTCTATGAAGCTTCCAATAAGGGACGCTAAAAAGTAAGGCAGTACTGCTAACGGATTCCAGAAGTTTAATTTGTTTAGCTTAACAACAATTCATTAATCCATGTTGTTAATATTTCTCGGTGTCTCGTATACTTGAGCAAGTACATCAAGAGTTTTCAATATACTCTATATAAATTTTATTATTTATTTAAAATTTGTTAAAATTAAAAAACTTAGAGAAAGATTCATCAAATAAGAAATACAACCTAAAAAAATCTGGTAAGAAAAACTATAAAAAATTGTAATTTTATTCAATAATAAAATATATATTAAAATGAATGTATTAAAAAATGTCACTCAGACTTCTCTCATTCTTTTTTTTACCCATACTGAGGTTTCTCTTACGACCATGAATGCAAAGTATATTAATAATAATAAAATTAATATATTAATAACTAATATTTATCTACAAATAAATAAAAAATAATGATTTAATTAAAATTGTAACTTTTATATTTATTATAAAAATATGTAAACTTAATTGAAAGTATTTTTTATTTTTTAGTAGTTAAGTAGTAAATTTTTTATTTACTTGATTGTGAAAATTCTTTTTCAACAAATTTTTAGTGAGAAGAATCAAAATCAACAAATCTTTCTATCTCCTTTTTTTCAGAGACAAACTTATACTCCTACTTATTTAATAATCTAAATTCATCATGTATGAAGTAAATATTTTATTTATAGATTATCATCTGCAATTAAAATATTTATTAATGCTATATAAATTTATAAAGTTAAAAAATAATTTAAGAAATCTTTTGATAAAACAAAACAATCAAGTTATAAATGGGCTAAATAAATCAAATTCAAACTTCATTTTTTTTAATAAGTCAAACTTAACCATTTAACTAGATTTATTTAAATAAATGAGTGAAACATATATAACCTAATTTTCTATCTTAAGCTAAACCTAAATTACATGTACTTGACTCATTTCCACCACAACCATAGATATTTAAAAGAATCTAGAAAGTTGTGAAGCCTAAACTTCCTTAAAGAAAAAAGAAGGAAGCATTACTTTTACTTGTGATGTCATTGGCTAACGATACATTAGATAAGTGGATCTTATTCCATATCTGACTTTATCTTTAGTTTTGCACTTTTTAAAATGATATGTAAAGTGAGAAAACATCATAAAATTGACATAGCATTAATGCAAAGTGTAGCGATCAAAATAAAAATAATATCCAAAATTAATTTATACATATATTTTTAATTTATTATTAGAAAGGCAAGTTTTAATAGCAGTGTGCATAAGCTCATAGAAATGTTGTCAATGCATTTCAGAACAAATCCAAGGCATGATAATATCCCAAACTTGTTTCTACCTGACACTCAAACATGCACTTTGGAGATGGATTTGAAACCGATTATATTTGTTGAGAGTAGAAACTAGATTGAAAACTTGTTTAATATTGAGATTACATTAAAACAAAATGATTCGACAAAAAATAATATTTTAATACTACCTGGTATATCCATGACTTGATCTTCTGATGTACTTCATGCACAATTGGTCCCCTAAAAACTGTGAGAGGAGTCTGAAAGTTTTAAAATAAAAACTCGTTAATTTCTTATTACGAGTGACTATAGGTAATGAACGCAATGATTAGATAGATAATTTCACCTTCCCATTGGATTTGATGGTTGAGGGTGAACCATGAGGGCGAAAAACATATGCTCCAGACGCCTTTTAGCAATTCAGAACATTTAAATCAATAGGTTGGCATAGGTAATCATATAATCAAACCATCTATCATCCTAATGATAGTATCTTAGGGAAAAAAATATTCAATGCAATGGTTATGACCTGAGCAGTTTTTGTTCCATCATTTCCCATTCCGGTGTAATATTTATATGCCTGCTCTAGAGATTCTTTGACCTTTCATTGTGAACAGAAATTTAGAATGCATGTCATGTAAACATCATAAAATTCATCCTCGAAGCAATAACATAATGGTATAGATTTTGGGATAAACAGTAATGTGCCATCCAGATGACAAACCTTGCTTCTGCTGTTTATATATCGAATAAGTTTCCCTTCCTTCACAGAATAAGTTAGTTTCAAGTGTTTTAGGCCCACTGTAAGCGTATCACTTTTATTCAATGACTGGTACACTGTATCTCTATCTGAAATAGTATCTGCAAGGCAATTGCAAATTTTCTGCTTTAGGAAAAATTAAACTATACTCTCCCTCAGAAATTTATAGTTTTGTATTGTATTTGCACTAATGATAGCACAACTTTCAGGAAGGGAATAACTAATCAGGACTAACCTTCTTTTTTGGCATAGGATAGGTAGTAAGTGCTGAAACCAAGTGGGGGAACTGTTACTGAAAAAACAAGCCAGTATTTGGGTTTTACAGTTGGAGACACTCCCAAGTATGCCAAAGTGTGGTAGTTTCTTAAACCAAGAAAAGTATGATGTATTGGCACCAGCTGGGATTGGATTTTTTTACCACTGGAATCCCGAACAACATTTCCATTGACAACCTATGACAAATTAGATATACAAGCAATGTCATGCAAAAGCAGTGTGCTTGAGGATAGTCATATTTGTCCTTGCATATGAATTTCCCATGTTAAGTTCAAAACTTCTTCCTTCCTGTTGATACACGAGGTAACTAATTCCAATGCACATGAAAAAATGAAACACAATGCTTCGACTAGAAGGCATCCATTGGCATATAAAAGCGAAGTGTCGAATAAATGCTCGTGCATGTAGCAGATAATATTTATATGACTTGTAGATTGTGCTTGATTTAACAAGAAAATATGGTACTACGGGGTGGTTGAAGGAAGAAACTCACGGGAATCCTGATGATATCCTCTCTTTTCCATCCCAGAGGATTGTAAGCAACAACCACCTACAGGAAGGAATGTATCAGGAAAATTTTAATGGATAAAATTCTAGAATTTTAACAAGCAATAGATTAGATGTCATCGATCCTCACCAGGTTTTTCCCATTTGAGAAGTCAACTTCTGATGCAGGACAATAACTTATGTTCAGCAGTGGACACTGTAATGACAAGGTGGAAGAAATGAAGGGAGTAAATATTGAGATCAATGAATAGATTAGCCACAAGTCTTAAGTTGTTATTTGAAGACTAGTAATCAACAGGTCACGATTGTTGAACAAAGAACATCACTACTTGCCTGTTGAAATTTAATCTGGGGGTTCTTACAACCTGTTTTGGTTGCTCCCTCTGTCAAACAAGCAAGTGATACAGCAGCAACTTTCTCAGCCTGAATAAGACATTGAAAAGAAAAACACATTTTTGAGGTTATAAGTAATAAAGTTCAAAGAGAACATATATAACAATTATTATTACCTCTGTGTAACCTATTGAAAGTCGTTTAGCATAATCATCACCAACGTGCTGCTTCTCTGTGCCAGATACCGCGTCATGGTGTTGAACAATACCCAAAGCTTCAGCCAAAGAGTCAGTTTTCGGACCTAAGGCACTCTTCCCTTTAAAGTACTCCAACTGCCTTGCTGCCTGTTTCAAGATTGAAGAGCAATAAGAGGCTAGTTTAGAGTTCTGATATGATAACTTCCCAAAATATTCCAGTGGAATGCTAAGATTGAATCAATTATTTTTTTATCTGTAGCAATCGAAGTTAGGTACCAAGAAGTTTTCAATAACTCCATGCACATTGCTCAATTAACTAAGATAGACCTCAGTTAAAATACTATTAATCACAACTTTCAGGACCAAAAAGAAAAAAGAAAGAAAGAGGAGCTAAGAATAGCCCTTAAGCATCTTTGAGCATCTCAAATCTAATCAAATACTTAATTACTTCAGTTAACTACAGTTACAAGGATTACCAAGTAGTAGCCACCCAAAAATCTGACATATCCTTTGAGAGCTGGCCTGCTTGTAAAATACCCCGTCCAATAGGCATTTACACGGTCTGCATACCTGACAAATATACATGGTCCAAATATGAAATAACAAGTTAGAAAAATGAAAGAATGCTAATATGAAGCTAAATATTTAAGTGATTGTTACGGTAGGCAGTACAGACACCCAAATGTTATTTTCAAAATCATGTTCCAGGGATATGCTAATATTTGCAGCTTCTTTCTGAACATGATTTTGAGTCGGTAACACATATATTATATGTTTTGCATTTTGCAACTCACGGAAAGTAGTCATCAGTTTTGATTGGCCAGGCCTCATTTGCAGCATGTTTTGCATCAGTATATATTGATGGAGTCGAGTATAAAGCATTAACACGACCATCCTAAATAAGCATCAGTCAGAAGTCCATTAGTATGTCAAACCACCATAAGGTCCATAGCAAAATAAGTTAAGTTTGATTTAAATTAATGAGTAGATGGATTATGAAAAATCAGGCAACCTAAAGAATCGTATAAAATGTCATTTATAAGTCTACATGACAAGTGAATGTTTAACTTGATGGCTAAAATGCAATAATTAAGTAAACAGAAAATAAAAAATTCAATTGAGCAAGGAGTTTAATATAAGTAACTTGATTAACGTAGTGGATAAACTTGTCCATTTGCCGAAACCAGGTTTCTGCGTATTGGTACTTGAAATCTGTCCCCATTGTCCACATTATATGATTTGTGCGCGTAATATTGGCCTGAAATAGGTCAACCAGTGAGTTGTTGACTCAAATCATTTTCTAAGTGCATCTGATAAGCTTTAAATCATTTGAAGGACACTAAACATAGTATTTCATTTGGAGCATTTCTGTTTTCATTTCTCAGAATTTCAGACACATAAATTCTGTGCAGTAACATTTTAAACCAAGCAAAAATAGCAGTATGTAGAATTAACTATCCATTCTTAAGATAAATTTCATACCTGTGATATTGCGGCTGCAACAAACTCATTTACCCTTTCAGGGACATTGTAATCAAATAAATGGACATCATCCTTCAAGTGGGAAATTTTTTTTACTTAGCACACTTACAAGAAAAGGTTTAATGTGCTAGCTCAAAACAAAGGGTAATTTGCCTACAGCAATACTTGACTTAAATTTTACCTGAACAATGGGAGAATCGTCATTTACTTCATAGTAGAAATTGTTCGGAGGTTCATAATTCTCAGGAAACGCACCAGAAAATATCTGTGCATCCATGAACAATTTTAAGGATTTGTAAGTAAAAGCCTACTAGGAAGGATGAAGTAAATCCAAGAGAAGCAAAAACACATCTTCTCCTATAAAGAGTCAATATAAACATAAACCACTATGGATTTCTCACCTGTGATGATGAACCAAGGCTCTTAGAGCCCCGCCACACAACTTCCAGAGTTTTTTCATCTTTTCTCTTAGCTCTGTCTTGGTAGTCAATCCGTGCAAAGAATAGAGAGTCAAATCCAACCTATGCCAAAAAGGGTTGTGCTTAAGAAACAAATAATTTTCAACGTCACTTATTTCCTTCATAAACTTTTGCATATATTTAGCAAAACGCTACCTCTGCCCCCAACAAGTAGGCCTGAACTGCAGAATGTCCAAATGGATCAATTTGCCACCCTATTCTCGGTGTCACTCCAAATTCTTCTTTGATAAATCGATGTCCAAGAGTTGTCTGATCAATCATCTCAATGTAATGAGCAGTAGCCTCATCATGCATACAATAACCACCATTTCTGCAATTCAAAATCTTAGGACTTACAGTTCAACTTAACGTCATTGAAACTGAATCCAAAACTTATAGTACAAAGCAGACGGAAAATCATCATTAACAATTCAATAACAAAAAAAACTTGTAAGCTTTCTTCGCTAAGCAGGTAGACAGTGGGAAGGTGGAAAAATATAGTTATGAATCTTTAAAGTCCCCCGACTTTGTACAAACTCAGCCAAGAACACCCCTGGTCCTAAGGCCTAACTTTGAAGGAATATGAGATAGATGAATACATGAACTCCAATTGACCAGAGTTGACCAACTCCTTGACTATGATCTGGATAGCATCACTCTGTTCCCTCCACCATCGCTGGAAAAACGCCTACAAAACAATTAAAGTACATCGTATGTATGAATTAACAGTCCAAAATTGAAAAGTGAGTATTATCCTTCACTTATATATACAGTTTTGTTATATGTGAGATCTGAGACACTGTAGAGAACACTTACCTGTTCAACATATATGAACTTGCGATTCTTGTTTGCCAACAATGCAGGTACGAGGGAATCGAGGACGTTTTGCACGCACGCTCCCTGCACTTGCACAAGAGTGAAAAGTGAAAAGAAAGCAGGCATCAAAAGCTTGAATGTAACGGAGAGAGAGAGAGTGACCTGAATAGAATTGTTGGAACCGACATAGTACTGATCAACGGTCTTCAACCAGCCAACATCGTCGTGAGAGTGAGGGACCAAGTGAACGTTGAGCTTGTGAGGAACAATGGTTGAGGTTGTGTTGTACCTTATAAACTTGGATTCCGCGGAGCGAAAGAGAACACAGCCCAGCAAGACTGTAAGCCACACACACAACCCAGTCTTCTCCATGGACATTTCGATTTTATCTAAGTCTAGAGAGAATGTGTTTTGTAATAGCTGCCAGGGATACTCCCAGACCTTGTCATTTTCAGTCTATGATTTCCAAGAGATTACAAAGCTAAAAAACGAATGATCATAATATAGTTCGCTGAATGCCATTCCTTGTCACTTTCTGCAACTTATTACCTATTACTTTTTTTTTACCTCTCAACTTGTTTCTTGTCATTGTCAGTCTATGATTTCAAAGAGATTACAACGCTAAAAATACAATAATGACACACAACTTCTTTCTTTTTACCTCTTACAAGCACGTTACACACTCATTATCATTTCATTAATTGTGTATATTTGTTAATATATATATATATATGGTTTAATTAAATTAAAAATATTAAAAAGTACGGTATTGAAGAGGATTAGTCACACATGAAGGTAAATTTTAAGATATTATAATTTAATAATTTATAATTTAAAAATTTTAAATAATAGATAATTAACAAATTGCAATATGATACATAAATTGTAATGAATAACGCATAAATTAAAAATAGATATTTTGTCCCATATTTAAAATATATATATATATATATATATATATATATATATTTTAAATTAAATATTTTTATTAAAAAAGTTGATTAGATTATCTAAAATAGTAGAAAGATTTTATGTTTTAATGTTTTATCATATTATAAAGAGTCTTTATGATACTTCGTATTAAGTTACGTTTTGTTTTAAAAGACTTTAATATATTACAAAGAAATCTTATAACTTAGGTTTCATGATTCTTACTGTAGATCACAATTAAGAGGGCGACACAAGTTTTTACGATTTTTTTTCTCACATTTGTAATTTAAAATTCACCGTTTTTATTTTTTAAAAAAGGTAATATATATATATATATATATATATATATATATATTTATATTTATATTAATCAGCAGAATAGAAGTTTCTCCATGTTACATAACAGGAGCAAGCTAATTACTACAAAAGTAAAGCTACGAGAGATCATACAACAAAACAACTCCATATTTTAAATGATATTAACCTCCCATAAGAATGCTAGAAACACCTATCACAAAAACAAGTACGCCACCATAACTAAACCATCCTTTTAGTTATATGTGAATTTGGATAAGATATGTTTAGTTAATGTTATGTTGGTTTTTGGTTTATTTTCATGAATTTAATTGATATGCACTTTTTACATTGACATTTAACTATGATTTTTTATTTATGTAACTTTTAAAGTATTAATGAGTAAAGTCAACAAATTTACGAGTTGTGATTGAATGTCAGTGTAAAAATCTAACAATGTATACCAATTAAACTCTATTTTTATATTATGTTTATTTATGTATATATAATATTGACATATTATCTCTATACATTTTATCACTTTAATAAGCAATACAATAATATCGTTAAATTTAAATCATTCGGTTATTATTAAATATATTCTTATTACTTTTAATACGAGATTAACTTATTATGAGATAAATTATTAATGTATTTACCAATTTCTTAATATTAATTGAACTAATATATTTGAAATTTTATTTTAAAATGTTTTTAATATTATTTTAAACAATAATAGAAGTAATAAAATCAAAATAACGATATTTTATACAAATTCTTTTTAGTTTTTTAGATTTATTTATTTAACAAATGAGATGTCTAATAGAAAATGAGTTCTAAATACAAATTTATTAGTAAAGAAATATGTCAATAATTAACTCCACCCATTTTTCTTTTCACTCAAAATATACATAAAAAAAAAGAAAAGTGTAAAAGAAAAATTGATTATTCTAAACTATCCTTTGTTAAAAGATACAAGTGTCTACAAATCACACTATACCATATGGGTAGTTTTGTAATTGTAAATTTGTAATCACTTTAATTTATAACTTTCCTTCCTCTTTACATCACTTTTTTCTCAACCGAACAACTCTAATTTTCATTTTATTTTATCTCATTTTCTTTTCTTTTCTTTCATCACACATCTTTTTCTTTTCTTTCCATGTAATGAAAACATTATGTGTATATTGTGTAACATCCTAAATTTATATATACTATTTATATAATAAATTCTCTTAATAATTATTTAAATTACTATTATCTATATTCCCAAATACTGAGATATAAAATTTCTATTACATTATACTCAATATTAAAATATACATTACAACACTTTCAAAATTCAAAATAAAATATAACATAGTATGCACAATCTCAGCTCGCTCAGCGAACCTCATTGTCTGCGAGACCCAGGGTAGTTCATCCAGTAACAGCTATCGCCTAACGAGATCTTGCAAATAGTAGAACCTCTGCTGCCAAAACCAACCTACCTATTGACATATAACTCTACATTCTCATAACATACATATCATAATTCATCTATCTCTTTACACCATGTTCACATAACTTCCATATAAAACATAATGATCATATAAACTTAACAACAATGTCTCTAAATTCAAATAACAGTATTTTTACACAACTCTCTTATATACACATATAACAATAAAATAACATCCTTTACGAGTTCCAACTTTAATCTAACATATTTCATTCTAGAGCATTCTGTCTCTCTGCATAATCACTACTATCTACTTCTGTGCAAAGCACGATCATCATAGTCATACAGAAAACACAAACATTGCAAGGGTAAGCTTACATAATATGCAACATACCATTACATCACTCATAAAGCATGAAAGTTGCACAACATTTATATTTAGTATCATTAACTCACATTCACTAATAGTAAACAACCAATAACCACTCTTATGCTCCACCAGAGCATAAGCACTCACAGCTAATCAATCTCATTTAAGCTCCACCTGAACATAAGCATAAACAACCAATCAATCAAACATTAATTGAATATCACAATCAATCAAATCAAACACACTTATATTCCCTTAAATACAAGTTTTTCACACAACAACATGTTCATACGCGACATATTCCAGAATATCTACATTGAGTTCAGATATGTAGATAGACACTATACATCAATTTGTGGTTGTCAAATGAGTATTGCTTAGATTTAAATTGTTGTGTTGCATATGACATATTCCTTAATCACACAAAACATCCAATTTTGCATAACACTCAAATCATAGTCAAAAGCTCGGTTGCTAAAAATCAATTAACTTCTCAACTATTAAATCATAGTTTTCTCAATTTAAAATAAAAAAATTAGTTTTCCTTACTTATTTCTCCCTGATTGAGTTGAATTTGACAATTATGGAGAAATCCTACCAAAGAAATCACTCTGATCCTATCAACAACTCCAAATCAAATAGAAATCCAAAAAATTAAGATTCTAAAGAAATTCTCTTTTAACAAAAACGACATGATAAAAAATAATTGAAAAAAAGTTCGTTAATTCAAGATCAAACTTATCTATAATAGCAATCACTTAACAACAGGAGCTATGAAAGAGATCAAGTCCAAATTTGACAACTAGAAGCTAATTATGCAAGGTAAGCTTCCCACGGCCAAGAGAGAGAAAACAATGGGAAAGAAATCGCAACAAGAAAGAATAAAATTTTGGAAGAGAGAGAAAGAGTTCTTAAATATATATAGCGTCAAGGGTGTATTTAGTAAAATTAGTTTTCTAAATGCAACCCCTTCCAAATAACGAAATTTCCAAAAACTTCCTGAAACTCAACTAAAATATTTCGAAACAAAAGAATAATAATTATTCTCATCTTCCCATTCTTTTACCATCAACTGAATACAACCACATAATCTCAATAAACTAATAAATGCATCAATCTCAAATCAATTAATAATTTAAGTTAGGATTTAAATTTAATTCCCTTAACTATTTATTTTTTAAATTTATAACTTATTAAATAAACATGTCTTTATATATTGAAAGACTAAAATATTTTTATTTAATATACCTTGTATTGTTGGACACATAAAATTTTATTGATGGTGTTAGTCATTAACGTTAGGTCATAAGAAAAATTAGTATCATCAAAGTTTGATTTTTAAAAACCAAAATTTCTACTTGTGCTAATATTACATCTTAAAAGAAGAGATACAAGAAAAAAGTAGATGCAAGTATAAGCAATCAAGAACACAAATAATCAGTTTTGCTGTAAAGAAACAAACAGAAGCATAACAAACATTAAAGAACAAAATAATGAAGTTTTAACACACTTGGGTAAAAGGTAATAATTTGTACTTGTTATCTTCATATATTAAATATATTTGTTCTGAGTATGGCAGGCTTCTTTTATTAATTTATAATGAGATAAATTTAAACGGATAAAAACGAGAAATTAAAAGTACAATAATATAGGTTTAGCATCTACAAAATCAAGTTTTATTTGTAAAAGAGTAATTTTGCAATCTCCTTAAATAACGAAAAAGAAATTAACAAGTACAAAATAAAAAATATGCAAAGTGATTTATCATGTCAATTGTGACTAGATTGTTGATTTTTATATTAACTATCTTAAAATTTATACAAATAATTTTTTATTGATAACTACATAAAATTATTTTATATTAATGTCAATGCATTAATTTATTAAATCAATATTTTAATTCTTTTTATTAATATCTACTATTATACATAAAATTTATAAAATAAAATAATAATATAAAAAATTAATATATTATTTGAAAGAAGAAAACTGACAACAAACACTAACTATATAAATAAAACAGTTGCTTATATTAATATATTTAAGATTGAAGAAGAAAAAGAAAATCAAGACTCAACTTAAGCACAGGAAAATAAAAAGAAATATAATATTTGATAACACTATTCAATAGGCTAGGTATTTTTAATAGATAACATTTATTATATATTCTTTGTGATTTGAGCTTTTGTTAGAAATAAAATGTATTAAAAAAAATGTATTGATACGATTGTATATTTTATAGCAAACTAAATACATCTTAATTTAACACCTACTTGTTTTTAATTTCACATCTACTTTCTTTTAAATTTTTTTAAAATACTTATTCTACTCCTCTAACTCTAACCTTACCTTTATATCTCTTATTTCTCCTTTCCTACCTACTATTTTTGCGACCTTTCTTACATTCTCTCTATTTTCTCTTCATTTTTTCCACATTCTCTTCTAAGCAACCTCCCCCCTCCCAACCCACTATGAACCTCCCCACCCTAAACACCACAACCTCACCACCACCCATAACCACCACAACCTCGCCACCCACAGCCACCACCAACCTTGCCCGTCCCCCGCCGTTGTGCCTAGCCACCACTACCCATTGAGTTCTTGGTTTGACCACCCGAAACTAGATGCCTTCCTCACAATTCGACTAAAAAATAATAAGGTGGACAAGTATTTATACTTCTCCAGCGAGATACCGCCGAAGAAGAAATATTAAAAGATAAAATGGTATTTTTCCTAATGGTAGGTAGGAAATGAAAAATAAGTAGGTATTAAACAAAAAACTCAAACTAGAAATAGAGGACTATGGGCTGCGGGCCAGTAACATGCTGATTTAGATTGAGATTTTCATTTTACACCTACTAAAATTTTATTTAACACCTATTATTTTTAAATTTTTTTTCAAATACCAATTTTATCTCTTTTAATCTTAACTTTAAATATTTCCTCTGTTCCTATAGTCTATTCTCTATCCTCCCCACTCTCTTTCTTCTTCTCTCTTTCCTTTTTCATTATTATTATTATTATTATTATTATTATTATTATTATTATTATTATTATTATTATTATTACTATTATTATTATTATTATTATTATTATTATTATTATTATTATTATTATTATTATTATTATTAAGAAGCAGCAGCAACACGTAGCTTTTTATTATTGTCATTAAGAAGCAGCTGCATATTAAAAGCTTCTTTGACGTCAGAGAAGGAAAATTTATAATTTTTTTTACTTCTCCGACGATGTACTGCAGGAGAAGTAGAAAAATTTGCAAATATTTTTACTCTCTGGAGGTGCACTACTAGAGAAGTAAAAAAAGTTGTAAATGTTTTTACTCTTCGATAGTACATCGCCAGAGAAGTAAAAAAATTTGAAAATATTTTTACTTCTCTAGCGATGCATTGTCGGAGAGTAGAAAAATTTGTAAATTTTTTTACTCTCTAATAGTGCACTGCTGGAGAGTAAAAAATAAAGGATATATTGGTTTTTGTCTCACGAATAGGTGGAAAAAAAAAAAAATAGTAGTGGGAAATCAAATCACCTTTAGATTTTAGAAAGTAATTAACCGCTGTTGGTTACTCATGCCATTTGGTACGGTTTATATAAAAAAAAAATCATACATAAAATAAAATAAAGATATAGTTTGATTTAATTAAGTTTAAATGTAACATTAAATTTAAATCTAATCTAGTTTATTTAGTTGATTTTAGTGATTTTGTTTTTATTTTTATTTTTTAATTTTGTTTCGGTAGAGAGGATTATTTAAGTTCAGGAATTTGCCATGAGAAGTATTTAAGTCAGTTGCCCATTGCTTTGCCATGAGCTTTTATTTACAGGGGGGAGGAGGAATGATATTAAGAGGGCGGTTATAAGTGGAATTCCGGTGTGCAAGAGTAGTTTCTATCTTTTAAGGTGGTTTCGAGATTTAAGGTTTGTTGTAATTTGTGTTGTAAAATAGTGCATATATTATAAAAGTCAAAGTCTCACATTGGTCGGATTAGCTGTATGTTTATATAGAAACAAATAAACAAAATTTGGTAAAGAGGTTTGCAAGAGAAGAAAGTTTCGCAACCATAAGGTTGGGCCTCATGGGCCAGTGGTAGTGCAAATTCGTCGATTTGTCCCTCAAACGCACGCTATTAAATGAACCTTTTGCGTTAATATTAAAATGGATTTAAAAATATCTAAATGTGGATTTTTCAGTTCTCTCCTTTCTGGTTCCGTGTCTTTCTTGCTAGTTTTGTCGCCTCTAAGAAAATTCACTTTTGCATTGGAGCACCAACAATTTCGAGATATATAAAAAGATCCCGTCAGGTGTTCATTATTTGTGGGGGTAATTAGGATAAGGTGATCTGCATGACTCAGTCGGAGGAGGTGATCATGCATGTTCGATCGACAAGGAGAGGTAAAGAGTTACAGAGCCCTACCCGGAGTTCCTTTTTTAAAACACCAAGAGGTTTAGTTATGAGAGTGATGAATGTGGCTAGCTATTCGACTTTGTTCAATCGACATGGAGGACATAAGGGTAACAAATCTATTATTATAATTTAAAATTGTTGAATAAACAATTACATAATTATTTTTTTATATTGATTTAAAAATTAATTTCTTTATATTAAATTTTGTAAAATATATTTTTAGTTGAATATTATTATTTTATTTCTATTTAACACTATCTTAAATATATATTACTAACTCTTTTCATAAAACAATAGAAATTATGCATTATTTACCATTAAACAAAAGAATAATGAATTAACTAGCATGATCACACAAGATTATTCTAGTTAACCAATGATCTCAAATTTAAGTCTTCAGTATGAAATTGTGTTAAATACGCTTATAATGATACTAAGAGACCCAACTATAATTGTCTCCTATACAGAGTATTTGTAATATATATATATAGAAAGATAGAGTTGGAGTGTGAACACCCTTAGTTAAGAGGGTCCTTTTTGTTATTAGATTATTCTAGGCATTATTTAAGAATAAAAGCGTAGTTGGAGCTGCCTAAGTTGAGTGGAATATAAGCCTACAATGGTACTTTGTAAGGCCTTTTCTTTTTCACCTCTATTTTGTCTATTTGAACTGTAATATCATAATTTTCAAAAGACCTTCATCTCTCTCCTATTTCTCCCTTTGGCGTAGCCCCCCAGTGCCATCTCTCTCATCCCCAACCTACAACCCCACCCAATTAAGAGTATGGATCCAAGGATCCCCAACAATCAATTTAATCGAAGAATTTGTGGATCATGAAAAACATATAATTATGTAATTAAATAGTTATGGATTATATGATCCACAGTATATTATATTATATTAAGGATTTTATGATCCACACTATACATGAATTATGGTTATTTTGAATGTTTTCATGATCTGTAACATGTATGTGAAAATGTGATATTGCAAATATGTTAATCCACTACGTTAAACAACATTAACTTAAAATGATTGAGAATAATTTTTAAAAAGTGGGAGGTGCAAAAAGAAAAGGTAGACTTGTAGTCTCCTTGTAGAGCCCATTAATATTCCCTCCTCTTCCCTTTTTCACGAGATTCAGTTTCCCTCCACTGAGACCTGCAAACAAAGTGGATGATGGAAAGCGTGGACACCAACAACGAAGTGGAAAATGACGCGGAGATGAAGGTTTTGAGAGACAGATTCAGACTCTCCGCAATCTCTATAATCGAATCTCAAGGTTCACCTCTTATTCTCATCAATTTTCCTTTTCCATCCGCACGAAATTTGAGTTCCTAATTCTCCTACACCGCAACTCAATTGCACAGCAAAACAAAAAGGCATCGAAGTTTCAAAAGTCGTAGTCGCTTGCATCGCGGATTTGGCATTCAAATATACAGGTAACTAACAAACTTCACCATCGTTTTGCTGCACAATCCCTTTCTGCCGCCACCTTGTTCCAATTAACTTAAACAACACCGCAGTTTATTCAAATCAGCATGATTGCAATTTGTATGACATAATGTCTCTTACGAGTGCATCAATACGGTGCACGTATCTTGGCTGTGTATTTTCAATGCATAATGAAGTTGAAGGAAAGTGTTTTGTGAGCAGAGCGCGTGGCGAAGGATCTTCATCTATTTGCGCAGCATGCGAATCGTAAATCTGTAAATATGGACGATGTGATACTTTGTGGTCAGTTTCAATGTCTTTGCTTGATTTTCAAGGAGACCGAAAACGACTTTTGTGACATTCTCTGTTTAATATTGTGGAATTTGGTTTCAGGACATAGGAATGAACATGTATATGGCTTATTGAGAACCTTCTCCAATGACTTAAAAGCTAAAGATCCTCAATCTGAAAGGAAGCGAAAGAAAGAAGCCAAAAAGAACGACAAAGGAACTGCTTAGGGCATATGTCTGATGCACAAAAATTGTCCTATCAACATGTCATGGTACGGTTAGAGAATTTTATGTATATTTTCTTTCCTTCCTATGTTTTGGACTCGTAGCTTTAGTGCTGGAATCTATTAGTCCCTCTTCATTCATATCCTAAAACTTAATATCAACCAATAGGAAGGAAGTATCGAATTGAATTGAATTAGGGACTATTTAAATATTACGTGTAAAAAGGGTTTAATCTCTGCTAGGCATGGCAGACTGCTAGTTTTAGATGTTCTAGACAGTTCAAACAGAAAGTTTATTGTTAAGCTTGAAGTTATGTTTGGAACCACTCAAAACCCTGTAAAAGCACGCTCAACCCAATACGCTTCTGCCGTGTTTGGACGTGCATCCTTACAGGTTACAGCACATCCATGGTAAAAATCATGTTAAGAGAAGTTAAGTGCAAGTGCTTGGATTGACTTTAAACTCAAAGTGGAACATGATGAGGTGGAGTCAACCTTGATTGTGACCAAACTCTTGCATGTTTGGGTTGGATTGGCTTTGAAATTAAAGTATAATCAATTTTGGAGTAAAAAACCATGGTAGAAAAGTAAATGAAGTAGCTTCTACTTCTACCAAAATCAATCAATTCTAGTTGGATTTTGTATATTTTACCCTCACATCAATACCCATACATGTGATTATTATTTATTTAAAAATAAAAAGATCAAATTTTTATAAGCAAAAAATTAATTAATTAATAAAAAAGGTAAATTCATCAATAATAAAAAGATCAAATTTAATAAAAATATAAAAAAAATCACATCCCAATTATAGAAAGTATTTTCATTAGTATTCATCACTTCATTGTTGAAACTACCTTGTCATTCCCATTATGGTGGTTGCTATCATCTTTGTAATTTTATTGTCAACTTCCCGAATGTCATTATCATTATCACAACTATCTTCACTTGCATTGTTATTATCGTGATCATCATTATTGTTATTATTGTTGACATGACAATGATGGTGGTAGCGATAGTACATGATAATGAACATAATTGTGACAATAATTTTTTTTTTTATAATTAAGAATTGATTAAAATTTTAAACTTAAATAGATTGATGATAATCTTTATTAGTCTAATGAATTCTTTCTTCATAATTTTCTTACTTAATAAAATTTGATATTTTTTTACTAACGTGAACGTGTTGCACATTTGGTTGTTAATATTTTTGTGAGAATATAATTAGTAAAAATGACTCTTAAGTTGACTTACCAAATAAATAAATAAATAAAAATAATTTAAATATCTTGTTACAATCACAACTCACAAGAATATTAATATTATCCTATTAAACTATTTTAACAACACTGTTTCTGTTTAAAAACCATCTTTATAAGTTAAATAAATATGAAGTAGAAGAACAAAACATGATATTCATGATTCTTCATAAAATAGTATATTTAATAAAATAATGTTTAACTAAACAAATTACCAAAATATATATATATATATATATTTAAATACACGATATATCTTTTCATATCTCTAACTTATCCTAGAGCAACGTTATAATTACATTTAATGAATTTATTTAATGGAAACCGCTGACATGTTGAACAGATTGAATTATTTAGAAAATTAATTCACCCAAAATTTGATGGTTGATCCGTTGAGTTGAACCCAATTGAATATCTCTAAACTTAATGTAACATATGTTATACGTTCCTTTCTTATAGCCTAATTGTTAATATATGGAATACAAACTTAAATGTCGCTCTCTGCAAGTAATAACGGGCTAAATATTCAATAACTTAGAGTTAATTTAGTGTTGGTTTAATAACAATTTTATAAAATTGTTTTCATTTAGTATTTAAAAATTAAAAAACTTGTTTGATTATTATTTTTTTTAAAAAATTTTTGAAAATAATTTTGATTTTTTAGTTTTTAAAAAATAAAAAACAGAAACAACTATAACTAGTTTTGTTTTTCATTTTTCTATTTTTGTTTTAAAAACTTCAAAATACAATGTTGAATATGTTGTTTTTTGCTTTTCAATAATGACATTCTTGTAAATATGAACATGTTTTCTTATTTTTACATCTTCATAAAGCAAATTTTAAATAACACTTATCAAACAATTTTTTTTTCTTTTAGAAAATAGTTTTTGAAAATTATTTTTTAATACTCTTTTAAAAAACTAAGAAACAAAATCAAAGCAATCAAGCTCTAGTAAAGCTATACTGTGATCATATGCATTCCCTTTGTATCCGACTATCCCTAAGTAGCGTGTAATGGCTAGACAACAATTTATAATGCGAGCATCTATATTTACATAAATTTCACATATTGTCTTATTTGAAAGAGTTTTTATATAGTATAAGAATTTATTCAATAAAAGCTTTTTACATAAGAACTTATATTATAAACTCTTAAATTTAATAAGTTGTTTGTGTTTGGATATACAAATTTATAAAAGTACTTATATAAAAATAAAGTGTTTGAATATATATATATATATATATATATATATATATATATATATATATATATATATATATAGAGAGAGAGAGAGAGAGAGATAGATAGAGATAGAGAGGGAGAGGGAGAGGGAGAGGTAGAGAGTGAGAGAGAGAAGGAGGGAGAGAGAGAAAAAGGGAGAGAGAGAAAAAGGGAGAGGGAGGGAGGGAGAGATAGGGAAGAGACAGACTCAGTAACAAGTTTTAATCATGAGAGAGACAAAAAAAGTTAAAGGTGAAAATCTAAGGGAATATGAATCTTCAATAGGCCTAAAATAACTTTTTTCAAAAGCTACTCTAAATAGTTTATTCAAATAAGTTAAAAACAACATATGAGCTGTATATAAGTGCTTTTATATAAATTTATCCAAATACTTGTATAAGTGTTTATATGATAAGATAAGATCAAATAAGTTATAAATAAACACTTCCAAACGGAGTAGTATATATCCATTTCTACAAGCATTCAAAGTACAAATTGGATTGGGTGAAATTTGCCCCTCATTTAAATTAAAATTGTTTAAATTTAATTATGTAATTTTTATTTAAAATATAATCTAATATGACCTTCTTATGAATGAATTGAGTCAAATTGGATTAATCAACTCAAATTATTTTTTATAATTTAAAATTTGAAAAAATTGTTAGACTTTTTATGACAAAATATTTAAAAATAGATAATATAATTACAAAGTAAAAATGAATAAAGAATTTTGACTACAATTAAAACATTAGACTATAACAAATTAAAATAAAATAAATAGACACGATGTTATCAAAATTAAGTCATAATTCTTATCAAAATTACACACCCACCTACGCCCAATTGTGCTGACCTTTGGACATCTAGTGTAGGGACTTCATCTCCATTTTTAGTTAGTTTTGCTCTTATACAAGTTCTAAGTTTAAAATTTGATTGCAACAGGTAAAAGTAGATGTATTTTTTTAATAGAAAAATAATTAAAATAGTAACTCTTTTTTTTGTCATGAATTATTTGAACTACTTAAGAAATCAGTCCTGTCTTTTTTTTTGTTTGTTTAGCACGGTGAAAGGTAATTGTCTCAATAAATAGTCTTAGAAATAAGAAATTAAAGTACCACATTGAAATTAACAGTAAATGTTTTGTCTTAGTTAGTATATTTAACCTCCATAACTATGTTGATGGGAATTACTATGTTTATGGACTGATTCCTATGTTAATGATTTCTTCATGTATTTCATTCTCCTTCTATTCTTATATATAAGTTAAAATACTTAATTTTACATATATTAAAAAATTAATTATCATTTTTTAATTTCACTAATTCAAAATTTTTAAATATAAACTAAAATTATTTTTAAAATATTCATCAAAACTTGATATAATAAAAAAAATCATAATTATAGTTAAATTAAATACATTTTAGGAATAATAACAATAAATAAGACAAAATTAGTTAAATTTGCTTATAGTTAAGTCCACCATAAAACTCAATTTTTTTTCTTATGTATGAATAAAGTAGTACTTAAATAACTAATTAGCCTATGCATTAAATGAAGAAAATGTAATTCGATAATTAAAATTAGTTTCAACCTACAAAGTCATGCATTGGAAAGGACTTTGCCATTTGACAATGAACACAACTTATTTGGGTTTAAGGTCATCTCCAATGAAAATAACCTATTTGTATTACTTTATACATTAAAAATTATGTTAAGTAATTCAAATAGTATCACGTCAGTAATAAGCAACTTAAATACAAATTCACTATGACAGTAAAAAAATTCTAAAAAATACCAAGAAATTCACCTTTTATATTTTTTATTAATTAATTGTACTAGTGATCTTCATATGAAATATATTATTCTAATAGAAAATTATTGTCATTCATTAATTGTGTCAAGTGTCTCCATATTAAATAATAGATTATCTTAATATGAAGGAAGAATGTTTCAATCAAGCTATCCAACCTCAACTTCAACCAATAAGCAACTGTTGCTTGGATAGAAGAAAACACAAAGAAAATTCCATCAAATATGCTCTTTGAATATGTTAACTTATATAGTACAACATAAATTGTGATATAGTCGATAGTCGAAATATTCTTTATAAATTATCCGACTTCGTAAACATATATGTTTGTCAGTTAGAACTCTGTACAAGACCTTCTATATATGGTAGTTATAAATATTGAATGTGAAAAAGTATGTTATGTTGAAACCGTTACGAGCATTGGTCATCTATGTGCATAAAGAGTATGACAAATCTCGACATCATGATAAGAACAATCTTCTGCTTGTAAAGGATAAAGTTATGTTAGTTTAACTTAGTTTTAGCTTTCTATTTTCGGCTATTAACTTATTATGATAGGAAGTTAGTTACCTAGTCTTTCCATTAATAGATAGATAGATAGATAGATAGAGAGAGATAGATAAATAGATAGATAAATAGATAGATAGATACATACATAGATAGATAGATGGATAGATAGAGAGATAGATGGATAGATAAATAGATAGATAGATAGATACATAGATAGATAGATAGAGAGATAGATAGATAGATAGATAGATAGATCGATAGATAGATAGATAGATAGAGAGATAGATAGATAGATAGATAAATAAATAGAGAGATAGATAAATAAATAGATAGATAGACAGAGAGATAGATAAATAGATAGAGATAGATAGACAGAGAGATAGATAGATAGGTAGATAGATAGACAGAGAGATAGATAGATAGGTAGATAGATAGAGAGATAGATAGACAGAGAGATAGATAGATAGATAGACAGAGAGATAGATAGACAGAGAGATAGATAGATAGATAGATAGATAGACAGAGAGATAGATAGACAAAGAGATAGATAGATAGATAGATAGACAGAGAGATAGATAGACAAAGAGATAGATAGATAGATAGACAAATAGATGGATAAATAGATAGATAGACAAATAGATAGACAGAGAGATAGATAGACAGACAGATAGATAAATAGATAGATAGATAGATAGATAGATAGATAGAGATAGATAGATAGATAGACAGATAGATAGAGAGACAGAGTGATAGATAGATAGACAGACAGAGAGATAGACAGATAGATATATAAACAGATAGATAGATAGATAGAGAGAGAGACAGATAGATAGATAGATAGAGAAATAGATATATAGATAAATAGATAGATAGACAGATAGATAGATAGATAGACAGATAGACAGATAGATAGATAGACAGATAGATAGATAAATAGACAAACAGATAGATAGATAAACAGATAGATAGATAGACAGATAGATAGAGAGACAAATAGATAAATAGATGGATAGATAGATAGATAGAGAGACAGATAGATATAGAGATAGATAGATAGACAGATAGATAGATAGATAGACAGATAGACAAATAGATAGATAGACAAATAAATAGATAGACAGAGAGATAGATAGATAGGTAGATAGATAGACAGAGAAATAGAGAGATAGATAGACAGATAGATAGATAGACAGATAGATAAATGTAGCTTTTTCATCATCCTTATAATGAGTCATATAATTTGTTTTAAACAGATTTAATGTTCATATTGACTTAATGAAAGACTGCACCACATCTTTGTTTTTCTAATGTCTTTTTTCCGAAGAAAAATTATGTTAATATATATTCATGTTTGTTCAAAATCAATTTTACAAAAATTATGTTATTACATATTTATGTTTGTTCAAAATCAGTTTTATAAAATCATGATGTGTATCCGTATCCAAATCCAAATACACCTTAAGTGATGCTGAAGTTACTTTTTATTGCTTCGTGTAAACATGGAGAATGTTAATGTGTATCACAAAATTTATTTGAAAAAATTGCTCTTGAATGACATGAAATGTGGATGGTAATGACTAGCGTATATTTAGTCCTTATTTATCTTAATTTATTTTAAAATAATTTTAACAAGAAGATTTTTTTTAAATAATATTTCTGAAACATGCAATCAATTAGAAAGTATCATTGCATAATGCTGGCATGTGATAATCAGGAGAATCCACAAAAATTCGTTTGAAGACAAGAGAGCAAAATGACATTCTTACTTTACTCAACATTAATTTGTTGGGTAAAAGTGTTTATATTTAATATATAAATCATAAAATTCACAAGTTTATAAAATATTAAGACTATGTTATATGATTTTACAATACTTTTTATTAATATTAATAATTGTAATAGTTCATAAAGAAAGCATTAAATAAGCGATATATGGATGACACATGTATTCTCTCTTAAGTCTTAAATAAAATACATGTTTAACTTTAACGAACACCAAAAATTTACTAGAAGAATTAGTTCTATCATATCATTGTAATAGTACGTAAAGAAAGCATTAAATAAGTAATGGATGGTTGATTTAAGTAATATATGTATTCTCTCTTAAGTCTTAAATAAAATACACAACACAAAAAATTTACTAGAAGAATGAGTTCTATCATATCATAAAGGTTTTTAACTTATTGTTTTTCATAAAATATATTTTTAATCCTAGACAAAACAAAGAAGGTATTAGACATAAATTAAATGTATTTAATATTTTAAAAAACTAGTTAAACTTTTTTTTTTCATTTAAAAGGTAAGTAATTATAAAATATTATTATTTTTGTTTAAACCATAATTATTTTTTACTGGAATCAATTTTGTTAAAGCTTGTAAGTTGTCTATGGAAAGACTTGAAAGCTTGTATGAGTTATACTTCATGGTCATTGGTTGAGTAAGAATACTTTTATGCTCAGATCCACACATTTAGTGAAAAAATTAGAATATATTATAAGATGTTCAATAAATTTATATATTATAATATACAACAGAAGATAAACATTACATTATTTAAAAAAAGAAATATTACTTTGCACCAGAATATTTTTACCACTAATACTAGTGTTCCTCGGATTGAATAAACAGGATACTTTCTATGTAAAAAGTTTAATATTATGTCATTAAATTCAAAATAATTATATGCATGAATTGATGTTGATTCTACAAACTTAAAAACAAAATCTCTTTTGGAAAATTATAAATCATTACTTAATTCTGTTATTAATAGTTGAGCAGTGAAACACATATCACTCCGAAGTTATCTACCTCCGTTACACTCCCTTACTTAATTAGTTTATTTTTATTTACTTTTATAATATATTTATGTTAATTATTTAAATAAATTATAGTAAACTACACTATAAAATAGGTGTAAATACCTTTAACATTTTAAATTTTTATGAACTGAGCCACGCCATCTAAAGCCCATGACTGAGTTAATTAGGATTGTTTTTGCGGTACGTACTACTTTATCTTTGGTTTTGCATTCTTATTTTTGTTAATATTTTTCTACCATCACTGATTAGTTTAAAATTTGTGGTGAGTCTTGACCTAGTTTATTTTTTATTTTAAATTTATTTTTTAAATTAAAGTAAAAAAAAACTAGAATTTAAAACATAAAAATAAGTTGTTCATAAAATTTCAGTTTTAGTTTAAAAGTTATTTTTAAATTAAATTTTTTAATTAAATTATTTTATTTGTCTAATAAAAAATATTTAAAAAGTAAAAATTTATATTATAAAATAAATTTTAAAAATTTTAATATGAAGAGAATCTACTTTAAAGTCATTTGGCCTAAATTTAATCTTGTTTTGAAATCTATTTTATTGATTTAACCATTTTAAGAATTATATGAGATGTCAATATTTTTTTTTAACACAACCAAGCGGTAAGAAATTGTAAATGACAGATATATTTTAAAGAAAGTAATCACATTCTAATCATAGTTTTACTTCTGTGCCTTAATACATTTATGTGCCTATTCTTTCTTTATTTTCACGTTAAGTTTAAATACACTATAGGCTACTCTTACGTCACAAGCTTATATGCAAAGAGTTCGTAAAGTTGTTAATTTGTTTTAGAAAACACACACATGACTGTTGAGTTAACTGAAACAATTCTTTGTGAATTCATTCATAGATGTTAACTATTTAATGAATATAATTTTAAGTATGGATATTATATTCAGTTGTAAATTTATCCTAAGTTAATGTTGCATAAATTACTATGTATAAACTAATTGATGTATGGAAGAAAAAAGTTGTTTTTTCACCTCATAAATTGAAAAATAAGAATGAAAATAGCAAAGCATATCAACTTACCAAGTCAGGTAAAAAAGTTTGAAAAGTCGAATTAACAAGACTAGACCTGTGTCATTGGAAAAGCTTTCTAAAACCACTGGTTATTCTATTCTATTTATTATTAATAAAAAAATATTATTATTATTATTATTATTTATATCAGTACATATTAGTTTATTTAAAAATTTATCAACTAGGTAATTTACTTATGAATGTTGAATTTTTTTACAACAAAATATAAATATGAATTCTTTTTTGAAACAATTTATTGATAAAATTTCTTTTAACAGTTTACTAAGTAAAAATTGTAGCTTTAAAGAGAATCTAGCAGTGTTATGGTTTGGAATTGTCATGTTAATTCAATACATAACACATAATAAGTGTTTTGAAAAAATTATTATACACTAAAATCTAATTATTAAAAATAAAATTATTTTTAATATTTCTTAAATATAAATTATTCTGCTCTTTAATTTTTTTATATTATTAATTTTAAAACGCATCAATTTGAAATTCTAAGTGATTTTGAGGGTGTTTTATATGGAAATAAGAAATGGATTTAGATATGTTTAAAAAACTAAAGATGACATATCTTTAAATGTTTTATATTTTATAAATATAAGTGAGTGAATAATAGTATATTTTCTGGTGAAAAAAAAGAACAATAATAAATTTCAGGACGAAAGAAATAGTATTTTGCTTTAAATGGAGGGCATTAATCCTATATATTTTTAATAATAATATTTAATTTATAATGTTTATTGTATTAATATTTTTAATTGAAAATCATAATGATAAACCATAGAAGAGAAATAAAATAGAGTAATAATGATAATTTAAAAAATAAATTTAAAACATTTTTTACTGCTAAATACCAATTAAATAAATCCTTTTTTAATCTTAATAGAATAAATATTAAAATAATTTCATGAGAAAGGAATAATTTTTTATTTTTAACATTTAGAAATGGATTAGGAATGTTAACAGTATTATAGTATCATGTTATTTTTAATATATATTTGTTATTATTTAAATTTATTTAAAATAACAAAATTGAGAAAAAATATAAATAAAATATACATCGTACTAAAATCTATATTTTTAATAAATTTTAATATAATAGAGAGAATATTAAAAAGTATTTGCTCATTTTCATAAATTTTAGGATAAGGGTTACTGACGCACCGATCAGAAAAAGTGAGGTCTAGTACAGTATTCATTGGAGAGTTGGGCAAAGCGGGAAAATTTTAATGTTTTTTTTTTTTACATTATGGTATTCCAATGTGCGCAGTTCAATGTCTGACGAGAATCTTGAAATTTGAATTGCGCAGTTTTATGATACACTCAACCGTAAAAGTAGCAACAGAGACAGACACATGGAAAAAGCAATCTTCCAAACTCTTCGTTTTCTTCCACCTTCTTATCCTGTCTTATCTTATAACAACAAAAAAGAAGCCATTATGTAGAATTATGAGGGGAGATTATTTTAGGTTTAAATATTATACATATTTTTAATTTTTTTAAACATATTGTATTTTAAAAATTGTTAATGTTGATGGTTAATAAATTAGATGAAGTGATAGATAATTATTGTTTAATAAAATAACTAATTTAATGATTTTAATTTACTTATCTTTTTTATTAAAAATAAAATTCTTTATTATTAATTCATAATTCATAAACTATCAACTTAATTATTTTATTAAATAATAATTTTTTATCACGTCAATTAATTACTCATAGCACATGCCAGTTAGGACATTTAAAATTAAGAATATTAATACATACATTTTTTACAAACATAATATTATGATTTTAAAGTCTAATGCAACAATGTCTAAAACTAAAAATATTTAAAAGCGGTCCATCTAAATTTACAAGTATGTTCTGACACTATTAATTATTTAAAAATATCTCTAATACCTAATTTAGTAAGAAAAATCATTTTTTATTATAAATTTAATTAACCTGTGATTGTAAAAAATTTCCAACCACAACCTTTTTATTTATAATAAATTTATTAACTTACTAATTAATAATTTAAAAATTATAATTAAAAAATTGTAATTAAATATTATTATAAAAAATTTTTACATTATCATATAAATTAAATCTTTTACTACATGTATTTTTTATGCGAAACAGTTCATAACAGTGTTATGAAATTACTATAAATGGTAATTTTTTCTTGAATACACCCCTGTTAAACTAAAAGTAATCATACCTAAGTTAAAAGCTATATGGAATATAAACAAATCTAATATAATAGATTTAATTCATTTTAATTTTTTTTAAATCTCATCAATAAAAAATTAAGTTTAATTGATATATACTGTAGTGTAAAGATTTTTACACTCATAATAAATTACAATCAATCATTCATTCATGGTAAATTTGTTGACTTTTCTAATTATTATTTTAAAAATCATGTAAATGAAAAGTTATGATTCATTATCAGTGTAAAAATGCTTTACATTGATAATGTATACTAATTAAACTCTAAATTTTTTTATCGTATTTTTATACTTTAAATATCTACAGCAATTCACTTATAACAAGACCAGTTAGCTGGAAGTATATATATATATATATATATATATATATATTTTGACTAAATTTATTAAAAATCTAATAATTCAATTAAGTATAGTAGAGTCAGAATAAGTTGAAGTTTTTTTTTATGCAGCCAACATGTCTATATCTTATTGTTTTGAAATTTAAAATTTTATAACACTTTTTAGTATTATTTGTCGAACACATAAGTTTTAAATCACTAAACACTAATACATACTTTTAAATTTTATACCATCAACAATATTTAATTATAAATCGAATGTTAATATAAAATAAAACTAAATATAATTAGTCAAACACTTATACAAAACAATTTAATATAAACTTAAAAGACAAACAATAATAGGAAATAAAACTCAAACAATTGTTTGACAACCATAAATCAATTATTAAACTAAAGATGGATTTGAGATTTTTTGTGCTTGTACCAGCCAACAAAAGAGTGTCCTGATAATCATTTTAATGTTGTCTATCTTTTTTTTTTATCACAAAGTCATCAATAATATGGTTTTATTTTATATAATAATTTTATATAAATTCTATTTTAATATTTACAAAACTACGTATAAGAGTGGTGTTTTTCTAAAAGGTTGTCACCCATCTTACCTCGACAACCTCAAACACATATGAAAAAGATTTTGTTGAAACCAACCTGTTGTATATGAACAGGTGTTGGTTAGATCAAGTCAGATTTAACTCAAATAATTTGATGATTGAATTTAAACTCTTTTGAAATAAGTTGAGTGTACAGGTTCTCGCCACGGGCACACCCTTGGGTGTTATGTAAAGTACCTCTTACTTAAAGAAAAAAAAAAGTTAACTAGAAAGGTTTAAATAAATTTTTATACTTAATATTTATCTATTTTGATTAAAGATTTTATAAATTACTCCCTCATTTTCATATTTTTTGATTTTTTAAATATTATTTTTCATAACATATTCTTTTAATTCACAATTGCTATTCGTACGGCTGCAAGTGAATATATATTTTAAATCCTAAAACACTTCTATTAATTTTAACAATTTAACTTAGTATTGCAAACCTTTTAACTTAGTATTGCAAATTTTGTTTACGGTGAAACAACCTTCCAACTACATTTATAATTTATGGTACACAAAAGATATCATATCTATATTTTTTCAGTTTTGTTTATTATTTTAGATCAATATATCCTAATTTTTAATTGTTGTCGACTTTTGCATCAATTCATTAGAAATTAAATTTTAATTTTGCATTATTAGAATAATATGACACCTGTATTTTCTTTATATATATCTTGATCAAACTGGTTAAGAATTTAATAATATTAATTATATTACAGATAAATTGATCTAAAACATAAAAAACATAAATTTTGGATCACTAATCCAAAAAATATAATTTATACTTAATTTTGTGTTAATTGATATCGAATTTATATTTTTGTTTTGTTCCAAATGAACTCATAAAAAAAAAGGTATTTTAGTTAGTTTTTTTGTTTTTAAGACATGAATAGTGTGAGGGTGAAAAAATATTACCCAATTTAAGTTGTAGAATTTCAAAGTTCAATTTTAAAAAAATATATTATTATTTAATACTGATCATTGGTTTAAATAGTAAAAATTAATGTATTAAATAAGAATATTTTAGTCAAATAAATAATATTTTAGTTTTATTAAACAGCTTTTAATATAAATAAAATAACCTGAAACATTTAAAAATATAAGAAGGAAAGAATATTTTTTTAATTAAAATCTTGTTAAATATTTTTTTATTTAATTAAAGACAATGTGTCTATTATTATATCAAGAGACAATTTAGGAATATAATTACAAATATTATTTCATTATTCTTTCTGATAATGTAATAAGTCATCAAAGTGTAAAAATTACTTAATAAACATAATTTTGTTAAAATAAAAATTTTAATTAATAATAATTTATAATTATTTAAACCAAAATAATAAAATTTATCCTAACAAGAATTTTATCTAAGTAAAATATAATATAGACGAGTGAGTTATGAGTATAGAAGACCCTACTTTATGGTAAAGAGAAGAGTTAAAAAGATAATGCAGGGGGTATCCAAAAGTAGTGGATTGGAAAACACAATGCCAGAATGCTAACGCCCTGCTTTATGGTAAAAAAAATTAATTATTACAGAGTTTATCTTTTTAACTCTACTTTATGGTAAAAAAATTAAACCAAAGGCTATCACTTTGAGAATCGTTTTACCACTTCTTACTTCTCACAGTCATTCACTTGTCAGCTACCACTATAGTATTTTTTTATCATTTCAGTTGGGCAATAGTCATACACTTATATGATAGCCTTTGGTTTAATTTTTTTAAAAGAAGAGAAAAAAAATTTGTTTACTAAATATTTAAAATTTATTTTAAAAGATAAAAATAAAAAATTATTTATATTAACAAAAATGTCATTAAAAAAAACAAAAGAACTTATTTTACTTGTGTTTTAAATTTTCAAAAACAAAATATACAAAACTAAAAAAACAAAATTATTTATTACTATATTTGTTAGTTTAAAAATTAAAATATTCAAAGTATTTTTAAAATTATTTTAAAAAATATCAACTAATCAATTTTTTTAGTTTTTAAATATTAAAATATTAAAAATAGTTGTATAAAATTTTAAAAATATTTATGAAATCATGAGAGTTAAGATAAAAAAACTATTAAAAATAAAAAAGTCGCATATACCTGCAATTTTTTTTTTCTGAGTTTATAGTACATATTGAAACCGTTGTATAATTTTTTTAATTTTTTTTTTTAATTATACATATGGATGTTCTCTTCTACAAAGTGTGGAGCTACAAATGTGAAGGACATAATTTACATTCATATCTTTTACCTTTTGTTGAGTTTGTTTATGTATTTTTCTTTTCATTAAATTACTCATAGATTTTTAATGATTTTTGCTTCACAAAATGCGGTTGGCACATAGATTTTTAATGATTTTTCGTTCTCAAAATGCCCTTATCTCTTTCCTTTGTTTTCTTCTTAATTCCAACACATGGAACGTAGAATTCACATAATTTGACATAGAATTCACACAATATAATAACTTTTTAACAAAATACTTATAACATAAATTTTAAAATAATTTATCCTACAAATTTCTTTTTCATCTCACTTTATATGTCTAATTTCGTCAACAATAAGCAACGTAAGTTATCACCACTTTCTTTATATATTTTTATTAATATACCTTTTATATAGTATAGGTAGGTACCATATTACCTATATCTTATTCCATATTCGTATAATTTTTGTGAGTCTAAACCTATCTCGTACTAAATCTAAATTGCGGATATTTACATGTCGTGCTTGAGGGTAATTTGCATATATTTTGTCATCTCTAATTGTTGTATGTAAGAACAATAATAATTATTATACATTTAAAAGCAAAATAATTGTATGCCCTGCTTTTCTGACACGTTCCTTCCAATTAGACGATAAACAATACTGATAATAATGATCCAAAGTTTTGGCTTAAGTCAATAGTTAAAGCATTTATAGATGTTATAATTGATGAGGTCACAAAAGGGAACATGTCAAATGGAGTATTCCATTCTACGATATGGAATTCAATGACTTTGAATTTAAATTCTAAAATTGACCATTCATACAATGTCAAACAATTAAAAGCAAAAAATAGGTTTGGGTGGGATGCAAAAACAAACATCATCATTAAAATTATAAAGATTGGCAAGATTATATTCGAGTATACTTTAATATTGTTTTCATTAGTTTTTTTAGTTTAAATTTAAACTAATGCAACTTTATTTTGTAATAATTAAGTGGACTATTTGTTTATATTGTTTTAGACACATGATAAAGCTGCAAATTTTAGAAAGAAAGGATGTGACCATTACAAATTATTGGGAATCATATTTAGTCGAAGCACTGCAACTAGGACACTTCATTTTATAGATAGCCAAGACCCACCAAATACGACCAAGAAAAATGAACTTGAAAATTTATACCTCAACAGTGGGATTGATGTGGACATTGACAACGATAATAGTTCAACTAAAGTTATAGCCGAAAATGAGTGCATCAAATGTAGTGGAAAGCTTAAAACTCAATTTAAGGATCACAAGTTTAAGAAAGAATCAAGGTCAACTCAAATGGGAGATGAACTTGTAGCTTGGATTGAAACATGTAAGGCCAAAGTTGATAGGTCAAGGAGTAGGAGTAGGGAGGCTACATATATTTTCACATGTTACAGTACCCAATCACTCTGTTACTAAGTGTATACATATGCTTAGTGAGATTGAAGACCATTTTAGGTGACATTTATGTCAAAGAAATAGGAAAATTCAAGGAACCTGAATATAGGGAAATATTTATTGCCTTACCTGATGCTTGAAAATTAGCATGTCTAAATAGGATTTAAGGAACCCATGCTACGACAATTATGTTTATGTTATTGTCAAATCAGTATGCAATTTCTATCAAACATCAATTTATGTGTGTGTTGTTTTGTAATTTATGATAGGTTAAAACCAAGATGGATAATGATGCAATACTAGTTCATCTTTCAATTTTGATGATGAATTACTGAGTTTGTTATGATTAATATGCTTTTATGACTATGAACACAAATTTTTGAATAAAACATACATTCAAACTTCTATAATGAATGGTTGAAAATATGTTGTTGAGATATTAAATGGATCTAGGATAATTTGTTTGGACTTATTTCAAATGAAAGAAACCATGTTTGTAAATCTGTGTAACGAACTAAGAGACAAGTGTTACACAAATGACTCAAAAGATGTGCATTTGGATGAGAAACTTGCTATGTTTTATAATTGGACACAATATTCAACAAAGAGTTATTATAGATAGCTTTCAACATTCAATCGAAATTGTTTCACGTTGTTTTAAGGAAAAATATTGAGGGAAATATGTTGAATAGGTAAATAGGTCATAAAAGAAGAGTATTTAGAATTGTCCGACAAAATTAAAAATAATCCAAAATATTGTCCTTGATTCAAGGTAACTCTACACAATACTTATTTAGTATTTTAATCATTCATAATATGTTTATTTATTTCATGATATTTAATTTTATATTTGGATTATTTGTTAAAAAATTATATAGGGGCAATTGATGGAACACATATAAGTGCATGAGTTCCTACTCAAAAACAAATTTCATGTAGAGGTAGAAAGGAAACAAGCACACAAAATTTTATGTGCGCTTGTGATTTCAATATGTAGTTGGCGTAGGGAGAAAGTGCACATGATGCAAAAAATATTTGTTTTATCTACTTACCAATTTAAATGCAAATTTTCCTCAATCATTTACAGGTGACCACTTATATAATAATGACAATTTTCTAATTGATGATATTAATATTTGATGATATTATAAAAAAAATTTAATAATAAGTTCATTTTATCTTGTTGATTCTGGCTATCCTTGGACAAATATATCATGCATAAGAATATGAAAGTCAAAATAGACAACACAAAAGTTATGAAGAGTTATTTCACTATAGCACTCATCTCTAAGAATGAGAATAGAGTATTGCTTTGGAGTACTCATAAATATATTTATTATTTTGAAGATGATGCCTCCATATACATCTTCTACACAACAACTCATAGTAATAGCATGCATGTTGTGTTATTCAGAATTAAATTTGAAAATGAAATTTGAACAAAAATTATTTACCATCTGGAAGAAATGGATAATATTTAACTTCAGAACTTGAATGACAGTCAGTCATTAAACACAGGCATCAAGCTCCAACAATAATAATTTGTAAAGATTATTATATGAAGGTCCAACTGAAATGATAATGTATAGAGATCATCTTACAAATTGTACATGGACACAAAGTAATGGCTAGTCAAATCGAGTTTTTATATTTATGTGACAATACAAGTTCAAACAATAATTTACTTTGATTTTATTTTGTATTTCTAGTTTTCTATATAAATTATGTAACAAATATTTTAAGTTTCTATTTATAGTATTTTTTATATTATTAGTTAAAAAAATATTTTAAACATTAAAAAATATATTTTAAATCGTAAATATATTTGAAATCTTATACTTCACTAAAAAATATCAGTTAAAAAATAGTTACAACTAAATATTAGCAGCCCAAATGATTGGCATAAAATGATTTATCAAAGCAGCCCAAGTAAAAGGCTAAAACAAATTGATGAATATAGTGGCAGCAATGTAATTATGATACAGGAAACCTAAAGAAGCAGAGTAAAATGTAGGAAGGTGAGCAGTATTAGCAGGTACAAGAAACAAAATCTGGAAAGTACAATATGAGTGCACACGCGTCCCTGCTCGTCCCCAACTCTTTCCACACAACACAAGACAAAACTATGCTTCGCAACAAGTAATTATTCTTTAATAAACTTTTCAACTATTGTTTTCAAATTTGATAGATTGAAAGGGTTAACTAATAATTTGTTCTGAAAAGTGATATCAGATTGTTCAAGTATTTCATAAAAAAACAAGTTAAAATGAAAACCTCCAGCTAAGAAACGACACTCCAAGCTTTTTCTTCTCTGTGGAGCGATTAAGCATGCCACATGAACCCATTTTGATTTTGAAGGAGTAGTTTCCCTATCTTTTCAACTGAACCAGAGAAGGAATTGATCTTGAAAAGGTGGAGAATGGAAAAGTTATGGATCCATGCTTTATCTCCAGTAGGGATGGCAATAGAAAGAATTTTCGGATAAGTTATTATAATACTTGTTTTCATACTTTTGTTGAAAAAATATAATTACATGATTCATATTTGCATAAGTTAGTAACTTTAATGCCCATTTTCGTGTCCAATTAAAGAGTTATTTTATAAATAATTTAATTTTTTATAAATTTTGTTTTTATATACACATATTTATTCTATAATTATATTATTTATCATCTATACTATTAAAAATTAAAAAAGAAAATACATTCTTTTGATGTCTATTTTTCAAAATACTTATTCTACCCCTACACCTATTTTAAAATTAAAAAAATAAACTAATTTGCCATAAGAGGGACTTGAACCCATAATCTCTTATTTTCTAAAGATATCCTTTACCACCAGACGAATCTTGAAATTTTAAGCAAAAAATTACTTTAAAATATTAATATCCAATATACATAATTGTCAAATTATATCTATAATGTATAATATATGATATTATATTATATACTATATCTATACTTCTATACTATTAATAAAGGGAATACATTTTTTTATGTCTACTTTTCAAAATACCTATTCTATCCTTACACCTATTTTAAAATTAAAAAATAAACTAGTTTGGCATAAAAGGGACTTAAACTCATAACCTCTTATTTTTCGAAGATATACTTTACCATTAGACCAATCTTATAACTTTAAGTAAAATATTACTTTAAAATATTGATATCCAACATATATAATTGTCCAATTATATCTATAATGTATAATATATGATATTATATTATATACTATATCTATACTTCTGTATCTATACTATTAATAAAGGTAATACCATATTTTGATGTCCATTTTTCAAAATACCTATTATTAACTTTCTCCCTATTAATATGTGCTTATATTTTATGATAAATATTTTTAATAAACATGCAAATACATAGGTGCGACAATATTTTGAGTTTTATTCTATTGACATACCCATTGATGATCTGATATGTTATCATAAACAAAAATATAAAATTAACAAAATATATTTTAAAACATGTCACATAACAATTTATATTTGAAAATATAAAATTTTACAAAAGATATTAAAATAGAAATGCAAATACACCTGCGCAGCAGCGCTTATGTTTTCGCTAATATATTATAATATAAATAATATTTTTATTCAAAATTATAATTATGTAGTATCATATAATATAATTATATTAAATTATGTATATATAAAGGTGTATGGTGGGTGGGTATTATAATATTCTTATTCACATAATTTTTGAAAAGTTTGAATTCATCTTATACCTCATCTATTTTGCAGGCAATTATTAGTCCTGGGATACATGTAGGATATTGGTCCATTTAACTATTCTTAATGTTGAGTTGATGCACAACAAGAAGAATGAGGAAGAAATGAGAAATAACCCTTAATGCCCTAATTCAATTTGTCAATATTTACTAAAGTTTCATAAATAAAAAATAAAAAATAAAAAATAAAAAATAAGTCGTTCTTGGTGTGTTTTTAGTTTTAAAACAAGAATAAAAACCAAAATTATTCAAAGTTGTTCCTTTTTTTTATTTTAAAAATTAAAAAACCGAAACTACTTTTGAAAATCATTTTAAGAAAACAATAACTATATGAACTTTTAGTTTTTAAATACTAAAAACAGTTTTATAAAACTACAGCCAAACAAGTATTAAGTGTCTATTTGGAAATAATTTTAAAAAACTATTTTTAGCGTTTTAATATTTAAAATTGTGCCGTTTGTTTTGAATGTTTTATTTTCATTTTCAGACATAAATGTAGTGAAAATATGTTTAGTTACGATTTGTAAAACATTTTCAAAAAACAACTAAAAATAGAAAATAGAAAAAAATTATTTGGAATCTTTTCAAAAATTAAAATTATGTAAAAACTTAATAAAAATATTGTAATTATAACAAAATAATATATAATTGTATTTGAAACTATATATATAAATATTTTATAATAGTTTTATAAAATTGATTAAATTTTTTGACAATATTTTTTTAAAATATAAATATAAAGTGAAAACAAAAATATTTTCTAAATACTAAAACTTTAAAAATGAATTTTTTAAAAAAAATAAAAAATAAAAAAAATATTTTATCAAATCAAATGTTACCTAAAAGACTCATTTGATTAGAGTTTTCTTAAAATAGTTTTAAAAAATAGTTTTTCTTTTTTAGTTTTTAAAAACTAATAAAATGAAACAATAGTAAATAGTTTTTCTTTTCGGTTTACTATTTTTGTTTTGGAAACTCAAAATACAAAAAGAATAGGTTATTTTTTACTTTTCATTAATAATATTTTTGTAAATATGAACAATTTTTTTTATTTTTACATTTCCAAAATAGTTTTTAAATATTACTAACCAAATAAATTTTTTTTCTCTTCTTCTAAAAAACAATTCTTAAAAAATATTTTGATTTTTTTTTAAAAAACTAGAACCCGTAAATAATTTGCACAGCAATTGTTATTTATAATATATTAATGTCATCTTTCAAGAAAAAAAAAATAATAATTTGGATTGCCTTCATTATTGAAATGTGGGTACTAATTCTTTCTTTATGAAAATATATCCATAATAGTTTAATTTTTAACAAATGCTTAAGAAGAAAAGGCACGGTTCATCCATAGACAATGCAAAGAAAATATATTGTGTGACCCTTTAGGTATAATAAATTTGATAATTTGTTAATTAATATTTTAAAAATATTTATATAAATAGATAAATAATAAATTATGATTGAACGATACAAATTCATATTTTAAATTGATAAAACATATTAAATTAAAATATGAAAAAAATATATAATGTCGTCACTCCCTTATTGTCTTTATTCCAAATTATATAAAATTATTCTTGAAAACTTGAGAATGAATATCACATTCTCTGTACAAGTTATAATAAAATATTCTTGGACATACTTTAATTATTATACTTGTTTTTTTCCCCCACTGGCTCCTCAATTTCATAAAAAAAAAAGAGTTGAAATATTCTATACCGATGAAAGTTATTTTAAAAATACGTGAATAATTCTAATTAGTAGGCTTAAAACATTGGTTAATGAAATATAATCAATAATGCTAAAATTGCATTAACAGATGATTTAAAATAACATTCACACGTTAATAAAATTATTTAAAATAATTACTCATTCTCATGTTATTCTATTCTCTATTTATTTATTTAATAAATAAAAATTAATTTTAAAAAATAAAAAAACTTTTAATAAACATGTTTGATATGAAAATGATATTTTCAATAATAATATAATCGAATACACAAAATAAACACCTACAAAATATCAAAACTTAAAAAAGATAGTTGTTACCATGCATGAATGTGTTATTTAGTATAAATATATATAAGGGTTTCGGTTATTATTGCAAAACGAAATTTCATTCGTTGTTTAGATTGATCTAGAGTCTTTCTCATCCTTTTGCCACTTTATATTACAAAAGCTCTACTAGCTCTGAGCACATGTGACTTTCACCTTTTATTGGTCTTTTTACCAAGTTTTTTAATTAACATTGTATATACATCTTTGAAAAATGGTATTCTAAACAATGCGAAATTTTACTTTTGAAATATTTTATAAAACTCTTAAATACAATGATATATGTAACCTGTGTGTGATATACTTATGAATGTTTAGTATACTTATGTTTATTTATTTTTTTCTGTTCTTTGAGATCCCAATAAAATAATATTATTTTAGTAATATCTCTTAGTATTTTTAAATGTTTGGACCATAGTAGTGTTGTATTTTTTGAATCAAATCATGTTATTTTGTGTAATGTTTTCTTGAGAGAAATATTATTAGTTAATGTACAAGATATGTATCTTTATTGAATATTATTTTGTAAAATTTTTCATATTGTTACTTAACATATAATTTATTAATTTGGCTATAATTGTTATCATTTTAGCTTAATGACCTATATCTTGATTATTAGTTAATATTGTTCAAGTAAGAGAATGTTAAAATAAGTACGAATTAATATTAATTGATAATTAAAATATTATTTATTTGATGATTTAAGATATGATTATTATCTTATTATATAATTATCATACTTATATATATTTAAACAAAATTAAAATAAAACTAACTCAAAGATCATTGGAGTTAATTGTTGATAGAAAGTCCTAACAACAGGTGACTATAACTTTTTCATCACATTAAACAAAATTTATACACACATTTTTTATATAATTCCCTAAAAAATAGACAAAAAATCTTTTAAAGTTCTCACTAAGCTTATATTATATGAACTATATTATTCTCTCATTCTAGTCTTCCATATGACTCACTTGAAAAATAATATCACATTCCCACCCTTCTTTGACAAAATAAAATTGTAAACAAAGTAGAAAAAAATATTAATCTCTCTTATTTTTATGAGAATATCACATTTTTTAAAAGTTTGTAAGCTCAATGTATATGATCTATTTTATTATTAAATTTGAGAATAAAAATTAATTTTTAGATTACTTCTAAAATATTTTTAAATCACACACCGATAAGGAGAGATCTGATTATTTCAATAATAACTTTAAATTAATTATTTTTTTATATTATGCTTTATTTTCTAATGATTAAGATAAATTACTTAGAGATTTTTTGAGTTAATTAATCTCTCTCTTTCTCTTTATATATATATATATATATATATATATGGGTGTGCATTGGATGTGTAGTGTGCATTTACATGAGTTATTTATCGTTAAAAATTTTATTTTGATATGAAATTATATGATGCTCGCATGATGTTGCTTATATTCTAAGGTATAAAAGGATAAAGTACTTGTGGTAATTTCTTATTATATTCTTATTGTTGTAAATTGGATTTAAGCCTAACTTCTTTTATTGTTACTAGTGACAACACCTTCCTCCGCCTGCATTTGTTCTTACAATACAACATTAATCATAGAGAATAAGAAAATTATCTTAACAAAAAGAAACTTGGAATTATTTTGCGGAAGACATGATGAAAATGATAAGGGGTTGTTCTCCGTAACTCCTATAATTACAACAGTGCTTCCCTAATCTAGTTTTCAATATAACATTTTTCTTACCCATCCTCCAAAAATGCAACAGTACTATACACTTCAAAAGTTTTTAGATTTGTGAAATCTGGAAAGGAACCAAAAACCATTTCATAGGGGGACTTTTGATTGAGAAAGTGGGTGGGTAATCTATTTTTTATGATATAAATGGAATGTCTAATAGCATAAGATCAGAATTTTATAGGGAGTTTGGATTGAAAAAGCAAAGCGCAACCAACATTTAAAATATGTTTGTGTTTTCTCTCAATGATTCCATTTTGTTGAGGGGTTTCAGGACAAGAAGTTTCTTGAAAAAGACCTTTTTTTTTGCAAAAAAAAAAAATCATGTAAAAGAAACTTTCTACCATTATTAGATCTTACCTTTTGTAATTTTCAAGTAAATTAATTCTCAATCAAGGTTATAAAATCAGGGAGAATGGATTTTACTTTAGCCTTTGATTTTAATAAATAAACCCATGTAAATATACTAAAATCATCAAAAAAATTTATGTCCTTCAAAAGAAAGTGTGTCATACAGGCTCCATATGTCAACATAAATTAGTTCAAAAAATCTAGAACTGTTAGTAAAACTAAAGGAATAGGATAATTTCTTTTGTTTAGCATAATGACATACATCACAAGGAAGTGAACAATTAAAAGAAATGTCATTATATTGAGAATACAATTTATTAGAAGTAATCCCACAACATTGAATTGTCAGTAGTCATTACATTGGAGCTTTTTATGGAAAATGGTACAAGAATTACTAGAAAAAGTAGAAGAATTCAAGTCAATGGAATCCAACAATTAAAATAAGACATGTTTCTTCTTAGCTACTCCAATCGTCTGAAAGTTGGAATTCTATACAATTATACAAAGAGATTGACAAAAGATGACTAAGCATTGGGTAATCCTAACAAGCTTAGGAATAGAAATGAGATGCATAGCAAAACCAGGAACATATAGAACATTTTTCAAAGTCAAATCTCCTAATTGAATGTCACTAGAGAAAGAAGCGGTAACAGTAGTATGGTTAAGGAGTTTAACATTTATGGGTTTTATGGGTTTAAGAAACAAGAAAAGGAGCTTTGAGGGACATATATGGTCTGTGGCCCTACTATCAAGAATCCAAATAGAAGAATTAGAAATAATACCTAAACGATTAACTATGGAGTCCTGAACATGGTTGACAAAAGGTGAATGATCATTGGATTATTAAAGAAATGCTAAAATGGCTTTATATTGTTCTTTTAAAAAACTTATCTGATCTTTAGGTGAATTGTCCTCCAAGATATTATTTTCTAAAGTCGTGTCTGGATCTACTTCAGCTAGGCCGGCAAATGACTTAAAATTAGAAGAATTTGGTTTGCCTTTGGTCTTATATTCAGTAGGAAATCCGTACTTAAAAAAACATGTTTCAACAGTATGATTAGTTTTTCCATAGTGGGTGCAAAGCTTGTTACCTTTGTCAATCCCTTTACCTAATTTACTAGTTCTTGGTATTTGTGGAAGCTTCTTTGTTGGAAGATCCTTGTTTGTTTGCATCTTGAAATTTTGCAAAGGCAACCATTTCTAAATATGGCTGAGGTGGAGAAGTGCCAACGAATTCTCATTCATGCTAAAGAGTAAGAGAAAAGGTTTTGATTATAGAAGGCATGAGTTCCATGAGCATCACCTAAGATCGAACTTGTGCATACTCATCATTCAGGCTGCGCAAGAATCTGATTACACAATCATCTTCTTGTTCTTTCTTAGCTTCAAAATAAGCCCATAAGAACAAATCGTTGAACATGTACAAAGCAAAACACACTTGTACATTTCTAACTCTTTCCACAGGATCTTTAAAGATCTGCAATGCGAAAGTTGTCAGAATGTGAAAAATGATTTGAAGATCTTTCTAGATTTCAGAAGCTGTATCCATCCACATGACTAATTGTTTGATTGGGGGACTCATGGATCGAGTGAGCCAGGAAATCACCATTTGATTGCACCTTTTTCCAGGTTTCATGCATGGGATCAGAGTATGGATGGACAAGCAAGATTTCCATAAATGAAATGCTCTTTGTTCTTGGTTTGGAGTGCAATGATTATGTCGCATTCACATTGATGAAAATTTTCTGCAATTAAGAGTGGCAAAATAAGAACAAGAGCTAGGTTTTCTCCAAGATGTAAAAAATATGGATTTGCAGGATTGACAAGGAGATCCGAGACTTGATTTTGGTTGTGTTCAACCATGATTGATAAAAAAATAAAAATGAGAGAAAAAAACTAAGTTTCAGAGGCAGAAGGGATGAGAAACGCATTATAGGGATGATACCATGATAAAGTTTTTATAAAGAAAAAAATGAGCAAAGAACTCAATTTGAAAAATATTTCAAGGGTTTTATTTTATCAAGTCAAGTCAACTCAAAAAAATACAAGATTAACTATATACTGTAGCTGAAATTAAAATGTAATCATAACAAGAAAGTAACATAAAACTTAAAATAATTCTTAATTGAGTCAATCTAATATTGTGTTAATTAATTTTAAAGTAATAAAAGTTGTTAAAATATTGTTAAAGTAAATGAATGGTAAAAATAAAGTCCAAAACTCAATTAATTTTGAACTAATATAAAGAAGTTATTAAAAACATGAAGAAGTTGTACGACCATCATGAGTAACAATCTTATTTAACACACACTCTAAGATTAATATGGATAATAAAGTATCTCTTCGACTATTTCTGCACATCAGGATTCGTACTTCAGATCATTATTTAAATTAAAAAATTATTCTACAAGTAAATTTACGTAATCCGTAGTGTTCATAATTTTGACTAATAATCATGTTAGATATAATATACTAAACAATTAATTAAATTTAAAAAATAATTATTAATTTCACATATAATTGTATGATAATAATAATTATGATTGGTGATACTATACATTATGTACTAAAATGGAATGATATTAATTGATATGATAGTAATAATTTGTGGTGTGTGTATCACGGGTACTTGCAACGAGTCACGCTCATAATACATGGTAGCGATATAACTGGGGCCCACAGAAGTAGAGTTTGATGGAGCTGATGAGTGTTGACGTGGGCCTCAGTCCCTAGCGAGTAGGCAGAGAGCCTGTGTTTCAACTTTCAACTTACAACCCGTACTCTGCTTCCTTTAACTGTTGTTTTTGTTTTTGTGACACTTACCTTCGTCCCTTCTCTCTCACTCTTCCACTACCACTACCAACAACAAACTCACATACATTTGGGTTTTCAACCAAAAGCCGAGGATGTCATGGTTTCAGTTACAAAAGGAAATCTTACCTTTTGTTACTTTGCCCCACCCTATACTACCTACGCACACTGTGGTCCAAATTCCAAACTCCCTGCAATGCAATTCACAACCACAAACCAACACAAACTTTCTACATTGCAGAGCCTGACTCATCTTTTAGGTTTATTTCGGTTACCAGGAAGGATGAAGAAAAAAGTATGAGAAAATTGAACGCTCCATTTCACATTTTTAGTTTTTAATTTTTAAGTTTATAAAAACAAAAACTAGTTTTGTAAGTTTGTAAAATTTTAAAAATGTTATTATTTTATCTTTTAAATTTAAAATATTATTTTTAAATCTTAACACACAATAATTAATTTGTTCTTCTTAAAGATAAAAAATTGACTAACAAATGATGACTCATGGTCATGTTGGAAAAATAATTGTTAATTAATCAATTATCATCTTTTATTATTATTATTTAATATATGACGATAATTATATCTTTATAATTATTTATATGAGATTATAGTAAGTTAATTCTGTAATAAATTGAGTCATTCATAAAAAAACCCATTTGAGTGGGTCACTCTACTTTGGGGGATGAGATTATAAATTTGTCATCTTATTAAGTAAATTAGCATATACATTCTCTACAATAATACTTTATAAGATAGGTAGTAAAACCCTCAAGAGTCTTTTTGAACTTATATATATAAAATAATCATATATACGAGAGACACAAATTCTTTTTCCTATATCTTTTATATTTATTCTTTATACATACTATCTAATCTTGTATCTATTGATCTATGAGTTCATTTTAGATGGAGGTTGGAAGTGGTGACCAGTAACTAGTAGTTGGGAGTGACGGTCAGTGACCACTAGTCAGGAGTAATGACTAGTGATTGCCAATCAGAGGTGACAGTCGATGACTATCGATTGGAGGTGGTAGTCAAGAGTGGCGGATAATAATCGACAATCGGATGTGGCAAGGTGATAACTGGACAAAGTGATGGTCAGTTGAAGGTGACAATTAGAGGTGATAGGTGGTGATCACTAGTTAAAGGCAGGGGCAGAAGGAGGGGGAGATTGGCAGGGCCATTGTCCTCCCTTATAAATTGATTTAAATTTTTATAAAAAAATATCTTTTTTATATATAAAAATTAATATTAGTTGACATATAAAAAGAGTAAAATAAAAACAAGCTTGATAAAAATTTTATAGATATTAAAAAATTGTATATAATATAATTATCTAAATTTTTTTGTTCATATAAAATAATATTTTTTTAAAAAATTGTTATCCTCAAATAAATGTTTTGGCTTCGTCCCTAGTTATGGTAGTCAGTGGTAGCGAGTAGGAATGACAATGGATCGAGGTGGGTATGGGCAATGGTTACCCGCTACCTGACCCGTTACAAAAAATCTACCAGGTACCCGCTATAGAAATACCTGCGGGTACCCATGGATATTTTTAAAAAAAATTTAAAATTAGATATTTTTTATAAGAAGTTTTATCAAATAAATAATTTTTTAAAAAAATCTAAAAATAAAATTATACTAGTTTCTACAAGATTAATTAGATTTAAAAGTAGATTAATATAATATATTATAAGAAAATATTTAATACAAATAAAATCTTTATTTATATTATCAATATTTTTATAATAAATAATTTTATTAACTACGAAGTTTTCATTAAAAAATAAGATTGATATCAATGTATTTTGATAATTAATATTTTAATTTGATTTATTTTCCAAAAATATTATTTTTAACTTATATATCTATATATTATTTTAGTTTAGTGTATAGCAGGTACCTGCGGGTACGGGTACTATCTGTTAAGTAGCGGGTAGAAAAAAACTCATACGCGCGGTTGGCAGGTACCTATTTATACTATCCGTGTAGATATTTTTGCAAGTTTTATCCATAGGTATTCGCGGACGCGAATTTTTTTGCCATCCCAAGTAGCGAGTGACCTCAAATGATAAACTCAAATAAAATAGAAATAAAAATATGAAAATCAAATTTTATTGCTTTTAAAATTAAATAAAAAATGTTTAAAAATCATTAAAAAATCTTATCAGAACCATTTTTTTAAACACGTTTCTATTTCCAAAATACATTTTTTAAATAAAAAACTCAAAACCACCCCAAATGAAGGCAAAATTGTATGATGTATGGGTAGTAATGTGAAAAATATGAAAAATTATAAATTAAAGTTATTACATTTACAAAATTACTTATATATTTATGACTTTTCTTTTATAAACAAATAGTTTTGGAAGTGTTAATTTTTTATGTCCTTTTTAGTGAAATAAAAAAAAGTAAAATTTACTAAATTAATAAATTTTTCTTATTGTTTTCTTTACCGGTGAATTAAAAGAAAAATATAACTTTTTTCTTATTTTCTTAAACATAGAATTTTCCACTCTTTTCTTTCATTTTCACGGTTTCGCCTAACTGCCAATGCGGGTTAGGGGTATTCATCTAGTTTGGTTCGATTCTTAAATTTGATTAGACTTAAACTCGACCAAAATCAAACATGTGCGAGTCCGTTTACTTAACTTAAATTTACTTAAAATATAAATTCAGAACTCTGAACCAACTCCCAAATCACAATCTCTTCATTTCACCGCGCCACGTCGCAATCTCTCTCGTGTCGGCAACATATATAATACTGTATATCCATTAATTGGAGGCATCTTAATCCAATCATACAATCTAACAATTGCGTCTTTACATATTACTATAAATTGGATTATATATTTTATCGTGTTGTTTAACCTTTGTAACCTTCTGTTTGGTAAATTTCAATCCACCACTCAACTAACAATCATGTTTTAATTAATTTATAATAATTTTTAAAAAAATATTTTTTTTCTCTTCTGCTCTATTGTTACTTTCATTTCTCTTTCTTCTCTTGAAGTATTTACAAACTTTACAAATCATTGGCTAATGTCGTGAATACATTTGTTAAAAAACTAAAAAGGAGAAAAATTTTATTTAAAATCATATATAATTATAATTTAAAATTATAGATTAATTAACGTAATTTTACGCTTTATAATAAAATGCATTTTTCTTATGGTTCATTAACCAAAGATTTAGCATTATTTTTTTTTGTTGGTTATACATTGTACTATTACAGTAAAATATTACATTGTCTCGTTCAATCACAGCTTATGATTTATGATAAATTAATTAGTTGATTTTTACAACAAGTTATATAAACTATGAAATGTAATTAAATGATAATATAATTTTTTTTTACATTATAATGTATAACCTTTAAGTTTAAACTAATTAAAATTATGCAAAATAAGCATATACTTAGAGTCAGATAACAATAAATATTTATTTTTATATATTAAGTTAATATTTTATGGTAATTTTTTTCGAGAATTCAAGTATAATTCAAAGATTTATTTTTATATTAATATAGGTATTAATATTAATATAGATGTTAATGAGATAAAATGTTACTCAACTAGTTAAGAAGTAGAGAGGTAGGCAAAAGTTGTGAGTTTGATTCTCACCGCTAAGAAAAACTATCATTATTAACAATACTAATATTTGAATTATAAAAAAAATATCAATATAGATGCTAATATGTAAGGAAGACAATGAGTAAAGTCTAGATAGGATGTTATAGTACTTGTATTTGGGGTTTTGAGTTAATACTCCCACCTAGTTGAATTCATACTTACTATTACAATTGTTTTTAAATTTCTATTTTACCCTTGATTCCCTCTCTCACCCTACCCAGACCTATTTCTCCTCTTTCTCCTTAATTAACTCATTTACTCCACCCTTTCTCTCCTTACCTAATTTTTTTTTTCTTTAAGGAGTTGTTTATTTAATAGGTTATAAATTTCTATTTTATCCTTGATTCTCTCTCCCACCTATTTGAATTCACACCTATTATTATAATTTTTTTTAAATTTCTATTTTACCTTTGATTCTCTCTCTCACCTTACCTTGACCCCCCTCTTCTCTCTCTCCTTAATTAACTCATTTACTGTGCCCTCTCTTTCCTTACCTCATTTTCTCTTCAAGGACCTGTTTATTTAATAGGTTATAATTTTGTAGAATAAATAGTGAAGGGAATTAAATTTATGTTTTTACTTAAATTGCTAATTGAGTTGAGGTGTGATGAGTTGGTTATTGGTATTAGTGCTTTGTGGTTATATTCTGATGGTGGTTAGAAGGGTGGAAATGTGAGAAATACTTGTTATTACTTTGTTTAAGAGATTTTTGGTTGTGTTTTGAGAAGTTTTAGGAAATCTATTTAAAAATGGGGGTGCAATATCAAGTTGAACTGACTAAATACACCTATTTGCCTTAATCTTTCTTTTCCTCCAAAATTACTTCTTCTTCTCGGTTCATTTTTATTTCTCGAGGAACCGCTTCTTTTACTCTCCCTTACCACTATTCTACCTCTCTTTGCATAGTTAGCCTTCAGTTGACGGTTTTCGACGCGGTCTCCTCCATAGCTCATGTTGTTGAGTGATTTCTATTATAGGTAAGTCTAATATTGAATTAACGAACCTTTTTTTATCGTTTTCGATCATGTCTTTCTCGTTAAAAGGGAATTTCTTTGAAAATATTGATTTATAAGGTTTCTGTTTAATTTGAGATTTTTGTTAGCTTCCTATGAAATTTCTTTGGTTGAATTTCTCTATTTTCTTTTTAGTTTTGAAAAGGAGAAATAGGTAAGAGAAGTTCTTTTGTTGATTTTTGTTAATGGATCATTGATTTGGTAGTTGAGAGATTTGAGTTATTTGAGATAGTGAGTATTTTGACTATATTTTGAGCTATTTAAGATAACACTTATTTTAATTGTGTTTTGATCTATTTAAGATAATGTGTATTTGATTTTGATTTGAGCTGATTGAGTTAGCACATATTGATTGTGATTTGAGCTATTTGAGATACCGTATATTGGAATTTCATAGTTGAGCTATTTGAGATAACGTGTATGTCGATTATAAATATAGTGATGAAGTGTTGCATTGAATACATGATAATGTGTTGAGATAATACTTGTTTTGAGAGTTGGCATGTGATTGTTGATATATTATGTTGTGATATATATGAAATTAGATGTTATGTTGATATGATGGGTTATTGGAATTGTGTGTGGGTGATTGAAGATTGTAATTCATTAATAAGGAGTATTAATGAATTGTATTGTGAACTATTACGAGGAGGTAACATAGCTCTTAAAGTGATGCATTGAATTAGGGAGGTGGATAGATTTAAGTGATCCTAGTGCTAAGGCCCTGTTTCGGGTGATGATGCAGTGTTAGTGCCATATGTCGGGCGATGATACACTGTTATTAGGGCTTTGTGTTGGGAAATGATACACCACAGGAGATACTCAGATAACAATGTGATGTAGTATCAGGACCCTGTTTCTGGAAATGATACACTAGGCATCAGTTGGTTATTCAGTGAGTATGCTCAGACTTCAATTGGTTATCAGATGGGTCAAATAGATACTAGATACCAGTGTGAAGGAAGTCAGATAAGTCGTTACCTTAGTATTTGAATTCAATGTAGTGAGTCTTTACAGAAAGCATCAACTGAATGTTGTGAATGCATATGTTCACAATATTGGTTGTGAATATAAGTGTGATTGATTGATTATGAATGCTTATGTTCAGGTGGAACATAAGTATTATTGATTGGTTGTGGGGGCTTATGTTCAAGTGAAGTATAAGAGTGATTGATTGATTGTTTACTATCAGTGAATGTGTGTTAATGGTACTAAATATAAATATTGTGTAACTCTGATGCTTTATGATTGATGTAATGGTATATTGCGTATTATGTAAGCTTACCCTTGCAATTTTTGTGTTTTCTGTATGATTGTGATGATCGTGCTTTGCACAGGAGTAGATAGTAGTGATGATGCATGGAGGCTGGATGCTCTAGAGTGAAGTATGTCAGATTGTGGTTGAAAGTCTTAGAGGATGTTATTTTATTGTTGAATATGCATGTAAGATAGTTGTGTAGAAATATTGTTATTTGAATTTAGAGGCATTATTATTAAGATTATGTGATCATTATGTTTGATATAGAAGTTGTGTGAACATGATATAAAGAGATAAAATGAATTATGATATGCATATTATAAAAATGTAGAGTTATATGTTAATAGGTTAGTGGTTTTGGTAGTAGAGATTTTGCTATCTGTAGGGTCTCGTAGGGCAATAGGTCTTGCCAGATGAGCTTTAGCCTCTATTAACATATTTTGCAGTTTTGCTCTTAGGGAGAGGTCTTTTCCAAAGCAAATTACACATTGTTTAGAAATAAATAGGTTTTCACCCAGCGGCGTGTCTTGCTAAGTGAAGTCCCTATTACTGGGACAGTCTGATACAGAGTCTTCATTAGGCGAGCTACCCTGACTCTCACTAGGCGATGAAGTTTGCTGGGTAAGTTAAGATTGTGTGTACTATGTTATATTTTATTTTTAACTTTGAAAGTGTTGTAATGTATGCTTTAATATTGAGTATAATGTAATGAAAATTTTATATCTCAGTATTTGAGAATATATATAATAGTAATTTAAATAGTTATTAAGAGAATTTATGGTATAAATAATATATATATAAAATTGGGATGTTACATTCCCCCACCCTCCCATCTCTCTCCTTAATTACCTCATTTACTCCACTCTCTCTCCTTACCTCATTTTCTCCACCCTCTCATCTTTCTCCTTAATTACCTCATTTAGTCCGCTCTCTCCTTTCTCTTTCTCCTCTCTCTCCTTACCTCATTTTCTACCCCCTGTCTCCTCAAATCTACTCATTTTCTCTTTCCTTTCTCCTAATTCTTGTTCTTATTCCAACTACTTCCTTTTTTCTTATTAATTTCTTCTTAGCCACTACCCTAATTGCAAGTGGTTGTTCTATTGTTACCTCATTTTGCTTATTTTAACTCTCTGGTGAGATCTTGCCAGAGAGTTAAAAATATTTCAAATCTTTTTATATGAAAAATAAAGTGAATGATATATAAGTATTTTTCCATGTGAGTAGGTGTCAATTCAAATAATGGGAAGAATTAATTCAAATTTCCCTTGTCTATATAAGTACTTGGATCGGACCCATAATTGTGCATGTATTCAACTTTGATCTCATCCTCATACATGTTTAGTACCTAATATCCATACATGCACGTGCAACTTGCAATTTACTTATTATAGAAATAATAAATCAATATATTTTAATACATAAGTACACATAATATAAAAAACAAGTTAACATACCATTAGACATATGACAAATTATAAAATGAGAAAAATATTTATACACTTTGTAAAAATTTTTACACTGACAGCTAATCACAAGCCTTCATATATAGTAAGTTTGTTGATTTTACCAATTAATACATTAAAATTCATGTAAATTAGGATTATGATTAACCGTCAGTGTAAAATTCTTTTACATTGGTAGTGTATAGGTGTTAAACTTTTATAAAATACTCTCGAACATTTTATATGATTATAAACCTATGTTTTATATGAAAAGCAAGTCAACATACCATTAAACCTATGTTTTTTTACTATAACATTAAATAATGTTGGAAGTTTATTAAGAATTATTTTATAAATAATTTAATTTTTCTTATAAATTATATTTTTATCTTATTAAATTTGTATAAAATAGATTATATGTCTCTTTTTTATATAATTATATTACTTAACATAAATTATAATACAAATAATATTTTTAACAATATTTTTACTAAAAATTATAATTATATAATATTATATAATATAATTATACTAATTAATGTTATATGTGTAAGATGCGGGAGGATTAAGCTATATTACCCATACTTACTTCCATACTTACATAATTTTTAGGGTAGAGATCCCCCCTTGTATATCCAAACCCATTTTTTAGAAATTACTCACCAAGCATATAGGTATTTTTAGGAGTACCCATCCATTTTGCCTTTATTAATATGTACAAGCAAATTTGATGCCCAGAAAAAAAATAGGTAGTCAGGTTATATAATTATGAATACACACAAATCATTAGTTTTTATTACTATTCTCAAATTCTACAAAGTACATTAAATTTTATGAAATTTGTTATTTAGAATATATAATCTTTATTTTATCACAAAACGTAATTGTAAATTTAATTACCTTTTAAATATTATGACTAAAGAAATTTTAAATTTTCTTATTAGTTTAATCAACGTGTATGACAGGATTTAGATGCAGATGCAATTTTTATAATTACAAACAAACATTATAATTACATCTAATGAATGTATTTAACGTAAACCACCAACATGTTGAATTGATGTATTATGCAGATTGAATTATTTAACAAATTAAATCATCCAAAATTTGATGGTTGATCCGTTGAGTGAACCCAATTGAATATTTCTAAACTTAATGGAACATATGTTCCTTTCTTATAGCCTAGTTGTTAATATATGGAAATGTCGGTCTCTGCAAGCAATACTGGCTAATATCCAATAATTTAGTGTTTGCTTAATAATAATTTTATAAATCTGTTTTTATTTAATATTTAAAAATTAAAAAACTCGTTTGGTTATTATTTTTCTAACCAATTTTTTAAAATAGTTTTGATTTTTTAGTTTTTAAAATTAAAAAACAGAAACAATTATAAGTAGTTTTGTTTTTCAATTTTCTATTTTTGTTTTAAAAACTTCAAAATAAAATGAGAATATGTTATTTTTTGCTTTTCAATAATGACATTTTTGTCAATATGAACATGTTTTTCATTTTCACATCTTCGTAAAAAAGTTCTCAAATAATACTTACCAAACAATTTTTTTTTCTTTCAGAAAATAGTTTTTGAAAACTATTTTTAAAAATTCTTTTAAAAAACTAAAAACAAAATGAAAACAATCAAGCCCTAGTAAAGCTATATTGTGATCATATGCATTCCCTTTATATCTGACTGTCCCTAAGTAGCGTGTAATGGCTAGACAACAATTTATAATGCGAACATCTATATTTACGTAAATTTCATATATTGTCCTATTTGAAAGAGTTTATAGTATAAAAGTTTATTCAATAAGAGCTTCTTACATAAGAGCTTATATTATAAACTCTTAAATTCAATAAGTTGTTTGTGTTTGAATATACAAATTTATAAAAGTACTTATATAAAAATAAAGTGTTTGAATATATATATATATATAGATAGATAGATAGATAGATAGATAGATAGATAAATAGAGAGATAAAGATAGAGAGAGGGAGAGAAAATGAGAGAGAAAAGGAGGGAGAGAGAGTGAGAGAGAGAAGGAAGAGAGAAAGAGAGAGAGAGAAAGAGGGGGAGGGAGAGGGAGGGAGAGATAAGGAAAGAGAGAGACTTAGTAGCAAGTTTTAATCATGAGAGAGACAAAAAAGTGAGAGGTAAAAGTTTAACGAAATACAAATTTCCAATAGGTTTAAAACAACTTTTTTCAAAAGTTACTCTAGATAGCTTATTCAAATAAGTTAAAAACGGCATATGGACCTTTTATAAGTGTTTTTATGAATTTATCCAAACATTTGTATAAATATTAAAATGATAAGATAAGTTCAAATAAGTTATAAATAAACTTTTCCAAACGAAACATATATCCATTTCTACAAGCATTCAAAGTACAAATTGGATTGGATGAAATTTGCCCCTTATTTCAATTAAAATTGTTTGAATTTAATTATGTAGTTTTTATTTAAAATAATCTAATGCGACCTACTTATGAATGAATTGAGTCAAATTGGATTAATCGACTTAAATTATTTTTTATAATTTAAAATTTGAAAAAATTATTAGACTTTTTATAACAAAATATTTAAAAATAGATAATATAATTACAAAGTAAAAATGAATAAAGAATTTTAACTACAATTAAAACATTAAACTATAACAAATTAAAAGAAACGGTGTCATCAAAATTAAGTCATAAATCTTACATTAACACAAAATATATTGATATAAACTAAAAAATAGTCATAGTTCAGACAAAAAATAATAGCATAATATGTTGAACAACTATTAGATTTTATCTAATTTGGTGTTTTAACGAAGTTATGCACATTGTTTTCATTTAAATGAGGTTAGGTTCTCATGAAAATGTTTTGGTGAACTTTTCATCATTATGAAGGCATCAATTTTCTTTGTGAATTTTAAAATTATTTAATTTTTGTAAGAAAACTCATTGTTCCATGTTTGTAGGTGCTTATTAGGTATTGTTATCTTGTTTGTATGATATGAATTTATTTGGAAAAAAGAATTCTTGTTTATTAAATTGATCTAGAACTTATTAGGAATTGATACTTACAAATTACCAACAGAATATATTGATGAATTTTGGTCTTGATCTATTTATTTGGCTATGGACAATTACTAATTTGCGTGAACTGTTGTGGGCATTGGTTATTTTCCTGACCTGTTGCCTGGATTGGTTATTTGGCTGTGGCTGCTTACTAATTTTTACATTGATCTATTCATTTGGTTAGGTTTCCAAACATTGGTTACTTACTCTTCGGCAAATAAAAAAATTTGCAATTATTTTTTCTCTCTAACACAATTTGCTAGAAAGTAATAGAAAAAAATATAATGAATAACATATAAATATTTTTTATGGGAGTAGTGCAACTTCAAATTATAAAAGGTATTAATTCAAATTCTCAATATCAAATTACTCAACTCAATAAATACCCCTAACTCAAAGAAAGGTATTGAACAATTGAATTATAAATTATTTAATTATAGGATAATACTTCTTTAACCTTATTGAGAGGATTTTTATGTTCTTTACGCGGTGAAAAAAACACTAATGTTTTACCACCTATTTAATGAGACCACATGTTACAATATTCTAAATTTATTTTATTTTTATTTATTTTGAGAATCTAATAATAAATTCTTTAAATTATTATTTTGATTTTAATTAAAAAATAAAATTAAGTATAAAACTTTATTTTCTAATCCATAAAAATCAATGAGAAAATAATTTATCATGATCTGAAAAAAGTTTTTTTCATGTAAATTTATTAATTTTATCAATTAATCATTTAATACTTTAAAACTTACATATATGAAAGCTTGTAATTGAACTTTCTCAGGATAAAACACTCTTTTCCAACATAGAAATTAAACTCAAAATACTTCTGTTATTACTTTCCCTCAGGAAGGGTTCGTTCTGCTCCCTTCACTTTTACCCACACTCTTTCTCGTTACCTCTTTCTTTTCTCTTCTCTTTAGATTTAAAGCTGCGGATATTTTGTGAGGTGCTGAACTTGTATTTGATTTCTGAGGTTGAAGCTCCATCAATGCTTGATCGCGTCAAGGTAAATAAATTATATACTTGTTTTGCTATTCGTCCTAGACCCGTTAGAAAATTGTTTGGCTTTGTATCACAGTGAAGAAAACCTCTTGAATGCATACATTAAACTGTTGTGGCTGATTCCACACCGCTGTGTGAGACGCAGCCCCACACCCCTTTTTCCACTTACCTGAAGTCTAAGCGAGGAAAAAACCCAGTGCACTACGTATCCACTCCCATGCTCCATATACTTGTGACGATTTCCACATGCTTGTGGCCAATAAAAAAAAACCTTCCTAACAACACAAACATGCACCGCAACATCTCTTCACGCAAGACAATCCTGTGGGCTGCATTTCTCATTCCGCAAAAGAGTGAGAAGAAATAAAGCCACTACCCATGACAATGTGACATTAATTATATGCTGTGCACGATATCTTGCAATTCTTCTCGCGTTTCTTACTTTCCATAGATTCCACTGTTGCAAACTAAAACATGGTATACCATCCTTTAATAGTTTCTTTTGGTCCTGAACCAAACCAAAAAACTGCAGACAATGGCTCCTAAAGCTGCCATCAACACCATTGATAAACCCCACCAATTACACACCCACCTACGCCCAATTGTGCTGACCTTTGGACATCTACTGTAGGGACTTCATCTCCATTTTTAGTTAGTTTTGCTCTTATACAAGTTCTAAGTTTAAAATTTGATTGCAACAGGTAAAAGTAGATGTATTTTTCGAATAGAAAAATAATTAAAATTGTAACTTTTTTTTTGTCATGAATTATTTGAACTACTTAAGAAATCAGTCGTGTCTTTTTTTTTTTGTTTAGCACGGTGAAAGGTAATTGTCTCAACAAATAGTCTTAGAAATAAGAAATTAAAGTACCACATGGAAATTAATAGTAAATGTTTTGTCTTAATATGTTGATGGGAATTACTATGTTTATGGACTAATTCCTATGTTAATGATTTGTTCTAAATACATGTATTTAATTCTCCTTCTATTCTTATATATAAGTTAAAATACTTAATTTTACATATATTAAAAAATTAATTATCAATTTTTAATTTCACTAATTCAAAATTTTCAAATATAAACTAAAATTATTTTTAAAATATTTCATCAAAACTTGATATCATAAATAATAATAATAATAATAAATAAGACAAAATTAGTTAAATTTGCTTATAGTTAAGTCCACCATAAAACTCAACTTTTTTGCTTATATATGAATAAAGTAGTACTTAAATAACTAATTAGCCTATGCATTAAATGAAGAAAATGTAATTCGATAATTAAAATTAGTTTCAACCTACAAAGTCATGCATTGGAAATGACTTCGCCACTTTTAGGAACACAACTTATTTGGGTTGAAGGTCATCTCCAATGAAAATAACCTATTTGTATTACTTTATACATTAAAAATTATGTTAACTAATTCACATAGTATCATGTCAGTAATAAGCAACTTAAATACAAATTCACTCTGATAGTAAAAAATTTCTAAAAAAACCAAGAAATTCACCTTTTATATTTTTTTATTAATTTAATAGAAAATTATTATCATTCATTAATTGTTTCAGGTGTCTCCATATTAAATAATAGATTATGTTAATATGAAGAAGAGTGTTTCAATCAAGCTATCCAACCTCAACTTCAACCAATTAGTTGTCACATAAATGCGCTCCAATAAGTAACTGTTGCTTGCATTGAAGAAAACACAAAGAAAGCTCCACTAAATATGCTCTTTGAATATGTTAACTTATATAGTACAACATAAATTGTGATATAATCGATAGTCGAAATATTCTCTATAAACTATTGGAATTCGTAAACATATATGTTTGTCGGTTAGAACTCTGTAGAAGACCTTCTATATATGGTAGTTATAAATATTCAATGTGAAAAAGTATGTTATGTTGAAGCCGTCACGAGCATTGGTTATCTATGTGCATCAAAGGTATGACAAATCTCGGCATCATCATAAGCACAATCTTCTGCTTGTAAAGGATAAAGTTATGTTAGTTTAGCTTAGTTTTAGCTTTCTATTTTCGGTTATTAACTTATTAGGTTAGGAAGTTAGTTACCTAGTCTTTCCATTAATGGATAGCTATTGTGTATCTTCGATGGATAATGGATATATATTTTGAGGATCACCAACTCTATAAATACAATATGTTTGATCTCTCTTTGTAAAATTATTCTTCTACTTCGGATAATTAATGATGTCTTTCTTGTGTGTTATATTTCTTTCTTCTTTGTCAATCTTTTTTTCCATAATCTTCGCATGGTACCATGAGCCCTTTGTAATACATAGCTTCTGCAATGTCTTCATCTTCATTCTCCTGATCCTCTTCTTTTACTCCTCAAACTTCTACTACTCTAATTTTGACCAAATTGGACGACAAAAACTTCTTGTGTGGCAACATCAGTTCAAGCAACAATATGTGGTTAGAAGCTTACCAAATTCATTGCAATAGATGCAATTCCAACAATGTTTATTTCCAAAGAAGATGAGGCTTCTGGCAATATCAATCCTGAATTCTTGAACAATGAGAAACAAGATTAACTCTTGGTTGCGTGACTCTTAGCATCAATGATTACACATATTCTCACCAAAATGGTGGGATTGGAACACGCACACCAAATCTGGAAGCGACTAGAAACACATTATGCTTCTTAAACTCGAGCCCAGTTTGGAAATTGAAGCTTTCAACTATGGGCAATCAAGAAAGATAAGTTAGTGAATAAATTTCTTTTATCAATTCAACAAATTGTAGATTCATTAGTTGCCCTTGGATCACCAATTTCTCATGAGGATCACATTGAGGCAATTCTTGATGGGCTCTTCGAAGAATTTGATTCTTTTGTCACTTCTATCACATCACAGTTGGATCCATGTACAACTGATATAGATACAACCTCAGTTGAAAATCAGAATACGAGTTATGGCAAAGGCAAACCTAAATCTCAAAACTATAGATGAAATTATGGTAATAGTGGAGATAAGAATAATAATAATAAAGGAGGTTTTCAATCTAATAGAAGAAGAAGAAACTTTAGTTGTAGAGGTTTGGACAGAAACATTTGGTCATAGAACTCAAATTGAAAACCTGCTTTGTGGCAAAGGTATAACCATGAATTCCATGAACCTCCACAAGCAAACAACACTCAGTTTAACACTCAAAATAATGGTTACACTGATTAGGTAATTCTTGCTGCTCCAACTAATGTCTTAGATCCATTATGGTATCCAAAGAGTGGTTTTTCTCATCACATCACCGAGGATAAAGGTAATCTTTCCATAAAATCCACATACAATTGTCTTGATAATATCAAGATAATGGCACAAGTTTGCAAATAAAAAACAATGGTTATGATGAATTTCCATTGCCTAATTCCTCTAGAAATGTTGTCCTAAATCAACTTCTACATGTTCCATCTATTACCAAAACTATGCTTAGTATCTCTAAGTTTGCAAGAGATAATCATGTTTTCTTTGAATTCTTTCCTGATTTCTATACTGTTAAAACTCAGGCTACACACCAACATATTCTTTAAGACAGACTCAAGAATCGACTTTATGTGTTTCTAAATCTAACACATATCAACTTGTCCAAGCTTTTTCGCATACTTCCATGGATTACCTGTGACACTCCAGGCTTAGGCACCCTTGTTTAAAAACAGTCAAAACAGTGTTAGCTAGATGTACTATACCTTACAAAACAAGTTCTTTTCTTCTATGTCATTCTTGTTGTCTAGGGAAATCAATGCAATTACCTTACAAAACTATATATTCTACTCTTTTAGAGCTTTTGTTTAGTGACATTTGGGGTCCTTCTCCAATTGAATCAACCAATGGTTATAGAAATACATTGTATTTTTATATGCTTATTCTAAACATAATTGTATTTTCCTTTTGCAATTTATATCTCAAGCTTTTTTTTTTGCATTCTTACAATTTGAATTTCTTGCTGAAAACCAACTTAACACAAAGATCAAAGCTATCCAAATTGATCATGCCAAAGAATACCTAAAATTTACCACTTATCTTCAGCAACAAAACATCCAACACAAACTTTCTTGTCCTCACACCCACCAACAAAATGGAAGCTCGAGAGGAAACAAAGACACATAATTGAAACAAGTTTAACTCTTCTAGCCCAAGCATCCCTTCCTTTAAATATTTGGGGTGAAGCTTTCCTCACAACCATTACTTTGATAATCTTGTTACCTACCCGAACTCTAAATAATAGATGCCTACATGAAGTTCTATATCACAAGCAGTCAGATTACACCTTTCTAAAAGTGTTTGCATGTGCTTTCTGTCCCTTGCTTAGACCATATAATTCACATAAACTTGATTTTAAGAGTGTCATATGTTTATTTTTAGGATAAAGCCATTTTCATAAGGATATATTTGTCTCTCACCCAATGGTAGAACTTACATCTCTAGAAATGTGAAATTCTTTGAAAATGTATTTCGATACAAGCTAGGTCCAAATCCCTTTTTGCCTTCTACATCAGGTTTTGATTTTTTTCATACTATTATGTGTCCCATTCCTATTAGGAATGACAATGGGTCGGGGTGGGCACGTGTAGTGGTTACCCGCCACCCGACCCGCTACAAAAACCCGCCACTCGTTATCCGCTAAAAACTCATCGAATACCCGCTATAGAAATATAACTGCGAGTTTTTTTAATATTTGCGGGTATCTATGGGTACCCATGGCTATTTTAAAAAAATAATTTTTTTAAAATTAAATATTTTTTTATAAGAAGTTTTATCAAATAAATTATTTATTTTTTGGAAAATCTAGAAATAAAATTATACTAGTTTCTACAAGATTAATTAGATGTAAAAGTAGATTAATATAATATATTATAAGAAAATAATACAAATAAAATATTTATTTTATATTGTCGACATTTTGATAATAAATAATTTTATTAACTATGATTTTCTTATAAAAAATAAGATTGATATCAATGAATTTTGATATTTAATATTTTAAATTGATTTATATATATATATATATATATATATATATTATTTTAGTTTAGTGGGTAGCAGGTACCCATGCCCGTTAAGGAGCAGGTAGAAAAAAACTCGTACCTGCAGGTAACGGGTTGTACAAATATTTTTGCGAATTTTATTCACAAGTATCCACAGGCACAAATTTTTTTGTCATCCCTAATTCCGATAACTGTATTATCATAAAAAAAAATTCGAACAATCATATTCATCATACAATACCTATTGTTATTCCTATTGTTACTACTGAAATTGCTTCTATTGCAATGCCTCATAATAATAATGATTCATATTTATTTAGATCTGTTCCTCATCGTACTTCTACTGTACCTTATCTGACCAATGCTCACCCTATGACTACAAGAGCTAGAGGAGGTATCTTTAAGCCAAGGACTTATTCAGTATAAGTTCCCTCTCAATTTTATGAATGGTTACAAGCTATGAAAGAAGAATATTAGGCATTGGAATATAATAATACCTGGTCCCTAGTTGATTTGTGATGTGTAAAATATGTCTGCTTAAGGGAAAATATACCTATACAGTAGAAATAATGGACCTAAGTTCAAATATCGTACCCAAAGATTAGATCTAGTTCTCAAATAATTCAATTCAGAAGATAAGATATTGATGTAAGTTTTTGGTTCAAACTCACAGTAATAATAGATTTTAAATAGGAGGAAGGTAATAAGTTTGGAAGACAATGAATTAAGGCATAGGGTTGCGATTTCCATTATAATGTTTTAAATTAAGTAATCTCATTCTTTGTCATTCATTGATCACCAATATTTTACCAAAATTGTTGTGATGTGTTTGATAATTCACACTACACTATAACCCTAACTTGTTATCTAGTTTGATCATGCAAGATTCCAAAATTAGGAATAGTTTCCTTATTAATCAATTGCAAATTTACCTAATAAATTTGGTCAATTATATTTGAACAAACCCAATCGATTCATAATTTAATCATTCAAATATCAATGGTCATGAATATTCAAAGAATTAAGATATTGACAAATAAAATAATAAAAACGACCCAATCACCGAATGATATTGAATAATAATGCAAAGTACAAGGGAAAATCACAAAAAAGTTTTACATTACAACCCTAAAAAAGAGGGAATTTCCAGACATGGGTAATGAAAAGCAAAAAATCTAGTGAATTACACAATGTGTCCATGATAAAAGAATGAATTACTGATATGGAGTATTATGAATTGACTCAATCCAAAGCTTAGTTCCCGTATTTCACATCTAGTCACAAATCTAATTTCCTGTCTAAACTAAAGCGAGTCCCCTTTTGTTTCTTATCTTTTGGTATTTATAGAATGGTTTGGGCTTTTTAGGATGGGTGTGCTAGAATTTAGCACGACTATACTTGTTTTAATGTATTTCGCATAATCTAAGTAATCATGGTCGTGCTACTAGTAAGCACGATCGTACTCGAGGCTTTAAGATCGTAGCATGACTGTGCTGAATTAAGCTTGGTTGTATTTCTTCTAGCTGACTTTTTGGGTTGAGTTAATTTAGTACGGTCATGCTGTAATGGAACACGATCATGCTATCTACATCTTTAGTAATTGCTCTAAAAAGGCTCAATTTTGCCTTTTTTTCTTCTCGTTTCTTAAGTACTTGTTTAAAGTAAGAATAAACACTAAAAAAATAAGTTTTGTTAACAAATATGCAATTCTTTCCTTACAAACAAGTATTAAACATTGATAAAGGGTCAAAATTCAGTTTATCAATTTGCCACCTGTTGCAAACCAATTGAATGTAAATGGATTTTCAAATCCAAATACAATACTGATAGTACTTTTCAAAGACACAAAGCCTGCCAAGGTTTTCATAAAAAAGCTAGTGGATTTTTAGAAGTCTTCAATACAGTAGTGAAACCTATTATAGTAAGGATTGTCTTGTCCTTAACTGTCACTAATCAATGATTAATCCATCAAGTTGATGTCAATAATGCATTTTTGCATGGAGAACTTCATGAGATTGTCTATATTTCTCAGCCTACTAGATTTAACACAAGGGATAAACACAAGGTTTGTAAGCTTCATAAGTCAATTTATGTGTTAAAACAAACACCTAGATCTCAGTACCACAAATTAAGTGCAACTTTAATTAAATTAGGATTTAATCCTACTAAGAGTGACCACTTACTTTTTACTATGTTTTCTAAATCCTCCACACTCATGGTCCTCATCTATATTGATGATATAATTATAATAAAAAGCTCCAAGGTTGAAATATAAATTTTGATTTCTCATCTTCATAAGCAACTTTCTCTCAAAGATCTAGGTCATCTTCACTATTTTTTAGGGATTGAGATCACTTGTAACAAGGATGGAAATTTGCTCTTGACTTAATCTAAATATGCTCCAAAATTGCTTCACAAGGCCAACATGCTAGATTCAAAGCCGCAACCTACACCTATGGTTGCTCAATTAAAGTTAATTGAGAATGGAACATCATCTGTGTTAGATCCTTCCTCTTGCAGGTCTATAGTAGGATCACTTCAATATATTATTTTAACTTTACCTGATTTATCCTTTTCCATTGAGTCTACCAATTTATGCATTGCTACCAGGGAACATCATTTGCAGGTTGTGTAATAAATTCTAAGGTTCCTTCAAGGAACTATAAATTATGACCTTCTATTTGAAAAGAATAAACAAGTGAATGTCACTAAATTTTGTAACTCTCACCGGAGAATTGACAAAGATTATAGAAAATCAACTAGTGATTGTTGTGTGTTTACCTCGGATCAAACTCAATAAAGCAGATGTGTCTGTAGAGATTACATGGATCCAGTCTTTGCTTTGGGAGTTGAGAGTTTCTACTTCTATTATGATAACCTTAGTGCAGTTATGATCACAACTAATCCAATATTATACTCCAAGAGCAACCACTTTGAAGTAGATCTTCATTTGTTCAAGATAAGCTCGAGAAAGTAGAAATCAAGATTATTCACCTGCCAGTCGAGTACTAAGTTACAGATTTACTTACTAAACCATTGTCTGCCAATTATTACTTTCCATTATTAACTTATTTTATTAGGAAGTTAGTTACCCACTCTTTCTATTAGCGGATAGCTATTGTGTACTATTGATGGATAGCTTGAGTATCACCAGCTCTATAAATACATTTGATTTCTCTATGTAAAATACATACGCTAATTCATTCTTCTTCTACTTTAAATAATCAATGATATCTTTCTTCTCTGTTGATCTTTCTTCCTTATTTCTCAATTTTTTCCCATTTGATTTCTCTTTGTAAAATACATACGCTAATTCATTCTTCTTCTACTTTAAATAATCATGATATCTTTCTTCTCTGTTGATCTTTCTTCCTTATTTCTCAATTTTTTTCCATAATCTTCATTCTGCTCAAGTGTTATCATCCCATATGGGATGCATAAAAAACCTATTGAAAGTCATTTTTATATGATAAAGTGCATTAATTTGTGCACCTTAGATTTTCAATTTATGTCTTCAATAACACATGCTTCAAATATTAATATAATAATTTATAGTTTTTTAATAATAGTGCAAGCTCTAGAGAGCCAAAGGGTTTTGATACACAAATAAGTAAATTAAATAACAAAAGATTAAATTAAACAGGCTTACAATTTAGCAAAGTCCAGGAAACATACCCTTTCAGAGATGTAATATCAAAGAGTATCAATCCAGAAGAAAGGTCACTTGCAAGTATCAATAATTGTTTTTCATAGATATGGAACTTTATTAAGTATAGTTAAAAAATTTTAATAAATACTTTTCTCAAGTAATTATGCTCATAGATATGAAACTTTATTTATTGTAATACAAAAGCTTTTTCAACACTTAATTATATAAAAATATACTTACCATACACACCTTCAAATTCTTGATTGTTTCGGATTAACAGAGTTGAATATAAAGCCAACAATTTTCTAATAGGTCTAGGACGAAAAGCAAACCAAGTATGTAATTTATTTATGTTGACATGATCAAGCTCTGATGGAGGTTCTACTTCAGAAATCAAATATGACTTCAACACCCTAATTCAATCGACGAAAACTTGATTTGTTACTAGAAAAAAAATCAAACTGCACAAAATCTCTACAACCTACAAATCTCAGACAAAAGAAGACGAGAAGAGAAAGTGAGAAACTAAAGAGAGAGAGAGAGAGGGAGCGAGAAAGGATGAAGTGAGAGGGTGGAAGAACCCAACCACAAAGAAAGTACAAAAAGAGAAAAAATGAAATTGATTTTTAGGAGGTAGAAAGTAAAAAAAAAATTTAATTTTTAATTAAAATAAAAGTAGTAATAATTTAAAGAATTTGTTATTAGGTCTTTAAATAAATGAAAATTAAAAAATTCAGAATATTTTGTTAATGTGATCTCCTCAAACATGTGACAAAAATTATTGGACGACATTATAGAAGACATCAAAATCCTCTAAACACAGATGACACAGAAGAAAAACCTTTAATCATATATACCTTCTTATTGTTATATCATATGTATAGAGAAGAAGGATTATCTTACTCAAAGAGTAAGTTTAAGGGATTACTTTTCATCCTCACATCTATTTTCTTGAAAAACATAATGATTATAATGAGTAATTAATCTTAATATATAATATTTAGATTTGAAGAAAAGAAATTGTTATGGTAAAGAGTATGTCTCCTCAACTTATATATAAGAGGAGAGATCACTTACTCTAAGTGATGCAACCCTCCTTGCCAACGGTCCCATCACTAGGGTCGTAGTTAGGAAGATAAAGGAAGACATGGTTAGGACAGAGCATATTAGACCTTTTACTTGAATTGAAGACCTTAGGTCATAATTCTGATTTGTCTTTCCTTGTAAATTTTGTTCATATTTCAGCCAACTCCTCAGTCTAGAATGTGTAGATACCACTAGTTAGTAAAGTTGGCAATCTGGGTGAGATGAATATAACAATATATTTATATGTATATAAGTCTAAAATAAATAAATAAGTCTAAACATGCTAAATAAATAAAAACACACCGTAAATAAGTCTAAAATAATTTAACAATATATTTATATGTATATTTTAATTTAATATATATATATATATTTTGAAAAACATAATTTTTATTTGTTAAAAATATATTATTAAATAAACATCAAACATACTTTTACATGTAATTTATATATATATATATATATATATATATATATATATATATATATTAACAATATGTATAAATTAACTTCCACATCAAATATACTTTTACGAGTATATTTTTTATTTAATATATTTTTAACAATAATATGCATATATTATTAATATATATTTTTGAAACTTTTTGAAAAACATAATGATTGTAATGAGTAATTAATCTTAATATACAATATTTAGATTTCAAGAAAATAAATTGTTATGATGAAGATTATGTCTCCTAAACTTATATATAAGAGGAGGGATCACTTACTTCAAGTGATGCAATCCTACTTGCCAAGGGTCCCATCACTAAGGTCGTAACTAGGAAGATAAAGGAAGACATGGTTAGGATGAAACACATTAGACATTTTACTTAAACTGAAGACCTTAGGCCATAATCCTGATTTGTCTTTCCTTGTAAATTTTGTTCATATTTCAGCCAACTCCTCAGTCTAGAACATGTAATACCATTAGTTAATGAAGCTGGTAAGCTGGCGAGACGGCCCATCAGACTTTTCAAACAAAATGGGTGGGTGGGTCAGGTCGACCCATATTTTGGTTAGGCTACATATTTCTAAGCCCATCTTGACCATATATTGGGCACCGGGCCTAAAAGAACCTTATTTAAAAAAATCAAAATTTAAATTTTTATAAAAAAACAAAACTTATATTATAATACAAGCCCAAACGAATTCAAAACATATTAAATAAATAAAAAACACATCGTAAATAAGTCTAAAATAATATAACAATATATTTATATGTATATTTTAATTTAATATATATATATACATATATATTTTAAAAAAACATAATTTTTATTTGTTAAAAATATATTATTAAATAAACATCAAACATACTTTTACATGTAATTTATATATATTAACAATATGTATAAATTGACTTCACATCAAATACACTTTTATAAGTATATTTTTTATTTAATATATTTTTAACAATAATTAAGATATATTTTTAAAACTTCTCTATTTATATTTGTATTTAGGTCGGTCCATGACCCACCGAGCTGGCCTGGTCCAAATCCATTTGAATAGTCGGGCTAAAAAGGTTCACTTCTATTTAGACCTTCTTTTTAGAGTCCATCCTGGCCCATGTTGTAAGCTCGCAGGTTGACACAGTAGGCCAAACTTATTTTGACGACTCTACTAGTTCTTATATGGAGTGTGTAGGTGCGCTAAGTCTAAATGGACATGTAAGTAATCTCCACACCCCTTGACTTGTTTTTGCACTCCTTCTTGCACTTACAAAGCATGAGCAACATGTGGACCCATATGTTCCCTTTAATAGGTGCTAGACTAGGAGGAGGTTGGGGTTTATTTCATGTTTAGTTGGGCGATCATGCTTAGGAGAGACTTAACTTTGTTTAGTCTTCCTAATCACAATCGCTTAGGCTCTCCTTGCATCTATAAATACCCCTTTATTTATTTTGTATTTACATACTTGAATGAATAACATGAGACTCTTTTTGAGCAATTGTTCATAGTAAAGTGTTTTGAACATTATAGAGAAAGCTCTTAGTACTTTTATCAAGGGTCATCTCCTTTATAGCAAGCCTTCAAGATTTTAAAGCTTATCTTCCTCTAAGGAAGTGGTGCCCTACCTCTATTTTCTGATCTTCCATCCACCATTGTTTGGAGCTTAGAACCTCTAGGAGAAGATAATGGGGAGTGCAAGTCAAATTGCACCAAAAATAAGTTTAAGGGAGTTACTCTTTTTCCTCTCCTTCCATTTTATCATATTTTAAGAAAATGAATGGTTAAGATGAAAAGTAACTCCTTTAAACTTATTCTTGGAGTAAGTGAATTTCTTTTCTCTCTCTCTCTCTCTCTCTCTATATATATATATATATATATATATATATATATATATATATATTCAGTTGCAAGGAAAGTGGAAAGTTACATGTAGAAGAAAATTAGAGGAAAGTTGAAATTTCTCTGCTTTGTTAGCAAAGAAAGTAGCAAGGAATATGTCATCAATTTAGTAGGTCTCACATGTTTAACTTTCCATAAAAAAATGTATGAAAAGAAAGGAATATGCAAAAAATTTGACCCTCCAAAATATTCTTATTTATGAAAAGGAAATCATAAATATAAGGATAATTATTTTAATTTATAATTTTCCATCATTTTCACACAACCGAACAACTTGAATTCTCATTCTATTTCATCTCTCTTTCTTTTATTTCATTTCTTTTCCTTTTCACACACTTTTTTTATTTTCTTTCATCGCAACCAAATAGAGCCTTAGAGTATGTTAGCATTATGCACTAATAGTTTTGGACAAAATAACCAATCAATTCATTGTTAAAATAAATCAACATAGGGATATTATAGTAAATAATCATTTATTTTATTCATTCACTCATTCTCTCTTCTAACATTATTAATATTGTCACAACTTTTTTTTCTCTATTATCTCATCTTGTTAATTTTTCAAACCCTTTTCTTTCCTATCTCTTATCAATGCAGAATATTAATATAATTATAAACAATAATATAATTATGAATAATAATTAGGTATAATGATAATTTACTAAAAACTTTATATATTTTATAAATTGTAATTTATTTTCATATTGTTTATATTGATGTAATTTATATTTTATAAGAAGAGTTTAATTAGTATACACGGATAGTGTCAAAGACTTTTACTGTGACGTTCAATCATATCTCTTCATTTATATCACTTTTAAAGCATTGATTGGTAAAATCAATAAACTTACCATAAATTAAAGATTGTGATTAGATGCTAGTGTAAAATTTTTTACATTGTTGGTGCATACCAATTAAACTCTTACAAAAAATCAACATAAATTTATATTTAGTTAAAAATTATTTTTAATTAAAAATAAAATAATATTTTAATTTAGCGTAAATTATTATACAAAATTTATATTAAAATAAATTATAAATTTAAAGTACATCAATAAGTATAAATTACGTTTAATTTGTATAATTTAATTCTTATAGTTGGGCGTAATTTAATTTGTAATTGAAAATAATAATTGCATAAGAAAATTATAAATTACATGTAATTTGTCTAAATTTAAATTGAATAATTTATTTTAAATATAAATTGATTAATTTTTAATAAGCTTAATGTGTGCGTTGAATTTAAACTAATTATTTTTTGACAGAGGGATTTAATTTAATTATTTTAATCATGTAAAATGAATTTATTAGTTTCCTTTATATTTTATATTAAAATAATAAGTTAATTATATTAATCATAAAAATAAGTAAAACAATAACTTAACATATATTTAAATGATAATAAGTTAATATATGTAATGTAAGTTAATTCAAACATAAATTATTATTTATACATTAATATTCTATATTGGTTAGAGAGAAAAGAGAAAAATATTTTGAAAACTTAATGTTTGTAAGATAGGAAAGAGAAAAGTGATGGTTAAGAAATGCGTTGTTAGTGCTAATATACTCTAATTTAAAAATACGTTGGAGCATGTTAATATATAACTTATAAAAGACTTATATATTATTAGTATAAAAATTTTTATATTACATTCAGTCACAATCCTTTCTATGTGATAAATTTATTGAATTTACTAATTAATACTTTAAAAATCATATAAATTGTGAGTTATGATTCAAATAAAACTCTTTTACACTTTCCGTGTACCAGTATTAATCTCTCTAATTCGGAAGTAAGTGGATCCCTCTTTTTTGTGTGTATATAAAATTTTGGTTGTTAAAATTAGTTACTTATTATAACTTAGATTTAAAAAATATTAAAATAAATGGATCCTGTATAGAGAGATTTCAATAGTAAGTTTAAAAGATTTACTTTTTATTTTACTATTCATTTTGTTTAAATATAATTGTTAAAAAGAAATATTAGTAACACACTCTTTTGAACACACTTGATTGAAATTTATGAAAACAGCAAATTATATGTGAATTTCAGTTATATTAAATGACTTTTAATTTTGTAGTTTGTAATAAATTTTAGGTTAGCCAATAATAATAAATGTGTTAGAAAATATGTTGTTAGCCATCTTCATGTTAAAATTAAATTACTTTATTATAACTATTAAATTTTGTTAAAATAAATAGAGAATATTATTCGTAAAATAAATGGAATCCCCTCCAAGTGGCTTATATGTGTATGTATGGGAATGCATATATAAGAAGTTAGGCAATATTAGGCATACCAAAGATGCTGTATGTGTCTGAATTTGTAGGAAGGTTTGGTGTTGGTCCCCATTGGATTGCACGCAAGGAGAAGAGCGACAATGGGTTATTGTGATTTTGAATAGTGTGCTGAGGCAGGGGTTGTTGCATTCGCACGTTTACAAAAATAAATAAACCACATGATGCAAGAATTCAAGAAACTTATGATGACCACAGAAATGGGTTTAGGAGGCAGGAGCATATGTCATGTAAATGCTACTCCTAACTAGTTTGGCTTTGGCTTGGTTTGAAGGTGTTTGTGAGTTGTGACAGCCAAAGAGGAACGGTTATATAATGAAGACAAAGGCCATGCCATGAGGGCAAAGAAAAATGCTTCACGTGGCCCCGATGCATTCCTTGCCGTTCGATTCACACGCCAGATCGTGACACCCGCATGGGCCAACATTAATGGATTAATGCCATGATTTGATTGTGATTTATCATTTCCATCAATTCAAACATTTATGCATATGGGCTGTATGTAGTAAAATGAATGCTTGTTAGTGTAAAATGTTTACCTTTAATTGGTATAAGGTGGTCACACGGACTACAAATAAATTTCATTTAAGTAAGACTCAGACTAAACAAAGAATATTTAATTTCTTGGGTATGTAACATGCGCAATAAATTTTATATACAAATATAAAAGCTATAATGTAAACTAATTTTATATTATCAACTAATAATAACTTTATATATTATAATTTTACAAGACTGTATATTTTTCGCAATAATCATCTTTACTTGTAATTACATATTAGTATAAATAGAATCAAACCTATGTGCCAATCATAAAAAAATATTGTATAAATCCAACCATTCAAATATTGGTTAGGTAAATTAATAGAACCAAACCAATATGAATCAATATAGGTAGGGTCATATGGGGTTTAAAAACTATAAATCCAAACTCAAATAAACTTGTTTGGGTTGATTACTTTAATTTTTCCATATATTCTTTAATTTTAGGATTAATCAATATTTTGGTCTACGAAAAATACCTATTTTTATTTATGTTAGTCTTCAAAATATGTGTTTTTTTTAATAATCCTTATCAAGCGTTAAGTGATAACATTATTAACATTTTGTCATGTTATATGTTTTTACGTCACTAAAAATAATAATATAACGATATGTGACTTTTTAATAAATATATATATATATATATATATATATTATTTATTGTTAATATGCTTAAAAAATTTTAATTTTCTGAAAAATACTTACATTTTTATTTTAGTTCTTTTAATTTTTATATTAGTTTTAGTCTTCATAATATTTTTTTATTCTAAAATAGTCTTTGTCATTATATATTTAACGTTAACAAATGATGTGAGAAATATTTTATCACATCATTGAAATATTTTTCATTTTATATTTTTATCTTGTCTTTGTTATAACACTTTTTAGCAAGAAAGTAAGGACATTATAACATTTTATAACAATATATCACATTTCTCTTGCTTATTATCTTTCATATTTTTTAGGACATAATTATAATAAATAAATTGGTAATCTAAGTTTTTTATATTATCATCTAAGTTCATGTATATGTTATGTATAACTTTATTAACAGTCATATTAATTACATAATAATTTTTTTATTAACTTTATTAATAATTATGGCATGAATTTATTAATTTTATAATATAATTATTTTATATATAATAAATTTATTTTTTTTATTTTTTTATAATAATTAAATTAAAGTTATTATTAATAATTATTTTTATTAATTAATAAAATATTTTTTATATTAAAAAGATAATTATTAAAATTTTATAATAATTAATTTAATTTTATCTCAATAATTTTAATTAGTTAATAATATTAGGACAATTAAACGCTCCTTTTTTAATACTAAGTAACATTACATTTATTTAATTCTCTATTGCTTATTTTCTAATACTTAAAATTGTCCACATATTTTATTATTTATTTATGTATTAGATTTATCAAAATAAGTTAGATCCAATATATAGACTAACTTATGCTCCAGATGAGATGAAATGAATTATATTGGACTAAAAAAATTTAGTCACGTATAGAATAGAAAAAATAGATAAGCTCGATGGGTGAAGTTAGGCTAAAAAATTCTAAACTCATATAGAAACAAACCTATTTTGGCCAACATTATTTAATTTTTTTTTATTTTAACTTTATATAGATTTAGGCAAGGAAAATAAGGGTTAATTTTAGCCTATTATCATTCTTTTTCATTTATTAAAAATAATATTTTTATTTTAAAAAATGTCAGGTATTATTATTATTATTATTATTATTATTATTATTATTATTATTATTATTATTATGTTTAATGACGTGAAAAGAATGGTGTAATAAAATGTTAGTCAAATCACACTTACTATTGTGCATCTAATAACAAGGACTATTTTAAAACAAAAAATATTCTAGGGACTAAAATAAAATTAAAACTTTAAATGACTAAAATAAGAAATAGGTATTTTCCATGCCCAAAAGTTTTAAGAAAGTCCATGTCATTATTATATTATTATTTTTAATGATGTGAACTAGATAGTGTGACAAAACGTTAGTTATATCATCACTTAACACTAAGACAAAACCTATTTTCAAACAAAAAATTATTCTAAGGACTGAAACAAAAACCAATAAAAGAACCAAAATAAAAATGTAGGTATTTTCAAAAGTCAAAATGTTGATTAAGCTTTAATTTTATATAAATTTAGATTTAAACAAACAAAACAGAATAATTTGACCCAACCTAGTAGCCGTCAAACAATGTTGAGCTACAAGAAGTGAAATTTATTAGGGATGTCAACGGGACAAGGCAAAAGCAAGTATAAAGAAGGTGAGTATGAAATTTTAATTTTTTCTCATCTCATTGAACGTTTTTGGGTTTAGGTATACATGCGGGTGTAGGGACCAACAAACCCATCATCGTCTCCGTCCTTAATTTTCTTAGGCAAGAACGGGGTGATTATCAACAACGCTAGTTTTTTCGTCAAAATTTGAGCATGACGGAACAGTACCCGTGAGAACACACATGATTGTCATCCCTATAACCCATAAAGAATATGAGTTGAATCTATCTATTAATTTACAACATTATTAGGTAAAAAAAATTATTTAATGATTATTTTAATAAAGGATATTTTTGTAAATGATCTTATATATCTTAAAAAGTTCTATTGTAACTTTTAATCAAACAAGGGGACCTTTAATTCTCAAGATACATATTAGTATCAACCAAACATATTTTAAGTCTTTTGAGAATCATTTTTCCCAAGATATTAAATTTTCAGGAATTGTGATTTTCGAATAAGAAAAAAATTATACCCTCCTAAACTCTGCTTAAGTTAAGAAACTTAGTTTTTTCATGTTTGACTTTAACACTTCTATTCCCATCATGTTACATCCCTTTTCTTAGTTGTTAAAATGGGTTGGACCCACAAAGCTAGCCTATTAGTTCTTCCGGCTAGACATAAGAATTTGGTCTAAATAAAATAAACTAATATTGATAAACATTCTAACAAACAAATAGGATAGTTTAGGTTACAAAAAGTGCTACTCATAAGAATATAGGTTGAGTTAGGACAATCCATTTTTTTGTACTTGATCATATTCGCATACTAGTCTTAAATTTTGTCTAAATAAACTCAAAAATTGGCCAAATCTAAAAAAATGTAGCCTTTATAGAACTTGACCACTATAGGTCAACTCAATAGGTCTAACAATGATAGACTAATCGAGCTCAACAACTACTCACTTGAATTCAAAAGGTCTATTTTGTCTTAATATTACTTTAATTTTTATGCATTTTTATTTTATATAAATTTAGGTTAATAAATAGCAAAATAGACTAATTTGGCTCAACTTGATAGGTCACTAAATCAAACTGAGACACAAGAAACTTAATTTATAAATAATATGGGTCGAACTTATCCATTTTTACACATACACATTATTAGATAAAAATGTTTAATGATATATTTAATAAATAATATTTTTGTAGAAAAATCTTATATACTCCTGATATTTGTTATAAGGCATAATTTTGCAAACACTTGGTCCTTTTTTATAAAGCATTTTACAATTTCTAAGCAATATTGATTTTCCCCTTTATTTTTTCCCTAATAAAGATGGTGAATATTTGTATTTTTTAAAAAGAAATTGAGAAGTCATTTACAAATTTCTTCTCTCATATCTCTTAAATGGCAAATATTGTGTCATTTATCAATTCTTAATAATAACGTTAAGTGAGGGTACATCTGATACTTTAGTAATGTCTTTTAAATAATTAACAAAATAAACTAATCTAACTACTCTTTGTTTGTATAATTTATATTCAAAATACTATATAAAAAGACCACAATACTAATGGATTAATGAATGTCTTTTTCTAACTAAACAAGGGAATCTTTCTCTAACTCAACAAGGAAATCTTTAATTCTCAAAAAGCATATCAGTACCAATCAAACATATTTTAAGTATTTGAAAAACTTATAATTTTCAGGATTTGTAACAAACACTCTATCAGATAAGAAAAAAGTGTTGTTGTAACAAACACTCTTAAGTTTAATCTCTAATGCATAAAAAAAAAAATTCTATAGAGTTTTTTTATTACTAAATATAACTTAGACATCTATCATCTTACAGAAGGTTTATTTAAGATAGCAATAGAAATAATCATTACAAAATATAATAGATAATTGATTCGGTGTATCAGTAGATAGAATTTTCAATATCAACAGTTTAGCGACATAAATATTAATATTTTTAGAGTAAATTACCATATTATCTCCTGAAGTTTAGTGTAATTATATTTGTATTTTTTGTTTTTTTTAACCATTACTGTAAAGAGTGATAGTGTAAGATTTTAGAAAGATGTTAATATAATATTTTATATATATATATATATATGAGTTTAATTGATATACACTAGTAGTGTAAAAGATTTTTATACTGACATTCAATTATGACTTTTTATTTATATGACTTTCAAAGTAGTGTAAAAATTTTTACACTAACCATATATACCAATTAATTTATATATATAAGGGTGTTCACATGTTAGGTTGGTTTGGTTTTTGAGAAAAAAGAAAATTGAACCAATTAATTTTAATTGGTTTTGATTTGTTCAAATTGCTAGATTTATTTTTCCTAACTCAAACCAATGATAACCAGATTTGTTTGGTCCAGATTCAAAGAAAACAATAAAAAAAATTAAAAATTCAAATTTCATTGAATCACTATAATTTTATACTCAAATTAGCCAAATCCTTAATCTACTAAATTCAAAATTTTATAACAAAATATCAAGTGTTTCATATTCATCAAATTAGTCAAATTAAACTATTAAAACAACTCAATATAATATAAACAACAAATTGTATATATTTAAAAACAACTCAATACAAGCAAAATATAAAATAAATATATAGTAATATACATACTTTTGGTTTGATTCGTGTTGAGTTAGAGTTTTGAAGTGCTAAAACCGCAAATCTAACTAAACATGGTCAGTTTTGTTCGAATTGAACCAAATTAATTGGTTCAGTTCGAATTGTCGGTTTCATTGAATTGACCTGAACCAATGAACACCCTTACATATATAGGGTGTTAATATAATATTTAAAACTTAAAGTGAGATTAGTGTAGAAAAATATAAAAGAATAGAATTATATGTAATTTGATAAAAGTTGAGACACATTTATAATTTGCTTATATTTTTAATATAAAATTTTTTTGTTAGAATGAGAAAACTGCTTTTTGTTTATTTAAAATATAATTACACTTCAAAGACTTCAATGAGAGGGAAGGGGTGACCGTGGCCCTTATGGTTGACCCCACCTTTATCTTGGTTGTAATGTTTGATAGATTAAATTTATGAGTTTAGCTTTCAACAAAAGTTCAAAGAAATATTATTCACCCCACCCACCACGGCCCTATAATGATTTGAGTTTAAATCTTAGAGCATCGTGGGTAGATAACATATAAATACCTCTATAAACACTATTTAAATATTGAAATTTGTCTAAATCTAGTAAATTATCGGAATCCAATTTACCTAAAAAAATTATATCCACGTTAAATATTTTCACATTCTTCATTAGCAAAGAAATGATGTTAAATATAAACTATTATAAAACTCAATTAATTTACAATATTTTTATATACAAATAAACCTCTTATAAAGTTATAATTAAGGAAATATTGGTTTCCTTCAACACATGGATAGGTGAAATGTAACCTGAACAGGGTTGTTAAAAATTCTCCTAGTCAAACAAGTTGTGGGAGTATTTTTAGAGACAAGAATGTAATTCGATCTTGGTTTTCAAGGCTTTCTCTAATAACAATGTAATCCCATCAATCATAAAATACACATAAAAAATTATAAGATTATCATTTCTAATATTGATCTTGTACTACTACACGTGACGTTTATCAATATATCTATTTAATAATAATGTAAAAAATTATATTAGTAATATCTATTGATATTACAATATTTTTTGCTCAAGATTTTTAACAATAAACAATTAAACATGGTAGATTTTATTTCTTTAAAGATTACATGTGTAGTAGTGTTATTATCGGTCATATATATATATAATATACTTATTTGACTTTTTCACTCACATATAAATTTGATTTTCTTTTTATATATATGATTATCAAAATCTCGAGTTAACTTTCTAATTCTTACAAGTTTAAAAATCTACTTACTTTTGATGAGTTAACTTGTCTGTAAACTCTGCGTAAATTTGATAAATTCTATGTACACTTTATAAACTTTTGAGTTTACTACTAAGTTATCAAGTCAATAAACTAGGTTGTTTTCTATGCGTTTAGAGTTTAATATACTTTCATTTAGTGTATCGTTATTCAATCGAAGAACACTTGTCTCTAAGGATATTAAATCTTTATTTTTCAACAATATCATATACTCATGAGAATGTTCTACCATTATTTTAGTGGTTAAACCTAGTTATTTAAGTGTTGTGGAATGTATCATTTATTATTTTGATTTATTATGTAGTTGAAATGTTTAATTGTAAGTAATTTATAGATATCTTTGTTATTTTTAGGTAAAATAAACTCTTATGAGTCTACTAATCGAGTTCACGAAGTTTATCGAACTCCCACAAATTTACGTACACTCTCGAGTTTGATAACCTTTTATAATATACATACAAAATATATATATATATATATATATATATATATATATATATATATGTGTGTGTGGTGAACATACAATTTGGTTTTGGTGAGATTATCTCTTCCAAGCAGATTTTATTCAAGAATGTCGAGGGTAAAAATAAAAAAGTTTTTTTAAATTTTATATTTATTAAAAAGAAGAAAAAAATTTAGAAAAGTCGTGACTCTCCAGCTATTAAGAAGATCTGTTATTGATATGTCATTTTCATAGGAACAAATTTTGCATGCCATCCTATAAGTATGCATAGATTTTGTTTATCATGGATTTGGTTTTATGTACTCCCAATATTTATGTATATGCTTTCTTTTTAATCTATTTGGGTTTGCTATAAATGAAGGATAATGTTGTTGTGTTAACCTAGTTGGATCTCTTTATCATATTTATCATATGATAGGTGCATCTTAATTTTTTTTTTAATCCGTAAAGTCAATCGGAATTAATTCATTTTTAATTAAATATATTATATTAAATCATTGTTTTTTTTTATAAAATATATTCAATCTGATTAAAATTGATGGAATTAGATTTTATTAAATCCGATCTAATTAGATTCATGAGCATCCCTAGGGAAAAAGAATATCTTTTATATTCATGAAGTAAAATATATTCCTTGAAACAATTAATACCAACAAAGCATTACTACAATAAATTTTACCTAATCTCTAACACCCACCAATAAAAATACAAGTTATGATTACTAATATCTCTATTCTAAAGTTATTTTTTTCCAAGTCCTTATGACTTATGACAGGGTGCCAAAAAAATAATAAAACACCAACCAATAATAATACAAGTTATGCTTACTAAGATGTCTGTTCTAAGTTTTTTTTTTTTTTTTCCCTAAGTCATTATGACTGGAGATATATGATAGGACAGATTTTAACATAAGAGTTTCATTAATTTGCTAGATATTCTTGTCTTTTTCACTTTCTATATCCTAGAAATGCTCATCCAGATGTCTCATATTTTATCTTTATCTTAACTTATTTTCACTTATTTTATATTTAATTATTACTTGAAATTTATTATAATGATGTTAAAAATAATTTTATGCTTAAAAATATTTATTTTTAATTATTATTTTCACAAAATATATTTTAAAATAATAAAATTAATATATATATATATATATATTATTTACAATCTGTAAAGTCCTAGATATATATAATGGGGAGAGAGAAATACGTAAAAGCAAAATTAAACATGAATGTTAAGGTAAAAATTTATTTGTATTATTTTATTTACAACTATTTAACTATTAAATAATTAATTTATATTTTTAAGTTATGAGTTTAATTCGTATCCACTAATAGTATAAAAAATTTTACACTAGCATCCAATCACAATTTTTAATTTATCATAATTTTGTTGATTTTAACAATTAATACTTTAAAAATCATATAAATAAAAAAGATATAATTGAACTTTAATGTAAAAGTCTTTTACATTATCAGTGTATACTAATTAACTCTTAACTTATAACAATAAAATCTTGATGTTGTGACAAAAAATTTATATAAAAATTATGAGTATGAGTATAGTTTTAGAGTTTATTTAAAAGAGTGTATAATTAGTATATTAATATGGGAAAGGTCGTGGGTTTGAATCAATCTTATAACTTTAAGAAAAAAACTACTTTAAAATATTTATATCCAACATATATAATTGTCTTATTATATCTATAATCTATAATATATAACATGATATTATATAATATATTTATACTATTAATAAAGGAAATTTCTCATTTTTATGTTCATTTTTCAAAATACCTATTCTACTCTTTTTAAAAAAACAAAACGAAAAAACTATTTTATTAAAAGAGATTGTGAGTTCGAATATCTCTTTTAACAAAATAGTTTTTCTTTTTGTTTTTTAAAAATGGTAGAATATGTATTTTGAAAAGTAAAAATTGAAAGAGAGAATTCCCTTTATTAATGAACCCACAACCTCTCCCACTCCCATATATGAATTTTGCTGCTAGCTCAACCTTATAAATTTAAGAAAAAAAAAACTACTTAAAAATATTTATATCCAACATACATAATTGTCTTATGACTATTTTACCCTTCTAAATATTTTATGACTTTTTCCACTCTCAAAAATATAATTTTTCCCATATTAATATATTCATATCTTCACAAGTTTCATCTTACCACAAATTAATTTTCCTTAAACGTCATTAATACATGTATATCTTTCATCATAAATATTTTTAATAAACATGTAAATACACAGGTGCGACAACATTTTGTGTTCTATTCAAAGTCTCGACTCTTTCCTTGTTTTTACATTCGTTGCAAATTTGACATATTCGTTTGATAAGATGACATGTTTCTATTATGTTATCATAAAAAAAGGTATAAAAATAACAAAATATATTTTAAAAAATATACTAAACTAAAATTATTATACACAAAATGATATAGTGAATTATTTATATTCGACCATGTTATTACAAAACATATTAACTTAAAACCCTAAAATTGTTATAATATATCAAAATAGAAATGTGAATACGCAAGCATGATAACGCCTGTGTTTTTGCCAGTATAATATAATGTAATATTTTAGATTATAAGGTTGATCTAGTGATATAGTTCATATATGCGGGAGAGAGAGGTCGTGGGTTCAAATCTCTCTTTTAATAAGGTTGATTTAGTGGCAAAGTTCATAGATGGGAAAGAGAGGTAGTGATTTTAAATCTCTCTTTTAAAAAAATAGTTTTTTTAAAAAAGGGTAGAATAGGTTTTGAAAAGTGGACATCAAAAACAGAAATTCTCTTTATTAAGGTATAGATATAGTATATAATATCATATTATATATTATAGATTATAGATATAGTAAGAAAATTATGTGTGTTGGATATAAATATTTCAAGTAGATTTTTTCTTAAAGTTATTAAGGTTGATCTAGTGATAAAGTTCATATATGAGAGAGGGAGAGATCATGGGTTTGAATTTGCCTTTTTTTCTAAAAAGTTTCTTTTTTTGTTTTTTAAAAATGATAGGATATGTATTTTGAAATATGGATGTCAAAAAGGAAATTCCCTTTATTAATGTATAGATAATATATATGATAAATTATTTATAGTAGAACAATTATGGATATTGGATATAAATGTTTTAAAGCAGTTTTTTTCATAAGGTTATAAGATTGATCTAATAGCAAAGTTTATGTTTGGGGCAAGAGAGGTTATGAGTTCGAATCCTTCCTTCACAACAAAGTAGTTTACTTTTTAATTTTGAAATAGGTATAAGGGTAGAATAAATATTTTTTAAAAGTGGACATCAAAAGGGGAATTCTCTTTATTAATAGTATAACTAATATATATATATATATATATATATATATATATATTATAAATTATAAATTCTTGATAGTAGAAGAATTATGGATGTTGGATCAATGTTTTAAAGTAATTTTTTTATAAGGTTATAAGGTTGATCTAGTGGGTTTGAATTGCTCCTTTGACGAAATAGTTTATTTTTAATTTTCAAGTAGGTATAAGGGTAGAATAGACATTTTAGAAAGTTCCAAATTTCCTTTATTATTAGTATAGATTATATATATATATATATTATAAATTATAGATGCTAAACCAATTATGGATGTTGGATATAAATGTTTTAAAGTAATTTTTTTTCATAAGGTTAGAAAGTTGATCTAGTGGCAAATTTTATGTTTGGAAAGACAAATGTTGTGGATTTGAATCCCTCATTTGAGTATGATAAGAGTGAATCATCAAATATCAATTATGGATCCATAGGTTGAGTGAAGTGAGATTGAATTGTATGTCAAACCTTAGGCCCCCATTTAGGTATGGCAATTGGGCGGGATAGGGACAAGGATGACATCCCCATCCTCATTTCCATTTTCGAAACTCATCCCCATCCTCGTCCCTATACCCAACGAGTATGAGATTTATGTCCCCATCCTCGTCGGGTATTGGGTATACTCATACCCATCTCATACCTGCAAAAAAAAAAATTATTTGAATATAATGCTATTAATTCAAAAGTTATCTAATAAATGCAAAATTTGTAATTTTGTTAATTAAATGTCAAAGTTTTCTTCTTTTTTTTCCTTTTAAGATAAATGTTTCATTCCAAAATATTAATTTGTGAAGAAAACAAAAATCTAAGGGGTCATTTGATTTTGAAAAATAGGTCTAACAAATCAATGATAAGAGTTTGAAATATTTTAGTTATTAAAATAAGAGTGGGGTAAAGATGTGTATGGGTACGAGTTGGGTATGTATATCTTCATCCCCAACTTAACAAATCGGGTATTCCCCATACCCATACATATGTCTAGTCAAATCAGGAATTTTTCATCAATTTCGGGGTGGGTTCGGGGATTACCCACAGTACAAGTTTATTTGCCATCCATGCTCCATTGTTTGTTAAGTTTATTAAGATTAATGTTGATTGTTTATAAAAATCTCACTCTTTTCATGTATTTCTTTTCATATATGTTTGTGATATGAATAAAAGATAGTTCTGTTCAACAAGCTATGTTGAAGGATTTAGAGAATTTCCTTTGTGTATGTTGAACTCATAAACTAGTTACTCTTTGATATTCAAGTAATTTTAGGTTTGTAAAAAGTCTGCAGCTCTGACTTAGGATTTTTTGACAAGGATAGTTGTAATAATTAATGTATTTATGTTTTAAGTATTGTAATAAACTATATTTTTACTCACAATATTTACAGGAAGATTATGCTTCTTTATGTAAGATCTTTTAAAATCTATCATATTTTTATAAATACTTTTTTATAAGATTAGGGTCGTTACAAGTAGCGTCTTGAATTCTACTAAATCATATCCAAAAACACAAAAAAATTAAAACCATAACAAATTTCAAAATATAATAAAACTATACCTAAAATGCAAATATTAAGCCTAAATAATATACAATAAATAAAATTATAATTAAAATATAAAACTAAAAATGCAACGCATAAGAAATTTTGAATCATAACATTAAGTGATTTCATAATGATACTTGGGATTTTGTAGAACAAGAGGAAATAAATAGGAAGCACTGAAAAGACCAAGTTGATGAGATAAAGCCTACCACCAAAGGAAAGGAATTTCGATTTCTATTAGACATGTCATGCCTTAATCTTCTCCATAATTGGTTTCCATGTTCATTGACTTATAGGTTATCCCCATTGGCATCCCTAGGAATGAAAATGGCATTTCCATGGTTTTACAGTTAAGGCAAGCTATCATTGAAGTCACCAAAGATGCACCTATGGCCACACTTCCAATCTTACTTTTGAAGAAATTGACTTTAAAGAGCAATTTACCAAATAAAAAATCCTTAGAATGGTTTTAATTGAGAGAATATTTTCCAAATACGATTCACAAGTATTATCAGCATATTGTAAGATAGAGATCTCAATTGCTCCATCACCTAGTTTTACACATATTTATTTCTGAATCTCTTCATATAAGTCTTTAAGCTCCTCTCATGTCATGATGAAAAAAAATGGTGAAAGTGTGAATAATATGAAATTTTTTTATTATTTTAATACTTATTAATAGTTTTAGGTGATACTTTTTATTTTGTCACATAAACAAAGTTAATTTTTTAATATTTTTAACATGAGACGAGTTTACTATTTAAGTTCACAAATTGAATTTATAAATCCTTTACAAATATAATCTAGAGTTTAACATCTTACCAACTTGATAGTTAGGGAAATTGCTTTAATCATGCTTTAATCCTTTACAAACACACTATACAAAGTGCGGATCCTTTCCCATACCATTAGTCTCTAGCATGATTTTTGACAACTGCATCAATTGAATGTAACTAAATGGATAAGATTAAAAACTAAAAAGTCTTCCCTAAAAATAAAGGCTAAGATTTCATATATAAAAGAAATATTAAATGTGATAAATCCCATGTGAGAGAGATATATTACCATGTTGGACCACGAAAAAAATAACTATACCTTGACTACTAAATTATATTTTTATGCATATAAATAAAAAAAAATTATGCATATAGATTAGAGTTTAATTAGTATGCATTATAAATGTAAATCTTTTTATACTAATATTAAATTACAATCCTTAATTTTTTATAAGTTTTTTTATTTTATTAATTGATATTTTAAAATTTATATAAATGAAAAGATGTGATTAAATGTTAGTATAATATTCTTTTACACTATTAGTGACACTAATTAAACTCAATAAGTTATACTTTGAATGATAAATAATTTATACTATGGTATAATATTTTAAAATTATTGATTTGAATTAAAGATAAAAAATAATTTGAAAGGAAAAGATAGTTAAAAATAAAATATATGAAAGAAAAGTGATTTTAGATTACCAAAAAATTCATTTCGAGATAATTATTAATTTAAATTTACTTTAGGACAAGATTCTAAGTTGGTAGTAAGAAAACAATGTGAATGCACCTTTGCAATACAGAAGAAAGGAAATGTTTAATTGAGAAAATTGGAATAGTCAAAACAATATTTTCTATGTTAAAATTTCTATAATACATATAAAGGTGAGAAATCATAGTCATGTCATAAAATAGTTTTACACAATTATTTAAGAGTTTAATTAGTATACACAGACAATGTAAAAGATTTTTATACTAATGATCAATCATATCTCTTCATTTATATGACTTTTAAAAGATTAATTAGTAAAGTTAATAAATTTATCATAATTTAAGGATTGTGATTAGATGTTAGTGTAAATTTCTTTATACTTTCAATGCGTATCAATTAAACTCATTATTTAAGTACTGGACAATGGAGTAAAGTAAATATAGGACAGTTGGAGGACTAGATTGCAAATTTTACAAAGACTATCGTTGACTTTGACGCCATAGCTGAGAGACAAAATTTAGAAGCAGAAGAGGTTAGAATTAGGGTAGAGGCATTTGGCGAGCTGAGAAAATGGAGTAAATATTAGGAGACTCTCCTTGCTTAAAGAGCTAAGGTAAAGTGGTTGCAAGCTAGTCATTATAATTTTAGATACTTCCATGTAGTCATTAATAAGCGAAAAATCTCTAATAGGCTAAAAGGCCTAATGCTGGAGGGGGAATGGGTGGAAGAGCAACGTCAAATTAAGAAAGTAATTAAGCAATTTTTCCAAGATAGGTTTCAGGCTCAAGATGATCCTAGAGTAAGATTGGATGGGGTCAATTTTAAATGTTTGACTTCTGACCAAAGATCTAGCCTAACAGTTGAATTTACAGAAGATGAAGTGAGAAGTGCAATCTAGGAGTGTGAAGGGTCAAAGGCCCTTGAGCAGGACGGTTATAGTATGAAATTTGTGAAGCATTTCTGGAGTCTACTCAAAGGAGATGTTATGAAAAATATGCTAGATTTTCATGCAACTGGGTTATTTCTTAAAGGGTCCAAAACCTCTTTCATCACATTGCTTCCAAAGAAAGACATTCCAACTAACCTTGGGGATTATAGGTTTATCTCCCTGATTGGAGTCATTATAAAATTATTGCTAGAGTGTTAGCATGGAGACTTAGGTCAGTGATGTATAACATTATAGAGGAAACCTAAACAACATTTATTAAGGGTAGGAAACTACTTGATAGTGTAGTGGTGGTGAATAAAACAATTCATGAGACAAAGAGTCATAGGAAACCCTCCTGGTGTTCAAAGTTGACTTTGAAAAGGCATACGATGCAGTTAGCTAGCCTTTCCTTTTCTACATGTTTAGGCAGTTCGGTTTCTGTGAAAAGTGGATTAGATGAGTTCAGAGTTGTCGTCAATCTTCCTTTGTCTCTATACTAGTGAATGAGAGTGTTACTAAAAAATTTAATATGCAAACAGGATTAAGGCAAGAGGATCCAATGGCTGCCTTCTTGTTCCTAATAATAGTGGAAGGTCTTGGGGATCTGGTGAAAGAAGTTGTTAATAAAAACCTTATCTCAGGAATGAATGTTGGAAGGCAGGAGATTCAGGTAGTATCCAACAGTATGTTGACGACACCTTATTGATGGTTTCTCCAGAATATAGTAATGTCATTGCTTTGAAAAGTATATTAAGGTGTTTTGAAATTTTCTCTGGCTGAAGATAAATTTCTATAAGAATTGTATGTGAGGTGTAGGGGTGGGTGATTAGGAACTGGAGCTCTTTGTTGGGGTTTTAAATTGCAGGATTATGCAATTTCCATTCAATTATCTAAGCCTTCCTGTAGGGGTCAATGCAAGGTGTGAAAAAGTGTGGCAGCCTATTATGAAGAAAATCAGAGCCAAACTAAATGTTTGGAAAAATAAAAACTTGTTCTTAGGGGCAGATTTGTTTAATCAAATCTACTCTCTCTTCCATCCCTATTTTTTTCCTTTCTTTTTTCAGGTTACCAAATAAGGTGCACCATGCCATCCAGAAGTTGCAAAGAAGGTTCCTATGGGGTGGCTCAAACGAAAGTAAAAAGTTAGCTTGGATTAAATGGTAGTCAGTATGCAAATCAAAAGACCAAAGAGGCTTAGGAATCAAAGACATGGATGGATGACTTCAATAAAGTTTTTCTCTCAAAATGGAGATGGAGGATTCTGAATGGTGACAATGCATTATGGGTAAAAATTCTCCAATCCAAATATGAGATCTTAGAAGCAGATTATCTTCTGAGGTTTGGTCAAAAAGTTCACAATCGTGGAAAGACATTATAAAGGTGACATCAAGGAAGGGTTCAAGAAATTGGTTTGAAGATAACATGAAGGCAGTAAGGATGACTCTCTATTCAAATTTTGGGAGTTGAGTTTGGGAGAGGCAAACAGTTTTAGAGTGTTTTTCCTAGGCTTTTTGCCTTCTTGAATAAAAAAGATGCTTTAATCTTAGAGGTGGGAGTGTAGCACGAGAATACTTAGGATTGGAGGTTAGAGTGGAACCAACCTTTACTGGACCGAGAGCATGGTAGGGTAAAAGAGTTAAAGACTTAGAGCTCCAATTAAATCAGGAGGTAAAAGATACCTAGAAGTGGGGCAACACATCTGGAAATAATGTGGACTTTTCTGTCAGAGAAGCTTATAAGACAATCCATAACTATAGCCATAGCCATAGCCAGGTCCAAGATTCTGCCTTTCTAAACGTGATTTTGAGAGAAAAAGTTCCTTCAAAGGTAGCAGTCTTTGCCTATAGGGTAGTTCAAAATCGGATTCCAACAAAGGTTGAGTTGATAAAAAGAATGTTCAGGCCTTGATAATGAGGTATGCCTTGTTTGCCTTTCTGAGCCTGAAACTACCTCACATATGCTATTTTGTTGTCTGTTAAGTTATCAAGTATAGATGAATTGTTATGGTTGGTTAGGGCACTTGGTGGTGATGCCCTCTGATTGCCCTACACATTTGTGGCTCTACCTTGGGTTGGGACTAGAAATATAAATACTGAAGTCATGAGTATTGTTTGGATGGAAACCTTGTGGCCTATCTGGTTGGCTAGAAATGCGGTTGTATTTAAGGGAAGATCATTTCATGTCATGCCAATATGGCAAGAAGCGCTGCAAAATTCTTGGACATGGGTTAGAGGCTTTTAAAAAAATGTTTCGTTCTCCTTCTACGATTGGTATATGCAACCGAGCTATTGTATTAACTGTCTAGCAAAGAGAGAACAGGACCTTAACTCTTGGTGGGTTATAAGCATTGGAGTAGGGCTTAGTAAGTTGGGATAGTATGATAGTTTAATTTGTTTGTAATGCATGGGGAGAGACTCTTTTGTATTATCTAGGCTGATTTCGTCTTACATTGTAAGTTCTGTAAACAATCTTAAGAGCCGCTGCTGTAAATTCTTTTGATCATGTATTGTGATCAAAATAGTCTTTATTTATTGAATAAAATTTTGGCTTTACAAAAAAAAATCTCATTATTTAAATATAATCAATCATTTTATATAAGAGTTTAATTGTTATACATTGTCATATAGATGATATATACTATTTCAACTCTTTATATAATTATTGTTAAAGTATTTATTGTAAAAGTTAATAAATTTATTGGGATAACAATATGCAATTTAGGTATTCCAATAAAAGTATTTTATTGTGATTGTGATTATTTCACATTGTTTTCGCTCACCTATTATTGAGTTCATAGAAGTAGGGTTGATCTAACATTTTTTTTTACCAAAAAAATATATTAAAGTGAGATCTTTTAAACTAATGATAATATATTATTAAATTAATTTTTTTAAAAATATAATTAAAAAAATACATGTTTGATATAGCAATTAAAAAAATATTTTTATTAATTAAAAATAAAGTAATTATTTTTTAAGTAAGAATGAGAAAATAACCAAAAAATTATGAGGTTTACAAAAATAATAAAAATATTAATATTAAATATTTTATTTTTGAAAGTGTCTAAAAACAAGAACTTTATTTTTCTTATGTTAGGGTTGACCCAATAGAGTAATAGAATACCCACCTATTATTTTCTGGCTAGCATTTCTCACATGAATTATATTTTATTTTGTCACATAAATATTATAGCATTATAACTTTATACATTTATAACATAAATTATTATAATATCATAAATGTATTGTGAATAATAAATTTATCAAATTAATATTAAATGTGGTTTATTAACAACATACTATATTGTTATTTCATAATATAAATATTATAGCATTATAAGTTTATAAATTTATAACATCAATTATTATAATTTTACAAATGTATATAAAATATAAATTTAGTCATTTTATTTTAATATTAAATATTTATAAGACAGATATTATAAATTAAAATAAATTATATAAATTAGGGAGGTGATAAAAATGAAAAACTAATGAAAGAAGAATGATTGTATGAAAAATATATAAATAATAAATTAAATTATTTATTATTAGTATTTTTAGTTTCATATTTAGCAGATAAATTTATTATTTAGAAACCAGATTGAACGTTAAATTAATAATTTATAAAAGTAATTAACTCATACAATAATATAGTGTTTACATAATAACTCAAATAAATAAAATGATTTAGTGGTTAAGATGGAAAAAGAAGTCCAAATCTCATGCATCAGGTAGGAATAATGTTAACTAGTTAACTCATTATTATACAATAATCATAAATAAATTTTGTGGTATTCAATTAAGATTGTTAAGATTTATTAAAAGGGAAACAAAATCTAATGTTGTTCATAAATTTTTTATAACTTATAAAAAATATTTTTCTATTTATAAATAAAAAAAATTGATAGGTTGTTTTTAAGATAATTTTCAATGACTTTTATGTGACTTTTTAATAAAAAAGTTATGAAAAAATCTCACCCAAAAACTTAGATTTTACTGGAGTTTCTCTTTCTTCTCTTTTTGTTTTCTACCATTACCACACTATAAACACAACTAGCATATAATATAACTTAGGACAATCTCCATCATATTATCATGGTGCTAACACTACCACTATATGACTATATCACCACCTTATTGTATGCTATTTTTTATAATTGTTACTACTATTGATATTCTCACCAATTGTCACCACAATTTATATCCTTAATCTATTCTAAAACTAAAATTTAGAAACAAAAATGAAAACTAAATTTTAGAAACTAAAAACTAGATATAGTTTTAAAATTTTTTAAACTTACAACTAGAAATTACCCTAAATAGATTCTAAAATATTGAATTTTGTATAGATTTTTTATCTTTTCATTCAAATATTATCTTTTCCATTAAATCTTGTAAATTTGAATATTTTCTAAAAATATATGAAATCACAATCATTCATGTATAATAAGTTTGTTAAGTTTACCACTAAATATTTTAATAAACATATAAATAATAGTTGGAATTGAATTACAAGGTAAAATTGTTTTTAGGAGTCATAAGACTGATCGTGGGATGAGAAAGATCGTGGGTTTAAATCTCTCCAATAACAAAACTAGCATACTAACCATTAATATTTGCTTATAAAAAAACAAGATAAACTTGTTTTTACTGCATCAAGTTTAATCTCATCCATTACAATCTTATAAATTAAAGTCTTTTAATTTTAAAATATGATGAATTTATAATATAAATTAATTAAAATTCAAACTATAAAATTTATATGGAGTTTTGTAGAATCTTCCAGGTCATTATATACTTTTACAAAGTCTTTTAAAATCCATACTTTTTTTTTATATCTATATATAGGATATGTTTGGTAAAACGAACTGAAAACAAAAAAATAGCTAACAGTTAAAATCTAACTCAAAGTTAAAAGTTAGTTGAAAAATGAAAATTGAACTAAAAAACTAATGGTAAGTATTTGATAAAACTAGATGATTAACTAGCTGAAAGTTGTAAAAAATAATAAATAAGAATATCATTAGTTATTGGATTAATAATGAGGTATTTAAAATAATTATAATATATTTTAATAATTAAAATTTCTTAATATAAATTGATTACATTTTTATATTATAAATTACTATAATTTATAAATATATATTTAAATTATAAATTTCTATAATCACATATTTAAATTATAAATTATTGTAATTATATATTCAAATTAAAATTTTTATAATTAAATAATAAATTATATATTTAAATTATAAACTATTATAATTATATATTTAATTATAATAAAAGAAAGAAAAATAAATGAGAAATACAAAAAGAATAGTTATAACGTGATGAAAGAGAATCAATAAAAACAATTCATTGATTAAAAAAGAATAAGATTTTAAAAAGAAATCAACTGATTAGCTGAAAGATTTATTAAAAATAGTAAATGTAGTAGTAACTTTTTTAAAAAAACTAACAATTATTTTTTGTTTATCAAACAAAATTGAAACATTTTAGATAATTAACACATTCATACTCTTTTAAAGTTACACCTGCAAGTACAATTTAACTTTTTCTTAATTATGCAAAAAAGATTTTTTTTTTTTACATATCAAATTATCTTTTTAAAATTGTAATAATAGAATTAAATTTGTAAAATATTTATTAGTTTAAAGCACATATGTGACACAAATTCATGAAAGAATGTTAAGCAACATGGATTACTCCATTTATTTATAATTACAACTGTGGTAGCAGATATAAAAAGATGTGATGGAAACAAATAATAATAATAAAGTGATGAACGAGAGGTTCAGAATAAATGATTGGCCATGTGGTTGGGCATAAGAGCAAAATGTTACAATTGCAATTGATTGATTGATTGGGGAATGACATTGGCAGGTACATTCAGCTGAGACTACCCAGTAACCACATACTCCACCCAAAGGAAACAGAGAGGCAACATCCACATAACTAAATTTGTCCCTTCATAAAATAAATTAATAATAAAACTAATATATAAAATCTAATCATTGTTGGAATCAAGCTCAGGAAGGATCATATCCCAAATTATACTATAGGATTTAAAATTGAAATCTACTGTGTGCTCGGTGTGACAGACTTTCCACATCCAGATTCAAGACACAATAAACCACTTCTATACAATAGTATTTAAAGTTTATATATATATAAATTTCTTTTTGGGAATATATATCTATAAATATTATATATATATATATATATATATATATATATATATATATATATTACTTAAAGTTACTTTCTATCATTTTATCAATTATATATGAATTCATTATTGAATCCAAATATACAGTTAATGTTTATTAGTTATCTTGTCCCGTATAATAAAATTTAATTGTTGGGTTTTTTTTGGTGAATAAAAAAAAGAAAAACTCAACAATTAAATTCTATTATACATGTGATTAAATTGTTGAGTTAAAACATGTGATTTCATATTATTTAATAAAACTAATTTTTAAAACTTTAAGTAACTACGAATTATTTTTAAAATTGTATCTTTTTACAACCATGATAATTTTATTGGTATTTAAGTAGATATTTATTACTATTTGAACCAACAAGTTATTGATTTTTTAAATTATTTTTAACTTTACCTTTTTAAAATAGTTATTTTTAGAATAAATCACACGTACTTGTCTTGAGATTTTCTCTTATTACACCTATTATTCTTCTATTTTTGAATCTACATAAATTATTTTTAATTTTTATCACATCTTTTGAGCTTTTATTTTCAATATACTTCTCTTCCATGAAATAATAAGTTATATTTTGCTGATTTGTTTTTTTAAGGACTAAAAATAATATAAAAACTAAAGAGACAGTAGATATAATAAAGACAAAGTTAAAAAGGTATATATAATTTACTATTATTTTTAGTTTTTTGTTTAACATTTGTTTTGCCACTTACCGGCGAGTTGCTCCATTATGTGATTCAGGACCACTTGACTTTAGTTAGGGGACTTGCTTTCCAGTTTAAGAAAATATTCCAACAGGTAAATCTTCCATAATTAAAAGTTAAAACGCACAAGCTAACTATAGCCTATAAATAAAGACGCTCATAATTGCCTTAAGCATGCTATCTTTCTAGCATTATATACAGAAACATATTCGTTTTCGGCAAGCGTAAGAAATTTATTCTCTATCCTAATTATTTATTTGTTATAGAATTTAATAATTAAAATTGGTTATTCAATAAATGGTTAGAGGAAAAATAACTATTATATTTCTTTATAAATGAATGGATTTCTTCTCATTATATATATGTTCACTTTAATATGAGAGACTTAAACTTCGTCTCTATTATTATTATTATTTTTAAATCTAAATATATGAAGATTAGTGGGTTTGGTTTTAAAAGTAACGAATAGTGATATAAAGGGTTTTTTTTTTTACAAAAAGATATTTAGGTTATTAACATTAAATTTTTGTTCCTTTTTCATTTTGTGACAAGTGCTTTTTTTTTCTTTTCAATTTTTCTTTTGTTTTTCTTAATTTTTTATGTTATTCATTTTTTAATATTTTATTCTTTTCAATTTTTTTCCTTTTATATATCTAATATATATTGTTATTTAAGTTACAATATTTCACTTTTTAGTGTCCCTTTTCTTCTTTTTTATCTTTTCAATTATTTTTGTCTCTTAATATTTCTTTTTTTTTATGTTGTTTATTTTCTATCTTATTATTTTTATTATTTAATATATATTTTTTATTTTTGATAAGTGTCTTTTTTCTTTTCTTTTTTTGTATTTTCAAATTTTTGTTGTTTCTTAATTTCTTTTTCAATTTTTATTATGTTATTCTTTTTATATTTTTACACATTTTTCTTTTCAATTTATATTTCTTTTTTTCTTTATATATATATATATATATATATATATAAATTCTTTAGGCTATTGAATTACAAGTTGCCACTTTTTTATTTTTTGACAAGTGCCCTTTTTCTTTTTCTATTCTTTTCAATTTTCCTTTTTTTTCTTAATTTCTCATTTTTAATGTTATTTATTTTATTTTTTTATTCTATTTATATTTTTGGTAAATCAATTTTTGAACAGAGATTCATCATTGATAAAGCCATTAGATACTTGCACTAATGTCACGACGACAAAAAACCTCAATACTAAAATTTAGGTTAAAAAGCACTCAATAAAATGTACAAAGTTCATAAAACATTCTACAGAACAAACCCTAAACAAATACTGAGTGACAAATAATGAATCACATGATACACATAAAATAATAATGTAATAAATAAAAGACAACACAAAACTTAGAGTTCAAAGCTGTTATCAAATCTTAAAGTTTTCTTTTTTTTATAAGTCAAATCTTAAAGTTATATTCTTTTATTATTAGGACCATTGTATTGTTATAAATAATTAGGTAGGTTTCTTCCAATCTTCATGTCTATGGAGAATTCACTGTTTTCATATTTTTATCTTGTGTTTTTCTTTACTTAATTCTTCTTTTGGCGATCTATTTTTTGATAACTTGAAAATCCTATTATTGAAGTCTCCTAAAAGCTTTTTTTATCTACGTTAATTCTTTCACCTTATTTGATTTAATCTTATTAAAGACTTTTAGAACAATGTTTATCCTTAAAAACTTCTATAATCCTGGGAAAACTCTACTTTGTACCTAAGGATTTTAATTCATACTAAAATTCTTTTGATGACTATCTTCGAGTGGATTTCACTTAGGTATCTATTTATCAATGTCTTTCTCGTATCTCACAAATACAATTCTTTAATGAATTTGGACTGGCGTATTCTTAGAAGGATTTTATGCTATTTTCTCTTAATTTTGGAGAGACAAAGGTTGTGAGTTCAAATTCCTCTCTTTTGACAAATTATTCTATTTTATAAGTGGACATCAAAAGGAGAATTTTCTTTATTAATAGCATAGATCATGTTAAATATAAACATTTTAAAGTAATTTTTTTCTTAAGGTTATCAGGTTGATCTAGTGGCAAAACTTATGTTTGGGAAGACAGAAGTTGTGGGTTTGAATCTCTTATTTGATAAAGTGGTTTATTTCTTAATTTTCAAATAGGTATAAGGGTAGAATGAGTATTTTAAAAAATAACATAAAAAAGGGAATTTTCTTTATTAATAATATAAACTTTACTATTTTAAGTTTTTAACAACCATATCCATTAGTTACACAGGTTTTTTTTTTATCTAATTTTAGTTTTCTAAGGTTGTTCAAGTTTGTCTTACATATGTTCTAGCTTAACTTAAACTACAAAGGATGCGTGAATTCGTCTTAATTCTATCTCTTTTGGTTAGTTATACTCTTAGCTCCTCTAAATACTCCTCAAATTATTACACTAAAGTTTTAACCACAAAGGTAGAGTTGTTGTATCTACTGAGTTATCCTACATCTTTCTTTCTCTTTTTTAAGGTTTATCCCCTTAACATAACCTCCAATTAAAATTATTCTTTTAGCTTAGGTTTTTATCTAAAAGACAAGTGTTATTAGGTGAAATTTTGTTTATATTAACTTTTGCTCTTTTCAATTTCCTAAAGTTCTCTTCTAAGTGGTAGGTATCCTTAACTTATAGGACTAGCTATTTCATCAAGTTATTTAGGGTGATGTCCTTTCTTATAAGGCTTACTATCTCAAAACTAGATCATTCCTTATTTATCTTAAGCCAACTACCTTTTATTTTCCATTCCCAAGTAGAAGTTTGACCTACTCCTCATTCTTATTTAACAACTCAGTTTGCAACTCATAAAACTAATTAAGCAGACAAAACAACAACATAATTATGGAACACCTTTTTCCTAGTTAAGGGTAAATCACTCATCACATTAAGCACATAAAAATATGCATTGGAAAAGAGACATGTTAAAGGTTGCATTGGAAACACATACCTTAGGTAGGTCCATCATCTTGGTTTATCCCTTAGGCCACCAGGGCAGAAGGAAAAACAACTACTGAAGGTGTTTGCTCAATATTTTTGCTTTCTTTAGGCTAGTACATTTCTTAAAAATGTATCTATATTTGACACTTGTAACGCACATTTTGTCCCAACAAATAAACTCCTTTTTAGTGTTTGCCATATTGGGAAATCCTTGAATATTTTAGTTCCCAAAATGTTACACTCTCGTATCCTTAAAGTTATTTTTCTTTGGTTTCTCAAGTTAGTGGGATCCTAAACTTTCTCTTTTTGTAGACGCACGATTTTGCTACACACCCTCGACTTCCTCTTATGGTATCTCGCCACCCATAATTTATTTCTCTGAAATTATTACCTTGAAGTTTCCCCACTTAATGGTATTCTAGAAATGATTATGTTGTCCTTCACACCTCTCTACCAAATCTCATTCTCATCCTCTAACATGAATAAGGCATAAGCCACCATATACTTACATGAGCAAAATACTCTTCCAAAAATCCTATATATCTCCCTTTAGCATAATCGTTCCTTAGGATTATAGCCACAAAAGGATGATGGTCTCTTTGGAATTTAACAAATCTTGAACTCTGGTTCCCTATAGCTAATAATTGAAAGTTCTCTCTACGTTCCTCAAGGTTTCCAATCTCAAGTTGGTTTGGTTTAGTGGGGTTGGTTCTAAGGGATTTAAGGGTGACTATCCTTGGCCTTGGTTTATACTTACCATAATTCCAATCTACAACTCATAAAGTATTGAGATTATTGGTGTTATATCATATGTTAAAGCAAATAAGGATTTATAGCATGGTAAATAGCCAAAACACTTAAATTAATATGACTATATTATTAGAATACACTATCTAGTTTAACAATACTAACCATAGTTCAGTTTGAATCAAATTAATTTAATAACCAAATGTAACAATCTAAAGGATATTTATGTGGTTCTAGTCTTCTTTAATATTATCTTTCATGTAAATTCTATTTTTATTTGGTTAAGCTCTAGCTGTCAAGTAGCATCCCTCTTGTTATAACCTTTTACAACCATCGATTAAAAGTCATTGAACTGACTTTTGTTATACAAAGAAGTTGACTAAAATACTCATTATTCTTATTTTTAAAGAATGATTATGTCCTTTCCTTTTGAAGAACCTGTCATTTGTTTTCAAAGGATGTTGTTTTCCCCTTGCATCTAAAGGATGACAGTCCCTTCTCTTGGCATAAGGGAACTTCTAACTTTTTACTTACAACTAACTTTAAAGTTGCATAAAACGTTATCTATCATTGGTGATTAGGAATCCTTATTGTTGTTTGCAAACTATATTGATTTGAGCGTGTAATTCTCATGACCAGGACTAAAAAGGTTCTACATTACTAACGAGACACTTTTTTGGTAAAACATAACTTTACTTAAAAATATAACACTTCCCTTTCAAAATATATATTTTTCCTTTAAAATGTGTTCTTGAATAAAACATTTTTCTTAAACTTAGTGGAAACTCCTATTTTTTGCTAGTGAGACATAGGTACGTGTATATATATATATATATATATATATATATATATATATGATATTTTAAAGTGCTACACATCCTTTGCTAAAGAAGGTTTATCGCGCCATACATATCAAGAAGATGCAACAAACCCATCAATACATTTACTATATAATTACACAAATAATAATCAACAATACAATCACAATAAGATACCAAGCAATAAAATGTAACAAACACACTAAAAAATAAAACATATATTTGTATTTGTGTGTAGGAATAACCCACATTCATTACTAATTGGAGTATGAAAAACCTATGTTATTGTTGAGTGTTCTCAGTAAGCAACCTTAATTGTCTAAGTGATGCTCCCTTATACTTCTAGTCCCAGACCACTTATCTATCTCTAGTTTTACTTAATGAGTTTGTATCATACTTATAGACCTACTCTTTGTTCCTGCTTATGCTTATTGAGCTTGTAGGAGGCTCTTTGTCCCAAAAATTGCTTACCAAAAGTCTTTTTTTTTTTTTTGGAAAAGACCAAATTTATTAAGATTAAAACCAATCACATGTCACAAGATATGATAATGATAGTCAACGAGATACAGATACAACATAGAGGACAATATAATAAACTCTCACCTAAATCACCAAGCAAGACCATTCCACATAGTAATCACATATCAAGTATAACAATATTCCCCGAACACAAAGTCACTAAATCAACTAGACCCTGATACAATTCAGACACAAGAGTGAAGACATAGACCATTCCACAAAAGACATCGAGGAAGCTTTGTAGAACACTTTAATCCATACTTGCAGGCCCAACTGCCATATTTCCATAGAACAAAATGATTCGCCTTTAAAAACAGCTTCATTCCTAGCAAGTCATATACCCCACAATACAGATAACCAAATTATCCTTAAATATGAGTAGAACCTCTAACAACTGGGTTACAAAGGCTCAGAAAATACCTGAGCCATTTACAACATTGGATCCAGACTGAATAATTGTAATTACATGAGAACAATAGATGACTTACTAATTCAGGTGTCAAACCACAAAGCGAACAGACAACCACATTCAAGAAGATAATAGAGCGTTTAGCCAGTTCAACTCTAGATGTGATCTTGTTCAGAGTCACTTTCCAAGCGAAAGCAACCACTTTGAATGTAGCCTTGAACACCTCATACACTAGCTTATAAACCTCTTTCATCATATATTGATATGATATTCCCAAAACTTAACAAAAGTCTTATGCTTAACAAACCCATTCAAGGCTCATAAACTTGATCTACAAGTACTATTACTTAACGAGCATTACAATTATGCACTTTTTAATTTCAACTAATGAGATTCAAACATTATCAATGGCTACCTAGCCATTGAAATTCACTATAAATGTATCAATATTGATAATTTAGCTTTCCAACACTAAATCCAACAAAAAAAACTCAAGATATAAGCAATATAGCAAAAGATCATGATATTCCTCAACTTGTAATTTTAAGCTTGCTCGGGGTACTTGTAATTTTGAGCTCTAAAAACAGTAGGTTTTGATTTTTTTTCTCCTTTTCTTACTTTTCTTCTCTTAACCTCATTCCTTTTAACTTTTTCCTTTGTTTTTTTCTTTCTCTTTTTTAATTCTTTGTTCCATCTTTGTGTGATATGTGTGGGCTTATTATCATGTATGCGATATGTGTGTTTCATTCCTTCACAAATCTTAACTCCTTGTATGAGTCTTATTATGATGTTCTTTTCAACTCCAAATATAAGATAATTATTATTAATAATTCTTAAGACTCTACTTTAGTAGTTAAATACAAGGTTTTATTCCATATAAGATACTTCTTTATAATTTGTTACTAATTTCTATAAATTGATGATGTTGCATTATTTCGAAACAAATTATTGATACAAGGTATTTTTTACAAACTGATATATATATATATATATATATATATATGAAAGTGAAAATTGCTGGTTCATATGATTATTTCCTCTTTACCTTTTTTAGTATTTATAAAAAGTATTATTCATATGTCATATTCTTTGTTAAAAAGAAATTATTATTATTATTAGCGAAAAACACGAGTGTGCTAACATCTATGTATTCACATTTCTATTTTAATATGTTATAATAATTTTAGAGTTTTAATTTAATATATTTTAATAACATGATAACAAAGGTGTTGTCACGTTTCTATTTTGGTATGTTATAATAATTTTAGAGTTTTTTAATAATATGATAAAATATAAAAAATTTAAATCCCTCATTTGACAAAGTAATTTATTTTTTAATTTTTAAATAGGTATAAGGATAGAATAGGTATTTTGAAAAGTAGACATAAAAAAAGAAATTTCCTTTATTAATAGTATATATATATATATATATATTATTGATAGTAGAACAATTATTGATGTTGGATATAAATGTTTTAAAACAATTTTTTTCTTAAGATTATAAGATTGATTTAGTTGCAAAATTTACATTTCGAGAGGTAGAGGTTGTGGGTTTGAATCCTTCATTTGACAAAGTAGTTTATTTTTTTAATTTTCAAATAGGTATAAGAGTGGAATAAGTATTTTGAAAAGTGGACATAAAAGGGGAATTCTCTTTATTGATAGTATAAATAATATATATATATATATATATATATATATATATTATAGATAGTAGAACAATTATAAATGTTAGATATAAATGTTTTAAAATAATTTTTTTATAAGATTTTACAAGATTGATCTAGTGACAAAGTTTATGTTTAGGAAAATCAGAATATATATTTTAAAAAGTGGACAAAAGAAAAACTCTATTTATTAATAATATAGATTAAAGTAAATTACGTTGATTCTCTTGACATTCACTTTTATTACATTTACCGCCCTTTATTTTTTATATTACTAAGAGGTGTAGTATTGTTATAGGCCTAAAAGGAGTTCGATATAATGAATATAAAAACTCAAGAACATGTGTAATAAAAGTAAAAAATAAATAAATTATAGGGTTAGAGGGTTTGAAAACACAGGCTGCTAGGTGTAATAAGGACAAATATTATGGTTTTTCAAATAAAAAATTTAAATATTTATCTTTGAAGACAAATCATGATGTATTAAAAAATTGAATTATATTACGAACATTCAAAATTAATAATGTGAAATGTAAAAATAATATGAATATATAGTAATGTATTAAAAATAAATTATAAGTGTCAAATAAAATTACAATTTTTCAACAAAAATTTCAATACTAAAAGTAAAATGGTGAAAAAAAGTAAAAATAATATTAAAATCAATAAAAATCACTAATTATAATATCTTAAAAATTAAAATAAATTATAAAATTAAATTACTTTTAATTACCTATTCATATAGGATTTAAAAAAAACCCTATTCATATAGGACAGAAATACATTATTGAACCAATTACTTATTAAATAATATAATTTTATTGATATAAAATATTCTTCATCACTTTAATTATTTTAATTCATATTCTTTATTTTATTAATTATGTCAGCACTAGAATAATTAGAGTTAATGGTAAAAACATTAAGAAAATATCATAAATCTAAAGTAATAAAAATATTTCTGAGAACTAAACCCAAATAGAGCCATATTTACAAACACATACACCATATTTAAACCTTATATTTAAATAGAATGATTGGATCTATTTTAGAAAACGGTTTTTGTTTTGTTAGGAATGTTGATAAAAAAATTTTAAGTTTACCTTGTCTGAAGAACATTTTTAAGTTTGATAACAGATGAACATGGTTGAGGACGAAAGATGCTTGAAAGTAATTATTGAGAAAAAGAAAAATGGAGAAAAATGTGTATACTAAAAAAAGGTGGCAGGTATATAACTTCGTAAAGAACGAGTTTAATTATATTTTTTGTGATTCTATTTTTTTAATTTTTATATTCTATTTTAATTTTAAAATCATGATGTTGTACTTTTTATTTATTAAAATTATTAATAAAAATTATTGAATTTGTGTCAATTTATATTGATTATTAAATAGAAAAATTGACTAAAATGCGGTGGTAATTTAACAATAATTTAATAATGATATAGATCTTATGTGGTTTAAAAAGCATCTGGATAATAAAAAATAATTATAATTAATTAATCATTTTTAAATCATAAAATTAAAACATGTCAACATTAATTACTGTTATGGGTAAATTAAAATTTATCGCTTAGCACTAAAGTTAATCCAGTAACAACTGAGCATCTCCATCATTATAAGATTGTATATAAGGAGTGGGAATGGAATGGAGTGGCTAGGATTTGCTTCTTTGATTGAACAGAAGAGGTTTTAGATACCTTTATTTGAGATGGAGAAAAGATTCTGAATACCTCCATAATAGTGTGGGAACGGCAATAAGACGTCATTGTATGAAATATGAGTTTATAGGCCTTTTTGCAAAATCTATTGAAAACCTTGATTATGATAACCATAGAGTAAGAGCGAGTAATCATGAGTATCACTATATTTTGTGATGTGCATGCATTATGAGGGTGTTAATTAAAACACCATCCTTTTATTATTTTTATTAATTATTTATATTAGGAATTATTTGAAACAAATTATACTTTGTTTTAAAAAAAACTACTTTTTATTATTGCATGTACCATTGTTGTTTTTCCGGATTTTGCACAGGCTGAGAACAACACTATTTGCGAATCTCTTTTAAAAATTTGTTTTTCACTGAGATTATTATCTCATTAAAAGTGTTGTTTTTAGAGCCACGGGGAGAAGTTTTGGAAATTGAAGGAGACTTGAAGACCTAGTTTGTTATTAATAAAAAAAAATTTCTTGTAATATTTGTTTGTAACGATTTTAAAATATAATTTCATTGTAATTGCTTTCGTTTTTTAGAAGCCCAACTTTGAGAATTATATTTTGTTTATTATGTAAGAATTCATGTATTCAATTTTTCCATTCACACTATCTTAACTTAAATAGATGTATATATACATTATTGTTGTATCATGTATCAAATTTATGATTTCGATTGGTGCAAACCCCATAATCTTAATTTGCAATTTAAGATGACAAAAAGTTTCCCATTGGTAACAAATATTAAGTTACCGATTAAGCGGAGAAAATATTATTTCAATTAAAGATAAATTATGTCCTTGATTAATTTGAATGGATTTTGCAAGAACGGAATAAGAGGGTCAGCTACCCAACAAATTTTCATAATTAAATACCATTACTGTATAACTCAATTTCGTTGTGAAAAAACCTACTTACTATATGATGGGTAAAGCCAAAGAGTGTGAACGGTACAAGTTAAATGAATAAAAAATGAAAAGGGCTCCAATGTATAGAGAGGACCTTGCCGTTTCTAAAAAAATAATAGAAACAATGGAATCTGTCAAATTTATTATTTGCTTTAAATTCTTCATTATTTTATCATGTGTTATTACTGTAACGACGGACGTTAAAATTATTGTTAATCGTATACCATACAAATTAAAATAACTAAAAAATTTTAGAGTGATGAGATAGAGAGTGAAAAGGGGTGAGTGATGGAAGATGGAAAATGGCTTTGCATGCTTAGAAGGGTTCGACAAAAGATCTTACAACATTCTACTTCTCGCATTTTCCTGAGGATTTTGACGAAAAGGCTTTGCTCAAAGTTTTCAGAAGGTGGGATGAAGTTGGAGATATCTTATTGGGGAGGCATAAGAGGAAAGATGGGGCTAGGTTTGGGTTTGTTCACATCTTGGATATTAGTTAAAACAAAGCTAATGCTTCCATTTAGTTGGGCTAAAGAAGTGATGATTAATGGGTTGCTTGTGTCTATTTCAATGGTGGAGGATCCCACCTATGTCCTTAGGACTGCATATAGTATGTGCAAGTTTTACAAATCATTTAACAGAGATAAAACAACAAAGTCTAGTTTGGGTGAATCCATGAATTCAGTACTGTCAAAATGGGAAGGGAAGCTGGACGAATGGTTTGAATAAGAAGTTGGCGATACATTTGAAAGCATGGTGGAACATGGTGGTCAGTTGATGGAGGGTGATGGTGAAGTTGAAGGGTTAGTAGAACAATGGGCAGGGGAGCAGCAACGGAATGGCACATTCTCATTAATTGCTATTTGCTTATTGCCTAGGAAAAAGGAAATGTGGACTGATCTTTTAGAATATAGGTAGTGGTTTCATGGATGCAGTTGGTGTATTATAGGTGATTTTAATGCAATTAGAACACCAGATGAATGGATTGGGGAAAATGGAGTAATTAGTACGGTTCTCACAAGCATTAGTGAATTTTTAGAATTTATTAGTAACATGGAACAATGGAGGTTCCAGTAGTTGGCCATCGTTATATGTGATTCAGTGTTAAAAGTAATGGTTGCAGTGTCTTGGACCGGTTTCTTATTTCTCAAGAATGGTTGGATTTAGCTCCCAATTTCTTCTAGCTAAATTTGAGTCGTGACTTTTTAGATAACTTCTGTATTGTCCTAAAACAGATAGATATCAAATGGGGGGTCAAACCATTCAAGTTTATCCATGGATGGTGATAATGTGATGAATTTGAAGATTTTATTAAATAGAAGTATAGCAGTATAGATGTGTAAGGGTGGGGTGCTTTTGTTTTAAAAGAAAAAACTAAAAGCATTGAAGGGTGAGATCAAAGGCTAGAGTAAAAGGACTATTGGAAAGGTGGAAGAAACAGTTGACCTTATTTTTATAAAGATTTGGATAATCATTTCTTCTATATTGGTAAATATTTTGTTTATTCCCTACATAAAGGTAAAGGGGATAACAGATAAATACAAATAAGAAAATAAATGCATAAAAATGTATTGAAAGAGAAAGTTACAACCTAGATAAAAGCGCATGCAAGGGGAATCTTAGGGAAGAAGGAGTAAGACTGAGGATGGAGGTTACAAGGGAATTGAGAAAATGGAGTTCATTTCAAGAAACTTTGTTGGCACAAAGAGTTAAGATTACGTGGCTGAGAGAAGGAGATGTCAACTCTCGCTTTTTTCATGCAACAATCAATAGGAGGTGAAAAACTAATGGAATATATGGCTTGTTGGTAGAAAGAGAATGGGTGGAGGATCCACTACAAGTTAAACAGGAATTCAAGTGATTCTTCCAAGAGAGATTCTAGTCCCAGGTGGATACTAGTGTGAGATTAGATGTGGGCGGAATTTAGTAGTCTTTCGAGGGCTCAAAGGAGTGATCTGGAAAGACAATTCTCAAAGGAAGAGATAAAAGCTGCTATTTGGAAGTGTGATAACTCCAAGGCTCTAGGGTCTGATGATTACAATATGAAGTTTGTGACACACTTTTGGAACTTACTGAAGGAGGATATCATTAGGGTCTTGTCAGAATTCCACTGGAATGGGAAGCTTCCTAAGGGGTTAATGCATCCTTTATCTCTTTGATCCCCAAGAAGGAATATCGTGGAGGTCTCAAGGATTATACCTATATTTTTAATTGGCATAATTTATAAGATTATAGCAAAGGTGTTAGCCTACAAGTTACAACAGGTGATGCATATTATCATCGAGGAAACGAAAATAACTTTCCTTAAAGGTAAGCAATTACTTGATAGTGCCGTTATTGTAAATGAAGTCATTCATGAGGCAAAACAGCATAAGAAACCCCATTGGTATTCAAAGCGGACTTTGAAAAGGTGTACACAATCAATTAGCCTTTCCTATTTTATATGTTGCAGCTTTTGGGTTTAGAGATAAATGAATTGGATGGATTCATGGGTGTCTTTAGTCGTCATCCATGTATGTTCACGTTAATTGAATTGTCACTCAGAAGTTTTGTATGCAACGACGCTTGAGACAGAGGGACCTCATGACCCCTTTTTTATTTCTAATAGTGGCAGAAGGGCTTGATAAAAAATGCTCTCTCCGAAAATCTCCTTTCAGGTTTCAATTTGGGTGAACATAACCATAATGGTGGAATGATATGTTGAAGGTGATGTCTGATAGGAGGTGTGTGACTAGTGGGTATGGTCAAACCCTTAGTAGGGATGGGTCATTATTCAAATTTTGAAAAGGGGAGTAGAGGGTGTCAAGGGGGCTCAAATCCTTATTCCCTAAATTATTCCAACTCTCCAATTAAAGAGAGACTGTTATATCTGATGTTGGGGGATAAGGTGATGATGGTTGGGAATGAAGGTTTAGTTAGAGAAGAACATCATTTAGTTGGGAGGAAGATTAGTGAAGGAGTTGGAGAGAGTTTTGGGAGGAGTTTGTGTGAGGAGGTAGGTGGAGGATGGATGGGGCTGTGATGGTAATAAGAGGAGTTCTACTCAGTACTCTGTGAAGGAAGCTTATTGCTCAGCTTTTGAAGTCCCTCAAGATAATAACTTTCCATTCTTCAAAAGGCTATGGAAATCAAGAGCACTGTCCAAGGTGGTGACATTTGCTTGGAAGGTAGCTCACAACAGGATCCCTACGAGGGTGGAATTGGAAAAGAGAAATATTTCTCTATCTTCTGATGATGTTTGTCCAGTATGTTGCATGAAACCAAAATCACTAAGTCATTTATTAATTACCTGCAAGTTTATCTATCTAGTCTAGAGTAGGTGCTACAAGTGGTTAGGGTACTTGTCTATATTGCTATCAAAGTGTCAATCTAGTTTTTGGCAACATTTGGGTGTCTCTAAAATTAAAGGAATTTAACCCGTGATATACTTGGTATAATTTGGTTGGCAACACTATAAGGAATCTAGATTGCTAGGAATATTGTGGTGTTTAAGGGAGAATCCTTTATTGTAGAAGAGATATGACAATTGTCTCTGCAAAATGCTTGAGAATGAATTAAACGATTTTGTAATGTTTCGTTGGTGTCTTTTTTTTTAATGGTCTACGTTCTCGATACTATGTTTTGATATGATTAAAAATAGAAATGCTTAAATGGTCATTGGCTGCAGCTCTATTTTTTATTATGGGATGTCTTTGTCTAATGCTTATACTCATATCTCTATTAGGCTTTTAATATTTGGTCTTGGATGACTAGACCTGTTTGTACTGTATTTGTAATTCTTCGTCTACCCTGTTATAGCTTGTAACATGGGTAAATATTGCTATTGCTAAATAAATTTTTGCTTTCTTAAAAAAAACACTCCAAAAATAGTTATATAATACTAGAAACAAATGCACTAAATAAAAAAGTTATGGATGAGATTAAAGAAGTAAGAAATTATCAAGACTCAACAATTTAAATATGTTGATGATATCATTGTAGAGTCAATTGAGTTTCTGAAAGTGATGTTATGCACCAAAAATCATGCCACATTTATTTGCTGACTAAATTATCAACTATGTCTATTGCATTTAGGGTTGTTACTTTGGACTAAATATATAATCATTCTTGTTGTATTAAGGAGACACACCTACCTTGTGTTTTGCTCTACCATGTTTCTTTTTTAATAAATCATATTGGTTTGAGTTATAAAAAGAAAATCATAGATGATACAGGGATATATACCATGAAGAACGGTCTTATCAACAAAAAATACATGCGGTTTTATATTTTCTTTTTGCTGTTAATTATAATTTGTATAAATAAGAGAGATTGTGTGATTATGTTTTGGTTCTTTAACATCACATTCTTTCTATAAATCATATAACCTAACGTATGACTTCCGCTTTAAATGAAAATGGGTCTAATTATAAATTATTTAGATGATATTTTAATTAATTAATTAATTTCAGTTGTTTAATTTAAAATACATTTTTTTAAAACTCTAATTGAGTATCTTATTTTTTAAAAATGCTTCAATATGACTTTCGAGCTATGAATATGTCTTCTTTCAATTCAAATTTGATTTTTTAAGCGATGAAGCAATCTTCCATCATTCAAAAGCAATCATCTTTAACTTACTTTAATAGCAGACTCCAAGTTAAAGTTATCAGTTAGCATACATTTGAAAAGCTAAAAACCAGATTGGATCTTTACTTGACTCAAACGGAGGTACAAAGCTTTGACACGAAGACCTTTATAATTTGGTCACTCATAAAAGGATGATAGTACAAGGTAATACATTTTATTTTTTAAAATATATATTATAGTGGCTAAAAAATTATCACTATTTTAAAATTTTGATTTTTTTAAATTGTACTTTTTATTATTATTTATTAACTTTAAAATAACAACAATGAGCGCTAAAAATAATTGCTATTTATAAGAAAACCTATAAAATTTTATAACTTAGCGATTAATTTCATTATATGGAAATTTTATGGGTTTTTTTTTTCAGTTTTGAATTATAAAAACGAAAACTAGTTTTGTTTTAAAGATTTTAAAATTTTTAAAAATTAGTAGAGGTTGTAAGTGTTTGTTTCTGATTGGAGTATCAATCAGTGAGTGACAATCAGATGTTGCGCTCAATGATCGACGGTCGGAAATGGCAGCCAATGATTAGCAATCAGAGGTAGCGGTCAATGATCAGTGATTGAATGTGGCAGTAAGTGACCTGCAGTCGGAGGCAATAGTCAGAGGTGACGATCGGTGCTGGCAGTCGGAGGTAGAGGCTAATGACTACCTTTCGGAGGTGGCGGTCAATGATTATCGGCCAAAGGTGGTGGTTAATGGTGAAAAGTGATAAGCTTGAATAAAAAATAGAAATAGAAATATGAAAACTAAATTTTATTGTTTTTAAATTGAGTGAAAACTGTTTCCGCACCACCTCGAACAAAGTTTTGAAATTTATAGAAACAAAAACTAGTGTTGATTTTTGGTATGTAGTTTTGAAATTTATAAAGCAAAATTTAGTTTTGTTTAAAGTTTTTAAATTTTTAAAAACAACATTGTTTTGGCTTTCAAATTTAAAACATTGTTTTCAAATTTTAACCAAAAAGAACATTTCTTCCTTAGAGATCGAAAATTGACAGTTGATGATTAACAATTTGTGTTGGAGATGACAGTTGGTGGCCACTAGTCAAAGGTAACAGCCAATGACAGCAGGCGAAGGTAGAAATTGATGATCACTGGTTATAGGTGGCAGTTGATGATTGTCGATCAGAAGTGGTAGTCAGTAACTACTGGTCAAAAGTATGGGTGTTCACAGGTTGGGTTGGGCCAGGTTTAGGCAAACCCAAGACTCAACTTAATCACAACTCATTGGGTTGAGTTTTTTTGTTTTTGCATCAAATCTAACCCAACCCAACCTACCATTGAACGGGGGTTAATTGGGTCAATATTTTAAAAAATATGCTTTAAAAAAAATAAATTGAATGCTTAGAATTTTTTTATATATTTTATAGTATTTTTAAAAAAAAGAATATATCATTATTATAACATAAAATAAAAAAAATAAACTATTAGCTCTGATAATGTGAAGAATCAATTTCCAGATGTCATAACACACATATATAACTAGACATTACTACATTAGTAGGATTATTTCTGCCTCCATTCTTCTAATTAATTTATATTTTCAATACAAAGTATTTTGTCTGAACTTTGTTAGTGTTTAAAAGGCTTTTACTAAAGACACATTACAGTCTTAGTGACAAAAAGAATTCATTTGCCTAAATTTTAAAAACTCATGTGCTTAGTGTTTGACATAACATCTTTTTACAGTCATCAGTAACATGTTCAAGATATATCACTATTGTAACTTCAGAAACATGCTTAGTTAATCAACAATAACTTCATAAACTATTAAAGATATTTTTTGGTTAAAATAATAATTAATAATTGGGTTGGGTTGGGTTGGGCCTCAAGTTCAACTTGTTGAACCTATTACCCCAACTGTAAGGGATTGGGTTTGATTAGGTTGGATTGTGTTTCACTCAATCTAAGAAAAAAACAAACTTAATGACTTTGGGTTGGATTGGGTCATTGGATCACCCAACCCAATGAACACCCTTAGTTAGAAGTGACGACTAGTTATCGTCGGTTGGAAGTGGTAATCGTTGACCGTTGGTTGAAGGTGACGACCGGTGACTGCCAATCGAAGGTGGAGACCGTTAACTGTCAGTCAAAAGTGTCAAATGATGAACTTAAATAAAACAGAAACAAAAATTTGAAAACCAAATTTTATTGTTTTTTAAATTGAGTGAAAATTGTTTCAAAAAATAAGTAAAAAACTAAAATAGAATCATTTTTGTCGAACATACTTCTGTTTTCAAAATTAATTTCAAAATGAAAATACAAAAACTCAAAAGCATTTTTAAAAGATAAAATACTAAATTAAATAATTAAATTTAATTAGGGCATCAATTAAGTAATTAAGAAATGAATAGAACTGACCAATCCTAAGGCAAAGGGTCGAGAAACTCAACGCCACTATTCGTAAACAACTTGGAGTCAGACTTTCTTTTCACACTATTATGAAAAAAAATTGGATTCAATTGCCAACTGCTCCTATCGGAAATAGGATTGACCACGGATTCGAGCAATAACACATGATTTCATAAAATTGTACTATTTTCCTGATCTAAATAAAACAGGTTTTCCATGAAGAAGATTTGGCTAAACACGTTCTTGTATTTGATACCTCTTTTTTTACTTTTGAATAGTTTTGACTTATTATTTTACTTTTTCTATTTCTCACCTTTTTTTTTCTTCCATTATTCTTTCTTATTATTTTTATTTTACGAGGATTCTTTTGATTTATATCTCAGATTCTATTTAAAATAACCCAAAATGAATTGTAAATGATGGGAATGTAATACTAATGTTCATCCTTTAGTGGGGTTGGTACAGGAAGCTAAGAGGAATTTTAGTTTGAAAAAATATTTTTATTTTTTATTTTTTAAAATAATTTTTATTTTTAAGTTTTCAACATTTAAAAAATATGTTTGTTTTTATTTGATATTTTCTATTTTCAAAAAATAATATTGTTAAATTTAATCAATTTTAGTAAAAATATTATAAAATATTTAAATTATAGTTTAAAATACATTTATATATAATTTTTTTATAATTACAATATTGTTATTAAATTTTTACATATTTTTAATTTTTAAAAACACTGAAAACAACTTTTTTTCTGTTGTTCTTTTAAAATATTTTTTAAATTATAACCAAACATATTTTCACTAGTATTTTCTATTTTATGTGAAAATGAAAACAGAAAATACATAAAACAAACACCATCTAAGATGTATTGTCTGGATTTTTATATTGTTTGGTAGAATTTGACAATTTTGGAAGGCAAGAAGCACTTCAATTCAAAGGTTGAACAACTCAATGTTCAGACTTTAATCTTTGCTACGTAGGTGAGTTATTAGGATTTGTGTCAGATAACAAATTAACAATACATTTATATGAAGAATGGATAATAAATCATTTTTTTTGTGTGTGTGAAGGTAGTGCATTTTAGTCTTTTTGTACGTCTCATATAAGGTTTATAATAATTTGTTGGCATAACTTGTGCTTTCTTTTTTTTAGTAATATTTTTTTGACTTATAAAATAAAGTCATGATAAAATAATTTTTCATTCGAATAGAATATTGTAAGACATCATTAAATGTTTAATTTGAAACTAAAGTATTTATAAAGATTGAATTATGAATAATATAATTTCAGGTAGATTATGTTTGAAAAAGCTAGCTTCTAGTTGGAGCTTGATAAGTTAGCTGGAGCTTATAAGTTAATGGAGAAAATAAAAGCTTATAAGTTAGGTAAAAAATGTTTGAAAAAAATTAGCCTATAAGTAAAATGACATAAAATGATATAATTAATTATTTAATTAAAAATGGTTAAATAATTTTTTAGTGTTCAATTTATTGTAGGTTAAAATTTGTAGTACTCCTGTTATTTGATGCATAGAGTTAGTATCTAAATTTTTTTCTGTTATCTTTAAAAGTAATTGTAGTAAACAAATTTATGTTAAGTGATGAATAAGCGTGTTGTTTGGATTATAACAATATACGTCATTATTTTATAGGACAATTCAATCTATGTGGCATAAGAGTATGACATGTGGCGTTATAAGAGTTAAATAAGTTTTTCGTACTTGAATTATGTTAGGTTAAAACTTTTAGTTAAAATTTTAGTACCCATATTATTTGATGTTAACCTTTAATATCTATTTTATTTTCCATTACATATAAAGGTTACCTTAGTTAACATATGTTGTTAACTATGATTAAACATATTTATTAACTTAACTAATGACATGTGTCCACTTTTGATTGGTCTATGGTTATCCATGCGACACACAACCAAGGAACTTTAATTAAACTTTTTAATAAGACAAACTTCCTCTTTGGAGTCATGGTGCTCACCTTTTATTTCTCACCACAACTGTTACGAACCAAAAACATCCTAGACTCTCAAAATTCATTCTTTGATCGAAAACAACACATCCCTCAACCATTAAAGCACTCTGTTGATAATGAATCAAGACATAATTAATTTGAAAACAACACATTTTATTTTATATCTAAACTATTATTTTATAATTTGCAAAACAAATCAAACTCTAAAACCCTCAACTCCCAAACTTAATGTTGGATGAAATGTTGGCAAGTTTGCATTCAAGAATGGATCAAACCCTAAAATTCACCTTGTCTTGTGCACTATGCATCTTTGTTATCACTTTTCTGAAAGTTCTAGAAGGTTCTAACAAATGGTGAAAGGGTTGCATTGTGAGGATTGCCTAATCATAATTATAATTAATAATTAATTTTAATTAAGTCATATTATCATGGTCTTAGTTTAGTGTGACATATGGATAACCATAAGTCAACCAATAGTGGACACATGTTATTAACCATCTAGTGAGCATGTCTAATCATTAGTTAAGGGAAGTTTGTCAACAAGGACAACCTTTTTATAGACAGAAAATTAAATAGGTACTAAAAGTTGGTACCAAATAACAAAGATACTAAAAATTTTAACCTAATTAATCCAAGTCGGATACTCAAAACTTATTTAGCTCATCAATAATTCATGTGGATATTGCTCAATAAGATAATGACACGTGTTGTAACATAATATAGTTAACAAGTTTAATCATCACTTGACAAAAATATGTTAACTAGGGTATTCTTAAAGATAATGGAAAAAAAGTTAGATATTAACTACAAGCAGGACACTAGAAAATTTCACTTATAATAAGTTAGGTGCTAAAAACTTATTTATCCCAATAGAAAATATATTTGAAGTAAATTATTAAGGATAAAAAGATAGTAAAATGTAAGATAACTTAGTTTTATTAAGTTAATTTGAAATAACTTATGAAAATAACTTACATATTAAAATAAACTCGTGTATAAAAACAAAAAGCTTATTTTGGTCAAATAACTTATACGCTACTAAAGCATATTATCAAACACACTTAAGGTGCATTTGTTTCAAAATTTCATATTATATTCACATAAATAATAAAACTAAAAACACACTTTTCCACCCCTACATCATGAGACAAAAGATAGGAAAATGAGAAGTTAAAACATTTTTGGAAATAAAGATGTCAAAAATAAAATTTCAAAACTTTGTAACAAACATAGTGAAATAACAAGTTAGCTTTAGAAGGGTGTTGAGTAGAGCTAATAAAAAAATTTTCATAAACCTTTTTTAAAATACTTTCTTAAGAAGCTTTATGAAGTTTCTTAAGTAAGTAGATGATCAAACATGCTATCTATAGTTTATAACGGTTCACAAAACTCTTTTATAAAAATGTTTTATAACAAAACTAAATGGTATATACAAATGTTGTAACAGATAGTGCAGGTAAATATTTTATACTGATCCACTCAAACTGAGTTGCATCTAGTTTTCTTCCAAGCACCTCTTAGAATGTTCCACTATATAATCATTGTTATACAATTAAAAGTATTCTTTACGTCATTTTTGACTTACAATGAGTACATAAATCACTTCTGATTTGCACTTAAACTCCTCTGAGTTTAAACTCCAATACCCAAAGTCACTTCTAGCTATCACTAAGTATTCTTTGAACAATGGCTTAGATACAAGATAAGATGTCTGAGTTTGATGCAAAGATACTCTCACAGAGAGGATATGACTATTAACAATATTAGGTTAATTAGAAGTTGTTTATCACTCAAGATGAGTGTATCTAACTTGGTTGTTTTATAGTTTGAGACGATTGCAAATTAACAACGTTGTTCATTTTATATTGATTTTAATATGTGTCTGCTAATTAATTTGTTAATTTTTCTTTGTGCATGAGCTCTCCTTATATAAGTAATGGAGCATGTATTTGTTGAGACGTTTTTTATGAGTTGTTGCTTTTTTGTAAGAAGCTTTCTGTGAAATCTATTGAGTGCTCAAGACATTGTTCGAGCGATTTCATCGTCCTTGACTTGCTTCTGGTTCTGACAAGCTTCAACATCTATACTGATATTAGGTGTATTGGCCAAGGATATGATCATTAGGCTCATAGATTATTATCTTGTTATTTGAATTATCTTCAAACAATGAGCTTTTGTTAAGTCATTTGAGTGTTATACCATTAGATTTTTCTTTTGTACAATAAGGCTCCTGATTAGTATAGAGACCTCCTTATCTAACAAAAGATGATCACGAGCTCTACGTTGGTAGACGCTCTTATGCACTTATAGTTAGATGATTTGTTTGACTTGACAACTTCTAATGACATATAGATTATCAATGCATACTAATAACTTCTTGTGACATAGTGGTTATATAGTGTGTTTATGCATGCAATGAAATTGTCTTATTGTCAATGCTTTGTACATAGTTGCTCATGCACTGTCTTGGACTTCTTATACTTGTTACTACATCTAACCTTCTTGTGGTATCTTCACATCATCATGTCTTCACATCTGGTGCTTTTAATGCCCTTCTAAATAGATGAATCTTCTAATACGGACTTTCTATAAGTGTATATGTAAGAATTATATGTGTGCCTTCTAATCTTCTTATCAATGTGCCTTGACTTCTTGACATGTTTAGTACTTCCCTTAACCTTCTTATGAGTGCCTACATGGTGTGTTTTTTTGTAAGTGTGTCTTCTTATCTTTAGCGTTTTCAATATCCTTGAGCTTAAGATTCTCATACTTTGACGCATATTGATATTCTTATCTTTTGACACCTGCTCAACTTTCGAATCTTTTTACAAGTATGATCCTTCTTATCTTTTGATATGTTATATATTTTATCCGAATATATACTTCTTGTGCGAACCATCATTTCTTATCATGTTTATGTCTTATATGATCATTATAGGGGTTCATTTGACCTTTTTAATGGTGTTCATCTAATATATTATATATATTTAATGTAAATGTTAGAATATCAAACTTAATACTATTTGTCATCATCAAAATCACTTAGAATATTTGTAATTGTAAGAGTTTTTAATCCTTGAACCTAACACATAGAAATATTACTTTCTACGCTTAAATTTCCAACAATAGTGTTTTAATTCATAAAATAAACTCACACTAAGTTGCTAATTAAATTAAAAAATTCATACTGAATTTAAGATTTTAAGTCCGTCTATTAAAATTTACATTTGTTGACTAGAATCTGAAAATTGATCTTAAAATAATTGATTTTCCAATTTTAAACCAAATTCCATGACGCACATGTTTCTCAATAAGCATTTTTTCGGTCCGTCCAAAGAATATACTCCTTACCAGAAAAAAATGCTCTTATGTTTATTAAAATAACGTACGGCCCTTAATTTTTTATGCTTATTATTTTTTCGTTAATCATAACTTGTATGCTTAATTTTCAATGTTTTAATTTTTTAACATAAAAATAAAAATATTAGAAAAAGAAGAAATTGTGATTGAATAGATATTATAAGAACAGAATTGAGAATTTACTTTTCTTAGAGCTTGAACATGAGTCGCTCATGAAATTCTTAATGATAAGCAATGTGAAAATATTATGTTCAAATTTTAATTTTAATTTTAGTTTTTACTTTTTCTAAGTTGATGATTTTAATTCTTTTTTTTTCCTCTCATGATTTTAGTTTCTATTTTAGAAAAAATGTGATTTTAATCCTGTTATTAAAGTTTTTGCTATATAATTTATTGATGACATAGTTGAATTTAGTAATCTATTAGCTATATAATTTAGAAAATATCTATTTTTTCATGTTTACTTCTTTAAATAAAAAATAAATTACTTAAAATTACAATTTAACCAAAATACTATTGTAACAAATGATTTTTTTATAGGTCTTTTGCAGAATTATTTATATAAATAACCACAGAAGATCTTGCTTAGCTATTAAAAATTACGGTTTTTTAATTCAAAACAAGAGCTTTTTTTTTTCTTTTTCAAAATTATATAAGTTACTACAATATTTCTATTTCTTTTTCAAAAAATTAAATAAAAAAGAGCGCCTGTAATGTGATTGCATAACTTATTTTTTATGATTTATTAACCGCAAATAATTATGATGTAATGTGATTGCATAACTTATTTTTTATGAATTATTAACCGCAAATAATTATGATGAAGTAATTGGTTGCCATCACTATTTAAATGTTATTTATCTATTGTGATGTTTTTGTATATCTTTTCTTAAAAAATCATATAAGCAAATAGAGATGGACTCTGTAACATCTCAAAACTTCTAACAGTTTGTAATATTATATTATGAGTTTAATTAATATATATTATTAGTGTAAAATTTTTTACACCAACATCCAATCATAACTCTTTATTTATAGTAAGTTTATTAACTTTATCAATTAATATTTTAAAAATTATTCAAATAAAAAAATATGATTAAACATTAGTATAGATCTTTTATATTATCAATATATAATAATTAAACTCATATATTATTCTTTATATTGAATTCGTTTCACCTGTAGTTAAAACTAAAATTATTGAAATTGATCTATCAATCATAACAATACCATTTCCATACAATATAAAATCTAAGTATAATAAAATTTTAAACGAAACAACTTATGACATGCACTACACAAGCTCGTCAGGCAAAATAGGTCGCTCAACGAGAAACAAGGTAGCTTACCCAATGACCACTATTGCTCAACGAGAACCCTGGATTGGATTGTCCTGGTAAAGGAACTTCACTCAACAAACTATGTCGTTGGATGCAAATCTAAATGGTTTTCAAACATAGATAACTTTGCATTAAGTGAGATCTCTCGTTAGGTGCAAAGCTAAAAATTTGCTTAATAGAGGTTAACTCTCGCTAGGAGAGATTTGCTACCCAACGAGACTTTGCAAATAACATTACCTCAGTTGCTCAACTCACAATAAACATTCCAAAAACTTGTACATGTATATACCACATAAGATACAATAAGTTGTCACTTACCATTCTAATATATATACCATACATGTATATACCAAAAACTTGCACATATTCATACATTTATCTAATGATGTTTTTAACATGATTCTCTTAAATACATATTTAGCAAAAATAATGACACCATCCAAAAACTTTCAGGCACAGTCTTATATTCTTTAACCCAAAGCATTTTGCCTCTCAATTTCATCTCCACTATCTACTCTCGTGCAAAATACAATCATTACATTCATACAAAAAATATACACAAGAAAGGTTAAGCTCATAAACTAGAAAATCAACATAAGTATAAACATAATATCAAAATACATTCATATTCAATCATAATCACATTAATAATCACTCAATCACAATCATGTTCTCCATGAACATAACTAATCAACATATAATTTAACGTTTTTCCAAAAAACTCATTGAATTTGGATACTCAACAGCCTATATGACTTCCCTTACACTGATGTTTGGTGTCTACCTAACCCATTGTAATAATAGTTGAAGTTTAGGCATACCATTTAATATCCAATTGTTGTTTGGTGTCCTTTTGACCCAATTTAATAATCAGTTGCTATTTGAGTACATCCTTTAGGTACACATAAAAACCAATTTAATTAATAGATTATTAATGGAAATGAAATAAACATTACGAGGATTAAATGTTTAATTATCTTAAATTAATATAGTAATGGGAGAATAATTGGGTTTATATAATATCAATATTAGTTAATTAATTTTAATAGAATAGTTGAGAGGTGGGAAATGAAATATAATTATTATTCCTCAGTTTCAGAGAGTTTTGATTGAGTTTTGAGGTGTTTTCAGAAATCCAGAGTATCAGATACGCAAGAGTATTAGATATGGTCAATGTAATTCAGAGTATCAGATATGCAAGAGGATATTCCTATGATTTACATTATGGTCCTTGTACTAGATATGCAAGGGGTGCCTAAAGGACATACCTAAACAACAATTGTGTTTTATAGGGTGTTAGGTGGACACTAAACATCAGTTTGTGGTTGTCAGATAAATATTTTTTAGACTTAAATTAGTGGTAACACAATGCAATTTAGACGAATGTCACCAATTAGAAAATATCTTAAGTCGCCTTGGTGTTCGAATTCAATGTAGATATTTCAGAATGTGTCGAGTCTGAGTATGTTGTTATGTGAAAAGCTTGTATTCAAGGGAATATAAGTGTTTTTGGCTTGATTGATGTATTTGTGACATTTAAGTTATTTACATTGTAAATGTTACATGTTATTTTGCTTACCCTTGCTATATTTGTGTATTTCGTATGACTGTGATGATCATGTTTTGCACAGGAGTAGATACCAGTGATGACAATGGAAATCAAAATTAGCAAGATTGGTGATGGATCAATGGCAGCAACAAAATTACTTGTTTTGTGTAGAAATTATTTTTAGTTATGTAGCAAAGCATATGTATATGTATATAAATTAGGCCTTTGAGAAAGGTAAATGTATGGATTGACTTGAACTAATACCTTTGTTCTAAGTATGTATAATATTTACTGAGAATGACTAATTTTTATGGTTGGAGTTATGTTTTGTATGAGTTGTGTAATAAATAAGTTTTAACAAGAAATGACATGTTATGTATTTATTTTGTATGAGCTATGGTTGTATGTACCATTGTATACTTAGCATTTAACTTTGAAATTGTTGTGATTTATGCTTTAATATTGAGTGTAATGTAACAAAAATTTTATATCTCAATATTTGGGAACATAGATCATAATAATTTAAATACATTAAAAAGAGAATTTATAATGTAAATAGTATATAAAAATTTGGAATGTTATAGTATACGTTCACCCTAATTCGACCTTGTACAAGTATTTTTTTTGCCTTGATTCGACCTTAATACTAGAATCACTATAGTCATTATGTATTCCAAATTCAATGTACCATAATAAATATTATGTTACCTACTAGTAACAATCTACACCACATCCCATCACCCATTATCTCAATCAATTATCAATTTCATAACATTCATAATTTCAATATATCATTTATATGTCAAAGTTCTTCGAATCTCAATTTAATCACAATTTCCTCACAATCACAACTAGACAAATCACCCACAAAATTAACATAATATTTTCAAAATCAAAACACTTATCAACCTCTCAATCATACACATGTAAATACATTTAAACCACTAAATCAAAGTTTTATTAAATCAAAATAGATATTGACCTTCTCTTATCTATTTCTCCCTTAAAAAGCTTAATTTGAAGATAATGAAGAATCCACCAATAAAAATCACTCAAAACATAAAAAAAATCTCAAACCAAAAAAGAATCTAAGAAGAAATGAGATTTTTAAGAGAATCTCCCCTCAACCGGAATGATTGAATTGAAAACAAATAATAAAAAACTTAAAAAATTAGGATCAAACATAGTTATAATGACTAAATGTCAAAATAAGGAACAATGGGAGAAATTTATTTTAATTCCTCCAAACGTTTGGCTAACCATGCAAGGGAGAGAGAGAGAAATGTCTTTAGGGAAAGGAAAAAGAAGAAAAGGTGAAGAAAAAAAATGAAAAAAAAAAAGAATCAAATTATGCATAATAATTCTAATTTTCTAACTGAAACTCTCACAATTGAATCGAGTTAAACTTTACTTTCTTATATTCTCTTGTTTAAATATACTTAATTTCATTTACATTCATCTATCTAAAACATAAATATTTCCATAAATGATAAAATCGAATATTTCATAATTAATATATTAATTATGTTTAAATTAAATTTATTTCTTCTCCTTGTTTATTTCACAATACCGATTATAAATCATAAGGATCATACTAACTGCATTGGAACCAATTTAACAAGCAATTATGTCTTAACATTAAAAGAATAATCTTCTCAGAAATCCTAGAAGTACGAGATTAATCCTTTAATGTACTAAGATTCGTCGAAAATATTGACTTATTTTAAAATGTGAACCACATATTTAAGGTGTGACTATCGAAAACCAAGGTATACTTTATTTAAGAAATTTAACAAAATACATTCGAGTAAAATTATAAGATAGGGTAAAAATTAAAGTAAGAATCTATTTAAAAAATCTAAAACTAGAGACGCTCCAAGGATTCTTGTACGATAGAAAAGTGAAAATACAATCTAAACAATAAATTAAAAATCTAATTTAAATTCTATATTCAAGAAAAAATTAGTTAGTATTCTTAAATTTTATGTGAAAACAAAAGATTCACTAAAAAAATATAAAAAATCCAAATTAAATTCTTGCATTAGATACTCTCATACAAATAATATATTTAAGAAAGACACATGCAAAGATTACACATAACGAAAAATACAAATTTATATATTTGATTACTACACTTCACATGAAAATTTTCACGCACACACATTGAAAATGTACAAATTAAATATTTGATTACTAAACTTCATATACAAAAATTATATTTGAAAATTCAAGACGTTATTCTACTTTTTTATTTTTTTAATACGTGTAAACTTAAAAACATCTTTATATTATTATATCATTGATTAAATGAAATGAAATATTTTACTATTTTCAAAACCTACAAAGTATATGTAATATTTTCCATGTAATTAAGAAATTCATTCAAAATGATTTATTAGAATCAACTGTATAAGATGTATTTATTTTTAATAGCAAATACAAATAGCTAATTGTTTAAGAAAACGTTTTTTTTCCTAACCAGACAGGCAAATTTTATCGTCAGAAAAGTTTCCAGCTAGAAGGCAATAAATGAAAAGCAAAAATTATACTATTAACATATAATTATATATAGCTGAATATTTCACTTTACGTGGAATTTTTTAAATGATAAATATCAAAAGGAAAGTATATCTTTTTTTATAACATCAAAGATACTTTTAAGATGAAAATAAAATATTTTAAAAACATATAATTTAATATTTTTCCTTTTAATTAAGTAGGAAAATTCATTAACATTGTATACAATTATTCATAAATAAGTATTTAGATTTTTTAAAAGGTTAATAATTTATTACATTTTCTTGGAGATAGATTGTAATTAATAAATTCAAATAGAAATTAGCAAGTATAAATAAATTAATAATAAAAGTATCATTGTAATAAATTAAAATTTTAAGAATAATTAAATGCATTTTAAATTAAATATTTATTCCATTACTAAATAATTTGAGGACATCAATATAGTAATTAAAATTTTTTAAAGTAAATGTTATCTATTAGTGTGTTAATTTTGTTAATAGGAAAATTTGAACTCACTATTTCTCCCTCCATGTTCTCCTACATATGAACTTTGTTAATAAATTAATTTTATATCCAATAATTACTTAAAAATAATTAATCTTTGTTAATTTCCAATTTTACTTTTTTTACCATATTCCTAATATGTTAAAAAAATTATTTGATTTAATATTTTTCTATATTATATTGGATTAGTAATTTAAGAAAAAATAAATATCCAAGTAAAATAACAAATTTGTTATAAACATGTTTATATTTTGAAAGTTAATAAAATTACATGTATTTAAACTAACAACAGTTCATTCATGCTAAAGATAAATTTTTATCTTTTGAATAAAATTTGTTTTTGAGATAAGATAGATGGTGTCCTTTTAATAAATAGGAATCAAGTATAAATATAAAAATATATTTATAATAATTCATTCATTTTATTATTTAATTAATTCAATTATTCTCTATTAATGGTAGAGTAGCAATAAAATTTGGTTTAATATTTAAGGAAAAACTTTTTTTTATCAAACATGAAATTAATATGTGATTTGATTTGATTTAAATGCAATACCAAATCAAATCAATTTATTTGTCGTTTGGTAGAGCTAACGTAGTGATTTTTTTAATAAAATTAATTTTTTAATTTTAATTTTTTAAAGATAGATATATTATTTTTCTCGTACTGCAAAATCGATATTGACAAATATTTTTTTTCAATCAAAAGCTATTTAATAAAAAATAGAAACATAAAAAATTTATGCCATAGTCCAAAACAACATTATAAAAGAAAATCAGCTTAACCAAATAATTAAAATAACAAGTTAAAAACAACCCATAAAAATAAAGATAACAAAATTAATTATAATATAAAAAATAAATATAATTTCAATTCCATAACATAACTAAAGAGATAATGTCAATAATTAAGCATAACCAAATTGTTTTCCTAAATAAATTAAAATATAATAATAAAATTATATAAATTATTAAGTAAACATGCTGTTTAGTTCAATAAAAAAACTTGCAGATTAATTTAATTTGGTTTGTAATAAAAACGGAAAATCAAACCAAATACAAAATGCTTTTTTTTTATTATCGTAGTTTAGATTAGATTGTTGGGATTTTAAACACAAGTTTATGTTAAATACAAACAAAAACTAGAAAAATAAAATATAACCAGAAAACTATAAAACATAGGTATCCGTGCAGGTAAATTATTACATAGGAAACAGTTTCATCATTTGAACATAACATATTTCAGACCTGTACATTTTAAAATATAAAATTATTGTTATTATTTAAAAAATTAAAATGTTGGAAATATATTAAAAATAATTATTTATCGTTCAGAAAACGTTTTCTTTGACAGAAAGTATTCATGGAAAAAAATTAGAAAACAAAAGGGGAAAGGTAACTGAATAAAAGTAGTCATTAGTCAATAGAATTGTATAAAAATTTATTTTCCAACGATTTAGAAACCTCAGTTTCCATCTTAAGCTGAATGCAGTAATTACAACTAAAGGTTTCATCTTATTACTTTTTCACTGTAAAAAAAAAAGACAGGGTTTAATTTTAAGGTTCTTGTTATTATGACAACCCACAACACTATCTCTGCGCCTATTTATTCTCCCTCTTCATTTCTAGTTTTCATTTTTTAATATTTAATTTTTTATTAAATATTTTGTTGTTTTTTGCATTTCAAAGCCAACTAACACCCTTTCTTTTCTTTTCTCTTTCTCTGTCAGAAGACTAAAAAAACACCTCTGTTGTTGCCTTGTCCGTTTTTTCCTCTCCAAACCAGAGAGCGACCGCCGGCGAGCCTCACCTCGCCGGAAATTCGCTCTTTCTCGCCGGAGCCTCCTTTTTTCTGATTTTAGCTTTCAATTGCGCTTCTTTTTTCACCGGCTCCGTTTCTTGGAGCCGTCAAACTTTTTTCTTTCTCCTTTTTCTTCGCGTCTGAGATTGCAATGCAGAGGGAAGGAGGTTCCTGTGGCGGCACAAAGCGAGGGATCTCTTGTTTCTGAAATTCCTATGTTGTCTCGGACGTTTGAAAGATTCTGTTTTTTGTTTGTTCCTCTTTGTTCTGGATGGGGAGTGTGCTGAATTTTGAGGAGGAGAGGTTTTTGTGCTAGCCAGGCTTTGTTCAAATTGAGAAGGTGCGAGTTTCATTTGTTAGCTTTGAAAAAAAATAAACAATTATTATGGTTTGTGTTTGTTTTTCTGTTTTGGTTTGGGGGATTAAATGGTTTTTCTCTTTTGTGGCAGTAGTTATTATGAGTATATGGGTCAGATGAGAATCTCTTTGGGGTTTGTGTTTTTGATCTGCTGATGGTTTCAGATTATGGACTCCCTGAAATTTTGGTTTTCTCTCTTGATCTGTTCATGTTTGAGGCTTTCTCTGTGAAATTCTCTCTCCTGCTGTCTAATTTTCTGAGAGAACCAAGGTGGAATATTGTAAATTTAAGCTAAATGTTTTTTTTTTTTGTCAAAAAAAAAAGAGTTGTCGTTACAGTTAAATGGGTTTTTTTTTTTTGTTTGTTTTAATTTTTCATGGATGTTTTTTGTTTTAAATTTCTAAGTTTTCTTGGCAAGCAAATGGCCAAACCGTATTAGGTCGTTGGTAGGTAAGAAACGAGCTATTTTTCTTTTCCTAATACCAGAATGTGCTCTCCTTCCTTCTGGTAGTGTTTAGTTGAAGATGCAACTATTTGTGCCTTAGTTTTATACCGATCTTTTTTAATTTTACAGTAGAATATAGAGAGTGCTTCTGGTAGGGTTTTCACTAGTCCATTTTTTTCGCTCTTTTCTTTCTGGTGTTGGGGTGGTGGTGTAGGTGATGTTAGTAAAGTTCCAATTGTTATGATAAATGATATTTTTCTAGGCTTGAAAATTTCTAGTTCTTATGACAGATGATATTTTCTGGGTTTGATATTTTTTTTTTTCTGCCAGTAGCAGTTACATTGTTATCTGTCTTTTTTCTGTCAGGTGAAAGACCTTGAATTTCCCGCAGATGTTTTGGGATAGAGCCTAACAAAGCTAGCAAGGGAGGAGGTTTTCAGTATTTTCTGGACAAGTTGCAGGATGCCTTCTGAAATAATGGAGAAGAGGGGCGTTTCGACCTCATCCCACTTTTTGGATGACATTTCCTATGCTTCTGAGGTAATTATTATGCTAACCTTCTCATCATGGTTTTTAGTGATAATCAGTTCCGTGAACATTTTATAGCCTAAGACTTAAGTTGTCTTTTTCAGTTACAGCCTAAGACTTAAGTTTTTTTTTTTTTTGTCAATACGTTAATCAACTGTTCCTATTCTCCATGGCCTCAATGCCATTGCTTTTCTGATCTGTGGTTTTCTAAACATGTATTGAACTTTTATGGGCAGAAGAATACTGGATTACGGAAGCCAAAATCTACTCACGACCATTTTCTACAAGGTGAGCCTAATCAACTAATTATTATTTGTTCAAAATGATTGTATATCTTGTGCTGATTTACTTGTGTTGTGTATAAATTGCATATCATTAATGCCCTTAACAGATAGTTAAGATTCAGACCTTGAGTGAACTGTTTTACACTCCAGTTTAGAAATTGGCCAGTAGCTATCATTGAGTTTGAACATGTTAGTTTTTGAAGAAGCTTGCTGTATGTATTTCTGTATTCCTTATTTCATAACTATATGATGCCTCGATTGAAATGTAGTAGTATATTTTCAAGCAATATTTGTCATTTTCTATTTCAAAATTTTTATTTCGTTTGCATTCAGAGAATAAATGATTGTCAATATTTCTAAGAAGTATCCTCAATACAAGTAATTATCTAAAATTCTAAAATTGATATATCTATTTCACTTTATGGTGATTGATAATAATTGTTGATTTGTCTTTTTAACCCATTGTCTTCTCACTTTCTGCTGAAAAAATATGCTTTTTTTTTTTTTTGCTTCTGGAATAACAAGTATCACTCATAAATGTTGCAACCACTTTTAAGTTTAATGAGTAATTGACATTGTCTAAAATTAATATGTTTGCTTCTGTTTGTGGTAACAATCTAATTGCTGTAAACTTTAATAAATTAATGCTTATAGTGAATGCATAAAATTCAATACCTTGTTCTTACATTTTAATTGTTCTATAGCTGGGACAATTAATGGTGATTTTGGTACATATTTAAGAATTTGCTTTTTTTTTTTTATTGTACTAATTTTGAATATAGTAAAAATGTAATATCCATGTGTATCCATATTTATGTTTGTTTATTCATGTTCCATTTCAGCAGGTCATCTACTGAACATGTAACTAATTTCCGGATAAAGTAATTTTTATATTCAAATTTTCAGGGAAGAGTGAAATGGCATCATCACCTGGCAACATTTTGAATACTTCATCACCCCTCGAAACAAATGCAAAAACAGGCTTGCAAATGTCTCAAATTATTCTTTCTGGGGAGATTACGGATGACCTACATTTTGGCAGAGAATCAGGCACTACGGAGATGAAGGATTCCACAGAATCAATGAATTTTCTTAAGAGATCATGGTCTGGTAATGTGCATAGGCAGCCAGCGTCTAGCTCATATGGTTTAATTGGGAGCAAGATTGTCACCAATGCCTCACGTGAAAGTAGTCTATTTTCAAGCTCGCTGTCTGAAATGTTTAGCCAAAAGTGTAAGAATTTATATCATGGATATTAACAATTTAAGATAGTTGCATGCATATATTATGGGTATTGGAGCATAATCAAGTTCTGATTGCTTTTAACCTTCCTAATACTTAATACATTAGGTGTGAGTTTCTATTGCATTGATTGGCCTGTGTATCATCATTAGCAATTTAGCATAGCAGAATTTGTGCTTGTTATCTAAGAAGACAATGAGAAAAGTTATCTATTTGTTTTTGGTGTTATGATTTTACTTCAGTTCTGTTAATATCCTCATGTGTCACTGTGTGTATATATGCATATCTTAATGCAGTGAGGTTATTGGGGAATGGAGTGCAGTCTGATCAACACATTATTGTTGGTTCCCTTCCTGAGGAAGAACCATATAAATCCCTTGAAGAAATTGAGGCTGAAACTATTGGAAATCTCCTTCCTGATGAAGATGACCTCTTTTCTGGAGTCAATGATGAGTTAGAAAGCAATACTTGTACTAGAATGAATGATGATTTTGAAGATTTTGATTTGTTCAGCAGCAGTGGAGGCATGGAGCTGGAAGGAGATGAACATCTAATAACTGGAAAAAGAAACAGCTGTGTGGATGAAGATCCTGATTACTTTGGAGTTTCTAAAGGAAAAATTCCTTTTGGTGAACAATCTTCTAGAACACTTTTTGTTAGAAACATCAATAGCAATGTAGAAGACTCTGAACTAAAGGCTCTCTTTGAGGTGAGCCTTTATTGTTTTATTCTGGGCTTCTGGCAGATGTTGTCTTAGAGTTTTCATACCGCTAATAATGGAATGTAAATGGATTATTGTTTTGGTCTGGCAGCAATATGGAGATATCCGAACCATATATACTGCCTGCAAGCATCGTGGGTTTGTTATGATTTCTTATTATGATCTAAGGGCAGCACAAAATGCAATGCAAGCACTTCAAAATAGGTCATTGAGGTCAAGGAAACTTGATATACACTATTCAATTCCAAAGGTATCATGTAATAATTTCTCATTTATGCATAATTCCTTTAACCTTTTTGTCATTTGTATAAATTTATTATTTATATTGTTCATCTTATCACTTTTATTATTACTGCCATATGTTTTCCTTGTTCAATTGTTTGTGTGCCTGTTTTTATCGTTGCTTATAGACATATCTTGATTTGATGACATATCAGGGCAACGCTCCAGAGAAGGATATTGGTCATGGTACACTGATGATATCTGATCTTGATTCATCTGTTTCGAATGATGAACTAAAACAGATTTTTGGGTTTTATGGAGAAATTAGAGAAGTAAGTTGTTCTTGTTTGGTTTTCATTCATTTTTGGTTTGTGTTTCAAAATGATACAGGCATTCTTATATGTTGTCTCTGTAATTGCAGATCTATGAATATCCACAATTGCATCGTATAAAATTTATTGAATTTTATGATGTCCGAGCTGCAGAAGCTTCTCTTCGGGCATTGAATGGGATCTGCTTTGCTGGGAAGCACATTAAGCTTGAACCTGGCCTTCCCAAGATTGCAACATGGTGGCTTTTAGCATTTCTTATTTTTATTTATTTATTTTCTCTATTTATATTTACTTTTGCAACTGTTTTCTACTTTTTAAATGTATCAATATTAACCAATGTTTTGTAGATGAAGTCTTTATTTTGGATCTTCATATTTATTCTCACCACCTTTATAGTATTCTAACTTTTGAGGTTGATAGAGTGTAAAGTTGTTATCAACCACCTTCATGGAGAAATTACAATTTGACAATTATGGAAACCTTGCTTTTGTAGTATGATGCAGCAGTCTCAAAAGGGAAAAGATGAACCTGATCTTGGTCATAGTCTGAGTGACAACGTATCCTCAAGACATAAGGGTATGATTTTGTCTGCTTTTACTAGTCTATATTTTCCATCATAAAGCTAAGATGTTCTTGGTCTCACTAGACATAACTCACAGCAGGATTGTCATCTGGATTTATTACATCTGGCGGCAGCTTGGAAAATGGATATAATCAGGGATTTCAGTCTGCAACTCTGCTACCTGCTTTTCTTGATAACTCACTGTTTCATGTGAATTCTAGCATTCACAAGACCACAAGAGGGGCATCTACCGGAAAAGTATCTGGTGTTTTTGAGGCCAATAGCACTATTGATGCAATGAAATTTGCATCCATTTCGAGGTTTCATCCTCATTCATTACCTGAATACCGTGATAGTTTAGCTAATGGCAGTCCTTACAACATTTCAAGTACCATTAACATGGCTGCCAATGTTGGAACTGGATCAATGGAATCATCTGACAGCAGGCACATTCAGGGAATGAACTCAACTGGTTAGTTTAATGTTATAAGAAAGGCTCATGTACAAGCTTCCTTTATTGCAACAGTTTTGAAATGTCCTGTTGTCTGTAGAAAATTGTGATAAGAATAGGCCAATTTGTTGTTCACTTTAAATGGCATACTAGGAATTTAAAACCTTATAATAATGAGCTTGACTGTTAATTTTAATGATAATGCTTGGGTTTTCAATATTTTCATTCTTTTAATAAGTAACACCCAAAAATAGTAATTGTTCTTTAAGAGCCAAACTATTGACCTAGATGAATTAAGACTTGCCTATCTGAGTATATGAAATTTAAGCTTTCCAAATTCAGTTTTTCTACCAGCTTATAAGTGGTAGATGGTGCTGGGAAATTGTAGCCTGAAGTGATATCTACTATGGATTTAATGGTTCTATATTTGAATGCTGTAAGTGAAATCTTTGTTTTATTTTGGACCTTCAGGAAATGGAAACCGCCCTCATCATGGACTTCATCATATGTGGAATGGCTCCAACTTGCATCAGCAACCTCCTCAAAATCCCCTGCTTTGGCAGAAAACACCATCCTTTGTTAATGGTACTTGTTCTCCATGTCTTCCTCAGATACCCAGCTTTAGTAGAACACCACCTCATGTGCTTAGAGCATCACATATAGATCATCAAGTGGGATCAGCACCAGTTGTTACTGCTTCGCCCTGGGAAAGGCAACATTCTTACTTGGGAGAGTCACCTGATGCTTCTGGTTTTAGATTAGGTTCTGTAGGAAGTCCAGGCTTTCATGGTAGCTGGCAGTTGCATCCTCCTGCTTCTCCCAATATATTTTCTCATGTTGGTGGGAGTGGTACTGAATTGGCTTCAAATGTTGGGCAAGGCTCTCCTAAGCAATTGTCACATGTTTTCCCTGGAAGACTTCCCATGACTTTGGTTTCTAAATTTGATTCTACCAATGAGCGAATGAGAAACCTCTATCCTCGTAGAAGTGAACCAAACACTAACAACAATGCTGATAAAAAACAGTATGAACTTGACCTAGGCCGCATATTGCGTGGTGATGACAACCGAACAACACTCATGATAAAAAATATTCCCAATAAGTATGCCGATTATCTCCATATCTTTTTGTGCATTTTTTCTGCTTTTGTGTTTGTCTTTTCATCCTTTTGCCAAAGAACATGATTATTAGTTACATAGGCAATTGCTTATTTGGCTTGTCCATTTTTAATTTTGGTGCATTAACTATACAAATGCCTTCTCTTTTTTGCTTGCTTGCATACCTGTGTTATTTTGCATATACTTTATATTGATCAATTGGTTTTCCACATCATATTTTACAAATGTTGAATAACAATTTTTACAGAGCTTAAAGCTTGCAAATTCTTTTGCACTGGTCTTTTGGTTTGTCTCTTTTTTATTTTATGTTTGTTTAAATATTTTGGCAGGTATACTTCAAAGATGCTTCTAGCTGCCATAGATGAGCAATGTCGGGGAACTTATGATTTTCTGTATTTGCCAATTGATTTCAAGGCAAGTATTTATTTGGACTTGCTAGTTGCTGGACTCTTTACTTAAATGAAGTGATCATAAATGTGTTTCTAAATCAATTATACAAATGATTGCAGAACAAATGTAATGTTGGCTATGCATTCATCAATATGATTGATCCTGGTCAAATTATTCCATTCCACAAGGTTATTTGGAAATCCTTCTGTAATACTAATTTGGTTTATTTATCTTCAATATGAATCCTGAGTTCATCTGTTTCTTTTTTTGTAAGAATTTATATATCTAATAGTAATAGATAAGGAATATTGTGCAGGCTTTTAATGGGAAAAAATGGGAGAAGTTCAACAGTGAAAAGGTAGCAGTCCTTGCCTATGCTCGAATTCAAGGAAAAGCTGCTCTTATTGCTCATTTCCAGAATTCGAGTCTGATGAATGAAGATAAACGTTGCCGCCCTATTCTCTTCCATACTGATGGCCCAAATGCTGGTGATCCGGTAAATCAGCTTGTTCTTAAGTTGTAACTATTTTCCTTTTTCTAACTACAATGTATTATGGAACTATTTTAGTACCAGACTACTAGTGTTCCTCTGGTGGATATTTAACTCCGTAGATCTAGTTTTACAGAAGTTTATATTAAAGTTTTGGCTGATGCAAGTAAAGTAGGGGTTAATTACAGACTTTCTCACTTCAAAACTTTTTGCCTGATAGTTAACATTAGCATGCATTGGGTGTGGCAAGAACTGAGTTTCTTGAAGGAATACTTTACTAGTGATTATTTGACTTAACTAAAGTTTTATGTTTCTGACTTGAGTTGGTTTTAGTGGCTACAAAGTGCAATTTATTATTTTGATTTTAACTGTTTCTAGCATTATATGCATTTAACAAACTGGGCTTTCCATTGAAAGGATAAAGACTTGCAACCTAACTGTACCATTGATTGGTACCTGGTTTTTTTCTGATATTATATACCTTGAGACAAAATTAACCTAATCTGTCTCTACAGGAACCTTTCCCCTTGGGTAACAATATTAGAGTGAGACCTGGAAAAGCTCGCATTAATGGCAATGAGGAGAATCGCAGCCTAGGGATTCCTTCCTCTGTGACAAGTGGAGAAGAGTCTGGGAATGGAATAGAATCTTCATCGAGCTCTTCAAAAAATTCTGACTGATATAGCCTCGTGATCTAACAGTTCAATGTTGCATGTGATGTCAACTCCAAGACTGTATATTTGCATTTTGTTTTTGTTCGATGGAGCAAGAGTGGAGTTGGAGCCGGTAGGAAAAGGGGCTCACAATTTTTTCCTATAGAGGAGCCTTGCAAGAGTTTTTGGAAGCTGAGGTACATAACCAGAATGAAGTCTCTGATTCTAGTGTTTTCCATTATTTTCCTAAAATTTTGCATGGAATACTGCTACCATCTTACAAGTTTAGAGAATGGCTTAACTGAAGCTTAAAATTTTGGCTAGCTGTGAATGGACAATGTGACGATTTGCAGTTCCCTTGAGATAATGCCATCATTGCAAGTTTCAAGGGTTCTTTGCTGGTTTTGATTTCATTGTTATCTTTAATGTTCATATGTAATTTTGTTTCCTTATATCCTGGGACACTGGTGTCCTTATGGGATTTGTTGTCCATATGATGGATGGTTGAGGAAGACATTTAAATGGAACACTTTCTTCTTTGGTAGTAGTTCAGATATTGCTGTTTCGCTTGTTATTACTGTGTTCTTACTTCTCTCTTTAGTGCTTATATCATTGATTAGAAAATACTTAATTAAGCCTTAGTTACATGTTAGTAGCAACTTTATTACATCTTGCTGTTTGATAATAAAGATACCCAAGTCAACACTATACTCTTTTACAGTGGAAAAAAAGAGAGAAGAAAATTGAGTTTGTATAGGCACTGTTTAGATAAAATGGTAAAATGGTTTCAGGTTAGATAAACGTTTTACAACACTTTTTTAAGAAAGAAAATAACATTGTAAAATAGATTCAGTTTCTTTATAAACTAAAATCAATTTATTAAATAAAATAATTTCTATAAAAATAATTTCTATATAGTAAGTTTGAAGAGTATAAAGGGCATATACAAAGTTACTATTTACATGAAGAAATTGAATCGTACAATTTTTATATTCCCAATTACATACGTTGGCATTTATTTGTACGCAAGTGATTGGTGAGCTAAGCTTTATTGCATGAGTGGTAGTGCATTTTTCTGCAGCCAGACTTCATGAAATGAGATTTGTTTTCTTTCTAGATATTTGGCTTTTCTCATCATGATAGTGACACATCATCTTCTGGACTTTAACTTTCAAGTTTCAACATGTATTCTTTTTATTTTAATTTTTTTACCATAAGTGAAATCAGTTCAAAAAGTAGTGCAATGGTATCTACTATTTCATTATAATTGAAGTCTGCACAGTGCTCACAAAATGTAGAAAAACTAACCGGTGATAAATGGTTATACCTTTTGGGTTGAAAGGATCATGAAACTTTCAGAAGAGACCAACACAAAATGTAACACCTCCTTTTTGTTTTCGTAAATATTAATGTTTTACAAATTTATAATACTGAAATATAAGACTTATTTGAGAAAATAAAGTTGGAAAAAAATGTGGATTGATATTTTTAGAATAAAGTGAAATAATAAATTAATAATTGTTGAATTGTAATAAATAATATATATATTTTTTTGTTAATTTCTTAATCAATGATTATAATTTTACATATTATTTTTAAATTTTTATGCGTTTTAAAGAAACCAAATCTAAAAGCGTAGATTAAAAAACATGTAGGTGTATTATAACATGAGATAAATTTGAGATTTAAGAACCAAGTTCTTCAAATATATCCAAAAAACAAATACGGAAAAGAATCAAATAGTGAGGAGTTCAAGCTTCGACCTCTCGTTAAAAAAAGAGCTCAGAGATGAAATAAAAATACAAATAACCGTATACCATAAATATGTAAGTGTGGAGTGCAAAATATAAACCAAATTTAAGATAGAAGCAAAATAGCATGAAGTTTCCACTTGGAAGTTGGTATGTAATGTTGAAGTATTTAACCGTGTTATTTAAGTTTTAACTTTTATGTCACTTAGTTTAGTTACCCTATTAAATCACGATTTCACCTTTGGATTTGGAGAGGCCTGTTAATCTATGTAATTATTGTACAGCAGAAGAGTGAGATCCATCTTATCCGAAATAAAAAAGGCACAATAAAACAAAACATTAGCAGAGCAAGATTACAGGACAAAAAACTCTAAAATCTAGCAGCACAATGAACTACATGGAACAATGTTTTTGAATGAGTATCTTTAACTGTGTTACTGTAACTAGATCAATAAATTACTATAAATAAGTTAAACGTATGGCTTAATCCTTTTTTTATATACAATTTATAACTCTCATTTTTAAATTTTTTCTTCAATTTTAAAATTTCTATAATATGTGTCCACTTTTTAAAATTTATGACATAAATTTTCACACCAATCATATTTAGGGATTACAACAAAATAGGGGTGGGTTTGACCCTCTCATCTCAGTCCTTGTGGCACGGGAGTAGAGGCGTATATAAAAGAAGTAGATATGAAATTTTAATCTCTGTTTCCATTCTCATCGGGTATTTTTTGGATTCGGTATATCCAGGTACCCTTATATTATTTTTTATAATTTATTAAATAAATTATATGTTATATTATTAATTATATTTAATTTATTGATTAATTAAAAAATTATATATTAAATTATTAATTATATTTTAGTTTTAATAATCTATAAAAGCATGGACTTGTACATAGTCATGTGAAATTAAAAATATATGTATTAAATTTTTTTAGCATAAAAGGCGGAGACCAATAAACTCACCATCCTCTCGATTTTCTTAGGCGAGGATGGAAGAAGGGATGGGACGAGAGTCCACAATGCGAGTTTTTTCTGTCCAAATCGAGACAAAAATGAGGCGATACCTACTAGGGTGGGTATGATTACCATCCTAATCATATTATTAGTGTCATCTACAAATCATTAGTGTCAAATTTATGACATTATCATTTTCCACACCATTTTTTAAAATTTATGTAATTGTTGTTACACTTAATATTTAAAAAAAATATTGATCGTGTGCGATATGCAAACTTGTTGGTATATTATTTGAATTTTTTTAAAAAAATATAAAATGGTCTTAATTAGTATGCACTGATAATGTAAAAGAGCTTTACACTGACAGTTAATCACACTCCTTGGTTTACATTACTTTTAAAGTATTAATTGATAAAGTCAATAAACTTACTATACATAAAAGGTTTTAATTAATTGTCAGTATAAAATTTCCATTGATAGTATATAAGTATTTTTTTCAAAGAATATTACATTGACATTTAATAACATATTTTCATTTATATAACTTTTAAAATAAGGACTAAAAGAGTTTTCAGAAAACTTTAAAAAAAAAATCCTGCAAAATGTTTTGAACGTGGATAAATTCAGCAATATCCAACTTCTTGTATTTTAGAAAATACAGTTTTGAACATCCTAAAATAATATAAATTGTTTAATAAAATATCATTTTTCTTAAATTCAAATTTCATAAATTAAATAAAAAATTTATTGCACCCTTAATGCATAAGATAACGTTTGATATTTCCATGTAATTATGCCCTTGCTCAAAGCATTGTTTTAGTTTATGTATAAAGGTTTCATGACAATGTAGTCTCACAACTTAAAATGTATGTAATGTACACATTAACTTCATGATTTTTAAACCATAGTAAATTAATGACCTCACTTTGTTATGATATTTATTTCAATATTTTGTGTCTCCAACACTTGTAAATAAGCCTGCTTCAATCTACAAATCTGGTAAACATAGAGACTTTAATCTGCAACAACCTTCCCTTTTTGTTTCCGTGTCCCAAATCCATGCTACTTTCACACTTCCTTATTGTTAGAAACTTAGAATACATCTCATTGAGTGTTTTTTTTTTTCCCCTAAATATATTAATATTTAAATTAAGATATTTATCCATGCTCAAATTTGTTTAAAGATTAAATGTTAATATGGTTAATAATGTTAATTTTTTGTTAACGAAAAAGATAGAATTCATACCCTTTTTCCATCTCTTTCATTCCTTAATTAATTAATGCCCTTTATGTCCCATCGCTCAAGTTTATATTTTTTTGGAAACTAAATCTTAACTAAACAACAATCATGAAGAGTCCTTATAATCTGGAGAATGTTCAACATGTCTATGCATAAAAAAAATAAAAGTAATTAAATAATTTAATGTTATTAAAAAAATTACAAACTATTCTAATAGGAGAAAATAAAACAATATAGTTCTTTTTTTAATTACTAGGCTAATTGACCTAAATTGATTCATTTTAAAAAAAAAATTACTTAAGTGAGTTTATTTTAAAAAATATTATTAGGATGGGTCTGTTTTTGGATTGGTCTGGTCAAACCGCAACTCGCAATTACAGTTTAAGTGTCACGTCAACTGTGTGTTTACGTGATCTCCAATTTGATAAAAATTGTTCAACAAAACGCAAGTCGCAATTGCAGGTCTGACCAGTCAGTGCTAAAACCGTAACTGCAAGATGCGGTTTGACTAGTCTTTGACCAGCACCCCTCCTTTATCTAGTGGATATAGACTAGCACACATTTCTATACCATCAAAATCGTAACTAGCACCTGCAGTTTACCTTTTTTTTTTTTTGGCACTAAAACAGACCAATATATGCATGGGACACCTTTTATTTTATTTTGCAATTATTACCCACATAAATAGCAAATGGGACTTGTAGTTTATGTGGGAGATACGAAAAGACATGGATTTTTAGGACAGTAAAATCACAATTTAAGACTTGCGGTTTCTATTGAATATTCATTTTTTTCCATTACAACCTTTTATTTAGTATTTTGTATTTTTTTTTTACGTTTTTAAATTTGACTTTTTCTTTTAAATTTGTCATTCTCAAATTTAGTTTTTTTAAAAAAAAATTCTTTTTTTAACTCTATTTTTTTAATTTATCTTTTTTAAATTTACATTGTTATTTTTTTGTTACATTTTTTAATTTTTTTTAAGATTTTACTTTACCTTTGAATTTGTTTTTTAATTTAAGTTTTTGAGTTTTTAAATTTTTTTATCTATTTAATTTTTTAAATCTTTTTTAAAGTGATAACAATAATACTGATAAGAAAAAATTATAATAAAATAACCATAATACTAAAATTTAAAATTTAAAGCAAAAAATTGTGTTAAAATAATACCCAAAATAATATACAATAAAACAAAAACAAAATAACATATAAGAAAAAATATCACAATATTATATAAGGAAACAGACATGAATGTTTGAAAACAAGGCTGAAAATTAAGATTTGATTGTGATTTTGTCGAGCAAGTTCTCACATAAACTACAAGTCTCATCTGCGGTTTATGTGGACAATAATTACAAAATAAAAGGTTGTAACGGAAAAATATGGATATTGAATAAAAACCACAAGTCTTAATTGCGATTTTATTGTCTTAAAAATCCGCATAATTTCGTATTTGTGGGTTAAAAGAAATTCTCACATAATCTGCAAGTCACATCTGCAGTTTATGTGGGTAATAACTGCAAAATAAAATGTGCCCCACATATGTAGAGGTTCGTTTTAGTGGTGAAAAGAAAATAAAAATGGTAAAATGTAAGTAACAGTTGCGGTTTAGGTGGTGTAGAAATGTGTGCTAGTCTGTAACCACTAAACAGAGGAAAGACACTAGTCAAAGACCCGTCAAACCACAATTTGTAGTTACAATTTTAGCGTTGACTAGTCAGACCCGCAACTATGACTTATGTTTTTTGAGCAATTTTTGTCACAGTGAAGATCACATAAGGACACAACTATCGTGACACTTAAACCGCAATTGCGAGTTGCAGTTTGAGCAGGTCAATCCCAAAAATGGACTCATCTTAGTAATATTTTTTAAAACATACCTACTTAGATATTTTTTTTTAAAAATGGACCCACTTAAGTCAATCAGCCTGATTACTAAAATAAAAAATATATTATCAAAAGATTATTTCATAAATAAAGTAAATATAATAAAGATCATCAAGATTGTTAGAAGCGAAAACAATCAATAAAAAAATTCATTTATTTTACCATATTAATTAGTACATAAAATCTTTAATTTTATATTTCTTTGATACAGTACTTGGTAATCATTTGTGGTATTAAGTTTTGTCAAAACTGTAACAATGCCTTGTTGTATCAAGAAAGATCCTGTCATTTTATTACTTGAAACACTTCAAACATTACTCAAACAATACAAATAAAGAATATAATCCATTTGAATCAATACAAATAAAGAATAGAGTGAATGCATAAAAAATGTTTACTTTTCCATTGAAAGTAAGAGAGACATGATGGGTAATAAGACAAGTTTGTAATAAAATGTAAACAAAGCAACAAAAATAAACCCCCTATGTTGTAAGAATCTATGAGGAACAATAACAAAAATATAATATTAATCAATCACCATTCTTTTCAAATAATACACCAAGATTTTAACATGGAAAACCCCTCAAAGAAAGGGTGAAAATCACGGGTCATCCATACCAAAGAAATAGTTCCACTATTATCAATAAAGAGTAAAAAAGAGTCTCAATTAAGTGTCAATATCAACATCAATGTCAACACCAACTTCAAACAATAAAGCTTACAAAGAGAGAACAAGGGAGATGAAAACCCCTTGAAACACTATTGTCATACGAACTAAATATATCCCAACTTAGACTCTTTTCAACGATTCGAACGGTTAGAATGAAGAAACATACATTCCGAATGTGTTGTCCAAAAATCAACTCAATCCAACTGTGAACGAATCTGCAATAGTGAATTTATGGTTGCAGTTCTGTTTAAAAATAGAAATAACTTTCTCTCTTACTTTTTCTCAAAACAATTGGTGTGTTTCACTAACGTCTCTCTCTATCTACTCCCTTATGCCAAAACACCTTCTTTACTTAGTTTAAATAAGATATCAAGTGGACTTCTCAATTTAGGTCTTTTCTCCACATAGGAAAAAAGTTCAATACCCAACATATCTCCCCCTCACGACTATGTGGAGAGAACCGTCAAATCGACGATCTCACAACAGATTTCAAACTTTCCTCTTGACAGGGTTTTAGTCATCATATCAGCACCATTATCATCAATATAAACTTTAACCAACTCCAGCAACTTAGCATCCTAAACATCACATATCCAATGATATCGTACATTTAATATGCTTGGACTTAGAATGGAAAGAATTCTTACGAAGATGGATAACACTCTGATTGTTAACGAGTAATGGATAGTTGTCTTGCACAAAACCAATCTCCCATAATAATTTCTTCAATGACAACAACTCTTTGCATGCTTCGGTAATTGCAATGAATTTCGCCTCAGTAGTAGACAAAGCTACACACTTTTGCAACTTAGATTGTCAAGTCACAGCTCCCCCTGCAAACTTAATCAAATAAACCAATGTAAACCTTCTGGAATCAATGTCTCTACCCATATTTGAGTCTAAGTAGCCCACCAAAATAGGCTTATCACCTCCCAAACAAAGCTTCTTATCAATAGTACCATGAAGATACCTCAAAATCCATTTCAAAACTCTCTAATGCTCTCTACTTGGGTTTGACAATAACCTACTGACTGTACCACTAGCATGAGCAATATCAGGTCTCGTGCACAATATTGCATACATCAAACTACCTACTGCAGAAGCATAAGAAACTTTCTCCATGTCTAATTTTTCAGCTTCATTTGAAGGACTACATTTAATACGTAGTTTAAAATTATTCGCAAAAGGAGTGCTTACAACCTCAGCTGTTTCCATCTAGAATCTCTGCAACACCCTTTTAATATAGTGTTCTGGTGATAGCCACAACTTCTTTTTCTCTCTATCATGAATGATTCTTATACCAATAATCTGCTTAGCAGCTAATGTGTGAAAACCGCAAGTGTACAGTGTCGTCAAGTAATAAATTTAACTGTTCTTCCACAAGGACTGTGCGTTTGGAAAAGAATAATTGTTTATAATTTTAATTAATTTTAATTTCCTTTTTTATAATTTAAAATAGAATCAAAGTTCTCTAATTGATAAAAAAATAAAAATAAGGTAACAGTGAATTTCTAAAATTAAAATAAGATGGCAGTTTTAAATAATATGATATCAAAGATATTAGAAAATTATAACTAAAATAAAATGTAGATTTTTTAGTTTTTTAATATATTTGAAATCTGATAAAATAAAGGAGGAAACAATTCAAGTAATTGAAAATTCAAATTTTAGAAAACTTACAGGATTAGGGATGCCACACCATGAACGCCTATTGAAACAAAAATTAATTATTTTTTATGCTCTTAGTGGTTCTCTATAAAGGTGAATTAGCCTAAGGTAACATTCATCCTCTTTCAAGGTACGAAGGTGTATCTAATTGAATTGACCCCTACTTTCGTGGTAGTTATGTTCAATTAAACTCATTAAGTTCTCTGTTAATTCATTGAGTCATCGAAGGGTTAAAGCTACTTTCGTGATTTAATTCCTAAGTTCCTTCCCTAAGGTTCCGATAATCAAGTTTACCTTTCAGTCCTTCCCTAGTTATCTATTATTACAAAACATATTGCATCAGTAAAATCAATAGAGAAGAAATCAAGAGAAACCAACTTAAGAACAATAAATATACTTAATTCATTATGAATAGAGTCAAGGGTTAAACCTTAATCCTAGAATAAAAAGTCTTACTCAGACATGTTCATGACTATAAAAAACAGAGAAATAAAATTCATCAAACCTGAAAAAAAAAAGAGTAAAGAGGAAAAACTCCAAGTTTTGCTCTCTATGATAAGAAGTTCAGCCCCCCTGTTTCAACTAAAAATTTCTATTTAAACTAATGGGTCTCCTCATTAAACCTAAAAGTGTCATAAAATAGAGCATTTAAACTGATTATACAAGGGAGTGCATATTTTTGCACGGGAGTACAATCTTTCATTAATTAACTCATAATTCATTTTTTTTCTTCTGAATTTCCTCCAGAGCTCCAAACTTCACTCCAATGCTTCAAATCAGTCCAAAAGCGCATCAATATCTACCAAATTATATCCTAAACACCAAAAAACACTAAAAGCATAACAAATTCCAAAATATAATTAAAAACACCTAAAATGCAAATATTAAACCTACATAACATAAAAATAAACAAATTTATAATTAAAATAAAACTTATAAATAGATAAAAATGCAATGCATCAGCAGCTTCCAAGTCTTTCATGGCAAACGACTTGCCCAATTGTTGCTTCAACCTATCAATAATAAAAACATTTTTCCCAACAATAAGCATGTCATCAACATACAATAACAGGATAATAAAGTAATCATTTGAAAACTTTTTAACAAAGACACAATGATCAAAAGTAGTCTTCTTGTAGCTCTGCTCACATATAAAAGACTCAAACTTCTTATACCACTGGCTCAGAGCTTGCTTTAAACTGTATAGACTATTTCTTAATCTACACACATTGCCTTTAACTTGAAAACCATAAGGTTGCTTCATATAGATTTCTTCCTCCAAATCACCATGAAAGAAAGCAGTTTTCACATATATTTGTTCTACCTCTAAATCAGGAGCAGCTTCCAAACTCAAAACTGCTATAATTGATGACATCTTCACCACAGGTGAGAAAATCTCATTGAAAATAACACCCTTTCTTGGTCTAAAGCCTTTCACCACTAATCTAGCTTTATACATTGGAGACATGGAACTATTCTCATGTTTCACCCTGAATATCCACCTATTTTCTAATGCCCTTTTACCCTTAGACAATTTCACCAAGTCATAAGTGTGATTATCATGCAAAGATTTCATCTTATATTGCATTGCATCCAACCACTAATGCTTTTCTTCACTCTCCAAAGCCTCTTCAAAATACTCAAGTTCTCTATCATTAGTCAAATTCACATATTCATCATAAGAATACCTAGTAGATAGTTGTCTCTATCTATTAGATCTCTCGAGTTGGACTTGATAGGATTTAGGTACATCATAAACATTCTCATCAAGTAACCTCTCATGATTCTCCTGGTCATCATTAATAGGAACATTTAATTCATCTCTAAGTTGTTGATCAACACGAACACTTTGTTGTTCACCATGTTTAACATTACCTTTAACATCAACTAGATCGTGAATAGGCAATTGCATAGGATCAACATATGTCAAATTTCTATCTTTTGTGGGTGTAGTATTCTCTACCTTATTAATGTTCTCAATGGTTTGGTCTTCTATGAACTGTACATCACAATTCTAACAAGTTTCTTCTTAGTAGGATCATAGAACTTGTAGCCAAATTTATCTTCAACATAACCAATAAAGATGCACTGCCTTGTCTTTGCATCCAACTTGGATCTTTCATCCTTTGAAATATGAACAAACGTTTTGCAATCGAAGACACGCAAATGATCATAACTCACATTTTTTGTAAACCAAATTTTATTTGGAACTTCACTGTCCAGAATAACAGTAGAAGTGAGATTAATAACATGCACTCCTGTGTACAGTGCCTCACCCCAAAAATGCTTAGGTAATTTAGCATCAAAGAGCACACATCTCACTCTCTCAAGAAAATGTCTTGTTCATCCTCTCTACTAAATCATTTAGTTGAGGAGTTTTAGAAGGAGTCTTCTCATGTGCAATACCATATTGCTTGCAATAAACATCAAATGGTCCATAATACTCACCACCATTGTTAGTACGAATGCATTTCAGCTTCTTGCTTAACTCTCTTTCAACCAAAACATGAAATTGTTTAAATTTCTCTAGCACTTGATCTTTTCTCTAGAAGGCATAGACCCATAGCTTACTGGAACAATCATCAGTAAAGGTAACAAAATAAAGTGCATCACTAAAGGATTTTACCTTAAATGGACCATAAACACCAGAATGCACCAATTGCAATAATTCTGACTTCCTTTAGGGAGGATGCTTCTTGAAGGATACTCTAGTTTGCTTGTCAGCCATTAGTGAGAACATTTCTTCAATTCTACATTTTTTAGCCCTTGAAGAACATCCCTTTCAACTAAGGAGTTCAACCTTTTTTTACTAATATGACTAAAGCCTATGGTGCCACAAATATGCCTCCATATCTATGACATTCACACTATCTTTAGTAACCAAAGCTTTTTTCTAATACAGTTTAGAAATCTTCTCCCCTTTAGCCACAACCAAGTTACCTTTGGTGAGTTTCCACTTTCCAGAACCAAAGTGATTATCAAAACCACTATCATCAAGCATTGCACAAAGATCAAATTAAAACGAACATTGTGAGCATGTTTGACTCCTCTAAGCAACAATTGCACTCCCATGTTAGTTTACAGGCAAACATCACCAACACCAACACCTTAGACACACCATTATTACCCATCTTCTATACTCCAAAATCAACAGAAGTGTAAGATGTGAAGAACTCCTTCCTTGGTGTAACATGTAGTGTAGCACCACTATCAACAATCCACATGCTCTCATCTGATACAAGATTAACTAACTCATTGTCATGGAGATTAACAAGATCACCACAAGTAGCAATAGCAACACGATTATCATCATCATGATCCTTCTCTTTCTGTTTACCCTTTTTATCTTTATTCTTCTTTTTCCACAAAAAACAATATTTTTGTATGTGTGTTGTCTTATGACAATAGTGACACTTCACATTCTTGTATCTGGACTTAGACTTACTCCTGCTTTTTTCTCTATCACCCTTTAGTTCCTTTCTTTGACATCTTCCCCTATTTTCAGTGACAAGTACTTTAGGCTGAGATGAAGAACCTTGTTCCTTCCTTCTCATCTCTTCATTAAGAGCATCATTATTTGCTGCTTGCAAAGAAACAACACCATTAGGGGCTGAGTTTGTAATAGAAACCTGAAATGTCTCCCAAGACTCAGGTAAAGTATTCAGTAGTCATAATCCTAAAACTTCATCATCAAATTTGATACTCACATCGGATAACTGATCTAGGAGCCCTTGAAATTCATATAAGTGATCTGAAATAGAAGAACTCTCCTTGTACTTCAAATTCATTAGATAGTTCAAAAAATACAATTTTATTATTCCCTGATTTAGAAGCATACAAGGGCTTAATCTTCTCCCATAATATTCTCGCATGTGTCTCATTAGCAATGTGATTATAAAAATTATCTTCTACAAATTGCCAAATAAAACCAAATACCTGTTGATGTTCAAAATCTCATTCTTTTTCAAACATAGAATTCAGCTTCTGAGTAGCAAAAACAGGAATATGCATTTTCTTCACAAATAGAAAGTCTTTCATCTTTGCTTCAATAAGTGATAATTAGTGTCATTCAAAGCAACCAATTTTGTATTTGTCTCCTTCAAGCAAGTCAAATAGTCTCTAGACCAAAACCAAAGAGCTCTGATACCACTCTGATGGGGGCAATAAGACAAGTTTGTAACAAAATGTATACAAAGTAACGGAAATAAATCTCCCTATCTTGTAAGAATATATGAGGAGTAATAACAAAATATAATATTAACCAATCACCATTCTTTTAAAATAAGACACCAAAATTTTAACATAGAAAACCCCTCAAAGTAAGGGTAAAAACCAAGGGTCTCCAGACCAAAGAAATAGTTCCACTATTATAAAAAAAGAGTATAAAAGAGTCTCAATCAAGTGTCAATACCAACTTGAAACAATAAAACAATAAAGTTTACAAATAGAGAACAAGGAAGATGAAAATCTCCCAAAAGCATTGTTGTCATACAAACTGAATATCTCCTAACTTAGACCAATTTTCAATGATCCAAAAGGTCAGAATGAAGAAATATACATTCAGAACGTGCTGTCCAAAAATCAGCTTGATCCAACGGTGAACAAATCTGCAATAGTGAATTTACGGTTGCAACTCTGTGTAAAAACGGGAATAACTTTCTCTCTTGTTTTCTCTTAAAACAATTGATGTGTTTAACTAATATCTCTTTGCTCTCTATCTACTCCCTTATGCCGAAGCACCTTCCTCACTTATCTTAAATAAGATATCAAGTAGACTTCTCGATTTAGACTTTTTTTTTTCACATAGAAAGAGGACTCAATACTCAACATGACTTAGGTATTTAAAATGTCGAATTCTACTTTAAAAACTTAACACTTTGAAAAGAAGTAATAGAAATTTATCAAGTAAATAATTATTTTCAATTTATTTTTTTATAAATGAGCATGTATCAACTATAAAAGTAATAACTTTTACCCAGGGTAAGGAAAAAAGACAAGATGCTAAAATTAAAGCAAAAAAGACAAGATGCTAAAATTAAAGCAAATAAACAGAGCGAAAAAAAAAAAAAAAAAGACAAGCATTGTGTCTACATCAATATTAAGGTGAATGAGAGAAACTCAACGAGTACAAATCTATATGAAGTGCTCCCTTAATTAGTTTCTCTCCATACTTTATCAATACAAAATAAGAGGTATATCTAATTTACATACTCGAAAAAATAAATTCGAGATATAAATTCTTCAATAATAGCTTTTACGAGTTTTCCTATAATTTGGATTTTAGAATAAATCTTTTAGAATATAATTATATGATTCATTTATACCTAATTGAATTAAAGTGAGTAAATAACTTTACAAATACCAATATCGAATATGAATATATATATATATATATATAATATAAAAAAAATTAATAAAATATTAAAAACTCTTTAAATCAAAGAATCTAGTAGTGATTCAAGGAGTTCTCACAAACAACAAACAAATTCAATTATAATTCAAATTCATTTTTATGTAATTAATATAATTAGAATACAAAAGAAATATAGTTTTTTATTTTAATCCCTTTTCACTTTACTTATCTACATAAGAGTGTCTAAAATTTTAATCCTTTGTTATAATGTTTATAAAGCTACTGAGACTAAAATTTGAGAAATAAAAATATAGACACAAAAGGATAAAAATAATAAAATATCATTAAAAAAGTAACATCATATTCTTATTCTAATAAAAGGAAAAAACATTCTAACTCCTTCATAAATTACTAAAATAAAAATTACTATCAAAAGATTACTTCATAAATAAAATAAATCATAATTTATACAGTAAACATCATCAAGATTATTAGAAGCAAAAACAATCAATAAAAAAAAACTCCTAACTTCTCTCATATTAATTCAAGACATAAAATTTGTTGAGTGTAATTTGATTAATACTTGAACATTCTTTATCCTATTAAAACCAACTTCTGTAATTTCTAATTGTATTAAGAATAATCTCGTCATTTTATTTCTTGGGAAACACACTAGAATTACTCAAACAATACGAATAAAAAGTTTAATCCATTTGAATCAATATAAACCAAGAATACTCTTCATACATTAAAAATATTGTTAGTAATTCCGGTGCAAAAAGTGATATTCGTGAAACGGGTCCTATCCTACAAGACTTATCCGAGTAAACTAGCAAGTCTCTCAAGATATAACAAGAACTTTTCAATATTATTCTGAGGTTATAGAACTAGCAAGGTAAACACGATAACCAAAGGGAAAACTAGAGAGAAAAGAGTTGTCGTGAAACCAAATACCTTATATATAGTGCTCTGAGTTTGCACCTGTTGTTGTAAATATAAATTATAATAAAAAGGATTAAATATAATTAATTATGTAATTACGAATTAATTATAATTAATACGTAATAAAACTGATCAACCGCTTTAAACATTTTAATGTGTTTTTAAATTACACGTTACAAATTAATTTGTCCATTGTAATACTCCAAATTTTCAACAATCTCTCACATATTACAAAGGAAAATAAAACTTTTGAAACGAAGAAATCTTTGACTTGGTTTTCAAATGAGATAAATTGCATCGAACAGGGTGTATCTATGTTATATGAATCAGACCTAGACTAGTAGTATTTATCACACAGTGTAGTTGGTGTAGTGATGCTATATGAATAAAAAACACATGGTGTATCATAGTGGTCTACTAATCACAATATACCCCTATAATCTTTTGCTATTTTCGTTGTGTTGCACATTTAAGCCACGTGCCTTACCTGATATTCATAAATGCTCTAAAGATTTGCCAAAATCTCATGTAAATGGCCCAACATTACACTCATGTAAGTGATTTCACAAGTGTATGTTGCAAATCATACGCCACCTAGAAGAGATATGAAATTCATTAAAAACTTTATAAAATGCGAAGCTTTCTCATAAAACTTAACTATAAAGTTTAACCTCTTATTAATGCAGCATCTAACAAATTCTCACACAATAGGAATAGACTAAAAAATGAAATTGATTTATATCAATTTTAATGTTAGCAGAACTGACAAATGACTTGTTCTTACTCATATGAACCTTCTACATGGGATCTCCAATCAGAAGGGTTGAGTTATCATCATTGTCTGTTTTCAAGTGGTTTAAGTCATATTCCACTCGATGTTTCTAATATCATTTTTCTTCCTAGGGGTTTCGTTAGAGGATCTCCTAAGTGATGAAGACTCAACTTCTCCCTAAGATCTACTTCCATGAAGAGTTTGGATTAATGTGAAATGGAGTTTGGATAGAAGATGAATGGAGGGGAAAACGCCACTCTCAAGGGTGAGAGATGAGTTTAGGATGCTTGCCATAAGGAGGGATCCTTGATAAAAGCTAAAAGAGTTTTCTCCCAAGGGAGAGAGGCTCACAACCAAAGAGGAAGAGAACTCTCTCTCACACTCACCAAGGCTCACACTCAAGCTAAAATGCTCAAATTATATTCAATGATTTAAAGATGATTACAGGTAGGTGAGAGATCTTGTTTATAGACTAGAAGAGGTGGGTTAGGCTAACTAGACCATAGGTTAATCTAACCAAGATTAGGCTAACTCTAGTTGAGTCACATCTAACCATGATTAGCTAACTATGGTCATGTATAACCAACTAATGAATCTATCCCTAATCTAGTATAGATACGAAAGGTGTAAATAGTAGAAACAGGTGGTAAAAAGTAGTCATGATTAAGGCGTGACTAGGGGGTATGACATCTAGTAACTAAGAGGTAGGAATAGTAGTCATGCCTTAAGCATGCTTAGAGGGGTGAGCATAACACATGCCCATCTTCTCTAAAAGTTAGCCCATCTTAGCAAACTCTAACATGATGACTATACCTTTTAAAAAAATAAAAGATGACCTAAAAACTAAAAGGTAACCCAAATATAATGGTCAAAAGGGAAGGTTGACTTTAGGAGTCAACCTACTAAAAAGTTAAAGTCAACAACATTATAAAAAGTCCTAAATTCTAATTTATACAATGGAATAAATCTTCTTCATATATCCTTCAAGGGCCTTGAGCCGGATTGCAACACCCCCTCTCCCTTAAAAGGATTTGCCCTCAAATCTTAAACTTTTCTTCTGTTTCTTCCATACCTGCAAAAAGATAGACAAAGTAATAAGCAGGTGTTTCTTAGCAAAAAAGGATGGAGTAGGAACAAAAAGTTCCCTTAGTGGGTTGGGGTAGCAAAGGGTGGCTCCATGAAGTGTTTCAATTTGAAGATCATCTTGGTGTTCTTCCCTCCATTGAGAAAATCCCCAATCCGCCCTTAATGTGCTAAGCCTTGACCCATTATGATTAAAATGGTGAGTGAGGTTTAAACTTGGTGCATTAGAGCACTCCTCCCATGAGTTATGTTCAAGTTGGACTTGAGGTTGTGGGTCATTATGCTCAAAAGGTCTAAGAACAACCTCAAATTTGACTTGTTCATTTTGTATGGGTTGGTGGGAAGATTTCTCTATGTAAAGAACCTCCTTTGAAGGTAAAGGTGGATCTTCTTTAGGCTTGGTCTTCCTACTAACATCCTTATCTTTAGTTGTATCCCTTTCTCTCTTAAGCTTAATGTGCCTTCTATCCTCCAAAGCCTGAATAGGATTAAGAGGGTATAAGGTGAACTTTTTCCCCTTATGAGAGAAAGTGATTTTATTGGTGAGAGGCCATTGTGCAAAGCTTTTCTATCATGTTGCCATGACATTTCCAACAACATGTGACAAGCTCTTATAGGGACCACATCACATAAAACTTTGTCCTTATAGTGCCCTATGGATAAGTTAATCTCTACTTGCTCTCTTACTATTACACATTGCTAATCATTGAGTCCATATAAAAAGTAAGGTGAAGGATGAGGAGTAGTAGTAGACCAACCTTGTGCTACAACAATTGCAGCATCACGCTCCATCCACAATGAGAAAACAAATTTTGCCCAAAACTTTACATCGTGTTTGAAAAACAATCTCTCTTTGAGTATGAGTATCTTTACCAAGATGACTTCCAAGAAACTTTTTCACTTTCAAGAGATCATCACATGAATGAGTACCCTCTTCATTTGATTTTCCCCCTAAAGTCCTTTTTATTTTAGGGTAATGCAAAGCAATATGACCCTTATCTAAGCATTTAAAGCACTTAAGGTTCCTAGAACGATTGCTCAGACTAGTATTAAGGGTGTCACTCCCACTCAAGGGTTTTCTCTCAATACACTTTCTTTTGGATGACTCTCTTTTGGGTTTATTCCTAAAAGTGTTTTCCTTTTACTTAGGATGCCCCTTAGGGTCTTCCTTCTTACTAGAAGAAGCATGAATGTCATGGGTTATTCTAGGTTCTTCTAGGTCCTTATAAAGTGTGTAAAGGTTACCATATGGGCTTTTATAGGCATCTCTCTCTTTTTGTTTCCTCTTCTTCCTTTCTTTTTAGCTCTTTTTGTTTTTTTTCTCGTTTTTCTCTCCTTTCCCTTCTTTCAAACTCTTTTCTCTTTCTTGATCCCGTTCTTCTCTTTCTCTTTTATCTTTTTCTCTTTTCTCTTCTCTTTCTTTTTCTCTTTCTCTCTTTTTCTTTTCTCTTCTCTTTTGTCTCTCTTTTTCTCTTTTCTCTCTTTCTTCTTTTTCTCTTTGGTCTCTCTCTTCTCTTTCTGTTTTCTCTTGCTAGTTCCTCTCTTGTCTTATTCATTCTTTCTCTTCTCTTTATTTCCTATATTCCTCTATTTCTTTTTGTCTTTTCTCCTCTCTTTCTTTTATCTTTTTTTCATACTCTTCATTTTCTCTTTTTAACCTTTTCATATATTCCTCCCATTCTTTTTCTCTTTGATCTATTCTACTTTTATTAACACTTCTAATATTGTTAGATGTGTGTAAGGACATTCAAAGTGTAAGGATTAAGGACTAAGAAAATGAAAGAAACACTCCTCTCTTTAGGGTTTTCTCACCTAAAGTGTTTTAAAAGCCTTGGTACTTTGAAATACTTGACTTAAACGCCAAAAGCAATAAATTGAAAATATTAAAGCAAAGTTTAAGGATTAACGTGCTCCTAAAGTATGAGTTAGGGGTATCAATTCCTCACTCACACTTAAACGAGAAACTAAATTATTACACACAAAAGAGGTGACCCTTATCCAACACCTCTAATTAAAACGACCTCAAAATACACCCAATTTAAAATGCAAAAAATTAAAGAAATGTTGATTGAAGTTATGGCTCTTCTCGAAGTGTTTTTCCTCTGAGTGTATGATTTCCCTTTTGGTAAGTCCCTCCTCCAAGAGTAGGTTCTTATGCCTTTAATCAACACCTAAAATGCTACCAAGTGGCAAGTCTCCAAATTTTGGTCCCTACACACATAAAGGTGGCGCACAACAAGGGCAAGGAAATGGAAAAAGACACAAAGCAAACACAAAGCACAAATGAAGCAAAGCTAAACTTCCAAATGAAAGAATTATTTGACAAACTCAAAGATTATATGAAATGAGACAAGCAAAAATTAAGGTGTAAAAAGAAAGGTGACACACAAAAGAAATTCGTAGAATGGGCATAGAATAGAATGGACTACAAAAACAAGAAAAATGACTCAAAAGTTTCAAACATTTGCACCATTTAAAATCAATATGGCCAAATTATATGCAAGCATGATCAAGCAAGATTCATTAATTTTTTTAACACTCCTTTTAGTGATTGGTACAATATGAGGTGCACTAAAGATATTTGGTTCTTTTTACTTCTTTTTTTAACAATTTTTTTTACTAACACATATTTTTACTTTTTTTATATTTTTTATACAATTTTGCTACACCTCTTAACACAATTTTAAAGAAAATATGGTGAGGAATCAAAGAATCATAAAAGCTTGAACAAAGGATAGGAAATGACCACCATAATTGATACACAAGAGTGCAAAATTAAGAAACAAAGCAACCTAATATGAACCAATAATTTTAGGTGATAAAAAATCAATGGCACAAGGAGAGTTTTATGGAAGTTGAGGCCAACTTGATTACTCAATAATTAGCCCAATTACATACTCAACATGCCTCTCAATTCAAATCAACAAAAATCACCACAAAAACTAGTACAAAATTAAGCTACTAAAATTATTGAACAAGTGAATGAAATTTGAAACAAATTGAGCATTAATTTTTTGAAGAAGTTTTTTTGAAGAACATGCTAAAATCTAAATAGAATATGAGACTCTAAGGACATGGGATCAAGAGTAAACCTCTTTGATGCTTAATTTTCAATAGAGAAATAACACACTTTTATGGTAAAAGAAAAGAGCTAAACAATGGAATTTAAGTGACAATTAAAAGACTAAACAATATCAAACTAAGACACAACGTAGGAGGATTAAAACTAAAAATAAATAACTCAAAATGACCAAGAATGTGACACAAAAATAGAGAAATAGGGGCTGGAAAAAATAGAGAAATAAAAGCATAACACAAAGCAAAAGACACAAAATGCATCCAAAGATCAAGACCACAATTATGTGGCTTCTTTCACAAATTTTGTGAAGTCATCATCATGATCCTCTTAGGATAGTACATGAATATTAAAAAAATAAAAAATCTAGACAGAATATTGAAAAAATCCTAAAAAGAACGCACTATGATTTAATGGAAAGAAGCAACAAAAATTGAACCATAAAATGAAACAAAATATAGAATGCAATATTAAAATGAAGAAAAAATTTAAAGCAACACAAGACAAACTAAAACAAGACAATACTAGAGGTTAAATGGACAAGATGAAAAAAAAATAACAAGAACAAGAAGCAAAGGTGACGCACACAACTAGAAGAGATTAGAAGAACTTCACCTCAATAGAAGTTGGCTCTGATACCATATGATGAAGACTCAACTTCTCCCTAAGATCTACTTCCATGAAGAGATTGGATTAATGTGAAATAGAGTTTGGGTAGAAGAGGAATGGAGGAGAAAATGCCACTCTCAAGGGTGAGAGATGAGTTTAGGATGCTTGCCACAAGGAGGGATCCTTGATAAAAGCTAGAAGAACTTCTCCCAAGGGAGAGAGGCTCACGACCAAGGAGGAAGAGAACTCTCTCTCACAATCACCAAGGCTCACACTCAAGCTAAAATGCTCAAATTATATTCAATGATCTAAAGATGATCACATGTAGGTGAAAGATCTTATTTATAGACTAGAATGGTGGGTTAGGCTAACTAGACCATAGGTTAATCTAACCAAGATTAGACTAACTCTAGTTGAGTCATATCTAACCATGATTAGCTAACTATGGTCATGTATAACCAACTAATGAATCTATCCCTAATCTAGTCTAGATACAAAAAGGTGTAAATAGTAGAAAGAAGTGGTAAAAAGTAGTCATGCTTAAGGCATAACAGGGGGTGTGGCATCTAGCAACTAAGAGGTAGGAATAGTAGTCATGCCTTAAGCATGCTTAGAGGGGTGCGCCCATAATGAGAAGGGGGTGAGCATAACACATGCTCATCTTCTCTAAAAGTTAGTCCATCTTAGCAAACTCTAACATGATGACTATAGTACCTTTTAGAAAAATAAAAGATGATATAAAAATTAAAGAGTAACCTAAATACAATGGTCAAAAGAGAAGGTTGACTTTAGGAGTCAACCTACTAAAAAGTTAAAGTCAACACAATTATAAAAACTCCTAAATTTTAATTTATACAATGGAATAAATCTTCTTCATATATCCTTCAAGGGCCTTGAGCCGAATTGCATCACTAAGTTTTCTTCTGACTTCACAAAATCTATAGAAATATTTCATCCTTTAGCAATTGTTTTATCACATTATGTCTCAATTTTATATTTCTATTCTTACCATTGTAGGTTTTATTTTTCGCTACAACTATTGTTGATTGTAAATCACAGTGCATAGAAATTTATGGTGTAGGTTTCATTCCTAAAGGAATGTTAGCCAAGAAGTTTTTCAACCACTCAGCCTTAGTGTCAATCATTTCTAGAGCAACAAACTCATATTCCTTTGTTGATCTAGTTATAGTAGTTTGTATGATTGATCTCTATGTAATTGCATCATCACCAAGTATAAATACACAACTACTAGTGGATTTTGTCTCATATGAATCAAAGATCCAGTTAGCATCACTGTATTCTTCTAGTTCAGAGGAAAATTTATTGTATTCAATACCATAGTTCATGGTACCTCTCAAATACCTCATGAGTCTAGCAAGTACTTCTTGATTATCCTTATTAGGATTATGAATGTATCTACTCAATCTACCTACTGCATAGGTCATATCCAGTCTTGAGAAAATTTATTAAGTGTGGTAAGCTCCCAATAATTTGTGCATATTGAGTTTGAGAAACTGATTATCTAGTATTTTTCATTAGTTGAGAGTTAACGTTATAAAGAGGCACTCATAGATTTATAATCATAATAATCAAACTTCCTAAGAAGTTTCTCCACATGATGTTCTTGGGATAGAATTATACCATCTATATTCCTTATAACTTTAACTCTTAAAATTACACTTGTCTCATCCATGTCTTTCATATCAAATTTGGATGCTAAGAAAGATTTAGTTTAAAAACTATATCATTGCATATACCAAGGATTAACATGTCATCTACATACAAACATATAATGACATATTCACTATTCACAAGTTTTGTGTACACACATTTATCAGCATATTAGAACAAAAACCATTAGCAAGTACATTACTCATAATTACAAGAAACCTATAGGTGTATTATGCTCAACATAACCAATAAAAATACTTTAAGATATAATCTTAATCAAGTACATTGCTTATGTGTAAAAATCACATTAGGTCTTATTTCTTTCTCTTAGGATCAGGTAACATAACATTAGGTAGGCATTCCCACACTCTAAGATATTTCACATTTTCTACTTTATTTATCTTGCAAGTTGATTAGACATAGTTGATGTAACTTAATAACATATGAGGGATTAAAATGTCCTAATCTAGCATGCCACATATCACAACAATCTTTTCCCACAAACACATTATATATATATATATATATATATATATATATATATTCATGACAATCTTATCAGACTCAAAAACCACTTTTACTCCAACTTTTCCCAATAGTGTCATGGAGATTAAGTTTACTCTAACGGTAAGCATAGGTAGCACATCACTTAGAGCTAGTGTTTTTCCATATGTGAGTTTTAAAAGAACTTTTCTTATCCCTAAAACTGTAGTAGATCCAAAATCATCAAGGAAAATTTGTTCTTCTCCACCCCCCACATAAGTGTAGGAGAAAAACACATTTATATTATTAGCACATATGTGTCTGGTAGCCCCAAAGTCTACCACCCATTTACTCACATTGGTCACAATATTTACTAGAGGAATGATTGCAACAAAATTATCATCTCTTTCAGTAAAGTTAATCTTAGATGATTCTCATTTTTCACAAGTAAGCATTGAGACATAACATATTTTGGCTCTTTAAAAAATAATCATTTTTATTAAATGTAAGGTTCAAAGTTGCACGTGGGGTATGAGAATTATTATTATGATAAGTTTCATAAGCGTACCTTTTTTTACGCAATCGTAATTTGACCTTACTCTTTTCAGTGTAAATTTTGTAAGCGTTCAGCAATGATCTAGCATAGATGTGTTATTGCCAATGCCAAAAATTCTGTCCAACAAAATCACCAATTTTGGAGACATCCAATAAATGTTTTGCAAATGTGTGCTGGACCTCAGGTGCAAGATTGATGATCTGGTGGGCAGCAACAAAGTCGAATTAGTCAACAATAATTTGTTTATATTGTTGGTAACTCCGATACAAAAGTGATCTTCCTAAGGCGTGCTAGACACTGTCCTAAAAGACTTATCTGAGTAAACCCGCAAGTCTTCCAAGATACAAAAGGAACTTCTCAGTAATATTCTGAGACTACAAAACTAATAAGGTAAATACGAGAACCAAAAGGAAAGCTAGAGAGATAAAAGCTCAAAAGTGTCTCTAATAATGAAACCATAAACCCTATATATAGTGTTTTGAGTTTACACTTTATGATAAATATAGTCGTTGCAAATATAAATTATAATAAAAAGGATTAAATATAATTAATTGTGTGATTATGAATTAATTATATTTAATATGTAATAAAGACTATAATTGATATGTAATAAAAATGACCAATAGAACTATAAACATTTTAATGCGTTTTTAAAATTACAAGGTACAAATTAATTTGTCTATTGTAATATTTAGATTTTCCGACAAATATACTTTACTCCTTGAAAGATAGAGAATAACAATCATACTAATATTTAAAATATTCACTTCTTCATATAAAAACTCAATTCTTTCAAAATAAAATTGGGAATTGATCAAGTAAAGAATTTTCAACATTAACTCCTTGCATGTATACAACAATAACAATAAAAGTAGTAGCTTACATCGGTAAGAAAAAGATAGAAAAAGTAGCATTTAATCCTACTAAACTTTGCTCCTTTTGTAAATAAACATCTCAAACTTTATCTTGTTTCAATTAATTGATTCTTAAATTTTATTTCTTTTATAAATAGATATCATGTATTTAAAATTTATTATGATTGATATTTATAAAACGCCTTAAACTTTAATTTCATTTTGAGTTAGTTAATAAAATAAATTTATTAAAAATGTTTGATACATTATATTTGTTAATAGCTGTAGTTGAGAATTTAATAGACACAAAATTAAAAAAATAATTAAATTAGTGTCAATATATTTAGAGGAATATCGAAATAAACTTATAGTTAAAACATTAAAATAAATAAAGATTATTTAACTTTAAAAATTATAAAAAAATTAAAAGACTAATAAAATAAAATGAAACGAAAAATATTAGTATAACTAACAACTAGGTCCTCACGCTATAGTCTGTACCCTCAAACAATACATATAAACTAATTTAATATGTTTGAATCAATACAAATGAAGAATATAATTCGCATTAAAAATGTTAACTTCTTTGAAAGATACAGAATAACAATGGAGGTTCTAGTATTTAAAATGTTCATTTAAAGAAAAAAAATTAACTATTTGAAAAGAAGTGACAAGACTTTATCAAGTAAAGAATTTTCATTCAACATTTGATATCAAAAGATCGTATCCGTGTGTGTCTATACTATATCTATATATATATATATATATATATAAAGACTAGAAATCCAGTTACTCGAAGTACAAGAAACTAATTATTAATATTTACAGCTAATTTTATTAAAATTTAATAATTATAATAAACAACTAATTTTGATTATTAGATTTTTTAAAAATGTGTAAATACCTGTTTTAATAATATGTTATACATGTGTGAAATTAGTAGAAAGAGAGAGTAAATTATATTTTTGGTACACAAACTTTTTTAAATTTATGATTTTTTAGTAAATAAAATTTTGGTTGACTAGTCAAAGTATATAAACATTTTTTCTGTTTAACATTTTAGTTCTTCTGTTTATTTTAGCCGTTAAGTGGTGACATCACAAAAAAATTTAATGAATAAAATAAGAGTAAATTATGTTTTTGGTATATAAACTTTTTCAAATTTATGATTTTAGTGTACAAACTTTTTATTAATAGGTTAAAATATAGAAATATTTTTTTTCTGTCCAACATCTTAGTTTTTTTGTTTATTTTTGTTGTTATGTGATGGCATGTCACTCTATTTACTATTATTTTGTTCATTAAACATAGTTTGCCCAAAGAGAAATTAAATTTAAATTTTATTTCGATTAATCAATTAATTAAGGAATAATTGATTATAAGATTGTATTAATATTGTGTGATTGAATTTATATAATGTTTAGTAAGATGAGGGGTGTGCATAATTGTTATTTCTTTGATTCGAGAAGTTTGAACTAATTTAAGAGGTTTTCAGAATCCTTTTAAGGGTGCAAATAGTAAACTAACCTTTTCTCATTTCTTCTTTATTCTTCCTCCTTCAATTCTCTCATTCTCCACCACTGTTTCACCTGTCTCTTACCCTCCTTACATAGTCAATGAAAAGTTGATGGAATCCAACACAATCTCTTCCTTTGCTCTTGATTTCGAGTGTTGATTATCATATGTATGCATGATCTTAATTCTTCGAACCTTTTACCGTTCATTTTTGGTTCAATCATTCTCATGGGAAGGAAATCTCTTTGAAATCCCATTTTCTTAGATTCTTTTATGGTTTTGAGATTTTGTTAGGTTTTGAGTGATTCATACAAATAAAATTATCTTTATTCTCCAAATTCAGGTTTTAAAGGGTGAAATAACTGAGGGGAGTTTAATCTTTGTTAAACTCTAAAGAATTTGGATTTGATGAGATAAAAATGTTTGTGTGCGTCTGATTTGAGATCAAACATAGATTTGCATTTGAAATGTTTTGATGTTTACTGAATTATGCTTGTTTTATGAATTGAGTATTTAGAGATAAAAGAATGATCTGATGAATGGATATATGTTATGCAATTTGTGGATTGATGAGAATGATGATTATTTGATTATTGATGGATTGTGATGTGAGCTGTTACGATGAGGTAACTGAGCCCTTGCTATGATACATTGAATTAGGGATATAACGAATAAGTTTAAGTGATCCTAGTGCTAATGTCCAATTAGGACAATAATACACATGTGTTAAGGTCTGGTTAAGGCAACGATACACCAATAGGATATACTCAAACAGCAACAAGGTGTTAATATGGGTCAGGTAGACACTAGACATTAGTTCAGAGTCAACTAAGGGTTAGAATTTGGTATATTGGACGTTAGACATCAATTAGGAGTATCAGATTAACATGTTTAGACTTTGGTTGGTTGTCAGAATTTGGGTTAGGTAGACATTAGACCTCAATTTTGGAAAGTCTGATAGACCACCTTGGTATCCAAATTCAATGTATGTATTTTCTAGAAAACATCGAGTCTTATGACTAAGTGGTATTGATTACTTATGTTTAGAGGAAACATATGTGTGAATGTTTGTTTAATAATGCTATAGAATGAGTGTAGATGTTGAAATGCCTTTTTTTAATGCTTAAGTGGATTTATGATATATTAAGTTCACCCTTTCTTATATGTGTTTCTATATAATTGTATGATCGTGCCTTGCACTAAAACAGATACCAGTACTAGAGCTGAAGGTCAAGGATTACAAGACTGAAGATAATAGCCTAGCTCTAACAATGAATCTCATAATCTGTTTCTATTTTTAAATAGCTTATGACATGTAAATTATGGTTTGATTTATAATGTAACATAACTCATTAAACTTGATGTGTTGGATTTGTAGAAATGAGAATAGAAAATAGACTTATAATATATGTGAGTATGCAAGTGGTAGATGTAAATGGTCAGTGTTTAAATGTTATTGATAGTTGAGATGCTTGTTCTGGGCTTGGAGTGGCAAAGGATTATGCAGTAAAGGTTCCACAGTTTTGTAGGGTCTTGTTGGGCGACATGTCTCATTCAGCAAAAAAGTTGCCTCTATTAGGGAATTTTGTGGCTTTGTGCCTAACAAACTGTTTTTCCTAACAAAAAGTATTCTCTGTTAAGAATTTAATAGGTTTTTTGTGTCATAATCCACTCTAAGTCGTGACTATCGCACAAATTACCTCTTAATAGTTTGGTTAACCTGAAATTTAAATCTTAATAAATCAATTGACAAAATTTGAAATTACAAAAAAAAAATAAAAATTGACAAAGTCTTTCCTAAAAATAAGATACACCATAATTCTGGTAACTTGTAAAAGAAAACATTGCATTTATTTACATATTCAATTCAATAGTAAAATGATAGGATCTCCCATCATAACATAGTTATCATTCATAGATTCTTAAAATATAAAAATTTACAACATGTACAAATTATAAACCAATATTCAAAAAAAAAAATAAAAAATATATATATATATATATATATAAAGATTCCATCATCTATCTTTAGTCCTATCATTAGCTTTGACTTTACATATAATACCATTGTAGCTGCATAACTAGAGTTACCAAAATACGCTCTCCATTATGTCAATGGAGGCCTACCAAAAGGTTGTACAAAACCTGGATAAGATAGCAAATTTCAGGAAGTTTGTTACTTAAACACTTCTGTGTCTGAGGGAAAGGAAGAAATGAGGGGGGGAGGGTAAGTCATAAGGACTTAGTGAGAACATAGAATACAAAGTGAACAACAAGGAGAAACAAATATAGTACGAGTATTTTTCATTCAAAAATAATGAATTACAGTGATAATAAATAAATAAAATATATAATGCATCTCATTTTCCAAAACTATTACTCTCTTGAAATCTAAAAATATAATACATAAATTTCAAATAACTAATAATGCATATTATCTCTTTGTTGTGGTGAACAAATTTATACCACATTATCTCTTTGTTGTGGTGAACACAATTATACCACATTATCTCTTCGTTGTGGTGAACGAAAATACACCACATTATCTCTTTGTTTTGGTGAACGGAAATATAACACTTATCTCTTCATTGTGGTGAACAAATTTATATAGAATTATCAAAACTACTAAAATATTCATCAAATCACCAAGTGTAACAAATAATCAAGGCAAACTACATAAATTTAAATATCATTCATCATTCTTAGTTACTAATAGAAGTCAAAATAATCAAAATAACTTATTTAATAATTACTTGCTTCTCCAAAAAGATTAATTCAAGTATGCCACTGGGTAGAATAGTTACTCACACAAAGAGAGAACTCAATCAAGCCTTCCAACATTGTTAGTGGGAGAAACCATAGTATTTTCCAAGGAATCTATACATGAAAAGCAAAATATTGATAAGTTAGATAAATTCCCCCAAATTGAAATATCTAGGGTTCGAGAGAGAAGCACCATAGTCTTAATAATTGAATTCCTTACATCTAATACATAGATCATAAATAATCTATGGTGTAAAATTACTTATTTACCTCAAAAGATTAAAGATGTACCTCAAATAGATCAAATAGAGAACTCTAAAAGAGATGATAATGGTTTTCTCCATCTCAAATCACTTTCCCCATGATTATAGAGCTCCAAAGAGGTAGAAATTTGATGGATTTTGATTATTGGAGAGAAATAGATGAGATAGAAATTAAGGTTGCAAAGCTGAGAAAGGAGAAGATAAAGAATAAGGGGACGCAAGGGTCTCATGTATTAAAGAAAAGAAATAGGGATGTGAAAGATATTTTTTATATAAATATAAAACCACAGTTTAAATAAAACTATGTGTTTCATTTCGCCTAATGACGTATCTTGTGAGCGAAGTTCCTTTATTGGAACAGTTCAATTCAGGTATCTCATTGAGTGACCATTGTCACTGGGCAAGAACTCTTGCTCATCGCTAGACAACTTATTCTTTTAACAAGAGTATGCAATGTGTGTATTAAGTTACTATTTGTTATGTTTTTGTATTAAATGAATGTATTAACTCAAAGAAAGATATTAATTTTGTATTGTAAATGATTATGTTGATGAACAATAACATAGATAATATTAGTGTTTATTTAAGATGTTACAAAATGAATGATGAGGATGAAAAAGTAAGTCAGTTATATTTTCACTTACTCTAAGAGTAAATATAGAAACTTACTCTTCATCTTCATCCTTCCTATTCGTGTTTTAAAAATCTAATGTTGTAACATGACTGAAAATGAATAGTGAAGATGAAGAGTAAATCCTCATCTCCAAGATGATAATTTAAAATTTAAACATAGGTAGATGACTTCCATGCTATAGATATTTTATTATGTGTGTTTTCTTTTGGTTCTTGATAATTGGAATTCTCTTATGTGATTTAATTTTTTGACTCAGGTTTGTGTGAAGGATTTATGAAATTATAATATTTGCATAATGTAATTCTAATGGGGATAAAACTTAAAATACCTCCATCTAGGATGAGGATGACATATGAAATTGTTGTTAATATGACTTATGTTTGGTTGATGTAATATTTTTTTTTGAAAAATTATTGTGATAATTGTTTGGGATATCTCTATTTTATAACGAGGATGAAACTTGAGATACTTAGGATGAGAATGACATATAAGGTACCTCCATTTGATATGGGGGATGAAATTGAAATTTTAGATACCTTTGTCTAAGATTGAGAAGAGATTTGAATACCTCAATAAAAAATATGAGAAAGACAATGAGATGTTATTGTATAAAATATGAGTTCATAAACCTTTTTACAAATCTACTTTGTAAATATCATATACTAGTTCTAGAAACTGAAAATTGAGTGACATTAAGTAATAATGAGAATTACTATATTGTTTTTGTGAATTTTTGTACATGAGCTGGGGTGTTAACTATGAAAAAATTTTACTCAGGAATGCTTTATGATTAATTACACTTTTATTTTTTGAGTATAAATATTGTTATTTCTTAAATGGTGGGTGATTGAAATATTTTGATTACTATGTCAATATAAAAAAAATACTATTTATGATTTTAAAATATTGTTTTCAACGAGTAAATATGAGCTTGAACTAGGATGAACAATTTGGTTTATTATTTAAATTTGTTTGTATTCACTTAAGGTTCTTAATTATATAATTAATATATTGATGTACAAAATTGGTTAAATTATAATTTGTGTTTCTGAATCTCTCTATTTTTAATTTCTCAATTTTGTATTTCTATTTTATAATTTGATGACATTTGTACTATTCTTTAAAAGATAGTCATTAATGGTTAAACTACTAAGGTTGGCATTCTACATGACTAGATTAAATAACTTCTTATGTGGACACATAGGTAAAAAACCTAAAACTTTTAGTTTTAAAGGGAAAAAGTAGAGTCAAAAGTCTAATTCTAGAAAAAAAAAATTTTTTTCTCCTATTTTTATGCAAAAAATGCGTTTTTTACCCATGTGTAACATGAGAAGTCATTTAATCAAGCTGTGTAGGAAGTCAATGTTAATAGTTTAACGGTCAACGACTATCATCTAATAGATGTTCAAATGTCATCAAATTATACAATGGAAGGACAAAATGTGAATAATTAAATACAATTGAATAAATTGAAGGGCACAAATTATAATTTAGTCTATAAAATTATAATTTTATAAATTCAACATGATTAAGATACTATTGAAATTTAGTTATATTTTGTAACGAAGGGTGTTACAACCTTAGAAAATGAATTAAAAGAATGAAAAATAAGTCTATTATACTTATTTTTTTAGTAATGAGATGCATTTTCATATACACACGGAGAGATAAAATTACACCAAATGTTACACTATTCAATAACTTTTAAGAGAATAATTTTATCTCAAAACTTACTATTGGATTGCAAGTTTATTTCACATTTACCTTTTTTCATAAAAATTAAACATTAATAAGAAGGTATCATAGATCATATTTAATATATTTTGAGAAGTATATAACATGTACATTTTGATTAACATGAATGAGTCAACAAATAATTTTTAATTAGTATAATTTTGTAGATATAATTGATATGAAATTAAATTTCAATTAAATGAAATTTTTAAGATAAATGATGCAATTAAAAATTATACTTGATATACATTAGAGTGGTTTAATTTCATCATCCATATATATTCAATGAATTGTGATATTTATATTATAATTATGTTTATTTATATAAAATTTTTTCTATGTAAAGTTTACAAAAAAGTAAAAGGTGTTTTAAAAAAATTTGATTAATATGTATGAAAAGCGTAAAAAGTTTGACTGATTTAATTTTAAGTCTTCGTTTATAATAAGAAGTAAGTTTGTTGACTTTATCAATTAATACTTTAAAGTCACATAAATAAAAGAGTTGTAATTAAACATAAGTGAAAAACTCTTTTATACTGTGTGTATACTAATTAAACTCTTAAAAAAATTACTGACATTCTAATTAATTAAATAAACATCTTTTATAAGGTTGTTAGATTATTCATGTGATGTCGTGGTTCATAGCCCTATTGCACCTTTTTAAATCACTTTTAATTGTTTAATTATTTTACTACTTAATGATTAGAATATTAAAACAAATGCCTTAATGTATATCTTGTTATTTACATGACCTTGAAGTTGAACGTTGATGGTAATTCTTATACGTACAAATTACATGACAAATGGTGTTTCCAACAAGAAACAGTAAGTTCCTGGTAAGAAGTACGAACCCCCTTTTAAAAGGGAAAACATTAACTAAAATTACAACTTCTTTCATAAAAGATTCATTTTTTAAATCAGTTCTTTTAATTTTCAAGTATTTATTCAAAATTTAAAATAACAAAAAATATAAAGTTTGATCAAAATAAAAAATATAAAGTTTGATCAAAATAAAAAAAATGTTTTGAATGTTTTCTTACGAAATCAACTGCTATTTTGAAAATAATTTTTACACTTATAAGAAATAAAATAAATAGTGTTTTTTCTTTGAAATGTCTACGTTATTACATATATTAATCTTAATATAACTTATCCATGTTTATTTACTAATAAAAATAAAACAATAAATAGACATATAGCTAGCGCCACAGAAAACAAAATACAGAGGTCTCTTCCTAAAGCCTAAAGGCTGAACAAAAGAGCGAAACTAACTGGGCGCAAGAAGGAGCCAAGCCAAGAGAGACATCGAACACAAGACAAGAGAACACAACACAACACAAGACAACACAAGCGGTAGTTTCCGATTCCTAAAGAATTTCGAAAGTACGAGGGTGATGTTGAAATGGAGCCAAACGAGGAGAACGGAGGCACCACCAGCAGGCAGGAACAGGAAGAGGCATTGGTCGCTTTGATCGAACACCGAACACACGAAGTCAATAACCTTCGTCACCGCATCGCTTATTATAAAACCCAGGTTTCACTCTTTTCTTTCCTCGTTTCGTCACTCCCTATGCCTCTCTCTATTTAGGTTTCTTTTCTCTGTTACACTTACCAACTCTTCAACCCCCCCAACATCAACATACCCTCTTCCTTCAACTTTAACTACTTTTTTCCTTCCTCCAAACAATCTACTTCTTTCTGTCTAATGTTGTTTCTATGCCATTGTTAAACCTAGCTACTCTTCTCTGTTGGATGAACTTTACATTGGTTTTAACAAAACGGTTCACAAATGCCATTTTGGCCTCAATGTCAAGGTTCTGGGAGTTTTTGCAACCCTATGGCGACTGCAATGTCGTAAACCGTGACAGTGACGACAAATTGTATTTAAAATCTTTTTCATTGCTTACTATTATTTTCCTTGTAAGAGGTGAACGTGAACCTTTAAGTTTGCTTCTACTAACTTCTTCCGTGTGCAGTTATTGTAATTTTGTAGTGACTTGGTTCCAAAAAGGATCTGGCAATTGCTTATTCACGTTTTTCAATGTGATTGCATTGCAAATTTGTTTTCAATTTTTCTTTGGAGATTGTATTTTGGAGCCCTTTTATAAAACACTGTAATATGCATTAGAGCCCTAGTTATGAACCTCGATGAATTTCATCATTCGTAGAATAGTACCTTGCTTCTTCCTAGTTGTTGGTGTTCCTGTGATAAATTTTTATGTATTTGTTTTTGCTGTATTTTTTCTGAATGAAATCTTTGATGGATAATTATAAGCTGATTTTAAGTTTGGTAAATATGTGCAGCTTAGTGAAGCAGAGAAAAGGTTACAAGATTCTGAAACCAAATTGGCTCGCCTTCGAGGTTCCACTAATGCGGTGTCATCTAGAAGTACCTTAGATGATGAAGTCAAAACTGTGAAGATAGAGCGCAGATCAAACAGTCCCATTGATAGAAATGAAGGTTCAACCAAAAACCGACATCAATCTAAACCAGAACTTCTTATTCCTTCAGTGAATCCAAAAATTTCACAACCTGTGTTGTTGCCTAAGTCTTCTTTAAAAGCTTCAATAAGTTCCAGTTCTGAAGCCACTCCTGGAGGCAATAATTCTCCAATCACAGGTGGTAGTTCTAGGGGAAAATCTGACAAGTCTCATAGTCATATACTTTCTTCCGAGCAGCTAAAAACTGAAATTAAGGACAAAGGGACAAAAAGGAAATTTGGTAAGAGATTCATCTCTAGGATAGCTTTCATTGATTTTATGTAGGTTTGGCTAATCCGTTTATCATATCTAAGGTCATGAGCTGTCTGGCTTTATTGTCAGTTATTGGCTTATTGTTGTCCTTCTCATTTCAAGAATCAAGACTGCTATTGGTTGTAATTAAGCTTCATAATATTTCTCTATTCTTTCCAGAACAAAAAGAACACAAGGAATTGATTCCTTTAATATGCAAGAGTTCTTCACCAAGCTTGGTACAATGTCAAACAAGCATTCACATCTCAAGTCAACACAAGAGGAAATTGCGGAGTATTGCTCTGTGTCCTGTGAACGATCAGCTTTTTGTTACCAGGTAATAGAATCATTTTATTTTTTCAAAAGAAAACTTGCTTTTAGCAATATTTTAAAAACCACATCTCGAGTTTTTGGTCACAGTAGGTATGGGGTCAATTGCTATCAACTGGTACCCTAAATTGTTAAATTGCAATATGATGGATCACTAACTAGGCCTATAAGTTATTATCTTAGGGAATGGGTCAATTTAAAACTGGCACATGCCATGGGGCCTTCCAGCATGGGATTTCAATTTCGAAAAATGAAATCTATAATTGTAAATAGTAGCAAAGGTAATGAAGAAGCCTTATGTTTAGAAGATGATGATTGATGGTTCCTGTCTAGAAAACATGTATTTGACTTTTGTTGGTACTGTGATAAGGACTTGGGTATTATAGGGTGCCTAAGTCCTGCATCAAGTAGTATAGGATGCTCGGTGGACTTTTGTTGGTTCTCCCCCTTAATAGATAGTTTTTAAGGGTGGGTTTCCCAAGTGTTTGGGTTCTTATCAATCGGTATCAAAACTAGTTGTTGGCGCCTTGGAAAGTGTTACTTGCGGAGGGACTTATGGGGTGCCTAAGTTTCACATCAAGTAGTATGTGGTACTCAGTGGAGTATTTAAATGCTCAGTTCTCCTCCTTAACAAGTAACTTTCAAGGGGGTGGGCTCTCCAAGTGCTTAGGTGCTTATCATATTTACTTGTAGTTTTTGTTTAAAACACCTATGGCTTTCTTTTATTATGAATAAATGTCATGAATTGAGTAGTTTTTACCATTTTTGATAATTCATGTGTATTTAGTATAATTATTATAAACTATATAAATTAATTCAGAATAGTGGCTATCTCACTGGTGTTTTTTGGAAACAACTGCTATGCACCACTATCTAGGATTTAAAACTGTGGTAAAAGGCTGTTCTTGTCTTTTGCTGACATAATCTTTGGTGGTTCAAGACAAGAACTCTTATTTAATTGTTTGATATCTATATCTATATAAATTTAGTGACACTGTAACTTGAGTCAATTTGTCATATTCAGTTTGGATTTCTCTCTTACGTAAATCTAAGATATGTTCCTGGTAATACAACATTGATATATTATTTTGAGCCTGACTCATGCTGCCTTTCGGGAATTCATGCAGTGCTCTGGATGGAGTGGTCAACTTGTGGCAAGTTCAGGCTAAGGGGTATGCCCTAATTTTTCTTTCTGGTGACACTTTGTGAAGTTTCTAGTTTATATTTTGTGATGATGTTTTTGATAAATAAACAGTCTTAAACACAACGTAATATTTAAAAGGTGGAGTTTGCCTAATACTTATCTGGTTCTTGAACAAGCATAAATCTAACTTTGCTCCCTATGGTGGATCGTTCAATTTACCGACTGTCTATTATCTTTATCAGGCTTCTACTAAAGTTTTTGGAATAGAAACTTTATGACTTTGAACTTCAAAATATTTCTTAAATTTATCATTTTCCTCTGTTATCTCTTGACTTTTTTTCTTCTCATTTCACTGTAAACTTTGACTATTATTCTTTCCTCTACCATTGGTGGCCTCTGCCTCAGTTTTTGTGATGTATAGGAGTGGAAAATGTGATACATGAACTTCAAATAAAGATGACCTAACCTTGTTGTCTAATTTTCATAATCTTTCTCCTCATATTTGATTTTGTAGAGCAGGAGCGTCTCGTCTTAGCACTACTGATTGTGCATCCCAAAAGCAGAGGAGATGGCCGGAAGATTTAGCTTGGCATCCAGAAGGAAACAGCCTATTTTCTGTATACAGTGCTGATGGTGGAGACTCTCAAGTATCGATAACAAATCTGAATAAAGGACAAGGGGTAAAGTTTTTGTCAAAAGTATCCTGGAGTAAAACTAAAACTGTGTTTAGATTTCTTATACTTTTTATTGCCATTGATATATGCAAAACTTGTATGTAACTGACAGGGAGAACGTGTAAAGTTCTTAGAGGACAAGCCTCATGTTAAGGGGATTATCAATGGCATTGTTTTTATGCCATGGGAAAATACTTGTTTTGTAACTGGTGGAAGTGATCATGCTGTTATACTTTGGAGTGAGCAGGAGGGTGAGAAGTGGAAGCCAAAGGCATTGCACAGGAATCTTCACTCATCTGCTGTCATGGGAGTTGCTGGTATGAAGCAGAAGCAGATGGTGTTGTCTGTTGGTGCAGACAAGAGAATATTTGGGTATGATGTTCGGGTAGGAAGAGCAGATTTCAAGCATCAAGTTGATAGTAAATGCATGAGTGTCCTGCCCAACCCATGTGACTTCAATTTATTCATGGTTCAAACAGGGTAAATTACAGTTGCTTTGAAGTTGACTTGGTTAAATGTGTTTCTTTAGTTTCCACCACAAGCTTAGCTATTGTACAGTCTATATAACATTCGTGAAATTTGTCTGTCTTGATTTTTGAGTCTTGAATGTTTGGATTCACGGAAAAATAATTATGTTCATTTGAAAACAGCAATATTGGACAAGTTTAATGGTTTTGCACTGAATATGTACAATAGTTTTGTGCTGTCATTTAATCACATGACAGTGTAAAATATGACTATTTCTCATGTAAGATATGGTCTGAAATTTAAACACGAGATGAAATTGCTTGCATTATTAATGTTTGCTAAAGTTCAATAAAACTATTTTCATTGTTATGTTGTCAGTCAGTGCATTTTATGGAAATGAGAACAAAAAGTAATGTGGTTTGGTTTCCTCTACCTGAAACTCCCACAATACTGCATTTGGTGTACGACCACTATTTGATATTGTGACCTTTTATATCTCTTAATCTGAAGCAATGAAATCTTTATGGAAGAGAAGTATTGTTACATAGCAGTGAAGATTTTTTTTGTGATTATAATGGTGCTCATCTTGACCTAAGGATTTGGTTCTATTCTTTTGAAATATGCTTGAAATATTAGGATGAGGTAAACTTTTATGCACTTCTATGAACAAAGATAAAATGTTAAGATAATTATTACCCCATAATTCAGCAGATGCATCTCAGGCCTTTTAATACGGAGAATGGTAAATCCACTCAAGGTTGAATGTGAGGACGAGACAATGAGTGCACATTTTTACTGTTCTAGTTAAAAGCTGGAAATTCCCTTCTGTCATTCATATTTCGGAATGTTTTAAAGTCATAAGCTACTTGACAATAGTTTTGATTGATATCTTGTACGATATTCCGTACAAGCATATGCCTTCAAGATGGGAACATAACAATACTTAGTTGATGTTTCTATATGAGACCGAGGTTTTCCTTCTGCTGTTCCAAGGTATTCTTTGTCTGCGTGTTGGTCTATACTAATATTAACTATTTTTCTTTCTATCAGGACCCATGAGAGGCAGCTTCGGTTGTTTGATATTAGATTGAGGAATACAGAACTTCATGCCTTTGGATGGAAGCAACAAAGCAGTGATTCTCAATCTGCTCTGATAAATCAGGCTTGGTCTCCAGATGGACTTTATATAACATCTGGCTCTGCCGATCCTGTTGTTCACATATTTGATATAAGGTATACTGCTCGCAAGCCTTCCCAATCTATAAGAGCACATCAGAAACGTGTCTTCAGAGCAATGTGGCTTCAATCTATTCCTCTGGTCATTTCCATATCATCTGATCTTAACATTGGACTGCACAAGGTTTACTCTTGAACCTCGTGCCAATGACTGTGAGATCACCCTTGCTTTCCATACTTTTTGTTGGTGCTCAGCATTTAGTTTCTATTTTCATTTGGGAATTTTAAGGAGATATTAGTTTTTTTATGATGTGTGGAATTTTTTGGCAACTTGCAACTACTAAACAGAGGAAATTATTTGAACAATACAGAAAATCAGAAAAAAATTTCAATATTGACTGAATTGGTTACCAGATCCATTCACCGATTTTATGGACAAATCAGCCCATTCGGCTTGGTTCTTACAACATACTTTTCAAATGCAATTTTATAAACCAAAAGTATTTGGTTAAAATGGTCCTAGAATAATTTTTAACTTAATTTAAAAACACTTACATTATATATATATATATATATATATATATATATATATATATATATATATATATAGTTTTGTGGTTTTGGTTTGTAGTTTTAAAACAACATATGCTTGTTGAATTTAGTAATACCATTCCCTCCTGGCACTAATATCATCATTAAATATTGTCACTATAATCGTTGATATCAACATCAAGTCATCGTACTCACAAACACAACCACTACACCACTGATCACCGTTGGACATATACTTAGGATGATAATAATTCTTATATTCATGGATACTAGCTAAACTTGTATTGATTTTTATAGGTATTATTCAATCTAACAAGTACAAATAAGAGTATTAGGCAACTCTTTAAATTGGTTATAGATACAAATATGAATATGTAACTACTCGTTTTGTACTTGTATTTCGTTACAATTATAATAATTATATAATAAAATTAAAGTTACATATTTAACTGAAAAAATAATTCTTAAATTTTTATTTTTAATTCTTGTATTTATTATGTTTTATACATTGTTTAAATTAAAATATAATTAATTATTTAATATAACTTATTTAATTATATATAAGTAAATTAAAAATATAAAAAAACAATATAACAGATTATTCACATAAATTAATTGAGTAGTTTGTTCAGAGGTACACAGACATAAAAAGAATTTCGATAAGTGCAGTGTTATTGTCAAAAGAATATGGTCACATTGGAAACAAATCAAGCATCCCGATAAGTAGTGCAGTGTTATTGTCAAAAGAATATTGTCGCATCGGAAACAAATCAAGCATCCACATGTACTCATCTGGTTAAAAGATATGTTGCACACAGCGAAGGTGAAACATGACAATCATCTTAGATAAACAATTTGGAGTTTTTCAAGCTTATAAATACCAGGCATGATATTTTTATCTTCATTCTCACTTTTAAAATTCATCCTTATCTCTATCCTATATCCAATGGATATGACATTTATGTTCCTATCTTCATTGGATATCTCGTATCCGTCTATATTCACAAGAAAAAAATATAATAATATTTTAATAAAAAATAATTTATTAATTTAAAAGTTATCTTATAAACATAAAATTTGTAATTTATTAATTAAATGTCAAATATTTCTTTTTTTTTTTTTAAGTTAGATGAATATTTGGCCATTAAAATAAAAGTGAAGTGGTACGAGAACTAGTATGGGAATGAAGTGAGTATGTATATCTATATTCCGACTTAACAAATAAGATATTTGCCTACCTTGTATAGTGGTGACATATCATTAACTAATGCATACTCCATTCCTTTATGGTAATTCAATATTAGAACACTTACACCTTAATCACTTCTAATGCTATCATGAGAACTACCCATGGTGAAGCCTTCATACACATATGTCATCTTGGTTTTTATATAACAAAAATAAAAACAACAAAAACGCATATATAATTATCTAAAGGAATCAGATTAACAATAGTAACTTGGTACAAAATGTAATGTGTCACATAACTTTAACATTTTCAATGAGAACAAACAAGAGCAACAAAGAAATAGATACAATGACAATGTACAAAGTCATAGGAGCAAGAACTACTAACTTGAAATAGAGGCAAAGCAGTGCAGCCTCTGGGAAGGTAAATGCAGGTGAGTGAATCAAAAGTCATGTGCATCAAGACTCCAAAAGTAAAACCAAGATGTTTAACCGGAAGGAAGCGACACAACCTAGCGAAACGCGTAAAGAGTGAAGAATAAATGTGATTGTACATGTAACTACTAACCTTCTAAGTGTGTTTTTCAATTTTTTATATAACTTTTAAAAATGTTATGTGAGGTGACAAAAAAAAAATGATTAGTTGGTTGCGTAAAAAGTCTTTTATATTTACAGGACATTATTCTCTAAATTATTGATGATTTTAATTTTTTATTTTTTAATGGTGCTATTTTTAAAAAGTCACAATTTTCCTGTAAAAAAAAACAGAATTTTATTTTTTTAATCATTTTAGTATTTATAATTTTAAAAAAGTTATCATTTTAGCCTCATTTGTGGTTACTAAAATAACGATTTCTCTAGAAAAAGACTACAATATATTTTTAAAAAATAAAAAACTAAAATCATCCCTTTTTTAAAAAATAAAAGGATGAAAATTACAATTTTAATAAAGAAAGAGTCATAGAAGAAAGGGGTAGCGAGACTACCCACTGTTACTGTTACTGCAAGTGTAAGGTACTTTTACTCCATTCCCATACTATTCTACTTCCCCTGGCTTTCTGGGTTTCCTTTTTATGTAAGTAACTACCCTTATTCTCTCTTTTTTCACTGTCCAAAACTTACATGAAAAATGCCATATTCATTTTCTTTTTGTTTTTCTTTGGATGTTCGTTATTCACTGTACTTGCATTTTTTTTTTTTGTAATACCTATGTTTGCTGCGTTTTGTTTATTTGGAAGATTTAATGTTTTAGGTAATGGTTGATTTTGAAATTCACATCAGGGTCTGTTATTTACATCTTCTTTTGTTACCGATGAGACACACACACAAAAAAAAAAAAAAAAAAAAAATCACATCTTTGCAAAGTAATGAGCCTAAAGAGGGTTCACTTTTACGTCTAGGATCATTAGAGGATTGTCATGACAGGCATATTACGTGTTTGGGTTTGTGTTCCAGATAAATTATGTTACCTTCAATTGTTAGAGAGAGCCACAGAGGGAAAGGAAAGAAGAGAAAATTGAATGAAAGTATTGATACAAAGAAAGTTCTTGGTTGGTTCTTGGTATACTTCAACTGATTAATTTTCCTCCTTCTGTTGCCCCTTGTTTGTACCTCTTTTAATTTTTCCTGTGCATCATTTAGTGATTTGAATTGATAACTTATGCAGTGGTTCTATGGAAACTGAAGGGGAGGGTGTGGACATTCTGGAAAAGCTTTCTGGCTTTATTTTCATGTGTAATACAATCACAAAACCGGAGTGCTATCGGTACCGAGTTTTTGGACTTCCTGCTGGGAAAAAGGATGTTGTAGAGAAAATCAATCCTGATGCATACCTTTTTCTGTTTGACACTGATGTCAAGCTTCTGTATGGTATATATATGGCAACCTCGACCGGGAAACTAAATATAGAACCACTAGCATTTGGTCAGAAATTCCCTGCTCAGGTGAGCCTTTACATTGTCTATGATGCAGTCTCTAAGCTAAATAGACTTCACCAGGACACACACACAAAGAAACCTGACCACTTTGTAAAAATGATATCTTCAGTCGTGATTGGTAGTTTGTGGAAATATTGGTAGCATCACCCTATGATGTTTCCCGTAAATAGCAAGAAGCAAAATAGTTATTTTCTACCAAACTATCCACTCTTTGACAGTTTTAGCATTTGCTGACTATTATACAAGTTCCTTTTTCTTTAGTCCTTTGGCTATTTATTAAATTAGCAATGTTGAATTTTTTATGCTTCAAGAGATATAACTTACCTAGTGGATGTTAATTTCTTAATTTGTTCGAGGAGGTGGATAAATATGGGGTATATAATTGATTCTGAATCGTTCTGCTGCATTTGAAAATCATATTTATCACCATTGACTCTGTTGGAAATATTTTGTTAAATAAAATAGACAAATAGTAGAACTTGCAGAGAAAATAGAAACATTAAAATCGGAGGAAAATAGTGATTAAAATTCATGAAATCAATTTGAAATTCCTAAACAAACTTATCTATCACCATATTCGTTAGAGATTTAAATTAACTAACTGAAACAAAATAGAAAAAATGAGGGGCTGTTTAGTTGCATTATTGTAGTTTTAGGAGTAGAGCAGTGAACCTTAATATCTTGATTATTTTGAGCTTTTCACCACTATTTTCTTTTTTATGCTAACATTGTATTTTTGGCTGGTTGTTTTATTGTTTTTCTAATTTTCCGCTGTTTTGGTCATAGTTTATTAATTTCATAAGTCATGTAGCTACTTGAGGCTTTAAGTTTTTTGGCATGAGACCAGCAGGTGCGTCTGATAACTCACTGTAGACTGTACTTAAAATTGCACTGTGACATAAAATGCACCACACTATTGATTGATTCTTTGTTTTTCTTTCCCATTTGCCTGCTTTCATTTTTTAATTTTGTTCAGGTGAAATTCAAAATTTACAAAGACTGTTTGTTTACCCTTGCCAGAGAATTGCTTTAAGCATGCCATTCAAGATAATTACCAGAAAGGCTCCAACAAATTTAATCCTGAACTCAATATTAGACAAGTATGTTTCACTTTGCTCTCTCGCAAATTGATTTTATTACAATTATCTGTCTTTTCTTTTCCTTCTTTGCCTCTTCATTTTGCGTGTAAGAAACTTATGAATACTACATTTTTTATTGGAATTTATTGTTATGTTGCAGGTAAGAAGTCTAATAGAATTGTTTCGGCCATTGAATGTATTGCCAACTGCACCAACACATCCTTTTTTGAAGAAACCAATGAACAATGTTTATCATCAGATATCAGGGTCACCCCTTTCTCAGGATGCATTTTTGTCTAAGATGTCACCTAATCAAACTCCAAGGCTGTTAAACTATAAGCATGTAAATGAACTCGAGAAGCCTACTGGTTGTGTCTATCCAGTTCATAATGTTATGCCTAATTCAGCTGCAGCACAGCCTCTGCCATCCCAAGCTTCAGGGAATCAGCTATATTACCCTGCCACACTTACTCTGGAGGGTACTTATGCACCTGGGATGGGCAGCGGTCATACTAAACCAGTACCGGATCCTCAATATTCACATCAGACTTTCCTTAACTCACAACCTGAATTTCATTCTTCCCTGGTGAACAAGCGCAGTGGTCATGTTCCGACATTGCAAGACATTCAGCATGCATCTTGCAATATTGTACATCCACAAAATGAGTTTCATTCTTCACTAATGACTATGGGTGGTAGTCATACTCAACCCCTCCAAGATCCTCAATATCCTTATCAGAGTATCCCAAACCCCCAATCGCTGCAAGATCCTCAATATCCATACCACAGTATACCAAACCCACAGCATGATTTTCATTCCACAGTGACAGATGCGGGCAGCAGTCATCCCCAGTTCTCACGTGGTTCTCATTATACACACCAGAATATCCTAAACTTGCAACCTAACACTTATTCCACCTTGGCGAATACACTCAGTGGTTATGCTCTATCATTGCCAGGTCCTCGACATACATATCAGAATGCCCAAAATCCTCAACCTGGTTTCAGTTATTCAGTGATGAATATGGGCCACACCAACGTCACTAGGCAATCACATACTGTGTCATCATTTTATCATCCATGCAGTCCTCAAGAAGTTGCATCCTCCACGTATTCATCTCAAGGGTACTTTTCAACTTCATTCTAGACATTTAATTTAATTCAGCAACCTTTTTTAGCAGAAGGATATTTATTCGGGATCCGTATTCCATGCTGTCACTTTATGAATGTAGAACATGCTGTCACAATTTAAAGGTTAAAATTTTTAATATTTTATATTTTTTATTATAAAATTTATTATTGTGTTTGAGATTGTATCACACGTAAATGACTGACAAATCCATTTCCATTTATTACTCCCTCTTGTCCTTTTTATAAAACATAGTTCTGAAAGAAATTATTTGTCTTTTTAATAAGACATTTTACAATCATTATGCTACATTAATTCTTGTTTTCCTTATTTGTCCCTAATAAAGATATTAAATATTTGTGTTTTTAAAAGAATTTGAAAAGTCGTTTGTATATTTCTTAAATTATCAAATATTGTTATTTTTAAAGAGCATTAAGTGAGGGTATAATGGGTAATATTTTTTAAAAATCCACAAAATGAATTAATCTCACTACTTTTATTGATATGTGTGATTTATGTTTAAAGTGTCTTAAAAAAGGATTAGAGGGAGTAATTTTCATAACTACAACGAAGAGATAATTCACTGATTGAAGCTGTGATGAGCATTCTAGAGGAAAAAGCTTTGCTCCATTATATATTTTAAGAGATAGTTATTTGAACATGTATTCTTAAACACAGGCTTGTTAATATTAAATAAATTTTGTCAATATCTAAAGCTGTTGTCACCCAGGTCCGGAGCTATACAAGGGGAGATACCAAGTGGTCAACAAACTGGAATGGGAAGTGCATATTATGAGTCATATCTGCAGCCACAGAGGAATACTTCTACACAAGAGAATGTTGCTAACCACATGTACTCAGCAAATACAATTTCTTAGTGCTTAATCACATTTTCCTCTTAAGTATTTCAATATGCTACATTTTGTATATACAAATCAACATATACACTGTTTAATCACTGAAGTTTAGTTACTGCTTTTTTACCAAAGGGATGACCCATTAAGAAAGGAGTAAACTCTCCAAGGGATAATTACTTTTGTGAATTTGCCCAACTCAGTCATCATGAACAACAACCCCGGCGCCAACACCAACTCTTTTTCCATCACGCTTCACTCTTCAGAGGAAACGGAAATATGAGGACCCTACGCCGTCGTTTCAGCTTCCCACCACCCAGGCCAGTTATCGGAAGTATGAAATTAATTCAAAACTCCGTTCCTCTCTGCCTGTACTATAATTAGACCTTTAAAATGAAACGGCTTTGACTCGTGTAGGGGTAGAGCCGAATACATATATAAATGACTCGTAAAAAAATTCATCAAGTCCTGGGGGTTAGGACTTATCCACGAACCCCAAAAATTACATCTTTTTCTTTTCAATCATCTAAATTTTAAATTGGTATATCATTATTAAAAAAAAAATAAAGAGCAGTTGATATTTTAAAGTAAAATTTATTAACGACAGTTGAAATTCATCAGTTGTTTGTTTGCCAAAATCATATTTTTATGTAGTAATAATATGTTACTTTTTCTCTGTTTTGCCTGAAAAAAAATCTTTATATTTTCTTGAAAAAGTTTATTAAATAACCAGTCTAATTGTAATTGGTGTAGGCCTAATTGAAAACAAAGTTAAAAATTTGAACCAATAAGTATGACATACATTACGTTTGTTCACATGGATATGACACAATTTAAAGATTTGGGAGGTTTCAAGAAGAGAAATGGAACATGTTACGAAGGAAAATGATAAATGTACCTCTAAACGATATACTCAAAACTATTTTTAAATACAAAATTCTGTTTAAATGAGTTAAATTAATATTAATTCTAATATTAATTAAACTAAAAGAAATTAAAAAAATAAAGGAATGTTCTTAATGTGTGAAGTCATAAAGGTATTTATCCTTGATCATGTGTACTTAAATTTAGTAATAGTGACATCTTAATATAAAAATGATAATTAGTTATGTAAGGGGCTAAATCCCTCTAGCCTTAACCTTAGCCCCCTTGAATTTGGGGGTTTGTGTGAGTTTGAGCTAAAAAGTCTCACTATTATGTGGATAAAAAAAATGAGGTTTTCATAAGTGGGTTGGGGTTGGCCCATGGGCTTGTGGTTTGTTTGTCAACCCTAAGCCTCTAACTATAAGGCTCCCATCCCATCTTAGTATTGAAGAAGACTGATTTTGAAACTTTGAATTATTTTTGGATGTTGAAAATTTTAATGTTTTAGGTTAGATATGGGAAACATGTTCATCTTTATAATGTTAGTCTTGAATTAATATTTCTCCAATTAAAAATATTTAAATTTTTTTAATTAATCAAATTAAATAAAGGAGAAAAAGGAGTTTTCTAGACTCACATTATTTGTTAAGAGACTTATTGTTCAATTCTTAACTATTGTTATTAATTGAAAGACCAACATGACGTTAGATAAATTTACGGACTACATTGCTGATATTTATTCATTTAGGTTTTGTTCGGTTGTATTTAAAAAGAAAGAAAGAAAATGTGATAAAAGAAAAGAATAAAAAAAGAGATGAAATAGAATGAAGAGAATTTAATATGAAAAAAGAAGGAAAATTGTAAATGAAAGTTATTACACTTATACACTTATTCATATATTTATTATCTATGTGAATAAAATAAGGATAATTTTGAGAAAATAAGAATGATTTATTATTAAATCATAACCTTCATTTATAATATTTGTGGTGGATTTTATTAATTAATAATTTAAAAAAATATAAATAAAAAATTAAAACTAAATATCATGGAAAAATTCTTTTACAGGATGTACACTAATTAAGCTCTAATTTTGAAAACATTAACCTTCTTTGCACTTTTTTACTTTTTATGTATATTTTAAGTAGAAAAAATAGATGAAACTCACTCATTATTGATATTTTTTCATTTTACTTTTTTTATACTTTAAAAAAATATTTTCTTTCTTCTTATTTTTTTAACACTAATAACTCTCCACTCTGTATCCAACGGACATAGCAAAGATAGCTACTCGGTTACACAAATGCTTTGAAAAAAAAAAAAAAGTCACGTAGACTCAATGGTAAACTAATAACCATAATGATTAACAGAGTAGTGAGATAATGCACTAGTGGTTTATAATTATGAAACTTGATTATGATTTTTTTTATACAATGATAATAATGAAAATCCAACCTAAGTTATCCTACGCGTATTTTAATTTCTCTTCATTAGGCCGATGACGAAAATAACTTTTTCTATTCAGCTTTTTTTAAAAGAAATCAAGCTGAATCTTTAAACAAATAACTATTGATATTTTCATTAAGTTCACAGTCATCAAACTAAAATATATATAGATAATATTAAAATAACAGTTTATGAAAATTAGGAATATAAAGATTTTTATTCTAATGGAATAACGCATTAGAGAATTAATTACTCGTAAAAGGAACGTTGAAACAAGTTTTTCTTCAAGGCATTAATAAGACTTGTCTATAGTCTTGGTTCTTCAAGACATGGTGCTGCTCAAGAATTACCAACTTAATTTCCTTTGGAGCATGTTTCATGGATATCCCCAATTAATAATATGTGTAAGTAAATATCCATTTTATATTATTTAAAAAATTAACTGACAGTTATTTTATAAATTAAAAGTTCACATTATGTAGACTATATTTATAAAATTTCACATTAATAGAAATTATTTAATATTTTATTAGTGTACATCATTATATATTTAAAATGTATAAACAAACGAAATAAACATATCAAATATGCATTGTCAGTTCAATTTTTTTTACATGACCAACTAATAAAAATTCATTATTAAAACTAGCGAAAACACAGGCCTACTGTGCATGCATGTCTGTTCGCATTTTTATTTTAATTTGGTATATTTAATTATGTACATTATATTAACTCTACCTGTAGTAGTATACAAAAGATTTTTACTATATACAAAAACAGATAATATATACAAAAAAAAAAATCTACTAATTATGTAATGTTAACATAATTTTGGAGTAATTAAAATTTCCTTTAATTGATTCAGTTAAAATGAATTTATAAATTTAATAATGTTTTAGTTAATTAAATTGCATAATTATAACCTCAAACATGAATACAAAAATACATGTAAAGATATATATGTACCTAAGTTTGAGACAACAAAATTTCTTTAAACACAACATTTTTTGTAAAGTTTCCATCTTCTTCATCAAGTTGTCCTTCTTTAATAAGGATTTTTGTGGTAGCTTGAGAAACACCTCTTGATAAAGCAACGTATAATTGACCATGACTGAAAATATGTCGTGGAAGATAAATTCCAACATTTGGTATGGTTTGTCCTTGCGATTTATTTATTGTAATCGTAAAACTCAATTTCACAGGAAATTGTTTTCTACTAAGCACAAAGGGAAGTCCTGAATTTTCTGTTGTCTTATGTTTTATTCTAGGCAATAAAGCTTTTTTCCCATTATGGTGGCTTGTTAGAATTTCGACATCCAACATGTTCCTAAAAAATCCTTGACACAATAATTTTGTTCCATTACATAGCCCTGATTTGGGATCTATGTTTCATAATAACATCAAGGGTGCACCATTTTTAACCTTTAAAACATGTGGAGGTAAACCACCTGGGGCTATAGTGTGCAAGAACTCTTGTTGATATAAGTTGTGTGTATCCCCTTCAACCTCATCAAATGATAACAACTCATGTTCTTCTCCTGGAAGTTGATTAATAATCATGTCATTAAGTAGTTGAACATCATCATTTTTCAGTGTTAGTATGACTCTTTGTACCATATAAGTTGCATCCCAGGTGTGTGATTCCAATTGGGGAAATGTTTCTTGTATAAGCTTTTGTATTGAACTTTCTTCTTCCCATGTTATTGCAAGTTGATGAGGAATTTTAACCATGTCATCATATTTGGTAGGCTCAGTACCATCTCCAATACGCATGAGATATTTAGCAATCGGGTCTTGTAATGATCACATGTTTTGCCATAAATGTAGGACTTTTGTGATAGCCCATAAAGGAGACTTGACAATACACGCTAAAATCATTTGTGCCCTAGAACCTTTTGGAACAACAGGAAGTACTTGTCGAAAGTTCCTTCCTAATATCATTACTTTCCCACCAAATAGAGAATTAAGATCCAAAAGATCCCTTAATGATTGATCTAATGCTTCTAAAGCATATCTATTAATTATAGGTGCTTCATCCCAAATTATTGTTGTTGTTTCTCTAATGAGCTTTGTAAGGTCTGATTGTCTATTTATTGAGCAAAAGGATGTTGGCTCTACATTGATAGGTATCTTAAATCGAGAATGTGCAATCCGACCATAAGGTAATAGTGTTGCAGCTATCCCAAATAAGGCAGTGGCTAACACAATTTTATGTTGACCCCTTAATTGTGCAATTAAAGCACGATAAAGAAATGTTTTACCCGTTCCACCTGCCCATCGACAAAAAATACTTGACTTTGTTTACGGTGGATAACATCCATAATGGCATTGAAAGCAATGGACTGATCATGATTTAACTTTTGTATAGAGTCTACATCTTCATTTGGCACTTGTATTACTAATTCTTCTTGTATAACTCGAAGAATTGCAGTATTTTCAGCATCTTCAAATGTTAACGATGGTAAATTAAAATTTGTGAGTTGTTTACCATGCTGAATCAAAAGGTCATTTAAATATCTGAGTAGCATATTAATCACATTTATGCTTACAGAAGTGCTTGTTGAAGGATAATCTTCTACCATGTGGGGATAAAACTCATTCCATAGGCTCCTAACATCAGTGGGTTCACAAAAAATTAGAATAGTGATAAATAACCTCCTTAAAGCGCAAGGCATTCATAAATGTGATGCTTCAACTAAGCATTCACGAATACTATTGTCAGTCTCTAAAAAGCCCCATTGCTCAGCTGATTTTTTGAATGTAGGAAAACATGTGTCATTTGCTGTGAGTAGGAATTCCCAACTGGTTGAACCTCTTAAATGAGATAGCAAAATACGCAAGTAGAATTTCTTGCCTTCTGAAGGAGATACTATATAAATACGACCAATAACTTTCATTTTTGACCTTTTTGGGTACCATTCCTTATCTCCTTTATGCCAACAATAATACTCTGGAATCTCTCTATGAAAATAACATCTAGCTCGTGGATCTCTACAATTCAAGGCAAAGAATTGTGTAAGCATTGTTTTGGAATTGTAATCATCATTTAATATATCAATTATATGCTGATGATTATAGAATCATACTTGATGGCGATTTGGTAAATGAATTTGTAATCTTTCAACACATGGATATAATCGATAAAAGGCAAATCTAATATCTTCCACAAAGCCTCAGGAGCACAAATCCATCTAGCATCAATGTATTGTTGAACCTCATCCAGAGTTGATCCCCTATGAACCTCCATTGCCACTCGATCAGGATCTTTGTAAACATACTTATACAAATATTTAATACTCTTGATGCTACTGCATACTTCAACATTTATATGACAATCCTATTTTAACAGTAACCAAGGATTATAAGGTACCATCCATCTATTATCGATAGTGACATTTCTATTAATAGATATTGGTTCATTGAAACGTCTTCTATACTATGGATATGTGTCATTATCTTGCCGTGTATCATCTAAGTATTGTTTTGGATATCTTTTCTTGCATTTACCATTCTTCATACATGGGGATCTAGGATTAGAAGTCCTGCAAGGTCCATGGATCATATGCTTTAGTACAACTGCATACAATTGTTGTTCTTCTTCAATCTTTGGTATTTCTGCCCTAACGATGTTATCATAATCTTCTGGGTCACGTAATTTGTCACTGCTTTCTAAGATTAATAGCATATGAACTTGTGGAAGACCTTGTTTTTGAAATTTGGTGACATACATGTAACTTTTAACCTTTCAAAGGACACCTTTATTAATGACATCCTCCTTCAACTGCTCAAATTTTGCTTTAAAAATTATTGCTGGCAAGTTTGGATGATCTTGCGGCGTTTGAAGATTGCCAACTTCTAATGATATTTCATTCCAAGAAGGATTACATGTCATTGTAAGGAAAATATCTGGTTTTCCATCATTAAGAACAATAGTCATACCATCCTCATAACGTTGTGTCAAGTCTCGACGACTGCCAATCAATGATGAAGGTAATATTGTTCTTTGCCCAACATTTTCTTTATAGAAAAACATGTGTTAGAATTGAATGTGATAATTTAACATTATGTTGTGAGAATGTATATCATAATAAATACCTGTAGTAGTTTCTCCTACGTGTAAAGCATCTTGCAAGCCTTGATACACTTCAGCACGAATATTATTTTGGTGAGTTCAAATCCACCTTAACCTCCCTGCTTCAATTTTAACATAGTTGTTTATAACATATTGTTGTAAGAGTCGTCCCGCTTGTAATAGTACATATTAATGATTAGGACATATCTACAATTAATCAAATAAAAAAATATTTATTATGATCGAAATTAATTTTATGAATAAACGGGTAAGATGTATAGTAGATACATTGAGATAAGTACCTGAAGCATGTAATTGTAATATTCTCAGCAAGAGATACTTTTACTATTATAGTTTTTTGTGTTAAGGTCCCAACCATACGTCCCAAAAGGTAACAACAAAGGATATTGTAGAGGGTCATAATATCCAACAGTTTCTTGAATCCTCATTAAATTTCCATCATGGCGTACAACATTGATATCTCGACCACGTGTCATTGATTCAACATCTCCACCGACAATAATTGTTGCAACTTGTGGTCTAGTTGGGAGATTATACTGTGGTTGATTAGCTGGACGTTCTTTTATAAGTAAACTACATTGATCGACATCTTCATGTAGTGCAAGTTGTCTAAATACATGCACAAATGAGTTGTATCGATGAAGTATTTGTTGCAACTTATAAGCCAATGGTTGATGAAGTTGGGGGTTTTCCAACATCCTATTTTGCAACTCATATTCTGCGTCATAGATATACAACTACAAGAAACGTGGCCTAGAACCCTCGTCTCGTATGTTATGATATATTGCACCTTGAGCACGAAAACTATATATCACGTCCAATTGCAACCATATTTTCATCAATAGGAAGTCCAAGTGATGAAACCCTTGATAAAAACCTAAGGAATTCTCAAAGAGAGGGGGAGGGACAGTAAAAGATAAATTCGGCCAACTAGGGTGTTTTCATTCAACAAAGTGTAAAAAATACTAGAGTGTGAAGGAGCACCTTTTTATAGAGGGAGCTAACCTCTTGGACAAGTCAAGAAGGAAAGGAAGGGCTAGGATTAAAAGGAGTCATCCAAGGGAGGAGGATTGAAGCCCAAAGTCCGATCAATCCACTCCTTTAGATGAGAATTGGTGCCCAAGCTACCTCATCTAAGGGCCAAGATTACTCCTTTATTAGTTTTGGGTTTTATTTAGGAAAAAAGGGTGTAGTTATCAAACTACCCCCTTATTTCCTAAATAAAGGCCCAAAAGCTAATCTTACTCATTTTTATTACTAAGACACCTCCTAAAAAATTAAATGGACTAAGACATGTCCATAATAAAATCCTAGGTTCCTAAAAGAAAAATTACATGTAAATAAGTCATGGCTTGAATAACTTGATGGTCATATGGAGGTGAGATCTTCCTCCATCTACTCTATCCATGTCTTCTTCTATTCTCTTAGCCATGGCCCTAGTGATAGGGCCCTTACTTGCGGAGCATATCATCTCCTCCCCCTTGGGAAGGATTTGACCTCAAATCTGATAGGTCCTCCTCTTCTTCATCAGTACCTACAAAAGGGATCAAATCACAAACATTAAAGGTAGTACTGACACCATAGTCTTCAGGGAGATCTAATATGTATGCATTGTTGTTCACTCTCTTTAGCACTTGCAAGGGACCAACTCCTCGGGGGCTAAGCTTGAACTTCCTTTAAGTAGGGAAACGATCTTTCCTCAAATGAAGTTATACCCTATCCCCTTCATTGAAGATAATTTCATTCCTTCCCCTATTGACTTTACTAGTATACTCCTTTGAATGATGTTCAATGTTGGCCTTTACCTTCTCATGTAATTTTTTAACAAAGTTCGCTCTTGCTATTCCTTCTTTGTGAATAGAAGAAGGGGATTGTAAGGGCAAGATATCAAGAGGAGTGAAGGGGTTAAAGCCATAAACAACTTCAAAGGGAGAATGCTTGGTGGTCCTTTGAACCACCCGATTGTATGCAAACTCAATATGGGGTAAGTATTCATCCTAAGACCTGTGATTTCCTTGAAGAAGTGCCCTAAGCATAGTAGATAGAGATATATTTACTACCTTAGTCTGCCCATCAGTTTGGGGGTGACATGTGGTAGAAAATAAGAGTTTAGTTCCTAGCCTTGCCCACAATGTTTTCCAGAAGTGGCTAAGGAACTTCACATATCTATCAGAGACTATGGACTGAGGAATTCCATGTAAACAGATAACTTCTTTAAATAAAAGTCTCGTGATGTTGCTTTGCATCATCTATCTTGTGGCATGGTATAAAGTGAGCCATTTTTGAAAATCTATCTACCACCACAAAGATAGAGTCTACACCTCGTTGGGTTCGAGGCAGGCCAAGGATGAAATCCATACTAATATCCAGCCAAGGTGCAGAAGGAGCAGGTAATGGTGTGTACAATCCATGAGCCACTGTCTTAGACTTAGCTTGCAAGCAAGCAATGCATCTACGACAATGTCTATAGACGTCTTTCTTCATATGAGGCCAAAAGAATTTTTCTAGTAAAAGTAGAAGAGTTTTGTTAATTCCAAAATGCCCCATGAGCCCACCCTCATGGCTCTCTTTTGTCAGCAGATTTCTCATAGATCCTTGGGGTACACAAAGTCTGCTACCTTTGAAAAGGTACTCCTCACTCACAAAAAACCCATTTTGGGTTTTACATGCAGATGCAGAGGCAACATAAATGGATCCAAAATCCTTATCAGAAAGGTACATTTCTCTAATATTATCAAATCAAAGAATCTTTGCACTCAAGGTGGTGTATAGGGTATGTCTATGAGACAAAGCATCAGCCACCACATTATGTTTTCCTTTCTTGTATTTTATGATATAAGGGAAAGTGTCAAGAAATTCTACCTATTTAGCATGTCTTTTATTAAGCTTGCCTTGACCCTTCAAATACTTATGTGACTCATGGTCACTACGAATGACGATCTCCTTAGGTACAAAGCGCCTATAAAAGCTCGCGAGACCATGAAAACTTTTTATCTCAGTCACACTTTTTGGGGTGGGCCATTCTTGGATGGCTTTGATTTTGTCAGGGTCCACTTGAACCCCATTTTTATTAACTATAAAACCTAAGAACACCACACTTTTGACATAAAAATTACATTTTTCAAGATTTCCATAGAGTTTGTGTGACCTAAGAATGCAAAAGACGTGCCTAAGATGGCCTACATGTTCATCTAGGCTTTTGCTATACATTAAGATGTCATCAAAATAAACAACACAAAACCTACCTAAGAAATTCCTAAGGACATGATTCATAAGCCTCATGAAGGTGCTTGAGGCATTAGTAAGCCCAAAGGGCATTACTAACCACTCATAAAGCCCAAATTTGGTCTTAAAAGCGGTTTTCCACTCATCACTCTCCTTGATGCAGATTTGGTGATAACCACCTCTAAGGTCAATTTTTGAAAACAATTGAGCCCTATGCAACTCATCAAGCATGTCGTCAAGTCTAGGGATAGGGTGCCTATATTTGATGGTGATATTACTGATTGCTCATCAATCAATGCACATCCTCCATTGTCCATTCTTTTTGGGCACCAACAAGACTGGTACAGCACAAGGGCTGAGGCTCTCTTGAACCCAACCCTTCTCCAATAGTTCTTGGACTTGAGACTCAATTTCTTTGGTTTCCATGGGGTTAGTCCTATAAGCAGGCCTATTAGGCAGGCTAGCCCCGGGTACCAAGTTTATTTGGTGTTGTATACCCCTAATTGGATGAAGTCCTTTAGGAACTTCATTAGGGAATATATCACCAAATTCTTTTAAAAGCTCTTGAACCTCTTGAGGTAGGTTCTCATGTTCAAGTTCTACGGTAGTGCTAGAACTAGAGGAAGAAGAAGCAGATGATGCCTCTTTGCAAAGGAGGAGATAGAAAGATTTATTAGTCAAGGGAATTTTCTTTAAATCCAATTTTGTAGCAAATAGACTCCCTTTGCTAATTACCTTCTTGGAAGGGGCACCAACTTCCAACCCATCCTCCTTACCCCTTTAAAGCTTTAGGGGTAAAACTTTTTCTTTGTTTTTCCTATTTTTGTTTTTTTTCTTCATCTCTCTTATGCCTCATGATGAATTGGTCCTCTGCCACTTGGGAAGGTGTCAGAGGACACAATTTGATATGCTTATCCTAATGAGTGAGGATGATATTATTGGAATGACTATGGTGATGGCTTGTTTATCAAATTGCCATGGTCTTCCTAGCAAGATATGCCCAGCTTCCATTAGGACTATGTCACATAGGATCTCATCTTTATAAGACGTAATGGAAATTGGAACCTTTACTTGCTCATTGACCTCCATTTCCCCTTGCTCATTGAGCCATTGAAGCTTGTAAGGCTTAGGGTGGGGAAGTGGGGTTAAGGCTAGTTTTTCCACCAACCTTGAGCTACAACAGTCGTAACATGACCTACTATCTACAATGAGAGAGCATATTTTATCATTCACCTTGCAACGGGTGTGAAATATGTTCTCCCTTTGAGATGAAGATAATTTCAAAGGTTGGCTTCCAAAAAGCCTTCTTATCATCAAGAGGCCTCTCTCATATGCATAAGTAGTCTTATCACAGTCAAAATTGTATGCATAAACCCCCTCTTCCTCACTCTCACTAGAGGAGGAAGGTGAGTTAGACTCATTACTATAAACATCTTGGGCCCTCATGATGATGTTTCTCTTACTAGGGCATTGAGAGGCAATGTAGTCTCTCCCAAGACACTTAAAACATTTTATACTAGTAACTTTCTCTCGAGAGTTAGCAGTAGGGGGTGTTCTTTCTAAATGTGATGCTTGATGCTCTTTGTGATGCTTGGAGTGTCCCTCTTTGGGGTAGCTCTTGAAATAACTTCCCCTTGGTTGGTCCCTCTTTACATAAGGAGGATGGTCTCTTTTAAAGCTTTTTCTATGTAATTGATTTTCCACCTTGATGCAAAGTTGGACCAACTCATTAAGGTTATTGTATGAGAAAAGCTAAAATTTGTCACAAATTTCGATGCTCAACCCACACAAAAACCTTGCCATAGTGGCCTTGGGTTCTTCAATGATACCCGCCCTCAAGATAAGAAGTTTCATCCTTTGTCTATACTCCTCTACACTAAGGCTGGTTTGTCTTAGTCTTTGGAGTCTTTCTAAAAGATCTTTTTCATACCAAAAGGGTATATGCCTTCTACTTAAAGCACTTATAAGATCATTCCAATATTTTATTGAAGGCATAGTTTGGATTCTTTCATTGGTTAACCCAACCCACCAATGCATGGCATGCCTTTGTAAGCTAAGGGTTGCCATAGGAACTTTCCTTTCTTCTCTTACCTCATGGCAGGTAAAAAGTTACTCTACCTTGATTTCCTAATCAAGGTAGCTTCCACATCCTCCCTCCCATGAAATGGGGGGAGATCAACTTTGGGCTCCTTTGGAAGGGCCTTATTATTGTGCATGGATGAATGAGAATGTCTTCTAGAATAGTTATAATATTCTTCCTCACTTTCACTCTTATTATTGTGTCTTGAGGATGAACCTATGCCTATTCCTTTCATTTTATAATCCTCACCACTCTCATGCTTCCTTTTTTCCTTTTCTCTTTCTTTTTTTCTTTCTCTTTCTTTTCTTTCTTTTCTTTCTTGGTCTTCTATCCTTTCTCTTAATCTTCTTTTCTCTTTCTTTTTTTTTTCTCTTTTCTCTTATTCTCTTTCTTTTGCTTTTCTTTTCTCTTTGGCTTCCTTTTCTATCCTTTTTTCTTCTCTCCTCTCTTGCTCTTTTGCCATCCACTCTCTAAAATTCATGTTTAAGTTTTCTATAGTGTAATCCTTAGAATCTCTTCTTTGATTTATACTCTTGCTTGATGATTGGCTATCTTGAGCACTAGAGTGAGTGTGTGATGTCATTATGCTTGGATGCTAAGAGACTAAGGTAGGCCAATTTTTTTTTTCAAACAAACACTTCTCTCTTTTTGTGTTTTCTTACCTAAAATGGCTTGATGAGTCTTTGGAACTCTTTAGCCTTCTAAGCGCTTTGAACAAGAAAAATAAAGTAAGATTTTTAAAGCAAAAATTCAAAAGAGAAGGGATTTAAAGTGAGCTCCTACGGTGTTGAAGGAAGTGCACCACTTCCTCCTTCTTCACCTAATTTGCGAGAAACTAAAAAATTGACTAAATCTTAGTACAATCAAAGGGAAGGCCTTAAGGGCACTCAAACTCCCAACTAAAAAATTAATACACCCAAATTAAATAAAAAGTAAAGTCTTCAAAAAATGAATGTCCAAATGCTCCCTCAAATCAAAGTCCTCACGGCTAGGTGTGTTTCCTTTTGAGGTGATCCCTTAGGCTCTTAGTCCAACCTTCCAAAATATGTTACCCTTGTGGTAAGATCCTTCTTCAAGCTTTCCCCCAAAAGTGGAACTAACACATAAACCAAAGAAACCAAAAGTAGCAAGGGGAGGTGCGAATAGAAACTCAAAAACAATAAAAGATAACACAATCAAAAGGAAACTTAACCAAATGGTAAGAGTATATAAGACAAACTAGAAAGATGATTTAAAAGACAAGCAACAACTAAAAGGTAAACAAAAGAAAGATAGCACACAATGGAATACCTAAGAAGGGCACTAGATTAAAGAGTAGAAAGGCATAAATGCCAAGTTCTAGTGTACCAAAAGTAATAAAATTTCTTTTAAGGTTCCAAGTTCAAAGTTGAATCACTTTTCTAATTTTAGGTTAGGTACATCAAATGAATTTTTCAAACTTTCTTTTCTTTTGTTTGTTCTCTTCTTTTTTTTAATCCTTCATTGTTTTTTTTTTAATTTTATTCTAGACTTTGTTCTCTTGTTCTTTTTTTTTTTGAATATTTACTAGATGCACCTAACTTGATTGTAAATTTAGTGCTTAATAACAAAGAGTTATGCGCTTGGAACAATAAAGAAAATTAAAAGCAACAATTTAGGTACTACTAGAAATGACTTCAAAATGCAAAGTAACTATAGATGTGTTAATGGTTTAGTAGTTTGGTGTGCCACTGGACTCAAGCTTTGTTAAGTTTTTAATAATTTGTTGAATACAAATACCAAACTTATAGCTTAAGTGAAAGCACCCACAAATAAAAACTACTTTTACCACACAAATGAACTACTAATTATGCGTATAAGGAAAATAAAGACAAAGGGAATTGAGCAACTATTTTGGAAATTTTTTGAAGAATATGCTTGAAACTAAAAACGCATGAACCTCTAAAGAGACTTAGACATGAGGTATGACCCTCTATGTTTCTCAATTTAAGAAGTTTCAAAAGCTTTTATTTTTTGTAAAAACAAAAGAGACTAAACTTAAAAGGAATTAATAGACAAAATGGGAAACTATAAACATGACTTATAGACAACTAAACAAGAGTATAAAAGTGAAAAATAAAAGCTAAAAATAAGGCAAAAACAAGGCAACTAGGTGCAAGGAAACTAAAAAATTTAGTCTAAATTTCTTGACCACAAGGTTGTGGAATTCACCACAACGGCATGGATTTTTAGCAAGAAATTCTCAAGACCAAAACTCAAGCAAGAAAGCACCTAACTCAAAGCTTAAGCGGAAATTAATGAATATGGGAGAGGAGTAGATGCAAAGAAAAGAACAACATAAATTGTATCAAGCAAAAAAAATAAATGGCGCAAATAAGCTATAACTCAAAACAATAAACTCAAGACATAAATGCAAAAGACAAACAACAATGAAAAGCTAGAAAAAATTCAGAAATTAAAGAAAAGATAAAATAGGAAAACACAAAGAAAAAATAAATGAGGTAAGAAGAGAGTTTAGACCTCTAGAACCAATGCTCTAGATACCAAATGATACATGCCTCCCTTGATCTTTTTTTAGAGGTTTTTTCTTTGAGGAAGTGATTTATGGAGAGGTAAGAAGTGAGGGTGTTAGGCATCACTTAAGGGTAAGATAAGCCTAATGGGGGAAGGTTTGCCACAAGGGATGAAACCCTTGATAAAAATCTAAGGAATTTTCAAAGAGAGGGGGAGCGACAATAAGAGAGAAATTCGGCCAACTAGGGTGTTTTCATTCAACAAAGTATAAAAAATACAAGAGTGTGAAGGAGCACCTTTTTATAGAGGGAGCTAACCTCTTGGACAAGTCAAGCAGGAAAGGAAGGGCTAGGATTAAAAGGAGTCATCCAAGGGAGGAGGATTGAAGCCCAAAGTCTGATCAATCCATTCCTTTAGATGAGAATTGGTGCCCAAGCTACCTCATCTAAGGGTCAAGATTACTCCTTTATTAGTTTTGGGTTTTATTTAGGAAAAGAGGGTGTAGTTATCAAACTACCCCCTTATTTCCTAAATAAAGGTCCAAAAGCTAATCTTACCCATTTTTATTACTAAGACACCTCCTAGAAAATTAAATGGACTAATACATGTCCAAAATAAAATCCTAGGTTCCTAAAGGAAAAATTACAAGTAAATAAGTCATGGCTTGAATAACTTGATGGTCATATGGAGGTGAGATCTTCCTCCATCTACTCTAGCCATGTCTTCTTCTATTCTCTTAGCCATGACCCTAGTGATAGGGCCTTTGCTTGGGGAGCATGCATCAATCATACAAACCTTGTGGAAACTTGGATGCATGCAAATTACTCAGTTCTGCTTCATAGTCATTAGCGGCCGAAAATCTTGTTCGTTCAAAATTGTAACCTGCTATATATGTAACATTTGATTAAGAAAACCAGTTACTAATATAATTTTAAACATGTGATACCATATGAAAAGGTGACCCAAAAAAAGTAGACGTCAAAATGGGGTATTTCCTAAACCAGGATAACCCTATTCCATTGAATATATTATGAAATTCAATTTTTTTTATTATTATACTAACTTGGGCGTTTAAATTAAAAAGAAAAAAACAAGAAGAAGAAGATGGAAATTAAATGTCAACATAAAATATTTATAGACATATTTTACTCAATTTTGATATTGAGATTTACTTTTGGTAAGATGAAAAATTGTCCCTTTGCATGAGGTTAAATACTAACATTGTGGAAGGTTGGATGCATCCTTATTACTTGGTCCTGCCTCATGGTCATTGGTTCCCCAAAATCTTGTTGATTGAAAATTGCAACCTGCTACATCACTTGGTGTCGGTATATGGGAATTAGTTCCTTGAGATGTTGGAGATGCAAGATGACAACCTACATGATTAAGTAATTTAAAAATAGTAAGTAATTATCGTGTAGATTAGGAAAGGTATATATGTTTAGTAATAACAAATTGTACACCTGGAACGGGTTGTTGATAATTTATTGTCCGAGCTAATCGTCGTACAGATGACAATCTCATTGTAGTTCTTCCTTGCCTGTAACTTGTCTGTGCTATATATAAGTGATTTTGTTGTTGTTCCATGCCATTCTATTTCTTCTATTTCTTTCATGTTGTCTCTGTCTATATCTTTGTTGTTGTCTTTGATTATCTAAATTTTCCATATTTAGATATCACCTGATGATAAATGAGGTAAGATGGAAGATTAAAGAAAATATATACAATTTAAATAAAAATTTGACACCAAAATGCAGGACATTAAAAAAATGAGCAGTTTGTATTTAAAAATTGGACTGTTATAATTAAAAGTGAGCATTTTCTAATTAAAAATGGACAGTTATATATTTAAATTTATAAAATTAAAAAATTGAGATTAGAAAAACATAGAAATTTAGGAAACTTTTTTAAGAGTTGAGAAAGAAATATATCTAGGAGTTATGGTGGAACACTACTTGGACATGTGAAATATATTCTCATTATTCTGTTTAAATAAAAATATTTTTTCTCTCATAAACTCATCCCTAATAATTTAAAAAAGAAAAAGAAAACATAAATATAATTGATAAGCAAATTCATTTTCAAATTACATGTAATGATAACATAATTTTAATGCTCATATATATATATATTAATGGTATGTTTGCAAATAAAACAATAAGAATAGAAAGTCTTAAAAAATTTAATAATAAATAAATAGTTGACGAATACTTAGTATAAAACTTAAAAAGAAACTTAATTTTTATTTTGCATTATTTATTTTATATGTTATGCACCATTATAAAGTAATAATATAAAAGTATCTCACCACGTAAAGATTTAGAACACGTTTTAGTTGACTAATACTTAATAAGTTGGTTAACAATGAGTATGTTGATAAGCAAATTAATGTAAAACCTGAAAAGAAAATAAAGAATAAAAAAAATACCATAATTGTTAAATAAATTAATGGGGCAGTAGTGCATGTGTGTTCCTATTTATATCTAATATATACAGAAATATATTATACGTGAATACTATTTCTATTATTGTAATAATAATATTAACTTTTTATTATATTAAATATTAGATTCAATGTACCTCGTATATGCAACTGAATCTATATTAGATGATTAATTGTTGATAAGCATGTGTTCGTATAAACTACACATTGAATCTTGTAATAATAATATTAATTTTTTGTTATATTAAATATTAGATTCAATGTACCTCATATATGCAACTGAATCTATGATTAATTGTTGATAAAACATGTTGTGTTCAGATAAACTACACATTAATCTAATATATACTCTTAACTAACCATATATTTATATCTAATATATAATTATAAAAAATATTAAAGTTGTTAAAAAAACTACCTCTATATTGTTAAAAAAACTGTACGTAAAATAACTATTTATCTTTCAAAAAAACTACATATATAATAGAGAAGGAAGGTTAATAAAATAGACATAAGTTTTTTTAATACTTTTTGAAAAGTCTACCTATCTTTTAAAAAAATTGCACGTAAAATAACTACCTATGATTGTGAATATCAATAAATAATATATATATATATATATATATATATATATATTAATGGTATGTTTGAAAATAAAACAATAAATTATATTATAAATCTTCTAAATCTAAAAAATAATGTAAAACCTGAAAAGAAAACAAAGAATTAAAAAAAAATTGGTTTTCGTAATCCCTAAAAAAATAGTATAAAACTTAATAATATAAAAATAAATAGTTGACCAATACTTAATATAAAAATTAAAAATAAACTAAATTTTTATTTTATATGTTATTGATTTTATATGTGAATAATATAAAAATATGTCACCGCGTAAAGATTTAAAACACGTTTTAGTTGATAAGCGTTTCTTCAAAGCATCATCACATAACCTTTTAGTTGAAACTTATAGCTACAAATTGGAACTAAAAATTTGACATAAATAAATGACAACAGAGTCACAATCAAAATTCTCACTAAAATACATTCCCAGCTAAACCAGAAATTCAGAGCACCGCATATGATTGTGTCATGTCAGATCCTAAAACTGGAGAACTTTTGTATTCATGTGCACCATTTTATATAATTCAATACATATATTAAATTAAAATATGCTGAGTTCAAAATATATTTCAAAAATATCATATGCACTCATTTCCTTAGGCTTATCCAAAAAAAGATAATACTAATAATTTCCTAATCAAAGAAAACATCAAAACACAATCAGACAAACAAATTCTGAAAAAAAATTATCTAATTATTTAATTGGTAACATCGTTCAATTAAAAGAATTGCTAAAACTAACCACTGTAACAGATCGTTCTATTTCACTAACGCAGAAATATTAACAAATTTTATAACAACCCAAAATCATAAAAATTAAATACTATTAATCCTCTCTCTACATTTCCCATCACATAATATTAATAATATTTAATTTGTCCCTCACATTGTTACTGCTGCACTGAGCTAGGATTCAAGCTATCTCCTTTTATTGGTCCCAATACCTCTACTTTGTAGTCCTTTATGTGATACTCATGAAGATTTATTTTGTATGCAATTGCAGATGATACAATAACAGAAAGGAAAGGAGGACCAACATGTGACAACCACAGGAGTTTGTTGCTTCTTTTCCCCTATTTGGAAATGCAATCACGCACTTCAACTTTAGTACACCCAATTCAGAATGAGATCATAAATATATACTTTCCCAAAACTTACCCAGAATCTGGTAAATAAGATGAAGCAGAGAAATGAGAATCCAACAACAAAATTGTAAGGATGCCAAGCTGACTGTGAGTGAAAGAAATGTTATGAGAGAAATATTAATAATAATAATAATAATAATTAAGCAAGTAGCACGAATAATGAAATTAATTATAATGTATAATATATGAATAAATTGTTTAATATTATATGAAATACTTATATAAATTGTACTTATAAGTATGCGAATAAATATAAGATAATGGTATGAAATATATTTAGTGCAATAAATATGGTATGAAATACTTATATTATAACAACTATGTGACATACATATTTGCGAATACATATATGAAAAACCATACCATTCATATGAGGATAAAAGTATGTGAAAGTAAGGGTAAAATTAACAATCCCAAATAACATATATGTGAAAACTTATCCATTGCCAATAATAGGCGCTATATATATGTATTCACAATTATATGTGACAAAACAGAGGCGCTATTCGCATTTAACGATTCCAAATAACATATGCTATATATATGTATTCACAATTAATATATATGTATTAACAATTTATATGTATTCGCAAATAACAACTTGCTCTAAATACTTACCAAACAACTTTTACCACGAAAAATAAACCACTTTTGTTGCTAAAATTAACGATCCCAAATAATCCTTTCTATTGTTGTAGCCCAATGCCCAAATAATCCTCTTTGAGTTGAAATGCATAATAAGAGAGTAAAAAAAACCATCAATAAATAGAAAATAAATTAGAGGCAATAATAATAAAGAATAGAAAAACTAACCACTTCAAGTGTCGTTTTCTGTTCAGTTCAACTTCACCTGAAAATTGAAGTGAGAAATGTAAGTGAAGGGAAGAAGACCAATATTGCTATATATTGACAACTAATAATATAAAAAATAACCAAATAATATCAAAGCTAATGATCAGATAAGTTTATTTGGGTGGTTATCATTTAGGCATTGTAAAAAAGATAGGAAGACAATTATACGAAATATTAAAACAGAATATTAACTAGGATTCTAAAGAACGATTATCAACCATTATATTTGCATCACAACATCTAAGGAATCAAGACTTTTTATGCAACTACATCATATGTATGTAACTTGGACTACTATATAAAAAATGTTGACAATTGTACCTCGCTATAAATTCTAAAACCTTGAAAGGGCATCTAAATTGTGACACATATATAACTAAATAGATGAAAAAAAAGATATGATCCGTTTGTTAACAAATCTGCTTTCTCGTAAATTAATCAACAATTATATTTGCATCACAACATCTAAGGAATCAAGACTTTTTATGCAACTACATCGTATATGCAACTGTGACTACTATATAAAAAATGTTGACAATTGTACCTCGCTATAAATTCTAAAACCTTGAAAGGGCATCTAAATTGTGACACATATATAACTAAATAGATGAAAAAAAAGATATGATCCGTTTGTTAACAAATCTGCTTTCTCGTAAATTAATCAACAATTATATTTGCATCACAACATCTAAGGAATCAAGACTTTTTATGCAACTACATCGTATATGCAACTGTGACTACTATATAAAAAATGTTGACAATTGTACCTCGCTTTAAATTCTAAAACCTTGAAAGGGCATCTAAATTGTGACACATATATAACTAAATAGAATGAAAAAAAAGATATGATCCGTTTGTTAACAAATTTGCTTTCTCATAAATTAATTTGAAAATATAAAGGTTTGTTAACAAATCCACTTCCGTAAGATTTAGGGCAAGTAGGAAGAAAAATTAGAATGAAAAGAAAGGAAACCTATGTAACGTCTTTCGTTGGCGACCTTGGCCTTTTTCACGTGCGTCTCCCATTTAAGAAGCTGGTTCACAAATAGCGCCCAAATCTATTACGACCATGTGCTCCCATGGATATGCACTCACACAAAACGAATGAAAAACAAAATGGAATGGAGAGAGAGAAAAGAAAGAAATCGATAGGCAAATGGAGAGAGAGAGAGAAAACAGAGAAGTAGATAGACGCATGTAACTGGTTATAGCATGATAGAGAGTCATTTGTTACATTTGTTACGGGGAGTCAGTTGTTATTAAAAAATATATTATTTTTTTATTAAAATTGACAGTTTTGATAAGGTTATATGAAAAGGGGTTATTCCTTTTTATATATAAGTATAGATAACAATTTTTTACACTCTTCACACATATATTATCCATTCTATATAAAATTAAAACTATTTAATTATAATTATTATTTAAGTTTACACAAGCACTAAGTAATAAGTAACTATAATTAGATAAAATAAATATTTTACATAAAACTATAAATTGAGTAAAAATGCTAATCTTGCAATAATATAAATCAATCTCTTACATGCATTGAGATTCAAAGGACCTTTAACTAAGAAGGAAGAATTTTCCGTTGTAATTAAATTATCTCATTTGCATGTTTCTTTTTCTGTCTTTGCATACCAGTAGAATAAACTAACCCATGCAGGAGATGAATAAAAGTAACAACCAAAAAAACAGAGATTTTTGAAGTATAGGACATAAAAGAGAAGATATAAAAAAGGCGAAAAGCATGTGATTTCAATTGTTGTTGTTAATCATTAATCTTGGTCTTTCATCCGCTAGACACGAAAGCATGGCACGTCCTCATAATTTCACCATCGCCAACAAGAGGGTGAAGTTTTTAATCACTTGTCAATTCTTTCCTAGACAGTTGCTTTCATTCCACTTAGTGATATATCTTATCACTCTATTTCATATTTCATATTCCATCTCCTTCACCCAACTGGTTTCCTCTCAACAAAGTAATTTTAGAGGACCAATTCTAATGGTTAGGAAAAATATTCAATTACTAAGGGAAATATGCATGATGTATCCTGAAAGCAATATATGACCAAGATATTAAAAAGTAGAACTATTTAGAAAGAGTAAGTTACATTAACAGCAGCAAACTGATGCAATAGATACAAAAATCCAATCTATTAAAAATTTTATTTATTTTTAATCCACATTTTAAAAATTAATAAGTTTTACTTATAAGATAATTTATCTTCTCTTCTTTTCCCTCATCTCTCCTCTCTCCTCTCTCTTCAATCAACTGTGATTAGAACTTGACATTAAAGAGGACAAGATTCAGCAATTTTGCTTTATAGTGTTGCATGTGAAAGCATTTTTTTCTAGCTTATTGCAAATGTGGAGGAAAATATAAATCTTCAGTTAAACCCCAAAAGGTTATAAAACCAAAGGCAATTCTTCTTCATCGTGAGACAATGCCTCGTGACACCTGATTCAATTTTTATGAACAATAGCAGTGGAGTGTTGGTTTATCAAATTGGGATGTTTTCCAATTTATTGAATTTATCAAAGAATTTTTTCTAGCTTATTCCTACTTCAAGAGTTGTAATTCAATGTCAATGTAAAACTCGTTTAGACTGTGAGTATATACTAATTAAACTTTTTTTTTTTATAATAAGATGTTGGTTATTATTGTGTTAGTTTAGTAGTAAAAAGATTTGAACTCATAACTTCTGTTTGTCCCTTTTTTTATTCAGTTGTTTGTATAGAATTTATCCGTAAATCAACCTTATAACTCCTTAATTTATTGAAATGTACATTAACAATTTAGAAAGAAAGCCGTTTGTGATTTCAGAGATTGAGAATTGGGCATCAATATGTGCAAATTTCATAATTGTTCCATATTTGAAATGGTCAAAGCAATTTTGCATTGCAAGTGAGATTGTTGAAATTTTAATATAGATTAATTTCGGATGTGTTTTGGCTTAATATAAAGCCAAATAAATGTAGTTTAATGGGAGTTGAGTAGAAAGAGGTGACCATTATTCTATATGGTGGCAAGATTTAAATTTTATTGATCAAGATGAATAGGGACACGAGGCCTGTTGGTTAAACAATGTTAGGCACGAGCTAGAGGATGAACATGAAATTTTGTTTTGAAAGAATAGGTCGTTAGGCGATAAAAAAATATGTGAGGCATATCATCGGTTGTTTGAATTAGCTGTAAATCCTACCGCATCAGTTAGAGATATGAGAGGTTCAAGAACATGGTGAAAGTGCATGTGTCGGCAAAGGTTATTTCCCAGGAAAGATGAAATAGTAAATGGCTTGACAAAGAGTCTTGAAGCAGTTGAGGCGCGTCAAGGAATACGTGATAGATGGTTGTGGGTAGTGTCCTTAGCATAAGGGTGTTGAAGAGGAAGGCTTGCAACAACAATTCAAGCTATTATGGGCGAAAAGAGTAACATCAAAGGTTCAATTTTTGGTCTAACACTGCGAATAGGTTGCCAACTAGGTGCAATATGCTATGAGAAGACAAATAATCCACCAAGGGAAGGAGTTATCAAATTATGTGGTGAAGTAGAGGAAACAGACCTTTGTCATCTTTTGTTTAATTGCAATCTCTCATCACGTGTATGGCATGCACTCTACAGCTAGTGAGGATCACTATGACATTTACAACTGTGATCAAGAATCATTGTTACCAGTTCATGGTGTTGACGGTTCATTGGAGCATCAAAAGGCATGGTCTGTTGTGTGGTTTTTAGAGGTCTGACAACTATGAAAAGCAAGAAATGTTGCGGGTCTTCAGAGAAAAATTGGTGGATATACAAGAAATTTGCAAGCTATACAACTAGCTTTGTGGGAGTGATGTTGTACATTTAAATTAGTCTCACACTAAATAGGTCATGAACCCTTCCCATAATACTAATGCTATTTAAGCTATATATCACAGTTAATTCTTTTCTCATGTAATTCACAATCCAAAAATACTGAATTATAAACTCACATCGCAATTTCCAACTAAATATAACATGACGCACATAGTATCACCTTGCCTAACGAACCTTGTCGTCTAGCGAGAACAACGGTAGCTTGCCTAGTGAGAACCCTATAACAAGTTGTCCCAGTAGAGGGACTTCGCTCAACAAGACATGTCACTAGGTGAAAACCCTATTTAATTCTAAATAGAAAGTAATTTGCGCTGAACAAGACCCCTCGTTGGGCGCAAATCACACTTAAATCCAACCCGAGACAACTTTCTACTAGGTGAGACCTCTCATTGGGTGCAAAGCTAAGAAATAGACTTAATAGAGACTAAAGCTTGTTGGGCGAGACTCACCACCCAACGGCTCCCTATAAATAGCAAAACCTCTGCTGCCAAATTCAACCAACTCTGTTAACATAATAATCATTCACTCATACATAAACTAAACTTCATTTAAGTAGATATTAGCACAATACTTATACAGTTTCATATTACATCCTTTCTCAAGTTAAACATAACTTTTACACGAAATCCAGTCATAACATAACTCGAAACATAGTTATGCTTTTAGAAATTTACATAACAGTACTTTAGACATGATTCCTTTAGATACATAATTAACAAAAAGATGACACCATCCAACTTCAGGGCACAATCTCACATTCTTCAATCCAAAGTGTTCTGTCCTTGAGCTCTATCTCCATAATCTACTTTCGTGCAAAACACGATCATCACAATCATACCAAATACACATCTAATGCAAGGGTAAGCATATAATACAAAGAATTCAATCAAACATTAAATGAATACTAACAATAATCAATCAATCACACTTATGTTCCTCCTGAAAATAAGTACTCCACATGACACGTCCGAACTACGTATTGAGCTCGTGCATCAAGGTAGCCAGGACCTCTCATAATTGATGTCTGGGATCCACCTGACCCCTCTAACAATCAACTGAAGCTTCAACATACTCATCCAGCAATTGTCATCTATGATCTACTTGACTCTTATGACATACAACTATTGTCTAAGTACATCCCAAAGGTATCTCCACTTACATATCTGGTACAAGATTACAATGTAAAACCACAAATTACCCCCACTCATCTGAATTACATTTACTCATATGCGGCCATAACTCAATACATATTACACACACACACATATGTACATCACCCAAGGCTAAGTTACTATTTATAACTGCCTTCATTCAATAGATTCAATGTACACCTCACTGTCATGCATCTGAACAATATGTGTATCATCACAATTTCAATTAACACCAAATTAATACTAAAACATAAGATTCTGCTCAATTATAAAAGTGATATTCCAATCATCAATTTCACCACATAAACAATTAAACTCAACTCACAACCTGAATCAATTACACCTCATTGATTCCACATTTACAAATTAACAACTTCTCAAATTAAACAAGGTTTAACTTTCATTACATATTTCTCCTTTCATAAGTTGACTTAACCAAAGAGAGGAGAATCTACCTGAAGAAATTACTCAGAAATCTAACAAGAATTCTATATCAAATAGGAACATTAGAAATAAGGATTTTAAAGAAAATTTCTTTTCAAAGAGAATAATAGGATCGAAAATGAACAGAAAAAGATTTGAGAAATTATGATCAAACTTACCTATATTGATCACCTCTTAGAATTAGAGCAATAAAAGAGATTTCATCTAATTTCGTCAACGATCTGATCACCATGCAAATAAAAGAGAATTGAGGTTTCAAAGAGAGAGGGAGAAAGCTTAATAGTGGGGAGAAGGGAAATGGAAGAAAGAAAAGAAAGGTGAAGAAGGAGGAGGAAGAAGAAAGAGGGTGAAAGTGTGCTTAGTAAATTCAACTTGCTATTCGTATCCTTTCTTAAACAGATTTTCAAAAACTCCTCGAAACTCAAGCTCTTTGAAATCAAGGAATAATAATTATATCTCTCTTTCTACCTTCCAACTATCATCTTAAAATTAATAGCTAATATTAATATTATTAATAAAATAAGTTATTCTCCCATTACTATATTAATCTAAATATAACTAAATATTTAATTTCTCGTATTATTTATTTACTCTTGCTAATAACCTATTTGATTAAACAGGTCCTTATAAATTGGATTAGAGTTTTATATCAATGGATGAGATGAATCATAATAAATGGATAACTTTTATATTATTATAATTTAATTCACTCTCTTTTAATATATTATTACATAATTTCATACCACATTACAACCATATCATATATGATAGCGATTAAGAATTATCTGATATATAATTTATCTCGTAAATTATATATAAATTATATTTAATCAAATTATAAATAATAAATATAAATCAATATCATAATTCATATAATAATTACTTCCTAACGTCACTTTGAAAAGTGTGTCATTTCTACTCTTTTCTCACCATTTTTACAAAGAAAGTTTTATAAATAGGATTCACCATTTAAAAAAAAAAATCACACAAAATCATCTTCCTTTCAAACACACATACTTTTTCGTTTTTCAGACTAGTGACTTTCTTTCCTCAGTAAACGTGTCAACCAAACAATCTCTACGTCTATAATTAATACTTCGATGCAAACACAATTAATTAGAGCATATTTTAAAAACAATAGGTTATATACATTTAAAAATATGAAAAAATTACAACAACACCTCTCAACTTTTAGCAAATTACACATATCAAATTACACATAATTTCACTTTTGTTTTCTATATTAACCTTCTTTTAAGTTTAAAAATAATACATTATATCTCCTATATTTTTTAAAAATATTACACTAATATCCCTAACAAACTTTACACACATTAACAACCCCTAGTGGTGCCAAAATAATGGTTAAAAAACAAAGATTGATGTTAACTACGTTAAACTTTAGGATATTTTATATTATTATTCAACAAAAAATTTCTATGTACAATAATTAAATAGCTTTAATAAAATTTTCATCCTTGAAAAATAGGCTTATTTTGGTTCAAGTGTCTACAAACAACAATAACATGAAAACTTTGTAAGTTAATAACTTATTAATTACATTAGAGAATTTTGACAAGATAATTTTGTTTAATATTCTTAACTGTTCTAAACTTGTCAAATATCATAAATATTGCTTTGAACATGTAAGAGAGTAATTTTTTTTAAAAAAAAAAATGCACAAAACTATTATATCATATTCCTTTTTGTAACGTGATAATTTATTGGATTGACAAAGTCATTTAACATTATTTATATCAAATAAAAAATATTTTGCAAAAATTCCAATGAAAAACTAATGGACTCAAACTAAAACAATCTTATTTTTCAGGATGAAAAACTTAATTAAACATAATTAAATATACTGATTTTTATTATAATTATTTAAAAAATATAACAAGAATAATATATATATATATATATATATATATATGCATATTTAATTAATTGATAATATACATTTTTAAAACTCTAGAATAGTAGTATCATATGTTGAGGAATTGTCATAAACAAAAGAGTGGAAGGTAAGGGTTGAGAAAAAAAAATAGGTATAGAGGAGTGGTGTTGTACTTGAAGGTAGTTAAAATGAGCACGTCCAGCATAAAGGGATGCATGTCCCTATTCATGATCATCATACAATAGTACAACTCTTGTCTGGGTTACCCACTTTTGATCAAAAGAATGCCTCAAACTCAATTCCCAACATCAAATCACCTGTCACGCGCATTCCTATATCAACTTTAACCAATGAAAAAAGAAGTATAGAGAGGAAAATATAAATATAATAGATGAAACCATACAATGGGAAGAAAAAATAATTATGAGTGTTGACAAGGTGTTTAAAAATGAGATGTCCAAAAGTGTCATCATAATATATGATTATGACTTCAATTCGTTGTTCATTTGGTAAGCAACCCTTCTAAGAGATTAATTCATGTGTCTAGGGGTTTATTGAGCAACTTCAAGTGCAATTAGTTGACTAATTATACGTAACTAAGAAAATTTATTTGTATTTTGAGTCTAAATGATTTTTTTGTGTGTGTGTGGATCTCCATGACAATTTCAGTATGCATTGTCACTGATGCCCTGTCCAATAATTTTTTATACTGCTCACCATTTTACCAGTACTTTTTTTTTTTTTTGTAAGCATTTTACCTGTACTGTTAAACACAAAGCATAACATATATAGCAACATGCCTATGCATGTGTTAAGAAAGTTTCCATTTGTTGTTTTTGACAAATTAGTGGCAATTACACTCTATGAAATGATAAGGGCGCTAACAAGTAACAACATTCATTTATTGAAATTGTTCAAGTTTAAGACACCATATCTTTAAAAAATAAAAGAGATTGATTTATGTAACAAGACAATTTTTTTTAAAAAAAATAAGATGATTATTTTTTGTAAAATATGATTTCTTAGAATTAATCTTTTTTAGCATCAATTAATTATATTAATGATTTATATCAAATTTAATTAATTAAAATAAAAATATAAAATTAAATTTTTAAGTTTTTTAACCATTAGAGTAATTATGATGGTGTATAAATATCTTAAAATTTACAAGATAGACTACAAAATATTATTTAATATTTTTTTAAAATACCCAAAGTGAATATATCTTAAATTTTAATAATTAAAGATGCCCTAAACATAAATATTGTGTTAGAAAAAGTGTTAGAATTTTTCAATTGACAAAACTTATTCAAGTTATCAAAATTAATTCAACAATGTAAATTTAAAAAATACAAGCATCACATTTTTCGCACATTCTTTCAAACATTTTTTATTAACTAAAATTATTACAAATTATAAATTTATTTAGGGTTTAATTTCTTATTTAATGAACTTTTCATACTTTTATAGTTTTACTAAAATTTGAATCAATACTAAAAAGAGTTTAATTGGTATACACAAGATTTTTACACTGACAGTCAATCATAATCCTTCTCGTTCAGGGTAAGTTTGTTAACTTTCCTATTGATATTTAAAAATCACATAAATGAAAAGTTATGATGTACTGTTAGTGTAAAAAAATCTTTACATTAAGAATGCATATCAATAAAACTCTAATAAAAATATATTATAGAAATTGTGTATTAGGAGTCCTACTTAAATTCAAATTTATGAAAACTTTTAGCATAATCATTAAAAAAGACAAAAATTCGAATATTGTCACTATTACCAGATTTGATACGTTCATTTACATATTTTTAACTTTTTACCACTATTATCAGATATGATATTGAAGTGATCTAGGTTGTAATTTTTCCATCATATAACTTGGGTTTGATTTTGTCATTTTGTGCTTGGTGAGAGTAGAGACGAAGAAATAAGAATTATTGAATGGTAATCATGGTTACTTTAGTTTGTTTGCTACTGGGCTCACGGAATCTGCTCCACTGCTAGTGTTTGAATCTAATCGTTATTGTTCAATAATGTAAATCACACTCAGTGGAGCAGTTACACCACACTCGCTTTCCTATTTCCTGGCTACAACATTATATATTTGTTGTAGTTTTATCTTCTTTGTCGTGATTTTAAAATCCAGACTGATCTGATATCAATTAGTTAACCCGTGAATCAGACTCAATTTACTTACTGGATTGATTATATCATCAATTTGATACTGACATGATACAACTCTTGTGATCATGTAAAAATTGGTGTGACTCTGTTACTCGAGAAAGATTCAGGAGAGTTTTACACAGCTATGGATGTTTCTCTCTTATATATATAAACGGTCTAAATCTTCTATTATTATGTTTTTATATTTTTAATACATCTTCTATTACTATATGTTAAACACTTAAAAGTAAAATGTTAAACTCTCTGACGTGGGTTTTTTTTATGAAATATTTACCTTATATAAGTCTGTTTTACTTAACTTTTCACTATCAAATAGCAACTCCAAAATGCTGTTTTACTTGCATGGAAAATTTATCACATGGCTGTAAAAAAAGATAGCATTTAATAAGTGTGAAATCCTAGATGGTTCCTGCAATTTTATGTTTTGTTTTAATTTTTCCTCTTAAACGTAAGTGATACTTGCGTTTTTGTAAGAATGATTTTTATTTTCAGCCTGACTCATCACTCTCCTTTCTTTACTTCCATGACTCACCACCTTGATTGATTCCTCGATCCAAATTTTTCATTCAACCACATTTATTGAACAGCTGCTACGTATTGGCTGCTAGAGAGAGAAAGAAAGAAAGGGCTTGTTTACTCACCACGGAATTTCAATTCCCATTTATTTTAATTTCAATTATCAGTTATTGGTAAAGAATTCTCATGTGATAGAATTTCCATGCAAGTAAAATCATTGAAATGTATTACCACAATAAACTAGGATCATTCAGCAGTACAAATTAAAATACAAATTTTAGAAGTTGAACCCATAACTAGATGGTTTAATCTTTACTTTCCACACTCATCATCATGTCGATAACAAACTCTACTCACACCCAAGTTTAGTGTAGCAATCACTTGATGGCAAAAGAGGACAAAGATTACTCAGTGATATTTGGAGAAGGAGAAGTTCTATAGAGAGAGCACGAGCGAATGTGGAGATTACTAGAGATATATAAGAATTTGGATTTTAATTTGTAAAGAGTTAGATGAATTGAAATACTTACTTTTATTCTAATAATGAATTTCAATTATTTTAAGTAGCTTCATTGTGTGGATTTTGGGATTTAATTTGTAGCATTTAATGGATCCAAATATCCTAGTTTATTGTAAGAATGTATTTCAATTATTTGAGTAGCTTAAATTACATGAACGGTTGGATTTAATGTGTTGTCAGGATTCTTGCAAGAGAAAAATCAAGAGGATCCATTTTAAACTGACACAAAGTACGTATTACTATTCTATACCTAATACTTCTTTTGTGACAAAAGAAGGAAAAGAAAACTTGTGTTATAAAAAGATAAAAAGTTTTGTAATTATGTTTAATCATAATTTTTTGTTTATAATAAATTTATTGATTTTATTATTAATATTTTAAAAATTATATAAATAAAAAATTATTATTAAATATTAGTATAAAATTTTACACACTGCATAATAATTAATTTTTTTAAAATAATTTATAAATCCATTAACTTTCACTAAATTTAAGATTAAATATTTAATCTTTTATAATTGGATACCTAAATTTGTATAGGCTAGTAAAAATACTTTTTAAACCTTTTTAAAAACTTGATACCTATTTAAAATGGTCGTACTTTAGTATTCTATACCCTTAGAAAATTCCATAAATGACTTCAGTAAATTTTAAGACACGTGTTAGTTTAGTTTACTTTATTTTTTTCCTTAAACATTTTTCATGTTTGCTTTATTTTTTTCTCAAATAATTTTTTTTTAAAAATTTTATGTGTCTTTTATTTTTTCTTTATTTTTACTTAAATTTAATCTTTTGAAAATGTAAAAAAATGTAAACTTTTTTTTTATTTCCATGTTTGCCATATTTTTTTACTAAATGTATTTATTTTAAGATAATAGATCAAAATTACAAATTTTAGAAAATAGGAGACCAAATATCCGTATTTATCTAAAGTTTTTTTGTAGTAGGAAATGCAAATAACATTTACGAGAGACAATTATGTGTGACAAAATTATTTCTTCGTATAAGTGTATACTAATGAATTATTTGTAAATCCATGATACTGTCTTTAATTCCTATTAAAAGTAAAAAAAAAAAAAAACTTACTCAAGATCATAATAAAAGATTATTTTTTCTTTTTAAGTAGTTGACCTAACTAAAAAAACCTTAACAATATTGTTTCATTGAAAATCGTATAAATAATTTCTTACTTAAATATTATTTTTACATAAATATGTAAGAAATATATTAAATTTAATTTATTGAAAAACTAACTTATTCGGTGAACTCTTTCTTTAAATATTTTACATTAGTGCATACTAAAGTCAATAATATAAAAAATAATATAGTTTAAATTATAATAGAGATGAAGATAATCATTCACAGGATTCCACTCTACAATGTTACGGATGTCTTCAAGAATTACACATAAATGATACAAAAAGTACTTATAATATCATATTTAAAATAGTTACAATTATATTACAAAATACAAAGGAAAATTTTATAAAAGACCATTCTAAATAATAAAGTTTTTTGTGCAGTTACAATTACATGCTAGAATATCTTTAATATTTATCTTTATCAATAAATCATATAAAACATGTTATTTTTTTTAATGTTTGCTACTAAATGTCTCTGAATTAAGACGAGAATATACAAGATTTGTATGTTTTGAAAAATAAGAGAATAAATATCTTTATTTTAAAATATATGGAAAAAAATTATAAATTTTTAAAAATAGGTGAGTCAAAATTATACTTAAGCATTCTTTTATAGAAAAAGATGCAAACAATATTTACAAAACACAATCAATTTATGACCATTATGTTATTACCATTATCTGTGACAAATTCTTTTTTTAAATATTTTAACAAAAAATTTAATAAATTTCATGAATTAACCATTTTACTTATGTTAAAGATAACATATTATTTTCCACAGATAAATTTTTCACAACAGATGAAAATGTTTTTCTACAAATAGTTAACAAAATTGCATATAAAGCAAGAACTCAACAATATTTTTTCTTAAAAATTCTATGAAGTCATTTTTACTTAGAAATTATTTTTATATAATATAGAAAATATGTTTAAATTAATTTATTAATAATAAATAATTTTAAGTTAATTACTCGATGAACTCTTGCATAGTCATAATAAAGAAAAAAGGAAAACAAAATAACTTAAATACTCTCAGACTATGGGGGCAAAAAAGACTTCAGATTTCAGCACAACCGAATTAAACATCAAAGCACCTTTAAGATATCAAGATCAAAGGGATTTCGAATTTGCAACATAAACTAAAAGTACCAACAGAAAGGAGAACACATGAGACTTTGGATTTCGGTATATGATCGAAAACCAAAATGTGAAATGACACAATTGAAAAAAGTAATATCAATAATACAAGGGATTTCAGCCTCATCGAAAACCTTATGCTCATAATAAACTAATTAACCAAATTAACTAGAGACTGATTATCATAATTAGATTAATGTTACCCCAATAAAGTTGAGTAAATAAGACAAAATATGGTGGGTAAAGGTAATACATGACATGTTAAACAAGTAATAACTATCAAGTAAAAAATATATTTTTGCTATAAATAGCTGATTATGTTTTACTTCCCATACTCTATACTTTCTGAGTTGAGCGTTGAAGTTTTCTTTCATAGGTTTTACTTATTTGCAGAAGAGTGACATCTCGACGAGTTGACCATGAATAGTACTTAGGTACTTTTTGGTATGAACAACTCTTATTTCAAGTATTTTATACAAAATAGCAAAATAAAGAATATAATAGATTAAAATAATTTAAATTATAATAAATATTACATTATAATTTATAAGAGGCAAGTTTACTTTACACTACTATGTCTACAATTGGCAATAAAAAACTAAATAATATTTATTTTTAATTTAAAATCTTATAAATTTATTTTTATTTTTACTTTAAAATCATATAAAATAAATTTAATAATTTCATAAATAAATATTTTATTAATTAATTTTGATATTATAATGTTAAAATTTTATACTAAAAATACACTGAAATCAAATAAGTTAATAATATATTTATTACTAAGTGAACTTTTTGATTAATTAATTTTTTGTCCCAATTTATAATATATTTAATTTATATATTATATGGTGTCTTAGTTAACTTTTTGTCCATCAAAATTAATTTACATTTATAATCAATATTATATTACTCAAATATAATAAAAATGCACAATAAATTAATAATAAGTGCGTATGCAAGGATACTATATCAGTGTCTAATAAAAAGGTGTAGACAAGAGTAATATTAATTTTTTTTTAGCTGGATAAATAGAAATGTTTTTTAAGTGTATTACAAATATAATTAAATTAATATAATTTTTATAAAATTAACATAAATATAGGATGAATTAAACATATTAGATATCTAATTACGATTTTAACATAAATTTAGGACCAATTAAACCTAATTTTTTGCACCGCAAATTCAAATTAGGGTGGCCATATCAATCTTCCATGCACAACTTTAAAGTGGATTTTGATGTCTTAAAGATGCTTTATTAAAAAAATTTATGATTAAGACCTGCCACTTGCCACACGATGTCTGACAGAAATAATCCAAACAAAGTAAGTTCTGTAAATCGACCTGTGAAATTTTATCGTGACTAGTCATCATTTATTATAATAATATGCATGCATATTTTGCGCTTGCTGCTTCGTGGATCTTTCTGCAGGGTTTCCAACTCTTATCAGAAGGGGAAAATAACAATAAATAAATGCACTCCTTACTTCTCAAAAAAAAAAAAATGCTCATAATTTTTTTTTATTTAAAAAAAAAAGGTTTATATACAAATTAATTCAATTTACAAAACCTTTTATTTTTCTACCCAAAAGAAACATTTATTTATTTTCCTGATTATGAATTGTAAGTTTAAACTTAACTGATGAAGTCTAAAAAAGAAAGTATATGTATGAAACAAAAGTAGTGGCCAGACGCGTTTCTTTCAAAAGAAAGAATAGCAATAAGTGTGAACTAGGAAAAGTTACATGAAAATTTGGCATCAAATTACTACATTATATAATTGGATATTCTGTTTCTGTGTGTATCTGCTTTTGTTTCTTTCATTTTTCTTTTCTTCTTTTTTTCTGTGCTGAGTTTGACAGAAAGACTTGAGGTCAAGTTACTAGCGTTACACTGCTCTTTTCGATGGGAAATTGCTTATCCGACGTGGCAGCAGGTCGCGCCGCCATAGGCGGCACAGCCGGCGATTTTCACAATCTGGCCGGCGCTCCGAACGACGCCGTTGAGAACTTCCTCAGGTCTCGCGGCCACCACGGCCTCTTCTCGCAAATCGAGGTTCCTCCTTTGCTTCTTAACGAGTTTCTCATCTCTTCCTTTTCACTCATCATCAGTGATGGAAAATTAACTTCCTTCTTCATACGTTGTTTTTGTGGAAATAGCTTTTCCTACCGTGACAGTTGCCTCTTGTTGTGCTGCAGTTGTCGTTTTCGGCTTCTGGATTGCCTGATCGTGATGTGCTCTTCAAGGTTCGTTGCTTGGTTTCCGTTTGTTAAGCATTTCATGAATCTGAAGCTCTTGTTGCATCATATTCTATTCATTGAATTTTGTTATTTATTTTTTGTATATAAACTCATTTCAATTCCGTTTGGTTCCAATTGAATTTGTCCGCTCACTCCATCGCTGCTATTTTTTGTTTTGGTTGATTAGCTGATTAATCTCTCTGTTTTATACCTGCTCAATTATCGTTACATTGCTCTATTCTCTTTTGTTAAATTATCATCTTGACCATTTAGGGGGAAAAGATAAACAAATGATAAGGAGCTGGTTATATTTTACTTCTAGAATTCAGGAGCATGGCTTGGGGTCATGAATTCATCAGCTGCAATCTCTGTTATGAAAATTTTTCACAAACCACGAAAAATTCCGGAAGGAAAGAAAATCGATTAATCCAGGCCAAATGCATGCAATGCAGATGCAGATTGCGGAATCCTTTATGTAAAAGAAGAAAAAGAGTACCAAATTAACATTCATTTCCTCATTGGAGTTCAATTTACTAACAAGAGAGTTTTTTTCATATAAAATGATGTCTCTGTGAAAATATTAAACAGATGATGTGAAACTTCTCAAAATCTAATAGTTTAGCTGTCATCATGTTTGAGACTAGATTCTACAATATCCTTTCATTGAGATAAGAGACCAAGGCGTATTGCATTAGACCTCATTCTTATAGTTGAGCAAATAAGCCACATGGACCAACAGGGTCACTGTCAAGTGTTCCTTTGTGGATAGACTCGCCATTTGTTTAATAAACCAAAAAAATATGCTTTTAATAGCTAATATTCTCGTCATTCAGTGAAGTGAATCTTGCTTCTGTCACAAAAAGTTAAGATGCTTCATATCTAACTTTTTTATATGCAGAGTAATCCCATGATGGTTCTTTATGCAAGAGGAAAAAATGGAGCACTTGAGGAGCTTCGCCGCACAGAAGTAGTTCTGAATTCATCAACTCTCACATGGATCGCTACGCATACCCTCATTTATCATTTTGAGGTTGTTCAAGTTTTAGTGTAAGTTTGAATTTGATATTTTATACTTTTAATGGGCAGATGAACGTTTTTTTTACCAGAATTTTTCTGCAAAAATTCTTTCATCACAGGTTTCGTGTGTATGATGTTGATACTCAGTTTCACAATGTAGATATAAAGGTAAAATGTTTATGATACTTGGTTTTTTTAGTAAGATGTGGTTTCAATGTATAATCTCCTCATCAAATGTTTATGTTTATGATACCATTGGATTTTTTTAAGAATTTTATAAAGATGTTAACAAATCTATGCATACAGTGGTTATAATTTGTACCTAAATGACAATTTTATTCTATCAATTTTTTATATTGGTAATGCTATCTATGTTGTTTTTTGATTATTGGCTAAAATATATGTTTTAGTCTTTTATGTTTTCAATTATATTTAGTTTCCCCCTTTCTCTTTTAAAAAAATTGATTTAGTCTTTTACAGATTTAAAGTGAGTCGAAATGGTCATTTCAAAATAATGAGCATTTTCAATTTTGGACACAATTTTGAACCAATTTTTTACTAATTTAAGTAGATTCACTTATATGAAAATTATAGAAAAAAGATTATAAACATAGTGAAAATCATATAAAAAATGAGTTTCATGTGTAACCAAAAAAAAATCTAAGATTATAATTTTCAATTTTGAAGTTTCTAGTTAGATTCACTTTTCATTTGATTTTTTTTTTTATCATGTTTATGACCTTTTTTTTAGCATGTTTATGACCCTTTTTAGTTCAAATATCAACTGAGTTCTATAATTTTCTTATACCTTAATCTAATCTAACAAGATAAGTTTCAAGTCAAGTTAATAAAAAAATGGTTCAAAATTATATCCCAAAATTGAAAATAATCATTGTTTTAGAAAGGATCAGTTCGACTCCCTTTAAAAACATGAAAGACTAAATTGAATTTTCTAAAAGATAAGGGACCAAAGTGAACATAATTGAAAACCTAAAGGGCTAAAAGTGTATTTTAGCCTTGATTATTCATACGTTATGTACATTTTTTTTTTCCTTTCAAATACAAATTTATAGCAAATCAGGGCTTCCATAATTGTTTTCCCAATTTGCTAGATTTTACAGAGAAATGTGTGCCAATGATCTGATTTCTGAGAATATGTACTTTGTATAAAGGTATGTGAGAAGGGAAAATATATACTATAGGTATCATCTAGTTGTGATAAATTAGTGGTCAGTTATCTGACGTAACAGTGGATATGTAACAATTTATCATTGTTCGAATAACAATCCATCTTTTGGGGGGTTGTCTCTTGAATATGGTAATCTGGGGTTTAGGAGTTCATATAAAAGAATATGGGGTTAAACAATGTTTGTATTAAATAATTATTGTTAAATAGTTTTACTATTTTATGGAGTTCTTCAACCTATAACAGTGTTTAAATGACTAAGTTGGTATGTTTAAATTGCATTTATCTATTTAAATGTATTGCATGAAAAGTTACTTCATTTCAATCTCATGCATATGTCTTTGGCAACATTATATTCTATATTGATCTCTTTACTTACAACGTTCCAAATATTTATATATTTGTATTGCATGTTTGAGTTACTGTTTCGTGTTGAATGCATAGATTATTTGAGATTTTGAGTGAATATTTAAAGTTGAAAACTAATTATAGCATGTTAGGTGAAAGTAAAACTGTGTACTGGATAAACATGAACCTTTGGAGCAGACATTAGATAATTTTGGTACTGTTATTTGCATAAGTGGTGTCCATAGTACAGCCCTTTTTGGTCCACCTGATAACAACTTGACCCTGCTTAACTTTTTTCAAAATCACTTAGATTCTGCACAACGTTGGGCAATGATCATCTCCCAATTCTTTCCATGACAAAATATTTCTTTCTTTCCTCTTGTTTTCTTGTTCATTAAATGTGATAACTTTGTTCATAGAGAGTATCAATAATAAAAGGTCCAGATTATAACTATTTGGTTGACTGTTGCAGATGCTTGAGTTAGATGAGCAGCAATTTCTAGGCGAGGCAACCTGTGTATTATCTCAGGTAACATAGAGAATTTTAAACTTTTTGTTGACATAAATATGATAATAATAAGGAATTCATTGCACTACAAGTCTACAAATGAAGTTGGATCTTTATGATCCCGTACTCTTAATGTTTTCCAAATATACGATACTTGTGTAACATTTCTGATTTGAAGATATAGTTCATTTGGCAACTACCAAGCATGTTAAAAAAATTTAACCATGAAGGAAATAAATTATGCTTCCATTTGCATTACTGCAATTAATTTTATATCCCAACAATTATACCCATGAATGTTAACAAATTGGCTTATGCAGATAATCACGCAACCTGATCAATCATTGACTATAGATCTACACACAGAAGATTCTATCAGATCTACTCTTGCCAAAAACTGTGGGAAACTCACTGTGCATGCTGAGGAATGCATTAGCTCAAAGACCGCAATAGAGATCACATTCAGGTGTTCAGATTTGGAATACAAGGACCTCTTCTCAAGAAATGTAAGTGTCTATTTTCGTTTTCCTTTTCGCATTATAAGGAGTCCCAGCTCTGCTGTAAAAGATGCTTTTGTTTGTCTTGCAGGACCCCTTTTTATTGGTATCCAAAGTTGCGGAAGGTGGTGCACAAATTCCAATTTGCAAAACAGAAGTTATAAGGAATGATCCCAACCCAATATGGAAATCGGTGTTTGTGAATATTCAACAAGTAGGAAGCAAGGTATATAACTTTAATACAGATGTTTTATTTTGGTGAGGCCATTTATCTAATAATGTTATTTGTGTTCAAAATGTGCATTCTTTTCATGGAAACAACCGAGTTATAATTTAGAAATAGAGAAAAAGATGTTTTATTTTGGTGAGGCCATTTATCTAATAATGTTATTTGTGAATATTCAACAAGTAGGAAGCAAGGTATATAACTTTAATACAGATGTTTTATTTTGGTGAGGCCATTTATCTAATAATGTTATTTGTGTTCAAAATGTGCATTCTTTTCATGGAAACAACCGAGTTATAATTTAGAAATAGAGAAAAAGACTTATGTAATGCTAGTGTAATACATTCATATTCATTTACAACTTTTTGTTTACGTGACTTTTGAAATATTAATTGATAAAGTTAATAAATTTTCCATATAAAGAGTGTGATTGACTGTGATTACATAAGTATTAAACTCTTAGAAATATTCTTTAATTTCTTTATTTTGTATAGTGCTTGTTTTCGTTATTACAGAAGACTACTAGTTAATGTTAACCGTGTACATTTTGGCCTGGTGTTCTACTAGTTCTACTTATATAGTTGAAATTGAAATGATCTAATTTTATATTTTTATAATGTACAGGACATTCCTTTGATAATAGAGTGCTTCAACTTTAATACCAATGGAAAACATGATTTAGTCGGGTAAAAAACAGTTTTTTTCCCCCCCATATATCTGCCCATTTTTCCATTATGTCTATGTCTATGCTGAAATACATATTAGGGTTGTTTGTTCTTGATTTATCAGAAAAGTGCAGAGATCTTTGGCAGAGTTGGAGGACATTCATAATAATGGCCAAGGAGAGAATTTAACTTTGCCTTCTGCTGGTGGACAAAACCATGATAACAAGGTCTTATTATTTTTTTATTAAATTAATTTCTATCATGAATTCCGCTTTTCCCTAAAAGCTGAAAGCTTATATGACTATAATACAGTTGTTAAAGAGCAAACTATTTGTGGAAAAATTTACTGAAAGTATCCAATATACTTTCTTGGATTACTTGGCGGGGGGATTTGAATTGAACTTCATGGTGGCTGTTGACTTTACAGGTACAAAACAATATCCTCAAACTTCTTGTACTGGTCTCTAAGTATAAATATAAGATCAATAGATAGAGAATGACAGGATAATATTATGATTGTTGTATTTTTAATTTTGGAATTTGTGCTTTTTGTTTGAGTTTTGTGGTATTAATTATTGAGAATTGTATATCTTGTTCCAGATTATGATAGAACACCAATAAACTATAAACTAATACAATACCGAACACAAAAGGCATACATAATACAGCCATCCACTTGCTCTCCCAAAGACAAAGTCTCCTACAGAGATATTCTCTGTCCAAAAACTGCAAATAACAACACACTTGCCAAAATTACACACTGTTATTATAATTAATCGTGATACATAATAGACATCCGTAATTTTCTACGAAATAATTCATTATACATTTTCTAATAAAGAATTAATGCAGAATTACAAATATAAGTTATTTTATATACTATAATCTGACTAATACTATTCACCGAAAAGAAACATATACCATGAATAATATCATTATTTTTTAAATTAGACCAGAACAAGGGTTATAACATATGCTAGACGTCAAAAGAAGAATACAAGACAAAGTCCCTCTCTTAGAGTAGCCTCTGTCAATGCACAACACAGGCTGAATTCCTAACAAAGAGTTGACCTCTCTGTCAATCACACTTGAAATACAAACAACACATTGAACATAGAAATAAGTAGTGTTTGTTTTGAATGTTTTTCTGTTTTCATTTTTATTGAATTAAATAACAGTAATTAAATATTACAATTTATAAAACATTTTCTTTTAAAATATTTTTAAAAAGTGACAGAATACAGAAAAATGTTGTTTTCAATGTTTTAAGCAATTAAAAATATGTAAAAACTTCATAATAATATTGTAATTATAACAAAAATTATATATAAATGTATTTAAATTATATGTGAATATTTATAATATTTTTATTAAAATTGATTAGATTTAACAACATTATTTTTTAAAAATAGAAAATATTAAATGAAAACAAACATATTTTTTTAAGGTAAAACTTGAAAATAAAAATTATTTTTAGAAAATAAAAATAGAAAATATTTTCTCACGTTAATTCATGCCGTTGATATCAACTGTTGCACCAATCCAGCATCGTCAATTTTTCCGAGTATTCGATCATCATCTTGTCCCAAAATAAAGAGGAAAAGGTTTCTATCATCTCCAGAGATATATCGAGAGGATCAAATGTTTGGCCACATTGGAAGCAGTATCTTTCTTCCCTTATCTGAACATACTATACAAACGTAATCTTGGTTCTTTGTATAGCAAATGTCTTGTGCATTTGTTTTCAAATTGGGTCCTGGTTTGGTTATTTCTACCTACTCTGTTATTCAAATCTGTAGCAGAAGCTTGTTTGCGTAATTGAGTTTGATTCTAGTAGATATTTCCCATTTGGTTTGAACACTTAAACCTGTTGTGGTTGGATTATACTTATAATAAGTGCCTTGACTTGAAGTAATACGTTGCTAGACTTAGTAACTGCTTCGTAAACTCTGCCATTTGGCCAAACAAGATTGGGATTCTTTGCAAAATATAATTCAAACCCTATACTTGTTGGAGTTGATAAAAATAATACATTTTGGAAGTCTCTTAGTGTTCAAGGTATGTTGGAAGAAGTTTGATGTTGCCTAAGATGAACAAGGGAATGGGTAAAATAGGCTATATAATGAACTTGAATTCATGGTATTAAAGTGCATTAGTCAAAAACACTTTAAAGCTTGTATTTAACTTTTCTTTTACTCAAATCATTTGATTGATATATTAGTTGAGTTTGCAATCAGCTGTTTTTTTGGTATATTAGTTGAGTTTCTTGGCAGGCATTAGATTGACACACTCTACTTGTTTGGCAAACCCCTAGCATAACCAAAGTTTGCTAACATGAATTTTAAAATGCTTAGTAAGCTTGTACATAACTTCCATTGGATATTATTATCTATTAATGTTTGTCACATATAGTTTCTAATAAAGAACAAAATCAAATGCAAAATCACATATACTCTTAATAACTGCCTTCAATTTATCAATACTTCCTAACTCTTAGGACTGGCTTATAAAAACCCAAATATATTATAAAATTTAAATGACAAAAGATTATATAGGATGGAGTCAGATATTTTATTTATTTATTTATGTTAAAAATAATAAGATGTGACACATGGATAATTATTATTCATTTATTAGGATTATATATTTGTATTCATTTTTTAAGAGGTTAGAGAATGAATGAAATGTTTGTCTTTATTTCCCTTTTTATGCTCTTAATTAAATTTTAGCTAAATTAGAGCCCAGATTTTACTCTTTATCACTAACCATTTGAGTTCCCTATTTAAGGCTGATTATTATTGTGGCATTTCTAATCAGCCATAGAATTTAAGCATTTTATCGAAGAATTTTCCAATGTAGTTAAAGGTTTCCCTTTTCTGTTTCAAATCATAAAGATTCTCAAACTTATATTGTAGCTAATTTGTCACGTTTGTTATTTCTGATAAAACCTACATGATTTTTTTCTGAAATATTTTGTTGACACGTTAATTTTCTTCTTTGACCTTTTGTGTAAATACTGTAAAAATTTAGTAATTTTCATAGTTTTTTCAATATTATTAGTACTTGACTGCTTGCAGTGTAGGATTTTTCCTTTTGATGCTTTGATGTTTACATTAATGGTAGAAGTTCAATGTTAATTCACTATTGCTGAGCTTGTGTTCCCTTTGATTTCATAGTACAAACTATCACCGGGATAGCTGCTGAGTTTAGTAGTTAAACACTCATCCTATTCACTCTATGCTTAGGTCTCATTTCCACTAGTGCGCTTGTTTGAGTGAAGGAGTATGCATGTATCCAGTTGGGAACCATTTGTGGGTTCCCCAAAATGCTAGCCCTCTGATGTCCTTGTTGTCAGGCGCAACAGCTGGTATGAGGTTGCCATCCCCCCTCCTTATTCCTTATTCTTTGTATTTTCCTCCCCACACCAGACACCCTTTTCACTAGGAAGAGATAGAAAAGAAGATAAACTTAATATAAACTCCTTAATTCATGTTAAAATTTCATCTAATGACTAACATGCTTTTCGTTATGCATGGGATGATGGGGAAGATAAAGATATACTTTCTAATGGTTACCCTTCTTTTGTTTACCAGCTTCAAATGGAAATCCACGTCTTCCAGATTCTTTGCATTATATTGATCCTTCAGGACGGCCAAATGCATACCAGAGGGTGAACAATGATTCTTTGTGTCAATTCAAACCACCATTTGTTAATTGTTATTGATCTGTCGTTGATGTGTTATGAATTATGAATGCTTTTTCTAGGCAATTGTTGAGGTTGGGGAAGTGTTACAGTTTTATGATTCAGACAAACGATTTCCAACTTGGGGATTTGGGGCACGACCAATTGATGGTCCTGTTTCCCATTGTTTCAATTTGAACGGAAGTAGTCATTATTGTGAGGTAGAACTAATATGTCTGATCTCGCTTGTCTTTTCGTATTGAAACAGTACTTTATTAGTTAGAAGTTGCTGTCTGTTGTAGGTGGAAGGGATCCAAGGAATTATGATGGCTTACACAAGTGCCCTGCATAATGTATCTCTTGCAGGACCTACTCTTTTTGGACCTATCATAAGCACTGCTGCACTTATTGCCAGCCATGCTGTAGCAAATGGTGGAAGAAAGTACTTTGTGTTATTGATAATCACAGTAAGAACCTCTCTAGTCCATGTTGACAGTGTAGACTTGCATATTTTGTTGAATTCCCCTGTAGGGGTATCAAACTTGTTATTGAAAGATGTTATGGGGCTTCCCTTACCTCGTAGGATCCTTTTGCAGTTTCTTTCTAGCCCTCCTTAATACCAAAAAAGAAAAACAGTCACTGTAAGAGCTCATATAGTTATTGGAAGATGTTATGGGGCTTCCCTTGCCTAGAGTTTTATAAGATTTTTCCATCACTTTGTTTTTCCACTATTGCTGAGTTTTAATTGGTATGCTCCAAGGATGGAGTAGTGACAGATCTCCAAGAAACAAAAGATGCTATTGTAAAAGCATCTGACCTGCCATTATCAATCCTTATTGTTGGGGTAGGAGGAGCTGATTTCAAAGAAATGGAGGTATTGAATTCATCTTGTCTGCTCTTTACACAGAGAGTTGTAATTGTTAGGTGTCTAAGGCGATGAGCTGTGTGTGACTGGTATACCACCAAAAGACTTAATGCAATTTTGTTTCCAATTTCTTGTCGCTTAGGTTTTGGATGCAGACAAGGGAGAGAGGCTAGAAAGCTCATATGGACGCGTTGCTTCACGTGATATAGTCCAGTTTGTTCCATTTCGGGAGGTTCAAAGTAAGTCTCACTTTAAAATATTAATTAGGACTGAGATTGGCGAATAATGAACTTTGGCGATTGGCGAATGACAACATATCAAATACTTGAAAATCTTGTAGGTGGATTTTCAGTTGTTCAAGCACTTCTTGCAGAATTACCGACTCAATTTTTAACTTACGTGCGAAGCAGAAATATCCAACCGAGCATCTAGACCTGTAAAAGTTGTACATAGAGAAGTTTTCTATTCATTGATCATTGTGCAATTTCGAGGTCCTTTTCAGTTCTTCAATCAACGAATTCGGCTAAAAGGCTGAAAACTTATGCTTTAAGCGACTTAACGGCTCTAGAAATTAAGGTTCGCCTGCTAGCTGTCTTATCCAAAGGATATGTCTGATCCAGCCTTATGATTGGCATTTCCTTTTCTTTTCTGTGCACGTGTCTTTTGGGGCTTGCCTAGGTGATTGGATTGTCTGAAAATAGTAACACCATAAGTTGGAATCCCTGTTTCTTCTAAATGAGGACAAAGTGTTAGTCCTTCTGTCTGCACTTCATGATATGATTTGTGATGGAGATCCAATAATTTTGGGATGTCTTTAGATAGCATTATTACGAACACAAGAGCATCTGTATCGAAAAAAGAACTTTAGAACCGCTGAATCATTAATCATTATACCCATTTTGTTTCATGGCTGTAAAGGTTCATTTAAAAGGAAAAGGTATTAGACAGAATTTGAAACTTTGGAACAGGAAGATGTGTAAAGGTTGCAAATTAGTGTTGATATAATGAAAGTTTAATAGCAGATCTATCTCGGGATTTCCCCTCTTTTATGAATAATCACTTTCTTTGATGGTTTATGATATGCGTCTACAAATATCAGATTGAAAAAGTAAAGTAATATAGATATACATCTATCTAATTTATATACTTCATTAATATTTTTTCTTTTTTTTATTTTTCTCATTTTATTATACCATAAATTCTATTATATTTATACATTTTTTTTTCATTAAAGGTAAAATAATATATGGGATGTACATATATGGTTTTAAATTTGTATAGTTCCTAATTTGACAAGGCTTTGTTTTTGTAGTTATAATTGCTCGAGACTTTGATTAGTGCTTTTTGCCTTTTCTTTTTCTCTCTTTCACGTTAGGCTTAGTTTAAGTAATTTATTTCAATAGGTGAAAGTGCAAGCACATTTTTTTAGAGGGTAGAGAAAAAGCATGTGAAATTCGCAATTTTAAAAATTATACAATTCATTTTTTATGCCTGTTTCTCTTTATACACGAAGTTAGGAGGAATTTTTACAGTATAAATCGTTACTATATTATTTAAAATAATATGTAAATAAGAAAATTAAACATTAAACATGACATGATACCCGTAAACATGTTTAACTAAAGTGCATATAAATAGTTCTTTGACGGAAAATATCATTCTGATATTAGTGAGAGGAAATGTTTAAAAAGGTTAAAAAATAGCCTCGTGAAATTTTTTTGGTGGGAATAAAAGTTTAAATTCTTAGTAATTGAAGGTAACGTCCTCGGTTTCTGAAAAAATAGTTCATTTTTTATTCTAGTTCTTTAAATGTTTTTTTAAAATTTGGTCATTCAAAAAAATTGTTTAATTGTAGTACCTATTGTCAATCAAGAATTTAGGTTTTGGTCTCTACTCCTTTCAAGTAATTTGGGTTTTAGTTCTTTAAATGTTAATTAATTGTGACTTTAAGTATAAGATAAGAACTCAATTAAAAAAATTATTCTATTATGTAAAAGTGATTTTCAAAGCTTAAATATCATATCAAGTAATGTAAATTATTCAATCTAAAACTTTTTAACATTATCATCCCCTTTAAAGTCACCATCCACGACTAAAGATAACAAAATGAATTCATATTTTATAGGTACCTCCAAAAATGTCATCAAGTGAAATAGGTAAATAATTGCAATTTAGGTCTAGGTATGGGGTGACACTACACCCATAAAAATTATGCAAGTATAAGACTAGATATATTATGGTATCTAACTTGTTCGCCCTAAATTAGGAGTTTTTATTGGTTTGAGTCAAACTCATGAACCTAATAAACCGAACTGAACCAATTAGTTTGTTTTTGTTTTTTCACTTGATCGGGTTCGAACCCAACCCAAACTGACCATGTCCAGTTTTGTTTACGGTTTTTGCATTTTAAAACTCTGACTCAACCCGAACCAACTCAAAAGTATATATATTATATTATTATTTTATATTTTTAAGTTAGTAAATTTAGTAAATTTATTTTATATTTATCTTATACTTTAAATTTATAGAATTTATTGTTTGTATTGTATTGTTTTAATAGTTTAATTTAATATATATGAAACACTTGATATTTTATTCTAAAATTATAAATTTAGTAGATTAATGAATTTTACTAGTTTTAGGTATAAAATTATTTTTTTACGGTTTAATAAAAAAATGATCTTTTAATTTTTTGGTTGTTTTTTCCTGAAACCGAACCAAACTAACCAGATTATCATCGGTTTGGTTTGATTTAGGTTAGGAAAAAAATTCTAAAAAACTGAACCAATCCAATTAAAATTAATTGGTTCGGTTTTATTTTCCTCCAAAACTGAACTAACCCAAACCATGAATATCCCTACCCCCACACACACTCACTCTCTCTCTCTCTATATATATATATATATATTATAATTATACATTTATTTTATTTTATGTTTTAAATGATAAACAACCACCGCAGAATGATTGATTTCATATCCAAGTTTAATTAATTTTTGTTAAATATTACATTTTAAAATTTATGACTTATTTTATTGGATTATTATCATTGTAATTATGAGTTTGAATAATATTTTTATTTACTTAATGTTATGTTGGTTATGAGGTTATATTTTTTCTTATCATATTTGTTTATATCTATATGATATTGACATATTACCTCTATACATAAGAAAAATGTAGGTTGCGAGTGCAGATGAGTATATAAGTACCCAACAAGTATGAGGACGAAGATTGAAGTTGTTATCCGCACAGGTATAAATTAAGGTATGATTCAATTTTTCAAATGCAAGTATGAAAATAAGTACTGTAGTATCCTAGCGAGACCCTATCTATTGTCATCCATATCTAAGATGACTTTCACTCTATCGACATTAATCTGGTGGTAGCCCTTTTTATTTCAAGGGTTTCATCCATCTATCTATATATCTATCTATCTATTAATATAGATGAAAATTCTCTTCCCTATTTCGTATCTCCACCAATAAAAAATCCCCATGTTATTTAATGAGTTACATAAGAGATAAAAAATTTATTAAAAAAATTAAATATGACTATTAGATGACATGATGTTTTTTAATGGTGGGAACAGAAGATTTTCATCTAGTAGTCTAACAACTTGCCACATCATCAAGGATTTGAATTGAATAGTCATGTATAATTACGTATAAGTTAATAGGGTTTTTTGAAAGTAGAATCCGAAAGCAAAAAAATAAGTGTTTGTTTCACAATAGTTTTATAAAATTATTTTTAATATTTTAGTATTTAAAAACTGAAAAACTCATTTGGTTATTGTTTTCTTAAAACAATTTCTGAAATCAGTTTTTGTTTTTTAACTTTTAAAAACTAAAAAACAGGAACAATTATAAGTAGTTTTGCTTTTCAATTTTCTATTTTTATTTTAAAAACTTAAAATACAATGAGAATATGGTGTTTTTTTGCTTTTCATTAATGAAATTTCAATAAATATGAATAAGTTTTTTCATTTTTACATCATCAAAATAGTTTTCAAATAACACTTACCAAATAAGTTTTTTTTCTTTTCTTCTAGAAAACAATTTTTTAAAACTATTTTTAAAAACTCTTTTAAAAAATTAAAAAACAAAATCAAACCAATGAAATCCTAAAACTTTAAAACCTTACTATATTTCACTATTAAAATGTTATTGAAGCATTAATTAAATGAAAAAATAAAAACACAATCAAGATATGAATTTAGAAACCATAATGAATCATTCGATAAGGAACAAAAATGAAAATTATACTTGCCTAGTCGCTTCTTATTCACTGCCGTCTTTTCTTCAGAATGTGTTTGGTCGGAGCACCCAAACACACATTTATAAAGTTGTTATTGGCTTGTCATTTATTTTGTAAATTTTGATTCACTTAATATAGTTTTTTATTTATTTAATTTTTCCATATTACTTTATTATTACCTAGAATTATATCATCTTTTTATATGTCAAATTTTAATTATTAATATGTTAATTTTTTTAATGAAAAGATTCGAACCCATGACTTCTACTTCCTTATTCTCTTCCATATGTGGACGTTGCCATTAGATCAACCTTATAACTCTTACCCAAAATAGTTCCATGATATGCATAAATTATCAACTAGCACCCGATTTTGATTCCTAAACATAAAGAAAATAACATTTTTACATTAAATTACGAATTTTACATTAAACTTTCTTTTTAACTTAAATCATACTTCTAGATTTTTTGTCATGCAAATCACTTTTTGCAATAAATTTCACAAAAAATTCATGTATTTCTAATAGTGTCAATTTATAAATTAAAATTAAATTTATTACATACTTTTCCAAACTTTCATGCATAAGGAAAATTGGCGGTAGGGTGTAACTCCTCCTTCATAGCCTTAATTAGAGATGGATATTTGATTTTAAGCATGGGGACTACCCGCAACCCGTATGGTATCTGAGTCTTAAAATTTTACACTCATTTAGATATGTAGACTTTTAGGCTCGATCCACAAAACTCGCGGGTTTAGCGAGTTAACGTGTAAGCCTCTGTATAATTAATTTTTTAATAAAAATTATATTATATTATTTATATAAATGGGGTGCCATAAGTAAAAAGAAAAAAATCTAATACTTTTATAATGACATTTAAAAAATGAGATTTGAGATTTTATAATTGAACACACTTATATTTTATTTGTGTGTATTTTAAAATGAGACAAATTGTTTTTTTTTATAAAAAAAATATTTTTTTATGCGGGTTGGCCTGTAGGCCTCCACAGACTTTGCAGAGCTGTTGCGGGCACAAATACAATGAGCCCGTTTAGAATGCAAGTTTCATGGGTCGAGTTTTGTGGGTTACTGGTTTTGCAGGATGAGTTACTCGCATGTTTATCTCTAGCCTTAATCCCAAAGATTCTTAACCCTCAAATTTTGAACAAGCACCATCCAACATCTCTAATTGGATGTATGTTCAAAATAATCTAAAAAATTTTGGTGAAGAAAATTGGAAAAATTTTGCAGAAAATTATTAACCAATCTCTCAAAGTGCTTTCAATGCAAGGAAACATCTTCTACATAGCACAATGATATTACATGAAGCTCTAAATGAGACAAAATGGAGAAAGAGGAAATGTTTGGTGTTTAAATTTGAATTTGAGAAAGCATACGACTCAATGTCATGAGACTTCCTTCAATACATGATGGTAAGAATGTGATTCAATTAGAAATGGATCTCTTGGATAACAATTGGCCTCACATCTACTAGAATATTTATATTGGTCAATGGTTCTCCAATAGCTAAACTTTCGCCTAAGAAGGGTCTAAGTTAGGGGGACCCCCTCACTCTTTTTTTATTTACAATAGTGGTAGAAGGCATAGCAAGGTTGATGAGACAAGCTGTATAGAAGGACTTGTTTACTCCATTCCTTGTTGAAGGAAAAAAAAATACCAGTCCCCATTCTCCAATATGCAGATGACACGATCTTCCTTGGAGACATGTCAAATAACAATATTTTGGTCATTAAAACCATTCTTAGATGGTATGAGACTATGAATTAGTCTCGAGTTTGAAGATTAATTATTTTAAAAGCAGCTTTGGATGGGTCAGCCTATCAAATATGGAGATTTAGATATTTGCACAAGTGCTAAACTGCAGAATTCTTAAGTTTCCTTTCAACTACCTAGGCATTCCTATAAGGTCTAATCCTAGGAAGGTGGCAACTTGGGATCCAATAATCAAGAAGCTGGAGAGAAAATTGGCAAGTTGGAAACATGAACATTTATCATATGTAGGTCGCGTATGCCTAATCAAATTTGGGTTGTCTTTAGTTCCTCTTTTTTACTGGTCTTTCTTTAAATTACTTATGGAAGTTGTGGAAAAAATCATTAGAATTCAGAGGATGTTTCTTTGGAATTAGGTTGAAGACAATTCTAAGATAGCGTGGGTGAGCTGGAAATCTATATGTGAAACAAAAGAAAATGGAGGGCTGGGCTTGAAAAATATTTTCCTATTCAATGATGCACTCCTAAGAAAGTGGAGATAGATGGTTACTATCATCACAAAAATGTCTTCTATGGGAAAAGATCATTGACTCTAAATACAATGGATGAAGAGGTTTATTGTAAGGAGAAGACAACAATTACATGTTAATTTGGTGGAAAGATCTGTGAAAGTGTTTTTGAGTAAAAAATAATCAACGTTCATTTGACCATTTTTGGAATGGAAGGCAGGGGATGGATCTAAATTTAAATTTTAGATGGACAGCTGATTAGGGGGTGAAATACTACAACAGAAATTTAATCATTTGTTCCTAAACTCAGTCAACAGAGAAAGGTTAATAAACACGTTTGGGCATTGAGAAGGAGTATGAGTTTGAGAATTTGATTGGCGTAGATAGTGGTTTTGTTGGGAGGAAGCCTTGGTCAATGAATTCAAATTACACATTGACAGAGTGAGAGTATTAGAGATTGGTGAGGATAATAGGGTTTGGAATCCAGACCCTACTCGCACTTACACTGTTTTTTTTTCTTATGCAGTTTTACAAAATTGATCTTCAAATGAACAACCTCAACAAATTTTCCATTTGCTATGGATATTAAGGTGCCTCCTAGATTCCTATTTTTTACCTAGAGGGCACTTAAAGATAGGTTACCAACAAAAACCAACCTTATCAGAAGAGAAGTTCAATTCAACAACAAAATCACTATGCATATTTTTACAAAAGGTCACAAAATCAGTTGATCACATGTTCTTCCAATGTGGGGTGACACAAAGAATTTGGGACTCATGATATAGGCAGATAGGAATTGTAACTGCCAGTCCAGGATCAACACATACTGCAACATTAACCTTGGATTGGTAAACATAAAACAACACCTTGATGGATGGTCTTTAGGTGGCAGTATTATGGAGCCTAAGATATTAGGAACAAAAATTTTGACTTTGATTCTATAGAGAGGGAGTCATTGTTTTAGGCTTGGAGTTAGTTAAAAAACAAACATACAGACTTCTCGGCCTCGTTTGATATCTGGTATGCCAACACAAAAGCTTGCCTAAAACTGATTCTAGAGTAGCAAGAGGGTACTTTCCCCAATGAAGATTAGGTGCGTGTCGTGTGTATTCCTGAAAAATTTGAGGGATTTTCCAGTGCAGCAATATTATCTCAGGATCAGTAGGATGGATATCAATTATGGTCTTAATCTGAAGCTGGGAGGAGATTATGAAAATTCCACAACACAAGCACAAGCAAATTTGAAACCATTGAAGGTAATATCACTAGCAGCTGCACATTCTACTCAAATTTTGAGTTAAGTGCATCATGAATTCAATTCCAATTTGGTGACTTCTGCTATTAATCTTGTTGCTGACTGGTGCTACTGCTACATTGGTTTTCTGTAGGATCGTTCATCAATTTTGGTATCTTGTTTTGTTGTTTCTGGACTGCTATTTTAGATGTTGCTGCACTGATATGTTGGTTAGCATCTGTCATCATTGATATCCTGTTTTGCTGATTGTATTGCTGTCAAATCGGCTTGTTGTCATATTAGTTGCCATATTGTATTGGATATCATATTGTTTGGCTTTTTTCTATTTAGAGTATATTATTAAATAAAAATTGTCAAAATAGAGTAGGTTTGTGAAAAATTCTCGGAATGGTGTAGTTTTTACAAAATCAGCAACCAAGATGGTGGTTGGACAATTTTTCAACGTAGGGGCCCTGAAACAGTCACTTCACATGGCGGGTTGGTAGCAGCCTACCACACAGTGGGTGGAAACCGGCAACTGAGTTACCGGTTTGGAGGACGTTTGCAGAGATTATGCTGCTTCCCGAGAAGGTACAGAGACAGGGAGCCCAAAACGGCAAGTGAAATGGCAGGTTGATTGGGGAGTGATACGTGTGTAACCATAATTCTATACTCAAAACCGTCAAACCGAATGGTGGGTTGAATGGGGGTTTGGGAGCTCTTTAATCATGTCGTTCTTCCAGCCAATGGCATGCTGTCAAGTGGCACAACTCGCCAATTAAAATGGCGGTTTAGGCTCCATAAAAACCCATTGTATAACCCATCTAACCCTTACCCAGATTTGAAAAAAATAAATTAGAAGAGCATATTACATTGGAAAATTTGATTATACAAGAAAAGCTTTGTAAGTTTTTATTTCTCTGATTATATTATAGTTTTTATTATTCAGATTATATTATTTTTGTTTATAATTTTGATTGCTAAGTATGTTTTTAAATAGCTTATACTTCAGAGAAGATTGAAAGAAAAAATTAGTACGAGCTATAGAAGAATATTGGAGCATTTGAAAATTTTGGTATCAAACAACAAAAAATTTGTGAGTTTTTATTATTGTGATTATATTATTTTTTTTGTTATTAAGATTATATTATTTTCGTTTATAATTTAATTGATAAATATAAATTTTGTTACTGAAATATGATTTTAGGGTCATATTTATTTAGTACTAAAAATAAATATTTTGCATTAGAATATTTGTAATGTCAAATTTATTTAGTACTAAAAATAAGATTTTTTATAATGTTTAGGAGTTAGAATTTAAAGTTTAGATTTTAAATATAATTATATGTGTTAAGGATTTACTATTTATGTGATTTTAGAGTCTAAAACATAATTTTAGGGTTTAGATTTATTTAGTGGTAAAAAAAGAGTTTTTTTGCATTAGAATATTTTTAGGGTCAAACTTATTTATTTTTATAATGTTTAGGAGTTAGAACTTATAGTGTGTAGGCTTTAAATATAATGATATTTGTTAAGGATTTAACATTTGTAGTTATTTATATGTCACAAAATCATATAAAGATAAATATAATATGTATAAAAAAATTTATTTAAATGATATAAACATAATAACATATGAAATAATAAACTATCACATTAAATAGGGTTTAAAAATAATATAAATTAAGAGCCTGAAACATGATTTTAGGGTTTACATTTATTTAGCGGTAAAAAAAGAGTTTTTGCATTAGAATATTTTTAGACTCAGATTTATTTTTTTTATAATGTTTATACGGTTTATTGTATGATAACATAATTTAAATATAAAATATAAATCATATATTTATTACTTGTGATATGTTATTTTAGTTTAATTTATATGGTTTATTGTATAATTACAAAATTGAATATAAAATATAGTGTTTAATAGTATGAAAATTGTGATGTGTTTACAAAGTAAACAACATGACATTGAAAAATAGTTTTCCTATTTACGGTTTAACTATACTGATTTTTATAATAAAAAAAATCGGTGTTTTTGTTATTGAAAACCGATAACTTCTTTAGTAGGTTAGTAAACAATGACAGAAGGTCGCACTGCCCATCTAGGCCCAAGAGATCCCTCTTTATTGACCATGCAATCGGTGCATGTGTTCAAAAATATTTGGAACGGTGAGGATGATGGTGTGCTATGTATCAGGAAGACCCTACAAATGCAAACAATAGGGCATCTTCCTCACCTTCAGTTGTTCTTGGTAACAGCTGGGTTTGGTGACGTTGCGAAGCTGAATTTTTTTCAGCTTTGGTTGAGCGATGAAGACCTGAAACTCACACACTCCACATGTCTGTTGATGAGTGCACTATCACTCTTCAAGATGTGGTCTTGTTGCTTGGCCTTAGAGTTGACAGGTTGTCTGTGTTTTACGTGACTGGGCGACCCGATTGGCATGCGGAAGTTGAGGCTGTCTTTAGTCGTCGTCCTCCTGAGACCGACATTAGAGGGAGCCTGTTGAGAACAAGTTGGTTGAATGCCAACTTCGACCTCCACAGCGCAAATAATTTTCTCCAATAGTTGGAGATCAATGCAAAGGCATACATATTTCGTTTCATTAGAGGATTACTTTTTTCTGATCCCTCGGGAAATGCTCTTCCCTTGAAGTACCTTCAGTTTGTACAGGACTTGGATCAGTATGCCATGTACAGTTGAGGGTTTGCACTGCTAAGCAACCTGTACCGTGAGTTTTGCAAAACAATGAACTATAAAACGCACGACATTGTCGGAAGTTGTATTTTACTCCAACTTTGGGCATGGGAGTAATTTCTGTACATTGCTCCCATTAAAAGACCCACCCCAGTCCATAGATTGCCGCTGGGAGCAAGGTTTGTGATTGTTATCCTTTTATTTTTTTTATAATTATTATACGTAAGTGGATTTTGATATTTGTTGCTCATTTTCACACAGGTGGGAAGGTGGAGGCAGCAATTAATTATTGTGGTCAAAGTTGGGATATCTGTAAATATCGAGAGATTGGTAAGATGAAAAAATTAGATGTAAGATAATTTTAATATTATGTTACCTCAATACAACATTTCATATCTTTAAATGAATTTTTTTTTTGTTGCAGATTTTATGGACATCGTATGAACAACATCTAATCGTTGTCCCTCTACACCTATTACTCATGAGTGAGCTATGGAGGTCTGTAGTTCCAACTGATATGGGGTTTAGACTGACATGTCAAGTCAACTGGTCCAATTTGCTAATTCAGATGGCGAATTAGGCTCTCACAAGCCTACAGTAATTTTTTTCTTTGAATAACCCCTGTTTTGCTGCCTATCATGCAAGCTATTGAAACTACAACCTAAATTCAAATTTATTCCCTATATATGTGTGTATTGTATTTGCATTTCCACTCTAATCAAATTTTAGTTTCTTTTCGCATGTACCAAGTTAAATACGACATTATTTCCACAATTGCTATTATGGATACTCTTTTTGCAATTGTTTACTATAATGGTGAAGTTAGTATGGGACTAGAAGGGGTTTCATTCAGTGGTTCTTAGGTCGGCATGCAATTTTCTACTAACATATGTTTTAATGAATTTGTCACACAAATTCATTCAACATTACCTTTTTCATATTATCATATTGTTAGTAAAATTATATGTAAATATATTGTTTACGACCCTAGGTATTTTGGTGCTTTACAGGTGTCGGATGTTGGTGACTTTAGGATGTTGATCAACGTCTTCTCCGCTACTAACGTAGAATGCATGCTAGAATTATATGTTGACATTGAACAATCTGATAATACTGATTATGCATAGGAGCAGATGGATTATCATCCCGGAGGATCAATGACAACACAAGGGATATTCAATTCTGAATATCAGTCAGTTCCTAGCATTATTCGCAGTTAAAGACACATTAAGACAACACCACAACACGTAACTAATTTAGGAGATGACGAAGACCGTTTAGACATTGTTGTCTACAAAGAAAATTAGTTTCACTCCGATAAAGACCAAGGAGGTGAGGATAACGGAACACCTTCAGCATCAGGTTCAGATACAGATGAGGAGGCAGAAACAAGTCAACATGGACAACAACATCGTGTAAGATTTCCTATAACAGGTACAAAAATTTTATTTGGTTTATTGGTTGACATAACTGATGTATACTTGGCATGACTGTTTTGGAACGCTGCTGATTTCGGATTATATATTTGTTACAAGGCGCTTAAGTTTGTTACCTTTACCACACTACAATAACATTAAATGGGCACATCCAGATCAAGAAACAGACTTGGTGCCTGTTCGAGGGTCTTACGAATAAGAATACAGACAAAAGTTGTTTAAGGGTTGGAGTTTGAATCAAAGGATGAAGTAAAATTGGTTGTTTCTCAACACTGCTTATAAATGCATCACACTTACGAAATAGTTGAGACGCGACCAACAATATTTTCCATCCGGTGTCCTAGCCACTCAAGCGGATGTCCATGGCGGATGAAATTCACATTCTCACAATGAACACATAAATGGACAGTCACAAAATGGGGAGGTTCGCATAATTGTGTCAATGCAAATTTTACTCAAGATCACCAAAAACTGACGTCAGATATTATTGTCAGCTATATTTTAGGTAATTATACACTGAAGTTTATCGCAATGTATAATATTGTAATTTTTTTCTTACATAAACCATGAACAACTTATTCTTCTATGATACATAATAGGTATGGTTACATCCAACCGATGTGTTGCAATCTTAATGATTATAGAAAGAATTCAAAGCGACTTATCGCACATGCCTTCTTACAAGAAAGTATGGTTGGGTGAACAAAAAGCTATGACTAAAGTATTTGGTGACTAGGAAGAATCTTACGACACGTTGCCCAGGTGGTTAGATTGGATGGTAACGAAATGTCCTAGGTCAGCTTATGAACTTGAGACGACAGAGTTTATGATTGATGATGTTGTCAAAGAAAGACTTAGACAATTTGATCATGTCTTCTGGACATTTAAAATTGTTGTTGACACATTTAACTCGTGCAAACCGATAATATAGATAGACGGGACTTTCTTTATAACAAGTACAAGGGGACACTGTTAATTGCAACAACGTAGGATGGAAACAGTTCAATACTCCCAATTGCATTTGTCATAGTTGACGGTGAAACTTTGAGTAATTGGGCATGGTTTTTGGCCAAAATTCGGAAAAATGTAACCCAAAGAAATAGGTTGTGTCCCTCTCATATTGACATAAAAGCATCCTAGGTGCAGTACAGGCTCCACATATGTGGAGACCACCGCATGCTCATCATGTGTTCTGCATCTGGCACATAGCAAGCAACTTCAATCACAAGTTCAACAACACCAGCCTGAAACAAGATTTGATCACAATGGGTAAATTAAAATATGTCATTCATTCACATTGCTTTTTTCTGCATGAAATTGATTAATTTTTTAACTAACTTTTATGGTAAACCACCCTTTTGTTATCAGGCCACGAAACATGTGTAGATAAGTTTGATAGGAAATTGACAAATTTTAGAGATAGTAGCCCACAAATAAGTGAATGAATTGATTGTATTGAAGTTAGCAAGTGGAGCATGACACATGCAGGAGGCCAAAGATTTGGTCACATGAAGACTAACCTATTTAAAGCAGTTAACAAAGTGTTTCGAGGCTCACAAAATATGCTTGTAACTGCTCATGTAAAATCTACTCACGATAGGTTAGTTGAATACTTTATTAAAAGAGATGTGAAAGCCAATGCACAGTTTAGCGAAGGCAAACGTTACTGAAAAAAATTAATGGATGCCATGGAAGAAAACGAAGCTGCTGCATCAATTCACACAGTCAAAAGGTATGACACAAGGAACAAAAATTTTGAAGTTATTGAAACATTTTGTCTTGCCACGCAAAGAGGAGGTCAAACATAGAATGTGCTGCTTGACAAACAATATTGTGATTGCGGAGCTTTCCAAGCATACCATTACCCTTACTCTCACGTCATAACAGCGTGCGCTCATGATAGTATCAACCACTATCAATTTGTTGGTAGGGTATATTCTCTACAAAATATAATACAAACTTATTCTACAAAGTGGAATCCCTTAGGAAATGCAGAGACAGTGCCTCCAAGAAGTGGATCATTCATTGTGTCAAATCTAGCGTTGCTTTGAGGATCGGGTCGTCCTAAATCAACCCGAATTAGAAAGAAATGGATTTAAGAGAGTCACAATCCCGAGCTACACTTACTTGTTCAATTTGTAAACAACCTGGCCATAGAAAAAATCATTGTCCCAATGTGAACCCCTAAATTCCCAATTTCTTGTCTTGTATTTCATATTTCAATATAATTATTTTTTTCATTTCGGACTAACAACTTAATTTTATTATATTTTCATTTCATTTATTAAATAGATCCACTATCATCATATAGTTAAATTTATTCTTAATAATAAATAAACTACTTTTTACAAAATTATCTTCTACAAGAACTTTTACCTGAACACAAAATACACCATATTACTAATAATTATTTTTTAAACTTTTTAATTTATCAATTACCATATGTGTTAACCATATCTCATTTTACTATTTTTTAACGGTTAACTTATCAATAATTTTTAAATCCTAAATTTTTTATTTTATTCTTTATCATTTTTCTATTTTTTAAAAAAATATCCTCTTTCTTCTTAAATTAATATTTGACAACTTTTTATCAACCAAACATCCCATTTTCCTAATTTTTATTAATAACGTTTTATTTTTCTTCTTTATCAATAATGAATAATATTAAAAAAATATCATTTAATTCTTTTGATTTTCTTAAATTAAATATTTCTATTCAAAAAATTTACATTGTAATAATTATTTTTCAAACTTTTTAATTTATCAATTACCATCTGTTAACCATATATGATTTCACTATTTTTTAATATTTTTAAATTATCAATAATTTTTTAAACCATAAAATTTTTATTTTTCTTCTTTATCATTTGTCTATTTTTTAACAAAATATCCTCTTTATTCTTAAATTAATAATTCAAAACTTTTTATCAAGCAAACATCCCATTTAACTAATTTTTATTATTAACTTTTTATTTTTCTTCTTTATCAATAATGAATAATATTAAAAAATATCATTTATCTCTTTACTTTTTTTGAAATTAAATATTTATATTTAAAAATTTACATACTAATAATTATTTTTTAAAAATTTTAAATTTTTAGTTAAATTCTGTTAACCATATATAATTTTACTATTTTTTTCATATTATTAATTTATCAATAATCTTTTATTCTCTAATTTTTTTTCTTCTTTATCATTTTTCTATTTTTCACAACATATCCTTCTTCTTTTCTCTTTTCAATGTGGAATGTGCATGAATTGGCGGGTTGGAGACAGGGCAGGCAACCCGCCATGTCAGTTGGTAGGTTGGAGACATGAATCTCTGACTTCCAACCTGTTATTTCAACTGTCGGTTTCGAGATTCTATATTCTGTGAGTCCAAACCAGCAACTTAGTTGCCGGTTTACAGCCCGTGCTGCCAACCTGCCATGTGCAGTGGCAATTTTAGTCCATTGAGTTGAAAAATTGTCCAATCTACTATCTTGGTTACCGGTTTTGGAAAAACTACACTATTCCGATAATTTTTTACAAACCTACTCTATTATGAGAATTTTTGTTTGATAATATACTTTGTACGAAAAAAAAGCCCATATTATTTAGGTTGCTGTTAGATTTTAGTTTTTACTGGTTTAGAATTTTTAGATGTTACTGCGGCTAAAGCATTGCGATTACTTTATATTAGGGGTTAATATTTGATAAACATTCATGCTTATGCTTAACTGGGGGATATGAATGTTTGTTACTGTAATTGTTGATGTGCACTGTTGTTACTTGAATATATACATCTCTTGCTTAAAAAAAACACACTTAAATGTTCAAATAAAAGACAATTCAGTAATAAACGTGAATTTTAGCTCAACTTTTTCTTTAAACACAGTGATACAAGATTCTCTATTGAGGGGTTTATGTGTCAACTTTGAAGTGGGATTATCCAAGCTTTGCCAGTAAGGCTAGAACCAACTAATATGCCACGTATTCAGTAATTAGAGGTATTCATTCATTTGAATTTATCTTGATGTTTTTTTTGGTGGCGATGAATTTATCTTGATGACATTAGTTATTTTCTTAATCTTATATAATCTGTTTAAAGTTAAATAGTATTAATTAGAGGACAGAAATAATACAAAAATAATTCGTCAACTTAGAAGCATATGCTTAATTTTATAATATTTAATAAAGTACAGGTGGACTAGAAACAAAGTTGAGCAGAGGCTAAAGCTAACAGCTAGAAACAAGTTTTGTGTGTGTGTGAATTAGAAACAAGTTAAATTATGTTTGACTTATTTTAATAAAGTACAGGTGGGTGCATTTTCAAAACTTTAGACTTGATATATATAAGTCCCATGACTTATTTAGTTTACCTAATAAAGATTGAGTTTGACTTTTTTTAATATGAAAAGACCAGTTAATAACAAGGTATTTTAAATGTTTAAAAATATAGGGCATCTCTAATGAAAAATGTTTAAGAGAATGTTTTAAATTATTTGTTGTAGTTCTATGATATTATGTCACAGTTAAAAAAATTATCTTATATAAATTTGTAGTTGGTGGTGATTGATAGAGGAAATATATTTTAACATTAAGAAATAGTTTGTTAAGAAATTCACTGCTTCACGTAGACTTTTCCAACACAAATTTGATAAGAAACAATATCTTTTTTTTGTTAAGAAACATTCCTTTTCATTAGAGATTATCTTAATTAATGCCTAAAATTAGAGCATATATAGCATCTTCAACTATTAGAGTTTAAGATACTCACTTCAAATATCTTAGAGAATATTAATTAAATGATTTTTTGTGATTCCTATACTGTCATGTCATCTTTAATATACTGATGTACAATTTTGCTCTTATGGTTAAAAAAAAAGTTAAGAAACTTACATTTTTATATTCTTAATTATTTTCATTAATTAAGTGCAAAATGATATAAATTGAAAAATAATTTTTAACTCTAAACAACTGTACCTTATATTGTTTTTAAGAAACCTTCTTTGTCACGTGTATGAATGTTCAATGATTTAATTTTTTAAGATACAATAGCTTAGAGTTAGGTAACTCGTAAAAAATATTTGATGAAGATGTTCTTATATTTAAATAATTATGTTTAAATTTTTAAATATCAAAATATATATAATATCAAAACATCACACTAAAAATTTAATATGCTATTATGACTTACTTAAATAAGTTGGATATTAGATCTAAAGAAATTTTTAAATGATTTTGAATCCAATTTTTTAAATTAAGAAGCCGTAGGTGTAATATAATTTGTTTAGTAATTAATAGTATGTTTAGTTTGGTGTTTGTAAGTCAATCCTAGTCAGTTTATTCTTCGATGTTGTGTCAATATATTTGGCACTTTTTCTATATTAAGTTGAAAGCAAAATTTGTCCCAAACATATTCCAGTTAAATTAAAAACTAAAATATGTTACTTTTTCATTAATTTCATTGGATTCAATCAAATTCAACTTTCTAATTATTATTATCCAAACACAATGTAATGTAACGTGATTTAGCTTTGTTGTTACATAAACATATAAAAATGAATAATATTATATTTTTTTTAAAATTATTCTAATAAGTCTCTTCTTATTTTATAAACAAATTAGTTATTAAATAAAAGATAAACATATTTAACATCTTAAAATATAAAATAATCAATATTTTCTTTATTTAATAATTAATTATAATTTTAAACAGAAATTCGTAATAGCATTTGAGAACAAAATTGAAACGTTCAACAAAAATAGTTTAACTGCTGCTTTTGGTTGAAGCATTAATGGTGTAGTTGGTGATTGGGTTTGGAGACAATGCATTACGTTTTATTTCATAACGAGAGTTTATAAAGCAGTCTTATTTCATAGGCCAGTTAGGTGAGAACATTTTGGTTGTAATGACCCTTTTTGGTCACCTTTCTATTCTTAGAAAAATTATATATTTCATGCAGCATCGGTCAAACATAAAATAACTATAGTTAGTTTTAGGTCGAGCATAAAAGAAGGTTATTTGGTATTTTTTAATCAAGAAAAAAATATCATGTCGAATGAAAATATTTAACATATTTAATTATTTTATTTTAAAAAGTCTTAAAATATGTTTTAGGATTTTCTTTTAAAAAATATTATTTAAATTAGATTATGACATCAAACAAATGTATATGTAATTGAAGGTTGTCCTAAAACATTGTATTGGTTACTTCATTAGATTTTCTAATAATGTGATAATTCATTTACTTTATTAATATATAATGTTTCTTATGGCAGAGACTTTAGTCAATAAAAAAATATATTTTAGAGTACTTTAACGAAAAATAATTTATATTTTTTAACCAAAATATTTCTATTTTATAGAATTAAAAAATATATTTAACCCTTGAATAAACTACTTTTATTTTAAAAAAACATTATCTGAATTGAATTAAGAGTTTAACTCCTATACACTTAGAGTGTAAAAAATTTTTACATTATTGTTTAATCACAATACATCATTAATATGAATTTTAAAATATATATTAATGGGTGAAGTCAATAAATTTGTTATATATAAAAGGTTTTTATAACTGTCAGTTAAAACTTTTTCCAGTATATATATTTTTTTCTCTTAATTAATTCATAATAAGATTTGTGTTATTTATATAATAATTTCTACGATATCACTTTTTTTCATTATCTTCATCATATCATTTGTAATATCTTATATTTATTTTTCTTGTCTCTTTTAAAGAGTTTTTTTGTCTCTCTTATTTTTTTTCTTTTTACTGTAAATCGTATTGTACAAATATTATTTATTTATTTTTATAGGGAGATATATTCTTATAATTTAATTTAAAAATATTATACACACTCTTACTATACTATTAAAGTATGTTATATATATATATATATATATATATATATATATATATATATATATATATATATTGAAACTCCAGTGAGAAAAAAAGTTATAGTTAGAAATAACAAAACTTAATAATAACTTTAGGATTTTAATAACCGGTTCAGATTGAGTTGTTCATTAAACAAGCTCACATGGTTCTCTCACATATATATCTCTCTCACAAACCAAACATTTGTTTAACTCGCTACTCTCTTGTCACCCTTGGATCTTCTACAAGATTGCTACTATCATCACATGCCACGGTCATTAGATTATCTATAATTGGGCAAAAAGTGTTATTTTCACTCATCAATTTCCTAAGTACAAGAAAATAGACTGAAAAAAATTGAACGACAAAGGATGATTTTGACTGTATTTAGTTTAAGTTAAGATTAATTAGTTATTTGTTTTAAAATTTTAATTAAAATTTTATTTCCATAGAATTAGGTCCAGAAGCTCCAAGAATTGTCAGCAATAGTAGCATCTGATTAATATAAGATGAAACATTTCATCAATTTCCTAAGTACAAGCCAATAGACTGAAAGAAATTGAAGCACTCCATCAATTCCCTCAAATCTTACTAACGCACACACGATTCCAAATCAAATCAGAAATTGATTATGTGTTTCATCTTATATTAATCAGTTGCAACCATTTATGCGATTCTTGGAGCTTCTGGACCTAATTTGATGGAAAACCAATTTTGATAAAAATTTTAAAACAAACAACTAATTAATCCTAACTTAAATTTCAAAACTAAATCCAATATAAAATTTTCTTTGTCATTAAATTTTTTTTCAGTCCATTGGCTTGTATTTAGGAAATTTATGGAGTGGAAATAGAAATTTATGCACAATTGTAGATAACCCAACAGTTGTGGCATATGAGGATAGTAGCGATCTTACAGAGGATATGGGGATTACGAGAGAACAACACGTTAAACAAGGGTTTGGTTTGTGGGAGAAGTCTCTGTGTGACAGATACACTTGAACTTGTTTAATGAACAACTCAATCTGAACCGCTTATTAAAATCCTAAGATTATTATTAAGTTTTCTTATTTTTTACTATAACTTTTATTTATATATATGAATGAGAACCAGCTAAATATCTTTTGTGAATCAATATTCTATTAGCCAGGTAAACATGAAAAATTCATATGAAATTTTATATAACCACAATATTTCTGTGAACTAATTAAGGTAAAAAACATTAATTAACTAAATTCATAGGTTAAACATATTAAGTTGAAAAATATTTACCGTTTAATATGCAGCCCATCTAGATCAAGAGGTAGTGTATCTTGTTAAAAAATAATTATAAAGTAAGACAAGTATCTAATAAAAAAAAAATTCAATTTACTTATATATTTATAATGCATGATACCTACACTAATAATGGTCTTGTTTAAGGTGGTTTTGAGATTTTGGTTTTTGGTTTTGAAATATATTTTGAAAAGAGAAACGTATTCGATAAAAATGGTTTTCATTTGGTTTTTTATTATTTTTTAAATAGTTTTCACTTAATTTAAAAAATAATAAAATTTGGTTTTTATATTTCTGTTTCTATTTTTATTCAAGTTGTTACTTAATGTCATTCGCCACCACCTCTGACAGATGATTACCGACTACCACCTCCAAATGGTGGTGGTGGTCACTAGTTGCTATCTTTGACCAACGGTCACTGACTGTCATCTCCGATCGATGGTCACGATTGTCATCTCTGATCGGTCGTCACCTCTGACTAGCGATCACCTACCATCACCTCCAACCTCCAAGTTTGGCACAGACTGTCAATCGTTGACTGTCAACTTTCAACCTTTATGGAGGAAAGATTATAATATGGTTAAGATTTGAAAACAATATTTTAAGTTTGGAAACCCAAACAACATTTGTGGTTGGCAGACAAATTCTGGATGGGGTGTTAATCATGAATGAATTGATTGAGGATGCAAGACGAGGCAAAAATTACTTGGTTTTCTTAAAGGTAGATTTCGAAAAGGCTTATGACTCTGTCGCCTGGCAGTTCTTGTGGTATATTATGGAAAGGATGAGGTTTGGTTGCACCTGACTAAAGTGGATTACAGAATGTATGAGTTCAACAAAACTTTCAGTGCTTGTAAATGATGGTCCCACAGAAGGACTTTGACAAGGAGACCACTATCTCCATTCTTATTTATAATGGTGACAGAAGGGCTTAGTCAAATTATCAAGGCAGTAGTAGACAGGGGGCTCTGGCAAGGGTATGATGTCAAGGAACGAGAGTTGTGTATCTCTCATCTACAATTTGCAGATGATATGTTGCTTCTTGCAAAAAGAGATTGGAAATCTTTGCAAGCTATCAAAGCGATATAATAGAATTTCGAGCTAGACTTAAGGTAAATTTTCATAAAAATCAGCTAGTTGGTGTGAATGTGCAGTCGGTATGGTTAGCAAGTGCAACGATCTTTTTGAATTGTAAGGTGCGGCTATTACCTTTTACTTATCTTGGGTTGCCCATTGTACGAGATCCCTAGAAATTGGCTATGTGAAAGCCATTAATTGACTTAGTGAAGCAAAAATCGCTATCCTGGGAGAATAAGTACATGTCTATGTTAGGTCGTGTAATACTCATAAAAGTCATTATGTATGCGCGCTTTCAACCTACTTTCTTTCCTTTTTCAAGGCTCTAAAAGGTCAAAGAAAGAGGGGATTTGGGTCTGTGAGACTTGGGGATTTTTAACTTCACTCTACTAGAAAAATGAAAGTGGAATTTGAGGGTGGACAGTGAGAGTTTATGGCTTAGGGTCCTAAAATCTAAATATAGGTGGGTAGATGGGAGTTGAGAGGTGACAGGTAAACTTTATTCTAATTGGTGGCCAGATCTACACTCATCGAGAGTTTAGGGCGACAGAGGAAGGATGGATGGTCTTCAAATGTGCATTGGAGAATTGTTGAAGGAAAGGAAGTTGTGTTCTGAAAGGATATATGAGTTGGTGAATATAGTCCCAGGAGGAATTGCCTAGGTTATACTAGATGACATTAGATAAGAATGTATCTATTGCAGAGAAGAAGCTAAGCAAGTTAGGCTAGAATTGGTCATGGCGAAGACCATTATTTGTAGGCAGAATGAGTTGTAGAGGGGTTACTGGAGAAAGTAGGGGTAGTATGTGAAGTCGTTGTTATAGTTGGCTAGATTACAAGCACGAAAATATTAGGATTATCACTCTAAAATTAAACGTAGAGAGGTTGAGAGAGAGAAAGGGATTTTGTCAGTTTGAATCAAAGTTGTTGCAACATTGCTAGTTTTCTACTCTTGATGAACTAATTGTAAATTAGAAAATTTGTCACAACAAATAGACAAACTGAAAACATGTTTTGGATTATGTTGAAGAGGACATTATGAGAAAGGACGCTACAATAAAATTTCTAATCTTTTTGTTCGTGCTCGGATGAAATTACTAGAGGACTATGAGAAGGATATTTACAAATCTTTATAGGGATCATGAAAAGACCATGTTTCTTTCTCAACCAACCATAGCTTTATTCAGGGATACACTAGATAATGAAATTGGGAAGTTGAATTCGGCAATGTAAATGGGTAGTCAAATTGAGCAATGTAAATGGGCAACCAGATTGGGCAATGAAAATGGGTAGTCAGATTGGGTAATGTAAATGGGCAGTCAAATTGGGTAATGTAAATAGACAGTCAGATTGGGTAATGAAAAAGGACATTCAAATTGGCAATGTAAATGGGCAGTTAGATTGTAAATTAAAATTGGCTAGTTAGATTAGGCAATGAAATTGAGCAATCAAATTGGGTAATGTAAATGGGCAGTCAGAATTGGTAATGAAATTGGGCAGTTAGATTGAGTAATGAAAATGGGCAGTCAAATTAGGCAATTTAATTAGGTAATATTTAGATTTTCTAATTTATTATTAGTTAATGAAGAGTAGAGAAGAGAAGCGTGATTAAGGTTTGCTAGATCATAACCACGAAAATATTAGGGTTATCACTGTAAAATTAAAGGTAGAGAGGTTGAGATAGAGAAATAGGTTTTTTAGCTCTGAATCAAAGTTATTGCAACGCTTCCATATCTCTGGTCTTCATAAACTAATTGTAAACTAGAAAATCTATTATGATAGATAAACAAACTGAAAGCATATTTTGGATGGTGTTGAAGAGAAAATTATGAGAAGGGATGTTGTCGTAAATTTTCTAATTTTTCTCTCAATGCTCAAATGAAATTACTAGAGGAATGTGGGAACGATCTTTACAAATCCTTGTTGTGATTATGAAACGATCACGTTTCTTTCTAAACCCACCATAGCTTTTTTTAGGGACACACTTGGGTAATGAAATTGGGTAGTTGAATTCAGAAATGTAAATAGGCAGTCAGATTGGGCAATGAAAATGCACAGTTAGGTTGGGCAACATGAATGGGCAGTCAAATTAGGCAATGTAAATAAGCATCCAGCTAGGTAATGAAATTGGGCAGTTAGTTTGGGCAATGAAAATGGAAAGTCCAATTAGGCAATGAAATTGGATAATTAGATTGGGTAATGAAAATGGGCAGTCAAATTAGGCATTCCTTAGATTTTCTAATTTACAATTAGTTAATGAAGGTTAGAGAAGAGAAACATTTTTACGGTTGATTAGATCACAACCATGAAAATATTAGGGTTATCACTCTATAATTGAAGGTAGAGAGGTTGAGAGAGAGAAAGAGATTTTGCCGGTTTGAATCAAAGTTGTTGCGACAATATTGCTTCTCTAGTCTTCATGAGTTAATTATAAATTAGAAAATCTGTTATGATAGTTAAACAAACTAAAAACATGTTTTGGATTATGTTGAAGAGAAAATTATGAGAAAGGATGCGACAATAAATTTTCTAATCTTTTTGTCCATGCTTGGATGAAATTACTAGAGGATTATGAGAAGGATATTTACATATCTTTGTAGGGATCATGAAAAGACCATGCTTCTTCCTCAACCAACCGTAGCTCTATTCAAGGACACACTAGGGTAATGAAATTGGGTAGTCGAATTCGACAATCTAAATAGGCAATTAGATTAGGCAATGTAAATGATCACTCAGATTGGGAAATGAAAATAGGCAGTCAAATCGGGTAATGTAAATAGGCAATCAAATTGGGCAATATAAATGGGCAGTCAGATTAGGCAATGAAATTGAGTAGTCAAATTTGGCAATGAAAATGAGCAATCAAATTGGGCAGTTAGATTGGTCATTAAAATTGGTCAGTTAGATTGGAGAATGAAAATCAGCAGTCAAATTGGGTAATGTAAATGGGTAGTCAAAATTGACAATGAAATTGGGCAGTTAGATTGGGCAATGAAAATGGGATGTCAAATTGGGCAATCTAATTGAGCAGACGTTATATTTTCTAATTTGCTATTAGTTAATGAAGAGTAGAGAAGAGAAGCGTGATTACGGTTTGCTAAATGACCACCACGAAAATATTAGGTTTATCACTGTAAAATTAAAGGTAAAGAGGTTGAGAGGGAGAGAAATATATTTTTTCGCTTTGATCAAAGTTGTTACAACACTTCCATATCTCTTGTCTTCATGAAGTAATTGTAAATTAGAAAATATATTATGATAGATAGACAAATTGAAAGCATGTTTTGGATGATGTTGAAGAGGAAATTATGTGAAGGGATGTTGTAGTAAATTTTCTAATCTTTCTCTTGATGCTCGAATGAAATTACTGGAGGATTGTGGGAACGATCTTTACAGGTCCTTGTTGGGATTATGAAAAGATCACACTTCTTTCTAAACCCACCATAGCTTTATTTAGGGACACACTTTGGTAATGAAATTGGGCAGTCGAATTCGGCAATGTAAATGGGTAGTCAGATTGCAATGTAAATGGGCAGTCAGATTGGACAATGAAAATAGGACGTTAGATTGGGCAATGTAAATGGGAAAACAAATTAGGCAATGTAAATAGGCATCCAAATTAGGTAATGAAATTGGGCAGTTAGTTTGGGCAATGAAAATTGGTAGTTCAATTGGGTAATGAAATTGGGTAGTTAGATCGGGTAAGGAAAATGAACAAGCAAATTGGACAATCTAATTGGACATTCCTTATATAATAGATTTTCTAATTTACAATTAGTTCATGAAGACTAGAGAAGTAGCAACATTGCAACAACTTAAGGCTTGATTGGTTTGATCTTGTTTTTTAGTTTTTAAAAAGAGTTTTCAAGAATAGTTTTTAAAAACCGTTTTCGGGAAGAAAAGAAAAGAAAACTTGTTTAGTAAATGTTATTTGAAAACTGTTTTGAAGATATAAAAATGAAAAAACTTGTTTATATTTATTAAAATTTCATTAATGAAAAGTAAAAGACAACATATTCTGATTATATTTTGAGTTTTCAAAACAAAAATAGAAAACTGAAAAGCAAAACTACTTTTAGTTATTCCTATTTTTTAGTTTTTAAAAACGAAAAAATTAGAACTGTTTTCAGAAAATATTACCCAAACGAATTTTTTAATTTTTAAATACTAAAATACTAAAAACAGTTTTATAAAACTATTACTAAATAAGCGCTTAGATTTTCTAATTTACAATTAGTTAATGAAGACTAGAGAAGAGAAACATCAAACTAAAAAATAAAACCTTATAAGCAAGACACAAAATCATGTCCTAAGCACACATGTTTTCATTAGATAATTCCACACCAAAAGAAGCAAAGCATATAAACATCATAAGCATGATCCAAAAACATATCATAACTTATCAAATAAATCCATGTTAACATAAGCAAAACATACAAACCCCACATGTAGGTCTTAAAACATACTCCTAATCATACATGTTTTATTAAATAGATCACATTAAAATAATAAAAACATACATACTCATAGTAGGACCTAAAAGCAAATCTAACTCTATATTTTTCAACAGACAAAGACTAAAGGATAATTTATGTCATAAAGTCCATAACATAGTTCATGCCTATGATAGGTTTACATCAATGGTAGCATGGTGGTGACGATGAAAGTTTTTGTTGAAGGGTTTGCTATTGAAATAAACCTTGTAGTCATGTCCATAATATGTTAAGAGAGTTTCATGTCAATGAAAGAAAAAATAACATCATTTCTAAAACATAACTAACTAAAATCCACTTTCAAATCCTACATTTCAAGTGAGATCGATATATTGAAATTTCATGAAGATCAACATAGAATCTCGAGATAAGAAATAATATTGATGCTCACATAAGGAAAGGACAAACAATCTAGAAAAATAGTTGGTTAAAGAGATAGTTATCGGTGCCAATCAAGGTCAATGACAATGATGACAAGATGAAGAGGCAACCTTAAAAGAAGAAGGCAATTAGCATGGAAGAGACAAACATTACCCAGTTGTCACAAATATCATTTTGGTGATTTCACCCATGATGTCGTGGGGTAAGGTGGCCTCTGCAACACTTGTTAAGGTTTTGTGAGAAACTTATGAAAGAATAACTAAAAATTACACCAAATGCAAAAAACGAGATTAATCCATATGTTTCGAGTGTTTTAAAATACTGTAAAGTGAATCAATGTAACGTCATATCTTACACAATAATTCTATTGTGAACTAATTAATATAAGATATGGCATACATGCTACATAAATTCATAAGAAACAATGTAATACCATTTGTTTTAATTTTTAAAAAAAAATGTCACCTGTTTTGTTTTACATTTGTTCTTAATGAATTGATGTAAATCATCGACAAACAAAAGTAATTTTTAATAGTGTTTACCTTCAACAATAAATAAATAAATAAATTGTGTTATAAATTTGTCCAATTGTGAAATGATTAAAGATAATACTTTAGCCTTGTTAATTTACTTAATTTTAATCCATTAATGTGATATTTAATCTTTGAGGAAAAAAATACTTCATGATTAATTATTTATTTGATTTTTCATGAGATATTGAGATCGAATTAAGGAATTGCCCTTAATATCAAAGTATTTGGATCCATTAATTCAAGGACTAACCAAAGCTAAACTTGTGGATCATTTTCGTAAGTTTTGAATCATTTAAATCAATTGTGTAATTCTTGGTTTATAAAAATCAATGTGTGTGACAACTATTAGCAGATTGAGCAAATCAATCAAAAGAATATGTAAAAGAAAAAGTGCATAAGAATCACTTGTATTTCTGTAAAAGAAGAGAAGAGAAGAGAAAGGACTTTAATCACAACCGGTGATTCACTTTAACTCCCTCCGTCCGTCGGCTTTGCGTGTAATTAATGCAAGCTTCAAAACTACTAATTTGTCTCACATTGCATGGGTATATTTAATTAACTTCTGCTGTTATGAAAGAGAAAGAAAAAAATTGCTAATTTTATTCTCATAAAACTTTAGCAAACTTATGCCTGGAACACTTGTGGAATAAGAACATATTCTTAACATGGAAAGATTTCGAATTGATATTTTAAGCCGTTGTTTTACACTACAATTGTTCAATAATGATTATATTGTATTCATTAAGAGAAAAAAAATTATTTAAAAATTATTTTAAAAATGTAAAAATGAAAAATTGTATCGACATCATTAATAAAAACAAACCACAACTTATTCTATGTGTGTGTGAAGTTTTGCAAACATTACTTAGAATTGTTCCCTTTTTTACTTTTTAAAAACTTAAAAATCAAAATTGTTTTTTAATATTATTTTAAAAAAATACTAACTAAATAATATTTTTAAATATTAAAATATTAAAAACAGTTTTATAAAATTCCTACTAAACAAACACTTAGACTTTTCTAAATATTTATTTAATAATAAATTTTTATACATTTTTAAATATATTCATTAAAATTAAGTGGGTTGATGAACTGTCAAATAATTTTTAAATTATATGAAATTTTCTATATTTGATATAATTAATAAAAATATAAATTAAATGGTTTAATTGATCAAATTTCAATCACACACACATACACACACACACACATATATATATATATATCCAAAATTTCAATATAACTTTTTTGAATATGAATTTTTTAAATTTTCTTAGCAAATAAAAATAAGTAAACTACAAATATGTATTCACTAATTAAATCAGGAGTCGTTGAAGTGAAAAAAAATCTTACACGATAAATAATCCAAAAATATAAAACTAACATTTTATTGCAATAATGTTTAAATTCATAAAAAAAATATATATTTAACATTATTAAGTAAATATAACCTAATAATGGAAACTCAACAAAGCTAATGTTAATTATAAAGGGACATGAACGCATGACATAACTAAATTAAATTATAATAAAGGAATGTTGCAAACATATGTTCTCTGCAAATACGCATTAATTAATTTACAACGAAACAGAGTCTTTCAAAATATTTATTTCTTTTAAGGGTTAAAATACACTTTTTAGTTTTTTATTATTTTTTTGTTCCTTATATCTTGATCATGTCTAATTTAATCGATCCTTATATTTTAAGATATGTAATCAATAATTTATGTTTTAAAGTAAGTTAAAATAATTTTTTAAAATAATTTTTTTTTTTTATTTTAGAATATGGTTTTAAACTATATATCGAATCAGTCAAAAAAGAAATTCAAAATTGAATCGTAAAATTGAAATGATCCTTATTATCCTTTTGATTTGCTTTAAAAATATAAATAACTTAATTAACTTTTTAAAAGATAAGGGTCACACTAAATATAATCCAAAAAACAAAAAAAGTGTATTTCTTTTTGTGTACAACACTTATGTTAAAAGTATGAGTATTTAAAACTGTAGGAACAAACAAAAAATAGTTAAGAACCAAAAAATCATAATGTTTTTTGCTATTTGGCTTGACTTCGTTTCTCGTCACTAAAACTAAATTAAACTAAACTAAACTGCAAGTTTACCTAACAATCTATTAAGTTTATTATTTTATCTCAAATTTACTTAGTTGGATAATTTGATTTTGCTTATATATTGATACTTTCTATTGGCTATACTACGAAATTGAAAATTATATTATTTTTTACGTTATAACCAAGGTTAGCTTATTTTCCCTAATTATTTCTATAACAATTGTTTGGCATAAATTTAGTTACATTTATTTTCTTTTATGATCCTGTTTGGGTTATGACACATTTTTTATGCCTCTGTTTTTAATTAAATATTTTTTTTAAAAAATGTTTACTTTGATTTTGTAGCATAAAAATGAGAAAAAATAAAATATTTATCATTAAAAATTAATATTTAACAAAATATTTTTATAAAAAAGTCGTTATACTGATCCAAAACAAATAAATTGTTGTGATTTACTTTGAATTTAGTACTATATTCAAACATTAAAACCTCGTATTAACTTAAAGTTTAATATTTAAAGTATTAATTACAAACTTATTGAAAGGGTGATTCAATGTCAGGATTAAAACAAATCTTTTTACGTAATAACTGTGTTTGGCTAAAGCCGCGTCACCGCATTAAATTAATAAATTGTGACTGTATAAGATGAGATAATAAAACATTAACATTATCTTTGCTAACGCTAGAAGCATAAAGAACAAGTTTATATGAAAAAAATTCGACTTAATCTTTAAAATTACTCTTTATATTTATATATGTATGCATGTGTATGTCTGTATGTATGGCATATTATAGTAAATTTTAATTATTAAAATAAAAATTAATGATTAAAATAAAATCGTATATATTTATTTACTTTTTTAAGATTTTTTTTTTCAGTTGTTGAGATTTGCTCTCTTACTTATAAATTTGTTTTTTTCATTAGAAATTAGAAATGTCACTATTTATAACACTTTAATTTATATTTTTGAAGTATAATAATTTGTTAAAATAATCTATATTGGATAAATAAATAATTTAATAATTTGACTGGTGGAAATATTCTAGAAAAATTTAATATGTGAGAATGATATATATTTTCACATTCACAAGTTTTCAGTTTGAAGTTTATATGTGAAAATAATTTTTTCTATTATAAAAAATAAGAAAAAAATTATTTACATATAACTTTTTCACTATAAATAAAATTCTCATATTCAAAATATATATATATATATATATATATATAAAAGTCATATACTAATAGAAAATATCAGGTATTAACATAAGATTGGTTTTATTTGTATTATTACGGTCTAAAAGATTATACTTATACTAACTAAATTATCTATGACTATAATATATCATATTTTGAATATTATCTTGTAACATTTTTAATAATAATTTAATTTCTATATTTAAAAAAAACTATACAATAGGAAAAAATATAATGATATAATATTTTGTATAAATCATTTTTCGTAATATCAACTGATTGTAAAATATATCTGACGGCAAATTGAAAACGTTTATATTCTTGTCGTGAAATGGGTTGTTCAATTCAGTTTTTATAATTTTAATTATGATATATTTATTAAAAGAATTTTTAAATTAGAAACAACTATAATAATAATTCACATAATTAAAGATTCTTTTTTCATACCATCTAAGATTTGTTTAAAATTTATTTAAAAAGGATATTTTTTTTTAAATATGAATGATATGAAATATTCTTTTTCATGATAAATAAGATTTTCATAGGAGCGTCACTTTTTATTTAATAATTTTACTGTTAAGTTAATAAAATCAACATAAACTTCAACGACTAATAAAATATGTTAAAAAACGTGTCATAATAGCATTTTTCTTCTTTAAAAAAGTTACAAATTTGTAAACTTTTGATTTCGGAGTGTACTGTTTCTGTGTGCTATCATTGGTCATGGGTTCACACTTGCTCACACGGCAAGAAGCTGACATATAAAAATCAAGGAACCAAAACCCTAACTTCTCCCCCCTCCTTCTCATCCTCATATAGATCCCTTTTCTCTTTCTTTTTTCTTTTTCTTTTTTTTTTTTCCCTTTACGTTTGGTCGATCTAAACATGAGTCCGAGTATGATCCACTATAAGATATTCTTGTCACACTGCACAAGCCCACGATGAAATTAACATAGAACACTCCAATAACATTTGGAAAGTTTGCAGTAGGGGTCACGTTAACAATCAATTAATTGATATATGAAATATCTGTCTTGCACACTATATATATCAATCAGTTTCCAAAGTGGATCCAAGACATGGAGGGAAGATCACATTCTTCTGAAAGAGAAGAGGAATATGATATGTTCCCAATATATTCTGAAAGATCGCAGCAAGACATGTCTGCCATGGTCTCTGCTCTCACACAAGTCATTGGGGGCTCAAATAATGATTCTCTTCAGCTGCATGAAGGCCCTTTAACTTCTCCTCACAACACCTCAACCCAGAATAATGAACAATCCCATCTACCACAACAAGATCAAGGTAAGTGTTTCCCTCAAATAGTTAACAATCTCTCCTACTAACTACTCACTGTCCTATTTAATTTATTGCCTTCATTTTGGATTTCAAGCTTAGGGTTGATTTTTCCGATACTGTTCCTTTCGTACCCTCAAACCTCTTTTCTTTCGTCAAAGTGTTCACAAACGCTGCTTGCACCGAATGTTTCATATTTCAAGTTAAGCACTGTTGCTTATAGTTAGTGCAATATTAAAGAGTTTTAATTTCTCTATTACAACCATTATCTTCCTTGGGAGGCTGCAACTGAAAACTCATGGTGCAACCATATATGAATTGGTATTTAAGTTTTGGGACAAATCAAAATGTTTGACAGAGACTAGAGAAATATAATAGTCGAAAATAAAATGGATGAATAAGAATATGTAAGAAATAAATTAAAATTATATGATTGAAGAAAAATAGAGAGGAGAGGGACAAAAATAGATGAGAAATGATATAGTAGACCCGACTTTATCATTGTTTAAATTATTTCTGCTCCTTCTCTACTAATAAAAATTTCGAAACATTTCCATCATCACTCTTATCCAAAATAGAGAGAGTAAAGAGAAAATAAGGAATGACAAGTAATATTATATGATTAGATAATATAGGAAAAGAAAAATATGAACGTTTTTGTATAAAAATTATGAATGTTAATAAGGTGTTTAGAATTACTAAGTGTCTAAAAAAATATCAATAACACACTAAAGTAACACACTTTTTAATATTAGTTGAAATTTCTTAAAACCTATAAAATGTTGTAGGTTTCATATGGTATTTAATTGATTTTTCATAATTTTATAAATTATAATTAACACACTCGAAAGAAAGTATTAAGAAAATGTGTTACTAAAATTAATAAATGTTAAAGCTACATTGGACTAAAGAATTAACAAAAAGAAAACGACAACTAATCTAGCTCTTGGTGAGAATGGTCCCACTGAAAATACAAGTTGAAGAAGCAAATTCAGTTTTGTTAGCAACACCATATCATTCGTATTAGATTTTTGCACCAATTAATGTATTCATATATACGATTTAACATTTTTCAATTTTCATAACCTTTTCAACGAAGAGACCAAAATGATGGAGGAAAATAGGAGGAAAAAATAATTTAATTAATATGATAAATAAATTTTACATTAAATTACATATCTTTATTTATATGATATTTAAAATATTAACCCATAAAATTTTATTATAAATAAAAGATTATAATGCAATGTTTTGAAGGGAGTGCGAGAAGAAGACACTATCGAGGAGTAAGGCAGCGTCCATGGGGAAAATGGGCTGCAGAGATTCGAGATCCGAAGAAAGCAGCAAGGGTATGGCTTGGAACCTTTGAAACTGCTGAAGCAGCAGCTCTTGCTTACGATGAAGCTGCTCTGAGATTCAAAGGAAGCAAAGCAAAGTTGAATTTCCCGGAAAGGGTTCAAGGAAGTGAATTTGGTTACCTCACAAATCAACACGTGTCATCATCAAGCTCTAGTAGCGAGCAAACTTCTAACCCTGTTGCTCCACACTTGACTCAAGAAACTTATTCTCCAAGTCAATTTCAGTATTCAGATCAAATAATAGGTGATGGTGGGAGTAACATTTTCAATCAGGATACTTTTCGTTTCTATGGGGGTGACATGTATGTTTCTTCTCACCCAGCTGCATCTTCCTCTTCTTCCAGTACTGCACTCTCCCAGCAGGATGAAGAGTTTCTCAGATTTTCTATGCAATTTGGAGCTTCTTCTACTTCTCACCCTTCTAGAAACTGGAGGGGAGGACATTGAATAATATGGATGGTCCGCAACTCATGCTTAATTTCTTTATTTTTCGTCACTCCTACGACATTGCATCTTGTTATATTAATATTTTCAAGTTTCATAACCTTGTTTTTAATATATCTTCCTGTTGTCGTTGTCAATGATCAAATATTTCTTTAATTTGAAAAAGCATGCCCTTGGTATTGTCTTGATTAAAAAAGGAAAGAGCACAAAATATGATCTTACTTGTTGACTGATTTCGTTGTACATATTGAGAATGAAACATGTTCGACTAGTTACACAATTTACATGTAGAAAAAAAAATAAAGAAAGTTCATATATCTCGAATTCTTCTATTAACACAAATTAATATATTAAAAATTAATATTTGTCTAATAATAAAATAATAATATATATTTAAGTTTTTAAAAATATTTCAAGATTATATCAAACTAATATAATATATATACTTTCACTAAAAATTATTAAAAAGAATTAAGTAACATTTTGGTGCGTGTAAAATAGTATTTTTTAATTTTGATATTTTACATGTATTTTTATTTTGGTTATTTTAAGGAATGTTTTAATATTTACATTAATTTAAGAAAATAGGGTAATTGATACATAGTTGTGGAATTATAACGTCATCAAGATAACTCAATCTAATTTTTGTTGGCAAATTATGTTTTTAATTATTTATAAACTTATAGTTATCATGAATGTACTATTTTAAATATATGAGATACAAATATAATTTATTTTTAAAAATTATATATGATTTTTTTCCAAGCCAAATATATATTATTATGAAAGATAATCTAAGCCAAAAAATTATAAATGATTATCTCTTAAACAAACTTTTTAATTGACATTGTAAGTTACTATGTACCAAAGTCATCTAATTAACATTGTTATTTGAGTGTAGGAACTAAAAGTAAATTTGTTAGTTGAAAATATGGATTAATAAATAAAAAATCTTCAAATGATGAAAACGGAGATGCATTAATTTTCAGGAATGAAAAAGTTATCTACTAGAAAAAATACATAAAAAGAAAAACATAAAATAAAAAAATTCAATGGTAATATTAAGTATTGGATAAAAAACTGTTCAATAAAGTGAATAAACTCAACTCCCGCAAATAAGTGTGTAAATAATAGATAATGTGTTGAATTGATTTAGATTCATTGAATTTGGAAACCACCAATCAATATCCCAACATATGACAATATTATCGGTTGAATTTAGGTTGGATATTATTTAATATAATTACATAGATAAAATATTGAACCAATTTTATTTGGTTTGATTTAGATTACAAGTTCATCAAATTATCCAGATCAAATCAACATTTTCGTTAACTATTAGTTGAAAATGAATGAATAATTATTTTGTATTAAATTTCTAACGTATTGGCAATTCTTAGAAGATAAAATATCATTTTAAAATCATATTTTTACATTTAATTTGCGTGAAAAAACCTGGATTCCATGCTACAGTGTATACTCTTAAAAGGAGCGATAAGTTTTACTTGTGATTAAATCCTAAGCTAATTGATTATAATTGTTGTTAATAAATTATTTTTTAGAAACAGTTTTTATTTATGAAATGACAAATTGTTAGTAGTTAGTATATTAGTTTTTATAAGTAGAAAAATTTTAATCTATGATTTTTTTTCTTTTTTTTTTCTCACATGAAAACTTTGTTACTAAATTAATTTTATCTTTTATTAATTTGTAGAAGTTAAAATTAATTTACATATAAATTAAAATTAAATGAAAGAATTTTTATAAATGTAAAAGTGCATAAATTAATTTTAAGTTATGAAATAAGCTTATATTAACTTTTATATTTTTCTATGTGAAAAATAATAGTGTAAAAAGGAAATTATTAAATGATTCCAAGTTATCATGATCTTATTAATAATTTTCACGTGATATACAACAAAGTAATACTATTAATTGTTTTTTATAAACTAAAAAATGATTACAGTATTATATAAAGATTAATGAAGATGATAAATATGTGGAGTATGGAATGATGTAAGACGTGAAATAACATTTTGAATAAGATGATGAAAGTAAGTAAAGAAGAGAGAAAAAAGGAGTGAAAGGAATAATTAATTGGGACGTAAGAAAGGGAAATCGGCGGAAAATTAAGTTGCAGGGTTGGGTGTTTCAGCTTTATACGTGTGTCTTCTAAAGCATGAAGCATCAATATATGAAACTCGCACTCTCTCGTACAGAACGCACGCTGCTCGCAGGTTTGAACACTAACCTAAAATTCTAATCCTGGATGACGCCAAAGGATGGCTCAAACGCGTCTTTTGTCGGCTTCCATATTCATCACTAAATCGTTATTACACCACTCTACAATAAAGAAACACTTCATCAATGCCACCGGTTTTCTTTTTATCTTCTTATTTAAATTTACCTATTTTATTAGAAGTATAAAAAAATATTAAAAAGATAGTGTTAAGAGATACAAAATTACGTATATGATTTAAGAATTGTTATCATGTTATCTCTTTTTATCACCAATAATTTATTTTTGTATAGTCATAAGTAACGAAGGTAACAAAATGACCTAAATACTTTTCGAACAGAGGTAAAAAGAATTTCATATTTCAATATAACTTGAAAGCACTAATTGAAAAGAAAATACATAGATTTCAGATTTCGACATACAGAAAACTGAAATATATGATGACACCATTCAGAAGAGCAAATTAATGTTAATAATACAAGGAATTTTAGTTTCACTAAAATCCTTGTGTCTATAATAAATTAATTAACCAAATTAATCACAAATTAATTAGCATAATGACTAATTAATGATATTCTCACTAAAGCTAAGTTAGGTAAAAAAAATATCCGCTAGATAAAGATAAAACACAACAAATAAATGTAGTACCTAACTTTAAACAAGTAATATTTATTAGGTAAAAATACTTGTTTTTACTATAAATATCAGGTTATGAAGTACGTGTCTACCATCGATTCATTGAGTCATCTTTACTTTCTATTTTCTATAATCTATATACCTTCTTATTTGAAGGTTGAAGTCATCTTTTACAACTCTACCCCATTGTGGATAAAGGACATATTCGACAATTCACTTTTTAGGTACATTTTGACAGAAACAACTTTCATTATTTGAGTATACGTGATAAGTATATTAATTGTGAACATTAATATTTTTTAAAATTTAATTAAATTAATTTATCAGGTATATATTATATAATTAGTTAATATAAATAACGTAGTGATCCAGTACAATGTAATAGAATTTTGCTACAGCATTCCTCTCACACTTCCATACGCTCATTAACTCATAATATGTTTGGATCTTCTTATGTTAAGTATAGTAACTATCATAATTAGAAAAGAAAATATATTATTTCTTTCTCACTACATTGCAAAACATATCGAATTTGGAGAAACTTACCAAATTTATAGATTCTCTAGAATCTTAGCAAGAAATTATTATACAATATCATTCATAGCAAAAAGATCAAATTTGGATAAAATTACCAGATTTAGAAGGTAAAAGTAAAACCAACAGAACATATATACGAATAAATTAAGAATAGCAGGTTCGATCTTATTGATCCATTATAAATATTTCATGTTTTCTCTATGATCGAAATTAATATGAGAATATCTTGAATCAAAATTGCCTACTCATTTCTTCTATTTTCTTATCCTTTATTATGAAAGAAAAATTTGTTTCCATTGTCATTTTTTAATTACTTTTATCTTTATTTATATAATCGTAGTTTAGCACGTGCATTATTCATGATAAATACTATTCTATATAATTAATTTATATAAAATAAGCATTTTTTAATATAAATCATCTTATACTTAATTTTGATAATAGATTAATAAATTTTTTTTAAAAAAATATAAAGTGCTGATATTTTAAATTTATTGTAAATAATTTATATTTAAATATAGTGTAACTTTTAACTATTGATAAATTATTTTAAAAAATATTAGAATTCAATTCAAGATCAAGATAAAAATGACATTAAAAGAGGTATAATACGTTAATAAAATTTTCTAAAACTATTTTTGTTGAAGAATAATTCTTAAACTCGCTTTCATTGAAGACTGTTAAATTTAATTATACATATAAAAATATATTCTTAAACGTTTCATACATTTATGATAAATAAAAGAGAAACAATGATAAAATCCATATTATAAAGTGAAAGCATTTAATAGAGACAAATGGAAAAACTAATTTGTCCATGGCATTTTGATATCTAAGAATATAATGATATTGTATCCGCTAAAACTTTAAATATGGTTTAAAGAAAACAAAATATTAGTTAAATTTTTTTATTTTGGGCCACAAAAGTTTTTTTGTTTTTATTTTTTAGTTTTCTAAGAAGTTTTTAGATTTTCTATTTCCTAAATAAGTATAGAAAACTTAGAAAAGTTATCTAGATACTTTTCAATTTTTCCATTTAAAAAAAAATAACAGAGCGAAAGACGAATGAGAAATAAAGATAAATGGAACGAAAGATACAGAAAAAACTCGTGTAATTTAAGATGTTTTTTTTAGTTTTAAAAATTATTTTGGATAGTTTTTTAGTTTTTATTTGTCATTTTGTAACAAATTTCTTAAAATATTGAATATTTTGTATTACTAAAATAATTTTTCAGTTTTTTTGGGAAAAAAAATTCAACTAAACAGAAATTAAAAGAATTTTTTTATGAAAACTTGTATGAGAGTAACTAAAAGTATTGAAGAATATATATATAAAATTAGCAATGATGTAATTTTTAAAAAGAGAATTGATGTATGTTCTTACGTAGAAAGAATGGAACATTGCATTAGGATGTTTGTTGTTATTACAAATGATTTGATTGCGCGTGTGTGAAACCTTTTTTCTTACATTGGGTGGTTGCAATGCGGAAAGACAAAGTTGAACCGCCACCATCCCTCTGCTTCCCTTGGCACGTGTTACACAATCCAAACCGCCCAAACTACTTCCCATTCCTCAATCATCATTTTTCACACTCTTCAACCAAACCCTTCTCCACTTTTATCATTGTCATCTCAGTCACATAATCTCCTTGCCAACCAAAATTGTTTATACCACCTACACAAAAACAAAACCAGCTAGCACAAATAGCACGCAACTTCAAAAGAAAATATTAGGCCTTTGTTTGAATATATTTATGAAATACATTAAATTTTATTTCAATTTAAACAACTTAAAAATGTATTTATTTTAATTTACTCATTTTGTCTTCTCTATCGTTGCTCTCTATTGTACTAATTTCTGCTCTAGAGAAGGAGTCGTTGAATTCGGCAAAATGCTACCAAAAAGTCCATCTAGAATAAGCTTATCAACCTGCGAAGAAGACTTCTACTATCATTATTTGATTTTTAATTTCTGAAACCTCAATGTCTGGACTCTGGGCCGCAACTCTGACTTTTGACTGTTGAACAAGTCCTCTTGAACTTCACTCGCACTCTTTACTATGAATCCAATTTTTTATTTTAATAATCCTAAAAAATATCATTCTGCCAACCCTAGATTAGTTTATTCCTCACAAAACTGGCTCTCCTTTCTGCCTTTTGCCAGGTCAAAAATAGGGTGAGACAAGGATGAATCAAATATCTCCGGTTATTAGGTACGTTGATGTGTCGGTTAACAAAAATTTGAAAATTTATTTTTTTTTAAATTTTATTTAAAAATATTTTTTTATTTAAGTAACAAAGTGATAATTTTTTTAAAAATAAATGAAATAATCACAACAAATAAACTTTGTATAGTTAGTTTTGTTTTTTGATAATTTTTACAATTTTACAAAAAATAAATCATAAATGATAAAGTTTATTTTATTTTCTTAACAAAAATTATACTTAATAATTTATTATATTTTAATTATTATAATTATTTTATTAATTTATATAAATAATATAATATTTTAAAAATAAAATATAACATAGTGGGTTGGTGGACCTATCAGTTCTGTATTTGGTTCACTAAATTGACAGGGTGAGCTAAAATCACTACCCGCCCGTCAAAATTGGGGATGAACACCTAACTTGTTTCATTTTGCCACTCCTAGATTATTTACTCAAATGTAATTTTTTCAAAACAAATTTTTATTGTTGTTTATTAAATAAAATTATTTTAATATTTTAAATGAAAGGCTATCAACATACTATTTTGGACTCTTATTTGCATTAATTTTTTTTTATTAATAGTTATTCATCATTATTAAAAATAATTAAATAAAAAATATTACAAATTTAATATTAATTCTAAATTTACTAACTTCTGTAATGAACATAATTTAATTAATTATGCAAAAAATAAATTTTTTATCCATATGTTAATGTGAAAAGTCATTTAATCAAGTCACATGAAAAATCAACATTAATAGATTAACTATTTATGGTTATTATCTAATGGATGATTCAAATGTCATCAAATTATACAATAGAGGGACAAAATATTGAGAAATTAAAAATAAAAAAACATAATATTAATAATTGATTAAATTGAGTACATAACTTATAATTTAACTTTCTTTCAAATCAACAATTTATATTGTGCGTTAAGTAAAAAGTATTGAATATTAATAAGATAGAGTTGAATATCACATCACTAAAACCTATTTTAATTAGTTTTCCTTGATGATCACCATGATTTATATTTAGCTCAGTTTCTCACATCATCATAATAACATTGCAACGTAGCAACAGCTTAACACTTGTTTTGTTTTTTTTTTTTTTTTAGATTAAATTATGTGTCTAGGAATAATAGAAAATTGTGGAATATTTTTCTATTAAATTCAGGGGGAATTGAAAATGGTTGGGGCAAAAATAAAGGAATGTCTAACACTACCTGAATTGAATCAAATACAATTTGAAGTGTTTTGTTTTAAGTTTCCAAAAATTTTGAAGTGTTTTGTTTTAAGTTTCCAAAAATTGAGGATACAAATGAAGAAATTGAATTTCAATTATTTAGGGGATACAGTACTACACAATAAGTTTCGTAGTTATTGTTGTTGCAAGGTCTAATTAGTGGCTCAAAAGCTTTGCGACAAGCATAGTTTTTAGTTTGGTATACTGGAATTTAGCACATATGAAAAGCTAAAAACAATATTATTTTTAAAGGTTATCTTGCTAGATATATCATTCAAGCTATACAATTGAACTCTAGGTATTGGTGCTACTCAGCATAGTTAACATCGCATATTTCTTTTATTGAATGAGTTATAGATCACATGTTCTCTACTATTTTCTTTGTTATTGTTTATTAATCATTTTGATCAAAGATTGTGTAATTCTTGAAGTTGCATTCCTTGTGCTACTCACACAACTATTTTAATAATATATGTTTGGCTTATAAAAAACATTACTTTGTTTTTCCTTTTCCGGGTTAAAGTATGTGTTTGGTGGGTTTGATACAGTACTACACAACGAATTTCGTAATTATTGTTATCAACTAATTAATAGTCAGAGGTTCAAAAGCTTTGGGCGAGCATCGTCTTTTATTTGGTATGCTAGAATTTAGCACATTTGGAAGGTTAGAAACACATTTATTTTTAAAAGTCGTCTTGTTGAGCTAGATGATATCTAAGATCACATTCTTTTGTGGTGTTACGCAACAAATCTAACATCACATTCTTTTGTTAAATTTTCAGGTTATCATATGATCTATTTGAAATCATATAATAGAAGGTGAAAAGCTTAATAAAATAAACTAATTATAGAAAATTCGCTTAGCGAATTTAACATCACATTCTTTAGAAATTCGCTTAGCGGATTCAAATTCGCTCAAAAAAACCAAATTCGCTTAGTGGATTTAGAACAACAACAAATCTTTGTAAACAAGAAATTCGCTAAGTGAAGTACAAGTCACTCAGTGAAACTTAAGTCACTTAGCGAAAGTAACCAAAACCAGAAATTCACCTAGCGAAGTTTCCATGGTTAAGCAAAGTGAGACAAAAGTACTTGAATTTTGTTAAGGAAACCTTTCATCGTTTAGCAAAAGTGTTTTGCACTTATTTTCGCTTAGCAGGCATACTTTTGCTCAACGTATGAGTCCAAATTTTGGTTATAAATACGGGAAGTCATTTGCAAATTTAAGAAGTAAAAACAAGATGTTTTTAAACACTTGGATTAGGATTCAAAGGTTATCCACCACTCTTCAAATCTTAGGGTAAATTACTATCGTATCCCCTTATTTTTGCACTTGGGTACTTTTTGCGTCCACCCCCTCCCTTTTTTTTGCTTACTTATTATCCCTAAACTTTATAAAAAAGTGTAATTTTTGTCAACATTGACTTTCGTGATTAATGATGTGACATTATTAATTCCTAATTATGAAAGTGTAATTAATGCAATGTTAATTTTAAAATATACAAAAGTAGGCCCAAGACCTCATATCCATAACTAAAAGCTTTACCATCACACCAAATAGTTATACTTTGCAATTCAAATCTTCTTAAACTATAATTAGTGTTAGTTTCAAAAACACCAAAATCACAAATAAAACACATCTGCCAATTGCACAATCCAAGAATTGAACTCAAGACCATGCAATTTCAAATAAGGAATTGTATCACTAGACCAAATGCTCACATTAATTATAACTTGCCTTTCACCTTCTTTTGTTTTCATTTTCTAGTACATTTTTGTTGTAAATTAAATAGTGAATGAAAAGACATGGTGGTGTGTGGAATAACATGCTTGAATTTTTTAAATGCTGACATTTTTTAAATCCTGAAAAATAAAAAATTAAAAACTAAAAATTACAACTAAAATCTAAAATTAAAAATTTATATATATATATATATATATATATATAATATAAATTTAAAACCAAAACTAAAAGTTAAAATTATAAATTATAAATTTAATTTATATATTTATTAATATTTTTTAATTTAAATAAATTTAAAAATAAAGATAGAAATTAAAATTAAGAATTAAAATTTAAATTTAAATTTTAAAATTATAATATAAATTTAAAATATATAAATAAAATAAAAATTTAAAATTTAAAAACTAAAAATTAAAACAAAAATATAAAATTTAAAAATTATATATATATAATAGAAATTTAAAATTCAAACTAAAATTTAAAATTTAAAATTATAAATTATAAATTTAATTTATATATTTATTAATAATTTTTAATTTAAATAAAGAACTAAATAAAGATGGAAATTAAAATTAAGAATTAAAATTTGAAAATAATAAATTAAATTTTAAAATTATAAAATTTAAATTTATATTATAATTTAAATTTTAATTTTAATTTAAATTTTAATTATAAATTTTAATTTCTATCTTTATTTTAACTTGTATTTAATTCTTCATTTAAATTAAAAAATATTAATAAATATATAAATTAAATTTATAATTCATAATTTTAACTTTTAGTTTTAATTTTAAATTTTAAATTTATATTATTTATATTTTAAAAATTTAAATTTAAATTTTAGTTTTAATTTTTAGTTTTTAATTTTTTATTTTTCAAAATTTTAAAAATGTCCCCATTTAAAAAATTCAAGCATGTCATCCTACACACCACCATGTCTCTCCATTCACTTTTTAATTTACAGCAAAAATATACTAGAAAATGAAAATAAAAGAAGGTGAAAGATAAGTTAAAACAAATGTGAGTACTTAGTATAGGGGTATGATTGTTTATTTGGAATTGCGTGGTGTTGAGTTTGATTCTTGGACTGTGCAATTGGTGCATGTGTTTTATTTGTAGTTATGGTGTTTCTGAAACTAGCATTAATTATAGTTTAAGTAGATTTGAATTTCTAAGTATAACTAATAAAAGCATTTGGTGTAGTGTAGTGATAATACTTTTAGTTTATCTATATGAGGTCTTGGGTTCAAACCTTCCAATGGCCTATTTTTGTATATTTTAAAATTAACATTGCATTAATTATACTTTAATTAATTCTTAATTAGGAAATTTTTGTATATTTTAAAATTAACATTGCATTAATTACACTTTAATTAATTCTTAATTAGGAAATTAATAATGTCACGTCATTAATCACGAAACTTTTTTGTAAAGTTCAGGGGCAACGATAATAATTTAGTCTTAATCTTAATAGACTTATATATTTACTATTTTTATGATTATTATTACTTCTAAAACTAAGTTTTGGTTGTCCATTTATAAGATAATTTTTCTTACCTCGATTTTCATATGCTTAGTTGATTGCTAAGTTATATCTAACTATTCTAACTTTTATTCTCCAGATATTAGTTTTGGTCTTTTATTATTATTCTCTAGATATTTCTTCTTATCCTTTGTTATTATTCTCCAGATATTGTTTATGGTTCTTAATTATTATTCTCCAGATATTTTTTCTAGTCATTTGTTAATATTTTCCAGATATTACTTCTAGTCCTTTATCTATTATTTTCATATATTACTTATGGTTCTTTATCCATTATCTTTAGCTATTACTTTTACTCCTTTATTTATTATTCCTAGATACTACTTCTAATCCTTTAGTTATTATTTCTAGATACTACTTCTGATCCTTTATTTATTATTTCAAGATACTACTTCTGGTCCTTTATTTATTATTTCCATATATTACTTTTGTTCCTTTATTTATTATTTCCAGATATTACTTTTGATTGTTTGCTTATTATTTTTAGATATTACAATTTGGCTCTTGTTATTATTATTTAAGTTATTCCCCAGATATTATGGTATAGTTCTCTATAATTATTTATCAAATTTTCTATCATTCAACTTTTTTTTAGAAGTTATATTTTTATCCCTTTTTATAAAATCATTTCATCATATTATTTTCATATAATACATTCTAGTTCATTGATATTATTTCAAGTTTTGCTTTGAATCTTATTTTATCACTCTCCATTACAAAGTAAATTATGATAAATATTTGTTTCTGCTATAAAAATCACTACTCATGGAATGGTTAATAACTATCTCATAATTTTATATGTGTATATTATATTTTATTCAAAGGATTATTAGTTGTATGTTGAATATTCATGGTAAAATATTTTATAAAATATTCAAAGGATTGTGGGTAAGGTTTAGTTAAGAAAATTTCATTATAAATATAAAATTTCTTAAAATCATAAAAGACAATCTAAGTATGCTTTTTGGTTGCAATCTAACTTGATCTTCCATGTCTGAAATATGTCTTTTAGTGTTAAAAATGTATTAATGTTATGATTGTGGTTATTATTGATTATTATCCATGAAATAGAAATTGGAGATGAGAAATTAATTTATATATTTATTGTGATCTTTTAGTTCTTTGAGGATAATTCATAAATGATTATGTGAATGATGATTGAAATATAAGTACTACGTGAGTTTTGATTGCCAAGTCTAGTGACCTTTGTGATTGTGTTAAGATGTTGTGAGATGAACTTAGCAAAGTCTTATGTTCTCTTGTAAGGGCACCATGCAGATTCATGAGTGTCGTATTTTTGGAATTCACAACTTGGTACATTGCAAGATGAAAGACATGACTAGAGTGAGTCCTAAGATGATTTTAAATAGATGAATATTCGGGTTAGTCTATGTTGGCATTTGGATAGGATATTCATATATCTAAAACCTTCCATAAAATGCTCAACATCTTAAAATTGGTAGGGTATATCCTTCTTGGGCTAAAAGAGTGCTCGTTTGTGTTTTGTGATGGACTAAATGCCTAATTGGTGGAAGGCTAGAATGTTGTGATTGGCAAGATAGCTAGAATTGTGTTACGACCAAATGACTTATTTTCTCGAGAAAATTATTGTACCAGTCTAGAGAATGATGTACCGTTATCAATCACTTTCCAAAAAAACCCTTGATGATTGGGGTGAATCATCATGGATTGATTATGGATTCATACATAGAGTCAAGTAGGACTGAGTCACTCATTGAGATAAGTAATGATGCATTCATATATTGAGACAAACGAGATTGAGTCATAGATTAAACCTTAGGCTCCCATTGTTTGCTAACTTTATTAAGATTAACATTGATGATTTATAAAAATCTCACTCCTTTCATATGTTTCTTTTCATATGTTTCTTTTCATATATGTTCGTGATACAAATAGAGGATGGACTTGACCAGCAAGAGATGTTGCAGAATTTAGAGGATTTCCTTTGAATATGTTGAACTTCTAAGCGATTAATTCTTTTGATGTTCAAGTAATTTTAGGTTTGTAAGGAGTCCACTGCTTTGAGTTAGGCCTTTTACAAGGGTAACTATAACAACTAATGTATTTACGTTTTAAATGAAGTTTGTAAGAAATTATATTTTGTCTCGCAATGTTACAAGAAGATTATGGTTCTTTATATATAATTAAATTTTGAAAATCACTAGCATACTTTTGGTTAAGAATTATGGGCCTTACATCAATCATCATAATTGGCTTCAACCAATTTGTCAAATTCAAGTATTCCACAAAGTGAAAGTGAAGAAATACTAAAAATCAATCATGAAGTATTAAATAAAGGTATATTTTATATTTTTTAAAAATAAATGCTTTAATGTATATTTTTTGTCTTTCATATCGGTGATGGAAGATAAAAGAAAACTTAAATTATTAAGGATTTAATTGGTTTGATTTTATTTTTTAGTTTTTGAAAAAAGTTTTCAAGAATAGTTTTAAAAAACTGTTTTCGGAAATAAAAGAAAAAAAAACTTGTTTGGTAAGTGCTATTTGAAAACTGTTTTGAAGATATAAAAATGGAAAAACTTATTCATATTTATTAAAATTTCATTAATGAAAAAAAAAGACAACATATTCTGGCTATATTTTGAGTTTTCAAATTAAAAATAGAAAACTGAAAAGCAAAATTACATTTAGTTGTTCTTGTTTTTTAGTTTTTAGAAACTAAAAAACCAAAATTGTTTTCAGAAAACACTATCCAAACGAGTTTTTTAATTTTTAAATACTAAAATATTGAAAACAGATTTATAAAACTATTGTTAAAAAAGCACTAAGGGGTTGATTGGTTTGATATTGTTTTTTAGTTTTTGAAAACAGTTTTCAAGAATAGTTTTTAGAAACTGTTTTTAGGAAGAAAAGAAAAAAAACTTGTTTGACAAGTTTTATTTGAAAACTGTTTTGAAGATGTAAAAATGGGAAAAAAATTGTTCATATTTATTAAAATTTCATTAATGAAAATAAAAAAAACATATTCTGATTTTATTTTGAGTTTTAAAAAAAAATATAAAAGTGAAAAGTAAAACTACTTTTAGCTGTTCCTGTTTTTTAGTTTTTAAAAACTAAAAAACCAGAATTGTTTTCGAAAACTATTTTTAGAAAACACTACCCAAACAAATTTTTTAGTTTTTAAACACTAAAATACTAAAAACAATTTTATAAAACTGTTGTAAAATAAGCACTAAGACTTTCTTTTCTTTCTCCTTAATTTTTTTACATGTCTTACACGCATGGTTGTAAGGCATAAGCATAGTATAAGTCCTTCAAATATTTAAAATCTACTTTTTAGTACCATTTAATTGTCATGTTGATAGTTTTATAATTTGTGACAATTATTAATTATGAACATTCTTTTAAAAAATTATTTGTGATAGTTTTAATTTGAAACTAATATGTATAGATTTGTCACTATTACTCAGACCTATTGATAATGACATCTTCCATAAATCACACATCTTGTACTTTTTTTCCTAGTGATACTCTTTGAAGGCATCATCATATAAATGCATCCTTAGATTTGTTACACTCTTCACAATACCCTAAGGTTTTGGCACACTTGCAACAACAATAGTCGGCATGACGCACAAATCCATCGTAACGATTCTCTCATGATGTTCTTCACACTCTCATATTGTGCCTTAAGAAGTATGTGAAGTTTATTTTTTAAGCTACCATAAATCATTTTTAAAAAAATAGTTTTGACAGGTAAAAACTGCCACAAATTATGAATGTAATGAACAAGAAGATATTAAAAGTACATTTTTGAAAATCTAAGGGACTAATAAAAAGAGATTTTTTAAATACTGAAATTTTTATCATATTTGAAGGATTAAAAATATATTTAAGCCTAGTAATTGTAAAAATCAATTTGATGGGGTTGGTCCAATTAGTTGGATCAGAACTAGTAGTTTAACTAGCTAGTTTGGGCTGCTTATAGTACCAAACATGTAATTGGTTTGGTGTGACATAATTGACTCAATTTGGCCTAATGATTTTTTAAAATGTAAATTTAATGAAAAGATTTTGATAATAAAAGTGACATTCAGGAAATAAATCCAAGACCTAAAAGTTATTTAATATGTTTGCTTACGACCAATTCACAATGATAAATAATAAATCTTATAGGTGAAAACATAAAATATCTATTTTAATTTTATAAAGTTCTAATACTCAAACATTCTTTATATAAACTTTCATACTTAATTATTATAACTTATAAGTTAAGTTGATAGTTATTAATAGCATCATCTACCAAACTTTCATTCTTATAATAATTAATAATAATTTCTATAATTATTATTTTATAAAATTAAATTTAAAGATATCATCTACCAAACTTTTTTAGAATGATGATTTTAAATTAGAGTATAGATTGATTAAATTATATAAGTAATATTTTAATTTTATAATTTTTTAATATAAATCAAGTCAACTAGTTGATTAGTGACTCACTAGTTTAATCACTGATTAATTAATTAATATTTGGATTGGTTAATAACTATTAACTATTAAAACGAATTTTATTACTTACACTAAAATATATAGGTTTTTTTCAAAAAACTAAAAAATAAATATTTTTAAACACCCTAACCATAAACAACCACATATTACATAATTTACACTCTCCTTTTTCCTTTGTTTTTCTTGTTCGACCAAACAAGTTAAAAAATGAGTTGTAACTTAAAAAACTAATTAATATACGAAGGCTACTAATTGATAATTAATTTTTTTAAAAATAATTTATTAAATGATAAGAGTTTGAAAAATTATTAATTAAAGTAGTAAAAAATGTGAAATAAAAAAAATAGAAATAATATAATAAATTCTTACGTTAAATAGAAAATACGAAAAAAATAATAAGTATTAAAAAAATTTAGTATTTTAAAAAAAAAAAAAAACACTCCTTAAAGTAGTGTCTTGAATACTAAAAACTATATAAAAAAAAAACTTATTTAATAAACCATTAAACAAACTTTCAAACTTATTTTGAAAAATACTTATTCCACATTGTTATTTTTAAATTTAAAGAACTTACTTAACAGTAAAGTATTTATTTTTAAAAATAAATATTTTTATAAATAAATTTAAACAAAATGATGTTATATTATTTTTAGTTAATATGTTTAACAATATTTATGGTTTCCCCTTTAAGCTTTTGAGTTGCAAGAGAAAGTCAACACGCTTTTATTCAAGTCGTTTGACTTGAGGCTGTTTAGTTTGCAGCCGACCTCTTTGTGGGCGCCATTCGTGTGTGGGACACTGTCAGTTGTTTTCACAAATGTCAAACTTTACGGTATTTAATGCAATTTCTTCTATTTCATTTTCAACCTCCTTATCATTCCTTGTTCTCTTGCTTTTTCCTAAAAATTTCTAACTAAAATGACTTATTTTATTAAAAGCTAAAATATTCTCAAAATTAAAAATTATCAATTCCCAAAATACTTATTACGCTCCTTCCCCTCACATAAGGTTAAGGAGCAGAAATTCTGCAATATACTTTTTTTCTATCATTTTCCGATGACTCAAATATTATTCACGTATTTATTTTATTTTCTAAAGTGTATGGTATAATTATGATTTTTTATTTATGTAATTTTTTATTTTATTAATTCAATTAGTTAATAATATAATAAACTAAAGAGTTTAATTGGTATACACTGACAGTATAAAAGATAACACTGACATTCAATCATGACTTTCAATTTATATACTTTTAAAATACTCATGAGTAAAGTCAACAAGTTTACCATGAACGAATGGTTGCGATTGAATATCAGTGTAAAAATTTTTACACTAACAATGTATACCAATTAAACTCTAAATTAAAACTGTTTAATTATGATAAAATTACAAAGTATTATTTATAGAAAAAAATCATGTTTAAAACTATTAATTTCTATGTTATTTTCTGATTTTTTGAAATATTATAATAAAAATTTAAATATAATTTGTTAATAATATTATAAATTTAAAAATTTTAGTTATCATAAATACTGTAACCACTATATAGTAAATAAAATTATGCTCAAGATTTCTGATTTCTATATTAGTTTTATAAGCTTTTTTTTTACATTTATACTAAAATTTAAATATAATTAGTCAACAATATCATAAATTTAAAAAGTTTTAATTATAATAGAGATTAAAAATATTATTTGGAGAGACATAATTATGCTCAAGATCATGAATTTCTATAATTTAATTTAATTGTTTTTATATTGTTTTGTTAAAATATTTATATGAAATAATTTAAGTATATTTATCAAATAATATTATTTACATGAAAAATCCTACTCAAGATCATGAATAGAATTTTAAATATTTTCATAAATACATTTTTTTCGATTAATATTTTATTTTTTTAAAAAAATTTATATAATTTTTTTATCCATTATAATATTCCAAATTTATAATAAAATAGTTAATATATTTTTTGATTTAATATATAATTATTAAATCAAATAAAATTTAAATAATATCTAATTATAAAATAATTATGTTATTTTAAATTTTCAGTTGCAATATTTAAAAAAAAAAAGTCAGCGAATATCATAAACTTTTAGTATAGTATTAAATTATTATTATGAAATGTAAATATTTAATATTTAATTTTAAACTTTTAGAATATAATAAATATATAATTTATCTTTAACATATATAAGTAAAGAAGAAATAAAGTATAAGTAAAACAGCAGCAACATATACCGCCACATGATTGAAAAGCTAAGGAGAAAAGGTCAGCACATTCCAACACTTAACAAAATCCAATTAGCTTTTATTTATAACTAATGGAAATAAGTAACTACTAATTAGAATAGATGAAGGTAATCATTACGATGGCCTATAAAAAAATTACTGAGCAGTAGGTAATAGTAAGAAGCGCATATTCGAAAAAAAAAAAATTAATTCTTGTATTATTCTAATTATTAAGGTAAAGGAGATGAGATATTTATAATTTTTTTTTTAAAAAAATACTATGCTTACCTGATTTATTTTATTTTATTTTTAGTATAATTATTTAATGTGGTGTTTCTAACCATGCCTTATTTACTATTTTATGTTACTTTTAGTTATAATTATTTAATGAAGTGTTCATAACTTTGTTTTATTTATTATTTTATGTTACTTTTAATTATTATTATTATTATTACTATCATTTGATTTTATGTTCATAATCTTATTTATTTTATTAAATTAGTTATCTTTGAACTATTTATTAACCATTTTATTTTATTTGTAATGGTTTTTTAGAAAATAAAATTAATTATGTATAAATATGAGAAATATTAAAATAAAAGTTTTAATGCTTGAATAAATGTTTGAATTAATTTGTAGTTGAAGGTTTGACCTTGTAGATTTAAATAAATAAATATTTAAGGTTAAATATAATTGTATTATTTAAAAACCATGGTAAAAAACTCATTTATCATGACTAGTCACTACAAATAATTTAAATTTTTCTAAAAAAATATCTGTAATTGATGATATGCGTATAAAATAAATATAAATTTATGACAAAGTTGAAATAAAAAAATTATTATAAACAAATATATATATATATATATAGATTTTTCCTTTAATTATCTAAATTATTATTATTATTTAAATTACTTATATGATATTTGTTCTTACTTCTTTATGTTTCTTATCTCATATATATATATATATATATATATATATATATATATATGGAATGCAATTTTAAAAAGATGGACGGGCCAAACTATCTAAATTCTTTTTCCGCAGTCAACTCAGCATTTTTTCCCGATACTAGTTGGAATACAATGTCATTGCAAATTCAGTTACATTTAGAGGTACTGGAATCTCCCCTCTTTTATTTTTCAATGACCAAGGAGAACCGCGGGTGATACAAGGACCGTTAACAGTCACTTTCTACATCCCATGGGCTAATTATACAAACCACTAATGAATACGTTTCCCCGATTATGTTAAAGTAATAGCAGGATAAAAGGGAAGATTTGTACATAAATAAACTATTCCCTATCTTTCTATGTAGTGGAATAGATATATGTAATATTATAAAGGTTGGAATATATATATATATATATATATATATATATATATATATATATGTGTGTGTGTGTGTATGAATGAATGAGTGTGACTTTATTTATAATTTTTTTTATAATTTAAGTTAAATAAATAACTAAAGAAAAGTAATTATATGATAAAACAAAATGAAAGAAACTAAATAAATATTTATTTTCTTTTAATTAATAGCATGTTACAATTAATATAAAAAAGATTGATCATGGAAATGAGTTATTTTTAATATCGTTATATTTAGATGGTATCAGAGCAACGTTTCATGTGAGACTTAGGAAATGAGCTAACCATATCACTAAGCTCTAGTTTGAATAATTTCAGCGGTAGAAGAAATATTCAATTAACAAAAGCAATACGAAAGCTATTAAAGACATGACTGCAATTTTGTTCAAAAAACAAAGGCCAAAAGGACCTATTGAATCACAAGGTTTAATTGAATTTAGAAGAAACAAACCTTCACAATTTCATTGGCTTAGAATTCGGACAAAGATGAAATATGGATTAAGGAAATAAAAAGATATTTCGAACTATGAATTATCCTGATAATAAAAAAGTAATTATGCAGTGTTTATGCTACTAGTAGAAGCTGAATATTGGTGGCATAGTACTAGAAAGTTATTAAAATGAGGAGGAATAATCATTACATAGGAAGTATTTACCGCTAAATTTTTAGATAGATATTTTTCGAATGATGTGAGGAAAGCAAAATAATAATTTATACAATTAAAACAAGGGAACATGAAAATAGGATAATATGCTTCTAAGTTTGAAGAGTTAGATAAATACTCTACTTATCACCTAGATGAGAGAATGAAGTGTATTAAATTTGAAGATGGACTTAGGCTTGAGCTAAGAAAGGTAGTATGGATATTAGAAATTTCTTATTTTCCTACACTTATTCACAAGTGTCATTTTCTAAAAGGTTTTGAAAATAATCAAAATAATAAACCAAAGTATCTTGACCCTCAACCAAATAAATAGAGAAATATGAAGGAAAACCAGTGATAGAAGGACCATTAACAATCACTTTCTACATCTCACCCACTAATTATGCAAACCCACGAAAGAACATGTTTCCACCCGTTATGTGAAAGTAATAGTAGGATCAAATGAGATATTTGTACATAAATAATTCCCTATCTTTCTATGTAGTGGAATGGATATATATGTTGGAATATATACATACATATATATATACATATATATATATATATATATATATATATATATATATATATATTGTAATGGTATTCTATATATCCCAATTTTATGATAATTTTTTTTCATTTAAACTTGTTGTTAGTTACAAAGAAATAATTTATTTTCTAATTAATTTTTTTTACAAATAATTTATTTTCTTCAATTATTTATTTAATAAAGTAAATAAATCATAAACAAAACTATATATATATATATATATATATTTCTACTATATACATATTTATATGTACAGGGAAGATTTTATTTATGTACGGTTTTCCCCTTTATTTATAATTTTTTTTCCTACAATATTTACATTGTCGGTAGAAAAATATTCAATAAAGGATTTATATAGTTAGTCGGTGGAAGATAAAACGTAACAACTACTGCTCCCTCAATCACTACAGGTCCATATAGCTCGTAGTAAAACATCAAAGTTGATATACCAGTTCCTTTAAATGTAACTGAATTCTCAATTACATTGGTGATCCAATTAGTGCCTGGAAAGGTAGCTGAAATAACTGCAGTAAAAGGGGTTGGAGCTTTGGGTGCATTCATCCTTTAAGTTTGCAAATTCCATTTTTACAAGAAACAAGAAAATAAAGGAGTGAGAACAATTATCATATAAATACTTGTTTATAATAATTACACATATATAATTTTGTTTTTAATAATATATATATATATATATATATATATATATATTCTTCTAAAAATTTGAATTATTTTTGTAGTGACTAGTCAGGATAAATGAGTTTTTTTACCATGTTTTTTATAGAATACAAGAATATGTCACCTTAAATATTTACTCATTTAAATCTCCAAGGTCAAACCTCCAACTACAACTTAATTCAAATCTTTATTTAAAGATTAAAAATTTTATTATTTTTTTATATACAAAATAATAAAAAAACCATTATGTTTAAAATAAAATAGTAGTAAAAAAACTAATTTAATAAATCAAATAAGATTATAAACAACAAATTAAATAATTATAACTAAAAGTAGCATAAAATAACAAATAAAACGAAGTTAGAGACACCTCAATGAATATTTATAGTTAAAAGTAACATAAAATAATAAATAAAACGAGGTTAGGAATACTTTGCTAAATAATTATAGTTAAAAGTAACATAAAATAATAAATAAAGTAAGATTAGAGACACCTTACTAAATAATTATAACTAAAAGTAACATAAAATAATAAATAGAATGAGGTTAGGGACACTTCCCTAAGTAATTATAGTTAAAAGTAACATAAAATAAACAAACAAGTAAACATAATTAAAAGCGATAAATGTCTCCTTCTTTTTACCTTAATAATTGAAATAATACAAAAATTAGAATTTTTTTTCTCTAAATAAACACCAGTCACTATTACTCTCACTCTTAGATTTCTTTCCCAATTTCTGCTTCTTCTTTTCTCACGTTGCAGCCTCTGTTTGGTGAATTGCAAATCATTACTTAGTTTATTATTTAACTTTTACTTGCATGTTAGTTAGATTTGGATAACTTTTAGTTAGTTCTAGCTAAGTTTGCATCCTATATGTTATCTATCTGCACATGACTGTTTGCTAAAAAAACATAGTATCTACCATTTTCATTATTACATTGCTATTTATCTTTCAATAACGTTACTGTTTCTTTCTTCTTCTTTTTTTGTTTTGTTATAGCTTATTTAGATTATATAATACATTAATCAATTTAATATACATGATTTAATATTTTAATTACATTACATAATATTATATATATATATATATTTATATTATCATAGAAATATGTTAAAATTTTCCAAATAAATTATAAATATATATATATATACTATATATTCTAAAATTCAAAATTAAAGGTTAAGTATTTACATTTCATAATAATACAATATTATACTAAAAATTTAATAAAATTTGTTTATATATATATACATATATTGTCTAAATTTTAAAATAACATAATTATTTTATAATTAGATATTATTTAAATTTTATTTAATTTAATAAATAAATACAATTATCTATATATATTTATAAATTTTGGATTATTACATATATGAGTGTGTTTTATTTATGATTTTTTTAATAATTTAAGTTAAATAAATAATTAAAGAAAAATAATTATATAGTGAAATCAAATAAAAAAACTAGATAAATAATTTATTTTCTTTTAATTAGTAGCATGTTGGAATTAATATAAAAAAAATTCATCATAAAAATAGGTTATTTTAATATCTTTATATCATCATCCATTAAATTCGTACCCATCAACGAACCTCGTGGGTATGCATAGTATGCAACCTAGTTATAAAATATGATAAAGAAAAAAATATAATTTGAGATGGTTGAGAAAATTTTTCAAAAATATTTATTTATAGGAAAACATGTTTTTGTGTCATGTACACAAAGGTGTATTCCATAAATGCAGTTTATATAATTTTCAACTGTCAATTAATAATTACTTTAAAAAATGTCCATTAATAATTACTTTAAAAAATGACAGACATCCATCTAAGACTTCATAATTATTTTTTTTAGTTATAACTTATACATAACGTAATGACAAAAATTTATATAAAGATGGAAGGGAGGACCAATTGCAAATTCAAATTTATCCAGAAACAAAATCTAACAAATTAATAATTAATATTTGTAAAAAAATCATATTTTTCATGTAGCAATTCCTTTATCCAATATAACACTAATGATTTGTTTTTTGTTTGGTCTAATAGGAATCAAACACTTGTGTAAGAGAATTTGTAATTAGAGTTGTCAAAATGATTTAAGTTTAATAAAATGAGTAAGGTTAACTTAAGAAATTTAAGTTCATATAGAACTAATCCCTAAATTGGTTGACCTGATGGACCTTTATAACCAAGGAGGCTTAAGAAACCTAGATCGAATAGAACTATACCTATTTTGGTCTAACATTTTTTAATGATTTTACACTATGAATGCATAGAGGTTAAACTCTTAACTAAAATCATTGTAGTCACGTTATTTAATCTTGTCACATGTGAAGTTAATGTTTATAGTTTAATAATCAACAATTATGATATAACTAATTATTCAAACGTCATCAATTTATAAGATGAAAAGACAAAATTTGAGCAATTAAAAATAGGGAATCAAAATGTCAGCAATTGAATAAATTAAAGGACATGAATTATAATTTAGCCTCTTTTTTTATAGGCAAATTAGTTGTTAGTTTTGTTAATGAAAAGTTTAAACTCACAACATCTTCTTCTCTCATTTCTTTGCATATCGACCTTGCCAACAGATAACTCCAAAAACTTATTAATAGGATATAAATATAGTAATATTTTTAGTTGCTACTATTTAAATTTAACTATTTCAAAATTTTAAATTTATCATAAAACTAACGAAAAATAAAACTTTTACATACATAAAATTCATAATGAAACTTTTAAAATTTAGTATATAAAAACCAAAAAATACTACAATATAAAACAACAAAATCAACATTTAAAACTTATTTTTATTATAAGATCCAATTTAAAATGTTTCTTCTATTAATCATAGTCACTTTTTTAGTTCAATAATTAATTGGTGGACACATTAATTTTAGTTCTTGAATGACAAATAAGCTTCATTTGATGCATGATATAGTACAGGATTAAACATGATGTGGTACGATATAGTCATAGAGAACATTTTAAGTAGTATTTTGTTTGAGGAATAACGTATTACAAGAATAAAAATAAAAATAAAAATTTATAATTATTTATCTTTTTAATTTACTTGAACAATGCAAAATATAACTTTACTTTGTTATATTAATGCAAAATTAATATAATTTTACTTTGTTATTGAATTGTCAGAAGGACTACTTGTTTTATTAATAGCAATTAAAAATATAATTAAAAATAATATTAAGAATTTGTAATAACCATTTTAATGCATCCTAAACCAGTGTGGTTGTTTTCATAGAAATACTCTAAGTGTAATAAAAAAAAAATGTATCACGATTTTACCCAAAGAAATGTGGTAAAGACTAAAAAAGTGTAAAAAGACACATTAACACATTTTCTACGCGTCTACTGCAAGTCTGTGATTCTTCCACAAGTACGAAGTAAGTCCGGATTATTCTTTTTCTAGCAGTGTCTTTCACACTTATGTAGGAATACACATATCCTATTATGCATGACAAAGAAATTCCTTCACTTTAACTTTAAAAAAAAAAAAGTATTCAAGCATCAGAAAAAAAAACAAAAACTTTAATTGTTTTATAACTAAAACAAGCAAAAACAAAAAATAGAAATATAAGTGACGTAAACCGTTATTAAAAAATAAATTAAATATTTTATAAAATACAATATTTTGTTTCAATATTTACTCTCACAATTCATAAGAATTAAAAAGAGACCGTACTTTTCAAGAGAGAAAACTAAATTTTATTAATGAGTGTATGAACGATCAAACATCTTTTCAACTAAAATGTACGTAAAAAGCAAAAGTTTTTTGCTAACACAATCTGCTGTTTTGTTTTGACAAATGTTGATATAAGGTTGTGTGTGGACTGTGGACTGTTAGATCCACTTAGGTGACAGAGAACTGAGAAATTGTCCAAGAAGACTTCTCAACTGCTAGATCCACCACTCAGTAACGAAAGTGAGATGCAAATACTCACACAAGGACTATATATAAAATCTAGTACATTCAAATAGTACCTTGGTAAAACAATAAAAGAACAATTTTATTTCCTAATTGAATTTTGTGCTAACAGAGTTTGCTGTTTCTTTTTGTTAAACAAAAGTTGGTATAAGCTTATCAGATCCGCTCATCAATTGACAGATAAGCTATTCTAATATTCTTAGTGTATCAGAGAAAACCCTGGATTGAGTCTATTTATAGAGTCAGATCTACCCTCAATAGCCTGCATACTGGGACAGTTCAACAAAGAAGTGGTGAGGTACCTCGACTTGGATAGCGCTTACCATCCCTAAGTAAATAGTTCACACTACCCTTTTCAATTAAATAAAAAACCTAATGAATTAAGTCCAAGCCAAAAAGGTAAACATTATAAATAGAGAGCAACAAGTATATGTTTGACTACTGGTTATTTTATTGTTTTCTTGCTGACATATTGTACATCTTGAGAGAATAGTCAACTCCACTCTGACTTGAGCATCACAGTGTTTTTGCAAGTACCTACCTGTATCAGCTCGAAGTAACGGTTGAAGAGGAGGTTAAGAGTATTGAAATAAGACTGACGAAGGCAAAGAAGCTTATGTTGTGGGTGCAGGAACAGTTGGTGCCCACCGTGGAGCCTGTGTAAGCAATACCTTTCGACCTCAAAGAGAAGATTGAGTAGGCAAGAAGATGGTCAGTACAAGAAGCATTGTTGGAACCTCACGCGATCCTCCACGTGAGGACCCAACCTTGAGAGCAGCGAGGGAAGATGTGTTGTTGGTTCCAGCAAATGTAGAAGGATATTAATAGGCTTCAACAAGAGAACGAGCAATTGCTGGGGAAGGTCAATGAGATGAAGAGAGGAAGAGAACAGGAAACCACCTAGCAAAACCGGGGGTTTACTAGGCCTTTGCAGCTGAACCAAGCGACAAAACCCCAATCTTCTAAGATTGTCTCGGAAGGAGGAGAGTCGACTCGACAACACCATCCTTTTACTCCTAGTATTATGGAAACTCTTTTACCTGACAATTGGAAACACTTGACCTTGGAGTACAACGGAAGCACAACCTAGAACAGCACCTTGATGCATTTGTCATTCATGCCCGACTTTATACGACTGAAGATGTAGTTTTGTGTAGCTTTGAATTGGTTCACCAACCTCCCCACTAGGTTAGTGATGACGTTTGAGGAGCTCTCGTCCAATTTTGTTATGAAGTTCGCCCTTTGGTGTCCTCATCAACCAACATCTCTAGCTCTAATAGCCATGTGGTAGGGAAAGAAAGAGTCTTTTCGCAATTTCATGGATCGCTTGGTGAGAATTATCACACAGGCCAAAGACTTGAACCTGACAGTAGCCATACACTAGATGATTGTTGCCCTATAGCCAGGCAAGCTCTCTGTAACATTCCAAATTTAAAATAATAATGAAAAAAAACCTACTAGTAATATTCAACCATTTAATTCTCTTTACTTAAATTTGTTTCATACAATCAAATTATACGCTCACATATTCCAAATTATTTACCAAAATTTCATATCATAATATTTACATAAAATATTTCATGTCCTTTTCCCACCAAAACATGTTAAAGCATATCCCATGCAAAACAGAGACATAACCTGTCAATTTTCCATTAGAACTTAACTATTATACAACTCATATATATAACATATTCTAATACATAAACTATTTCAACCACAAAATGGGTAATTCCGTTACTGCCACTAATCCATTGCCAATCCTGCTAATTCTGATCTCCATTATCATCACTAGTATCTACTCCCGTGCAAAGCACGATCATCACAGTCACAAAATACACAAATATTGCAAGGGTAAGCATAATAATACATAAAATTCATAATATAGAAAACTTAAAAATCACAATATCATCAAGCAAATCAATCATACTTATATTCCCCTAATACAAGCATTTTACACAACATGTTCAGACTTGACACATTCCAGAATATCTACATTGAGTTTGGACACCGAGACGGCTTAAGACCCCTTCCAATTGGCGACAAGAGCCCAAGCTGCCTATGTTACCACCAATTTAAGTCTAAGCAATACTCATCTAACAACCACAAACTGATGTCTAGTGTTTACCTGACACCCTATGACACACAATTGTTGTCTGAGTATGTCCTTTAGCCATCCCTTGCATATCTGGTACCAGGACCACAATGTAAATCACAAAAATATCCTCTTGCACATCTGATATTCTGGATTACATTGACCCTAGTTGTGTCCGTAACATCAATGTACCTCACTAAAGGCGAGGTTACCCAACTGTAACTGCCCACAACCAACAACATCAATAAATATATTCTCATCATTCATTCTAATCATATGCATTACATCACAATTCCAAATAATACATTGTCATTCCAATAATTCAATTCCAGTCACAGAAAATCAATTCAACCAAACTAAGTTACTCTACCATAATGGTCACATCCAAACTATCCAATAATCATCCAATTCAAGATAAAACATCACTCTCATAATAATCATCCACTACACAACACATCATATATATCAACTATGAAATCCTAATATACATTAATTCAATAAGTTCAAATCAAAATCAAATACGCACTATATTGAATAGCTCAAAACACAATTAAAATAAATGTTATCTTAAATAGCTCAAAATATAGTCAAAATACTCACTATTTCAAATAGCTCAAATCTCTCAACTACCAAATCACTTATCTATTAACAAAAATCAACAAAAGAGCTTCACTTACCTATTTCTCCTTTTCAAAGCTAACTAAAAAGAAAGTGAGGAAATCCACCCGAAGAAATTCACAGAAACCTGACAAAAGTCCCAATTTAAACAGGAACCTAAGAAATTAAAATTTTCAAAGAAATTCCTTTTTTAGCGTAAACGATAGGATTGAAAATTATCAGAAAAAGGTTCGTTGATTCAAGATTAGACTTACCTATAACAGCGATAACTCAGCAACAGGAGTTATAGAAGAGACCACGTCGAAATCCGTCAACCAAAAGCTTCACATGCAAAGGACGCAAGAAAAACGGTGAGGCAAAAGGTAGAAGTGGCAGAGAAGAAAAGAAACTGAAGAAGAAGGAAAGGAAGAGAAAAGAAAAAAAAAGGAAAAGAAAAGGAAGAAAGAGAAAAAGGAAAAACAAAGAAAGAAAAAAAAAGGAAAAAGGAGTGGGGTGAATTTAGTAAGTTCTGACTTGCTATTCGCATCCCCTCCTAAACAAATTTCTGAAAACTCCTTGAAACTCAATAAAAACTCTCCGAAATCAAGAAATAATTATTACATTTCACTTCTCACCTTCCAACTATTTTAAAAAAAAAATAATTAACTAATAATGATATTATAAATAAACTCAATTATTCTCCACTGCTATACTAATATAAGATAATTAAACATTTAATTCCCTATAACATTTATTTATTTTCCACTAGTAATCTATTAACTAAACCGGTCCTTACATTCTCTAATAGCTTGTGCTTGGAACAACCCGAATACTAGAATAATTACGTGTGTGAGCCACAGCTTACATGGAGATGGAATATTAGAAGATTATTGTGATAAGGCCCATGCAGGTGGGTCCGGGAAAAAAGATGCAGACAAGGACCATTCTGAAGGTCGAGTAGGAGGCTCGGGAAAGAAGATGTTTCACTTCAAGTATTTGCACTACACTCCGCTTAATTTAAGCAAAGCAAAAGTATTAAGGCAAGCCTTGGTGATCAAGTTGTTACAATCCCCAAAAGGGTGAACACCACATCAAGCATAAATAAGGTGAAAGAATGTCAGTATCACAGGAACCACGACCATTTGATTGAAGCATGTGCAACTTTGCATGATAAGATTGAAGACCTAATAAAAGCTGGTCATTTGAAGGATTGTATTCGGGAAAACCTAAGGCCTACCCAGGGCGGGAGAGATAGAAGAAGCTCAAACTAGAGAAGCAGAAGAAACCCATACCACAGTCGAAGGAGGATAGATTATGACAGGAGTTATCGATAGGATGACAGAAGAAGGATTCGTAGTCATGTCGAGAGAGGCCAACTGAAGCTAGTCGAGGAGACCACCAAAACAAGGGAACAAATAGAGTCATAAATACCATTCTAAGATGTACAGTTTATCTGTCTAGATGCCACCACATGTCAAATATAACATTTACATATCAGAACTTCAAAGCCACAGACCCGGTGTAGGATGACCCTATGATGATAAGCGTAGAAATAGCCAACTGCATTGTTAGGAAAATGATGGTGGACCATGGAAACTTGACTAATATCCTCTATTGGAAGACGTTCAATCAGTTGGAAATCCCTGAAGAAGAATTGATGCCCTATGGCAAACTGTTGGTGGGGTTTTCTACGGTGAGAGTTGGCACCAAGGGTTATTGATATGTTCACCAAGTTCGGACTAGAAGAGGAAAGGGAATGAGTCATCAAGGTTAGATCATTGTAGTGCATGCCAATACTTCGTGCAATATCTTGCTCGATCGGTCATCACTGAATATATTAGGGGGCACCATGTCAACTCCCCACCTAGTCATGAAGTTCTCATCCGTTGAAAGAAGAATAATTAGTGCACAACCCGAGAATGCTACATGGCAAGCCTAAAGGTTACTTCGTTGATAGAAACCATTGAGCCCTAAGTCAACTTGGTAGACATGGGAGGTTTTCTAGTTGAAGAGTGATGGACCTAGATCCCAGGATAAATATTGACTTTCATGTCAAGCCTATCGTGCCGACAAAGCCGCCTCAAATTGGTCCCCAACCTGGAAAGATTAGGAATATTAGCTTCAATTTACCATAGGAACTACGGGAAGTTTTAGTGTCAGAGGTACAACAAAAATAAGATCTTTTCGCATGGTCAGTCATCGACATGCAAAGAATAAACCCTCGTTTCCACTCTCATAAATTTACAGTAAGCCCTCATTGCCAAGCTGGTGGTGCAAGAGAAAATGAAGATGGGAGCAACAAGAGTAAGGGTGTAAGAAAGCAAATGACCAAGTTACTCAGGGTTAGCTTTATCAAAGAGATCCATTACTCTACCTGCTAGCCAATATGGTGATGGTGAAGAACTCAAATGGGAAATGGAGAATATGCATCGAATTTACTGACTTGAACAAAGCATGCCCAAAGGATGTTTATCCCCCCTAACATAGACAAATCGGTGGATGGTGCGACGGGAAATCAGTTTCTGAGCTTTTGGACGCTTACTTAGGGCATAATCAAAATGACAAATGCACCCGACACTAAGCTCCTCTTTTCTACCACTTGTCATCCTCAAACGGATGGGCAAACCGAAGTGGTGAATAGATATCTATCCACTATGGTAAGGGCAATCTTAAAAGGCAACCACAAGTCTTGGGATGATTACCTTCCCCATATTGAATTTACATACTATATAGAGTGGTTCATTAGACCGCCAAGCACTCCCTTTTTGGGGTTCTCTTGGATTTAATCATCTCACTCCTTTGGACTTGTTGCCTCTCCCTAATTCCTAATATTTCCATAAAGATGGGGAATTTAGGTGCAAGTTTGTTAAAATATTACATGAGAGGTCTAAATCCAACAATGAGAACCAATTTAAGGGATATGCTTCATCTAGCAATAAAAGGAGGAAGGAAATAATCTTCAAGGAAGGGGATTAGGTTTGGCTTCACCTAAGAAAAGATCACTTTTTTTAAGAGGAAGTCCAAACTTAGCCCTAGAGGAGATGGTCCCTTCCAAGTCCTTGAGAGGGTGAACAATAATCCATATAGGTTAGACCTTCCTGAGGATTATGGCTCAGCACCACATTTAATGTTTGTGATTTAATCCCTTTTTTAGTGTTGATGAGGAATGGACTAGACTTCGAATTTGAGGTCAAATCCTTCCCAAGGGGGAGGAGATGATGCAATCATGCCTATCAAGGGTGCTATCATTAGGGTCATAGCTATAGAAGATGACATGGCTATGAAGGAGCTTGTTGGGCCTCAACTCTTGCTTGAAGTGAAGATCATAGGTCATAGTCCTTGAATTAATCCTTTGTAAATATTAGTTTGCTTGTGATTTTCTTTAGGCCATGTATATCAGCCATTTACATCTTATAGGTGTCTATAGCTAGTTTGGAGAGTGTATTTAGTAGGTGAGCCTCTAGCTTGGATGTTGGGCTCCTCTCTTCCACCCTCTATGTTTAGCTTGGACCCCCTCCATGCTTAATCTAAGTGTGTTGATTAAGGTTATGCAAGACTTGCTTAGTTAGCCTCAAGAGCTAATTAAGCCAAGTCCCAAATTGCCTTGGGCTTCACACCCAAGACCCAACTTGGCCTTATATATACTCCCCTCACTCTCTTGAAATAACACACTTGAATAAATGAAGTAAGACTCATTTTGAGAATTTTTTTTAATAAAATGTCTCCCTTGTGGCAAACACCATAATTTTGACTCATTTTCTTCTCCAAGAAGAAGTGGCATTTCCATTGCCAATTTTCTTGCCTTCCATTTTCCACCTTCTTAAAGCGGAGAACCTTAGATGAAGTTGATCTAAGAAGTACAAAAACTTTTACATCATCAAATATCTCGTTTTTCTTAAATATTGTTATTATTTTTTAACTTTTAAGACAAAATTTTGCATATACAAATTTAGCTATCAATCAAATAAAACAAAAAAAAAATACCTAACAACCATATCTCATTAAATAAAATCATTATTATTTTTTAAAAGAAAATTATTCGTAAATTTAAAAAAAAAATGTGCATGAAACATGCTAACGGAAACACAGCCTAATCCTAACGCCTAAAAGAACCTAAATAACATACACTAAATTAGAGAAATTGTGCAAAAATAAAACAAATGTCTAACTAATCCTAAAAAATTAATATTTAAGGAAGAAAAATTGTATGTAAAACCAATTAAACTAATTTTTATATTTAAAAATAAAAAAAGGTAAAAAAAAAAAAGTATTGCGTAACACTAAAATCCTAACAAAATGGTTGTTCGATCCTAACGCTAAATTAATTACATATAAAAATGACTAATGTTTAACTAAGAAACATAATAAAAGAAACCATCCTAATTAAAAGAATTTAAAATTTATTCTTTTTAATTCTGTATAAAAAAGAAAAAAAGAAAAGAGAAAACTTAAATTTCTTATAAACCAAAATAGTATGTAAAATAGATGGTCTTTCCGATTTGGCTTATGTAACAAAATAATGTCATCTTTTTATTACTAATGACAATATCTCACGTAAATAAATAATTCATTTAACAGGACATGCATGTTTACATTAATACATTCATGATTTGTAGTTTTATTCAACATAAAAAAGAACAATGTGAATAAAACTAAAAAAAAAAAAAAAACCTGTGAGAATGAAAAGAATAGAAAGTGATGGAGATGTTGCCCACATATGATCGTTTTGTTTAAAGCTTTATGAAGGGTAATTCTTTTATTTTTATTTATCTCTCTGCCTTTTCTCCTAAAAATTTTCTCTCTTTTTCCGTACACCTTTATTTAGAGTAGTGGGCCCCTTTTATAATCTCTTATACAAGGATTGATAACGACATATTTTGTAATTGGCTCTATTCACTACTCCTACCAAACCACTATCTCCTATTTCATGCACCCCTACTTTATCTCTTGTTAGCAACTGACTTCTATTGGATTGAGTCTTCTTTGTAATTGCAATAATTTATCCTCTTAATTTCTCTCACATTCTATTATTTTACTTTTAAAATCTTAAATTTGTTATTCAGTTAACCTTTTTTTATCAAGCCTCAACAGATTAAACTAGGTCAATTATTATTTCCCACCAACTTCTCGCATCTTCTATTCAAATATTTTTCAATTAAAATTTCTTATTGACATTCATCCTTGGGGAGTTAAGGAAATAGCTTGGGGAAGCCACGTGGCCATAGGATATTGATGTTCCAAAAATCTCATGGGCTTACAGGTGCTCACCCTAGACCACCATGCAAGAAACTTTATAGAATAACCTATGGGAGTGATGCCATGTTACCTATAGAAGTAGGGGAGCCATACTAATGAACAAACTCAATAAAGCAACAAATGGAGAAGTGTTCATGGTAGAGTTAGAAACAGTTGAAGAATTCCACCATAAAGTCATTATTACAGCCAAAGCGTACAAACAAAGGATGAAAATAAGGTTTGCAACAAAGATTCAGCCGAGGTTCTTTGTTGAAGGGGACCTAGTCTGAAGGTTTACAGGAGATGCACAAAAAGACAGTAGGCACAGGAAGATGGCAACAAACTAAGAAGGTTATTTCTGGTCGTCCAAAGCCTGCAGAACGAAGCTTATAGATTGGCTGAACTAAATTGCAATGTGATCCCTAGAACATAGAATGAAATTCACTTAAAGCATTATTTCAGTTAAAAATTTGTAATGAACAATGGTGTACTCTTTTTGTAACTTAGTCTTTTTCCTATAAAAAAGTTAAAGGGGATTTCAACAAGCAAGTTTTTAACGAGGCACCCCAATGAATTAATAAAATTGTCCCAACATTCTACTATCTTTAACATCTTACTATGTGAATTTTCTATATCGCTTAAATCTAGCTCGAATGACAGAAAAAAAAAGAAGAGGTTTTCTGATGCATGCCTCCCTTGATCTTTTTCTAGAGGTTTTCTTCTTTGGTGAAATGGTTTGTGGAGAGGTAAGAAGTGAGGTGGTTTTAGGCGCCACTTAAGGTAAGATAAGCCTAAGAGGGAAAGTTTGCCACAAGGGATGGAACCCTTGATAAAAACCTAAAGAATTCTCAAAGAGAGAAGGGTGGACACTAAGAGAATTTTGGCCAACTCAAGGTTTTTCCATTCAATCAAGTGTAAAAAATACAAGAGTGTTAAGGAGCACCTTTTTATAGAGGGAGCTAACCTCTTGGACAAGTCATGAAGGAAATGAAGGGCTAGGATTAAAAGGAGTCATCCAAGGGAGGAGGATTGAAGCCCAAAGTCCAATCAATACCCTCCTTTAGATGAGAATTGGTGCCCAAGCTACCTCATCCAAGGGCCAAGATTACTCCTTTATTAGTTTTGGGTTTTATTTAGCAAAAGAGGGTGTAGTTATCAAACTACCCCCTTATTTCCTAAATAAAGGCCCAAAAGTTAATCTTACCCCTTCTTATTACTAAGACACCTCCTAGAAAATTAAATGGACTAATACATGTCCAAAATAAAATCCTAGGTTCCTAAAATAAAAATTACAAGTAAATAAGTCATGGCTTGCATAACTTGATGGTCATATGGAGGTGAGATCTTCCTCCCTCTACTCTAGCCATGTCTTCTTCTATTCTTCTAGCCATGGCCCTAGTGATAGGGCCCTTGCTTGGGGAGAATGCATCATCCCCTCCCCCTTGGGAAGGATTTGACCTCAAATCTGATAGGTCCTCCTCTTCTTCATCAGTACCTACAAAAGGGATCAAATCACAAACATTAAAGGTAGTACTGACACCATAGTCCTCAGGGAGATCTAATATGTATGCATTGTTGTTCACTCTCTTGAGGACTTGAAAGGGACCATCTCCTCGGGGGCTAAGCTTGGACTTCCTTTGAGTAGGGAAGCGATCCTTCCTCAAATGAAGCCATACCCAATCCCCTTCATTGAAGATAATTTCTTTCCTGCCCCTATTGGCTTTACTAGCATACTCCTTTGAATGATGTTCAATGTTGGCCTTTACCCTTTCATGTAATTTTTTAACAAAATCCGCTCTTACTATTCCTTCTTTGTGAACAGAAGAAGGGAAGGGTAAGGGCAAGATATCAAGAGGAGTAAAGGGGTTGAAGCCATAAACAAATTCAAAGGGAGAATGCTTGGTGGTCCTTTTAACCACCCGGTTGTATGCAAACTCAATATGGGGTAGGTATTCATCCCAAGACTTGTGATTTCCTCGAAGAAGTGTCCTAAGCATAGTAGATAGAGATCTATTTACTACCTCAGTCTGCCCATCAGTTTGGGGGTGACATGTGGTAGAAAATAAGAGTTTAGTTCCTAGCCTTGCCCACAATGTTTTCCAAAAGTGGCTAAGGAACTTCACATCTCTATCAGAGACTATGGATTGGGGAATTCCATGTAAACGGACAACTTCTTTAAAGAAAAGTCTCGCAATGTTGCTCGCATCATCTATCTTGTGGCATGGTATAAAGTGAGCCATTTTTGAAAATCTATCTACCACTACAAAGATAGAGTTTGCACCTCGTTGGGTTCGAGGCAGGCCAAGGATGAAATCCATACTAATATCCAGCCAAGGTGCAGAAGGAGCAGGTAAGGGTGTGTACAATCCATGAGCCATTGTCTTAGACTTAGCTTGCAAGCAAGCAATGCATCTACGACAATGTCTATAGACGTCTTTCTTCATATGGGGCCAAAAGAATTTTTCTTGTAAAAGCAGAAGAGTTTTGTTAATTCCAAAATGCCCCATGAGCCCACCCTCATGGCTCTCTTTTGTCAACAGATTTCTCATAGATCCTTGGGGTACACAAAGTCTGCTACCTTTGAAAAGGTACCCCTCACTCATAAAGAACCCATTTTGGGTTTTACATACAAATGTAGAGGCAGCATAAATGGATCCAAAATCCTTATCAGAAAGATACATTTCTCTAATATTATCAAATCCAAGAATTTTTGCACTTAAGGTGGTGTAAAGGGTATGTCTACGAGACAAAGCATCAGCCACAACATTATGTTTTCCTTTCTTGTATTTGATGATATAAGGGAAAGTCTCAAGAAATTCTACCCATTTAGCATGCCTTTTATTAAGCTTGCCTTGACCCTTCAAATACTTAAGTGACTCATGGTCACTATGAATGATGAACTCCTTGGGTACAAGATAATGTTCCCAAGTTTGAAGGGCCCTTATCAAAGAGTAAAACTCTTTATCATAGGTGGGGTAGTTTAAGGTGGCTCCATTTAGTTTTTCACTAAAATAAGCCACGGGATGACCACCTTGTAACAACACAGCTCCCACACCCACTCCCGATGCATCACACTCTAGCTCAAAAGTTTTAGAAAAGTCAGGAAGAGCTAAAACTGGTGCATGGGTCAATTTCTCTTTGATAAGTTCAAAGGCTTTTTGTTGTTTTTCACCCCAATGGAAAGGAGTATCCTTCTTCACCAAATCATTGATTGGTGAGAAAATTGTGGAGAAGTTAGGCACAAAGCGCCTGTAAAAGCTCGCGAGACCATGAAAACTCTTGATCTCAGTCACACTTTTTGGGGTGGGCCATTCTTGGATGGCTTTGATTTTGTCGGGGTCTACTTGAACCCCATTTTTATTAACTATAAAACCTAAGAACACCACACTCTCCACACAAAAATTACATTTTTCAAGATTTTCATAGAGTTGGTGTGACCTAAGAATGCAAAAGACGCGCCTAAGATGGCCTACATGTTCATCTAGGCTCTTGCTATACACTAAGATGTCATCAAAATAAACAACACAAAATTTTCCTAAGCAATCCCTAAGGACATGATTCATAAGCCTCATGAAGGTGCTTGGGGCATTGGTAAGCCCAAAGGGCATTACCAACCACTCATACAGCCCAAACTTGGTCTTAAAAGCGGGTTTCCACTCATCACCTTCCTTGATGCGGATTTGGTGATAACCACTCTTAAGATCAATTTTTGAAAATAATTGGGCCCCATGCAATTCATCAAGCATGTCATCAAGCCTAGGGATAGGGTGCCTATATTTGATGGTGATGTTATTGATTGCTCGACAATCAATGCACATCCTCCATTGGCCATTCTTCTTAGGCACCAACAAAACTGGCACAGCACAAAGGCTTAGGCTCTCTTGAACCCAACCCTTCTCCAATAGTTCTTGGACTTGAGATTCAATCTCCTTGGTCTCCATGGGATTAGTCCTATAAGCAGGCCTATTAGGCAGGCTAGCCCCAGGTACCAAGTCTATTTGGTGTTCTATACCCCTAATTGGAGGAAGTCCTTTGGGAACTTCATTAGGGAATATATCACCAAACTCCTTTAAAAGCTCTTGAACCTCTTGAGGTAGGTTCTCAGGTCCAAATTCTATGGCAGTGCTAGAACTAGAAGGGAAAAAAGTGGAGGGGGAAGAAATGGGGGATGCCTCTTTGCAAAGGAGGAGATAGAAAGGTCTGTTAGTTAAGGGGGCTTCCTTTAATTCCAATTTTGTCGCAAATAAACTCCCTTTACTAATGACTTTCTTGGAAGGGGCACCAACTTCCAACTCAACCTCTTTACCCCTTTCAAGCTTTAAGGGTAAAACTTTGCTTTTTTTTTTCTCCTCATCTCTCTTATGTTTCATGATGAGTTGGTCCTCCGCCACTTGTGAAGGTGTTAGAGGACACAACTTAATGCGCTTATCCTTATGAGTGAGGATGATGTTATTGGAATGACCATGGTGTATGGCTTTCTTATCAAATTGCCATGGTCTTCCTAGCAAGATATGGCCAGCTTCTATTGGGACTATGTCACACAGGATCTCATCTTTATAAGACCCAATGGAAATTGGAACCTTGACTTGCTCATTGACCTCCATTTCCCCTTGCTCATTGAGCCATTGAAGCTTGTAAGGCTTAGGGTGGGGAAGTGGGGTCAAGGCTAGCTTTTCCACCAACCTTGAGCTACAACAATTGCAGCATGACCCACTATCCACAATGAGAGAACATATTTTGTCATTCACCTTACAGCGAGTGTGGAATATGTTCTCCCTTTGAGATGAGGACACTTTCAAAGGTTGACTTCCAAGAAGTCTTCTTATCATTAAGAGGTCTCCCTCACATGCATAAGCGGTTTCATCACAATCAGATTGGTATGCATGAACCCCTTCTCCTTCGCTCTCACTAGAGGAGTGTGAGCTAGACTCACTACTATAAACATCTTGGGCCCTCATGATGATGTTTCTCTTAGTAGGGCATTGAGAGGCAATGTGGCCTCTCCCAAGACATTTAAAACATTTGATACTACTAACTTTCTAGTGAGAGTTAGTAGTAGGGGTTTTTCTCTCTATATGTGATGTTTTATGCTCTTTGAAGTGCTTGGGATGTTCCTCTTTGGGGTAACTCTTGAAAGAGTTCCCCGTAGGTTGGTCCCTCTTTACATAAGGTGGGTTATCCTTTTTAAAAGTTTTCCTTCTAAGTTGATTCTCCACCTTGATGCAAAGTTGAACTAACTCATCAAGGGAATTGTATGAGAAGAGCTCCACCTTATCACGAATTTCGGGGCTCAACCCACACAAAAACCTTGCCATAGTGGCCTTGGGTTCCTCAATGATACCCGCCCTCAAGATAAGAAGTTTCATCCTTTGTCTATACTCTTCTATACTAAGGTTGGTTTGCCTTAGCCTTTGGAGTCTATCCAAAATATCTCTTTCATACCAAGAGGGAATATGCCTTCTTCTTAGAGCACTTCTAAGATCATTCCAATATCTTATGGAAGGCATATTGGTGCGGATTCTCTCATTGGTTAACCCAACCCACCAATGCATGGCATGCCCTTGGAAGCTAAGGGTTACCATTGGAACCTTTCTTTCTTCTCTTACCTCATGGCAAGTGAAGAGTTGTTCTACCTTGATTTCCCAATCAAGGTAGGCTTCCACATCTTCCCTCCCATGAAATGGGGGGAGATCAATTTTGGGCTCCCTTGGAGGGGCCCCATTATTATGCATGGATGAATGGGAGTTTCTCCTAGGATGATTGTAGTATTCTTCCTTACTTTCACTCCTATGGGTATGTCTAGATGGGGAACCTAAGACTATCCCTTTCATTTTGTAATTCTCACCATTCTCATGCTTTCTTTTTTCTTCTTCTTTCTCTTTTCTTCTTTCTCTTTCTTTTCTTTCTATCCTTTCTTCATCTTCTCTCCTTTCTCTTATTCTTCTCTCTTCCTTCTCTCTTTTTTCTCTCTTTTCTTCCTCTCTTTCTTTTATTTTTCTTTTCTCCTTGGACTCTTTTTCTCTCCTTTTTTCTTCTCTTCTCTCTTGTTCTTTTGCCATCCACTCCCTAAAGTCCATGTTTAAGTTTTCTAGAGTGTAATCTTTAGAAATATTTCTTTGGTTTACACTCTTGTTTGATGAATAACTATGCGCACTAGAGTGGGTGTGTGATGTCATTGTGCTTGAATTTCTAAGAAGAAAAAGGTGGCTAAAAAATTTTCACAAACAAACAGTCCTCTCTTTTTGTGTTTTCTTGCCTAAAATGGCTTGATGAGTCTTTGGAACTCTTTAGCCTTCTAAGCGCTTTGAATAAGAAAAATAAAGCAAGAATTTTAAAGCAAAAATTCAAAAGAGAAGGGATCTAAAGCGAGCTCCTAAGGTGTTGAAGGAAGTGTATCACTTCTTCCTTCTTTACCTAATTTTCGAGAAACTAAAAAATTGATTAAATTTTATTACAACCAAATGGAGGGCCTTAAGGGCACTCAAACTCCCAACTACAAAATTAATACACCCAAATTAAAGAAAAAGTAAAGTCTTCAAAAAATGATTCTCCAAATGCTCCCTCAAATCAAAGTCTTCAGGCTAGGTGTATTTCCTTTTGAGGTGATCCCTTAGGCTCTTAGTCCAACCTTCCAAAATATTCTACCCTTGTGGTAAGCTCCTTTTTCAAGCTTTCTCCCAAAAGTGACACTAACACACAAACCAAAGAAACCAAAAGTAGCAACGGGAGGTGCGAATAGAAACTCAAAAAACAATAAAAGATAACACAATCAAAAGGACACTTAACCAAATGGTAAGAGTATATAAGACAAACTAGAAAGATGATTTAAAAGACAAGCAACAACTAAAAGGTAAACAACAGAAAGAGAGCACACAATGGAATACCTAAGAATGGCACTAGATTAAAGAGTAGAAGAACACAAATATCAAGTTCTAGTGTACCAAAAGTAATAAAATTTCTTTTAAGGTTCCAAGTTCAAAGTTGAAGCACTTGCTAATTTTAGGTTAGGTACATCAAATGAATTTTTTTCAAACTTTCTTTTCTTTTGTTTGTTCTCTTTTTTTTTTTTTTTTTTGAATCCTTCGTTGTTGTTTTTTTGTATTTTATTTTAGACTTTGTTTTCTTGTTTTTTTTTTTGAATATTTACTAGATGCACCTAAATTGATTGTGAATTTAGTGCTTGATAAAAAAGAGTTATGTGCTTGGAACAATAAAGAAAATTAAAAGCAACAATTTAGGTACTACTAGAAATGACTTCAAAATGCAAAGTAGCTATAGATGTGTTAATGGTTTAGTAGTTTGGTGTGCCACTGGACTCAAGCTTTGTTAAGTTTTTAGTAATTTGTTGAACACAAATACCAAACTTATAGCTTAAGTGAAAGCACCCACAAACAAGAACTATCTTTACCACACAAATGAGCTACAAATTATACGTATAAGGAAAATAAAGACAAAGGAAATTGAGCAACTATTTTTGAATTTTTTTTTTAAGAATATGCTTGAAACTAAAAGCACATGAACTTCTAAAGAGACTTAGACATGAGGTATAACCCTCTATGTTGCTCAATTTAAGAAGTTTCAAATTTTTTTTTGTAAAAACAAAAGAGGCTAAACTTAAAAGGAATTAATAGACAAAATGGGAAACTATAAACATAACTTATAGACAACTACACAAGAGTATAAAAGTGAAAAATAAAAGCTAAAAATAAAGCAAAAACAAGGCAACTAGGTGCAAGGAAACACAAGAATTTGGTCTAAATTTATTGACCACAAGGTTGTGGAATTCACCACAACGGCATGGATTTTTAGCAAGAAATTCTCAAAACCAAAATTCAAGCAAGAAAGCACCCAACTCAAAGCTTTAGCGAAAATTAATGAATATGGGAGAGACGTAGATGCAAAGAAAAGAACAATATAAATTGCATCAAGCAAAAAATAAATGGTGCAAATAAACTATAACTCAAAACAATAAACTCAAGACATAAATGGAAATGATAAACAACAATGGAAAGCTAGAAAAAATTGCGGAAATTAAAGATAAAATAAAATAGGAAAACGGAAAGAAAAAATAAATGAGATAGGAAGAGAGTTTAGACCTCTAGAACCAATGCTCTAGATACCAAATGATGCATGCCTCCCTTGATCTTTTTCTAGAGGTTTTCTTCTTTGGTGAAATGGTTTGTGGAGAGGTAAGAAGTGAGGTGGTTTTAGGCGCCACTTAAGGTAAGATAAGCCTAAGAGGGAAAGTTTGCCACAAGGGATGGAACCCTTGATAAAAACCTAAGGAATTCTCAAAGAGAGAAGGGTGGACACTAAGAGAATTTTGGCCAACTCAAGGTTTTTCCATTCAATCAAGTGTAAAAAATACAAGAGTGTGAAGGAGCACCTTTTTATAGAGGGAGCTAACCTCTTGGACAAGTCATGAAGGAAATGAAGGGCTAAGATTAAAAGGAGTCATCCAAGGGAGGAGGATTGAAGCCCAAAGTCCAATCAATACCCTCCTTTAGATGAGAATTGGTGCCCAAGCTACCTCATCCAAGGGCCAAGATTACTCCTTTATTAGTTTTGGGTTTTATTTAGCAAAAGAGGGTGTAGTTATCAAACTACCCCCTTATTTCCTAAATAAAGGCCCAAAAGTTAATCTTACCCCTTCTTATTACTAAGACACCTCCTAGAAAATTAAATGGACTAATACATGTCCAAAATAAAATCCTAGGTTCCTAAAATAAAAATTACAAGTAAATAAGTCATGGCTTGCATAACTTGATGGTCATATGGAGGTGAGATCTTCCTCCCTCTACTCTAGCCATGTCTTCTTCTATTCTTCTAGCCATGGCCCTAGTGATAGGGCCCTGGCTTGGGGAGAATGCATCATTTTCCTCCCAGGGCAACCAGCCAGGTAAGGACGTTGCTTACGCACAAATAAAAAACGATAAGAGGTTTCCCTCCTAGGTACCTTAGGCACAAATAAAAAATGAAAATAGGTTTTCCTCCTGGGTAAAGACATATCTTAGGCACAAATAAAAAACAAAGAGTGGTTTCCCTCTTGGGTAACCAGCCTGGGTAGACGTACCTTAGGCACAAATAAAAAACAAAAAGAGGTTTTCTTCTTGAGCAACCAATCTGGGTAAGGACATACCTTAGGCAGAAATAAAAAATGAAAAGAGGTTTCCCTCCTAAGGAAGAACTTTAGGCGTAAATCAAAAACCAAAAGAAGTTTCCTTCTTGGGCAACTAGCCCGGGTAAGGATGTACCTTAAACAAAAATAAAAAACCAAAAGAGGTTTCCCTCCTAGGCAACAACCCAGGTAAGGACGTACCTTAGGCAAAAAATAAAAGATATATATAACCACATGTTACCAAAAGGAGATAAACAAAAGATAAAGCCTTTCATTGATGATAAGGAAAGTTACAAGTAATGAGTGCAAAAAGTCTTGATAGAAAATAAACTAAAGAGCAAAAGAATAAATTATAGCCCCCCACATAGCCTTCATCCATCACATTGATCTTATCGTCAACCCCCTCTGCTGCCGATTCTTCATACTGGGTAGCTTGGTCTCAAGAATCAACATCTTTATTATCCTCTTCCATTGCCTCAATATTACTAGCAGTAGCTCCTGTTTGGGTGTAGAAGTTAGGGCATGCTCATCTAGAACTGTGGACTTGGGCACCTCAAGGAAAGGAAGAAACTTCCTGTCAAAGAAGTCTTTCTTCCCATCAAATTGGAAACCCTCCAAGATGTGGCAAAATTCCTCGACCCGGCGAACAACTAGGAAGAACCTAACATCATGGTCATCAATTGCCCTTCTTCATCCATTCTTTGAACCAGGTCTTGCCTTATCCTTTTCCTGTGTGACCTTAGCCACATACTTTGTAAATTCTTTGATGCACAACCCTAGTAAGGCCTAGTCATCTTTGGCTCTCTACAACTTGGAATTGACATACTACTTTTGTTTTTTCAGCTTAGTCATCCGCCTTTGCATATTCACATTATCTATAGCCAAATTGGAATCCATAGTAGTCTTCATGATAGACTCGACTTCCTCAAGTTTACGCTTTAAATTGTCACCCTCAGAAAAAGGGGTCAGTACTATATGGTAGAGTAGGGCTTGCGCTCAAGCCGTTAATTCACAGTAATGCCTCCAATTGGTTGAGCTCTCAGATTGGCTAAAAAATTTACAAACCAGGTTAGGCATATTGTCTTTAGCAAGTTTGGTGAAGGGATCATAATCATCAATGAAAAACCCCTCGTGCAGAAGAGAAGAAAGATAACTGGCGAGGATGAGGAGGACTTAGAGTGGTGTCTTTTCCTCTTGAATAAACCTCCTTTGTCATTTTGGTGCCTCTTTTTCTCACCCTTAGATCGATGTTTCCCACTCTTTCCTTTAGGATGAAACGCTTCGAGGGGGTCACATTAATTGGACCTCTTTTTGCAGGAGATTCGAGTTAGGTTAGATAGATAGTGGGGTGCGGAAATTGACTTCTGACGGTGAACACACCTGAATCACATGACGAAAGTCCAGAAAAACACCCTTATCCTCGTTGGAAATGCTTTTAATAATACTTGCAGAAAAAAAAGAATAAAAGGCATCAATTAAAGGAAACTGCCAAGCACAAAAAGAGACAAGGCTTGATCTAGACAACTAAGCTATTACCTTTCAAATCTCACACTGGCTTGGGTGAACGCTAGAGGCAGAGCACACTAGAAGCCGATAGGCAACTAGGAAGAGATATATAAAAGGTCGCATCCTTTTGCTCTTGCTCAGTGAGCATATTGAAAGGAAATATCATCAAACAATGTAGCACTTATTGCCAGTTGAAGGAAAATAAAGGTTTTTCCTCTCGGTCATAAAGAAATTGGCCAAGCATCCTAGATTCAGTACAATCTTGAAATATTTTTGTTCAAAATCTTTGTAAGAAGAAGTAGCCAGGGTAATAAGGAAAGATCAGTAAAAGTGAAAAAAAAGGCTGGAAGTAGCTTTCGAGTAGGTGAAGTGGCAGGAACCCGAAGTTTTTTGGTGGCCCATATATTGGGGTGAATCTGGGTAGGTGCACAATTCATTGTGTGCAATACATCCATGGTAAAGTCATCAAAGGGAATCTAGAGATCTAGATCCTTTAGGATACAAGCGTAAATATAAAAGTAATATTGGTCATTCAAGATAGGGCTATTATTAAAGATAAAATTAGAATCTAAAGTCTCGTCACTTCGGTAGACCCTCATCATAAAAGGGCACAACCTCCGGGTCAGAAAAAGGGCAAAACTGGTAAGCATCATTGAAGAGGAAACAACTTTTCTTGGAAAAGGAAGACCTCTCCTGGTCAGATTGCTTTGGAAGAGAAAAAACCCACATAGAACTGCCTGATGCAGACGCGGTAGATCCCTCCTCGACAAGGTTTGGGGTGTTGGCCCACGCCTGAGTGTTAAGGTTGGAAACTGAGGGGGTAGAAACCATGACAACCCGAGAACAAGAAGCAAAAGCCATAAGAAAAGAATAGAAGGAAAAAAAGCTCGGAGGTAGTGAATGCAACGGACCTATCTACATTTTTTATTATCGTCATCATTGCTTTGTTCCTTGATGTTGGTGGGGTTGTGTACCAGAGGAAACCCTAGACAAGACCTACCTCAGGACCAGGCCTACGCATGGAGCCAAACGTACCCCTAATAGCAAGGGAGTGGTCAAGTACCTCGGCTCAAGAAGGGTCCATCATCCCTAAGTAAAAAGTCCACACTAACCTTTTCAAGTAAATCAAAACCGTAATGACTTAAGTCCAAGGCCAAAAAAGGTAAACACTATAAATAAATAGCAATAAATATAGGTTTGACTACTAGTTATTTTATTACTTTCCTATTGGCATACTATACTTTTTAAGAGAATAGTCAACTCTCATCTGAGTTGAGCATCAGAGTGCTTTTGCAGGTACTCACATGTACTGGCTCGGAGTAATTGTTAAAGGGGAGGTTAAGAATATTGAAGGAAAACCCAAAAAGGCAAGAAAGCTTGTGCAATGTGTGTAGAAACACTTAGCTAACCTGCAAATCCAGTCATTGACATTGTCATTAACCAAAGTGAAATGCATATAATCAAATAATTCAAATAAAAACTACTCCATTCAATAAAAGTAAAATGAGAAAATCAGAATACTCATAAATAAACTCAAAACTCAATACTATTTCTATATAAGAAAGAAAATGAATATTGCATAATGAACTAAAAGCAAAAGAGTTTAGTATAAACATCCCTAATACTGAATACCAAAAATGAACTAAAAATTAACACAAATATAATGTTTATTTTCCAAGTAACCTAAACATATAAATAATTAAATATCATCCTTAAGTTTTTCTTAAATGTTTCATTCCTATTAATTTTTTGTATGAAAATCTTCTGTCTTAATGTGTCAATTTATGTCTCAACCAATCAATAATCGTCATGCCATTTAATGAATTTTATTTTAAAATTTTTATATATGTTATATAACTACTTAAATGATATGGTGTTTATTGATTGATTGAGATATGAATTGAACATCAATTTGGGACATTCCATCCCAATTTCTTGACATAAGACATTCTTTGTTGACCCCCCGAATCCCCCAAAATACTTTACAATATTATGAGTTTCCAAATACTTTAAAGCTAAGTTAATTTTCTATTCTTCAATTAATTGTAACTTCTTCAACTAAATCTATTTTTTAAGGATCCAACTATGAGTAATCTTACATTTTTCTGCAATATTTCCAAGATTAGTCGTAACTGCTGCATCCATTTTGTCAGTAATACATTCAGTAAATTGAATAGCTAATAGAGCTACGATAGAAATTATATATAGAAACATGTTCACTCCTTGCAAAAGTATTTCTTGAAGTATTTCCGCTTGATGAAGGTGAATCATCATGTTGTAGCCAATCTGCATCATTAACTTGATGCTCATCAAGTTCATTTTCACTGCATCTATTGCGCTTTTAGCCCCATGACCATTTGCACGATCTTTACCAAATATATCTTGCAATCTTTCAAACTCTTTCAACTTATCTTTGTTTACATGATAGCCAACTTTAAGATGCTTCTGCAAGTTAGAAAGGAAAAAAAAAAGAAAAAAATAGAACAATTACCATATAGATTGAAATTTTTTTTATCAACTAAAAATTGATTTATTGAATAAAAAAAATAAAGCACAAGGAATGCTTTCTCCCTAAACAAAATGGTACAAAGATACTAATAATTAGACAAAGTCTAACAAAGGAATGAACGACATCTATTATGTGCAGTACATCATGTTCATAATCCACCGCGCGTAGGAATGTGTTGTAAATTGTGCTACCCTACACTATTCCCACGAGCTAATTTATGTATTTGAACAATTTTCAAAGCATCAACACTATAGTTTTTAAAAACTACATTATTACACCACTTTCATATGTACCATAAACATGTGAGCTATATAGAAGACAAAGCTTGTTGTTGATGGTTACTATTTAATTATAGATTAAAATATTGATATAAAATCATCCAAATACTAAGCTAAGATTTGATGATTGTTGTCATGGATCACATATTCTTTTGTGTCATCCCATCCAAACCCACTAGTATTCCTCATGTCAACAACATTATTAAGCTTTGTTGCGACTTTTTCATCTTTTTAACAGTGTGCTTGGTGCTGTTTATATATAACAATTCCAAGAATATTAATTTTATCGTTTTACAAACTACTTCATAAGTGTCAGACTTGATTGTCATGTTCTCTTCTTTGTTGCTAGTTACTGTCAACTCCTATAGTATAGTGAGTAAAGTTTCCTTTGAAGTTCAATCCAGTCACGCCTGACTCTTGTATAATTCATTGGTTGTTGATTGGTTATTATTCATGTCTTCACTTTTCATCACTAACGACTACAACATTGAAAAATTTTAACAAAGTTTTAAAGAAGTGGAAATAGCTTTAAATAACTGTAAAAAAAAACAAAATACTCATATTACACATAACATAAAATCAAGACAACTACCATTAAGCCTTCACTATATATGCATAGTATAATTAAACTAGCACTGTCTCTAATTTTACATATATTTCTCCATTTCACAAGGATTTTTCCAATAGTAAGTCCATTCATTGCTTGATTCAACAGTTCCAACTGCATTCACGACCTCTTCACCTATAAGAAACCCATCTTCAGCATGTGGAGTAAATTCTTTAGCATACATTTTTATGTACATGTGAATAAGTTATGCAATAATCAATAAGCATGAATAATTTGACATTGAGTTTTATAGGATAAAATATGGACTTCTTAATATAGCTCTGGTTTCTTCAAGAGACTAAAATATTTCTTTATAACATTTGTTGTCCAAAGTTTATAATTAAATAATTTTTCACGATTTGAGATCGTTGGAGTGTAAGTATCAGTTGAAATTTTCACATTGTATAGAAATTATAAAATTGAGTAATATATAAGTGAAAAAAATCCCAAGCCTAATACCTTAAGGTTTTGTATTAAAGGTGGTGTCATGTTTTTTTATATGTATGCTCATGTCTCATTATTATACCTTCCACTCTTGCAAATAATATCTTTTACCTCTATCAAGGAAGAAAACCTTCTCTATTAAATATATCCTCCATCAACAAGATAGTAAGATTGTATCAAAACATTATTTTAAAATATGGAATTAAACATTTCACAAACATATTAACACAAATAAAAAAATTTCCAAATTTCATATACAAACTGGAACACATAAACCATGCATTTTGCCTATTTATTGCATTTTGTAATATTCTAGGCTGTGAAGCCAAACCTTCCCACCTTGATGTTATGGTAAATAATCTAACAAATGTGTTCATCAATCCCCATGACATAACAAGGTTATAAGGTTGGTACAATGTCAAAATTCAAATGCCAAAAAATAAAGAGAAGAGTGTGAGTTTGAATTTATCCACTAACAAAATTAACACACTTACAATAAACAATACAATAGATGACAACTTGTGTCTGAAGTTGCACACTCTTACTCTACATGCAAATTGGGTGTGCGTGGATTTATTCCATATCTAATTAAATGAATTTAATTATACTAGATTTTTAATATGGTTTAAAACCGGTTTATAATTGGTTTATAATTAAAATCCAATTTTATTTTAAATATAATTTTTAGCAAATTTTAATACAAACATTTTATTTAATTTTTTTCTTATCACTATAATTATTATTTAAACATTACTTTAATTATAAACATTACTTTAATTATATTTAACCACACAACTTATTAATTTATACAAAAAAATACTTGTTATCAAATAAATAGCAACTAAAAGAGTAATTGAAATTAAGTTAAAATTCATAACAGTCATTTTAAGATTAACTATAGTGATGTGATTATGTTCATAGAGGTATGGGCACACTTTAGAAGATAAATTATATCAGGAGTTCGAACACAATGTTCTAGTTCATCTTATAGAGGAGTGACATTTGTACATATGCACTTTTTCTTTTAATTTTAGCACGCCTTTCACACTTGTATATGTGTGACATAAGTGTCGGATAAAATCTACACTTCTATGGAAATATCTACATTATTGTGTCAATAGTTAGAAAGTATAAAATTTAACTTTTCTATATGTAAAATATAATTAATATTTCATATAGTTACTAAAGAAAGTAAAGATAAATTCAATATTTAATAAAATATAACATTCACTCGACCTTGCATAATTTAATTAATGAGTCTTTAATATTTTAAATATATATGATATTTTAAGTTGTATTTTTCTTCAACTATTAGTAAACTTTCACATGATATAATTTTTATATCCTTAAAAACATAAGTAAATTTTGAAATATTTTATTGATATCTCTACTGCTCATAATTTAAATTTTGGATTTTTAAAAATCCAGATAAATATTCAATCCATATCCAATTAATTAGATTATATGTAAAATCTAAAAAAAATAAAAGATTTGAATATGAAACTAATCTATTAAAATGAATTTAAATGGATTGGATATATATTAGTTTTGTATATCAAGATTTCTTGCATATTCAAATTTAAATTCATACCCATTTAATTGGATATGGATTAAATTTTTAAATAAATACAATCCATGCATACCCCTGTATGTGGTGTTCACATGTTACTAAATTGATGATATATATTAAGAGAAAAAAAACGTGTAGATTTATCAAAATATGATGGCAGAATGTGGATATATTTTAAAATAATGGAGATAAAATGCGAGAAATATAATGATAAAATGGTGTTATTTATTAGATTTGAACCTTCATGAACCATTCTAACTTACAAATTTAAGAGTATTTACAATGATTTATTTTAGGTGAAGTGTTTAATATTAAAACTATTATTTTAATGTGGGTTTTACTGTTTTATATAAGTACCTCTGCCCAATTTTTAAGCATCACACCTTGTGAGACCCAAATTAAAATAATATAAGCACCAACCCTCTCCCAATTTTTAAACACCCCACCTTGTGGAACCCATATTAAAATAATAGTTTTAATGTTAAGCACCCCACTTGAGATCTCATCATTGTTGATGTTCTAACCAACCCTACCATCCAAGTCATCAATGCAAAGTCTCGTTACACAATAAATAAATAAATGACATAGGTTTTTTTTTCTATTTGAGAAACAACCCCATAGAAAATTTAATAAAAACCTCTATAGAAGGTGTTTCCAGTTGAATTAGCTAAAACCATTAAAGAAACAAACAGAGGAATTTCTTATACAAAAGTTGTCATTCATGTAATTCTAATTCATCATTAGCCCAATCATCAACAAGATGGTTGATAGCAAAAGTCCACATGTAAGAAGAAGAAGTAGGAAATGTGGTGGTCATGTGTTTGAATCACTTTATTAAAAAAATTAACACAATTAACAACTAACATTTGTCTATAAAAAAATAAAAAAGAATAACTATAGTCAAAGAGTCACTCTCTAAGAGCACTTTAGAGTAACCCCTTATAGTGGTAAACACCTTATAATTTTGTAAATGACATTCATGTTTCTTTTTTTTGACAAAAAAAATTATTTAGAAGCACCAAAATAAAGATGACACTATTTCTTAGCAACCAAAAATTTATTGAAGTTTTTTTTACCAATTACATTGATACGAAGTATTCGTCAACTTTGTTGATAAGTAGTTGGAGTGTTCAAAACTCGAACCAAACTAAATTGAAAATCGAAAATCAAACTACAAAAATTGAAAACCACAAAAAAATTGTTTATCCAAACCGCGCGGTTCAGTTCAGTTTGTAATTTAAGATGTTAATATAAACCAAACCAAATCATTTATCTTTAATTATTTTAGTAAATATGCAAGAAGACATATATAATTAATCATTATTTTTTAAGTTTCTATATTTTTTTACCTTTTTTTTTAAGTTTCTATATTTTTTTTACTTAATCTTTATTTAATATTTTTAATTAATATGTATTAGTTGATGAATAAATATTTTAGAAAAACTATTTGATTTAATTAATATTATTAAATATAATTTGACCAAAACCAGTGAAATGTAATATTTAAAATAAATTGATTGTTTATACTTTAACCTTAATAGTTGCTACTTTTATATATTTTTGTTGGGAGTGAGTAAACTTTTATACAATTTTGGAAATAAATTTTTTAATGTATTTTTTAATACTTAATAATAAAAATTTTAAACTACAAAACCAAACTAAATTAAACCGCAAAAAAATTGGTTTAGTTTAGTTCAAATTTTATAATTAATCTAAATTGCACCACAATTATTTTTTTAATTTTATTCAAACTAATTTTAAATTCAAAACTCCATAAATCACCCCACGAATACCCCTAATAAATAATCTCCTTCTTGAAGAAACCTAGTTGTACCACTTTAATTAGGCATTTCGTCTTAATCATACTTTTTCATTCCTAAGACTCAAATTAAAAAATTAGTTTAAATAAATCAAGTCTAGTATACAACCCGGGCCAAAAAACTTGTTCGAAATAATTATGGTTATAATGTATAAATTTGGATGTAATAATTTTGATAATATAATCTATTATGAGAGATTTTATATATTTAATGATATAATTCAAATATTAGCTATTTTTTAAGATATTCAATTTTTTTTTTACTTTACTCATAATGTTTCATAGAGTTTTTTTACCTTACAATAATTTTTACACATTTCTCAACCAAATTATGTTAGACTATTTTATGTCCACCTTTTAAAATACATATTTTACCTTTTTTTAAAAAAATAAAATAAAAAAAATTATTTTGTTAAAAGAGAGATTTGAACCCACAACCCCTCCCTCTTCTATATCTATATTTTACCACTAGATCAACCTTATAACTTTAAACAAAAAATTGTTTTAAAATATTGATATCCAACATACATAATCCAACATACATAATTCTTCTACTATATCTATAATATATAATATTATAATATATACTATAGAGTTTAATTAGTATGCATTTATAGTATAAAAGAATATTACACTGACATTTAATCACATCTTTTCATTTATATGAGTTTTAAAATATTAATGAATAAAGTCAGCAAACTTACCATAAATTAAGGGTTGTAATTGAATGTCAGTGTACAAGTTTTACACTGATAGTGCATACTAATTAAACTTTATATATGTTATTAATAAAGTGAACTCCCCATTTTTATGTTCACTTTTCAAAATATTTATTCTATCATTTTTTTTAAAAAAAAAGAACTATTTTGTTAAAAGAGAAATTTGAACTACAACCTATCCCTCCCCATATATGGATTTTGGCACTAGATCAACCTATAATTTTAGCAAAAAATTGCTTTAAAATATTGATATCCAACATACATAACATATATATATATATATATATATATATATATATATATAATAGTATGTACTATATCTATATTATTAATAAAGGAAATTCCCCCTTCTGATGTCCATTTTTTAAAATACTTATTCTACCTTTTTTAAAAAAACAAAAAGAAAAAACTATTTTGTTAAAAGAGATATTCAAACCATGACCTCTTCTTCTCTCATATATGAATTTTACTACTAGATCAACCTTATAACTTTAAAAAAAAAAACTGTTTTAAAATATTGATATCCAACATATATAATTGTCATACTATATATAATCTATAGTATATAATATTATAGTATATTATTATACATTGTATAATGAGAATATGACATTTTGGTGTCCATATTTTATGACTATTTTACCCTTCTAAACATTTTACGACTTTTGTCACTATCACAAATATAACTTCTATTAAGTTATTAAAAATATATTAAATTAAACCCTAAAATTATTATAACATATCAAAATAGAAATGCGAATATATAGGCATGACAACATCTATATTTTAGCTGGTATAAGATAAAAGGTTTTTAAGTTAGTTTTTGTTTTCATCCTTTATAACTTTTCTCATTTTCGTCCCAATAAAAAATTTCTCTCATTTTCATCCGTACCATTTATTTAACCATTAAATCTAATGAAAATTTTATAAGAACCAAAATTAAAAAATGAAAATTTCAAAAATAAAAAGAAAATAAGACAACCAAAATAAAAATATCCAAAATTATAAGAACTATATAAATTAAAAACAGTATATGAAATTATATGATTAAACAACTATATAAAGCTGTAAAAAAAACAACTATATAAGAAAAGTTTAAAAAATTAATTATAAGAAATTTGAACAACACATTTGAATATACTTTCTCATTGATTAAAAATTCCTAGTTATATTTTTGTTTTCTAACCATCAGTGCATTCACGCTATTTTTTTTAGTGTTTAGAAATTTTAGCCTTATTTATCTTGAATTTTTTATTTTCTATTTTTACTTTTAATAGAAAATTGTCCGACACGTGCCATCGTGCATTTCCACATCTTGTTTTCAATCTGTTTTTTGTTTTAAAAAAAATTAAAAGAAAACAATTATTATATCACAATTACTACGTGCTTTTCATAATTTGAGAAACATTGATATCTTTTTTAATTAATTTATATTTTTTAAATTATAACAGTAAAATCTTAATAACTATGTTATGTGTATTTGTCACATGTTACGATGCCTATAAAACAAATGTACATATTATAAGAAAAATTTTATAAAAAAATACAAACATGACACATATAAATGCATGTGTGGGTATAATTTTATACTCATATCCATCTTCATTCCCATTTAAAAAGTCGGAGCGGGACAAGTGGTAATCATGGATTAAAATTTGTTTATCATGCCTAAAATTATTTTCAAAATAATTCAACCTTGCCAAGTAATGTTGAGATCTATGAACTGTGATTTTCCTATATTTGACCGGTAAGAAAAGAACACTAAGAAAGAAATAAGGAATATATGTTTGGAAGGAGTGATGTTGGGTAAAAACAATTTTAAAATAGTGGGACACACAATATTATTTTAAATTTATCCCTCCATCTCTCTATTTTTAAAAACATAATATTTTATATTAATTTTTTCATCTATTCTATAGTTTTCCCTCTCAACCAACATAAATCCTCAATCATTATAAGAACAGTTAGAACTCCATAATACATGGCCAACTTATATATTTCCCATTTGTGATTTTATGAATGGATTTTACGCATCACCGAGGTGTGACAAGACAAAAAAAGTCGCTCTAATCTATATCAAATATACGTACCCTCGTATACACACAGTTTATTTGTTTTAACTATATACCTAGGAGTATGTCTTTCAATCTATCGTATTTTCTTTTATCCCTAACTCATAGTCCATCTAGATATTATGAAACTAAAATCAGAGTTTAGATATAAAAGCGGAAGAACGAAAACTTTAAAAAAAAATGTTAGTTAACAAAAGGGGATAAAAGAAAATTATAAAATGTGCAATATTAGAATTCAAACTTTCACTTTTTAAAAAGTGTCGCATATGTCGTTAGTAATAAGTTGTTCTGGAAGGTTTCATTTTAGTTTATTGCATTTAAAAAAAAAAAGTTATTCTAGAAGGCTTATTAAAATAAGTTCAATTTTTTTTGTGAATTATTTTTTATTCAAAATACAAAACCACCTTAAAATTCTAACTTAAAACGCTGTGTATATCAATGGCAGACTTTTTTTTTTTTTGAGTGGAGACAAAAATAATTTATAATATTTTCAATAAAATACATAATAGCGTGATAAAAAAAATCAGTCTGTTTTATTTGTTTTAATAATTCTCTATATTTATTTTATAAAGATATCTTATCGAAGTAACATCTATTTTTTTATCGGGACAAAAAATTATTGAACATGTTTTGAATAAATAAAAACATTGTGAGTGGTAAGAGCAATTGTCGCCATCGTGAATCCTAAAGGTTCATAAAATATTCTTGTAAATTCTTTTAAATAATATGACAAACAAACACTAATAATAAAAGATAAATTCAAATAAATTACTTATAAGCTCTTTCACCCCATTGCCTTTGAGAGAGTCATTACCCTGTAAAATATACTTAGCTCGTGTTATAAATAATTTCATACCAAAGATAACACATGATTGGACTAGTTCATCTCACCACATAAAACTTGGGCGCGGGGAAGTTAAAACAGATTTCTTAAGACAGTTTTCTTTAACACAGACTCAACTGAAGTTTAAGAACTATATATGAAAATATTTCTAACTATAATTAGTATTGAGCAGAGTATGTAAACACAGTTAAAATTTAAATAATCCTTCATTCTTTTCACACATCCTTCGCATGGGATCCAACAAAACTGTCAACATATAAATGTTATTTTGTAGATGTAAACCAGACTCGTATAAGAAAGTTGTTTCATTATTTAAAGTATGATCTTGTTAACAAGCACCTTAAATTGTTACCAGTTAACAGAGTCTTTATATATTAAAAAGTTTTCCTCTTAAAATATCCAAGTTAATTAAACATGCAATCATGACAGAAGTGCATTCACAATAATTTTTAATAAAAAAATCAATTTTTAATTCTTTAACCACTATTTTTAATCAGCAGCTAGGATTTACTTCCCAACTCCAAGTACTTAAAAAGCGTTAAAAGATAAAAAAATGAGAATCTATGTACATGGTAAAAAAGAATAGATATGTATAAAAGCATTTAAAAAACAAGAATTGACAAAGTATGGGACATCAAATAAAGGGGGGCGCGGCAAAATGATAAACGATAGTTTGTGAAAGATACGCATTTGATAGGTGAAAAAAGTCCCTCCATTGTTATATATATATATATATATATATATATATATATATATATGTTGTCCTTGATTTGATACATAAGGAGGCATAGGAGGTTGTACATATATATATAAATACATGCATGTATTAGTAAACGAGGAGTTGCATGCATAGGGATATTAGCTAGAAGGGAAGGTGAGCAGAGACGGAGCTTGAAGCTGCAGCACTGTTTCTCTCAGCGTGACAAAGCTGACGAAGCTTGGTTGGAACATACCAAATGGAAAGACGAGGGTGTGCATTGAATATGGCATCGATGTCCCAACCCTGACGCGCTGCTATGGCCACAAGGGGCTTGTAACATGCCTGCCTCCACGCCCCTACGTTCTCCCCTCTCTCCTTGAACGCCCTTCGAAGCTCGTTCGATACCTCCTCGTCCAGACAATGTAAGGCGTAGCAGTGCACGTAGTGTCGCATCTTCGGTTTGTTTATGTAGCTTGCCCCTGCCTTCTTCGCGTACCTAAACACCTGATTTGTCACCTGCACTCCCAAAATATCATGCTTCATACATACATTACAATTTACAACTAGAACAACAACATTAACTTGCTACCTTCTAATTTCATTCATATACACACACTTGAAGAATATTATTATTATCTTCCTGTGCTGTTGGCAGCTAGTATATAATATATTTTGCAAGTACGTATGTGAGTAATGTAACAGCGATAATAATAAGTGTACCCCACCCCACAGGCACATGAAAATCAACAGATACGGGATTCTTAAGAGGGCATGAGAGGATCCGGTGGGTGCAAAGGGGAATGGCATGACTTTGACTTGCGGGTGGTTGTGCTAGGTTAGGAGCTAGGACTTGTAACTGGATAATTCACTCTACTGGTACGGAAGGAAAATTCCAGTTTTAAAAAGGAAGCTGCACTGGACCCCCTCACGAGAGTCCCTGACCTGTCACGTGTTCCGTCACAATATCACGGCAACCCATATCCTATTATTCAAACCGTTCACCAAGGAACTACACAAGAATGCCGGTCAGAAGGAGGAAAGCCACGACCCAGTGAAGAGGACAAAACCAAATCCAAATCCAAGAGGGTGGGTTAGGGTATGGCATGGCATGGCATGGCATGGAATGGAATAATACCTACCTTGGTTGGGCATTTTTCACCACGGTCCTTGGCAATGGCCTGAACCTGCATCAAGAACTCACGGCACTGCTCGTAGAGATGAAAGAGATAGTCCAAACCGTTCTTCTTCCCACGTGCAACCTCCCCTGGCTCCGTCACGATGAACGGGTGTTCCCTCTGCCTCTCGCAACCGTTGTTGTTCCCTTCATCGTTCTCTTCTCCATCCTCCTCTTCAACCTCCTCATTCTCCTTCATCCTCGTCCTCCGCCTCCTCTGCTGCTTCCTCCTCTCCTCCGCCGCCACCACCTCCCACGTGCTCCCTCCCCCACTCCCCACCGCCTCCTTCTCTCGTTGCACCACCGGCTCCTCCGACAAACCTACAATAATACACTCTATTAATATCATATCGCATAGATGTCACTGTCACAGACCAATTCCTCAACACACTTACTTAGATCTATTTAAGACACTTGTTGCACACAATAACAAATTCCTCACCCTATTAGCTACTATTTGCTGACTTCATCATACAACAGTAGTTTAATATAACAGTAGTAGTAGTAGTAGTATAAAGCAGCAGCAGCAAGTCAAACTTTAATTAACGAAACGGTAGCTAAAGTAGTACTATACAAATAATAATTGTGATGATAATTAATAGAAAGAGAGCGAGAGGAGTGATATGCATATAAAATGGAAGAGTTACGGTTACCTTCTTGAGAGAGGGCATCGAGGGCGTTGGTGGTGGTGTCGGTGGAGAGGAGGTTGTTGTGATTGCGGCGCTTGATGTCGTCGTCGTCGACGCGACGACGCTCGGCTCTGACGGCGGCTTTGATGCCGTAGCGCTCGCCGACGAGGAGGTCCCACCGGAAAATCTGGGAGAGGCTGTTCATCATGTCGTCAAGTTCCTCGTCCTTCATGTCGACCAGGGTGCTAACAGTGAAGCCGAGTTCGGCGATCTTGGCGGCCGTGTAGTAGCGGATGCCGTAGGCCTGGAACAGCTCCTCGAGGCCGCCGAGCTCGCGCGGCGCCGCCCTGGCAGGGTGGAAGGTGGGGGCGACAGCGGGAGGCGCCACCACGTAGTCCAGGAGCGGGGGGCGGGGGGGCGCGGCGGCGGGGGGGAGGACCGTCCGTGGGTCCCACTTGAATAGGCTCGCTGTGAATGCGTCCGGGTCCATGGATTTGGTTGGAAAGTGAGGAGTGCTGCAAGGTGGTACTGTTTGGGTGGAGATAAAGGCGAAAGCATAAAGGTGGCGAAAGAGAGAGAGGGGTTAATTTCCTGTGCAGAGGGACAGTGAGAGAAGGGTTAATTTCCGGAAATGCCCTTTTTGTATCATTCTGATTTGATTCCGAGTCCGGTGTTTTTCCCGAGACTCGTTGGGGGTTCGGCCTTTCTTACTTCCCTTATCTGTCTCAGTGAGATCTTTCTTGAAACTCTTCAGTCTTAGTTCCCATTTCGTTACCTTCAAACTGAACCGCCCCATAACAAACTATAAGCTTTTATACACTAAACTTAAACTTATACACACCTTCAACTTCAATCATTTTTTTTTTCAAAATATCTATTAACTGCCTCTTCTTCTTTCTTTTTTTTTTTTTTTTTAATTGATGATGAAAAAAATAACGCATTGTGGGATTATTTAATAACTTGTGGTGCACAGGGTTTGACCTCTGATATGACTGTTTTTATTTTGGGGTTTGTCACTTGCTGGCTCAAATATGTGAGGGTGTATACTTAATTAGGGTGGTCCTCACAGTCTTACAGTTTTACTTAAACAACAGTGAGAGTGGGCTTTTTGGGTACTTAGTTTAGCTGTGTGATGCATGAAAATCGCTTTAGGTTAAGTTGTCACCTAATTGTGGATGACGTTGTTTTTAGGACGTGGTGATTATGAAGGAAATAGTAGAAGTTTAGTACGTGAAATATAGTATATCCCCGGCCGGATTTGTCTTGGGAAGGCGTTTACTTTGTCAATGTCTCAATCCCACAGGAATTTATTGATCCTAGCGACTCATATTCTCTCGCGTCGTCTCGTCTGTAATCAAATTTTATCTGCTAGACATTCCCGTGAAATAGTTCTCAAGACTTTCCAACCCAACAACATATCTTCTTTTCATGTCACTTTCATCCTAAAGACACACCAAAAGATAACTTTTAACTCATCTTCTACTATTTACTATTTACTAATCCATCAATATCATTTCATTTTTAATCCAAAATAATTATATCTTCTATTGTTAATGAATAAATAATGAGCGACGATATAATCATTTTACGACTCAAATATTAAACCCTAAAACCAAAATTCATTTCTGTATAAGATTATTATTGAAAACATTCTTATTGATTAGGACAATTTTTTAATTGTGAAAGATTTGAAAACTATTTTTACAATAATATATGCATAGAAAAAGATTCGCCCATGACTTTTATTAAAAAATTATTAATTTCATTTAATAATCTATTTAATAAATATACTAAATTGTTCCTTCAAATTAAAATAAAGTTTAATTAATATATAGTGATTTATAATTACGTTAAATTATAATTAAAATATTAATTAATACTTTTTATTTATATAATTTTTAAAATATTAATTAATTTACATTTTTATACATATTAATTAAACTCATATATGTAACCGAATTATGTTCGCAATGTAACATTTCTAACTCCCCTTTCCACGTATACCTATCAAGGCTAGCTCAAGATGCATGCATGCTAAAAACTCTCATCATGTTAGGTTCTAACAATAATTAAGTCAAATTGTCCAGTAAATATATAAAATATATTTTATGATTTCAGACAAGCAAGGTAAAAACTCTTTAACAATACAGTTTTTCCAACAAATATGTGTATATTATTTAAACTTTAAGGAGTTGGTAGATAGTATAGAAAGTTCGGATTCGATCTTCGATATGTTTAAATTCATGTGTTTCTTCATGGAGAAAGATAATAAGTATATCTCATTAATTGAAAATTATAAAACATTTCATTTCCACTAATATTTATTTGTGTAAATAATTAAAATTATTTGTGATTGCAATTTGCAACAACTGCATAAAATTTACAGATGCAAAATTATTTCATGAAACAATATAACTAATGACAAAAATACATACGAGATTTAATTTGCATCGTGTTAGATGCAAGTGCAGGGGCCGACAGTTCATTTATCAACCGCATGTGTTCCTTGTCCCTGGGGGAGATTTGATTGAACTTTTTTATTTAAAAAAGTCCCATTTACTATAAGATTACACTTTCGAAATAAAAAATTTTATACGGATATTCTATCCTAATTTTTTATTTAGCTGATTTTTAAAGTATTAATTAATAAAATTAATAAATTTATTATAAATAAAAGATTGTAATTAAAGATTATGTAAATTTTTTTTACATTATTAACATATAAGGATTTTTTTCTTATCTATAAAAAAAGTCTAACAAGTTTTTTAAGAAATTATAAAGGTAAATATTTTATTATAAGAAAAATTAATTTATTGCTTGATCTCTTTTAAAAAATAAATATTTAATATAATATTTTAAATATTTTAGGTCTCACATTTTTTTTATTTTTAATTTAAAGTTAATTATTTATTAGTTTTAATTAATAAAAATGTTTTTAAATTGATTATATTAAAATTTAATTTTTAATTATATTTTTATCTAAATTAATGTAATAAAATATTATTATTAATTTATAAGATCTCAATTTATGCTTTTTAATTCAAAATTCGTTTTAGACTTAAGAATATATTGAATCATATTTGTTGAGAATTTCACGCGTTTTTATTTTAAAAAATCTTTAATAAGTGTCATAAAAAACCTTTATTTTTATCATATTCATCTTATATCACTTTTTAAGAACCGTCCATATAACCCTTTGTGCCTTTCATATGTAACAATTCCTTCGTGTATTTCCGCTATATAATTTATCTTGTAAGATAATGCAATATTACAGTCAAAGTCTAACAATCTTTAGTATTAACTTTATATTGAAACAAATAAAGAATATTGGATAAAGAGATTTATAAAAAAGAGAAATATGAACTTAAATTTTAAAGGCTATTTGCAATATAAATTCGTCAATTTGTTCCTTTACGTGCGGCATTAAACGGACAGTTTGAAAGTTGTATTTGTAGTATTTTTTTATCTCTTACTGAAAATGAAGAAAATAGGGTTGGAAAACATAACAAAGAGAAAATTAGCATCATTAATTATTTTATCTTTTTCCCCCATATCTTATCTCCTTTTTCCATCTGAAAAGACCACCATAAGGAAGTGGTGAAATATTGTGAAGATTTACCTGTGTTATGGTGTTGGTTTATACGTGGAAAGAATTAGTTGATAAGTTGTAGGAGTAGCGTAGGACGGCAGCTTAATATCGAAGTGCGTAAGGCCCAGTACGGGTAAGGCCTCATAACATAACCAACCAACCAACAACTTTCTGTCATAGCCTAAGCTTCTGACCCTACACTTATGGTTTAATGCAAAATACCACTCAAACCTAATAAATTCTTCGCAGCAAAACAGCCAATAATTTCCACCAAAACACTTTTTGTGTGCAAAGACATAAAACCCTATTAAATATTATTGCTATCCCAAACAAACAGGACAGGACTAATCTTCCTCAAATTCCTACTACTTTGCGTCGATGATAAACATAATCTACTTTTGTGTTTCCTTGCATTGCATGGAGATGGAGACTCTGGTCGGTCAACCATCGTTTTATTGGTGTGAGTTTGGAAATTTTCTCAGATCAACATTCAACACCTCGTATAAGCCATTTTCAATTTAATGCTTTGCTCCATGATATAACTTTCATATATTATATATTTCTATAATTTTCGCATTTTTCTTACTTTTTGGCTAATTTTGATATGTTTTGAATACATATATATATATAAACAAGTGTCACATACTTTATGCTAATATGATACATTTCGTAAAATTAATGAAACATAAAAGGTTATTGCTTCCATTGTCCTAAGAGAGGTAAGGGAGTTATACAAGGAATTTTTTTAATAAGAACTGTGAGCGCAACTTAAAATTTTAGGTGAATATATCATTTTAATAAAATATTTTTTTATAACTCCTTAACCAGAATATTGATTAACTTTACTTTTTATATAATTATGAGCTCGCTTGTTCTAGGCAAAGTTATATGAAATTTTAAATTAAAATTATTCAAATTTGGATTATTTGACTTGTATATATATATATATATATATATATATATATATATTAATAAGAATAATTAGCACTCCTTCTCTATTATAAGGATATAATAGTATAATCTAAGAACTTTGTGTATAATGTAATTAAAAAAGGGTGACATTGTCTTGTTTTTAAATAAAAAGAAAGTTTGTGTAGAATTTTTTAAAAAAAAAACTTAGATTTTACTATTTTAGTGTAATTTTGAAAAATCTCAAGAAATTAGTTTAGTCTGTGAATAATATAATTATTAGTGTATTTTTGTTGAGATGAATTAAGATTTTTGCAATGTAACGGTATAGTTAAGTCAATTCTAACCCTTATCAATATTGGAATTCAAGTTGTATACTTTATTTTATTGTATTTTTTTTTTATTATGGTTTGAGATTCTTTGTATAATATCATAATGACTAATTATTTGCTATCGGATAGGGATAAATTTTTAGAAGTTATTTTAGTTTAACTATAGATATCGAGTTGAAATCCTTAATATATAAATGTGTTAAATGCTTAAAAAAATACATATAATTAAAAATAATAAATAATGTTTTGGATTATGGGTATGTTTTATTATAAAAAAATACATACAATTTTAATCTTTAATGATATTATTTAGGTTCATTATAAAAAAAATATTATTTTGGTTTATTTTTGTAATATTTTTTCAACTTAGACATTTTTAGATATTTTAAATTAACTAATTTGATAATATTAGCTATATTCTCCATTTAAACTTACACGATCACGTTGTGGACCGCAATTTTTTTTTGTATATTTCTAATGTTATCAATGATATTTAGTACTTGCGCCTTTATTGTTAATATATTTTGTTCAAGGAAATAATTTGTTTATACGCACACCTATTGTGGACAGAGTGTAGCATATTTAAAACTAATGTGTAATATTTACTTTTTGATAAATAATATTTGTACGACAAAGTAAATAACAAAAATATACAATAAAGAGAGAAATAAACAAAATGGAAAAAAAACATGCATTAGCAATGCAATATATTAGTATGAGAATCATAAGGTTAGCCTTATTGTAAAATCGTTATTAGAGAATATGGAGATAGAGAGAAGTCCTAAATTTAAATTTATCTATTAACAAAATTAATAATTAATATTTGTCCGTAAAAAATTATTTTTACCATAGTTTTATTATAAATTACCCCTACTTTCAATGACTTTTTTTTTTGTGAAGGTACTTTCAATAACTAATATATTTGTAGCTTAAAACAGCTTTGTTTGTTTGATAAGTATATGTTTATCATTAATTATTAATATTCTTAGATGTTGGTGACTTTTTTGGTAATAGATAGATGTTAGTCATCATTAATTTTTTAGAGGAGAGCTGAAAAAGAAATCCAAAAAAACAAGAGTTATATGTGGATAGGACAATTTAGGGCAAGACCCATAATTAATTTATATATTTATAAAATTTGATGCAGGTGTAAATATAAGTAAGGATATAATTAAAAAAATTATAACTGTAATTCTGAATTTGTAAAACATCTATAATTTTAAAATAAAATTAAACGCTAAAATAAATTGACTTTGAATGGAAGGAGTATCTTTACGTTTAATTTTGATGATAAAAAGTATTCAAAGTAATATGATTATAATTTTTTTATTAACTTTATGAAAAGTAAAACCATGTTTAATTAATTTAAGCTAAATTCCTTTATGTCTTTGATTAAACAAGATCCTCATTGAATACGTAAATATACTCAACAAAAATGTTTTTAGACTCAAATATAAAAAATATAATGAGTTTACTATGAACGAAGGGTTCTGATTGAATGTCAGTGTAAAAATCTTTACACTACAGTGTATATCAATTAAACTCAAATATAATTTACCCCTTCATTTCACTTTGTTTACTATATTAAAATACTCTTCAATCTTAATTAATTAATTGATATTTTATTTTCAATAACTTTACATATGTGGTATCAAGTTGTAATAACAAATATTTTATAAATAATCATATTTTTATTAAATTTAGCAAAATTAAATGATGTTAACCGGTTTTCTTAATTTTATATAAATTAATTAGATTTACTTATATTTATATTCAGAAAAGTAATAAATTTTACATTTTTTTATTCTAGTGAAAATTCAAAAATTAAAAATTATAAAACATATATTTATATTCAGAAAAGTAATAAATTTTACATTTAAAAAAATTAGATTAAAATAAGTGTTTATTTAAATTTTTAATATAATATTATTATTATTTTCACTAATATATCTAATCACTTTAATTTTAAATATAATATTAATATTAAGATTATTTTTATCAAATTATTATTTTTAATCAATTTATTATTTTGTAATCTTTATAAAATAAACATTATTTTAGGATAGATGAATTGTCCTGCATAGAAGAAGATAAAAATTAGGGGTGATCATTAGTTTGGTTCAACTCAATAAACTCGGTAAATTAAACTGAACTAATTAATTTGTTCGATTTTTTTACTTGATCGCGTTTGAACTCGACCAGAACCGACCATGTACAGTTCAGTTCTTGGTTTTCGCAATTTAAAACTTTGATCAAATCCGAATCAACCCAAAAATATATATATTATACTATTATATATTTATTTTATATTTTTAAGTTACTAAATTTAATAACTCGTTTCTGTGTTTTCTTTAGAGTTTAAGTATCTAAAGTATTTTGTCTTTACTCGTTCTTATTATTTTATATTTTAAAGTTATTTTATATATTTATTGTTAAATTTGTATTGTATTGTGTTGTTTTAATAGTTTAATTTGACTAATTTAGTATATATATATGAAGTAATTGATATTTTATTATAAAATTATAAATTTAGTAGGCTAATAGATTTAACTAGTTTTAAATATAAAATTATTTTTTATGATTTAATAGAAAAAATAATTTTTTAATTTTTTTATTAGTTTTCCTTGAAATCAAATCAAACCAATTTGATTATCACTAATTTGATGTGGTTAGGATCAAGAAAAAAAAAATCAAAAAATCGAACCAACTCAACTAATTAAAATTAATTAATTCAATTTTTATTTTTTTTTTAAAATCATCCAGCTCAATCCGTGAAGTAACCCAAATAAAAAACAAGGGAAAGGAAAGGAAAAGTTCATAACTTTCGTATCAGAGGCCACCGCGAAATATTTTGTCCCTCCACGGGAAAGACTTGGATAAAAAGCAAGAGATAAGGTTTCCTTTGTCTATTTTACTCTATGGCCATGTAATAAGATAAGAGGCAAACACGCCTCCATACAACTTTTGCTTAGAAACGATATTTATAGTAAATTTATTAATTCTTATAATAATTATTTTTTAAAACATTAAAGATGATTTATTATTCACTAATAATGTAAAAAACCATGAACATTAATATATTAGTCGTATTTTAAAATAATAAAATAAAGTCAACATTAAAAATAAATTATATACTTTTTTAACACTAAAATACATATAAGAAAATATTAAAATTGTTATGAAATAAATTGCGAATGAAAGGATCATTTTTAGAAATTAGGAGGTATATACAAAAAAAAGAAAAAGAAAGTAGGTTGGTTGAAGTGAATTTTGAAAAATGGAAACCCATTATACAATTTACGAAATAAAAAGGAAGAAGTGAAATGAGTTAGGGTTGCTTTAAAAAGCAAATTACGTAAGGATGGAGGATGGAGGATGGAAGATGGAAGATGGGAAATAGCATTTGATGATTCGGTTACTGTTAGGGTGTTACAGAAAGACACAGAAAATCTCACTGAGGTGTTTAGCTTTTTACAAAGCAGGGAAGACTGATTAAGGAAAGAGACAACAAAGGACGTGAATACACAGTAAAATCATTAATGGGAAAGAAGGATAGTATTTAATTTAAGTAATGAGTAAGCGAGACTATATACTATATACTATATACTATATACTATATACTATTCCTTGGCAACGTGAAACAGTGATGCAGCAAAGTACAGAAAACCGTCAGGTTGTTACAGTTGGCCTGTAAAGCAAAAAAGCCTCATCTTTTTTTGTACTTACTTACAATGACCACTGCTTCTCACCTCCAACCCCAACACCAACACACACCTACCATATATTATTATTAATTAATTCACCCTCACACTGTCACTCATCAGTCACTCTGTCACGCCCTCTTTTTTCAAATGCTGTCACTGCACACTCCACAACTTCAAATATTATCTATTACTTTATTTAATGCATGCATGCTTCTTTTTTTATATTAATAAATTCATCTCATTTTCTATGCTTCTTTCACTTTTCTAATTACACTTATCAAACTCCAATTATTTCCATCGAACCATCCACCAAAATGGTTCAGATGGTCTTCATAAAATTGACACTCGTATTATAGGATTAGACTGAGTTTGATAAACCTGAATTTATATAAATCCAACTTATTTCAGTTTGGTATTAGTTAAATTTTTTAATTTTAAAACTTATATTAATTTAGTTAAGATAATAAAAAATGTTAATTTGACATGCCATTCAACTTAATTGGATGTGAAAAAGTAAATTTATGTCAGATTGGACCATTTACATTCTTGACCCTATTTATCGAATGAAAAAATTTATTTTAACTTATTCATAATTGAGTTTAATTGGTATTTATTTTTATTGTAAAAGACTTTTATATTGACAATTAATTATAATTTTTTATTTATATAATTTTTAAAATATTAATTAGTAAAATCAACAAACTTATGAAGTGTATCTCAATTAAACTTTTTATAATTATCTATTTTTTTAGAATGTAAATATAATATTTTTTAAAAGTTACGAGATGTATGTGCAATGTAAAATGATCTCAGAGTAATGTGCATTTGATCATTTGTGAGTGTAATGTCTTTCAAATAAAAAATATTTGTGTAGAATTTAAAAAACTCAAGTGTTAATATAATTCGAAAAAATCTTAGAAAATGACAATATAATTTACTTTTTAAATATTTATGTTTTGATAAATTATTGAGCAAAAGTTTTAGAGAATTATTCGGCTAATTTTTAAATGTAACATCTTAGCACAGTTATTAAAATAACATGTTAGTAATTTTTCAGAAGTAAAGTAATAATGACTAATGGTTAAGATATGATACCTATACGGCTCTACCACCTCTGCCCAACAGGCCTTATGACCAAACACCCGAGCCTAAATATTTCACCCCATCACCCAAATAAGCATCGGACTCTAAAATCAACGCAATCTTAACTACGTCTTAAAATATCAAATATACTTAGATCTTTCAATATAGGCATCTCATATATCGTATAGTTAACCAACAATAAAAAAATATAACTAATCTATGAATTTGTCACACTTATCTTTAAAATAAATCCCTATGTAAATAGCATATAAGACAAGACTTGGATATTTTACTCATATATTAATTTTTGAACATTTAGAGTCTTTGTAAGTATCCATTTATTCTTACTTATTAGAAGAGAGTTACATTGCTCACAATGTTCTAGTAAAAAAAAAATATAATTTTTGCCTTTTTATTTTTTGAAGTTTAATTACATTCATTGTCAAAAAAATAATTTTATTGTTTATTTTACTCAATTTTATCTTTTACATCTTTCTAAATCTTACATTTTATTTGTTTATGTTAATTTTCGTTTATGCATTTAACGGAGCAGTGGTCTAGACAAAAAATGACAAAATATATTTAGAAATCTACAATAACAAAGATGGAGAAATAACTCTGATAAAGAAAAGGATCAAAAATAGAGCAAAAAAAAAGATGAACTTGAGAGAAAGAGAGCAAAAAACAAAATGGCCAATAATGCCAGAAAAGATTAGCAAATCTTATTTAAGTTCACAAAATACAAAAGAAGTCATTTATATACAACTCACTCAAGAATGAAAATCAAATGAATAGTTAGAATGACAGTTGTAATAATATAATTATCATAATTAACCAAATGCGCAGTAAAATGAAATGTAAATGAACATAAGAAATGAAATATGAGCTACACTAACCAAATGAATAGAAATCAAATGAATAGTTAGAATGATAGTTGTAACAATATAACTGTAAACCATCAAGTAAGTATGTTAGTCATTAGATTTCACAAGTAGTGATGATAAGGGTGCGATATTCAGCCTCTGAAGAACTTTGGGATACAGTGGCTTGGTTCTTAGACCTCCAAGAAATTAAGGAGTGGCCAAGATAGATGGAGAAACTTGTAGCAGAGCAAAGAGTTTCATTGCAACCAACCCAACCCGAATCACTAAACCCTTTTAATTGCAATACACTAGAATTAGACAAGAATATACCAACTCCTTGGGCCTGCTTCAAGTAACAGGATGCGGAAAGCTGGCTACTAATGTTGATAAGTTGGTTTGGATATGAATTGGCTCAAATTTTGAATACAAAAGTTATGTCAAGCCGAGTTGTTATGAAGTAAATAAGTCTCCTAATTAACATGCGATAAGAAGAAGGATCAACAAGCTTTGTGCCAAAAGTGGATGTGACTCAGATGGTGTAATTTGAAGGTGTTGATGATGGCCGAGAGGCCAATATGCCTGTATCTGAAAGAATGTCAAGAACATATTTTCTCTAGAACAAGTGAATTCCAGTTTTGGACAGTGCAACTTCAATACCCAAAAAATATCTAAGATCTCGAAGCTCTTTTACTCAAAAAACCTGATTAAGTAATATGGTAATTTGTGAAATTTCACTAAGATCATTCCCAGCAAGAACTATATCGTCTACATACACTAGAAAAGCAGTTATGTTAGAAATCATGAATTTTAGAAATAGAGAATGATATGTTGAGGATTACGTATAGTCATGAGAAAGGAAGAAGCTAGACAAACATGAGTACCACTGTTTGTTAGCTTGCTTTAGACCATAAAGGGATTTGTTCAACTTACATACTTGATCTAAGCAGAAGAGATTCAAGGTGGGACATGCATATACACATTTTCACTAAGTTTCCCATGAAGGATAGAATTATTAGCATCTAATTGCTTTAGATGCTATTGATTAGCTACAACTACAACAAGAAGGAGTCTTACTGTGGTCAATTTAGCAACTAGTTAAAATGTATCTAAGTAATCACACCCTTTCAATTGAGTCTATCCCTTTACCACAAGTCGAGCTTTGTATCACTCTATAGACCCATACGCATAATGCTTAATATTATAAACCCACCGACATCCAATGGTTATTTTTCTAGGAGGAAGAGAGGTGAGAGTCCAAGTGTTATTCAGTTCCAAGGTAGTGATTTCAGCTTCGATGGCTTTAACCCAACAATTGTGTGTTGGATGCTTTAGCATATGTTTTAGGCTTATCATGACAGAAATGCATGAGATGAAATGAAGAAAAGAAGGTGATAAACAACTATATAACAAAACTGAACCTAAAGGATAAGGAATACCTTGAGAAGTTGACACAATTGATATCATGTTGCAATGGAAGTCTTTAAGGTATGTAGGTGAAATGTGTAGTCTGCTAGATTTTCTAACATGTTGAGTTTGAGTAATAGGTATAGGTTGAACAATTTGTGGGCTAATTTTAGGAAGTTTGATTAGATGGAAGTGTTGGGGACTGGTTTTGCAAGTTTGTAGCAAAATTAGGGTTCGACTGAGTTTCATTTGATTGGTTTTGCTGATCAGTATGATCACAGACATTCAAAGAGTTATTACTGTCTAAATTGGAATGTGATTGGTCAAGGTCAGTGTTAGCATAAAATGACTCAGGTACAGGATAGGTCATCTTGGCAAAATCAGTTTTTGAATTTAATTTTGCTGGAACTAAATCATTCAAATATTGGAAGTAATTTTGATATAATATGACATTTCTAGAGACATTTATATAGTGAGAGTGTAGATCATACAACAAATACCCTTTAGTGTGTGGTTTAAAACCAAGAAAAATGCATGGATGAGCACCAAAATCAAGTTTCTTGTCATTGGCCTTAATAGTACTGGCATAATAAAGACAACCAAACACTTGTAAAATGGAAATGTTACATAGTTTTCCATACGAGTTTTCAAAAAGGAGAGACGAATTTGAGAAAAGAAATGGAATGCTATTAATGAGGTATGCAACATCTTGGATTGCAAAGCACCAAAATGATTTGGGAAAATTACTTTGAAACAAAAGAGAGCAAGTGACATTCAAGGGTTTTAATGCATGTTGTTTGATGAATTATACCTTTATTGTGATAAAAGTTATTCATAAGTAATTCAACTCCATTATATATCCTAATAACTTTAACAGAGATGTCAAACTGATTTTCAATTTGCAAAACAAAATTAATCAAATGAGTTCTAGTTTCAAATTTATTAGTCATAAGAGATATCCAAGTGAAATGTGGGTGATCATCAACTATAGTGAGAAAATATTTGTGACCATACATGGAAACCTCTTAACACAGCCCCCAAATGTCTACATGTATAAGATCAAATGGTTTTATGCATGCGAAATACTTAAAGGAAATGCCAATTTTCTTTATTTAGCATAGTAACAAATGTTACACATATACTCTTTATTACTTGAGATGAAAGGATAACATTTGTTCATAGAATCTAAACTCCTATGAGACAAATGTCACATTCTAAAATGCCACAAATCTATAGCAGAATTACTACAATTTGGATGTGTAACAGTAGTACTAATGCTGAGAAGTTAAGAATGATTGGTTGAAATGGTTATAGACCCGCTACAACATCAATTGAACCCATCTTCATCTTAGTCATCACATCCTGCATGATGCATGAGTTTGGTAAGAATGTTAGCTGACATTTAATAATGGACACCAGCTTGGATATCGAGATTAAATTAAAAATAAAAATGGGAATATGTAATACATCAATGAGAGAAAAATTATCATTGAACTTAACAGTGCCTATATGTGTGGCAAAAACATTGTGACCATTTGGAAGTTTAACAATCATAGAATCAATAACCTTATAAGTAGTGAAATGACTAAGGGAACACGACATATGATCTATTGCCCTCGAGTCTAAGACCCAAATAGCTGAATTCGAATTTGATTTTGCTTTAATTGAGGACATGACATGCCTGAATGTACCTTATTCATTGGAATGAATGGGGAGACAAACTGAAATGGAACTAACTTGATTAACATGAGAGGAATTAGAAAATGTTGAGTTTCCATTCGCAGATTGTTGGATTAAAGTCATTATGGCCAGATATAGCTGGGGGGAGAAAAGAGTATCCTAACTCTCTGAATTAACAGATTATTGTTGATCACTTTCTTTAGCTTTTACTTCAATAGCCACAACATTATTAACAACAGTAGATTTAGTGAATCCCTTATATCCTGGTGGGAATCCATGCTTTTTGTGACACACATCTATGGTGTGTCTGTTTCTGCCACAATGAGAACATGTTTTTCCTGCTTTGTTATTGTCATTCCTATTTTCCTTTAGAGTCAAGAAATTCATGGTTTGGATAGCAAATGCTCTCCATATTTCCACTTTTCCACAAAAGGGCATGTTGATACATTACTAACTGAGTTAATGGAAGCTGATTTAGTCTCATGGCTATTAATTCTTGCATAAAAACTTGAGCTCTGCAATTGTCTTTCTTGTTGGACTACATAAGAGAAGACTTTTGAAATAGGAGGCAAGGGCTCCATCAACAGAACATGAGCTTTAACATCCCCGTACTACTCGTTCAAACCATGGAGAAACTACATAATGTGATATTCCAATCTTTATTCGACAATGGCTTTAGCAATTCCACATTCTCATTTTGTCGAGCATGTGCAGATCAGGTTGGATCTATAATTCTCTAATTCATCCCACACAATTCTCAGCTTCGTGAAGTACTCTATAACAGTTTACTTTCCCTGTCTAATAGAGGCAACTTCCAATTGGAGATCAAAAACCCTAAGGTGATCTCCCTATGAGTACTTGGGCTTAAGATCCTTCTAAATATCTTTAGCATTGTTCATCCACATAATGCTTTGGTGAATCATCGGTGAGACAAAGTGAATGATCTAAGACATAATCATATTGTTGCATTGTCTCCACGTATTATAGCTTCAATCATCTCTCGTAGGTTCGACAATCCCTCATAGCGCTATGAGCCATAATCATTTACTTGCTCCATAAATGATAATTGGTGGATTAAAGGAGAATGGAGACAAAAGGAATTGTAGGATTCTCATTCGGAGACAAAACAAAGATGAACTTGAGAGAGAGAAAAAAAAACAGAATGACCAATAAAGCCAGAAAGGATTAGCAAATCTGATTTAAGTTCACAAAATACAAAAGTAATTTATATACAACAAACTCAAGAATTGAAATCAAATGAATAGTTAGAATGACAGTTGTAACAATATAACTCTCATAACTAACCAAATGCACAATAAAATGAAATGTAAATGAATATAAGCAATGAAATATAAGCTACACTAGGATGCAAAATTATCTTTATATAGATGAGTAATTATTTGCAGAATAAGAATGGGTAACAAAAAATGAGTAAGAGAAGAGTTTAAACCTTATGCGAGTATGAAGGTGAGTGTATCAACTATACAATACCCAACATGTCTCATATATTATATTATTTAATATTAATTAATATAATTATATTATATGATACTACATAATTATATTTTAAATAAATAATATTGTTAAAATTATTATTTACATTATATGCTAAGATACGTAATAAAATAATAAAAATAAAAGAGAAGAATAATATATTTTATGCAAATTTAATAAAATAGAAATACAATTGTGCTAAAATTAAATTACTAATTTTTTTAAAAATTAATAATAAAACTCAGTATGTTGAGATAGTCAACTCGACTTGAGTCTATCTAGGCCAGTCCACCCATTGGTCCAGGAATTGGTTCGCTAACTTGTTTGGGTATTTTTTAGATATTTTTTCATGTGACTAGACTATAAATTAGCAATTCCATGATTCACTATGGCTTAATTGGGCCAATTTTTTTAATTAAAAATCTTTTATTTATGTTTAAAACTTGTTTTGAATATGTGTTTGAAACTTTTTTGTTATTTATGAAATTTTATTGTGTATGGAATAGTATGTGTGAAGTCTTTTAAGACTTTGTTATTTAGTGAATTAACATAATTTAAATTTTGAAGTTTTTAAATTTTTTAATACTACGGTTTTATTTTTGTAATTTTAAAATATATAAATTGCTTAATATTTTTCTTTTGTTATGTAAGTCAATCATGTAAGAGTACTAACTTAGTACTCTATCTCTTTATATTTGTTATCTTTTCAATTGTTATCTTTAGATTTGTTATCTTTTCAATTGTTATTTTTATCAGTTTGTTATTATTATACTAATACTAATAGTTATCAGTTTGTTATTATATTGATAATTATTTAGCTTATCAGTTTGTATTTAGAACCTATATAAGTGTAGCCTCTGTGCACTCTAATTAATTATTGAAATAATATAAGCTTCCTCTGTTACTCCGCCACTATTCTATATGGTATCAAATTAAAGCCTATTGGCCTGTCACTTGTCTATCTCTGTGACTTTGGTGCTTCACATCACCAATTACCTCAACAATCTCTCCTTGACGTCTACCTATACTAGTAATGATAAACTCCATGTGGCAAACGGTATATCCCTTCCCATCACACATGTTGGTTCTACTACCCTTCACCTACTCACACATCCTTTATCACTCACCAATGTCTTGTATGCCCCTGGAGTCACCCAAAATCTTATATCTGTATCTCAATTATACAATACTAACAATGTCTCCATTGAATTTTTTCCCTCCTTTTTTATAAGTAAAGGATCCGAGCACAGGACCAATTCTCCTTCGAGGTCCGAATAATGATCATGTTTACAAACTCCCACCCACCTCAACCACTCATCATGTCTACTCAACTACCTTCACCTCATCTTCTCAACATTGGCATACCAGTCTTGGCCATCCTTCCTCTCATGTCTTACATCATGTACTTCAGTCAAATAGAATTGCCTTTCATGGCTCAGTCAATAAATGTATTCATTGCATGACAAATAAGAGTCATAAGTTATCTTTATCTAGTTCTCGTCCCCTAGAGATTGTATATTCTGATGTTTGGGAACCATAAACTTTCACATCAATAGATAATTTTCGGTATTATGTGATTTTTATTGATCATTTTTCCAAGTATTTGTGGTTTGTTTCCTATGAAATTAAAATCCGATGTGACAATCATTTTTCCTACAAAAATATTGCTGAAAATCAATTCACCTGCAAAATTAAGAATTTTTATTTTGATAATAGTGGAGAATTCATTAAACTTAAATCCTTTTTTACAAAACCATAACATACTAATTTAACCACCCCACCATATACACAAGAGCATAATGGCCTCTATGAAAGAAACCACCGTCATTTGCTTGAAACCACAAGATGTCTCATTCATTAAGCTTCTCTTCACCTAAGTTTTTGGCCATTTGTCGTCTAAACGATGGCCTACCTCATTATTCGTCTCCCCACCCAACCTTGAACATGAATTCACCATATTGCACCTTGTTCCATAGTCAGCCTAATTACACAAAACTCAAGGCATTCGGGTGTTTGTGCTTTCCATGGCTAAAACCATACACCTCAACCATGCTCTGAACCTTGTGTCTTTCTTGAGTACAATCTAACTCAAAGTGCATATATTTGTTACAATCTTAAGCATCATAAGTTCCACTATTCCCGCCATGTATAGTTCTGGGAAGATGTTTATCCGTTCTCTCAAACTAATCCAACCTCTCAATCACATGAATCCCATAATCTCAACCCTTTTGCCAACAATTTCTCGGATTCACTTCCCACTATTCTCTATAAACCACAGCCAAATTAAACTTTTATCCACAACTCTCAGCCCACTTCTTCTACTGTAACTGAATCTTCAGTCCCACATCCTTCTCTTCCCACATCTCCTACCTCTCCCAACCTCATCACCCTACCAAATTCAGATCCTCAATAGCCACTCCTTACTCAACCTCCTCGCAACCACTTACCTTCACTCACTCTACATAAACCCGCTCAAAGAGTGGAATCTACAAACCCAAAAAGGTCAACCTTGTCAACAAATATCCTTTACCGAATTCCACAGAACCAACTTGTGCATCTCAGGCACTTAAGTCACTAGAGTGGCAACAAGAAATAAGTGATGAATTTATGTCTCTCATGAAGAATGGAATGTGAACCTTAGTTCCCCCTCATCTTCACTACAATGTGATTAGAAATAAATGGGTGTTTAGACTTAAGCAGAATCTTGAAGGCTTCATATCACGGTATAAGGCAATGCTAGTAGCAAAGAGATTTCATCAATGACTAGGAATTTATTTCAAGGACACATTCAGTCCCATGATTAAGCCCTAAACAATCAAGTTAATGTTATGCCTTGTTATATCTCGTGGTTGGTCCCTTATCCAAATGGATGTCAATAATGCTTTTTAGATGGCACTATACAGGAGGATATATACATGTCCCAACCTGCTTGTTTCACTCACTCCTCCTTTCCCAATTATGTTTGCAAGCTTCACAAGGCATTATATGGGTTTAAACAAGCCCCTCGAGCATGGTTTCATTCTCTACGTGAGTTTTTGCAGCACTGAGGTTTCACCAATGCCATATCAGACACATCCTTTTTCATTTATAACAAGGGATTCATTATTGCTTATTTTTTAGTTTATGTTGATGATTGTTATTCACAGGAAACAATACAAGCTATCTTTGTAAGTTCAAGACATCTTTTGCAGCCAAAATTTTCCCTCAAAGACATGGGGCAACAGAGTCACTTTCTTGGTGTTAAGATCATTCCTACAACCTTTGATCTCTTCCTAACCCAACAAGATTACATAATGGATGTTTTACAATGAGCTAACATAATTGATTCAAAGCCTATGCTAACACCCATGGCCGCATCTTTCTCTTCAAACCTTGTTTCAGGCTCCACAACTTGTGATAACAATCTCTTTTGCAGTATCATTGACTTCCTACATCATCTAGTTATTACGCGTTTATATGTAGCGTTCCTAGTTAATAAACTTGCTCAACACATGTCGTCTCCTATTACCCTTCACATACAATTAGTGAAACAAATTCCGCATTATCTCAAATCCACTATCTCTCATGGCTGTATCTCAGCAAGTCATCAAATCAATACATCTCTTTATTTTGTGATGCAGATTAGGGTAGGGACACAACAAATGGAAGATCCGTTAGAGCTTTCTTGATCTATTTTGGCCCTAATGCATATCTTGTTCATGTAGGAAACAACCCATAGATTTCCGATCTTCAGAGTAACGCACAATTGCCACTACCACTGCTGAAGTTCTCTAGCTGCAACAATTAATCCATGAACTTGGAGTTTTTATATCTACACTAACAGTCTTTTCTGATGATATTGGAGCTACCTATCTATGTGTTAATCCTGTATTCTATTCACGGATGAAACACATCACTATAGACTTCACTTTGTTCGAAAATTAGTTGCAGAGAAGAAGAAGTTCAATGTTTCACATGTCCCTATCAGTCACCAACTTGCAGACCTACTCGCAAGCCACTTTCATCTTCATGACATCACTTTTTCAAATCCAAGATTGATGTTATTGAAGATACCTCAATCTTGCAAGGGCATGTAGGAGTACTAACTTAGTAGTCTATCGTTTTAGATTTGTTATCTTTTCAATTGTTATTTTTATTAGTTTGTTATTATTAAACTACACTAATAATTATCAGTTTGTATTTATCACCTATATAAATGCAACCAATATACACTCTAATTAATTATTGAAATAATATCAACTTCCTTTATTACTCTATCACTATTCTATAAATCACACGTACTAACTCATTAGAGAAACCCCATTGAGTCGCAAGTCCAACTTTAGTAGCTATGTGACTGTCTTTTAATTCTTTGGTAACAGCTAGCTGAGTAGATGACTCAGATTTGATGATGGCTTGCTGAGTCGATGACTCAGCCTGGGTAGATGACCCCTGATGTCCAGTCTGCAAGGATACCTGGATAGATTGATCATCCTTTACTGAGGATGATTTCTGGGCCTGGGATGAGCCCCGGGCTGATCTTTCGCTGCCTCGTGAGGAGGCGACTTTCACCCGTAATTTTGGAGGTGTCATTTCACATGGGTCCGACCCTGAAGAAATTCACGAGTCAGATAGTCAGGAAGAGTGTTTGAAGTACCTTTGATGTATTCTATCTCAAAATAAAAAATACTTAAGATTGCTTGCCAACGGGCAAAAATTTGTTTTGATGCAAGATTTTTTACACCTTTTTGCAAAATTTCTTTGGCTGACTTACAATCAACCCGAACTAAAAATTTTTTATTTAATAAATCAGATTGAAATTTTGAAATGCAGAGAACAATAGCTAAAACTTTCTTTTTAATTGTGGAATAATTTTGTTGTGCTTTGTTCCAATGCTTTGATGTAAATGCAATGCAATTTTCTGTATGATGCATGCGTTGTTTGAGAACACCACCATATCCTATGTCAGAGGCGTCGGTTTCTACAATCTTAAAGAGATTGGGATTTGGTAGATACAGACAGGGTAAAACTTTGACCTGCTGCTTAATTTGTTTAACCAGATTGGTGTGGATATCAGTCCACGGAGAAGGAGACTTCTTGAGTCTATCATATAGAGGTTTTGAAATGTTACTGAGCTGAGGAAAAAAATCAGCAACATAGTTGAGACAACCCAAAAATCTTTGAAGTTGTGTTTTCTCTATAATCTGATTGGGGAATTTGTCGGCAAACTCGATGACACGACAAATTGGTTTGATTGTTCCCTGAAAGATGTAATGGCCAAGGAATTTGATTTTTGTCTGAAAGAGACAGATTTTAGTTTTAGAAATGGCTAGGCCATTTCGTATGATTACTTTGAAAAAGATTTCAAGATGTTTAAAGTGTTGATCCACAGATTGGGAAAAGATAAGAACATCATCTATGTAGACAATGCAGAAATTGGAATATGGATTGAATATGTCATTCATAATGTTTTGGAACTCCGAAGGAGCGTTTTTAAGACCAAAGGGCATTACGTTCCATTCGTATTGCCCAAAGGGAACAGTGAAAGCCGTCTTGTAGCGATCACTAGGATGAATTTGGATTTGCCAAAATCCGGATTTCATATCGAATTTTGAAAAGATTTTCGCCGAATGAAGACGGGAGAGTAAATCTTTCTTGTTTGGAATTGGATATCTGATCCATTGAAGAGCTTGATTGAGATGTTTGTAATTAATAACTAGCCTCGGAGCACCTCGCTCAATTTCAGAGGCTTTATTGACATAGAAAGCAGCGCAAGACCACAGACTCTTGCTCTTTCTGATTAATCTTTTGGACAAAAGGTCCTTGATTTCGTTTTGACAATGAGTGACAAGATCATGACTCATTTGGATTGACCGAGCTTTGGTCGGGATTTGTCTATCAGTGAAATCCTTTTCGTAAGGAAGATTAACCATATGTCTTTTCCTATCCCAGAAAGCATTAGGAAGGTCAGAACAGATGGTAGATTGAAAACGATCAGAAAGACTCTTGATACATTTTTTGACATGAGGGAGAGAAAGTTGACTCTCGATCTGCTTGAAGGAAATTTCTTCTTTAAGAAAGTTAATCTGATTAAGTTTTCGATCAACTTGATTAATATTCCTATGGACGGGTTTGTCTAGGAATTTAAATAAGATTGTTTTTCCCAAATGCTGGGTGGTTATACCTTCACCGGAAATTTGAATAGGGAAGATAGTCTTGATGAATGGTGACCCTAAGATGACATCATTCTTAAGGTTTTTGATCAGAAGAAATGGAGTTTCTACCTAAAGATTGTCTTTTTTGATGATTTCCGAAGGGAGCTTGTACTGGATTTCTAGTTTAGATCCACTAACAGTCCTAAGCCTTTCGGAAGTTTTGTGGAAATATTTGGTCGGAATAAGTCCTTCCAAAATACAATTTGAATCGGCTACGGTATCAAACAAAGCGACAGTTTTGAGGACAAAATCGTCTACTATAATGGTAACATCAATATAGAACTTTTGAATGCTATACTGATTGATGAGATTGTTGAAGAGGGTATCTTTATTGGATGAATTATGATCAGACTCATAATCCTGATTGCAGTTTTCATGGTCATATGGAACCATGTTATCAGATAGAGCTGCAGTTATTTGAGATATGATAGTCTCGTGCAACTGGGATTGGGTTTTGAGTTCTCGGACCTTGGTTTTGAGAGAACGAATTTCAGCCTGGAGGTCCTGAATAGTGACTGGCTTGGCTGAAGATTTTTCCAGTCGTTTGAGAGTTTGAGTGAGATCAAACTTGTTATTGACAAACCTATTATTTGAACGCGTAGGTTGTTTAGAAAGGATTGCCTTTAGTTTTTCAAGATACTCTTTTATATCCTGAGGGTCTTGAATGGATTCTAGAGCATCAAGCAATAGATTCTGCTCATCATTGTGAATGACATTGATAAGTGGAGATTCAGAACTTTCGCTACTAGAAGAGGAAAGATCATCATCAGCTTGGATTTCGTCAGAAGATGTCTTGGCGATATCGTTTTCTTCTTCTGAGGAGCTATCAGAAGAATTATCAAAAGATTATTGAGTTGATCCTGAACAATAGGATCAAGATTGAGTTCACGAATCTTAGAGGAGACTCAACAAAATCTTGCTAAGTGGCCTTTGCGACCACACTTATAGCAATTTCTAGTTTCTCTAGAAAGATTGATTTTGTTCTGACGAGTAGGATTATGATCAGGAGGCCTACTGGTCTTGGTATTGAGATGGCGAGTCTTGAATCTAGAGACTCTGCGATTGGGTTTATTCAGCTGGTGCTGAGAAGATTTTCTATGGGTAGTCTTTCCCGGGTTTTTGGAACAAGGAAGACCGAATTGTTGGCAGAAATTTCCCAAATCTCTGCGATTTTGAGCCTTTTCTCTGGCTAATTGTTTTTGGATGTTATCGTCTTGACAGATTTTAAGAGCGACCTTTTGAACATAAGCTATGATATTGCCATAACTTAACTGATCATAAGGGATTTCACCGTTAAACTGGGAACAGATCTTTTCCCTAACCTTGTCTCCTAAGGATTTTGGGAGTCCAGCTAGGAAGGTTTCTTTCCAAAAAGATTGGTGACAGTCATCTCTAATGTAGACTCGAGTAAGGAAGGTGTCCCTATACCACCTAAAATTACTTAAGGTCTTACACTTAAGAGTAGACAGGAGATCTCCAGAACGATCTTTGTAGATAGAAGGATCTCCGATGAAATGTTTAACGATGGCCATGATTAAGGTATTAACGGCGTCGGGAATAGACTTCCCTTTGTCAGTAAGGACGTTTCCTTCAGCGTCCGTTTTGACTGCCGTAAAGATTTCATGTTTCTCAGTATCGGAAACGTAATTATCCCACCAGCCTTTGAGTTGGCCAGAAAAGCCAGCGGTCAGGATTTCTACTATAGTCTCATCAGAGTTATCTAAAGCCGTCTGATATGCAATGGAGACCATAGTCATGTGTTGAAGAGTATTAAGGATATTATACTCAGTTTGACCATCTATATTCCATTCATAGATTTGATTGGCGTTGAATGACCGAAGACTTTGATCATTCTTTTCCTCGAGAAGGAGATCAGGAGCAGTGGCTCGATTATAGTAGAGTTTAGAAGGCTGCTTCTAGTTGAGAGCCTTGATAATGATAGGATTGATTTGAGGAATAGACTTACTGCTAGATGCAGCATCCTCAGACTCGGAACCTATGGAAGAAGTTCCTAATTTGTTAATCCTAAGAGATTGGTCTTTTTGGGATACACTCCTAGTGATTGGTCTTAGCTTAACAGATCCTACCTGTGAAGAACTAGGGGTATCAGGGATAACTACAGAGTTATCTCGATTGGATTTTTCTAAGGCTTTAGTCCAATTCTGATGAATAAGCCTAAATTTATTTCTAGTCTCGGTAGTTAGACTAAAAGGTTTAAACAATGGTTTGGAAATGGAAGAGGTCTCATCGTCTTTGGTTCCTGAAGATGAGACTTTTCCTACAAGGTTTTCTCCTAAAACTTGGAGGTATTTGTTGGTGTAATTATTTTGTTCCATAAGGGCTTTAATATCTTGGGCTCCTATGGTTTCATCTGATTTGTACTTAAAGGGCGAAGCTAAATACTTATCCTCTAAGTCTGGAATGAAATAACTGCTAGACGGGGGTAGGTCGGACTTAATGAGTTGACCATTCTTACGGTGCCAGACAGTTAAGGTATTGACAGAGAGATCTTCTGTGATTGTAATTATCCAAGGAGGATAGATTTTGTTCTTATGAAGGTAGACATTTAACCAATCAAAGAAACAGATATGAGTTTGGACTTTGTTAAGAAATTCATAAAAAGAATCGATGATTTTTGACCTATGGTCACCCTTAAACTTGCTAAGAAACCATTTTCTCTGAGAGGTCCAAGTCTCAGAGTAGAATTCCTTTCGAAGGGTTGGTTTGTCTGTGGTGTAACTATTCATAGTTGACCATACTGCATTTCAGATTGAGTAGGATAATGTATTTCTGAAGAAATGTCTTCCTCAGTCCTACTGTAGATATTTCTAGGGATAGAAGATGAGTTATCTAACCCTTGAAGATTGATTTCCGGAGTAATAATTCTGGGAATAGAACTCCGATTTGATTGGGAAGCTATAGAAAAAGATCTTCTGGCACTAGTATAGGCCGATCTAGAAGCTTCGGATCGTGAAGAAAAAGAATTTCTCCGATCAAAAATGATTTCTACCTTACCAGCCTCAGATTATCTAATTTCCTGGAATTCAGGGGTTTGACGAGGAAGGGTTGGTGTAGCTTTTTTGAGTTGCCAAGAGGTTGGTAACTCTATCTCATCCCATTTGATGAGTTTGGGAACAACAACATTTGCCCTAGTCATATCTGTGACAAACAAAGTTGTTTCCCGATCGTTGGTTTTAAGGAGAACTCTTGAGTTACAAGTGTTCATAACCTTATATTGGATTCGATAGAGAAGAGCTGCAGGGATAAAACCTTCTTTCATGTTTAACCCATGCAGATGAATGTTTAGAAACAATGAGTCTAAGATATTTCTATCTAAAAGACTCATCGTTTTGTTTGGAAAACAATTAAAATAAACAGGACCATGTCCTAGACTGGTTTCTACGGTTCCTATGAGGGAATCGTGAAAGTCATTGTGCCTAATGTCGCGAAGGCACATGAGGATTGAGGCGTTTAGACCTTCCCTAACAAGGGGTTTGACAGCTACTTGAACACATCCTATGTGGAGGTATTTGTACTTCCTAGAATGCTCAGCTATCGATTGTTTGGTAAGAAGATAGAATTCCTCACCGGCTTGGGGATCCAAAGGGATATTGTTTTCTGCAGTCCTAATGATGTAGTCAGAACTACGGACATGTTTGGATTCGTTAGGAATATAGAGTTCATCCTGAGGGATTTTAGGGATTTCCCAATTATCGATGACTTGATTGATATCCTCAAAGCAGACTTCTTCTTCGAAGATGTTATTTTTGGGAGGTATTTCCTCAACCGATTGATTTTGCTCAGTGAGCAGATTGGTGGTAGAGGGAGAAGAGGATGAAGAAGATTTAACAGAAAAGCGACGAGAAAGGGAGCGAAGAAAAGAACTCATTGTTATAAATCTTCCAGTATCATTACCTTCACTTGGTTCGATAAGAAACTATTATTCTGGATCTAAATCTAAGTTTAACACAAAATTATCATCCAAAGGTATTCCAGTTTCCAGGTTACAGACAAAACTCTTTTTTTTTTTTTTAATACAAAGAATAAACTTACCGAATTACAAAATTTATAGAACATTATCTCTTTCAGAGTTACTTCATCAATGAAATAACCATCCATGGTAGAGACATCCGGCAAAGGCACATAGGCAACATGGACTTACCGCCTCCCTCGGGCGTTACTGTCAATCCAGCCCCAGGCCAAACTGTTGACACCATGAGCCATTACTCATAGAAGTCATAAAACGAAAGAGATAGATAAAAACAGAAATTTACAACAGAAACAGGAATAAGAACATAAAACGGAAAAGAGCTGGGTTTACAAGGCGGTAATCCGTGCAGTACCAGTTATCTGCGTCACACCCTATGAGTTTTTCAACCCGACAAGACTTACAAAACCGCAGTTTTCGAAAATCAAGGGCAAATACCTAGGTTTTCAGAACGAAGAAGATAAAGAAACAGTCTGCAACTTTAGATCAGAATAGCCTTAAATCATAATTTGAATGATAAATCTAAACTTAGATCCAGAACAATAAACTCCTATATATATACTTATTGTATATAAATGAATAAAAAATATATTGGTAATAATAGAAAAAATAGAATATTAGATTTTATTTCAATAATATTTGTTTTCTAATTTCACATGTATAATAGTGAATATTTTTGTCAAATTCATTTTTATTAAATAATTATTTATTAAGATTATATTTATAATTTTTTTTTACTTAAATAAAACTTTGTCTTCTTAATTTTTTAAAATTTTTAATCTCCTATTTTATAATAGATACATTTTATCCCTATTTGGCTATTTTCAAAATCTGTAATTTTAGTTTATTTATTTTAAAATAGAATAATTTAGTTCTTAAGTTTTGTAAAATATACAATTTTAACTTTTCATCAAATTAAAAGTGTTAGTTGGTATCATGCTATTAAATTTCGATTATATTATATTAATCTCTTAAGTGTCTTTAGACAAAGATCAAATTCATAATAAGAATGTTACAAATCTGATTCTATTTTAATATAAACGAACAAAATTAAGAATTTTTAAAAATATAAAACTAAATGTTCTCTATTTTAAAATTAAGAATTTTAAAAAATAAAAATTCATAATAAGAATGTTACAAATCTGATTCTATTTTAATATAAACGAACAAAATTAAGAATTTTTAAAAATATAAAACTAAATGTTCTCTATTTTAAAATTAAGAATTTTAAAAAATAAAAAGACAAATTGTTTTTAAATAAAAAAATAAATAAATTAGTCCCCTCGATCTACTGTGTTACCTACTAACATTAAAAAATATTTTAAATAATCACTTAATCACAACTTATTCTATATGGTAAATATGTTTGCTTTTATAATAATTATCTTGAAAGCTTTTTGTAAAGATTTTGATCTTCCTAGTACTAGGCAGGACAAACAAACTTCGTTATAAGTTGTCCAAGTTGCCTAGGAATAGTTGCTTTGCACGAGTAAGAAATCGACGTATTTTCACGCGTCACCCTTGTTCCGTATATGAGTTCTTTAGAATTTCTAGCATCGTTTTTCGTGGATTAGCATCTCGTAGTCTTTTGATGGGCATAAATAAATCGTCTTAGCAGCAACTGCCAAACTAATAAAACAAGGGTTAGTTCTGCAGTTGGTCCACAAGCAAGGTAAGTAGGTTTATTATTGGTTAGCTCGAGACCGTAATTTATAATTGAATGATAGTGTAAAACTATTTTATATGGTAAGTGCATTATTATTAAAGTTATATATAATTCTATTTAATGATAATAATAACATCATTAATTTTGTAGGTCCATTATAATTTAAATCAAAAGTAAAATAAAAATAATTGTTAATAAAGGAGAAAAATATTTTTATAATTTTTAACTGTATTTAATTACAATTTTAAATTATTTAATTTTTATATTACTTTGCTATGTGTGTTATATGGATACAAAGTTTGAAAATTTGAAATATAAAGAACAAATTTATTATTCTTAATAAGGAAATCAATTAATTCAAAATGTTAATTGATTAAAATATTTATTTTTAAAACTGGAAAGGAATTGTTTTTTTCTAATCGATTAAATAAGACTTAATGATCCATAGCTTCAAATTTAATTGATTAAACCGAAATAGTAAATTATGTTATATGCCTCAAATTAACAAAATAAACAATTAAAACACAAATTAATCGATGAATCAATTTTGGTCTATACAAAAATGAATTTCAGAATATGTTTTGTGTGTGACTTTTTTTTTTCAAAAGGAGAGTTTTTCAAAAGAGAAAATAGGCGGAAAATGTGAGTGATCTTAGAACTTAGTAATAAAAGTTTTGTTATTTAATAAATATCATTTTGTTTAACATGATGTGATATATAATTGTAGTAATATTATTTATTTTACAAATATTATGAAGTATATTTTAATTTGAATTTACATTTTTTACTTTACATATAATTTTTTATAAGTTAAAATTTTTTCATTAAAACTTTTAACTAAATACAAACACAGGGTGTGTCTGCAAAACTCAAACAAATGACACTAATTATATATCACGATAAAAGAAGTGTTAGAAAAGCTTTATTAGAGATCCTCCTTGTGAAACTCTTTTTGTGAATAATTAAAATTACTAAAAATCGCACATAACATGCGAAACTTAAACAGAAAATTTTCAATAAATTATAATCAATCATATGGAGAATTTTAAAAAAAAAAATCTAAAACTATTCTAATGTATGTTAACAAGTTAAGTTCAAGCTTTATATTAATCACATTTTGTTCCTCAAATATTTTAGGCCTTGATTGGATAAGGTTTAAATCTAAATAAAGGGTAATATATAAAATATTAATTTCATCCTTTAAAAATTTTTGTATTAATTATTTGGTTTCTTTTACCTCGTATCTATCGAGAATTGACAAGAAAGTTGCAACTAAAAGATGATTATTGAGAGATAAATAAAAATTTTGGATTACCTACACACCTTCCAAAAAAAAAAAAATAGTAAATAACAAATTTTTGACATGCCATGACTAATTAATGTTGGGTACATACTCCTACCTACTAGTTATTTTTGTTTCACTTAATCATTTGTAACTTAAATGATAATCTGACATATGTGACTATATACCACCTTAACAATCTAAAATTATTTTCTACTGGATTTAAAAAAAATGAAACAGTTTTTCCCTGTAAAGGTTAAGAAAATCAAGCTATAGAACGTACAAGTATTGACGTATCTAGATTTGTTCTAACTAAACAGTTAAACTTTGTTGATCCAAATAAAGAAATAGATTTTGTGATCTCAAATAAATTATCTTACCTTACTATAGTTAAAATAATCATATTTATTAGTCATGTCAAGTTATTGTTTAAAAGAGTCATATATAAACTACAATAATAGATTTATATTTTAGAATGATTAAATTAATATGAAAATTTATTTAGAAACAAAATTAATATTTCACATTTGGTAAAAGAAAATTAATATTTCACATATTTTATTTTATAAGGACTCTATACATAATCCTAAAATTTATAAAAATATAAAAAATGGTAGAAAATGGACAAAAAAAAAGAAAAAGATCCATTTTCCATAATTTACCTTTAAATAAATTATGACTTGGTTAAAATTTTGGACAAGCAATGACAAAGCAAAACCTTTTCCAAGTTCCAAGTTAAAATTTTGGACAAAACAAACCTTTTCAATATTACTTTTAAACCCTAAACTTTAAACATTTTCCAACTTCACCCTTACTTACCCCTAATTATTCTTATTTAATATAATTCAAAAATGTCAACTAGAGGTATTAGTTAAAAAACTATAATAAAAAATATTTTATTGAACGCACAAAATGTACTCATTTCGAATTCCGTTCTGCGTGTAACTCAAAAAACAAAATCGCCTTATAGTTTCTTAGCTATGCTATATGTAAAATTGATTGTTACATCCATTATCACCAAATCAACTCGTATGAGCAAGCTTAGTGCAGAAAATTGTTTACATGACAATATATAAATCGATTATCAATAGCACTATGTTATTACAAAAAATAGAAAAATGTTAATTCAAGTGATTATCTGTAAATTGTTGAACTTCCTAAGATTCTAACTCAACTTCATATTTTCCATTTTCTTCATCCTTTGATTTAACATGTAAGACATAACTCCACATCCTCTTGTTTGTTTAAAAAATAAAAAATAAATTAGCACGAACTCCCGTAAGAGTAATTTTGTCAATTCAACTGCATATTAATATATTAAAGAGAATTATTTTTTTCACCTATCTTTATTGCAATCACAAAAGGCAACAAGAGAACCTATATGAAAAAAAAAAAAATCTCATTTTTGTAAATGGGTGGCCACAAAATACTTGGTACAACAAACGAAAACTTCAAGCGACTCACCATATAAAAGAAAGTCTCCAACAATAACACTATATTTCCAATCAACCAAGTACAAATGTATAGCAATGAGGAACAAGATGAGAAGACAACACACAAAACTTGTTACTGTGCAAACAAAATATCTCTCGCACGAGACCTCATTTCGTTGATCTAACCGTTGAAATCGAAGAATATGAAGAGACAAACGTGCTGTCAAAATTTCAACCCAATCCAATGATGAACAAATGCGCAATAAGAAATTTACAGAGACTACCTAATGCAAAATAGAATGACTCTTCATACTCAGACGTGTCGCAAAAGTTGACCTGAATCACCAACTCAATATACCATCTTAGCAATACAAATGCAAAGGTAGAATAGGGGAAAAGAAGAGACAATAAAGAAAGAAAGTGTTAGATCGGACACTTAGAAGATAATATCTTAGTCCACCTCCATATTTTCTCTTTGGACCCCATTTTACACCCTTTGAAATCTGAATTAGTCAAAATTCAGAGCAAAAATGCACTTCCAAATGGGGTGCAGAAGAAATTCCGAGAGTGCAAAAAAAAGTTATAAATGTACTGTATCTAAAGGCAGAGATTCCAAATCTTTATATACGACTGGACCAAAAAATTAAGTGCATTTTTTAGATTCTAATTAGAAGAGTTCAAAAGTATTAAGCGACTAATTTTCATTTTAATTGTGTTGAAATTTAAGAATATCAGTATCAGGCATTTGTCCTTATTTCAGTTAAGAATCTTAGTCATTGTTCCAACTTATCCAAACATGATCAATATATATGTATTTTGTCATTGACAATGTTATGCTTTACTTTTTGAAAAAAAAAATTCTTCCTCGGGTATAATTGATAATTTATTATTTGATGTTTTAAAATATAGGAGACAAAGAAAACGTTCAAGTGAAATAGCCTGATATAAGCATAATCAAGATAATATGAATTACCTAAAATAGCCTAACCAACTACAGAACTCCAATCTGCTTTCAACTCCTGATGCAGAAGTAGAAATTATTTGGAGAAACTAAATTGGCAAACAAGGCTTTAAATAAACTTAATCAGCTATCCTGGATAGGAACTAATGGCATTTGACCTCCGTATATATCTGGGAGTTGACTCTCATCTATCTCTTCTAGCAATGTTGATTTCAGCTTTTTGTTCTCCACGAATACTATCTGCACAAAAGTGCAACTTTTAAAATATGCTCCTAGAACATCATCTCATAAAAATGTAAAATTATGCATTATAAATTTGAAGTGTACCTTTTTCTTGGTATTGTCATCAATGAAAGGGTAAATCATTTTCCAAATTTTCATAAACATATTAGGTGCATGTACAATAAACATCTTCCCCAATCTTTCAGGGTAACAATCCTACAATCAGAAAAAGGGGTCATGAGATGAGGTTTCTGGATATTTCATGTTTCCAATCAAACATACACAGAAAACTTATGCACAAGATCTATGGAGAGAAAAGGTTAATGAATGGAGGAAGACCTCTACCTGCAAAATGGTTAGAGCATTAATGTATCCACGAAAATCACTGTTTGCATATCCCCATCCTTTAATGTCTGCAATGGCTAGAAACTTTTCTTGCCCCGGTGGCATCCTGACATTTTAAATGGGTATATTAACAAACTTTACAATCTTCTAATTATATTCACAGTTGTAAGTGAAGGTTATACTTATGTATATTTCAACTTCTGGACGAAAATATCATTTTCACGTCTGTGGTGGAAAATGCAGCTGCACATATATCTCAGACTCATTGGAAGTGATTTATTTTTTTAAAAATATAATGTAAGTCCCTTATACGAGTTTTAGGTTTTAATTTGGTTATCTAGGTTTAAAAAGTTTCACTTTAATCCTTTAAAATGTTTTTTGGCAAGTTGATAATTTTTTTCGAAAATAATTTAGTGAAGTAATGCATCATAAACTGTGAGAGACACCTACTCAGGAATCCGAATTCCATGCAGTCAGTTCATGATCGTAGAAACATGTAGTCAGTTCATGACTGTAGAAATATGTAATGAGAATCTAACCGCTAAAACTTTTAATATTTTATATTTTTCTATATTATAAAATTTATTATTGTGTTGATGTTTTGTGCAGTCACTTGCAGCGATTCCATTTCCCCTAATGAGCCAAATTAACAGTATAAAAAGCTGTCACAACTCACAAGGACCATTTTGATCTAACAGAAACACTTTAAGGAGACTAGAATGAAACGTTTTACACTTAAAGACCAAACGAAAACAAAAAACTTAGGTAAAAGACAAAATTTATATTTTATCTTTTATTTTTACTTTTAGAAAACAGAGATTTAGACATTGAAATGCAGAATCAAATAGATCTTTATTCTTTGAAAGTGACATCACTGGTAATTGGAAAATTCGGGTCTTTACAAAAACGCAAAATTTATTTTTTCGTAATGTCAATTCTAAAATTGACCAGAAACGCGAATTGCACGGACTAAATTTGTGTTTAACTCCACATTTTGGTGCTTAAAGAGTGAGTGTGAATTAACACAGGAGAAAGAATTTACCTTGAACAAAGCTTCTCAAGAGCAAAGACTACATAACCTGCATAGAAAAAAAGTACTTGTTTGTGATTCGAAACTAGAATTGCAATAGGATCTGAGGTGAGAAAGAAACATACGTTTGAAGCCATCGGAACCATTTTTGCATTGAAAATGTTTTGCAGCAAAGGCAACAGTTATAGGTCGACCTTTCTTGTCAACCCCTTGCGCATACACCTTGTCCTGTGCAATATCTTGGGCAATCTCAGAGGGTGAGATGTAACCATTTGGAACAAAGGAACGTTTCCACTTCAAGTACTTAAGGAACATTGCCGAAGCCTTCTCCACATCCAAATTACGAGCTCGCAAGAATCTTCTAATCATCAAATCATCCACTTCCTGCCACCCACCAATCAATTTCGCATTTTGATAAGCTCAACAGTTTTAGTTCATAAAAAAGGTCAATTTTTGTTATTTGGGTATTCCATTGTGCTAGTCCCCAGAATAGAAATTCAGTGAGGACAATAGTCATGTTGATATAAGCTTTGACACCAAAACGCAGCATTACTTTGAGAAAGGCGTGAGAGTTAGTTGTAAGAAAAAGGTAAGAAGGTGGAGAGCTAGGTACCTTGGAAGTGGGATCTCGGGATTCAACCAAGGCTCTCATGAGACGAATTTTGGAGAGTTCGGCATCGGTGCTGTCTTTGAATGCGACATCGGTGCTGTCTTGGGGCATTGTTGCTTCTTGTTCGGAATTGGAATCCATAGTTTTGAATCGGTGCCTCAACAACAGCACCGGTCTTTCCTCTTTAGTCTTCCTTAGTGACAGCAATGCCTGATTTCTGACTGATAACAAACGGTGGTTTTGTTTTTTCCATGTTGAAGTAAATGCTGATAACATTTATAGTGACTTTCGTGGTTCCTATTGACTGAAGCTGTTTCATTGTCCAACTACACAGTACCTATTTCATTTCATTTGGTTGATATTTAATTTATAAGTTTAACGGGTATATATTTTTAGTGTCAAATATTTTTATATTGATATTTAATTATAATTTTTGTATGTAATTTTTAAAATATTAATTAGTAAAATTAATAAATTTATTATGAATAAAAAAAGTTGTAATTGTTGTTATAGTATACTAATTAAACCAATTCAACTCTTAATTTATTAATTAATTCTCAAATTTAATTTGAATGTAAAATTAAAATAAGGATGGAGCTAAATAAGAAGAGACTAATCTATCTTTAAAATACCTGTATATGAAAATGACTGGTCAAACAAAATATCGATTTTAAAATAAAAAAAATCAACGATAAATTAATAAAATCACTGAAAACTAGTGGTTGGGTAAATTAGTTCTTTATTTTTCTAAAAAAATTTTAGATTTACTAAATTCACTTCTTTTTTTTTAAGTTAACTCCTTTTTAATTTCAGAAAATTAATAAAAATAGAGGTTAACTTAATAATATTAAGATATAATTTAGTAAAAATATTTTTTTTCTTTTATAATTAACTTCTTATACTTTATCTTTTATAATCTTAATTTTTATAATACATTAATAATAAAAAATATTATTTTAGTATGACTGCTTTAACTATTGATTCAATAACGGTTAAATCAATGAACGGTAAATAAGTATTTTTTCCACTTCAATAACAGGCGTAGTTTTAAAAACATAGAGACTAATAATGAATGGATATTAAATTTTATAAAATTATAATTAACTATGCTGGATAAAAATATATATTAATGCTATATAATTTTAATTAATATTTTATTTTTTATATATAAAAAATTTCTAAAAATTAAACATAAAATAATTTTAAATTTTTTTATTATTTTATAATTTAATATTATTGAAAATTAAAAATAAAATATTAAGATTTTTTTTTTGTTAAGGGATTCTTTTTCTTATAAAATAAAATGTTAACCACCGTCCACCGCTTTAAGATATTCTTATTACATGTTAAGGAATTGTTTTATGTTAAGGAGTTTTTTTTAATAAAAACTGTAACAACACGTTCTTTTGTGATTTTTAATTGTAATTTCCACGAACATATTAACAATAATTAAGCTTTTAATTTTAAGTGAGAAATGAGAATTGACCATAATTGGACAAATGACTTTTCAAAACTAGGTAGATATTGGTCATTTCATTCGTTTGGACAATATTGGTCATTTCACTCATTTGGACAAGGAAGATAGGCTATAGATTATTTGTCACGGGAATGGTTTCATTACGTTGATTTTACATTTGTTAAGTTTTACTGATAATTACTTAACTATATTTATATTCTATTTATTAAAAGGTTATAATTTCCTTGATTTACATAATATTAATACATTATTTTCAATAAAATGATATGTAATATCTTTAAAAGGAAATATTATGTACATCAATTTATTGAGAATTGGTTTAATGAAAGTAGTTTCCATATTAAATTTTTAATATATAGTTGTATTAAATTAGTATAGTATTAAGTATACATTGTATGATAGCAATATAAATAGATAGAGTTAATTAACAATTTAATACACATTAATAAAAAGTAAAATTAATTTGACTACTATTTTCCATAAGGTTTATGGATTTTGTGCAAACAATATTCATAAAAATATATATCACCTCTGTGGCCATAGTTTGAAATTTGATTGATTTAGTTTTATTTTTTAGTTTTTGAAAATTGTTTTTGAAATAGTTTTTAAAAATTATTTTTTAGAGAAGAGAAAAAGAAAAAATTGTTTGATAAAAGTTATTTGAAAACTGTTTTAAAAATATAAAAATAAAAAAAATTGTTCATATTATGAAAATATTATTAATGAAAAGTAAAAAATAACATATTTTCATTATATTTTGAGTTTTCAAAACAAAAATAGAAAACTAAAAAACAAAATTACTTATAGTTATTCCTGTTTTTTAGTTTTTAAAAATTAAAAGACTAAAATTGTTTTTGAAAGCTGTTTTAGAAAAACAGAAACCAAATGAATTTTTTAGTTTTTAAATACTAAAATACTGAAAATAATTTTATAAAATGGTTACCAAACAAACTTGTGTATTCTTGGTTAAAGAATACTTTTAAAATAAATAAAAAATTTATTGGTTTAATTACATGTACCTTAATTTAAGTTAATTCTCTTTTAGAATAATATTGTTCCAATTGATTAAGGTATCCAATGGTAAATAAATAAAGAATTAAAAATTATTTTATTTACCATAATAAGGAAAATAAATAAATTTATTTTTTAATTAATATATTTAGTAAAACTTATTTTAATATATTTATCATGTATCTATAAAAATCAATTATATAAATATTAATCAGTACAATTAATTTATATTAAACTATTAAAGACAGAGTAAAAAAAATTATAATAAATATATTTAAATAAAATACTATAATAGATATTTATTATTATTGCAACTTGCAATTTGAACTTACAATAGATATTATAATAGTTACCTCATTGATGACAACTTAGAAATTGATAAGCAAATATTGCATATCTCGTGCAATCATACTTAAATCTAATAAAAATTTATACTAGAACAATATTTAAATATAATTAGGACCTTTATATTAAAGTTTTTTATGTCAACATTTCTGTTGACTAATATTTATATTATAATCTTAACTTTATGAATGAGAGTACTTTTTGACCTAATAAGCTAGGAAATACTCATTATATATAATTTCTTATTAAAGACAACAAATATTCCTCTGAATCTATATTTCATAAATTTATACACAAATTAAGGAATTATGAAAAAATATACAAAATATAAAAATAATAAAATTAAAGAAAGATAATAAATAAAAATAAATAAGATATAAAATGAAAAATAAAAAACATAAAAATAAGAAATATTAAATTAAGAAAAATAAAACTGAAAAGATAAAAAATAAAAAGTACATATGTGAAAATATATTAAGGGGCAAAATAGTAAGTTCAAAGACCTAAAGAAAAAACATTAAAATAAAAATAAAAAAATGAAAAAAAACAAAAAGTGGAAAAGGGACACATAAAAAATAAAAAGGGACAAAATAATAACTGCCTAAAATTTTATATAGGTATATTATATTATATTATATTATATTATATTATATTATATTATATTATATTATATTATATTATATTATATTATATTATATTATATTATATTATATTATATTATATTATATTATATTATATTATATTATATTATATTATATTATATTATATTATATTATATTATATTATATTATATTATATTATATTATATTATATTATATTATATTATATTATATTATATTATATTATATTATATTATATTATATTATATTATATTATATTATATTATATTATATTATATATTCAATTTTAATTATTTTACTCTTGAAATCGAATGAGATGGAAGTCAAGTAGTACCCAAAAAATATTAAAGCAACATATGCATAAGAAAAGACAAATGTAAATGTCAATTCAAATCGTAAGTGTAATGAATTTTAATCCTTATATATTATTCAGTAAGACAATATAATCATTCCTGTAAAAAAAACATTAAGCGCCTCATTAATTATATTTAATAAAAACAGAAAATTTCAATATATATAATATATATTGTTGATATATGTATATATATATATATATATATATATATATATATATATATATATATATATGTATGTATGTGTGTGTGTGTTTCCTGTACACACCCGAAGTTTCATATCGCTTAGGAATCTAGTTCAAAGGTCGTTTATAAACATCATTCTCCCTTAACTTCTAAGACAAAATCGTGACAGAACCACAACATCCAAAGTGGATAATACTTCAAGTTTATGTGCTACCCAAGGGATAGGTCGGCCTTAATGACCTTAGAGAAGGTTGCCCTGATGACTTCCAACGAACAATTCACCCATATGACTTCCTCTGAGACAATTTCTCCTTAATGAACCTCTACAGAACAACCTTGCCAAAGCTGGAGTGTAGCCTATCCAAGATGACCTCATGTACTTACCAACTTTGTAATCCCCAACTCCATCAACCTCACCCAAAGCAACTCGAGACCCTAACGATGTCTCGAGACTAGTACATTGGCGTCATCTGTAAGGAGTGTGTCACGCTCTCACGCCCTTCATCCATGATGAGGGGTTTGTTCCAGTACACACCCAAAGTCTCACATTGTTTGAAAATCGAGGTCAAGGATCGTTTATAAACACCCACTAAGGTGCCTTTTCAGGACAAAATCATGACAGAGCCACAACCTCCAAAGTGGACAATACTTTAGGCTTATGTGCCTACCCAAGGGATAGGTCAGCCCTAGCGACCTCAACGGAGGTTGACCCTAATGACTTCCAATGAACAACAGATGAGTAATGGTCTAACAATCACTCTAGAGAATTCATTGCAGTTGTCATAAACCAACAATTACAATACAATTAAGACAGTCATTAATGAGCAATAAAGGCTACATTGAAGTCACATTGAGGATGTCACAATAAAAGAAGAAAGAAAGAATTTGTAGATAAAAAACATTTCTAATATTATCAAATAAAGTTGTTAAAATGTCACATACAACACCAGTTAACCGACTTACCTCGTTTTGTATTAAGATCAAATTTTTTGTCTGGTGCATTCCAAGTTAGTAGTTATATGAATTTGTCTACCGATCCACCAAAGTTTTCAAAAAAAAATATTTTTTAAATTAACTCTTTATAAAAAGTTTAACAAAACTACTCTTTATTTATATTTGGTAATGTAATATAATAATAAAAAATAAAAAAAAATATTATGTAGCAAAATTTTGGTATTACAATAACATTAAAATATCTTATCAATATAAATTATACCTATTTTAAAATTTAGCAAAACTATAAACATTAAAGTCTACCTAAACACAATCATATCATAATATTCTAAAATAAAAGTATTATATAAGACATTAAATAAACAACAACGAAGTTTAGAAAACATTAATGGAGTGATATGTACTTGAACTTACTTAGAAACTTAAACGGGTTAATAAGATTAAAATCAAAAGGTCATAATGACAATGTACTGATTGCAATATAGATAATAAAGTAAGTTAGAATGGAAAGAAAGTCAACAACGACAAAGTCATTTAAATAACATTTAGCACTCAGTAGATTTTTTGGAAAAACTTTTACGAGAAAGCAATAGTTCAAATAAATGTCTTAGCCGCTACAAGTTTCTTTGCTTATACAAAGAGAATTTTAGTATGAAGAGAAAGTTGACAATTGACAAATCAATAAGCAAATCAATATAAAAAGTGCATATACAATGAATCATGTTGTAAACATACTCAAGCATATAAAGCCTTGAAAAATAACTAAGTATTATATAAGTAACTTCTAAAGTCAACTTACTGGTGAGCATAAATTATACATTCTTTATGTAGTGAAGTTATTTATTCTAAGTGAATTGCATATCCTCTTTGTGATAGTAACATTATATTAAACTCAAACCTTTCATCTTGTATCTAAGTTAGGAGTGACTTATTCTTCAAAGGATATTTAGTGATAGCCAATAGTGAGGCTGTGTACTCATTCTTAAACTCATGGGAGTTTAAGTGTAAAACTAAGAGTGTTATGTATTTGTTGTTAGTCAATAGTGACATATAAAATACTTGTATTCACTTGAAGAGAACTAAACATAATTTAATTTGAGTGACCTAGTATAAAATACTCATGTGCACTTTCTATTATAGCAATTATATTTACCACTTGGTTTTCATTAAAACATTTTATAAAAGAGAGTATTTATGAATTATTTTAAAACTGTAAATAGTCTGTTAGGGACCATCTACTTACTTGAGAAATCTCCATAATCATAAGCTTCTTAAGAAACTTATTTAAAAAGAATTGCAAATTTTTTTTGTTAGCTCTATTTAGAGATGAGCATTTGAGTTCAAGCTTGTTGATTACCTGCAAAATGCACAACTCGCATAGTACGTGAGTCCTAAAATTTTAGACTCATTTAGATATGCAAATTTTTTTAGCTCGACCGCAAGACTTGCGGATTTAGCGGGTTAACTTATGAGCCTCCACGTAATTAATTTTTAATAAAAATATATTATATTATTTACAAAAATGGGGTATCATAAGCAAAAAAAAAAAAATCCAACACTTTTGTGATAGACATTTAAACATTTAAAATTGAGATTTTATATTTGAGCACGTTTATATTTTATTTGTGTGAATTTTAAATTTAAACTATTTTATTTTATATTTTAGAATTGAGATTATATTTAATTATTTGTGATGATATTTAATATTTAATTATTAAGTAATAAGTACTCTAACTTGACTTAATTATTGCCTTCTAACCCATTATGGAGTAACTTTAGATATATATTCAATTTTTATAATAATTAAAAATGAGACTGATTATTTTTTATAATAATTGCCTTATAATCTAATTTTACCAAGTTTACTCTGAGTTAACTTGCTAAAGGCTTGTAAATTCATAAATCCGTACAATTTTACAAGTTAACTTTGCAATTTTAATAAATATGGTGCGATGCAATTTAGATTAATTATAAAATTTGAACAAAACCAATCTTTTGCAATTTGATTTGATTTGATTTTATAATTTAAAAATTATATTATTAAGTATTAAAAATACATTGAAAAAATTTATTTCCAAAATTGTGTAAAAATTTTCTTGCTCCGAACAAATTTATATAAAAATAACAATAATTAAAGTTAAAGTATAAACAATAAACTCATTTAATATTTGTTGTCAAATTGTATCTTATAAAATTAAATCAAATAATTTTACTAAAACATTAATTCACAAACTAATACATATTAATTAAAAATTCTAATTAAAGATTTAGTCCAAATAATAAAAACTAAGAAAGTAATGAATAATTGTATATATCTTCTTATAACTTCGTTAAAATAACTAAGTGTGAGCAATTTGATGTAGTTTCAACATGTCAAACTATGTAGCTTGAAATGATGAAAAACAAATCACCTATAATTAAGTTGGTATTTTGTGGTTTTTCATTTTTTTGTTTGATTTTTTGTTTTTTCATTTCAGGTTTTAATTTAGTTTGACTCAGTTTTGAACGCTCGTACATCCAACCTTTTAAATATATTATCTTATATTTTAATAGTTTTTTATATGCAAATTATAACAATAATAATTTTAATATTTTAAAAATATTATTTTATTACATATATAAATTTTAAACAAAGGAAATAAAATATAAATATATGATAACCTTCAATTATCTTTACATAAATATATAATGATGCCAACAAACATCAATAAAAATATTTTTTTAATAACATTTTTTATTTTAGTTTTCATGTATTTTATTGTTAATAATAAAATTTTTATTTACATTCATAATATTTGTTTAAGGCGAGTTTAAACTTTAAACTCTTACTCTTTTCAGTTCAAAAAATTAAGAAAGCATTGGAATTTTGGAAAGGGAAATTTACTTGAACTAAATAGGATCATTACTGGTGATAAACTTTCTTTTTCCTATAGGACTATTTCATTACTTTCTGGTTTCATTTGAGAAGAAAATTTTTCTAAAAAATAAAATAAGTGTACATATTTAGTTTTAAAATAATATTAATTTTTTTTTACTAATACTCTTAATAAATATTACTTTAAATTTTCAATATAATATAAATAATAAGGTTAGTTTGGTAAGTTATCATTTTCTTTCATCTATTTATTATTTTTCTTGATCTATCTAAACTAATTTAGGATAACATTTATTTTTATTTTGGACTAAGAGAATATCAATTTTTTTTAAACGCTAACCAATTTAAGGAAAAAATATTTTATTAATGATTACACTTATTTTCACATAAAGTAGTCCATCTATTGTACTATCTAAAAAAAAGATATATTTATTGGTTATTTTTTATTTTTATTGGTTGAATTTGAAATGCAAATGCAAATATCTCTTAAATCATTTAATGTCACAGATATTAGGTTTATTTATTGTACTATCTAATAAATATATTTGTGGTTGATTTTTTATTTTTATTGGTTGAAATTGAAATTTAAATATCCTTAAATCGTTTAATGTCACCGATATTAGGAGCATTTATTGTGCTATCTAAAAAAAGATATATTTATGGGTTTTTTTTTTAATTTTTATTAGCTGAATTTGAATGCAAATATCTCTTAAATCATTTAATATCACAGATACTATTGGAATAAAATTAAAATTTATAAAAAATTAACAAATCTAACAACTTTTATTGGAACACATGTAGTATATAAGTAGGATAACACTCATCTCTTGAGTCCTTGTAGAATTAAATTAAGTCAATTTCAAAATATAAAATAGTATGAAAGACTATTTTAAGGATTAATATAAAAAAAAGTTAACAATACATTATTTAGTATATTTTTTTTAACACATTTTTCACCCTTAGTTGAGATTTATTTATAAATATAAATTTTATAGCGTCTCATATATCATTTAATGTTTTTCTCATAATTTTGTAGTTATTAGTAAATTCTAGTAAAATATATGTTAAAATGAATATGTTGCTAATTCTCCTTAAAATATTGGCCCGCCGATTATTAGTGACTATCAAACAACTGTGAGATGTCTGCTCTCTCAAATTTCATCTTTAAAAATTTCAAATTTCAGCATGAAGGGTGTGTTTTGAAGAACCTAAATTTTTTTAAGAAAAAATAATTTTGTGATTGAAGAACCCACCTTTTTTTTTAAGGAAAAAGTAACTTTGTGATTGAATAATCCACCTTTTTTTTTAAAAGGAAAAAGTAACTCTGTGATTGAAGAAGCCACATTGCTACTGATGTTTAAACTAAATCAACATAAACTAAAAACCGAAAATCAATTTAAAAAACTAAAAATCAATAAAAAATCTAAATTGTTTGATTTAGTATGGTTTATTAAAATTTCAAATTGTTGGATTTACGATTTAAGATTTGAAAATAAACTAAATCAATCTACAGTATATATAATTTCTATATTTTTTTCTCCCGAATAATATTAGTTTAGAAAACATGACATGATTCATATTATAATTTCTACTAGTTAAATATTTGATGAAATTTTATTTTTTAAGTAGTTTTGGAATGAGATTGATTCTTATTAAATTACAAATAGATATTTAAATAATTCTAAAAATAAAATAAACTATTTAAGTATTCTTAAAAATATTAGAAATCATACTACATAATCCTTAATAACATATTTTTAAAACCAAAAACTGAATCAAACCAAATTATTAAAGATTGGTTTTGTTTAATTCAAAATTTATAATATTTTTAAATCAAACCAGATTACACTTAATTTTCTTGATTGGTGGGATGATTTTTATGATAAAAAATGAATCAAAGTGCACCATGAACATCCCCTACACATCACCATAGCGATATAAACTAAATAGAGTTTTTTTTTTTTTTAAAAAAAAAGTGGATACAATCTTTTAATATTTTAACTATATGCCATAATTAAATTAAGTAAGAAATCAAATTTTAACCATACTAAATGGTAAAATATGAAACAATCTGCTTACAATAATTTTGTGTTATTTGATTCAGACACTCCATAGTGTTTCAATACAAATATTAAATATTCATTTAATATATTTTTAAAAGTCTTCGTAAATTTGACAATTAATATACTAAAATTTTACTATGGTAATCATAATAATAAATTAAATGTAACTATATTAAATATTTAAAATAAAAATTTATCATTTATAATAGACTAAATTGTTATTTTTAGTCTATTATATTTTAATATTTTTTCATTTTAGTACATTAAATTTTAAAAATTTTATTATATTACTTTATGTTTTCAAAAAATTTATTTTAATTCATTCTTTATATTTTGTTAATTTTCAATAAATTTAAAATTTTTAAATAGTTTAATTAAAATATTAATGACTAAAGACTATTGTTATATTTATTTTAATCTAATTAATTTTGTGGAATCACATTCACCATAATCATGACACAATTTGTCTTTAACATTACTATCATTGCAGTTACATGTAATAATTGTCTCTCTAGCATGGAACATGTGCATAGGTTAGCTCTCACATGGATCAAGTGGAAAGAGACATACTTGCATTGCATAAATCATTTTATAAAGTACTAAAATAAAACTTTCAAAAACATAAGGGACTAAAATAAAATTTTTAAAACTTAATGTACAAAACAAAAAATATTAAAATATAGTAGACCAAAATTAACACTTAACCTTCATAATAATCTTACTCTTATTAACTCTAACCTATTGAGAAAGATAATATGTTGGGTAAAAGAAATATTAATAAACAAAACATTTTTTTAACAAATGCTTTGTTTATTAACAAGACATTTTTCAAATATTCAATAAAATTAATATAATTATTAAATTAATAAAATCTTAATTATATGACTAAAAGGAATAGTTTTCAAGATCGAATGTCCAGTTAGAGTTAGAATCAGTTTGGTGACCGATTCGATGACCGATTCAATTAACATACATAATTGAAGAGTTTAAAAAATGATAGGAACTAGTCAAACTAAAAAAGAATTGGTCTTGGAAACCATTCTATACAACTTTCCAATTTAAGAAAATATTTATTGTTTTTTAATTTTATTTTAAATATAAAAGTTTAAAAAATTAAACAAAATATAAATGCATATTTATAAGGGTTACAAATACTCAAATAGGTGTGTCTACACACACACATATATATATATATATATATATATATATATATATATATATATATATATATATATATATATATGAGATAAATTTAGTGAGAAAGTCAAATTTATATGAGCGTGAAAGAAACAAATCTAAGTTATTGAGAGAGAAAGAAGAATATAAAAAAAAGGAGGAGAAAAAAAAAAGAGTGCATATAATAAAGGCTAGAAGAGAGAGAATGAGTGAATGTGTACGATTTGATCTTAACTATTAATTTTTTTTTAATGGCTCAGATTTGTTTATCTTACTTTCATATAAGATATCTTACTTTCATATGATATATCTTATATATATATATGGAACGTATCACATGAGAATGATGTTGATATGTAAAAATTAAGAGAACATTTTATATCCATCCAAATTTAAATAAAGGGTTGAGATTAAAAGAACTCAATTAAAAATATCATATGTCTCTTTTACTGTATCACCATCACTACCTCATTTACTATATCCCCACCACCACCACTATCACCGCCATTGCCACTCCTACCATTGTCGTTGCCACCACCACGTCGGTGGGGGTGGTGGTGGTATAATGAAAAAGGTAGTGTTGGTGATGGTGACGCTGATATAATAAAGAAGACACGTGATGTCTTTAATTGAGTTGTTTTAATATCAATCATTTATTAAGATCTGCATGAATACAAAATATTCTCATAATTTTTACATAACATGTGATACATTATGGAACGTATCACATGAGAACGATGTTCTTATGTAAGAATTATGAGAATAGTTTGTATCCTCTAGATTCAATAAAGTGTTGAGAGTAAAACAACTCAATTAAAGATATCATGTGTCTCTTTTACTGTATCACCACCATTACTTCCTTTACTATATCCCTACTATTACTAGTGCCATCACATTGTCGTCACTACCACCATCATCATTCTCACCACTATCACCTCCATCACCACCAATGCCACCATTGCTACTCCCATCACTGTCACTGCCACCACCACGACGGTAAGGGTGACATTGCTGGTAGTAGTGGTACAATAAAAGAGGTAGTGGTGGTGGCAGTGCTGAGACAATAAAGGAGGCATATGATATCTTTAATTGAGTTGTGTGCGTGTATGATTTGATCTAGTGAGAAAAAAAAAGTTATAGGAGAGTGGAGAAGCAAATTTCAGCCATTAAGAAATGAGGGAAAATAATATCCGAAAAATCTCAGTCATTGATAGAGGAGAGAGAAAAAAGAATGACAAATAATAAATGTTAGAAGAGAAAGAATGAATGGATACGCACGATTTGATCTCAACCATTTATTTTTATTTCAATAGTTGAGATTTGCTTATCTCACTCTCATATAAGATATCTTATTCTTATATGATATGTCTTACATATCTAGTGAAAAAAATGTTTATTATGAGAGATGAAAGAATAGATAATAAACGTAAGATAAAAAATAATGACTCAAATTAAAATAACTCACTTAAAGATGTATTTAAGATGAATATTTCTAACATATGCACTTAATGCATAAGATTAAAGCTATTAAATACCTCTTTTAATCAACCAACCTATCTTGAAAAATATAAATATTTAAGTGAGGTTTCCATTACAATTAATTCTAATTTTAATTTGGTGTGTTCTCCCGTGATAACACTTCATTATAACACTCATCATCAATTCCTAGTTTCCTATTGTTTCTTTTTTCTTTATTTTTCCTACCCATATCCCACCTTCACCATAATGGTAGTGACAACACTAGTAATGGTGGTTGTGAGGTTGGTGGTGGGGTAAAAGAAAAAAAATAGTAGAAAACCGAGAATAGATAATGAGTGCTATAATTAAGAATTATGTGTCATAATAAAAGAACATACCAAATTAAAATCGACTTTGATTGTAATTGAACATCATTTAAATATTTTTACATTTTTTGAGATGTTGGCTTATTAAAGGAGGTATTTAAGAGTTGTAATCTTATGCACCTAGTGCATAGATTAGCCAAACCCAATTACAATAACCAACTTGTCTTAATTGCATGGGATATCCTTCTTCTGTTTTCATCCTAAGAAAACCCATAAATTTGAGTAATAAACCTTCATTATTTGATAATGTCCATCCTCAACTCCTCACCACCATTCCATGATTGTTGGCATCACTTTGTTTTTTGATAGGCAAATATCACTCTCTTTTTAACTTATATATAAGTAAAAATACCTAAATTCACTCATATTAAGAAAGTTAATTATTATCATTTAATTTTACTAATCTCAAGTATAAAATAAGGATATTTCTAAAACACTATTAATTGAAACTTGATATTATGAATAAAAATGATTCATAATTATAATTAAATTAAGGATGTTTTAGGAATAATAACATTAAACAAGGAAAACATAGTTCAATTTGCTTACATTTTGAGTCCAAAACAAAACCTAGTTTTTTGGCTTATAAGTGAGTCCAGAGGGAGTAATTGTTAGTGTATTAGTTTTGTTAATGGACAGATTCAAACTCACGACTTCTGTTTCTCCTTTCTCTAAACTTTACCACTAAACTAATCTTATAGTCCCTATCAAGGTTTTCAAAACTAGACTGATCATTGAATTGATGCAGACATGAGTTTAGGATTCAAAGGTTCAACTGAGGTTGAACCAGATTCAATAAAATATTATTTTTTATATTTATTTTTACTAATATAGTAATATAGTAAGCAAAAAATAAGGTATATATAATTTATAATATACAAATATAATATATCTTGTTAATTTTAAATATGGTTGTCTTTATAATATTACAAAGAGGTAAAGTTCTACCGTGCCTAAAATAAATTTTTGAAAAATATTTATATTTTAAATTGTAATCAATATTTTGTAATTTTCAAAATTCTTTTAAATATTTTTTATTTCGCAATCCCTTATAATATACCTAAAATTTTAAAAATCACAAATTTTTAATTTTTATGAATTTTTATATATTTTTTCCTTTTAAAAAATAAAATGGACAAACACTTAAACCAGTCAATTTTAACTAGTTTACTTGGTTTTTGACCCGTTTAATCGATTTCTAGCATGTTCCGTCTTTTATAAACAAGGAATTGGACATTAGTTTGATTTCTTGTTTAACCGATTGAACCGTTGAGTATAATCCGATTTTCAATCACTTGCAAAGAATAGCCAAAACCCATGCTTTTCACTTGGGTGCTTATGCTTTAGTGTAACTGGGAACTCATTCCTTCTCCCATCCAAAATCAACCATAAAACTGGACAATGTTGAATAGATATAAAATCAATTAAATCAGCCTCAAATGAATGGAAGTGGTGGAAATTAATTTGACTGATTCACAATTTTTGTTTGGAAAAAAAAGGTCCAAATTTTATATTTTTTATTTTCCTAAATTCACCACTTTTATTAAGTTTTCACTTCACTCATTTCAATAAGTCTGCTGTGATAAAATATCAAAATTTAACAAAGAATATAATAAAATTTAATTAGTATATATTAACAATTTAGATAATTTTTAATGTTGTAGTTGATAAAATAAAAAAATTTATCATAAATAAAAAAATTATAATTGAATATAATGTGAATTTATTTTTTCTAACAATATATATTTTTTTAATAGTTTTATTGTTTTCACGTTTCAGGTTACTTTAACCCTTATTATCAACCATCAAATTTTCTAAATACAGTATCTAAGATGGTGAGTGAAGTTCCCTTACAACGTTAAAAGCACTCAGATTTTCTGCACTGTTATAATTAAACTATTATTTTTTAAAAAAATTTATTTTATAATAATTTATTATTTAATTAAATTTAATAAAAGGTCAGATTCTTTACTGTGATAATTTTACTCTAGAGAATTCAGTCCTGTAATATCATAGATTTTTATTTTTATTTTTATTTTTCACTTATTGTTTTTCTAAGGAAATGGACATCAAAATAATCGTAATAATTAAAGAGACAAACAGGTGTATTCATATTAAATTATTTTTAAATACTACAATTTGATTGATAGCAAAAAAATGTTGATATTATTATTTAAATGTATGTAACAATTAAAATATGATTAAAAATATAATTATTTATTTATAATTGAGTTAAATGTACTTAAAAATATATATTTGAATTGGTTTTAGTAGCTCAAATTAGTTTATTGGTTTTCATCTCGCAATATTAAAAAAACATGAAGTTAGTATCTTAAAATTTTAAAAATAGATAAAATTGATTCATCATAATTTCATTAACATTTTTCTTACGGATGACTTATCGTGTCATCTAAATTTTGACTAAATACTAAATAGTTTTCTTTAATTTTTTTTTATTAAATCGTGTTTTAAATATTTATTTGTTTAATTTTTTTATTAAATAGTGTTTTGAATATTTTATTTGTTAACGACAATTACTCATGTTAAGCAAATTAATAAATTATTAACAAACATAATTTACCAAAAATTTTGGTAGGACTGGCGTGACATATTCTTATAGATTAATCTAACAAAATAGTACAAATACTATATTTTATGTCCTCAAATGTTATAAAGAATGGATTTTAACTATTTTTAAAATTAAGAAGATCAAATTCATTAATTTTTTTTAGGTATCGAAACCAAGTACATTTTTTAGATATAAAATATATTTTAAGCTTTTGTAATTTAATTAATGTATGATCATTACATTTTAACTAAAAAGAAGAGCTATATAAGGTATTGTAGGTTTGATACTATGTTTGGATTGAAAAATTTAATTATAGTGATTTAGTCCTTGTAGGGTGGAGACTGTAGAGGAGAAAATTATGAGAGAAAAATAACTATTTTTTTTAATTCAGTGATAAAGAATAGAGAAAGAAAAATGTTATTCTCGCATATTTTAATTTTTATTCAAAATAAACAGGAAGAAAAAGGAGAGAAAAATGTAAATTTTTTTTATAAAAATCAAATCATAAATATATGAATAATTTTGATTATAATAATTTTAATTTATAATTTTTTATTTTTCACCCCAATTCCCATGAAACAATTTTATATTTATTTCTCTTTCTTCTTCTTTTCTAACATTTTTTTTCCTTTTCTTTCTTTGCAAGTTAATAGAGTCTTTAAGTCTTAACTACTTTTTAAAAACAAGAAACAAACAAAATGAATACAGTTCTAGTTCTAGTTCTAGCCTAGGAAATGTAGGCACTACTTTTCTTTCCATCTGAATTTCATAATTTGTTTGCTTTTTTTGTCGGCTCATAATTTGTTTTTTTGAGTACGTTGAATTCAAGCACGTAATTTGATGGCAATAGTAAATTTCAGAGCAAAAATTGTAAGAGCGTTGGGTGCTTTGATGATGGCACGGTTTATTTTTGCTACCAATACAAAGGATTTATTGGTTTTGTTGATCAACAGTTTCAGTAAAAAAAAGAATGAGGTCAATTTTTTTACTTTTACCCAAAGCAACGTAATTTTGGTACGGATTTAAAACACACAGTAACACTAACAAATGTAAAAAGGAAAAGCAACAATGGTAGAACTTCAAAGCGTGACGTAGTTGGATTTTGGTGCCTGTATTGTATTCTGAGATGGACCTCTCATCGACTTAACCAGAAAATTTGGCAAATTGGTTAAAGAAAACCCATTTCCCATTGTTTCTTTCACTGAGGAAGGCCCTTTGTCTCTATTTCTTCAAAGCAAATCCACTCTCTTTTGGTCCTTCAATTAATATTCATATATCTGTCTCTCTCATTGTTGCTGGGTTGGGAAGAACCCATATCCCTTTCTTCCAGATGATCCATTGCTAAGAAATCTCTCACAACAACTTTGCTTTGTGACGTTTTAACCATCACCATCGTCACCTTCTGCTGCTGACCTCAATTGACTTCTTCTTTTGCCTTATAATCTCACCTGTTTTTGTTTGCAGTTGCACCCATTACTGAGATTACTCGGATCAAAGAGTTTCTGGGGTGTGCAAAAAATGAAAAAAATGGATTTTTGGAAGGTGGGGTTCCTTGGCCTTCTTTGTGCTGCTTCTGTTTTTGCAATTGGGGCTGTGGAGCTGGGTCGATATCAACCTACTGAGAGAATTTCAGGTGGGGTTTCTTCAAATTTTTATTTTTTTTTTAATTTCCTTTCAAGTGTTTTTCACAGATTCTTACTTAGTTCGATGTGTCCTGAGTTCTGTTGATTTGATTGGATTGTTTTGGCTTTCTTGTGTTGCTTTTTTGGGTTTCAGATTTCAATTGTAATGAATTTCATTCTGCTTACCTGTTTTTTGACCTGGTTTTCAGTGCTGTGCTTCTGTGGTATGAGTGTGGATTTACTTAAGATCTACTTTGGTTTGACGTTTATTGAGAAAGTATTTGTTGACTTGATTTTGTTGGGGATGTTATTTGTGCGTTCAGTATTTGAATCACAGAATGTTGGTACTTTTGGATAGACAAATGATAGATATTTGTGATTTAGTTTTGATAGTAGAAGGATTCGAACTCATGACCTCCCTCATCTTGTTCTCCTGATTTGTGCTTTGTCATTAAACCAATGTTATAATTCCTCGAAGAAGGTTGGTTCTTGAGCATTACGTTTAGTAACTTGTTCTTATAATGATATTTTGGAAACCTAATATTTAGATTATATCTTCTTTCTATTGTTCTAAAAATTTTCCGGTTCAATATTTTGATTCTGCATGCCTAATTCCTTGTAGCATAATCAATTCAGGGACTGAGGTTGTGTAGCCGTTTCTGTTGTAAAATATGGTAGTTATAGAACAATTGTTTGACTGCTGTACAAGGGTCTAGGACCATATACAATAAGCTGTGTATTGAAATTAGTCCTAGGATTTGAAGAAGAAATGCATTGAAAGGAGTTACAATTTAGGGTCATGTTATAGACTTATAGTCAATTTACACTTTGGTCTGATTATATGGATTGGCAGGTCAATTTACTGGACCTTTGTTGACTTCTTCTAAATCATGTCCTGGCCTGATTCTGAATCTGACCTTTATCGGTGATGCAGTACTTTGATATATAGTAATGGGGAGAAGGAAATAACTTCTAGTTTATGATTGATGTTTAGGTTCTTCTTCGCTTCATTGGTAACAAACTTCCTGTGGTCCATTATGAGTAATCAGCTTAAGAGGTTGGAAGAAGCATATATGTGTATACAGTGGATTCTTTAAAGATATTGCTTGATACAGATAGATTTCTAATTTATGTATGGTAATATATTTATATTATTTTAGAAACATATTATTGGTAGGTCCCTGCTCCCTTGATGTCCAAACTCACCCAAGAAGATAAATAGGTTGTTATGCTATAGCCGTTGGTGTGTTATCTATTACTCCACTTGATATGGAAAAGAGAGGAGTGAGCCATTGTCATTTTAAATCATTATGGAAGTGGTGCCATTTCTGAGCATTCATCATTAAAGGTAGATGTGAATGAAGTAGAACTTAAATGCTATTGATTATTGAGATATAAGGAGAGGTTATTGTCTATTTGAATTTTGGGGACTGGAATTTTGAGACTGAATTAAAGCATAAACATGTCCACTAATTTTTTTATTTTCTGCTAGAAATACAACAATAAAAAAATCTTGTGTCTAAAAAAAGTTTAATGCAGATTAAATTGAAGTTTGAATCTCTGCTGAATTTCTCATTCTTTTATGTCTAATAAGATCTGAATGACAACTCATTAATTCAAACCTTATACTACTGTACTCCATTTCTTGCAGCTAAGACTAAAACTAGTATATTTATTTTATATGCATTTGCTATCACAGTATCACTAAATATAGATTCTTCTCCCTAATTGTGTAGATACTTAAATGTTATGAAGACAATAAAATCAACTCACCATAATGGTGATTGATAATATGGTTTTTAGATTGTGAAGAAGTAACATATGTTGGATTAAAATTCAGTGAGTAAGCATCTTGAATGGGAGTATGGTAAAAAAGGATCTTTATATAAAACTTTGATAATACATATACATGAACAAAGTCATATACTCCATACCTGGTCGCATGGAATTATAGGGGTTAGTAAGTGTCCTTCTCTAGTAGTATTTCTCAATGACTTGCATTAAGCAATTCTTATTCAGGACTCAGGAGAGTCAATTAGACAATTAGTCAAATACAAGACTCTGAAATCTCTGGTTTTATTTGTTTCAAAACCACTATATTATAGTTAGATAATAAATGAGACTACTAAGCATGTTGTGGTTGACCCAATTGTAGGTAGTGCCGGTGATGTGTTAGAAGATGATCCAGTGGGAAGGTTGAAGGTTTTTGTTTATGAACTTCCAAGCAAATATAATAAGAAAATTCTGCAAAAGGACCCCCGATGCCTCACTCATATGTTTGCTGCTGAGATCTTTATGCACCGTTTTCTCTTATCTAGCCCCGTCCGAACCCTTAATCCCGAAGAAGCTGATTGGTTTTATACCCCTGTCTATACCACCTGTGACTTGACACCAAATGGCCTTCCTTTACCTTTCAAGTCACCACGAATGATGAGAAGTGCCATACAGCTTATTTCTTCAAACTGGCCCTATTGGAACAGGACAGAAGGGGCAGATCATTTCTTTCTGACCCCTCATGACTTTGGGGCATGCTTCCATTATCAAGTAAGAAATTTAGTGTGCCATTTTAACTTTGTTATTTACCTCACTATTAGTTATTAAGCATTCAAACAAATTATGTGGTGTTTGGTGACAAGCACCTTGGATTCCTCTGTCAAAGCTGTACATGGATATTCTAACATTCACTTTTATCTTGTTTGTTTGTTCCAGGAAGAGAAGGCAATTGAAAGAGGAATTCTTCCATTGCTACAGCGTGCTACCTTGGTTCAAACATTTGGACAGAGAAATCATGTGTGCTTGAAAGAGGGTTCAATAACCATTCCTCCGTATGCTCCACCACAGAAAATGCATGCACACCTGATTCCTGAAAAGACCCCCAGGTCCATTTTTGTTTACTTCCGTGGACTGTTTTATGATGTTGGAAATGACCCTGAAGGTGGCTACTATGCAAGGTAGTCTTATTTATTACCAATCACAAATTTAAAAAGAGGGGATTTGGACATGTCAGGCTTGTCATTTGTTTTTGTAGCATTTATGCATTAGATCACTAACATGCATCCTTTTGTTAAAAAGGTAATCTGCACTGATTTAAAATTAATTAGTTGTTGAAACTAGTCATGCATAATGGATTAACTACACTCACGACCTAATTCGTTCTTTCTAATATTCTGACTTAAAACCAAATAATATAAGCATGTATTGTTCCATGTCTTGATACTTTCATACCAAAAAATAACAAGAAATGATTTTGAAAGCTCAAACTGACCCTGTACTTTGGTATCTTATAGAGGTGCAAGAGCAGCAGTGTGGGAGAATTTTAAGGACAATCCACTGTTTGACATTTCCACAGAGCATCCAACGACGTACTACGAGGACATGCAACGAGCCGTGTTTTGCTTGTGTCCACTTGGGTGGGCCCCATGGAGTCCAAGACTGGTTGAAGCTGTGATATTTGGCTGCATTCCAGTTATCATTGCAGATGATATTGTTCTGCCATTTGCTGATGCAATCCCGTGGGAAGAGATAGGTGTATTTGTTGATGAGAAGGATGTGCCTCAGTTAGATACTATACTCACATCTATTCCACCAGAAGTTATCTTGAGGAAACAGAGATTGCTTGCCAACCCTTCCATGAAGCAAGCCATGCTATTTCCACAACCAGCGCAACCAGGAGATGCTTTCCATCAAGTTTTAAATGGCCTTGCCCGTAAATTGCCACACGACAGGAGTATCTTCTTGAAACCAGGGCAGAAGGTCTTGAATTGGACTGCTGGCCCTGTGGGAGACCTTAAACCTTGGTAGCAGTAATAACAGTTTTCTCAGCCAATTAGGATTCTTTACATATTTTGGTCTATACATCCAAGTGTTCATAGTTGGGGTGGGAAATTGAGATGCTGGGTTTTGTTGATGTTGTAAATTTGATCTTCTTTTTCTCAACCATTCATTAGATAATTTTTTGCAGCTTTATTGCTCATGTGGTATACAATATACACTTTTTACCCGTTGGAGTCTTTGTAATCTGCATGCTAGAGTCAGTGACCTAACACACCCACTATGGAAATCAAGACCATATCATGATGGCATCAATACATTATAGATTTCTTGTTAAAGTGTACCTCTTTTGATGATAGTAAATTTTTAGGTTTAATTAATTCAATGTTACTTAAAAGTTATGTAAAAAGTGAATTGGGATTGGAAAACAAAGTATGCATGACCATTAAACTTATATTAAAATTTATATTTTAAAAAATAATTAATTTAATAAATTTTTTATAGTTAATTATTAAAATTATACTATGATTTTAATTATCAGTATATTGTGCAGTCAAAAAAATATTATTACATTATTAATTAATTAAAGTATTTTTTAAATAAATTTCTTAAAGTAATTGTTACAAAAGTAACCATCTTATTTGTATGATTGAATCATATAACAATGCATAATTGAATCATATTGTAATTTTGTTTTTACATAATAAATACAATCTTATTAAGTTCCATCTAAAAATAATCTAATTCAAACATATATCAAATGTTACCTCAAAATTGTTGGAATGGAATATTAGTCCTTTGGTTTCAAATCCTATTCAACTACGTTTTTAACAACAAAAAAAATGTGATTCTAGTCTAGGGAATGTATGCACTGCTTTTTTTTTGGTCTGAATTTCATAGTCTTTTTTTGTTGTTTCAGAATTTGTTTATTAGTAACAGACAGCTTTACCTAAACTTTTCAGAGGAATATATAACAATTCCTATAAATATAATACATTTTCTTTTATAACGAGCATAAGAGATATAAACTTAAAAAAATATTGTTGCATATTATTATATAAATTTTTCTTTGTGAATTATTTTTTAGAAAATGCTAACCAGCGTATCGTACTCATACATGGATTAAAAACATATTGACAATAAAATGTTTAAAATAGAGTTTTATAAATAAGTTTTTATACTTATGTTGAATCATAATTTTTTATGTATATGATTTGAAAGTATTTATTAATCAAATCAACAAACTTATGGTATAGCAAAACTTTTGAGTCAGTGTTGGAATAAAATTTTTTACATTTTAAGTAACATAAGGAAAGAAAGAAGTCTACAAGGTAGATAAATCTAGCTCAAGAGCAGCAAACACTCCGGGGGAGAGGACCAAGAGTCCTCCAGAGTGGAGGATAAATGACGCCCGATTGGCCTATCTGGAAATGGGTCTAAAGTCTAAAGTCCAAGAGGGTAAAAGCAAACAAGGAATAGCTTGGATGACGTCAAAGTGGGCATGTCTTGGTGCCAACCAAATAGCTGTTATAGCATCAGCATAGTCAGACTCACAAATGAGCTCATTAAGGCCATGATGGCTAAGAGCTCAGCTCTAAAAGGATCACTCTAATGACTCCAAGACCCATGAGGTTATCCTTGAAACTCCCATCTACATTCAGCTTTAGGCACGGGTGCTCGGGAGGGTGCCATGCATGAATACTAGCAGTGTGTAGAGTCGAGCTGAAGCGAAGGAACTCCCATGCATGGTGCGAATCTTGTGATAGGTCTACATTATGGACCACCCTTGGTCTTCAAAAACCGAGTGGCACCTCCATTTCCAAGTGTCCCAACACAAGGCAAGAATCAACATTGCATCCTTATGATTGAGAATGTTTGGCATCCAAACCAAAAGGTCCTGTTGGACTAAGGCTCCTAATCGTGATGCTCATATGCATCCATAATTCCTTAGAGTGCGAGCAATCTCGAAGCATTTGGAAACATTGGAGCTGAGCACCGAGGGCACACATCCGTGTCATTCAAGTGGCACTAAAAGTGTTTGTCGTTCGTAGGATGGCCATGATTCAACACCAAACCTTTTGCTAAATTGGATGAGTCATGCCATCACCATGGTGACAGAGCTGGTGGTAAGTTGACCTTGTTGTGTAGATTCAGGAAAGATCATGTTTCCAAGTAATCATGTCGATGCCACTCAGGCAAGTAGGCACCTAGATCAAGAGGATATGTAGGACACACTCAGCTAGGACAGGCAGTTAAGGTTCTAGGTTTGACCCATCCACATGTCTGGAACTGTGATGGGTACATAAGGAACTTTGGTAGGTAGAGGCTCAGTGCCTAACCAGTTGGAAAACCACAAGGAAGAGCTACCCTCTCCCAGCCAAGGTTGGAATCTCAGAGCTCAAACATCACAAGCCTTGATGATGCTCTGCCAAATGCTAGACGAGGTTGGACTAGTTATGGCAATCAACACCGAGTTCCCATGGAGATACTTCTCTGTCAGAACCTACATCCAAAACTTCTCAAGGGAGTTAAGCAAGTGCCAAATAAGTTTACCTAGGAGCGCAGTGTTCGCACAACGAATGCCCAAACCTCCCTCCTTCTTGGTTCTTGAGACCACATTCCAAGGCACTAGAGTCCAGCTTATACTCTTAAGTTGGAAAGACGATATGATGTGAAAACCATAGGTATACAACATCATCAAGTAATAATAATAATTATTAATAATCATTATTCCTTAGGGATTATGAGTTTGGAAAAAAATAATTATTTATAATTTTAATTAATTTTTAAAGGTAATTTAAATAAAAAATAATCAAAGTTTTATAATTAATAAAAATAAAAATAAAAAATAGAACTTAGATGAATTCTAAAATCAAAATAAGACAACAGTTTTAAATAATATAATATCAAATATTAGAAAATCATAACTAAAATAAAATATAGATTTTTAACGTATTAGAAATATAACAAATATATGATAAAATAAAGGAAGAAATAATTCAAATATTTGAAATTCAAATTTTAGAAAATTTCTAGGAATTGCGGTATCCCACCATAACTACCTATTGAATCAAAATTAATTATTTTTTATACTCTCATTGATTCTCTGTGAAGGTAAATTAATCAAAGGTAACCTTCATTTTTTTTCCAGGTACGAAGATGTATATAATTGAATTGACTCTTACTTTCGTGGTAGCTATGTTCAATTAAACTCATTAAGTTCCTTATTAATTCATTGAGTACTCAAAAGGTTAAACCTATTTTCGTGATTTAATTTGTAAGTTCCTTCCCTAGGGTTCCGATAACTAAGTTCACCTTTCGGTCCTTCCCTAATTATCTATTACTACACAAACAGTGATCAAGTGTATTGCATTGGTAAAATCAATAAAGAAGAAATCAAGAGAAACCAACATAAGAACAATAAAAATGTTTAATTCATCATCAATAGAGTTAGAGGTTAAACCCCAATCCCAAAATAAAAAGTTCTACTCACACATATTCATGACTATAAAGAACAAGGAAATAAAATTCCTCAAACCCGGAAATAAAGAGTGAAAAGGGAAAAGGAGAAGCTCTTAGTCTTGCTCTCTATGCATTCTTTGATTAAAAAGTTCATAATTCCTAGTTTCGAATAGAAACCCTCTATTTAGACTAATGAGCTTTTTATGTCCGAACCCAAAAAGTTTAGACTAATGAGCTTTTATGTCCGAACCCAAAAAGTCATAACAATAGAACAATTAAACCAATTACACAAGGGAGAACATATTTTTGCACAGGAGTACAATATTTCATTAATTAACTCATAATTCATTTTTTTTCTTTTGAATTTCCTTTAGAGCTCCTAGTTTCACTCCAATGCTCCAAATCAGTCCAAAAAACACATAAATATCTAGCAAATTATATCCTAACACCAAAAAACACTAAAAGCATAAAATTCCAAAATATAATTAAAAACGCATAAAATGCAAATATTAAACCTACATAACATAAAAATAGATAAAATTCCAATTAAAATAAAACCTAAAAATAGATAAAAATGCAATGTATCAAATAACCCCAAACTTAGAATTTTGCTTGTCCTCAAGGAATAATTATTGCACAGAATAAAATGGAGATCACCAAAACAGGATACCAGAGAATGATAAGCAAATGCAATAGAAAATAGTAATGTGGATGAAATCTCACTCAAGTCAAATTACAGGAAGTTCTTTCAAAAGTATGCTCGAAACAATGGATTCACTAAACTCACAAATGTCAAGTGTTTAGGGTAAATACAATTTCTCTCATTTTTCTCAAAGAAAAGCATCTTACCATAGGCTTGGTGAGAAACTTTATCTCCACTTTTATGCTCTTTCAATCAAGATAAATCACAAGATCTTTTATTGGGATGTAATGTGGCAAGTGAAATTATAGATGGAAAACAAGAAAGAAAAAGAAAATACACAATTTGGCTACAAATCAATCTTAGTGCTCATTATAAAATACATCATGCAACAAGAAAAAAATGTTAATTGGTTGCATCTGCTACTGTATCCACTTGGTATAACCCTTCCTTTTTCTTTTCTCTGTTTTTTTTAATTTTTATATTCTTTACTTCCTTTCTTTTTTTTTTCTCTTTTCTTTGTTTCTTTTGGAACCTTAACTCACATTCAGTTCATAAATTAATTTTTTTTCTTTTTTTTTAAATATCAATGCTTACATATTATTAACCACTATATAAAACAATATTACAATTAACACTTCACACACAAATTTCCATGTGTACTTATAATAAGGCACTAAGATAAATCAAAATATTGATATATAATCACCAAGAAAGTTTAAAGTGTTTGCCTCTATGGGGCAACTAATGGGCAAACTGTTTCACAAGGTCGGTGATTTGAAAGAAAAGTCCTAATTGCCTTGATCATATTTATTCTAATTGAAAGAGAGCAAGTTTTAACCATGTTTCCAAAACAAGTTCTAAAAAATGCAATTTAGAGGAAATCACACTCAAGAAAGATTTTTTTTTTTTAGTTAAGATGTAGCCCTATGTTGACTCAAAACTCACATATAGTGTTAAATTCACTCAGGCATGATCTTCGAGAGAATAATGCTAATTCTATAACTTGCTATGAGATCCACCAATACAATAAACTACTGCAAATCTTTAAGAGTAACAAGAGTCCTATTTAATGACTTCATCAGTCAGACAAAATTAGGATTGCTCAATGATAATTGCAAAAATAAAAATAAAAATAAGAGAAAATAAAATAAAATGCTTAAAACAAGGTAAAATAAACTAAAACCAAAACCCCAAGAATCCTAAACTTAAAGTTACATTGTCCCCAATGTAAATCTAAGAGAGAATTATGAAAGAAGGATGAAGTAAATCAAAACATTGATATGAAAAAAAGAAGGAAAGATTAGGCCAAGAAGAAAAGAAAAATATAAGATTTGAAACACAAATAAAATAAAACATATCACAAATATTGAAGAAATAATGAAAAAGATTTAAATATTGGCGTGTAGTAAATAAGAGAGAATTATTTCAAATTGTACCTTAAGTGCAAAATAATTGCACGAGAGTGTAACTCTCTGTAAAAATAAGATGGGAATTTCACAAAATTCACACTCGGAGTGTGCTATGGTTGCAGAAGAGTCTAAGTCACTCTAAAATAAATTTTTAGAATTCAAGATTTTTTTTCCACTCTGAGTGTTCTTCAGTTGCATGGGAATGCAACTCTCTGGAAAAATAATTATGAATTTTATGAAATTTGCACTCGAAGTGCAATTCTCTAGAAAAATAATTTTCTTAACTCACAAACTTTGCACTCTGGAAAAAGTAATGAGATTTTCTTCAACTTTCTTCCTTATGTTTTTCCTTTCTTCTTCTTCGTCTCTCTTCTCTCTCTCTCTCTCTCTCTCTCTCTCTCTCTCTATATATATATATATATATATATATATATATATATAAATTCCTCATTCCAATTTTTTTCATGTTTTTTCTAAAACATAAAATAAAACAACTAAAAGCATAAAATTGAAAAAGAAAGAAGATGAAAAAAAATATATAAAAAAAATTTAGAAAAAACTCATAGTGGTTGGGTTGCCTCCCAACAAGCGCTTGTTTTATGTCTTAAGCTCGACAATTAAGAAGGGGGAAAAAATTAGTCCCCACATTAGGGTGAGGAAAAGATAATTTAATTTCCCTCTCAAGTAATTTTCTTGATCCACGCCTATGCGGAGAGATGTAGATTTCCCTTTTGAAATACGTGTTTCATTAGTACTCTTAAATGTAGGATCATTATCAAATTGTGCTTTTATTAAGAGTAAAATACGTGGATCCTTAACAAGGTATTTAGTTTCCCCTTGTTCCACCACTTGATCCACAGATTCAACCTTACACGAAACATTAATCCTACATCAAGAATCATTAAACAATGGTTTTTTAACAACTTTAGCCACATTAAATTCCATTACTTCACCATCAACAGATAGAGATAATTTACCAATTTTCACATCAACTAGAACACTTGCAGTAACTAAGAAGGGCTACCTAAAATGATGGGAATTTGTGAATCCTCTTCCATCTCAAGTACAACAAAGTCACCTGGAATTAAAAACTTACCAATATGCACAAGTACATCTTCTAGTACCCGAATTGGGTATTTAATGGATCTATATGCTAATTGAATAGTCATTCATGTAGGCTTTAGTTCATGTACATCCAATTTCTTACATAGAGACAACGATATCACACTAACACTTGCTCCAAGATCACATAATGCTTTTTCAAATAACATTACCTATTAAGTAAGGAATAGAGAAACTAGTGGGGTCTTTAAGCTTATTAAGGAGCTTTCTATAAACCAAGGTCACTATTTATCTCTAATTCACTTTCCTACAATTAGCAAGTATATCCTTAAAAAATTTTGCATAAGTGGGCATTTGTTGCACTACCTTAATAAAAGGAATGTTTACATAAACTTGTTTAATCATTTCTAAAAAATTTTCAAATTGTTTACCAAGTTTAGGTCTTGCTAATCGTTATGGAAATGGAATGGGTGGTTGGTAGGGCTTGGATGAAACAAGCGGAATTGCAACCTCTTTTTCAAAGTTTTTTTTCAAGTTCAATATTCGGTTGTGTTTCCTCTTGAACTTCCTTTACTCCCTTTTTAGTTTTATTAATCACGACTTCATCCAAAACTTTACCACTGCTAGTAACTATTGCATTAGCATGCTCAGCTGGATTAGTTTTAGGCTTACCTGGAAACTTACCTAGGGCTCTGTTAGATGAAGGCATATGTTGAGATATGTGAGAGATTTGATTTTCCAATTGCTTGTTGTGAAGCGCCATGTTGTCGATTCGAGTGGTCATCTCCTTAATAGAGCTTCCCATGGTCTCATTAATCTGCTTTTGGCTCATCATTAAGCCTTCCATTAAGTTTTCTAACTTGGATAGTGAGGATAGGAAACCTTGTTGGTAACCTTCTTGACTATTTTGCCCTTTGTTAGAATAAGGTATTTGCCTCATGTTTTGTTGTGAGTACCGTACTCCTTGATTTCCTAGCCCTTGGTTATTACGGCAAGAGAAATTTGGATGACTTCTCCACCCTTCATTATAAGTGTTAGAGTAGGGGCCAAATGTTTGCTTCCTAGCTTGACCATAAAAATTATGAGTAGCAGCGACATTTTCCATGATATTCTCCTGACTATCAGGTATCCCCACTTGACAGTCTAGAGCTAAATGTCCCTATAACTCACATATCTCACAAAAAAAGTTAGAAGCACCTATTGCATTAACATTTCCTTTTTCTAACTTATCTAATTGTTGATTTAATGCATAAAATTTTGCCAGAATAAGATTGACATTATTTACCTCATACTTACCTAGAGTTAACCTTTGTGAGTTATGGCCTGACTCTCCTACCCCTTGGCGTTGATTTTAAGCTATAACTTCAATTATATCTATTGCTTCGTCGAGTGGCTTTCCATAAACGATCCACCCGCTGCAAAATGTAACAACATCTTACCGTTGTAGTTCAAACTATTATGAAATACATGGATCGTCAAGGGTCTCTCAAGGTCATGATGGGGACATGATAGTAAGAGCTCTAAAAATATCTCCCAGGATTCAGGAAAAGGTTTTGTATCACCTTGATGAAAATTAATATTTTTCTCCTCATTTCATCTGTCTTTGAAGGCGGGTAATATTTCTTCGAGAAGGCCTTTTCACACAAAGCCCAGGTAGTAACACTATCCCTAAGGAATGTGTCTTGTGTGATTCCTTGAAAGTTTTGTGTCTCACAAATTTCTAGGAACCCTTCTATGTGATATGCAGGGTCTTAAGAAGGTAACTCGTTGAATTGGTTCTACTTCAGCATGTGAAGGAGTGCGGGAGGAATTTGAAAGTTGACATTTCCAATTTTGGGTCTAGCTATTCCTCCTGGCAACCTACAAATGGTTGGGGCTGCATAATTTCTAAAATGCTTATTTGCATTAACCTTTTCTTTAGCTATGACTAAATTATGTTTCTTGATCCTAAAATTTTGCTTTTGTTATCTTCTCCTTCTATGAAAAGTCCTTTCAACTTCAGGGTCTCTCTCTATCGGTTTTCCAAGTCTTAGAGATTTTGGCATACACTATATAATATCTGCAAAATTAGAGAAAAGAAGAAAGAGCAAAAAATGTGAAATCTAAAAAAGGAAAGAAACAATTAATTAAAATTAATTATGTGAATCAAATAAAGTTAAAATAGATTAAAACTAATTCAATAGTAACAACAAATTAATTAAAAATAGATTAATTTAAAGCTTATTAAATTTAAAAGTAACAGTAAAAAAATGCAAATAAATTTAAAACTAATTAAGGGTAGAATCAAATAAAATTAAATAAAAGAGAATAAAAATAGAATTAAATTTAAAAATCACAAATAAATTAAATTAAAAATGAATAGTAAATAACAAAATGTAAATCTAGAAAGAGAGAGAAAAACGTGGAGTCTAAAAGAGGAACGAAACAAAGGAAAAAAATTAATTGAAAAATAAAATAAAAGGAAAGGAATGAATAACACTAAATAAGAATATATATATATATATATATATATATATATATATAAACAAACTGAAAACAAGATTAAATTTAGAATCACAAATTAATTTATCTTGAAAAGAAAGAAGAAGAAAAAAACAAGTTAATTAAAAATAATATAAAAGGAAAGAAATCAATAAAATTAGATAAGGAAACAAAATATAAAAATAAAATAAAAGAGAATAAAAACAAAATAAAATTTAAAATCACAAATTAATTAAAATTTTAAAAAAATATATGATTGAATCAAGAGACATAGTCCTCAACAACGACACCAAAAACGTGAACGGGCAAATAATAATTGTTCTTCCAAAGGGATTGTACTTTTGGAAAAGAATAATTATTTATAGTTTTAATTAATTTTTAAAGGTAATTTAAATAAAAAAATCAAAGTTCTATAATTGATAAAAATAAAAATATAAAATAAAATTTAGATGAATTCGAAAATCAGAATAAGATGACAGTTTAAAATAATATAATATTAAAGATTAGAAAATCATAACTAAAATAAAATGTGGATTTTTTTAGATTTTTAATATATTTGAAATTCAAATTTTAGAAAACTTCTAGGATTGGGGATATCACACCATGGCTACCTATTGAATTTTATGCCATCATTGGTTCTTTGTGAAGGTGAATTAACCTAAGATAACCTCCATTCTCTTTCAAGGTACGAAGGTGTATCTAATTGAATTGACTCCTACTTTCATGGTAGCTATGTTCAATTAAACCAATTAAGTACCTTGTTAATTCATTGATTCCTCGAAGGATTAAACCTACTTTTGTGATTTAATTTCTAAGTTCCTTTTCTAGGGTTTCGATAACTAAGTTCACCTTTTGGTCCTTCCCTAATTATCTATTACTACACAAACGATGATCAAGTGTATTGCATTGGTAAAATCAATAGAGAAGAAATCAAGAGAAATCAACATAAGAATAATAAAAATGCTTAATTCATCATCTATAGAGTCAGGGGTTAAACCCTAATCCCAAAATAAAAAGTTCTACCCACACATATTCATGACTATAAAGAACAAGGACATAAAATTCCCAAACTCGGAAATAAAAAGTGAAAAGGGGAAAGGAGAAGCTCTCAGTCTTGCTCTCTATGTTGTCTTTGATCAGAAAGTTCAGAGCCCCTAGTCTTGAATAGAAACCCTCTATTTAAACTAATGGGTTTTTTATGTCTAAACCTAAAAGGTCATAAGAATAGAACAATTAAATCGATTATACAAGGGAATGCATATTTTTGTATGGGAGTAAAATCTTTCTTTAATTAACTGATAATTCATTTTTTTCTTCTGAATTTCCTCCAGAGCTCCAAGCTTCACTCCAATGTTTCAAATCAGTCCAAAAGCGCATCAATATCTAGCAAATTATATCCTAAATACCAAAAAACACTAAAAGCATAACAAATTCTAAATCTAATTAAAAGCACCTAAAATGAAAATATTAAGCCTAAATAACATAAAATAGATAAAATTATAATTAAAATAAAACCTAAAAATAGATAAAATACAATGCATCACTAGATCATGGACCGATAAGCCTTACTAACCTGGTCACACACCTTCTAAGGCAGCCAAAGGAGTTGCTTGGTGTAGCTAGGCACAGTTGTAAGCACGGAGCTTGTAAGGCACAACCATTCAGTCTTATTCTACAAATCACCCTTCCACGATGCTAATCTCGCATTCACACTTTCAATGATATCATTGAAATCATTCATTTGGAATTGACGCTACAAAACTTTGAATCCCAAGTACTCACTCGTGTGTTTGGAGTAAGGAAGACCAAGTAGAGAGGCAAGGTCAACTTGCACTTGTGGTGAGACACCAGGAAAGCACATAAAACTTGACTTGCTTTAATTCACTTTCAGCCTAGACATCTCACAGAACTCCAGCAGCACTTGGGCCAAAAAGTGAGCCTGCAAGGGGAAAGCTATGCAAAATAACAAGACATCATCAACAAAAAAGGGTTGGAAATGGAAAGACATCTCGAGAGAAAGGCACTGGTGCCTAAGCTTGAGAGGTGACATGATGGTAAATGATCATGGAGAGCCTCTCCATGCAGAGCATGAAGAGGTAAGGAGACATTCGGTCTCCTTGATGAAGACCCCTCTCATGTGAGAATGCTTCCAACGGGGTTCCATTCCAAAGAATCAAATGCTTAGCGCCCTCAACGCCCCACATGATTAGATTAATAAAAACCCATGGGAAACAAAAGGATTGGAGAGTAAAGTGTAAGAAATCCCATTGCATTCTATCGTAAGTTTTTTCCAAGTTCACTTTCACCACAAAGAGCCCGTTCTTAGCCTTGCACTTTTGAATGAAGTTTAACACTTCATGGGCTAGAATCTCATTCTCAGAAGTTTCTTTTCCTGGGATGAAGCTCCCTTGAAGATGGTGCACCAGGTCACCAAGGAAAGGTCGAAGTCTCTTAACAAGAACCTTGGATATGATCTTGTAGGAAACATTGCAAAGGTTGATAGGGTGAAACTCCTTTAGACGAGTAGGGTGATCAAATTTGGTGATGAAAACTATGAGACTTTGAAGAAGGTCAAAATCAGCACAACCATCATGGAAATTGTACACACATAGAGCTTGGAGCTCATCTCGTCAATACAACTCAAAACTCGTACACCTAAAGCTCATCTCGCGCGCAAAGCTCAAAACTTGTCACACATAGAGAAGTTCGGCCTCACCCAGATGATACCCCCTACTCACTAACTCCTCTCAAGAAACCCAATAGACATGAGCAAGACATTCAAAGCAACTTAATATAGCCACTACAAATTGGTTGTTACCAAACAACTTAAATGAACAGTTAATGAGCAATAAATGGCATTAACTACCACATCAACCATGTTTCAAGCATATAAGACAACACTAAGGTACTTGAAAATTTCATAAGATACATTCTCATTGAATAAAATTGACTAACTTGAGCATTAGAGTGTTTCCTATAAGTTTCCTGGCATTGTTTGCTCAAGGACCAACCTAGTGGACTTATCAGAGAGACCTGCTCTTATCTTTTTGGTAAGTACAGAAAGAATTATGAACCATTCTCTAAACATCCTCCCCAACAATGTTTCAATATTTCTTGTAGAAGAATGCTTGGAAGCCATCTGGCCCCAAGGATTTAAAATAGCATATCTTCATGGCCATTTTACGAACCTCCTGAACCCCCTCCTTTGTAACAGGGGCACACATAGTTGTGACGACCATAGGAGAAAGAGTGGGAAGACCAGAAAGTGGGGAATTTGTTAATCAAAGTTTGTTAGTCAAAGTTTGTTAGTCAAAGTTTGTTATTTAACGTGTTCTATTAATCCACGTTTGTTAATAAGACCTGGTTTCAAGGGAAGTTCTATTTTTTAGGAACAATTTCTTTCATTCTTGTTTTGTTGCCATGTACTACGTGGCTCTCTATTTCATTTTCTGTTTTGTAAAGGCTTATATAAGCCACCACTTGTTTCCTGATGAACAACACATTTACTCTCCCAATATTTTCTTGAGTCACAATTACTCCAGGTTCTAATAATTGGTATCAGAGCTCCGAAAGGGGCCTAGTACTGTGTGTAAAGTGAGTGTGAGAATAAACACCGAGAGATCAATATGCCTGCATCTGAGAATTTTGTATAGCCAACCATTCCAAGGTTCGATGGCCACTATGATTATTGGTCAATGACAATGGAGAACTTTCTATGAAGTAAAGAAATGTGGCACCTCGAAGAAGAAGGAATACCAACACTTGGAACAACACCAACTGAAGCACAACGGAAGAGTATGAACGAGGCCAAGCTTAAATATTTTCTTTTTTCAAGCTATTGACAGAGAAATTCTGGAAACAATTGTTGACAAGGGAACTTCGAAGGCAATATGGAGATCTATGCAGCAAAAGTATCAAGGGTCAACAAAGGTGAAAAGAGCACAACTCTAAGCATTGAGAAAAGAGTTTGAACTACTGACCATAAAAGAAGGTGAAAAGGTCGATAGCTACTTGGGAAAGACTCTTAATGTGGTAAACAAGATGAAATCAAATGGTGAAGCAATGGAGCAAAGTACGACTGTTAGTAAGATACTCAGATCTTTGACCTCTAAATTCAATTATGTTGTGTGCTCAATAGAGGAATCAAATTATTTGGGTGCCTTAGGTATTGATGAACTACATGACAACCTTCTTGTTCATGAGAAAAGAATGCAAGGATTTCACACTAAAGAACATGTATTGAAGATAACCAATGATGATAAACCAATCAGGCATATGAGGTAGAGGTCCGTTCAGAGGAGGACGTGGTAGAGGAAGACAAACTCTAAATAGCTCAATCGTTGAGTGCTTTAAGTGTCACAAGCTAGGTCACTTCCTATATGAATGCCCTGACTGGGAGAAGAAGGCCAATTATGCGAAGCTTGAGGAAGAAGAAGAACTCTTACTGGTAGCATACAAAGAGTTGCATCAAACCGTACAAGAAGAAGCTTGGTTCTTGGACTCCGACTACAGTAATCATATGACAGGAAACAAGGAATGGTTTTCAGAAATGGAAGAAGGATTTTGCAGAACTATAAAGCTTGGGAATGATACCACGATGATTGTTGTAGCAAAAGGAAGTATCCGAGTGCAAATAAATGGCATTACTCAGGTAATATTCGATGTTTACTTTGTCCCTGAGCTTAAAAACAATTTACTAAGCTTAGGAGAACTCCAAGAAAAGGGGTTAGCAATTTTAATTCAAAATGGAACTTGCAAAGTATTTCACCCGGATAAAGGATTAATCATGCACACCAGTATGAAGGGAAATATGATGTTCTATTTGACAGCTTCTGCAGCACCAAAAGATCCTATGTGTCTACAAGCTAAAGTCATCTCAGAGAAAGAAACTCAATTGTGGCATTGTCACTTTGGACACCTTAACTACAAGGGGTTCAGTACACTCGCATGCAAGAATACGGTCATTGGGTTGCGTTCTGAGGTCTCCGAAGAAGATTTGCACTACTTGTCTCATTGGAAAACAACAAAAAGAGTCAATACCAAAGAAAAGCTCATGGAGGGCCTTAAAGAAACTTCATGTAATTCATGCCCATATTTATGGTCCTATCACACAATCCTCAAACAGTAACAAGAGGTACATCTTAAGCTTTATTGATGATTTTTCTTGTAAAACTTGGATATATTTCTTACATGAAAAATCAGCAGCATATGATATGTTAAAAAAGTTCAAATCTTGTGTTGAAAAAGAAGTTAGTGCATTCATTACTTGCTTAAGGACAGATAAAGGTGGTGAATTTACCTCTAGGGATTTTGAAGTTTTGTGTAAGGACCAAGAAATTTCCAGGCAATATATACGACTACCTATACTCCTCAACAAAATGGAGTTTTCGAAAGGAAAAATAGGATGATCATGAATGCAATAAGGACTGTACTAAATGAGGGACAAGTTCCAAAAGTATTTTGGCCTGAAGTAGTTAGATGGTGTGTACACGTACAAAACAAAAGTCCAACTTTAGCAGTAGAGCAAAGAACCCCAGAAGAAACATAGAGTGGTGTAAAGCCAGGAGTTGACTATTTTCTGATCTTTGGATGCGTAGCTCATGCTCATATACCAGACCAAAAGAGAAATAAGCTAGACGACAAAAACAAAAGGTGTGTATTTTTAGGAGTTAATGATGAATCTAAAGCTTACAAATTGTTTGATTCTATTGCAAAGAAAGTCATTATGAGCAGAGATGTAGTTTTTGAAGAAGACAAGAGTTAGGATTGGAAAAGAACTAAAGAAGAATACAAAGCTGATGTTCTAGATTGGGAAGAAAAAGAAAATAGTGACAACCAAGAACTTACACAAAATGAAGAAGTAGACAAGGGTGATATTAAAGTGCATCTTCAAGCAGTTTAAGTAAGATCGGGCCACTAGCAAATGAAGAAAATGATGATGAACAAGAATTTCCAGTTGAAAGGAAGGCAACAAGGAATAGAAGAAAACCAGTTTGGATGGCAGATTATGAAGAGGAAACAAACTTATCTAAGAAAGAAGAAAGCTTAATGGAGATGATGATGGCTGAAAATGGAAGTAATCTGTAATCCTTTGAAGAAGCATCCAAAAGCATGAAGTGGAGAGAAGCAATGAATATGGAAATGAAGGCAATAAAAAAGAACAAGATGTTGTAACTAACTAATGCCCCAAAAGGAGTTAAGCCTATTAGAGTTAAATGGATTTTCAAAACCAAGCTCAATGAAAGTGGGAATATTGAAAAGTACAAGGCAAGATTGGTGGTAAAAGGATATGCACAACGATATGGAGTGGATTAATGTGGATGGGAAGTGTTTCAACTTGACGTAAAAAGCATTTTTCTTCACGGTGAGCTCAAAGAAGAAGTATTTGTACAACAGCCTGAAGGATTTGTCAAAAAAGGAAAATAAGATAAATTCTACAAGTTGAAGAAAGCATTATACAGCCTTAAACAAACACTGCGAGCTTGGTACAACAAAATTGAGGCATATTTTGCAAAAGAAAATTTTGAAAGGTGCTCTAGTGAACACACTTTATTCACCAAGAAAAAATGACGGTAACATTCTGATAATTAGCCTTTTATGTTGATGATTTGATCTTTACTGGAATAATAGAAGCATGTGTGAGAAATTCGAAAGTTCAATGATGCTAGAGTTTGACATGTCCGACTTGGGAAGGATGAGACATTTTCTTGGAATAGAGGTGATACAAAGTGATGATGGGATTTTTATTTGTCAAAGAAGATATGCTCGAGAAGGTCTAGCAAGGTTCAACATGGTGAACAGTAATCCAGTAAAGAATCCAATTGTTTGAGGAACAATTTTATCGAAAGATGACGATGGCACTAAAGTAGATGCTACAGAGTTCAAACAAGCAATTGGAAGCCTCATGTACTTAACTGTAACTCGACCTGATTTGATGTTTGGAGTAAGCTTGATCAGTAGGTTCATGGATTATCCAAAAGAGACACATTGGGCTGCAACAAAAAGGCTTTTAAGATATCTAAAAAGAACTATAGAGCATGGAATATTCTACAAGACTGAAGGAAGAAAAACAAGTCTTATAGCTTATGCTGACAGCAATTACGCAGGAGATTTAGATTATTAAAGAAGCACTTCTGGTTCAGTGTTAATGATGGGGTCTGGAGTTGTTTCATAGGCCTAAAAAAAGCAACCTGTTGTAAGCTTATCCACCACTGAGGTAGAATACATTGTTGCAGCACTTTGTGCTTGTCAATGCATTTGGCTTAGAACAATCTTGAAGCAACTTGGAACTAAAGAGAAGGAAGAAACTGATCTTATGTGACAATAGTACCACTATTCAATTGCCCAAGAATCCAGTTTTTCATGGTAGAAGCAAGCATATTGCAGTAAGGTTTCATTTCCTCAAAGATTTGGTAAATGACGAAGTTATGCGATTGAGTTTTTGCTGCTCTGAAGAACAAGTTACAGACATAATGACAAAACCATTGAAACTTGAGCAGTTTGAGAAGCTTCGAAGCATGCTTGGAGTAATGAAGGTCACTAAAGTAAGCTAACTGCAGATACATATAGCTTAAGGAAGGGAATGTTAGTCAAAGTTTGTTATTTAACATGTTTTATTAATCCAAGTTTGTTAATAAGCCCTGGTTTCAAGGGAAGTTCTATTTTTTAGGAATAGTTTCTTTCATTCTTGTTTTGTTGCCATGTAGTACATGACTCTTTGTTTCATTTTCTGTTTTGTAAAAACTTATATAAGTCACCACTTGTTTCCTCATGAACAACACATTTACTCTCCTAATATATTTTTTGAGTCACAATTACTCCAAGTTATATAATGTGCACAAGAACATCACTAGCGAAGAGGGACTTGTAATAACACTGGATTTCCTGCTCTAGTTTATCCGGGTCAGAGCACCAGACCCCATCTTCAAGGAAGAGGCCATGAATCTTGTTATGGTTCCTTTGAGTAATAGTTTGAGTGTGAAAGAACTTGGTGTTCCTATCAGCTAACTTAACCCATCGCTCACGAGATTTCTGGTACTAAAGAAGGTCTCTTGGGGGGAGATGACTTCAATCTCCTTCTGAAGCTGTTGTTCTTGGCGGACAAGGGCTTCTGGCTGAACATGTTGGAGTTCCTTATGCACTCTCTGAAGTCGTGCTTGGGCTTGCCGCTTCCTTCGAGTGATATTTCCAAGTGTTTCTATTGAAAGCAATGGCACTCACTTTAACCTCATCGAGTCCATTGGTAACAAGAGGAGAAGCCTTGGCCCAAGCTTTCTGGACAACAGCCTTGAAGGCTAGGTGCATCGACCAGGTTGCAAGGAACCAAAACGGGCGATTTCTACAAGTTTCTTTGACGCCTCTACAACAAATAAGAACAGAGCAATGATCCAAGTACACCCTACAAAGGGTCTCCGCGAAGGCTTCGGGAAATGCCATTCGCCCGTCCTGGATGATCAAGGCCCTGTAAAGCTTCTTAGCAAGGAAGGAGCCTGCTTGGTTACGGTACCACGTGAAGTACAGACCTTTGGAGGTGAGATCAAATAGGTCGCACTGCTGAATCATATCTAGAAAGTGACTAGCCTTGGAACGAGAAAACTTGCCACCACGCGCCTCTGAGGGCTTATTGATTTTTCTTGAAGTCCTCGATGACTAGCCAAGGAAGAGAGACTAGGCTCCTTATTTGCACCAAATAGTCTCAAAGAAGAGGGCTGGCATAAACAGTAGTACAGCACCACACCTTGCTGCCGTAGATGGCGAAGGAGACAACTTGGGAAAAGCTGTGAATAACATGGGTTTGGAAGTGTCTCTGGATGGGAGAGAGAATCCAGATTCCTCTTGCGTACCCCACGACTTCTACTGCATGGCACAGCTTGTAACCCATTGAAGCCCAAAAAGCCTCAGCAACTACAAAAACAAAATCTCTAACTCCTCATCGAACTTTCACGTTGATGGCACCACGGATGTTCCATGATATTATCTACATATTGGAAGTTTTATCCATAAGAATTAAGGGAAGGCCCTTATGACTGCATGACCATATTGGCTAAGGGTGGGTCATCTTCCTGCAGCATGCAAGCATCATTGAAAGTCAACGATGGACTGTCGAAGGGTCTGGTATGTGCTCTAGTGGAATGGGCTCCGGTGGTGAGAGACAACTACATGGCAATTTTGTGCCCTTCCAAGCCCGTGGGATCAGGCTCATCTGTGGTGGTCTTCTGGCTAGAAGAAGACAACTGAGCATGATGGAGTGTCACAGCTTGGGTTATCCATAAGAATACACTTATTTGCATTGGAGAATGATTTATGTACCATTGGTGAGAAAAATACCATTAGTGGACACCCGCCTACATGGCAGTTTTATTCATTTTTTAATTTAAAAAATTAAAAACAAAAATTGAAAATGTTAGGCGTAGAAGGTGTGTTTTCTCACTCATTCAATCCTATTCTCTGCTTCCTTCTTCGTTCTTCTTCAACCCTACTACGACTTTGTTCTTCTTGCTCACTGGAACAGGACCCTATTACCGCTTCATTCTTCTTCCTCACCGTTCGTTGCTCCGTTCTTCCGTTGCTGCGTCTTTGGAAGATAGTTCACGCTTCTGTCTTTGCTTCTGCCGAACCGAGTTTGGTTACTCTTCCTTCCTGGTAAGACCAGTTTCCTCTCAGAAAAGTGTTTCTTCCCTTAGTTAAGTACATATTTTTCTACCTTGTGAGTTTTGTTTCTGAGAATGATTGAGTTTTGTTTCTTAGAATATTGTGTCTTGTGTTGTTTATCAATTCACCTCTAAACTACACTTGGTGCTTGGGAAATTCTAAGGGATTTCATAGAGTTGGTCTCGTATCTAGTAGGGGTTATTAGCTGTTGGGTCACTGTTTAATTCCACCAAAGACAAAATTTAATGAAATATAAACATTGAAAACATCTAGCAATAATAGTGATCTAAGCAAACAATTTTGTAGTCTAAGCATATTTGCATTTACTTATAGGGGGAAATTAAGAGATGTTACAATCAATATACCCCAAGTCTGAGTTACATGTTAAACATATTCAACTCCATCTAAGCAATTGTCACAAACAAATGGCAAGAGGGAACCTAACATAAGCTAAAGATTGAGACTTTTTGTTTTCAAAGCTCCAAGTGTAGTTCAGAGGTGAAATGATAAACAACACAAGACACAATATTCTAAGAAACAAAACTCATCCATTCTCAGAAACAAAACTCACAAGGTAGAAAAATATGTACTTAAATACGAGAGGAAACACTTTTTTGAGAGGAAACCGGTCTTACCAAGAAGGAAGAGTAACCAAACTCGGTTCGGCAAGAGCAAAGACAGAAGCACGAACAATCTACCAAAAACACAACAACGGAGGAATGGAGCAACGAACAGTGAGGAAGAAGAACGAAGCAGTAGTAGGGTCCTGTTCCGGTGAGCAAGAAGAACAAAGTCGTAGTAGGGTTGAAGAAGAACGAAGAACGAAGCAGAGCATAAGGTTAAAGAAGAACGAGGAAGGAAACGTCGTAGTAGGGTTGAAGAAGAATGAGGAAGGAAATGTCGTCATAGGGTTGAAGAAGAATGAAGAAGGAAGCAGAGAATAGGGTTGAACGAGTGAGATAACGCACCTTTTATGTCTAACATTTTCAATTTTTGTTTTTAATTTTTTTTAATTAAAAAATGAATAAAACTGCTATATAGGCAGTGTCCATTGGTATTTCTCTCACCAATGGTACATAAATCATTCTCCATTTTCATTAGATTTGTTCATGGGACCTAAAGGCATGGAGTGCAGTGTTTGCATGGCTGTGGGGTGAAGGGAAGGTGGGCCAGTGGTGGGCCCTATCAGGGGAAACTATTCCAACATGCAGTTGAGCATGGCTGAGGCAGATTCTAGTCCAATATTCGTAGAATATCATGCGGATCATCACTTCTCCCGGTCCACTACAAGGTCGAATGTGATGAAATAGTATCCTTGGGTAACATCTATTAGAGCAAACTCACCTTCTACCTAGTTTCCAAATAGATTAGAGTTCCTCACACATGGTGAAGAACCCAACAAATTTCCCGAGTAGCTTGATGATAAGCATTCCTTCCATGGTTGACAAAGCCCCTCAAACATGGACAGGGAAATGGTAAATTTTGGTAGAAGCCTGTTGCCATTCTCGCAATCAAGCTTCACGTCACCTGCATGGACAAGGTTACGGAGGTTACGTTGCCCTACTGATGTATTGTTCCGAGTAGCTTTTCCTTGAAAGAGGATGGCGCCAAACTCCCCCATGCTCATGTTCCTCCGATGTTGATGTCGAGAGGTTTGTCCTCATGATGTCGGCAGTCTTAGGTGCCTGTCATTCACTCTGCTAGGGTTTTTGCCCACCCGCATACTTGATAAAAAATAATTAATACACAATAAACTTTAAAAAATTATTATAAAAAACTTTTAAATCGTATTTTTGCTTTTAAATTTGAGGCTTTTGAGAAATTAGGACACAAAATTTTTCTCTTTTCACTTAATTACTTTCTATTTAATTAAGTAATGTACTAATCATACCCTCAATGTTCTTAAGAGAGAATGCATGTATAGTAAAGTAGTAGAGGGTATTCTTGTCTCAAAATAATTAATGTACAAGATAATTTGAAAAAAAATTGACAAGGAAACTTTAAAATTGTATCTTACATTTAAGGACAAAGATAGTAATATATAACCTTATGTGTGGATGAGAAACTTGAAGAGAAATTAAAATTATAGTCATTTGTGCAAGTGTTTTAATGAGTAAAAATTAAAGAGTTTCAATTTTCAAGAAAAGTAATAATTTGAAATTTTTCATGCTTACTTTTTTTATTTTACTAGTATCAATCAAGTGTTTTTTGTTGATGTTGATTGAGATTATTTTTTGACTAATATTTATCAATGTTGTTTGTTTGGTTGATGTCAATGAAAGTATTTTTTTATTAATGGTAAAGTTCTTTAAACAAAGATTGATTGAAGTTATGTTTTTTCTATTGTTCATTATGGTTTTTTCAGCACACGTTAGTTAGGATATTTTATTGAGATTTGTTTCATGCCTAAGTCGACTAGATTTATTTTTTAACAAATGTTGTTCAAGCTTATTTTTTGTCCAAGATTGAGATTATTTTTCGATTAACGTTAGTTAGAGTTTTCTTTGCTAAAGTTAGTAAGAAATTTTTGGGTGATGTTAGCCTGGTTTTTTAGTCGATGTCGCACGAGGTTATTTTTTATCAATATCAATAGAGGTTGATTTTTAGTTGAAACTAATCAAAGTTAATTTCCAATCAAAACGTAATTCAGGGTTATCTTTAGCTAACCCTAGTTAGGATTTTATCAACCAATGTTGATGGGCTATTTTTCTGATTGATGTTGGTCAAAGTTTTTTCAATTTATGTTGATAAGAAAATTTTTTTGTCAACCTTGACTAGGACTATTTTGGATCAACGTAAAGCAAGAAATTTTCAGACAAAATTGGTAAAAAATAACTTCACCCAACAATAGTAAAAAAATAACCTTGACTAATGTTAAGCAAGGTAATTTTGTCCAACGTCAATTGTAAATAACCTTATTTTGCGTTAGTAAAAAAAATTTGACTAATGTTAGCATAAAATATTATGGATGATGTTGGCAAAAAAAATTGTGTTATCAAATAAACATCGCCAATCAATATTTTTTAATATTAAATATTTTAATATTAAAATAAATTTTATATTCGGTAGAATTAAAATATTCTATTCAAATAAGAAAATTAAATTTAATAAATTTGAATTGTCTCATTCAAACAAAATATTTAAAAAAATAAAGTAATTTGAAATGAAAATAATTCAAATATAATGTATTTCAATTTATTTCAATTTGTAAAATTTTCTAATTAAAATAAATACTTCCAAATTAAATTAAAAACTATTTCATCTCAATTTTTTTATCAACACATTTCGTTTTGAAAAATGAATTTGAAAAAGCAGTAATAAAAAACCAACAATCATCCCAAACAAATTCTTACCTAATTAATTTTAGGTTCATGTTATCCCAAGTAACATTTCTTTATATATTTAAAGTTATACTAGCCTCCATGCATTCACATTTTCTCATTCCTATTGGATTTGAATGATATGGTAAAAATTATAGTATTTATCAACATCATTTTTAACAATTCAATTAAAAAATCATTACAAAGACAACATAATGCCCCATGACTTTTATTGCCCCGGCCCACTAAGTTTGATCTAGATACGGCACTTTACGTGCCATTGCAAGGAAGAGAATTGAAACTCTCAACCAAAGAATGAAGCCACAGGTCCACGTCCTTTGTCTTGATGAAATCAACAAAAGAATCACAACACAGTCGTTTTGAGTTATCAATGTATCACTTCTGTTCTTCGGCTTTGCCATCCATGTAGAAAAAATGATTAATTGTTTGTTTGAAAATGAGTTCTTCTCCTAGCCACTCATTAATTATCAATCTCCAAATATTCTCAATGATAAGGCATAACCGCATAACATAAAAAGGTGATGAGTAGTTTCTTCATAACGTACAATTTGAAAACATATGCATCTCCTCATTTCCTAAAAACTAGATCTTGCTTTGTTAGTTGTCTATTGAAGTAATCTCTGAATCATATATATCACTTGATTTCATTGGTAAATTAAGCTTCCATCACCAGAAGTCACTCATTGTCATGGTCAATAAATTTGAGATCATGTAGAGATGAATATGTGTGGTTCCTTTACAAAAGTAATGTTCGCTAACATCTCTTGCAACTGACAGACCAATTCCTCCTCCCATGAGATACACAGCATCATTAAATCACCTTTTACCAACTTTTAAATTATTGATCCCTAAAACCAAATCTTTTACTTTCATTAAATTTTTTATTCTAAAATAGATTTGTCTCTTCTAAAATTTAGGTAGTGTTTTTTTATTTTGAAACCAATAATTCTGCTAAAAAAGTCTAATCCTCTAATTAATTCTTCAATCTAGTAAAAATAAAAATATACGGACATGAAATCTAAGTGATAACAATACATTAGTCAGATTGTTTAACATACTATTTATAAGCGAACACATGATCCTTAACTGGCAAAATCGACAAGCAATGAGGCCCCCACAAGAGAAAAAAGAAAAAAATTATCCGTTATCTACGCTCTTTCTAACCTATGTTGTAATTATAAATAGGGAGACCAAACTCTTACGAAAGAGCAAAATTACACCATTTACGAAACAACCATGAAAATTCTTTGCCTTATTCTCTTTTCTATCACCTTGTTTTCTCTACTCCTGTTCTCTAATGCTGCCCGATCGGATGCCCTTGTTGGGGGCTGGTCCCCGATCAAGGATGTAAAGGATCCCCACGTGGTGGAGATCGCCAATTACGCGGTCACTGAATATGATAAACGCTCTGGGGCAAAGCTTAAGTTGTTAAGCGTGGTAAAGGGCGAAACCCAAGTCGTGGCTGGCACCAACTACCACCTTGTCCTCGAGACCACTAATGATGCTGCCACAAAAAATTACCGAGCCCTCGTTTTAGAGAAACCTTGGCTCCATTTCAGGAACCTCACTTCCTTTGAGCCCCTTCTTACATAAACTTGAGCCATTTTTCCATCTCTGTTATATATCAACTACATTATTACTATCTCATCTTTTGTCAATAAAATCAATAGGGATTTGCTTATGTATTTATTCAATCTTGGACTTTCATTCTTTTTTTTTTGTCTCTAGGTTTTTACTCCAATTTTTGTTTATCATTTATGTTGTTGAGAGATATAATTTAAATTTTGTATATTGTTTAAGAAATGAATTATTACATGAGGAACATATCTTTCACCCTCTTGTTTATGTAGGATCATATATGGGTTTAAAACTTAACATTTTTCTTATCGTGTAGTGTAGTAGTCATGATATTATATTAAATTATGGTAGCGTAAAAGTTGAATTTTTTGTTTTGTCATTGTTAATGGTTGTTATTAAAAAATTAAATATATAAAGGTTTTGTAAAACAAAAGTATTTTATGTATTTTATATTTTTTTGACTTAAAAATATTTATTAATAAAGGGTTTTTAATTTTAGTGTCTTAAAACTAATTTTAAAGTTAAATTTACACATGTCAACAAAAACATTTTTAAATAAATCATTAGGACGTAATGAAGGATTTAAGTAGACTACAAAATATTCTACCTTCAAATTTTGTTGTCACCATTGCATATGAAACCAATTTATAATTAATTTATGACAGAAAAACTCATTTATGAATGGTTGTATGAGTTTATGCTAAAAAATTCAACTAAATCAAGTCTACTAAAACATTTTTATGCCATCTCCATTTTTTTATGCCTAATTAATAAATTATTTATTTCCTTATTTACTTTGTCTTACTGTAATTTTATGAAAGAAAGAATAATATTTATCATTGTTATTTTAGATAATTTATTAACTTTACACCCCAACTAAGCTAAAAATATTAGAATACTCTTAAAAAATTGACTTTACTCATTTTTCCGTGACTTAAAGAGAATAAAGGAATATAAAATTGACTTTAATCACATTTTTCGTGACTTCACGCTCTTCCATCTTTCCTTAGATAAATTTGGATTAGGATTTTATTTGTTATTTTGTTTGACTTTGAATTTTTATTTGGTTGATTCCTATAATTAACTTTTTTTTCTATGCTGTGTGGCTCTACTATTTTTTAGGAGTGCAATTAATCATCATGTTTGAGTGAGAGAAGTGAGTTAGAATCTACAAGTGGATGTGTGGTGTCATCACCCCTCCATTTAGATTTGCATCCTTTAGTCACACACTACTAATTTCTCTCTCTTTTGCTAATTCACACCACCCCTTCATCACACACAAAGCATGACTACTTTTTTCACCATTTTTTAATAAAATACACTCCAATGAATCTAGAGAGTCAAGTTTCTTTCGGAGAGCTACTCTTTCTTTTACTTTTATCAAGGATCTCTCTCTTTGTGACAAGTTTCATGACTCATCTCCTTTCTTGAATGACATCTTACCTCACGTCTTTTTTCTTCATCAAACCATTTTTCGAGAGCCATTTTTCGAGACTTCAAGAATGATTTGCATGATAGACAACTCTAAAAAGTTTGTCCCATGTTTAATTTTAAACATTGTCATGAGACATTAGAAAAAATTGATACAAACATTATAGAGTAAAAATTGAAAAAATTATCCTCACTCAATTATAGAATAACTTTTTAATAAGTACAAAACATATAAAAACACATAAAAATACCTACAATTTTTTATCTATCTTTCTCTCACACCTAATGTAACCACGAAAACATTATTTTTGTTATTGAAATGGCTGCTACATATGAAAAACTTTCTTTTGACTATGGAACAAATGTTATAATGCTTCTAATTTAAAAAAACAATTGTTATAAACTATATAATATTTATGATAAATATTATATGATATTTATAATGAATATTTATTTATATAATAATATTATTTTGTAATAGCAATAATATTATTATCAATTGTATTAAAATAATTAATATTTCTTATTGAAATGGTTGTTACATTTGACAAACTTTTTTTTATCATGAAACAATTGCTATAATGCTTCTACTTAAAAATATTTGTTGTAAACTATATAATATTTATAATAAATATTATATGATATTTATAATGAATATTTAACTATATAATAATATTATATTTATTTTATAATAGAAATAATATTTTTATGAATTGTATTAAAATAATTAATATTAAAATGGACGTCAAAGTAAATTTTACACTTTGTACATGATTGTCTTTTTTATGTATCTAACAAAGTATGTTAAAAAAAGTTGTTTCGTAAGTTAAGTGTTTGTGTTATACGTTAATTAATTGGGTATAAATTTATTAAAATACTTAGTTTTGAAAAGAAAAGTGTGTTATCTTAAAACTATATTGACATATATACATACCTTTATTATTATTATTATTATTATTATTATTATTATTATTATTATTATTATTATTATTATTATTATTATTATTATTATTATTATTATTATTATTATTATTATTATTATTATTATTATTATTATTATTATTATTATTATTATTATTATTATTATTATTATTATTATTATTATTATTATTATTATTATTATTATTATTATTATTATTATTATTATTATTATTATTATTATTATTATTATTATTATTATTATTATTATTATTATTATTATTATTATTATTATTATTATTATTATTATTATTATTATTATTATTATTATTATTATTATTATTATTATTATTATTATTATTATTATTATTATTATTATTATTATTATTATTATTATTATTATTATTATTATTATTATTATTATTATTATTATTATTATTATTATTATTATTATTATTATTATTATTATTATTATTATTATTATTATTATTATTATTATTATTATTATTATTATTATTATTATTATTATTATTATTATTATTATTATTATTATTATTATTATTATTATTATTATTATTATTATTATTATTATTATTATTATTATTATTATTATTATTATTATTATTATTATTATTATTATTATTATTATTATTATTATTATTATTATTATTATTATTATTATTATTATTATTATTATTATTATTATTATTATTATTATTATTATTATTATTATTATTATTATTATTATTATTATTATTATTATTATTATTATTATTATTATTATTATTATTATTATTATTATTATTATTATTATTATTATTATTATTATTATTATTATTATTATTATTATTATTATTATTATTATTATTATTATTATTATTATTATTATTATTATTATTATTATTATTATTATTATTATTATTATTATTATTATTATTATTATTATTATTATTATTATTATTATTATTATTATTATTATTATTATTATTATTATTATTATTATTATTATTATTATTATTATTATTATTATTATTATTATTATTATTATTATTATTATTATTATTATTATTATTATTATTATTATTATTATTATTATTATTATTATTATTATTATTATTATTATTATTATTATTATTATTATTATTATTATTATTATTATTATTATTATTATTATTATTATTATTATTATTATTATTATTATTATTATTATTATTATTATTATTATTATTATTATTATTATTATTATTATTATTATTATTATTATTATTATTATTATTATTATTATTATTATTATTATTATTATTATTATTATTATTATTATTATTATTATTATTATTATTATTATTATTATTATTATTATTATTATTATTATTATTATTATTATTATTATTATTATTATTATTATTATTATTATTATTATTATTATTATTATTATTATTATTATTATTATTATTATTATTATTATTATTATTATTATTATTATTATTATTATTATTATTATTATTATTATTATTATTATTATTATTATTATTATTATTATTATTATTATTATTATTATTATTATTATTATTATTATTATTATTATTATTATTATTATTATTATTATTATTATTATTATTATTATTATTATTATTATTATTATTATTATTATTATTATTATTATTATTATTATTATTATTATTATTATTATTATTATTATTATTATTATTATTATTATTATTATTATTATTATTATTATTATTATTATTATTATTATTATTATTATTATTATTATTATTATTATTATTATTATTATTATTATTATTATTATTATTATTATTATTATTATTATTATTATTATTATTATTATTATTATTATTATTATTATTATTATTATTATTATTATTATTATTATTATTATTATTATTATTATTATTATTATTATTATTATTATTATTATTATTATTATTATTATTATTATTATTATTATTATTATTATTATTATTATTATTATTATTATTATTATTATTATTATTATTATTATTATTATTATTATTATTATTATTATTATTATTATTATTATTATTATTATTATTATTATTATTATTATTATTATTATTATTATTATTATTATTATTATTATTATTATTATTATTATTATTATTATTATTATTATTATTATTATTATTATTATTATTATTATTATTATTATTATTATTATTATTATTATTATTATTATTATTATTATTATTATTATTATTATTATTATTATTATTATTATTATTATTATTATTATTATTATTATTATTATTATTATTATTATTATTATTATTATTATTATTATTATTATTATTATTATTATTATTATTATTATTATTATTATTATTATTATTATTATTATTATTATTATTATTATTATTATTATTATTATTATTATTATTATTATTATTATTATTATTATTATTATTATTATTATTATTATTATTATTATTATTATTATTATTATTATTATTATTATTATTATTATTATTATTATTATTATTATTATTATTATTATTATTATTATTATTATTATTATTATTATTATTATTATTATTATTATTATTATTATTATTATTATTATATCATGTGAGTGTTGTTAATTAGAAAATCATGATCATTTTAACACTTATTCTTACCATGTTTGGTCCTCTTCATCTAATGATTAAAAAAATGAGCCAGGTTTAAGTTCAAGATAAAAGAAACAAATATAAAACTTTAATACTTATTCTTATTTTAGTTGGTATTTTTAGGTTCGGTATACTTGCAAATAAATTGCTATATTATTTTTTATAATTTTAATCTATTTATTTATCATTAAATATATTATATATTATTTTATTAATTATATTTTAATTTTAAAGTGCATAAAGAATCATAAATAACAAAAAATATAATAAATAAAAGTTTTTAAGAATTAATTTTTAATTAAATGTATAATTTTAAGTTTATTATATAATTATAATAGAGTAGTACATGTATGACTATGAGACAGGTATATAAAGATGACAAAAAAATTCACAGTCATGGATATCTATGGATAAAATTTGTGAAAACATCCACACATATAATTTAAATGGATATCTGTCACTCGCGAATATGAGTTTCTTCTTACTTGGTTCATAACGCACACGAGTAGGGTATTATAGTACTTGTATTCATAAGTATCCGCTACCCACTAAGTTAAAATATTACACATATTTAATTTGAAAAAGAAAAATATTTTTTTAAATAAATCAACTTAAAATATTAATTGTAAAATTTCATTGTTATCAATGTTACTTCTTTTTATGAAAATTCCATAATTCATAGAATTATTTTTTAAAAAAATATCGGTAATGTAAAATGAATAGCTATTTATATTAAATATTTTGTATATATATTACATTAATATATTTTTAGATCAAATTAATCTTATAGAAACTAGTATAATTTTATTTCTAGATTTTTTAATAAATAATTTTTTTAATAAAACTTCACGTAAAAAAATATTTTTTAAAAATATTTATGGTAACCGAGGATATTCGTGGGTATTTAATAAATCTGCGGATATTTTTATGATGAGTACATAACGGGTTTTAAGCGAGTGACGAGCATGGGTATTTTGTGGCAGGTGAGTAGCGGGTAGACACTATATGTACTTCTCATCCTAGTTATATACCCATACCATATCTGGTTTAAAGAACCAGATAATACCCATAAAAAAATTTGAGACGATTTCAAGCCTATGAGTATTATTATAATCCTTATTAAGAAAAATAATACCCATATTTAGTTTGTTGCATAATGTGTTGTTCATTGACAAAAGTAATGTTTGCTAACGTCTCTTCCGATTGACAGACCAATTCCTCCTCTCATGAGATACACAACATTCCATAAAATCAAATCTTTTACTTTCATTAAATTTTTTATTCTAAAATAGATTTATCTCCTCTAAAATTTAGGTAGTATTTTTTATTTTGAAATCAATAATTGTGCTAAAAAAGTCTAATCCCCTAATTAATTCTCTAATCTAGTAAAAATAAAAATATACAAACATGAAGTCTAAGTGAAAATAATACATTAGTCAGGATTGCTTAACATACTATTTATAAGCGAGCACATGCTCTTTGACTCGCAAAATCGACAAGCAATGAGGCCCACACAAGAGAAAAAAGAAAAAAAATATCCGTTATCTATGCTCTTTCTAACCTTTGTTGTAATTATAAATAGGGGCACCAAACTCTTACGAAAGAGCAAAATTACACCATTTACGAAACAACCATGAAAATTCTTTGCCTTATTCTCTTTTCTATCGCCTTGTTTTCTCTACTCCTGTTCTCTGATGCTGCTCGGTCGGATGCCCTTGTTGGGGGCTGGTCCCCGATCAAGGATGTAAAGGACCCCCACGTGGTGGAAATCGCCAATTACGCGGTCACTGAATATGATAAACGCTCTGGGGCAAAGCTTAAGTTGTTAAGCGTGGTAAAGGGCGAAACCCAAGTCGTGGCTGGCACCAACTACCGCCTTGTCCTCGAGACCACTAATGATTCTGCCACAAAAAATTACCGAGCCCTCGTTTTAGAGAAACCTTGGCTCTATTTCAGGAACCTCACTTCCTTTGAGCCCCTTCTTACATAAACTTGAGCCCTTTTTCCATCTCTGTTATATATCAACTACATTATTACTATCTCATCTTTTGTCAATAAAATCAATAGAGATTTGCTTATGTATTTATTCAATCTTGGACTTTCATTCTTTTTTTTGTCCCTAGGTTATTGCTCCAATTTTTGTTTATCATTTATGTTGTTGAGAGATATAATTTAAAATTTTGTATATTGTTTAAGAAATGAATTATTACATGAGGAACATATCTTTCACCCTCTTGTTTATGTAGGATCATATATGGGTTTAAAACTTAACATTTTTCTTGTCGTGTAGTGTAGTAGTCATGATATTATATTAAATTATGGTCGCGTAAAAGTTGAATTTTTTGTTTTGTCATTGTTAAAGGTTGTATTAAAAAATTAAATATAAAAAAAAGTATTTTATGTATTTCATATTTTTCTGACTTAAAAATATTTATATTAATAAAGGGTTTCTAATTTTAGTGTCTTGAAACTAATTTTAAAGTTAAATTTACACATGTCAACAAAAACATTTTTAAATAAATCATTAGGATGTAATGAAGGATTTAAGTAGTTTACAAAATATTCTACCTTCAAATTTTATTGTCACCATTGCCTATGAAAACACTTTATAATTAATTTATGACAGAAAAACTCATTTATGAATGGTTGTATAAGTTTCTGCTAAAAAATTCAACTAAATCAAGTCTACTAAAACATTTTTATGCCATCTCCATTTTTTTATGCCTGATTAATATATTATTTATTTCCTTATTTACTTTATCTTATTGTAATTTTATGAAAGAAAGAATAATATTTATCATTGTTATTTTAGATAATTTATTAACTTTACACCTCAATTAAGCTAAAATGAGACAGTTTAAGTTCAAGGATAAAAGAAACAAATATAAAATTTTAATACTCATTCTTATTCTAGTTGATGTTTTTAGGTTCGGTATACCTGCAAATAAATTGCTATATTGTTTTTTATAATTTTAATCTAGTTATTTATCATTAAATATATTATATATTATTTTATTAATTATATTTTAATTTTAAAGTGTATAAAGAATCATAAATAAGAAAAAATATAATAAATAAAAGTTTAATAATTAATTTTTAATTAAATGTATAATTTTAAGTTTATTATATCATCATAATAGAGTAGTACATGTATGACTATGAGACGGGTAGTTATATATAAGGATGACAAAAAAATTCACAGTCGCAATACCCATGGATAAAATTTGTGAAAACATCCACACAGATAATTTAAATGGATATCTGTCATTCGCAAATATGAGTTTCTTCTTACTTGTTTCATAACGGGCACGAGTAGGGTATTATAGTACTTATACCCGTGGGTACCCGCTACCCACTAAGTTAAAATATTACACATATTTAATTTGAAAAAGATAATAGTTTTTTTAAATAAATCGACTTAAAATATTACTTGTCAAAATTTCATTGTTATCAATGTTACTTCTTTTTATGAAAATCCATAATTCATAGAACTATTTTTTATAAAAATATTAGTAATGTAAAATGAATATCTATTTATATTAAATATTTTGTGTATATATATTACATTAATATATTTTTAGATCAAATTAATCTTGTAGAAACTAATATAATTTTGTTTCTAGATTTTTTAATAAATAATTTTTTTTAATAAAATTTCATGTAAAAAAAATATTTTTTAAAACTATTTATGGGTAACCGAGGATATTCGTGGGTATTTAATAAATCTGTGGATATTTTTATGATGGGTACATAACACGTTTTAAGCGAGTGACAAGCATGGATATTTTGTGGCAGATGAATAACAGGTAGACACTATTCGTACTTGTCATCCTAGTTATATACCCATACCATATCTGGTTTAAAGAACTAGATAATACCCATAAAAAAATTTGAGACGATTTCAAGCCTACGAGTATTATTATCATCCCTATTAAGAAAAATAATACCCATTTTAGTTTGTTGCATAATGTAGAAAGGGGAAATAAGAACATATGAATGAAATTGCACCATGTAATAAGGAGAGAGAAAGACATGAGTGATATGAGATAGACATAGAATGAGTGAGGGGTAAAGGGAGAACTAGCAAAGTTAAAGGGAAACAAAATGATGGTCAAGGAGGATGGTTAAGAGATCTAATGGGGAAATGACCACATTCTTTTTCTCACATTTCTTAAATAACTATAATGAAGAAGGGATATAAAAGATTTTCCAAAGATGCAGTACTATTCAAGAAGTGTTCATTGTTATGAAAAAGAATGCATAGGGCCAACAATATTGGTTCGTGAGATTCAAAGATTAAAGGATGGGAAACATGTGGAATGACAACTAAATGATGTCTAGATTGGCGATATGAAGTTGTATGTTAAGATTCCTAAATACGAAAGATGAAAGGATGAAGATAGAAGATATGAAGGTGCGAGCAAGGATGATGGTAAGGTAAAGGAGATTGGAAAAGAAAGAATTAATGATGGTAAGTACAACTCTATGGATATAAACACCACAAGAACATATGTAGAAGTAGTGAAAAATATGACCAAAGGGAGAGTAAAAGATGGTGAGAAGTGATAAAGAAAAAAAAAAGATAGACAAAGGAATTAATGATTAGATAGGCACACATATCAAATTGCGACAACCGAACCATGAATGGTTGACAAGAATCAATGTTGTGAAAATGCACAATATCGACAAAATTGGGAAAATGAGAGAGATATTTCTTATGGAAGGGTATATAGTATCAACTTAAAATACCTTAGTGTAATCTCATGTTACTTCAAATTATAAGAAGATTGAAGAGGATAAACAATGGTTAGAATATATCTTTAAGTCAATCAAAGTATGGAATATGTATAATAGGTATTGTCATAGATTGACATGGATAATATGCAGAGGCATTCCAATTCATTTGTGGAGTGAGAAATGTTTTAAAAAATGATAGGATATGCAAGAAAACATGTCAAAATGGATGAAGATAATGCAAATATAATGTGCTTAGCAGGATAAGAATATTTGTTAAAACCCAAGAAGACAAGTCCATTAAGTGGAGTGAAAGGATTTGTGTGAATGACATAATTTGCAACATTACACTTCTTTAGGAGGTGACATAATTTGTAACACTAGACGTAAGTGAGGATATCATACCCAAAGGACTAGATCTAATTCTAAAATAATTCAATTCAAGAGATAAAAAAATAATTTAAGAGGAACAATGATTTAATATGTGTTTTCTCGATTGTTTAGATTGTGACTAGAATGCAAACAGAGGAGAGTTATTAGTTTAAAATTCAATGGATTAAAACATCGAATTGTGATTTCTACTACAATGCTCTCACATCTATTTACTAAGGAATCTGATTCTTTATTATTCATTGGTCACCAATATTTTACCAACATTATTGTGATGCATTTGTTCATTCACAATACACTAGTTATAACCCTAACTTGTTATTCAGTTTGGTCATGCAAAATTCAAATTAGGATAAGATTCTTTAATAATCAATCAGAGGTTTGCATATAAACTTGGTCAATTCTATCACAGCGATGACCTACTTGTTTCCCAAATCAATTATTTAAATATCACTTGGAGTCTTTTTACTAATTAAGATGTAATAGATAACCAAATTAACCATTGAATAACATTGAATGATAATATAAAATGCAAAGCGAATCACAAAAGTTTATATCACAATTCAAGATAAAAAAGTTTAGTTATACATGAGAAATATATAGTCAAACATCTTAAGGATTACATAGTAAATTAAGTGGAGAAAGAATGACTAGACGAAACACTCGAAATTAGCTTAATCGAATAATTTCGTTGTCATTCTTTATTTCTAAGTTACAAATCTAAGTGAGGATCTAGCACTCTCACCTCTATATGATGCATATCTTTCTTTAAAATATAAGTTTTTTTCTCTTTAAAATAATAAATAATTTAATTTGCACTTTTTATTTTAAAGAGAAAATATGTGAACTTTTTATGATTGTATTACCCTGAATTCCGCGATATAATTTGATGGCCGGAGTAAATTTTAAGAACGTGAGGATCTTGGATGATGGCACCGTTTATTTTGTTACCAGCACAAGATTTATTGATTTGTACAAGACCAATTCCTAATTAAAAAAAAAAAAAAAAAAAAAACGAATTTTACTCAAACCAACTAATTTTGATGTTGATTTAAAACACACATGTGAAAAGGAAGAGAAATTGAGAAACATTGTTTAAGAAATGGTTGAACTTGACAGCGTGACGTAGTTGAATTCTGGTGCCTATGTGGTATTCTGAGATGGACCTCTCGTCAACTTGCCCACAAAATTTTTTCAATTTTGCAATTTGGCTAAATAAAACCCATCTTCCATAGTGTTAAATTCACATAGGAAAACCCTTTGTTCCTGTTTCTTCAAAGCAAATCCACTCTCTTTTGGTCCCTCAATTAATATTCATATATCTGTCTCTCTCATTGTTTCTGGGAAGGGAAGACCCATATCCCTTTCTTCCAGATGATTCACTGCTAAGAAAGCTCTCACAACCACTTTGCCTTGTGACGTTTCAACCATTCCCATTGTCACCTTCTTCTGCTGACCACAATTGACTTCATATATCTGCCTCTCCTCTTTTTGTTTGCGGTTGCACCCATCACTCAGGTTAATCGGATCAAAGAGCTTCTGGGGTCAGCAATTTAGAAAAATGGATTTTTGGAAAGTGGGTTTGTTTGGCCTTCTTTGTGCTGCTTCTGTTTTTGCAATTGGGGCCGTGGAGCTGGGTCGACATCAACCTACTGAGAGAATTTCAGGTGGGGTTTCTTCAATGTTTGCTTTTTATTTTTCTTTCAAGTGTTTTTCAGCAGATTCTTTCTGAGTTCGGTGTATCCCGAGTTCTGTTGATTTGGTTGAATTGGTTCGGTTTTCTTTCTGTTGATTTTTAGGTCTTTAATTTCAATTGTGATTATTTTAATTCCGGTTAGCTGTCATGTTGATTTGACCATTTTGTGCTATGGTTTTCTTGGTGTGCTTTTCCTGTGGTATAAGTGGATTTAGTTAAGATCTACTTTGGTTTGAGATTTATTAGGAATTCTTTATATATATAAATTGTTGACTTGTTCTGGTTGGAGATGTTATTTTACCGTTCAGTATTAGAATCACAATGTTGGTTCTTGAGCATTGCTGTCATTGCATGTAGTGACTTTATTCTAATAATCATCATTTCAAAATTCAAAGTGTCAAACCAGATATATAGATACTATTATTACTGTCCTAAAATTTTTCTGATTTGATATTTCGACTTGGAGGCTGCACACGACCCCAATGCTTTGTAACGTAATCCATTGTAGGAACTAATGTTGTGTAGCTGTTTATGTTGTAATATTCTGCAATGGCAGAACAGTTGCTTCTCTGCTGTATGAGGGTCTGGGACAGACAAAAATGCTGTGTTGGAATTGGTCCAAGAATTTGAAGGGGTAAAGTAGCAATTTAGGGTTGTGTTATAGTCAATTTTCACTTTGGTCAGGTTATATGGATTGGCTGGAGATATTGATGATCTTTATGGCTTCTTTTAAGTCACGCCCTGCCCTGGCCTGCTTCTGACCTTCAGTAGTAATGCAGTACTTTGTTATTATAGTTGAGGAGTGTGAGGAGGAGGAAATGCCAATTAGTTTAATCTTGGCTATTGAGTTTTTGCTGTTTCCCTCTCTATTTTTGACTAATTTATCATGGTCCAATATTAACAAGGCTTAAGAGGTTGGAACAAGCGTAGTTATGTACATAGTGGACAATTTAAATATATTGCTTGCAAAAGATAGATTTCCAATGAATGTATGGAATATGTTTAGAGAATGTTAGCAACGTATTTGTAGCTCCCTGCTCTCCTAATACCCAAACTCACCCAAGAATATTAATAGGTTGTTATGCTTATAGCCTTTGGTGTGTTATCTATTACTTGATTTGGAAAAGAGTGGAGTGAGTCAATGTCATTTTAAATTATTATTGAAGTGATGCCATTTTTCAAGCATTCTTTATCATTAAAGGTAGAGATAAATGAAGTAAGATTTATATGCTATTTGATTAATCAGATATATATCCATAAAGTTATTGTCAATTTGAATTTGGGGGCTTTCTGAATCTTGTAAAGGGTTCTCTCCTAGTTTTTGAGTTTCAATTTTGACAGTGGAATTAAACCATAAACCTGTTCAGTATATCCCTTTCTTTTCTGCTAGAACCACAATAAAGAGGAGTACTAACAACACATTTTCTAATACATTCCAGCTAACAGACACTATCATTAGTTGAAATTTATTGAAAACTACAAAGTTGGGAGAGAGGGTCATTTAATGAAAAGTAGGGTCAATATGAATTTGTGTTTTACAATAAATTTATATGAATCACAGAGTGTATTCAAAAGACTGTATTAGAAAATGTGTTGCTACCATTTTTCTTATAATAAAATAAAATATTTTCTGTTTAAAATAAGTTAATGTAGATTATATTAAAATTTGAAACTCTGAAGAATACTTGATTCTTTAATGGTTAATAAGATTTGAATGACAATCATTAATTCAAACCTTAGAATTTCCTTACTCCATCTAGGAAAAAAATGTGTTCTATATGCATTTGCTATTGCTAAAAATAGATACTGCTTCCTAACTGTGTAGATACTTAAATGTTGTGAAAGAGTTAAAAATTAATATCAACTCACCATAATGGAGCACAGATTGTGAGGAAATAGCATATGTGGGATTAGCATTGACAGAGGAAGCAACTGCAATGGTAATATTTTAAAAATGAGTTTTTTCTATAAAACTATGATAATACATACAGTTAAACAAAGTCGTATACTATATATACTTTGTTGCTTGGAATTTAAGGGGTTAATAAGCGGTCTTCTTTATTTTTTCTCCTGGACTAGCATTAAGCAATTATGATTGAGGACTCTGGAGATAAGCTGGAATAAAAAACAAATTTTTAAATTTTCTTTGATTTATTTATTTCGAAATCACTGTATTATAGTTGGATAGAAAATGAGACTACTAAGCATTTTGTGGTTAAACCAATTGTAGGTAGTGCTGGTGATGTGTTAGAAGATGATCCGGTGGGAAGGTTGAAGGTTTTTGTTTATGAACTTCCAAGCAAATATAATAAGAAAATTCTGCAAAAGGACCCCAGATGCCTCACTCATATGTTTGCAGCTGAGATCTTTATGCACCGTTTTCTCTTATCTAGCCCTGTCCGAACCCTTAATCCCGAAGAAGCTGATTGGTTTTATACCCCTGTCTATACCACGTGTGACTTGACACCAAATGGCCTTCCTTTACCTTTCAAGTCACCTCGAATGATGAGAAGTGCTATACAGCTTATTTCTTCAAACTGGCCCTATTGGAACAGGACAGAAGGGGCAGATCATTTCTTTCTGACCCCTCATGACTTTGGGGCGTGCTTCCATTATCAAGTAAGAAATATAGTGTGCCATTTTAACTTTGTTATTTACATCACTATTAGTTATATTAAGAATTCAAACAAATTTTGTGGTGTTTGGTGACAAGCACCTGGGATTCCTCTATCAAAGTTGTAGATGGATATTGTAACATTCACTTTTATCATGTTATTTTGTTCCAGGAAGAGAAGGCAATTGAAAGAGGAATTCTTCCATTACTACAGCGTGCTACCTTGGTTCAAACATTTGGACAGAGAAATCATGTGTGCTTGAAAGAGGGTTCAATCACCATTCCTCCTTATGCTCCACCACAGAAAATGCACACACACCTAATTCCTGAAAATACTCCCAGGTCCATTTTTGTTTATTTCCGAGGACTGTTTTATGATGTTGGAAATGACCCTGAAGGTGGATACTATGCAAGGTATGTCTTATTTATCACAATCAAAAGGAGGGGTGGAAATGTGATGCTTTTCATTAACTTGCATCCTTTTATTCAAAATGCAAGGAGCACTCTCACTTAAAAATTATGTAAGGGTAAAATTTGGTCAAAATTAGTTTAAAATCCTATATTTAGAAAACAGAGGTTTTGAGTTTTGATACTTGTATTTCTAAAAATGAATTCCTGGTCAAATCAAAATGAAGCATAGGATTAAAAATGAAATCCGCCACATTTTAGAAATATGAGGATTAAAATTTAAACCACCATTTTTAAAGTGTAGGGACTAAAGCCAATTTTGATCAAATCCTTGAGGGATCTCTAAATTCTATCCTTTCTATAATCGTAGTATTAAGTAGTTGTTAAAACTAGTCAAGTGTAATTAAATTAACTACATTCATAACCTAATTGGTTCTTTCTAATATTATGACAGAAAGCCAAGTAATATAACAAGAAATGATCTTAAACCTCAAACTGACTGTACTTTGGTATCTTATAGAGGTGCAAGAGCAGCAGTGTGGGAGAACTTTAAGGACAATCCACTGTTTGACATTTCCACGGAGCATCCAACGACATACTACGAGGACATGCAACGAGCCGTGTTTTGCTTGTGTCCACTTGGGTGGGCCCCATGGAGTCCAAGACTGGTTGAAGCTGTGATATTTGGCTGCATTCCAGTTATCATTGCAGATGATATTGTTCTGCCATTTGCTGATGCAATCCCGTGGGAAGAGATAGGTGTATTTGTTGATGAGAAGGATGTGCCTCAGTTAGATACTATACTCACATCTATTCCACCAGAAGTAATCTTGAGGAAACAGAGATTGCTTGCCAACCCTTCCATGAAGCAAGCCATGCTATTTCCACAACCGGCGCAACCAGGAGATGCTTTCCATCAAGTTTTAAATGGCCTTGCCCGTAAATTGCCACACGACAGGAGTATCTTCTTGAAACCAGGGCAGAAGGTCTTGAATTGGACTGCTGGCCCTGTGGGAGACCTTAAACCTTGGTAGCAGTAATAACAGTTTTCTCAGCCAATTAGGATTCTTTACATATTTTGGTCTATACATCCAAGTGTTCATAGTTGGGGTGGGAATTTTAGATGCTGGATTTTGTTGATGCTGTAAATTTGATCTTCTTTTTCTCAGACAATTCATTAGATCATCTAATATCCATTTTGTAGCTTTATCATTCTTTGCTCTTATGGTATACAATATACGTTTTTCCCCATCTGCTTTAGGAGTAGTTTGTCTTTGTTACCTGCATGCTATAGTCGGTGACCTAGGACACAAACTATGGAAATTTAAACCCTGAATCATCATGGCATCAAATATCAATACATTATAGATTTCTTGTTTAAGTGTGCTTGTTCTGAAGATACTTTTTTTTTATAAGCTTCTGATCATCGTTAAATTTTAGAATAAGGAATTACGTTACCGTATTGATAATGTGATTGTATCTATCATTTGATCATAACAGTACATTAGTTCATTTTAATATTTTGGTGAACTTTAAATTATGTTCTAATCACTTTTCATTTCTTTATAAAGAGATTGATTCTTTTGAAAGGAAAGTTACTGGTTTCATGATGATATTTTTGTTGTTTATTTTATGGTTAGTTAGGGTGGTCCCGCTGATGTGGCTAGTTGATTGTCTTTTGCATTGTCTTTTTCTCTTTGATGTAAAATTTTGAATTTTATTTGGCTGATTTTAAATTTAATCATGTGGCCTGTGATGTGACCCATTTATGATCTACCGTCCTGCCTGTGTACCAAAAATTATTATCAACAAAGTTTATTTTGAGTTTAATTCCTATATATTAGTAATGTAAAATATTTTTATACTGTAATTTTTTATTTATATGATTTTTAAAATGATAATAATTAAAATCAACAAATTTAATAATTTTTATACATATATCAATTAAAAGTGTCAACCAAATTTGATGTATGTGAGAATGTATAATTTCCCCATTCAATTAAAAAATAGTTTCTTTTTAGTTTGTTTTTTAAATATTTTTTAATTTTGTTTCTTTGTTTTTTAATCTTTTACTTTCAAGGATGAACTTTAATTGAGATGTAATAATGATGTTAGCAGTTTAATAATTTATTATTTCATCACAAAATTTTGACAATATCTTGATGTAAAATTTTGAATAATTATATTTTTAATATTTTGTAAACAATATTATAAACGTTTATGAACAAATAAGGGATTAAAAAGACGATTTACTCTAAACTATATAGGACTATCCCTGCATATTCCTTGATGGTGGTAAGTCACGGGAGGGTAAAATTTGCTTAGTTAAAATATTGTTTGAAAGTAAGGATTAAGAGCAAAATTTTATTTGAAAACAAGATTAAAATAAAAAAATATTTTGAAGAACGAGAAAAAAGGAACTTTTTTAAATGATTAAAAAGTTATTTTAAGCGTTTCCATTTTTATAAGAATTTATGTACAAAAATAATGATATCTCAATATCTCCCAATTATAGTCCCTTTGGAATGTAAAGTATATTTTTTCTAATATCCCTACAAGTTATGCATTTTGAAGGGCCATATTCTATGTTAAAATTTTATTATATTGATTTTTTTTATTTGATCGTAAAAAAAAATTACAATATACATGCTGATGGTCTTTTAACTCAATAATGTTGTCCACAGATCAAATGATTTTGTGGGTTGAATTCTATTTCATGCTCAATTGTTGGATAGAAATTTGTATAAATGCATTGTGATACTATTAAGTATTTTGATTTAAATCCTTTTCATATGAAATATTACTACTAAGAATGTTGTATCAAGAATTTTGAAAATAATAAAAAACAAAATAACAAAAATAGTCTATTTAATAAGAAAAATTGGCAAAACCCATCAAGTAAATAAAAATTCATAGGACATTACTCTTTGCCACTACAAATTATTTTCATGTATTAATAGGCAAGGAGTAATTAGTAATTACAGTGTACATTTAATTTTTTTTTAAATTGTCTCCAGGATTTTTTAAACTAATTCTTTTAATTTTATTTTTGAAGCTATAAAGAGAAATTGTGTTAGAAAACATTGCCTAGGTCATTTAGATTGAAAAAAAAAATATTGGTTATATTTGTTTTCTATCTTAAGTTTAATTATAAAAAAGGATACTTAGTTTTAATTTTTTTTTATATTTATTTTCTTTTCTCATCTAGTGGGATAAGATTCTTTGTCTGCTTTTAAAGATTTTCACAAGTAAAAATAATAAGTGTTAAACAAATGTAAATAATATAGTATTATTTTTGTTATTAAAAGTAAATCTATGTCAATCTCTAGGCAAGCAGTAGTTCCCACTTGGTTACATCACTTAATCAAATCTCATACACCGTAACACACGTTTATGTGCTTAAATGTATATTAAAAACTAAAATGAATTCTGTCAAAATTAGCCTAACAATTTAAAACAAACAGTTTGTTTTTTAAGACCTATCCTTTTTTTTAACCTATCTACTTTACTAGTAGTTTTTGGGTCTATGGTTGGAGGGACTGTGTAATAGACGTCAAGCAGAGGTTTTAACTTGATGCGGGCTTAACAGACGTGACAATTTCAGTCTAACCTTATGTGTTGATTCTCTGATCGGACCAGATACAATGAACAACTCATTCACCTTTCAATTACTTAAAAAAAAATTGATATTAGCCTTTCAATTGCCTTTATTTGCAGGTATGTGCACGTGTGAGCATGACAGTTTAACGGTTACATCTGCAAATGAAATTAATGAAAAAATTGAAGCTTGATTGCCAATAAAACTTGTTGATTCATGAATTAGGTATTTGAAATGTTTTGACATTCTTTACTGCCTATACAGGTTTCTAACATACAACTTACATGCACTAAACTATTTTTAAGTCATTAAGGGTATAAATTATCCATCCCAAGTGAAGCAAAATAGCCTATAATGGTTTTCCTAAAGCCCCTAATTAGGTTCTCTAGTCTTCAGAAGCTCTAAACAATGAGGGACAAGAAAATAATTGAAAAATGATGCTTTTTAATTTTATTGGCAAAGGACATAAAATTACGAATGCTGAAGTGTGGGACCATTGGTGAAGTGCATTAATACTTGGTGCCAAATGCTTCTAGAGTGGGAAAGAGCTTGTGTGGGGAGTATGAATGCCACGCTTTCCACGTAGGCTTCAGACACTTTCACTCGAGAATCACCCGTCGTTTCACAACCTTTTTCTTATCATCTTGTCTCTCTTTTTATTCTCACTTCCTTAACTCGGTATCTGCCAACTGAGTGAGATACATAGGAATAGCAAAGGGAAATGGCCATGCCCCTGCAGGCACCCTCAACCACTGCAAGATCCCCACCTTCATTAGCCTTAACTGGCAATGCTACGCTGCGACCACAGTTCAACTCTTTAGCTTTCAAGTCATCTTTCTTCTCTGGTTCCCTTAACCTCTTACTACATCCAAAGCAACACCATCTTACTTCGGGAGCTCCCAGGATTTCCATGCGTGTGGCTTCCAAGCAAGCCTATATCTGTCGTGATTGCGGGTTTCCTTTTCTTTTCATCCTTTCTCTCTCCCATTATCATTTGATCCTTGTATTAGCTTGTTCTTATTATGCAACACTTATGCTTCTGCTGATAATAATGCAGGTATATTTACAATGATAGGACCCCCTTTGAGAAATTGCCTGATAAATTCTTCTGTCCTGGTAATTGATTACTTTTTACTTCACCTGCGATGTTACTGATAGAACACCAAAGGCACTTCAATCCAAAACAAAATTTGCTTTCGTTCTTTCCATGTGAAGTAGATTATCAAATTATTGCTACTTGTCGAACAATAAAAACAAGGGTCACTGAACTAAGTAGGTATGCAGTATTATCATTGCCTTAAAATGGTATTTTGCAGTTTGTGGTGCTCCAAAAGGAAGGTTTAGGCCCTACGCTACAGCTGTTTCTAGAAATGCAAATGATACAGATGTTAGGAAGGCACGAAAAGCCGGAATTCAGAAAGAAGAAGCAATTGGGTGAGCTATAGTTCTTGTCTTTTGCCTTTTGCCTAGTGTAGTATGTTCTCTCCCTCACATCATTTTCGTCTTGACGTTATGTTCGTACAGGAAGGCACTTCCTATTGCAGCTGCCGTGGGAATTGCAGTGCTTGCCGGATTATACTTCTACCTGAACAACAAATTTTAGGCAGCATGTTTTGGTTACATTACTCAATACGGCAGGAAAAAAAGAGTTGTAATTTATTTACATTTGTTTATTTAGCTAAATTTTCCCGTGGTTCTATCTTATTTCTTCTGTTAAATTACCAAACATATTTGAAATTTTCAATAGTATCACCATTTTTTTTCTTCTATATTCAGATTACAATTATAATCGCTAAACAAAATCTAATTCAGAAGCCAGCTCTTTATTTGACTATTGCTTTTAACACTGACTATAATCAAAATATTGACAAGATAATGCTCACTAACGAAGAAGACATTATATTGACAGACACTACAGTAGCAGAATTACACAAAGTAATTATATGGAACGCTTTCATTCTTGCAAAACAAAGGAACCCTCTATTCTTCTCTCCATAGATGGTGGAGGGAGGAAATTCAAGGGAGAAAACATATCATTAAAACTGGAGGTTGGTGCCGGCTTGAACTCGTAAGGGCCTTCCTTTTGTCCCCAAACCTGCAACCAAATAGGAAATAATTAATGTTACTGTTTTTCTTTGTTGTCAAACTATATATCTATATTTGCAACTATAAAGGTAAAGCAATCTATCAAACTAGATAAAACGAGATGAAGAAAACTAACTTGATTTCCATCGTCATCATAACCCCTATCCCAGGTGTGTATCTCATTGTTCTTCATAATTGAAAGTTCTGAAGTACAGTAGGTTGCCCCATTCTGCTACAAGAAAAAAGTGCAGATGTTCAACCCAACTCTTATATACAGTAGTACTAGTACAAGGGAAGGGATGAGGATATTAGAACAATAGTGTGAAATGTGAACAGAAAATTACCCATGAATTAGGAAAGCCACCAGGTGGGGTTGAACCTTCATATAAGCAACGTTTTCCACGCGGACAACGCTTAAGATGCACTGTTGTCAAATGTTCAGCTATATCCTGCAAGCCACAGTACAAGTATGACGATTGTTCAATCATAAGAGATTTTAAGATATTCAAATACACAAACTTGTCACGAATCTCCATTTAGAAGATGTTAAAGCAATTACCCAAGAAACTCCAATCAAAATGGAATTTCTCCGGAATTTCCAAAAAGATAATTCATTTATGTAATTATGTCTTTCAAAGCATAAGGTCTTAGATTCAAATCTAGGTATCATCATTATATTCTGAATAATAAAAAAAAATATATTTAAATGTCAACTAAAATAATCTAAGAAAATCCACAGCAACACTCACACAGGTAGAGCAAGAAATGAAATGTGGGACAAAATTATTATTTGAAATGTAGACGTGATAAATCAGTCCATGGCAATATTTCATTCTCGTTATTATACTAGTGGCATTTCATAAAAGAAAACTCCTTTTTACCCGATTCTGTCCAGGTAATAGATTCAAGAAGCCAGCCTAACTTCTACATCCTAATTTCCTAAGTCATAGAATTATCATGGCATCATCTTATAAACAAAATTTGGGGGAAAATAATAGCGGCACTTCCTCAGACAAACTGGAATATTGCTTCATTCATTTTGTCTATTGTCATTTAAGAGTGGCAGCTGACAGTGACACTAAAATGCATGTCTCACTACACCATGTTTATCAACCTCAAAAGATGGCCAATTAGATTCTTGACATCTATAGCATTTTGAACTACAATCTTATATGGGTCCTTAATCATTAATATATGGCTTAAGTAACATTTTGGTTCCTGAAAATAATTTCAGTCCTTTAAAGATTTTTTTGAATTTGGATCTTTGAATTATTTTTTTGTTTGGTTTTAGTTCCTGTTTCAAAAAACAACGATGATTAAGCGACATTTGCATTTTATTGACTTAACATATTATTAAGGAATCTAAAGAGGATAATCCTATATAATATTTTAGTACTAACTTTGTTTTTAATATACTATTTATTCAAGACAGTTTGTAACATCAGAAAAATTTAAAATTGATTATAAATATAGTTTACCTAAAAAAATTATACTGACTATCTTGCCAAACTCCCTAATAACCTAATAAGTTATTAGATTGCTGATGTCACTATTACATACCGATTAATAGCATTTCTTAAAAATAGGGACTAAAACCAAACAAAAATTCTTGAAGGATCAAATTAAAAAAAAATCTTTAAAGGATCAAAATAAAAAAAAAAAACCACTATTTTCCAGGGACCAAAAAGTTCATTTAGCCTTAATATATTATGCAGTCTTTGATTTGGCATATTTTAGTACCCAACACTAGATTCTGCTGTGGATTAATATTTGTTTGCCAAATGTAATGTCTATGTTGTGTCAGGATATCTACTAATCTAACTACAACTTTTTTCAGCCTCTCCCCTCCACCCCCTTTTCCTTCTCTTCATCCTAAAGATATCTTAAAATTTTGGCATAATTATATTTTTCATTCCACTATTAATTTTGGATTCAATTTTGTCCCACAATTTTTAAATAGTTTCAAGTAATTCCTTCCGTTAAATTGAAGCTAGCACGGTAACACAATTAACATCTACAATTAACAATGATTTATTGCTAAAATATCCTATTTAAAGAGTTATAGACATTACCCTTGTTATCATGATAGCTTTAATTTGACAAAAGGGATGACATTGAAACTATTCAAAGAATTGTGGGACAAAATTGAATCTATTTAAAAATTGTGGAACAAAAAAGAATCTAAAAATAACAGTGGGACGAAATTGAATATTTTAAAAAAATAGTGAGACCAAAAATATAATTAAGCCTAAAATTTTCACCAATCCCCTTCTCCCTTATATTTTCTACTCTAACTCCAAAGAATTTCTTTTTAACATGCTAAGATTTTGCTCATTTTCATTTTCAAATCATTACCTTCTCTGTTCCACTTATCTTTCTAACCAAAAGGAAATAACAAATGTCTAAAAGAAGACGCTTCTAAGTTAAGAGTGTGAACAAGAACATGACTTAATGCTTACCCCGATGACTTCTTCTGGCTGTGGACGTTGATCCCTTGGTCGATCACAGAAATTTTTGTACTCCTCCATGTCTCTAATGGCGTATGTACTTAACTGCTATTGAACAGAAATTAGTATCCAAGGTCTGATTTAAACAAAATATAGCAGCTGCTGGTAAGTTTTAACAAGAAAAAGAATATGCTACTCCTCTATAAAGGAAATAATTTAAAGTAGAAACTTACTTCTACAAATCAGAGCAATAGCATAAACATAAGAACAAGTCTCTTTATCTAATGTATGGTTGGATCAATTATACTTGAATGTTGTGTATTGTTTGGATTGATTATACACACCAATGCAGAGTGACTAATCATCTACAATAACCGAAACAGCAACTCAGCATTTAATTATAATTTGACCCATTTGTCTTGCTGCCTCACTGTATATAAAAGTTATATATTGCCTTAATGGAAGATCTCAATATTGTTTTACAAAGCTAGAGATACCAAAAGACAAAGCACAAGCATATAAATATAAACAAGTAATGGTGGCCAAGGAAAGTGTAGTATGGCTTACTTAGCCACTCTTCCCAGATATAACCTATGACAAGCATCAGAACATGTTTCATACAATGAACTATAAAAAGAACAGAAAGCATTGGCATCATTAAAGTGAATAAACACATACCTCAACATCACATTTCAACTCTTTAGGACAAGGTTTCACCATGAAAAACCTCTGCAAACAATGAAGATTAAATTAAATATAAAAAACAATAATGTTGAATGTTTAACAAGCAGACATTTTATATCTAATGGAAGCAAGCAACTTGGTCCTGTTAATATGTCAAGTATGAAGAAACAAAAAAAGAAAATGCAAATAGAATTTGTTGTAAGACATAAAGTGTACCTGTCGAAAGGGTTTTTGTGGACTCCTCCAAAAAGCCTAGCAGAAGATAGATAATGACAGGTTAGCTCAGTTTTAAAAGCATAGATAAGAAGCAAGAAGTAAGTTGTACAATTGGGTAGTAATGGTTTCTCACCTGTTCGAAATACAAGACCTTGGAACCATCAACTAGTTCTGCTGCCGGGCATGTAAGCATTCTGTAATAAGCGAATCTCAGAGCGGAAATTCTAAAAGACTCCCTCATCCAAACAAAAATATAAGGAAAGTAACAAAAATGGAATGGGGGGATATATATTATATACCTAATATTGAAATAGTTATCAGGGTCTCTGGAAGCTTGGTCTTTGGAATACTAGAGGAAGGAAGAACAGAAAATGAGGAATGAGGAATGAGGAATGAGGAATGAGGAATTAAAGTGAAAAGAAGCATGGAGGTGGAAGAGAAGAGAACCTTTTCGCCGGCGAGGGACTTAGCGACGAAATGAGCATGGTCCCAGCGGGTGGTGGACTTGCGGAGGCGCTTGATGAGAAGAGCGCCACCAATGAGTAGAAGAGTCTTAACGGCCAATCCTCGAGCGCGGTTCCATCCATTGGTATCTGAACCCGAACCCATCTCTTTTATGCAACGGAATTCGAGTTAGCTGCGGTGCGGCGCAATCTGAGTGGGGCGCCACCACCACAACCACAACCACAACCACAACCACAACCACAAGACGCGCAAGCTCGAATCCACCCACACTTAATTACCTCCCTCTGTCTTGTTCGTCTCCTCTCTAGCTTGTGAATCGTTCATCATCAAGACCAAGACCCAGATGCACACCTTCCAATTTTTGTTCTTCTTTGCTTCTATTATTATTCATATTCTTATTATTGTTACTACCAAATCACAACCATTTCTAATTTGATTAGTATATATTTTTAAATGTTTTAATTTAACATGTTTTTTATTAACATTTTATTTATTTATATATATATATATATATATATATATATATTAATTATAGATAGTAGAACATTTATTTATGTTGGATATGAATGTTTTAAAGTAATTTTTTTTCTCAAAATTATAAGATTGATCTAGTAACAAAGTTTAAATTTGGGGAGGGAAAAGATGTGGGTTCAAGTCCCTACTATGAAAAAGTAGGTTATTTTTTAATTTTCAAATAGGAATAAGGATACAATAAGTATTTTGAAAAGTAAAGATAAGAATGGTATATTCCATTGATTAATAACTAGCAAAAACACAGGTGTTTCCGCACCTGTGTATTCTAATATGGTGTATTTTAATATGTTATAACAGTGGTAGGGTTTTTATTTAATATCTTTTGTAAATTTTTATATTTTAAAATATAAATTGTTATGTGATAGGTTTTGAAATATATTTTGTTGATTTTATATTTTTTGTTTATGATAATATGATAAAAACATGTCAGGTCATTAATGGACATGTCAAATATGTAATGAATATGAGAAAATGGAAAAATGAGAGTTTGAATAGAACTGAAAATATTGTCACACCTGTGTATTTGCATGTTTATTAAAAATATTTATATGAAATAGACACATATATTAATAGGGAGAAGTTATATTTGTGAAAGTGACAACAGTCATAAAATGTTTAGAAGGCAAAATAGTCATAAAATGTGGACACCAAAAGGTCATATTCTCATTATATAATGTATATAGTATATAATATAACATCATATATTATACATTATAGATATAATTGGACAATTATGTATGTTGGATATCAATATTTTAAAGTAATTTTATGTTTAAAGTTATAAGGTTGGTCTAGTGGTAAACACATATGTTTGAAAAATAAGAGGTTATTGGTTCAAGTTCATCTTATGACAAATTAATTTATTTTTTTAATTTTAAAATAGGTGTAAAGGTAGAATATGTATTTTGAAAAGTAGACATCAAAAGGGGGTATTTCTTTTATTAATAGTATAGATATAGTATATAATATAATATTATATATTATACATCACAGATATAATTGGATAATTATATATGTTGGATATCAATATTTTAAAGTAAATTTTTGCTTAAATTTATAAGGTTGGTCTAGTGGTAAAGTATATCTTTGGGAAATAAAAGGTTATGGGTTTAAGTTCCTCTTATGACAAATTAGTTTATTTTTTTAATTTTAAAATATGTATAAGGGTAGAATAGGTATTTTGAAAAGTGGACATCAAAATGGAGTATTGCCTTTATTAATAATATATATATATATATATATATATATAAATATTTTAAAGTAATTTTTTTTAGTTTATAAGATTGATCTAGTGACAAAGTTTATATCTAAGGAGGAAGAAATTGCAAGCTCGAGTTCCTACTGTGGCAAAATAGATTATTTTTTCATTTTCAAATAGGTATAAGAGTATAATAAGTATTTTGAAAAGTTAACATAAAAATGGAATATAACTTTTATTAATAGTATAGATAATATATATATATATATATATATATATATATATATATATAGTAGAACATCTATGTTAGATATAAATATTTTAAAATAATTTTTTTCTTAAAGTAATAAGATTGATCAATAGCAAAGTTTATATTTGGGTGAGAAATGATGGCGGGTTCGACTCCTTCCTATATCAAATAGTTTATTTTTTAATTTTTAAATATGTATACCTATACGATAGGTATTTTGAAAAGTGAACATCAAAAGTTAGTATTTCCTGTATTAATACTATAGAATAGATAATATATATAGATAGAGAGAAAACTTATACACTATCAGTGTAAAAAAAGTTTTACACACTTAATCACAAGTCTTTATATATAGTAAGTTTGTTGATTTTATTTTAAAAGTCATATAAACGAAAAATTAATCGTGTATAGGCATTAAACTTTTTTATACTAACAATAATGTATAGGTGTTAAACTCATATATATATATATATATATATATATATATATATATATATATATATATTATAAATTATAGATAGTAGACCAATTATCTGTGTTGGATTATAGGTGTTAAACTTTTTTACTACTACTAATAATCATTTATTAAAAAATATATAATTAATATTTATGTTAAAATAAAATGAAAGGAAAATATTAAAAAGTATAAAATAAATCATAATTTCAACTATAATTTTGAATCAATATTTTATTTTTTAAAGTACATTCTCCCTATTTTAGAAGAGTTTAAATATTTATTTATATAATTAAAATTTATAATAAATAAAAATATTAATAAATATATAAATTATAAACTTAAATAGTTAAATACGAATTTAATCTTGATAAATTTTTCAATTTTTAATTTTGATTTTAATCAGTTTTTGTTCATTTTTAATTCCTATATTTTTTTTTTTCAGTCCTTCTAAGTTTTTAGTTTATTTTTAATATCTATAAACTTATATTTTTTATTTTTAACCCATAAAAATATAATATTATATTGACTAAAAATAAAAAAATATTAATATTTTAAAGGGACTAAATTAAAAAAATAAAAATTTACAAATACTAAATATTAATTAATTTTTTACCAAGTAATCTTACTTTTATCCACTATAATAATAAAAAAAGAAAATTACAACAACACCCTAAAGTTTAGTTATGTATAATTTGATAAAAGTTAAGATGATATTTCTATAATTTATTGTTTTTATTATTATTATTATTATTATTATTATTATTATAATAAATAAATAAATAAACAAATAAATAAAGGTTGATTGTCATTTTTAGTCTTCTTTTCTTTACTTGATCCTTTATTTTTTTTAAACTTTGTGTTAATTCTTATTGAAATATACAATGCCTCTTCATACGTATTACGTTTTCAGCATATAGATATTAATTTTAAGGTCATAATGGTGTTGATCTCATAAAAATATATGATTCATGGATAAAGAAATTAGTGAAACAAACCTAAATAAAAAATACATTATATGTTTACGTTTAAACTATGCATAAACAACAAATTTCAAAAACCTCGTGAATTTCATATTGTCATACAACAATGGAATTGAAACTATTCATTTTGTATTATTGATTTAATGTCATTTCGTATTGATCTAATCACTAACATTTAGCTGGTTGGAGAAGTTGCATTTACATATATGCTAGTGCCAATAATTACGTCCCAAAATGGAGCAGGACACGATGGTATACAATTATAAAATGCACAATCAGCAAGCAAGTTAGGTGTAACGGATTTAGGACATGGACAAGTAGGAGTAATTTATTTAAAAATAAATCAAATATATATATATATATATATATTATTATTATTATTATTATTCTGGTACATAACTAAAGTTCTCAGGATCGTTTATAAACATTTTCTTCCCTTAATCTCTCGATGCACCTTTTTCAAAAAAAACTGTGACGAAAGCACAATCTTCAAAGCGGACAATACCTTGAGCAGATGATCCTAGCAATATTCGTGACTAGAATATTGGCGTCATTTGTGGGGAGCGTGCTACCACATTCTCACGCCCTTTAGCCTCGACTAGGGGGTTTGTTCTGTACATACCAAAGTCTCACATCATTTAAGAATCGAAGACAACGGTCTTTTATAAACACTCTCTTCCCTTAACCTCTTGAAGTACATTTTCAAGGTAAAATTGTGACAGAATCACAATCCCTAAGTATTAGATTATATGCATGGTAGTGGACACATATAATAGAATGTCTTTTTATTGTTTTAAACTATATTTTCAAATAAACTTATTTATATTATTTAAGTAACATTTTCTTTTTTTTTTAGATTTTTGTTGTCCGTAAAAACAGTATCTTGTTTAGATAGCATAGATTAAATTTAAATTTTAAAAGAATATAAAAATTAAAGTATTTTTTATCATTAACCTTTGATTAGTTTTCATTAACTTTTTTTTGTTTTCAACTGTCTTTATACATTTTTATTATATGAAAATTTATAAACTTATTATAATTACTTATTTTGACATCATTAACCTATTATAATTACTTATTTTAAAATAACTTTTTCCTTTTAAACTAACTTACCCATGCATGATTTATTATAAAAAAATTATAAACTTTTAACGCTGAGATTAACTTTTAAAAATAAAAAATTGAAAATTATATCTATACTTTATTATATAAACAATATAAATATTATTAATCAATAAAAAGTTCCATAACAATAAAGTCATACTAAACGAAAAGGATTTCAAGGTCTGAAACCTATCTAATATTTTTATTAGTTTAGTTGAAAAATTATTTTTCAATAATTGATTTACATATAATTAATTATTGTTAAATCAATTATAAAAAAATAAATTTTTATTTAGAAAAATTTGTTAAGAATTGATAATTGAACTTAACCAAGTGAAACCAGAAACAAAGGAATACACAAATAAATTGTGAAATTCAAGTGTTCTTTTATAACTTGTAAAATTATCAGCATCTCATCCAAATATCACCTCTATTGAAACGACATTCTAGGCACTATTCCTAAGCCACAAACAAGTTGGACCCCTTCTTGACTTCTTACACCTCTTCCATCTCTCCTAAGCGTCCTTTTAATTTTTGTGCATGATCGAAAGTTGTTGTAGTGTATTTATGGACAATAGTAGTCTAGAGATAACTTGAGATCACTTTGAAGAGTCTAAACCCATCCAATATTTTTATCAGTTTAGTTAAAAAATTATATTATTTCAATAATTGATTTACGTATAATTAATTATTGTTAAATCAATTATAAAAAATAATTTTTTATTCAGAAAAAATTGTTGAAAAATGATGTCAAAATAAATATTTTTCTTTGAATGCAACAACAAATAAATTTTTACATAATAAAAATGTATAAAAACAGCTGAAAACAAAACAAAAAAGAAAAATAATCATAGGTTAATGATAAAAAATACTTTAATTTTATATTCTTTTAAAATTTAAATTTAGACTATAATATCTAAACAAGATACTTTTTTACAGACAACTAAAGTCTAAAAAGAAAATTGAAAATGTTACTAAATAACATAAATAAGTTTATATGAAAACATACTTTAAAACAATAGAAAGATATTCTATTATATGAGTCCACTATTAACTTGGAAACACTTTAAAGAGAGAAAAAAAATAAAAATTAAACGCTTGGTCAAATCACACTTATGATTCTTTTAACTTGACCTAGTGTTGATGCCTTCACAGGACAGGATCCATGTCCTACCATTTGGATATGTACCAACAAGTTAACAAGCTTCTCATACTCTGTAAAAGCAACAAAACAGCTCTAATTCCCACTTGCCATACGAATTATTAAACTTCATTTATTTCCCCACTTCCCTATCTCCGTCACACAGAAGCATGAGCACATCAGAGGGTCAAAATTATCGAGCATAATGCATATGCATGATTTTCAAACTGGTATCCGTCTCATCAAACCCCCAACAGAACCAATGCAAACAAAACAGTACACAGGAGCTTGCCAATTCGGATCCTCAAGAATTGCGCCAACCTCAAATCTCGCCACATGAGCAATATATCCTGCACCCCACCATATTCGAATTGGATTCACTATTATCATATCAGTAAATTAAATTCCAAGGGTAACATCTCAAATAGATGGGACAGATGAAGAAAACCAAAAATAACTAACAACACTGACACCGCTTCAACACAGCACAGAAGAATGCCTGTATATCATCATTTTTCATGTCATAACACGGTTACATTGCATCAAGAACTCCAGCAGTAAACCCACAAGCAAATAAGGTAATTATAATTAGTCATCATTAGCCTAGAGTATCTCCCATCTGATAGTGAGAGACTAATGTCTCAAAATATGTAGATCGATCCTTTAAATGATTGAAGTTGAACTACAATAATATTGATTGATTGTTTACAAGCATAAAACTCAAGGACTTGCATCACGATTAACAGAAGTGAGGAGATACCTTTGATGCATACAAAATAAATATAAATATAAATAAACTTTCTCTTTACATGAGTTATCCCGATCTTTGCAAAAAGGTTTCTTAACTTTGTAGAGTTCCTTGATTTTGGTAGCTAGAGTGCTATCAGCCAAATACAGCTCTTTTAAGTGGTGGGCTGAGAAGCAGTAAAGCATTTGTGTATCTTCTATAATTGTAGTTGCCCTTTTTATTCGTAATAGTTGCTTGTTTAACTTAGTCCTCTGTTTTTTACACAATATATCTCACATGTTTGTTTATTTTAAGGTTAAAACCAATAATATCCTCCATAAAGCTTAAATCATAATATGAAAAGTCCTGTTATTTCTAATAATAAGTTCATTCAAATCATAAGCATGTTGTTATAATTCCCTATCATGAACAATTAGTTTGGATCACTGTTGCATGAAATGAGACAGCAAGAATAAAACAAAGTTTAATGGTATTTACCTCTTGAACTCAACGTGTTTTAACTGGATTGGATTTAAATCCAGTTGAATGCTCTTAACTGCCTTTTGATTTCTAATTTGTAGGATAACATTTTCATCTCCTTCTTCAAACTTGATGAAAAAGTATGCAATGTTGAAAACATATGCTCCAAGACATATGTTTATAGAGAAAGTGGGGAGAAGACACTTTCATAAAGGGATACAATAGTCCATTCATGAAGAGTCCAGTCCATTCAAACCTTACTTATTTATTAAGAGTTGCAATGGTTCCATCCATTGTGAATCTAGTGAACTTTGGTTTATTGGTCCATTAAGCTAATCCTACCAGACAGATGTTAAAAGCAACGTTAACATTCTACACTTGGTCATGGAAGAACACAATGATGCATAAGCACCTCTAGTGGATCAAAATGATCGAAAATAGTGCAAATGCCATAGCCAGTATCTGTTTCATGAATGATAATTACATAGGTTCCCGAACAGACATCCCTCTCATGAAATTCCCAGGAGAACCACCAGCTGGAACAGCAAAGCTATTGTTTTCGTTCTCATTGTCCCCAAAACAATACACAGGAGCCTGCCAATTTGGATCCTCAAGCACTGCACCAACCTCAAATGTCATCACATGAGCGGTGTATCCTGCACCCACCAAATTCGAATCTTGCTAACTTCAATAAATGCCCAAGGAGATATTCCAAAGTAACAAAAGTATCAATTAACAGTTGGAAATCTCAGCTAGAGAGAGCTGATATGAGAAAAATAGTATTAATAAGAGTCCGTGTGTTTCAACTAGATTGAGTTTTGAGGTTGAAATAGAGTGATAGTAACAAAGTTTATTAATTGGGATGATTTCGTGACAGGAAATGTGTAGAAAGAATAGAGGTGTGAGGTACCTGAGTAGAAGACCCACTTGACGGGCCTGCGGGTGAGGACATCCTCGTAGTAGACAATGAAATCAACCTTGTCCCAGACATTGCAGAGGAAATTGTCAACGGTGTGCTGACCCAAATAGGTGGCGCCGTCGAGCCAATTGGGGCGGAGAATACCGACTTCAAGGTGGAGGATTTTGCAGGTGGGGGCGGAGGGGGGGAGGGTGTAGATGAAGGAGGTGCCGTTGTTCCATTCGAGGTCGTAGGTCACAAGGTCATCCAGCTGATTCTGGATAATGTTGAAGTTGCGGCCGTTGGGCCAATCGTACCACAAATCCAGTTTCTGCAGAGTTCCGCTTCTATTCATCAACATGAATGCGTGGAACTGCTTCGGCCACTCACCAGGAACTGGTTCCTCCGCTACGGCCCCTGATAACCCTAATTTTGAAGGGAAGAATAGAACAAGGAACGCCACCAAGTAAATTTCTTCTCTTTTTCCACTGCCCATTGCTGCTCTGTAATGTTTTCAGCCTCAGCAAAACCAGATAAGAATGTCAAACTCCACACTCTCACTGTCACGTCCCATTGTATAATTTCATTTTATTTTATTTTTTCTGAATCATAGTTATGTATTTAATGCAGCTTAAGCTAGCTAGCACAGCCAATCCCTCCGGTTCATCTATGTGCTTATAATTCATTTCTTTAGATAAAGTTCCTAAAAAGTTTTTTTTTTTTTCTAGGAAAAAGTTCTTGAAAAGTTATTATAATCAAAATCAAACAAATTAGGGCATATTTTTTGTGTGATAAGTCGTATGCAAATTATAGAAGACAAGAAATACCACCATTGAATTTGTGGGAGTGAGATCATAATTCAAAACTCATCACATACTCTTATGATAAATGAGTCATAATCCCTTGTTGTATTTTTGTTTGGTTTATAAAAAAGTAAATTAGTTTTGTTAAAATTCACATAAAAAATCAAAATTTACATGTTAAATAATCAAAAGATATACAAATATTTATTTATATTAATAATGAATAGGGGTAATTTAGAAATGTGGTCGTAGAAGAGAAAAAACTATTTTAAAATAAATCTAATAGGCCAAGTTATAATATAATTATTTCTCCTTATCTTTGAGGAACCTTTTTATGAATTTTAGCTAGTAAGCCGGACATAATTTCTTTTTACATAACTTTTTATCCTAAAATTAACTTAAATGAAAAAATAAACTTTTTCAAACATGTTCTCTAGCTGACCATGTGTGATGATTAAACCTTTGCTAACATTTTTTTTAACCACGTGTAACAGAAAGTTAACTATATTTAAGTACATAGTTAATCATAAGTGTCTATAAGTAATTTTATGACATTGTTAACCATTTGTAAAATAAAAATAAAAATGTTTATATATACAATTTGATAATTACTGATCTCAAATATTTATTAATTATGTATAAATTATGCACATTTTTTATGTTTATTTTTAATCATTTATAAAATAAAATTACCATATTTTTATAGATAAGTAACCATGTTTTTGGATGGTTTTTTGTGTGAAAAAACTAAGTTGTATAAATATTACTTCACTTCAAATTAAGATTTTTCTTTATGTTCTATTTGGTAAAAAGAGAAAAACTAGGTAGGTAGAAATTAAAAAAAATGAAAATAAGAAAAATAAAATAAAATTAATGCTTTGTTTTTTTAAAAAAAGTCACATAATGTTTGTTTTGCTTGAAAAAAAAATGTTTTATCTCATATTGAGAAGAAATATAAAAGTTGTATTGTTTTATATAAGAAAAGAATGAGAGAAAGATGGAGATTGAAAATGGATTTAAAATATTACATTTCCTTAAAGTTGTAAGAAAATGTACGGAGGTTTGATATTAGAGGAGCCGATGACCGATGTTTTGGAAAACAACGATCGCAACCATAACAATCCTAAGATAGAAAACATCATTGTCACAAGGTAAGTTTCAACCTACACAGAAGGTGTAACAATCTAGACACTGTCTTGGAGAGAAATTTAGTAAAATAGACATGTTTATGAAGATAAAGACTATTTACACCTTGATCAAAAGATCTTTCAAAACTATTTTCTGTAATTGGTTTTGGGTTTTTCCTACGCAACTTTAAAATTATTTTCCTTTATATCCCCTACCAAAAATTAAAATCAGGAAAGAAGGAGAAAAAAAGATAGAGATAAGTGAGAATAAAAATAAAATAGTAAAAAAATATCATATCACTTTTCATATTATTTTCTCTTTTTATTTTTTCCTTTCCACTCTGAAAAAAGGAGTTTATATTTATTTTACCAACATTTTAATAACAAGATTTATTTGGTATCAAATTTAATTTAATTATTTATTTACAAAATTGGTAAATACTTTTCATCAATATTATGAAAACAAAAAAAAAAATCAATTCAATTAAAATTAATAATATATAGGACAAAAATAAGTCAACTTATAATAGATCAATTATACAATTATTTATGACTAAATTGTAAAATTAAATATTTAAAAAATGTACCCAAAAATTGTAAAATTAAATAAGTATGAAATTACACCATTCATTAATATTATTGTTCTCACACCCATTACTATTACAATCACCATTATCATTTTTAATTATTCTGTTCTTAATTGTTTATTATGTTATTCCTACTACCACCACCTTGTAAGTAAAAAAAATATTATATAAATTTTATATTATAACAAAAATTACATAAAAAAGAAATATGCATTTAAATGACATAGTATTTATTAACATACTATATTCAGGTCTTTGTAGGGAAAATGTTTTAGGATAACTCATAATCTTTAGTTTAACTTTCAACAATGAATTTCTTGATGCAACTCTAACCAACTTACAATTTTATAATTTTTTAATCTTGAATTTTATTAAAATTATGGTACTTAAAATTAAAAATTTATTTTTAATTATTACATATCAAGTAACTTTTTTTTTTAATTTTGCAAAAAAAATTAATATTCAAAATATTTAATATTTTTTAATTTAAAAACAATGACAATTATATAACGTATAAATAAAAATCGTAACCATTGAAATACATACTAATATAAAAATTACAAACAATAACATTGAAAAAAAGAATAATAATAAAAAATGCAATATTCTACCTTAAGGTGCATATTTTTCAATTTTTTTTCCCTCTTTCTCTTCTTTCTTCCTTTCAATTTTTTTTTTCACTTTCTCTTTCTTCCCCTTCTCTTCTACCTCAAGGTACACTTCTTCTTTCAACATTTCTCTCTTACTTTTCTCTTTCCTCTTCTCCTTCTCTTCTTCTCCTCTTCTTTTCTCCCTCTTCTCCTCTTCCCACGGTTGCTGCCAAATCGTTTGTGTCCTCGACAAATCACCCACCTCCTTGCTAGACCGCCACACTTTCTCCCCTTCTTCTTCCCTGCCTCTTCTTTTCTCCCTCTTCTCCTCTTCCCACGGTTGCTGCCAAATCGTTTGTGTCCTCGACAAATCACCCACCTCCTTGCTAGACCGCCACACTTTCTCCCCTTCTTCTTCCCTGCCACACGCCTCCTTCGTCAACCGCACCCCTCTTCTCTTCTCTTACCTTTCCCTCTTCTTTTAGTTGTAAAATAATAATATTATATTCAAGCAACTATTGCTTGAGAAGCAATTTAAAAATTTTTTTAAACAACTTTGATGTCACATAAAACTCCTCCAATGATAAATTTCTTCAAAAGTCAATTGTTTCAAATAAGAAACTCTTTAAAGATTTGTGATTAGAGATGCTCTTGGTCATTAAAAATATGATTTTTTTTCCCTTGCGTATGAGACCAACAAAATTTTAAAACACCTATATTTACACTTAAATATGATTCTGTTTTACCATCTAAACAAAATTCTTATAAATTTATTTTTAAAATATAATTTACAAGCACACCAATTTTCTAAACATCAATTCCTTTCAAACTATTTCTATCAATTTTCTAAACATCAATTCCTTTCAAATTATTTCTATTCGAATTTAAACGACACTTAATAGATATCACTCAATAATAAACTTAATAGATATAAAACAGATGGTGAGTAAAGTTTACATGAAAGTCACAGTTATCACACCCTGTACCGATTTCTAGCAGTTAATAATACAAACCTTTTATGTTGCAGTTTCCCAGCTCTTATTTAGTTATTTATAGTTACAAAAGTGGTGGACGAGATTCTATTAATTGTAACAGATGATAAGATCAGCCAATGTGAAGTTACTGATTTCCAGAAACAGGACCATCTTGTCCTTTCTTGATATCATCCCAGCCTCTTACCCATGGTTGGCCGGGCGTTGCTCTCACTTCAGGAGCAGAATGGCTATCAAGGTTTTTCATAACTCTTTCCCGCACTGCAGTAAAGACCTAAGCAACATTGACTGACTGACATGAGATTGTACCCCAAAAGGCAAAACAAAATCAACCAAATAATCACATTTCATCGTTCAATTAACAAAATGAAACTCACCGGATTTGTGCTAACTGATTCTGGGGGTTGTTCTTGCCCCGATATCCACTTCCATAAATCTGGATTTTCCTGCAGAGAAATTAAAAAGTGATTCAAATCAATCAACAGAACTGGTACCCTGTTGCATTTTCCATCAGAACTTGGCAAAGTAGATCCTCTAACAAAACCATTGCACACACATGAATCTAACGATCCTATGACTAATCCACATCAAAACTAAATTTTCTAAACATCAATTCCTTTCAAACTATTTTACCATCTAAACAAGATTCTTATAAATTTATTTTTAAAATATAATTTACAAACACGCCAATTTTCTAAACACCCGTGAATATTGGATAACGATCCTATGACATGATTCTCACCCACCCCCCTAAATTTACAGGCTCCAATATAGTTGAGTAGTTGTGACCACAAAGATGCATGTTAAATTAATATTGGGTTATTTATTTATTAGTTGTTAGTTGAGGTATATTATGTTTCATTTATTATGGTATGTCAGAGGTTGGTGGTAGTTGTAGTTACTACTCTGATTTTCTATATTGTATTGTATCTCTATTTAAATAAGAATTCTAAGCTGAGTAAAGTTATCTCAAGCTTTTCTATATTCAAGTTGGTATCAGAGCGGGTTTTTGACCCTGCTCTTTAAGTCTAAAGTCACAGTAGGTTGTCCGCCACCATTTCCGGTCCCTTTCTCTCCGGCAGACCCAACATCTAGTGTGCCTCGACGTGCGCCGTCCAACTGTGGTAATCGCGCTGCTAGACGCTATGCCACGCGCTCTCACGCACCATCACAGCGCAGCCAAACAGCGAGCGCGAGAGGTCCACGTGTCGGCGAATCAAGCTCTGTTAGCCATCGTTCTGCTGTCGTCTTGGTCGTCGGAGCTTCTTGGTGCCATTGCCGGTCTTCGTTTGTCAGTTTGGACGAGTTTCCTTAGAATTAACTCAAATCTCTCTCTCAGGCCTCTTTTTCTTACCTTTTTTAGATCTGAAAAATGTCTTCTTCTACCTCAGTCAACTCTAGTCCCATTCTCCCTATTTCTGGATATGCCATCATCACAACTGAAAAGCTCAATGGTAAAAATTATTTAGCTTGGGCTGGTTCTGTGGAACTCTGGTTCCTTGGTCAAGGACACCATGAGCATCTAGAAAAGGTAGATTTTGAGGGATCAGCTGAACAGAAAGCTCAGTGGAAAAAACTTGACTTTCAGATGTGTGCTCTTCTATGGCAAACAGTGGAGCATAAGATATTGAGGAACCTCAGAGCTTTCAAAACCTGTTTCTCGTTTTGGAAGAAAGTCCAAGATATCTACTCTAATGACATCCAACGCTAGCCTCCTTAAAACAAAATGATTTAGATATGGTGTCTTCTGTTTCCGAAGCTCAAGCTGCTGCAAAAGAATTGAAGTTTTTCTTAGAAGCTGATTCTATAGAAGAAATAAGGAAACGACTTGATAACCTCTATATGGTTATGATTCTTCGTGGTATGAACCCGACATTCAATCACATTCGTGATGAAGTTCTGACTGGTCAAGATATTCCTTCCATGAAGAGCTTAACTACTCATCTCCTCCGTGTTCCTACCTTAAGCAATAAGAGTACCTCCCTTGAAAATAATATGGAGCCCTCCGTTATGATATCTTCAAGAGGAAGAGGAGGACGTGGAAATAGAGGTCGTGGTGGAAGAAGTAATCGTCCACAATGCTCTCATTGCAAAAGGATGGGTCATACTCATGAAACATCCTACTCACTGCATGGTTTTCCAGACAAATCTGCTCATGTATCAAGGTCTAAGAAACCGGAAAAGAGGAAACTGTGTGAAGAAGAATATCAAGGATACCACGAGTATTTGAAGATGAAATCTAACAGCCTTGCAGGACCTTCTTCTGGACCTAATGTCTCAACATTTCTCAATCTGTGGAAGGTCAAAATTTCCATGGATGGTTGACTCTGGTGCTTCAGACCATATCTCTGGTAATAACTCCTTGTTTTCATCTTTATTACCTCCAAAATTTTCACATATTGTCACATCAGCCAATGGGTCAAAGGTTTTAGCTCAAGGAGTGGGTTCAATTTCTATTTCTCCCTCCTTAAATTTATCTTCTGTTTTGTACATTCTTTCTTGTCCCAATTTACTTTCCTTGAGTCAATTAACTAAGTCCTTAAATTGTTCAGTTACATTTAACTCTGACTCTTTTGTCATTCAGGACCGTGGTACGGGTAGACAGATTGGCGCAGGATATGAATCACAAGGCCTCTATTACCTGGAATCTAGCTCTTCAATGTCTTGTCTTGCATCCATTTCTCCTAAATTGTTGCATGATCGGTTTGGATATCCTAGCCTTGCCAAATTAAAGATAATGACTCCTAGTACGCAGAAAATCTAAACTTTAGAATGTGAAGCTTGTCAATTAGGCAAACATGTTAGGTCTTCTTTTTCAAGTAAAGATAAATCAAGAAGTAATTCAGCCTTCTCTACTGTTAAGTCAGATATTTGGGGTCTTAGTCAAATTATTTCTTTTGGATTTAAATATTTTGTCACCTTTATTAATGAATATTCTCGGTGCACATGGCTTTATTTAATAAAAGAAAGGTCTGAACTTCTATCCATATTTGTGTCATTCTTCCATGAAATAAAAAATCAGTTTGGAAAATCAATCAAATGTTTCAGAAGTGATAATGCAAAAGAATATTTTTCTTCTGAACTCTCTTCATTTTTATCCTCTCAAGGTATATTACATCATTCCACTTGTCCCCACACTCCTCAACAGAATGGGATAGCCAAAAGGAAGAATCGTCACCTTGTTGAAACAGCTCGCTCCTTAATGATTAATGCAAAAGTTTCATTACATCATTGGGGAGATGCGATTCTTTCTGCCTGCTATCTTATCAATAGGATGTCATCTTCCTCTCTTGATAATCAAATACCTCATTCCATCCTATTTCCAGCTGAACCTCTATATCATGTTTCACCTCGTGTATTTGGTTGTACTTGTTTTGTTCATGATATGTCTTCAGGTCTCGACAAATTGTCAGCCAAGTTGACCAAGTGTATTTTTCTGGGATACTCCCGCCTTCAAAAAGGATACAAATGTTATTCTCCTCATACTAAGAAATATTACATGTCTGCTAATGTTACATTCTTTGAAGATTCTCCCTTCTACTCATCCTCCGCACCTGACTCCGTTTCCATCCAAGAGATCTTGCCCTCTCCCTCCTCAAGTCCAGAAATTATCTTTTCTCCAGACATGTCTTATCATTCTGACCACACCAATATTAGTCCAATGCCTAACCTCTCTAAAACTCATCATTCTCCTTTAGCTCCTCCTCATGGCATGACACCTGAAACTACCCCCATCATTCCTCATGACTCTCGTGCCTCATGTCCATCTCCATCTGCTTCTTGTACAACAGCTCCTAATTCTCCTTCTATGGCCGATGACAACTCAGGTTGGCCTGTTGCCCTTCGAAAAGGTATTCGCTCTTCTCGAAACCCTCATCCTATTTACAATTTTTTGAGTTATCATCGTCTATCTCCATATTATTGTTCCTTTGTAAATTTCTTATCATCCATTACTATTCCCAAAACTGTTTGTGAAGCACTTGATCATCCTGGATGGCAACAAGCCATGATTGATGAAATGCAGCCCTTGATCACAATGGAACGTGGGAATTGGTTCATCTTCCTCCTGGGAAGAAAGCTGTTGGTTGTAGATGGATCTATACTATTAAAGTTGGTCTAAATGGTGAAATTGAACGTCTTAAAGCTCGCTTGGTAGCCAAAAGTTATACTCAGATATATGGACTTGATTATGGAGACACTTTCTCTCCGGTATTTAAGATCACTACTATTTGTCTTCTTCTTGCTATGGCAGCTATTCGCCATTGGCCCCTGTATCAAATGGACGTTAAAAATGTTTTCCTTCATGGTGAGCTAGATGAGGAGATTTACATGGAGCAACCTCCTGGCTTTGTTGCTCATGGGGAGTCTGGTCTAGTATGTAAACTCAGGCGATCTCTCTATGGTCTTAAGCAGTAGCCAAGGGCTTGGTTTGGAAAGTTTAGCAATGTTGTCCAAGGTTTTGGAATGAAAAGGAGTGAAGCGGATCACTCTGTCTTCTACTATCATAAATCTGTTAGCAAATGTGTTTATTTAGTTGTTTATGTCAATGACATTGTCATTACAGGAAATGATGAAGTCACAATATCTCAACTAAAGCAACACTTATGCAATCACTTTCAAACAAAAGATCTTGGTCATTTGAAATATTTTCTGGGAATAGAAGTAGCTCAATCCAAAGAAAGCATTGTAGTTTCCCAGAGAAAGTATGTCTTGGATCTTTTGGAGGAAACAAAAATGTCTTATTGTAAGCCAGTTAATAGTCCTATGGACCCATACAAGAAGTTAGTGGCTGATATGGGAGACTTATATTCAGATCCAGAAAGGTATAAAAGGCTGGTTGGGAAACTCATATATCTCACTATTACGAGGCCAGATATTTCCTTTGCAGTTGGAGTTGTAAGTCGATTCATGAATTCACCTTGTGTTAATCATTGGAATGGAGTAATGCGTATTCTCAGATACATAAAAAAGGCTTCAGGCCAGGGTCTGTTGTTCGAAGGTAAAGGAAATAGCCAAATTGTTGGATACTGTGATGCTGATTGGGCTGAATCCGATACAGATCGACACTCTACTACTGGGTATTGTGTGCACCTTAGTGGTAATCTTATCTCATGGAAGAGTAAGAAACAGAAGACTGTTGCTCGATCTAGTGCAGAAGCTGAGTATAGATCTATGGATCTTGCAGCTTGTGAGTTGGTGTGGGTTAAACAACTCATACAAGAATTGAAGTTCTGTGAAATTTCTCCAATGCAACTTTATTGTGATAATCAGGCAGCTCTCCACATTGCTTCCAATCCGGTGTTTCATGAAAGGACTAAACACATTGAAATTAATTATCACTTTGTAAGGAAAAAAGTGTTGTCCAAAGAAATTAGGACCGAATTTGTTGGTACCAATGACCAGCTTGCAGATCTATTAACCAAACCCTTGAAGGGCCCTCGGATTGAATACTTAATTTCCAAGCTTGGAACATATGATGTATATGCTCCAGCTTGAGGGGGAGTGTTAAATTAATGTTGGGTTATTTAGTTATTAGTTGTTAGTTGAGGTATATTATGTTTCATTTATTATGGTATGTCAGAGGTTGGTGGTAGTTGTAGTCACTACTCTGATTTTCTATATTGTATTGCATCTCTATTTAAATAAGAATTCTAAGCTGAGTAAAGTTATCTCAAGCTTTTCTATATTCAATTATGCAGAAGTTGAGAAGTTCCAGTCCTACTAAATGTGATCCCCTATCAAAAACTAGCAATGTTGCAAATCATCATTACATCCTTTTTCCGTACAAAAGAGAAAAGTGGAAGATGCAACAATTTACATTCAAAGATTTTAAACATAGAAGTCCTCTTTTAAATGAGGTACACATTAATGCTTAATAAACAAATTGACCTGAATTCAAGTATTTCCATAAAAAAAATTTCAGGCCTTTTACACAAATGAATTAATCAATGAAACAGAACAGAAATTCGCATCTGAGACGTCTAAATTCCTGTAGCCAGACTCTTCTCCTACAGATGAACACAGATTTGTGATATTATGGACTAGGCGCCTTATGTTGTTAAAGGTCTTTCACAATCACGGTCATACTAAATATCAAGTAGTTGCCTTAAACCAAATAACTATGGCTTTCACTTCAAAATTTCCATCTTTTATGCCAGTTAACTGACATGGATCATCCTCCCAACTCCCAAAACAGAAAACATAGCTTAATATGACTGACCACTAAAAGTTAATTTTTCTAACTGAACAAAGTGGAAATAAGATCTTAAGCAACCCTTACAGCATCTGTCAGTGAACATTTTGATTCATAATATTTCATAACATCCTTTTACTGAGAATATCCATCCGTGTAAAGGGAAGACAGTACAAATCTTTCATGAAATATGCTAGTCTATAAAACCTAACATTCGGGATAGACAGGGGCATTCAAATTCATCACTATCATAAAATAGTCCAGAAGGAGCAATTCTAGCATTTTAATTTATTCGAAATTACCAAATAAAAAAAATGATTCAAAATTACTAACCCAAATAAAAGCAATAAAGCATTCCATTGTGAAGATGAACATAAATAAATGATTAAATTACCAGGTCAAGAACATGAATCAGAGCCTTAATTCGATCTTCATCCAAGGCGTGAATGTTGTCCTCAACCCATTTCCCAAGGACCAAATCGAGTTCCAGGAACCCTCGTTGCTTGCTTCTATACAATAACCTGTTGAGAAATCAATCAAGAAAGAAAAAAAAAAGAACGTTAAAAGATAACAGCTTTACCATAGAAATGAAAACGTGTAAAACTAAAAAGAAAAGAAACGAACAGGTTAAACAAGCGTCTTTTACTTTCTTCATTAGATAAATCGATTTCCAGGGATTGCGTTTGAGGGTGGGATGAGAAAGGGGTAAAGCTGGAATAACAAAAAAGAGGTCTACAAAAAAAGATAACTTAGGTTAGAAAGGAAAGAAAAAAGCGAATGAAGAAGAGGTGAAGGCAGGTGTGATTGAAGGGTACTTGTGAAGGAGGTTTGTGGAAGCAATGAAATTGGTGGGTTTGTTGGAAATGATCACTCTGTAGACGTTGAACGCAGCTTTTCTGAAACTCGCCATTACAAGCGGAACTAAAACTTCAAGTTGATCTGATTGGGAACACCTACGTGTGAAGAACTCAAGATAGTCTTAGGTTATGACTACAACACAGTCACATTGTGAAAGTGGAGTGACACAAAGTTGTCATATTATCATTATTTTCTTTTTTTTTTATAGATTAAAAATGATAATAGGTAATATCTTAATGTTTGTTAGTAGAAGATTTCAAAATACAATTTCTTTTTTTCATTTTTTTTAAAGTGAACTTTATTATTAGAATAATTTATTTATTATTATTATTATTATTGTTATTAAATCTATTATTGGATTTGAAACACATTTTAAAAATAAAAATGTATTTGGTTAAAATGATTGTGATTTTGATTTTTAATTATTTTTAAACAAATTCTTTTCAATTTAAAAATTGATTTTAAGATTTCTTTTCCTGGTTTTAGTTTTACTCAATCTTATCACTTATCATCATTTGTTACCACCCATCATTGCTTCTCATTACATTATCGGTCAATTATTGGTCATTAGCCACTATCGTTAATCTCCAACCATTGTTGCCTATCTCTAACGTCGGTCATTGTTTTCGCTTGTCATTGTTGGTCTTTAGTCTTCATCCCTTCATTGTTGGTCTCTAATTGTCATTGTCATTAGTCTTTGGATGCACGCCAACTACTGTCTTTGATCTTGGTAGCAGTCGTTGGTCATTTCCACACCACCAACTTTCAATTTTCAACCATGTCATTAGTTTGCAACTATCACTGCTAACCATAGCCATCGTTGATCTCCGGTTATTGCGGAGGAGTGATTCCGATTGAGTTGAAACTCGACAATAGTGTTTGAAAATTTGAAACAAACAAATGTTCTTTTAAAAAATTTGAAAACTTAAAATTAATTGTTTGGTTTATAAGGTTTAAATAATCAGACGATCCAAGTATACTTTGTGAGTTTTTTTATGATAACAAATAATATTAAACTTGATTATCTATCGTGTATATTCTAATATGATCAAAAGGTGTATAGATAAAAAGATGCACACATAAAACACAAAGAAAGTCTATGATTGATAAAGAAGCTTATAATGATAAAGTAGATTGTGTAATAAAGCTTCTATTAAAAGGAAAAGATCGTCTAATGGAGCTTTTGGTCAAAAACAACAAATTGCCTAATGAAGCTTCTAGAAAGAGGAGAAGACCATCTAATAGAACTTCTAGTCAGATAAGCAAATTGTTTGTGTCATAACCCACCCTAAGTCATGACCAATGCACAAACTATCTCTCTATAGTTTGGCTAGCCTAAGATTTAAATCTTACTAAATAAATCATTAGACCAAACTTTGAATTACTAAAAAAAATTGAAAGAGTCTCCTTTAAAAATGAGGAGGCATACTACAATTTAGGTAACCCGTAAAAAGAAGAAAACATTACATTTATTTATAGATTCAATTTAACAATCAAATGATAGGATCTCTTATGATAACATAGATACCATTCATAGATTATAAAAACATAAAAATTTACAACATGTACAAATTATAAACCAATATTTAATATATATATATATATATATATATATATATATATCAAAATATAGAGATTTCATCATATATATCTCTATCTTTGTCATTAGCTTTGACTCTACATTTAATACCATTATAGTAGTATAATTGGAATTACCAAAATACACTTTTGATTATGTCCATGAAAGTCTACCAAAATAATGTACAAATTCGGGATAAGATGGCAAATCTTAGAAAGTCTGCTACTCAGCACTTTTGTATTTGAGGAAAAGAAATGAAGGAGGGGTAAGTCACAAGGACTTGGTAAGAGCATAAAATACAAAGTGGAAAGGAAGGAGAAAAAAATATAACAAAAATATTTTTCATTAAAAAAAAGGTTACAATGATATTAAATAACGAAAATAAATAATTGCAATACTTAATGTATTTCTATTTACGTTTTGATTTTTTTTAGTGTTCAATGAAACTATGATAAAGTGAGGAAGGTACAAAATGTGAATTAGTCATATATATATATATATATATATATATATATATATATATATATATATATATATATATATATATATATATATATATATATCACATTATGATTGACTCACATATCTAATTAGATTCAAATGAATGAATTTATTGATCGATTCAAATTCATAAACACTCGTTCATGTTCTCCTAATGCAAACAAACTAAAATAATATTAATCTTTTTATATTGATCTATCTATCTATATCTATAGATATACATACGTACGTACATATACATATATATAATATAATATAATATATATATATATATATATAAATAAAAGATAAACATAGGCTATTAAAATTACATATTAGCCTTTTTCTCATCCAATGACACTTGCTAAAACTAGGGATCCCTTAATTTTTTTTGCTTTTTTTATTCTTTTAATGTTAGTTATGTTTTATTCTTTTTTTTGTTTTAAAGTTAAATTAAAAAGTTTAGGATCTTATTTTTTTATTTTATTTTTTATTTTTATAGTTCTACGTTTAATATTCTAAAATTAATTTATTGAATATATTTTAATATATTTATTTATTCCACTTTCTTCATTTTTTATGTCATTCATTTTTATTTATTCTTTTATTATTTTATATATTTCAATATTTTCTTTTATGTATAAAAATATAGAGGAAAAATATAAAAAAAAAAGTATTTTTGCCAAACCAAACACTTTCAATTCTGTTTGGACAGCAAAAACCTAGGAGTTTTTTTAAGGAGCTGCTAGTTTTTTTTTTTAAAGTTTCTACAAGTAACTCTTCTAAAAGATCTCTTATTTTCAGCTATTAAGTTAATTTTATATGTTTACATGTTTATCCTTGAGTAATTAATGGATTGTCTCTCACTAATTCTCTCTTATCACATTATATATCCTATCTCTCATTCATTTCTCTCTCTTTCATTAATAGTTATAATAATTTATAATATAAATGTATATTTATAAAAATTATAATTTAAATATGTAATTTAAAATTGAGTTTAATTGGTATACATTGTCAGTGTAAAGATTTTTACACTGATAGTAAATCACAACCCTTCATTCATGGTAGATTTATTGACTTTACTCATTACTATTTTAAAAGTCACATAAATGAAAAGTCATGATTGAATGTCAGTGTAAAAATCCTTTACACTAACACTGTATACCAATTAAACTCTTTAAAATTTATCTATTTGATTATAAAATTATAATTTAAATAATAATTATAGTAATTTATTATTTAAATGTATAATTACATAAATTTATAATTTAAGTAAATAATTATAATTTTAATATGTTATTGTAGAAACTTATAATTTAAATATATAATTATAATAATTTATATTATTAAAATACATTATCATTATTTTAAATATCTCATTGTTAATCTAATGATTAATTATGCCCTTATTTGTCATTTTATAACTTTTAGTTAATTGATAAGCTAGTTTTGCTAAACACTTACAACTAGTTTTTCAACTTTCAGCCAACATTTTAACTTTCAGCTAGTTTTTCCAAACACACCTGAAAGCTGAAAAGCTTACTAAAAGATAAAGTTAGTTAAAAGCTGAAAAGCCAACTGAAACCTAAAAACTAGATGAAAGTTAAAAAGTTAGCTGTCAGTTGAAAAACTAGTTGTAAGTGTTTGGTAAATTAGTTGATCAACTAGTTGAAAATTATAAAATGAAAAATAAATGCATCATTAATCATTAGATAAAAAATGAGGTGTTTAAAATAATTATAACAATTTTAATAATATAACTTAATTATATATTTAAATTATAAATTATTATAACTATATATTTAAATTATAAATTATTATAATTATATATTTAAATTATAAATTTATGTAATTACATATTTAAATAAAAAATTAATATAATAATATTTTAATTATAATTTCTGTAATTAAATATATAAATTTTAAATTATTTAAATTATATTTTTCTATAATTATATATTTATATTATAAATTACTATAATTACATTAACGAATGAGAGAGAAATGAAGGGGAAGAAGTTGTATAATGTGATGAGAGAAAATTAGTGGAGACAATGCATTAATTAATGAAGAGTAAACATGTAAAAATAAAATCAGCTAATAGCTGAAAATATGAGATCTTTTGGAAAAACTACTTGGAGTAGCTTTTTCTGAAAAACTAGTAACTTCTAAAAAAACTCTAATAACTAGTAATTTTTACTATCCAAATAAAGTTGAAATCATTTCAATTACTATTCCAGCTAGTTTTTCAGCATTCAGCTAGTTAAAATGGCAAACTAAACACACTCTAATTATAAGTGTTGGGTAAAACTAGTTGATCAACTAGCTGAAAGTTATGAAATGACAAATTAGGGTATGATTAATCATTAGATCAACAATGAAATAATCAAAATAATTATAAAATATTTTAATAATATAAATTAATTATGTATTTAAATTATAAATTATTATAATTATATATTTAAATTATAAATTTCTATAATAAAATATTTAAATTATAATTACATATTTAAATTATAAATTTATGTAATTATATATTTAAATAATAAATTTCTATAAATTAATATTTAAATTATAATTTCTATAATTAAATATACAAATTTTAAATTAATAGTTAAATTATAATTTTCTATAATTATATATTTATATTATAAATTACTATCATTAAGGAGAGAAAATTTAAGGAGAGAGAGGTTGTATAGTGTGATGAGAGAGAATCAGCAGAGATAATACATTACTTAGTGAAGGGTAAACAAGTAAAAATAAAACCAAGATTTTGAAAATAATAGATTTTTGGAAAAGCTACTTAAAGTAAAAGAAACTCTTAGATTTTTGCTATTTAAGCAAAGCGCTGAAATAATTTCAGTTACTATTCCACCTAACTTAAATAAGTCGAACAAGTCCCACCAACCCTTAGTGATGAGTGGCCAGTTCAATTCATTTTCCATCTCGATCCAACATCATGACAAACCCTAAACCCTAAACCTCCCTTAGTTTGAAGTAACATCTACTTCCTTGGTAAAAGACTTGTGTCATTTAATTTATCTCTTCTATTACTCTCCGACAAACTATTGCCGAAGAATAAAAAAATTTGCAAAATTTTCTACTCTTCGGCAAATGGTTGCTGGAGAGTAAAAAAAAATTGAACTATATTAAAACGTAATTCATTAAGAAATTAAATTATTATACTAAAAAGATAAGAAATTAAATTACTCTACTAAAAAAAAGAAATTAAATAACTATACTACACTACACTAACCAAATATTTAATTAAACAACTATACTAAACACATAATTTATTAAGTAAATTAATATAATAAACATGCAATTATTATAATAAAAAATAAAAAATTAAATAAATATATTAAAAAATAATAAATTAAGTACGCTAAAAATTAATTAAATTACTATACTAAAAAACTAAAAAAATCAAATAACTATACTACATGTAATTAACTACATTAACCAAATATTTAATTAAATAACTATATTAAACACATAATTTATTAAGTAAATTAATATAATAAATATATATTTATTATAATAAAAAAATAATAAATTAAATAACTATATTAAAACTAATAAATTAAGTACACTAAAAATTAATTAAATTACTATATAAAAAATTAAATTACTATACTAAAAAAAAAAATATTACTTCAAAATTAGAGGTGTTAACTCAAAATCCTTTTTATCAAACCTTTTATCAAATTAGAGGCGTTACATTATAGGTAGACTGTATAGTGTTTGTTGGAGTGATGTTTTTTTTTTTGGAAAATAATAGCTTAGACAAGAAAAAAAGAAAGGAAAAGGCAAAATAGAAGAACTAGGAAAGAACACTCCTAGAGTTTCAGCTTTCAAGTTTTCTCTAATGATACTGCTGAAAATAATTAGTTTTATACCTAGAAAATAATTTACACAATAATATCTAAAAATTTAACTTATAAAAAAAATCTACAAATTCATATTAACACTTTAAACATTTTTTATTACGCCCAATAGTATAATATATTAGGGAGTGTTTGTATGAAATTGTGATATTATATTTTTAGGAATTTCATTCGTAAGAATAATAAAATTGGAAATATTATATTTCGGTAAATTTAAAATTATGTTTGGTTTTTTTTATATATTTCTTAGAATATTTTTAAGTGTTAAAATAATTTAAGTAAAAAAAATATAAATTACATAAATATTATTTATGAGTAACTTTCAATATTCCAATAAGAATATAACTTTCCCACATTTTTACCATGGAATAAATTGTAGGAAAATGAAAAATTAAAATATTTTCAAAAATAAAATAAAATTTCAAAACTTTTAACAAAAGTGGTAATATTGCATTCTCTTATTTACATTTCAAAAAATGATGTTTTTGTCTATGAAACAATCGGCCCTTTAGTTTTATATAATTTTTAATACAAACTTTTATTTATATTAAAATACATGCATTAAGACATAGAATAAAAAGGAATATAATTTAAAACTCTGCTAAAACGAAATTCTAATATTTTTTAAACTGTTTGAAAAGTAAAACTATATTGAAGGGTACCCAATCCATTCACTAAGAACATGAGTTTCTTAATTCATCAAAGGATAGTACTACTATCCAACAACAAAAGAACATGAAAGGACTATTTGGCTATCTATCATAACATGAGTCTCTTAATGTGTTGGTTGTTGTTAGCACAACCATACTTGTAAATATCCTTTACTTTGCAGTTAGGTGGTAGCAGCAATTCAATTGCACTAACCCCTTAAAAGTTAATCTCCCTTCTTTCTGCAAAAAATTTCCCTGTAATTGCTTGATCAGGAAGAAGGGCAATCCACACTGCAGTATCAGCCCCCACCTCAACGGTGACACTTCCTGCATAACCTGTTAGAGCAGTTCTCACCCAACCAGGGCAATAACAGTTAATGTAAATCTTTTCACCCTCTGGCCTTTCAGAAAATTTTCTTGCCAAAAACCTTGTATAACAATTAACTGCAAGTTTTGACACTGAATAATCAGTGTACTTAAGAGGCCACCCTTCTGATCTCCAACTTCCATCTTCCACTTGTTGTAGAAAAGTAGATACCATTCCATCAATCATTTCCTCTGTTAGGGATTCATCATCACTTAGTTGTTTCTTCAAAGCTTCATTTTCTATTCTCTGTTACTCCCGCAACTTATTATAATCAGTTTCAGATCAAACATAACTTATACCATGGGGAACCAATTGCTCCACATTGCAATCTCAAAGCAACTATTCAAATATTCTACCACAAGCCACACACATTAAGGAAAAATAACTAAACATAGTGTAGCTTATCCCAAATAAAAGGGAAGTAACTTGCATTTTATCAAAGATGAAACTCAATTACTTAAACATTGTTCAGTCATATAGGAAATAAATTAAATAAGATGTAAAGGGTATTTTCTTACATTTCGTTTTCCATTTAATCGACCTGAGCGTGAGCTCACATTTACAATACGGGCACCAGCAGCGGATGGCTTCATTAACGGAATCATGGCTTTAATCATACTCTTAGTGCCATAATAGTTTGTTTCAATAACCTTGCGAGCATTTTCAACATTGTTATCAGACCCTTGATTGAAATTAACACCCGCATTATTTACCTGCACATAATGATATTATTACTAAGAAGCATGCATACACATAATCAAGGTTAAATTAACCTCCCTATTTTTATTACTTTTTAATCCAATCCCGTGTATTTTCCATTAGTCAACTCTCTTTTACTTAGGTAAGACTAGTACTACACTACAGTAAAAGATAAAATTCTCCTTCAAGCAGCTTGAATCCAATCTACTGCAGGAACTCAATTGATTCTTTTTTTCTTTTTAACTTGGTTTATACGTTTTAGAATTCCATTAGAATGATTTATTTTTTATAGTGATAAAAAAAAAATGGGGAAAATTATAGGATAAGTCTCTAGAAAACTGCATTAAGATTGTAAGGAAGTAATTACGTTTTAGAAACTGACCAGAATGTCTAAACCACCATAATTTTCCTTCATCCACTCAGCAAATTGGTTGATGGATGAAGGATCCAATATATCAAGTTGATGACAAGCCACCTCCGTGAGACCACCTTCTTGCAAGACCTTGGCTGATTCAACACCAACACTCTCGTCTCTTGATGTCAATATAACAGTCACTCCATGTTCAGCAAGTTGTCTACAAACCTCAAACCCAATTCCTCTGTTTCCACCTGTAACCACCGCAATAGTTTCCTTCGACCACCACCTGTGAATACCCAATTACATAATAACTTATTGCATTTTAACGATCATTAGCTCATGATGAGTCAAGCTTTAAATTGTTGTTGAGGTTGTGATCTTGTGTATATCAGTATATACTAAGGTTATAGAGTTTGGTTGAATGGAGCTTTAGAAAGTCAAAATGTAGTAAAACAAACATTCACCAATAAATTTCTAATAAATGTGGTTGCAATTGTAATAACAAAAATCCTAAAAATTTTGACATTGCGTCAGAAATTATGGTCACAAATAATAACTTTTAAAACCTTGACCAAAGTCTAATATAAACATAGGACTATGAATCAACGTGATAGCTAGGACATCAAACCTCTGGTGATCAGAATAAGGAATGGTTCTCAGAAGAGAGATCTGTTGCAATCTTTTTTCTTTTCTGTCCTTTGATTTTTCTTTGTGCCCCATCTTCTTTGTCTCTTTGTGGATTTAACAACGATGAAGCTAAATTAAATGTTAAGATGTTCTTGGAGTTAGTGGGATGTTGAGTTTGAAAGAGATGTAGTTTGCATCACATACGTTCTCCGATTGCAAAGGAGCAAATTGGTGCATTTCCATGCCACGTTGTTGGTCCAAGCACCTATGTTGACTTTTGGTCTATACATAGAACTAGTCTTTACGTAAGAAATCAACCATGTTTTTGCTCCACATTCTTTAGGCCCGTTTCTTTTCAATTTTCGACTAGCTATTTGTCAGAACAGGAATTTAACAACAAATTGGTTTTTAAAATATTTTTTGAAAAACAAGTGTATGGATGTTTTACTCTAATCAGTCCTTTGGCCATGGTTTTTCAACCAAAAATGAAAAATAAAACCAGAATTCAACCATCAATTTGTATAGTTTCTATTAAGTTAAGTTGAATAATACTAATGAATGTGATGATGGAATAAAATGAACCGATATATCAATAGAGATAAAATCATCATGGTAGGTATACAGAACAAAGATATAAAATTCAATAAGAATTCTGGTTGATTTTACTACTTACCTTTTAGGAGAATTATTGTAGAGAATTTGTGTTGAATTTGCTTAATGGGATGAAAAATTTATAATCCCTAAGGTAGCCAGGAACCCCTCAAGTGAGTTTTGTATGATTAACCTAATCCATCACAAAGTCAATCTTACTATAATCTCATTTAAATAATCATAAAGATATAATAAGATATGATTATCGTATCTTAAATTATCAGATAATGATAAAAGATAATTAATTAATACTAATCACAATTATTTCCAACATTCTTCCACTTAAATAGTTTTAATCAATAATTCAAAGACAAATCATTAAATTAGAATGACAATTATAGATGAGAAATCTGAGCTACAAAATAACATCTTATACGGATATATCATGTACATTAACAAATATTTCTCATAAAGTATATAGAATAATGTAGTTCAATAAAATGATACTACATTGGTCTCAAGCATCTAGAAAATGCTAAGAGATATGTTAGTAAAATAATATCACTTTACACATATCTCATAAAAGACTTTTCATATTTCCACTTATCTAAGACATCCAAAACTTAATAAAACTATGAGTCATAAAACTCCAACAGTTAAGTCTTTTATCAGGGAATGAAAAAAAGGTTCTTCTAATATCATTTTTACTTGAATCTGAAAAATTTGAAAGGCCGATAAAACATAATTCACATGCATATAATTTAAGTACTCATCATAGTCCAACAACAATGTAATTACATATAACTAGATAGATGTTTTATAATATTTGAAATTCAACTACTCTGAGTTTTGGAAAATGAATGACCATGTACAAATTTGAAGAAAAATAGAAAATTCATAAATTCTCTATTTGGATCACACAAACACCTAGTTTAAGTAGAATGAGACTCGGATTATTGAGACCACAAAATGTCAATTGAGCAAGTCACTTAGATAATTGGTCCAAACAAAAAATTCATAAGTACTTCAATAGTGCAAAATTGTACTCGATAGAAGTACTATCATTATAAGCACTTTTACAAAGTAGAAAATAATATTCGATAGGAGTATTGTATCTATATACTTATAAATTTTGACCAAAAAAATGTGAAATTCTAGATAAAAAAAAAAACAATACATAATTGCATGCCAAAAGGATTAACGTGCAATACGACTAATACCCAATAAAATGACCTTAACAACAATTAAAATGTCTATTAAGATACAATGAATTTTATGTATCTCAATCAAAATAGGACAAAAATAAATAACCAAGTCCTGTAGAGTATGTCATAGTATAATTAAATGTGCATAAGAATATATGAAATGCAAATAGATAAGTCTTGAAACATAATACAAGATTGTATACTCCCAATAATCCTTAATATAAAAAAGAATTAGGATTATCATTAGGATCCACTAGCATTAAAAGTTCTAGTGATAATGAGATTATGACTTTATAAGTTAAAATTCATTAATTTCTATTTAATGAATTCATTATTAGAGAGTAGTAGAATAATAAAATATTAATGTGAGAAGTGATTAAAAAAAGAGAATGCGAAACCCCAAATTCATATACCGACAAATTCATCTATAAGAATAAAAATTTCTTATAAAATAATTTTATAATTAATCACATATTAATCAATCCTTTAAAAATATTGATCCTTATGAGGATCTCGGCAAAGTAATTACATGAGTGAGAGAAAGGATTTCTTAATAATTTTAAGTAGAATATGAGATCATTTGTATGTTTTCAAGTATTCATAATATAAAACCAAGTGCTATAATAAATAATATCCACACACACTTGAGAATTAAAATATGGTTACACACACGGTAAGAATATTCAACCTATTCTTATAAATATTAAGGATACAATAACAAACAGTCTATAACTCTTATAACAATTTATAATGGACATAAGTTTATCTATATATATCAAAATAAAGCATATAGTTTTTACAAGAATACCATCAACAACATTAAAAAATATGATATTAAGAAACTAATGTCTTCAAATTTGGGATTTTTGTATTGTCATTACAAGAATTACATACTAATATTACATGTCAAAAGAGAGTTTGTTATACAAAAAAATATTCTACAAGAGACTAACACAAAATTCTTAATATAGATTTCAACAACATAATTACAAATAATATGTGATAATTTTATCAAGAAGATTTATTTTTTTGCTCATGTATGATTAATTGGGCATTTAAGGTAAATGTCTTATACCAAGACAATTTGTTTAATAAGATACTAATTAGAAATTTAATACACAAAATCCTTCCGCTGGATAAAGAAGAAAAAAATAGTTGACATAATTAAAAATATCCCGAGGGCTAAACAAAATTCAACTATTTCTTTATCACACTAGAATTATATCAAATAATGTCATACCGATAGGGTAAGTTCATTACCTATATAATATTAATATATATATCTAGAAAATTTGCACCACAAGAAAAAATGTAGCTATTTTTTTTTGAAAGGAAAAAAGTGCCCAATTAAAGGTGTACTTACAGAAAAACATAAAGGAAGTTCTCTGAGAAGTTCACAAAGTAGGTCTTTGAAAGCGCGACGTTAGGGTTACCTGCAAGAGACACTCTAATGCTCAAGTCACTCAAGGTTGTTTAGTATTTTCTTTCAAGTGAAGTCTATAATATCTTTCCCTTTGTTTTTATCGTTGAGGTATAATTAATGTGGCTTTAATTCAAACTTTGATTGCTCTTTAACTGTCTTGTAACTGTTGGTCTCTGGTGGCTATGATAAATGTAAGTGAAGTTGTTGGGATGCCCGTTATTTATTTCGTGATGGTTTATGTTGTTTGGAGGGAGTTGATGGGGTCTTGTATAAAGGATGATTAAGGAAACGAGGTCATCTTGGTGACGTTGTCGAGGTTGACCTCTTCCTCGGGGTGACTATATTAAGGTTGGTTGAAGGGTGATATTTGGGTAGTACATAAGCCCTTCGAGCTCTAAGACTCGTGAGTGAGGTGTTGGAGCTTAAGAGTGTAGTCATCCTAGAGCGTAGATAGAGGTATGGTTGTGCGAGGGGGTTTTTACCATGTAGTTACCTACTATCGTTAGTTGTCATTTGAGGTGACTTAAGATGACCCTTGGTCTTTGGATCAAGTGGTGTGGAAATCAAAGAGGCCATTGGATTACCACTATTATCATAACTGTTAGATGAGTGAAGATGTATGTGTTTCAACCATTGGATCAATGCTAGTTGGGCGGGAATGACTAGTATAAAAATGATTCACCTCACACTGATGGATCTTCTAATTTTACCACCATATAATTTACGTAGATTTCCATGATCTGACCTATTTAGTCCTTAAAAACTTTGTCCATTAGATGTTGGTACATTTCCCCTACGTTCTTTAGCCCAAAAGGCATAACCTTGTAGTAGTAATTAGCATAATCAGTGATGAAGGTTGTTCTTTCTTGATCAGGGGCGTACATCTATCTGATTATACCCCTAGTAAGAGTTCAAGAAACTAAGGGTTATGTGGCTTGAGGCGCCATCAACGAGTCGATCAATGCTCGTGAGGGGGTAGGCGTCTTTAGGGCAAACTTTATTCAAGTTAGTGTAGACTACATACATTCACCATTTCCCAATAGACTTCCTTACCATTATCACATTTGCTAGCCAAGTGGAATAAACGACTTCCTTAATGAAGTCGGTAGCTTTCAGCTTGTCGGCTTCTTGCTTATTTACGAGCTTTTTTTCTTCTCCGAGGTTTTGTCATCTTTAGGCGACTGATTTAGCATGAGGGTAAATTGCGAGCCTATGACAAATAAAATCTGGGTACATGTTTGAGGTGTTTCATGCGAAGAGATCATCATTGTAGATGATTATGCTTTTGATTTGTCGACTCTTCTATAAGGGTGAAAGAAGGATTCTGGCAGGCCTAGTTGGTGAAAAGTAGACCAAAAAAGGACCTCGACCGAGCTTTCTTGGTCTATTAACGTCTTGCTGATCTACCAGTTTGCCACTATCACCGATATGCCTATAGGGTCGTCTTGTTCTCGGTGAATTCATTCAAAGTCTGCATCAAAGAAGGTGATGCTCTATGGGTTTGGTTACTCTCCCTGAATCGACATTGTATACTGCGATGAGGTGTTGTTTATGGGCTAAGCTTGCGTGACCTTTTCAGGCAAAGCCACCTGAGATAGTATTGATTACCCCTTTGAGATCTTCATTATCAAGTCTTCGTCCGTCGTAATGTTTGGGAGATCGTCTTTCATACTCCCGAGGTTGATGATCTCGGCGAGACAAGCTCTAATGCTCGCTACTCTACCCCTTTTCTCTCGTGGTATTGGACAACTTACTTTGGACATGCTTTGAAATATGCACTGCCCTGATCAACTCTTCTATTTTGTTTTTTAATGTCCAACATTCATCTGTGTCATGCTCCATGGTGCGATGATATCAGCAGTGCTTGCTAGGGTCTGCCTTAGGAGTGGTCTGTCTTGGAGGAGGTAGTTTGAAAAGATCCATTTTTTGTGCTTCTTGCATGACATGCACTCTGGCCATGTTTAGAGGAGTGTAGTGATCATATATTGGCTTCCTACCTGACTTCCTTTTAAAGCCTTAGTTATGCGGATGATGGGATTTGTGGCTTGACTCCTTGTGAGGTGAGCTAGTCTTGTGATCAGGGGTCACCAACATTTTTTCCCTAAATTATGTGTGCTCTTCCATGTGAATGTCGGTTGGAGGTCAAGCTTTGAGTTGTCCTAGGTGGAGTCTTTTGATTTTCACAAACATCGTTATTGTTCATGAAGTCTCACAAGGATTCTTTCTCCCATTGTTGCAGCCGACGAATGCATTAGAGCTTGTGCTATAAGGCCTACTAGTATCATATTGGGCTATGAACTTTTTTAACAAGTTTGTGAAAGTTGCGCACCGAGTTAGCTAGGAGTTGGGTGAACCAACTCAATGCCATGCCTTTCTGAGAGGTTGGGAGGACTCAACAGCGGATGACGTCATTCATGGATTCCAAGTTGAGTTGGGAGAGGTAGTCATCGATGTGGGCATTAGGGTTAATAAGACCCTTATACTTCTCGAGATCAAAGGTTTCCATTTGCGAGGCAGCTCAACTTCAATAATCTTCCAAACAAAAGGGTGTCGCTCAAAATCATCATCATGAGTAGTGTGACGTGGAGGTTTGGTTGTAGACCGGTCAAATGGGGTGGAGCGACAATTGGCTCGAGTAGGAGTGGTAGTTTTGTTGTGACTGTGGCGCAGAGGTGTGACAATGTAGTGTCATTAAAGAGAGGTGGTGGTACGGTTACGACTACACTGGGGAGATGCGGTTGTGCAATTGGCTTTCTCACGACTGTTGTTGGTTCCACTTTTCAAGTGGGTGCACAAATCAGAAATGGTCTATTGCAGCTCTTCGTTTTGCTTCTGAAGTTCTGAGATGGTTGGTTCTGCTGCCATGGTTTGCTCTATTTCTGTGGTGGTTGGGGAAAATTTTTATTGCAGCCCCACAATGGACGCCAAATGTACTTACTGGAAAATATGAGGAAAGTTCTATGAGAAGTCCACAAAGTAGGTCCTTGGAACCGCGACACTATGGTTACTTGAAGAGACACTCCCACACTTAAGTCAGTTAAAGTTTTTTAGCATTCTATTTCAAGTGAAGTGTACAATACTTTTCCCTTTGTTTTTATCATTGAGGCTTTAATCCAAGCTTTGATTACTCTTTAATTGTCCTTTTAACTTGTAATCATTGGTCTTTAGTGGCAATGATAAATCTAAAGGAAGTCGTTGGGATGTTCGTTACTCATTTCGTGATGGTTTATGTTGTCTTGAAGGAGATGACATAGTCTTGTATTAGGGATGATTAAGGGTGTGAGGTCATCTTGGTGAGGTCATTCGATTGAGGTCATCGAGGTTGACCTCTTCCTCGGACCTCCATTCCCAAGACATCGTTAGGTTCACCGTACCTAAGGTATTATCCATTTTAGAGCTTGTCGCTCCTTCATGGTTTTGTTTTGAAAATGTGTCTTGGTGGGTTAAAGGAGAAGGGTGTTTATAAACAACCCTTGGCCTCAAGTCCTAAGAAATGTGAGACTTTGGGTTTGTACCGGAACAAGCCTCTCAATCGTGGCTAAAGGGCATGAGAGCATGTCATGCTTCCCACAGATTATGCCAATGTTCCTACTTCCAGTCTTGAGACCATTAAGGTCACCATGCCTCAGGTATTGTCCACTTTGGAGCTTGTCGCTCCTTCGCGATTTTGTCCTAAAAATGTGCCTTAGTGGGTTAAGGGAGGATGATGTTTATGAATGACATTTGGCCTCGATTCCTAAGTGATGTGGGACTTCAGGTGTGTACTGGAACAAAATGTTCTTACCACCAGTTCAAGACATTGTTAGGGTCACCACACCCGATGTATTTTCTGCTTTGGAACTTGTCGCTCCTTGATGATTTTGTCCCGAAAAGACGTTTCGGTGGGTTAAGGGAGGAAGTTGTTTGTAAACGACCATTGACCTCAACTCCTAAGCAATGACCTCAACTTCTAAGCGATGTGGGACTTTGAGTATAGTGAAACAAAAGGTTATACAGATAAGTCATTATGGAACAACAAAAAAATGAAAGCATAAATTTTTTGTTCCATATAAATACAATCTAAACATGATAAAATTAGGGAAATAAATTTAACATCACAACAATAGGACATGTTATGCAATTCTAAAAGTTTAGTTAAAAGAAAATCCTTAAGCAAATTATAATGCATTAAAACTCATATCAATAAAATCCTAATATCGATAAGTATAAAAAAATCATTAACATAATAAGTAAAGAGAAGTACATTGTAAACACCAAATTACATTATCAACAATACACCAATAGGGTATAATTATCATCAATGCAAAAAGAAATTATATCACAAAATTCACATAAATGCATTCACAATAGATGAAATTACAATTATGTAAATTAAAAAGAGAAATCATAGCTATTGACCAATAAATTTCCATAATTTTAATCAAATATATGATCAACATACAAAATTCACATGAATATATCCATAATAAGCGAGTTATAATAATCAAATTATTAAGGAAAATTATGCGAACAAGAGAAAGACAATTAAAATTATGTATAATTAATAAAATGACCTAAAAGTAATTTATAAATAATAGTTCAATATTAAAGAAAGTACAATATAAATAGAGAATACAAATACTGTAAAGAATTATCACAACGAAAAATAGGTCCAAAATTCAAGATTACAATAAAAAAATTTAATTTAATCTTGAATTAACTAAATAAATATTTGTACAAAAAAATACCAATAATATTTAAATATTAAATAAATAAGGTATTTGTGAAAAAATATGGGTATAAAAATGAGCAACCTCATTCATGCTCCTAAGAGTGAATTTAACACACAAATGATCTATTAGGATCATAACAAAATATGACAAGGTTCTCACTTGACCAAACAAAAAAAAATATGGGTATAAGCATGAGTCATGCAATCCTTCCAAAAATGAATTTAAAACATATCATCTTATTGTGCCCACATAAATGACTCATATTGGTCAAACATAAAAAAAGGAAAACCCTAAGGTAATTTTGAAAATAATTTACTCAGTAATTGAATTAAAAAAATCTAGGTTTTAAAGCAGTAACACTTAAAGAGAAGTTTATAGATAATTTAGTAATTTACCCATGTGAGAGGAATTGAATGAAATTTTAATATGTTATTTTTAAAAAATAGCAGGTAGTGTAAACCATCAATTTTTTTTTGTGTAAAAGATAATAGTGAATTATATTATAAAAATTTCACTAAAAAAACAACTCAAATTCAAATTTAATCTATATAAGAAAACAATCATATTCTGTATCTAAGTTTACTCTGATTCCAATTGATGATATGTATAGAGATTAGAGAATAAAGATAAAGAGATAAGGAAAAGAAATTTTGTGCACCTTGTATAATTGAAACTCCTTGCTCTTCATGAACATCTATGTATGATTATTATAAAGATATAAGTTCAATAAGAATTCTTGATGATTTAGTACGTACCTTCTAAGAGATTATTCTAGAAAATATGTGTGTTGAATTTGCTTAATGAAATGAAAAATTTATCATCACTGGTGTAGGCAGAGACCCCTCAAATGAACTTTTTATGATTGACCTAACTCATCACGAAGTCAATTTTACTATAATCTCATTTAAATAATCATAAAGATATTATAAGAAATAATTATCACTCTATGTTTAATTACCAAACAATGATAAAAGGTAATTTATTAATACAAATCCATAATTATTTCCAACATGTGATGCATAAGTTTAAGGGGTGTTGTTTTACTTTTATTAGAGCAACTTTTGCATTCAAGCATTAGATTAGATGAATATAATAAAATATTAGAAAAAACGTATACAGAGTATCGTAGGGTCATTTTTAAATTTTGTGCTAAAATAATTAGAAAAAGTGGTGCATTATAGACCACCTAGAATTATTCAAATTAAAATTATATAAACTTGCATGAATACACACATATTAATATTTTTCATTATTTAAAAACCTTTTCTAGAAAATATACATGGTTGTGCAATTGTATTTAAGGACAAATTTATGGTTTAGGGAGTGGGGTAATTGCCCCCAATATGATTTAATTTTTTCTACTAATATATATATTATTATATTTTGATTGTACTTACTATTATATTTTATTTGCTCCCACTTTATTGTTACACAAACACACTTTATGCACCTTTGACTTGATAAAATAATTATCCTCAATTTTTGCTAAAACTACTTTAATGTTACTCATCTTTTTAACTTCTATTTTTCTTTATTCACTTCTTCAAGTTTCCTCTCACTTTCTCTGTTCTTTATTAACTTTAAAAGTCATTTACACATTCAAAGTAATTTAGAGTATGTTTCTATATTTTTTGTCAAAATTTGAGTTTTTAATTCAACAAATTTGTATCAAACAAGCTATCATGTGAAGAATATTGAGTACCGTTTTAACTTCTATTTTAAAATTTTCAAATGTAATACATTATTTGTTTTAGTGAAAAAATATTTTTGTACTCATTATAGATAACATCATGTAGTTTATTACAAAGGATTTGTTTTAATGTTTTTGTATTTTTATTTTTATTTTTATACTTCTTATTGGATTATTTAATTTTACTTAACTAAATGATGAAATAAATATTTGTTTTCTCCATTGCGTTTGTTACTATTTTATCATTATATTATTTGCTTACTTGATTTGCTCTATTTTATTATTGGATTACTTGTATTAGTTTATTTATTGTTGTTATTTTTATGCAAAATACTATAATCTATATTATTTATTTTAGTTTAATGAACATGAAATTAATTATGATTATATTGATTTTATTTATAGCAATGAAAATATTTTTTAAAAGAAAAACAACATCAGAAATCATCTTCTTCTCAAGCAAGTGATGAATGTAAAAGTAGAATAATGAGTCAATCCAATAAAAAAAGATATTTGGAATCTGATTTGGAAAAACTTACTAATGATCCCAATTTAAGACAGAAAATGTCAGATTATCATCCAAGTGATAAAGATGAAATTAGGAGACATTATTTGGAAAAAGGTCATTGTCAACTAAAAGAGATTAAGTTTTCACAAAGACAATTTGGAGATACTATTCATAAATTTAATCGTGATTGTATTCAAAATATGACAATTATGATATGGATTTATATTTTCTAATATTATGTTATATTTTTTATGCTATAAAAAAATTTAATTGTTGCCCCATAACAAAAAAATTCTGGATCTGTCCTTGCTTGTATCTATTTTTACATAAGGATAACATAAAGCACAACAACATCTTAAAAGCAATAAGAAAAATTTATCATATATATCACTAATAAATATATTTTAAAAAACATTAAAATAAATAGTAGGAATGGTCTGTGGTTCTTAGGACTGACTTTAACATCCTGAAATTCATCATCAAGTTAATAAACAAGAAATAAACATAAATTTTGTATGTGACCAGTTACAGGTTAGAAGATGATGTAGAAATGAGTTCTGTATGTAACCAATGCTTGAGGTAGATCAATGATAGATTATAGAACATTTTTAGCAAGAATAAGTGTCTTTGATATGTCAATTTTGCTCAGCAAATTTTATAGTGGTAAAGTGAAGTGATTTAGAGGTGTAAAACGATGGAAGAATAAGCTAGAAAAATGGAGTTGTGAAATTCGCCCAGTGAATATGGCTAGGTTTTTGCTATAAATAGGGACCCTAGTACAGTTGCAATCACATCAAATTTCACTGTTTGCTATGTCAAGTTAGAGAAAAAAACTCTAAGTTAGTGAAAGAAAGGAAGAATTGTGAAAGGAAGTTTTGGAGCAAAATATTTCAAAGGAGATTGGAAGCTGCAGAAGTTCTACATCACTCATAGTCTAACCTTTTTATCAAGGTAAAAGGGGAGTGGGATTTATAAGTCGCGTGAAATATTAGTCTTAATAAGCTATATGTGTTATTGCTTCCAATTAGTTATTATTTTATTTATTGTGTATTTCAATGCTAAGTGTTTATTACTTTATGTTGTTTACTTGACTTGTAAATGGTTATTAATGTAATGAGTAATCATAATATGTATTCAAAGGCAAACTAAGTATGCTCTATGGTTGCGGTAATATACCGGTGTATGTATGTATGACATGAATTGTTATAGTATATCCTTTTTTTTTTAAATGAAAAGAATACCTTGTAGTAACTAGTCTTAAAATTAGAATATTATATCTGCTAAGGTCAATTAGTCGAGGATCAGTATAGGGAGTTTGGTTAAGGACCGAATACTATACCTAATTGGGGGTTAAGACTACGAGAGTTAGCCGAGGGTCACTATAATGATTCTAGTGGATGACTAGAATACTATATCTAATTAGGAGTCAAGATTAGGGGAATTGATCGAGAGTCATTGTACTATGTTTGATGGTGAGTTGAGACTACTTGTGTTATTTCTTAGTGTTATACTTTGGTGATTAGAAAAGGATATATAGATAACAAATTTTTCATGATTGAGTGTGAATCATTTTGGATTTTTCATACATTCCTATGGATAGAAATGAGTTTAAGATTGAGATGAGTGAGATAGAGTTGTGGAACCGAGTTCTAGGAAGAACTGTACACCCCATTGTATGTCTAGTTTATTAAGATTAACATTTATAGTTTATAAATACCTCACTCCTCTGTGTGTTTCCTCTATATATTTCTTTTTTATATATGTTCGGTTATGAAGATGATCCTATTGAATCAGCCAAGATGGATATGTTTCATTCTTAGTTAAAAATGATGTTTTGAATTAGTTTACATATGTTAGTTATTTTATAGTTACTATGTGATGTACTGTTAACCTTATGTAAATCCTGTTATTCTACATTTATTCATTTTGTGTTAAAGATTAAGGTTTTTTATGTAAGTTTAAGTTTTAAACATTTCTTATAATTGTATAAATATTTTTAACTATTTTGGATATAAATTTGGGTCGTTACACTGACCATTTAATAATTTTGGGATTAAATTAATTACCATTATAACTTATTTAGATTAAATTAAATAATTTAGATTTAAATATTAATTTGATTGTTAAAAAGTAATTTTTTATTTTAATCTTTTAAAAATAATTCGATTGATTTGTAAAACGATTGTTAAGAAATAAAACATGACAGTAAATGATTAAAGTTTAAAAAAAAATTACTAGTTTAAGCAATATATTAATGACTTTTTTTTATATACCAACAAAATTTTATCAAAATCACTTATTTCCTATATTATTTATTTAAATAAACTCTTTTACTATTAACATTTAGAAATCGGTTGGGAACCAATTTCTTAATTAATTTATTTTTTTAATGTAAAAAAGCTATAAAAAAATCAGTTGTTGGAAAACTAATTTTTTATGAGATGTTTTTTTTTGTATTTGTGTTTTCAGTCTAATTTTTTAATTTTTTAAATTTATTTCTATATATTGTCTCAAATCATGAATTTTAAAATTAATTTTTTTCAGTTAATATATATTTTATTTTATTATGTGTTTTTTTTAAACATTTTAAATGCTTTGTATTTTTATTTCACTTTATGTTTTTAAGTTAAATTTTTTAATTTTTTTATGTTTCTTTTTGTGACGTTTTTTAATTATTTTTGTATACTAGTATGAGTTAATTTTTTAATTTTTTTTATGTTTGTTTAGAACTTTTTCTTTTAAATTTATTTTTAGATTTATTAAGTAGATAAATATTATGTAACTTATATTGTAAGATTATGTTAACTGACATAGCTTTTTATATCTTCAAAACTTATATCTAATACTTAAACAAAATTAATATTTTACAATTTTAAAATAATAGTTCTGATATCTAAAAATTATGTACTTAAAAAATTATACAAAAATAATTTAAAATATTAGTTTCAAAAACCTTAATTAAAAAAAATTTAAACTGAAAAATAAATTACAAAACATATAAACAAATTTTAAAATAACAAAAAAATACACAACATAAAAATAAAACACATAAAAAATGAAATAAAAATTAAGTTAATTTTTTTTTAAAATCATACTTTAGAAAAATATACATACATAAAAAAATTAAAAAAAATTAAAACAAATTTAAAAAAACAAATTTGAGAAAAAAGAATGTCTTATAAGAAATCGGGGTTGCTGTAAATCGATTTTTATAGATTTTTCACAGAAAAAATTATAAAGATGTTGATAAATCGGTTTTCCACCACTAATTTCTTAATATAAATAGTAAAAAAAATTATTTAAATAAATAATGTGGATGAGTTATTTTGGTATTTTTTTTTTACATAAAAAAAGCCTAAAATGATATTTTACCTATGAAGGTTGAAAAAAGTGAGTGTAAGTTATGAATGATGTTCTGAAAGAGGTCTAGTCAGTCTTGACATAATTATTATAAATCTCTTAAAATGACTATTTGGGAGGTTCTTGAAGGTTTATTTTGAAATCACAATCTGTTTTTTACAGTATCAATCATTAAAGGAAAATATTTGATCTTCAAATATTCAAAGATCCACTAAAATTACAAAAAATATATTCAAATAAAAATAAAATAGATCTTTAAACGATAGGATTTTATTGGAGTAAAAACTAAAATGTGAAATTCACAAAAACCAGTTAAAAATAAAAAACTTTCTTGTAATCTGTGTCTTGAGACTCTTACAAGAGAGTAACAATAATAAAAAAAAAAAGAGTTAGGAATGGTGGTAAAAAGTAGGGTAGCCAAAAAGGTTGGAGAGGATTTAGGAATATCCAATAAAATTTCCGTTTTCTCCGGTCTGAGTTCTTTTCTTTGTCAATCCACAATCATGAGAAAGCAACAAAACAAACCGTATATACTTATAGTAATAAAATCCGAAGCAAAAAGTGGAAAAGCCGTCAGAATTACTGCTTCAGCGACTTTCCAGTTTCATCGGCGCACCCTTCTTCATCTGTCGTTTCTCGATCTGCACAGGCGCTGCACTGTTCTCACTCCAACTAACTGGTGATTAGTTTCCCGCGTTTCAGATCTGAGACCGAAATGGTGGCATGAGTGGAGGCAGTGTCGTTTCGATGGATCACCTGCTGGTCGCTTTGGGGGAGACCAAGGAGGAGAGGGAGCTTCGTATTCGGAGCCTTTTCAATTTCTTCGACGCCTCCAACAACGGTTACTTGGACTACGCTCAGATAGAAGCAGGGTTATCGGCGCTGCAGATTCCGCCGGAGTACAAGTACGCCAGGGAACTCTGCGAGGTTTGCGACGCCAACAGCGATGGCAGGGTTGAGTACCACGAGTTTCGCCGCTACATGGACGATAAAGAATTGGAGCTCTACCGAATCTTCCAAGCCATTGATCTCGAACACAATGGCACCATTCTCCCTGAAGAGCTCTATGAAGCTCTTCTCAAAGCTGGTACTGCTATTTACTCTCTCTTCGTTACTAATCTACTACTCTTCTTCATTCTTCAAAACTAAATTTATTTCTTTTAATCGTTAATCCTCTTTTTTTATATGTTTAGATTAACTTATCCGTATAACAAGGAAATAAAAAATTTAACTGAACTTGTGTATTTTCTTTTCTTTTCTTTTTTAACATTTCAATGAATAAATTGATTTTAACTTATGGATAAAACTTAATGCTTTTTATCTTTTTTTATCAAGTAAATGTTTACGAAAAAGTTTATTCTGACAGTATCTTAATGGTGTCCAGTCCAATTGGATTTTTGCCAAAATAAATACGTTTGGTTTATGTTTTTTAGAATCAAGTATGTTCTTAAAAGCAGGCATGAGTAAAACTGGAGAAAATGTAGTTTTTCTGATAAGTTAAGAACTTTATGCTAATTTTAGCGTTCAAATTTAATTTTACTAAATTAAGGTCATTTGAAATCAAGTTTGGGAACACACAATCTCAATTATAAGGTAAGACATTGCCATTTGATGTTTTGGCTGGCTGATAAGAATGTTTCTGTATTACGTAAGATTGTTTTTAGTAGGAAACGGACTTGTGGGTTCTGTGAATTGGAAGAGGTTGCTTTTGGTTTTTGACAGACATTTGTTGCCAATCCGAACAATTATGCTCAAAGAATGTTGATTGTTGAGAGATTTGACATGATTTATATTTCTTCACAATTTCGGAGAACTCTCCTTGATATGTGTTCTTTTACTGATGTTCTGTGTATTTTTTAGTTCGAGATCATCTTTGGATCTGCATGATGGTTGAGATTTGTGAAGTCTGGTTCAATTTTCCATGATGGATTTTGTAATGTGCTTGTTACTTCTTTGCTTGCTTAGTTTTTGGTGTGCAACAATCTGCTCTAGTCTGTGCCCTTTTAGTGGATTTTGAAGATCCTATTCTGATATTCTTTATGCCTTTTGCAGAACCTTTTTCCATGTTTTTTGTTTCTCCCTGATAGTATTTATCTTAAGCCTGTGCAGCTTTGATACTGCAGGGATTGAAATGGATGATGAGGAGCTTGCTCACTTTGTGGAGCATGTTGATAAGGATAATAATGGAATCATTACTTTTGAAGAATGGAGAGATTTTCTTCTACTTTACCCTCATGAAGCAACTATTGAAAATATATATCATCATTGGGAGAGAGTGTGCCTTGTTGACATTGGAGAGCAAGCTGTCATTCCTGAAGGCATAAGCAAGCATGTCAACCGGAGCAAATATTTTCTTGCTGGGGGAATAGCAGGAGGTATTTCTCGTACTGCAACCGCTCCTCTGGATCGTCTAAAGGTGGTCTTACAAGTTCAAACTGAACGTGCTTCTATCATGCCAGCAGTAAAGAAGATATGGAAGCAAGATGGTCTGTTAGGATTTTTCCGAGGTAATGGATTGAATGTTGTGAAAGTAGCACAAGAAAGTGCCATAAAATTTTATGCTTTTGAAATGCTGAAGAATGTAATTGGAGAGGCTCAAGGCAACAAGAAGTCAGATATTGGTACTGTTGGGAGGCTCTGTGCGGGGGGTATAGCTGGTGCAGTTGCACAGGCTGCTATCTATCCAATGGATCTCATTAAAACTAGGTTACAGACTTGTCCCTCCGAAGGTGGAAGGGTTCCTAAGCTGGGAACACTTACAATGAATATATGGGTTCAAGAAGGACCTCGAGCTTTCTACAGAGGGCTTGTTCCATCTCTGCTTGGCATGATTCCTTATGCAGCCATTGATCTCACTGCTTATGATACCTTGAAAGATATGTCCAAGAGATATATTCTTCAGGATAGAGGTATGTTATTACTGCAGCCCTTAGGGTGTTTGGACGGTTGTCTGGTTCTTGAGAAGAAAAAAAAACTGTTAGAAAAATGAAAATAATCATCATATTGGGATAGCAGCTGAAACTTGGTAAAAAACTTCTTATTAAAAGAGAAAGTTGTTTTTGTGCATCTGAATTCTGAAATTTGAAGCTTGTGTGTTTCTTTTCCTACAGTTTTTTTTTCTACCTAAAACATATTATTTCCGAATAAATCCCGAATTTTTCAACTACTTTACGTCTTTTATCTTTCAATTTAAAAAATATCCTTTTTTATGATTTACTATGTAATTTATTTTTCTATACAAAATTATTATTTTAAAATCTCTCTTTAACAAACTTACCTAAAAATATATTTTAATTATTTTATTGAAATAACCTAATATCCTGAACTTGTATTCGTTCTAACAGCTTAAAATTTTTTTTACTATAGATTGACTCTTACACCCTATTTGGTTTGAGGGGAGGGGAGGGGAGTAAAATCTTTTCTCACCCAACATTACCTTCCCTTCAATGTTGGGTGAATTTGGAGGGAGAAAACATCAATTAATAAATTTTATATGATTTTGTTGAATTGTCTTGATCTTTTTATGATTAAATTTGGGTTCAATCTCAGCATTCTAATCTTTCATAAGGTCTGTTAATTAACTTTCATCTTCACCAAAAAAAAAAAAATTCATAATTGTCATCAGTCCATGGTTGATTAAATATGAAGTTAAAAATTTGTATCTACCATTTTGATGCGTGTCACAACAGTGTGGCATACCCCACACTGGTGTGGGAGGTGCATTAGAAGAGAAAGTGTATTAGAGGATTCTCCCACGGCAGTGTGGTATAGCCCACAGTGATGTTGGAGATATGTTAAAAGATAAAGTGTATCATACATTCACCCACAGGGGATGTGGTACAGTCCACAGGGGTGTGAGAAAGACACTGTAAATTGCGTATAAGTAAGTAGTCATGTAAGCTTTTAAAATATAATAAGAATAAAAAAATAATTAACTTTAAAATCTTTCCTCTTTTCTTATGAACCAAAAAAGAATAGAGTTAATTTTTATTTACTCCCCTTCATTGAACTAAATATGGTATGTGATTAAAATTGTTTCCTTCCCCTCCATTAAAATCTCCTCCCCTCTCCTCCTCTTGTTGAACCAAACATAGCCTTAAATATTTTGTCCTAGGAGTGAGACTTTACTCTTTTTTCTCCTTCATAGAACCTGGTCCTCTAGTACAACTAGGATGTGGGACAATTTCCGGGGCTGTTGGAGCTACTTGTGTCTATCCACTGCAGGTTATTCGAACAAGGTATAAAGTGACTTGTCAGTATAACTGTTGTTTCTCACTTTCTCTGTTCTCCTTCCCTAAAAGAAATGATGAAGAGAAGGATGGTATCAATTGTGTTCTTTAAAGCTTTTCTAGTTATGTTATGATTGTTCTTTGCTGACTACATTACATTATCATCATCCTCAGACTGCAGGCACAACCTGCCAACACTTCTGACGCTTACAAGGGGATGTTTGACGCTTTTAGGAGAACTTTTCAGCTTGAAGGCTTTATAGGTTTCTACAAGGGACTCTTCCCAACTCTCCTTAAAGTTGTGCCAGCTGCAAGCATTACTTATGTGGTCTACGAAAGTTTGAAGAAGAGTCTGGATCTGGATTAGAGGTTTTATTTGGGGGGTAATATCACAAGGTGTTTCCAGACAACCAAACAGCCGTTTTGAGTATACCCTAGGCACAAGGTACTTCCAGAGTTGTGAACATTCGTAGGTAAAGTTCGGTAGCTCGGTAGGCCACACCTCATGATTGACTTGATTATTATATTTATTGCTGAAGCAATTGTGCCGATGATAATTTAGTAAGTCATGAATTGCTGATGGTGGCGATAAGAGGCTATATTAGAAAATCATTGATTCTGATGATATCTTAAGACACGATTTTGCAATCAGAAGCTCGGAGAGTATTTCCTCGTGCTTATGTGAAACTACATGTAGATCAAGAATTAATATTGTATGTTGTTGTTAATATTAGATGTAAAAATAGCTAGCGATAAGTAGTCATCTTTTCCACTACATAATTAACTCATGAAGATGCTGGCAAAAAAAGGTCATCAGGTACAGATAGATGTATAATGTAAGTGAAAAGAAAAAAATCTGTGATGCGATGTTCAGTCATAAACTCATCTGGAACTTGGTTTGAGCCAAATATTCAAAATTACATAACATCTGGCGGGAGAAAGAAACACAACTTAAATTACCACCATACATTACATAGCAATCAACACAGACGCTTGCTTTATTGTGGATAAAAAGGAAAAACAGTTTTTTTCAAAGTATTATCTATTGGAACATAACTAGCGGAATTACCAGTACACGTGCAACTCGATGAAATGAACCCATAAGAAAGGCGTCACCTTCCACTTGCCATTATGACTTGCCTTGCCTAGTCTTACATCTCTCTTCAAATCAGGGAAGAAGAGAGTAGCACAGTTTGCCAAAACTGGATTTAGTTATATCATCATCATCATTTTCTTCTTTCTTCATATCTTTCCTGCTTTTGTTCCTTTGCTTTGCTTATGGGTGGGCTTACTTCTATGATTCAAGCATATAAATCATTTCCAAAAGTTTCTTCGACAGAAATCCTTCAACATAAAATGCCAAAGATTTTAAAAGCGGACTAGACTCTAGAGAGATCACAAATTAACAAAGATGGAAGAAAGTTATATTTCAATTTAAAAACGATCCTCTCTCTTCCAAAAGTTTCTTTTTATGAAGATATGCTTATTCCCATCACAAAGAAGAATATTATTATTCTTTTTCTTTAGATAAAATTATGACAAAACAATATTCTATAAGAGAAAAAGAACCGAAGAGCGAGGACGATAATTAACAAGAGTAAAAAAGATAAAATCAAGTAGATAAAGCACTAGGATTTTTATAGAGAAAAAAAAAAAGAGTAAGTTTTAGGAAGAGCAAGTGATAGGCAAAGAAGAAAAAGAAAACAATGGATGTGATGAGCAATGATTTGAAAAAGATAAATAATACGTTCGGATGAACTTCTCTAAAAATAATTTTAAGAAAAAATAAAATGATTTTTTTCATAAGTTAAAATTAATTTTTTACAAGTTCAAATTAATTTATGCACAAATTAAAAATAATCTTTTGAAGAAGTTATATGAAACAAACTTTTGCATATTAGTTTAAGTGTAAGTAATTTTTAAAAAAATTGTTTTATTATTCTTTTTCTTCTTATTTTTTCTTTTAAATTTAAAAATAGATTATTTCTAAATCAAGAGACTATAAAATTAATTTTTAAATTTAAGAGAATAAAATCAAACATAACTCAAATGTTAGAAAAACAAAGTAATAATAATAATAATAATAATAATAATAATAATAATAATAATAATAATAATAATAATAATAATAATAATAATAATAAGAGTTTAATTGGTATACACTGACCGTGTAAAAGATTTTTATACTGACATTCAATCATGACTTTTCATTTATGTGACTTTTAAAGTAGTAATGATTAAAGTCAACAAATTTACTATAAATGAAAGGTAGGTCAGTAAAAAATCTTTACACTGACAGTGTATACCAATTAAACTCTAATAATAATGCCAACTTATTAGATAAATATTAATTAATTATTTTTTTAAACATACTCTTGCTTAAACTTGTCTATTTATTAAATGACATTATTTATTATGTGCCTATGAGTAGATAGTATGAAATCATTAAATAAATTATATAAAATGCTTTAAAATTATAACTTCTGTAGAAAATACTGTAGTTTTCTCAAAATGTGACTAAATTTGGACCCGAAAAGTTGATTCTTTGAAACTCCATCCTTAGTTTTGGTATTAAAATAAGGAAGATTATTCTTTGGAACCACCATTCCTTTTTATAATTGAAAGTAGTGTTCGGAAAGAATTATTTCAAATAATTTCCTTTCATCACCCCCTTCCTTTTTCGAGTACGGGAAAATGTTTTTTAGATGTTAGTTTCTAATTTCAATTTTTATATATTTTAAAATACTTATTAGATTTTTAAATATTTTTGTATAAGATAAGATTTTTTTTTTATTTTTTTAAGTAAGAATTTATTATTTTTTTAAGATCATAAGAATTTATTATATTTTCTAATTCTGTTATTCTATATTTGTAGTTATTTCAATAGATTATTTTATTAAATATTTTAATAACTACCTTAAGAATTTATTATTTTCAAATGTTATTTTATATTTTCAGTTGGCTTAGAAACTTGAGATTACCATCTAGTTTTTTAAAAAACAAGTGAAAAAGCTAGTTAAATTTTCAATAGTTTTTAAACTAATTTTGCTAATCATAGTCAGAAAAAAGTTATGTATAAAAAATATAAAAATTTTTAAAATTACCAAATTAATGTAATCATGAGATTTTAAGAAAACAAATAAAAATGAAATACACTATTTCCATTACTTTTTTTACAATCATAAAAAATATAACCACACAAATACGTTACTAATGGCTAATTTAATTTTATACTCCAGATTTATTGCAAAATTTATTAATAATATATCACTTTTCACAAGGACTTAATGAACTATTAACAACACCATCCATTTTTTATTGGTTGAAAAGGTATTCTTTGTACTATAAGTAGTGCCAGCATTATTATTTATTATCCAACTAGTTATGTTAATATTTTAAAACAAAATTTAAATTTTGTACATACTAATTAAAATTAACTAATTGAATTACAATATAATGTAGATTAATACTTATAAAATTTGATCAGATTATAAGTGAATTACAATAAAAAAAAGATAATGTTTTATCCAGTTTTTAAAAATGCAGCTTATCAGACAAAAGGTGGACGTGCCGGAGTGGTTATCGGGCATGACTAGAAATCATGTGGGCTCTGCCCGCGCAGGTTCGAATCCTGCCGTTCACGCTTTTACTCATCCCTTTGTTGCTTTTTCTCCCACAAATTAATCAAAATTTTATTTTTAAAATTTAAAAAGTTTAATTTTACCTCTATAACCTTTGATTGACGTTAATTATCAACAATAGTGTCTTAAAAAAATTTATAAGAACTTTAATTTAATTTTCTTTCTTGAAATATTTTCTTACTCAAATTAAAAGTTATAAAGTGATTATATACTTACATCCCACTCTTTCTTTTTTAATACATAATGAAAACATTTAAGTTTTATTCAATTAAATAAAGTCATCCATAAAGTCTGCAATAGGATGGTATTATAGATAACAACTCATTTGGAAATTTTGGGATGTTGCTTTTTGTAATTCTGATGGTACTAGATTTTAGGTTTTTATGGCCTTAATGGTTGCTTTGATAATACTAACACAAAAGTTCATGGAATATTACATGGGTTTAAAGTTGTTGTGGAAAACAACTTTTATCATCGCTATATCGATTCTTCTCATATAATTAATCTAATCAAGCAAGAGGATATCACTTACCACTTGTATGTGTCCTCCATATGTGAAATTCGAAATCTTCTTCAGAATAAATAGATTGTTGAGGTCTAACATACTCTCCGTGAAGGCAATAGACATGCATATTTCCTAGCCAAACAGGGTGCTTGAGATCACACAAGTCTAACAATACTCCATAACCCTCCTTTAGAACTCAAAAGCCTTCTATATGCAAATGCTATGAGAGTTGTTTTCCTAAGATATTAGTTTAAGTGTAACTTTTTCTTGTTTTCCTTTTTTTCTATCTATACAAAAAAAAAAAAGAAGATAAAGTCATCCTTCAAGATTATAGTTAAGCTAAACTAAATTATGTCAAAAATAAATTTGAGATCAAATTAAAAAACTACAAAATTTACTAATACACGTAATTAAACAATATTTTTTACACTAAATTAGTGACTTGGTGATAATACGACTATTAGACTTAAATAATTTTTATTTTAAATTACCATTTCATTCATATGTAATATTTATTTTTAATCTAGTTTTAATAAGGAGTTTTTAATTCAATCTTCATATAAAATGAAAAATGCTTAAATTATTCACTATTTTTCATGTTGAGACAACATTGTCGTATAGTCGTGTGACTTATTTATGGATTATAATGTGGTGGTATAAATATTGAATTTTTTAATAAAAATATTGAATTATTTATGTTATGTTAAACATTTTCATATACATGAAACTTATTTTCAATTTAGTTATAAAAAAAAAAGAATTAAATTAATTTTTATGCATGGAATTGTTTTCAATACATTCCTACTCTTCAAGAGAATTAGTGGGGTGTGTCCTTCCCAATCCATCTTAAGCAGAAATTGTTATCCTCAAGGAAGGTATTTTACATTATTACTCGTATGCTTAAACCTATTGTTGGAATCATTCTTTTCTATCAATATGATTATTGGCTAATTTGGTTCTTCTTGGTCTTCATCCTACAAAAACACATATTCTCGTTAAAACATATGTTGTTGCTTTTCTTACACATGTATATTTGTTTATTCGGACATTGCACCCATTTTCTAATGGAAATTAATTAGTTTTATATTTATGTTTTGAAATAAGGAACACCCTCAATTTTAATAAAAATATTAAAAGAAATGGTGAGAGATGAAATATTTTGAATAACAAAATATCCACCTAATTAATTTGCAGTTTCTAACTAGTTATTGGGTTTTGCAATATGCACAGCAATGATACTAATTATGTTCTTTTTGTTTAGTGCGTTTATTATGTTTTGATTGTTAATCATGTTCATGGAAAATTTTATTGGAAGAGGTAAATTTACTTTGTAATCACAACACTTTGAAATGATTAATAGCATTTTCAATGAACAATTGGTTCGTTGTTAATTTATTTTTAGTTATTTTAAAACCCTTTTACTTCTATAGTAAACATACTTCAAAATTGAAAACAAGACTCACATATTGCCTTACTTTTTTATAATTTTTATATTTATTTGGTTTAAAAATAATAATTTCTTTATATTTTAATTTAATTAACACATTCAAGTTGAAAAAATAAAATATATTCTCAATATTTGAGAATATATTTTATTCATGGTAAATTTGTTGACTTTACTCATTACTATTTTAAAAGTCACATAAATGATTATGATTAAATACCACTGTAAAAATCATTTACACTTACAGTGTATATTACTTAAACTCTATTTTTTATCATAATAAAATACAGTAAAGATAAAGGTCTTGTGTGAGATAGAGTATTATAAATTTCTTAAGATATATTTGAGTTTTACGGATAATTTTTTGGCTCTTATTATGCTAGATCTTTGAAAAACCCACAAAATTAAATTAAATTTTCTAAAGTAAATACCATAAAATTGATAATAATGTGGAATGATAATTACATAGAATCACTAATGAAAAGAAAATCAACATGTGTCAAATACCTAAATGTTACATTTTATAAAAATTATATCATTTATATTCAATTAACTTTTTAAAAATACAAGAAATGTATAAGAAATGAAAAAAATGAAAAAAGGGAAAGATCTATCAATATTTAAATATAAATATGACTAATAAAGTTTTTTCAGCATACCCCAAAGAAAGGAAAAAGCTTACGTAGGATGGTTTATTAGGTTTTAAATATTTTTTTAATTACCTTAATTTTATTAACTCAACAAAATTTCGTAAAACTCTTAGCTTTTTTTTTTTTTTTAAAAAAGTATATCTTATGTAGGATAAGTATAGAATATAAATTATAGTAGAATTGATATTTTGACTAATTTTCACCTATAGTCACCACTAAATATGTAGTTTTTTTCATCTATAAATACATTTTTTAAACCAATATCGATCTTATGTAAGCCTTAATTTCATTACAAAATGGCGTCGCTGTTTCAAAAGGTTTTAGTTTCATATATGATATATGATGGGAAGTTTAAGTGTCTGTCCTATTCTAAAATTGGGTTTAGTGTATGAATGCGAAGTTCATTCAATAGTTAAAACATATTTATATTTTAAATGTTCTATATTAGAATTTAAATTAAACTAGTTCTTTAATTTTTTAAAAATACTATTTTAAATATAAACAAGTTTTATTTACATTAATTCTCTCGATATTAGTTTTTCATAATTAACTTTATGAAAATATAAAATAGATAAATCTTTATATAGTTACATAATGTCATTTTAACTCATAATGTCATGTAATTATGTAAAATGACTTAAGTTTCCCATCAGTTAACCTAACTTTAGTGACTTATGGATACTGAATACTGATATATGATCAAACATGAGCCTTTTCTTTTAATTTAAGTTTCGTGATTTGATCAACTTTTTTTGTTTTTGTTATCTTACGTTGTGTTGCTATAGAGTTTTTTAATCCAGAGTTGATGATGAATAGGGCCCATGGACCTGAAGCAAAGCCCAGTCAAATGTTCCCGTCGGACCATTCCTTCACGTTGAGATATTCATTTTTATGGGGAAAAATGTAGGAAATAATTTGATGGAATTTTATTGCACAAAGTGGGATTTGATATGCTGGAGGAGAGGGAAATGACGCATGAGAGCTACGTGGCAATATCCTATTGGTCGATGTCACGTAGCACGTAATATCATTGGTGGAAACAGGTAGGAGGAGGAGATCTAGAAAGAGAAAAGCAACAAAGCAGGTGCTCACATCACATCCTCACTCTGGTCTTAAGAGCGAGATATCTATTTAGATCTCAAACACACACTTCATTTCAATTCACACTTAGGGTTTGTCAATTGAGAGAGATGGGAGAACGAAAAGGAATCCCAATGGCCTTGGGGCTCTTAGTCATGCTCCTCTTCTTCATTGCTTCCTCCTCTCACCTCGTTCGCGCTTCCGACGACAACGACGATGCGGTAACTCCGACATACCTTTAGCTTCTCTCTCTCGTTATCTTGCTTTGTTGTGTTGTCTTCTATCTCTGATTCGATCATCTTTGTGTTCTTTAGATATTCTACGAATCGTTCGACGAGGATTTTGACGGACGGTGGATTGTATCCGACAAGGACGACTACAAAGGTAAATAGATTCTCTTAACAGATCGAGCTGTGTTTCCTGATGGATGTTCTCTGGTTTATTTTGACATTGATATCGCTAACTTGTGCATCAACTTGATGTTTGAAATGATATAGAATGTGTACATTTCACTCTAATCGGTTTCTGTGGCTAGAACGATTATAGAAATTCCTTTGCGGAATCCGAAATAAGTTTAAATTGGTGGTATGTAGGTCCACGTGCATTTGTTGAGAATTTTCAAACTTCCATTTATAAATGATTCTCTGTATATACACATCTAAACATTTGATATGGAAATAATGTTAAATGATATCTGGTAAGGTCATTTGATTATTGTTAGGAATAAAACAATGAATATAAACCATTAGATCTTGTTAGGTTTCTTGTATAAATGATGCTTAATGCAGAGTTGTATTTCGAATTCTTAAGATAAGGCCTGATGAGTGATGACCTATCTCCTTATCTCTATTTATTTTCTCGAAGTTTACAGGTTAAAAGTATTTATTTGTTACACCTATTAGATTTTGATAAAATGAATGGTTAAGATGATTTATTTTTAAAAAGTGGACCTCTCCATATATATATATATATATATATATATGTGTGTGTGTGTTTGTGTTCGATGTTATCTGGATTGTCAGGATTAGATCTAACTAAAATTAATGTTTACCGTCCATACATTTGTATAAATAAGATGGACTTCTATGGTACTCTCACCTGACTTGTATCCTTTCCCTCTGTGTAGCATGGGACCCATTGAAATTATTTTTGAAAATCACGTGGACCCGAACCCAATTATAAGTATTTTATCAGTAGGAATTAGAAAACTGGGAATCTTTCTGTAAAATCTTGAAAAAGTATAAGAAATATAATGGTGGCAATATTGAGAATTTGTTGACAATGTATTTAATAATAATAATGATAATGAATGTCGTATACTTTAATTATTATACATGCAGAATCAAAGTTCCTGCATACTGTCCTTAAAATTGGGTTATAGATAATTAAATATCTTCCCTTCTTCGTGCTTCATTTTGTTTCTTTCCATTGTTTTGGGGTGCATATTTCAATCGATGAAGTAGATCGATTGATATATTATGATTTATGAGTTTTAATCTATCTTTTGATTTCTAACTTTGGTTCTAGGTGTCTGGAAGCATTCCAAGAGTGATGGGCATGATGATTATGGACTTCTTGTTAGTGAACAAGCCAGGAAATATGCTATAGTCAAAGAACTTGATGTGCCTGTCAGTCTTAAGGATGGAACTGTTGTTCTTCAGTTTGAGACCCGCTTTCAGAATGGTCTTGAATGCGGTGGTGCTTATATTAAATATCTTCAACCCCAGGAGAGTGGCTGGAAACCAAAGGAATTTGACAATGGATCGCCGTATTCTATCATGTTTGGTCCAGATAAATGTGGGGCTACAAACAAGGTGCACTTCATTTTTAGGCACAAGAATCCAAAGAATGGGGAGTATGTTGAACATCATCTCAAGTATCCCCCATCTGTCCCATCTGACAAACTATCTCATGTCTACACTGCAATTCTAAAGCCTGATAATGAATTGCAAATTTTGATTGATGGGGAGGAGAAGAAGAAGTCAAATTTCTTATCTTCTGAGGATTTTGATCCTGCTCTTATCCCTTCCAAGACAATCCCTGATCCTGATGATACGAAACCTGAGGACTGGGACGAAAGAGCCAAAATTCCAGACCCAAGTGCTGTGAAACCAGACGACTGGGATGAGGATGCACCGATGGAAATTTTAGACGAAGAAGCAGAGAAACCTGAAGGATGGTTAGATGATGAGCCTGAGGAAATTGATGACCCTGAGTCAACAAAACCTGAAGACTGGGATGATGAGGAGGATGGTGAATGGGAAGCTCCAAAGATTGATAACCCAAAGTGTGAGGCAGCACCTGGTTGTGGTGAATGGAAGAGGCCAATGAAGAGGAATCCAGATTATAAGGGAAAGTGGAGTGCCCCTTACATTGATAACCCCAGTTACAAGGGCATATGGAAGCCTAGGGAGATTCCAAACCCTGACTACTTCGAACTCTCAAAACCTGATTTTGAGCCTATTGCTGCTATTGGCATTGAGATTTGGACAATGCAGGATGGCATACTATTTGACAACATTCTGATAGCTAACGATGATAAAATTGCAGAATCCTATAGGGAGACTACATGGAAGCCCAAGTTTACCGTTGAGAAAGAAAAACAGAAGGCTGAAGAGGCAGCAGCAACCGGTTCAGATGGTATTGCAGGCTTCCAGGTAATATAAAAATTGTGTGATTTCTCCCACTTTTTAACCCCTCGCGCACCCAACTCTCGTTCTTATGCATGATGTTGATTTCTGACCTTGCAGAAGAAGGTATTTGATCTCTTATACAAGGTTGCAGACATTCCCTTCCTCGGCAATCACAAAGATAAGATATATGTAAGTACCCTGAGTATATAGAATAATCAAATTATTACGTCTTCACTTTGGGTACCTGTTATGTTTCTTTATTGAAATATGACCTAACCTCATGCTTCTCTGCAGGATCTCATTGAGAAAGGCGAGAAGCAACCAAATCTCACTATTGGAATTATTGTAGCCGTTGTGGTAGTCTTTGTGACAATTTTCTTCAGGCTCATCTTTGGTGGCAAGAAACCTAAACCTGTGGTGAGTAGGGAAAGTTTAGGGGGGGGGGGTGTGGGTTCCGCCCTCAACCAAATATAATTAATATTTGGTATTCTTTATGATTTAAATCTCACAATCAAGTCTCTAATGCAGGTGAAGGTGGAGAAGAAAACAGAAAGCGCAGAAGCTTCCAATAATTCTAATGGTGGAGAGAATGAAGATAACAATGAGAAAGAGGAAGCATCTAATGCTCCACGCCGGAGGACAAGGCGAGAAAACTGATTCGGTATAATGTTATAAGCGGCGCCCTGTCAAGTGTCGTCACCACAGATAAATTTTGCGCGTAGTTTCATTTTAGGTGCACTCTGTTTTCTTTCTTTTCTTTTTTCTTTTTTTAAGAAACAGGAAAGATTATTTGCTTAAGGAGTGTAGATCTTCTCCTTTCTGGAGACTCGAGTGTTTTAGATAATTGAAGTTGTACAATTATTTTTTCTTTAATCTTCTAGTAATGGATTTTGTTTTTAAAGTAGATTGAAGTACCTACTTACCTTTTGCATTCTAGTAATTAAACGAAAATTCCGATTCATTATAAAGCAACAGAAAAATATAACTTATCATCACTTGGTATTAGTTATTAATACCATTATTGTATTTATAAATTATAATTATTCTATTGATCAATTGTGCAGTAACTAACATACTGATCTACCTAAATGTGTAATAGCTAGGTTTTTCTTATGTTAGCTGAAATAATTTGTATGAATATTGTTAATAACAGTTTAGATAAAATAGAAATTGGTATTAACAGTTGTAATCATTAGAGGACTTTTGATAGAAAGGAATAGAGTATTTTTCTCTTGCACCTTGTTAAATTCTTGTGACACCCTACTTTCATTCTTGAAAGTAAATGTAATTTACTATCTGGACTGGTGGACTAATTTACTTTCTGGATTGGACATTTTCAAATACACCGCTTTGTCGTTTTTCCTGCACCTTCCAGTTTACCAAAATAACCCCGCAAACGGCGTCGATGCATATATGATACGGTTGCTTTCTGTGCCTTGGCCATATGTGGAACTATGAAATGTTATGTTACGGATTATAATCTGTAAGTATATTATACGAAATTTATAATATAATTAAAATAATGTATTCCATATTGATATAAAAGCATTCGCAAGATAGGTTATTTTGAAAATTTTTTAAATTCAAGGAAGCTAAAAAAATGAAAAATGCAAAAAGAAATCGCATTCGCTCATGTCCACTCAGAATAAAGTTTTCCTCTCTTGCTTCCATTTTTGTTGTTTTATCACTACAGTTTAATGTTGCGGATCACATAATGTGATTTTGTAGTTTACATTGTGACGTACTGTTTTTTTTTTCTATTTACTTTAATATTTTTGGATCAATACAATTATATATATATATATATATATATTGCATATCAGCGATGAGCGCAGATTTATATGTAATTCAGGTATCCTCTCTTTTGGATGCAAATAGTTTTCTATGACTCTCTCAGCTGTAATTTATGAATTATTCGTTCTGCATGTGCCAATTATTTACATGTTTGCGATCAAATGAAGAGAGAAATCAATCTAGCTGTGGATATAATTACCTAATTTCAATTAAACTGCCAAGTGGTAAAGTAGGTTAGTTGAACTAAGTGGGTTCAATTTTTAAAAAAATTACCTCTGTTATTAAAAATATTATTGAAATTGGTCAGTTTTAAGATTTGACTTAGTTAAAACTTGCAATTTGACTACTATTCCGCAATTTGCACTTGCAGTGATTTCTGACCTGTTCTTCTTTTTATCGAATAGTTGCAAAAAAAAACACAAATTTCTAGATGCACAAAACCAACCCCTCTTTTAAAACTTATGTTTTTTATTTCTAAATATTTTTTTAGTTATGTTAAAATTATGTTTTTTTCAGTTTACTATTTTTTAAAAAAATTTCCTTTTCTAACTCTGTTTTTTTTAAATTCTCTATTATTTTGTTACATTTTAAATATTTTTAAAAGTTACTTTTTTTTAGATTTTACATTACCATTTTAATTTGTTCTTTAATTTAAGTTTTGAGTTTTTAAATTTTGTTATCTTTTTAGTTTTTCAAATTGACTTTTTTTTTTTATTTTGTTATGTTTTTTTATTTTTTAAGTTACTTTTTTTACACTACAGTTTGAAGTTTTTTTCTTTAATTTAAAAATTTTTAAAAAATTTTAAAGTTTTACGTTATAGTTTAGTTTTTTAGGTAAAATATGTAAATTTTTTTTAAAACAATGTAGTTACGTAAAATTATGTTTTTTTTAAATTTAGTATTTTTTAAAAAAAGTTTCCTTTTTAAACTCTGCTTTTTTAATTTATTTTTTAAAATTCACTTTATTATTTTTTTTTACATTTTTAAATAGCTGTAACTGAAAAAAATGGATATTTAATGTATTCACGTAGATAATTTTTTTAAAAAATAAACCCACTTAAATTAATTAACTGTAAAATCATTTTAGAATCCATTCGGCAAACCAAATCTCTAAGGACTATTCAAGAACTCTTTACCATAGCCATATGATCAATAGTTCCAAAAAATAAATTTTTAAGAAAAAAATAATGCAACAAACATTTAGTTACTGCCATATCACCATACCTGAACCGAGACTATAACCTTTCAAGCGAAGCCAACCTCCTTTCACCTAATTAGAGCTATTACAGAATCAATCTTGGAATTGCAAACTACAACAAGCCAAAACCCCTTAGTTTTGAGATCATAAATCATCAATGTTGTTGGACCAATTCCAAATGTCACAACCAACACAGAATCCATTCACTCAACTCTTTTGCTAAGCATTGTAACCACCATGTGTGTATTTTCCTTTGCATGTGCTTAATCGTGTGTTGAAGTGTCGCTTTTCGCAAGTATTACAATAACAGAATAAAACTCCCAACCCTTTTTTGTTCTTAGAGTCTAGAACTTAGGAGTGTTCACGGTTCAGAATTGCTAATTTTTCAGCTGATCAGAATCAATGATAAAAAGGTTAGTTTGATTTGGATAAGTAAAATTGATTAAAAAATATTTAAAAATCAAAGTGAAAACTTTCTGATTTTGAAAGAGATTGAAGTGTGCAATGCTAGAGACCTTTTTCCTTAATTTCAAAGCCCTTGGTATTTATAACAAGATGTTGGAACTCTTTTTAAATTAAATAATCCAATTGAATTCACATCTAATTTTGAAGTAGTCTATAAGAACCTGTTTTAATTAATAGATTATAAATTTGTAAAGTAAATGATACTAGAAATTAAATTTAAGTTTTACTTAAATTATTAAGTGGAATTGAGGTGTGATGAGTTTATCAGTCGTGTAATTGTCATACACTTGTATTTTGATAATAGCTGGAAGGGTAGAGAGGTGAGATGGATTCCTATGTTTTTGTTTCAGAAGGTTTGAAATAAATTTCAAGGAGTTTCGAAAGTTTACTTAGGAAGGGATGCAAATAGTAAGTCTAACATACTAAATACACCTCGGTACCCCAAGATTTTCTTCTTCTTCAATTATCTTTTCTTCCTCATTCTTCTCTAAACCATCGTTTCTCTCTCTCACGCCACCATTTTCGTTTGGTTGCTTGGACATCCAAAAGCTGACGAAATCCGGTGCAATCTCTTTCTTTGCTTCTGATTCTGAGTGGTGATCAATATTGGTAAGTCTGATAATTTTTCTTTGAATTCTGTTTGTTTTCAATCCTGTTGTTCTCTTTAAAAAGGGAATTTATGTAGAATTCTAATTTGTAGGATTTCTATTTGATTTGGAGTTATTGGTAGGTTCAAAGTGATTTCTTTGGTGGGATTTCTTTCTCTCCGTCAAAGTTAGCTTTTAAAGGAAGAAATAGGTAAAAGAAGCTCAAACCTTGCTGTTATTTTGAATAGTTGTGTTGATGTTGAGGTTGAGGTGAAATAAATAAGAGGTGATTGATTGAGTCATTAAATTGAATTTGATCATTATGAGAAATTGGTAATTTTGGTGATATTTGACAATTATTGTTGATTTTGGGTGATGATGGATGTTTATTGACTACTTTGGAGATATTGGGTATTTATAGGTGATTTTGGATGTGTGCTATTGATTTTATTGATAATTGATGTTTATGATCAATTTTGGTGATAACTAACATCAAGATGAAACGTATATTATTATGATCTATAATAATTATAGTGTTGCAATTATAATTGAAACTTATTTTGGGTGTTTTATTCATGACTTTAATGTTGATTATAATTGCACTGAAATGCATGTTGATGTTATACATGATGATGAAGTGTTGCATTAAATACATGATGATGAAATGTTGTATTAATTGCTTGATGATGAGATGTTGTATTAAATGCATAATGATGAAATATTTAATTAAATGCATAATGATGAGATGATGAGTTGAAATTGATAATTATGGGCGGTTACATGATGTAAGTTAGCCTTGGTTGGTCTACATATATTTATATATATGTGAGATGTATTGAGTTAGGGATACAACTAAGGTCAATGTAATACTAGTAATAGATATGCAAGTTGAGGTACATAGGTGATTTACATTGTGACTCGATACCAAATATGCAAGTGAGGGTACCTATGAGATATACTCAAACACAACTATTTGTCATATAGGTGAGGTTGATGCCAGACATCAACATATTAATTATCAGATGAGTATGCCTAGACTCAATTAGTTGTCAGAGTGGGTCAGGTAGACAACCAACACCAATTGGATGAAGTCATTAGGCCATCTTGGTATCTGAACTCAATAGAGTCTTTCTGGAAAATGTCTGTTAGAGGTGTATGTGTACTTATGTTTAAGGGAACATAAGTGTGTTTGTTTTCATATTAGTGGATTTGATTTTATGGAAGTGTTTGTTAGTTTGCATAATTTTGTATGCTTAAATATGTTTAGTAATGTTATATGCTTACCCTTGCTTGTGTATGTGTTCTGTATGACTGTGATGATCGTGCTTGACATGAAAGCGGATGACAGTGACAGGGGCAAAGGTTGGGCTCAATAAGAGTGAAGATGATTTAAGGAGAGAATGTTAGGATGTGCTCTCTTTGTATAATATATAACTTAAAGTATGATGTTATGTGATGTGTGTTATGCATGATCATTTGCACCCTTTGGAGGATTGTAATTATGTATGCAAATGAATTGAATTTTGTACAATTAACTATGTATGCAAATGAATTGAATTTTGTACAATTAATTATGTATGCAAATGAATAGTTGTTAACAGGTTTTAGATGAATTTTACAGCAAAAGTTCTACTATCTGTAGAGTCTTGTTGTATGGTAGGTCTTATCCAATGAGCTTTAGCTACTGCTAGACCTATTTTCCAACTTTGTGCCCAATGAGAGGTTTCACCTAGCGCAAAGTTGTCTCAAGTTAGATGATTGAGGGATTTGCATCCATCAAGAGGTCTTACCTAGGGAAAATTACTCTTTATTTAGTATTAAACAATTGTATCATCCAACGATGTGTCTCGTTGAGGGAGACCCCTATTACTAGGACAGTTTGATACAAGTTATCGCTGGGTGAGGTACCTTGAGTCTCGTTGGCAACAAAGTTCATTGGGCTAGCTGATGTGGAATGTATTAAGTTAAATCTTGTTTTATATTTTGAAATTTTTGAGATGCATGTTACTATGTTGAGTGTATTACAATGAGAATTTTATATCTCAGTATTTTGGAATACATATTATGTAAAGAGAATTACCAAGGAGAAATAATGGTGTAAATAGTGTAATTATTTTCAGATGTTATATAGTCGAGAATGAAAACAAATTAAGATTGGAAATAACATCATTCTCTTACTAAAAGTCCAATTGATTTAGCTCATTTGAGAGCATAAAAAAAATCCTAGGTGGTGGAAGATGAAATAACATTGAAATAGTGAAATAAAGTAAAGAATTGTCATGAGTGAAACATAGATTTAAAAGAAAAGAAAGAAGTAAGTGGTTGATAGTAGAGGAAGAAAAGCGAAAGATCCTTATATAAGACATATCGAGTAGGGTTTCAATTGTGATTTTTAAGCAGTTGAGATGTTGGTTCAAGTGTAGATCCAAACAACGAGGTTGTGATGGAGTAGAGGAGCCTGTAAAAAAGGATGGTGATGACGATGAGGAGGGCAAGGTTGGAACAAACAACTGTAACTTCGGTTAAAGGATAGAGGCAATCCATAAATGGCAATTGCTCAATGCTCACTTAGACTCTCCCTTGTTTTGGTTGCCTTGATTACTAAATTTAGTAAATTAATATATATACTTATGTATATACTTTGACTCAATTCTAGTTGCCTTGCTCTTTTCTTTCTTAATGATGCAGTCATTGTGAAATGGAGTATGGAAAATGTTAGGAATGGAAGTGGTGGGCGTCACTTAAGAAAAAAATAAGCCTTGATGTTTAACACAAGGGAAAAACCCTTCATAAAAGCTAGAAAGGGGAGCTCCTCCATGGAGAAGAAACTCAGCCAAGAGGAGTAGAACACTCTCACAAGAAAAGCTCAAATTCTATATATGATCAAAGGTAGGAGGTTGAGTCTTTTTATAGAGTGATGTAATGGTTGGGTGGAGTAGACTAAGATTAGGATTAAACAAGGATTAATTAACCTAAAATGAGTCAATTAACCCAAGATTAAGCCTTATTAGAACTGGCCACAACTCACACCAAAAACATGTTGCTCCCTTGCTCCCCTTGGACATGTAAACAAGGAGACATGTGGGGCCAATGTATTGGTCATGTTTTGTAAAATGCTAGAGGGGGGTGTGATGTAATCACACGACCACTCCTATGACACAAGCCCACTTTTCACACAAACTTCACATGCTAACTAATTGCACCCCTAAAAATAAAAAAGAAGACCCAAATACAATGAACAACAAGAAATGGTCAACTATAAGAATCAACCTGCTAAGAAAGGTAAAAAAAATATTAAACCTTATTTATACAATAAAATTCAAAGATGATTTTTATGTTTCCTTTCAAAGGGTCATTAGGTCGGATTACATCATATATCTTAATTGATTTGGGTTGGGTTGAGATTTTAAAATGTTGAATTTGTGAACCATATCGAATATGATTAGTTTGATTTGAGATAGATCCAATCAAGTAATAAACTAAACCAATTTAATTAATTCAATTCAGATTGTCGGGTTCATCTTGTCGATCCAGACTGATAAACATCTCAACTAGAATTTTCTCTTACAATGGGCTTTTAATTTCATCGAATGTAATTGAAATGCTTGTATGGTTTATTGGAAAGATTCCACATATAGGATAAAAATCCTCAGGGATTTTGAAATCTCACCTACTACTATTTAAAATCTCACCTACTTTTTTAAAACCATTTTTATTATTTCCAATATACCTTTAACCCTAATTTCCCCTAACCTTGCAATCTTCAGTTGCCACCCCACTTTTCTCCTTCTCTCTCCTTAACCTAAGCCTCAACATTTATCTCGCCCATTTAGTAATATCTTGTTAAAAAATGCTTCTTTAGAGACCCCTCTCAATAAAGAGGGAAACTCTTCTCCAGAGAAGGGTTTTCAGAGAAGCAAAAAAAAAAAAATTCAAGTTTTTTGCTTCTTTGGAGAGTAAAAAAATTTGATTTTTTTTTTGCTTCTCCGGAGAAAGGTCCCTAGAGAAGCAAAAAAATTTAAACGTCTCTCAGGAGAAGCAAAAAAAATTAAACTTTTCTCCGGAGAAGCAAAAAAATTTGCATCTGAAATGTTTTACGAGAGCATATCCCTTATTTTATTGCAAGTGGTGCCATTTTAAGTTTTAGTAGGTGGGGATTCATATTCCCAAATCCTTGTATTGAATCTTAAAGGATATTGATTTCAAGCCATTAATTCACTATTTACGTAAAAAAAAAAAAACAGAACCACAAATAATCTAAAAATGCTTTTCGAGAATGGTAGATTGCTTTATTTTCCATTTTTTAGTTAAATTTAATAATGAGGAATATTGATACCTAATGCTTATTTTTCATTTTTAATTTAAATTTGAATACATTTTTATATATAAATAATTCACGTGTGTAGTTTAGTTTTATATATATATATATATATATATATTATAAAATGTTATGTCTTAGATTATTAGAAAGTACATTTACTGAAAATAAACTATTCAGGTAGCTTTAGAAGCTTAGCGATAGACATTTTAGATGTATTTATAATTCGATTATTTTGAGAAATATAAAAGTTAGCAATGACAATCTTATATCAATTCTAAGTTAGTTCTTATAAAATTATAAAAAGTTTGACAATAATTACTTTGGACCTAATTTCAAATTTAGTTATTGTAAAATTATGAAAAGGTTGATAATAAATACTTTGCTTCCTATTTGATTATTGTCAACTTTATTCAAATTAAGATTAAAATAAAAACATAATAAAACTTTAATTATGACTATTTTAAATGTAATTTTGATTTAATTATTATAAAAAATTATATGTTGTAGTAATTATTATATTGTATGCACTTTTGAATTGACAATTACATTAAATCTTATAAAGTTGTCAGTAACCATTTTGGATGGATATCTAATTTAGTCATTATAAAAATATATTTTAAATAAAAATAAGAATATATATTAAAATTTAAAAAAAAATCTCAAATACTCAAACTATAAAAAATTCAAAAATATACTTTAAAAAATAAACTCTTATTCTTTTTGTAAATAATAAATTTCTCTCAATAATAAAATTATTTTTTTTAAAATTTTAAAATCAATAAATAAAATAATAAAAAGTCTTTAGGTTTTAAAGTGTGAAATAAATATTTTTGAAATTATTTAATTTTGCATGTTTATTTTATTTCTGATAGTTGAAAAAAAAACCCGAAGAAGCAAATGTGTAATTACGCTTGACTTTAGGGAATGTTGCTTTATTTTATCTAAATTAATAAATTTTGAGTTAACAATAAATAAATATATATATATATATATATATATATATATATATATATATATATATATATATATATATATATATATATATAACCTAGTCTAATGTTTTTTTACTAGTGGTCTAATGCTTTTGTTCATGTTAAAAGCAATATATTGTTAATTATTTTAGTACACCAAACGTTTCACATCGTTTAAAAATTGATGCCAAGAATCATTTATAACCCTCTTTCCTTAATCCACCGAGCTGTCTTTTTAGGACAAAACTATGCCAGAACATTAAACTCCAAAACACACAATGCCTTGGATGTGCTGAGGGTGGGTACTGGGATTGACATAGGGACATCAACTTTGTATGTGGGTCCTGGGATTTAAAAGTGTTTTACAGTATAACTCTTTGTTTATATGATCACTTGAAGAAGAAAAAAATATTTAATCAAAATAAATAATTATTATAATTTTTAAATATTTAACTAAAATTATGAAGAAAAAAGGGTTAAAAATAACTTATTTTAAGAAATTACCTAAAATAACTTCTCAAAAATAAGTTCATCAGACTGCTCTTTTGCGAGAAACAAAAAAATAATACTTTTTTAAAAAGAATTTTTAATTTCAAATATAAAAAAGAATCTTTTTATAAAAATTATCACTTGTAAATAAATTAGTTATTTTAAAATAACTTTTTTTAGTTTAAACAAACTCATCCATTATAAGACATTATTTTAAAAAATTGGTGGTCTTTTTTAAAAGATATTTCACAAATTTTATACAACATTTTTAATTTTTGTTTTCACTTAGTTATCCTTATCAAATACTTCGAGTATTTATGCTTTTTATTGATATTAGTAAAGAAAAAATTAAAAATTAAGAAAATTAACAACATTAGTTCTTATGGTATATGTTGATTATGTCAAAGTGTTTTTTTGTTTGTTTGTTTAGTTACACGGTCTTCTATTAGAGATAATTCCTTTTGAACCTTATAACCATTATGGATATAGCTAATAGTGTGAATATCATGGGAAGGCTATAGGGAGCATAACAGGGTTCCATATCCTGAGCAGATTTCTAGTTTTTCTTACTATTGTGGTCCTGGTTTGTTAGCTGAACTCTTTGCATTGAAAAAATGGCTTTAACATGCTTAGTTTCAAACTATAACATGTGAAATGGGTCATCTTTACTTTATTGACAACACTTTAACATCATTAGCATCTTATGTAGGCAATTGATATCTTAGGTTGAGTTGTTACTTATACATGGGGAGGCCAATTCTTATCGAGTCTAATACTTATACATTATCAGTCTAAAAGAGTTCTACATTAGCATTAATCACAACTCTTCATTTGTATATGTATTAATTGATAAAAACAAACAAACCATTTATAAAAAATTCTCATTAAATATCAGTGTAAAATAGTGTATAATTGTTTTCCTCATTTTTTTTATACAATTAGGATGATGTCTTCGGGAGTAAGATCTAATCAAGAACTTTGTTCCTAAAGCCTTTCTTCCAAATAAAACATCTTTTACTCAATATTTTCTGTCTATCCCACAACGAGCGCAACCCTCGTGTTTAGTTGTCAACGTTAAGTTTGGAACCTTGAGCAGTCTACCGGTGATAAGCCGGAGGAAGGTGAGGATGACGTCAAGTCATCATGCCCCTTATGCACTGGGCAACACACGTTCTACAATGGATGTGACAAAGGATCGTGATCCCGCGAGGGTGAGCTAACTCCAAAAATCCATCCTCAGTTCAGATTGTAGGCTGCAACTCGCCTGCATGAAACCGGAATTGCTATTTACTATTATATTTTTACTATAGCAAAAACAAAATGTTTAAAGCTAGGTATGGATATTTCACAGAGTTGCCAATATGTTTAGTTTGACATTTCGACGTAATAGATTCCCATCAAGTTGAAAGCTACTATAAGTAGTTTCTATGATTTTGGCTAGAATGTTTTCAATCCACAATATCATTGTATTAAAGTTGGAAACATAATGCTGGCATTTATTTAAAACATTATTTTTACCTTAAACATAAATTTGCACCTGAAAACTAACCACACAGTACTAAATTAGTATATGGTGGATCTGAAGCTGATGCAATGGATTATTTTTCAAGAAGTTGGAGCCTACATTCATCAGACAAAGGAGGTTGGTGGTTTTCCACAGTTTTGAAGCTTAAGAGGAACTTAGTCTTGCTTGGAAGATAAGGAAATCATGCTAACCAATAAGAAAGAAAAAACAAGAACCAAAAAAATCCTATCCATTTAGATAAGAAAGAAGCAAATCGGGCAGAGACAATTGGAGGTTTGTCAACAAATATTAAAGAATTAGTTAAAGCCATGTGGAAGTTCAACATGGATATCTGGTAACTATATGCTGACAATCTAGTAAATCCTAGTTGTAATCCCATTAGATTGGACTCGAGGAAAAATGACCTCGATACACGACCCTTGAAAATTGACCTAGTGCTAATCAACTGCCTAAGATGTGGAAACTCCAAAGAAAGAGTAGTTATCCCAAACACCAAATAAAAGGCTAGAAAACAACCTTCTAAGGGGCTTTTTTATGGAACATTTTGACGACCATAGTGGGATGAATAAACAATCACTTTCATACCTTTTGTGGGCGATGGTCAGGATTCGAGAGGGGTTGCCCCTGTAGACCTCAACCTCAAGTAACCCCACAATGGAGCAATTGATAATGGAAATCTAAGCGATATGCCACAAGGCAACAAATGTAGACGACACGCCAACGAAGCTAAAGCGTGAAGTGTTCAAATTCAGGTAAAAGCACACCAGCAGACAGAGGAAGCGCAACAAGAGATGTATACCGAGATAGTTGCACTACGACGACCAGAAGCTGAAAATTTTTGCAGACCTTAGAAAGACTTCCAACCATTCTCAGAAGTGATTGAAGTCGAGCCTATCCCGCCACATTTCTTAGTTCCAAAAATGGATCTTTTTTATGGAACTTAGGACCCAAACTGCCACCTTCGTACCTTTAGATCTAAGATGTTGATAAATAGAGGAAACGACACGTTGAAGTGCAAGATGTTTGTAGGCACACTGACAGGGTCTACTTTGGACTGGTTTAGCGAACTTCCAAATCATTTGATAACTGGTTTAGAGAAGTTTTCAAGCCTATTCGTGACCCAGTTTGCAGCAAATCGGCAAAACTCCCTGTCGGTTACAGACCTCCTTGATTGCAAACAATCGTGGGATGAAACACTGAAGCAATTCTTGACCCGATTCAATGAAATTACCTTATGGGTGGTAGATCCAGACCAGTGTATGTTTGTAGCTACTTTTATTAAAGAAGTATGAGCAGGACCATTTGGCAAGTCACTAGTACACCAAAGGCTGACAATGATGTCGTAAATCAGATCGCGAGCGGTGTGTCATATCGATGCAGAAGAAACTGTGTTACAAAAGAAAGCTAGAAAAGACTTTCTCAATCTCCTACAAAGCACCATCAACAACATACCGATGGGATCGACTTTCAGGATACGAGAAGTAGGACGATTATGGATCCTCGAGCAGTAGGTCCAAATTGTCTCTCTCTAGAGATGATGATATTGATGTATGTCACCCAACTCCTTTAATTATCATTCGGAGTAGATACTCAAGGATGTCAACACTACCCGCCTCCTACGATTCCCTCTGCCCCCTTGTTGACAAATAGAAACAAATGAGACAAAATAAAAATAGCTGGTGCGAGTTTCATAAAACATATTGTCATGACATCGAGAAGTGTTACACATTCATTAGACAGATTGAAAACTCATCAGGGATGGTCACCTGAGCAAGTATGCACAATAGAAGCCTGACTCTAACACATCCACTCCACCAAGTAACTAGAGAGAGGATGATCACAAGAAATCTAGCCATAAGGATCGTCTAGAGCACGAGAAACCAATACCGGGAGATTTCAACACGATTATAGGGGGATTCACGGGAGGAGTATAACCTCATCAACACGTCATCGATATGAAAAGTCGGCATCCATATTTAATGTCTTCAAGCTAAGGCGTCGGCCATTCCCCATTATTTCTTTTTCAGATGTAGATTATGACGACGTAATTCCCCGTGAACATGACTAGATTGTCATATCCACTGTGCTAATGAGGTATAACGTGCATTAGACTTTAGTTGACTAGGAGAGTTCAACTGATGTGATTTTTTAAAACACATACGTGGGATTAGAAATTTCCATGGATCTTTTACTACCTCACCAAGGGGTTCTTGTGGGGTTCACAGGGGAGTAAGTAGAAGTTCGCGGCTATGTGGACTTGTGAACTATCTCCGGTCGCAACAACTCAACTAAAACAATAACTATTCATTACCTGATAATCAACACACCATCCTCATATAACATTATGCTCGGGCAACCAACTCTCAATATGTTGGGAACTGTTGTTTCGACACTACACTTGAAATTGAAGTATCCCTTAGAGAATGGAGAGATTGAAACTTTAAAGTTGGATTATGTTGCAACATACAAGTGTTATGAAGAGTCATTGAGGTGCAGGAATTCGTATTCTATGGGTCAGCATTAGGAACCAAAGAAGTAAATTCATCTTCTCGATTTAAATCCACGCTTCGAACTATTTGATCTCGACCACTGACCTACAACAATAGTTGAGTTAAAGCAAATTCTGATCTCGAAAGGCACAATGCAGATTGAATGATTGCTCAAAGATGACCAACATACTTCACAAAAATGCTCATGTTTTTGCATAGGCCTAATCGAATATGCCAAATATAGACCCATATTTCCTATGTCACAAACTTGCTTTGGATCCAATGTTAAAGCCAATATTTAGAAAGGACACAGGTTCAGTTTTGAGAAGCGCCAAGCCATTGTGGAGGAAACCAACAAGTTGGTAGATGCTGGTCACGTACATAATGTTTAGGATCTTGATTGGCTTACCAATGTTGTAATGGTCAGGAAGCAAAATGGGAAATGGCGTATGTGTGCAGATTTCACTAATCTGAACAAGGCATGTCCCAAAGATTCTTACTCTTTGGTGGACTCAACTTTAGGATAAGAATTGTTGGGTTTCATGGATGCATACTCTGACTACAACCAGATACAGATGCATCCCATGGACAAGGAGAAAACAACTTTCATGGCTGACCAAAGTAACTTCTATTACCGGGTGATGCCCTTCGAACTCAAGAATGTCATGGCGACTTACCAACACCTCGTGGATCGAATCCTTTCACCGATATAGGGCGTAACATGGCCACTTATATAGATTATATGGTTGTGAAGTCATTAGTGTTGCATACCACAAGGAGGACAAATTAAATCCTGACAAATGTTCTTTTGGTGTCCAGGTTGAAAAATTCCTAGGCTTTATGCTCTCGAATAGCAGAATTGAGGCCAACCCCGATAATTGCTCAACAATATTTAAGATGCACAATCCATCTTTAGTAAAAGAGGTCCAAGCATTGAAACAACCCATCTTCAGAGGTCATCTTCTTCAATATCGACCACATCTAATGCACTCCCTTGATCTCTTCAACCAAGGTTCCTTCCTCTAAGAAAATGGAGGATAAAGAGGTTAGAAATGGGAGAGGGTTGACGCCACTTTCTAGGAGAAAGATGAGTCAAAAATTTTATGTTGCTTGCCACAAGGGAGAGGTCCCTTGATAAAAGCTTTAAGGGAGAGATTCCTCAAGAGAAAGGATTCATAATGACACTTAAGAATAAATTGCTCAAAAAGAGTCTTACTTCATTCAATCAAGTGTGATTTGTACAAGAGAGATTAGATATATTTATAGCCCAAAGAGGGAGCAAGGCATTCAAAACTAGGCAATGTGAAACTTGGGCCTAATTAGGATTAGGAGCACTAATTCCTCTTAGGCCCACTAAAAGTGGTGCTTAGCCTTAAGATAGGGAGTGTCACGACCTAATCAAGGAGATGTGGAAAAAGATCCACACTCCTTTGGGTTATTAGGCTCTTTACTCCCTTCACCTCCCTTCCTAAGATAATTACACCATAAACTCTAGAAACTAGAATAAATGACCAAAATACAAGGCCTAAAAGGGAATTAAAAGCTAATTAATATTTACAAGAGGAAAACTAAGGACTATGGCCTAAAATATCTATCTTCATCATGAGTTGGGGTCATGATGAGTCTTTCCGAACCAAGTCCTCTTCAATTCTCCTAGCCATTGCCCTAGTGAGAGGGCCCTTGGTAGGTAGGATTGCATCAACATCGGCATCCACGATCACCTTGAAACAACCCATCCAACTGAAATCGGCCCCGGGGATAAAAGTTTGGCCTATTCCTCCACAACTTTAAAACCTTCAACAAATTTTGAGGTAATCTCAAACTTCTGTTTCTCGATCTCGACTTTAAGGCGACATGACTCTTTTTTAGCCAACTTGTCCCCAACTTGCACAACTGCCAAGTCTTCTTCTAATTTTTCTTTGACTATCCTCAATTGCTCGTCAACCTTTTCTAACTTTTTCATCTCATCCAACAATTTATCCTTTTTTGCCCCAAATTATTTTTCTTTCTTCATAATCACCACCCACTCGACCTCTAACAAATGCTTCTCATCTGCAACCAATCTTCTCAAATTATTCAAATCCTTCCTCTCATTTGCAATTGATCATTTTCTCCTTTCATCCTAGCCAGTTCCTTCATTAATTCTTCCCTTTCATTCTACAAATTGCACGCATGATCTTCTCCCATCAATGACATCACGGCAAGTCGATTCGATAAAGCCTTCATTCCTTTGTACAAATTAAGCAGGCTCTAGTTTCTAAGTTGGTCTTCATCTTCCTTCATTGGGATACAATGGCGAATTAGTGAGTTATGTTCGTAGCCAACATCCCATAATGAAGTCGCCTTTCCTTTCTCGATCCCTCTATTTACAAGATCCCAATTCTCACCATGTGAATAGAAATTGTTTGCTCCTTGGATTGAACCTCATTCTGAGGTTGTCCCTCCAACCTTGCCTCTTTCTTGCTCCTTAAGAGTCTAAGAATGGTGACACTTATTCGGAGCTGACTAAGAGTTTCCTACATCGACCTCTTTGGCCATTACTGCAGAACCCATTTCTTGCGTCATGATAGGTGCTATTGAAGCTTTGGTTGTAGACTCCTTTTTTCACAGTTTCTTCATTTTTTTCATAAATGTCACCATTTTCTCTGCAAAAATATATAAAAAAAATATATAGAAGTTTAGCATATAACTCATACATTAAGTCTAGAAATAAGATAAGTAAGAATATGTATCATTATTAATGTAATTATTCAATCCCACATGATCATACTCCAGGGATAGCATTGTCCTCATATAATGGTAACCCATGCTTTCTAGTCGCTTTATCAACGAACTCTCCGCACTAAATGACACCTAACTCAATTTCCTTTTTTTTAACTAAAAAAAAAAGCAGAAACATTCTTTAGAAATAAGATAAGTAAGAATATGTATCATTATTAATGTAATTATTCAATCCCACATGATCATACTCCAGGGATAGCATTGTCCTCATATAATGGTAACTCATGCTTTCTAGTCGCTTTATCAACGAACTCTCCGCACTAAATGACACCTAACTCAATTTCCTTTTTTTTAACTAAAAAAAAAAGCAGAAACATTCTTTAGAAATAAGATAAGTAAGAATATGTATCATTATTAATGTAATTATTCAATCCCACATGATCATACTCCAGGGATAGCATTGTCCTCATATAATGGTAACCCATGCTTTCTAGTCGCTTTATCAACGAACTCTCTGCACTAAATGACACCTAACTCAATTTCCTTTTTTTTAACTAAAAAAAAAGCAGAAACATTCTTTAAAAGCTCTTTTCCTAATTATGTAAAAGAAAGTTGCACTCCCAAGTTTTCCTATGATGGTTTCGTAACACATGAAAAAAGCTCCATTGTCCCTTCGTGGAGTTACACACGGATTATGTAAAAGAAAGTTGCACGCCCAAGTTTTCCTATGATGATTTCGTAACACATGAAAAAAGCTCCATCGTCCCTTTGTGGAGTTACACACGGAGATTCACCATATAGGCATGGCTCACTCAGTTATCATAGATAGTTTTATATTTAAAAATGTCACTTTTTTGGCCCAAGAAGAAATGGTCTGGTAATTAACAATGATGTCCATCACCCTTTGTACTCACCACTCACAACCTTCATTATTTAGGCAGAAATGAAAGAGGCAAACTAAGAATGAAAAATAGGAACCATAGCAAAAACAATTCTCTAAATAAAACAAAGGACAAGCACTGAAAAGCAGTTGAAGGGGACCAACAAGGCTCTCCACAAAAGCCGTCAAAAAAGAAGGTGATGTTGGAGAAATGACAACAAACAACATGCAGGATAAGAAGAAACGACAACAAACAAAATGCAGGATAAGAACAAGACACGCGAATGAGGTATAGAAGCCCAACCAAAGTGAAGAGGCGAGAAGTGTGAAAAGGCGGAATGCAAAACGAAGACGCAACGAAGACACCAAACTGCACCACCTCAAACAACATAACCCATCATTACAAGGGTTTTTCGGACACTCCGACTGAAGCGTGCCACATGGGTAGCTAGGTCTTAAGAGGGGCTAACTAATGGGCCCTTGGGTCGAAAGGTACACTTATTTGCCATACAAAACGACAGATGACACTTAACGCAACCTAGCACAATTCTCCAAGCACAGAACTCGAGCGACCTAAGTTATTAGTTATTACATTGAGATGCTAAGGAACATTTTTAAAATATAGACTAATCTCTCATAACCGAACACTTCGGATGCATGCTTCTTTTCCAATCTCTTCACTCTTCGAGACTTCAAGGTGCAGAGAGGCTTATGGACCAGATCCAGAGCCAAAACGGCCTCGATACAAAACCCCTGAAAACAAACCTAGTGCTAACAAACAAAGAGTAGTTATTCCAAACTCAATATAAAAGGCTAGAAAACAACCTTCTAAGGGGCTTTTTTGCTGGAACACCTATTTATGGGAAACCACTGCGGGTGGTATACGTTGATTATAAATGCATGAATCACGATCACAGGGAAGATAGCAAGATGCTATTCCCCATTGGTTATCTATCTAGTTTTTTAACTACTTTTAGGCCTCGGCTCCTTCATATTACTGGAAATGTCCAGTAATTCCAGAGAAAATTAACTAGTTATGCAACAAAAGAATTGCTCCGAGTTTGCCTACTAGACCTAGTAAGGGACCAACAACCTAAACAAGATATGAAACTGTCCTGTAACCGAATGACAGGGCAACCACAAAAACTGCAAGGAGAAAGTTGGACACAGGCGGTTCAAGTATAGGAGAGCAAAAATCCACCTAAGCAATTGCTCACAAAAGGCATCAGTGATGATCCGCACACAGCAAAGGGCATCAATCCCAACTCAAATTAATAGAAAAAATCTATTATTTATATTATTAAGATTAATTTGAACACACAATTATTTCTATTACGGGTAAGCCGAAACTAAACACGGAAAAAATAAGGAAGACATTTCTTAAAAGACCAAAAGCGAAGAAAGAAGAAATTTTAAACTACAACAAAACGTCTTTGTAATGTCCTCATGGTAACAAAGAACGTTGCCGCGTGTACCTTATTAAGACATCTATAGAAAACAATTGTCGCATCAACCTAAAGACAAAATTTAAAACGAAAAATAAAACAAAACTTACAAGGGAATCGGCACGGCATTTTCTTTTTTCTCTCTAACTCAAAAAATAAAAATTGTCCAAGCCTATTCAATCACGTCTTTACCTCCCGTTACACTTATCTACGACCACCAGCAGCCTTTCTAGGAGGAGGAGCAGTGTCCTCGTCATCTGACTGAATATCTCCATACTGCCACATTCCACGCCTGCTGGTCTTCGCTTCTTCCTGGAAATTCTCCAAATTATCAAGGGCCAGCTGTCTTTCTTTTCTGTCCCACCTATTTCTTTTTTCGGTTCTAGCAAGCCCTTCCTGGAATTTCCACACACAAGACACAAAAGAAAATCAGAAAAACATTTTTTTGTGGGGCATTTTTCCTCTATGAGCATGGAGAATCAAACCATAAGACTTTGAAAGCACTTTAAGCAAGAGAGAACAGGAATATAACCTGTAGCATGGCAGCGTTGACGCTGATCTCAGCGTCCACAGCAACTAGAGTTATAGCAAGAATTGTCCCAGTTCCCTGCCCTTTAACTTTTCCTCCTGAAGCATCTTTCTCTTCAACCTTGGCCCTGAACTCTTTTCCACTGCTTAAAGTGAGTTCACTCAAATATTCAGCAGCTTCTTGGCCAAAATCCTCGTCCACGTTTGGAATCTTGATGTATGCAAGGCTACACAGTTGAGCAAGACCAGGTGCAGCAGACACAGAAGGATCTACAGGCCGAAGTTGACTGTAGGGTACCGCTTCTTGATTTCCATAATCAATGTAAAATACTTCAAACATGTCGTTAGGGGATTCAACCGGTCCTCGAGGTGTGTTGACAACCTGCACAATTCAATTATGAATAATCAATATAAAGAAAAATAGAAATTGAATGGATAGACACAAGGTGAGGCAAGTATTGCGCTGATTCTGGAGCATCTCAGCAAGTCCGTAAAATTACAAGATATAGCGGTAACAGTGTTGGTCATATGATGAAATATTAGGTTACAAAAATTGAGAATTATAAAGTAAAAAATTCCACGGGAGATTCTGAACAAGAAAAATCTAATGTACCGAGATGAAACCACAGTTTATTAGTATTCTGACCTTGATACTCTAGCAGCTTGACTCAATAGTGCAAAACAAATTATAAAAAGGATGATAAAAATATACAGCATATTGATGTAATCAAACTTAAATGCTTGTGAAGAAACCTAGATACCAAGTCAATAACAAAGTGAGACGAGGTCCAAGAGGATAGGAGGAAGCAGCCAAAGGATCTACTAGAAAAGAGAAAATGTGGAATAAATAGGTCTGATGGCCAAATCATGGAATGTACTGCTTAGACCAACATGTGGGAAGGATAAAATAATCTCATGTAGGAACTTACCATTGCTCGGTACCAAGACTTGTCAGCATGAAAATAGCAAAGGACTATGTCAAACTTCTTAGGATTGAAAGCACCAAGCACAGGAGCATCCTTCAGGTTCAACGAAGCAAGCTGTTGCTGAATGGATGCAATCTTTTGATCTCCAACTGTCTGGACATAGAATTTACCACCAGCCAAGACTTCTGTAACAATTACCTACCAATGTACAGCACTTGGATAAGTCATTCACCATTTTTAAACCTGAAAATGGTCATTAGTGAAAAATTATCCTGATTTCTAAGCACCTTAAGCACTTCTTGCTGCTTGTTTTCCACTGCTGCACCATTGGAAACTTCCTCACCTTCAACAAAATTCTCCCATATCTGTAAAACAATTCACTTTAGTTAACAGGGAAAGAATAGTGGAAATGTAAACAAGGTCAGGACCCATACTTACTTTTAGCTTTTGCCTCTTAGCAGATTGTTCAGCTTGCTCCAGAAGATGAAAATCAGGAATTCTGTCACTGCCAAAGGATGTTTGGAGTTTTGCAAGACCAGCTTCAAGCAGTGTAGCTGCCACATTGGCCCTTGACTCCCATAAGGATCCCAAGAATGTTCCAGTTCGATCAACAGTTTCAACCTCTATCTGTAAACAATTAAAAATAAGAATAAGCAACATGCAGGAATCTAAAGTTCAGAAGAAAAAAAATTGATTTACCTCAACATCTCTTTGCATTATCTTTCTCCTCATCAGAGCAATTGCTTCGTCTGAATATGGTTCATCACGACCTGGACATCTGACTCCAGAGAAAGAGAAAGCTATGCTGCATGTTTCTTTTGGAATCAACAATTTAAAACGATGGCCACTGAGCACATATTCCACAACAGCAGGAACTCTTCTACTTCGGTGCAGAAAAGGCAAGAAGTCTCTGGCTTTCTTAGCTGATGCCTAATATAAGTCAACAGGAAACAGTTATGTGTTTGAGTTATATTTATAAGCCTTGGTGTAGAAGTCACTAATTTTTCTTTTACCGTGGTCAAGTCAGTTATATGCATCACTGGAGGATCCTTAGCAGAGTGGATGCCTTTCCTACCAGAAGTGGCACGTGATTCAGCAGCAAGAAGAGCATCATAATAGTTAGATCTCTCTTCAAAGTCACGATGTCTAATAACAGTTCCAAAGCCACGGCCAACTATCAACTCAGCAATATTCACACCGTTTTGCTGACTTCCAGCAGCTGGAGCAGATGATGAGGCATTCTCGTTATCAACCTTTGCACCAGACAATAGGAAGACTGATCCAAAATCCATTACTCTGGAATCAGCAGCAGCTGATGGAACTACAGATCCATCTGTGGGAGAAATCTTTCTAGAATATTCCATCTGAACATTAACCTGAAAAGATAGGAGTAATCAATTACAACTGAATTAAAAAACTGATTCAAACTCCAAAGAAGGTAGTATCATCAGATATTTTTCATACTTGATGACCAATGAGGCGTGTTCTCAAGAACTCCTTTGCTTCACGGGCATAGGGAGCTGGTTTTTCATCTCGCCGAGGATTGCCCATTTTTGGACATCTAATACTTGAAAGGTTAACTCGCCTCTCAGCTAGTGGACTACCATATGGAATGGAATCATCAGCAACAACAACACAATCTCCACTCACAACCTCAACCACCTGTAAAACTCACATTAAAATGTTATAAGAATGAATATTGACCAGTTGGCATAAATAAATGATTGAGCAATATTTACCTTGCCAGAAAAATTCTGGTTATGAATTGCCTTTGAATTTGAAGGTGGAGGCACATAGTTTGTCCACATCCTTATCCTGTTTTTCTTAGCCTGCAGCTCTGCAGTCTTCAGCCTTCGCTTTGCTTCTTCTTCCATCATATTTGCACTCCATTCAACATATTTTGCATAACCCTACTTGATTGAAAATATAAAGTGAGAAAGATATATTTAATCAGATTAAAAAGACATGGGGGAACATTCTTAATCTCCCTCTACAAAACTATTAAGAAAATCACTTTGGCACAATTCATATACCAAATTCAAGAGGGGAGAAACTAGTGAAATCAAACTCAAATTAAATACCATGCAATAGATATAATAAAACGTTCACTAACAAGTCCAGTTTTTTATCAAAGGAGAAAAAACCACTAACATTTGGAGACTATACTACACCCACCTGAGCAAATAAAGCCAGAAATGATAGCAAATACGTTGTTTCCCTTTTCAAATCCATTTAGTTAATCAAATGCTACATTGGAATTTCACTGCATCGCTAGAGATTATGTAAAATGTAAATATTGAAATTATGGATATTATGAGATATCATGAGCAATATGTATTATATGTATACCAGGGTAACTGTCATTCATAGTATTTTTGACCCATTATATTAAGAGGTTGCACTTCCATTGTGTAAATCAGGCAAACAGAATTCATCCTATGCCTCTCGTTCTCTCTTTCTCAACATGCACATTGTATCGTACTCATCATATATCTAATATACCTTTACAAGAAAGGATTAAGCGCAATCCAGTCTCAAATAACCAATGAAGTAATGCTAAGATAAATAATGGCAGTAAATACAACAAGTTGACCAGGAATTGATTTATAGAGAAAATAAATCATGATAATATCACCCCAAACAAGTGAATCACATACATTTTCTACAAGCTCCAATGCCAGGTCCTTTGCCGATTCACCATCAGGATAATACACTGATCCAATTATATTGCTGAACTTATCAACACCTTCCAGGACAATCCGAACCTAAAAACCATTTGGATTAGAAAATTTTCTGGTGCAAGAGCAATATAACTTACATATTACTTACATCTCGATTTAATACACGCATCTCAGTGAAAAATTTAGCTTCATGTGCAAAAGGATCAGCCGCAGTTTCAGCAGCAGATGTTGAAACTGCAAGTCTTTGTGCAGATGTAAGTGGGGCTCTCGCTTCTCCAGCGACATCTCCATTGGTGTCATCAGTTGTCAACTCTGGTTCAACAACAGTTTCGGATGCAGCTCTCCTGCCCATTTGTGGGGCCTAGGGTAAAGCCGTAAAGGTAAACAATTAGTTGAATGTGTAAATAAAGATGGTAGCAAATGGCAATAGCAACAGCATTCAAAGCATACCTGAATTCCAGCAACAAAAACTTGGACAAACTGAAACTCCGGGAGCAAATAGATCCGGAGAGAACTGCCATCACGAACCTGCTCAACGATTGCCTCCATGGGCAATCCCTTGTTTGCATTTAACAAACCCATGGCATCAAAGTTACTAGGGTCACCAAGGGCAGAAGGTGGTAAATTTCTGATTGATTCCTCAGCAGCACCAGGAACCTGCAATCATCACAAAACCATATATTATTGTACACAGATGAGAGATTTCAATAAATTAAACAGCGCAATCACTGCTACACATCTCCAATTTTCATCCCATTTTTGCATCATCCTGTCTGGTTAATTTACATGACAGTGTAAGACAATATCTATAAAATACATTGCATACCAAAGCATAAGCTCATTCTGCAATCAAATGTGGGTCAAAACATGATGCAAGTGGTCATTTCCACAATACACAGGTAAATTTACATGCAATATGTAATTAGGTCAACTTCGAAGACAGTAGTATACACTAGCTTTACATCAGCAAAGAACCGAACACTATACATTTTGATTTCCCAGCACACCAAGTTGCTATGCTAGGATGTCAACGAATACACATTTAATTTTCAATTTTTGTGGCAAAAACACACCTTAATTACAATTTTAGTAAAAAAATAATTATGGTAAAGAGCAAAACCCAAACAAACCTTGCTCCATCGACCAAGGCCTTCTTGTTTAGCCTGTTCTTCCAACCGCAACAATTCTGCCAGGTATGGACTAACTTCTCCTTTTTGCTGCCCCTGTTCTCTTACCTGCATGCACCAGACCGCAATGAACCACCCAATTTATCAATTAAAACGTGGGAAATCCAGATACAAAATATCACAGTTTTCAACCTTAACCCATCCTTGATCAACAACCAGCATGGCAACATTCTCGTCCCCGAGAAAAACGGTTCCGAAGTCCCGATTAATGGATGGCAAATTATAGTCCACTCTGAAGGTCACCTCCTGTTCAAAATCCAACAAACCCATCACATCAAACACATAGCACTCTTCGACAGAACAAGACAAAACATCAGATCAATCAAAGTAGCAACAGAATGAATGAACACTATATTTCAACGCACCTTCCCTACGCAGAGCTTCCTCAGAAACTCTCTACTTTCCCATGCAAACGGCTCGTCGACACCACCTCTACGCGCCTAGCATAATTAGCAAAAAGACAACACTAATAAATTAACAAAGCATTAAATTATTTAATTAATTAATCATTAGAGAAAGTCAAATAACTAAAAATACCAGTCTAGGTGCAATCAGAGAAGATAGAGTAATGGTCTTTTCCGGTAAAGGACCAGGTTTGGTGCTGGAAATGGCCACAATGACCAAACAGTCCCCAGAAGGAACAGCCTTCACTCTCCCCCTGTACCATCCCGTGACCCCACTCGCCCCTGATGCCATCCTCCAACGATCTGCAACAACACAAAACGACAACAGACACAACCAAATCGATTTTCAGCATTCATAGTAAAAATGATCACAAGTTTCAGACCAGGACGTGATATCGTTTATCATGCAACAAGAGATTCAACTAATTCAGCACCAAAAAACTCAGATCCAAAAACAAAAAAGAAATGGCAGGGATGAGCGCCGGCAGCAGGAGGAATGTCCGATTTCAAGAACAGGAGCATCAAATAATAAGAACATCGCGGATCGGATAATTAAACAGAAAATGCAATCGATCACGCACGGTGGAGCGCGGCGGCAATACCTTAGAGTGGTTCACACTTCGGATCTAGCGAATCCAAAAGAGTTGAACCGAACGTGAAAAGAGAGAGTGATTAATTGTGTGAGGTTTTAGGGATAGATCCGAAGCGGAGGCAGGAGCGCTGCAAAACAAGAGTTTCCGGCGGAGGATCCGGGAGAGTAGACAGAATGAGGAAAAAAGAGAGACAAATGTGGGTTTAGATGAAACTGGTTTATATATATATACAGGAACCATGAGGAAAATGCGAGATGCTTGGGTAAACTAACCCTCCTTTCTTTAATTAATTACGTCAATTGCCCCTCAGAATCATTGCCAAAACTACATAGATATTCCTGTTACATCATCGCAGATATCTCTTGATTATCTTCATAGGGAGAAAGACATATCATCTTCCTTGCTTTTAGCTTGTCTGTTTTTTTAATCTTTCTATTATCCAAAACTTAAATTCCAAAACCTTTTTGCCTGATTTCTTAGATAATACTATTATATTATAATTAAAATGGTGAATTAGGTTGATTTTGTAACTCTTTGAAATAAGACTTTTTGTTTTGTAACAAAATTATTTTTAAAATAAAAGTGTGATAAGTAAATAATATCAATTTATAAATTGAAAAAAAATTTCTATTTTGGAAAATTAAAATATAAAAATTTCATAAAGTTATATGTTTAAACTTATTCAAATTTAACATATACATAGATAAGTTAATTATTTCAACTTTAATTTACTTAAAAAAACATGTACATTCATAAGCTAAAGAATTTAAAATTGATATTTAATTACATATTTTTTGTTTATATGACTTATAGAATATTAGGTGATAAGATTAAGAAATTTAAATTAAAAATTGTAATTAAATATCAATCATATATATTTATTTAAATTAATATTTAACCATAACTCTTTATTTATGGTAAGTTTGTCAAAACTTTTCTTTTTCATTATTTACTAATCAAACTTTTCAAATTTTATAAGGAGAAATTGAAATTCTTCTAACCATAACATTTTAGAGAAATAATAAAGGATAAGAATGCAAATCTCATTTTTTTAGATTTGAAAACGAGTTTGTTACATATAAACCAACAAATTACACATTTTAAGATAGAGAAACAGAAACAACCTTGTTGGTGCTTTAACATTTATATATCAAACCGTTTTACAGATATGCTTTTTATATCAGTATATTTGGTGCATGTTTGCAAATTAGAAGAAGAAATATTTTTGAGATAAAAATAATTTTATTAGAGTTTAATAAATATATACTGCAAAAGAGTTTTAAAGAGATTATGTAATTAAAATTCTTCGTGTTTATATAATTTTTAAAATATTTAATAGTAAAATCAAGAAATTTATTGTATCAGTTATGATTCAATATTAATTTAAAATTTTTTAAACTGCAAAAGTTTTTCTCTTTTGTAAAATGATAAGGATTTATACCTTTTTTTTTTCTATTTCACGTTTATTCATTAATTTTACATTGAAACATTTGTACTATATTTCTTATTTCAATTCAAACATTCATTCATTTCATAAACTCTAACATGTTCTTAGAAGATGCAGTTATTCTGTATATTAACAAATGTTGTTCTTTAAAAAAAAAACAAATATTGCTTTTTATTTTATTAAATTTTATAAAATAAATTTAATTGATAAAAGAAAAGGTATATTCTAATTAAAACAAATTATTTAAAAAATGGTGAGAAATAAATATATGAAGATGACAATAATGGAGAATACTCTCGTCTAAAATATAAAAACACAATTGTGTATTCACTTTGTTTATATATGTCTTTCCTAGTTTCCTACCAGTCCAATCCAACAAACCTTTAAAATAAAACATGTATTGTCGTACGTAGTCAAAGGTTTAGAAAAGATTAGTTTGTTTTTTCTATAAGCCAAGTGATAGAAAGGATTAGTATTTACAGCGTTTTTGTAAGGAGACTTGTATACTAGAGTGTAAAAGTAAAAATAAACCCTAATATGTCTCTTGTGGTGCTTAAGTACGTTAGATGTCACAATTGTTCAGGAAATTATAGCATATTACTTGTATGTATTAAACGAGGGTTACTATGGTCTTCCCAGGCAATATAAAGTAGGTGGCCACGCCAGTAGGTGTTTGTTTAAAAGGAAATTACCGTCCCTATGTACTTTTAAGAATTGAAAATCGAAAACAAATTTAGGGTATATAGTTCATCATATAAAAAATTTGGAAACAGACAAAAATACAAAAAGAACACGTGTTATAAAAGAACAACACGTGTTTGCTCTTGAACCTGCAAGATTTCACAATTCTAAATGTTAGGGTGAGGCCTAAACATCTTGTTCGGAAATTTCTTTTAAAAAAAAATTGCTGATAAGTCGTCGAAGAAGAGGGGAAATTAATGTTTTAAATATATAAGATTTTAACAACTAGAGAATACAGATCCTCCAATTAATGGTACAATACTCATGCTTTTCTTGATTAGGTTTCCTTTAGAAAAAAATAATTGGAAGGAAGAAACCACCAACACTTAGGAAAGGATGGATCCAATAAATAGTAAGTTTGTTCTCGTAAAATAAGAAGATGAGAAATAAATTAAATTAAGTTCATTATTCACTTGAACCAAAAAGGTCTTTCTGAGGAAAGTTGGCTATTAGATCATGCCGAGATCAATTAAAATCTCCTTCGAAATAAATAGGATTCGAGATTAAGAGGAGCGTTGATATGAGTTTTATTTGTTGAAAATTGACCATTTTAGAGGTGTTTAATGGAAATTACAACTCTTGAAAATTGTAATTTTTAAAATTATTTAAATTAGTTAATACTAATATGTCTTTTTATATTTAAATATCTTCTTGTTTGATTATAGTTAAAAAAATTAAATAGGTAAGTTTTTTTAAAAACAAACGCTCTTTATTAAAATATATCATTAAATATTTTTTATCGAATAATATATGAAAAGTGGATAAGCTTAGCTCCTATATTTTATTAGTTGCACTTTTTATCGCTTGGCCTAACTAAGTAGACCATCAAATTAGATTAAATTGACCTATTTTTATTTTTTAAAATTATATAAAGTTAAAGAAAAAATAAAATATTAAATTAATGTTACACAAAAATAGGCTTCATTGAATTGGCTCATATTTGTTTGATTCTATGGCTCTTGTTATTTACACGTCAATAAAGTACTTAATTACATTCATTTTATATTTATTTTATATATTTCCTTAACCATGTTTATAATATTGTTATGCAGTAGGGGTTCATCACACACACCACTTTCACATTGGTAAAATATTGTCTGCTTTGAACTCAAGCTCTCAGTTTTGCTTTTGGTTACCTCTCAAAAGGCCACTAACCAATGAAGGTGTTTCAATATATATAAACTCACGTTCATCTTCTTATTTGACCTAAATGACCATGGTACTCTCATTTGTAACGAAAACTTTATTCCACAAGTATATCTCAATGGAGGCCTATAGAATTCACTCACACTCTAAGTTCTTGCACCGTCACAAAACCAACGAGACACGTTTCCTAACCATCTATAGCCGGATTCACCGTTAGGAAAACTTTTGATACAAGGGATCCTAAACGTAGATCCACTTGCTAACCATCATACTCGTTGAGCTAGTCATTTGGTCGAACCAGTGACTCTAATACTAGTTGTTATGCATCGGTATATAAACTCATGTATGCCTTCTTGTTTGATCTAAAGGACCATGGTATCCTCATTTGCAACGAAAACATTATCCCTCTTGATTTTTTCTCAGTGTTTATCCCTTTCGGTTTTACCCAACAAGTGAGAGCCGATGGTTGTGATCGAGCTAAAGTTGATGGTGGATTCCTTCATCGAAAGTATTCTTGACAAGGGTTCATGCGGCATGTCCCTTTGTGTTTACAAGCGTTGTGAATAAGGGGTCATTAGGGACTCAAGGGAGTTTACAATGTGGAAGAGACTCACACTTAGGGGGAGATTATTGAGGTACAAGTCTGAGTTGAAGTCCAACATTGGTTAGAAACTGAAAACTTGACTAATATATAAGTGAGAAAGACCCACAAATCTAATACTTTAATATTTTGGATTGAAGGTGGTGTTATGTTCTATTATATATAGGTTCGTGTCTCATGGTTATAAATCTTCCCGATGTTTATTCCCTCAGTTATATCCAACAATTATATTCTTGACTCATTGGATCAAAAGTGAAAGGATGAACCATATTCTTGAGCCCAACCTAACCACCGAAAGGGACGATGAACGACAAGGAAAAAGGTTTTTCAAAGCATAACCATCTTCTATTGAAAATTTTTTAGAGTCGTTGTTAGTAATTGAATAAGGTGATGAATACTTTAATGAACTTAACGTTAGGAGAAACATAAAGCTAATATGAATTTATGACTCATTGTCTCTTAATCTAAAATCTTACAATCAATTCATTTGTCTCTTTTATCACTTTAGTTTTATAATTGACGGAACCAATTCATTGGATCAATTGTGGAAGCATGAACCATATTCTTGAGCCTAACCTAACCACTTGAAGGAACGATGAACGATTAAGAAAAAAGATTTTTCAAAGTACAACCATTTTCTATTGAACATTTTTAAGAGTCATTATTAACAATTGAATAAGGTAAGGAATATTTTAATGAATTGAAGGTTACGAGAGAAACATAAAAATAATATGAATTTATGACTCATTATCTCTTAATCTAATAATGTTACAACCAATTCATTTGTCTCTTTTATCACTTTAGTTTTATAATTGACTGAACTAATTCACTGGATCAAGTGTTAAAGCATAAACTATATTCTTGAATCCATCCTAACCACTGAAAGGGAAGATGAATGACTAAGGAAAAAGACTTTTCAAAGTACAATAATTCTCTATTAATATTTTTAAGAGTCATTATTAGTAATTAATAAGATAAGGAATATTCTAATGAAAGAAATGTTAGGAAAAACATAATGATAATATGAATTTATGACTTATTATCTCTTAACCTAATAATATTATAACCAATTCATTTTTCTCTTTTATCACTTTAGTTTTATAATGACTGAAAATCAAAACACCCTTAAAAGCTTATTCTAATTTGATTGATTGAAAAAATACAAGTGGTTTTGTGAATACAATATTACCGCTGCGTAAGATATGTTTATATGTTTATATATAGGTGATTAAAATCACATGCATTTGGATTTTTTATTTCTTACTCAATGCTTAACTATGTTGAAGTTACTTTAATGATGTATAATGAAGGATTAACCTAATAAAGATGGAAGAGGACGAATTTTATCAAGAAGATACTTAATATTGTGTTTGGATAAAGAATTTTACAAATGTAAGAAATTTGAAATTTTTTTAATTCAAATGACTTTATTTTTTAAATGTTTTGTTTGGATGAGGTAATTCAAATTTATTTAATTTTAATTTTTTTGTTTGAATTTCAATTCCTACTAAAAATAAAAATTTATTTTATTAAACAATATTTTGATTTTTTTTAAAAAAATATAAAATTTAATTTAAAAATAATTTTTAGTTTCACAAAAAATTCATGCTTTTACAAAAATAAATAAATAAATATAAAAAGTAAACTTTGCGTAATTGGTTCTATCTTTTTGACAATATTATACTTTTATATAAATAAATGACAAATAAATTCATGACAAAGTTTACTTTATTTTCTTAACAAAACTATTTTTATAAATTCTACTTAATAATTTATTTTAGATTTTAATTATTATAATTATTTTATTAATTTATATAAATATTATAATTTTTAAAAAATAAAATATAATATTAGTGGGTAGGTGGGCTGGTACACCCCACTTTTAGCATGTTAAATTGGCAGGTTAGGCAAGGCAGACCAAAACGATCTGATAGGCTAAAAACACTAGCCTGATTTGCCAAATAAAGGTGGGTTGGTGATCGGTCTGCTTAGGTCATCTTGTTTTGCCATCCCTAGCTGATGTAAAGTAAAAAATAACCCTGAATCAATTTTAGTAGAAAAAAAGTAGGTTTAAAGAATTTCAAATTCTTACTTTTTTTAAAAAAATTTAAAATTCTACAATTTTAACTAATCAAAATATTTTCTAAAATATTTAAAATTTTAAATTTTTTTAAAATTTCTCAGTATTTCATCACGAAACATTTAAAATTCTTAAATTAAAATAAATTACCCTCTTAAAATTTTTCATCCAAAATCATCATAAAATCATGGCAGGATGTTACATTTTATATAGTTATTATCAAGTCAGTGGAAAAGCTACATAGGGATTGGTTAGCAGATTTGTAGTTCTGAGAATAAAATTAGAGATAATAGTATGCAAAAAACTAATTAGAACAAAATAATAGGGAAACCATTAAAAGGTAAGGAAATATCAAATTCCAAACTTTTGAACTGAGGAAACATAAAAAAGACCGTAAATGGGAAGCATTATGTTCTGGCCCAACAAATGAACCGAAAAGGAAATTTCATTCTTCATAATGGTGCATCAAATGGTCATGAATGTAAGAGTCAATGAGGCTCTTAAGACAAACTCTACTGAATAATTACGACTTACAACCAACTTGCAGGCAATGCATTAAAGTTTAAAGAATAGAAATGTTAATAACAGGGTTTTAATTAATTTTTTATTATTAGTTAAAATTTATTAAATAATATATATATATATATATACTGATGACTTTTCTTAATTTTATAATTTTCAATCCGTTTGGGTCAATAATAATGTGTTAGAAAAAATGTGTAGCACTTCTAATGCATTAAACCACATCCACCCTTCCCGTGCAGATAAGATTATGGATAGGAATGAATGATGTTTTAACCCTAATTAACGAAAGCTTATGATTCTAAAAAAAATCTTATTCCTTTATATGGAGAAGTTGCTAACAACATAGCTAAAGCACCACGCAGAAGACATTTGAAGGTACTAACTTTTAAGTAAGGGTGACAGAGAATAAGATATGTGACTATAGTAATATAATATTCATCTCCACATATCTGTTTTCGACCTTTAATTTTTATCTCATATTTGTTGGTATCGATATACTCATATTATATCTGTATTCGTTACCTACACTTGACTGTTTTTTCCATGTAAATAAACATGTAGTCGTGTCATTTTAGTATTAAAATAATAGTAATATCTTTGATACAATATAATAAATATATTTTAGTAATTATAATATATATTCCTAAAAAAAATAAATTAAACACATTATAATTATTCCTAAAATATAACTGAAGCAGACGTATGATGTGATCGTGAAAATGAAGTACAAGAAGAGATGCAGACACGTTACAAGACCCCTAATTCTTTCTAGTTAAATTTTTTAATATGTATAATGTCATAAAGATAATATATTTATTTTTATTACTATATTGTCATTTTGAAGACTGATACTTTTTTTTACACAATGACATTTTTTTATTATTTTTTTAAACAAAATAAAATATTTTACTTTTTGTATAGTCTTCAAAGATAATTGCTTTCTTCTTTTTTTAAGACAAAATATTTAAGCATATTTTCCTTTTTAATGGTGTTTTATAGTTTATTTTTTTAAGGGTTATTAATTGTCGTATTTGCAATCAAAATACGTGTGTAAAAAAATCTTGAGATAATTATAACTATTGATATGATTTAAAATTTTACTATTTCATAGTCATTGATCAAAGTTTTCATTTCATAATAATTGTTGATTTAATTAATAAATTAAATAATTTATATTAATGTTATTTATTATATAATTTATACACAAATTCAATTTCTTTTAAAAAAAATTAAGATAATAATCATGCACATATTTTACTTTATATAATTATATTATTTTTATAATATATTTATAAACTAATTTTTAAAATTAAATGTCTAACAAAATACTATTAAAGCTTCAATTTAATACGAAAAAACGTGAAACACATTGGGCTGGGTTGGGTTGAGTCAAGTTTGAGCGTATCCAAGATCCAACCCTATCATAACATATTGGATTGAGTTAAGTATTTTTTTTTTATTATTAAACTTAATTTAACCTAACCCGTCCTTGAGTGAGTTTGATTAAGTTGGGTTAATTGGGTTACAATTTTAAAAAAAATAAATTAAAATGAATGTTTAGAATATTTTTTGTTATCTTTATTAGGAGATTTTTTTTTAAAAAATAGATTATATCATTGTTATAACATAAAAATAAACAATAAATTATAGTTAGAAATTACATATCAAAACTAAAATAAATTCAAATTAACATATAGGTAAAGAAACATTTGTCCAAAATAAGAGTAAACAGACTTTGTCCAAATTAATCAAGTCATACAAATAAATACAAACTACATAATTTGTTCAAAATAATAACAAAACACATATTAAAAGAAATAGATAATAACAGTTCTTAAAAGTCAATTCTTTTAAGAATGGTTGTAAATATAATGGTTATTAACTGTGTCACTTTTAAGAATGAGTGTAGACATAGTTGTTATTAAAAGTTACACTTTTAATAACAATTACAACCATTCTTAAAAATTATCGTGACTTTTAACATCGCTTAGAAAGAGAAGGATCATACAATCGTTTCTTAGTCAATTTTAACTATTTCTTAAAAGTGATTTTTGTATTAGTGATTTTATTTTATTCTAATGTTGACCGTTATTATTTTAGAACATAAAGGTTAAAAAAGTGAAAACAATGGTGAAACTACAAATACTTACTCTGAAAATGCTCTAATTTACCTTGTATTCCTGTAATAATTTTTTCAATTTTCTGAAAAACACCCCAACAAAACAACCCTTTAGTAGGGATGACAAATAAACCCCTACCCGTGGGTAATCCCTGAACTTGCCCTGAAGTTTACAAGGAATCCCCAATTTGTCTGGGCATGGATACGGGTATGGGGAATACCTAATTTGTTAAGTCGGGGATGAGAATATACATACCCACCCCATACTCGTACCCTCCTCACCTTGCACTTATTTTAATCACTAAAATATTCATTTATCTTATAAAAAAAAAGAAAAGTTTGACATTTAATTAGCAAATTACAAACTTTGTGATTATTAGATAAATTTTAAATTAATATAATTATATTCAAAAAAATTATTTTTGACTAAAATGTTATTATAATTTTTTTTGCAGGTATGAAACAAGTATGAGTATATTCGATACCTAACGGGGATGAGGATGGGAGCGTAAATTCTCATACCCGCTGGGTATGGGGACAGGGATGAGGATAAGTTTCGGAAGCGATGATGAGATGAGAATGTCATACTCATCCCCACCCCATTGTCATGCCTACCCTTTAGTGACATGGCTGAAAAATGAAAGATAAATATAATAAGTATTGGGGAGCATTATAAATACAAATGTATTGATTTTTGTTGTTGTATTGCTTAATCCTCGAAATAAGTTTTAGTTTGTTGAGTGAGGCATGACCAAACGTTATGGGAAAGATGTTGTTGAAAATATATGCAACAAAATAAAGGAGACATTAATCATATGTTTGAAGCATATAGAATTTCTTTTAGTAATGTGCAGCTTGCTAAAACTTCTACATATACTCTTATTGAATTGGAAAATGAAGAATTAAATGCTCTTGAAATTTCATATGCTATGAAATTTGAGAAAGAGATGAGTTTTAATGATAAGTTGATTTGTATCTCATTGGAGGGTTGGAGAAGAAAAGTTCTACTTTTGACATTTTGGTGTAGTGAAAGGTTAATTCTAACAAATATCTTATTCTTAGTCGTATTGCTAGAGATGTGTTGGTCATGCTCATGTGTATTGTTACTTCAGAGTCTGCTTTTAGCAGTGAGAGTAGGGTGCTTAATTGTTATAGGAATTATCTTTCACCAAAGACAGTTGAAGCATTAATTTATACACAAAATTGGTGTTGATCATCCTCATTATTGACAAAGATTGAAGAGCTAGCAGAGGACATTGAAAACTTGAGCTAGCTATTATTTTAGTTTTAGGGCATAATTGTTTAATTATTGTTATCTAATTATTTTATATATATTATTGTCTAATAAATGATTATTATACTTTATATTTTTTTACAAAATTGACCCAATCCAACCACTCACGAGAGATAATTCTGATGTTGGATATGATCCATAGTTATTACAATAAGAGACCATTCTCATAAATTTGAATGATAAATTTATAAATTCATATTTTTTTATTAACATTGAATTTTATTAATATGGTTTATTTATAAAAGGAATCAATTGTACCTGTTGTGTGCTGGCTTCATGATGTTGACTAGCTGAGTTATCTTGTTAATGGAATGCTTACTATTCAAGCATTGAAGTGTTGGGAGTTTTACGGTTGTGATGTAGCCATTTTGTTAAAAGAGGAATGATACACTTTTACCTTTAATTTTAGTGGTTGCAGTTTTTGTAGTAAATAATTTGGATTTCAAAATTACTTTTTTTTTCCAATTGTATTTGGTTGTTGTTAGATTTCAACAAATTAAGATTTCTGCAGGTATTTAGAATGTTGGTGAGTTAATTGACTTTATACCTAATAGGTACTACCAAACAATATCAATAACATCTTAAAAGGGATATCAAATATTGCAAGTTGTTGGTGAGTGATGACTTTATGTTGTTGGAAGATATTATATATATAATTTGTAACTTTAAAAATGTGTGGAATGACATCTTAATGCCCCATTTTGTACAACAAACTTAATCCCAGCATGCTAATCATAAATTAAACATATTCATTGTTTTTATGTCACATGCAAGTCATATGTGAGATAGGAACCAAGACCACAACAACGAGTTTTCACTTTCAACCACAGCAAATGCTAGAGGTAATACATTGCTATTTCCATCTTTTGTAGTTGCGATTAACAACGTTCCACGATACTTTTCCTATAAATGTGTTCCATCAATCTGCATCAATGGCTTGCAGTAGTTAAAGACATCAACACACTGCTTCAATGTCCATAACACTCTTTGAAACTGATGGTATTGATGATAATCTTGATTACCAACAACAAGATCATCATGACATATTTTATAGAAAAAACCTGGCGATTTACTTTGAATAAATTTAAGAAATATTAGAAGAGTGCCGAATGATTCATCCCAGTCCCCATAAACACGTACAATTGTTTTTTGTTTTGCTTTTTACGCTTTCCTGTATGATATTTTGTATCCATATTGACTAGAAATTCTCTCCTAATCAAATTAATTCTTAAAGATAGGTCTGAACCAACCATTCTTAAAAAAAATTAGTAACTTAATTACAAATCATAATAATTTAATTTAAATATTACCTTATATATGAACAAGTAAGCAAACCTGATATCAAGTTACTAATGAAATTTGAGTTTAATTTTTTATGATCTTGAGACAATGCCGGATTGAAACATACATGATCTCCACCCCATTGAGTAATTGTCCAATTTATTGTTTTTTGAGACAAAATTGCCCTCATATAGAACGAACACGCATCTTGATAGTTGGGACATTTGATAATGTATTTTGAACTTTTTGGCTCCACCACATGATATGTTTGATGTGTTTGCATTGAATATTGTATCATGCATTTTTTAGATCTTCTTTCATCTCAAACTCTAGACCTTTGTACAATGCATCTCCAACATTTCATGAATCATGCAACTGTTGACATAAAAGATCTTCTTAATCATGATGCAACCAATTAATGTGTGTATAATTAGCTACATCAGTCCAAGGTGGACGTTGCCCTACAACTGTAACAATATTGTTATTCATGTGTCTCTTATTCAACAATTTAAAGTAGTTATTCTTAACAAAATAATAATTATTGTTAAACATACCTTGTTCGACATTTCTTACCGACAATGACTCCATATTACGACTTTCATCGTCATCAGTATAGATGAATTATCATCAATTGGAACATCATTTTCTTCTTCAGATGTTTCCTCACCACATGATTCAGCAATAACATGATCATCATCTACTTCAACTATGTCAGAATTCATTACTCCAATGTCTATTGGAGTGCTTGAACTAGTACCAATCGATGATTTCTCAATATACAATTCTATTATATGAACATCATTTTGTTGTTCAAAGCGTTAAATATAATTTGAATATCTTCATCATCAACAATTTGTAGTGGCACATATTTCTCAGAAAATAAAAATCTACAAGTTACAGATGATATAACTTCATTTGATTGCATTTTTAACTTTTGTTGAATTTTCTTCTTTAATGAAGTAAAACTGATAGCACGAGTAATTCTAATTGCTCTTTTACTCCCTTAAAAAATAACATATTCGTCTCCTTCATACATTCTTCCATCACTATAAATAAATATGATAATTGGAGCAACCATAATATTGATAAACGTACCTACAAATAAATAATAATTAGTAATATAAAAACAAATTTGTATAAACAAATTTAGTATAAAATTTTAAAATGTAACAAAATACTAAATATACTAAACTTTAAAAAATTGGAACAGCTATAATATTGATAAATGTACCTCTAAAAAAAGTAAATTTTAAAATATTTAAAAATGTAACAAAATAATAAATTGAATTTAAAAAAATAAATTAAAAAAATAGAGTTAAAACAGGAAACTTTTTATAAAAAATGCTAAATTTAAAAAAAACATAATTTTACGTAACTAAAAAAAATAATTTTTAAAAGTTACATATTTTACCTAAAAATTGGTATACACTGTCAGTGTAAAGATTTTTATACTGACATTCAATCACAACCATTCATTCATGGTAGATTTGTTGACTTTACTCATTCCTACTTTAAAAATCACATAAATGAAAAGTCATGATTGAGTGTTAGTGTAAAAATCCTTTACACTGACAGTGTATACCAATTAAACTCAAAACTAAACTATAACGTAAAAATTTAAATTAAAAAAAAACTTCAAACTGTAATGTAAAAAAAGTATGTTAAAAAATAAAAAGCATAACAAAATAAAAAAAAGTCAATTTGAAAAATTAAAAAGATAACAAAATTAAAAACCTCAAAACTTAAATTAAACAACAAATTTAAACGGTAGTGTAAAATCTAAAAAAAGTAACTTTTAAAAATATTTAAATTTTAAAAAAAAATATTGAAAAAACATAATTTTTAAAAGTTACATTTTTTACCTAAAAAACTAAACTATAACGTAAAACTTTAAAATAATTTAAAAGTAACAAAATTAAATGAAGGGACAATACCACAACAAAGTAAAAATTAATAGTGGTATACTATTTTTTACCATGTACATCAATGGTCATTATATATATATATATATATATATATATATATATATATATATATATATATATATATATATATATATATATATATATATATATATATATATATATATATATGATGAAATATAAACCACAATTCATATAGGCGGTTTATACACTCATTAACATTTTATTGGGGGCAGAAAAAGGCAACAATCAATAACTGCTGGATAAACAGCTGTAACGGGAAAAAATAGATATTTAATGCAAATCGCAAGTGTGAATTGCAGTTTTGTGTGTCTAAAAACCTGCGTTTTCTGCAACTGTTGGGTAAAAAGAGGAGCTGGTCAAAGACCACACAAACCGCAAGTGTGAATTGCGGTTTTGTGTGTCTAGAAATCTGTGTTTGCTTGCAACTGTTGGGTAAAAAAAGGGGATGGTTAAAGACCACACAAACCTCAAGTGTGACTTGCGGTTTTGTGAATCTAGAAATCTGCATTTTTTTGCAACTGTTGTGTAAAAAGAGGGACTGGTCAAAGACCACACAAACCGCAAGTGTGAATTGCGGTTTTGTGCATCTAGAAATCTGCGTTTTTTGCAACTGTTCGGTAAAAAGAGGGGTTGGTCAAAGACCACACAAACCACAAGTGTGAATTGCCGTTTTGTGCGTCTAGAAATATGTGTTTTTTTGCACCTGGTGGGTAAAACGAAGCACTAGTCAAACTGCAAGTTTGACTTGTGGTTTTAGTGCTCTAGTTATCTGCACCATTTTTACTCATTGGACAGAAGAACAGTGCTGGTAAAAGACCAGTCAAACCGCAATTCCAAGTTGTAGTTAGTTGTAGTTTTTCCATAATTTTTTCTACGCTAGACACCACGTAAACACACAGTTGACGTGACACGTAACCCGCAATTACGAGTTGTGGTTTGACCTAGTCAAATCTTAAAACAGATCCATCTCAGTAATATTTTTAAAAACAGATCTACCTAAATAATTTTTTTAAAAAATTGAACCAACCCACTTAAGTCAATCAACCATGCCAATAAGTTACGAGAAACCATTTTTCACGTTTTAGAATCATCTATATTTTTAAATGTTGTTTTTTTATTTGATAAGGGATATATATTGGATTTCTCTATCTTTATATTTTTTTAAATGAATTCATCTTTTTTACCTATGTCAATTTAACTTTAAAGATATCGTTGTAGTAGTTATTTTGCATACATATTTCAATTTCAAATTTTTTTCTTTTTATAATTTTTATCGTCACTTAAAAAAACGATAAAAAATGCTTTGACATTCTTTTTTATTCGTTAAAATTTATTGGAAAAAACACATTTATGTGAATTTACTTGTCATTAAATAATTCTATCCTAATTTTGTGTACCTAATCTTTTTTGATAAATTTCCACTAACTATAGAATGCATGTTAGGACAAGTATGTATGAAATGTGTTACTAGTTAGCACTCCTCGAAACAAAATATATAAAGATTTAAGATTAAATTGAAATTATAATATTTAAGATTCTTTTTAAGCATGACATCAGTAAAGATAAGGTCAAGAGATACAAGTCAATGTTAACTGTGTCAATTAATGTTGATTAATATGTATAAAATAAATAACAAAATATTTAAAATTAATTATTTTAACATTTCTCTCTTTTATCGATGATTATTATTTTTTAATTCTTAACAAATACAAGCCAATAAGTGTACATAAATTCATATACGTGTTTTTTTTTATTTGAATGAGTTTGCTTGGATCCCAAAGTCTAATAAACATTATTGAAGCAGCATTTGGAATCCCGAAAAATAATATCATTCCTCATGGAACATATTACTGGTGGGCAAATGATTTTCAACACCCTCTAATCACATGCACCTGCAAATTGAAAATAATTGGGTACGAATTCCTTTTGTAAAATCCTATTGATATCCCAACCAACTCCAAGCACTGCACACATGCCACACTACATAAGAAACAAAACATGGAAAAAACAAATGTAATGCAGTCTCATTCTCCACCCAAATAATGGACACATATTGTTTCCTTAATTGAGTCCAATCCTCTTTTAAGCAATATTTCTTTCTTCTGAACACCATTCAAAGCAAGGCTCCTTACAAAAAAGCTAGGATCTTGGAAGTTGGAAAAAGCCTTTACTCTCCACAGATCCTTAAAAAATATCTCTAATCAAATATTCCTCTTCACTACCTTTCCATCCCCATTTGTCTAATTGATACCTCCTTGGAGGAACATTTTCTAAGCTGTGACCACCAACCCTTCCAAAATAGGGACCAGTTCCACTCATTCCTGTTTCAATTCCCCCACTTCATAAATACAACACAGTATTGGAAATCTCATTTTCAAGCTCCCTTTAACTATCAATTATAATAATTAGTTTTAAATTATAATAATTAGTTTTTATTTTGTATATCTGTTTTTCTTTTATTTAGATTAATTGTTAATGTTAAATTGGTGGAGTTTGTTTCCTTAACTCTCTCCAATTTAAGTTATCAGTTTGTATATTTATACTACTATAACTCAGTAATAATTTATTCATTAAAAAGAATTTCTCTATATGGTATCAGCCTAATACACGATCCTCTTCTTCCTTCATTTTTTTTCTCCAACACAGGATGCCGCTCCTTCCTTTCTCTTTGCCTCCCATGACCAACGACAACTCTTCATATATTAGCAACCTTCATGAGCCATCAAAACCCTTTACTTACATCACTCTTAGTAGTGTCACCAAGCTTCTTCCCTCAAATTACCTCACATGGAAACTTCAAGTTGAAACTCTCCTTGATAGCTATGATCTTCTCAAATATCTCGATGGATCCTTTCCTGCGCCGGCGCTGACGGTCTCCGCCACCGTTGAACCTTCGGTGCCAACTCCGAATCCTACTTATCAAACTTGGCGTCAACAGGACCGTCTCATATACGGTGCTCTCCTTTCAACTCTCTCTCCTGAAGTGGCATCCCTGGTGTCTCAAACAACGACATCACATGATCTTTGGACTCTTCTCTAGCGCACCTATGCCAAGGCATCCCGTAGCCACCTCAAGCAGTTAAAGGAGCGTCTCCACACGACGTCCAAAGGTACCTAATCCATCACCACCTACATGCATTCTCTGAAGCAAACGGCAGATCTCCTTGCCTCACTTGGCTCTCCTGTCTCTGTTGAAGACATGACCGACCATGTCTTCTGTGGCCTCAACGACGGTTATAAAGCTGTCATTGACGGCGTCAATGCAAGGGATACTGCCATTCTTTTTTATGATCTCCTCGAGAAGCTTGTCATTCAAGAACTCTTCTTTGTTGCTGCTCAACGGCAGGTTCCTGCTCCCATGACAGCCTTGAATGCACAGGCTGGACCTAACCATTATGACAAAACTCGGTCTGGGCAATTTTCTTCATCGTCAACTTCACGCCTTGGCAATCGAAAACCGTTTCTTAGTCGCTGTCAGTGGTGCAATGTCAAGGGTCATGTCCTGTCTCAGTGTCACACTTTCCAACAGCAGCACCCTGGTGTCCCGATGCCTCCTCGTTCCTCTTCTGCTAACCTTAGACAAGTTCAGGTTCATACTGTAACTGCTGGCACATCTGAAACTAACTTTCTGGTTGACAGTGGAGCGATGCATCACGTCACTAATGATCTTACCAATCTAGTGCTTCATCATTCGTACACGAGTCCAGACTCATTGTTTATGGTAACGGTTCAAGTTTAAACATCTCTCATTCTGGAACACTTTTACTTAATGATTTATCCCTCTGATATACTTTGTGTGTTCCTTCCATGCAACAGAAAATCCTTTCTGTTTCTCAACTCACCAAACAAACTAACTTTGCTGTTGTTTTCTTGCCAAACTCTTTTTATGTAAAGAACTTGAAGACGGGTTAAACAACCCATAATGGCTCATGTGGGGATGGACTCTATCTTTGGCCAGCCAACTCTTCGTCCGTCCACTTTGTCCGCACAGACTCCTCTGCTTCATGGCACCATAGACTTGGGCATCCCTCTTCTTCTATCTTCACATTATTCAGCAACATTTTTCTTTGGGTTCAAATAAATTCCAGCAATCAGATTGTAACTCATGTCAAATTAGCAAAAGTCATAAACTTCTCTTCCATGAATCCACTCTTAAATCATCTTATCCTTTGGAAATAATTTTCTCTGATGTATGGACTTCCCCTGTTTTATCAATTGATGGTCTTCGCTACTATTGCATGTTCGTTGATCATTTTACTCGCTATATTTGGCTATATCCGATAAAACGTAAATCTGATGTGCAAACTCTATTTCCCAAATTTAAGTCGCTTGTTGAAAATTTCTTTCATCACAACATCAAAATTCTTTACATGGATAATGGTGGCGAATATATTGGTCTCCGTCCTTTTTTAAGCACTCATGGAATAAGTCATCACCCCACCCCACCTCATACACCTGAACACAATGGAATTTCCGAACGCCGAAATCGGCACATTGCCGAAACCGATCTCTGTCTTCTCCACCACTCAGGTTTACCTCTCACATATTGGTCTCACGCCATGACAACAACCGTCTATCTCATAAATCGTCTCCCAACACCAATTCTTGGGTACCAGTTACCCTATTCCAAATTACTCAAAATTATCCCAGATTATCATAAGTTAAAGTGTTTTGGTTGTTTGTGTTTTTCCTGAATTAAACCATATGCTAATCATAAACTTGCACCAAAATTTCTCTATATAAACAAGCCAATGATGGTTCCAGAACTGGATTGCATTTCATGTCACCCAATATTCTTTGCAAATTAACTTCAAACCATTTCCCCACCCCGACACTGCTTGTTGTTATATGGAGCGAGGGTGCAGAGATCCATGATTTAATTATAAAAAAAGTCATTTAATCACAAGAAAACTAACATGGATAAATTTTATCAAAAGAGATTCACTTGTCAGAGTCTTACACCATTTATCTTTACTCTTGAAATAATTAATATATATAGAGAGGAGTGAGTGTAAATTTAAATAAAGAGTAAGTTTTTTTTTTATATATATATATTCACTCATAAGTGAATTCCATCCTTATATATAAAATTTTAAAAATTGATCTAACCAAATAAAAAAAATTTGTTTTATTTAGTTAACTTGAATCAAACTAAACTGTATTAATTTTTATAATTAATTTATATTTTTTAATAAAAAATTTAGCAAAATCCCATACAAAAACTCCTAAAATATAGTTAACGCGAGACGCTAATATAGTTAATCTTGAGGGATTCCTTTCGGTTGTTTTGGTTAATATTCTTTACCTTTTTTTTGTTTATCTGAACGTATGATTGGGGAAAGAGACAAGATCATTCTTCCCATCTGAATTGTTATATTCTATTCTATATAGTATTATATATCCAAGGGGGTTAATTAGGAATTAAGAATATCTCATTGAAAGAACTTGGTTGTGAATATGCTGTTTGGTTTGTTCCACAAAAAGAGGAGACAAAAATATTATTCTAGAATTTAATTGGTATATAAGATAAATGAATAAAATTTTTACATAGATATTTAATCATAACATTGATGTGACTTTCAAAAGTAGTAATGAATAAAAATTTAACATATATGAAAGATTGTGATTAAATGTCTGTAAAAAATATTTACACATTCAATTATAATTTTTTTTTGTTTATGTAACTTTTAAAATAATAACAAATAAAATCAATAATTTTATCATAAATAAAAAATTATAATTAAATATTAATATAAAAATTTATCAACTTATTATATATTAATTAAACTCTTATTTTATAGAGTAAACTCAAGGCCTATAGGGTGTTTGATATTTTCTGCTGCGGACGTGGTTAATTTGCTTATGTAGTTATCTTACTCAGCGCTGCTCCAAGTCAATTTGCTGCATAACTTCTTCATTAGCTTCCTCTTTGGAAAATGGGTGAAGTAAATAAACAAATAGTTTTAGTTTTGCCTCCGTTATACACAGTCTCGCCATTAGCCATTTAGACCATTACCCATTATTTATCCTCACAAGGGATTTTTTTTTTCTATTTTGAAATTATTCTGCATGAAAAAAAATACAAAAAAGGTAAAAAAACTATAAATTTTTTTAAATAGTAGCAGACTTTTTACTGGTTAATTTGTAAAATGTCACATCTTTTGAAAAAATTTTAACATATCAACTTATGTATAAAGTGTGGTTATTATAGTAGTTTGTAAGTTTTTTCTACAAGAAACTATAATTTATAAGTTAGCTTGACTAAAATAAATTTGTTTAGTACACAAAATTATTTTACTAGCTCATAACTAAAGGTAACTTATTTTATGACAAATGTCGTAAGGTGGTAATACTTTTTTTATATATGATTAATTTCCAAACTCAAAATCTAGTTTTGCAAATAATTTTTTTAAGGTTTTTTTTAACGTTTTTTTAAATAAATATTGGTGACTATTTCTTTAATTTTTAACATATTTTTCGTTGTCCCATCATGCACCACGTGTCGACAAAAGTACATGGTAGTTTTTATATTTTGGATTTCTAAATGTGTCAATTGCAAAATAGTAGGTGTTAAAAGCAAAACACAATTTGTGGACCTCTTTAACCAAGAAGAAAAACATTTTCTTATAGTCTATATGTGAAGAAACCCTTGCAAGAGAGCACCTGCCCTGACCCAATCACCTAGATTTTATCATTAGGTCACCTTATAACTCCCAATTCAATTGATTGTTATATATAACATTTTTTTTTGTTACAAGTTTCAATGGAAATGTTAGATTCTCTTGAGAATATAAAATGCCTTGATAAAATGTATCTAAGAAAAAACGGTCCGAAACAACAATTTACAATACTTAGAAGACTCTTTTAAAACTAAGAAGAGTGTTCTAATAGAAGTAGGTTACTACTCTAACCTTGGGATGTTTTGTCATTGAACAACCATTGTACATCTCGAACCTTAGTTCTCCACTTTGAAGGAGGTATGAACTTTTCAAATAAAGGATTATCAACTGATCAATAATTAAGAAAGTTTAAAAATTTCTAGATTAAAGGTAAAAAAGAATATTATAAATAAGGGTAAGTTTCTCAAGGTAAAGTTACTATTCATCCCCATGTTTTTAAAATCAGATCGGTAAAGGTACTTGTTCATGGTTCACTGGTTCAACCATTATTCAAGCAACAATTAAACCAGTCTTATAAAATAGCATTTTTATTATTATTAATGTATTATAACCTATGTTTTTAAAATCGTACCGGTCATTGAACCGGAAAAAGTATTGGTTCACAGTTTATTGGTTCAACTGTTATTAAATTGGTGGTTGAACCGGTCTTAATAAAATATTATTTTTTATTATTAATGTACTATAATAATTTAAGATTATAAAAGAAAAAATATTTTTACTAAATACACCTTCATATTGCTAAATTAACCCCTATTTTATTAATTTTAAATTAAAAAAAGATGGACTTGGGAAACAAGAGGTACATTTAGAAAAATCTGATTTTTTTTTTAAAAATATGAACCAGTTGAACCACTGGTTTACCGGTTTATGACCGGTTTTCATATTGGTTTTTTGCTAGCCAGTTTTAGCATTGATCGAATCAGTTACCAAACTAGTTCGCTGGTTTTTCGGTTGAACCAGCCGATTTGGTACAATTTTTAAAACAGTGATTATAACAATTAAGATTATAAAAGAAAAAATGTATTAAGGTTGTAATTATAAAGGAAAAAAAGTAATTTTACTAAATACATCTTCATATTGCTAAGTTAAACCCATTTTTATTAATTTTTTAATTAAAAATTGATTGATTTAGGAAAATGAGAGGTGTATTTAATAAAAAATAAATAAATAATTGGTTGAACCACTAGTTTTGACCGATTTTAGATTGGATTTTTTATTTTAATACCGATTTTTTGTTTTACTGATTTTTAGGATTGATTGAACTAGTTAGCAGACCAGTTCATTGGTTTTTCAATCGAATCGGTTGGTCCGGTCCGATCTAGTTTATAAAGTCTAGACTCATCCTATTATTTATTATGTTCGTGGGATTTCATTCTAACTTAACACATTTCAAGCAAATGCTTTTAATACAAGAAAATGCCCATATTTAGTCTGATTGACTACCCATCAAACATGAAGATTATTACCAAATTACCCTATATAAACATGGAGAATACTACTACCCTCTCATGCTTATTTATTTATTGGTTTTTCTTATGTGTCATAGGATACATTTTAACATTATCAAAACTTGATCCTCGATGCACATTTGATTGCATTTATTATGTGAGAAAATAACTATATCTAGAAAACATTAAATGTGATTTTTAACACTAATTTACTTATATTTTTAATCCTATAATTTTTACTTCTATCTTCTTTTAATGTTTTCTAAATTAGTTATTTTTAATCCTATATTCACGATCTTCTCACCACTACAACCACCACAATTATCATGACCTGTAATCACCATTAGGACTATCACATGCCATTATCACTACCATCACCATGTGCCACTGGTACCAAATACTACTACCACATGATAGTAGTGATGGCGGTAAAAGAAAATAAAAAAAAAAGTAAAAATAAATTAGTATTAAAAAATCATGTTCAATATTTTTTAAATATAACCACTTTTTTGTAGTAAATACATTTAAATTTGGATTCGGCAAACATGGGGAAAATCGTTTATTTGTTTATTACAAAAGATTCTTGATGACTTGGTTCCGATATTATATTTTGACGAAACTGAGGAGCATAAGCAGAGAAAGTATCAGGCAACTTCCCGTTGGTATTTTTAGCAAGTGACCAATATTAATATCAATATTTAATACGCATTTATTTTAACTTATTACATGTTGAATATTTTTAAGAAAAAACATTTAAAACGAATCTACAAGAAACACGCTATTTAATTAATAACAAAAAGTTGCTTTTGCTTAGTGTGAAAGGAATGAAAATGCTATGCATAAAATATTTAACTTGTTTAATTTTATTTTTAAAATACCCAATCTTTCCTCCTTTTAATACAGCATTAATAACTTATTATATATATATATATATATATATATTTAAAAAAGACTTTAATTAATATACACTCACAATGTTTAATTATAACTATTTTATTTATATAACTTTTAAAATATTAATTAATAAAATTAAGAGATTTTTGTTATAAATAAAAGATAATAATTAAATTTTGAAATAAATTTTTTTATATTTACTATCCATACTAATTAAACTTTTTAAAAAAATAAAAAATATTATTGTATATGTAAAATTAAAGGTTATTATAAATATATCGCAACCAAAATAACATTGTAAATCCATGTCAATTTTGTCTCTACTTCTTGTTATTCTTCCAAGCAAATACCTCACCAATCCATCCAATGAAGTCTCGTTTGGGCTAAGTATTTTTCATAAATATTAATTAATGATACGCAGGGATGCAGTCCTAAGAGTGTGGAGCAATTATTTCCAGTAACTTTTGATTTTATTTATTATAATATATATAACTATTATAATGAGAATATTTTATTTTAATATTTAATTTTTTTTAACTAACTACTAAAAAAACTATCAATTATATATTTTATATAATTTCTCTTTTTTCTTTTTTAGTTTTTATGTTTTATTTTTTTGTTCTTTTAATTTTTTATTTAATAATATAAAGACAGGTACGCAGTGCTTCTCTCACCCGTATATATAATATAATTTGTCTCCTTCTTAATTTTAACTATTTGTTTTTTTAACAAACTTTAAATACTACCCTATATATGTTACATGTAACTTCTCATCTAATAAATTAATTATGATTTTGTTAGTTATTATTTTTATTTAACGAGATGCTTATTTTTTTATTAAAAAAATATTTATTTCAATGATAAGTAATTACTTCAAAATTAAAAAACAATTACTTCATGTATATCTAGTTAACTTTAGCTTTCAAAGTAAGTAATAACAATTAAAATATTTTTTTTTATGATTTTATAATTTTTATTTAAATATAACTTAAAAGATAAACTAATATTTTATTTTATATAGTAATTAATGTACTTGTTTAAAATTAATTAAAAATATTAGTTAGTATTTTTAGTTGTTTTATTTTACTTAATAAATTAAAAAGATAAAACAATATTATTTTTTGAGTAGATAAATTAATATTTTAAAACTTATTAGACAATTTTTACTTTTCATTGATTTCAATTTTGAACTCAGTATTAGGTTAGTTTAGTTTTTTCCCCCTTCAATTACCAAATGCAAAATTACACGTAGGATGAATGTTAAAGGATTGTTTGGTTACTTTTCTTTATAATTATACGAAGAGAGACAATTTTTAGTTTTGATAATAAAAAATCATTCAAAAATTTCAAAATATGAAAACTCATAAAAAATAATTATAACATATATTTATTCTTTAAAAAAATATTATATGAATTTTTTAATATAAAAATTTTATATATAAATATTCTCCTCACTATTTAAAATTTTTGAATCAGGAAAAAATTATATGAATAAGTTTAGGTTTAGAAAATTCTTATTTTTTTATCCTTCCCTTCTTTAAATGTATGTTTCTTAGAGCATCTCCAATAGTTGACTTTGGAGTTTGATTTTGAACTCAAAATCTAAACTTATCAAGATCAATTATTAGGGTTGAATGCTTTATCTTTATAGTGGAGATTTGATCTTGTACAAAATCACTAAGACAGGTACGCAGATTAGGGTGGCTCATTCTTTGTTCCCACCAATAAATATTTAATTATTTTTTATATCTTAATTATATAGCTTATTAAATGAGATTAGGGTGGACAAACGAGTCGTCTGACCTTATTTTGGCCCACCCCGCCTTTGCTTTGCCAAAAACGAGTTAGGCTGGCTGACCTACCATAGTTAAGACAAGCCAAATTGCTTGGCCCACCCCCGCCAGTAGGCGGACTGACCTGCTAGCTTGCCAAAATTTTGAAAATATTTTTTTTTATTTTTAAATAATATAAAATTTTATTTTAAAAATTAATTTTTATTTTTTTTAAAGTTAGATTTTACAAGAATAAATAGAAAAATCACAAAAAGTAAATAATGAATAATTAATTTTATTTTGTTGACAATATTATGCTTTTACACAAATAAATTCATGACAAAGTTTATTTTATTTGTTTAACAAAGTTATTTTTTAAATTCTACTTAATAATTTATTTTATATTTTAATTATTATAATTATTTTATTAATTTATATAAATATTATAATTTTTAAAAATAAAATAAAATATGGGCGGGTTGGCGAGTCGATCCACCTTGCCCCGTCTTTGGCTTGCCAAATTGGTAGGTTAGGCAAGGTGAGTCAAAATGGGTCGACAAGATGAAAACACTAGCTTGGTCTGCTAGGCCCAACCCGTTCTGCCATCCCTAAATGAGATGACATTTATTGATGGGTTCGAAGGTGAGACTGAAATTTGGAGGGAATTTGAATTACACTTACTAATTTTTCAGTTCCTACCTATTGGTGGGTAAAAAATCAACATACCCTCAATGATTTTACTCTTCGACAATGCACTGTTGGAGAAGTAAAAGATTTTCCAATTTTTTTTTACTTCTTCGATGATACATTGCCGGAGAGTAAAAAAATTTGCAAATTTTTGTACTTTCCGGCAATACATCACCGAAGAATAAAAAAAAAAAAAAGCTCAACTAATGCTCAATTAAAAATTATGAGATTTGAAAGGAAAATTATTGCTTAATTAAAAATTAGTATTCAATTAGTGCTCAATTAAAAAAATCTCAATTAGTGGAATATGTCTTTTATTGTTTATTTAAAAGGTACTCAATTAGTATGAAATTGTCTCTGTTTGATTATTAATTTTGAGATTAAGTTTTAAATATACGATTATTCAAATTAAAAAATGTTCAAATAAATACTATTATAACTCCTAAAAAATACAAGTTTAAAGAAAAATTTAATTAGAAGTTAATAGATTTTTTATCTTTATAATTTATTAATATATAAATATAATGAATATTTTCTTGAAAAAGTTAATATATAAATATATTTAATATTTCCTTGTTTAAGTGTGAAATTTATTTTAAAATTTGAAATAAATATTGTTTTAATTATTTTTTTAAAATACATAGTTAAATTTATTTAAAATTTTAATTATTTTAATTTATAATTTTTAAAATAAATTGAGATATGTTCTAACATATTTTTTTTTCAAAAAAGGAAAGCCGCAACTAAAAAAGAAGAAAAAAATAAATTGTCATTTGTATGTGTTTTTTTTCCTTAGTTCAAATAAACGTGTTTGAAATATTTGTTTATGATATATTTTTATTTTCTCTTTATTTTCTTTAATATTGACCTTATTTTGTCTTTAAATACTGTATTTGAGATTTTCCAGTTTATAAATATCATCATAAATAATCAATTATTCAATAATCATATTGACTTTTTGTTTTAATTTATAATTTTGTATTTTTATTTCATTCTTTAAAAAATTAAATTTTTTTTTTGCTCTCCAAAGATCGTTTGTCGTAGAGTAAAAAAATTTTACTCTCCTGCAAACACTGACCGGAAAGATAAAAAACAATAACTATACTGAAAAGGTAATTTCATTAAGAAATTAAATAATTATACTAAAAAAAATAAAAATTAAACTACTGTACTAAAAAATAAGAAATTAAATAATTATACTACACTACACTAACCAAATATTTAACTTAATAACTATACTAAATACATAATTCATTAAGTAAATTAATATAATAAACATGTAATTATTGTAATAAAAAATAAAAAATTAAAAAACTATATTAAAATTAATAAATTAAGTACAATAAAAATTAATTACTATATTAAAAAATAAAAAATAAAATAATTATACTAAATGTATACCGTAATCAAGAGGTGAGAAGAGAGAAAAATATTACTTCCCATTAAAATAGGTGTTAATTAAAATTCCGAATTTTGACATAGGATTTGCTTGCATACCATCAATTGATTTTATTTTGAAAGGCTAGGGTATCCGAACTAACCTTCCAGCTACAATGGTAGTAGACACTCCCATATTCAATTTTAAATGCTAGGACGATAGAGTTGAAGCACCACACTATTATAGAATTTTTCTTGCCTCTTTTTTTATTAGTTCAGCAAAATTAGTTTTTTTAGTAAAAAAAAGAAAGAAATTAATTAAGCTAAAGAAATGCACACCGGACAAAGTTCGATCTTTCTTTCCTCAAATGTGAGGACTAAAAAAAAATAAATTTAAAGTGACGTAGGTTTAAAAAAAGAAGAAGATAAGATCAGAAAATATAATTTTTGATTGGATATATATTGTCATTGGGAGCGCATAAAACAGAGAGTTGTAGTTATTGGAGTGAGGAATAAAAATGTACAAGGTAGCAAACGCATCGGAATACCTGGTGATCACTGGGGTTGGAATTACAGACGTAAAGCTTGCAAAGAAAGCGTGGGTTCTCCCGGGGCAGTCATGCACGGTGTTCGACCTGTCTCCGGTGAACTACACCTTCGAGGTTCAGGCCATGAGTGCAGAGAAGCTACCTTTCATTCTGCCCGCAGTCTTCACCATCGGTCCCAGAGTGGACGAGCAAGAAAGCCTTCTCAAATACGCAAAGCTCCTCTCTTCCCACGACAAACTCTCTCACCACGTGAAGGAGCTTGTCCAGGGCATCATCGAGGGAGAGACACGTGTCCTCGCTGCCTCCATGACCATGGAGGAGATTTTCAGAGGCACCAAATCGTTTAAGCAGGAAGTGTTCGAGAAGGTTCAGCTTGAGCTTAATCAGTTCGGGCTTTTGATTTACAACGCCAACGTTAAGCAACTTGTTGACGTGCCTGGTCATGAGTATTTCTCTTATCTTGGCCAGAAGACTCAGATGGAAGCTGCCAACCAAGCCAAGGTTGACGTGGCAGAGGCCAAGATGAAGGGTGAGGTTGGTGCAAAGATGAGGGAAGGCCAGACTCTTCAGAATGCTGCCAGAATTGACGCCGACACTAAGATCATATCCACTCAGAGGCATGGAGAGGGTATGAAGGAGGAGATCAAGGTCAACACTGAGGTTAAGGTGTTTGAGAATGAGAGAGAGGCTGTGGTCGCCGAGGCCAATTCTGACCTTGCCAAGAAAAAAGCTCTCTGGGCACAAACCGCTCAGGTCGCCGAGGTGGAGGCCGCTAAAGCTGTCGCCCTCAGAGAAGCCGAATTGCAGAGAGAGGTTGAGAGGATGAATGCTCTCACAAGGACAGAAAAGCTTAAAGCCGAGTTCCTCACCCAAGCAAGTGTTGAGTACGAAACCAAGGTTACCTCCGTCCTTATTTCTTATTCATTTCTCATCTATTTCTTAGTGTTGCACAAACCACAATTGTTTGTTTGTGTGTGTCTGTGTAAATGGGTGGAATATATAGGTACAAGAGGCAAACTGGGAGCTGTACAAGAAGCAAAAGGCAGCAGAAGCAATATTGTTTGAGAAAGAGAAAGAGGCTGAAGCACAAAAGACATTAGCGGAGGCAGCGTTTTTCAGTCGGCAACAAGCAGCAGAAGCAGAACTCTATGCAAAGAAAAAGGAGGCGGAGGGACTTTTGGCGCTGGGGGAAGCACAAGGGGCATATTTAAAGACACTTCTTCATGCACTGGGAGGCAACTACGCCAATCTAAGGGACTACTTGATGATAAACAGTGGCATGTTTCAACAGATTGCCAAGACTAATGCCGAAGCCATCCGTGGACTTCAGCCAAAGATCAGTATTTGGAACAATGCTGGCGATGCAAATGATGGCAGTGGTCCCATCAAGGATGTTGCTTCTGTGTACAAGTTGTTGCCACCTCTCTTTAAGACTGTCCACGAGCAAACCGGAATGCTTCCACCGGCTTGGATGGGAACCCTCTCCGACAAAACTTCTTAATCTCTCTTCTTCTTATTACATTACCACCATCTGTATTCTTATACTCCCTTTTACACCGCTGCTTAGTCACCTCAATATTGTAGGCTTTTTCTTATCTGTCTTTCCTTCCTACACATCAAATAACATAAACAAATTGTGATATGAGGGCAGCTTTGGTGTCTTGTCAATTACGAGATCATGGGTTTAAATCTTGATAACAGCCCTCCGTAGCATCATCCACCTGTTATATCTATCAAGCTTCTGAGTTTCCTATTAGTTTCTTAGCTTTTCTTGTCTTTCTCAAACACTTAGAATGGAAGAAAGATATTATTGTATAGTTTTGTTTGTTTTGAGTACAAGGTATTTGGTTGTGACATTGAAATAGGTTACCAATATGTATTTACCTTTCAATGTTGACTTCATTAAGGGAAGCCTGTGCATTAACTCGAGAACTTCAACGGGTACGTATTCTGAAAGATAAGCGATCCTCTCACAGTCACAGCAAGTTCAGTATTGACTATGGAGAATAGCCTGGCTGTATGAAGGTCTAGTTTCGTCAGCATGCTAGATCACACAGCTAGTGTATAGGTTTGTTCAAATTAAGCCCTTAAGAATTTGTTATCTACTACACACAAAAAAGTTTTATCTTTATTTTGAGATTTTTTATATAAGAATTAACAATAAAAAATAATATTTTTATCATTCTTATGTACAGAAGTCATTAAATTAATAATTTTATTTGAATGGTCATTATTTGAAAATAAAAAAATATTTATTTTTTAAAGTTTCTAATCAGTAAAAAAAGTTATTGTTGAAAGTGACATGATTATGCAGCATAGCCTTTATACACATGCGTGCGAATATTATGTGGCCGATGTAATTGAAGGGCATAAATTTGTGGCTGAAAATGTTAACAACTTGTGCTGAGTTTGCTTTTGATTACGCCTTGGAAAATTGATTCTCGATCAAAATAAGTTAGAGTTATTTTTGTATTATATTGAGAATTTTATATTACATTTTATTCTAATTTGTATTTATAATAAAAATATTGTATTTTAATTATCTCAAAATAAATTTTAATTATAATTGCTTATATAAAATAAATTTCATTTAAAATCCACATCGTAGCCAGGGAAGAAGAAAATGAAAACTAAGAAGTAGAAAGCGTTGTGCACATAATTAAACATGGTGGTCAACTATTGCAATATATATCATATGGCTGGAGGGTGTAATTAAAGGACATCAATAACTTGGGGCTAAAAAAGAGACGTTATAGTCAATTCCAACACCAATATCAAAGTTTACATATAAAAAAATAGACAGGCTAGACACATTGATCTTACAAGGAATATAAACTGTCAAGCCAAAATAGGCACCGTCATACGCACAACAATGCTGCTTGATACAAAACAAAATGTTACTTTTCCTTCTATTAACTTTTAAATAACCAATAAAAAAGTATGTGTAACAAGAATGAGTCAATTAACTTTTAAATAATCCATAGGCACTGTTTGTAGTGTAGAATTGGTGATACCCTTTTTTGTTTTAAATAGCTTAACTCTTAGGTAACGCAAAAGTTAAGAGAAAGGAATGAGTCAAAATAAAAAATGACTGCTTATTTCTAGTCATTTTAGAGAAAAAGAAAAAAAATGAAATAGTTTTTTTTTTTTTTGTATATAATGTGGTTCCATTGTTTGAGAAAAAAAGACAGAGATCTGACTGATGATAACGTCATTAGTTGAAATCTTTCTACTAAAATAATATATTGATTATTAATATTTATTATTAAAAAACAGATATAAATTTTGTTTTATTTGATTTGTTGTATGTATATAACCTAAAATCTTTTAAAAAAAAGTTGTTTTTATATGTTTTTGTGAATGAATAGTTTAAAAAAAAATCAACTATCAAGAAAAGAGAAAAGCTTTATAAACTATCTCTCTTCATAGCGTGAAAACAAACTGACGAGATACATGATTGGGTATATGTCAAATTGGAGCATATTGTTTCGGTTTCCACGGTCATCTTGTCAGGTTAGACATTATCGAACCTCTTGTTATATATGCATACAAATATTCCCTTTTTATATACTTTTCTTTTTTGTGATAGGATGTACCGTTTTATTCATCGGGAATTAATTGCGGTTTGTTTTTAGGAATTTTATTCTTAGAAATAATATAATTAAAAATATTATCTAAATGAATAACATAATGAAATGGTAGTATCCAATCTATTCATTTAAAGTAATGTTTGCATAATCTTTAAACCAATGTTGAAAATCAACTTCTGTTTATTCATCAATGATTGTATCATCAAGATGTTGATACATAACTTTCAAGTTTTGTACGTATATAATACACAAAAGAATATATATTTCAATTAGATATAATCATTGTTAGATTAATTAAAAATGATATATTTGGTCTCTAATAATTACTCGATGAACAATTTAAGCTCATTATAGTTCAAGAGAACATGCAAATGGGCAACCGACAATTCTTTATCATCAAGCTACCTCACATAATATTTACCAGCTGCTTATCCAAAAGGTTTAAAGATAGACAATGTTGTTCATATGTGATCTTCATGAATTTTCTGGGTTGCACCGGTAGGACCCAAAATAATGAGAACTAAAGTATGGTGTCTCTTGACGCATATATGCTTCACATATTGACCCTTCCATATTTTTTTTATTCTTCAGGAGTTTTTTATTTTGTTTATAAACCTAAGAATAAAAAAATTAACACAAATTATTAGGTAATACATTATATAATCATATTTTTTTATAAAATTATATAAAAGATCGATACATTTCAAATGGGTACATCCAAGGGTACTGAACCGACCCACCCAACCTAGATGCTCCATATAGTCAAAGATTGATAGTAGAAATATATGATCCAACTTATAGGAATGTTTTGTTCCATTTTCCATAAGTGATTTTCTAGTAACATTGTTGAACACAAATCTCCGAAGAACTAACTTAGCTCCATATAATGTTTTCATCCTAGACATTTTTTTAGATTGATCATCTACACATTTGACAATATTAGATTCATAACCATATGACATTTTCAACCTTTTCACCCATTCACACAATATCTTTTGTTGATTTGATAGAAAAAAAAATAGCTTTAAGCATTACACATTTTTCATTAGGATTTGTTTTCAACCACAACCCATTTTTATAACAATGTATTGCAATTCATCTACCAATAGCTGCAAATACACATAAATTTTATCTTTTGGATTGTATGGACCTGGAATGATCATGGTTAAGAACATGTAAGAAATCATCATACATAACTTTAGAGGCAAGTTATATGGTGTGACAATTATTGGCCAACAAGAATATGGTTGTCCTAATTGACTAAACACAAAGAATCCATAAGCACACAGACCAAGTCTAACATTTTGAGGTTCTGAGGCAAATTCAGGAAATTGTTGGTCAAAGTGTTTATGCCAAACTTCCCCATATGAAGGATGACACAACACCCCTTCTTCCTTGCGATTTTCATAATGCAACCTCATGTGTTTAGTTGATGTCTCGAAAGCTTATAACCTTCGTAGCTTAGGGATGAGTGGCTAGTAATGCAATCTTTTGTATGAAACATCTTTAGATTTTTTATTGCATTCCTTGCCCATGTTATATTGAGGCTTTCCACAAAATTTTCATTCTTTCAAATGATTGTCTTCTTTATAAAAATAACATTCACCCATTAATGCAATAATCTATTTTTATCCTCGATAAACCAAGCCCAGTTACAAGTTTCTTTGTTTCCCTAAAATTAGAAGGAGTAACATTCAGAGGATGATTTGTGTCTCATAAAATTCATTACATTGTTAAAACAAGTTTGCGACATGTTATGTTTAGATTTTAAACTTAACATTATAATACCAGCAGACAACTCTAATGTATTTTGACATCCTGGGCATGATGGCTGCTGAGCTTGTTGGTCCCAGGAAGAATCTAGAAGAGGGAGTTAAATAGATTCACCAAATTATTTTTCAAAGTTTCTATTCAACAGTATCAGAGTATTTTAAAAAACAATCACTTTTTAAAATTTTCCAAAAATTTACCTTCTTTTACAAAAATGGGTTTTCAAGAATTCAACCCTTAGGCAAAGCACCAATCATTCAATTCCTTCAATAATGATTTCAAATAAAGTAACTAAGAAACTTGACAAGAATTATATTTAAAGTAATTTAGGATCAAAAGGAAAGAGTAGAAATAATAAAAATCAAATCCACAAAATATGGGTCAAAAATCCAAATTTAAAATCAAGAAAATATGTATCAAGAATTAGATCTGCAGCAAGAAATCTAAATGAATCAAACACAGTTGCAAAAACTCAAATGTTAGTGCTCCAAGAATTTAATAAAGACTTAAATAAGGAAGAGAGAATTTGCACAGTGATTTATACTGGTTCGGTCCAACTGACCTACATCCAGTTTACAGACTTAGCCTTCCGCTAATCTGCTTTCCACTAAAATCTTAGTACATGAACATCACACATACAAATTTTACTCATGGAAAGATTTAAATAAACAAATAAGAGGCTTCCTCTTGCACACCACAAAAGTTTGCTACATCGTGACACTCCGTCACTCCCAACGCCTCACTTGCAACACCCCGCTACAAGATTTTCCTACAATCTCAAGAACACCTTAAGAGATTGTAAACTTAGTGCAAAAAACAGATAGGGTACAAAACAATATCACCTGATGTGAAGAATACCCAAACGGAAAGATTAGAACTCAATAGAGTCTCTTCCTGAATCTTGAATTGGAAACACTTTCAAATCATAAAAAATGGGTATGAATCTTGGAGAGAATTCTTAGAAATCATGTGTGAGAATTCTTAGAAATCATGTGTGAGAATCAAGCACTTGATTGGACTATTCAAAAGTTGTTAAATCTGTTTTCAAAATACTTTTATATCAGTTCTTATGCAGGGTAATCGATTACCCACTTGATTACCTAATATCCTACACAACTGGACCAAAGTGCTTGTTCTCGGGACTAATCAATTACTGATTTCAGGTAATCTATTATCACAGAGAGCATTAATTCAATTTTGAAAAATTCTCGCAGGGTAATCGATTACCATTTTTAGGTAATCGCTTTTCCAGCACAACCCAACCTATGTAATCTATCCAAAACTATCCTAAACACATTCTTAAGGCTATCTAAAACACACAATACAAGTACTACACCTATAAACGTGTTTGATACTATAAAATTGATTTAAGAGCAAAAACAAAGAGAGAAAATAAAAACCAAAACTCCACTAGTCTTCAATGAGTTCGTTTGGTTCCAACAGAGCTAAATTCAATATTTCATAAAATTTTATAGCTTCTATGTTTGGAGGTTCCTCTTCATTTTGTACGAAATGTTTCTCATGATTAAGATCAACAACATCAAACACCATGTCTTGATATCTATTAACATTTTCATAGTTTCATTGTCGACTACTAGAAGACATTGAGTGTGCAACAACATCAATGCTACAAGGAATTTTTTCTCCATGAGATGTCCAATACCAATACCAATACCTAAGGTAAATTTTTTTCGAAGAATGTGAACATTTACTTCATCTGGGATTAAAAATGCCTCGTTTTTACATTGCTTGCACGGACACCTAACTTTTCCCTTACTAAAAAAAATTGGTTGTCGACAAGAAAAATCCAAAAACTTTGTAAGAGCATTTAAAAACTCAATTGCAAATTTGCTTTGACTAGGAAGAAACCTATTATACATCCATGCTCAATGTGAAACGCTTCCATGTTTAGTTTAACTCCACAAATTCTATGAAACAAAAATGTAAGTATAATTACTTTATCTATACCAAAAGAAAAGTAACACATATGGAAAATTAATATGACAAAAGACATCTATTGTTTGAGATTATGTCATTTTGATATTAGGTGCATCAGTCATTTCATTTTCATTCTTTCTTTGTGTTATTTTTAAATATTGGTTCATTCTCATTTTTATTTTCTCTTTCTTCCCTGTAATCGATATTTACTTTTTCTAACTAATTTTATCTTTGGCTTAGCAGAAATCAGAAGACTAGAACATGCATTATGAATTTTGTCCTATGGTAATAACATTGTGTAATTGGCCTTTAATTATGTCAACAAGTTGATGGTCTACTATACCATATTCTACTAAAAATAAAAGTTGTGATGTACTAATGTTGTTTGATGAAATAACTCAAAAATTATATTTTTGAATGATTGGATCTTGATTTAGGAAAGCCTATATCTTGTTTTCTATTGAAAATTCCATAATTTTGCTTATAGGGTTTGAGATATTGATTGAAAAAACAATGACCTCAAGTAAAATATAATTTTTCCCTCCTAACAAAATATACAAGTTTTTAATATTTATGCAGTTTGAATTTTATTTTAATATTAACTAAGATGGTAAATTTATTAATTTCCTAACAAGCTTGATGGTGTTTGGCATATTCAGTTTGAATTTTTCTCATTCTACCTAAAATTTATGTGTTTAGGTCATCTTTCCATGAATCTAAAATATGTCATATTATATTTGTACCATAACTTTTGTCTTTGGGGTGAAAAAGTTTTTGTTTAATGTTCTATTTCTTAATTTATGCATGGTATTTGATACATGAAGTAATAACTAAATAAATGAGGATGAAGGTCTTTTAAATTTTAATTTGATGTTTGACATTATACTATCAATGCAATGTTGCAGGCTATGGAGGTTCTTTGCATATGCAGATTGAATTAAATTCTCAAATGTTCAAACAAAATGTCCTTAAGAAAATTCAAGACTTTTGAAGAGATAAGTATATGTGTATTTGTGCGTGTGTGTTTCAATTGGAACGAATGTTGTCAGTGTTATGTAAAATTTGATTTGTAAGGAAAATTAAATGGTGTTCTAAGCAAGTTTAATGCTAGATGAATGGTGTTTTGAAATCGCTAATTTAATTGTTAATTTGTTATGATGTTTGTCAATGAAATGAGAGTTATAGTTGACAATATTCAAGTTTTTTCGTTAGTTTTGTTATGTTGTTGTTTTAAAATGGATAGAGTGAGGGAAGGTTTGGATAGATTGAATTTTATGTGGTTTGTTGTTGAGAGAATGAGTTTCAATAAAGTGAGGGACTTTATGTGAGAAATATTCTTTTTCACTTCTGTTCTTCTGGCCTCAACTACCAAAATACACTAGCTAGCCATTTTTTACTCTTCACTAGCGGTATACATTTTTCTCAGAATTTTCCTATTTTGCTTAAGGATTAAGCTATGTTTTTATATTTCATGAAATGTTTAAGTATTATTACAAACCTTAATAGAAGAAGGAGATTAAAGGCTAGAGAGAGATATTACTAGCTAAGAGGTAAAATTGAAGTACTAACATGATATATAAGAAAACACTGAAAAGTTGGTTTATAACATTTTCTAATTAAATAAGGGCTAAATTATACCGGTCAACTTTCCTGATTTTCTTAATGGTACAAACTTTGCTCTTATAACTAACTCAATGGCAGGACCAAAAATGAAGCCTTGAGTCTCAATTCCTATATAAGACAATTCATTTATCAGAACACAAGATTACAATATTTGACAGATTTACAATGAATGGAAACTAGATAATTCATTTTGAGGTGGAGAATTCTAATGACAATATATCAATTACCCTACTTACTAGCTATGTCATTTTACACGTTTTGTTCTTCGGGAAAATCTATAAACTAGGGGGGAAAGGGAAAACAATTATTTTTGTACCCAATAAACATGAAAACAGTAAGGACTACTATATGATTCTCATGTAGAGTTAAAGCAATGTCAAATATGACATAATACAAAGATGTACACTAACATATTTAATAGCCGAAAAATCAGAAGGCAACAGTGATGACTTCATATTTTTCATGGTGTCACCAACTCTTCTCCAAGATGAGATGTTGAAATGAATCTTTTTCACAGGCTGAAATAGGTATGAAAATAGGGCTTATGAAGGGTGAAAGTGGTTCATAAAAAATGGAGACAAAAGAATGGTGTTTTGGGTGGTGGTGGTTGGATGGTATCTCTTTGGCTAGCTCATTTCACTTGGAGAGGGTGAAGGTCAATCCTAGGGAGACCCAAGCTCCTTCTAAGGTAGAGAGGAGAGGAAGAGGGCCAAAAGATCCCTAAATGACTAAGAAAAAGGAATGATGAGGAAAACTCTCTCAAATATCAAATATATCCAAAGTGACTACATGTAGTCTAACCTAGAGTATTTAAAGAGAGGGTGGGAGGCCTCTAGGCTATTTGCACGAAATTTTGAGAGCTAAATGCTTCTCAAATGAACCCTAAATAGACCTCAAATGAAATGTAGGTGTCTCTCCCCTAAATGACTAAAATACCCTTATGTCTAGAAAATGAAAGAAATGGATTTTTGACCTCACAAGCCAAGGTTTAAGTCTTAAAATAAATCTTAAACTAATTTGCCCTATAATACAAAGGTTAAATAAAGATACACAATAAAATCCTAAGTGACTAAGGTTCCCCAAAATACAAGGGAAAAATAAGGAAAACAAGCAAAAGACTAGGTAAATGCATCAAAGTCCGCTCATGTGATCATCAATGCTCTTGGTGTGATATGACCTGCCTCTTCTTCTATTCTTCTTGTCATGTACCTTGTGATGGGTCCTATTTGATGGTCCAAAGATGATCCTCCATCAAACAAAGAGAAATTGGCAAGCATGATCCTCCATCAAACAAAGAGAAATTGGCAAGCATGATCCTCCATCAAACAAAGAGAAATTGGCAAGCATCCAATGTAGGGGGAGAGAATAAAAAGAAAAGGAGGAAAAGATTGAGGTGTGGGTGATAAAAAAGAAGAACAAACATTAACTAATTGCATGGACCCATCCTGGATAATACCTTTGTGTAATAATATAATGCATAACTATATATGTTAAAGAGTTTAATATCTACATGTTTAATGGTTTATTTTAAAACATATATTATAAAAATTAATAAATTTATTAATGATTTATGATTAGAAAAGTAAAATTCCTACATCATCTTCAAATATTGCTAACCTAAAATCCCAATTAAAAAAAAAAAGAATCAATTTCCTAATATGTTTACTTGTATTGCTTCCAATTAAAATTTAAGTAATTCATAACCAAAATCTTTACTTGTACACCATACTATAAAAACACACTGCACACACCTTATGCAGAAAAATTATACACGATCACATGCGTCTACTTTTAATGATGTCAGAAACAATGACTTAAATAATTATCACCCAAAAAACCTTATTATTAAGATATGAAATATGTTGAAGATAATTAGAAGAAAAAAGAAAGAGAATAAGAAACAATAGAACAATTCAATATGAAAATTAAGTTTCTCTTTGTTTAAACTCTATGATTCAAACAATAATCTGGCCATGTATCGACCATATAGAACAAGACACAAAAAATCAAATCAACATATGCCTTATAGACTGTTTAGCTTAACGTCGCATCACAAAAGAATCATATTTAATTCCCACATAAACGGAATGTATATTATCTTCGGATTTATGAATCTCTTATGTGTGTAGTGTGTTGTATCCTTTGGAACGTGCGACCAAATATACAGTAACACACCTTCACCGCAACTCCTAATTCCTAGGAACTTACAAATTGAGAAGGATACAAAGTTTCTTCAAATATAAATAGTTCTTGAAAAATATAAGTCTTTGTTGCTCTTTGAAGTTTTTTTTTTTTTTTAAATTTTAGTATTGCATTTTTCAAATTTTTTTGGTTCAAGAAATTAACAACATTAATTTAGAAAGTAACAACAATATCTAGTGACTTGTTATCTAATTAGGAAGTTGATGAGTGCAAATTTTCTACACAACTACTGGTAAGTGCACTGATCGTATGTATTAACCGATATATATTGGGTTGATCTCACAGGGACTTTGATAATATCTCAGAAATCTCACAACTTTCTACTTGTATGAACTAAAGATGGAAATTTAACTAACACTAATAAACATAAAGTAAATAAAGCGTAAATAAATAAAAGAAGTGGTTACACGTATGAGATTCAGTTGAGTTTGATTTCACTAAATCATCCCTCAAGTGCATAAATGAATTCAAAACCCTTGTTCACTACCCATGTTCCCAGCACCCATAAAAGTATCTTCAACCTTCTCTCGCAAGCAAGGAACTAAGATATTTGATCTATAGACTATCGATCACTAGTATAATCAAGCAAATAACTTATATTAAGAAAAAGAGTTCAAGATGGCCAATGAGTTTTAATATCTCTCTCGAGCAATAAAACCCATTAGGGGTTCTTCTCATTTTACAAGTCAAAATCCTCTCTCGAGTTCATTTAACAAGTAAAACCCACAAAAGATAAAGAAAATAACATATAAGGTAAAGAAGAACACTAACATTGAATAATAAACTTAGATTAAAGAAAGCAAAAAAATACAGAGAGTTCAGACTTAGTTACATCAAATCCCAACAAAATAACAACCTAACTAATAATTGAGATGGATGAACTTAGTGAATAGACAAAGACGAGTCTGAAGTGTGCCCTCAATTAGCATGGTGTGCAACCCTCGAATCAGAACAAAAGACGCACTTTTATAACCTTATAGCTGTTCGCAGGCGCTAGGTAACAAAGACGTGGGTGTTAGGTGCCACTTTCGAACTTGTAAGCCTTACTTGGTGTTGAGCATTGGGCGACCATAACCATGGGTGCTCATAATTACACCTTTGCAGCTCTCAGCTAGGTAGCATTGGGCACTCAGATCTTGGTTGTTGAGCGCTTGGATGTTGCCACACACCAAAACCTCATATTCTACTGCCATTTCTTCGGTCCTTCTGACAACCTATCTCAGAACAGCTAAAACAGGAAAATAAACGTAAACGATGCATAAATCTAAACCTAAAACTAAATTCCTAGATAATAAATTTTAAATGAAAATAGCGAAAAACAAGGTCTTAAATAAGAAGGAATTAGGATAACTGATCTATTTTACCTATGTAAAATTAGGTAATTGAGGCAGTTATAAGAAGTTTAATGAGATATAGTGATGCATTCCTAGTTGCCCCTTCCATGATCTTGCTCTAAAGATATTCCAAGGTAGAAGATGGAGGTGAAAAGGTTAGAAATAAAGTGTGATTAGGCACCATTCATAGAGATAAGCCATTGATTAGGTGAAGCTTGCCACAAAGGAATGAACCCTTGATAAAAGGCATAGAAGAACTCTCACAAAGATAGAGAGAACATGAACACTCTAAAAAGAAACTCTCACATATGAGTGTAGTTTTCATTCATCAAAGTGTTAAAGTATTCCATGAAGAAGTGAGTGCTATGTATAGATTTCTACCTAGTGTTGGTCGTCCACTTACTAAGGCTAGCTAAGCTAAGAGTAAAATCCAAACAAGGCCCTATATTAATGGATCTATGTTCCCTCATGTGACACTAGATCCTAATAATGTGAATTTAGCTCCTTTAAGTCAAATTAGAACTTGAATTAAGAGACAACTAGATGCCACCTAGGAGAGATAGTGTAAATGGCCCCCATGGAAGGGACATAGGGGCCCCACATGTTACTCATGCACATGTGGATGCTAGAGAGGTGTGGTAATCAAACAAGGGGTTGTGGAAATAAACCACACCTCTACTTGCTCTAAAAAAAAATCCAACCTTCTAACATACATTCCACATAAATAACTAATGGCACCCCATGCTCCAAAATAAAGGGAAATGGCCGAAAAATACAAGGCCCACAAAATACTAAATGCACCAACCAAAATGACTAAATAAAAATACACAATATTTACAAGTAATTTTATAGACTATGGCCTAAAATGTCTTTACTAAGATCCATCCTTGCTATGTCTTCTCTTTATTCTTCCTAGCTAAGTTTCATGTTAGGTGGGATTGCATCATCTCCTCACCCTTGGAGAGGATTTGACATCAAATCATGAGGCCTTTCTTCCTCTTTTTCCAATCTTGCAAAAGAATAAGCAATGTGATAAGTAGGTGGAGATATACAAGTATGAGAGAAGTAAGAGGTCTATGGTTTGACCCCTTAGGATTGGCATGGTGGAGGTTTGCACTAGGGTTCAAAAAATTTTCATTGTGCATGTACCTCTACATAGCAATTCCCTAACCTACTCCTAATGTACCAAGTGCTAGCCTCACTGGGTTGGAAAATGGCGGTGAGACTAGTCTTGGCACATTGAAGCACCTATCCAAGAAGGCTAATTAAGTCTTGTCTTGTGCTTCACCCCAAGAAAGAGTGATAGGCCTTGGGGTGGACCATTTTGGCATGGTTTCTTGGATTTGAACTTGAGATTGACTATGGTTTTTCAAAGGGTGGTGCTCAATCTCTTGCTCAAATTTTGCCTCATCAACAAGTAGAATTTGAGGTTGTGGTGCATTGTGCTAAAAAAGTATGGAAACAACCTCAACTTTCACTTGTTCAATGGGAGAATTGTCTTCAATAAGATTCTCCTTGAAATCTAAGGGAAAATCTTCTTGAAGAGCAACTTCCCTCTCAACTTCATCCAAGCCTTGAGCTTGAGACTCTTGTTGGAACTCAATGGAAAATGGTTCAAGCTCAACACTTGGAGAAATTTTTAATGGACCCTCATTTTCAAGTAGAACTTGAAGTTGTGGTTGATTGTGCTCAAATGATGTGGGAACAACCTTAACTTCTACTTTGTTTAAGAGAAGTTTTTTAATAAGAGTTGAGAGGAAAGTTGACCTTCAAAAAGAGTACTCCTTGGAATCCAAGGAGTACTCTTTTTTAAGGTCAACTTTCCTCTCAACTTTTTTCAAGTGTTGGACTTGAGATTCTTCTTTGACCTCAATATGTAATGACTCAAGTCCAAGACTTGTGGAAGTGTTCAATGTACCCTTATGCTCAAGTTAAACTTGAGATTATGGTTCAATGTGTTCAAAAGTTTTTCGAACAATCTCAATGTCAACTTAATCATTTTTAAGTGAAATTAGAGGTTGTGGATCAATGTGTTCAAAGATTTTTGGCACAACCTCAACGTCAACTTGTGGTTTTAAGGATTGGTTGAATGATTTTTCTATGCTACGATCCTTATTTGTAATCAAAGTTGAATCTTCTCTAAGATCTTTTTTCTTACCAATCTTTTTTCTTCTTCTTTTAATTCTTGAAGAGCAAGTGCAAGTTTTCTATCTCTTTTCTCCCACATTTTCTCTCTTTCCTTCCAATACTCTTCTCTCTTTTTTTTCTCCTTCCCAATATTCCTCTCTTTTTTTTCTCCCTCCCAATATTCCTATTTTTTTTTCCAATATTCTTTTTTTTCTTTTTCCTCTCTTTTTCTTTCTCTTTTTCTCTCTCTGGTCCTCTCTTTCTCTTTTCTCATCTTTTTTTTTTCTTTCTTTTTCTTCTCCTTCTCTCCTTTCTTGACTCTTCTCTATCTATTTATTTTCTCTCTTTTGTTTTTCTTTCTCTCTCGTGAGATTCCTCTCTTTCTTTTCTTTCTCTCTCCCAACCATATGAGTATGAATACAAAGTTGAGTTTGGAGTGAGGAAAGAACTAGGGACATACTCACGCCACGTGTAAAAAGCACTTATCTAACCATTTTTATTTTCTCACCTAATAATGCAAGACTCTTTGGAACTCGATACACTAATCTAAAATGCAAAACAAGTAAATGAAAAAAAAAACAAGATTAGGGATCTAACATGCTCCTAAGGTATGAAAGTGGTGTACCACTTCCTCCCTCACACCTAAAACGAGAAATCTAAAATTATTACACACAAAAAGGTGACCCTTATAGGAATCTAACACATCTTGGAGAAAGGCCTTTTGATACAAGCAATTATGCATAAATAAAAAGAAAAGTCTTCAAGTCTTCTCTCCATAATCTTCCTCACCCAGTGTTTCTCTCCCTATGTGTCTTGCTCCTCCTTTTGATAAAGTCCTTCCTTGACTATTTCAACTCTTTCTTAGTATGCTACCCTTGTGGAAGACTCCCAATCCAATAGTCTCCCTACACAAAGTGGCACAACACAAGCAACCAAGAATGCAAGAGTAGAACAAAAGTAAAGCAAGAAAAGCACCAAAACAAGAAGAGAGAACTTTCCAATTGGAATGAGTAAAGTAGAGATAAAACTCAAAGATTAAGATAGAGAAAAACTAAAATTAAAGGCTAAGAAAAAAGTAGGCACAACTAAGGAAAATCCTAGAAAGGCACTAAAGTAGAGTAAGGACTAAAATGCAAAATGACTCAAAATTTTCAAGAATTGCATTAATTTTAATTAAGTATGGTTGAGGCTTATACAAGTCAAGTTCAAGCAATTTTAATCAAGTTAGAGCACTCTTTTCATATTTGAATTTGCTATTTGATGCACCAAATTTTTGGTATTTATTTTGCTTTCTATTTTTTTGTACTATTGTTTTTCTTTCATTTTCTTTCACTTTTTTTAATACTTTCAGCTGCACCTAATTCCTTTTTCTTAATTGGAATTTTAAGGAGTGCTAAGTGAACAAGATAAGCATATGTCGACCATGAGCAAAGACCTCGGTCTAAGCACACGACTCATGCCACGTCATATATTCAGCCATAAGTACTCGACTACAACAACGAACGACAATCTAATTTGGATAAAGGAGACAGATGACAATAGGTTTGGAGATTAATTAGTACAAATCTTGGTTATTAACCAAAAACCAACATTAGGATTGTATTACCTAGGTTTAGGCTGATTAGATGAGATCCAACAAGTAAAGGCTCAGTCCACCTCTATAAATAGGTAACAGGTATCGAGGTAAATAGTGTGTGTGTGTGTAATTTCTATTAACTCATATCTACTACTTTGAACATAACTCTGCCTAACTTGAGTGTCGAAGTTCCTTTTGTAGGTCCCCCACCTGTTCGTCATAAGTCATAGATGTTGGTACCAGGGGGGAATATAGAACGGGGGTTAATAGATTCACCAAATTATTTTTCAAAGTTTTTATTTAACAGTATCAGAGTATTTTCAAAACAACCCCTTTTTGAAATTTTCAAAATCTACCTTCTTTTACAAAAATGGGTTTTCAAGAATTCAACCCTTTAAGGAAAACACCAATCAATTCAGGATCAAAAGGAAGGAGTAGAAATAATAAAAATCAAACCATAAAATATGGGTTAAAAACCCAAATTTTAAGTCAAGTAATTATATATCAAGAATTTGATCTGCAGCAAGAAATCATAATGAATCAAATTCAGCTGCAAAAACCCAGATGTTAGTGCTCCAAGAATTCAATAAAGACTAAATTTAAAGAGTATAAAGAAGAGAGAATTTGCACAGTGATTTATACTAGTTCGGTCTAATTGACCTACATCTAGTTTACAGACTTAGCCTTCTGCTAATCTGCTTTTCACTAAAATCTCAGTACATGCACACCACACATACATATTTAATCCCAGAAAGATTTAAATTGCACAATAGGAAGCTTCCTCTTACACACCACAAGAGTTTGCTACACCGTGACACCCTACCACTCACAACACCTCACTTGCAACACCTCGCTGCAAGATTTTCCCACAATCTCAAGAACACCTCAAGAGATTGTAAACCTAGTGGAAAAATACAGATAGGGTATAGAACAATATCACCTGATGTGAAGAATACCCAAAAAGAAAGATTAGAACTAAATGAAGTCTCTTCCTTGAATCTTGAATTGGAAGCACTTTCAAACCATAAAAAATGGGTATGAATCTTGAAGAGAATTCTTAGAAATCATATGTGAGAAGCAAGCACTTGATTGGACTGTTCAAAAGTGTTAAATCTATTTTCAAAATGCTTTTATATCAGTTTATGTGCAGGGTAATCGATTACCCACTTGATTACCTGATATTTTACACAAAACTGAACCAAAGTGCTTGTTCTCGGGGGTAATCGATTACTGAAATCAGGTAATCGATTACCACAGAGAGCATCAATTTTAGTTCTCAAAAATTCTCGTAGAGTAATCGATTACCTTACCTAAAAATTCATTTTTGAAGCTTTTCCAGCACAACCCAGCCTATGTAATCTATCCAAAACTATCCCAAACACATTCTCAAACCTATCTAAAAGACACAATTCAATGACCATACATATAAACGTGTTTGGTACCATAAAATTGATTTAAGAGAAAAAAAAAGAGAGAAAATCAAAACCAAAAACTCCACTAGTCTTTAATGAGTTCCTTTGGTTCCAACAATAGACACTGAGCTCGACTGAAGACCCAAGCGAAGGGAAGGGATTGAAGTTGAACATAGGTACATTTTGGCGCCCACCGTGGGGTTTGGACCCGACTAATAACAATTACTGACTGACTATGGCAAGAACCCGAAGTAATGAAGGAGGACCCAAGAACCAACCTAATGAAGGAACAAGAACCAAGACCACAACGGGAAACCCTGAAGTGGTGAATGAGTCCAGTTTGGCCGAAGTTATTCAGGTTACTAAGAGAAAAGGTAGCTGATTTAAGGCACGAGACAACTGAGATCAGTGGTCGAAATCAAGCGAAAAGTGACAGATTTGACCACGCAGGTGAGGAATCCCATGGAGGACAGTCAGTTGCACCTACACAGAGCCAACCCCTTCCAAGCTTATCTACAGCTCCTTCCAAAGCTCGACCTCATCATGATCACAAGTCAATCAAAAGCCCCCTGCAAGGGCCTCGAGCCTTGCACTTTAACAAGTTGAAGCAGCATCCTCCCTTGTCAGATCCCATCACCCTTTCACGCCAAAAATAATGGAGACAACACTTCCTAAGAGTTGGAAACAAGTCTCCCTTGAGAAATATGACCAAATCTTGGACCTTGACTATCACTTGGAAGCATTCATGACCCAAGTATGAATGTACACGAAAGACTAGATGACTTTGTGCAAGATATTCCTCATGTCCCTCCAAGGGCCAGTGTTGAATTGGTTCATTCAACTTTCCTCATGCTCGGTGGATAGTTTTCAAACATTAGCGACTAAATTCGACAACTAGTTGCCATATCTTGGTCTCATCGATTCACCTCGCAAGCATTGATGACCATAGAGCAAGAAAAAGGGGAACCTCTTTGGTCATTCATAGACTGTTTAGGCAAGACTGCCTTGAGCATAAAGGACCTGCAACCTAAGGTAACCCTTCAGACATTCCTAACCAACCTGAAACCAGGAGATCTTGCAAAGAGTATGATTCATGTCCCACCGAGAAGCATGGAGGAGATGCGAAGCCGAGCTGTCTCTTTCATAGAAATTGAAGAGTTACAGGATTTCCAAAAAAAAAAAACAAACTAGAAGACCATCCTAAGTCCACACCCAAGAGAGAAGGAAATAGGAGATAAAAGAAAGAGGAAGGAACAATTTAATGACAAGCTGCCTGGAGGTCCTAAATACAACCATTATACTCCCTTGAACACTTCGCGCTCTAAGGTCCTGGAACAAGCTCTAGCTATAGACTTCCTTGTCATGCCGAAAAAAGCAAACACACCACAAGGGACAGACACCAGCAATCACTACAAATACAATCGAAATATAGGACATTTTACTAAAGAGCGTTCGACCTTAGGAGACAAGATAGAGGACCTTATCAAATAAGGCCATTTGAAGGACTATGTTTACCAACAGACAAAGATTTACCACCTGAGTGCGCCTCAAGAAAGACAAGGCCAAGAACACCGTGATGGTAAGCGTGATCACTATTATCACTTAGGCCAGAGAAGAAGAAGCAGAAGCCTAAACAAATCAAGAGAGAGGAGAGTTACCTATCAGCTCCAAAGAAGGTAATGAACACCATAGTTGGAGGATTCGCTAGCAGAAGGGTCACTTCATCCTCACCCAAAAGGCACCTTAGAGCCTACATTCCGTGAACACTGTGACGCCTTATCTTAGACCACAAATGCCTGCCATTACCTTGACGGACAATGACTTTTAAGCCGTGGATCCCATGCAAGATAACCCCATGGTGATCAGTGTCAAACTATCCAACTGCATAGTAAGGAAAACTCTAATAGATTAAGGAAGTTCAACGGATGTACTTTATTGGAAAACTTTTCAAGAGCTCGACATATTGCAGGATCAACTGATGCCATATGACTAAACACTTATTGGGTTTGCTGGAGAAAGGATAGCAATGAGAGGGTATATCGACTTGCATACCAAATTTGGGGATGAGAAAGAGCCTAACAGAATAGTAAAAATAAGATATATTGTGGTGCAGGCCAACACGTCTTATAATATACTGCTAGGTAGACCTTTCCTCAACAAGTTGGGAGCCATAGTATCCACACCACACCTGGCAATAAAATTCCCATCTGAGGAGGGAAGGGCCATCATAGTCCACGCTAATCAGACAGTTACTCGAGAATGCTACTTGGTAAGTCTCAAAGTTCAACCCTAGGAAGATAAGTAGAGAACCCAGGATGTTAACATGCTCGCTCACCTGAATGTGATAGATTTGGACCTTGATCTGAGGCTTGATGAAACAAATAAGGAAAAGCCTACAGAGGACATCCAACCCTTTTGGATTAGAAAGGAGACAACCTATGTCACCTACCTTGGTTCCTCCCTGCCTAAGAAAAACCAGACAGAGATCATGATAGTAATGTGCAAAAATGCAGATTTGTTTGCCTGGACACCTGCCGACATGCCAAGAATTGACCCTTGATTCCTTTCTCAGAAGTTTTCAGTATGCATCCTTCCAAACCAATAACCCAAAAAAGGAGAAATATGGGGGTTGAAAGTAGCAATGATGCATTCTCCCCAAGCAAGGGCCCTATCACTAGGGCCATGGCTAGGAGAATAGAAGAAGACATGGCTAGAGTAGAGGGAGGAAGATCTCACCTCCATATGACCATCAAGTTATGCAAGCCATGACTTATTTACTTGTAATTTTTATTTTAGGAACCTAGGATTTTATTTTGGACATGTATTAGTCCATTTAATTTTCTAGGAGGTGTTTTAGTAATAAGAAGGGGTAAGATTAGCTTTTGGGCCTTTATTTAGGAAATAACGGGGTAGTTTGATAACTACACCCTTTTTTGCTAAATAAAACCCAAAACTAATAAAGGAGTAATCTTGGCCCTTGGATGAGGTAGCTTGGGCACCAATTCTCATCTAAAAGAGGGTATTGATTGGACTTTGGGCTTCAATCCTCCTCCCTTGGATGACTCCTTTTAATCCTAGCCCTTCATTTCCTTCATGACTTGTCCAAGAGGTTAGCTCCCTCTATAAAAAGGTGCTCCTTCACACTCTTGTATTTTTTACACTTGATTGAATGGAAAAACCTTGAGTTGGCCAAAATTCTCTTAGTGTCCACCCTTCTCTCTTTGAGAATCCCTTAGGTTTTTATCAAGGGTTCCATCCCTTGTGGCAAACTTTCCCTCTTAGGCTTATCTTACCTTAAGTGGCGCCTAAAACCACCTCACTTCTTACCTCTCCACAAACCATTTCACCAAAGAAGAAAACCTCTAGAAAAAGATCAAGGGAGACATGCATCAAGCAAAGGAAGAAGTTAAAAAGTCACAACGGTAGAATTCATAAGGGAAGTTAAATACACCACCTGGCTGGCTAATGTGGTGATGGTAAAGAAGCACAGTGAAAAGTGGAGGATGTGTACCGATTACATAGACCTCAACAAGGTATGCCCCAAGGATGCATACCCATTGCCTAGCATTGAAAAGTTAGTAGATGGAGCAGCAGGGCACATCGCCCTTAGTTTTTTAGATGCCTTCTCAGGATACAACCAGATCCATATGCACCCTATAGATGAAGAGAAAACAACATTCATAACCGAAGATGCCACATACTGTTATAAGGTTATGCCCTTTGACTTAAAAAATGCCGACGCCACATACCAAAGGCTTATGAATAAAGTCTTCGCCAACATGTGGGAGGAACATGGAAATATACATAGATGACATGGTCGTCAAGACCGAAGAAGCTCAGAAGCATGCACAAGATTTGAAGGAAGTGTTTGATATAATAAGAAGACACTTAATAAGACTAAACTCAGAGAAATGCGTTTTCAATGTGCAATGAGGGAAATTCTTGGGCTTTATGATCACAAGAAGGGGAATAAAAGCTAACCTAGATATGTGCTCGACAATCTTAGAGATGAGAAGTCTAGTGAATCAGAATGAGGTACAATGGTTAATGGGGAGGTTGGCAACATTATCTAGATTTTTACCATGTGTGCCTGAAAGGACTAAACCTATCATAGCCTTGTTAAAAAAGCGCAACCATTTAAGTGGACTGAAGAGTGTGAAAATGCTTTCGTGGCTCTGACAAGAATGCTGGACACTTCGCCAGTTCTAGTTAAGCCAACCTCAAATACACTTATAGTATACCTCTCAGTCTTTATCTCGACAATAAGTGCTATCATAATATAGGAAAATGAAGGAGACCAACATCTAGTGTATTTTACAAGTCAGATCCTATAGGACGCCAAGGTCAAGTACCAGGCTGTAGAGAAGATGACATCGGCTCTAGTAAGTGCGGTGAGACGTCTGAGGTCTTATTTCCAAAGTCATCAGATGATCATTTGAACTAATTATCCAATTGCAAGAGTATTGAGCAAGTTGGAGCTAGCAGGAAGGATAGTAGCCTGGTCCACAGAGCTCTCTGAGTTCGACATCTACTACGAACCCAAGGCCTTATAAAGTCCCAACTAATGGCTGACTTCCTCAACAAAATTCACCCTGCGACCAAGATATTGAACACTCAGTCGACCCCATGGATCATACAAGTATATGGATCCTCTAACAGTAGTGGGAATAAGGTTGGAATCCTTGTGGAGGGACCAAACAGACTCATGGTTAAACAGTCGCTACACTTCAGTTTTAAAGCCTCCAACAACCAAGCAGAATATGAAGCCCTACTTAAAGGTTTAAAGTTAGCCGAAGAGATGGGGACTAAGACTGTAAAATGTCTAACAGATTCTAAAATAGTGGATGAGTAAGTCAATGACTCATTCGAAGTTAACGATCCGAAATTGCTACATTACTATCATGCTTACAAGGAGATGCGGTCCAAATTTGAAAAGGTAGAAGTGAGCCATATACAATGAGAACAACATAAAAGAGAAGACCAACTCACCAGGCTAGAAAGTACAAAGAAGTCGACACAACTAAAGACTATCATCTAGCAGGAACTTTCATCCCCCAGCATCGAAGTATGTGTCATCTTGGCTAAAAGTAATGATTAGAGAAAAGACATCACGACGTATATACTAGAGGGAGAGCTACCCCCAAACCCATCGAGGGCAAAATAGTGAGAACAAAGCAGCCAAATTCACTGTAATTACAAGAGAGTCGTACAAAAGAGTCTTCTCAACACCATTTCTCAAGTGCTTAGCCCTAGAACATGTTGATTATGTGCTTAGATAAATTCATCAAGGTATTTGTGTTATGAACACAGGGGGGAAGAACATTGGTTGCAAAAGTGCTAAAAGTAGGATATTATTGGCCTACATTTCAGGAAGATTGGTCAACCTTCGTGAAAAAGTGCTCACAATGCCAAAGGCATGACAATCTCATCCACCAACAAGCAAATGAATTAAAAGCAATAGCTACCCCATGGCCATTTTGCATGAGGGGAATGGACATCCTCAGACCTTTTCCAATGGCAAAAGGATAGGTGAAGTTCTTGATGGTGACTATCGATTATTTCACGAAGTGGATTGAGGTCAAACCCTTAGCCACCATCTCAGCACAAAATGTCCAAAAATTCCTTTGGAAGACCATAGTCACCAGGTTCGATATCCCACACGCAATAGTTACAGATAACGGTCTCTAATTCATCGACAAAAGGTTGAATTCCTTCTTAGATGATTTACTCATCAAACATAGGGTAACCTCGGTGGAACATCCACAATCAAATGGGCAGGTCGAGGCCGCAAACAAGGTAATCCTAGGGGAGTTGAAGAAAAGGATAACGGGGGAAAAAGAGGATGGATCGAGCTGATTCTAGAGATCATTTGGGCCTACCGGTGCACTCCTCAATCATCCATAAAAGAGACACCTTTCAGACTCGCGTATGTATTCCTCCCAAGCCATGGTTGCACAATTTTTGGAGAAGGAGATGCCGCCTAGGATCTACTCTTAGAGGTCCTTGATGAGCCTTGAAATGGAGGTGAAAGACTAGAAGATGAAGGTGAGGTAGATGTCACTTCTACTTTGTAGATGATAAGTAAGGAGTGAAGCTAGCCACAAGGGAAATAACCCTTGATAATAGCATGAAAGACTCTCACAAGAGTGGAGAGAACATTAACATTCTCTAAGAACAAAGAGCTCTCAAATTTAAAGAAAGGTTATTTTCATTCAAATGAGTGTTAAAAATGATACAAGAGGAGGGAAACTTTATTTATAGAGCAAATCATGAACCATGGGCCTAAAATACTAATGGTGAACGTCCAACATGCTTAAACAAGGGTTAGTTGGCTTAATTTAGTGTTAATTTAGCATGTGCTCAATTAACACTAACTTAATCCAACTAAAGATCCAAACATGACCCTAAAAATATGGATCTATGTTCCCTCTAGTTTGAATTTGAATTTTGGAGGGAAATGACATGGCACCTCCAAAATTCAAATGAAAATAAGAAGGAATAAGAATAAGCCATGTAGGAGTGAGAAAGCACATGTGGAGTGAAACAAGGGGACAAAGGGACCCACATGTCTCCTACATGCTTCATGTATTGGTTAGAAGGGTGTGAAGAGGAATTGGGGGTCTAAAAACTAAATTCCACACGTCCAAATCCTTATGGACCAAGCCCAACTAATTAACAGACTCAACAAAGAGACTAATTACACCTCCTAAATAAAAGAACCTATAGGACAAAATACAAGGCCAAAAATAAAACTAACTACGACCTTAAAATCCTAATGACATAAGGGTGGTTATACAAGCCTAAAAATGGTTAAATGAATACAATTAAATGGAACATATCCTAAACTAAGCTCATTAAAGCTTCATCGAAGTCATGTTCCTTCCTTATTGGTCCTAGCTTAATCCTATGCTAGGGGTGAATGCATCATATCCTCTCCCTTAAGGAGGATTTGACCTCAAATTATGTGGTCTTCCTTCCTCTTTTTCCAACCCTACAAAAGCACCCGCATAGGAATGAGTGTATGATTATGTAAACAGATGTTACGGGTAGAAGGTCTATAAGGAGACTTATAGACTTAGGGTGGTGGAGGTATGCACTAAGGTTTAAAAATTTTTTGTTGCGCCTATGCCCCCATACAACATTTCCCCTAGTGACTCCAAGTTCACTAAAGGCTAGTCCCATCTGGGGAGGAGGTGAGACAAGCTTAGGTACCTTGGAGCACTCATCCAAGAAAGCCAAACAGGCTTTATCTTGTTGTTCACCCCACAAGATGATGATGGGCTTAGGGGTGAACCTTTCTTTCAAGGTCTCTTTGAATGGCCTTGAGATTGGCTATGGATAGAAAATATTTGTAGCCCAATCTCTTGACCACACTTATCCATATCCACAAGTAGTATTTGAGGTTGTGGTTTATTGTGATCAGAAGTTATGGGCACAACCTCATTTCCTACTAGCAACATGGGAAACTTGTTTTCAAGTAGATTTTCCTTGGATGGCAAAGATAAATCTCCTTGAAGAACAACTTCTTTTTCTTTCAAGTGTTGAACTTGAGGTTCTTGTTTAAGCTTTATAAATAAAGGTTCAAGTTCAACACTTGGTGAATTTTCTCCTTTATGTGCAACAAGAGATTGTGGAAATATGTGTTCAAATTATTGAGACACAACCTCCACTTGCACTTGTCCTAAAAGAGAAGTTTCTTTAATAAGATCCCCCTTAGGACTTAAGGAGTAATCTTCTTGAAGACCTTCTTCTCTCTCACTTTTGACCAAATTTTGAACTTGGGGATTTGATTTGAACCTTAAGGATGTTGGCCCAAGTTCAAAACTTGGTGAAGTGTCAAGTAGGACATCACCTTTCTACATCAATACATTTTCTAAGCATTGGACTTCACAATTTTGTCTCTCAGAAGGTAAGGATTCAAGTACAACACTTGTTAAAGTGCTTGATGAAGAATCATATTCAAGGTGAATTTGAGATTGTGAGTAATGCATGCCTCCCTTGATTTTTTTCTAGAGGTTTTCTTCTTTGGTGAAATGGTTTGTGGAGAGGTAAGAAGTGAGGTGGTTTTAGGAACCACTTAAGGTAAGATAAGCCTAAGAGCAAATGTTTTCCATAAGAGATTGAACCCTTGATAAAAACCTAAGGAATTCTCAAAGAGAGAAGGGTGGACACTAAGAGAATTTTGGCCAACTCAAGGTTTTTCCATTCAAAAAGTGTAAAAAATACAAAAGTGTGAAAGAACACCTTTTTATAGAGGGAGCTAACCTCTTGGACAAGTCATGAAGGGAAGGAAGGGCTAGGATTCAAAGGAGTCATCTAAGGGAGGAGGATTGACGTCCAAAGTCCAATCAATCCCCTCTTTTAGATGAGAATTGGTGCCCAAGCTACGTCATCCAAGGGCCAAGATTGCTCCTTATTAGTTTGGGGTTGTATTTAGGAAAAAAGGGTATAGTTATCAAACTACCCCCTTATTTCCTAAATAAAGGCCCAAAAGTTAATCTTACCCCTTCTTGTTACTAAGACACCTCCTAGAAAAATAAATGGACTAATACATGTCCAAAATAAAATCCTAGGTTCCTAAAAGAAAAATTATAAGTAAATAAGTCATGGCTTGTACAACTTGATGGTCATATGGAGGTGAGATCTTCCTCTATCTACTCTAGTCATGTCTTCTTCTATTCTCCTAGTTATGACCCTAGTAATACGACCCTTGCCTAGGGAGCATGCCTTAGTGAGTCAATGTGCTCAAAATATTTTTGTACAATCCCAAATTCCACTTGTGTTTTAATGGATTTTTAGAAGATTGACCTAAGCTAGAGTTCAAAGCTAGGTCTTGGCTAGGGTCACTCTTCTCACCAATTTCTATTTCAAATTTTATTTCTTTTTTTGTATTAAGGGTAAGTGTGTGTTCTTTCTTTCTTTCTTTCCTCTCTCTTCTTTTTCTCTCACTCTTCCAATATTTCAAATATTTTTCCCTTTCTTTTTTAAATTGCTCTCATCTCTTCTTCTTTTCTTTTTCCCATTTTTCTTCTCTATTTCTTTCTTTTCTCTTTCCCATTTTTCTTCAATTTCTATTCTCTATTTCCCTCTTTTTCTTATCTTTTTATTCTCTCTTTTCTTCTCCTTTCTTTTTCTTCTCTCTCTTCCCTTTATTTTTTCTATTCTTTCTTTTCGTTTCCTCTCTCTTTCCCTTTCTTATCTATCTCTTTTTTCTCTCTCTTTCCCTTTCTTGTCTATCTCTTTTTTCTTTCTTCCTTTTCACGTTTCTCTCTTTCTCTCTTTTCATCCTCTCCATAATAAGAATTGGGAAATAAATTGAAGGTTGGATATTGGAAAGACCTAGGGGTAGAACCAAATAAAGAATAGTATTCACTAATCTTACCCTTGATTTCGGCTTCTCACTGAAAGATTATGAGCCTTTGGAACTCAAACACCACCTAAACAAAATGCATAGGCATACAACACTAACCTACACGAATTCCTACAAGTGCAAGAGCCTTTGAAACTCCATACATTCCTAGAAGGTGTGGAAGATGGTGTGGAAGATGGTGTACCACTTCCTCCTTCCCACCTTATTTGTGACAAACTAAGCTAAAAAACTTAAAACACATGGCCTTTTACAAACCAAAGAAAAGAAAATGCAACTAAGAATTAACAATTAAGGAATAAAACTAAAAACAATTCTTCAAGTCTCTCCCAAGCAATCTCTCCCAAGGTGTTTCACTCTTTGTTTATGCTCTTCCTTTTGTTCAAGTCCTTTTAGCTATTTCAACTCTTCCTTAAGAGGCTACCCTTTTGGATGGCTTCCTTACTCAAGGCTTACATACACAAAAGTGGCACCAACCAAGGCAAGAACCAAAAATAGGACAAGAAAAAGTAAAGCAAGAAAAGCACAATTTTAAAATGGACACCATCCAAATGGAAGGATTAAAGGGAGACAAGACACAAAGAGTTAAAGAAGAATACAAACTAAAAATAAAGCTAGAAAGAAGGCTAAGCACACAAAGGAAATCATAGAAAATTTCTAGATAATGATAATGACTAAAATGCAAAATGACTCAAACAATTTTCAAAAATTGCACCAATTATAAAAGTGATGGCTGAATGTTATATGTTCAAGTTTCAAGCTATTTCAATTTATTTTAACTCCTCTTTTGCAATTACAATAAACTTCCAATTAGGTACAACACTTTTGTCTATGTATTTTTTTTACTTCTTTGTTTTTGCACTCTTTTTTGTTCTTTTTTTCAAATTATCTTTTGACTTTTTTTTTTAAAAAATTTCTTTTGACTGCACCTAATTTTAAGAGGAAGCAAGAGGCATTAAAAGCTTGAAATGATTTAACAAGCAAGGTCACATAATTTCAAATACAAGTGCAACTAATGAAAATTTTAGTAACTGAAAAATGTACTAAAATTTGAAGTGTTTTAAGGTATGTTCAGGAGTTCTTGATTTATGCATGAATTAACTTATTTTGGCACAAGTTTTTCTCAATATCACACAGCCAAGGTCAGCTCCAAATACCAAAATAGATTCACTTCAAATAAGCACACTAAAAGCTACTACAAAATGCAACATAAGACACTTAAAATTTAGAGAAAAAATTGAGCTATAATTTTATGAAAAATTATTGAGGAAACATGAAATAAAGGAAATGAAAATAAATGAACGATGTGGAAACACTAAAACTCTAAATGACAAATACTTTGAGATTTTAAAACATAAAATAAATCCTAAGATAAGCAACAAAAAAAAGGCACACAAAACAGTCAAGGAAATGCAAAAATGAAGCCAAAACACCTAAGCCATAACATTGTGGGAAATGCCACAGAGTTGTGGGTTCACAGTTTGGTGTTTCTTAGGAACTTCATTATGCAAAAAATTACTCAAAACAAAAAGTTAACGGTGGAAATGAGCCCTAAACACAAGAATTCATTATTTAAAGTAAGAATAAGCACTTTGAACCAATTAAACTCAACATAAAGTGCATACAACACAATTGCACCGATTAAAATGAAGAGAAATGACTTAGAATTAAAATGAACCGAATAAAATCATAATAACAAGCCAAATAACACAAGACAAGCAAGGAATACTATGAAACAACACGGAATGGTGAAAAGAAAATAGAATTGGAGTAGAAGAAGAAGACAAAACAATGAACAAGACAAAAAAATTTAAAATCTAGAGATAGTACAAGAACCTCTATCAAACCCTAAGCTCTGATACCACATGATGCATTCCTCCCAAGCCATGGTTGCACAATTCTTAGAGAAGAAGATGCCGCCTAGGATCTACTCTTAGAGGTTGAACAGTCAGTACATTTCAGTTTTAAAGCCTCCAACAACCAAGCAGAATATGAAGCCTTACTTGAGGGTTTAAAGTTAGCCGAGGAGATGGGGGCTAAGATCGTAAAATGCCTGACAAATTCTAAAATAGTGGCTGAGCAAGTCAATGACTCATTCCAAGTTAGTGAACCGAGACTGCTACAATACTATCATGCTTATAAGGAGATGCAATCCAAATTTGACAAGGTAGAAATGGACTATATACCACAAGAACAAAATGAAAGAAAAGACTAACTCACCAGACTGGAAAAGTACAAAGAAGCCAGGAAAACTAAAGACTATCATCCAGCAGGAACTTTCATCCCCTCAGCATCGAAGTCTGTGTCATCTTGGCTGCAAGTAACGATTAGAGAAAAGACATCACGACTTATATACTAGAGGTAGACCTACTCGTAGACCTAGCACAGGGCAAAATAGTGAGAACGAAGGCAGCCAGATTCACCATAATTACAGGAGAATTGTACAAAAAAGGCTTTTCAACACAATTGCTCAAGTGCTTAGCCCTAGAACAGGTTGATTATATGCTCAGAGAAATTCATCAAGGTATTTGTGGTATGCATATAGGGGAAAGAACATTGGTTGCGAAAGTGCTAAAAGCGGGATATTATTGGCCTACACTTTAGGAGGATTGGTCGGCCTTCGTGAAAAAGTGCACACAATGCCAAATGCATGGCAATCTCATCCACCAACCAGTAGATGAACTAAAAACAATAGCTACCCCATGGCCATTTTGCATGTAGGGAATGGACATCCTCTAACCCTTTCCAGTGGCAAAAGGACAGATGAAGTTCCTGCTGATGGCCATCGATTATTTCACAGAGTGGATCAAGGCCGAACCCTTAGCCACCATATTGGCACAAAATATCCAAAAATTCCTTTGGAAGAACATAGTCACCAGGTTCGGTCACACGTAGTAGTTACAAATAATGGTCTCTAATTCACCGACAAAAGGTTGAATTCCTTCTTAAAGGATTTGCACATCAAACATAGGGTGACCTCGGTGGAACATCCACAGTCAAATAGGTACGTCGAGGCCGCAAACAAGGTAATCCTAGGGGAGTTGAAGAAAAGGATAACGGGGGCAAAAGGAGGATGGCTGAGCTTATTCTCGAGATCATTTAGGCTACCGGTGCACTCTTCAATCATCCACAAAAGAGACACCCTTCAGACTCGCATATGCATTCCTCCCAAGCCATGGTTGCACAAATCTTGGAGAAGGAGATTCTGCCTAGGATCTACTCTTAGAGATCCTTGTTGAGCCTTGAAATGAAGGTGGAAGACTATAAGATGAAGGTGAGGTAGGTGCCACTTTGACTTTGTAGATAATAAGCCACAAGTGAAGCTAACCACAAGGAAACAAACCCTTGATAATAGCATGAAGGACTCTCACAAAAGTGGACAGAACATGAACACTGTCTAAGAACAAAGAGCTCTCAAATTCAGAGAAATGTTATTTTCATTCAAAAGAGTGTTAAAATGATACAAGAGGAGGGAAACTCTATTTATAGAGCAAAGCATGAACCATGGGCCTAAAATACTAATGGTGAACGTCCAATATGCTTAAACAAGGTTTAGCTGGCTTAATTTAGTGTTAATTTAGAATGTGCTCAATTAACACTAATTTAATCCAACTAAAGATCCAAACGTGGCCCTAAAAATATGGATTTATGTTCCCTCTAGTTTGAATTTGAATTTTGGAGGAAAATGGCATGACACCTCTAAAATTCAAATTAAAATAAGAAAGAATAATAATCAACCATGTAGGAGTGGGAAAGCACATATGGAGTGAAACAAGGGGACAAAGGGACTCACATGTCTCCTACATGCTTCATGTTTTGGTTAGAAGGGTGTGAAGAGGAATTAGGGGTGTAGAAACTAAGTTGCACAAATCCAAATTCTCATGGACCAGGCCCAACTAATTAACACACTCCACAAAGAGACTAATTATACCTCCTAAATAAAAAAGAACCTATAGATAAAAATACAAAGCCGAAAATAAAACTAATTACAGCCCTAAAATCCTAATGACATAAGGGTACTTATACAAGCCTAAAAATGATTAAATGAATACAATTAAATGGAACATGTCCTAAACTAAGCTCCTTGCAAGTCATGTTCCTTCCTTATTGGTCCTAGCTCAAGCCCATGCTCTGGGTGAATGCATTAATAATGGTCTCTGATTCACTAACAAAAGGTTGAATTCCTTCTTAAAGGATTTACACATCAAACATATTGATGCACTCCCTTGATCTCTTCAACCAAGGTTCCTTCCTCTAAGAAAATAGAGGATGGAGAGGTTAGAAATGGGAGAGGGTTGATGCCACTTTCTAGGAGAAAGATGAGTCAAAAATTTATGCTGCTTGCTACAAGGGAGAGGTCCCTTGATAAAAGCTTTACGGGAAAGATTCCTCAAGAGAGAGGATTCTCAATGACACTCAAGAATAAATTGCTCAAAAAGAGTCTTACTTCATTCAATCAAATGTGATTTGTACAAGAGAGACTAGGTGTATTTATAGCCCAAAAGAGGGAACAAGACACTCAAAACTAGGCAATGTGGGACTTAGGCCTAATTAGGATTAGGAGCACTAATCCCTCTTAGGCCCACTAAAAGGGACAGCTAGCCTTAAGCTAAGGAGTGTCATGGCCTAATCAAGAGGGTGTGGAAAGAGATCCACACTCCTTTGAGTTATTAGGCCCTCTACTCCCCTTACCTCCTTTCCTAAGCTATTTACACCCTAAACTTTAGAAACTAGCATAAATGGCCAAAATACATGGCCTAAAAGGGAATTAAACTCTAATTAATATTTACAAGAGGAAAACTAAGGACTATGGCCTAAAATGTCTATCTCCATCATTAGCTCAGGTCTTGATGAGTCTTTCTAGGCCAAGTCCTCTTCAATCCTCCTAGCCATTGCCCTAGTGAGAAGGCCCTTGGTTGGTAAGATTGCATCACATATGGTGACCTTGGTAGAACTGCGACAGTCAAATGGGCAAGTCGAGGCTGCAAATAAGGTAATCCTAGGGGAGTTGAACAAAAGGATAACGAGGGCAAAAAAGGAGGATGGGCCAAGTTGATTCCCGATATCCTTTGGGCCTACTGGTGCACTCCTCAATCATCCATAAAAGAGACACCCTTCAGACTCGCGTACGGAATAGACGTGATGTTATCGATAGAAATTCATGAACTTTCATTTCGAAGGGCTTATTTCATTGATGAGGATAATTAAGAGGCAATGTTGGCCATGTTAGACTGCATAGACAAAGATCGCGACAAGGCCACAATAGCTGCCGAAGCATGTAGACAAAGAATGCTCTGAAGATTCAACACGAAAGTCAGAGCCTGAGAATTTCAAAATGGTGACTTGGTATGGTGAACAGGTGTGGACGCTAGGAAGGATAGGAAAGAAGGTAAGTTGGCTTCAAACTAGGAAGGCCAGTTTCGGATCTACCAAATTATTAACAACGATGCTTACAAGTTGGAGGAGATGTCTGGAAAGCTCGTTCCGAGGACCTGGAACTCCACTTACTTAAAGAATTACTATAGTTAAAGCGATGTAATATAAACACTCTTTTCCTTGCCTGGTTTTTTGTCCCTACGGAGGGTTTTTACTAGGAAGGTTTTTAACGAGGCTTGTACCTAATTCAATAAAAAGGGGCCCTTTTCTCTAATTTTTTTCTTTTATGAAGCTCTTGCATTATAGAGGCTTAGGGTAAGTGCCTTACCAACTTTCCATAGAGTTCGGTCTGGGCAGCATTCACAATTCAAATTAAGTGCCCTACCAACTCACCATAGAGCTAGGTCTAAGTAGCACTCGTAATTCAAATTAGGTGGCCTACCAACTCGCCACAAAGTTTAGTCCAGGTATCACTCATGATTTAAAATTAAAAGCCCTACTAACAGAGTTCGGCCTATGCATCACACATTGTTCAAATTATGTGGGCTGTCAACTGGACAGAGAATTCAGACTAGGCAATATGCATGATTCGAATGAAATACCCTTTGAGTTCATCATAATTTAAACAAATTCCAACAAAGGTAAAAAAACTCACGAGATTAAAATCACGTATTTGCCGAAAAATCCAAACAATAATCACAACTCAAGTGAAATATGACAGGAGAATTCGCAATTATACCTGGAAAATTAGGCCCAAAATTACGTACACATAAGTTATCAGCAAAAGAAGAAGGAAGAGAAATTGCATTAAGTAGTGTCAAAAAGTACAAAGTAAAGAGTTAAAGCTGAAAGGCCTGAGTACAAAAAGATTGAAAGGCCCACACCTCAGTCTATACATAACCAAAAGATTGAAAGGCTTAGGCCTCAATATATACAACACAAAAAACAAAAGAGAAAGCCTGGAAGACTAAGGAAGTCATGGACTCAGCTGCGTGTCTACATTCCCACCGCCGTCCACTTCTTCAACATCTTCGTCCTCCACCTCCACACATACAGTACAGGAGGGCCAGGCATCGTACAAGGGGCATGTTCATCCGGATCCAGCTTATCTGGCACATCATCGAAGTGCTTAAACTTCTCACTAGAGAAATCCCAATTTGAGTTGAACTTGAAGTTGTGGAGGAAGGAACTGAAGTGGTAGGCTTGGTGTATTGCGTAGTGAAAGCCGGCCTCGTGTCCGTGTATATGTCTTTACTCACTTACTTCTTGTACCTTAAGAAGCCCACCTTGGCAGCATCGAGGTCCTGACTCAAAGACTCGCAACTCTTCTCGCTTTGCTTATGTGTGGCGTCAGCTCCCTTATACATCTCCAATGCTTCCTCAATCTTTTCATCTTTTTCCCTGAGGGTTACAACGTGATCCTCAGCCGAAATCATGGTGTTGGATTTTTCTTTCAACTCAACAATCTCAGTATTCAGCGAGTCCATGACCTTAGTGGCCTCTTCTAACGACTCCTTAGACCACTTCAGCTACTGCCTCAACTAGGTAGTTTCGATAGTGAATAGATAGTGGCCTAAGGCTTGTAGGCGAGCTGAGATGTGGGGTCAGTATTGGCCAGGTGTGTTTGACCTGCCTCGGATAAGTTCTCACTGAATTGGCACATGATGACGAGAGGGTCGAAGTCTTCGCTAAAGAACAAAAAGCTCATAACAATAAGGGGGAGGACCAAACTGGGCAAAAGGTCTTTGGTCCTTTGCTTCTTTGACTTATTGGAAGAGGATTTCTTTCCTTCTCTTTTCTTCCTCTTTCCCTTGTCTTTCCCCTTTTCGGTCTCCTTCTCTTTCGGCTTGGACCTCGCCTTGGTATAATAATTACCTGCAAAAAATAGTCGACAACAAAATTTACAAGTATTTCCTGCGAGAAACATATCCAATAACAATCTGCAAGAAATTTCTATGGATTAAATTTTGCTTAAATTCTGTTGAAAATTCATAAATTTCTAGTAGTGAGACCATAAATTTTTGTGCTAAAAAACCAGATATGTTCTCTAAAAATATTTAAATGAGTAAATAATGCTTCTTGTCCACCTCATAAAGTAGAAAATTAAAAAAAATGCTATTTTAAATTAAATATTATGCTATTTGTTTATTTATTCATAGTTATTAGTTTAATTTTTATTAATGAAAAAATTTAAATCCACAACTTTTAACTTCTCATTTTTAAATTATATGAAGAAAATAATATGAGATATAAATATAATAGCTTAAATTGAACATTAATAAAAATTTATAAACATAAATGACGTGTTTACAATATTTACTATGAAAAAATATAGAATAGATTTATATAGTAAAATTTTCTTTGAAGTAATTTGTATGAAAGTAAATTTTCATCTATAGTTATAGTTGGATTAAATTATTTTTCATATAAGATTAAGGACATTATTTACAAATAAAGAAGATTATTAATGATTATTCTATACGCAAGATACTAAAATTCGTATTATTTTATTATTATTTGACAAATGTCAAAGTCATATATATTAAGAATCGGAAATTTTGAATTTATGATCTTTTTTTATTAAAAAACTAATTTGATATGTGTTCTTATCGGAAAAATAGTGAATGAGTATTCCGACAAGTCCACCAAACGAGTCCTTGAAAGTGCGGCGCAGGAAGTACCTAAAAGAGACACTTCGACTCTCAAGTTAGTTAAGGAAGTCTTTGTATTCTGTTTTTGGTAGTGTGCAAGTACCTTTTTCCTTGCTTTTATTTTTGAAACATCATTAATGTGGCCTTGATTTATGATTTTACTGCTCATTAATGTCGTCTTAATTTTGTTGTAACCGTCGGTTTGTTGCGACTGTAATAAATCTTTTGGGTAGTCGTTAGGATGCCGATTCATCTTACCTTGGAAGGGGTTTGTAGAGTCTGGTGTTGTACTTTTTGATCAAGCGGTCTTGATATGGTTACTTTGTCGAGGTCAGTAGGGGGAGATGGGTGTCAAGTTAGGCGCGAGGTGATATTAAGGTCGCTGACTTGGAGGTCGGTACTTGAGGTTCTGAGTTCGGTCCTAGGTACAACTACGCTAAGGTCAGAGGACATGTGCCTATTGGGTAGTACATAAGCCCCCTCAAGCTCCAAGGGTTGAAGACGAAACGTTGGAGCTACTAATGTGTGGTCTTCATGATTTACTGAATAATTGTTGGCAACTTTGAACTGGCTATTAACATAGCGGAGATTGTCGAGGCGGTTGCTTGGGAGTGTGGGGGAATGTACGGGTGCGCAAGTGGGTGCTGCCACATTGTTAGCTATTTCCACCACCTGTCTGTGAAGTGACCTAGGGTGATCTTTAACTATTGGATCATATGTTACAGGAATTGTCGGAGATCGTTGGATTACAATGGTTTATTAGCCATTGGATGCATATGGAGAGCTCGCATGTTGGCTGTTGGATTGGCGTTGGGTAGGTGGGAATGGTTATAAAGTCATTCATCTTTTGCTTGTGTGATACACTTTCTTTTCTTCATCTCTATTAATGCTCTCATTTTGTCTTTGCTCAAGCTTGTGCGTGAGTGCTCATTGTTTAGAGTGTTTTGTGCCTTCTGTGAGGTAAGTTTCCCTGTTGTTAGTGTATCTCTTCTCCTTCGTGTATCCATCTTTTTCTTTGCTTGTCTTTGTTCCTTTTGGGCATCTTAGGGTTTAATAATTTTCGTTCTTGTTTCCTTGGTAGAAAATGTCTTTTGATTATGAGGATGGATTTAGGCAAAAAAGGGGGAAAGGTTCCTTACTTCCGCAAGAGGTAGTAGGTATACTTATTGTACAATACCCTTTTCCTTAATCTTGGGGTTACTTTACCCTTTTCCGAGTTTCAGTGCGAGTTCCTTAGGTATGCGAATGTGGCTTCGTCACATTTGCATCCGAATAATTGGGCATTTCTAAGAGCATTCCAGGTGTTGTGTTCCTGTTTGGGGTTGGAGGTGTTGTTGAATAAGTTTCTTCATTTCTACTAGTTGAAGTTAGGTACACTCATAGGTTATGCTTCTCTTAATGGGGTCAGTAGAGGTTTATTCTCCTTGTATTATGGCTCGTAAAAGTTCAAGAACGAGTTCATGAGTGTGGACTCCATAGATTGGAGGCCCCATGGAAACCAAGGGGAGAGTGGTCACGGCTGAAGAGGAGGCCTACATCGCCAAGATGGCATCTCTTCCTCGTCTCATGACTATTCAGGTCGTCCTTCATCTTCCCTATGTTTGGGATGTAGAGGAAGAATTGGAGAGTACATGCTTATTCTTTGTAAATTTGAAGTGATGCTTATGTTTGTTTTTTATTAACTTTGACTTGCATTGTATTTGTTTTGTAGAACTAATGGGAAAACAAAATTGGAAGTCGCTGAAGGCGAAGTTTGATGTTACCAAGGGGAAGGCTATTGTGGTCATTGAGGAAGTTCGAAAAAGGAAGCACAACGAGGATGGTTGTTGAGGTCATTGGGGCTGTTGTTGAGAGTTTTAATGACTCATCTACTTCAGGCAAGTGCACTAGTTGTATTATGGTATAGAACTGATAAAATCAAGGTGTCTCCTCAAAGACTTGGAATTTCATTGGGAATTTCAATTGTTCCTTTATAAAAACCTTTTGTGAAAATTTAAATAAATAAAAATAAATAACCGAATTGGAAAATAAATTATATTTTTTTGATTTTTTATAAATAATGATAACAATGCAAAATGATTAGGGGTTTGATTTACTTCATAATACCTGTAATTATTAACTCTTACTTAAGTTTAATCATGTATTCCTGAATTGTTGGATATTTCTCTATCCTAATTCCTTATCAATAGAGAACTAAATTATTAGAAGCTCTCCTGATTCCTTTAGTAAGAATGGTTCCAATAATTTGATAAGTGTAGAATAATTATTAAGTTAGACATATAGATTCTACCTTATTTCTAAGCGTAGTAGTCACTATATGATGAACTTGGTGCTATAATTTCATGTATCTCCCAATAATAGAAATTAAATATATCACATTATAAGTTGATCAGACAGATAACGAGCATTAAATGCAAGGAAGACTCAAAATAGATAAGTGAAACTTCAAATAAAATTTAAAGTAAATTATAAAGTATTGATTGATGCCTTAGCCCTAGACAGTCTTGCTTAGCTAGATCCCACCATGAACTATTTACAAGGGTAGAGAGATAGGGGAGGAAAAGGAGAAAAGAGAGAGTTATAAGATGATTTAGGGGATGATTTCTCCCTTCCCCTCACAAGTCTATTTATAGGCTTCAACCATGGTAAATTCGCTCAGCAAAATTAAACACTGAGTGAAAAACCTTTGGCCATAACTTTGCTAAGTGAAAATTGATTCGATCAGCGATTCTTACTTTTTCCTATTATTCTAAGAGACTTTGCTTAGTGAAAATTTGTTCGCCAAACAAACTTTGAAGTTTGTTTTCCATTCGACTCAGTGAATTTAAGCTTGGATTCATAGCCTCTGGTTGTCCTTAAGTTCTGTTGGCTAAGCTTGGTCCTTCTACCTTCTAAATCACATGAAAAAATGTTGGAATTCTGTCATTAGCATTACATCATTCATTTGTGTTACTTGTTCCATGCTTATCTTAAAGGTGAGTTTCAACTGACGTTGTGATTTGGAGAGGGTTCGTGTCGTTAAGAGCTTTAACTTAGTGATGGTGATGTTGCAGAGGTCCTAGTGTGTGCTGAGTTATTGGGTCATAAGTGGACTACCACTGTTGATAAGGCTGCTCAATTAGAGGTCTCTAACAAGCAAGAGAGTTTGAAGATGGTTGCACTCCGACTTCAATTGGTTGAACTCCAAGGTTGGTTCCACAGGTCCGTTGTTGCTTTTGTTGAAGGGATGGTTGGCTACTAAGCTGTAAGTGAGCACTTCAGTCAATTTGTCGCCAAAACTGCTAAAAATAGGAGATTGGCAACTGCCAAAATTGTTGACTTGGAAGGAACGTCAACTAACCTACAGAAGTAATTGGAGGAAACGTAAAGGTAGTTGAGGAATCAAGATAAAAGATCAAGTTGTTGGAGGATGACCTTTTTGAAGCTCAGCAGCAGATTTGTGTGGAGCATAACAATGAGTTTAACCAAGCTGTGAAGCAGGTCATGTTATTCACTAGCGTGGAAGAGGCTTATTTTGATGTAAATAAAGAGGTGAAAGACGAAAAACTCGTAGATGAAGAAAATGATGGCAAGGAAAAAGAGGATGAAAGTGTTGCCATGGAAAGGGATGGCTGTGGGGTGAGAGCCAAATAGGTGGCCTTGTATCTGTTTTGTTTATTGTCGCTTTAGGTTTTATGAGTCAATTTTTTATTCATTTGTGTAATGAAATACTTTTGTAATTTGCTTAACTTATAACTATTGGATCCTTCTTTTAGTCTTCATTTCCTGTTGTGAGATGTTCGTCATTTTATTTGAGTTGCGATTAATCTTGAATTCGTGAATCGAGCTCACCTTTAATTAGTTCTTGTGTTGTGGTATGATAGATGAAGTTTCCTTTGTTTTTTATGTCTTTCATACATGATCATTGAATGTGTGTTGAGTCATCCATTACGACTTGGCGTACTTTGTTTTTTCTTTTTGCATTGTTAAGTAATTGCCATGAGCTTGTGAGTTCTTGTTTAACTCGTGAGTGGGAGGCTTGCATTTGGCCTTTACGAGTTTGCATTTGGCTTGGTTAATTCCATGCTTAGTTTGTGGGTTGAAAGAATAAAGAGTTGCTAAATCAGTGAAGGCGCTGAAAACTGTACTTATTAATGTGGTGGACCTCATTAAAACTTTTCTAGTCTAAAAACCCTTATTGGGAAAAAAAGAAGTAGAGTCAGAAAGAGTATCCTGTACAGTTGGTTAATTATAGTAAAACTTTAAATGTGACGTGTTTCATGTGCGAGGTACATTCTTGCCATTAAGTTCTTGTAGTTTGTACACATTGTTGTGTAGGTTTTCGATTATTTGGAACAATTTTTTCCGTGGTGCTCTGAGCTTTCCATGTGTTGGATTTCTTCTTGCTTCTCTTGTCATTCTCCACACTAGCTCCACTCTCTTTGCTTTGAGCCTGTATGTTACTTATTTGATTTTGGCGACGTCGTGTATTTCCTCAATGAGATCGAGGTCTTCTCATAGTGTGACCTCGTTAGTTTGTTGGTTGAAGTGAGTTCTTCGTGGTGTAGGTTCTCCGACTTTAACTGGGATCATAGTGTCAGAGCCGTCGACAAGCTTGTATGTTGAGTTCCTTCCTCTTGTACTAAAGATGCACTAATAGTGTCTTCAATGATGGAAAGGTACAAGAGAAGGTTTGTTCCCGAGAGAGGATGAGATAAGAAGGGAGGTGTTGCCAGGAAAGCTTTGAATTCTTGAAAGGAGGTTTCATATTCCTTTATCCACATGAAGTCATTTGCCTTCTTTACTAGCTGGAAGAAAGGCTTAGCTTTGCTAGCCATATAGGGTAGAATCTTGACAATGATGTCAAGCGTCTTGTTAATCTTTGTACATCCTTTCTTGAGGTTGGCTATGCATATCAATTATAGCTTGACATTTATTGGGATTAACTTCTATTCCTCTGTTGGAGAGCATGAAGCCTAGGAACTTGCCCCCTTCTACTCCGAAAACACATTTTTTGGGGTTGAGAGGCATGTTATGCTTACATAACTATCTAAACACCTTTGCCAAGTCGGTTGCATGTCGTGATGGATCTTCTTATTTTACGACCATGTCATCCACGTAGACTTCGATGATTTTGACCTATCTAGTCTTTGAAAACTTTGTCCATTAGTACTGATAAGTTGCTCCTACATTCTTTAATCCGGGTGACATGACCTTGTAACAATAATTGACGTTGTCTGTGACAAAATTCGTCTTCTCCTAATCTGCGGCATACATCATTATTTGATTATACCCTTAGTAAGCATCCAGAAAGCTAAGTATTATGTGCCTTGAGAAACCATCAACAAGTTGGTCGATGCTAGGGAAGGGATAAGCATCTTTGGGGCACACTTTATTCAAATTCACACACATTCGCCACTTCTTGGACAATTTTGTCGCTATGAACATATTTACTAACCATGTAGAATAGGGGACTTCTTTGATGAAGTCAGCAACTTTTAGTTTCTTAGCTTCTTGTTTGGTTGCAAGTCTTTTTTCCTCATCGAGGTTTTGCTGTCTTTAGGAAACGGGCTTTGTGTGGGGATATATCGCGAGCGTACGGCAAATAAAGGTTAGGTCAATGTCGGGCATATCCGAGCTGCTCCACGCGAACATGTCTGCATTACGGGTGACCATTCCTTTAACTTGATGATATATGGCTTTATCAAGTCGGCTCCTCATCTCGGTGACTTAGTTTGGATCAAAGCCTATCTGACAATCTACTAGAGCTTCCACAGGGATGGGATGTGATTCCTCATACTTAGTTCTAGGTTCGAGGTCGGCATGCTCTATAACATTGATGTTGGCTCCTTTAATTCTTTGTGGCTCATGTTAAGGGGTTTGTTCAAGAGTGATTCTGACAGTCTTGAAGCTATGGACATAACATTGTTTGGTTTTTTGTTGGTTGGCTTTTACTTAAATAATGTCTTCTTTGTTGGAGACAATTACCCCTAGTTTGTTGAGCGTAGGTTGCTCAACAAGGATGTTGTATTGATGAAGGGGCATCCACTAACTGGTACCTTATTGTGATCGACTTCCTTTGCTCTACTTTCCCAAACTTGGTTAGGAGGTCAACATAGCACTTGGTCTATAGGTGTTTGCGGTGCGATTTGGTGTAATTTTGAGTCTAAAACTAGTTCGAACCAAACTATAAAAATAAGTGTTGTGTGCTTTTGGTTCGGTTTAGATTAATTATAAAATCTGAACCAAACCAAACCAATCTTTTGCAGTTTGTTTGGTTTGGTTTTGCGGTTTAAAATTTCTATTATTAAGTATTAAAAAATACATCAAAGAAATTTAGTTCCCAAATTGTATAAAAATTTAGTCACTCCCAATAAAATTATATAAAAGTAGCAACCATTAAAGTTAAAGTATAAACAACCAATTCTTTTAAACATTACAATCTAGTGGTTATCGTCAAATTGTATCCAATGAAATTAAATCAAACAGTTTTTCTAAAATATTTATTCATTAACTAATTCATATTAATTAAAAATCTTAAGTAAAGATGAAGTCAAAATCTTCTAATAGTAGAAAATAATGAGCACTTGTATATGCCTTCTTAGGGATTTGCTAATAACTAAGGATGAGCATTCTGGACACTACTTCTTGTGAATCCATACAATGATTCATTGTAAGTCTGGATGAAGGATTCAAGTAAGTCTAGTTGTTGGAAGGTGGATCAGAAAAGGACATCAGTTGAGCTCCCTTATTCTATCAATGTCTTGTTGATTTACTAGTTTGCTACCACCACAATGTTATGACCATGAGATCATCTTGCTCGGGATGGATCCCTTTAAAGTCTGCATCACAAAAGGTGATGCTTGGTTGGGAGATGGGTATTGTGGCTCTTTTTGCGTCGATGTAGTATATAGCTCGCAGATGATGTTTGCTAGCTGAGCTTGTGTGCCTTCCGCTGTGTGCCCTCCGCTAGTGAATCCACCAACGATGGTATTGATAACTCCTTTGAGTTCTTTGTCATCGAACCTCTATCTAGGGTGATGGTATCTACTGCTTCCTCCCCTTTCCCATGAGGTGCTAGATGACTTATTTTGGACGTATTTTGAGAGGTGTCATGCTTTTATTAGTTTTTCTATTTTGTTCTCTAGGGTCTGAAATTCATCAGTATTGTGCCCCATCATGTGATGATACCGACAATGCTTGTTGGGGTCAACTTCAACGGTGAGCTATCCTGGGGGAGGTAACTCAAAAAGGTCGGCTCTTTGCGCTTTCTTCATGACATGTACACTGGCCACGCTCAAGGGGGTATAATGGTCGTATCTCGATTCTCTGGCATGTTTTCTATTGAAGTTCCTGTCTTGCGGTTGACGAGGTTTATGGCTGGACTCCTTGTGGCAAGAGGTGGTAGTCTGATCAGGGTGTATTAGCATCCTCTCTCTGAATGAAGTGTGTTCTTCTATATGGTTATAGGTCGTAGCTTGAGACTTGAGCTCTTTCATTTCGCATGGTGCCCTTTTATAGGCATATAGTTGAGGGTGACCTCCAGGTGAAGCCATCTAATTTTGACAAAGGTTGCTAACACCTGTCAACAAAATCTCTCAAGGATTCTTTTTTCCCTTGTTATAGGCTGGCTAGCGTTTTGGCATTGGTGTTGTAAGGGATGTTAGTGGCGTACTGATCTTTGACCTTCACAAGCTCGCGGAAATTATGCATAGAGTTAGGAGGGAATTGCGTGAACCAGGTCAAGGATGCCCCATTCAAAGAGGTTGGAAATACTCTACAGTGGATGGCGTCATCTTTGGAGTTCAAGTTGAGCTGGGATGGGTAGTCATCAATATGGGCATTGGGGTAGTGAAACCCTCATATCTCTTAAGGGTCAGAGGTTTCCAGTTGCGAGATAAATCCACCTCCATGATTTTTCAGACAAAGGGGTGTCATTCAAAATCATCATCATGATTGTGATGACAAGTTGGTCTGGTTAAAGAACATCCTAATAGGGTGGAGCGAGTGATGCGAGATGGTGTGATGGTTTTTTTGTCATTATGATGCGGTGGTGTAACAGTTTGGTGGTGGCATGGTAAGGAAGTTCCAGCTACAGCGAGGGGAAGATGTTTTGCGACTGGCTCCTTCATGGTTGATGTGGCCGCATAGCTTAGAAATAATGTGTCATAACTCTTCATTTTGCCTTTGAAGTTCTGAGATGGTTAATGTTTCTATTTTCGCCGTTGTTTTCTAGTTCAGTGGTGGTGGGGGAAAAGTTTTACTGTGGCCCTATGGTGGTTGCCAAATGTACTTACTGAAAAAACGGTGAATGAGTCCTTGAAAGTGCGGCGTCGGGAGTACCTGCAAGAGACACTCTAACGCTCAAGTTAGTCAAGAAAATTTTTGTATTTTGTCTTTTGTGGTGTGCAAGTACCTTTTTACTTAATTTTATTGTTAAAACATCATCAATGTGGCCTTGATTTATGGTTTTACTTCTCATTAATCTTTTGGGTAGTCATTAGGGTGTCGATTCATCTTACCTTGGAGGGGGTTGGTAGAGTCTAGTGTTGTAGTTTTTTATCAAGTTTATGAGGTCGTCATGATAGGGTTAATTTGACGAGGTCAGTAGGTGGAGATGGGTGTCAAGATGGGCATGAGGTGATATTAAGGTCGCTGACTATGGAGGTCAGTACTTGAGGTTCCGAGTTCGGTCCTAAGTGCGAGTGCACTGAGGTCGGAAGACAGGTGACTACTACATAGTAGAATATGAATTTTTGAAAAGACAAAATCGACTGTACTCAAAACTTACATTGAAAATTACATGTCTGGATTTTAATTACTTCTTCTTAATTCCTACTTTGGTTCTTAAATCCGATGTAGTGCATATGCGTGGTTGTGTATAGGGTGATTGGACTAAGTGAGACATTTTTTAAAAATAATTATCTAAATGGGTCAGTTATAAAAATATCTATTAAGGTATATTTGTTTCTGGGTTTGACTTGGTCAAACCACAATTCCTACTTACAGTTTTAATGTCACGTTTGTTGTATGACCATGTGGTCCAACGTGGCTTTGAAGTTGATATTAGTTAAACCGCAATCATAGATTGAAGTTTAAGAAAAGTAAGAGACAACTTTATTGGGACAACATTGTGTATAGGGAAGGAAAAGTGTCCCTTAAAACCGCAATTCTTTATCCCCTCATTCCTAATACACCTAATTTGTGTCCAATAAAATATTCTTAAGACATATAAACCACAGATACGAATTGCAATTTATGTGAAGTACTTTTTTTCTCCCTAAAAGATAGGTATGATGTGAACTGCATAGTGCATTTTTTAGTGAAGCGAAAATTGCAACTGGTAAATGCGATTTATATAGGCTGACATCTCAGTCAAATCGTAGTTCCCATGTGCGAGTTTAATTACATATATATACCTCTCCTATTGCTTTAAACTAAAATTGTTTAAGTAATATTTATCTTTATCCCTTTCAAATAAAAAAAAAAGTTTTCCCCCCTAATTTATTTATAATTTATTTTATTGAATTATTTATCTTAAAATTACTCTAAATCTAATTATTTATTAATATCATAAATTAAAATGATAGAAAGTAACTGATTTTTAAGTGAAAACTAAAATAATTATAAAATATCATTTAAAGCCATCTTATAAAAAATTATCGTTTTATGATTGAATATTAATGCATATTTTGGTTTATGGTTTATTAATAAAAATATTTAATTTTATAATATTATTAATTAATATGGTAAAAAATATGAAGATTTAAAAGAATAAATTATAATATGATAAATTATTTTAGTTTTCACTTAGAAATCGGTTACTTTTTATCATAATTAAATTATTTTAATTTATGATATTATTAAGTAATTAGATTTAGAGTAATTTTAACATAAATAATTCAATAAAATAAATTATAAATTAATTAGGGGAAGAAACCTTATTTTTTTCATATTTGAAAAGGATAAAGATAAATATTAATTAAACAATTTTAGTTTAAAGTAAATAGGGAAAATATATATGCATTTAAACTCGCACGTGAGAACTACAATTTGATCGAGAAATCAGCTACATAAATCGCAGTTACCAACTGCAATTTTTACTTCATTGAAAAAACATACTACACAGTTCCCATCCACCTACCGTTTAGAGAGAAAAAAAAATCTCTTCACATAAACCATAGTTCGTATCTGCATGTGCTAAGAATATTTTATTGGATATAGGTTAAATGTATTGGAGATGAGGAGACAACATTCTTAAATTGTAATTACGAATTGCGTTTTTAAGAAGCAATTTACCTTTTCACCATGCAAAGTGGGTGATTCCAATAAGGTAATCTCTGACTTTTCTCAAATTGCAATTTGTGATTACATTTTGACTTGAGTATTATCAACCTTAAAGCTACATAGGACCATATAATCCTATCATTGACGTGATATTAAAATTACAACTAAAAACTACAATTTGACAAGTCAAACCTATATAAAAAAAAACAATTAAGTCAATCACCTATATAAAAGGTAATAAGTAAAATAAGAAGGTTGCAGCTTGCAGGAACCCTTCACTGATATTTCAGTCACTGATATTTACTTTTTTTTTTACATCAATACTGATATTTACTTAGACAGTTTATATCGATAAATTATCATTAATACAAAAGGTAAGAAAGGTTGTTGGAAGTTAAAACAAACTCCTTTCGCATTGTGGAAATGTTGATCTTTTCATAACAACATTTTTATTGAATAAACAATGTTACTGCGTGAGTTTATTCAATGTTTAGGATAAGTTGAAAGTATTGAATGTGATATTAAACTGTGCTCTACACTGAAAAGGACCAATTACGAAAAAGTCTTTGTTTTAAGCACCATGCTTATGATAATCTTGATTATTTTCTAGTTGCCATTTTTACTGGCCAGTTTCAACACGCAAGCTTTTGAATACTTTTAATAATCTCATTCTTTCCGTGAAAAACATCTTAAATAATCTAAGCAAATAATATTTTTTGCAATTAAATAGAATATATTATTTTTCAATTATAATATCCAAGAATTTTATAATAGCAATCATGAAAAACCATTTACGCACATAATCAAAATTTGTAGATAGTTTTTTCCAGAAGCCAATTCAATGCAATGAATGACTCACTGATCAGAAGCCTACCACCACCTGTTTTGGTTGTCAAAGTCAAACACCATGTTGACATGCCAATAAAACATTTTGTCCTTAATAGACAGAATAATTAAAAAAAGGAAATCCACCTACCCCAGCAACTTCGTGGTTCCTAAAAGCCTCCATCAACTAAGATTTTCTTATTTATATTATATCTTGTTTCCTTTCACATTACCATTTCCTCACAGTGGTGAAGAAGTTAAACATTTGATGGAGGGTCTTCTGCCTCTGGTTTTCAAAGCAATCAAGAGAAACAAAACTAGACGACAATATGAGTGTCTTTCATCAGGAACTGCTCTAGGATACAACATAAGCATGGCTGAGATGTACCCTCAAACTCAGGACCATGTCCTTCAGAATCAGACACATGCCCAGAAAATGTTTCACCATCAAGAAGATCATAAAATTGGTCACCGGCGATATAAATCAGTTGATGATTTCGGTTACGGTTTTCATCAATCACCTCAGATCAGAACAGGTGTTGATTCTACCTCTTCAAACAAACTTGTAAGGTTTAGGAGTCAGAGAATGTTTTCGTGTATCACTGGTATGTAAGGTATAATTTCCTAATTGTATGTTGCACAAAGTTGTGGACTTAATGCAAATGATGTTGTGATTCTTAATTTGTTCCGTGGTTTGGTTGGTTGTGTACATTGCAAGTGTATTATGCTTTTTGGGGCGTCAAGATTCTTTGATTCATCCTTGAGTCTTTCAAGTTTAAAGGTCTTTACCGGGTTTAGGCTTGGCCCTTAAGGGTATGAATTGTAAAGTTTAAGAAAATTTTCAAGTGCTTTATAATAAATTTATATATATAAAATAATTTAGTTTAAATACATAAAAGTCTTTGGTCTCTACGCGGAAGATCTGACATTTTCTGATATTTAACTCTGCTGGTGCTGGTACTGGTAGGTTGCTGGCATTAATTGTCCTCTTTTATGTCACGAGGCTCACGGTAAGTGACATAATTCAAACTTGGAACAGGTTTCTCAGCAGTTCTCAATCAATAAAAAAAAATTAGCATATTGAATTATAAAATGAAATATAATTTTAAAAAGTGGATCATGTCGTTTGATGTAATTTTAAGGATGAACCCTCCAAATTGTGGGTTTCACTTCTCGGTTCCCTTTCTCCACCTATTCCTTACAAATACAACTAATTTATTTTAAAGGTAAAATTCTACTGTGGCTCTTCAATCTTCATCTTAAGATTTGGTTGGTTGTATCTTTTTATAGTAAATTAATAAATACTAAATATATAAATTTGTAACTTTTTGCTTTATGAGTAACCTAAAATATATAACATGATTTTTTAACAGATATAACGTGATTTATTGTTTAGATTTTTTTTTAATTACTAAAAGACTTTTTGAGCTTTTTTTTTTTCCATTTACACTTTACATTTTTCATGTTTAACATTTTAAAAAATAAAAAAATCTCACTAATTAAGAGAAGCAATCAAATTAACTTTTTATTTTGATCAAATTTTATATTTTTCAGCCTCTGATTATTTTTAAAATAAAACAGAAAACGAAAAATAAAATCTTTCACAAGAATATTGTACGAAACAGATCCATTTATTGTAACTACAAAATTTAGAAGAATTAAATTTTACCCAGCATTCCACCAAATCAAATTCAATAACATAAAATTTAGTTTCATTGAAGTTTGAACTAGCTCTCACTTTTCTGCAGTTGAAACCAGAAATTTGAAAATAAATGATTTATTGTCACTAAAATATAAAAATAGTCAGAAAAATTGCAGTCATGAAAGACACACAAGGAATTTTCGCCTGCAAAAAATCGTATATTTCATAAGTTAGTTTTATGTATTTTTTCAAACTTTGAAACTTTATGCAGTATATCAGTGTCAAAAGAACAATCCTTCTTCTCAACCAAATATTAATATAAAATATACCAAGAAAAAATTATTGATACTTTGATTTGTTTTGTAATTTTACATCAATTCAAGGGGTTAGTTCAAACAACAGCAACTTCTAAGAGTTTCTTTTAATGGAAAATAGTTATATCAATTTACTATAAATAACAGAAAAAATCTATGTTTTTAAAATCTTATAGGTCAATGAATCAGGAAAAGTACTACTTTATTAATTCAATTGTAATTGAATATATAGTTGAACTTATTTTAATAAAATAATATTTTTTATCATTAACATATTATAACAATTTAAAATTATAAAAGAAAAAATATATTAGAAAGATAATTATAAAAGAAAAAATAATTTTACTAAATACACTTTCATATTTGTTAAATTAATTTCTATTTTCATTAATTTTTAAATTAAAAAGTGAGTGGACTTCGAAAAACAAGAAATATATTTAACAAAATCTGAAATTTTTCAAAATTTATGAATCAGTCAAATTATTGGTTTTTATTGATTTTATCAATTCTTGATTAGTTTTTTGATTTTTTTATTAATCTTTTGCTTGTCGATTTTTAGTATTAACCTAATCGATTATCAGATTGGTTTACCAATTTTTTAGTTCAATTTTTAAAATAATGAAAAAGTACAACAAGAATATTTCAAAAGATTGTAGATAAGGAAAAGATATGGATGCTCTAGGCCTCTCGCTAACACATGAACAATTTGAGTGGCTTGCCTATTAACAAACTAAGCAAAAAATATCATTATGATTTCTCATAGCAAGTCCTATGAACATGTCCAGTTTCATTGTTGTGAAATTTCTTAGCGCTTAAAAGGTCCACCATTAGCTTTAAATCTGTCTTAAAAATAATCCATTAGCATCCAAGTTGAGATGCCCAACACAAGCGTGATAGAGAAAAATGAGACTCAACTTAAGAGGTGTTGGTAAGCTCAAGTAAAATGTTGTTTGAGCATTGGAAAATTTTCCAGTGAGCTCCTAATGCAACAATCGAAATGGTGTCAAGTTTGCAGGAGGCATGACCATATGGTGTGTGAATTACTCACTGAATGTGTTAAATACTGAGAAGGAGAGTTGTCACTATGATTGTCTCTTAACAGGTAACGTAGTATTCAACGGTTCGAGACACGGATGGCAAAAAACGGAGCTCGAGATTGAAGAATAAATGGCACCGGAACAGATTGTCAGAGGTGAGGAGAGGTGGACGGAGGTGATGAGAAGAAAAAATGTAAACAGAAGAAAGGAATTTTTAACGAATGAAGGGAAAGCAAACAGACGCACAACTTCGGTTTTTTTCACACATTTTCCAGAGGATTACATGGCAAAAGATATATGGGAGATATTCGGTAGGTTCGCCAATGTCCAGGAGGTGGTCATTCCGAACAAGCGGAACAAGACGGGACAAAGGTTCGGGTTTGCTCGGTTTAAGGATGTCGTCGATGAGAAAATGCTGGTGATTAAGTTGGACAATATCTTTATTGGATCGGAAAAGCTATGGGTAAATCTACCACGTTTCGATTCACGAATGGAGCAGAATTATAGACAGAGGAACACGGGGAGGGACAACTCAGACCATTATACACATCATATAGGGGTCCAGCAAACGGGGCAATACGGGAGCCATAACGGCAACAAAAAATCATACGCAGCTGCCGTATGTGATCAAGAGGGCGTGAGGACTACAGAAGTCAGAAGAGCAGTAGAAAGGAAGGAGGAAGCGCCACCGAAACTGGTCTATACGGCACACGAGGAAAATGTAAGTCGGCTCCGGAAGGCGTACGTGGGAGAAGTCCGAAAGAGAGGGACGACTTTTAAGACGAAGCTTTTCTTACTGACTCATTGTATCTACAACGTGAGCAGCATCCCCATGGGGGCAAACAAGGTTCTGTTGGAAGTAGAAGGGGATGAGACACTACAAGAGATTATGGTAAGGAAGAAGTTGTGGTTCGACCAATGGTTTACAGGGATTCAGGAGTGGGAACCCGGTTTGGTAGATACAGATAGGAGGGTCAAGGTGAACTGTTATGGGGTACCCTTACATGTATGGGAAGTAAATTTTTTCGCTACTCTAATCGCCCCTTTCGGAGAGTTGTTGAGTGTCGAAGAAAATACTCTAAAAGAACAACGCTATGATGTAGCGCAGTTGGTGGTGTCTAGGAAGGACATGAGGAGGCTTGACGCGACTGTAAGGGTGACTATAGACGGGAGGGAGTTCGATATCCGGGTGACGGAGATGGAGCAGGGGAACGAAATGAAACACAGCAGTGACAACTCTACCTATGGGTCTGAAATGAGTTCCTGTCCGGGGACGGAGTTAGATGAGTCGGAAGAGGTGGAGAAAAGGTTGACCGAGCTGAGGCTCGAGATGTTCGAAAATGGAACATGGAAGGACAGGGAGGAGGCACACTTCCGGGACGGAGTATATGGAGGCAGGGATACCGGGGCCGGCCGAGTTCAGGAGGACAACGAAACCAATCGGCCCATCTCACGAGGACGGACCTCGCCGGAAATGGGGAGGCATGCATGTCCGGTGGTCGCTCCTAGAACGGAAGAATCTGACAGGGACGTTCAGGAGAGCCGGACCGGGGAGCTAACAGTGAAAGGGACAACATCCCATCTCTCCCGCCAATGGGAATCGACCGAAGGGGGAAAGGCGCAGGCAACCGGGAAGGATGGCAGGGTCAGAAATTGTGCAAAAATGGTGAAAGAGAAAAGTGGCTCAGAGAAAGCGGATGCTGAAAGTGTATCATGGGAGGAAAATGGGGAAGATGAAGAGGTTAAGCGGATGAGGCGTGGGAAACAGGTGCTGATGGCGTGGAGCACGAGGCCTGACAGCACGTCACCTCCAACAGTACAGCGGGACGCGTGGCAACATCAGGACCGTTTAGGAGGGTACGACCCCGGAAACCGAGACACGCGTCTCGAGATTCCCGTGCAGCAGGCACGCGGCGCCTCGGGAGATCCGCTGTCCGTTGACCGAGACATGCGTCTTGTCACGCAGACGCAGCAGCTGCAGCTGGCAGGCGGCGCCTCGGGACACGCGCCATCCGTTGACCGAGACACGCGTCTCGTCACTCAGGCGCAGCCGGCAGGCTCATTAGTCGCGCAGGCGCAGCAGCAGCGGCTGGCAGCCTCGGGAGTCGCGCAGGCGCAGCTGGCAGCCTCGGGAGTCGCGCCGACCGTGGAAGACGGGCTTGACCGCGCGGAGGCCCAACGCGCGCTCTCCTCCGGGCCGAGCTTCATTCGCGGGAGCCCCGATTGGGCCGGGGCCAGGAATAGTGCGCCTGAAATTTCGGATGCAGTCACCATTTTCACTACTGGACACCGCAGGAAAGTTTCCGGAATAGAATTTCGTAACGAACATAAGGAGGCAACCACGGTGAATAATGCTTATCAGAAAAATGACTCTATTTCTACACTACCATATGATTACAAGAAATGGGTTTTAGTAGGTGGAGAAGAGGTGTCCGGAGGAGGGGAGGGGCAAAGGAGAATGGTATCAATATGGAAACAACTAAAGAGGAATAGTACGGAGGAGGGGGAAGTAACGAGCCCAACGCAACCAAATGAGCCTAAGCCAGGTGAACGAATTATGGACGATGCAGAGGAGAAAATGTGGAGGGCGATGATGGGAATCGGAATATCGGGCCAACAACCAGACATAGTATATATTCAGGAACTACGAAATATGGAAAGGAGGGACAAATAGGAGCACGAAAGAAGGGAGACGAGGAGTAATAAGTATAATTAAATGAAGATTCTTTCTTTAAATGTGAGGGGATTCCGGGATCGGATTAAGCGAAGAAGAATAAGGAGACTGCTAAAAAATAATGACATTGATATTTGTCTACTTCAGGAGACAAAATGCAGGGAGTTAAAGGAGTGGGAGGTGTAGGAGGTTTGGGGGTCGACGGGGTGCGAGTGGAAAAGTTTACCGTCTACAGGACTTAGCGGAGGTTGCCTGACAATCTGGAAGAAACAATTGCTCGAAGTCGTCTGGGATATACAAGGGCAAGGTTTTCTGGGGATCGGCTTCAGAGGAAAGAACTCCCCCGCAACAATTTGTGTGGTTAATGTATATGCACCATGCACGCTTCAAGGCAAGAGAAAGGTATGGGATGATCTAATGATGACAAAGCGAGGCTTTCCGGAGGTCAAGTGGGCGTTGGGTGGAGATTTTAACGCTGTGTTGGACAGGAGCGAGTTTACAGGGAGATCAGACTATCATTCAGTCATTGAGATGTCTGATTTCAAATTCTTTGTTCATTCTATGGGGCTCCTCGACATCCCAGTCATCAGAAAAGGACCAACTTGGATTAGTCCGAATGGAGAGTCATCGAGTAGGTTGGACCGGTTTCTATTTTCCACGGATCTGATGGAGGAGTGGGGAATCATAGCACAAAGAGTGGGCTCTAGAGAGTTCTCTGATCACAGTTGGATAATCACAGAAGTGAAGTCTCAGAATTGGGGTCCTAAACCGTTTAAGTTCTTTGATCACTGGTTACAGGAGCCGGGATTTAGGGACCTAGTGAAAAACTTCTGGGCAGATCACCATGGGAAAGGTTGGCGGCTGTACCAGCTAGCATGCAAGCTACAAGGTTTGAAGAAGACGATTAAGACGTGGAAACAAGGCGACGGGAGTAAAGACGAGAAGTTCTTGGCTGAGAAAGTTCTGGAATTGGAGACTGCGGATATCCACCTAGGCCTAGGAGTCACTGGGAGTGACAGCCAGAGACAAGAAATCTTATCGGAGTATTGGGGAAAGGCAAGGCATATGGAACAGTCCATTTTTCAGAAATCTCGGGTAAAATGGGCTCGTCAGGGGGACAGGAATACAAGCTACTTCCACAGATGTTTTAAGGAGAGATGTTATGCTAACTCCTTGCTGTCACTTACATCTGATGAGGGGTGGTTGGAGGGAGTTCAGGATATCCAGCAACACGTGTTCAACCATTTCTCAAGGCTCTTCAATGAGGATAGACAGCCGAGAACAAACTTGGACGGGGTGTCTTTTAATCAGTTGAATGATCATCAGAGGCAGAGCCTAGATGAGCCTTTTTCAGCGGAGGAGATAAAGGAGGTAGTTTGGGCTTGTGAGGGTGGTAAAAGTCCGGGTCCCGATGGTTTTAGCTTTCATTTCTATCAATCATGTTGGGATATAATAGGGGAAGACGTGGTAAAGGCAGTTCAAGAATTTCATCAGTCAGGCGCTCTCCCAAGAGCAGCGTCATCGTCATTTCTTACGCTTATCCCCAAGGTGGCAAAGCCGGTCAGGTTAAAACAGTATAGGCCAATCTCCTTAATTTCAAGTATTCACAAGATTATATCTAAATTGCTGGCATTGAGAATGAAGAAAGTCATGGGGCACTTAATCTCAAAGTGTCAGTCAGCTTTTTTGCAAGGCAGATCAATCCTGGATGGAGTATTGGTAGCAAATGAAATTATGGATTGGGCAAAACGGAAAAAGAAACCATGTTTTCTGTTTAAGGTGGATTTCCAGAAGGCGTTCGACTCGGTAAATTGGGATTTTTTAGATTATATGTTGGCAAGGATGGGGTTTGGGTGCACATGGAGAAAGTGGATGTTCAGTATCGTGAGGAATAACCAGGTTTCAATTCTAGTTAATGGAAGCCCGACAGAGGAGTTTAAGCCGGGGAGAGGATTGAAGCAGGGAGATCCACTATCCCCTTTCTTGTTCCTTTTGGTTGCTGAAGGTCTAGCTGGTTTGTTCAGGTCAGCGGTAGGGAAGGGGGTGTTTAAAGAGCTCAATATTGGGGCAGCGGCAAAGTTCTCTATCATGCAATACGCAGATGATGTCTTGATGATGGGGGAAGCTGATCTGAAATCAGTGTGGTATTTGAAGGCCATACTCCGGGGGTTTGAGCTGTCATCGGGGCTAAAGGTGAACTTCAGCAAGAGTCAATATTTTGGCTTAAATGTTGGAGTCTCATTTACATCAGCAGCAAAAAATCTTTTGAATTGTTCAACCTCTTCACCGCCATTTAAGTTTTTGGGGGTTCCGGTGGGAGCGAATCCAAGGAGGGTACAAATGTGGGAACCAATCATTCAACAATTTCAGAGGAAATTGGCATCGTGGAGGGCGAAACAAATGTCGTTCGCAGGAAGGTTAGTGATGATAAATTCAGTACTGTCAAGTCTTCCGTTATACCTATTCTCCTTTTACAAGGTGCCTAAGAAAGTCCTAAAAGTCATCACTGGTCTACAACGGTCCTTTCTGTGGGGTGGGACTAGCCAGGAGAACAAAATTGCGTGGGTTAGCTGGAATCAGGTGTGTCATCCCAAGGAAGAAGGGGGTCTGGGAGTGAAGTGCCTGTGGAACTTTAATCTGAGTCTGTTAGCAAAGTGGAGGTGGAGGCTATTAACAGAGCCAAATGCAATATGGGTCAGCTTGCTGAAGACTAAATATGGATCCACATACAACTCTAATCAAAGGCAACACAATTTAGCCTCAGCTTCGCAGTGGTGGCGGGACTTATGGGACATTGATGGGCCTAAAGCAGAGAAGCCAGACTGGTTTGTGGATAACGTCAGGAGAAAAGTGGGGAACGGAAACGATACGTTGTTTTGGGAACAGAATTGGATTGGTGACGGTCCTCTCAGTTTAAAGTTCCCCAGGCTTTATGGGTTAGCGGCTGAGAAAGGCACCAGTATTAACCAGAAAAAGCTACCAGCCGACGGGTGGTGTTGGGTATGGAGGCGGGTGTTATTTGTCTGGGAGGAAGACCAGCTTAGTCAATTATTTACTACGCTACAGCCAGTAGTAATTGCGGTCGACAGGTTGGATAGATGGACCTGGAGGACTAGTAGGGATGGAGGGTTCTCAGTAGCCGAGGCTTATGCAGTACTGAGCTCGCATCAGAACTCAATGATTTTCTCCAAGGTGGAACCCAATCAATGGAGACGCATGTGGAAAGACAGACTCCCATCAAAGGTAATTGCATTCTCTTGGAGATTATTGATAGATAGGCTTCCCACCATTGATAACTTGCTGCAGAAGCAATATGGAAAGCAGGACTCATCTGTTCTTAACGTGTGCCAAAGCTCAATCAGTGTGGAGTAATATAATGAGCTGGCTGGGAATCCACGGACCTATCCCGGGGGATCTGCATCAATTGTTTTCATCATCATCAGCATGGGTGGTTGGAAAGCGGAAAAAGAAGTGCAGGTATGTTTTCTGGCTGGCTGCTTGTTGGGGAATCTGGATGACTAGGAACCAGATTGTCTTTGATAGAATTCAGGTGGACTCAGTAGACATTATGATGACTATTAAGATCATCTCCTGGAAATGGCTGTCATACTCTTTTGGGTTTAATAGGGGGTGCGCATTCTCGGACTAGTATGCTAATCTGAGAGAGTGCTTATTAAATATGTCTTAGGCGGTGAAAGGTTAATTACCGCGTTCTAATTGGACATCAAGTAGTATGGTGTCTGCATCCTTGTATTTTCAAGAAACTCTTGGTTTCTCTTCCAAATAAATATTTACTTTTCAAAAAAAAAAACAGGTAACGTAGTTAAATAAAAAATAAATAAAAATCATGCGCATGTGACTATTCGTCATATACCCATTTCCAAAAAATATTGTTCTTATATTTTTATTGTTGTTTTTTATGAAAGTTTGTATTTTTTATAATGTACTAAACTTATGTTATAAATCATTACATTTTTATGATATTCATTTTAATAACATAAAAATTTTAAAAAGTCTACATATAAATATAATTTATAAAATATTTTTTTTTATTGAGTGAGAATGAATATAGGACAGGCATACTAGTTCCTACACAAGAATAGGGATAAATATAAAAATTCTACACTAGTCAGGTATGACAACAAATACTTGGAGAACAAAAATGAAAATACTTATAATCCCCATGTTAAGCACCAAAGCTTTAGAAAGTCTTCTTTTGACCAGATTTTTTTGAAGAAATCATCTTTAAAAGTAGACCCCTCCAAATTTAATATTGTAATACCCTCAGATTTTTAAATAAAAGGAATTATTTCCTAAAACAAATAATAAATAATGATTATCTAGATATAATATTTAGTAACTTAGTAAGTAATAATATTAAGTTGTTATCTGATTTAAATAAAGAAACTGTCAAAATAAATATTATTAGTGCACTAGTTCATTAAATAAGTATATAAAACTATAATTCTTTTAGTTTGTGTTGGGTAATTCGGGGACGAAATTCTTAAAAGGGGAGAGAAATGTAACATCCTCAAACTTTTAAAATAAAAATTATCTCATACAATAAATAATGATTATCTAGATGTATACTAATTAATTACCTAGTAAATAATAATATTAAGTTGTTATCTTATGTAAATAAAAAAACTATTAAATTAAAGATTCATTTGAATTTAAAAGAAAAGAAAAAAATAGTTTGCATATTAAAAAGAAAATATGACGAAATCAATATTCAAATTAAAAGATTAGAAGTTTATAATTACGATATGATTATTATACTTTAGATAAAATATTTGTTATATTCGATGATCCTTAATAATGATATGAATATTTATCATATTTATATTTGAGTAGGTGATCCTTAATAATGATATAAATATTTATCACATTTCATTTGAATACACCTATAATGTGAAAATTAGCTAACATGATGCTATATTTTATTTAGTCATATATCATATTCAAGATAATAAAAGAAAAATAAAATTAAATTTCCTTAAATAAAATAAAATAAAAAGATAATAATTAGATGAGAATCCATCAAAGAACTAAAAGATTAAAGATAAATTAATTTAAGATAACATTACTTTTAAAATAATAAATAAAGATTTGATCTGATATTGAATTTAATCCATAAAATTAATCTTTTATAAAAAAAGAAAGAATAGAGAAAGGGAAAATCAATCATAGCCACTATATAGAGTTATGTAGTTTCCTCAAAGAAAATTATAAACTAGTTGACTATTAAGATAAGAAAAAGAGAAGAGAAGATGGTTATAGAGTTTTAGTTCAAGAGGTGAGTAAAACTTTTTGTTTTAAACTCAGCCATAGTATAATTTTATTGTGGACTCGTTATTAACCAAAATCTGCATGTTGTGAAAATTGTAATTTTACATTGATCGCTTTGTAGTAACTATTTGAGATACCTTCATCTAGGATGTGGAAGAGATTTCGGATACCTCCACAATAGCATGGAAAAGACAATGGGATGTTATTGTACAAAATATGAGCTCATAAACCTTTTTATGAATCTATGAATTCCTGGTTATGGAAACCGAAGTATAGCATGAGTGATCATGAGTATCACTGTATTTTATTGGATTGTATGTATATGCATGAGGTTTATTGGAAAAATATTTTATTCTCATGTAGATTATTATTATTAGAAATTATTCAAATTAAATTATATTCTTTGTATAAAAATATCTTTTATTAAGTGTACCATAGATTGAAAAATATCTTTTATTGGAAAAAAAATTTGCAATTTTTTTTTAAAAGTCCGGATACCCTTGTCTAGTCTTGTAAAATTTTTTTTAGAAGTTCGGACACCCTTGTCCAGACTTGTAAAAAATTTTGCAATTTTTTTTTTAGGACTAAACTTATTTTTTACTAAATGGTATTTGAGATTTTTCCTACATAAGTCCTTACACAAAATATAACCCTCAAATTTCAATCTCTCTAAAAATAAAATAGGAACAAAAATAATTTTAAATACATATCCTACTAACAAATGTTAAGAGAATATATAATTAATAAAAGCTGAGTATTCAAGTCTCCTCGACTTTATCAACTTCTTTATTTGGCTTTGAAAACAATACTCTTAATAGGATAATAATCTCAGTTAATAAAAAAAATTATAAAAAAGGTTCACAATAGAGTTGTTCACAACGAGAAAAATTCATTCATGGTACCCGCAATAAAAAGATATTTTTTATTATACATAAATATAATTTAATTTGTATATTTTTATTACTCATGATCATTCACTGTCACACTTCGATTCCCATAACTCATAACTAGGATTTCGTAGATTCATAAAAAGGTTCATAAGCTCATATTTCATACAGTGATACTCAAGATCATTCACTTTTCCACGTTATTGTGGAGGTAGAGGTATTTAAAATCTCTTCCCGTATTAAATGGAGGTATCATGAGTTCATCCCCATCGCAAATGGAGGTATCTCAAACAGTTCCTACAATGCAATCAATATAAATTTATAAAATAAATCACAATTTTCACAACATGCAGATTTTAGTTAATGATGCATCCACAATAAAATTATACCATGGTTGAGTTTAAAAGCTCTTGAAATAAAGAGTTTAAAAGCTCTTAAATTATACCATGGACTTATGTAAAAACTCTATAACCATCTTCTCTTTTCTTCTCTTAAATAGCCAACTAGTTGATGATTTTCTTGGAGGAAACTACTTAACCCTGTATAATGACTAAGATTGATTTCCTCCTTTCTATTCTTTCTTCTTTTTTTTTAATGAAAGATTAGTTTTATGGTTTAAATTCAATATGAGATCAAATCCTTATTTATTCTATCTTATTTTTATTTTAAAAGTAATGTTATCTTAAATCAATTTATCTTTAATCTTTTAGTTATTATTGATTGATTCTCATCTAATTATATTTTTTATTTTATTTTATTAAAGGAAATTTAATATATTATTTTATCATTATTTTTTTTATTCTCTTGAATATGATATGTGACTAAATAAAATATAGCACCATGTTATCTAATATTCACATTATAGGTGTAGTAAGATGAAATATGTTAAATATTCATATCATTATTAAGGATCACCGAATATAACAAATATTTTATCTAAAGTATAATAATCATCTCGTAATCATAAACTCTTAATCTTTTAATTTGAATATCGATTTCATCCTATTTTTCTTTTTAATATGCAAACTAATTCTTTCTTTTCTTTTAAATTCAAATGAATCTTTATTTTATTAGTTTCTTTGTTTACATCAAATAACAACGTAATATTATTATTTACAAGGTAACTAACTTATTATACGTCTAGATAAGCATTATTTATTATATAAGATTATTTTTATTTTAAAAATTTGAGAATGTTACAAATATCTTATACATCGATACCTCACTGTATACTGCTCGAATCCCTCTGTCGTCGAGTTCCATTTGTCTTGAGACTCACTTGACCTCCTTGCAACCTGTAATTTTTTACCTAACTCTTGGACCTTCTCTTCCTTCGACACAAATAGTCTTCTCCTCCAGTTCCACTTCCTACTCCCATCTTCTCCCCCTCACATCTCTTTTACTAAAATAGTTTTGTCAACCACTAATTGGAAAAGTCTAGGATATTGATTTATCAAACTTCGATCCTTAGCCACTTATCCTCCAAGATAATTGAGTTCTCGTCACCCAGTTGTCAATAAACATTTCCTTTACTAGAATGACTTTGTCAACCACTAATTGGAAAAGTCTAGGATATTGATTTATCGAACTTCGATCCCTTAGCCACTTATCCTCCAAAATATAATTGAGTTCTCGTCACCCAATTGTCAATAAAAATTTCTAAACCACCAACCCTCCTTTTCCATTCCTTGCTCCTTTATAAAATTTAAATCACTCCAACATCTTCCTACCCTATATCTCCCACGGTCCTAGTTATTATAGCACATTAAAAATAAAAAAAAATTATGTTGTTTTAAGCTTAGTTTAACCATTGATTTAACAACTATTGAACTAGTGTCTTTATTGACTTGACCACTGGTCCAATTCTAAAAGCATTACTACTACTATTACAACTAATACTAAGGGAATTTGCGCTTTTCAAATTGTTTTAAAATTAAAATAATGAAAAAAAATAATTAAAAAATAGTAACAATTATATATTGAAAGTTTATAAGACAGCTAAAAACAACTATCATGTTGAAGAGTAATTTAGAAATAGATAAAAATTTTAGTTTTCTTTATACAACACTATAAGATAATTTATAATAACATTGTAGAATTTTACACGAATGAGATTTCAAGCATACCAAATGTTAAATTCAATCGATTAACATCTTTAATAATTTTATATAAAATGAAAATTTGAAAATCCAAACATTTTAAATTTCATAATAATGTTTTATTAAAAGGTGATTTTTTAGATATACTAAATTTTAAATCAATATTAATTACAATCAACAAAGACATCAAAATTATATATATATATATATATATATATATATATATATATATATATATATATGATGCAGCTAATTTTCACATAGCTCATAATTAAAACACACATGCTACTTGTGTGAGAATGTGGCTTATGGGCACAATCAATATACTCAGTTATCGCTCAAACACATTTATCATGAAAGCTCCTACTTATGGAATAAATTGGCAACTCCTGTTACAAAGGAGGTGAAGAATGAAATTGCTAGTGTTTTTATCAAGATGGGTTGTATTCTACTAAAATAGTTTATTGTTGCCTTACAAGAACCATTCTTATCCCTAGGAACACGGAGTTACATGTATCTGGATGTGATCTCCTTTGGTTGACTAATCATAAATGTCTTCCAACTAACTCTTTTTGACACATTGCTTCTTATTCTTTGTTTTAAGTGTGGGTTATTTGAAGAATCCATTTTACATCTCCTGAAGGATTGCGTCAAATCAATGGTGATTTAGAATGTTCTCAACCTGGATGTTTCTCTCATGGATTAAGATCTAGATAGCTCTCTCATTGGTTACGGACTTTAGCTTGTGGGGATCAAGATGTTAACTTTTGTATTACTCAAAAAAATCCCACAACGTCAGCTTTGGTTGCACAAATCTCAACTTTTTTTACATGGTTAGTAGTGTCTTCATGAAGGAATATAATAGTCCTCCCATGAAGGAATATAATACTCCTTTAGGCATTTTTAAAATTAACACTGACGACAATAGTTTTGGAGTTCCACGCCAAGTTGGGTTTTGAGGTTTGATTCGTATTCTTCTTCTCACTGGATTCATGCTTTCTCTAGCTTTTGTGTAAATGCATTCAGCATGCAAGCTGAGCTCTTGGGCGTCTAGCTTGGTATCTTTAGACATTATCTATGAATCTGACTCAAAGTGTATTATCTATCTAGTTATTAAAGGTGTGCACTCATCTCACCCACATTCCCCATTAATTAACTGTATTTGTCATTTCATGTCCTTGGAGTGGAGTTTATCTTTCTTTCTCCTATCCCCCTTTGTTTGCTCGATAGATTCATGACAAGCTCCATGCTGATTTATTCATTGTAATTAGTTTTCTTTAGTTTCAGTCACATGTAAAAATATTATCTAAATCTTTTAAAATTTAAAAACAAATATTTTTTATTTGGTTATAGTTATAATCAATGTATACCTTATACTTTTTTTTACTATGATTAATAATGTTCTATGATTAAAAATGTTCGAAATAAAAAATCCTTATATCTTACGTCATCTAAATATACATCAATTTGTTAACCTTTATAAAAAAAATGTAGAAAGGAATTTTTGTAATAGTTCAAGAAGTACCAATAATATGTAAAAAAAGTGATAAACGAAAAAATAACCAACCAATTTATCAAATTAATGTTTATATAAAATTTATTGATAATTTTAAAAATTTAATATTGTTGAAAATGAGAGGTGTTTTTTCCTTAATGATTACGAAGTTGTTTCAATATTGTAACTTTTTGAATCGTCTTAATATATATATATATATATATATATATATATATATATATATATATATATATATTTATATTAACAAATTTATTATTTTGATTAAAAGTGTAAGTAGCATTTGTTAACTTTATTTATATTTATATCACACTATGTAAAAAATGTGTTGATAAATTCTTAAAAAAATATATTAATAGTTGTTGTCCTAAGTAAGTATTAATTAAAAAGCAATTTTAATATTTAAAGTAAGTAAAAATAATTTTAAAATAAAATATTCAAAAAGAGAGGGATAATAAAAGAGAAAGAAGAATAAAAGAGAGGGATAAAAGAGAAAGAAGATGAGAAAGAAGGTGAGGAAACTTAAAGTAAATATTCATATTAACAAATCAATATTATACGATACTGAATCTAGCAGAGCCGGTTGAAAATCTTCGTATAATATTGATAAAAACAAGTTTATAAGCTATTGAATTTGACAGAGCCGGTTAGACATCTGCTTATAAACTTAATGAAAATTAAATTTAATTAACATATGATAAGCCTTTAAATGATCATTGCATCTTTAAATATTTATTGCTTAAGGCATCCGAAGATACCGTAGGAGAAAACTACTCCATGCGTAAAATAAAAATATGAGCAAAATTTAAAAAGGAAATACTTACAACAGGGGAGGAGAGGGAAGAGGTTGCAGAGAAACTTCGGATTTTATAGATGAAAAAAAATTTTACATGTAAGAGAGGGGGGATTTAGAGAAAGAGTAAGAGAGAGGGGATTTAGAGAGAGAGAGAAGAGAGTGTATTTGCTAGAGAGAGGAGTGGTTCAGGAATTTGCTCAGCATAAGAGACTTATGGTCCTTTTATAGACAAAATTTGTAACCGGAAACCGGCTGAGGAGGTAACCTTATGACTGGTAACCTGTTGTGTAAGTTACTCTGTAACTGGTAACCCGTTGTGTAAGTAATTTTACCCTTCAGTCTATTACTCTGTTAAAGAAGTAAAATTACTTTGTCGCAGGTAAAATTTTAAATTACTCTTCTGACTCGAGCTATTGCAGACAAATCTTGTATTTCTTCTTCCATCTGCTCTGGAAGACTCTAGTCTTCATTGTCGTCGCAGTCGGAAGGGAAAGAGGTTTGTCCGGGAGTATTTTGGCCATAGAAGCCAGTCTCTTCATAAATTTCTTTGTACAACCTTTCTTTTTCAAAATGCTTTACAAGAAAAGGTTTGACTCTATTGGAAATGGATGAAATTTGATACCCATTGTTTTCTTCCAATATAATTTAGTATTTTGTGTTTCTTTTAGAAGAGTGAAATCTTCAGAATCTCTTCTTGAGAAATTCCAGTTTGACCCTTCTATGGATGCTTTCCAGAGGTTGTATTGATACAATTTGTTTTTGTTGAGAGACAGTCCTTTTAAGGGATCATGCTCAAAAGAAGTATGATACTCTGGATTGGTTTCTGTATAAAGTTTTATAACATGTGTGGCTATACTGTCAGGATTTGTGGGGCTTCTGGAAGAAGTGGTGATTTGTAGTGCCACATTTGTCATATATTCAGCTTGAATGTCATTAATTACTGAATTTAGAATGGGGGATAAAGTAGAAAATCTGTCTGTGGGAGGTATTGTAATTGAATGAAGACATCCGACTTCTAAAAGAATCATGGGAGTTATTAATACATCCCTGTATAATTTTTATTTAAAAGAACTCAAATCAATTTGAGCTCTTCTGATAATGAATTTTATTTGGCATGTACATTCTTTGTCTACTTTCTTACAATACTCAGAGGACTCTAAACAAGGGTTTCTGGTATTGAAGTAAGTTTGGGTTTTAACGAATAACTCATTATAGTTTGTATTTTCGGAGTAGACCTCAAACAAAAAGTCCTGTATTAATTCGAATTTTCCCAAAAGAATATTCGGATTTATTTGTTGAGAGATACTGCAAGCAACAGTAGCATATGTTTGCTTCTGAGCAGGTGGCTCAAATTGTAAGGCAGTCTTGATTTTTTCTTCATCGATTGTTTCCAATCGAACTGCCATTTCGACTTCTTCCTTTAAGTAGAAACCTTTGTATGTAGACCAGAACTGGTCTTGTTTAGCCTCATTGAGGTCTCTGAAGGATGTCTAAACACCTTTGGTTTTACCTGTGATTAAAGCAAAATGTGTAAAACCTTTCCCAGAAGGAGAGGCAGGAGATGCCAAAGCTACTCTTTTATTGTCATGACAACAAAAATTGTATAATGCACTTATAATGCTTTTGTTTCACCTTTGTAACTAGGTGTTCATTTTGTGTAGTATATTTTGGAATATTCCAAATATTGTCAATTAAAACTTTTAATTTGACATTTCTATTGTCTCTTCCAGGGTACTGGAAAATATTTATAAGGATTGACAACTCTTGTTTCCCAAATTTTGTGTATTGGTCCTCCTGATAAAGAGACTTTACTTGTTTGGGACCATAAGCACCCTTCTTTGTATTTTTCAACATGTGGACTTTGTATAAATGACCTAACAGGTCTTTGTGGAGGTGTACAACTTCACCTGAGGTACCTAGATAATATATCAGCACAAATATTGTTAGATCCTTTAATGTGTTCAAAATGTATAATCTTTCCAAAAAAATTTATGTAGTCTTTTAAAAGTAACCATCTTTTATGGGGTTTTTTATCATTGTTAATTTGATTTTTTCCATAAGACACTATGGCTTCACAATCAGTCCTGATTGTTATTTCTTGTTTATTTATTAAGAATAATTTAAATGCATCAATTGCATGTATGATAGCATTGGCTTTGTAATCAGTGCTAGTTTTGTAAATTTTAGGTTTTGTTATGTATTTACAAGAGGCATATCTGCAAATTTGTTCTTCCGCCTTTGGTATGTGTTTATTTTTCTTTCGTTTAAGGATTGCTCCCCATCCAAGTTCACATCCATCGCATTCAATTATTAAGTAATCTGAATCCAATGGTAATTGTAAAGTTGGTAAATTTGTTACCATTTGTTTTATCTTTTGAACTAATTTTATATCTTCAGAATTAAATTTTCTTTCTCCTTTTAATGAAGTTTTATTATATAAAGGAGATGTGTATTTTCCTAGATTAGGAATAAAGCTTCTTGCATAATGTAAAATTCCTAAAAAGGATCTAAGTGTTTTTATTTCTTCCATTTTATCTGGAAAATCCTGTATTTTCTTTGAAATATGAGGCTGGAGTTTTATAGTTCCATTACCAATTTCTGTACCAAGAAATTCAATGAAATTTTTACTAATTTCCATTTTTGATTTTGATACTATTAATCCGTAATATTCCAATTTATATAAAACTTGTTTTACATGATGAAAATGATCGTCTTTTATTTTAGAAAATACTAGTATATCGTCAATATAGACACATGTAAAGGATTTATCATTTTTAAAGATATTATCCATTTTTCGCTAAAAAACAACAGGAGCATTTTTAAGACTGCATGACATAACATTCCATTCAAATAAACCTTCAGAACAAGAGAAGGCTGTCCATTTTATTGATTCAGGATCTATTTTAACTTGATGAAATCCACTTTTTAAGTCGAATTTAGAAAACCATTTGGCATCTTGAATTCGGTTTATTAGAACATCTTTAGATGGAATTGAATAACCATCTTCTACTATATTGTCGTTTAGTCTTTTATAGTTGTAAACCATTCTATATTTACCTCTTTTTTGTTCATAAGATTTATTGACTATGAAAGCAGGACTTCTGTGTGGACTAACACTAGTTGTTATCACTTTTAGTTTTAACAAATTTTGTATGTGAGTCTGACATTTTTCTTGTTCCCAATTATTAAACTGAATGTCTTTTGTCTTGATAATTAAATCTGGATTAATAATTTCCAGTTTACAAATTATGGGGTCTCTATCCCAAAATTTTGTGGGATCTTCTCCTATTATATTTGTCTTATTCAACCTATCAAGAATTTGTTGAATATTTTTAAATTTTATAGATTTTGAAATTTTTATTGAGGAAAAAACCTCAATTGTATTGTCTAGTATATTAGATAAAGAGGAATAATCCTCTACTATTTCATTTAAAATATTTGATACATCTATAGTAAAATTACATGTATCAGGAGATGTTGAATTTTTACAACTACACTTATCAAGGATTGTATCTTGTTTTAATGAGTCACCACTAACTATTGGTGTTATTTGTGTTTTGTCACTGATCATAACATAATCTTTATTTATTGTAACTGATCTGTTTTGGCCTAAAATAAAATCTAAGCCAATTATCATATTGGAACTAGGTTTTCTACCCTCATTGTTTTTATAAAAATTTTATGGCCAAAAAGGTCACAATTTGTACTAAATTGAAGAATAAAATTATTAACTTCTTCATCGTTTATTATAATTTCTCCAGACATTGTTCTGGTTTTTTGGATGTGTTTACTTGTTATTATGTTTTGATGTGGAGTTATAATTTTACATATTACTGTTTCTTAACATCCTGTATCTAATAATGCTTGTATGGTTTTTTCTGTTGATGGATTGTTATTTATTTTTGGAAAAGTTAATTTAACTAATACTTTTAAAGTTATTAGTTGTTGTTTATTACAAACTAATGGGATACATTTCATTGTTCCCATCATATTATTTTGTTCAGATGAATAACTAGACTCTGGGAAATCTATTTTAGTCTTCCCTTTTATTATTTTTTCTAAAAGAATAACCTTTTCTTCTAGATGATTTATGTGAGTCTCTAATACTGAAACTTTAGTATCAGTTAAATCTTTGTTATACAATTTATTCATATTTTCTTTCTTTTCAAAAGAGGGTATTTCTTGTTCCAGTGTATTTAAATTTTTTTCCACACATTTAATACAAAAATTTTTATAACAAAGTGGACAATGTGCCCTTTTTTATATGTGAAAATACCTTTCACAGTATGTGCAAGGAATTGATTCTGTACCTAAATAAAACTGTATTTTGTGAGAACAAAGATTTATCTCTGTAGTTTTCATTAGACAATATCCTAGATTGTCTAATATTTTTCTCATTTCATTATATTCTTCCCCCATTGGGAAATTATTGTCATTATTGGGATATAAATGACTATATTCGATATTTGTAAATTCATTTATTAAATCATAATTTTTGTAAACCTTTTCTGGGTTTATTTCGTCTGTGTATTCTATTATGCTAATAACAGATAATATTTCAGAATCAGTAGAAACCTCTTCATTAATGGGAAGAAGATTCATATAACATGATTTTATTAAAGCCGCCTCTTTTGTGTAAAGATTGGCGATATTTGGACAATCTCTTGAAAAATGTCCTGGTTGACTACAAGCAAAACATTTTAATGTTTGTTTGTAAGTTTTGTTATTCCTAAATTTCCTAACATGTCTATTAGGATTTAAAGTGGGTTTTCTGTCATTAGAAGCCCTTATTGTATATGTTTTTCTTGGAGTTCTTGGCCCTAAGAATTTTTGTGTATTATTATATCTTGATTTATTTATAGATATATTTTTCCTATTTTTAAATCTATTTTGTGCATATTGTTGGGGTGTGTATATTTGTTTGCATATCCCAGCATCAGAATGCTTAAGCTGTTTTTGTATAGCTATATAGGAACAAGTGTCTTCCATTATTTTCATAATGTGTTGTATTCGTATAGAGAGGTTATTCAGCATGGGAGTAACCTCATCATTTTTCCAACTTTTTCTAATTTTTTGTCCCAGTTTTCCTAGAAGTTTAGGAAACATTTTGTCTCCTATATTAACATCATGAAAGCAACCAGTTATAGATGCATACAAGAGATAATCTTGATAGTATTCTTTTATTTTATCAAAATATTCAATAGACAATCTTTCGAGATGTCCTAGATAAATTTGTTGTCTAATTGTGTTGTCATCATTAGCCGATTGTGAAGTAAACAATCTTTGTATAAGGGAACAGAAATTGTAAATATTTGGGCCTGGTTCAATAACCAGTGTGTTTAGATCATTAGGGAATTTTTTCTTAAAAGATTCTCATCTAGATCTAGCGATATCGCCTAAGTATGTTTCTCCTTTAGCGATCATTTCTTGAGAAGATAGTACATCTTTCTCATTATGTATGTCATAATCTCGGATTACAGCAGCTGTCCATTGTTCTATGTATGTTGGAAGGAGTTGGCGATCTATACCTCCTATGTTTAGAAGTAAGTTTGGAATTTGGAAGTTTGGTTTAACTGGTAATCTTTTACCATGTGATATGTATTTATTGTTACTGAGGACAATATTTTGTACAGTATCTCTGGGAATGAATCCTTGAGAATAATTTTGTGTACCAGCAGGATCTAACCTATAATTTGTAGCAGTGGATTCTTCATATTCATTTATGAGTCCTACTTTTGTGTTTTCAGATGTTGTTGATAAAACATCTTCTTCTTTGTCTTGTAAATTCTTTGTAAATTGATAAGAAAATTCTTTTTCTTTAGTTTCTTCTTCAATTTTTAATTTTTGTAAAAATGTATTAACGATATCATTTATTTTGTCATTTTCTTTATTTTCTTGAAGTCTTTCAACTTCATTGTGTTCAAAGGGAAAGTTATCCCATGGTTCTCAGTTAGGGTCTTTTAGAAACCTATCCCAAGGTTCTAAGTTTAAAGTTTCTTGTCTAGACATGAATATGTTGGCTTGATTGTCTAGAGTTCCTTGCCTAAACATGGCTATATTTGCTTGATGATGATTCCATTCTTCTTCAGTCATATCATCATCTTCTTCATCATCACTATCTATGATGTTCATCATACCAATATGATCATCATTGGGAGTAGTGGATGTACTATCCCGTCTGTTTTGTTCTAAATCCATAAGTGGAGTATTTCTATAATCTGTGAAGCTTAAACTAAGGTCTCTAGATCTATTGTGTATAATAGCAGAATTTGGATTTTTTATTGGATTTCGTTCGTCCCTTTGTAGATGAGTTTGCCATAGATGGCCATCATTTCTTCTTGTGAATGCCAGAGTTGGCAAAAATTGTGTACCAATAGAGCTTATTGCTTCCTCTAATGGTCTAGTGTTAATTCTATACATGGAAGAAATATAATTACTTATTCTTCCTATGAAAGTAATGTCTAGGTGTAGGTTATCTCCTATCCAATTTGTTCCAAAACCTATAGTTTGTACTTCTAGACTAATGTGATTAACGAAGTCTGGAAGGGTGACTGTAAAGTTTGGAGCAAGATATATTAATGATATGGGCTGATTTAAGTCAACCTCTAAGATTCCAATGATACTTTGAGAATCATTGTTTTGAAATCTTGTATCATGAAAAACTATCAAAGCTCTCGCACCAATCATATATCTAGCTAGGGATCTGACTCCTATAGTAATTAATCCCATGTGGACATATCTCCCATGTTGATTTAGGAATTGTGTATCATGAAGAACTATCAAAGCTCTCGCACCAATCATATGTCTAGCTAGAGATCTGACTCCTATAGTAATTAATCCCATGTTGACTCCTAAGTAAGTATTAATTAAAAAAGCAATTTTAATATTTAAAGTAAGTAAAAATAATTTTAAAATTAAAATAATCAATATTTAAAAATATTAGAAAATAAAATATTTGTCTTCATAAAATTAAAATAAACATTATTTAATAAGTTATGTATTAAAATAGTTATCATCTGATATTTCTATAAAATGTTTTTTTTATAATTTTAAAAATTAACTTGACCTATCTAAAACTTTAGTATAAGTTCAATTTTTTTTTGTTGAAGAGTGTGTTCAATTTAGATAATACCCGATCAAAACAAAAAATAAGCTATGTTTTCTTTTTCATTTGAAACTTCATTAAACATAAATTGTGTTAAAAAAATATAAGAATATAAAAAAATATTTTTTTCTTAAGTTAAAATATAATTTATTCACTACACATTAATTAAAGTTCATTAAAAAAAATTAAAGCTCTATTACCTAATAGTTAAAAAATTCTATTATCCAATTTTTCCAAAAAAAAAAATTGATTTTTAATGGTTAGAAAAAATATAATTAATTATAATTTTAGTTCTTTACTTTTGATTAATAGATTTACTCAAACTTGCTTTAGTATTATTGCAATTCTTTTATCTAATGTTTTGATATACCAAAAACAAATTATATAATTATGTAGAGATATTTATTTGGTACTTAAAAGTTAGAGTTAGCACTTAAATCTCTCTAAAAGAAATTTTTAAAAATTAGTTACTTGATGATTTTTGTAAAATTGTTTTATAAAGTATTTTAAATAATATTTTAGTTACATTTTAAACATTAATTCGCAATACACTGCAATCATGGTGCATAATCTTTCAATGACCACACTTATAATTTTCATGGAAGAAAATGAGCGTCTCAATTATATACTACGCACATTTCTTAAAACAAATTGAAAAGCCAGACTAATTCTTTGACAATACAAAATGTTAATTGCTACAATGGCTGTAGTTCTTCAATCTCAGTCCTTAATATTTATACAAAATCAACTTTTCCAATTTCATGATCATGTATCAGGACCAATCTTTATGAGGTTGATTCATGTAATGTAAGTGCTCACCAAATGTTCATGGATGTAATCTTTTGCTACTTACTATTACTATTCACACATCTCGTGATTCAATTGGAACTTATTGTCATTGCCATCTAATCACACTTTTGATATTTGGTGGCCTACAGCCCCACACAAGCATCTTAACCTACAGCAACCTTAATTTCATATAATTATACAATGCTGTGTGATGATTTCCCACCACATTGAAACCCTTCACATGGATTAATTATTAATTATCAACAAGAACATGGTGGATGCAATCATCTTCATTGGATATAAAGATGGATGGAAGACCCGTTTCAAAGCCTCTCTTTTTGTCTTCAAATAATATTAATGATGTCCTTATTAGAAATTTTCCTTGTGGAAATCATATTTGGTTGTCGTGTTGTGAGAGAAATCCGAAGCTAACTGACGAAGCTCTTTGGTTAGCGCTGGTGGCCCACAGTAAAATACACCTGCATTATATGGGTTTAGAGTTTAGGCATGTATAGATAAACTTATCATAAGAACTTTCAAGAAAAAAAATAATTCTATTAGCTAAATTTATACAAATTAAAAATTATTTTTTAGCGAAGTTATATAATTTATTTATTTGTTTGCAAATTAGTTTATATATTAATTAGTTTTGACTTATGAAAAAAAATATTTTTTTTATTTTTTCTTAAAAAGGTTATACCACATAAGCAGAAGTAGATACATATTTTGTGTTTGATGTGACTAAAGCTTAGTAAGAGTTGGAAACTGACCAACACGAGCACGTGGATGACTAATGGCAATGCGCTTGTAGACACTGCGCCAATTGGGTTTGGCAAAGTGGGACTTGACACTCGTGCCAGACACCACATCCACGCCATTCTTTGCATGGTTTAGAGACTGCAACATAGCAATAAGAGCAGAACGAGCATCACCCTCTTCATACACACTAGTGCAATAGTTGTGAAGTTCAATGACTCCCCTATTATCCTCTTCAGCCACCTCATTCATCACTCCTTTAAACCAATCAAAGGACCCTTGCTCCCTTGTCACCCAATAAAAGTATGCCCTCCTTGTGTTAAACTTGTTCATTCCATTTTTCTTTTGTCGGGTCATTGTTGTTGATTTTCCACCTAACCCACTTCCTCCCTCCTCTATGTTGGTCCCCTCTTCCTCTTCCATGCCTTTCATATTGTTCACTATGTCCTTCAGTATGCTAATCATTGGGGTGGCTCCTATTCCCAGCCCCACTAGCAAAACCACTTCATATTCCTTGTAGTCTTGGGCAGGTGCACCGTATGGACCATCTATTAGAACTTTAGGGAGACCACTACATAGTATAACATAATTGAAATTGAAAATTACTCGTTTGTCACTAAGCAATGAATCATTTACTTAAAACAAAGTATCGTTTGGATGTCACTATATAGTGATGAGGATAAGTCATAAGAAAATCTTTTGTTCCATCACATATAACGAGAAAATGACAATCTGCAAGTCTGATTCAGGAATTTTCAAGCGTCCGGTTTACGTATTTAATTACACTTCCACTTCCAGAAATTCAAAATTAATTGAAATGCTTGATCTGATTAACTACCACTTACCATTTTCAACAATCGACCTTATCGCCTTATTGTATTTTTTAATAATAGTAATTTTTCAAGTCCAAATTCCAAATAAATATAACAACAATTTGCAGCAGGCTGACAAAAATCTAAGCGTGTTGGAGGGTGACATCGGTAATGTCGACAACAACTATTATTTATTGCCACCCAAACAAAACAGCAACAACAAAACAAGATCCTTTAGCCTAGGAGAGATTATTTTCACCCTGAATATTTTTTTTTTTACTTTTATTTATTTCTCTAGAAAAAAAGTTTATAGAATTGTTTTATACCTTGGATTGTTATCTCCTTGCAAGTATTCAGCTCTTAGAAGTCCACTCTTCTCGCTGTCAGGTGGTGGCTGACAACACTGGAAGAAATAAAATGTACATACTTAGCAATCAGAGATTCAGAAAGAAAGATCACGAATTTGAGAAAAAAAAAAAAAAAAACATGCACAACTGTAAGTAAATAAATAAAAAACAATGAAAATTTGAAATTTATGTGATATTGCACCGACAATTAAACAAATGTTTAGTGTTAGTATTTGTGAGTTTTGATATGTGAACTGTTTTCCAAATGACATTATCCAACAAAAGTTAACCTGAATTCACCTCTGAGAACTTGACTCTGAGACTCCGGGTCCAATCACCAAGTGTTCTGATGTGAACGCTAAGATAATCATCACCAGGGGCTGAGGTTATAGAAAATGGATGCCTGTAAAAGCATAAACAATATTTGTCTATCAAGAACTGAGATAGTGGGAGTAAGAACAGACAAAACAGGTACATGCACCTTGAGGGTATTTAGTGCAAAATTAGATATAGAGGATAAGTATTGCTGAAGTTTCTTCAAATCTTACCATTCAAATGGGGACACAACAGAACAGTTGAGAAACATGTATTGTCCACTCTTGTATCTAAATCCCTGGGGCTTTGACATATGAAGAGACAACACATTTCCAGGATAAACAGCCACCTTCAAATTGGGCAGTGAAATTGTAGTGAGACATATATTTTGAGAATTTTTATGTAGCACACTTTTAGATTAACCAAAAAGTATTCAATGGAACCATATATTCAATGCTTACCTTTAATATTTTCACTGGCTTGATGCTTGATCTGAGTGCTCTAGTCAATCTTTCTGATAAGTAAATGATAATGGGAATAGCCAAATACATCCAGGTCTACAAAACACGTACAACAAATTCCCACAATATTAAATATTTAATTAGAAGGCTCAAGACACTCACTAGGTAAAAAAAATTTTAAACTGTCATCCAATTACATATAAATCTATTAATGTTACAACTACTTTAAAAGTGATACTTGGAATGTAAAAAGCTTTAACTAAAACAAGAAAAAAGGGTCAGATGCGAACCGTTTTCTTGTACCATTCCTTGGTCAAGTAAAGTTTGATTCCATGTATAATGAGCAGGGCATAGACAATGACAAAGAGATGATGTGAGTACCAGAAAGCATTGAAGCCAGTGAGATTGTTGAGGGGTTTGGGAAGCTTGACCCGGCCTCTCCTGAACCAAGGGGTGGCTAAAGTGAAGGCTATGGCCATTAGAACAACCATTACAATCCCTGTTACTCCTTCCCATGATTTGACAAAAAACCAATAACTTTTTGGTTGATCTCTAAAAAAAGGTTCCATGAGCTCGTACTTTTCACTACTTGCATCAAGAAGGCGAGGAAAATCACAAGCAAGATGATAGATACCATGTATACCAACGCCAATTGTTACTGCCACAGCTATCAACTGCAAAATAATACTCTCATGTGCTTTACTACTATAAATTTCTTTACCTTATTGACTTATGAAGGCTGTAAGTTCCAATATTTGAACAACCAGAAGTAGACATTACCTTATGAAAGTTGAGGTTGTCATCAAAAGGAACCATAATGCCAATCTTGGTCTTATTCCTGATCCAAGTGATGGTGTTTCGGCATACTGGTAACAAGATAATAGCCATGTTCAATTTAAGTGTCTCAGCTGCACCTTTGGCCATGCATACACAATGGCCCATCACCACATACGCAGCTCTTCTCCTGTACTGTACATATTTATAGGCAAATAGGCCTAACATCACACCAATCCACAGTACCAATACCCAAGTTCTCTGCCAATTGTCCTCCAGGAAGTACTTGGTTTGTTTATACCACCTCCTAATAAGATTTTCTTCATATGTTGGCCTAAGCTTTAAGCTTAGCATTTGGCTCAGGTACTTGCTATCTCCTCTAGTAGAATGGGTTGGTCCATGCAACAAGAGCATCTCTAGATCGTTTACCTGTTTTCACGTTAACAATCACCAAATGGCAAAAATAAACGTGGCTAAGATGAGAATCTATAACAGTCAACTATTCTGCTTTCTATCTCGAGATTATTAAATAGGCTTATGTAATCACCATGATGAATCCTGTGTCATCAGGGTCTAGTTCTTCCATAATCAAAGCCGCATATTCCTCTGCCTGCTTCTGTATGTTTGCGAGTTTGTTGGCAGTGGCACTAAGGCAGATAATCTGAAAACAGAATTAATCACGCCATCAAGGAAAATCCTATCCTAATAGGAACAAAATGCAAACCAGAAAAAGCTTCCCACTACTTTACTAATTTTGTCAGTTGATGAGACTAAAAAGTAACAATATTTAAATTCCTTAGTGGTGAACTAAAGATGCCATACATCTTTAATTTCTTCCTCGGTGATTCTTCCATCCGCATCTTTATCAACCCTGCATTCCAAATTATGCTTGGTATCATACTTTTTAATGGCATTCAACACATACTTTTTCCCTTACACTTTTTAAACATTAAGAAAAAGCATAGAATCATTGCATGTTTCAACTGAAGTATGAATGAGCTTGATTTTGCAAATTGAGTTTCCAAAAGCAATCCTCTCTTTTCTTTATTTCACTGAGTTTTAAAGAAGAATAAAAGCAATCGAATCTAACTGAAAATCAAACAAGAAACTTTTTCAATTTTACTTTCTGTTCGGACCTTTAGGGTCTCCCAAGTGGAAACCAAACATAGCCTTACATGTCAAAGAATGTTCTGAGCCTAGCATCGAAACTCTGGTCAGAAATCTGGTCCCAGAAGTCCTTCAACTGGAATTTATTAATGGAATCCCCCTGAATTTCCCTCCTCCTAGAAAGCGCATCAAAAAGCTCCCCTGCAAAGGCCTCGCACTCCTTGCTCATCCCTACAATTAAAACCAAACATGTCTCGAAAACTACTATTGGAAGTGAAAAACAAGAAAAAAAAAATGATTATATGATCCACAACCGTGACATGTCCATGATCACTGCTAATCTCCATGTGACAGGTAACTGAATTGATCAATTTACGAGAAAAAGTTAATGTAACTCAGTTGTGTCACATGGAGATAGTCAGTAACTACAACAGTGGCAGAGCATGTAATAACTTGTGGAAAAAACACAGGCTGTTTGATCTGAAACTGAAATATACCTATGCATTTGGCGAAGAGAGAGCGAGGCAGGTACCCATTAGTGGAAGCAGTGAGGGCATCAAATTGCCTTTCAACCTTAACCCACCCTGCACCACCATCAGCCTTGCTGATAAACTTGAGTCCCTCGAGAGCATGAGATGCAGCAGATTTGGTCCTATCATACTGCACTCTCGCAGGTGCGGTTTGCTTCGATAAAGAAGCAAAACGCTTCAGCTCCTGAGACACCTGCTGTAAGCGAATGGAAGCAGTTCTCACAACAGAAGCACCAAAGGACCTTTTTTTCTCCATGCCTTTACCAAGCACAATGAGTTTCTCATCTTCCCCTTGATCGTTCCCTGGAACAGCTTTAACACTGTGAAGAGCCACAGAATCTCCTTGAATGTCCATAGTGACCTCAACGTAGTCCCCTTCATCTTGTTCCTGCGAGCGGCCAACGTCTGTGACAGAGAATGAAGCGTTGCTCAACTTGGAACTTCTTCTGCCAACCCTTTGGCTCAGTGGTCCACTGTGAGGTACCCTTTCAGTAGCAATCAGTTCTATGTCAGACTCACGGTGGTGATGAGAATCTGCAGAAGCTAATCCAACTTCCTCTGTTCCCATTTTCTTGCAAATTGTCTGAGATACCAAAGATCCTTCTTCAGTTCTCTCTCTTCACTCCCACTACTTGATAAGGCTTTCTCTAGGTTGCATTTTCTTACTAAAGGTGTGGCAACTACAAGCACTTGTCTTTTCATATTATTGTCATTTTGAACACATATTTTATATTCATCGTAGTTGAAGGGTAGTGATGGTCAGTGGAGAGCCGTATAAGTCTCTAGTTTCCTACCTAGATGAGTTGAGAAACACGTGCATATTGCGCCAATAAGTGCAGATGTATATTTTTTATCAACTTTAGATATAATTAATTTAAAAAAGAAAAAAAAAAATTTCTGATAAACCTTATGATTTTCTATATTCTTTAATATTTATTGTTTTATAGTGTATTCCGTGGATATCTTACTTTTTATATCTGATTTTCTGCTTTTGCCTTCTATTGCGTTCTTTCTACTGCTTTCTCTGCTCTCTTGTTTCTGGTACTCTTGCTTTCTCACTACTCTCTCTTTTCTTACACATAAAATTTTACAAACAAAAGGTTTTTACAAATGACAAATTTTCAACCCATTAATGGAAAAGACTATAAATTAGCTCTTGCAGCTGTTGAATTTTTAACAAAATCTCCTCCAGTAGGATATACAAAACCAACCAAAGATACAGATTTTGTTCATAGTAGGACAAAACAATACAATAATAGCCTTGTTAGAAGAGGTTTCTAGAAAATTATCAAATTTTATAGATTTAAACAAAAACAAAAACAATTCTATATCAAATTATATAAATGATTTAGTTACTAAAGTTTCTAAATTATCATTAGGAACAACCACACAAACTAAAACAGTATGTAAAAATACTCATAAATTTGTTAAAGTAATAGCAACAACAAACAAAGCTGAATCTAGTAACAGAAATCAGACTACACAGGACAATAATACCTCCAACAAAGATAAAAATATTAGTTAAATTATGAATTTAAGACCTACCAATAGTTCACAAACACAACTTCAAGACATTTCTATGGATAGCACACCCAATAGGAATCAAACAACAGAGAGGTTTCCCGGAACTTCTCGAAGATTAAGAGAATACAATACTAGGAGACAAGATCTCATTCAACATCCCGGAATCTTATATAAATTTCTACACAGACGAAGATCTACTAATGTAAGAAAGCTAGAAGATTTAGTAGATATACAACAAAATGTTGAAATAGGTTCAAATTCTAGAATAGATTCTTTGAATCCTAGACAATTATACAACATAGGATGGTTAAGCTCCGAAAGAACTAGCCTTTACAGATATAGGAGGATAGAAGATTTTCACCTTCCTGACAACACTTATGAGATAATACCACTAATATCTCAACAAACAGCTACACAACTTTTAAACCAACAAGGACGATATGTCCATATGGGATTAATCACCATAGGCGTAAGATCCTTAGCTAGACACATGATTGGTGCTAGAGCCTTGATAGTCCTCCATGACACCAGATTCCAAAACAATGATTCCCAAAGCATTATAAGAATATTAGAAGTTGACTTAAATCAACCTATATCTCTAATATACCTTGCCCCAAACTTTACACTTACCCTTCCAGACTTTGTAAACCATATTAGTCTAGAAATACAAACAATAGGTTTTGGAACAAATTGGATAGGAGATAATCTACACTTAGACATAACTTTCATAGGAAGAATAAGTAATTACATTTCTTCCATGTATAGAATAAACACTAGACCATTAGAAGAAGCTATAAGCTCTATTGGTACTCAATTCTTGCCAGCCCAAGCATTTACACAAAGAAATGAGGGTCATCTATGGCAAACTCATTTACAAAGGGATGAATGCAATCCCATTACAAACCCAAACTCTGCCATTATACATAATAGGTCTAGAGGCCTTAGTCTAAGCTTCACAGATTATAGAAATACTACACTAATCGATTTAGAACAAACCAGAAGGGATAGTACATCCGCTATTCCTGATGATGAACACATAAGTATGATGAATATCATAGACACTAATGATGAAGAAGATGATGACATGACTGAGGAAGAATGGAACCATCATCAAGCAAACATAGCCACGCTTAGGCAAGGAACTTTAGAAACTATGCCTAGACAAGATTCACTAGAACATAGTCTCATTAATAACCCAAATTGGGAACCCTGGGACAATTTTCCCTCAGAACATAATAAAGTTATAGGACTTCAAGAAAATGATGAAAATGATGAAATTGATGATATAGTCAATACCTTTTTACAAAAATTAAAAATTGAACAACAAATTGAAGATAAAGAATTTTCTTATCAATTCACAGAAAAATTACTAGACAAAGAAGATGATGAATTATCTACAATTTCTGAAAACACAAAAGTAGGATTAATAAATGAACATGAAGAATCATCTGCCACAAATTATAGGTTAGATCCAGCCGGTACACAAAATTACTCTCAAGGATTCCTTCCCAGAGAAACTGTACAAAATATAGTCTTAAGTGATAATAAATACACCTCTATGGTAAAAGACTACCAGTAGAACCAAATTTTCAAATTCCAAATTTACTTTTAAACATAGGAGGAATAGATTCCCAACTCCTCCCAACATACATAGAACAATGGACTGCTGTTGTAATCCGCGATTATGGCATACATCATGAGAAAGATGTGCAGTCTTCTCAAGAAATGATCGCTAAAGGAGAAACCTACTTAGGTGACATTGCTAGATCTGGTTGGGAATCTTTTAAGAAAAATTTCCCTAATGATCTGAATACTTTGGTCATAGAACCTGGTCCAAACATTTACAATTTTTGTTCTCTTGTTCTAAGATTGTTCACTTCACAATCTGCCAACGATGGCAATACAATTAGACAACAAATTTATCTAGGACATGTAGAAAGATTGTCTATAGAATACTTTGGTAAAATAAAAGAATATTGTCAAGACTATCTATTATATGCGTCTATATCCGGTTGCTTGCATGACGTGAATATAGGAGATAAAATGTTCCTAAAATTACCAGGAAAGTTAGGACAAAAAATTAGAGAAAATTGGAAAAATGATGAGGTTACTCCCATGCTGAACAATCTCTCTATACGTATACAACATATTATGAAAATAATGGAAGACACATGTACTCATATAGCTATACAAAAATAGCTTAAGCATTCAGATGTTGGGATTGTAAACAAATATATACCCCTCAACAATATTCTCAAAATAGGTTTAAAACCAGAAGAAATATATCTAGAAATAAACCTAGAAATATTAATACACAAAAATACTTAGGACCAAAGAATGCTAGGAAAACTTATACAATATGAGCATCTAATGCCAAAAAGCCTACATTAAATCCCAATAGATATGTTAGAAAATTCAGGGATAATAAAACTTACAAACAAATTTTAAAATGTTTTGCTTGTAATCAACTAGGACATTTTTCTAGAGATTGTCCAAATATCTCAAATCTTTATACAAAAGAAGCAAACTTAATAAAATCTTGTCATATGAACCTTCTTCCAATAGATGAAGATATATCAACTGATTCATTAATTTCATCTGTTATTAGCATAACAGAATATACAGATGAACTAAAGTCAGAAAAAATTCATAAAAATTATGATTTAATAAATGAATTTACAAATAATGAATATAGTCATTTATATTCTAACAATGAAAATTATTTCCCAATGGGAGAAGAATATAATGAAATGGGTCAAATATTAGATGAATTAGGATATTGTCTAATGAATACCCTAGAAATAAAAGCATGTTCACACAAAATACAATTTTATTCAGGAACAGAATTAATTCCGTGTACATACTGTGATAGATACTTTCATATATAAAAAAGGGCTCATTGCCCTCTCTGTTATAAAAATTTTTGTATTAATTGCGTAGAAAAACATTTGAATACAAAAACACAAGATATACCTCCTTTTGAAAAGAAAGAAAATACAAATAAATCAAATAATAAAGATTTAACTAACACTAGAGTTTCAGTATTAGAAACTCGCATAAATTATCTAGAAGAAAAAATAATTCGTTTAGAAAAATTAATAAAAGGGAAAACTAAAATAGATATTCCATAATCTAGTAACACACACGAACAAAATAATATGATGGGAACAACGGAATGTATCTCATTAGTTTGTAATAAACAGCAGCCAATAACTTTAAAGGTATTAGTTAAATTAACCTTCCCAAAAATAAATAATAAACCATTTACAGAAAAAACAATACAAGCTTTAATAGACACAGGATGTTCAGAAACAGTTATGTGTAAAACTGTAACTCCAAACCAAAACATAGTTAAAAGTAAACACATTCAAAAAACTAGGACAATGTCCGGAGAAATCATGATAAATGATGAAGAAGTTAACAATGTTATACTTCAATTCAGTACAAATTGTGACATTTTTTGTTATAAGACTTTTATAAAAACAATGAGAGTAGAAAACTTAGTTCCCTCTAAACAAAGTATGATAATTGTCTAGATTTTATCTTAGGACAAAACAGATCAATTACAATAAATAAAGATTATGTAATGATATCTGATAAAACACAAATGACACCCATAGTCAGTGGTGATTCAATAAAACACAAAATTACTACTAAAGACTGTAGTTGTAAAAATTCAACAATTTCTGACACATGCAAATGCACTACAGAAGTTTTATACACAGAAGATGAAACAAATGAAAATTATTTGTTAGATAATATTTTAGACAATACTATTGCAACATTCTCTTCAATAAAAATTTCTAAATCAATAAAATTTGAAAACATTCAACAAATCCTAGACAGGTTAAACCAACCAACTCTAATAGGAGAAGATCCTACAAAATTCTGCGATAGAGATCCCATAACTTGTAAATTGGAAATTATAAATCCAGATTTAATTATTAAAACAAAAGACATTCAATTTAATAATTGGGAACAAAAAGAATGTCGAAACCACATACAAAATTTATTAAAACTAAAGGTAATCTCACCAAGTATTAGTCCACACAGAAGTCCAGCTTTTATAGTTAATAAATCTTCTGAACAAAAACGGGGTAAATCAAGAATGATTTACAATTATAAAAGACTAAATGATAATACAGTAGAAGACGGATATTCTATTCCTTCTAAAGAGGTTTTGATAAATCGAATTCAAGATGCTAAATGGTTTTCTAAATTCGATCTAAAAAGTGGATTTCATCAAGTAAAAATTGATCCAGAATCTATTAAATGGACAGCCTTCTCATGTTCCGAAGGATTATTTGAATGGAATGTCATGTCATTCGGTCTAAAAAATGCTCCTGCTATTTTTCAGCATAAAAGTTTTTTAATTAATTAATAACCCAAAATTCCTCACCCTTCCTTAACGGTATATTACGTGGGTATAGGTTCTTGGGGTTTGACAAACAATTCATTAACCAGTATATATTAATTTAAAAAGACTACTAAAAGATTAAGTACAAATAACGGGAATTTAGAAAAGTAATGAATGATTTAATCTACCTATCTTGCTGAAAGTTGTTAAAATAATTAAATATGAATAGTTTCAAAAAGTCAAACGGCAAATGTAACTAATTGCTTGATTGAAAAATTATAAAATTTAAATCACCTCAAATTAAATTAGTTTTTGTTATTTTTTTATTTTTTTCAATTTCATTTTTATTTTAGGTTGTTTGATATTGAATATTATTACAAGTAGTAAATGAACTAGTTAATTAAATATATTTACTATAATGTTTAATAAATTATATCAATTAATAACGATAGTTCAGAATTTAATCAACATAACATTAAAAATATTTTAGATTAGTATGAGTATTTATTTAGGATAGATAATATTAAAATAAATTTATAATTATTGTATTGAATTAGTAAAATTAATTTTAAAAGTATAAAAAAGTTAAAATGACTAATAAAATAAAAAGAAAAAAGTACTAAAAAAATATTTGTTTACCAAACCGTAAAAACAAATTTTTCAACTCATAAAAAAAAATAAAAATAGCTTAAATACCTTGTTTAACATCCCCAACATACTTAGATGAGAGGATCCAAAATTGTATAAATATATAGTGTAAGAATGACTTACAGATATTAACTAACATTTTTAACTATCATAATTTTTTTTCTTGTATTTGAAATCGAAGAAAGTACCTATAATGTTTTATATAAGAAACAAACTGACGTTTCTTTCGTCATAATTATAACAAATATGGTCACCTTCAAATGCTTTAATTATCAATAATCTTCTTTTAATACTCTCAGTTTATTCTGTTATCCGTCAAGGAGACTCACCCATTTTTCAGCATTTGTTAATTATTGATAATATAAGTCATGTCCGACAAAATATCAGTTGTTGAATCAGAACTAATGTTAGTGTTGAATGTAGCTATCATACTATTTAATTTATGAATATTTTTAAATACAATTTAAATTCATAATATTATTGATCAAAATTAATTCTAAGAATGGTGCATTGTGCATTTAACTCAATCCTACGAAATAAACTTATAGATGAATTTTTTTTATTTATATAGATTATTTCCATCTTATTACTATCACTCTTATCTTATTAGAATTTGTGATGTGCTTTCAACAAGTGCTTTAATAATTCAATGTATATGGAGATGACTTAACTCTTGATTTTCAACCTTAAAGACCACATACTAAGGCTGCACTAGTTAACTAGTTATAAGAGAAAAATATTTTATTAGAAAGCGCAAAATCAAACTCACTACAATATACTTAATGAATACTTTCTTGATTCATATTCTTAAATAGTGTCCAAAGGAAACCTTCATTTGATTAAAAATAAATAAAATAATTAATGTAAGAGATAATATTATACATGGGATCTTATATAAAATAACATCACTGTTTTATAAATTAGACAAAAAGAGTATTTAATTAGAAAAAAAAAGTTGCTAATTAGCTAACAATTTGCATGAAACACTAATAATTACTCTTAACATTTATGTTGGAAATTTTTGTTTATCTATAGAAATGAAAGGCGATATTAAAGAATTTACAAAAGTCACAATTGTTGAACCAATATTCCTTGATATATTGAAAAATTAATATGGTTTAGAATAGACAGACAGTTTTGATTAAAAAGAGAGAGAATAGACAGTTGGTGAAAGGAGGGTATAGATTTTTCAAGAGAAGTAAGGTAAGCATTAATGTGGAAAAGCAAGGGTATACAGGAGTATTTTGAAGAGTACATTAAAAGTACCCCTTAATTTCAGTGACATGATATTTTTGGTCAATTTTACTTTGCTGCAATTGAGGTAAGGTTGAGAAAATTCCAAAAGTACACAAACAATAATATGCGGCAGACAATTAAGAATGAAACGCGTTGCTCATCCACAGATGTCAGATGGTATTAAAAATATCGAAAATAAATTAGCTGTGGTTACCTGTGTAATAATCTTAATTATAATAATAAATTTTATCATAAAAAATATAAAATATTAAAAATTTTAATTGTTAGATTATAATTATATATTCTAGGATTTAAAGTTTGGTCATTAAATTAATCATTACAAAATGAGAAATCCGGATCCAAAAATATCAGAGCGTGTAGTGGGGGGTTGAGAATAGGATATTACTCCAACACACTAATCATTAACGAGTCACTGACCCTCGTTGCCACTTGGTAATTGCTATCCCAACACAAGCCATTCATCAATTTAAATATTTAATATAAGCTATTTTAGACCGACATGCTCCTTAATAACACTGAATTTCCACCGCTAAGTCCAAAAATTATAAACAGTTTGAGTTCTGAGATATTTCGTCTTTAAGCCAATCATGTACTATATTTTTATGTTTTACTAACCATTCATACAAAGAAAGTACTGTATGTAAATGTTTCACAATTTGATGTACTTTTTTCAAGGATAAATGCTGGGTACGCTTTCATTATATCCTAATAATTATAATTAGGAGAATACTAAAGCGTGACATCAGGTTAACAAGACCCTTATAATTATAATAATTATAAAAAGTTTGTACTTTTATTATTATTTTATTACAAAGGGCAGGTACTTTTGTCATATATTTATTTATTAATTGTTATATTCTCTTGTTATTTTTCTTCTATAATTTAATCTTGTTCTTATACAAAACGTGTTGTGATTATAAAAAAATCCAGTTAATATTCAATAGTTAACAGATTCGTTAACTGAGTTGTTGAAGTGCGAATATTATTTTGTGTACTAGAGATTATAGCGTGGTTTTTTATTTCTATGTAATTGTAATATTAATGGAACTATTTTATTTAGGATTATTTGAATTGTCAACTACAAAGTATTCTGTCAAATATATTATAAAAATAATGTTAAAAATATGCTCTTCAGCATTTTTAAATATTTTTACTGTTAACTAAAATTTGAAAATCATAATTTTTTTGTGAGTACCACTTTAACTTTAATGAGTTTCTATCACAATTTTATAGGGTTTAAAAAACTTTAACTAATTGAAAAATGTATGTTGAAGTGTATTTACTACAAGTTAGTATATATTTTTAATTATAGTAAAATTTAGAAAATTATTAGTGAATAGAAATATTTAAAATTATAACACAATATACATTATTAGTTAAATGAGTAATATAGGTAGCTTAATTATGTTTAGAAGGAAAATAATATATAAATTAAAAATAAGAGCATAAGTGGTTAAGATATGAGATAAAACTATACCAAAAAGAAACTACGAGATAAAAAAAACTAATATCAAATTAAAAGTAATTAAATTTGAAATAAGAAAAAAAGAAAAATTAGAAAAACAATAATATATAACTTAAAAATTTATAGTTCCAACCATAATCTGCAAGGGATCATTAAGGTGGATCATTGGCTAATTGTATATGAAATATTTACTAATGAAATATGAGAGAATTTTGTGTATTATTAACATATAATGAGTCTCTGTATATACACGATACTCTTACATATTTGGTTATCAAGATTCCTAAAAAATATTTGCAAGAGATCTAACAACTTTCACTCCTAAAAAATATTTCAAATTGCCTAAATCTTTCATATGAAAGCATCTGCTCAAGTAATCCTTGAAACGTTGTATGGAATCGTGATCATTTCCACATATAATAAATCATCAACATACGCTAGAATCACCAATTGTATGCCTTTATCATGAATGGTGAACAATGGATAATCAGAGTAAGACGGTTGAAACCCATATTCCTTGAGGGCCCATGACAGTTTGGCAAACCACCAACGAGGGGCTTGTTTTAACCCATACAATGACTTGTGAAGTTTACAAATCATACCTGAATCCGATGGGCGACAACCAGGTAGGAATTTCATGTAGACCTCTTCTTGTAAATCACCATGTAAGAAGACATTGTAAACATCCATCTGGTGAAGTTCCCAGCTTTTTGCAACAGTCACCGCTAGAATAATTCGCACAGTGACCATTTTTGCCACTGGAGCGAAAGTTTCATTGTAATAAATGCCTTCAATTTGATGATTTTCAAGAATAACCAATCGAGCTTTAAACTATTTTTTTGCCAATATAGCGAAAGTTTCATTGTAATAAATGCATTCAATTTGATGATTTTCAAGAATAACCAATCCAGCTTTAAACCGTTCTATGGTACCATCAGATTGATACTTAATTTTATAGACCCACTTGCATCCCAATGCCCTTTTATTTGCTGGTAGAAGGCATACCGTCCATGTATTATTATCTTCAAGTGCTTGCATCTCATGTTGCATTGCTGACGCCATCTACTATCTTTTACTGCTTCCGCAAATGTTACAGGCTCTTTCTCAGTTGTCACACACGCAAGAAACCTGTGATGCTTCCATGAAAATTTGTCACAGTTAGCATAATTAGCAATAGGATATAACATCTTTGATTGTTGTTGTGGAGTGGGTGAACGAAAAAATAGGCTCCTTGATGTGTGCACTGTATTTGTTATGTAATCTCGAAGCTTTACAGAGAGAACTTTAATGCGCTTGCCTCGCCCAAACTGTTCCTCATTTTCTTGTTGTGCATCAATTATAACATGTTGTGCATCCTCTAGGTTGGCATCTCCTCTTATGTCAACATTTGTTTTACTACCTGTCACTTTAATGGGCACGAGCTTCTTATTATCAGCATTTTCAGTTCAGAATCAATCTCTGCATCTAGCATGTTGATGGTTGTCTCACTACTGGTCTTGACAGTGTTTTCTTGAAAAGGGAATTCACCTGTAGAGAATCAACATATCTTGATATAAAATAAGTGTTGGTATCCAGGTCAAATAATTTTCATCCTTTCTTTCCATGTGGGTAACCCACAAAAACACACTTCTTGCTTCTAGTGGCAAATTTATCTTCCTTCCTTCCTTGATTATGAGCATATATACATGAAACATGATGTATTTGGTTATCAGGATTCCTAAACATATCTCTGCAATATCCCTAAGATTGTGCCTAGAATATCTCCTTGGATAACTTGATTAAAGGTACAACAAATCACCATTAATATGACTTACAGAATAAAAGGAAATAAGGTAAAATGCGTATAAAAAATATAAGATAAGTGGGAACAAAACATATATGCAACATAACATTTATTTCCTATTATTTATCACTTTGACTGTTAATAACTTTTTCATAATTTTATTTGAAAAAACACATTTGTGATTAAGAAAGATAGTCTTAGTAAAGTATATTGACTTATTTTTAAATTATATGAAATTCTTTTCATACTCATTTTTTGAATAAATGAATTTTTTCCTTTCTCTTTATATATTAAAGAATTTTAAGGGAGAAGTAAATGAAATGTTCATGAATGGGCTATTATTATTAATTTTTAAATTTATTATTAAAAATTTCAGAGATTAAAATTAAATAATTATTTAATAAAAATAAAACAAAATTTCATCTTTAGCCTTGTCTTCTTAATTCCACTCATCTCACCCCACCATCTAGAATATTCACTGAAAAATCTTTCAAGTTAAAAAGAAAAAAATTGTTCATACATTTGAATTAAAAGAATGCCCTATTAATCTAATACCAAATAACATAACAAATCAATACATTTCGACTTGTGAGTAAAATAGAGCAACGAAAAGAAAATGCATTTATTTTCACAAAACCAAGATCGAAGTTGTACTTACTGGGAGAAATAATCATAGAGGCTTTTGGAAAGTTTACAATGTGAATGTTTATCTTTGAAAACACGATGTAAGTGGTACATGCAAATAGGACTATCACATTCAAGTAAGTCAAGTGGTTTAAGTGTCTGCTTAGAATAGAAAATCACACTACCTTTTTGTAACTTATACAATTAGGATGTCATTAAGGTGACTTCAATTGGATCTTAATTATTCCTTAAGTGTCCTTTTAGTTGTCTCGTAATCATTGCTTGCTAGCAGTTGTGATGAATGTTTCTAGTTAATTATTAATATGACAATTACATGTTACATGGTGACCTGTAGTGTATGAGGGTTGATGAGGATTCATGCCTATGGCGTGCAAGTGCATAAGTTCGTTAAATGCGTACAAGGATGTTGGTTTGTCTCAGGTCAAACACCTAAATCACATGAGCGCATGAGATTGTCCAAATAAGGTCGGCGAGATTGACCTTCCTTGGAGCAACCATGTGAGGTTTTCCTTGATGATGTTTAGGTAGTACATAAGCTCCCCGAACTCTGAGACTCACAAGTGAGGTGCTGAAGCTGAAGTTGTGGTCGTCATGACATGGTGTGGTTCGCATGGCAAGTAGGTAATTAGCGTACTAGTGAGTGAATGGGGTGTCACGACATGTTTATCTACTCCCATCAGTTGACGTTTGAGGTGACCTGCAAGAATCCCTGATCGTTGGATTGAGTGGTGTGGAAGCCGAGGGGATCATTGAATCATTGGTAGTATAGTAATCGTTAGATGGATGATGGGCCTCGCATTTTAGCCGTTAGATGGAAGTTTTTAGACGAAAACAAATAGTATAAATGGGGTTCGCCCTAAAGCTTATAGGATATGCTTTCATCTACCTTTCTAGCAAGCTCTCGTCTGCTTCCTTTGTGTGCTTTCATCTACTTCATTTGTGTTTTGCACTCGATTTTCTTTGTGTTTATGTCTCCTTATTTATTTTGTGTGCCTTTTGTAAGGTATGTCTTTCTATTTTTCTTTTCTTCGCTCCCATTTTTCCTTCTTCTTCTCCTTTGTCTTGGGGTTTTTCTATTCGTGTTCTCCTCTTTTCTATTGAAAAGAATGTCTTCAGATTCTGAGAAAGGTATAGAAGAAAAAAGGGGAAGTTTATGCTTCCCCGAGAAGTGATATGTATAGGGGAAGATGTTGGGTCTTCTGAGTCGTCCATTGAAATAGGGGTACTGAAGGCTTCATTTATGGCGTCTAAGAGTTTGGAGGTTGTGCCTTCAAGTGCTAGGATGGTTAAGCAAACAGCTACCACCGTTAAGGAGGGGGTGGTTGTTCAAGAGAAATGGAAAAAATGGGAAGAGGTGGGACCAAAGGTCCCCAAAAAGAGGGGAGGGAACCATAAGAAGGTGAAGTTGTCATCACTAGATGTCCCTGTGTACACCTGGGTTCGGAGTGATGTGGTCAAGTATCATAGCAAACTTGACGAGTCGCTGATTAACACCCTCCTCGAGTATACCTTCGTCTCACTCCCCAAGAAGATGGACTTGCTCCTGCTGCAATCATGTGTTATGGACAAGTTCATTTATCATGGAAGTTTGTCAGAGGTACCTTCACTTATTTATACAATTTTTTTTTTTAATTTTGGGGTAACTCTACCCTTTTCCGATTTTGAGTGCGAGTTCCTTCGGTATGCAAATGTGGTTTCTTTATAGCTGCATCCGAATAGTTAGACATTTCTTCGAGCTTTCAAATTTTGTTTACATACTTAGGTTTAGAAGTATCCTTGAACAGATTTCTCCATTTTTATCAACTAAATTGGGCATGCCTATTGGTTGGGTCTCCTTGAATGACATTAACAGAGGCTTGTTCTCCCTTTATTTTGGCTCCTTCAAGTTCAAAAACAAGTTCATGAGGGTGGACTCTATAGATCAAAGGCCTCAACACAATAACATTTTATTTAAGGAAAATGGGAAAGCGAAGTTCCCTTTCAACTGACAAGAGAGGTCTCACAAGTTTAAAGGGACTAAAGGAAGGAGGTCATAGCTGAAGAAGAGGTCAACATCGCCAAGCTGGCATATTTTCCCCAACCTATAATTATAATACATGTCTTATGTCTTCCCTTCATAAGAGACGTTGAGTACAAGTTAAAGAATGCGTATTGTTTTTTCGTTTTGAAATTATGTCTGCGATTTTTGTGACTTGTTTTGCGCTTATCTAACTATCTTGTTTTTTGTTTGTAACTCTAATGGGGAAGCAGAACTAGAAGTCTTTGAAAGCTAAGTTTGACATAAATAAAAGGAAAGTTGTCGCGATCACGGGAATTTTTGCAAAAGGAAACATGCTAAGACGATGGATGTTTCCTCCAGTGTTGCTGATACGGAGGTCATTCCTTCGACCTCTAAAGGTGGTACTAGAGTGGAAGAGGTCAAGTCCCCCGATAAGGTGACCTTTCAAGGTGAGGAGCATGTTGTAGTGTCCTCCCCTATATTGATCTCTTCTCTGACTTCAGGGACTTCAGGTGCCCTAATGCAGAGGTTGAGTGGTCCAAGGGCCATTTCTCACACTACTTGGAAGAAGACGATCTATAGGTGCTTCCCCTCGGGAAGGGAGGATGATTGAATAATATGTCTGCTTTCAACAACACCAGCTCTCTGTGGAGTGTGGGTGTTCAAGTTAAGGACTGCTTCAAGTTTGAAAATGTCACTCCTGTTGACATCATTATTTTGAAAGGGCTAGAGCGGTAGAGAGTTTTGGCTCGATGGTGGCGATGCTAGAAAGGTCACAGTGCATCCTAACCTATTAGGGCGATAAGTGGGTTATTACTTCTAAAAAGGCTGAAGATTGGAAGCTTCCAACAAAGAGATAAGCTCAGAGCTAATCGTCCTCCGTTTCCAAGGGCGATGGTCGCTTTTGCGCAAGCTATAACTAGCTACCTATCAATCAACAAGTGCTCCAGCAAGCTCATCACGAAGTCTGCCGAGAATAAAAAATTGGCAAGTGTCAAGTTGTTCAACTTGGAGGAGATTATGGCAATGTTACGACAACAATTGGAGGAAGCACTAAAGAAGAATGAAAAAAATCACCAAAATATCATGTCCCTAGAGGACGACCTCACTAAAACTCAAGAACAAATTTGCTTGGAGAACAAGAACGGGTTTGATAAGGCAATAAAACAAGTTGTTTTGTTTACTAGTGTGGAGGAATCTCACTTTGATATCAATAAAGAGGTCAAGGATGGTGAGTTGGTGAACAAAGAAAAAGGTGAGAAGGAGGACAGTGACACTGCCGCAGAGTAGCTTATCTTAGATTTTCTTTGTAATCAACTTTGTTCGTGACAACTATTCTGGTTCTATAAAAACTTGTTTTTTGTATGGGAATTTTTACATTTGTTTATTACGATATTATTTTTGTGTGTGAGTGATTGTGATTTTATCTTTGCAAACGTTAAGTGAGTTTTTATTTGCACGAGTTGAGTTGTGATTTTATATGTGCGAGTTGAGTCATGACTTTATTTATTCATGTGTGAGTTGAGTTGTGATTTTTACTGCGCGAGTAGAATCACGACTTTATTTCTTCGTGTGCGAGTTGAGTTGCAATTTTTACATGCACAAGTTAAGTCACAACTTTGTTTCATGTGCAAGTTGAGTTTCAATTTTATCTTTACATTCATGGGTTGAGTTAAGACCCATGAGTATGAACTCGTCTCTAAGAGGCTCATACTCGGCCTTTATGGGTTTATTTTCAACCTATGAGTTTGGACTCAGCTTGTAGAGAATGAAGAAAATGAAGTAAACTTTGTATGAAGACATTGAGCTTGGAAATTAGTGGCGCAGAGAAACTATATTTTATTGATGAGGTGGACCTCGTTAAAACTTTAACAATCCAAAACCTTCTTGTTTGCCTTTGGGGAAAAAAGAACTAGAGTGGAAAAGAGTACTCTATACACTTATTCAACTATAATAATACCCTATAAGGAGCCTTTATAGGATAAAACTGTGAAGGAGGGACAAACTCCAAAGCGAACAATAGTTCGGGCATGATGAACCTAACAATGTCCCAAGACTAGCAGTAGGAACACTGGCATCATCAATGGGAAACGTGCCAAATGTTAGATGTTAATTTTGTTAGTGAAAAGATTTGAATTCACAACTTCTCTTTTTTTACTAGACTAACTTTATAATCTGAAGTTAGACTTTAAAACTTAAAAAAGATTTACAAAGTTATTTACATATTCTATATATAATTTATATCATTCACTGGAATTCTCATATAAAAATTGAATATTATTAATATTATTTGGTTAAACTTATTTCATAAAAACATGTTTTTTTATAAAATAAGTATATTCTTTTATCTATTTGTCTTTAAAAATTTGTTTAAAAAAACAATATTCTACTCTTTTTTTTTTTTGTAAAGAAGTAAATCCTATATGCTTTTTAAAATAACTTAATTTTTTTAAAAAATTACATTTTATATTTTTTTTAATATTTAAACAAATAGACCTAGAGTCTTGTGCTTATCAATTGAATAAAATTTTATTTGAAAAAAACTAGTGAATAACAATTAACACTCAAATTATTTGTCCTTCTTACATATAAAATGAGAAATATTATTTAATGTTGGTTGTTGCAACTAAAAGTAGGCACTGACTAAGGCAAAATGATCGGAAATAATTCATTCAATGAGCATTTGCAATTTGCAATTAATGACTTTTGTGTAGCACTTTATTAGTTGAACCAAGACAAAAACAATAATAAAATATTTCAGCTGCTCCATATATAGTTGATTTTCAAATGTAAATACGACCTAATGACGGGTTCTCTACACTTCCAACACCCAATTAATCATAATTATCGAAAAATGAAAATAAAGGAATGGAAATGGTGCTATAGTTATTCTTCAAGATCTCAATTCTTCTCCATTGAAAGTACAGTAATGAAGGAATACATGTGTGTTTTAAATTAAGAGAATGAGCTTCAACTTCACCTACTCCATCTCTTGCTCGTAACGAAGGTGCTGTAGTTATTACAAATTCATGAATTGAGATACTTCTCAATGGACATTAGAACATTCCCAAACCAACAATAAATATTGGTCAATGCATAGTATTGCATACTGCTGAATGTCAAAAATTTTTGGACACAAGACTTCGTTGTAATTAACGTGTAAAATGAGTCGTATTAGATTTTTTTTTTTTTCTGAAATTCTATTTTGATGATTTTTAATAAGCACAAGGTTCCTTTCCGAAATTGGTTCACACCAATAATCGCCTTTCATGCCGTGATACTCGTCACGAAGTGCACAAAATGTTGAATATCATTGAAGGAATTTTCGAATTTTTTTAATAATCATAAAATGTTCTGTTGGAAGTGCCTTTGAGTCTCACCTCTTTGTATCTTTTGTATATTAGTTGTTTCTACAGTTTTAAGGGTTAAAATTCTCATATTCTACTAACCTTATATATGGCACCTTTGTTGCTATTTGGAGAGGTTTATTTTGAAAAATTTTCAACTAATAGAAACTGAGTCTATTGCCCGTGGATGTAGCCCAAGTCTCCTCTTTGAGTAAACCTTGTTAATTCTTGTGTGTGACTCTTTTCTTCCCTTTCTCTCTGTGTTTTTAATTGGGTTTTTTCTGCAATTTGTTTATCTTTTTTCTCCTGTTTTGGTTCTCTGTTTTTCACAGGTTACAACAAACTGGTATCAAGAGCTCATATTTTGATCAAAGGGGAACTTTTTTGGTTTCGATTATGTTCTAGATCACCTGCTGTCTTCCACTACATCTGTCAAAACCATTCAAGAAAAGATGTTCAACACCATCATAATTGAGAAGCTCAATGGGAAAAATAGTTTCAATTTGTGGCACATTAAAATGTGTGTCCTACTGAAGGAACAAAAGTTATGGGGTCCTCTTACTTTTGTTTACACAAAGGAAACTACCGCTAAATCAGAGAAGTCTATTTCTGCGAGAAAAGAGGATATTGTAGAACAAGAAGAAGAGCAAGCTCATTCACTGATCCTACTCTCTCTGTCAGATGAAGTCTCTATGAAGTAGCTGATCAAGAAACGGCTTGTGGCTAAAGTTAGAGAAGCTTTATTTGACAAAGTCAATCTGCAATAAGTTCCTGCTTAAGTGTTGGTTGTTTGGTCTCCACATGAAGGAAGGTACACCCTTGAAGGATCATTTGGATGAACTAAACTCAATGTTGATAGAACTTAGAGATATAGATGTCAAGATTGAAGATGAGGATGCAGCCATGATTCTATTGATCTCACTTCCACCCTTGTATGAGAGCTTTGTAAGTTTTCTTAGTGTTGGGAAAGAATGCATCACTATGGAAGAGGTAAAATAAAGTTTGCACTCAAGGGAGCTTCGTCTTGAAGCATTTGCAAATACTAAGGAAGTAAATGGAGCAAGACTTCTTGCTTCAAATTCTACCAAAAATGGTAAGAAGAAGAAAGACAGAGGCAAAGAAATTCAAAATCAATTCAAAGGACATGTGCAATTATGGTAAAGAATCAGGTCATTAGAAGAAAGATTTTCCAAAGAAAAAGAACAAGAAACGAATTGTTGGCACTCTCCAAGAAGGCTCTTCATCTGAAAATGAGCTTGTACCCTCGGTTGTTGACAATCACTTAAATTCAGCAGACCAATGGGTTCTTGACTCAGGTTGTTCCCATCATATGTGTCCTAATAGAAGCTTGTTTATCACATATAAGAAGTCTGAAGGTAATGTCTTCATGGGAAACAATATGGCATGCAAGACAATCGGTATTCGAACAATTCAAATTAAGATGCATGATGGTGTAATAAGAATCCTCATTTGAAGAAAAATCTTATATCTATTAGAGACTAGATTCAAAAGGCTTCAAATGCAATGCAAAAGATGGAGTAATGGAAATCAGTAAGGGCTCAATTGTTATCATGACAGGCATCAAGAAAGTAAACTTATACATGCTTCAAGGATCAAACAACTCAGTTTCTAAATCAGAATCAGTGGCAGATAAGCATATACCAGATTTGACATATCTTTGGCACATTGTCTTGTCACATGAACTTGAGAGGAATGATGATACTAAGCAAGCAACAACTTCTAGGTGATCATGTTGTGAAAAAACTCAAGTTTTATGATCACTGTCTCTTTGGGAAGCAACACAATATTAAATTTCCAAAAGCCTAACACACCACCAAATCCACCTTAGACTATGTTCACTCTGATTGTTGGGGTTTTTCCTGAGTACCTTATCTTGGAGGAGGCAGGTATTTTGTCTCCATCATAGATGATTATTCAATGAAATCTTCTCACCAGTTATGAGACACACATTCATAAGAGTCCTACTGGCTCTTGTAGCCTCTCAAAGCCTAGAGCTTGAACAATTGGATGTAAAAACTGCCTTTTTACATGGAAAACTCGAAGAAGACATCTTAATGCAATAACCAGAAGGTTTTGTTGTCTATGGGAAAGAAGACCATGTTTGTCAACTACAAATGTCATTCTATGGGTTAAAGCAATCACCAAGACAATGGTATAAGAGATTTGATAGCTTTATGATCAACCAAGGTTTCAAAAAGATGTCTCTATGACTATTGTGCTTACCACAATAAGTTGGGATATGGTTCTTTGATATATCTTCCACTCTATGTAGATGATATGCTTATAACTGCTCGAGGCATGACATCTATACAAAATCTAAAAACTCTCCTAAATGGAGAATTTGATATGAAAGACTTAGGAGTTGCCAAGAGGATCATAGGGATAGAGATCTATCGAGATAGAACTCAAAAGAAGTTTTTCTTGTCACAAAAGGAATACATACAGAAGATCTTGTTTCATTTTAGGATTAGTAATGCAAAGCCTCTTAGCATTCCCTTGTTAGCCAAAGAAAGATTATCAGTTGTCATTCTGCCTTAATCTAAATCTGATCTGAAATATATGTCTTAAGTGCCTTATGCGAGTGTTTGTTAGAAGTCTCATATATTCCATAGTATGCACTAGACCTAACATTGCCTATGTAGTCAGTGCCGTTAGCAAGTACTTGAATCAACCTCATAAAGAACACTGAAAAGTCATGAAGAGGATATTTTGATATCTGAAAGAACATCAAATATTGGCCTCATTTATGGAGCCAATACAAACTGTTACTTGGTTGGATACTATGATGCAAACTATGCTACTGACTTAAATGGAAGGCAATCTATCACAGGATATGCCTTTACTCATGGAAGTTGTCTGGTAAGTTCGAAAGCCACATTGCAACCTTCTGTTGCTCTATCTACAACAGAAGTAGAATATATGGCCCTAACAGAAGCTTTGAATGAGGGGATATAGCTGAAAGGTCAGATTACTGACGTAGAAATCATTCAAAAGTATGCCCTGATTTTCTGTGATAGCTTAAATGTTATTTGCCTAGCCAAAGATCAAGTCCATCATGAAAGAACCAAACATATAGATGTGCGATACCATTCCATTCGAATTGAGAAAAGGGTTAAAATTTAGAAGTTTGACACTCTACACAACCCTGCTGACATGCTCACTAAACATGCCCCTAAAATCAAGTTCATGCACTGTCTTAACGTGCTTAATGTTGATTGCTGGAAATAGTCCATCGAGACAAGTGGAAACAAATTCCTAGTTCATGAAGAGTTTTGCAGTTTCAAATGCAAGGTGGAGATTTGTTGGAAGTGCCTTTGAACCTCACCTCTTTGTATCTTTTGTATATTAGTTGTTTTTGCAGTTTTAAGGGTTAAAAATTTTGTATTCTACTAACCTTATATATGGCATGTCTGCTACTCTTTGGAGAGTTGTGTTCTTTAAAATTCTTAACTAAAAAAAAACTGAATTGGTTGCCCATGGATGTAGCCCAAATCTCCTTTTTGGGTAAACCACACTAATCCTTTTGTGTGACTTTCTTCTTCCCTTTCTCTCTTTGTTTTCAATTTGGGGGTTTTCTGCAATCTGTTTCTCTTCTTTCTCTTGTTTCTTTGTTTTTCACAGGTTACAACATGCTCATTATGAACATTTCAAATTACATGTTTTGATTTTTTTTTTTTTTTTGGAAAAAGATCCAGAAAAAGAAAATGAGTGAAATATTAGGTGGGTTCATAAAATATTTAAGCATTGATATCTAGGTTCTTGAAAGACTCTTAGAGGTATTTAGGTCCTTGAATTTTTCTATCATTTGTATATAGGTCTTTCTGTTACTAACGACATTGAGTAATTGCACAATCAATCGTTAACTACTATTGTGTTGGTAGTCATTCTCTCTCATATATAGCAATCCAATGGCTTACGTGACACCATTTTGTTAAATTTTTTTAAAAGAGAAATACCATTTTGGTCCCCAAAATATTAAAGTGATGACATTTAGGTTCTTGAAATATTTTTAGAGGCATCTAGGTCATTGAAAGATTTTTAGAGGCATTCATGCCCTTTAATTTTCTACCATTTGCACATAAGTCACTCAATTACTAACAATGTTAGGCAACTATATAGGTAACAGTTCACTTCTATGTTTACAATTCTTACCTCTTATACGTGACCTTCTATCTACTTATGTGACACCCATTTTTTATTTTATTTAATTTTTTAAATTAAAAATGCATAGGTTCTTATCATGAAAAATAGTTGTGTGGTGGATACACAAAATTAAAGAAGCAAAATTGTCATTTATCCATCCAATTGATGTATCATATTTTGGATTTGTTGTTTTGGATTTTTAATTAAATATTTTGGGTCATTAGGATTACAACAAATTGACAACACGCAATGGCAACATACATTTTCACTTTATCACTCACCCTCGGTCGTCACCCAACTCTGAAATACGTAGTTTTTGTTCCTCATTCAAGTTCCTCTTTTTTTTTTTTTTAAATTCTGCCATGAATCCACTAAGAGATTTGCATCCTTAAGACACCATATATTTTCATGAGGGGTCACGAGGTATGGGTTGTGTTGGGTTGCAAGGGTGGACGACTGGAGCTGGATTGCGCCAGGGGGCAAAGAGGTTCCAGTGGGGGAAAGAAGCAAAGTTGTTAAATAATTCTGAAAATTGGGTTCCATGTATCAGTTTGATATTTCACTGGAAGTATGAAAACTTGAACAATAAAGCTATTGTAACATAATAAAGTTTCACTATCATATTAGTGAGAGATTTTATTTCAATGCTAACAAACTGCTTACAGATTTATTTGGTTTTGATTTTATTTCTTCCCTTTTTTTAATGAGAAAGTGAATATGAAGGGGAGGGGCATGGATTTGGAGATTTTTTTTTCTAATAGTTAAAAACCTCCGCAAATATTTTTTAATTTAAAAAAATAAATAAAAGAAAAAGTGAATGTCATGTAAGTAGTTGGATTGTCAAGTGAGAGACTGTCAGTACACTAATTAGTTGCAGACTATGTAGTTGCCTAATATCATTAGTAACTAGGAAACCTATGTACAAATAGTAGAAAAATTTAAGGATCTAGATGCCTCGAAAAACCTTTCAAGGACCTACATGCCTCTAAAAGTCTTTCAAGGACATAGATGTCACCACTTTCATCTTTCGAGGACAAAATATAATGTTTTCACTCTAATTTGGATCCATATGACATGGACAACGACTTTGAATATCACATAAGAGAGACGAATTTTGCTAGCTTGGCCCTTAACAACTAACTTAGTACTTACTAAATAACGTTAGTGATATAGGGATTAATTAACGTACAAACGATACAAAGAATTAGGACATAAATATCTCTAAAATTCTTTCAAAAGTACAAATGTTAACGTTTCAATCTTTTAGAGACCTACTTGATTTTTCATTTAAAAGAAAATAAAAAATGAAACTAAAATTAACTTATATACAAATTAATTTGTATATAAAATCTCTTTCTTTTAGAAAAATAAAACTAAAATTAACTTATACTAGGAAGGAATTATCCATGGAAGTCAGCTCTGCAGCAAAACATTGGTCTCTTTTCCTTCTAATTGGCTGAAATCCTTTGCACATTAAAACTGTGTTGGAAGATTTGAATATGAAACTCGGAAAAAAAAATGGAAAAAATATTCCATGCATATAAATTCCTCTACGTCAACATCTTTGTTGAATAATTAGGAGAGAAAATAAGAGAACATCAGTCAAAGATACATTAAACGACACCGTAAAAATTCTAATAATAAGAAAATATATACGAGGCTCTTCTACGATAAATCTAATTAAATCACAACACTGGGGAAATATATAATTCTATTAACTCATTCTCAAAGAAAAAGTAAAGAACAAGAAAAGGGTATAAGGAAGAGAATTGAAAAAATTGCATGTGAGAAGAGAGAAATGGTTTCCTTTTTTTTTTTCAAATGTTCAATGAAAAAGCTTGTTCAAGTGAACTCATATACGAAATCAAAATAACAGTAAAATATGGATCGGATCAAGTAAAATTTGTCTCACAAAATATGAATAATAATTCACAAATTAATTGACAATGCTATAAATTTTAATTATTTTCACATGTTAAGATGTGGTAAACCATTTTCACACACTAATAAAAAAAATCTTGATTTTTATAAGAATTTCTCGCTTTGACAAGGTAGAGACAGGGTCTTATCCGATACGGTGTATATGTAACTATCCGTCTGTTATAATTATAACAATCATATAATAAGTTTAAAATTATATATTTAATTAAAATTTTTAATTTTTAAATTTTAATTTATAATTTTTTATTATTTATTATTCTTTATATACTTTTAAATTTAAATATAATTAATAACTTAATATAATTTATTTAATAATAAATAACTAAATTTAAATTCTAAAAAAAAATAATGAATTACTCGCAAATATACTCGTACCCAAAATATTAGATGAGAATGAGAATTAAAATTTTACTCATCCCAATATCAACTATGCATGGTGTGACCTAAACGGATCAAATGTGGTAACATTGTATAAGGTGGAAATTATTAGTTTTCTGGGTTTACCTTTAAATTTTTTCTAATTTCATTCTTATTATAAACCACAAACAATTTAATTGTTTTAGTGAGACTTAGAATTGTAGTATGAGTTCGTTCATTATTTTTGTTCAAAATGAATATTTAAATTTACATTAAGTTGTTATCAAAATTAACAAGTATTAGTATTTTAAGTTTTTTAGTTATATTTTTCGTTCAAAATAGAAATCGTTCGACAGGATTTAATATCCAAGCCTTAACCCTTGAATGTAAATGCAAAACAAAAAACTTTTAAACATAATTGTACTTACCGAAACCAACATGGCAGGGACCTCACCAAAGACATCTACAAACAATTATCATTATCAATAACAAAGAAATTAGGAACAGGAACCGAATTAAATCATCATCTTACGGTACCGAGCATCGAAGGCATTGAAGATCATAAACATTGGGAAACTTATGGGAGTCACAAGCCAAGAACCTGAGTTAGTAACACTAACAAGACTTCTCGAGCTTGAAGACAAAAGGAAATAGAAAAGATAAAGTTAATTGCAAAGAAGGGGACGGTAGAGTTAATTGCAAAGAGGGGGACGGTAGAGAAATCTAAATGAAGATCCTAACGTATTATGTCAGAGGGCTGGAGGGGGAGTGATAGCCAAGTACATTAGAAACCTACTGATAGCATGGTAGATTCAACTTTATGTGCTTATAGGAAACCAAAAGGGAGGAATGGGAGCCACTCACATGTCAAGCTGTATGGGGGGTCGACAAATGGAATGAAAAATTGCTCCATCTATTAATTCTGTAGGAGGTCTGATATGTATCTGGTCTCCAGTCTATTTACAAATTACATATTCTATCAGTGAAGCAAATTACATACTATTAGAAGGAGTTCAGTTAGAGAATAATGTACAAGTCGTAATTGTCAATGTTTACTTACAATCTCACATAAGCTAAAAAAGAAGAGCTTGGGAGGAATTATTGATCAGGAAAATAAATAGTAATATTGCTTTGTGATGTGTTTTAGGAGACTTTAATTGTGTGTGAAATCCTGAAAAAAGGCAAGGAGTGAATGGTGATCAGTATGGAAGAAGAGAAACACTAGAGTTCAACGAATTCATTAACAAGATGGGTTTGCTAGATATTCCACTGATTGGCAAGAGCTTTACATGTACAGAACAAAAAGTTGGTTGGATAGATTCTTAGTCTCCTTTGATTGGATAATGATATAGGAAGGTTGTGTTTAGTATGTTATGAATAAGAATTTTTCTGATCACTGTCTAATGATAATGAGAAATAAAGAGATCAATTGGGGCTCAAAATCATTCAAGGTGATGAACTTTTGGTTTCAACATAAAGATTTTAATAAGGTGGTTTTAGATGCTTGGAGATCCTTATATATACAAGGATCAAAATCATATATATTGAAAGAGAAACCAAGAGGCTTAAAAGCAAGTTTGGGAGAGTGGAACAAAGAATCACTTTAGGGATATAAAAACAAGTCTGGCACACACTGAAACTGAATTAAACAAGCTTGAGAAGAAGAGCGAAATGAGTATATTATCTGAGGCTGAACAAGGGCTGAGGAACCAACTACAAGAGAAGTTGTGGGAGTTGGCTGAAAGGAATGAGTCACTATTGAGGCAAAACTCAAGAATCAGGTTGGTCGCTGAAGGAGATTGCAATACTAAATACTTTCACAGAACAATCAACTGGAACAGGCACATAAACTCGTTTAAATGTGTCTACATTAGAAAGGAGTGGAATGAGGATCCAATCATTGTGAAAGAAGAGATAAAAACGTTCTTTAAAAATAGATTTGCAACGGACATAAGCTTGAGACCTCATCTAGATGGAGTACAATTCCAAACACTATCTTATCAAGATAATGATGAGCTATGTGTCCCTTGTGATAAGGATGAAGTAAGGAAAGCAATCTGGAGCTGTGAAAGCAATAAAAGTCCTGGTCCAAATGGATATAACTTCTACTTCTTTAAGAAGTTATGGGAATTGATGAAGACTAAAGTAATGCAATTCATGGAAGATTTTCATTCATTAGGAAAATTGGTCGTAGGGTGCAATTCCTCCTTTATAGCTCTAGTCACAAAGGTTCTCAATCCTCAAAATCTGAATGAGTATCGCTCAATATCTCTAGTTGGATATATGGTCAAGATAATTTCAAAGATCTTGGTGAGGAAAGTAGGGAAAGTTCTGCAAAAAATCATTGACCAAACTCAAAGTGCTTTAATTAGAGGGAGACATCTCATGCATAACACAATGATACTAAACAAAACACTAGATGAGGCAAAACAGAGAAAGAAGAGATGTTTTGTGTTTAAACTTGACTTTGAAAAAGCGTATGACTCAGTGTCATAAGACTTCTTTATATACATGATGGGAAGAATAGGCTTAAATCAGAAATGGATTTCTTGGGTAACAGGTGGTCTAACATCTGCAAGAGTATCTATATTGGTCAATGGCTCTCCAATAGGGAATTCTCGCCTAAAAAGGGTCTAAGGCAAGGGGATCCCTTGCTCCGCTTTTATTCACTATAGTGGTGGAAGGCATATCAGGGTTGATGAGACAAACTATAAATTAGGGGCTCTTCACTCCATTCCTTGTTGGATAGAAAAAAATACCAGTATCTATTGTCCAATAAGAGATGACACTATTTTCCTTAGAGACATGTCACATAACAATGTACTGGTAATTAAGACATCCTTAAATGGTATGAACTAGTCTCTAGTTTGAAGATTAATTATTTTAAAAACAGTTTTGGAGGGGTGAACTTTTCAAACATAGAGATTCAGACATATGCACAAATGCTAAATTGTAGAATTCTTAAGTTTCCTTTCATCTACCTAGGCATCCCTATAGGGTCCTATCTTAGGACGGTGGAAAATTGGGACCCAATAATCAACAAGTTGGAGAGAAAATTGACAAGTTGGAAACATAGACACGTATCATATGTTGGTTGCTTATAGCTGATCAAATATGTGTTGTCCTCTGTTCCTTTATTTTATTGGTCATTCTTCAAAATGCTAGTTGAAGTTGGGGAAAAAATCATCAAAATTCAAATAATTTTTTTGTGGAATCAGGGAGGGGAAAGCTTAGAGATAGCATGGGTGAGTTGGAAATCCATATGTGAAGACAAGGAAAAGGGAGGGATGGACTTGAAAAATATTTTTCTATTCAATTATGCACTCCTAGGAAAATGGATATATCACTGTCAACACAAAAAGGTCTTTTGTGGGAAAAGATCATTGATTCTAAATATAATGGATAAAGAAGCCTATTACAAGGAGAGGACAATAACTTAATGTCAATCTGGTGGAAAGATCTGAGAAAGGCTTGTGGGGCAAAAAATAACCAGCAATGGTTTGACCACTATTTGGAATGAAAGGTCAGGGACGATTCCAAATTTAAATTCTAGACAAATAACTAGTTGAGGAGAGAAGTATTGTAGCAGAAATTCAATTGTATTTTCCTAAACTCAGTCAATAGAGAAGGGTCAATAAATACCTTCGGCCATTAGGAAACGGGAGTATGAGTATGGGATTTTAAGTGGCGTAGGCACTAGTTTACTTGGGAGGAAGCATTAGTCAATGAATTCAAATTACACCTTGATAGAGTGAGAGTATTAGAGACTAATGAGGATAACTAGGTCTGAAGTTCAGATTCATCTGCACTTACACGGTTTCTTCATCTTATGCAGCTTGGTAGGAATGGTCTTCAAATAAGCAACCTCAACAAATTTTCAAATTGTTGTGGGAAATTAAGGTGCCTCCTAGGTTTCTATTTTTTGGCTTGAGGGTACTTAAAGATAGGCTACCAATAAAGATGAATTTTATCAGAAGAGGAGTTCAAATCCAACCAGAAGAATCACTGAGCATAGTTTTTCAAGGTCATGGAAAATCTACATATCACATGTTCTTCCAATATGAGGTGGCACAAAGAGTTTGGGACTCTAGGAGAATAGGAATCTCCACAGCTAATCTAGCAGCCACAGGACAACATATACTGTAGCATCAAGCTTGGATTGGTAGACATAAAACAAAATCCTGGTGGATGATGGTTTGGGTGGCAATAATAAGGAGCATTTGGAAACATAGAAATAATCACATATTCAAAAACATCACTTTTGATTCTGAATCCACAGAGAGGGAGTCTTTTTTTCTGTCCCGGAGCTGATTAAAAAGGGGGAATAAAGAATTCACGCCCTCATTTGATCTGTGGATAGCTAACAAGGCAACAGCATCGTTGGCTGCACAATCTACTCAAATTCCAACCTAATGCATCACATTTTTTAGTCCAATTTCGTGATTCTCGACTTTATGATTGTTGCAGATATGGTATTATAGATAATCTGGTCTTCTACACAGGTCTGCACAAGACTGGCTTTCGAGTTGGTTTTAAGGTCTGACATTATGGAAAATTGCATGTGGGTTTTGGATTGTATGTTGGTTTTTGGGTACCACGCTTGTTTCACTTAGGTTTCTGTTATATGCCCCTGTTTTGATGGTAGGAAAGCTATAATAACAGATTCCCAATATGGCAGTTATTGCAAACGGTACAAGTTTAGAAGACAGGGCAGTCATGACCTGTTGGTTTGTGTATTTTCATGCTAGGAGGTTTATCAGGTACTGGTTCTTAGGTGGTTAGAGCATTGTGGTATCTTTTATCAGGGGTAATATTTGATAACGACTCTTATGCTTAGCTTGGGGAATAGGATTAAATTATCAAAAAGTTATCCTAAAAAAATCAGAAATAATGGAATAAAATCAAACGTTCTAATGTAAAATACAAGAAAAATAAAAGAATTTGACTTTAGAGAAGAAAGATAGAAGAAAAGAAAATTGTGCAGAAAAGGAAATTATATAAGAGATAAACTACATGAATTCAAATGTGCACACCTTTCTTTATGTCCGTGGTCATTTTCCAATGCAATATAACTTATGTATAGAAATTAGTGTAATTGTTTTAATCAAAGATTAACATTTATTAAAAGTTTGATTATTATACATAGTTAGTGTAAAAAAATTATACTAAGAATCACATTTCTTTATTTATATGACTTTTACAGTAAGAATAGATAAAGTCAACAAATTGACAATAAATGAAGGGGTTGTAATCAAATGTAAGTATAAATTTTTTTATTCTCATGATTTTATTATAAACCACAAACATATAATTACCATGATTTCTCTTAATAATTACTCAAATTGCCTTGACTTTAGTCTCCATAGATTATTTTGATTTTCAATGTCCGTTGATGATGTGTTCTTCTATTTCTATAGATATTTTTCAAATTCTCATGTTTTTATCACTAGGAAATTAATCCAAAAAACCATATTTGATACTTATAAAAATAATATATTAAAATCAAGTTATCAAAATTGAGAATTTAGTAAACTTGTGAGAGTCCAGTCAACTCAATTCATAAAATTGTAAAAGTTTACTTCATTAAAAATAAAGTTTAACATATATACATTGTGGCAGTTAATTACATTTTTTTTCATTTATATGATTTTTAAAGTATTAATTGGTAAAATCAACAAACTTATCATATATAAATGGTTGATATTAACTGTCAATGTAAAACTTAAAAATATATTCATAAATAACATAAAAATTGAAAACTTTCAATATATAATAAGTTTAAATCTACATAATAAGTCTAAATTACTCCAAATAAATACAAATTAGAGTTGAAACATTCAAAATTTCAAAACCTTTTTAGACATAAGAACAAATTATATTTAAAACACTCAAAATCAAAGTCAATATAATAAAATATCACCCAAGAAATTTACTCACCAATTTACTACAATTCTATTGAATTTGTTCCGATTTTACCAAGTTCACTGAATGTACTTCAAAAAGTTATAAACTCGTAAATCTTATGAGTTGACTCGCGATTTTTATAATTATAATTAAAATTATAATTGGCTGAAGGTTAGAGTCAAAATGTACACTCAACTCCTTTTCTTCCATGAAGTGATAATAAATCAAAAACATCAACTTGTATCAATCTTTTACCTTTTGCCAATACAAAAACATTAAACAGGGAAAAAGGTTAACCATTGAATACCAGCCTTGTAGGGATGGGTATATGAGTAAGTGGAATTCTATGTGAGGTTTAGACCCTTTTTAAAAAAAAACATAAATATAGAAAAAGTTGAGTCTATTTGTGAAGCCTATGAGCTCATAGGTTTGATCAGTAATTTGGTTAAAAGGATAAATTTGTAGTTTGGACTATTAGTTTGTGTTAGTATTGTGACTTATTCATTGTAAACTTTGATAATTTAGACATAGAGTTTAATAAGCTTAAAAATATATCAGTTTTTTAATATCTATATATATGTGTGCGTGTGTGTGAGTAGGCGGGGGGATGGGGGTCAGTTAAGTCTGCAATCTTTGCAAGCCGATTACAAACTCTTAAAAGATATCCATTTATTTTTTGTATTTTTTTAATACCTCCTCATTTGTTATTCACACTTCTTAGCATCTAAAAAAATATAAAAAACCCTAACATACCCTTATCTTATTTTAACCTACATTTTTTTTCAAAGAGAGCACCCAACCCCTCTTCCTTCATGGTTACACAGAAAGCTCAGTCTGTCCTCTTTCATGTAAGCATATCATGTAAATGTTTTTGTAGGTCATTTATGTTCCCTTGACAAAGAAATTTGAGAGTAAAAAATTACTAACATCTTCTAATGAAATGAATGAAGATGACTCAATAGTATTAACATATTTTGGATCAACTTGATCTCCATTCTCCATTTTCTTCATACATTTCAAGGCATTATGGATCAATTAATTCAGAACACATAATAATGCATGTTCTGGACCAACTGATAAGGAATATGCATTGTTACATGTCCCAGATCAACTAATCTAGAATGTTGCAAAAACTTATATAGGTAACGTGAACTGGAGAAAATGTAGATTGGCTATAGACATGGCAACAAGGTCGGGCAGGGACAGGTATGACACTCCATCTCCATCGCTCTCAAAACTCATCCCTATCCATGTCTTCATAATCGACGGGTATGAGATTTATGTCTCATCCCTATCCCCGTTGAATATCGCGTATATCCATACTTGTCTCATACCTACAAAAAAATTATAATAATTTTTCAATAAGAAAAATTGTTTGAATATAATGATATTAATTCAAAAATCTTTCTTGACTTCTCAAAGTTTTAATTTGTGAAGAAAACAAGAATCTAAAGGGTTATTTGGTTTGAAAATTAAATATAATAAATTAAGGGTAAGAGTTAAAGTATTTTAATCATTAAAATAAGTGTGGGGCGAGGGCAGGGACATGGATGAGGTGAGTATGTATATCCTCATCTTAGTCCCCATCTCCAACTTAACAAATTGGATATTCTCTGTACTTGCACCTGTGTTCGGCTAAATAAGGGATTTTTTTGTCAACTTCAAGGCAAGTTTGGGATTATCCACCAGTACGAATTTGTTTATCATCCCTAATTGACAGAAAATGCAGAGCGAACACACAAAAATGATACCTTATTATGTAATATTGGATTGCTCCTCCTAGGATCTTTCTTCTAGAGGTTCCAATGGTTGAAGAAGATGAAGTTAAAGAGAAAAGAAGTGGTGGTGAAGGCGCCAGTCTTAGTAGAGATAAGCCTTGGTTTTTAGAAGTTTGCCACAAGAGAAAAAACTTTTGATAAAAGTCATAGAAGCACTCTCAAGTTTAGAGAGAAATAGACACTCACAAAAAGTCTCACAATTTTCTAATTGCATAAAATGATAAAATTTGTTCGCAATGAGGGAGTGAGGTGTTATTTATAGATTGGGGAGTGATATGGGACTTCCAAACTAGTTTAGGGAGAGTTAGGAATGCAAGATCCAAACAAGGTCCTAGATTAATGGATCTAGATCCCTCAAGTAGATGCCACCTAGGAGAGAGAAGCTTAAGTGGCGCCTAAATGAGGGGACATGTGGGTCTCGTTGGTTACTCATGCACATGTGTATGTTTAGGAGGTATGGAAATCAAATAAGGGGTGTGCAAAGTAAAATTCACACATCCTCTTGCTCCAAAAAAAACCCACCTTCTACCATACACCCCACACAAATAATTAATGACACCCTATGCTAAAAAAAAGAGAAAACAAGGGGTTATGGCCAAAATACAAAGGCCCAAAAATTACTAATAGTACCTACACAAAATACTACATAAACTATACAATATTTACAAGCAATTTTAAGATTATGGTCCTAATGTCTTCGTGAAGCTCCTTCCTAACTATGTCTTCTCTCCAATCCTCCAGCCAAGAGACCTTGCTAGGTGGGATTGCATCACTCATGATAGCATAGGCTGATTGACCTAAGTGGGTCTATTTTTTAAAACACTTACCTGAGTGGGTCTGTTTTAAAAAATATTACCAGGATGAGTCTGTTTTCAAATTTGACCTAGTCAAATCGAAACTTGCTATTGCGGTTTACGTACCACGTCAACTATGTGCTTACGTGATGTCCAACTTGGAACAAACTAATGCTAAAATCACTATTGAAAATTGCGGTTTTATTGGTCTTTTACCAATGTCGTTCCTCTGTCCAATGGTTACAAGCAACACAAATTTTTAGAAGGTTAAAACCGCAAGTTAGACTTGCGGTTTGTGTAGGACGTTAAAACCACAATTTCCACTTGCGGTTTGTATTAAATATGCATTTTTTTCTGTTACAACATTTTATTCAGCAGTCCACATAAATTGTAGATGGGACTTGTGGTTTATGTGAGAATTTTCATTTGCCCCACAGAATCACACAATCGAAATCGTAAGCTTAAATTTTCAGTTTTGTTTCCAAATATTCAGATTTGTTTCCTCATATAATATTGTGATATTTTTTTCTTATATGTTATTTTAAAAACATAACAAAATAAAACTGTAACATAAAAATTTAAAAAAAAAAATTAAAAAGTAAAAAAATTTAAATTAAAAAAAATAACTTCAAATTGTAATTTAAAAAAAAAGTAACTTAAAAAATTTAAAAACATAACAAAATAAAAAAAAAGTCACTTTAAAAAATTAAAAAGATAACAAAATTTAAAAACTCAAAACTTAAATTAAAAAATAAATTTAAACAGTAATGTAAAATCTAAAAAAAGTAACTTTTACAAAAATTTAACAATAATAAATTAAATTTAAAAAATTTATATTTTTAAATTTTGTAAAATGGCTACGTTTAAATTTATCTTTTTTAAATTTACTTTATTATTGTTATATTTTTAAATTTTTTTAAAAGTTACTTTTTTTTAGATTTTACGTTACCGTTTAAATTTATTTTTTAATTTAATTTTTGAGTTTTTAAATTTTGTTATCTTTTTAATTTTTTAAAGTGACTTTTTTTTAAACTGTTATGTTTTAAAAAATTTTTAAGTTACTTTTTTTTAAACTACAGTTTGAAGTTTTTTTTTAATTTAAATGTTTTTACTTTTTAAATTTTTTTAAAGTTTTACATTACAGTTTCATTTTGTATGTTTTTAAAATAATATATAAGAATAAAACATCACAATATTACAATATTATATAAGGAAACAAACCTGAATATTTAAAAACAAGACTGAAAATTTAAACTTATGATTTAAATTGTGTAATTGTGTAATTCTGTGGGGCAAATGGAAATTCCCACATAAACCGCAAGCAAGTCCCATATGCGGTTTATGTGGGCATTAGCTGTTGAATAAAACACTGTAACGAAAAAAAAAATACATATTTAATACAAACCACAAGTAGCAATTGTAGTTTTAACGTCTTACACAAACCGCAAGTTGGACTTGCGGTTTTAACTTTCTAAAAATTTGTGCTGCTTGTAATCATTGGACAGAGGGACGACATTGGTCAATGACCATTAAAACCGTAATTGTCAGTTGTGATTTTAGCATAATATACTCCACGTTGGACATCACGTAAACATATAGTTAACGTGCACGTAAACCGCAACTGCGAGTTGCGGTTTGATCATGTCAAATTTGAAAACAGACTCATCCGATAATATTTTTTAAAACAGACCCACTTAGATATTTTTTTTAAGAAATAGACCCACTCGGTCAATCAACCTGAGAGCATAAATATAAAACAAACATGAAAGGCATAAATAAAAGTGGCAGCAAACATACAAGAAACAAAACGCAGACGCCTATAAGAACTTACCTGTACAAGGGATGCTTGTTGGGTGATGAAAACAAAATGGAAAGGCCAAAAAATGGGTAAAGTGTGCAGCCATGAAAGAACAGGGGGTGAGCTCTTTGCACAACGGTGAAGGAAGAAGGAGTAAGTTCTCTTTGTGAAAAACGTAAGGTAAAAGAAGATAAGGGTATATTGTAGTTTTTAATATTATTTTAAACATTAAGAGTGTGAATAGCAAATGAGAAAACTATTTTTACTTTAATGAATTACTTATCTGAGCTATTTGAAATGCATGTCAGAATTACTACCCATCCCTATATATTTATTATATGGTACATAAAAAAAAAAAATTAATACTGTTTGGGATCCTTTGTGGACATGAGGACGTAGTCCGTACTCCAAAATTGAGATATGGATCATCCCATTGCTTTCAGTTCTAGCTTTGATGTGGATGTTCTATTTAGTTGCCCGTATGTTAGTATCTCATTTGTTCTGTCAAACAGCTCACACACTGGTGGAAAAAAACTAGAACATAACTTCAAATCCCATTAAAGCCTAATTTATCTTTTGTCGTCTATAGGCTTTTGGGCTGGGTAAAGATAGCTAGGCTCTGTCCAACATACTATTTTTAATTTGAAGCATTTAGTTTATTCTGGAGTTTGAAGGAGGAGGGTTACTCTTATCATGGCCATTTCAATTTCAAGAACTTTCCTTTTTTCTGGAATGCAAAAGCAATTATTTTCCTTCTTTCTTGTTTGAACCTCCTAGTAGTTTACGAAAAGAATATATAACTCCACTAATTCCCAGGTCCTAACCCCAACTGATATCCATATATAATTGCTTTATACATTTTCACCTTTCATTAAACACTTTACCAATTGCTTTTCATCAACAAGGACCCCCCCTCTCCCAACAAGCCCCGTATATTTTAGACATTTTCTGCTGCTTTTATTTTCACATGAAACAGAAATCAATAGTAAAAATAAGTTTTTGTTATAATTTTTAAAAAAAATTGAAAATAATTTTAAAATTCAACTGAGAATAGAAAATAATTTTTTAATATTTTAAAACTTAACATATGTAAAATTTAATATTTAAAATAAAAAGCAAAAATATTTTCTCAAAAAAATTGTTGGAGAATCAATATGTAATTGTAATTGAATTATTTTGAATAATAAAATAATATTTTATTATCACATTTATTTTTTAAATAAATTATTGATGTGAAAAATGTCCTTGATTAAAATTAAAGTTTTGTTATCATAACTAGTGGGAAAGAGGCACTTTATACCTTTCTTTTATATTAATAAATAAAAAAATAAAATAAAACATGAAAACTGAAAAAGAGAAAAAAAAATAGAAGCTACATAAAATATGTAATTGGTAGTTATTTTTTAATAGTTACTTAAAAACAAAAAATCCAAGTAAATGTGACACCAAAATGGGATATTCCCATTATAATAGTTATAAATTATAGATAAAGATTATGATAATGAGAAGAAGTCTTTATAATTTTAATCTAAATTGTTCTTGATTGTAGTATCATTGAAGATAGGAATTCAATCATGCATATAGATCAATATGTATATAGTGGTTTTTATTGGATAAAAATTAATATATTTCATTTATTAAATTACACGTGCACCCACACACACATATATTTTGAAAGACACACACACACATATATATATATATATATATATAAGACATATATAGATATGATCATTGAACTGACCCATGGAAGAATTCCTAATGGTTAAATATATTATCGAAAAATTTTCAATAGAAAATTCTGATGAAGAAATGTAATAGTTTCCTTTTACTTAAGATTGTCATAGTAATTAACAAGTTATTTGTTATAGTTTGATTCTGAACACCTAGTGTTTTATAGTGCTAGTTGAATAGATATTGAATATATTTAAATGTTTATAGAATTAATGATTAATCATGAAGGAAGGTAATGAGTTTAAGCTTTATAATAAAATTAAGACATTGGTCAGATAATTTGATAAATAAAAGATATATGAGAATATTAAGTTATTCACTATGTGTTAATTTATTAAGAGTTTGACAATAATACCAGGGTTAACTTGGAGCTATAAAGATGGAAGGATATATTATATTATTTTTTCTAAAGGTTCTTAAAAAATGAAGAATATTATTTCATGTTATCCAGTCATTAAGTAGTGTTGCTAGACACCATCCTTGATTAATAAATTAATTTGATTTACTACCAATTTAATAATGAACCTACAAGGTCACACACTAATGAGTGTTCTAATCTTTGCTAAAGAAAAATTTATTATTTTGTTATTAAATTAAAGAATTTAATTCGATCAAATAAATAAAATTTCTATGTGAATTATTATTATGTTTTTTGCTAGCACGAAAAACATAAGTAATACACCATATTAAGAAACTACAATTTTAAATGAAAGGTTGCAATGATTGAATAGTTATGTTATTTAATGAAACAATTATGAAAGGTTGTAATGATTGAATAGTCATTTTGTTTAATGAAACAATTATGAAAGGATAAGAAGGGCCACAATGGTTGAATAGTCATGTTGTTTGAGAAAACAATTATCAAATATTGCAATAGTTAAATAGTTATGTTACTAGAAGAAACCATTATAAAAGGAGATGTACATTGATTATTCACACACAATTTTTACTCAAGGAATCTCCTTCTAAGAATCTTTTATCTGTCATGATTTAAAGGTTGATAACAAAAAATAATCTCAATGCAGATACATATGGAATCTTTATACATTCAAAGAGAAATTTAAAATAAGGAATTTCAATTAAATACATGTTTATAAGATTTATACATTAATTCTGATAATTTTAAACACAAAAAGTATATCTAATTTTTCTGCCACATGTGTTTTGAACATTGTTCATCCATCAATATCCTAGCAAGGTACATTGCACACAAGTAATTATGCATTGTTTTTATGCAATATACTAAGCTACCCTCTCATCTTCCTATCCGAAGCCAATTCTGTTAAAATGACCGGTCTTGATCCATATGATACTTTGTTGGACTCAAATAGTCAAATTCTACCACAATTATGTCAAAATAGGTGTGGAATCCACGTAAACAATTTTTGAAAAAAAATACTAGTAAAAGGATATATATTAAGAAGAATGTTAGAAAATTTTTATATTATACTGTCCTTTTCAAACTCTCTTTAAATCCACCAAAATTGATGTTTTTTAATCGATCCTAATCAGGACAGGTTAAGATTTATAAGAAAATTTTCTATCACTCCTCTTAATTTAATTCAAGTGAATATAACAAAAGCATGATCATCCCAAGTTGTAATTATATTTATAATTGATTCTGCTTTGTATTACATCAATTCTTTTTTCTAATTTTTATATCACGGTTGTCTGTTGGATGTAGGAATAGTCTTTTTCTTTCCTTAAAAATAAGTTGAGTCAACCATTATTTAGATATTGGGATCACAATAGGTAAAATACTATAGTATTTGTATTTGAAAAATTAATTTGTATCTTGTTCAACAATTATATCTTTGATTACATTCTTATATTTGATGGATATTTATATATTTGTATTAGTACATGTGACATGCACTTTTCTTAAAGATAGATATGATATGTCAATTGTAGGAAAGCAAAATACGGTAGGTCAATCGGACTGACCTACCAATCTACCCTCATTTTGGTTGATCAGGCTAGTATTTTTAGTCTGTCAGCCTGTTTTGTCCCACCCTACCTAATCCCCCAATTTAGCGGCCAAAGGTAGGGTAGATTGACCCATCAATATTATATTTTATTTTTAAAAAATTATAATGTTTATATAAATTAATAAAATAATTATAGTAATTAAAATATAAAATAAATTATAAGTAGAATTTACAAAAATGACTTTGTTAAGAAAATAAAATAAAATTTGTCATGAATTTATTTGTCATTTATTTTTGTAAAAATGTAATATTGTTAAAAAAATAAAACTAATCATGCAAGGTTTACTTTTTGTGACTTTTCTATTTAATTTTGTAAAATCATGACTTTTTTGAGAAAATAAAAATGTATTTTTAAATGAAATTTATATTATTTTAAGAGTTTAATTGGTATACATCGTCAGTGTAAAGATTTTTACACTGACATTCAATCACAATCCTTCATGTCAATGTAAAAATCTTTTTCACTAATAGTATCTACCAATTAAAATTTTGTTTTATAAAACAAATTTTCAAAATTATGGTGGGACTGACCCGCCAAGTCGCCTAATGGTGGGACCGACCAAGCAGTTTGGCACACCTTAACTATAGCAGGCTAGTCCGTCCCAACCCGTTTTCGATGGGGCAAAGGTAGGATGAGCTGACCTATTTTCTCATCCCTATCAAATTGTCAATATCATGTACACATAAACAAACATAATATAAAAAGAGTTTAACACATCTACACTATGTGTGTAAAAGAGTTATACACTAACAGTTAATTATAATTTTTCGTTTATATGACTTTTAAAATATTAATGGATAAAATCAATAAACTTACCATATATAAATAATTGTGATTAAGTGTCAATGTAAATTTTTTTATACTAACAATGTATAAATAAAGTGTTTTTCTCATATAAAAAAAATCATAATAACTCAACAAAACAAGTAATAATTTTTATTCAAATTGATATGATACAATGATAATAACTCAACAAAACAAGTAATAATTTTTAAATTATAATTATTGAACAAAAAGTAATTAAACTTACACATCTAATCAACCATTATGTGGTGAGTGAGTGAAACATCATTTTGCCTCCAAAAGATTATAACAATGACATCTTAAAAAACTTTTATAGAGATATATCTAAGTCCTTCAATCTTTCTGTCATGTGCATATGGCTTAATGAAGTTAGATAATTGCGTATTAACAATTAACTATGGTGTTCCCAATCTCTTTCTTATACATGGCAATTCAATGACTTTCATGACATCTATTTTTTATTTGATTTTTTAAATTAAAAAATATTTGCAACAATTTTTAATCAAAAAAATTATAAAAAAATCTCCCCATCTATATTTCGAAGTGATGTTAAGGATTATAAAATTTCTTATCTTCTACTCTCACCAGTCTCACAACAAAGCAAAAAATATCCAAAATAAATACAACTAAATAAGCAAATAAAAGGAAGGTTTTTTCTTTGTGCACCTTGTTTATAGAATGTACTGGTGCACCCTGTAGCTTGTGCTTCGCTAATCATTGAGTTTCCTTGTTGAATGAATAAATTTTTAACCTTCCTCCTCTTTTTGTGTTAGCTTCTTCAATTCTCCCTTTTCTCAATCTTCTGCTTCCATTTACCGTACTCTCTCCTAACATGAAAACCAATTTTATGAAAAAAATGGACAGGAATTGGTCTCGTTCTCAAAGTGCTCCTTTATCTAAAAATCTCAAATGAACAATGCCACGAGAGACTAAAAATAACCGACGCAAAAGATGGATAAGAATCGGTCTCATTCTGCAACTGTGATATTCCTGTTCTGGCCGGACCAAGAATAATTTTTTGTGATACCTTTAAATTAAAAAGTCAACTTCCCAAAATTCACATCTAGAAATATTGAAAGTTGAAATACAAGGTCAACCTAGATTTGGCCTCAATGTCCATGCAACAACAATAAAAGGTAACAAAAAGCGGAATGAAGGAAAGTAAACAAAGAAAAGCAAAAAAATGGAGTCACCCAGCTGCATTGAAAATTTGGAAAAATATTGAGAATAAATAAATAAAAGAAACAACACAAAGTCTTCAGAAATTCAGTTCGTCTTTCTTTTCCTGTCTCGTCCTTATACGCGGATTTTCGGCCCATTTTTTAATTCTTCATCCTCATGGCATCTTCTTAATCCTTTGAGCATTCAAATTTCCTCCCAACATCAGCCCCAAAAAACAACTGTTTCATAATCTTTGTTTTTTTCTTGTTTTCTCGAGAAAGATTTTTAAGCAAAGTTTCTTGTCTCCAACCCCAGATTTAAAACTCGTGGAAGCTCTTACCTTTTCCCTTAAAATCTTCTTGGGTTACGGGAAATTTCCATATTGGACATGGAAGAAAACGATATATTAAGTGCTTGTTTGGCAACAGTTTTATAAAAATGTTTTTAGTATTTTAGATCTTGTTTAGGGTGGTTTTTGGTTTCTAGTTTTAAAATTTCTAAAAACAAAAACTAGTTTTGGTTTTAAGTCTTCAAAATTTTAAAAACAACATTATTTTTGTTTCCAAATTTAAAATATTTATTTCAAATCTTAACTAAAACACTAGTTGAAAATAGCGATCGAGACATTCGTTAAAGGTGACAATCGGTCATTGGCAATCGCCAGTCGGAGATGTGGTTGGTGACCGCCGGTCAGAGGTGGCGGTCAGTGACCGTTGGTCGGAGGTGACGGCCAATGATCACCAGTCGGAGGTGGCGGCCGGTGATCGCCGGTCAAAGGTGGGGTCGTGACCGCCAGTTGGAGGTGGCTGTCGGTGACCGCCAGTTGGAGGTGGCGATCGGTGACTGTCAATCGGAGATGATGACTGGTGACTACTAGTCAGAGGTGGAGACTGGTGACTGCCGATCGGAGGTGACGACCGATGATCATCGGAATGGCGATCGATGAGTTTTGGTCAGAGGTGATGATCAATGGTGACAAATGACGTTAAATAATGAACTTAAATAAGAACAGAAACAGAAATTTAAAAACCAAATTTTATTGTTTTTAAAATTAAGTGAAAACTGTTTCGAAAACGAGTAAGAAGCCAAAACAGAATCATTTTTGCCGAACAAGTTTTTGTTTTCAAAATACATTTCAAAACAAAAAATCAAAAACTCAAAACCACCCTGAACGGGGCCTTAGTTTTTAAAAACTAAAAAACTTTGTTTGGGTAGTGTTTTATGAAATCAGTTCTGGTTTTTTAATGTTTAAAAACTAAAAAACAGGGACAACTAAAAGTATTTTTGTTTTTCAGTTTTCTATTTTTGTTTTGAAAACTTAAAATACAATCAGAATATGTTGTTTTTTGCTTTTCATTAATGAACTATTTTTACATATTCAAAACAGTTTTCAAATAAAACTTTCAAAACAAGTTTTTTTTTGTCTTTTCTTCCCAAAAATAGTTTTTGAAAACTATTCTTGAAATTTGTTTTTAAAAACTAAAAAAAAAAATCAAATCAATCAAGCCCTAGATCTCAGTGGTGTTTGAACATTGAGTTTGGGAGTTTAAAGGACTTTGCCGCCACGATATCACCTACCTTTTTAACATAGAAATGACTCGGAGTTTATATACATGGAATATGAAGAGATTTTTTTTAGCCGTTAAAAAATATCATAAATATCTTTTATTTAAAAAAACTAATAAATAAAAGAGAGAGTTAGTGTAGTAAGCAATTGTCAATTTGAAAAACTAATAAATAAAAGAGAGAGTTAATGTAGTAAGCAATTGGATTGCAACATATGAGAGAGAAAGACTATTACTATAACAATTAGTTAAATGAACCACTAATAGTATCATTGTCTAATGTTGTTGGTAAGGGAAGGTCTTATGTGCAAACAAACTAGAATAAAATTCAAAAACTTAAATATAATTGCCAAAAAATGGTTGGGCCAACTTGGTCCTAATGGGCAAGCCCACCTTGACTCACCCAAAATATGAATCATTCTAACCTAACTCACTTTGCATTCAATGTGAATTTTTATATCTTGATATGACCCAATAGGTTGGTGAGTTATACAAAGAGATCTTGAATTCACACTCCCTATTATTTGAATTATCACATACTTTTATAATCTTTTTTCAAAACTTCATTTTACCCCTAACCCTAATTCCCCATTTCTTTCTTTTCTTGTTGCGCCACACCTTCTTCCTGCTACATTCTTCTTCTTCATTTCCTCTGGCGATACCTTCTTTTTCTTTGTTTCCTTCGGTGCAACTTCTTATTACCTTCTTCTTCTTCATTTGTTCTTCTTAAACTAACTCCACTCTCTCCCTCCTTACAATCATCCCTCTCCATGTTCCCCATTTCTCCATCTTAGACTCTAAAAAAATTTGAAATTTTTTTACCTTTCCAGAAAAAACTCTTGCCTAAAAGTTAAAAATGTTTTTAACTCTCCAACGAGAAGTTGTCAGAGAATTAAAAGAATTTCAAGAGGGCAGTGGTCGCATTTCAAATTTTTAACTCTATCAAAATTTGTTTAACTCTTTAGCAAACTCTCACTGAAAAGTGGGCACATTTCGTTGATGAAAGTGTAGACAGTGGTTAAAGCGCATGACTTATAGAGGTGCTTGATGAGGAAATTAAAGGTGTAGGTGTTTTGGGAGCCGTGTTTGGAGATGAATTCTTTTATCAAGAGGACAGGTGTCGAGGGTGACGCCTATAGAGAACATTAAATTTAGGGTTTGATGGATTGGGGAGAGTGGGGGATTGGCAGAATTGTGGTTGTAGACGTAGGAGAGGAGAATGTGGAAGGTGGAGTGGTTGAGGGAGAAGGAAGGGAGGGTTTTAGTGATGTGGAGGAGGAACTTGATGGAGACGGAGGGAGAAACAAGTTTGTTGGAGAAGATGAATGACATATAATTATTTTTACATATGAGTATGTGTCAATTCAAATAATGGAAAATATTAATTCAAATTCCCTTATACAAACTAATCCACAAAAAATTTAAAAATATTTTTTTAAAAATAACAATGTTTTTAGAAAAATAAATTCAACTATTTTAAAAAATTAAAATTAAAATAATTTATTATAGCATTGTTTTTAAATTCCATGAGTTTGAAAATAAAAAATTATTTAACGATGTTAATTGGATTATTTATTAAAAATAATAACAATTAAACACTTTATTATTTTTAATAGGAGGTTACTTTATTAATTTTAATAATTAATGTAATTAACATTGTTAAATTTAGGAGTTACAAGGTTTGTCGGATGATAACGTGAGATAGGAGAGAGAGAGGTTGTGAGTTTAAATTCTTCCACTAGCAAAACTAACACACTAGCATTTGCTTATCAAAATTGCTTATAAAAAAAATTGTTAAATTTAATATTATGCTTATTATTAAACTATATAATTTCTCATAATAAAAACTTTTTCCCACGATATACCATACATACATATATATATATTTAGTAAATTCCATGAGTTGAATAATAAATATTTAGTAAAATAATAAAATATTAAAATAATAAATATTAAGTGGATTGAATATGGGTTGGCCCTGCCTATCTGGGTTGAACTCGTATCAGCCGGGTTGTTTTTTAGCTATTACAACTAGTTTTTTGCCCAGTCTGACCCGTATTCATAGTGGGTCGGTTTGACCCATGGGTTTGAACCAATTTTGACGGTTCTAGTATAAGGTATGAGACAAGTTTGGTACTATAATAGTATAGTACCTATATGCGCATAACTTTTGCAACCATACCCATATTTGCAGGTAAATATTTGTTTTGCATGAATGTATATTTATGACTACGTGTAGGAATTGGGTCCATTTTATCATTCCTAGATTCACTCAAGCTTCTAATCCTTTTTCTTCATTAATTTATTTTTTCACTAAGAGTCCTTAAAATTTTTTAAACAACTCTACCTCACCATATCTATATAATTTTTTGCAAGTTTGAATCTGCCTTTACCTAAACCCAAATTACGGGTATTTACTCTGAAGAGTATTTTTTCACATACTTGTAAGATCTAAATATATTTTGTCATCCTTACCTCACCCATATCTAGGTATCATTTGACTCAACTTATTTTTTAAAAGTTATTTTTAAGGAAAATTTGGGTCAAACAATATTTATATTTAAATTTTTAAGATGATTATTTTACAATGTAAAATTTTATTTATAAATATGTCTTTTAGTAGAAAATACAAAAAAAAATAGTTTATTAGTTTTTAAACTAAAAAAATGAAATATGATAAATAATTTTACATAACTTTTAAAAATTTCTTATTTATTTTTTAATTTAAAAGTAGTCTTTAAATTATAAATAAGTAGAGTCAAACGACGATATCTTAGTATCTGTTTAATCAACTTAATTTAAAATAAAATAATTAGAATTTAAAATAATAAGCATACTTGTCAGTAAAAAAGTTATTATTATTTATTTTAAAGATTAATTTTAAGTTGAAAGTTGTTTAATATATTATTCTTTTATTATCTCATGAGAAATATATTTATAAAATAAAAATAAATTATATTAAGATTTTATTTTAAATACAAATGCTGATATCGTTTTTCCTTAAAATAACTCTAGTCCATTCATAAGGTTCCATAACTGAATAAAATAGAAAGTGTACAGTCCATTGGTTCGTGACATCGCATTCGTTGTTCAGTTAAAATTACATCAAATTAGTACTGTTTCTAACATATGACATAAACTTGGTCCGTCAGTGTCATGTTTTTTTCTACGCATTTTATTTTTAGTTATCATCTGATATCTTGGAATACTTTTTTATGATTTTATAATGCATCTTTTAATATTTTTTCCTTTTAATAAAAAACTTTATTTTTTGGATTTAAGATATTTTATACGGTTGATTAACTTATTATTTAAATTTTTATTTATAATTTCATTTTTACAAAATATTAAATTTATTTTAAAATTTAAAATTAATAAAAAAATTATATTTAAAATAAAAATAATTTAATGTTAACATTAATAATAATATTGAAATGAAAAAGATACTAATATTCATATTGAACATGAAAATACAACATTAATAAAATCAGCATGTGTATCTAGAAAATAAGATATATATATATATATATATATATATATATATATATATATATATATATATATACTAATTAAATGTATTTTTTACTTTTGAAATTAAATGTGTACAAGACCCATTCTTCAGCGTGGAGATTTCAAATCTACGAAGGGTTAATGTTACATTTATGGGTATATCTATCGGGTTAATTAGAAATGTATTGAAGAGAAACTCACTGTTATGAGCTTTTGGTAGTTTTCAAAAGGTTACAAGGTCTGGTCTCTATGCCATCTTTGGTAGGTGGATAAACGGACTGGATGTCGGTCTTGTTTAAATTCAATTTGCAAATATTGTATTTTAGATTGTTTAGCTTTTCAAAATTAATGGATTTTTCAAAAATATTTATATCCGGTTTACCAAGCTCGCAAACTTAATGAACGGGTCCACAAGCTCACATACATGTATATTATTTAAAATAATTAGAAAATTTTTAATATTTTTTAAATTAACTAAATTATAATATATTATACTAAAAATTATATTATTATTTATAATAATCTAAATTACTAAATATTTTCAATACTAAAAATTCTAAAACATAATTTATAACAAAAGAAAATTACAATATTAATATAAATTAATAATCCAAAAATTTATCTCTTTAAATAGAGTGGTTATGAGTCAAGTTTATGAACATACACACTTAGTCCGGAGAGTTTGCGGGTTTTGCATATCAAATTTAATTTTTTTCTAAAATTTTAATTCTTTAAAAAAAATTTAAAACTCGCACATACTTGAAAAGGTCCGCATACCGGCCCACAGCCCGGGTCCATATACTGATACACCCACCCCTCCTAATCGAAGGTAAAAATTATAGAAATTGTTCTGTTCAGGTGTAGTGAAATTTCTGATCTATGAGGGGTGTACCTTTCAATTGTTGGCACTTGGCATAGCTTGGTCCGTCGCACTCATAATTTTGTAAAGCATCTAGGGGCAATGATTTCCAATGAATGTTGTAATGCTTTAAGTGGAGAATTCCATACTTCATATTAGCAATTATGAAATCAACATTATTTTTACTTTATCTCCCATTAAGAATGACCATTGCACAAATGTTTAACGCGCAATTTAAATTTAAATGACATAATTTATTTATTTTTTGTTTGGCCTCTCAAAAATGTAGAGATAGGAATGGTGTAATTTTGTCTCAGAGCAGATCTGATGTAGCACAAGAGAGAAATATGTGTTATTGACTTTCAGTTCCTTCAAGAGAGAAATATGTAGCATAACTCACAATAACAGAAAAGATACCAGCCTAACCACTAATAGTAGCCGATACTTAGCCTCACGTCATAATCTTTGGTTGCTTCATGTTCCCAAGACTTGTTCTTTGAACTCACCAAATGGCTTTGATAAAGTTACTCTTGAAGATTGTATCCTTACCAGTTACCAGCATTATTGCTGAATTGGCTGCTATCAAGCAAGGCTTGTTCATGGCACAAATTATGGTGACAGCAACTCGTAATCTGAGAGAGATTATAAATTAAATTCTCTTCCTATCAGGAACTGAACTGATATATGTTAATATCTGCTGTGATGGAAGGAACCACATCATATATCTAAGCAAAATTGGTGCTTCTGATTATACTACATTTTGAGATGCTACTTGGACAACTAAAATATTGGAAGGAAGGACTGTGAAAAGGATTTTTTTTTTCTACAGTGGTAGGTTTAAAAATACTAGGTCAGCGTTGACAAAAAAAAAATATATATATAACTCAATTTTACAAAACTAACTTGTAAAAGAACATTTTTAAGGGTAGATCACCCTTTTTTATCTTACTTCACTTTTTGGTAGACTTGATACTGTAAGGTCATTGCAAAAATCAAGCTAATTTTTTATTTCATCCAAAGATCACGGTTTATGATCCTGGAACACTTTTAGTGAACCCCATAAAATCACCGTTTGACAAGAAAAAGGAACAACATGTCTCACCTTTGACAATTTATGATCTTGGAATACTTTTAATGAACTCCACAAAGTCACTTTTAATAGATTCCACAACGTTTATAATCTTGGAAGATCAATTCCATTTAAAAAAAAAAAATTGAACTTGACACAAAGAATCATATCTAAAAAAAATGACCTAATTTTAAATTAAAATAAATTTTAACTCTTTCCACATTTACATTCAAATGTTAAATTCTTTTTATCCACTCTCTCAACGGCTCTCCCACTCCCACACTTCAATTTTTTCCACTCTCCAACGGCGCTCCCACCACTCTCACACTCAATCTTCTCTCTCTCATAAGTTCCACCCCCACCTCATTTTCACGCAACCTTTCTCTTCCCTCCTCTCACTCATTCTTTATCTTCTCTCTTCCCTTACTGTCCCTCATCACTTCCACCCTCTCAGCTGGGCCACCACCACTCCCTGCCCCTCCCCTCATCACTTTCACTCTCGCCGCGCCTCCCCTCTATCACGACTCTCCCTCCATCGTGCCTCCCTCCACTACGCCTCCTCTCCACCAAGACTCCCTCCACCCTGCCTCCCCCTCCACCATGTCTCTAAGCCTTCATCATGTATCCATCGTGCCACCCCTCCCCCCTCCTCCTCCTTCTTCTCTTCTTTTTCCTAAAATTTTGATTTTTATTTGTTATTTTTATTTTTTTTATCTGTAAGTTGTTGTTCATGATCTGATTTTTCACTTAATTTTGGGGTTCATTTTCAGGTTTCAATGAACAAGAGACAATAAAAAATGATTTTTTTTTAAGAGTTGATTTTGGATTTCTTGAAGAAAAACATATCTCCACGTGAAAATCATCCTTCTCTTTCTCCAAAAGTTTCTTGCCAAGATCAAGATCAAGATCTTGACATCAAGACGGGTTTCAAGAACACTATTGGAGATGATCTAAATTGATATTTGGATCATTTAGTTCATATATATTTTAACCTTATTTCTAATTAATGTTGGATTTTCAATATGCTTCATATATGTGTTGAAATGAAACATCTTTTTGAATGTGAAATTTGCACATCTACTAGGTTTGCCTCTCGTAAGATATATAACACCATTGGTAAAAAAATCTTGTTAATGTAAATTATGATACCATTTTAGAATTATGAATTATAAGCTGAACTCAAAGTTATAAAATTGAGTTTTAAATAAAAATGAGAAAATGTATCATAATTCTATGAGTATAAAATATCTACATGTGAGATGAATGAATCACCTGCATGTTGGTTATGAGTATAGGAACACTTCTCTTATAGAGCCAAATACATGTATTTTTTTTTAAACATGAGTACCGTGACGCATATTGTAAGGTGAGAATTTATATCCGATTTATATATTTTAATATATTTTAGCACCTTGTCGAAATGACCAAAAGGGTCATGGGACATACATAGTATTAGTTTGGCAGAGCACGTGTGTTTTTGGATCTTACAATCTAGGAAACATTTTTTCTATGATTTCAAAATCTTAAAAAAAAAATAAAAAAAAATTCTCAAACTTTTTCAAACAATGCTGTTAAACGCTGAAAAGGTCACACTCCAAACTTGTGAACTTGTGATGGTAATTTGTAACACGTAAGGTGGTACTAATTGGCGTTTTTTTGACTGAAAAGAGAGAACGGGGCATGATTATTACGAGAACAGAAAACAAAGCAAATTTGATGGTGTACAGAGCCAGGGATAATAAGATCCCAAAATAACAAGTTTAGTAGGACCCAGAATTGATCACGGAGAAATGAACTCAAGTAATTGATGAAAGCTTCGTAAAATTGGTCTAATAGACTAATTATCCCTTTCATAAGGACCAAAGATATTTTTCATTGGAACATTATTGTTATAAATTAGTGTTTGTATTTTCTAAAAATAAAAAAACTGGTGAGCTACGTTGACCTTTTGGCGTTGCTTTTCCAATTGATCAAAGCATTAGCCCTTTCCCAAGAAAGAAAGAAAAGTTGGGTTTTGCTCTCAGTGACGTGTCCGCTATTCTCACTCCATACCTTCCTTCACACTTCTTCTTTCCTTCTCCTCTCAACTCTCAACTGAAAACGAAACATCAAATTAAAACCCAAAAAGTAAATAAAAAAGGTTCCTTAATTTGCTTAGTCATCAACGAAGCCCGGTGATCTTGCCCTCACTGTTAACATTAATTCACACGTAACGTAACAACCTCCAAACTCGGTTCATTTTTTGGCGGCCAACTCTCTCAACCATGCAAGTTTCCTCCTCATGGTTCGGAACATTAGCTTCCCACCGTTATTCACACGGTCGGTCCCTCCATCATGAACCGTGTTCTACCGCAACCACAACCTCGTACTCCCCTTGTACTAACGTTTCATTCACGCGCCCCGATCCATCATCGTGTAATTCTCTTTCGTTTCTTGTCTCTCAAAAAAAAGGTTTTACTCTCACCTCGTTGTCACCGATTAGAAGGACAAAGAAGAGAAGAAGAGCGCTGAATGTTTCCGCGGTGTTCGAGCGGTTCACGGAAAGAGCGATAAAGGCAATAGTATTATCCCAAAGGGAGGCCAAAGCGCTTGGAAGCGAATTGGTTTACACGCAGCATCTCTTGCTTGGGCTCATAGCCGAGGAGGATCGTTCTCCCGATGGTTTTCTCGCCTCTGGTATCACCGCCGAGAAGGCGCGTGAGGTTGTTCGCACCGTTTGGCATCGGACTAGTTCCGCACGTGGCTCCGCTGCTGCTGATGATAACAAAGCAAGTGCCACGCAGGTTCCGTTTTCCGTTAACGCAAAGCGTGTGTTTGAGGCTGCGGTCGAGTATTCAAAGTCTCTTGGACACAAATTCGTTGCCCCCGAACACATTACAGTTGGTTTGGTCAAAGTAGATGATGGAAGTGTTAGTAGGGTCCTTTACAGGTATAATTCCCTACCATGGATTTATTGTCCTCGTATTTTAAATTGCCGTTGCGTTTCCATCATTAATATTTTATGGGAAATTGCATACAAATATATCTGATGTGATTATACTTGTGGTTGTCTGATTTAAATTGTGATCCCAGTCAGTTACAAATTTGCCACAATTTTTAATACTGTAAACAAATGTAATTGATGCAGCCGGAACGTTTGAAAGATCTCTGATTAAAATTAAAAATATGTGTAAGCATCAATGGATGGTCGTGGTTGAATTGAATTTGCAGTCTTGTCGTGATACTTGATGTTACGAGAAAATTGTAGACATATGTGGTTGATGCGGCTGTAATGTGTAGACACTATGAGTAAAATGAAAAATAGGTAGAACTATAATTTTTTTTATTTTTTTTTTGCTACTGATGTTGGTAGTATGAAAATATGAATTTAGACTGGGAACAAATGGAAGCCAGATGGCAGCTGTGGCATTCGCTAGACTACAAAAGGAGATTGCTAAAGATGGTAGAGAACCGAATGTGGTGTCCAAGGGGTCGTCTAACAAATCGATTTCTAGAAGAGGTTCTGATGCAGGAGCCTCTGCCACAACCGGAGGTAAGAAAATGGTTTATAAGTTTGTTTGTTTTTTCGTTCTTTTGTGTTTGAAGGCTGAGAACTGAGAACAGTTTTTGGTCATAATTCTCTGGTTGTCAGAGGAGAGTGCTTTATCCCAATTTTGTGTGGATCTCACTGCTCGAGCAAGTGAAGGACGAATTGATCCAGTTGTTGGCCGAGAAGTTGAGGTTCAGAGAATTGTTCAAATTCTATGCCGGAAAACAAAATGCAATCCCATTCTTCTTGGTGCAGCAGGAGTTGGGAAAACAGCTATTGCGGAGGGGCTGGCCCTTCGCATTGCTAAGGCAGATGTTGCTCCTTTTTTATTGGTATGGTTTTTATTTGATAAGTGATTTGTGTTTCTAATTCTTTTCTGCCCTACCCTTGGGTATTGTAGTAACTGTGTGTGCTTAATGCATTGTAATTTTACTTTCTGCTTTCTGTGTCGGCAGACAAAGCGTGTGATGTCCCTAGATATAGCCCTATTAATGGCTGGAGCAAAAGAAAGAGGAGAGCTAGAGGAACGTGTTACCAAGTTAGTAAAAGACATAATAAAGTCAGGTGAATACATTTTGATAGGTGAACACATGCTTTGTGCGCTAGAAGAAAATTGTTTTAGCTCACACTGATTATTCTTGAAATACAGGTGACGTCATTCTCTTCATTGATGAAGTTCACATACTTGTTCAGGCAGGGACAATTGGGAGAGGGAACAAGGGATCTGGCCTTGACATAGCTAATTTACTTAAACCTGCACTTGGAAGGGGTCAATTTCAGGTGATTCTAGTTTATTCTATTCTAAATAACTCCTCAAGATTAACTCATTTTCAGCTTGAAGGCTGGTGTAGTGCAAACAATTACTAAGAACAGATTAGATGCTATAAGTCAAAATAGTTACAGGTGTTGTTGTCACTCTTTCAAAGTATTTACTAAACAAAATTAGCAATTAACATCTGGAAATTGCAATACAAGGTTGCAATTAGAAAGATGTCACTACACATATTTTTAATTTTTAAATATAGGAGGCTATCAAACTTGTAGTTAGACTCAGCTTGGATCCTATCGTAAGTTCTCTCAAAAGAATGGCCATCAAAAAGATCACTCGAAACTGGAAGAGACGCAAGTGTTAATTTTTAAATATCTTGCTTTCCAGTAAGTTAGGGAATCAAAAAAGTATATATGCAGGAGAATTTCTTTCATTAACATTTAACAGGGCAACCTGTTAGTGAAATGAGGGAAAAGATGTATGTCTGGTGCAAGTTTCTCTCTGTCTCTCCAATTTCAATCATGCTGGATCTTGATAATTTTTATCTTACATACACTAAGGGTTAATGAATATATGAATTCTTGGAGGAGTGAGTTATACAAAGTTTAATGGATTTAACTTTAAGGTAACAGAAATGAGTTCAATGCATGGACATGACTGGGTTGATAAGATTTTACATTTCATTCATTCATAAGGTCATGAGCTTTTTGATCTAACGTTCTACTTTGTGAAGCTTTTCTCCCCTCTAGTGTGCCCTTGAGGAAACCATTAGAAAGGTTCTAATCCTCAAGTTAGTATAATTTTCTGAGGATCACAATTCAACCCCCTAAATCTTGTAATTATTCTGCCACCCTGGTCAAAAACTACTCTAGCTAAGGTTTTGATCATAATTATTTGTATTCAATAATACTAAAGCCATGTTAAGTGCAATGGATGCAATTGCTGATTTTCTTGATTGATAAGCGACTATATTCAATAACCTATTCTGTTAGTTCTATTGTTCTGCCTGAATTTTTAAATTTTTTTTTTTTTTTTTATATTCTTGTGGAGGGGTTCATGGTGGGGAGAGCGCAGTCCAGAATTTAAACTCTTTGGCTGAAACAAATGGGAAAAAAATAATTCTTCCCTCTGATGTTTTTCCTTTGGAATTGGTTATCCTTTTGATGGTGCATTTGGCATGTGCTTTTGAAAACCATCATTTCTGTAGATCATCGTTTTTTCTCCCTTGCAAAGAGTTGTATTGCAATATGTACACACTTTGTCTTCAATTCCTAGTGCAATAACTTAATCTTCTTTGCAGTGTATTGCATCAACCACCATAGATGAATACAGACTTTATTTTGAAAAAGATACTGCACTGGCTCGACGGTTTCAACCTGTGTGGGTTGATGAACCGAGTGAGGTTGTATTACTATTCAATATTCATGTCTCTATCGTTATATGTTAGTATTTTAATCATAATTTGATTTCTCATTGGACTATATGTTTTAATATATAGGATGATGCAATTAAGATACTTATGGGTCTAAGTGAGAAATATGAGGCACATCACAAATGCAGATACACAGTAGAGGCTATAAAGGCTGCAGTTGATTTGTCAGCAAGATACATAGTTGATAGGTATCTACCTGATAAAGCTATTGACCTCATAGATGAAGCAGGAAGTAGAGCTCGTATTGAAGCCTTTAAGAAAAAAAAGGAACAAGAAACTGGCATCCTTTCTAAGTGCCCAGCTGATTACTGGCAAGAAATTAAAGCTGTTAAGTCCATGCATGAAATGGTAATGGCATTGCTTACAGTATTTTCCTGCTGTCTGTATCGGTTACTTACGGTTTTAATTTAAGATGACATTTCTTTTCCACTGGTTCAGGAGAGCAAGCTTAAATACTATGGCGCTTCTAGTATTGATGATACTAATGAACTCATATTGGACTCATATTTATCCGCTGCAACCACTGATGATGAGTATGTTATTTGACCCCAAAATTAGAGGGCATACAGTTGCTTGTATATGGGTTTGATTTCAGAGTGGCTAACACATTATTTTTTCCTTGTAGACCTATAGTAGTTGGGTCAGAAGATATAGCAGCAGTTGCTTCCCTCTGGTCTGGAATTCCTGTACAGAAGCTCACTGCTGATCAAAGAGTTCTTCTGTTAGATCTTGATAATCAACTTAGGAAACGTGTGATTGGACAAGAAGAGGCTGTTGCTGCCATTTCTAGAGCTGTGAAGAGATCCCGGGTTGGCCTCAAGGATCCTGATAGACCCATAGCTGCTATGTTATTCTGTGGTCCAACTGGGGTTGGGAAAACGGAACTAGCAAAATCATTGGCAGCATGTTACTTTGGATCGGTAAGACTTAACACAGTATATAATAATTAGAAAAGATTTTTTTTCTACTTTTTAATAGTCTGCAATGATTACTTTGTAGTCAGCATATGTCACTATTATTGTTCATCTTTTAATACATAAATTGTTTCAGGAGGCAGCCATGGTACGATTAGACATGAGTGAATATATGGAACGGCATACAGTGAGCAAATTGATAGGATCACCGCCAGGTTATGTTGGTTATGGAGAGGGTGGCGTTTTAACAGAAGCTATTAGAAGAAAACCATTCACACTATTATTGCTTGACGAAATAGAGAAAGCTCATCCAGATATATTTAACATTCTTCTTCAAATTTTAGAAGATGGTCAACTTACTGATTCTCAGGTTTGTGAGTGCAGATGTAAACCTTAATCTACTAGGACTGTCAACAAGATTTCAGATGCAAAACTTTTTCCTTGAAGTTCTATTTCTTCCTTTTCTGCGTCTTTGCCAGGGGAAGATGAATACTTGTGTCAATGCAATGTGGACTTTATGCTACTGATGTCGTAAATTTTCTGTTTAATGTTTGTAAAACTGTCTCTAACAGGGTCGTAGAGTTTCGTTTAAAAATGCATTGGTGGTGATGACTTCAAATGTGGGGTCTAGTGCCATTGCTAAGGGTCGACACAATTCCATAGGTTTCTTGATTCCAGATGATAAAACGACATCATACAATGGCTTGAAATCGATGGTAATTGAAGAGCTGAGAACATATTTTCGTCCAGAATTGCTCAACAGGATAGATGAAGTGGTAGTGTTTCAACCCCTTGAAAAGTCACAGGTTCGTGAAGTTAACTTTGGCTATGATTTTCATAGCTCATTGATGTTAGTCACTTGGTACTTGGTAGGCTATTAGTATCTTATTCAGTCGTGTTTGTCAGCAATAATTCTGATCTTCGTTACCGAAACTAACTGTTATAGCACCCCAGCATCTTAATCTCTCTGCACTTATGAGACTTGATGATGACTTGGAAAATATAGGGTACGAATAAAGGGTCATCTAATAATGAATAGTTGTGCCAAGATTTTAAAGGAGTAAAACATCAAATTATTTATTGAATTACAATCACCAGTTTCTTTAATCTCTGAAAAAAGTAGTATCAATCCTTGAAATTAGTAGCTGTCCATTCCTATCCCTAATGTTAAGGATCTATCGATATAATTTCTGAATGTGACAACTGCAGTCATTTTGGTCCCTTAATTTGGAGCCTACTATAAATTTAATCAACTTCACTGTACATAATTTGACCTATAATACTATAGATTAAATTGACTGGCGATTGTCAAAATCAATAATCAAATTGATATAAGTCAAATTTAAAGACTAAATTGGTTGGTTCTGGAATATCAAGGAGACAAGGACTAAATTAACTAGTTATGTCAATTTTAGCCACTAATTTGACTGACGATTGTACGAGTTGGAGAATAAATATTCTTTTTTTTAATGTCAAGTTATAAATTTAATGACATTTATAATCATAAGGAATAACTTAGGCTGCTACTCAATTTTAAAACAATTATGCCCTCAAGGAGGTCTAGTTTAATAGTTAGTTGAACACGACATGTGGTTTATTGTAAATCTTCTAACATGTATGTGATTTTTATGGATAAAAAAGTCCATACTATTTATTTTATTGATGTTGTTATTTTGATTACAGTTGCTGGAGATATTGGATGTGCTGCTTCAAGAAATGAAGAAAAGGGTATCGTCCCTAGGAATCCAAGTAAAGGTGTCTGAAGCAGTGAAGAACCTTGTCTGCCAGCAAGGCTATAACCCAACATATGGTGCTCGACCCTTGAGAAGGGCCATTACATCACTAATTGAAGACCCATTGAGTGAGGCATTCCTTTTTGGAGAGTGCAAGCAAGGCGACACTGTCCTGATTGATTTGGATGCTAATGGTAACCCCTTTGTTACAAATCAGCTGGATCAGATTGTCAACTTATCTGACTGACAGAAGTTCCCTGTAATTAATTATTGTACAGAAGCAGTATGATACACATATTGAAAAATGTTTTGTCTGTCTGATAGAATAGGTATTTGATTCTTATGTAAGGAAGGAGCAGCCAAAGAGCATGATAGCTTGAGATCTCAAATTTATTAAATGTGGCAACACATTATTAGATGTAAAACTTTTATCAACAAACGTTGTATTCAAATTAAATTCATTTATGAAAATAACCATACACATATTTTTAGTTGACAAAAATACTCCTCATCATCTAGAGGCTTTTTATTGCGCGTCTATTTTGCTATTAGCACCCCAAATACTACTTCTTTGCACTGCCCTTCTCTCCTTGGTCTTCTCCTGCCGCAGCCCTCCGCGCCCCTAGCCACACGCCCCCCCCTCCCCCCTAGTCCCTCTCCTTGCACACGATCACATTGCAATTATGTATTACATAATTATACATTATCTGTAATGTATTCTACACTGTAGATCATATGATTTATGAGGTTGGTGTTGTCATTGTGTTCCAAATGATAAAAAAGAGTAGAATTATAAATGCATATATTTTTTTAATTAAACCGACTCCTTATTTTTATGTATTATTATAGTTATACTCTATGGATGTTTGAAAATATTATAGTAACATCCTCTCAAAATGTATATTAATATCTTTTAGAAATGTGAAAAATGTAATAGTTAAAAAAATATCGCAATTTATTCTAAAAAATCTCTTAAAAACTTGTTTTTTGTTTTTCTAATGTGAGCATCGATTGTTACCTCTATCAAGATAATTTCTTTTAAAAAAATCATTCTTCCTTTTCATATAACTTTTAAATTTATTTTGTACTAATATTTTATTAAAATATTTGTAATTATATTAAATAAATAATATAAATTAATAAAATATTCTTTTTCTTTTGAGAATTGAATATGATAAGCACTATACATTAGGAGTCATTTGGTCTTTAAAAAAAAACTATCTTCGTTTCAAATTTTAAAAATTTAAAAATGTAATAAATTCAAATTTAGTCCTTAATTAATAAGATTTCATGGATTAAAGGGCAATTTTTTACAAAAAAACAGGGCAATTTTTTAAAAAAGTTCAAGAACCTCTAACAATCAAACTAGAGACTAAATTGGATTTTGAAAAAGTTTAGAAACTTTAAACAATCAAACTAAAGTTCATATAGACTAAGAACCAAATTTTAAAAAGTTTAGAAACTAAAAATTTAATTAATCTTTATTAGTGTGTAATAAATTTTTAAACAAAAATTATTGACATGATATGTTAATGTGACATGTTTACACATATGCTAACATTTCGTCAACATTATGTTAATGTGATAAATTTGGTTCAAGTAGCACCATGTTAGAACAGTATTACTTTCACGTTAGTATGATATTGGAATATCAAGTCATTTGTGCATATTCATATCATATTATCAACAATGTGCGTAATTAAATATTTAATAATTTTTTAGGAACCAAAATTATATTTTATAAAATTATACAGGACAAAAGTCGATTTAAGTCTATATTTTAAATATTTAGTGTATTGAAATATTTTTATTTATACTTGAAAAGTCATATGATTTTTAAATAGTATATTATTTAGTGTAACAATATAAAATAGATGATTGATTTTAATTTTTTAAGATAAAGAACTAAATTTATATGTTTTATTATCTTTATAATTTTAGAGACTAAATAGAGTATTAATAAATGAAATTTGGATAGCTCTTGTGGAGATTTTTAGTATAAGCTAATTACTTAGGTAAATTATCTTTTTTAATAGGATTTTTTACACATGTATTCAATTATTTTTATTATAAATTATGTAACAGAGTCTCCAAAAAATTCCATAATCATAAAAAAATATTATTTTAATACATGCTATTGAGATGTTTAAAATTAAAAAGAGTTACTTAATAATAAATAACTCTCTCTAATTTTAAACATCCCATCATTATAGACTTACATTAAAATAATGTTTTTATTGTTCTACAACTTACCAATTCAATTAAAGATTCTGAGGATAATTTATATACATGTCGTAAATATTTTTTATTAAAAGATTAATAAAAGATTAAATTTAAAAAAAATAAATTTACACGACCAAGATTAGAATCCAATCCTTTCATAAAAATTTGAAAACATGTTTATCTTTTTTTTTTATATCTATAACTTATATATTTATTTATTTTTATTTAATATTAATTTAATGAATTTTATAATTTTAACTATATTTATTATGATATGAAAATACTATTAAATAGAAATTATTTTTAATTTATTTGTTGATAATTATTATATTTATATTATTAATTTTTTAAACGAATTTATTATTTTTTTATTGAAATCATTCAATATATATTTATATTAACTATAGCATATTTCTTAAAATTTATAACTAATATATTAATTATAATGCTAAAAGATTTATACAAGGGAGTATTGGATTGAGATTGGAGTTTAAAATTATTTTCCAATATTTTTAATAAGAATATATAAAAATTCTGGGTATTTCATTAAGATTTTTAAATTAAAAATAAAAATTAATTGTAGTTATTATAAGTTATAATAACTAGCAAAAATATAGGTGCAACAATGCACCTGAATATTCACATTTCTATTTTGATATGTTATAACAATTTTTGTGTTTTAATTTAATATGTATTGTAATAACATGATAGAATATAAATAATTCAATGTGTTATGTGCATATAATAATTTTAGTTTACTATATTTTAAAATATATTTTGTAAATTTTTATATTTCTTTTTTATGATAACATGATAAAAACATGACAGATCATCAATGAATATAACAGATTTGCAATTAATTTGAGAAAATTGAGAGAAAGGAAATAGTTTGAATGGAATTCAAAATGATGTTGTGCTTTGTGTATTTGCATTTTTTATTAAAATATTTATGATAAGAGATATACATATATTAATATTGTTCAAGGAAGATTGATTTGTGATAAGGTAAAACTTGATAAGATGTTTATTTATTAACATCAGAAAAATTATATTTGTTAGAGTGGGAGAAATCATAAAATGTTTGGATGATAAAATAGTTATAAAATATAGACACCAAAATTTTTTATTCTCATTATAATATATATATATATATATATATATATATATTATTTAATTGATATACACTGTTAATGTTAAAAACTTTACACTGATAATGAATCATAACTTTTCATTTATGAGACTCTTAAAGTACTAAGTACTAAAGTCAACAAACTTACCATGAATGAAGAGTTGTGATTCGTGTAAAAAATTTTACACTAACAATGTATACCAATTAGATTCTATATGTAATATATAATATGATAGTATAGATTATTGATGATATATATAGATTATAAATAATAGGATAATTAAATATGTGAGATATAAATGTATTAAAGGATTTTTTTTAAGATTATAAGGTTGATTATATGGGAGGAGAGGTCGTGAGTTTAAATCTTTCTTTTATAATAAAGTAGTTTTTTTTTTCATTTTGTTTTTAAAAACGGTAAAATAAATATTCTGAAAAGTTGATAAAAAATTTTTATTAATAGTATAGATTTACAAACTCACAATTAGAAAGATCTTTAAACGTGTATTAAAAGATTAAAATTTTTTAAAAATATATAAAAATTTTAAAAATTCATAGAATCTTATAAAATATCCTAAAAATTAGTATTTTAAAATCTATAAAAAATTATACAAAATAATCTTTAAAATTCCAATCTAAAATTGGAAAAAAAAAAATACCCCCCCCCCCGGAAAGGTAGAAAGTAGAAAGGAATCAAAAGGTGGAATTGGGCCTTGTTGACTAACAGTACAGGCCCGTCAGTACACAGGCACATACTTGCTTCGATTCGAATTGGCAACATAACGCACTAGCTATTCACGTGATCGGTTGGTTTGGTTCGTGCCTTGCCTTGTCTCCGGAGACTGGGAATGGATTTGTCTCTTGCCTACAAACTCTAGGGTTTTCACTTCTCATTGCCTCCATTCCTGTTCAGTTACAATCTATTCACATACCATGGCCACGCCGGAAAACCCTGCAAACGGTTGGCTCCCGCCGGATAGCGAAAACGACCGGGCTGCCACATTGGACAAATCGGTCAACCAACTCAACAAACTCTCCGTTGCCATACAAACCTTCACCAACCAGTACCACGAACTCCAGAAGCATATGGATTTCATCGGACAAGCCATTGACGCCAGGACCAAGGAACTCCTAGCGTTAGGGTACACCGCATCGCCCAACGCGCAAGAAGCCCCCTCCCTAAACGACGTCGTTCAATTGGATAGTGTTAAAGCAGATTCGAATCCGAAGCCGGAAGGGGAAGAGAAGGAAAAAGATGAAGAGGACGAGCTTCTCTCGCTTTGCAAAACGATGAATAGCCGTGGCCTGCGTAAATACGTGTTGTCGCATCTATCTGAAACGACGGCGCTTCGGGAACAGGTTCCCGCGGCGCTGAAGAGTGCGCCGAAGCCTTCTAAGCTCGTGTTCGAATGCATTGGGAGGTTTTTCCTTCAGGGAAAGAAAGCGTACTCGAAGGATTCGCCGATGATTCCTGCGAGGCAAGTTTCGGTTCTGGTTTTGGAGTACTATTTGCTCTCTGGTTGCGTTGGGAAGGAGGAGGAAGTGGAGGCTTCGCTGAAGAAAGAGGCGGATTCGGCGGCGGTTGCGTGGAGGAAGAGGCTGATTGCTGAAGGTGGAGTGCTGATGGCCGCTGAGGTTGATGCCAGGGGCTTGATTCTGTTTGTTGCTGGCTTTGGAATTCCTGCTTTTTTCAAGGATGAGGATATATGCAACTTGGTTAGTGCGAGCAATGCTAGAGAAATCTCCCATGCCCTGCGCCAGTCTCAGCTTCTGCTTAAGAGGGTTTCAGGTGTTTATCTATATATATGTATATGTATTGGGTGTTTTTGTGAATGCAATTGTCATAGTCATGGTATGCTTGAGAGTTTATGCTTTACACTTCTGCTTTTAAATTTTGAAACTGTTGGGGTAATGATAAGAAGTGGAATGGTTTTGTTTTCATCATAGAAGTCAATAGCATGCTATAACAAAGTAGTCTATATCTATGGTTTCCGTTAGGGATTAACAGTATGTTTGTCCCTTCAACGAAAAACGCCCATTCAGAGGCTTAAAATTAAAAAGCAACTCACTCGTTGCTTTGTGTCAAATGCTGATTGGCGTTAAATATTACGCTTTGCAAACATGCTCTAAATTGTAAACAAACTAAGCTAATGCATTAAATAGATGGCAGAATGCCGAAAACAAATGGTTTTCTTTGTCGTTTTGTTGTGACTGAGTGGGCGAGGCAGGGTAGGTGGAATCTATGTAACATGAAACCCTTGTGGGTAAATTTAGTTTCTTCCATATAATCTGACTCTAACTGGGTAAAAAAATTTCACATACCATGTGAGACTATTTGGTGCAGTGTTATCAATGACAGAATATAGTGAAAGACCAAAATTCCGCTAATAAAAACATGTCATTGCACCTTATGATGCTGCCATGTGGACATTTCTTCACAAATTTTGTATAGCAGTTGACTAAAAAACCGTCATGGCATGGCAGTTATTTAACAGCACTGGTTTGGTGACATCAGGTTTCAATTTTCAAACAAGTATGAAGAGAAATTCCGTGATCAATGTCATTATTCAGTTCTTTTCTTTGTTACGCTGACAAGCTTTTTTTGGACGTTAATGTTTTGAAGGCTTTTAATGTATGAGTACTCTGTTTATTTGGACATAAACAAATGTTTTATGATTGCCTGTCTGTTCCCTTTGAGTTCAATACAGATTTTGGCTATGATTTGCTTCCTGAAACCATTTGTCACTGAAAGTTTTCAACTATCTCCTTTTCATTGTAAGATCAATTAGTGTGGATAGTTTACAGCATGGTTATGTAGTTTAGGGGGTTTGGAATGTCGCTGATGACTTGTGGCTTTTATAGTTTAGGCGGTTTACAATTGTAAGACCTAAGTAGGTCAATTCATCTTATTTGTAGAACTGCCCCCTTCCCCCTAAAAATAGGTATACTGTTCTGGGGGAAGTGACATCTGATTTTCTTCTTCCAGAATTTTTGTATTACTTCACTTGATTAGTATTTAGCATTCATTTTGTAATTCTGCTGAGTAATTTTTTATCCACCTAACTCATATTTTTCCATCATTTTAGATACAATCTACAATATTTTTCTTTACTTGAGATTTTTTGCTTTCTTGCTATGCTGAGATGACTTGTACCTAAATTATACTTGGGATCTTATCCTTTTTCCAGTGTTTTTTCCAATTTTTTAAGATACTGAATTAGCTTGTGACAGTTAGGGGTTTCCTGAACTACTCTCAGTCAATCTGTCCTGTGCTAACTAGTGCAACCCATCCTATGTTATAAGGAAAGTCACATAGAACATTTTTACTATTACTGATCATCACACTGGTGAATGTTTGAAAATTTTGAAACTTATTCCTTCTCACAGTTTAAGAAAATTGTTGCCCAAACTACTGATTAGGATCTTTGGTATGAATTTCCAATTTTTAAGGATACCTGATTGCCCTGATACGTTGGTCTGTGTTGTGCTTTAGGATGTGCATATTGAATGGTTGAAAGTAATTTGCAACTCATTAACATTTGTACGATTACTGATTTTAAAAGAATTGACTACCCTTTTTACCATTTAGCAATTGTGGAAAATCAAGGCCTCTACATTGACACTAATTTCATTACCCTCCTTACTTGGTCTCCTCCTCACTTAGACATGTAGGCCTTAATGACTATAATCAATATGTTCTTGCTGTCTCATACTCTAAAATGGTTTTTCTCTCTCATTTATTATTTATTTTAATCACAGATATTGCTGATGAGATGATAAAAAAAGGCATGGTTGTTAAAGCCGTTGATTTGGCTTATACCTTTGGGTTTGAAGAGAAATATTCTCCTCAGACAGCTCTTACTTCATTCCTACAGAAGTCTGAAGAAACTTGGAAGAAAGCCAAACAAGATGCACGTAATTTTTCTAGTGCACTGGTATGTTTTAGCTTGTTAGTTATATATATATATATATATAGAGAGAGAGAGAGAGAGTAATGTTTTTTAATATTAGCATTGCTGATATGTGTTGATTTTTCACAGAAGGAAGCACATAAAAAATATTTAGCTGCTTTGAAATCTGTAGTCAATTGTTTGGAACGTCACAAAATTGACTTTGTAAAACTTCTTCCTGGGTGGCAACTTAAGGATAAGATTATCAGCTTGGAGAAAGATATTAGTGATACCAATAAAAAAATTGAAGAGAAGTCAATGCTCAAGAGAAAAGTGGATAAAAGCAATTCATCTAGCAAAATGAAGGTTCCAGAGGCTAAACGAACAAGGTTCCCTGGGAATGATGCATCTGTGCTATCACCTTCACTTGCTACCCTGCAAGAGCAAAGGATTGTTAGTCGTATCGATCACAATAGCTCATATAATGGTTCATTGCCAGCACGTTTGCTGGACAATAGATCCTATGGCTACCCAAATAATTATCTCACTGCAGCATCTGTACAAGTTGGATCTGTTTCAGATTCTTTGGCGGAAAAATATCTTGGGGGAGCTATGGGTGGTTCATATTCTGGGTATCAGGGGGATTTGATAAGAGACAATGTTGGGACAGTGCTAAATAGCAACAGTCATCCGTATAGATGGCATGGAATTAGGGAGGGGGCATTATCTCATGATAGGTCAGCTGGGCAGAGTTTTGCATCAACACTGAATAATTTGTATGGGAACACATCCACAGAAGAGGCATTATCTCATGATCGGCCAGTTGGGCAGAGTTTTCTGGGACAATCTTCATCAACACTAAACAGTTTGTATGGGAAAACATCCACAGAAGGTTTTTCCGGTCCAGATCATCCCTCTATTGGTGCTTCTAGTCGCAGTGGAGGTTCTGATTTATATAGCTTTGCAGATGCTGTTTTTGATTCATAGTCATTCCAGGGGGCAGTTACCCATATTACTGTGGTTTGATCAGCTGAAAGAATGTGTTATGATCATCCTCTACAAAATTTTATCTGCCCATGGAAATGCAGAATTGTATGATGCTAAATTTTATTTCTCAACTTGCATTTAATGTTTATAGATGATAGCCATAGGATTGAATATCAGCCTTGCTTTGCTAGCATATTTGCCTACTTTGAACGGTAGTTTATTCAGCCCCCACACCTCCCTAAAAATGTTCTCGCTTCGGAGGCCTGTACAGTTAGTTACTTGGATACCTCCTGAAAAATCACTCGGCCAAAAGGCACAGTGAACCTTTTTTTTATGTTTTCAAAATTGATTTAATGGTAATTAAAGGTAATTTTAGAATAAATTGTTATTTTCAAATTTTTTTTTAAAATTTCACATTTGATATTGATACGTTGTTATTTTAAATAAATTATAATTTTCACCATTGATTTTACCGAAATTTTAACCAAATTGAATCCGGAAATTGTCATGAATATTTTTTATCAGTAGATTGCCATGGATATAAAACTCAATATCGTGGATTTAACTTAAAGTTATATATTTTGTTAAGGTTAGTACTCTAGTCTTTCAATTTTAACTTGGATTATGGTTTGACTTTTTAACTTGCTTTTATTTGAGTTGGTTCACTCCGTATTACCTTCCTCTTATTCAACTTTTTTTCTTTTAAACAAGTCCATTGTTGTGTCCATTTTTAGCTGTGCAAAACAAGGAATGATGACTTTCGGAAGATGAAAAAATGATCATAGGGCTCGATCAATGACAACTTAACATGTGACTAAGAGCTTATTTGAAGAAGCTTCTCTAGAGCTATTTTAGGTAAATAATATAAAAATAAAGTCAAAAAAGTTTTATCCGTAAGCTTTTTTTAAAGAATTTTTTTTTTAAATTAATGTTAATTAATATGTAAAAATTTGTTGGTATAACTTTTTAAAAACTTTTTTAAAATATGTGAGACTTTTTAAAAATTAACTTCTAAAAAGTTCCACATCATTTAAAATAGATAATTAACCAAATGAAATGGGTACCACGTTTATTAATGTGTTTATTGATGAATTAACAACATTTTCACCCATAGTTATGAACTTTGTTTCCGTCTCACTTTCGTTAATTATCTTTTTTATCCTTCTAAGTAGTTATTGACTAGGACTATAGCTGATGTGGTGGTTCTGCTGAGAGGGGGGTTAAGTTTCTTTTCTCCTTTTTTTTTTAAAAAAAAAAAATTGAAGTAACCAAGTGCATTATTTATGAGACATCTCTAAGAATATTCAAGAAGTTTATTTATGAGAATATCTAAAACTAAGTTTGATTGGTTTTTAACATTGTTGATAATACTTTTTAAAATTAAAATAATTAAAATAAAAATAAAATAAAATAAAAATAGAAATTATAGTCAAATTAGAAACTAATTTTTTCATTCTCATGAAAATATAATTTTTCACTCCTTAACATAAAGAATCAAACATGGATAGACATGACTAACATGAGAATATAAGACTTCATTACACTTTGTACCCTTTATTTTTTTTTTTAATTTTTGACATTTTGTTTCTCTATTTAAAAATAGAGTTTAATTAGTATGCATTGATAGTGTAAAAGAGTTTTACATTGACATTTAATTCTAACTATCCATTTATATGATTTTAAAGTACTAATTGGTAAAGTAAACAAATTTATCATAAATGAAGAGTTGTGATTGAATGTCAGTATAAATCTTTTTACACTGTCAGTGTATACTAATTAAACTCTTTTAAATAATGACCTTGTGCCCTACCATTTTTAAAATTATTGAATTTTTGTGTCTAATCTTTGATAAATTGACATTGACTGATAATTAACGATTGTCATTTACTCACATGTGACAATAATTATTATTTTTTGAATATATTGATATTTTAACTTTTATATATGGTATACATTGTCTTACCTGATCGTTACAGCATGACATATTGTACCTTTTAAATATTGCATATTGAAATTTCTCATGAGTTGATACTTGACAAATTATAAAATAAGAATTCAAATATTTTTAGTTTTATTTATTGAATTAATAAAATTTAATATTTTTATTAATTAAAATGTGTTGGGAGTGAATTATTATTAATATTATTGTTATTATCATTTTTACTTCATTATAATAAGAGTGAGTTAAAAAAGTTAAGTCTTTTGGGTTTGACTTACAAGAGCTTAGTAATTAGAAGGAGTTAGTCAAAAAAGGGGTTTAGGCATTCTGCTCATTTTGTATGCAAACTTTATTCCAAAATGTGAAATCAAATCTCTATTAAGGATCTTACAGAATTATTCCTACCTTCTACATTCTTTATCTGTTCGAGCTAAGGGAGAGTGGAATTAGCTTATACATAAGCATATATAGTAGAGGCAAACCTTAAGTCTTCATAGGAATTAAGTTTTATGCAATCTACTTATTTATTTGTTTCTATGAATGAATTTTATGGATGATTAAACGATGAATAACTCCAATTATGTGATCGATTAATGTGATGATTGAGAGACTCTTGTGTTATTTGAAATGCTCTATAGACATAGGATTATATGTGGTTGTGAGTTTTCTTCCTTCGAGGATATTGATGGAAAAATTGATAATTATCACTGTGATTGTAGAGTGTGAGGATAATTAAGTATTATAGATAGAGAAGTATAATGTTTGAGGGTTTGAAGTTAGAATTATATTTTGAGAACCTTATATAAGTTAAATGCTTGTTATTTGAAAATTTTCGTGTGAACATACCTCAATGTTTCTGTCATATCTTTTTTGTGTGGTTAACCAAATTGAGTTACGTTTATTGTTTTAGAAAGTGTACATTTGGGGATACATTTTAGACTCAAGAATCATGTAAATATGTTAAGAATAGATTGAGTTATGTGGGTTGGAAGTTGAGTCTCCCATCTAGTGTACAAAACAGAGTCCGTGTGTTGTGAGTCGTACGAGGTAACCTATATGACCTTATTATACTTCGTGTTCTTTATAAAATTCATAGCCTTAGATGTTATTTTCCAATATAGTTGAAATAACTTAAAAAGGATATATATAACTCAAGTTATAAATAAAATAATCAGTAAAGATCAAACTATCAAATTTAAGTTTAGCTGCAAGTTTATAATTTAAAAAAATAGTGGATGGTAAAATCAAGTTTTGATTTCAACATAAAATTTTTAGGTAATTGTATTATCTTTATAATAAAATTTATATCACCTATGTATCATTAGCATAACTACAGATATGGTGTGTAGGCTACACAATGTAATAGAAGGGTGGGATAAGAATAAATAGTTTGTGAATTGTGATGATTTGGATTGTGGTGGTGTGATATCTTATTATGTACCTTATAAATTGTGTTGGTGGTGAATGCATGAATGTTTATAAGTTATGGAGGTGCATGAATTGGGGATTTGTCCCACTATATGAAAGTTATGTGAATTATAATTAGATGCATGATGTGCTGATGATAGTCAGGTTGTACCTAACAAGGTGTCATCCCAATTGCGGTTGGGGTGAATAGTGATAAAATAATTAAATATTGATATTGTGAGTTATGTTGTTGCATGATGATGTATGAATATAGAAGTCTAAGAAGTTTGTAAGGGTCGTCCATTGTGTGACACTCTATAACAAGTTTTCTTAGATTGTGTTGCATTGCACGGTTATACCTACGTGTTACTAGCGTAGAAGAAGATTCACTTTAGGTGGATCTATGGTGAGATGGTTGTACCTATATGTTACTGGCGTAGAAAAATATAACTTCAGGTGTGTACTTGAGAGAGTATGCATGAATTACATTACACATGAGCATCATGTTAGTTTTGTAGTTTGATTAAGTTTTGTAGTTTGATTTTTAGTCCCACATTGCTTAGTATTGTGAGATGGTGTTCTTCACTTTGTTATATAAGCAAGCTTATGTAAGGTTTACAAATGCACCAAAACAAATACTTCTTAGTGTTATTTATTTCTCTCTTCTCTCCTTTAGTGCCATGTTCTCAACAAGTGGTATCAGAGCCCATTTCTTAGTATGCTCTGTGGTTGCAGTAATGTCTGATCTTCCGCATCAGAAAAGATTTGGTTAGAGTAAATTTTCTTAGTATGCTCTGTGGTTATAGCTGTGTCTGATCTTCCACATCAGAAAAGATTTTTTTCTCTTGTTCTTGGGGATCTCAGTCTAGAGAACTAGTGGGGCTTTTCTTCAAAAGCAGTAGAAGCAACGACAATGGACGAAGGCAAGATGAAGATTGAAAAGTTCGATGGTGCGGACTTTGGCTTTTGGAAAATGCAGATAGAAGATTATCTGTAACAAAAGAATATGTATCAACCACTCACAAGAAAGAAGCCAGAGGGTATGAAGGAGGAAGATTGGAGTCTCCTTGATAGACAAGCCCTTGGAGCCATTAGACTGACGTTATCCCATAATGTTGCTTTCAACATTACAAAAGAAAGGACGACAGCAGGTCTCATGAAGGCTCTTTCCAACATGTACGAGAAACCATCAGCCTCAAACAAAGTTCACTTGATGAGGTGATTGTTCAATTTGCGGATGTCTGAAGGTGCTTCGGTGGCACATCATCTCAATGAACTAAACATTATTACAACCCAGTTGAGTTCAGTTGATATTGAGTTCGATGAGGAAGTACGGGCTTTAATACTTTTGTCTTCCCTGCCAAAAAGTTGGAATGTTATGGTCACGGCTGTGAGTAACTCATCGGGAAGCAATAAGTTAAGATTTGATGATGTTTAAAATTTGGTTCTCAGTGAAGAGATTCGGCGGAGAGAGTCGGGCGAACCATCAACCTCTTCAGTATTGCATACAGAGTCAAGAGGAAGAAGTTCAACCAAAGAAAATGGACGTGGCAAATCAAAGGAGAGACGATCCAAGTTCAGAAATCATGAGTGCACAGAAGAGTCAAGAAGCAAAGGACGAAGCAGACATTGCCTCCACCTCAGGAAAAGATGAAGTGTTGATATGCTCTATTGAAGATAAAGAGGAGTCTTGGGTATTAGACTCCGGAGAATCTTTTCACGCTACCTTACAAACGGAACTATTCGAGAATTATGTTCCTAGAAACCTTGGTAAGGTTTACCTTGGTATGAGCAGTCATGTGAGATTGTAGGTAAAGGTGTAATAAAGATTAAGTTAAACGGGTCTGTATGGGAATTGAAAAATGTCAGACATATTCCCGACCTGACTAAGAACTTAATCTCAGTGGACCAGTTAGCCAGTGAAGGCTACACGAAAATCTTCCACGGTGATGATTGGAAGATTTCAAAGGGTGCAATGACAATTGCTCGAGGCAAAAAGAGTGGTACTCTTTACAAGACAACAGGAGCATGTCATTTGATTGCAGTTACAACAAATGAAAGTCCCAATCTATGGCACCAAAGAGTTGGGCATATGAGTAAGAAAGGGATGAAGGTCACGCACTCAAAAGGAAAATTACCAGGTCTTCAGTCAGTAGAAATTGACATGTGTGAAGACTGTATACTTGGAAAGCAGAAGAGAATCAGCTTTCAGACAAGTAGAAAAACCCCAAAGAAAGAAAGGCTTGAGCTCATCCACTCTGATGTTTGGGGACCAACGACTGTGCCTTCCATTGGTGGGAAGTAATACTTCGTAATTTTTATTGATGATCACTCCAGAAAGGTATGGGTTTACTTTCTGAAACACAAGTCTGAAGTATTTGAAGCTTTTAAGATTTGGAAAGCTATGGTAGAAAATGAGACGGGATTGAAGATTAAAAAGCTTAGATTCGACAATGGTGGTGAATATGTAGACACCAGATTCAAGAAGTTTTGCTATGAGCACGGAATCAGAATGGAGAGAACCGTGCCAGGTACGCCTCAACACAATGGTGTAGTAGAGCGTATGAATCGAACGTTGACTGAAAGAGCCAGAAGCATGTGTGTGCAGTCAGGTTTACCAAAACAGTTTTGGGCAGAAGCAGTCAACACAGCAGCTTACTTGATCAACCGAAGTCCATCGGTACCATTGGAGCACAAGATACCAGAAGAGGTATGGAGCGGAAAAGAGGTAAAACTCTCACATCTTAGAGTTTTTGGTTATGTAGCATATGTGCACATCAGTGATCAAGGCAGAAACAAACTTGACCCAAAATCAAATAAGTGTACTTTCCTTGGTTATGGTGAATATGAGTTTGGCTACCGCATATGGGATGATGAAAACAAAATGATGATCTGCAGCAGAGATGTAACCTTCAATGAAAAAGTGATGTACAAGGATATGCATAATACTGGCACTAGCAACCCAGAAACAAGTGGACCAATTTATACAGAGGTGGAAGATATCCCAGAAAGTCCTAAATTGAGGAGTCCTCAGCCAGAGAAACAAATGAAGAGAACAATGAGCAATCAGAACCTCCTACTCCAACTCCTGTATTGAGAAGATCCTCTCGGCCCCATATGCCTAACAGGAGATATATAGACTACATGTTGCTGATGGAGGAGAGCCTGAAGATTATATGGAAGCTTGTCAAATCATGGACGCCGACAAGTGGGAGCTTGCTATGAAAGACGAGATGAAGTCTTTGATCTCCAATCAGACATGAGAACTAGTTGAGTTACCTATGGAAAAGAAAGCACTTCACAATAAATGGGTGTATCAGGTGAAGGAAGACCATGATGGTTCCAAATGATACAAGGCCCGACTGGTTGTCAAAGGATTTCAACAGAAAGAAGGAGGTGACTACACTGAAATCTTTGCTCCAGTTGTCAAGCTCAATACTATCAGGACTGTGTTAAGTATTGTGGCTAGTGAGGAGCTCTACCTAGAGCAATTAGATGTGAAGACTGCATTTCTTCATGGAGATCTAGATGAGGAGATCTACATGCACCAGCCTGAAGGTTTTTCAGAAGGAAAGAAGAAAAACATGGTGTGCAAATTAAAGAAGAGCTTGTATGGCCTGAAACAAGCTCCAAGATAGTGGTATAGAAAGTTTGAAAGCTTCATGCACAAGGAAGGTTTCCAGAAGTGCAATGTTGATCATTGTTGTTTCTTTAAGAGGTACAAGTCCAGCTATGTCATTTTGCTACTTTATGTTGATGACATGTTAGTAGCAGGATCAGATATAACAGACATCAGAAATCTGAAGATTCAGCTGTCAAAAGAATTTGACATAAAGGACTTAGGCCCAACAAAGAAGATTCTTGGAATGCAAATCACGAGAAATAAGCAAAAAGGAGTTTTGCAATTATCTCAGGCGGAGTACATCAACCGTGTTTTGCAGATATTTAACATGGACAAGGCCAAGCCAGTTAGTACACCTTTGGTCAATCATTTTCGCCTATCCAAGAATCAATCTCCTCAGACAAAGGAAGAAAAAGAATTTATGGCTAAGATTTCATATGCTTCAGCCATTGGAAGCTTGATGTATGCGATGGTATGCACAAGACTAGACATTGGTTATGCAGTAGGAGTTGCAAGCAGGTTTATGTCAAATCCAGGTAAAGCTCACTGGAAAGCTGTGAAATGGATTTTGAGATATCTATGAGGCACTAAGGAGAAGTGTTTGTGCTTTAGTAAAGGTGTATTAAAAGTACAAGGCTACGTAGATGCAGACTTTGCTGGAGAAATTGATCATCGAAGAAGTACCACTAACTACATATTTACAATTGGAACTACAGCTGTTAGTTGGATGTCACAGATACAAAAGATCGTTGCTCTATCCACTACAGACTCTGAGTATGTAGCAGTAACAAAAGCTAGCAAAGAATTGATATGGCTTCAAGGATTGTTAACAGAGTTGGGATTCATCCAGAAAAAGAGTGTTTTGCACAGTGATAGTCAGAGTGCAATACATCTAGCTAAGAATTCAACATTTCACTCCAGAATGAAGCACATTGATCTCTGTTATCACTTCATCAGATCTCTACTTGAGAATGAAGTACTAACGTTGAAGAAGATACTAGGAAGTAAGAACCCAGCGGATATGTTGACAAAGGTTGTCACAACAGAGAAGTTGAGGCTTTGCAATGTCTCAACTAGCCTTCAAGAATGATTGATGATGAAGACAACTACAATAAGTGATAATCAAACTCCAAGTGGGAGAATTGTTAGTTTTGTAGTTTGATTAAGTTTTGTAATTTGATTTTTAGTCCCACATTGCTTAGTATTGTGAGATGATGTTCTTCACTTTGTTATATAAGCAAGCTTATGTAAGGTTTACAAATGCACCAAAACAAATACTTCTTAGTGTTGTTTATTTCTCTCTTCTCTCCTTTAGTGCCATGTTCCCAACACATCATTGACATGACTTGAGATTAATATGGTTTGTGTGGTTTCATGTGATATACTGTGATGAATATATTTCTTATTTATGTTACTTAAATATGTATGAGTAAATGTATCACTCCTTATATCTGTGTATTGCTTAGAGCTGAATGCCCATAGGCTAGAAAGATGTTGAAGAGGTAGAGATTAGTAGTGCTTAAGATTGCTTGGGATTCTATGGTCTGATGGAGTTGGCACAAGGGCTTCATGACTATATTAGGATGTTGAATTATTTTCTTATTTTAATCGCGCCTCTAGTTTTCTTCTTCCTTTTAAGTTGACTTATTATTATTTTCATTTTAGAATTGTTAACTTTAATTAATTTTGATAAAAGATGATGTTTTATTGGGGGAACTTTTGTAAACTTTTTTCCTAGTTAAAAGACTTTTATTTACTTATATTTATTTGGGGTGTCATATTTAAGATGTCATAGGGTTCATAGTGTTGTATCACATCATCCCAACAATTTATCTTCTATTCATTTAATGCTCACAACTCTAATAGCAAGTTAAGCCGATTTGATGGATCTATCTAAATTAGTAAATTTTATTCCTTTGAGCATGTTTTAACTCAATGTGGACATAAATTATTTTTTCTTACATCTCTTATTTTGTAATAACCAATTCATGGTATCACAATTTAACTCTTTTTACCCAAATGTCAAATCTAATTATTTAAATGAATAAATTTTTATATTATTTTATAAATTACATAATAAAACGTTTGTGGGTAAAAAAGTTTCACAACAAAGATTTTAATTGTAACATGGGTTTGTGGTTTGTTTCTCACTTGCCTAATTTCAATTTTTTTGTTTTTAATGATATGTTGACATGGCAGTCTGTATGCTATCAACCTGCATAGCACATTAATAGTGTGTATGTGTCTGTGTCTTGTTGTTTGCTTTGTTTTACTTTTTTTTTTTTAATGACACCTGGACATTGCAATCTGCATGTTGTCAATTTGCATAGCACAATAATAATATGTCTCGAAAACGTTTAGGTGTAGGTTATGTTTGATGTATCATTTTTACATTAAATTTTTTTTCTTATAAAAAAAACATTAAATTTTTTTACCCAACATAGTACAAAATTGTGTTTCATATCTATACATGCATTTGAACTTTTCTCATTCTTAATGTAACCTTGGTTTTGCAGTCTTCAAGTTTTCAACTTACAAAGTACAAAATTTATGTGATGTTGTGTTTATGGATTAATTAACAACATAGTTTCAAAGAAATTTGGAAGTGTGTGGTACAATTAAATGTGCGTTATGTTATTCTTATTTATTATTTTATATTTTATTTTTTCAAAGTTTTTCAGTTATTATTACTCATTTTTACATTTGAAAAAAACAAAATTAATACACAACAAATTGAAAATCACCAAAAAATATTGAAATTTGATTCAATAATAAAATCATTTGTATGTCTTTATAATTTTTGGACTTCTTTTATTTATTATTGATTTTGAATTAGTGTTTTTTCATTCCCATCACCAATCACATGTAGGAATGGTTGTATATTAGCTGGTTTTTTTTTTTAAGTTTAACGTTATATTAGTTATCAATTTTTATGTTAATTTGTTAATTTTTTATCTTTTAATTTGAGAAACAATATTTTATTGTTGATTTTGAATAATTTGTTTCTTCCATTTCCATCTATCATAATTTTGTTTAACTTACATAAGTTTTTTATCTTAAAGTTTCACAAAAAATTATTTTTGGTCCTTGAAATTCAAAAATATTTTTTAATACCTAAAATTAATTTGATTTTTATATTAACGTTATTTGTTTATATGTAGTTTCATTGTATTTGATTGTACTAGATGTAAAATTTAAGATAAAAGAGATAGAGTTAAAGAAAATAATGATTCACGAGTACAAAAATATGTTCTTTATTATCAATTTTTTTAATGATGTTAACTCCAAGAGAAAGACTAAAAAGTAAATCAAAGAGTAAAAAAATATTTTTGAATTTGATTAAAGGTGATATTTTATGAAATTTGAAGTACAAAAAACTTATATAAATCTTTTGTCTATTAACATTTTAGTATAAGGAGATTTGTTAAACAAATTTAACATTGTCTTAATTATTTTATTTTTTATATATTAATGTTTATTTTTAGCTTTAAAATATTGTATACATTTTTGTACCTAATTTTTATTATAGTATGGCATATTAATATATAAGCTTTTAAATATATTACATATTGATATTTCATATGAGCCGACAAATGACAAGGACTTCTGCTGTCACCTAGGTTTTGTGTTTTTGTCTGTCTCTAATCTAATTTAACTTCTCTTTTTTATTAGGGTTTTTACATCTCATCATCGTAATAACGTCTAGGAATGTTTGTATATTAGCTATTCTTTTTAAAAAAAGTTTAATGTTATATTATTGACCAAATTTTATATTACTTATGTTAGTTTTTTATCTTTTAAAATTGAGAAATCATATTTTATTTTTTATTTTTAAATAATTTTTTTTATTTCCATCATCATAATTAATGCTTTTGTATTAAGAGATTTTTTTTAAAAAAAAGATTATCTTAATTATTTTTGTTTTAGATATATTAATATTTTAGATTTTTAGATATTATATCTATATTGTCGTAGCTAATCGTTATAATATGACATATTGATATTGTAGCTTTTAAATATTGTAAATTAATGTTTTCTATGAGCAAACAGTTTACAAGGAAAAGCTTTTATTGTGAACTAGGATTTGTGGTCTTCCCACAGCTTATTTGATCTTACTTTTCTTGTTTTTAATTATATCTATATGCCGTCAACCTGCATTGCACATTTATAATCTGGTCTTAGGAAGATTTGGGTGTGTGCTTGGCCTACTGTTTGCCTACATTTTATTTTTCTTCCTTTTAAAGATATTTGCACATTGTTGGTTGATATGTCAATTTTAAATTAATTTTTTTAACCTACATATTGTGTTTCATAACTGTACGTTGTCTGCATGCATTTTCAATTTTTTCGTTCTTATTGTAAACTTATATGTAGCAAAAAACTTTGACAAAAAAACTTTGATGCAATTGAATGTCTGTTGTCTATTATTCTTATTTATTATTTTATTTTTTAAAATTTTATCAGTTATTTTTTTACACATTCCTATAGTTTTTAAGTAGCAAAGTTAATTCATAACAAATTGAAAATCATAAAAAATTAACGAAATTTAGATCAATAATAAAATTATTTGTATGCCTTTAAAATTTTTAGCCTTCTTTTGATTTTCAATTAGTGTTTTTTCATTTCATTCATCATAATCACGTCTAGGAATGTTTTGTTATATTAGTTATTATTTATTATATTAATTATTTTAGCTTCTGAACTTTTAAAACTAATAAATCATATTTTATTTTTTACTTTTGAATAATTTGTTTTTTTTTTTCATTTCCCTTGGCGATCATTTTGTCTATTAATGTTTTAGTATTAGGAGTTTTTTTTAAGAAATTTAACATTATGTTAATTATTTTTGTTTTTTATATATTAATATTTAGCTTTTAAATATTGTATATATTATCGTACCTAATTGGTTGATGTAATCTCAAAAATGCTCTAAGCACTCTTGAGATCCTTCTCCCTAGATCTTTTTTCAAAGAGGTTCTTGAAGAAGAAATGGAGGTTGAAGACAAAAGAATAGAGATGAAAATAGGCGTCATTTCTATGGAAAAGGTAGGCCTTAAAGAGGAAGTTAGCTAAAAAGAAAGGAACTCTTGATAATAGCTAATGAAGAACTCTCACAATCTTGGAGAAAACATGAACATTCATAAAAAAAACTCTCAATTTAGAGAAAAGATTTTCATTCATAAAAGTGTTAAATGCTTACAAGTGGTGGTGGCCTCAATTTATAAAAGAGAAATCCTAACCTATGGGCCTCCAAAGTGGATGTCCAACTCCTAGAGAATTAGGAAGAGGATTAGCTAAATTAACTAAGTAATAGTTTGACTAAGTGTCAATTAACACTTAATTAATTTAACTAGATCCAAACAAGGCCTAATATTATGGATTTATTTCCCTTTAGAATTCAAATTTGAATTTGAGATTGTCATACAGACTCCCTCCAATTTCAATTTGAATTCAAATGTACCATGTAGGAAAGAGAATGCAAGTTGGTGCCATTCTTGGGGAACAAATAGGTTTCACTTGTCTCTCATGTTTCACGTGTGCTAGAAGGGTGTGAAAAATATTTTAGAGGGTATGTATAACAATAAACACACGTCCAAAATCTCCATAAAGGTCACTCTTTATGCTCACGTTACACACAAAATACTAGTAACACCTCCTTTCAAAAATAAGGCAAATAGGCCAAAATATAAGATCTAAAATAAAACTAACTACACCAAATTATTAAGAATATAAGGGTGCAAATATAAACCTAATTATTTACAATATATAGACTATGATCTAAATAGGTTTTTTAAAATTCTATTCAAGTTATATTCCTCTCTTATTCTTCCTAACTAAATTTCGTACTAAGCAAGATTGCATCTTCAGTATAGTATGACATATTGATATTGTAGCTTTTAAATATTGCAAATTGATATTTTTTATGAGCACACTTTTTAAAGAAAAGTTTTTATTGTAACCTAGGATTTGTGCTCTGTGGTGCTTATTTGATCTTAATCTTTTCAATTATACATGGGTGTTGCAGTTTCTATGATGTCAACCTGCGTAGGATATTTATAGTAGAGTTTCAGGAACATTTGGGTGTGTGCTTGGCCTACTGTTTACCTACATTTTAGTTTTCTTGTTTTTAATTATATCTGCACATTGCACTTTGTTAGTTTGCATGTTAACCTACAAAGCACATTAATAGTACAGTATTATAAACACGTTTGGGTGTGTTATGATTGATATGTCATTTTTACATTGAACTTGTTTTTAACCTACACATTGTGTTTAATAATTGTATGCTGTCTGCATGAATTTTTACTTTTCTCATTATTCTTGTTTTCAATGATACGTAGACATTGTTATCTGCATGTCAACTTGTATAACACATTAATAGTATGATCTCAAAAACACGTTTGGATTTTGAACTCTGTAAGTTGTCAATTCACTAGCAAAAAATTTATGTGATGTTATATTTATGAATTAATTGATAGTATTGACTCAGAAAATTTCTGGGGTGTCTGGTGCAATTAAATGTGTGTTGTCTGTTTATTCTTGTTTATTATTTTTTTTTCAATTATTTTTACTCATTTTTACAGTTGAAATTAACAAAATTAATTCATAATAAATTAAATATCACTAAAAAATAGCCAAATTTAGATCAATAATAAAATCATTCGAATGCCTTAAAATTTTTTACCTTCTTTTGATTTTGAATTAGTGTTTTTGCATTCCAATCATCATAATCATGTCTAAGGATGTTTTGTTATATTAGTTATCAATTATTATATGAATTATGTTAGTTTTTTTATCTTTTAAAATTGAGAAATCATATTTTATATTTTATTTTTTACTTTTGTTTTCATTTCCATGGCCATAATTTTCTCTATTTTATTATTAGGAGATTTTTTAAATAAAGTTAACATTATATTAATTATTTTAATTTTTTATATTGTGATACCTAATGATTATAGTCTGACATATTGATATTCTAGCTTCTAAATAATATTGAAAGACAATTTGGATAATATAGATACATCATACATAATTGTAGTTTATTAAATCTACTATCTACTTACAACTAGAAATCTAATGATTTCGTAAATATAGAAATAAAAGTAACTATCTTCACCGTTAATAATATATTAATATTATTAACAATAATAATATTTTAATTATAAAAATAAAAACTTCACCATTGCCTTTCGGTATCTACATTACTTGTGGTACTATTGCAAACTAATCCCTATTTGGAAAAATAAGTAGTAGAGAACATCAAGTTTTAAAATTTTGCACGTAGTAACAAATTGGTTGTTCTTACATAACATATCTTTGGAATCTATGTTCACCATAAAAATAGAAAACGAAATAGAATGAAGTTAAAGATTTAGTGTTTGTTTAGCAAGAATTTTATAAAATTGTTTTCAGTATTTAAAAACTAAAAAGCTTGTTTGGATAGTGTTTTCTGAAAACAGTTTTTTAAAACAGTTTTAGTTTTTTAGTTTTTAAAAACTAAAAAACTTGTTTGGATAGTGTTTTCTGAAAACAGTTTTAGTTTTTTAGTTTTTAAAAACTAAAACATAAGAACAACTAAAAATAGTTTTGGTTTTCAGTTTTTTTTTTTAAACTTAAATTACACTAAAAATATATTGTTTTTTGTTTTTTATTAATAAAATTTTAATACATATGAATAAGTTTTTCTATTTTTATATTTTCAAAATAGTTTTTAAATAACACTTAACAAACAAGTTTTTCTTTTTTTTTTCTGAAAAGAGTTCTAGAAAACTATTCTGAAAAACTCTTTTAAAAAATTAAAAAACAAAATAAAATCAATCAATATAGTTTTTGTTTTTTAGTTTTTTTTAAAAAAAAAATTATTTTTGAAGATTGGTTTAACAAAACAATATTCAAACAAGTTTTTTAGTTTTAAATACTAAATAAAAAAAATAGTTTTATGAAACTAATCAACCAAGTATAGTGACGATAGATACTAGAAGTAAAAATGCAGGTTTAATATGGTGGTTGGATATTATGATTAAAAGATAACAATTATTAATCAATAATTAAAAGTGATAATCAATAACCCTAAAGTTGATAAAGAATAACAATTAGTTAGGAGTGATTATCACTTTATCAATAGCAACAACTGTTAAAAAAATAATTAAAAAACTAAATCACATATGATGTGGTGGTGTATAATGGTGTAAGTAGTGTTGCAGATATGAGTACTTGCAAACACAGAGTGTTGGGGCGCAACCACTTGTAGAAGTTTGGTAAGGTGTAACAACATCAGAAAATGAACGAAAGTGATGGCCAGATATTACTCCAACATGAAGACCGTGTACAACCTCCACGCCACGCTTATCAAACGCGGCCAACACGACAACCCTGTCTCCCTCCGCGCCTTCATTCTCCGCTGCTCCAGCTCCCCCGACACCGCCCGTTACGGCGCCTCCGTGCTCCTCCGTTTCCCCATCCCCGGCGACCCCTTCCCCTACAACGCTGTCATCCGCCACGTGCCTCCCTCCCTCGCCCTCACCCTCTTCTTCCACATGCACCGCACCCGTATCCCCTTTGACCACTTCACCTTCCCCCTCATCCTCAAACCCCACACACTGAACCCCCACATCGCCCACTCCCTCATTCTCAAACTCGCCTTCCACTCCCACATTTACGTCCTAAACGCGCTTATTAATTCCTACGGTACCTCCGGTTCTCTCCATCTCGCACTTCAACTGTTCGATGAAATGCCCCACCGAGACTTGGTCTCTTGGTCCTCTTTAATTTCCTGTTTCGCCAAACACGGCTTCCCTACTGAAGCCCTTATGCTTTTCCAACTAATGCAGCTCCGCCAGAGTGATATCTTACCTGATGGGGTCATCATGCTGAGTGTCATATCCGCGGTTTCCAGCTTGGGTGCCTTGGAATTAGGCATCTGGGTTCACTCTTTTATTTCCAGGACCGGGATTAAACTTACTCTTCCTTTGGGTACTGCACTTATTGACATGTATTCTCGATGTGGGAACATTGATCGTTCTGTTAAGGTGTTCTATGAAATGCCCCACAGGAATGTGGTAACGTGGACTGCTCTCATTAATGGGCTTGCCGTGCATGGACGTGGCAGGGAGGCTTTGGAGGCCTTTTATGGCATGGCAGAGTCTGGTTTGAAGCCCGATCGCCTTGCGTTTAAGGGTGCATTGGTGGCTTGTAGTCATGGCAGGCTTGTGGAGGAGGGCTGGCGGATTTTCAATAGCATGTTGAGTGAGTATGGTGTTGAACCAGAGCTTGAGCATTATGGTTGTATGGTTGATCTTCTTGGTCGCTCTGGCATGGTGCTTCAAGCTTTTCAGTTTGTGGAGAGAATGCGTATTCGACCGAATTCAGTTATTTGGAGAACCTTGCTTGGGGCGTGCGTGAATTACAATCAGCTTATGCTAGCTGAGAAGGCGATGGAGAGGATCAAGGAAATGGACCCTCATCATGATGGGGATTACGTGCTTTTATCAAACGCTTACGGTGGAGTTGGTAACTGGGTTAAGAAGGAGGGCGTGAGAAATGCAATGAGGGAGAGTAGAATTTTGAAGGAGCCTGGCCTTAGTTTAGTTCACGTTGATCAAGTGGTTCATGAGTTTGTGTCGGGAGATAATTCTCATCCGCTCTGGGAGGAGGTTACAAGATTTGTAGGTTCGGTTATTGACACTATAAAACTTGGAGGTTACACCCCTAGTACTTCCAATGTGCTGCATGACATTCAAGAGGAAGAGAAAGAACATTCTCTGGTTTATCATAGTGAGAAGTTGGCCGTGGCTTTTGTGCTTCTTTATCATAGGAATAGAAAGACCATTAGGGTCATTAAGAATCTTAGGATTTGTCATGACTGTCATACTTTCATGAAGCACGTTTCAAGTTTCTTTGATAGAGATATAGTTATTAGGGATAGAAGTCGGTTCCATCATTTTAGCAAGGGATTTTGTTCTTGCCAAGATTTTTGGTAAATCGTGCCTGTTCAAATGTCAAAAATTGTATGATTAATTTTTCTGAATCAATAATAGTTATTTATTTTTCAATAATAATTCATTTTTCTGCTTATATGATTCCATAAAATGCAAGGCTAATATGCCACGCACTCAAAAGAGTGCTCTGTATATCAAATATAATCTAACCTATTCCTTAGTTTCTAATGCTATCCTACTTATAGAAAAAATAAAAAGGTGTTTATTAGAAATGAAAAAATGCATGTTTTAATAACTTTTTTAGTCCTATGAAAATAGTGTGTATATTTTATTTTGGTTCTTTAATAATTTTTTTAATTCGGTCATTTGAAGATTTTTTTTTGTTTATTTTTAATCTTGTTGTCAAATATTATTCTAGTCCCTATTTTCAAATAACAGCATTAATTAAGAAATTTTAATTGTTTGATGACTTGTTGTATCACTAAGGAACATGAATATGAAGGTAATAATCTTATATAATTTTTGGAATAAATTGTGTTTTAAATTTTTTATCTATTTAAAATAATTTATGATAAAAGACAAATTTATTAATGAATATAATTGGTATACATTGTTAGTGTAAAAGATTTTATGTTAGATTATCCTGTTAAACTCTTTAATGACATAATAAGTCAATATACTATTAAAGTTACTATTTTTTCTAAAAGGACCAAAATCAAACAAAAACTCTTTAAAAAACTAAAAAAAAAATGTTCTATTTTTAGGAATCAAGTGTTTGTAAGTCTTAGTAGTTTTCTATAAGTGTAGAAGGTGATCATTTGGGCTAGTTGTGGATGAATAGATGAATTAGCTCAAGAGCTAAAAAATTTACTCAATTGTTTTCCTTCAATTATGAATATGGAAGTATATGTAAAAATACTTTGATGTTCAAATCAGGAAAGAATCTCATACAAACATAAATTATACTACCACAAAATTGTTAATTGTTAACCTCTGTCGTTAGTTTTATAAATGAAATGATTTAAACCATTATCTATTCTTTCTCTTTCTCCTTAGCTTTTAATAACTAGGTCACTTACAATTTCAAGAAAAAATATATGTAATTCTTAGCATAATCTAAAATAATTTCAATTAAAAGTATTATTGACCTTAAAAATATGGCAAGCATTAAATTTGGATTATGCGTCTAATTGATAACAAATTAAAAACATAAAACTCTTCAAATAATTATCTTAAATCACTTTAACATGGCTTATTTATCTTACACTCCACCTCACGTGTAAGGGTATTATTTTTAGGTTTTATCTATTTATTTTATTGACAAAAGGATGTTTATAAAACTAGAAATGATTGTTTGATCTAGAATTACGTCACCCTCAACTTCGATTTCATCAAATACATGCTAAATGGGAACTAATAGAAATGACTCATGACTCACTAACATGTGAGTGGGAGATTAACAACTATATATATTGTGTTTCTTAAATAATTTAAAATAAAAATTTAAAATCGCACCTATATTGCAAATCATGCTGTGAACTCCTTGTGAGATATGAGATGGGTAACCAGTTTCTTCATTAAAATCATTCACGGTAACCAAACACAACATCACGTGGTTACAGGTTTTTAATTTTTAAATTTGAAATGTATTTAAAAAATAAAAAATGTTTTTAATAAAAAATTATTGTGATTTGGTTTTGTAATTAATTCAAAATATTTTTACCTCATTTTTTAAACAATTTCTGTTTTTACTTAAATTTATTACTTATGATCATAGTTACCTTCTTCATTGTTCCTTAACTGACGGAAAATTTTGTCATTTTATGAATGATATCTGGCTCTCACAATCTTTATAAACAAATGTGACAATCTTTATAAACAAATGTTTTTTGTTAGTATATTATTTTTTGTTTGTTAGAATAATTCACAACTCTTTTTTTTCACATGTGGATCGTGAATAGATCTTATAACTCAAAAAAAAGTTTATATACACTATTGAGGCTGATGTAAGGAGTCATTTTTTAAAAATAATTGATCTATTTTAAAAAATTTACTAAGACGGGTCTATTTTACAGTTTGACTTTATTAAACCACAATTCTCAATTGCAATTTGAATATTACTTCAATTGTATGCTTATATGACGTCTAATATGACAAAAAATCACTTGTAAAACCGTAACTTTCTCAATTGCGGTTTCATGATAGTCAGTAACTTTCTCAATTGCGGTTTCATGATAGTCAATTGCACAAACTCCTTCTAAGTCATTAAAATTGCATATGACACTTGCACTTTCTCTATTTATTTTTTTTACCAAACCTCCCTGCTTTGTCCAATGATTTAACAACATAGATTTACACATGGTTGAAACCGCAAATCACGTCTGCGATTTATGCGGTTTTTAACAACCGTTTTTAACAACGGATATGATCCAGATCGGAATTTTTAAATAGATGAGAATGTGGTTTCTTTGGTTATTAACCAGTCTTCTATTACGCTTTGCATTATCAAAAGTTATTACACATATAAAGCACAGGTTAGAACTGCAGTTTATGCCTCTTACCTTTTATAAATACTTTTACTGTTTTTTTGTTTCCAATAATTTTTTTTATATTTTATTTATAAATAATTAATTGTAATATTTATTAAAAAACATTAAGTAAATTAATATATGATATAAAACTTTAATGTGATTAAAAAAATTTAAATAACGTAATTATGTAAACTTAATGTAATAAGAATTTAACGTAATTAAAAATCATATAACTAATTTAATATATCATATAGAAATTAAAATTTAATATAAGTAATTAAAAAATTTAGTATCTGATCTAAAATTTTAAAATTTAAGAAAACTAATAAATGTAACGTGAGTAAGCAATTTTAAATTTAGTAACTAATTAAAAACTTAACGTAATTAAGATAAACTTAACTAATTAAAAACTTAAAGTAATTAAAAATCATATAAAAAATTTAATATATCATATAAAAATTAAAAAGTTAACGTAAGTAATTAACAAATTTAGTATATGATTTAAAATTTAAAAATTTAAGATAACTAACTAAATGTAACGTAATTAAAAAAATTTAAATTTAGTAACTAATTTTAAATCATATAACTAATTAAAAAATAACTACTTAAAATTTAACCTTACTAATTAATAATTTAACATATGATTTAAAAAATAAAACTTTATCGTAACTAATTCAAAAATTTAGTATATGATTTAAAATTTAAAAATTTAAGGTAACTAAATATAATATAATTAAAAAATTTAAATTTAGTAACTAATTAAAATCTCAACGTAATAAGATAAACTTAATGTTACTAAATATTTAACATAATTAAAAAAATGTAAATATACAAACCGCAAGTTTCGTATGCACTTTTAGAGATTTGGAAATTCATGTAACAACTAGTTATAAATTACAATTCTTATTTGTGGTTTTAAGAGATATGTTTTGACCTTTGCGTATTCCCAAAGTTGATAACCGTGACTGTTCTTAACCATCATGAAAATCGCAATTGAAATTTACAGTTTAAGAGAATTTTTTTGTAAAAATACAACTTACCTTAATAATTTTTTTTAAAATAAACCAATTTAGATAATTATTTTTAAAAAAAATTCATCAATTCACTATTCTTAACATTTTAAAATACGTGTAACATGCACGATTTCTTGTTGAAAATATAAATTCTTTTATACTAACTACTATCAATTAAACTCAAAAAACACAACCAAGTAATTTGTTCACTTTTTAGCATGTCCATGCTCAATATGCAAGGTCTACGGGCAAACCTTCAGACCCGTAATTCATGAAAATTTTTCTGTCATGTATTTTTTATGAACTTCGGTTTCGGTTATTATTCAAGGCTTTTTTGCTAAGCTAACTTGACAAGTTACTATCATATATGTTAAATTATTTGTTATTCAAAAGAAATTACGTTTTTTAAAAGAATACCTTGATATCCATTTTTTAAAATATATATTCTACTCTTATATTTATTTGAGAATTAAAAAATAAATTTTATCATAGGAGAGACTTAAACTCATATTCTCTCCCTTCTCCAAATATAAAAATTTTGTCACTAGATCAATCTTATAACCTTAAGAAAAAAATTACTTCAAAATATTTATATCCAACATAGATATTGTTCTTGTTCTAATATATATATATATATATATATATATATATTATCTGTACTTTTATATTATAAATAAAGGGAATACCTCTTTTGATGTTCACTTTTCAAAATACTTATTCTACTCTTATATTTATTTGAAAATTAAAAAAAAAAACAAATAAACTATTTTGTCATAGGAGCGACTCAATTCCACAACATCTTCCTCCCCAAATGTAAATTTTTTCATTAGATCAACTTTATAATTTTAAGAAAAAAATTATTTTAGAACATGTATATTCAACATGGATGATTATTTTACTATCTATAATCTATAATATATATATATATATATATATATATATATATATATATATAAAATGGAATATGTAAAGGAAATACCCATTTTTCATGTGTAATTTTTTAATACCTATTTTGTTTATTTTTAAATTATGAAAACTACCAGTTTTAATAAAAAAAACTTATCTTTTTGTTCATTTGTAAATAAAAACTGTATATTTAATTATTTTCAAGGCATGGGTCAATAAATATTCATTTAAAAAATTATTTATATTATTTTATTATTAGAAATTATTTGAAAGAGAGAATAAATAATGAAAATTTAATTTCTATAAAAATATAAAATCAATATTGACAGATAGATCTAGAAAAGAGAAGAAATATTTTTATGTTACAGAGAGTGAAAATTGGAACAAAAGAATGAATGAAATATCTAAAAAAATAGAAAAAGAAAATAAAAAATAAAAATAAAAACTCATATTTTACATTGTCCTATGAAAGTATCCTTTATCCTCACGATACAACATTTAGGTCGGATAGATGGTTGCCGTGATACTGTACAATATTATATTTACGTGATATTCTTTGTTCTATCTCCCTCTTCTACCATCTTATGAAAATCAATCAATTGGGTATATACCAAGTTTATCATTTTATAACCACTAGAAACTTTCATTTTAGTGTCTTCTTTTACAACCACTCACTGTAAAAAACCTACAATAAAGTGTACAGTTTCTTTATGTGGATAGTTTCTCTATGTGAAGGTATGGATAGTTCCTCTATGTGAAGGTTACACATTCTCATTGCCATTCTTTTCACATTATAAAAATATTATTTTCAATCTTACCAAGCAACATCCCCTTCTTTTATAACCATGACACCGAAACTTTCGCTAGTGTTATCAATTTTATTGCAATCTTTGACCAACTCTTTCTTTTTTTTCAATTTTATTTTACTTACATTCTTTCTCTCTTTTCTTCCTTTTTTCTTTAATTTTCAATTGTACCCGGTTTTTATTTTTCTTCTTATTTAATTTCTTTTTATTTTTATGATTTTTTTTATTTTGTTTTTATATTGAATTTTGAAAGGATGAAACTTGCTTTAACTTTTGGAGGTTCTCGAAAGAGATGTGAGAAGTCTCATGTAAATTGTGGTTGAAAAATGTTTGCCTTGAATTGTACTCCTATTTTTTAGGAGAAGAAAAATTGTGTATTTTTTATCTTTATTTTTATTTGTAGATTTTCAAATTTAAAATAATGATTTTTTGTTAATATTACCCTTTTAAAATAATGAATTTCACTCCTATTTTACTTTTTAATTTATTTATTTGGTTCACCTCTTTTAATTTATTTATTTTTATTAGTTTTTATTTTAATTGGCAGTTTTTAATTTAAAAGATATTAGTTTCAAATTAACAAATTAGTGTCTCTTATTTTATAACCACTCACTGATAAGAAACCTATAATAAATTGCACCATTTCTTTATGTGGATAGTTTCTCTATTTGAAGGTTACACATTCCCATTGTGATTTTTTTCACATTATAAAAAAACTATTTTCTATCTTACCAAACAGCGTCCCCTTGTGTCTTGACTTGATATTGAAACTTTCGTTAAAGACCTTTTAAGTTTTAAATGCAATCTCTTACCAACCCTTTCTTTTTTTCAATTTTATTTGACTTTCATTCTTTCTCCTCTTTTCTTCCTTTTCTCCTTTTTTTTTTCAATTGTACTCCTTTTTTATTTTTCTTCTTATTCAATTTATTTTTCTTTTTATGCTTTTTTTTTGTTTTTATATTGAATTTTGAAAGGATGAAATTTTCCTAGGTGCGACCTCTAGAAAGAGATATGAGAAGTCTCACATGAATTATGGTTAAAATTTTTTTGTCAAGAATTATACTTCTATTTTTTAGGAGAAGAAAATTTATTTATCTTTATTTTTATTTTTTAGATTTAAAATAATGAATTTTTTTGTTAATATTTAAATTATTGTATTTGTATCTTTAATTTTATTTATTATTTTACTTTTTAATTTATTTATTTGGTTCACCTCTTTTAATTTATTTATTTATTTTTATTTTGCATTCTTTCTTAATAAATGATTGTTTTTATTTTAATTGGTAGTTTTTAATTTTAAAAAAATAAGTTTCAAATTACCACATTAGTATGTTTTAAATAAAAAAATAAGAAATTTAAAAACTTGATAATTAATTTAACAAATGATTAATTTTTTAAATTTAAAAATAAGCGTTTTAATTTTTTAAAAAAGTGTTAGATCTCTAAAAATCAAGAGTTTGTAAAATGAGTAGTTGAGAAGCTTTAAAACAAAATGACCAATTAAAAAAAAGTTTTAAACTGCACATACCTCGTTCTTCTTCTCTATTTATTTTCCCTCTTTTTCATGGATGAGATAGATCTTCCTTCAAATTCAAGGTACAAGATTACAACAATATATTATCCATCTCAAATATGATTCTCATCTTTCTTTCTTCTTTTATTTATTCATACAATTTAATTTCCTCAATTATAAGAACTTCTCACACCATTGCAATTTGGGTATTTTGCAATTCGATGTTCTCTCCCTTAATTTGTTTCCATTTAGAGTTTAAAGAAAAATGTGTTAACACATCAGGAGTCAGAAGTCTTTCTTCTGCTTTATCTATAAAACTATAACAACAAAAATCACACTATTTGAATTAACTTGGAACTATTAGGTTACACTATAGAAAAAGTCTTCTTCTTTACATCAAGGCAATGCAATTTTTTCTCCTATTAAAAATCTTATACATTAAATCTTATATATTAAATTTTACAAAGCAAATAGTTGTAAAAATAAAGAAGACAAGTAGCAGGAATTAGTATCACATTGTTTTTGTTAAGAATAACATTTCTTTATTCTCTTTCTCAGTTTATTATTACTTATTCTATTCTACCACCTTTCATTTTTAGATTTATTAATTTTCATGCCTTTCTTTTTGTCTGTATTCTCTTATTTATTTCTTTACTTTATTTTCATAATATCATATTTATCTAAATTTTTTAATTTCTTCATTTTTGGTGATCTTAGTTTGAAATTTGATTTATGTTTATTGCTGCTTGCATATTACTACTCTTTTTTCACATTAGATTTATTCATTTTCATGCCCTCCTTTTTTGTTTGTATTCACTTATTTTATTTCTTTACTTTGTTTATCTATCTAAGTTTTTTAATTTCTTCATTTTTGGTGATCTTAGTTTAAAATTTAATTTATATTTATTGTTACTTTGGGTATTACTGCTACTTTTTTGTCACATTATTGTTTTATAACTCTTTAATGTCATTTGCATTCTACTTATTTAATTTCTCCCTTTTTATTACTTTAAACTTTTTTTTAACCTTTAATTGATAAGAATAAAATTTTCACCATCAACAGGTTATTGAAAAACATGAAGAATTTAATTTGTCAAAAAAAACAATAAAGATAAAGATGAAGTGAAAACAAAATGCAAGAAGTGGAAGAAATGAAACGACCATAGAACAATAACCAAAATCACCTATCAACAAGATGAGCAAGTTATAGACAAAGAAAAAACAAACACCAAACACATTTCAAATAATATAAGTATAATGAGATTGTCATCTACATGACAATTAGCTAAAAGAATAAATAATTAGCAATTCATTACAAGTATTTTAAATTTTAATTTTACATTTATGTTATTTTCCTTTATCAATTTCACATGGATTGTATAAACTTATTAATGATTATTAACATGGTAATATATACTTATAAAAAACTAACAAAGTAAAGGTTAAAATATGGCCTCTATATATATACACACTTATCAAAATACACTATATATCATTTATTGAGTAAATTTTATTTATTTAATTGTGCTTTATATATAGTTTTATATATAGAATTATATCATCTACAAGCTTATTTAGCTAAGTTGCAATTTTATATATAGTCTACAATTATCAAAATGATAGGTTTCACCTACTTAATCATCCAGGTTGTAGTTTTGCAATGGAAAAACTTTAAAAAGTAATGTCCATGAAGTAGGATCAAGTAATGTGGATATTAGTTACCTTTCACAAGGTTAATATAACACATCTTAATAATATAATCTTATTAAAAATGGTTAGCTTTAATTACGACTATAAAATTTTTAAATTGAATTCAACATTTTAGCTTATTTTTTATATTTTTAATTCAATTTTAATAATTTTTTATATTTCATATTACATATGTATTTTAACAAATATTATAGTAAATTATTTTGAACTATACTTTTACTATCCATAATAAATAAAACATTCAAAGTCATGAATATGATCAATTTTTATAACTTAAAAATGTAATTTAAATTTTAAATATGATGATTAATATTTGTGTTTTTTCATTTTATTTTGAAAATAAATCATGTATAATTGTCCACAAAAAAACAATTAAAAAAACACAAACTAAAACAAATAATAAAATTAACATATAATATATATATATATATATATATATATAAGAATAATAAAATAAAATATAAAAATACATAAATTTTAGATGTGTTAATGTCCTCATTTTATAACTATTTTACTCGTCTAAACTTTTATGACTTCTCTCAAATTAGTAAAGACATATATTTTCACAAGTTCTATCTTACCATAAATCAATATTCCTTAAACATATGTATACCTTCGATCATAAATATTTTTTAACAAAAATGTGAATACAGATGCACACTAAGATGTTTAATTTTATTCAAACTCTCTTCTCTCTCAATTTTCTCATATTCATTTCAAATCTTATATATACGTTGATGATCTAACATATTTCTATCATGTTAACATAAACAAAAAAATATACTAAACTAAAATTATTGAACACAAAATGACACGTGAATTATTTATATAGTCTATTATTTTATTAAAGTATATATTAAATTAAAACTTTAAAATGGTCATACATATCAAAATAGAGATGCAAATACACAGATGCGACAATACTTGTGTTTTCACTTGTAATAATAATAAGATAAAATATAAAAAACACATAAATTTTAGAATATAAAAATATAATGCCAAAATAAAAAATGCGGACATATAAACATGACAGTGTTTATGTTTCCACTAGTTATATTATAAGGGGGGAAAACTCTCTCTTTAAGAAAGAAAGAAGAAAAATATACATATGAAACTCATTTGTACATGTGGATATCACAAAGATCCTAAGCTTCTCTCGTAATGTATATCTCTAGAGAGAATGTTGAGACTCATAATATAATAAAAAAAATATTTGTTTGATACCATAAAAAAAGACTATCTAATCTAATGCAGACTAAGAATTTTAAGAAATTTGGCCATAAAAATATGAATTTAATTAATTAATATGAATTATTAAATTAACTTCAATTTCTTTATAATTAATTTTAGTTCAATATCTGCACTTATCAGATTTGTTAGTAACCAAAATTCCATAACTAATTAATTATTATTAGTTTTTTTGTGAATAATTAATTATAATTAGTACTCTAAGCCTATTGAAAATAAAAATAAAAATTATATTTTGCTATTTTAAAATGCTATCAAGAAAAAAAAAAGAAAAAAGAAAAGGGTGTACAAATTAGTTAGGCTCACGAGAAGCACTACACACGCTTTGAATTTGAGAAGGCTAACGGATTTGCATGTTGGATGGGTTTTCTTTCTTGTTTCAAGTTGTTTCCCTAGTGTCAGCGCGTGTCCAATAGTTGCTGTTCCACTCTGGCTTTTTGTGAGGCTCTCTAGTATGCAACATACCATACCTTGCTGTGAACAATGAAAGATTCTGCAGGAAATTAACTAATTGAAGTACTAAAGAATGCTAACCTCTTAAGAAATCTTGTATAATAAGAGTCTATATACAAAATGGTGAAGTTTCCCATTTTGTATTCAATATAAAAAGAAGTATGAAAATAAAAAACTTTATTAATGTCATGACCCGTGTATATACATAACAAAATAATCTTAACACACTAATAATTGAAAACTTCTACATTAAGGAAAATTATAATAATAAAATATGATAGTATGCTTATATTAAATTAAATCAAATTACTTAAATAATAAAAAATTATATATAAATTCATAAAAATATAGCTTTTAAAGATAAAATATTTAAAAAATAATTAATTTCTTTAAATGAGAATGTTAAATGCTAACGAGAATTAATCAACATAAATATACGAATGAATTTGATTGGTTGATGATTATATTTATCCTCCCATGATTTTCTTCAAGTCTAATATAAAATCTTCTGTTACTTTATATAACAGCCATGTTTACTCTCATGCATTTTGTTCAAACTTATTTAATTTTGAATATAACAATACTTTTAAGAAATTGAAAGTAAAAAATTAACATATTTTTATCAGTTTTTTTAATAATAAACATTTTTTATTAATTCCTTAACAAGTGCCTTTAAACTCAAAGATTCAATTTTTAGGCTATTATTTGTTAGGACAGAAAAGGTGGAGGATTATTAGATGATTAAATAATTATGGTTCTTACTATTCTTTTTTATATGATACATAATAAAATGTTACTGTTAATTTTTTTATTAGTTTGGATTAGGATCATAAATAAATGGTATGTAAGATTATCTAATAATTTGTCAATGTACAGGAAGGTGGGGTTTGAAGTAAAAACAATGATTGTAGGGTCTAAAGAGACCAAAAATGTGCAAAATGGAAGGTAAGCGTGACTAGAATAAGCAAGCCATAGTAGATTCAGAAGAGATAAGAGAAAAGGAGATCAAAATGGGAGAATGCAACATGTCATGTGAGAAACATATATATGCACCTTTACCTCTTTTGCAGGCTCAAAATAAAATTGCCTTCTAGTTGATTTTCTACGCACCCAGACTTAGAAAAAAAATGAAAATGACATGCTTGCAAGTGATTTCCTTTCCATTTTGGACCGTGCTTTTGATATGTGTCTTGTCAGACAACGTACGGGGGGAGCCATCATTTTCTGCAATGTTTGTGTTCGGAGATTCATTAGTGGATAATGGGAATAACAACCATCTCAACTCCTTTGCAAAGGCCAATTTCCGGCCTTATGGCATTGATTTCTCAGAGGGTCCAACAGGGAGATTTTCTAATGGCAAGACTATCATAGATATCCTTGGTAACTTGCACTTGCTTTTTTGTTAATTTAAAACACAATGAGACAATCATAGTAGTTAATTTTGCACTTACATATTTCAGCTTTGCAGGGGAAATTATTGATCTTCCTTTGCTACCAGCTTTTGCTGATACCATAAGAAATGGGAAAAACATTTCCAGGGGAGTAAACTATGCTTCTGCTGCTGCTGGGATACTTAAAGAGACAGGGCGAAGTTGGGTGAGCTCTCTGCTCACTACTATTTTTCTCTGTGGTTAAAATAAGATATTTTGTAGTCAAGAGTTAAAAGATTAATCTCCTAAAGTATATGAGAGACTAAGTTCTTTACACAAATGTTCTCCCATACTAACCAACTTGGACATCAAACCCTTAAACACAGTAACTAGTTTTATATACGATTGCGATCACGTTTATTTTTTATTAATTCAAGGACCAAATGACACAGGGAGAACGCATTAGCTTTAGCAAGCAGGTGCAAGATTTTAAAGTAACCGTAAGCCAACTAAGGATGCAAATGGAGCACAGGAAGCTGAGTTATCACTTAGCTAATTCATTGGCAGTAGTAGTCCATGGCAGTAATGATTACATAAACAACTATCTCTTGCCTGAACGATATACATCAAGCTTCATCTATAGTCCAAAAGAATATGCTAATCTTCTCATCAAGGGTTACAAGAGGCAGATTTTGGTAACTATATTGAACAAACACAACATTGTTAAAGATACTATACTAGCAAAATAGTGTCAGTACTGCTGATATGTGTGTAGGATAAGTATAAAGAATTAAAGATATTGAATATACTAGTATTTTTGCAGATTCTTCACGGTTTGGGACTCAGGAAATTCTTGTTGGCAGGAATTGCCCCACTTGGTTGCATACCTAGCCAATTAGCCAAGAGCATAGCCCCTCCAGGAGAGTGCAGGCCTCACGTCAATGACATGGTCGACATGTTCAATGTTTTGTTGAGATCTTTGGTGGATCAACTGAATGCTGAGTACCATGGTTCCATTTTTGTGTATGGCAACATTAACGGAGTTTTCAAGGATATTATTAAAAATGCAAAAACCTACGGTAAGAAATGTCTAATTAATTTCCATTTTATTAGTGCATGCATAAATTAGTTTTATATTATTATTTAATCACAAACTATCGTATAAATTGATTAATTGTATAATAATTATTTTAAAAAACACAGTGTCATACTAGTTGATAACAATTATAATATATTTGTATTAAGCTGATATATGATAGGATGATGAGTTAGTAACAGGAGTGGAGTGAATTAATATTTTTACAGGGTTGACGGTGACTGACCGTGGGTGCTGTGGGGTTGGAAGAAATAAAGGAAAGATAACTTGCTTACCTGGGTTTATTCCCTGCCACGATAGAGACAAATACGTGTTCTGGGATGCATTCCATTCCACTCAAGCAGTCAACAAAATTGTTGCTCATAAGGCTTTTACTGGATCACCTTCTGATTGCTACCCTGTTAACGTCAAACAGATGGCACAAATGTGGGTTTTACCGTCCGGTCAAAACAAAACTTTCATTTTATCCAAAAATTGACTGTTGTAAAAACTTTGCCTTGTTATCAGCCATTGCTTAATAAATTACCTTATGATGTTCTTGGATTCTAGTCGGTGCAATTTCTGGACATTAATGGAAAGAATTGATGATATGATGTAGGGACTTTAGCATGATTAAGATTGAACTTAACGAAAACAGACTTGAAATGAGCCATTTAACAAACAACTTATTATATGGCAATTTCTACCGTAAATTTACTAAAGGAGTATTGATATTTTTTTTAATTAATTAAATTATAAATTTTATTTAATTTATTTTTTAATAAATTTAAATAAATTTTATTTATTTATAAATAAGTAAATATGAATAGGATTTACAATAAAACAATTTTATAAAATTATTTAAAATAAGTTTTATGAATAAGTCTTTAAAATAAAATCATTTTACTATAAACTATAAACATATTTACTTATTTATAAATAAATAAATAAAATTTATTTTAATTTATTAAAAAATAATTTAAATAAAATCTACAATTTAATTGATTAAAAAAAATATCAATATTTCTCTAATTAAAAAAGACATCATAAACTTTCTTATTATATTATAATAAATTTCGTTTTGTTTATAATTTAAAATAGAAACGGTAGTATACAGGTTAGTTGGTTTTAGAATAATAAATGATAGGAAAAATATTATCATTGGACAACTCACTAGCATTCTCAATCTCTCACAAAACAGGTCAAGATAACATATTTCTTTCGTAATAGTTTTATAAATTTATTTTTAGTATTTTAGTATATAGAAATTAAAAAACTCATTTGGTTATTGTTTTCTTAAATGAGTTTTTGAAACCAATACTAGTTTTTTAGTTTTTAAAAACTAAAAAATAAGAATAATTATAAGTAGTTTTATTTTTCAGTTTTGTATTTTTGTTTTAAAAACTCAAAATAGAATGAGAATATATTGTTTTTTACTTTTTATTAATGGAATTTTAGTAAGTGTAAACAAGTTTTTTTCATTTTTATATCTTCAAAATAATTTTCAAATAACACTTATCAAACAATTTTTTTTCTTTTCTTTCAAAATGTGTGTCAAATTTCCACTTTTCAACTCATGTTACTCTTACACACAAAATTTAGGTCACACATAAACTGTATAGTGCATAACTCATAAAATTAGCAACGTCCATGAAGAAAATGTCAAGCAGGACTAGTTGTCCTATTTTTAATATCTACTTAGATAGATCTTTTTTGAAAATATTTATTAAGATTTTACATTTGACTGATCAAACCATAGCTCTGAGTTGTAGTTTGACTGCCATGTAAGATTTTGGATACTTTGAATGACATGTGTAGTTAACTAGCCACCTAAAATCATAATTACTACCTACGATTTATACTAAAAGGCAGGAGTGTCTCGATACATGACACACACATGGGGAATTGGTGTATGACCCTTAAAATCACATGTCATAATTGCGGTTTTAAGGGTGTTGTCTCCTCCAACTCTGATTTTTCAATACTATCGAGCTCTAAGCCAATAAAATCATAATTAGATATGCGATTTCAGTGTTTTCAATGAGCCATCCAATAAATTTTGTTTTCGAGGTAAAGCATGCATAAATCGCATGTGGAAATTGTAGTTTATGTTTTCCCAAAAATGCAGTTCTCAACTGCGATTTAAAAGGACTATTTCCCTACTACAAATACACACTCCACATTGTTACATCCGATGCAAAGTTACTAAGTTTAGAGTTTTACGAGTTTAGGCTTTAAAAAAGATTTAGAAGTGGAAAGTTTACAACTTTTGTTTACAACTTGGAGAGTTGCCAACTTTTGAGGTATTTAATTGTTAATTTATATAGTATTTTAATGTGTTTTTGAAAATTAAATTTTTGTTTGTTTATATTTAAATGTTTAAATACTTTAAAAACTAAAAATTAAAATTTTTATATAGAGTTTCCAACTATTTGCGATTTTAGGGAGACCAAATTTTGCACCTTATTCCTTCTCAAACGTGACAACTCATTGGAAAACAAAAACAAATCTCCCCCACAAAAAAAAAAAAAAAATCACCACCTGTAGGAAAAGAACTCTTAAATTGCAGATGGTGATTACAGTTTTAGATGGATGGTTAGTTGCCTTTCTGGCTACCACATATCATCCACAATGTCAAGAAACAGATACATCCTAATAAATGTTTAAAAAAAACCATCCAAATAATTATTATAAAAAATAGACCACTTATTTCATTCACCCGTCAAGCATAGGGGAAAGTTATACCTTTAGATCCTCTCTATTTCTTTAAGAAATGGAGATTTCCAGTCCATCGCTTATGATATCAACACATGGCATAAAAAATATCTAACGGTCAAAATTTTACTTTCTAATTCAATAGCAAAACAAAACTATACAAAGAGAATTCACGAAGAGAAGAAAATTACAGGGCATAGACATCTTCAAGAAAAGTGAAAATACTCACTTGGTCTCTAACCCAATCAACATCGTTGCTTCTTCCAATCATCGTGTCACTGCTACCGTTCCCTGCCAATGTGTTACCACTGTCATTCACCACCGATCTGCAACCGTTGTCTTTCCTTATGAATGTGTCATTGCCATCATGTCGAGAATGAGAAAAGGAACTCTTCCATTCCCCTCTAGTGTGGCATCGTGTCATGCCATGCCATCTGTTGTCGTGTTTTTGGTTTGTATTTCTATAATTAAAAAATGTCTTAGCTTTTATGGATTAATCAAATTTCTTTATGCTTGTAGTGGAGATCTTTGAATGGAACTCATAAATTGTTTAATGAAATGCTTCACAAGAACAATGTCTTCATTAACATAAATCTCATGGGATAATTGTTACATCATGTGCAAAGTTAAGTTGATTTTCTAGTGTATTTGTAGATTTTAGATTGTTCCTTGCATTGTGCTAGTTGTTGTCTTTCTTGGTCAAAAACTTCGCAAGATAGCCAAAGAGGCACATGTTAGGATTGTTGCTCTCTCAACTTATCTTAATGAGGTAATTTGAACTTTAACCAGAATAATCATAAAGGATAATTATTGTTTTCACAATTTTCTATTCTACCTTGCATGTCAATTTTACTAGTTCTTTTTGTTTTTCTTAATTAAGGTACTTCTTGCAATTCTCTTTGTGAAAGCAAACAATGTAGAGTTGTGTGGGAATATCAGGTTTAAGAAACTGGTTCTGATGGATTATTCTACAAAGCTAAAGAAGAAAAAGATGAAAGTATTAATTCCTCATATAATACAAGCTATTTATTTTGGAGTCTTTCCCATACTTTATGTTGGTTCTATGATGATTTCAAGAGGTACATTTTATTACTACAACTTGGTTTCATTTGTGACATCATTACTTTTCTTGATTCAGCCAATCCAAGTATTATTATTAGGTTTAACTTTTGAGGAGTTGTGTCTGATTGTCATCAATATGAAAATAAAAAGTCACACAAGATGTAGGAAAAACTTACAATGAAATATAACAAGTGGCTGAAGGACTAGATGTTGCTACTTTGGAAACCGCTGTGCCTCTCAGGTCAAAGATTGCAATCTGCTATCACCTAGAATTGTATTGTTGTGCAATGGCTCTTGTTTGTACACATTGAAATTGTTGATAAAGTTTTTAGTTAGTGCAATTAGTCTTATAATTGATAGTGGGAACTCTTTTAGAGACTAACATTTGTCTTGTATTGAATTAGTCATGTAATGAAAGTTCTTATATATCTCTCCTACTAAATTGCAATGAAATAGTAACGAGATTCAAAAGTTTCCAATTTTGAATTGCAATGGAAAATATGTTATTACTACTTTAAATTGATGAAAGAACCGAATTTAGAAACTAATATTTTGTGTAAGTAATTAAATAGTATAAGATGGTACTTAACTATAAATAACTTCATTGATTGTATAATAAAAAAAAGATGGTACTAAATTTGAATGAAATATTGCAAAATATATTCACTATATTTGCAAAACCTATTCTCGAAAAATGTGGAATGATAAATTACAAAATATACCTATTATGTAACCTAACCTACCTGCATATAGAAACTACAACGGTATATATATATATATATATATATATATTTATATATATATGTGTGTGTGTGCACCCTCGCTAATACACAAAAAAATTTTCCATTGTTCTAAATGAAGTTGTGTAGGACTGTAGGTCCAATGTACTCTGACTTGCATTCAAAACTTGGATCTCACTTTCATATTGACTTTCATTCTAATTTATATGATCTGAAGATTGAGAATGACATGCAATGAAATGAGTGTTGCATAATTTTAAAGACAATTGAATAAACTTTTACAAATATAAAGGTAAAAACTATATTATACACGCGAATGGAAAACTTGTTCATTGTTAATAACTGAGTAAAAGTAAGACTTGTATCAACAAAAAGTATACCAACACTTGTTGTTATAGATTGTTCTTGTATAGTTTATTGTGTAAGTAACATGTATAATAAGGAAATTAATAACTAATTGAAGAATGAAAGTAAGCAATAAATTACCAAATTTTCTTGAGTCTTTCTCTTTTCTTCTTTATTTTTTGTGATAGGTTTCCTTTTCTTTTTCGAGCCAATTTCTTAACCCAAGATTTAGGTGGTTTTGTAACCTTCAATGAGCAGTGCCACTTCTGTTATGCATTTCGCCCCACCAAAATCAATATTGTTCACATTTTTGTCAAATTTCTCATTTGGAATTAATATGAATACATCACACTTTCCAATTGATTTTCCATCCATAGACTTTTAGTCAACATAACATCAATTATTTTGTTGGACTCTTCACAAACTTTTGACAAAAAGGTGTAAGTCTCATGAGATTGAGATACTTTATTTGTCCATTTAATCATCTGAAGACAACTCATTGTGTCTTTGTGAAATGGGCTTTTATGTCCAATTCAATATGTTGTCTTTTCCAGTGTTGATTACTTCCCAACCTTGCATCCCTTGTCCATCATTTTAGTATATAGTGTTGAGGAATTAACTTAGTATTCATCACATCTAAAACTTTTAAAGCATGACTGCATAAGATACCATAAGTCTCAAATTTACAACAATCACATGCAACCTTTTGATCCCCTACATTCCCCACTACTTTTCGCTCCTTACTGTTATCATAATTTGTAAGAATATACAACCCTTCTTTCAATTCTTTATGCAAGTGCCTTGAAATTCCTCATATTCCTCTTAGAACTCCTAAAAATTTTTAGAGTGTAAATGTTTCCAGCTTGCACAAGCAAAGTGACATTCTTCATTTTCAATCTAGGAAGCTTATGTCTTGACTCATATTCGGCTTCTGACTTATTGTTTTATTTTCCATTTACAACTCTTTCAAAGTGTGTGAAAAAAATTGTATCGAATTAAATCTAACTTCAAATGATTTTTCGAAACATTAAAACTTTCACTTAATTGAGTAGTTCTCATGCTTGCAGTAAAGGCAATTAAAACATTATGCTTTAACAAGTAAAGCTTACAAAATGTTTAGAAATTCACATAATTGAATAAATAATTCACTTACTGAGTATATTTATACCTATAATGAAAGTTTTTCAAACATAAGTTCATGCCCACTTTTCCTTCATGCAAAAAATCCCATGTAGCCATGAATCATCGAAAATATTATGATCAACAAGTAGTTCATTCAATGTCTTTAGAAATTCACATTCTTCCTCATGTAGATCAATGCATGCTTAAAAATCTGAGCAAAATTGTGAACTTTTTTTATAAAGGTGGTTTACATGTCTTAGGACATTTTCTATTATATGCCAAGTGCATAATCCATGAAATGTTTCTGGTGTAACTAAAGAAACAACCTTAACCATTGCTGTGCTTGATCAATTAGAATGGTTTTAGGTTTTTATCATGCATTGCTTTGAGGAATGTTTCAAATAACATTGAAAAAGGGATTGTTTCATCATATAACAATGTTGCCTCAAAAACAATTGTTTGCCTGTGATTATTAAGCCCAAAAATACTCCCAAGATCAATAATTTTGTTTTTTTTGTATGTGGTGTCAAAAGTGATGACATCAACAAAGTACCTATAATCATTTATCATTTGTGCTTCTACCTAAAATATATTTGTTATTTGCTCTTCAACATCCATTTGAAAGTCATAAAAGAATGAAAGATTTTTACTTTGTTGTTTGAAGTACATCAACAATGCACATACTTCACCATACCTTAAACATTGATTCCTTTTAGTTCGAAGGTAATTCTTGTGGTCTTGTCTTGTGTAACCAACACTGTCTATTCCACCATATTGCTTAGACATATATTCATGAAAATATTTTGGTTTTAATCCAAATGCATCTATCAATACAATGTGTGATGCTTGTGACTCATAAATGTGTCGATGAGAACAAATCATATAAGCATATTTTGTCAATTGAAGAGGGTGATTATGTTGAGCTACAAAGTCGATATAACCTTGTATTACCCTAGCTTTCGATCAAGTGAAATAACCATATGTGTTTAATATCCTATTCTGGTTTCTCTTCTAGGCTTTTTCGTCAAGTGATTTCGTTTGTCAAAATCTTGTTTACCCTATTCGAAGCATGAAAATCTTCTTGAAATCAAAAAATCTTTTTTTGCTTTCCATATTCTTGACAAATATCAACTCCCAACTCTCTAATGTACTCATTATAAAATTCATAGACTGCTACCTTAGATTCAAACTCCATTTCCAACTGTGACATATAGTTAGTAACTCACTTTTAGCCATGTTACACAATATTGTCATGAATACTATTGACACATTTCTCTACACCTTCAGCAAGAGTTAAAGCTATATTAATGTTTTTTGAAAAAAATATATAAATTAATATGCAGTTTTCTATCGTTCAATTAACAAGAAATAAGTATTCTACCAAAATGAGTTCAGAAGAGTAATTTGTTTCTACCAAAATGAGTTCAGAAGAATAATTTGTTTTCAGTTATATTGGACTGAAAAAAAAATCTCACTCACAGCAAGACAATGAAGCAGAGAAACTTTGGACATAATTCATTTCCTCTATTTTGCACAAAGAGGTTGGGAACAATGACGAGGGAGCAGCAACGATATGAGAAAGGAAGCAACAATCAAAGTATGGAAGAGCTTACCGTGAGTATGTGAGTTTTATTACTTCTCAAGTGTAAGCGTAATGGAGTGACAATGACACAAATGTCTTCAATTTCATCTCTCTGTATATTTTTATTTTAAATTAAATTAATTTAAAAAATTAAATATCATCCGTTGGATTTGTTTTGACATGTCAACATCGCAAGCCATGGACAGAAATCTCCATTTCTTAAAGAAATAGAGAGGATCGGCACATGAGAAATAAAAAATAAGTATGAAACGTTGAATACTAATACGTTAATTAAAGTAAAAATAACCAAAAAAACACATGAGAAAACAATATGTAGGGAGAGTCGGCATTATGAAAAATGGCTCGGACTCCAGGCTCCATGTTCTTTGCAATAATAAGAAAGGGGATTTGATTTTTAAACAATGTAAAAATCGTTTGTAGAATTCAGTAGACACATAGAATCAAATTTCAGAAACGTAAAATCAAAATTATGACAGTTATATAACATGGGAATTCCTATCTGGTCACTCAAATTAGATATCAATCACAATCTCTTATTCTCACAGTAAGGTTGAGTTAACCAACATTCGATAAAATAAATTATTTTCAACAAACCATAAATAATAATTTTATATGATAAATTATTCTAATTTATTAATGATTAATGCATCAAATTCATAATTTTATCTCATACTTTTAACATATATTAAACTACAAATTATCGTATCAAATAAACAATATAATAATCTAACAAGTAACTAATTATACACGCTAATCAAACTGATTTTTTTTTAAAAAAAAGAAGATTATTATTCAGTATAAAGTCATAAAACATAAATTCATACTTAATCAAATGTCTAAGTTAAACCATAAATAATAAATAATAAAATAAAATATAAATATATATTATATTGGATTTAAAAATTCGGAATTTATGAAGTAAACCGACTATGATCATTCTAATTGCTCAACAATGCAAAAATTGCAAAAATTATAGATTAAAATAATCTTAGTTACAATAGATAATACTTTATTGTTTATGGTAGATAAAATATTGATTAATATAGTCAATTTATATAATTTAATGTAATTAGTTTGATTTGTTAAAAATATTTTACTGAAAATAATTTAATCTAATTATTTAATAATTGATAAATTAAAATATTTTTTGTTATAAAGAAGAATACAAAACTTTTCAAAAGAGAAATAAGGTAGTGTGTTTGACAAAACTAATTAAAATTTAGTTAAAGCTAAAATGTTTGTTGTAAATATTTGAAAAAACTAGCTCATCAATAATGAGCTATTTCAGGTTTGGTTTTGAGAAAAAATGAAAACTGAACTAATTAATATTAATTGGGTTGGTTCGATTTTTTGAAATTTTTTCCTGTGACTTAAACCAAACTGAACCAATGATAATTGAGTTGGTTCGGTTCAATTTTAGGAAAAATTGATAAAAAAATTAAAAAATCAATTTTATTAATAGTAAAAAAAATAATTTTACACCTGAAACTAGCCAAATATATTAATTTACTAAATTTATAATTTTATAACAAAATATCAAGTACTTCATATATATCAAATTAGTCAAATTAAACAATACAATATAATAAAAATTTAACAATAAATATATAAAATAACTTAAAATTTTACTAACTTAAAAATATAAAATAATGTGAAAGAGTAGAGACAAAATATTTTAGACATTAAAACCCTAAACAAAACACTGAAACGAGTTAATAAATGTACTAACTTAAAAATAGAAAATAAATATATAATAATAATATAATATATATATTTTTGGGTTGATTCAGGTTGGGTTAGAGTTTCGAAATGCAAAAACCGCAAATCGAACTAGACATGGTTGATTTTGATTGGTTTGAGTCAGTCCAAACCCATCAAGTGAAAAAACCGAATCGAACTAATTAGTTTGGTTGAATTTATCTGTTTCATCAGGTTGACTCGAACCCATGAACATCCCTAGAGGTATTTAAAATAATATAACATATTTAATAATATAAATTAATTATGTATTTAAATTATAGATTATTATAATTATATATTTAAATTACAAGTTTCTATAATTATATATTTAAATTATAAATTTATGTAATTATATATTTAAATTATAAATTCTATAACTATATATTTAAATTATAATTTTATATAATTAAATACATAAATTTTAAATTACATATCTAAATTATAATTTTCTATAAGTATATATTTAATTATAAATTACTATAATACATTAATGAAGGAGAAAAATATTATATTATATGATGAAATAAAATTAATGGGAAATAATATTTTAATTAATACAAAGTAAAGTTATAAAAGAAAATTGGCTATTAGTTGAAAATATTATTTTTTTTTAAAAGAAATACTTGAAGTAACTTTTTTGAAGAATCTAGTAGTTCCTATAAAATCTCTTAGTTTTTTGGTATTCAAATAAACTTATAACCATTTCACTTAGCTTTTGAGTTTTTAGCTAACTGAAATGACAAACCAAACACTAATAATATTGCTTAGAACATTGTTTTCTATAATTTAATTTAATTATTTAAAAATATATTTAAATATTTATGCTAAAAATTATTCTTATTATGGAATAATATAATGAATTGAAATAGTTTTTGTCATGATACACATTATCTTTTTACTAGAGATAAAATTTGATGCAAGAGCATTAATTTCTATATTTATTTTAATTAATATTTTTTTAAATGCATTGTATTATAATTAATTTTTATAATTAATGTAATTACTTTATTGTTGAAATATTTATACTAAAAATACTTTAATATGATAGCTTAATAATATTATAAATTAAATTAGTTTTAATTATAGTAGAGAATACAATATTGACTTTATGAAATAAAATTATATTCAAAACCGCTAATTTATATAGTTTAATATAATTACTTTATAATTTTATTTGATTAAATTTTATTAAAATATTCATACATAAAAATAAATTTATATATAATTTTTTCACTATATCATAAATTAAAATAATTTTAATAATAATAGAGACTACAAATATTAACCATGGGTATAAAAAAGTTGATTGGTCTAATGATAAAATCTATAATTAATAATTTGAATGAGTTTGCATCTCTCAGTAACAAAAACTAAGGTGTTGTTCAGAGTGGTTTTGAGTTTCTGATATTTGGTTTTAAAATGTATTTTGAAAACAGAAATTTGTTCGGCAAAAATGGTTATGTGAAACAGTTTTCACTGAATCTTAAAAACAATAAAATTTGATTTTTAGATTTATGTTTCTATTTTGATTTAAGCTCATTACTTGACGTTACTTGTCACCATTGATCATCATCCACCGGCTTCCACCTCTTACCGAAAGTCACCTTTGACTAACAGTCACCGACTACCACCTCTATCTTATGGTCATTAGTTGTCACTTCCAACCAACAGTCACTAATTCCCCACCTGCAACCAGCAGTCACCGGTCTTCATCTTCAATCAACGATCACCAATCGTCACCTCCAACTGGCGGTCATCAACGACCATCTCTGACTGACGATCACTGACTGTCATCTTTAACCAGCAATCACTGACCGCTACCTTCGACCACCGTTCACTGACTGTCACTCCAATCACTGGTCACCCAACCACTACTTTCAACTACCAGTCATCAACCACCACCTTCGATCGCTAGTAACCAACCACTACCTTCAATCGTCAATAACCAATTGCAATTGCACGACTCTCTCAATCGCTACCTCTAACTAGTGTTTTGGTTAAGATTTGAAAGCAATGTTTTAAATTTGAAAAAAAAAACAATGTTATTTTTAAAATTTTGAAAACTTAAAACCAAAACTAGTTTTTGTTTTTAGAAATTTCAAAATTAGAAATAAAAAACCAGCTCAAACGGGGCTTAATACATTAATAACTAATATTTAGCCTATAAAAAAAACTATAAGTAACTCTGTTAAAGACCATTAATTTCTATTGTAATTACTTCAAAATTTTGAAATATTTATATTAAAAACAATTTAATCTAATCTAATTAATAGTATTATCAATTAAAATAATTTGAGTTTTCATAAATCAACATTAACTATGAATGTACAATCTTTAAAAAATAATTTGAATGAATTCAATGGAATGACTAATGTTACATCTTACCATTTGCAATAAACCATAGTTGATAGTGAGAGTGTGTATGATTTTTCATTTCAGTTATTGGTTTCAATTCCATTTGGATAACAAAAATTTACGATTTTTTTTAAGAGCTACTAGCTTAAAAAAAAAACTACTTCAAGTAAATTTTTTTAGAATATCTCCTATTTTCAACTACTAGCTGATTTTCTTTTACAAATTTATCCTTCATTAATTAATATATTATCCCCACTTATTCTCTCTCTTTCATTAAAGTAATTTATAATTTAAATATATAATTATAAAAAATTATAATTTAAATATATAGCTCTAGTAATTTATAATTTAAATATAATTATATAAATTTATAATTTAAATATGTAATTATAGAAATTTATAATTTAAGTATATAATTATAATAATTTATAATTTAAATATATAATTATTTTATATTATTAAAATATGTTAAAATTATTTAAATACCTTATTGTTGATATAAAGATTAATGATGTCCTTATTTGTTATTTTACAACTTTCAGTTAGTTTTATCAAACAATTAGTTTTTTTAGCTTTCAGCTAATTTTGGCAAACACTCCTTTAATGTATGAGTTAGAGTGTGTTTCGTTCATAATTTCAACTAGCTAAAATTGTAGTTGAAATAATTTCAACTTTATTTGTATAGTAAAAATCTAGGAGTTTTTTTAGGAATTACTAGTTTTTTTTTTTTAAAGCTACTTCAAGTAGTTTTTTCAAAAGATGTCTTATTTTTAGCTACTAGTTATTCTTTTTTTTTAGTTTAACACCTATGCATGGACAATGTTTATTCATATCTCTTCATTTAAATATTTTTACCGTATTAATTGGTAAAATCAAGCTATATATAAAAGGTTGTGATTAAATATAAGTTTTTACACTAACAGGTATTTTTCTAATTTTATTATTACAACTTTACTCTTCAATAAATGTATTGTCTTTATTAATTCTCTCTCCTCACATGATACAATCTCTCTCATTCATTAATGTAATTATAATAATTTATAATTTAAATATATAATTATATAATTATATAAAATTATAATTTATATGCTTAATTATAAAAAATTATAATTTAAATATGTAATTAATTTATATTATTAAAATATATTACAATTATTTTGAATTAGTGGGACAGAGATACATCTTGCCTCTCTTTATATGAAAAAAATGAAATTAGATAAAATATGTAATTGGTAGTTTGTTTTTAGTAATTACTTAAGGAGAAAAAAATTCAAGTAAACATGGGCAACAAAATGGGATATTCCCCTTATATGGTTATAAATATAAATAAATACCTTATTGTAGATTTAATGATTAATGATATGCTTATGTATCATTTTACAACTAGTTGATTAAGTAATTTTATTAAATATTTATAAATAATTTCTTAGTTTTTCAACGAGTTTTGCCAAATGCACCTTTATTATATATTATTAATTTTTTATATTTTTAATTTATTATAAATCTATATTATAAATCTATATTATAATAAAATTTTAATTATTTATATATATTATTTTATAAGTAAAAAATAAAAAAAAATATTTATTTTATTTGAATCATTATAATAGAAAATAATATTTTATATATAAATTAAAAAACAATATTGAGAGTTAGGAGTTAAAAAAGAAAAATGGATCGTGGGAAGAGGTACATTTTAACAAAAGAATACTTAAAATAACAGGGAGTGAGGAGTGAGGAGTGAGGAGTGAGGAGTGAGGAGTGAGGTGGTATTCTAAAATGTAACAGAGGCAACACTTTTCTTGTTTCCTCAGCACTCTCCTTCGTCTGCAAGTTTACCCGTACCGTACGTGCGATATTTACATTTGTTATTTTCTTTTCCCTGTACCAATAAAGCACATTTCATTAAATTTTCAAGTCCACCCCAATATATGACCAGACCTTGGTCTTCCTCTAACGTGCCTTTCTTCCGCGGTTACATATTCACTCACCATTCGCTCTCTGCTACTCTGCTGTCGCCTCATTCTCAACCGCCGCATTTTCATTGCCCCATCTTCTCACCATCGCTGGTAATTCCTTTCTTTCCTATTTCACACACCGTCGTTCTCCTCACACGCTGTCGTTTTCTATTTTCTTTTTTTATTTTTTTTTTACCTTCTTTACTACCTGCATTGCTTCTTGCTTCTTTCGTGATTCTTTTTCGCTTCCCTGTAAAAGACGATCAGTATATAAAAACTACAACATATTAAGAAAATCGGTTTCTCTCACTCACTCTCTGCTTTGTTTCTAACTTTTTTTTTTTTTTTTTTCGTTAAACCGTATTTCTATTTTTGCTTGAATGTGGCGGAACAGGATAAAAAGAAAGCCAAGACTCACTGCAATATTTATATCTTCCAAAAGGATTCAGCTGTTCAATGATTTTGATTTTTTGGGGGTTTCAAATAGCCTTAATATTTTATGCTGAATCTTTCTTGAACGCTATGGATTTTCGTATTGAATCTTGGTTGTGTCTTAGTGTTTTTTCACTCTCTTCTTCAAGGTTCCGACCGAGCTAGAGAAATTAATCTAGTCTTATTTCAATTTAAATGTGTGGATTTAATATTCAAAGCAAAATAGTAGTGTGGAGTGAGTGCATTCACAAGTGTGACTTTTCTGTTGTGCTTTTGTGAGATTCCTCCCTTCATGTGCATTTCCCATATTCATGTAAAAACATAATCTGTTTATGTGCATGAGCATTGTGGAGATCTTCTTATAGGTGTGATTCCTCTTTTTGTCATGATGCAATGAGAAATGAGATTGCTCCCTCAATGTGCATTGCCCCTACATTTGATTCATAATAGTCAATACTGCATCATTGCATCAGTTTAGTGACAACATGTTTCATCGTATCCCCTACCACATCTGTGTGGCATGTGCTGGAGCAATCAAGTATTATGTATGGTTATTGTGACATGAGTCATGTCTGCTTTTGTGTAGAATCATGACCATCGTATCTGTTATTTTTTTCACATACAAAACCCAATTTGTTTGAGTTGAGGATGTCCCTTGGTGCTGCTTCTGCTTGGCTTGTAGTGGAGCAGTAGAGTGTCACAATTATTTCAGCACTAAATGTTGTCACTTTTTGTGTAGAAAATCTTATGCTTTCCATGTGCATAACCTTTTTGTTTGGCTCCTCAAACAGTGTCACTTAATGTTGTTTCTATGTGGCCTAAAGTGAAGCAGTTCAGTGTTGCTGTTATTGTAGTTCAAATTGTGGGCACTTTTATGTAGAGTTGTGGCCATCCTAGCTGCTATTATTTCCATGTATAAACCCTGTTTGTTTGGCCCCTCTAATGATGTCGTTTGGTCTCATAAGGGCAATCTTGGGATTATGTCCTGAGGGTGAATGATGGCCGCATTTGCTCGGAATTGTAACCTTTCCAGCTGTTATTCATGCCTTGTTCAAAAATGCATTTATTTGGCTCCTATGATAACATCATTTCATGTCGTAAGGGGCAATCTTGGGATTTTGTCCTCAAGGTGAATTGTGGCTGATTTTGTGTGGAATTGTAACCTTTCCAGCTGTTATTCATGTCATGTTCAAAAAAGCTTTTGTTTGGCCACTCTAATGACATCGTTTGGTGTCATAAGGGGAAATCTTGGGATTTTGTCCTCAATGTCAATGTGCCGAGTGTAATTGTAGTCTCTCCAGCTGTTATTTATGCCGTGTTAAAAAACACATTTGTTTTGCCCCTCTAACATTGTTTAGTGTTGTGAGGTGGGCAGTGTTGGGATTTCAACCCCTTTTTATTTCATAAGAATAGAAACCCAATTATCCCACTCAGTCTATTAAAAGGCATACATTACACTTCCCTAATTGTTCATTTCTCTATTCAATACTCTTAACATCTGATCTCTGTTACTGTGTTTCTGGCCAACCTGTGTCACAGTTGAGTTTCCAGCCAACCCGCAATCTGGGATTTTGGCACCGTTCTTTGGTCTATACTCTGATCACATCCTTTGGGGTATTATGTACTTGTTGACATCAAAGGGAGGTGTGTTTCTGCATGTGTCCATCAGTGATGTCAAGATTGTAATAAAACAATTTAACTATATTTCCACCCTGTTTCTGAGCTGGATAGTGAGTGAAGGTGGGATAGAAGTAATATCATAATAGCATCTGATCAAAATCATAAAATTGGATAGTTTTTCTGAGTATCCAAGTTGGGTTATCCAAGTCAGGTTGTGCAAACTGGTTTACCCCGAGTTGGTTGTAATCCACTTTTTTTGGTGCCATAGACTGATGCTTTCTGTTTCTCCCCCATATTTTTTGACCTAGATTAAACCTACCAGTTTTTCTATCTCTTTGTCTCTTGGCCTTTTCCTTCTGTCTCCTTGGTCTTGACTTGACCCTGCTCTGTGCCTGTGCCTGTGGTGTGCAGCATACTTGACCCTCTCTCTGGCCTGCTGCGACCATGACTGTGTACTCATGTTCTCACCGAACAATGACACCTGTTGCTCTAAACTATTTTTGTCTTCAGCCACGACCTATCTCAGTCTTCTTTCTTGTTTTCATTCTGTTATTATTTCCTCGAAATTCATGAGTTGGGTGTTTTTAGCCTTAGTTTGAGATATATTCTCTACTGTGTCTTTTCTATATTTTTTTTTATATTGACATCCTGCTACCTGCAATCTTGCTATAGCAGTTTTGGGGTTTTAGATATTCGGTGCTGCTACACAGGATTGAGTGATGTTGTGCTGCTATCCTCCATCCTTTCTTATGCTTTATGTTGGTGTCCTTTCATGCACACTGTATTGGTCTTTTTGTAGTTTTACATTGGGATCCTCCCTCCAAGCGTGTTGCCCTTGTATTTGATTCATGTACAAACATTATACTTTCACACACTGTATTATTATGTTGAGATTCCTCCCTTTTGTGTGCACTGCCTCCTTCTTTTGTCGTATATAAGCTTTATCCTCCATCCTTTCTTATGCTTTATGTTGGTCTCCTTTCATGCACACTGTATTAATCTTTTTGTAGTTTTACATTGGGATCCTCCCTCCAAGTGGGTTGCCCTTGTATTTGATTCATGTACAAACATTATACTTTCACACACTGTATTATTATGTTGAGATTCCTCCCTTTGTGTGCACTGCCTCCTTTTGTTGTATATAAGCTTTATCCTTTTGCACATATTATGATGGTCTTTTTGTGTAGTATTACATTGAGATTCCTTCCTTTAATTATATTCTATTTATTGTGTCTCCTTTCCATGCTCTTAGTTGATAATGAAGTGTTGATTGTGTTATTTTTACAATGCTTTATTTGCTTGTGTCCACAGCTGTTGGCAGATTAAGATTTCTCTTTCCTAAGTTTATAAGTAGGTCTTACCTTTTTTTTTTGGTAATTGACAAATTAACTGATTTTCTCTTTTCAAGTTCCTTCAGTTTTATGATTCTCTATGCACTTTACCTCTCTCATCTATTATACTTAACGCACAAAAATAATGATCCATCACAGAGAACATACAAATGAGTTCAAAAAGAGGCGGTAAGAGACCTGTAATTATGGCTACCAATGATATGTCCAAAGGGAAAAGCATATCTGAATCTCAGCCAAAACTTGAGCAGTTTACTCAGGGTATTGCTGACACTAAGCTAAACTCAGGACTGGATGATGGTGAGTGGGAGGTATATGCTAGAAAACCCAAGAACAAGGCTGCAAGCAGTGCTGCAAAACCATGGAACCCCCCTTCCCACAATTCTAATCCAAGGGCATGGGGCAATGCAGATATGGCTCAAAAGCCAGGCATCCGGAGTCACGGTGGAGTTGGAAGATCTTCTGGAAATCCCTGGCAAGCACAAAATGCTAATTTTAGGAGACCAGGTGGTAGAGGAAATGGAAGGCCACAGTTAGCAACAACTGGATATGAAAGCAACAATATGACTCCAAATCCTATAATTCGGCCTCCACTTGAGCATGGTTGGAACTGGCAATCTAGACCTGGTGCAATGCAGTCCGATGTAAAGGATGAAGTTGCACCAGAGGACCTTGAAAAGAATAATGATGTTGATGATGATGGGGAGGAAGAGGAATCTGATGCTTTGGAAGAGGATGATGATGATGATGTAATGACTGATGATTATGAATCAGATGTTAGTCAAAAGAGCCATGAGACGCGTAAGAAGAACAGATGGTTTAAGAAGTTCTTTGAGATTTTGGATGGCTTGACTGTTGAACAGATAAATGAACCAGAAAGACAGTGGCATTGCCCAGCTTGTCAAGGTGGTCCAGGTGCTATTGATTGGTACAGAGGACTGCAACCCTTGATGACACATGCAAAAACAAAAGGATCAAAAAGGGTGAAGATTCACAGAGAGCTTGCTATACTTTTGGATGAGGAATTACACAGAAGGGGTACTTCAGTAATTCCACCTGGGGAAATATTTGGAAAATGGAAGGGTTTGAAAGAAGAAGAAAAAGACCATGAAATAGTTTGGCCTCCAATGGTGATCATTCAGAATACAAAGCTTGAACAGGACGAAAATGAAAAGGTATAGCTTATATTTTTACTGGTGACAAATGATAAATAACAAGTAGTGTCATGTTTAATATATTGCTCGCTTATTCGCAAATTTTGTACATTACTGATTATGTTATTGTTAACTTTGGATTTTGTTCTTTGTATTCAGTGGATAGGTATGGGTAACCAAGAACTTCTTGATTATTTTAGCACATATGCTGCTGAGAAAGCACGACACTCATATGGCCCTCATGGTCATCGCGGGATGAGTGTCTTGATATTTGAAGCCTCTGCCACTGGCTATTTAGAGGCAGAGCGTCTCCACAAGCATTTTATTGAGCAAGGAACTGATAAAGAAGCTTGGTTCAATCGCCCTATTTTATATCTCCCTGGGGGGAATCGACAGCTCTATGGATACATGGCTACAAAAGAAGATTTGGAATTTTTCAATAGGCATTGCCAAGGTTCCATTTCCTCTTTCCTGGTTACTTTTCTTCATATTTGCATTATGCAGATTGTTTGATGGTCTACCAGATGCAGATTATTTTATGGAGACAAAGTATAAGCTATCTTTGCTTTTCTGTTTCTTTTCATCTGAACTAGGTAAATCTAGACTCAAATATGATTTGAGATCTTACCAGGAGATGGTTGTACACCAAATTCGGCAAATGAGTGAGGACAACCAGCAACTTAACTATTTTAAGAACAAGGCTGTAAAAGGTGCAAAGCATACAAAAGCTCTTGAAGAATCTATAGGTATAATGTCTGAGAAGCTACGGAAGACAATGGAGGAAAATCGAATTGTGAGGAGGAGAACTAAAATGCAGCATGAAGAGACCAAAGAAGAGGTAATATTACCATGATAAACTTTATGGTTATTAATTTTATTGAGAAGTGGTACCTTGTGCATATTTGCCTGTGGAATGTACTTTTGGTATATTATTTCTGGTGCCATTGAGTTTTGGTTAGGATATACTTCTGCTAGATTGTTCTGTTAAAAAGTTTTAGCTGTATATTTTGATAGTACAAGAGTGGGTAAGCTAAAGTTACGGTCTCATTTTATCTTCCTGTGCGAGATGTTTTACATATAAAAATGTAATTAACATAACCATTGAGTGTGTATTTGGATAAGCATCTACAAAATTGATTTTGAATTAAATTGATTTTATTAAAATTGATTTTGAGATGATGTGATTTATGTTTGAATGCTTTTATTATAAAACCAAGTTCAGAGTAAAATCTAGTGTAAAAATTTTTTATTCAATGTCAAAAGATATTCTAAGTTGTTTCAACTCAGAATTAATTATGAATTTTTTTCCTATATGAAACCTAATGTATCAAAATTTATCTTTAAAGCAATTGAGTCTAGAATCAGTTCTTGAACGCGAAACCAAACATGCCCTAAAACTTCAGTTTGATGTGTCAAATTAGACTAGCACTCAATAAGAGACATAGTTGAATATTTGTATTTATTGCCCGCTTAAATGTTATGTTGTTACTCTCATATTTTCCCTTTTCATTAAAAAAGATATCAAAGAGCAAAATTATTATTTTTTTTATTTTCCCTTGTGGTTAACTATTGTGTTGCATGACCTCTAGCGTCATGATGTTTTATTTTCATAGTTACGTTTTCTTACCATTGTATCTTGTCCATAATTGAAGATGGATATGCAAGAGAAATTCTTTAAGGACCAGATCAAGATCATTCATGATTCAAGGGATGCAAAGGAAGATGATTTTGAGAGGATGCAACAGGAGGAACGGGAGAAGGTGAAGCAGTCCAGTACTGCTGGTCATGTCAATACCGAGGAATATAAACTCAAGTATGTAATTGTCATTCCTTCCATTGAACTAATGATTCTGAAACCAATTTATTCTTAATATAAATTTTGAGGAAGATAGCTTGCTAATTTCACATGACTCTTTAAAGCTAGGTAAATGTTTTTATTGAAGAGTAAGAATTATGAACATGTGCTGAAAAGTTAGTCATTTTTGGTTGGTGTATAAAATGGCTGAGGTTTGAACGTCGAACTTCATGCAAACTAAAGCTCCCTGCCAGGCCAACCCCCCTATGGGTTAAAAAAATTATTGTCCAGTTATTTGGATAGTGGAATTTATATATTTCAATGGCTTTTGGTGAATTTGATTTCTTTGGAATGTAGGGTGGAGGAATATCTAAAATTTGTTGAGGTCCAAGACAAAGAAATGGAGAACTTTGTTGCTGAAAAGGAGAAACTGTTGCATGCTCATGAAGTGGGTTATGCTGCTATGAAGAGGAGGCATTGGCAAGAAGAGGTGCAGTATGAGCAGAAGTTTGATGAGGAACTAGCCAATCTCATGGAGAAGTACTCCCCCTCGGAGAAGTCCAATGGTACCTAATGGTGTAGGGTGTAGCAGACTCTCATACAAACAGATATACAGGTAGAGAAAATAATAGAATGTGCCCGGACATCAACCTTCTTGAGATTGATACTTTTTAAATTCACTATGACATTTTCTTTTATTTATTTGGTACTTGGCCTGAAGGCAGAAACCTAGTTAAAAACTTGAAATTGTGGATTGTGGTTCGAATGGCTAGAAATTTTGCAATTGAGTTGCCATGCACTGAATGATGATGAGTTTGAATGCCAAGTTAGAGCTATTTATGATCCGAGGCACCGTGCCTTAAGGAGAACAAGAGTCACCCTTTTGGAGAATGGCAACCCATGTATTTTTATTTTAATTCAAATATTTTCATTTTATTTTTATCATTTCCATTTTTTTTCAACCAAACCCACCCATTAAAGACGGGTCTGTTGTTTAATTTATTTTTAAAATAGTAATTTTCTTAATGAAATAAAAATAATTGTTTTTAATTAAATTGTTTTTTAAAGTAGTTTCTAGTGTTTTTTTTAAGTACAAATTGTTATTTCCACTTTTTAATTCTATTGATGCAACTCTATTTTTTTAATCTTTTACCCAGATTACCATATTTTTCAATAATGTATTCCAAATTTAATTAGCACTCCTTTCTTGATTCTAATTCTTGGAAGGCGCACTCGTATGCGCTCATTCTTTCTAGTAAATTCAAAATATTGTCAAATCTTGTATATATATATATTTTTTATTTTTTTTTAAAATTTTTTTTTCAATTCTTTACAAAAGAAATCCTCTTTAATTTAAAGAAATATTTTTTTAATTGAGTAGTGGATCATAGAAGTTTCGAAAATTAGTAGACTTCTCAAATTCTTGGATTAAAGTAATTGGAAGCTTTGAAATTTATGTACCAACTCTTCCTCAGAGCAATTATTATATGTTAACATCCTAAGTTCCAACTAGAATATGCTTTTGTTATTGACTAAATTGTTATTGTTTTTTATCTTTGCAATCAAATGCATACTAGAATATGCTTTTATTGAAAAAAAAAACTTTTGAGTATTATTAGTCTCTAAAAGTAGATAAGTGAAATTATATTTTGGAATCTATAAAATATATTAATAGTAAAAATAACAATTGTTCTATAAAATTTAGAATATATTTTTGAGATAGAGGCTACTTTGGGTAACAAAAATATGAAAGTGGAAATGCAATTAACTTAAGTATCAATCTTTCACAAGTCTTTTGCTATTATTACCTATTGTTTTTGTATTGGCACACCATTATATTGAATTTTCAAGTTTGTTTTTTTGTTATTGATATAAAATTGTTTTCGAATCCAAGTAGACTTAGTAAGAGTATACATAGATTAAGAACATCAAGTTTCGCGAGTAAGTATTTTTCCCCACCCTCACTTTGTAGGCGTGGCTAAGGGAAATTTAGATAAGATAAATATACAAATTTGAGGGAGATTTTAGATAAGATAAAGATATAGATCTGGGAGAGATTCAGATAAGATATGGCGAATGAAATATTCAAATATGATGAGGTGGTTGATGATACAGATCTAGGGAGATTTAGATAAGATAAATATACAAAGTTAGGAGAGATTTAGATAAGATATGGAGTTAACAGTACTGAGTTGGACTATAGCCATGAGAGTTTAATAGATTGGTCCACAGTTTGACCACAAGTATGTAGATGGATGGGCTCGGCTGGAGGGCGACTAAGGGTACATAGCACCCTAGCCATGAGTACTTAAGAGCAAGAAGTGGCTTTGCAATTCAAATGGTTGGTCAAGGGCAACTGGGGTTACATAACCCTCTAGCCACAAGTGCTTAAGAGCAAAAAGTGGTTTTGAGGATTAAAGGGTTAGTTGGAGGGTGACTTGGGTACATATTAGCCCCCTAGTCATGAGTGCTTAAGAGCAAAAAGTGACTTGAAGATCAAATGGGTCGACTAGAGGGTGACTCAGGGTACATAGCCCCCTAGCCACAAGCGCTCAAAATAATGTGAAATGACTAAGTTGGAGGATTGTCAGTGATTAAATATAACTTAATAGTGAACAACTTATTAGCTAAAGATTTTATGAATGGGTGATCGGTGTCGGGATGTTTAAATAATGATTTGTGAATCAACTTATTAATTTGGGATATTGTGAGTAGGCGATCGGTATCGTGACATGCTGAATTGGTAATCTCGATGACTTAATTTATTAGATAAATAATTGAAGACTTTGTACCTTGACCCAATAATTCAGTTGAATTTTATGCGGTTGATGCCGGGGATACTTAAATAATTTAATTAACTTATAAGAGGTCATTTACTGAAGCTAAATGAGTAACTTTGATATTTCGTAATTAAGATGTTTTTACAGTGATTTAGTCGAATAATAAAAGGTTAGTTACTGAGCAGAATTATATATCGTTGCTTAGTTGATTTTATTATGATTTCATTATAAGGGGTTGGCTACAAGCTGAATGATATTTCGTAACTTATTTGCCTTATATCGATGTCTGGATTCAAAGGGTTGGTTATTGAATGGGGACAAGTAAATGTGATCTATCATAGCCAAATATCTGTTTAATACTTTGTAACCTGGTTAATTTTTCCTCGGAACTTTACTATCTTATGAGGTGGCTGGTTACCGTGATAAATCATAGCTAAATAACTTAATACTTCGTGACTTAGTTAATTTTTCTGTGTTACTTTTACTATCTTATAAGGCGGTCGGTTACCGTGATCTTGTGATCTACTGAATATGTAACTTAGTTGGATAAGTATTAGGAAATCAGCAAGACTCTTCTAAGAGCCTCTTATGCCTTAGTCGTTCATCATTGGAGATCGACAGGATCCTACTAAGGGTCTCTTATGCCTCAGTTATCATTTGTAGATCGACGGAACCCTACTAAGGGTCTCTTGTGCCTTAGTCGTCGTTTATAGATCAACGGGACCCTGCTAAAGGCCTCTTATGCCTCAGTCATCGTTTGTAGATCAGCAGGACTAAGGGCCTCTTATGCCTCAGTCGTCGTTTATAGATCAGCGGGACCCTATTAAGGGCCTCCTATACCTTAGACGTTATTTGTAGATCAGCGATACCCTATTAAAGGCCTCTTATGCCTTAGTCGTTGTTTGTACATCGGCAAGACCCTACTAAGGTCCTCTTATGCCTCAATCGCCATTGGAGATATACTTGAGGTCGATCTTTGGACGTGGTAGTGGGGACGGGGGGATGAAAGCTTTGAGGATGTCAGTTGAGAACAGCAAAAGTCCTTCAGGATCTTAATTGTTTGTTGTCTTTCTAGTCATCGAAGGCTGGTGATCTGGGCTCGGATTTTTGAGTTTTGCCTGTGCTACATCAATCTTGACGGTGGCTTCTTCGTTCTATCTCCTTAGTTTGGTGGTGGCTTCTTCGTTCTATCTCCTTAGTTTGGCGAGTTTTGCTAGGATATGCTCCATGGTGAGGTGTTCGTTGTCGTTGTTAGTGGTGGAACAATGGTGGACTGCTTGTACCATTCCCTAGGATGAGAAAGTTTGAGCAATGAAGGCGCATGTAATGTGTTTATTGTAGCCCCACGATGGGCGCCAAATGTTTTCAAATCCAAGTAGACTCGTATACCTAAATTGTGAGCATCAAGTTTAGGGAGTGAGTATTTTTTCCCACCCTCACTTCGTGGGCGTGGGGGTATTTATAGGTATTGTCAGAGAGAATATCCCGAGATCCTTGGAATAAAAATATTCTCATATGATAAGATAGTTAAAGATACAAATATGAGGGAGATTTAGATAAGATAAAGATACAAATATGAGGGAGATTTAGATATGATAAAGATATAGATGTGAGGGAGATTTAAATAAGATATGGAGAATGAAATATTCAAATACGATGAGGTGGTTGAACATACAGATCTAGAAAGATTTATATAAGATAAAGATATAGATCTTAGGGAGATTTAGATAAGATATAGACTTAATAGTACTTAGTCAGAGTATAGTTGTGAGGGTTCTGTAGTTTGACCGCGAGTATGTAGATGGGTTTGACTAAAGGGCGACTAAAGGTACAAAAACTATGCCATTTTTAAATCAAATGTTCAAGAATTTATGCTAATTACTCCAAAAAAATTGATCCAGAAAATATTAATGATATCAATTGATCTAGAATGTGAAAAAAAAAATTGGATCAAGTATTCCAGAACCTATTTAACTATTTGAGATAACTTGATTTAGAATATTCTAGTCGTATATTTTGTAACATTTTATTTTGAATGTAAAAATGATTTCATTTTTGGATAAAGTTAAATGAAAAAAAACTATTCTAAATTAAGTGATCTAAAACTAAAGTTGTTTAAATGAGTTTTGCCCACGACCTACAAAATGAGTCAGACTAAACTCCAGAAATAGAAAGTCCAAATAGAAATAAGTTTTTTTAGAGACTTTCAATTAAATCCTATTATAATTTGAATTCATACTTACATTTATAATTTTTTTCTCAAATTTTCATTTTACCCCAAACTTAATTCTCCTAAAATTTTTTTAACCCTCTAGTAAGTTCTTACCATAGAGTGAAATTTCTTTTAACTCTTTGGGAGCTCTTGTAAAAGAGGAAAAGCCAACTTTTTTAAGCATATTGAGTCTCCCAATAATGACAGAGCCAAGCTTTTCCATAATCCCTCAGATAGCGGCGAACTCGGGATCCTCATTGGGCTTCATCTTCTCCGACAAGGGGCGACTGCACTTTCTGATGTTGCCATCCGAAAACTCTTGGTGCGATTCCGCAAGGAATTTGGCGTGTTTTTCGGTGATTTGAACAAGGACGAACAAAATTTTGGGAATTTATAATATATGCAGAGGGAGCGGGGTGGCTATCCTTGCTAAGGCCACCCCCAAATTTTGGGAATTTTTTATAGTAGTATAAGAAAAATTGTTAAATTACCACCGGTGTCTCTCTATTTACAAGATAATTTATTTTGTATTTTTGAATTTTTTTTTTGCATTCCAATGTTTTCAAAAGCTTAATTTTTGGTCTTCCATAAAATTTAGGTCGTTAACAGATAAGAACATTAACTTGCGTAATTGAATGACGTAATATTGTTATTTCATAATTGAGATTTAATTAAAGCGTAATTAATGATTTGTAAATGTTAATTTTAAAAATATAAAAACGACAAGGCAAGAATTGAACCTAGGTTTTAGAAGTGAGAATGCTAAAACCATTCCATTAGACCAAAGGTCAATGTTAGATTTATTTTGAAATTCAAATTTATATAAACTAATTATGTGACAACGTTAATTTTAAAAATATAAAAGAATTGGACAAAGTAGGATTTGAACTAAGACTTATGGGAGTGCTAAGACGATACCATTAGACATAATTTCCAACTTTTAATTTAAATTTTAATTTTCAACTTTTATATTTTATTTGTATATTTTAATTGAAATCTATTCTAGGTCATTTATGTTGTATATTTTATTTGTGTTTTTGAAACTAAAATTAAGAATTAAAAGTTGAAATTAAAATTTATGGGTTAACAACTAAAACTAAAATTTAGCTATGCTAACAACAATATAAAATTTAAAATCTAATTAAAAATAAAGACATAAATTAAAATTAAGAATTAAAAATTAAAATTTCTCCATTTAAAAAATTTAAAAAATAAATGACCTAAAATAGTATAACAAAAAAAAAAAGGGACAGACACAATAATTTAAAATTAACGTTGCTTTATGATTAGTTTAAATGAATTCGAATATCACAAAAACACTAACATTGACTTTTAGTCTAAAAGTATGACCTTATCACTTTCATTTCTAGGTCTTAGGTTCAAACCCTATCTTTCCCAACTATTTGATATTTTTAAAATTAACGTTACCATATTATTAGTTTGGAATTCCAAAATAAAACAACATTTGGCCTAGTGGATTAATTTTAGTATTTTCATCTTCAAGATATAGGTTTGATCCTTGCCTTGACTCATTTTTCTATATTTTTAAAATTAACATTTCTAAATCATTAATTACACTTTAATTAACTCTGGATTACAAAATAATGATATCACATCACTAAATTGAAATTTAGCTATATATTTCTTTTACTTATAAATAAAATATATAATAGTTTATATCAATTTTATTGTCTCTAGTATATAACTCACTTTTAAAACCCCTTTTAGTAATAAGTGGATTCTAGTCTCTCTAGAGCCAAATTCCTGGCTTCGCCCTTGCCGATGACATCGACTTTGGTGTGGAGGCACAAGGGGCTGAGGTGGAACAGAAGAACCATGGGAGAAAAGTAGGTGTTTGTATGACAACAGTTTTATAAAACTGTTTTTAGTATTTAAAAACTAAAAAACTCGTTTGGGTAGTGTTTTCTGAAAACAGTTTTCGAAAACAGTTCTGGTTTTTTAGGGGTGATTTTTTTTTTTTAGTTTTTGAAAAGAGCTTTTAAGAATATTTTTCAAAAACTGTTTTTTGGGAAAAAAAGAAAAAAAAACTTGTTTGCTAAGTGTTATTTGAAAACTGTTTTGGAAATGTAAAAATGGAAAAATTTGTTCATATTTATTAAAATTTCATTAATGAAAAGCAAAAAACAACATATTCTGATTGTATTTTGAGTTTAAAAAAAAAATAGAAAACTAAAAGCAAAAGTATTTTCATCTATTCCTATTTTTTAGTTTTTAAAAACTAAAAAACTAGAACTATTTTAGAAAATTATTTTCAGAAACACTACCCAAACGAGTTTTTTAGTTTTTAAATATTAAAATACTGAAAACAGTTTTATAAAACTGTTGCCAAACGAGCACTTAGTTTTTAAAAACTAAAAAACAGAAACAACTGAAAGTAGTTTTGTTTTTCAATTTTCTATTTTTGTTTTGAAAACTCAACAAAATCAGAATATGTTGTTTTTTCCTTTTCATTAATGAAATTTTAATAAATATGAACAAGTTTTTCCATTTTTATATCTTCAAAACAGTTTTCAAATAACACTTACTAAATAATTTTTCTTTTCTTTTCTTTCCAAAAACAGTTTTTGAAAATTATTCTTGAGAACTCTTTTTAAAAACTAAAAAACAAAATCAAACCAATCAAGTCCTAGGTTTTTGGGAGGTGTTAATAGTAATGTGGTAGGCGCCAAAAGTTGTAAAAAATTCTCATTTTAGTCTCTTCCTTTTTTAGTTTTTTTTTTAAAACCTTTTCACATTATTATATACTTACTTGTAAGATATTATTATTATTATTATTATTATTTATAAGATATTATCTTTATTATTAAGAGCAGAAAAAAGGTTCATAATTAGAGTCATTAAATTACAACTCTTTATGTAAGTTTGTTGAATATACCAATCAATACTATTAAAAATTAAGAAGGTATTATTATTATTATTATTATTATTATTATTATTATTATTATATAAAATACGGATATTATTTTTAAAAATTAAAAAGAAACAAATTTGTATTGATTTTTATTATTATATAATTTATCTCAATATTATTATATTAAATGTTATTGATATATTAGGTTAAATATCTACTATATATTATCTTAATTATCACTCGCTCACCAAAAAAAACTTTCCTTTCAAAATATCCTTTTGTTTCTAATTTTCTCTTTCTTTTTATTTATATCATTTTATTAGCCAAAAATATTTATTATCAAATTTTATAAACATTTTTAATAAAATAAGAATTAACTTGTGACTGTAATTAAATATATTTTTCTAACTTTTTATCCTAATGAGTTGAGTTTGTTATGTATTTTTATAGTCTATTCAATTTAATTACATAAAAAATTATTTGAAATTTAAAATTTTAAGAACACTACAAAATGTTATCTTTTAGCAATAATCATCTTTGGTAAAAATGACAAGATAAATATACCTGCTATTGAATATGGATTAAAAAGGACATATCTATTTATGTCTTGTTTCTATTACATTGTCATTCCTATTCATAATTATCACTTTTTTTTTTAAACAATTATAAATCAGACAAGGGAAGGTTGGTTTGCATCATATTCTCTCCCACCCAGGTCATAGCATAAAGTGTTTTGAACTGTAAATTTCTATTAGCCATGTATTTGTTTTTATAGGCAAAATTCATTGAATAGGATACTTGAAATACCCAATAAAAACATACAAAAGGGGATAATTAGTTAATGCTTGGAACAACTCTCCAAGAATTAAATGACCATTACTAAGAACCCAAAATACAAATGACATACACATCCCATCTATATGTGTAGATAACTAGTAAATCTAGGACCTCTCATAGACAGGCTATAATAGTGTTTTCCACATAATCGAACACCCAAACTACAACCCACTAGTACATTTTGATATTGATGCAATTACCTTGGTTAAGGTACCACATAGAGAAAGAGTAGAAGAAAGAAGGATCAAACGTGGATAACTAGACCAAGTATGGTAATTAATTAGGTGCAAAACCTTCTCCAAGTGGAAGACATACCCTCTAAATATGCATGGTTCCTTTGATTCCAGACACACCAAACAATAGCAATCCAGACCAATGTCCATCTAAGTTTGGTATTACCTGAGCCTCCTCCCTAGCCAATATGTTAGAGGGAATTTGATGTAGCATCTTGATGCATTACATAAGTCAGTCCTAACCATGAGTGACATTCCTACCATATTTGAGAGACTAACTTGGAATGAAAAAACAAATGAGAAATGCTCTCTTCATGAAGTTCACAAAATGGGTACAGTGTATTATTTTCCCTCAGTGTGACATTTCTCTTCATTAGTTTGTCCTTAGTTGGTAATCTTTGAAGTAACAATCATCATGTAAAAATTAGAGCCTTCTGTGGAGCCTTTATAGACCATAGTAACTTCTTCTCCTCTTTTGGTGCTTCCATTCTTAAGTGGCTTTTGGTGTTTCCATTCTAAAGTGGCTTTGGGGCAAAGCAAAGTATGTTGATTTGGTGCTATATACTCCATTAGGGCCATTCACCCATATCCATTTCTCTTCGTCATGTGGATTCTACATTATGTTCAGAATTGTATCTAGAAACGTTTGGATAGTAGCTAGTTCCCACTCAAACATTGCCTCCTGCACCTATCTTCATCATGTGGACTCTGCATCATGTATCATGTGATAATTGAGTGTTCATATTAATTAACAATGAATATCCAATCACTTTATATTCAATAATCATATAAATATCTATTCACTGAAATAATTTATCTATTACTAATTGGTTAAGTCAACTCAATTTATAAAGTGGTGATCTATACATTTATTTTTCTTCTTATTGAAAGAAAAAATGTCTATAAGATGTGTCTTCATAATACCCTAGTACGTATCCAAGATTAAGCTAAAAACTCCACAGGTTCTTTAACTTGTTGATCCAATGTATGTAGTGCACTGTAAATAATGCTTCTTTGAGGGTGGCAACAGTCTCCAGCTACAAAAATGTTATTTGTTCTCTCAACTTCGATCCAGCTGCATCCAGCTGGCTTTTTCCAATCTTTGTTCCTCATCATTCTTCTGACTTCCATTACCCCATCCCATCTAGCATCTGCAGCGTACAAATTTGATAATATAATGTAGTTTCCTATATCATTAGCTTCAATTTTGAAGAGTTGGTTTGCTACAACATGCCCCAATTCTACTTCATGATGGATTTTGCATGCACCAAGTAGTGTCCCCCAAAGATTAGCATTAGCTTCAATTGGCAAACTGGTCACAAGAGAGTATGCTTCACTAATGCGGCCAGCTCGAGCTAGGAGATCCACCACACATGCATACTGTTCAGCAGTTGGTTTCATACCATGAAATTTCTCTATTGAATAAAATATCTTCAGTCCTTCATCTACACGGCCAGCATGACTGCAAGCAGATAATATGGAAGTAAAGATAATATGATCTGGCCGGATTCCCAACTTGAGCATATGAAAAAAAATCCAGAGTGCTTCTTCACTCATGCCATGCATAGCATACGCACCAATCATAGCAGTAAACATAACCAGATCCTTACCAGCACTCGACTGAAATATCTTATAAGCATTACCTATGATTCCACATTTGGCATATGCATCTAAGAGGGCAACTTCAAGGTGAAGATCCTTAAAACAAGACCGCATAATATACCCGTGACACTGGGTTAACAATTGTACTGATGCCATTTGTGTGCTTACTGGAAGGAGGCTCATGATAGTCACCGTGTCAGGCTTCATCCCTTGAGCTTGTAACTCGTGGAACAATCCAATAGCCTTTTCAGGACAATCATTTTCAGCATATACTCGAACCATAAGATTCCATGTGGTAAGGTCAGTCTCTGACATCCCACTAAATATCATATTTGCATCATGGTGTGATCCTAAACCTACATAACCAGATATCAGTGAATTGCATGTGACTAAGTTCCTTTTCTCTGATAGATTTTGAAACATTTTGTTAGCATACTCCATGTTTCCACATTTGGAGTATGCATCTAGAATTGCATTCCCAACTGTTGGTGCAGTATCACTTAATAAAGATCCAGTTCTAATTGAATAGTTATGTATTTCTTTAACCTTTTCTACTCTCAAAAGAGAGACACAAAATTGGATTATGGTTAATATTGTAACCGAGTCAGGTCTAACTCCAAGTTTAAGCATCCAATGTAACAAGCTGAGAAATCTTGACTGATGCCTCTTCTCTTTAAAGGCATCAAAAATAGAATTCCATGAAATCAAATCTTTCCTGCATATCATAGAAAAGGTATGGTATGCTTCTTCTGTATAGCCACATTTTGCATAGAAACTAATTAAAGCATTTCCAACAGCAGTATCATAAAAAAGGAAAGGATGTCTGAAAATATACGCATGGATTTGTTTCCCCACACATAAGTTTTTCAATTGGGCACAAGCTGGAAGTATGCTGACCATAGTCACAGAATCTGGCAATAACATCTCTAGATCTACTAGGTTACCAAACAGAAGCAGTGCTTTTAACCATTCACCATTGGATGTATATCCAGCAACAGTGGCATTCCAAGTAATCAAATCCCTTGAATCCATTGTCCAAAACAAAGCTTCTGCTTCCCTTGTCTGTCCAACTTTTAAGTAGAAGCTAATCAAAGAATTGCAGACAAAAACGTCAGCTGACAATTCCGGCCACTGCAGCACATAAGAATGGATCTGCCTTCCACAATGGTATGCAACACTCTTATCAAATGAAGCACAAACAGGCAGAATGTTAGCGACAGTTGCATAATTTGGCAAGATAGGCCCTTTCACCATTGAACCAAACAAGAAGAAGGCATCCTCCACTAATCCATTCTCTGCCAAGCCTGCAATCATTGCATTCCACGAAACAACATCTTTGTGAATAATATTATCAAAAACAGCATATGCATCTCGAGATACCCGCCCACACTTTGCATACATTGATACAAGAGCATTTCCACAAAGGGTGTCTAGTTCAAAACCAGATTTGATAACAAAACCATGCACACACTTTCCAGCATCCAGATCCCCCAAACGAGCACAAACAGGAAGGACAGTGGCAACAGTAACAGAATTTGGCAAAACCTCCGCACTCGAATGCATCATCCTAAAAACCCTCATCACGTCAGCATCACATTTGTTGGACCCTGAAAATCCAGATAAAACAATATTCCAAACAACAGGATCACGGTGACTGAGCTGATCAAACAGCTTGAGGCAGTCATCAAGCATGCCACACTTGGCATACATGTTGAGCAACCCTTTATTCATAACCTGACAAGAAACATGACCTTGTTTAACAACAAAACTATGCAGGGTTCTGCCCAATTTGGGAGCCAAAAGGGCAGAACAAGACTTGAGAATGGCAGCAAGGACAGTGTGGTCCGGTTTAAAAACTCCATAACCCTTTAAACAGTGGTGGAAAAGGGACAAGGCTTCACCGTGTCTTGCTTCTAAACATAAGCTCCAAATGACGGAACCCCATGTCTTGAAATCGCGTCCAAGCATGGTTTAACGTTAGACTACACTGTGTGAAAACAGAATGATGTGGTGAAAGCTACGAAAAGCTCCACGTTTGAGCTTTCTAGTTCCGCTTTCTTGTACGGGAAAGGAAGAGGAAGGAAAACAGTGTTTGTTGACATTTTCACAAACAGTGAGTGTGCTACGTGAAAGGTGGCAATCGTGAACAAAAAGGAAGATTGCGCCGGCGCGTGTGACTGCGGTTTCGTATACTGCGAATGTATGAAGCGCTGCCGTTCACGACGGCTTCTTCGGCGGAAGCGACCGTCAGCAGTACTACCGGAATGGACCGAGTTTTCTTTCTTGAAGAGTCGGAAGCGGCACGTATGTCTAAGACACTCTTTTGGGACCAGTGACTTCAATGTCAAACTCATCCTTCACTGTTTTTCTATAAGGTCATCTTTCATTTATTTATTTACAAACTTAGGATGAGTTTGAAAAGCTAGTTTTAATTATTTGGTAAAATTAATTAATACACTAATTAAAAGTTGTAAAATGATAAATAAGAGGATTATTAATCATTAAATAAGGTATTTAAAATAATTATAATATATTTTAATAATATAAATTAATTATATATTTAAATTGTAAATTTTTATAATAATATATTTAAATTATAATTACATATTTAAATTATAAATTTATGTAATGACATATTTAAATAATAAATTACTATAATTAATATTTAAATTATAATTTTTATAATTAAATATAAAAATTGTAAATTATAATTTTCTATTTACATATTTATACATAAATTACCATAATTACATGAATGAAAGAGAGAAATGAAGGATGGAGGGATTGTATAATGTGGGGATTTTATTATATAAAAAAATTACCAAAATGACTTACCAATATTATTATCTAAATAACTTCTTTTACTATTAACGATTAGAAATTGGTTGGGGGAAAACAATTTCTCAGCGCGTTTTTTTTAGCTAAATTATCATCGGTGCCCCTCTATTTAGGAGGTAGCTCACTTTGTGCCCCTCAAGTTTTTTTTACGCACCTTTTGCCCTCCAACTTTTTTAAAAGTTTAATTTTTGCTCTTCTGTCAAATTCAGGGCACACATTTTTTTTAGGCTAAATTACCATCGGTGCCCCTCTATTTAGGGGGTAGCGCATTTTATGTCCCTCAATTTTTTTGTGCCCCTCTATTTAGGAGGTAGCTCACTTTGTGCCCCTCAAGTTTTTTTTACGCACCTTTTGCCCTCCAACTTTTTCAAAAGTTTAATTTTTGCTCTTCCGTCAAATTCAGGGCACACGTTTTTTTTAGGCTAAATTACCATCGGTGCCCCTCTATTTAGGGGAGTAGCTCATTTTATATCCCTCAATTTTTTTTTTGCGCACCTTTTGCCCTTCAACTTTTTCAAAAGTTTAATTTTTGCCCTTCCGTCAAATTTAGGGCATTGACTGTTAAAAATGAACGTTGACTTACGTAATTAAGTGACGTGGCATGGTTATATTATAATTAAGACTTAATTAAAGTTTAATTAATTATTTGAAAATATTAATTTTAAAAATATCAAAAAATATATCATGCAGGAATCAAACCCAAGTCTTGGAGGAAGAAGAGCTAAAGCTAATCCACTAGACCAAAGGTAAAAATCTATTTTATTTTGCAATTTCAATGTATTTAATCTAAAAATATAGAAAATTTGAGAAATGTTAGAATTGAACCCAAGTCTAGAAGTTTAAATGCTGGAGTCATACCACAAGACAAAAAGCCAATACTAATTTTCTTGTGAGATTCAAATTTATTTAAACTAATCGTGGCAAGATTAATTTTAAAAATATATTAAAATTTACAACTTTTTTAAATGGAGAAATTTTAATTTTAAATTTTAATTCTCAATTTTAATTTATGTCTTTATTTTTAATTAGATTTTAAATTTTATATTGTTGTTAATATAACTAAATTTTAGTTTTAGTTGTTAATGCTTAAATTTTAATTTCATCTTTTAATTGTTAATTTTAGTTTCAAAATCACAAATAAAATATATAACATAAAATGACTTACAATAGATTTAAAATTAAAATATACAAATAAAATATAATTAAAAATAAAATATAGAAATTAAAATTTAAATTAAAAGTTAAAAACTATAAATTAAAGTAACAACTAAAACTTAAATATAAAATTAAAAATTAAAAAAAAATAAACTTATTCAAATAGATTGAACATAAAATCAAGCTAAGTAGTTTTTAGAATTTAAAAAAGTTTCTTTATTTAAAAAATTTACAATATAAATGACCAAGAATAGTAAAACAAAACAAAGGAAAAGAGATAATAAAACCAAAATTGGCTTACTATCTAGTGGTAGCGTTTTACAACTCTCACAAGTTCTAGGTTCAAATCTTACTTTGTCCAATTTTAATATAAAATTAATGTTGTCATATGATTAGTTTAATTAAATATGAATGTCACAAAAAAACTAATATTGACTTTTAGTCTAGTGGTATGACTTTAGCAATTAAACTTATAGACTTGGGTTCAATTCCAACCTTGCTCAATTTTTTTATATTTTTAAAATTAACATTGCTATTGATTAGTTTAAATACATTGTAATTGCAAAATAAAATAGGTTCTGACCTTTCGTCTAGTGGATTGGCTCTAGTTGCCATGGTACATGTTTTTGATATTTTTAAAATTAACATTTCTAAATAATTAATTAAATTTTAATTAACTCTTAATTACAATATAACCATGTCACATCACTTAATTATCATTTTTAACAGTCAATGCCCTAAATTTAACAGAAGGGCAAAAATTAAACTTTTGAAAAATGGGAGGGCAAAAGGTGCGCAAAAAAAATTTGAGGGGCACAAAGTGAGCTACCCCCTAAATAGAGGGGCACCGGTGGTAATTTAGCCTTTTTTTTATTTAAAAAGCTTATAATAAATTAGGCAACCAATTTCTTCTGTGACTTTTTTTTAAAAGATTTTTTTTTAATTTCTTTTTAATTTTTTTATGTATATAATTTTTTCTAAAGTATAATTTTAAAATTTTTTAAGTTAATTTGTATTTTATAATTGTTTTTCCTATTTTTTAACACGTTCCATATGTTTATATATACTGTTAAAAAATTATACATGTTAGTTAGATGTACTCATTCACTGAGAAACATTTTAAATATTTTTATTGGAAGATTCGATATTAAAATTGATTAAAAATACTTATGACAATGTGTACAAAATTCTAAAAAAAATTGATATTATTATGATATTTATAAAACATTATTTGATAGATGATTTAAATCTTCTAAGATATTTTTACCTATAATAAATTTGTTTATGAAAGAGGGCCATGTTGTTGCGCATAGACCAAATTCCAAACTTCTTTAATAATTGATAATATGATTTGGATCAATTTAAAAATTCATAGGTGATTTCAATTGTAATGGAGGAGAGAGAACCCTGGTAATTATGGTAGTGCGTAAAAAATAATAAAAGATTTGATATTATATACAAAAAGTATTTAATAGATTCTTAAAGAGGAGAATATAGCTGTCTAGACCCAACATCCAAAAGTCTTTAATAATTTGATAACCTGGTTTTGAAGTTGGTAGGGTTATTTCTCTTATAACGTAGGAGAGAGAACTCTTGATTAAAAATACTAAAAATACCTATGATAGTGCTACAAAATTCTAAACGATTTGACATTATTATGCTATTTATAAACCATTATTTATAAAACCTTTTGAGATATTTTTATCTATAATAATTTTTCCTTGAATAGAGGAATATTGTTGCCTGAACCCAACATTCAAAAGCCATTAATGATTGATAATCTTGTTTGGATCCATATAAAAGCCGATAGGGTTATTTCTCCTATAGTGTAGACTCTATTGATTAAAAATACTAAAAATACTTATGATAGTGTGTATAAGATTCTAAAAGATTTGATATTGTTATCCTATTTATAAAAAATTATTTGATAGATTATTTAAAATTTTAAAGATATTTTTACCTATAATAATTTTTTTTCTAGGAGAGGACAATGTTGTCTGGTGAACCAAATTCCAAAATGATTGATAATATGATTTGGATTCATATAAAAATTGAAAGGGTGATTTCAGTTGTAATTGAGAAGAGACAACTTTGTTTTTTATGATAGTGCGTACAAAATACTAAAAGATTTTATATTATAATACTATATATATATATAATTTAATAGATTGTTTATACCTTTTATGAACTATTTAGCTATAACAATTTCTTTCTTAAAGAAATGAATATTGCTACCTACATCGAACATCCAAAAAATCTTGTTAATGATTGATAATCTCATTTGGATCCATACAAAAACTGATACAGTGATTTCTCATACAATGGAGGCGAGAGAACCTTGTTGACTAAAAATACAAAAAAATTCTTATAATAGTGCTACAAAATTTTGAAATATATGATATTATTATGCTATTTATAAAACGTTATTTAATAGATTAGTTAAACCTTTTAAAACGTTTTTACGTATAATAACTTGTTTAGAGAAATGTTGTTGCATAGACTATATTCAAAAAGTCCTTAATGATTGATAATATGGTTTGGATCCACGTCAAATCTCATAGGTGATTTCAACTGTAATGGAGAAGAAGAGAGAACCTATTGAGTATGATAGTGCGTACAAAATGTAAAAGATTTCAGATTATTATAATATTTATAAAAAAATATAACATATTGTTTATACCTTTTAAAAAATATTTACCATTAATAATTTGTTTCTTGAAGGGAAGAACATTGTTGTCTACATCCAAAATTCAAAATCCCTCAATCATTAATAGTCTATCGTTTAGATCCATAAGACTGATTTTTCCTATAATGGAGGCAAGGGAAACCTATTGATTAGAATACTAAAAATTCTTATGATGGTGCATACAAAATTCTAAAAGATTTAATATTATTAGCTATTTATTAAAGATTATTTGATAAAATATTTAAACCTTTCAACATATTTTTATATATTATAATTTGTTTTTGGAAGAGAGCAATGTTGCTACATAGACCAAATTCTGAAAGTCCTTAATGATTGATAATATAGTTTAAATCCATCCATATAGAAATGAATAGGGTCATTTAAGTTGTAATGGAGGAAAGACAACTCCATTGATTATGATCGTACGTACAAAATGCTATTTATAAAACATCATTTGTTAGATTAGTTAAATGTTTTAATATATTTTTACCTATAATAATTTATTTTTGGAGGTGGACAATCTTGCTAGGTAGACCAAATTCCAAAATTCCTTAATGATTGATAATATAAACTGGCTCTATATGAAAACTCATAGGGTAATTTCACTTGCAATGGAGGAGAGAAAACTCTGTTGATTATGATAATGGGTACAAAATGAAAAAATTTGATATTATAATAATATTTATAAAAAAAATTTAATGCATTGTTTATACCTTTTAAGAAATACTTACTATAACAATTAGTTTCTTGAATAGAGCAATATTGTTGTCTATAACTTACATCATCCAAAAGACCTTAAGTATTGATAATACTTACCAATAATAATTTATTTCTTGAAGAGAAGAATACTGTTGTTTATACTCAAAATAAAAAACCCTTAATCATTGGTAGTATCTTGTTTGGATCCATATAAAATATTATTTGTTGGATTAGTTAAATGTTTTAAGATATTTTTATCTATAATAATTTATTTTTGTGGGAGGTCAATGTTGCTAGGTAGACTAAATTCCAAAATTCTTAATGATTGATATTATTTGACTCCATATGAAAGAAAGCTAAGAGGGTGATTTGCAATGGAGGAAAGAGAACTCAATTGACTATGACAACGGGTACAAAATGCTAAAAGATTTGATATTATAATAATATTTACAAAAAAGTAATTAATTCATTGTTTTTACCTTTTAAGAAATATTTACCTATGACAATTTGTTTCATCAACAGAGAAATATTGTTGTCTACACCTTACATTCAAAAGCCCTTAATGATTCATAATTTTCTTCAGATCCATATAAAATTGACAGAGTGATTTCTCCTATAATGGAGGTCAGTCTGTTGATTAAAAATACTAAAAATACTTATGATAATACGTACAAAATTGTAAAATATTTTGATGTTATTATGCTATTTATAAAACATTATTTTATAGAATATTTACACATTTTAAGATATTTTTATGTATTATAAATTGTTTTTTAAAGAGGGCAATATTGCTGCATACGAAATGTTATTAAATAGATTCTTTATCACTTGTAAGAAGTATTATCATAATAAATTGTGATGTTTTATAAATAGCATAATAATATCAAATCTTTTAAAATTATGTACAAATATCCTTAATCATTTGTTCCTTGAAGGGACGAATATTGTTGCCTACACCCAAAATCCAAGACCCCTTAATCATTGATAATCTCTTGTTTAGATCCTTTATGATTGATAATATGATTTGGATCCATATAAAATCTTATAGGTGATTTCAATTGTAACGGAGGAAAGAACCCTATTGCTTATGATAGGGCGTACAAAATGTAAAAGATTTCAGATTATTATAATATTTATAAAAAAGTATTTAATATACTCTTTATACCTTTTATGAAATATTTACCAATAATCATTTGTTCCTTGAAGGAAGGAATATTGTTGCTACAACCAAAATCCAAAACCCCTTAATCATTGATAATCTCTTGTTTATATCCATATAGAAATTAATTGATAGAGTGATTTCTCCTATCGTGAGGCAATGGAACCATCTTGATTAAAGCAATAAAAATACTTATGATAATGCGTCCAACAATCTAAAAGAGTTAATATTTGTAAAAGATAATTTGATAGAATATTTAAACCTTTTAAGATATTTTTATATATTATAAATTTTTTTTTGAAGAGGGCAACGTTGCTGCCTAGACAAAATTCCGAAAGTCATTAACGATTGATAATATGGTTTGGATTCATTCATATAGATTTTGATAGGTCATTATATTGTTTTAACGGAGGAGAGAGAAATCCATCGATTATGATAATACATAGAAAATGCTAAAAGATTTGATATTATCATAATATTTATGAAATAAATATTAAATAGATTCTTTATCACTTATAAGAAGTATTTACCTATAATAATTTGTTTCTTGAGAACAGGAACATTGTTGCCTATCCCAACATCCAAAAGCCTTTAATCATTGGTAATCTCGTTTGGATCCATTTAAAAGTTGATAGGGTGATTTCCTATAATAGTGCACACATAATTTTGATTACTATGCTATTTATAAAAAATTATTTGCTAGATTAGTTGTTTTTGTAGTAGGTCAATGTTGCTACGTAGACTAAATTCCAAAATTCTTAATGATTTATATGATTTAGCTCTATATGAAAGAAAGCTGATATGGTGATTTTAGTTGCAACGCAAGAGAGAAAGCTTATTTGCGTAGACAATGCTAAAATATTTGATATTATAATAATATTTATAAAAATATATTTAATTCATTTTTTTTACCTTTTAAGAAATATTTACCTATGACAATTTGTTTCATAAGTAGGGAAATATTGTTGTCTAGATCTTACATTCAAAAGCCCTTAATGATGTTCAGATCCCTATAAAATTGATAGGTGATTTCTCCTATAATGGAGAGGTGATTTCTCCTATAATGGAGAGGAACCCTGTTGATTAAAAATAGTAAAATACTTAAGATAATGCATATAAAATTCTAAAATATTTTAATGTTATTGTTATTATGCTATTTATAAAAAAATATTTTATACATTATTTAAAACCTTTAAGATGTTTTTAGGAATAATAACTTGTTTATGAAAATGTTGTTTCGTAGACTAAATTCCAAAAGTCCTTTATGATTGATAATATGGTTTGGAACTATATATAAAATTGAGAGGTGATTTCAGTTGTAACGAGAAGAGAGAACCCTATTGATTATGATAGTGCATACAAAATGTAGAAGATTTAAGATTATTATAATATTTATAAAAAATATTGAATATACTCTTTATACCTTTTATGAAATATTTAACCATAACAATCTGTTCCTTGAAGGAAAGAATATAGCTTCCCACACCCAAAATCTAAAACCCCTTAATCATTGAGAATCTCATGTTTGGATTCGTATAAAAATTGATAGAGTGATTTCTCCTATAGTGGAGGCAAGGGAATTGTGTTGATTAAAATACAATAAATACCTATGATAATGTATCCAATGTTCTAAAAGATTTAATATTATTAGCTATTTAAAAAAGATTATTCGATAGAATATTTACACCTTTTAAAATATTTTTATGTATTGTAAATTCTTTTTTGAAGAGGGCAATGTTGCTATGTGGACAAAATTTCCTAAAGTCATTAATGATTGATAATATGGTTGGATCTATCCATATAGAAGTTGATAGAATCATTTATATTGTAATGGAGGAAAGAGAATTCCATCGATTATTATACTAAAATACTTATGATAATGCGTACGGAATTTTAAAATATTTTGATGTGCTTATGCTATTTATAAAATATTATTTTTTACATTATTTAAAAATTTTAAGATATATTTAGGTATAATAACTTGTTTCTCACAATGTTGTTTCGTATACTAAATTCCAAAAGTCCTTGATGATTGATAATATGGTTTTGATCCATATAAAATCCGAGAGATGATTTTAGTTGTAACGGAGGAGAGATAACCCTATTGATTATGATAGTGTGTACAAAATGTAGAAGATTTTAGATTATTATAATATTTACAAAAAAATATTTAATATACTGTTTATCCCTTTTATGAAATATTTACTAATAATCATTTGTTCCTTAAAGGGACGAATATCGTTGTCTACACCCAAAATCCAAGACCCCTTAATCATTGATAATATCTTGTTTAGATCTGTATAAAAATTGATAGAGTGTTTTCTCCTATAGTGGGGGCAATGGAACACTGTTGATTAAAATACTAAAAATAGTTATGATAATGTGGCCAATGTTCTAAAAGATTTAATATTATTAGGTATTTATAAAAGATTATTTGATAGAATATTTACACCTTTTAAGATATTTTTATGTATTATAAATTGTTATTTGAAGAGGGCAATGTTGCTGATGTAATCCTTCCTAGCATGGACTTGAGCTAGGACCAATAAGAAGGAAGCATGACTTGGATGAAGCTTCAAGGAGCTTATTTTAGGACATGTCCCATTTAATTGTATTAATTTGACCATTTTTAGGCTTGTATAAGCACCCTTAAGTTATTAGGATTTTACGGGTGTAGTTAGTTTTATTTTCGGCCTTGTATTTTGGCCTATAGGTTCTTTTTTCTTTAGGAGGTGTAATTAGTCTCCTTGTGGAGTGTGTTAATTAATTGGACTTGGTCCATGAGGATTTGGACTGTGGAACTTAGTTTCTACACCCCTAATTCCTCTTCACACCCTTCTAACCAACACATGAAGCACGTAGGAGACATGTGAGCCCCATTGTCCTCTTATTTCACTCCATATGTGCTTTCTCTCTCCTACATGTCTAATTATAGTTGCTTCTTATTTAAATTTGAATTTTGAAGGTTCCATGTTATTTCTCTCCAAAATTCAAATTCAAACTAGAGGGAACATAGATCCATATTTTTAGGGTCATGTTTGGATCTTAGTTGAATTAACTTAGTGTTAATTGAGCACATGCTAAATTAACACTAAATTAAGTCAACTAACCCCCTTAATTAACACTTGGACGTTCACCATTAGCATTTTAAGCCCATGATCCATGCTTGCTCTATAAATAGCGCTCTACACCTCCTGTAATCCTTTAACACTCATTTTTAATTAAAAGATATATTCATTCTCTACACTTGAGAGTCTCTTCTTCTTTTAGAGAGAGTGTCCATGACTTCTCCTTGGGTGAGAGTCCTTCATGCTATTATCAAGGGTTCTTTCCCTTGTGGCTAGCTCCCTTAGAGGCTTATCTCCTACCTAGTAGAAGTGGCGCCTATTATCACCACCACCTTCTAATCTTCCACCTCCATTTCAAAGCTCCAAAAGGACCTCTAAAGAGAAGATCCTAGGCGACAATCTCTTCCTCAAAGATGGCTCAACCATGTATTGGGGAAGGTTGCATCATTTGGTATCAGAGCTTAGGCTCTGATAGAGGTTTTGCTTCCTATCCTTAGCTTTTATTTTTTCGGTTTATTGTCTTTGTTTCATCTTCTTCTACTCCAATTATATTATAATTCATCATTTCCGTGTTGTTTGATATTGATCCTTTATTTGTCTTGAATTAGTTGATGTCTTGTGGTTTTGTATTAATTGTTGCTTGAAAAAAAAATTCAAAAAGTTCTAGGTGCAACTTTCGTGCTAAATCTTCTAAAAATTTTGATTCAATTTTTGTGTTCTTTCATTGAATCATAATTTTGTTTTAGATCTTATTTTTTCCGCTGCCTACTCTTGCTATATCTTGTGTTGTTCATGCTTGGGTTAATCCTAAGAAACAGTATATAGTGATTCCATAATTTTTTGTGGATGAAACCACACATGTGTGGTTAGTGTTTTGGATTGAAACTAGCTTTCCGTGTGGTGCTTCTTGTGCAATTTTAATTCTCTGTTTCTAGTTCTTCCTAGAGTCTTTTTATTGTTGTTGTGTTAATAGTTTAAAGTTTTGTACTAGTCTTTGGTGAATTATTTTTCGCTGGCTTTTTTTAGATCATTTGGGCTGAAAATCCTTGAAAAATTGAGTTGGCCTAATCTCATTAAGTATCTCATTTAGTGCATTCTTTGTTCACCTAAATTTACTAGTGCATCTTGAACTATTTTGCTTTCTTTGGTTTGCACTTGATTTCAATATTTGTGGCTGTTCTCTTTTCCTTTTTTTCAAGCAAATTCTTCTTCATGCTCCTTATTATTTCTTACTTTCAAAATTGTTGTTGAGAGGTGCAACAAAATATATATAAAAAAATGAAAAGAAGAAGAGAAAAAGTGATAATCAAAAGAGAAATCATTAAAAAAAACAAGTGTTAGTAAAAGTGTTTAAAAAAAATACAAAAATTGTTAGTGCACCACAACTTTGTTATTTGAAGGAGTGCTTAAGATTGTTAAAAACTTGCTTGAAATAGTGTATTTAAGATTCGGCCATAAGCTTTCAAATTGTGCAACTCTTTGAATTTTGTTGAGTCTTTTATTTTTAGTCCATTCTATTCTAGTGCTAATCTAGGATCCTTTTGTATTCCATCTTTCTATCTACACCATTTTTACTTTCTTGTCTTCTTTGATTATCTTTGTGTTTGTCTAAATAATTCTTTCACTTGGATGTTTATCTCCCTTCCTTGAGTTTTCTTTTATTGTTTTTATTGCATTGCACTCTCTTGGTTTCTCTTTGGGTGCACCACTTTGTTGAAGGAAAAGAGAGGTCAAACCAATCTTTCCATAAGAGAAGCATATTGAGGTGTGTTGAAGCAAGCTAAGGAAGAGGTTCAATCAAGGGAACAACACCACTTTGAGAGAGGCAAACACTTGGAGTAGAGAGCAACACCAAACTTCAAGCCTTTTATTTATTTTTTGTTTTTAATTGGGTGTAACTTTTATTAAGGCCATTTTAATTGAGGTGTTGGATGTCCATAAGGGTCAGCTCTTTGATTGTAATAGCTTTTAGTTTTCTTGTTTAGGTGGGAAAAGGAATTGGTACCCCATCTCTCCACCTTAAGTGCACACCTTTAGATCCTTACCTTTGCTTTAAATTTCTTTTATTTGCTTTGCATCTTAGTGTGAAAGGCTTTTGAGTTCTAAAGACTCTTAAGTAATTCACTTAGGGAGAAAACAAAACAAAAGAGTCAAGAGTGCCGCCCCTAGGTTCTCCCCCAATCACTTTCAAAATGAGCTCACACACATCTAGTAAAGGTAGTGTAAATCAACAAGGTTCTGAAAAAACAACCAACATGGATAAATTTGTGAGTGAATTTAAGGAGTGAAGGGTAGAAGAGAGAAAGGAAAAAAAGGAAAGAGAAAACAGAGAAGAAAGGAGGCGTGAAGAGAAAGAAAAAGAAAAGAGAGAAAGAGAGTTAAGAGAAGAACAATGAAAAGAGGAAAAAGAACGTGAGAAAAGAGAGAAAGAAAGAGAGGAGAAAAGAGAGAGACAAGAACGAAAGAGAGAGAAGAAAGACAAACAGAAGAGAAAGAAAGAGAAGAAAAAAGGGAAAGAGAAGAGAGAAAAAAGAAAGAGACAAGTATTGGGAAACACAAGAGAGAGAAACAAAAGAAAAATATGAAAGAGAGATGAGAGAAATAGAAGAAAAATATGAAAAGAAAAGACAAGAGAGAGAGGAGAGATGGAAAAGGGAGGATAAAGACAGAGAAGAACGGGCAAGAAGAAAAGAGGATAAAGAGAAAAAAGAAAGAAAACTCAAGAGGGAAAGAGAAAAGAAAAAGAGAGAATTAGAGAAAGAAGATAGAGAGCACACACACACCCTTGAAAAAAATATAAAATTAGAAAAAGAGATTGGTAAGAAGAGTGATCCTAGCCAAATTCTAGCTTTGAACTCTAACTTAGGTCAATCTTCTAACCAACCATCAAAATACAAGTGGAATTTGAGATTGTGAAAAAATCTTTTGAGCACGTTGACTCACAATCTCAAACTCACCTAGATTTAGATTATTCTTTAAACACCTTAACAAATGTTGGACTTGTATAAAAACATTTTGAAAAACAAGTATCTCAAGTCCAATACTTGGAAAAGGTTGAGAGAGAAGTCAAGCTTAAAGAAGGTTTCTCTTTAGTTTCCAAAGAGGACCTTACTCAAGAAGCTTCTCTCTTGAAGAAAGGAGAACGTGAAGTTCTAGTAAACACTTCACCAAGTTTTGAACTTGAGCCTCCTTTAAGGTTCAACCAAAATCCTCAAGTTCAAAACTTGGTCCAAAGTGAGAGGGAAGAAGGTCTTCAAGAAGATCACTCCTTAAGTCCAAAGAGGGATCTTATTAAAGAAACTTCTCTCCTAGGACAAGTGAAAATGGAGGTTGCATCCAAATCATTTGAACATAATAGCCCACAACCTCTAATTGCACATAAAGAAAATATTTAACCAAGTGTGGAACTTGAACCCGTTTTTATAAAACTCAATCAAGAATCTCAAATTCAACACTTAAAAGAAAAAGAAGTTGTCCTTCAAGAAGACTTATCCTTGCCATCCAAGGGGAATCTTATTGATGACAACTTTCTTAATGCACAAGTGGAAATTGAGGTTGTGCCAAAACCTTTTGAGCACAAAGAACCACAACCTCAAGTTCTACTTAATGCCACCTTAGAAACTTCTCCAAGTGTTGAGCTTAACACATCTTCCTTTGAGCTCAAACAAAAGTCTCAAGACTTGGATGGAGTTCAGGAATCTTTCCTTGCACAAGTAGGTGTAGAGGTTGTGACAAAAACTTTTGAGCACAATGAAACACAACCTCAAACACTACTTATGGATTCGGCCAAGTGCAGTCATGAGATTAGGCTACAACCTTTTCCTATCCATAGCCAATATGAAGGCTCACTTAAAAAGACCTTGAAAGAAAGGTTCACCCCTAGGCCCATCATCATCTCGTGGGGTCAACAACAAGATAAGGCTTATCGTGCTTTCTTGGATGAGTGCTCCAAGACATTAAAGCTTGTCTCACTTCCTACCTGGATGAGACTAGCCCTTAGTGAACTTGGAGTCACTTGGGGAACAGCTGTGTAGGGGGCATAAGCACAGCAAAGAATTTTTAAACCTTAGTGCATACCCCCACCACCCGAAGTCTATGAGGTCTCCTTATAGACCTCTCACTCTTGACATTTGTGTATATAATCACTTACTTATGCCTATGCTTATTCTCTTGTAGGATTGGAAGAAGAGGAAGAAAGACCATAGGATTTAAGGTCAAATCCTCTCCAAGGGAGAGGAGATGATGTAATCCTCCCTAATTTAGAAAATAATTCAGAAAGTCCTTAATGATTGATAATATGATTTAGACTCATCCATATAGAAGTTGATAGGGTCATTATGTTGTAAGGGAGGAGAGAGAACTTCGTCGATTATGATAGTACATACAAAATGTTACAAGATTTGATATTATCATAATATTTATAAAATAAATATTAAATAGATTCTTTATCACTTGTAAGAAGTATGTACCTATAATAATTTGTTTCTTCAAAACAAGAATATTACTGCCTATACCCAACATCCAAAAGCCTTTAATCATTGATCATCTCGTTTGGATCCATTTAAAAGCTGATAAGGTGATTTCTTATGATAGTGTACAAATAATTTTGAAAGATTTGATATTACTATGCTATTTATAAAACATTATTTGCCATATTAGTTAAATGTTTTAAGTTAATTTTATCTATAATAATTTATTTTTGTGGGAGGTCAATGTTGCTTAGTAGACTAAATTTCAAAATTCTTAATGATTGACATGATTTGGCTCCATATGAAAGAAAGCTGATAAGGTGATTTAAGTTGCAACGGAGGAGAGAGAACCCATTTGTGTATAAAATGCTAAAATATTTAATATTATAATAATATTTATAAAAAATATTTAATTCATTGTTTTTACCTTTTAAGAAATATTTACCTATGACAATTTGTTTTATGAATAGGAAAATATTATTGTCTACACCTTACATTAAAAAGGCCTTAATGATTTTCAATCTTGTTTAGATCCACATAAAATTGAAAGAGTGATTTCTCCTATAATGGATGCTTAGGGAACCTTTTGATTAAAAATACTAAAAAATATTTATGATAGTGCGTACAAAATTCTAAAATATTTTGATGTTATTATGCTATTTATAAAACATTAGTTTATACATTATTTAAAAATTTTAAGATATGTTTAAGTATAATAACTTGTTTCTGGAAGAAGGCAACGTTGATTTGTAGACTAAATTCCAAAAGTGATTGATGATTGATATTATGATTTGGACCATATAAAATCTGATAGGTAATTTCATTTGTAATGGAGGACTCAGAACCCTATTGATTATGATAGTGCATATAGAACGTAGAAGATTTCATATTATTATAATATTTACAAAAAAATATTTACCAATAATCATTTGTTCCTTAAAGGGACGAATATTATTACCTACACCCAAAATCAAAAACCCCTTAATCATTGATAATCTCTTATTTGGATCCATACATAAATTGATAGAGTGATTTGTCCTATAGTGGAGGCAAGAGAACCTTGTTGATTAAAATACTAAAAATACGTTTGATAATGTGTTCAATGTTCTAAAAGATTTAATATTATTAGCTATTTATAGAAGATTATTTGATAGAATAGTTATACCTTTTAAGATATTTTTATGTTTTATAAATTGTTTTTTGAAGAGGGCAATGTCGTTGCCTAGACTAAATTCTGAAAGTCCTTAATGACTATAATATGGTCTGGATCGATCCATATAGAAGTTGATTGGGTAATTTATGTTGTAATGGAGGAGAAAGAACTCCATCGATTATGATAATACGTACAAAATATTAAAAGATTTAATTTTATCATAAAATTTATAAAATAAATATTAAATAATTTTTTATCACTTGTATGAAGTATTCACCTATAATAAGTTGTTTCTTGAAAACATGAATATTGCTTCCCATACCCAACATCCAAAAGCCTTTAATCACTGATAATCTCGTTTGGATCCATTTAAAAGATGATAGGGCGATCTCTTATGATACTGCACACATAATTTTAAAATATTTGGTATTAGTATGCTATTTATAAAACATTACTGGCTAGATTAGTTAAATGTTTTAAGATATTTTTATCTATAATAATTTATTTCTATGGGAGGTCAATGTTGCTAGGTAGACCAAATTTCAAAATTCTGAATGATTTTTATGATTTGGCTCGATATGAAAGCTCATAGGGTGATTTCAGTTGCAACGGAGGAGAGATGATCATGTTGCGTACAAAATGCTAAAAAATTTGATATTATAATAATATTCATAAAAAAATATTTAATTCATTATTTTTAGCTTTTAAAATATTTATCTACGATAATTTTTTTGATGCACTGAGAAATATAGTTGTCTACACCTTACATTGAAAAGTCATTGATGATTGGTTATCTTGTTCAGATCCATATAAAATTGACAGAGTTTCTCCTAGCTAAGGAACCATGTTGATTAAAAGTACTAAAAATACTTATGATCGCGTGTACAAAATTCTAAAATATTTTGATGTTATTATGTTATTTATAAAACCTTATTTTATACATTATTTAAAACTTTTAAGATATGTTTAGGTATAATACCTTGTTTCTGGAAGAGGGCAATGTTGTTTCGTAGACTAAATTCCAAAAATCCTTCATTATGGTTTGGATCCATATAAAATCTAATAGGTGATTTAAGTTGTAATAGAGGATAGAGAACCCTATTGATTATGAAAGTGCGTACAAAATATAGAAGATTTCAGATTATTATAATATTTACAAAGAAAAATATTTAATATACTGTTTATACCTTTTTATGAAATATTTATTCATAATCATTTGTTCCTTTAAGGGACGAATATTGTTGCGTACGTCCAAAATCCAAAACCCCTTAATCATTGATAGCTCTAGTTTAGATCCATATGAAAATTTATAGAGTGATTTCTTCAATAGTGGAGGTAAGGAATCCTGTTGATTAAAATACTAAAAATGCTTATGATAATGTGTCAAATGTTCTAAAAGATTTAATATTATTAGCTATTTATAAAAGATTATTTGACAAAATATTTACACCTTTTAAGATGTTTTCTTGTATTATAAATGGTTTTTTGAATAGGCAATGTTGCTGCGTAGATCAAATTCCAAAAGTCCTTAATGATTGATAATATGATTTGGATCCATTCATATAAAAGTTGATAGGGTCATTTATGTTGTAATGTAGGAGAGAGAACTTTATCTATGATAGTACGTACAAAATGTTAAAACATTTAATATTATCATAATATTTATAAAATAAATGTTAAATAGATTCTTTATCACTCGTAAGAAGTATTAACCTATAATAACTTGTTTCTTGAAAACAGGAATATTACTGCCTATACCCAACATCCAAAAGCCATTAATCACCGATGATTTCATTTGGATCCATTTAAAAACTGATAGGGTGATTTCTTATGATAGTGCACACATAATTTTAAAGGATTTGATATTATTATGGTATTTATAAAACATTATTTGCTATATTAGTTAAATGTTTTAAGATATTTTTATCTATAAAAATCTATTTTTGGGGGAGGTTAATGTTGTTAGGTAGACCAAATTCCAAAATTCTTAATGATTTATATGATTTGGCTCCATATGAAAGCTGGTGATTTCAGTTGGTACGGAGAAGAGAACCCTCTTGTGTATAAAATGCTTAAAGATTTGAAATTTTAACAATATTTATAAAAAATATTTAATACATTGTTTGTACCTTTGAAGAAATATTTACCTATGAATATTTTTTCATGAATAGCGAAATATTATTCTCTACACTTTACATTCAAAAGCCCTTAATGATTGATAATCTTGTTCAGACCAGTATACAATTGATAGAGTCATTTCTCCTATAATGGAGGCAGGAAACTCTCTTGATTAAAAATACTAAAAATACTTTTTTTAGTAGACTAAATTCCACAAGTCCTTGATGATTGATAATATGGTTTGGATCCATATAAAATCTGATAGCTGATTCAATTGTAATAGAGGAAGAAAACCCTATTGATTATGATGCATACAAAATGTAGAAGATTTCAGATTATTATAATATGTATAAAAAAATTAATATATTCTTTATACCTTTTATGAAATATTTACCAATAATCATTTGTTCCTTGAAGGGACAAATATTGCTGCCTATACCCAAAATCCAAAACCCCTAAATCATTGATAATCTCTCGTTTCGACCCATATAAAAATTGATATTGTAATTTCTCCTATAGTGGAGGCAAGGGAACCCTATTGATTAAAATACTAAAATACTTATGATCATGGTCCAATGTTTGAAAAGATTTAATATTATTAGCTATTTATAAAAGATTATCTTATAGAATATTTACACCTTTTAAGATATTTTGATGTATTATAATTTTTTTTTGAAGAGGGCAATGATGCTGCATAGACCAAATTCTGAAAGCCCTTAAGGATTGATAGTATGGTTTAGATCCATCCATATAGAAGTTGATAGGGCCATTTATGTTGTAATGGAGGAGAGAGAATTCTATGTCAATTATGATAGTGCATACAAAATGCTAAAAGATTTGATATTATCATAATATTTATAAAATAAATATTAAATAGATTTTTTATTAAAAGTATTTACCTATAGTAATTTGTTTCTTCAAAACAAGAATATTGATGCCTATACCCAACATCCGAAAACCTTTAATCACTGATAATCTCGTTTGGATCCACTTAAAAGCTGATATGGTGATTTCTTATGATAGTACGCACATAATTTTGAAAGATTTGATATTACTATGCTATTTATAAAACATTATTTGCTAGATTAGTAAAATGTTTTAAGATATTTTATCTATAATAATATATTTTTGGGAGGTCAATGTTGTTAGGTAGACCAAATTCCAAAATTCTTAATGATTTATATGATTTGGCTCTATATGGAAAGGTGATATGGTGATTTCAGTTGCTACGGAGGAGAGAGAGCCCTGTTGCGTACTAAATTCTAAAACATTTGATATTATAATAATATTTATAAAAGAATATTTAATTCATTGTTTTTACCTTTTAAGAAATATTTACCTATGACAATTTGTCTATACCTTATATTCAAAAGCCCTTGATGATTGATAATCTTGTTCAAATATGTATAAAATTGACAGAGTCATTTCTCCTACAATGGAGGTCAGGTAACCCTTTTGATTAAAAATACTAAAAATACTTATGATAGTGGTACAAAATTATAAAATATTTTGATCTAATTATGCTATTTATAAAATATTATTTTATACATTATTTTATTTAAAACTTTTAGGATATTTTTAGGTATAATAATTTTTTTCTGGGAGAGGACAATGTCATAGACTAAATTCCGAAAGTCCTTTATGATTGATAATATGATTTGGATCCATATAAAGTCTGATAGCTGATTTCAGTTGTAGATTTTTTATCACTTGTAAGAAGTATTTACCTATAGTAATTTGTTTCTTCAGAACAAGAATATTGTTGCCTATACCCAATATCCAAAAGCCTTTAATCATTGATCATCTTGTTTGGATCCAGTTAAAAGCAGATAGGGTGATTTCTTATGATAGTGCGCACATAATTTTAAAAATTTTGATATTACTATGCTATTTATAAAACATTATTTGTTAGATTAGTTATATGTTTTAAGATATTTTTATCTATAATAATTTATTTATGGGGGAGGTGAATGTTACTAGCTAGACCAAACTCCAAAATTCTTAATGATTTATATGATTTGCCTGCATATGAAAGAAAGCTGATAGGGTGATTTCAGTTGCAACGGAGGAGAAAAAGCCCTCTTGCATACTAAAAGGCTAAAAGATTTTATATTATAATAATATTTATAAAAAATATTTAATTCATTATTTTTACCTTTTAAGAAATATTTACATATGACAATTTTTTCATAAATAGCGAAATATTCTTATCTACACTTTACATTCAAAAGCCCTTGATGAATGGAGGTGGTTAGGTAACCCTGTTGATTAAAAATACTAAAAATATTTCTTTTCATAGACTAAATTCCAAAAGTCCTTGATGATTGATAATATGGTTTGGATCAATATAAAATCTAATAGCTAATTCCAGTTGTAATGGAGAAGTGAGAACCCTATTGATCATGATAGCACGTAAAAAATGTAGAAAATTTCAAATTATTATAATATGTATAAATAAAATTTAATATACTGTTTATACCCTCTATGAAATATATACCAATAATCATTTGTTCCTTGAAGGAAAGAATTTTGCTGCCTACACCCAAAATCCAAAACCCCTTCATCATTGATAATCTTCTCTCCTTTCGATTGCTATATAAATTGATATTGTGATTTCTCTTATAGTGGAGGCAAGGGAACCCTATTGATTAAAATACTAAAAATACTTATGATAATGTGTCCAATGTTCTAAAAGATTTAATATTATTAGCTATTCATAAAAGATATTTGATAGAATATTTACACCTTTTAAGACATTTTATTTATTAAAAATTATTTTTTGAAGAGGGCAATATTGCTGCGTAGACCAAATTCTGAAAGTTCTTAGTGATTGATAATATGGTTTGGATACATCCATATACAAATTGATTGAGTCATTTATGTTGTCATAGAGGAAAGAGAACTCTATCGATTATAATAATACGTACAAAATGCTAAAAGATTTAATATTATCATAATATTTATAAAATAAATATTAAATAAATTCTTTATCACTTGTACGAAGTATTTACCTATAATAACATCCAACATCCAAAAGCCTTTAATCGTTGATAATCTCGTTGTTTGGATCCATTTAAAAGATACATGGTAATCTCTTATGATATTGCACGCATAATTTTAAAATATTTGATATTATTATGTTATTTATAAAACATTATTGGCTAGATTAATTAAATGTTTTAGGATATTTTTTATCTATAATAATTTATTTCTACGGGAGGTCAATCTTGCTAGGTAGACCAAATTTCAAAATTCTTAATGATTTTTATGATTTGGCTCGATATGAAAGCTGATAGGGTGATTTCAGTTGCAATGGAGGAGAGAGAATCCTTCTACATACAAAATGTTAAAAAATTTGATATTATAATAATATTTATAAAAAATATTTAATTCATTGTTTTTACCTTTTAAGAAATATTTACCTATGACAATTTGTTTGATGAATAGAGAAATATTATTGTCTACACCTTACCTTCAAAAGCCCTTGATGATTATTAATCTTGATCATATCCATATAAAATTGACAGTGAGTTCTCTTAGCTAGGGAACCATCTTGATTAAAAGTACTAAAAATACTTATGATATTGCATACAAAATTCTAAAATATTTTGATGTGATTATGTTATTTATAAAACATTATTTTATACATTATTTAAAAGCTTTAAGGTATTTTTAGGTATAATAACTTGTTTCTGGAAAAGGACAATGTTGTTTCGTAGACTAAATTCCAAAAGTTGTTGATGATATATAATACGATTTGGATCCATATAAAATCTAATAGGTGAATTCAGTTGTAATAGAGGAGAGAGAGACAACCCTGTTGATTATGATAATGCATACAAAATGTAGAAGATCTCAACTTATGATAATCTTTCGTTTGGATCCATCTATACAAAAATTGATAGAGTGATTTCTCCTATAATGGAGGCAAAGGAACTTTATTGATTAAAATACTAAAAATACTTATGATAATGCGTTCAATGTTATGAAATATTTAATATTATTATATATTTATAAGAGATTATTTGATAGATTATTTACACTTTTTAAGATATTTTTATGTGTTATAAATTGTTTTTTGAAGACGCTGCATAGACCAAATTTCAAAAGTCCTTAATGATTGATAATATGATTTGGATCCATCCATATAGAAGTTGATAAGGTCATTTATGATGTAATTGAGGAGATAGAACCCCAACGATTATGATAGTACGTACAAAATGCTAAAAGATTTGATATTATCATAATATTTATAAAATAAATATTAAATAGATTCGTTATCATTTGTAAGAAGTATTTACCTATAATCATTTGTTTCTTGAAAAACAGGAATATTGCTGTCTACACATTACATTCAAAAGCCCTTAATGATTGATAATCTTTTTCAGATCCATATAAATTTGCCAGATTGATTTCTCCTATAATGGATGCGAGAAAACCCTGTTGATTAAAAATACTAAAAATCCTTATGATGGTGCGTACAAAATTCTAAAATATTTTGACGTTATTATGCTATTTATGAAACATTATTTTATATATTATCTAAAACTTTTAAGACATGTTTAGGTATAATAACTTGTTTCTGGAAGATGGCTGTAATGTAATTCTATATATCCCAATTTCATGAAAAAAAAAATTTCTTCACTTAAACCTATTATTTATTACAAGGAAATGATTTATTTTCTAAATTTATTTTTTTACAAATAATTTCTTTTCTTCAATTATTTATTTAACAAAATAAGATAAAGCAAAATAAAATCATAAACAAAACCATATATATATATATATATATATATATATATATATATATTCACAAGTCATATTTACAATATTACATATTTATATATATAAGGAAGATTTTATTTATGTACGGTTCTCCCAGTTACTTGCCAAAATAATTGCGGTGAAAGGGGTTTGTGTGTTGGGTGTATTCATCCTTTAAATTTGCAATTCCATTTTTTTATAAGAGACAAGAAACTAAAAGAGTGAGAATAATTATCATGAAGATACTTTACATAATAACAATTTGTAATAAGTATAAATATTTCTCTATGTATATATATTTATTTATAATAATCACATATAGATTAATATTTTTTTTAAACAAAATATATATATATATATATATATTTTATAAATTTGAATTATTTTTGTTGTGACTAGTCAATGAGTTTCTTTACCATGACTTTTAAAGAATACAATGATATTTCACCTTAAATATTTACTCATTTAAATCCCCAAGGTCAAACCTCCAACTACAACTTAATTCAAATCTTTATTTAAGGATTAAACCATTTATTTAAATTTTTTATTATATATTTAATAACCATTATATTTAAAATAAAATCATCAATAAAAAATAACTAATTTAATAAACCAAAGAAGATTATGAACAACAAATTAAATAATTATAACTAAAGATAGCATAAAATAATAAATAAAAAGAGGTTAGAAACACTTGAATGAATAATTACAGTTAAAAGTAATATAAAATAATAAATAGAACGGGGTTAGGGACACCTTACTAAATAATATAGTTAAAAGTAACATAAAATAAATAGAACGAGGTTAGAGACACCTCACTAAATAATTATAATTAAAAGTAACTTAAAATAATAAATAGAACGATATTAGGGACATCTTACTAAATAATTATAGTTAAAAGTAATATTAAAATAAACAAGTATAATATTTAAAAGTGATAAATGTCTCCTCCCCTTCCCTTAATAATTAGAATAATACAAAGAGTTTGAATTTTTTTCTCCTAAAAAACTCAGTTACCGTTCCTTCAAAAGTTCTTCTCCCTTGTTTTTTTTTTTTCACGGTTGAACCACTATTTATAGGTGATGAACATTGAGCTACCGGTACAATTCATCATTATTTAGTTACTACAATCTAGCTATTTTTTTACTTATGGATTAGCTTTGCCTATGGATAAGTTTTCAGACTTTCCCTTTATTTATATATATATATATATATATATATATATATATATATATATATATATATATTATATTTGCACGTACGTAAGATATCCCTTATATATAGACACACACGTACGTTAAATAATTCATGTTTGCATATGCTATGGTATGTTATATAATAATTTCTCTTCTTTCTTTTTTTTTTCATTACTTATATAATTTTAAAGATTCAAAATTATTATAAATTTATTTCTATTATTTTACTTATACAAATTAATATTAAATTGTTACATATAATAATAATAATGAAATATTGTACTAAAAATTTAAAATATGATATTTGTATATTTTAAAATATTTCAACATAAAACATAATAATATTATTTAGACTTATTCAATTTATTAAAAATTTAAAATTATATAATTAAATATTTTATTAAAAATTTGAGAATGTTACAGGTGCAATGTTGTTTCATAGACTAAATTCCAACAGTCCTTGATGATGGATGATACGGTTTAGATCCATATACAATCGGAGAGGTGATTTCAATTGTAACAGAGGAGAGAGAACCCTATTGATTATGAGAGTGCAAGTGCGTACAAAATGTAGAAGATTTCAGATTACTATAATATTTACAAAAAATATTATACTGTTTATACCTTTTATAAAATATTTACCAATAATCATTTATTCGTTGAAGGGACGAACATTGCTACCTACACCAAAAATCCAAAACCCCTTAATTCTTAATGATCTCTAGTTTGGATTCATATAAAAATGGATAAAATGATTATTCCTGTAGTGGAGGCAAGAGAACCTTGATGATTAAAATACTAAAAATACTTATGATAATGTGTCCAATGTTCTAAAAGATTAAATATTATTAGTTATTTATAAAAGATTATCTGATAGCATATTTACACCTTTTAAGATATTTTTATGTATTATAATTTTTTTTTGAAGAGGGGAATGTTGCAGCGTAGACCAAATTTCAGAAGTCCTTAATGATTGATATTATGGTTTGGATCCATCCATATAGAAGTTGATAGGGTCATTTATGTTGCAATGAAGGTGGGAGAACTCGGTCGATTATGATAGTACATAAAAAATGCTAATGGATTTGATATAATCATAATATTGATAAAATAAATATTAAATAGATTCTTTATCACTCGTAAGAAGTATTTACCTATAATAACTTATGTCTTGAAAACAGAAATATTGCTGCCTATATCCAACATCATAAAGTCTTTAATAATTGATAATCTCGTTTGGATCCATTTAAAAGATGAGAGTGTATTTTCTTATGATAGTGATAATGCGCACATAATTTTAAAAGATTTGATATTATTATGCTATTTATAAAACATTATTTGCTAGATTAGTTAAATGTTTTAAGATATTTTTATCTATAATAATTTATTTCTGGGGGAGGTCAATGTTGTTAGCTAGACCAAATTCTAAAATTCTTAATAATTTATATGATTTGACTTCATATCAAAGAAATCTAATAGGGTGATTTCAGTTGCAACAGAAGATAGAGAGTCATGTTGCGTACAAAATGCTAAAATATTTTATATTATAATAATATATATAAAAAATATTTAATTCACTGTTTTTACCTTTTAAGAAATATTTACCTATGACAATTTGTTTGATGAATAGGGAAATATAGTTGTCTACACCTTATATTCAAAAACCCTTAATGTTTAATAATCTTGTTCAGATCCATATAAAATAGACAGAGTATTTCTCCTATAATGGAGGCTAGAGAACGTTGTTGATGAAAAATACTAAAAATACTTATATTAGTGCATATCAAATTTTAAAATATTTTGATGTTATTATGCTATTTATAAAACATAATTTTATACGTTATTTAAAACTTTTAAGATATGTTAGGTATAATAACTTGTTTCTAGAAGAGGGCAATGTTGTTTTGTACACTAAATTCCAAAAGTCCTTAATGATGGATGATATGGTTTGAATCCATATAACATTTGATAGGTGATTTCAATTGTAATAGAGGAGAGAGAAGCCTATTGATTATGAAAGTGAGTACAAAATGTAGAAGACTTTAGATTACTTTAATATTTACAAAAAATATTTATTATACTGTTTATATATTTTATGAAATCCCTTAATAATTGATAATCTCTAGTTTGGATCCATATAAAAATTGATAGAGTGATTTCACTTATTGTGGAGGCAAGGGAACCCTGTTGATTAAAATACTAAAAATACTTATGATAATGCGTCCAATGATCGAAAAAATTTCATTTTATTAGCTATTTATAAAATATTACTGATCTTTACACCTTTTAAGATATTTATATGTATTATAAATATTTCTTTGAAGAGGGCAACATTGTAGCATAGACCAAATTCTAAAAGCCCTTCAATGATTGGATCCATCCATATAGAACTTGATAGGTCATTTATGTTGAAAGGGAGGAGAGAGAACTCCGTCAATTACGATAGTACGTAAAAAATGCTAAAATATTTATATTATCATAATATTGATAAAAGAAATATTAAATAGATTCTTTATGATTTGTAAGAAGTATTTACCTATAATAATTTGTTTTTTGAAAACACCAACATTGTTGCCTATACCTAACATCCAAAAGCCTTTAATAATTGATAATCTCATTTGGATCCATTTAAAAGCTGATAGGGTGATTTCTTATGATAATATGCACATAATTTAAAGAGATTTGATATTTTTATGCTATTTATAAAACATTATTTGCTAGATTAGTTAAATGTTTTAAGATATTTTTATCCATAATAATTTATTTCTGGGGGAGGTCAATGTTGTTATGTAGACCAAATTCCAAAATTGTTAATGATTTATATGATTTGGCTCCATATAAAAGAAAACTGATGGGGTGATTTCAGTTGCAACAGAGGATAGAGAGCCAACCATGTTACGTACAAAATGCTAAAAGATTTGATATTATAATAATATTTACAAAAATATATTTAATTCATCTTTTTTCCCTTTTAAGAAATATTTACCTATGACAATTTGTTTGATGAATATAGAAATATTGTTGTCTACACCTTACATTCAAAAGCCCTTAATGATTGTTAATCAAGATCCATAAAAAAATTGACAGTGATTTCTCCTATAATGGGGCCAGGGAACCCTGTTGATTAAAAATACTAAAAATACTTATGATACTGCGTACCAAATTCTAAAATATTTTGAGGTTATTATGCTATTTGATGAAGACTCAACTTCTCCCTAAGATCTACTTCCATGAAGAGGTTTGGATTAATGTGAATGGATTTTGGATAGAAGAGGAATGGAGGGGAAAACGCCACTCTCAAGGGTGAGACATGAGTTTAGGATGCTTGCCACAAGGAGGGATCCTTCATAAAAGGTAGAAGAACTCTCTCCCAAGGGAGAGAAGCTCACGGCCAAGGAGGAAGAGAACTCTCTCACACACTCACTCAAGGTTCACACTCAAGTTAAAATGCTCAAATTATATTCAATGATCTAAAGATGATTACATGTAGGTGAGAGGTCTTATTTATAGGCTAGAAAGGGTGGGTTAGGCTAACTAGACCATAGGTTAATCTAACCAAGATTAGGCTAACTTTAGTTAAGTCACATCTAACCATGATTAGCTAACTATGATCATGTATAACAACTAATGAATCTATCCCTAATCTAGTCTAGATACAAAAGGTGTAAACAGTAGAAAAAGGTGGTAAAAAATATTCATGCTTAAGGCATGACTAAGGGGTGTGGCATCTAGCAACTAAGAGGTAGGAATAGTAGTCATGCCTTAAGCATGCTTAGAGGGGTGCGCCTATAATGAGAGGGGTGAGCATAACACATGCTCATCTTCTCTAAAAGCTAGCCCATCTTAGCAAACTCTAACATGATGACTATAGTACCTTTTAGAAAAATAAATGATGACCTAAAAACTAAAGGGTAACCTAAATACAATGATAAAAAAGGAAGGTTGAATTTAGGAGTCAGCCTACTAAAAAGTTAAAGTCAACAAAAAAGTCCTAAATTCTAATTTATACAATGGAATAAATCTTCTTAATATATCCTTTAAGGGCCTTGAGTCGGATTGCATCACTATTCATAAAACATTATTTTACACATTATTTAAAACTTTTAAGATATGTTTAGGAATAATAACTTGTTTCTCAAAGAGGGCAATGTTGTTTCACACACTAAATTCCAACAGTCCTTGATGATGATGATATGGTTTGAATCCATAAAAAATCTAAGAGGTGATTTCAGTTGTAATAGAGGAGACACAACCCTATTGATTATGAAAGTGCATACAAAATGTAGAAGATTTCATATTACTTTAATATTTGAAGAAAATAATTATTATACTATTTATACCTTTTATGAAATATTTACCAATAATCATTTGTTCGTTGAAGGGACGAATATTGCTGCCTACACCCAAAATCCAAAACCCTTAATCATTGATAATCTCTAGTTTGGATCCATATAATAATTGATAGAGTGATTTCTCTTATAGTGGTGGCAAGGGAACCCTATTGATTAAAATAATAAAAATACTTATGATTATGCGTCCCATGTTCTAAAAGATTTAATATTATTAGCTCTTTATAAAAGATTATTTGATAGAATATTTACAGCTTTTAAGATATTTTTATGTATTATGAATTGTTTTTCGAAGAGGACAATATTTTTGCGTAGACCAAATTACGAAAGTCCTTAATGATTGATAATATGGTTTGGATGTATCCATATAGAAGTTGATAGGTCATTTATGTTGTAATAGAGGAGAAAGAACTTCATCGATTATGATAGTATATATAACATGGTAAAAGATTTGATATTATCATAATATTTATAAAATAAATATTAAATAGATTCTTTATCACTTGTAAGAAGTATTTACCTACAATAACTTGTTTCTTGAAAACAGGAATATTGCTGTTTGTACACAACATCCAAAGTCCTTTAACCATTGATAATCTCGTTTGGATCCATTTAAAAACTAATAGGGTGATCCCTTATGATAGTGCGCATATAATTTTAAAAGATGTGATATTATGCTATTTATAAAACATTATTTGCTAGATTAGTCAAATGTTTTAAGATATTTTTATCTATAATAATCTATTTTTGGGGGAGGTCAATGTGGCTAGGTGGACCAAATTCCAAAATTCTTAATGATTTATATGATTTGCCTCTATATAAAAGTTGATATGGTGATTTCAGTTGCTACGGAGGAGAGAAAACCCTGTTGCATACAAAATGATAAAAGATTTGATATTATAATAATATTTATAAAAAATATTTAATTCATTTTTTTTACCTTTTAAGAAATATTTACCTACGAAAATTTGTGTCATGAATAGGGAAATATTTTTGTCTACACCTTACATTCAAAAACCGTTAATGATTGATAATCTTTTTCAGTATAAAATTAAGAGAGTGATTTCTCCTATAATGGAGGTTAGGGAACCCTATCAATTAAAAGTACTAAAAATGTTTATGACAGTGCGTACAAAACTCTAAAATATTTTGATGATCTTATGCTATTTATAAAACATTATTTTATACATTATTTAAAACTTTTAAGATATCTTTAGGTATAATAACTTGTTTCTGGAAGAGGGCAATGTTTTTTGTACACTAAATTCCAAAAGTCATTGATGATTGATAATATGGTTTAGATCCAGATAAAATATGATAGGTGATTTCAGTTGTAATGGAGGAGAGAAAACCCTATTGATTATAATAGTGTGTACAAAATGTAGAAGATTTCAAATTATTATAATATTGACAAAAAAATATTTAATATAGTGTTTATACCTATTATGAAATATTTACCAATAATCATTTGTTCCATGAAGGGACGAATCTTGCTGCCTACACCTAAAATTCCTAGGACTGCTATAACTTGCATGATATAGACCACAAAAAATATGAAGGTGAACCACAATGAGAAACATACTTGCCCCATTAGCATGCATATAACGAAGCAACCAACCCCCTTTAACATCTCTCATAACGTGTTCTACACTCTTGAAAGCTAGATCCACATGAGGTGTGTAATGCATGTAGCTAAAAAAATGCCAGTCACTATCTGGATGACTAAACAAATACTAGCTAACTAACCAAAGCCACACCAATAACTAAGATTGCTCAGGGTTGTATAATCTATCAAATGTTGATTAAGTACGGAGGATATAGGTTCTTTAAGAAGAGAGAATCATTGGTTCCTTATAGTCATTTTTTCTTTTTCCTATCGTGATAACTCTGGTTCCCCTACCTTTTTTTCGTTCTAGGGTCCTACTTAAAAAAAATGCATTATTGTAAGTAAGCCCCCCTTTTGCCTTGAAAGAATTTGGTTTTGCTGCGCCCTAAATCAATAAAAAAGCTTCTTTTTTTTTAATTCATCCCATTTTATTTGGGCAAGAGGGAGGCTATGAGTCACTTGGGCTACGGATTTTTTGGTTGGTTGATTCTCGAAATCACCTATGGAGAAAAAAAGGCCCTCGAGTCCTGACCCAAAAATGAATAGGAAGCGGGGCGGGCAAGGGTCTTTTATTAAAAGGGAGAAAGGAAGGGTGGGGCTTTGTTCTGTTCTGGAGAGATTTTCAAAAAGTCACTTTCTCCAACCTTTTCTATCTGTCCTTAGAACATGGGCGAGATAAAGTAAATATGATATTGGTTTGGCGGTTGCTGCCAAGACGATTTCTTTATGCCCATCAAAGGACCTTGAGATTCTAATCCACAAAAAATGATACAAGAAATTCGAAAGAACTCATATACGGAACGAGGGTAACCCGTGGAAATACATTGGTTTCTTACTTCTGTAAAAGAACTATTTCTAGGCAACTTGGACAACTTATAACAAATTTTGTCTCGCATATCACTAGGAAGATCAGAATCTTTACAAAAGGCTTTATAAAGCTTTTGTCTCAATTAATATTTATCCGCGAGCAACCTCCGTTTGTGATCTTGTATATTTCTCTTCTCCGACATCTCTTTTTTACTGAGTTTTTCCGTCATCTTTTTGAAAAAAGCCGTTCCATGGTGGTAAAGTCTCATCTTGTGTGTTGGCCAAAGTTACAATAGTCACATTGAACCCTCGAATATGTTCGAAGATCTCAAAATGATCTTCCAGTTCTGGGGAGAATTCGCAAAACTCCGTTTCCATCGAGAATTGAATGGAGTTTTCCCGTATTTTGACTGGAGAATCTAACAGAGATATTACTATCGAGATTCTGACAAAAAAATTATACATTCTACGCCCTCAGAGAGTGCTTTGTCGTGCTAGGTCACTGACATATCCTTTGTCTTTATTTGACCCAAGAATGGATTAGATCGAAACGACTTTCGTGTCAAACCCCTTTGTGTCTGTATGAATTTCTGACTGCGTGAAATCTCCTTAGCTAATTTTCCATTTTTGATTTTGAAATCATAGGGTGCCTTTGGTACTACTCTTATTTCACACGATCCAGAAACTTCCATAATGTTGACGTGATTCAATTTGAAAAACGGATCCTAATGTGATACATCTTCATAATGAAAATGGAGTGGAAACATAGTGATGAGAAATCCAAATTCCCTCCATAAAGAGAGTCTTTCTTGCACAGAGTAGTGAATAACAAAAGTGAGATGTGCTTGGTTGTTGACCAACATAAATTTCTCGCATGTCACAACGACTATGTTGTCTATGACTACTATATGATATTCTCATTGATATAGTAATTCTGATTCAATTATGATAATAGTCAATAAGCAAGAAACTTGTATTTGTATAATAAGAAGAATTAGATTGAGATTTAAACCAATCAAATAAAGAAAGAGATAGGGAGTGAACATAACTTGTGACAGGATAATCAAAGAATTTATTAAGTGGTGAAATGAAGATTTAAGAAATAACGACATTTCATAACCTCTAAAATTAAATTTCATGACACATTTTCTATTGATGGGGAAAGATATTATTACCTAAGTGCTTGTCTGTTCCTTGTCACAAAAACTTACAGAGAACACATTTCATAGAAACCGAACCTAATCCTCTCATCTAAACTCTGACACCAATCTTCACAAAACAGCTCTTGACCAATTCCTTTTGTATCATACCCGATCGAGCTCTACCTTGTACTTCTTGCCCTACTATCCATCTATTTCTTTCTTATAAATCTTATCCACATCCAACAGTAAGTCTTTGTTGGTCCTCTTTTCCGTGTTAGATAAGAGCAAGACCTGTTAGAATCATCCCCAACATTTATTTCCTTATTTAGTCAGGCCCAGGGTTAACCGCAGAAGTAACCTTGGTTTTGATTGACTTTCTAGCCCTACCTGAAACATTTACATTTCAAGTTCAATCTGAACCAATTAGTCCCTACTAAACGATTACTCCTAGAATGAAAGTACTCTAACTAGGAAGAAGACAGATACAAAGATAACAACTATAACTCAATGTTGGGAATAGGATCTAATGAGATGAAAAGGAAATGGAACTTCTTCTTCGATCCCTTCCTGCCATTTAGGATTCAAGTAGTGGTTCATTTTAGACAAATGAGTCTAATATTATGTCAGCAAAGCATCTAAGTAACACCCATTTCCCATAAATGATTAGTGGAACTTAAAATACATACTGAATATTCATAGTGATACGTAGTGAATCTTTCCTAAAGCCTGACTTTGAGCCTTTTGCCTACTTCTGCTTGTTATTCTGCCTCTTCAAGTGTCATAAGACTAGTTCCTTTGTAACTAATATCCACTCATAGGGGGATACTCCAAATATCTATTTTTGGAGAATAAGCCGATAGAATATCCCGAGGAGAAGAATCTGTAGCAAGATATAGATCTAGAGAGATCTGGGTCTTCTATGTCAACATTTGGTACTTTAACCTTACTCCATGACACATGGAGTCCTATTTGTTTGGTGCTAGTCACGAGCAGGGAGCAACCCTACCCGTGTATCCAGAGCCCCACCTCCCTTTCGGGAATCTTAGCTCTGGCATTAGCGATCAACGACACCACTAGTCTTATCACGAGTGTTTGTGTGTATCAGGAATGTTGTGGACACTTGCGTGCCCACCGTACTCATTGATAGCACACCATAATGACTCTCTATTAAAAGTCATCACACTCAAAGGTCAGGGTATACCTCTCTTTGTGGGGTGACACATCTAGCATACATATCCAAACTTCAGCTCGTGAAATTAGACATAGTACCTTCGGACGATCCAATCTGAAAAGCCTCTCATTCAACCTTTACATTCTTTTCCATTGCATTATGGGTGGTATACCCGAAACTAGGAACCAATCTTGCAAGGCAGGAGAGTCCCAGATATGGCCCAACAAGGAGACCCACCGAGATTCCATCCATCTCGTTACCCGACCTAAGTTTAACCGTTCGGCCACCCTATAAAGGGGCAACTATAACATGTAATACTTGAGCTATCCTTTGCTCAAAGCTACACGTAGTTAGGTATACTCTAGAAACCAACCTTGTAGATCGGTCACTAGAGTATCTAGGTCCATGCTTTGCTTCAAAGTCGGGGGCTTCATGAGGTCCACGATTTTCCTGTAGAGCCACCAGTATTCCTCTAGGGTCAGAAATCTTCCTTCCCTAAAGAACCAACTTAGACAGATACTTTTATCTTTTAGCCATAGAGTCCACTCTAACCTATCTAATGGACCAGCTAAAGGGCGTCAAGTTTGGGACAGATTCCTGTAGCCCGCGCCTTGTAGATCGGTCACTAGAGTATCTGGGTCCACACTTTGCTTCAAAGTCGAGGGCTTCATGAACTCCATGATTTCCCTGTAGAGCCACCAGTATTCCTCTAGGGTCAGAAATCTTCCTTCCCTAAAGAACCAACTTAGACAGATACTTTTATCTTTCAGCCATAGAGTCTACTCTAACGTCTCTAATGGACCAGCTAAAGGGCATTGAGTTTGGGACAGATTCCTGTAGCTCGTGCCTCTAAGCCTTCGGAAAGTTGAGAACTTCTTCATACCATAGAGGGCGATGAAGCCCACTCTATTTCGGGGTATATGAGCCCCCAACACTGCTTTCACAGTGATTGAAGATAGATCCACCGAAACATTACGAACCCAGAATCGCTTTGCAAACTCCAACGCCCCTGTGTTTGACACTAAGGACTTAGCCTCAGAGATTTTGACTCCAAGAAGATCTATAGCTTATTAATACTCAGAGGTTACGCGACCGTTAGTGATGACTATGTCATCACCTAGAATCGCGTAGTCACGGAATAGTTTTCCTGGATATACCTAATCTGCAGCCCACCACACCACTATATGATGAGTGAACACAAATAGAAGCCACAAAGATCTATAGCCCAAGGGCTGCCACCAACAAATGATATCCACCAGTTTGGATGAGACTCGCCTTTTCTCCCGTCCTCTTTCAGGAATGCGATATAGAACAAGTTTGTAGCCAGAGCAGAGTTTAGCACTGCCAAGGCAAATGACCTATCAAATAAAACGCACATGGTCTCAAACATCACCACTAACGGCCACCTGTCGGTTGCATAGTGAGATCAAGAGAATGGCATTCTTTAGACCTTTTTAAGTACTTCAAAGGCCTGGTCTGGTCGAAAGTTCCATCCATAGGGATTTTCCTCAAGACTAGAGCCAACCAGTCATGGAATGGTGATAACAACTTCTGATTAACCCAGTATTCCATGGCAAATATACGTCGTTTGCCTCCTCCTTCCACTTTCTGACCTAACGTACCTATCATGACCGGATCCATTGTTGGGTGCCATGTCGGCAAGTAGGGCGTAACATTAGACTCGAAATAATCTAAGTCGAGACCTGAGAACACCTTGTTGTTAGGGTCCAAAGCATACCTAACCCTATAGGGGAAGAGTATACCTTGGTTCCATTGCTCACCCCGAGCATTGGTGAATTCCACCAAATGCCGGAAGGCAGCCAACTCAAAGGTTTGCACTATAAATGGCAAAATCCGCTTAAGATACTTTTCCTTTTCTTTGAAAAGCCCCTGAGGACCATAAGCTTCTTTCATCGAATGGTATGTGGGTAGCATTTTCAGGCTAGGTTCCTAAACCATCCCTTGGTTAAGAGGAATGGTGCGGAGATTTGAGATGTATCGAATAATTAGACTAGGAAATTTCTCTTTTGTCTACCTAACTAACTCCACAACATGATCAATATCGTCGACAGGAGATTTTATGGTCTAAAATGTGGCTGCGCTTAATCGTTTCCCACGCTCTATGATTCCATAAAATGTGAGAACGACAAGTAGATACACACTAATCCGTCAGCCTCTTCCCCGCCATGCTAGATTACGCGGTGATGAAAAGAAAGGATGATCCTGGGTAATCCAGATCCTGTTAGTGACATTGGCACCGACTGAGCTACATGGTGGGTGTACTTCCCCCCATAAGTCAGTTTTATACTTATTGAGCACTGCTTTAAATACAATGCATAATATAGCTAATCAGAGAAATGTTTGATCTGGTACACAACCTTCAAGAAGAGATGGATATACATCTACCCTTCAAGAAGTGCTCGAAGGCCAGGAGGTTCAATCAGTTTAAAAGTGAGCTCCCTAGCTGAAGGTGTTCCAACACCTTCATCCACTGGATGAGGCGCCCACTGACGACATGGCGATTTTGAATGATACATTCATATCACCTTAGTCGTCAGACTGCCAAGAGGCCAAGAGCATGCCATCTTGGACTTTCGTCCAATTACAACTTTTATAAAGAGGATGTGGCGGCTCCCTACACCTAAACTCGCCCTCACGTCCCACGCTTGGTGGGGCTCGTAGGAGGGAGCCTCACGCTAGCGAGGTACCTAATTAGTACCTTTAACCATAGGGCACTAAGAAGGTCAGGGTAGCCAAGGCCATGCTCACGGTCTCACAACCACTCACCTGCTGAAGTGCCCCTAGATATGGTTAACTAACCAACATTTCTGTTGATCAGCGCTAGCCCCCTTCATAAGGGACCAACCTGGGGGAGTTACCTCCCCTCGACGCCTCTGAGAATGATACATATAATAAAGTAAAGAAATATAGAATTTGAAAAAGCTAGAGTTGGGTATAAAGGCTTATAACCTAGAGATTCTTAGCTTGTTAGACACAATGTTACTAGCTATGCAGTGAATTCCTAGCCCTTGACTCATGGTAGAGAACACGAAAGGGTACTGCTCATTTTGTTTCTCTTTATGTGGGGACGAGAGCAAACTGACTATAAATCTACAGAATCCATTACTCGCTCTTGCTTCTTGGTCACCAGAATCAACAGTCTCTACCAATGCTCTAGCTTCGGGTTCACCTAGGTGGGAAACTAGCTCTCTTTATGTGTAGATATGGATGGTGAAACTGTTGGACGAACAGGACTCATCTTTAATGTGGGCTTTATCCATACCACAATGATTCTAGAAGTTGATTCTTATTTAATGAAAGTATTGAGAGCGATGGACGCAATACAAGAGTCTTTCCTTTTTAATTTAAACCTTGAGGGTGAGTTAGAAAGTCAATAAAAAAAGCGATAGGGAAAGGGTCCCCCACCTATAAATAAGCTTATCCCCCCCGTTTGATAAGACTTCCAACAATAGAACGATTAGAATCCAGAAAGCTTACCGAAGTGAAATGTTAACTACTTGAATAAGAAGACCAGTGGGATTGAAAGAATTACTAAAGGCCGACAAAACTCTCTCAAATGGGCTATTTCCTCGTTCTATCAAACAAACTTGTAAACTCCTTCGCCCACCGTCTTGTTTTCAGGCAGGAAAAGCATGAAGTAAGCTTAGTAAGCAATAAACAATGAATGAAAGTCTGTCAGTAAGTACGCATTTAGCGATGGGAAAGATTCCATAGATAGAGTAATGAAGGAAGGTGAAGTGAGATCGTATTCCTTCCCTAGTTCTCTATCACTAGATAAATAGGCACAATAGACGATCCCAGAGGACTACTAGAAAACCCAATAGCCGAATTGTGAACATTCTGAAACCCCCTAAAACAAGGACCATAGCAGTACTAGAACCTTCAACTTGTGGTTCCACTTTTACTGTTTCAAAAGTTGGAGAATCCATAGTGACTTGGCTTTGGGATAAAAAGATAGCTGGGAAGGCAAGTTCCACAAGAAGAAACTTTAACTAGTGCAGTGCATAGTCTGCACTCAACATATTCTACAGAATTATGCAGAAAAAATGTTGCATAATGAACCAATAAACCAAAGAAAAATTGTAGAAAATTTGAACTTTCATGGTCCTGCAAAATAGGATATGAAGCTACCTCTGTTCCTTTTCAAATAGGGTTCAAGTTAGCTCAAATAAAATTCAATTTTGTAGGTAGCAAATTAATACAGCAATCACCCAATAGAAAAATTCAAACCCAGGAATTAAGCTTTCATTAATGATATTACATTGAAGCACAGTTAATTAAGAGTACAAGCTTAATCAAGGTAACAACATAGATTCTAAATTCTGAAAAGAAACATGTAAAAGGCTGAGAGAACGAGCAAACATAAAGACAAGTGCAAGGAAGATAAGATGAAAGACAAGACACAGAAGATGCAATTCCTAAGACGGCTAAGCCTAAAATGAAAATGCACAGACACGTCTTAATCCTATAGACCGAGGAAGGGGACATCCAACAAATCCAGCCTCTCTGAGTTTGATTTCAAGGAGTCTTTTATCTCTTGAAACTCCATCTCTTGTGAAGCCCATAATTCCCCCATTTGCTTTAGGATCATGTCTTCAAAGGGAGTCAACACCTTTGGTTCCACCAAATCATCTTCATCCTCAGCTTGAAGTTCTTCCTTTGTTATCCATCCTTCATTGGTTTTAATCAGCTTCATCATCTTCAGAGCATGATCTTTGACAAAGTGAACATCTCCTTAAACTCCCTTGCTTCATTAGAGGCGTCCACACCAAATTTATCCAGGGCTTTAGAAATGAAGACTGCATAAGAACATTTGTACCCATCCAGACAACGAGTTTTCAGCATGTTGTCCTTGATGACATCTACCCAGTTAACCTTGATGTTGTTCTTAATGGCACACATTAAGATCATGTCCTCTTCTAAAATTTGAGCATGATTGCTCCCACTTGCAGCCAGTATCCAAGCAATGGAGTAATGCATCAGTTTGTCATCAACCTTCATTCCTCCAGTATTAAACACAATCTTCTTCTTCAGATCCCTTCTTCCACTTCTACCTAATTCCTAGTCATCAGGTTTTATCAGCATAGATTTGAATACCTCCATCTTCTTGTAATTGACTCCATTCTATTTGAGGTCATCCACACTATCACTTGTTCCAACATTAGCAAACCCTCCAATAGTCAAAAACATCTCCTCAGTCAAATTAATCTTCTTCCTTTTCACCTTTGAAACCAAATTCTCATAATCATCCAGCCATAGATTAGAATAAAAGATCCTGACTAGATCAGGGTAAAACTTTTCTTTGAGTTGTGAGAATTTTGACAACTTTTGGAACTCTAGGTCATCATGAAAGTTGAATCCATTCTCAGTAAGCCAGGAAAAAATGAATACCTTAGGCGAAATCATTTCCTTACTCGCATAGTTTTTGCTGAACTGGTCTTGTTGTTCTTGGGATGAGAACCACTCGTGAGAGTATTGATGTGATCTTTGATGATCACGTGCCCAAAGGATCCTTTCTAAGGTCACTTGGAAGGGAAATGGATTTATGGAGAGGAAAGGAATGGGGTGAGGCGCCACAAATACTAGGTTTGATAAGCCAAAGGGGAGAGGCCACAAGGGAGGGGTCCCTTGATAACTCTTAGAAGCTCTCACAAAGGAGAAAGGGGGACACTCAAAGGTAAGAACCTCAACCAATATGGTCTCTAGGATTAAATTAAAGTGTAAAAAATACAAGTGAGGGAGGAGCTCCTATTTATAGAGGTAGCTAACCTCTTGAACAAGATAACCTAAAAAAGAAGGGCTAGGATTAAAAGGAGATATCTAAGGAGGAGAATTGAGAAACAATTCCCTCCTTAGATCATCAAACTTGGTGCCCAAGTTTCTCAAACCAAGGGCCAAGATTCCTTCTTATTAGCTTAGGGGGTTTATGTAGAAAAGAGGGGTGTAGATATCAAGGCTACCCCTTATTTCCTTCATAAAGACCCAAAAAGCTAAATCCACCCTCTAAATTCCTAAGACACCTCCTAAAAATAAAAAATGGACTAAATACATGTCCCAAATTAAATTCTTAATGCTCCTCAAAATTAAAATAAAGGAAAATTACATTTTATTAACTAAAGTCTCTAGCCTAATATCTTCACTCTCCATAGGAGGTGAAGTCTTCCTTTGTCTGCAAAGGCTAGGTCTTCTTCAATCCTTCTAGCCATGGCCCTAGTGATAGGTCCTTGGCTAGGCATGGTCACATCATCTCCTCCCCCTTGAAGAGGATTTGACCTCAAATCCATGGGGTCTTCGTCATTTTCAGCACCTACAAATAGAGACAAATCAGAAACATTAAAACTAGTGCTTACCCCATAATCCTCTGGCAGATCTAAAACATAGGCATTATTACCGATCCGCTCAAGGATTTGGAAAGGTCCATCTCCTCTAGGGCTAAGTTTGGACTTCCTTTGAGAAGGAAATCTATCCTTTCTCAAGTGAAGCCATACCCAGTCGCCCTTTTCAAAGATGACTTCTTTCCTCCCCCTATTGGCGAAAGTAGCATCTCTCAAGGATTGGCGCTCTATGTTAACTTTAACCCTCTCATGTAATTGTTTTACAAAAATGGCTTTTGCCTCTCCTTCTTTATGCACAGCAACAGAAAGAGGAAGAGGTAAAAGATCTAGAGGAGTACGAGGATTAAAGCCATAGACCACCTCAAAAGGAGAATGCTTGGTGGTTCTATGAACCACCCGGTTATAAGCAAATTCAATGTGGGGAAGGTACTCATCCCAAGACTTATGGTTGCCTTTAAGGAGAGCCCTCAGCATAGTGGATAAAGATCTATTCACCACTTCTGTTTGCCCATCAGTTTGAGGGTGATAGGTAGTGGAAAAAAGAAGTTTAGTTCCCAGCTTAGCCCAAAGAGTTTTCCAAAAATGGCTAAGGAACTTCGCATCCCTATCTGACACTATTGAAGAGGGTATATGCAATCGGACAACCTCTTTAAAGAAAAGTCTTGCGATGTTGCTCGCATCATCCACTTTGTGGCAGGGAATAAAATGGGTCATTTTTGAAAATCGGTCCACCACCATAAATATGGAGTCTGCACCTCGTTGGGTTCTTGGGAGCCCAAGGATGAAATCCATGCTAATATCCTCCCAAGGTGCAGAAGGAGCAGGTAAAGGTGTGTATAGTCCATGAGGGATTGCTTTAGACTTTGCTTGCAAGCAAGCTATACATTTAGAGCAATGTCTATGGACATCTCTACGCATATGGGGCCAAAAGAATTTCTCTTGTAAAAGCATGAGGGTTTTTGAAATCCCAAAATGCCCCATGAGCCCACCTTCATGACTCTCTTTTGTAAGTAAGTTCCTAATTGATCCTTGGGGTATACAAAGCTTACTCCCTTTGCAAAGATACCCCTCACTGATGAAGTACCCATCATGGGCCTTTAATGCAAATGCAGATGCAGAGGTAGCAAATATGGGGCCGCAATCCTTATCAGACAGATACATAGCCTGAATGTCATCAAATCCCAAGATTTTTGCACTCAAGGATGAATAAAGGGCATGACGCCTAGAAAGAGCATCAACCACCACATTTTGTTTTCCTTTCTTGTACTTGATGACATAAGGGAAGGATTCAAGATATTCCACTCACGTTGCATGCCTTTTGTTCAATTTACTTTGACCCCTCAAATATTTTAGTGACTCATGGTCACTATGAATGACAAACTCCTTGGGAGCAAGGTAATGCTCCCAAGTTTGAAGGGCCCTAATTAGAGCATAAAACTCCTTATCATAGGTGGGGTAGTTGAGGGGGGCACCATTGAGTTTTTCACTGAAATACGCAATGGGGTGCCCTCCTTGCAACAAGACAGCCCCCATACCTACACCAGAGGCATCACATTCAAGTTCAAATGTTTTAGAAAAGTCAGGTAATGCCAAGACTGGTGCATGGGTCAGTTTATGCTTAATTAGCTGGAAGGCTTTCTCTTGTTTCTCACCCCAAAGGAAAGGAACTTCCTTTTTCACTAAATCATTTATTGGTGCGAAGAGCGTGGAGAAAGTAGGCACAAAGCGCCTATAAAATCCAGCGAGACCATGAAAGCTTTTGATCTCTGTCACACTCTTTGGGGTGGGCCATTCTTGAATAGCTTTTATCTTTTCGGGGTCAACATGAACCCCTTTTGTGCTAACTACAAAACCTAGGAAAACTACACTATCTACACAAAAAGTGCATTTTTCTAAGTTACCAAAAAGATGATTACTCCTAAGAAGAGAAAAAATATGCCTTAGATGTCCTAAATGATCATCTAGGTTCCTAGAGTAAACTAAAATGTCATCAAAGTAAACTACACAAAATTTACCAAGGCAATCCCTTAGTACATGATTCATTAAGCGCATGAATGTGCTTGGGGCATTAGTTAGCCCAAAAGGCATAACCAACCACTCATAAAGACCAAATTTAGTCTTAAAAGCAGTTTTCCACTCATCATCCTCTTTGATCCTTATTTGGTGGTAACCACTTCTAAGATCTATTTTTGAAAATATTTTTGCCCCATGCAATTCATCCAACATGTCATCAAGACGGGGGATTGGGTGCCTATATTTGATGGTGATGTTGTTGATTGCACGACAATCAACACACATCCTCCATTGGCCATTCTTCTTGGGCACCAGCAAGACTGGCACAGCACAAGGGCTTAGGCTCTTTTGAACCCAACCCTTCTCCAACAGTTCATTCACTTGAGACTCAATCTCTTGGGTCTCCATGGGGTTGGTCCTATAGGCAGGTCTATTAGGTAGACTTGCGCCAGGCACCAAATCAATTTGATGTTCTATACCCCTAATGGGAGGAAGTCCTTTCGGAACCTCATTAGGGAATATGTCATCAAATTCTTTTAAAATATCTTGAACCCCTTGAGGAAGGTGCTCATGTGCATGGGTTGTGGCAGTGGTCTCAGCAGAAGAATGCAAAATGGAAGAAGGATTTGATGCTTCTTTGCAAAAGAGGAGATAAAGGGCTTGTTAGTCAAAGGAGCTTCTTTTAAATCATGTTTAGTAGCAAATAGGCTCCTTTTACTAATATTCCCTTTCGAAGGGGTATCACGTTCCGACTCTCTCTCTTTACCCTTTTCAAGCTTTAAGGGTAAAGCTTGTTGTGCTTTTTTTGTTTTTGTTTTTCCTCAACTCTTTTCTTTTTCATCGTAAATTGATCCTCAGCCACTTGAGAAGGTGACAAAGGATACAATTTGAAGCGCTTTTCATTATGGGTGAGAATTATTTGGTTGGAGTGGCCATGGTGAATAGCTTTTTTGTCAAGTTGCCATGGTCTCCCCAACAGGATATGACCAGCCTCCATAGGAACTATGTCACAAAGAATTTCATCATTATAAGATCTATGGAAATTGGAACCATAACTTGTTCATTGACTACCATCTCCCCTTGCTTATTGAGCCATTGCAATTTGTAAGGTTTGGGATGGGGCATGGTAGTCAAGGCTAGTTTTTCAACCAACCTAGAGCTATAACAGTTACAACAGGAGCCACTATCAACAAGGAGAGAACATACTTTGTCATTTACTTTACATCTTGTATGGAAGATGTTCTCTCTTTGTGACTGGCCAAGCTCTAGAGGTTGGCTTCCAAGAAGCCTTTGAACCATAAGGAGGTCCCCCTCATAAGGAAAAGCTTCCTCACACTCTTGTTCAAAAGTATGTCCCCCTTCTTCCTCACTCTCACTAGAGGAGGAAGACGAGCTATTCTCACTACAAATGTCTTGTCCCCTCATGATCATGGTTTTCTTGTTAGGGCATTGAGAGGCAATGTGGCCTCTCCCAAGACATTTGAAGCATTTGATACTACTTTGCCTTTCAGTAGGCTTAGTAGTAGGGGGTTTTCTCTCTACATGAGGTGTTTTTGTATCTTGAAAATGCTTGGGTTCCTCTTTGGGAAAACCCTTGAAAGAGTTTCCCTTAAGTTGGTCTCTCTTTGAGTAAGAGGGAGAATCTTTTTTAAAACTTTTTCTCTTGAGTTGATTCTCAGCTCTTACACAAAGTTCTATCAACTCATCAAGGTTTGAGTATGAAAGAAGCTCTATCTTATCTCTAATGTCAGAGCTTAATCCACACAAAAACCTAGCAAGGGTGGCATTGGGTTCCTCAATGATATTGGCCCTTAGTATGAGAAGCTTCATCTTTTGTCTATACTCCTCAATACTTAGGTTATGTTGCCTAAGTCTTTGGAGCCTATCCAAAAGATCCCTCTCATAATATGAAGGAATGTGCCTTCTTCGCAAACAAGTTTTTAAATCATTCCAGTAGCGAATGTCAGACATTTGTTTACAGGCCCTATCCTTGACTAACCCATCCCACCAATGCAAAGCAGAACCTTGAAAACTAAAGGAGGCCAAAGGTACTTTCCTTTCTTCCCTAATTTCATAGCATCGAAAGAGTTGTTCCACTTTGACTTCCCAATCTAGGTAAGTCTCAACATCTTCCCTACCATGAAAATGGGGTAGGTCTACCTTTGGTTCCCTAGCATGATTTATGTTCTCTTGAGGAGAGTGATGATTGTATGATGAATGAGAGTGATGCTTATGTTGATTTCTATAGTATTCTTATTCACTAGAGCTAAAATGCCTAGATGGGGATCTTATGAGAATTCCTTTATTTTTTCTATCACTTTCCGTCCCATCTCTCCTCTTACTCTCTTCTCCTCTCCTTCTCTCTTCTTCCTCTTTTTCTCTTTTTCTTTCTAGTTCTTTCCTTCTTCTCCTTTCTTCATCCTCTCTTCTCTCTCTTTGCCTTCTCTCTTCTCGCTCTTTTTTCTCTTTTCTCATTTCCAACATCTCTTTTTTTAACTCTTCCTTCTCTTTTTGTTTTTCCTTTTCTTTTATTTCTTTTTTTCTCTCTTTTTCTTCTCTCCTTTCTTGTTCTTTAGCCATCCATTCCCTAAATTCTAAGTTAAGGTTTTCAAGAGTGTCTCCCTTAGAAGGTTTTCTTTGGTTGACACTCTTACTTGATGAACAACTATGTGCACTAGAATGTGTGTGGGAAGTCATGGTGCTTGGATGCTAAAAACTAAAGGGTAGGCCAAAAACTTTTTTTTTTTTCAAGCAACACTCCTCTCTTTTTTTTTCTCACCTAAGGTGGCTTGATGAGTCTTTGGAACTCTTAGCCTCTACACGTTTTTTCAAAATAACATAAAATAAAATAAAGTGCAAGAATGTAAAAGAGAAAGGGCTCTAATCGTGCTCCTAAGGTGTTGAAGGAAGTGTACCACTTCTCCCTTCTTCACCTAATTAACGAGGAACTACGCTAAAATTAACCAAAAATATTACAAACCAAGGGAGGGCCTTAAGGGCACTCAAACTCCCAATCTAAAATTAAGTATACACAATACAAAGAATAAAAAAAAATAAAACAAAGTCTTCACTCCAAGCTTTTTTGGTGTTTGTCTCCTTTTGATCAAGCCCCTTTGAGTTGCATCAACTCACCCCAAGAATGCTACCCTTGTTTCCTCTTGTTTGGACTTGCCAAAATTTTATATATGGAACCTTTGCCAACCTTTCCTTACCAAGGTCGAATACAACACAAGACAACAAACAAAGCTGAATAACAAAATAAGGTTCACAAATCCAAGTGGATAGATTAAACAATGACAAACTCAAAGAAGTAAAGAAGACAAGCAAGGAAACATAAGGCTCATAAAGGAAGGTAGCACACAAATAACTTTCCTAGCTTAGCTCTAAGAGTAGAGATGAAAAAAGACTCAAACAAAAAAAAATGAAACCAATAGTTGCACACTTAATAAAATTTAAGTGACCAAAAACTAAAAAGCTTACTCAAGTAATTTTTTTTTTGAATCACAATTGGTTCCTCATATAAAATGTTTCTACTATTAGGTACACAACTTCAAATTTGTCTTTCTTTTGTGTTCTTTATCTTCTTTTTTTTTTTAACTTGAACTTTTTCTATTTTTTTTTAACTTTTTCTAATCATTTTCCTGCACCTAATAGCTTGTTGAATTAAAATTTTAATCAGGATTCTTGAAATAATAACACTTGAGTGAATAAGCACAAAGTAAGGTCACACAATTTTCAAGCATTGCATGCAACTAAAGGCAAAACAACTTAGTAGTTCCAAATACCACTGAACTAATGGTGCTTAAGGAATGATTTAGGGCTGATTTTGAAGTAAATTGATTGCTCAAATTACTAACACAATTCACCCAAGCTAAAATTCCATAAAGAGGCACCAATAGTGAAGGTAAACCAAGTGGAAAACTACTAATAATTCAACATAAAACAAGAAACATATAAAGATTGAATTGAGCAAATATTTAAGAACAACAAAGAGATTAATATGCTTGAACTAAAAGCATAAAAGACTTAAGAGACTCAACAAGAGGTTCACCTCTTAGGAGCTCAATTCAAACTGTTTTTGAAGGTTTTTTTGCAAAAAATTTAAGAGGCTAAAACCTATGGAATTTAAATGAGACAAAATAGGAAACTAACATGACTAGTATTTGACAAAACACAAGATTAAGAAAAAATAACACACCTAAAAATAGAGCAAAAATTTCAGCAAGACACTTAAAACAAAAGGCACAACAAAGTGGCCAAAGTTGATCACCACAATGGTGTGGAAAAATCCTCAACCATGTGGGTTTAATGGTCACAACTTCTTAGGCACACTTTAACATAAAAAACCAAGGGAAAATTAAGCAAGTTGAACACAACAATAAGATGCAAAGAAAGGGACAAATAAAATCGCATCAAATTAAATGGAACATAGGCGCGTAGATAGAAAACAAAAGCGCATATAATAGCAAGAATAAAAAGCTATACTACTAGACAATAAAGGAAATAGAGATGACAAAAAATGAAGGACTTTAAAATAAAGAGATCAAAGAAATAAACAACAAAGCAAAAAAAAAATTGAGAAAGAACGTGACCTTTAGAAAGTGGCTCTGATACCACTTGATGTGATCTTTGATGATCCCGTGCCCAAAGGATCCTTTCTAAGGTCACTTGGAAGGGAAATGGATTTATGGAGAGGAAAGGAATGGGGTGAAGCGCCACAAATACTAGGTTTGATAAGCCAAAGGGGAGAGGCCACAAGGGAGGGGTCCCTTGATAACTCTTAGAAGCTCTCATAAAGGAGAAAGGGGGACACTCAAAGGTAAGAACCTCAACCAATATGGTCTCTAGGATTAAATTCAAGTGTAAAAAATACAAGTGAGGGAGGAGCTCCTATTTATAGAGGTAGCTAACCTCTTGAACAAGATAACCTAAAAAAGAAGGGCTAGGATTAAAAGGAGAGATCTAAGGGAGGAGAATTGAGAAACAATTCCCTCCTTAGATCATCAAACTTGGTGCCCAAGTTTCTCAAACCAAGGGCCAAGATTCCTTCTTATTAGCTTAGGGGGTTTATGTAGAAAAGAGGGGTGTAGATATCAAGGCTACCCCTTATTTCCTTCATAAAGACCCAAAAAGCTAAATCCACCCTCTAAATTCCTAAGACACCTCCTAAAAATAAAAAATGGACTAAATACATGTCCCAAATTAAATTCTTAATGCTCCTCAAAATTAAAATAAAGGAAAATTACATTTTATTAACTAAAGTCTCTCGCCTAATATCTTCACTCTCCATAGGAGGTGAAGTCTTCCTTTGTCTGCAAAGGCTAGGTCTTCTTCAATCCTTCTAGCCATGGCCCTAGTGATAGGTCCTTGGCTAGGCATGGTCACATCAAGTATTCTCTTGTTTTGGCTGGAGAGCCTTGTGCAAGACGTTTTGGGGCAGAAGGCTTCTTAGGCGTAAGCTTAGGCCAAAATTCCTTTCCTGTTGCAATGTGTTTCACCCGCTTCTTTTGACTAGAACTCCCTTCTTCCATTGTTAGGGTTTTGATGGAGCAGATTCGAGATTAAGAGGAAAGAAATTGAAGGATTGAGGTGATTTAGGTTGTGTTAGAACCCTAGCTTCTTAAGTAATTTTCGCACTTGAAGCTTCTCTTTGAATCAATTTGGAAATTTTGGAATGAATTGGATCCGTGCCCTTATGAATTTTAAACTCAGAATTGAAAAACTGGTGTAGGTAATCGATTACTGCTTTTGGGTAATCGATTACCATAAGGTCTGGGACTAATTCTGAAAAATCTAGCCTCTGGGATAATCGATTACCTGCAGTGGTAATCAATTACTGTAGAACAAAAACCCTTGTACATGCAAATTATGCAATCCCATTCCATTCTATCAAAATGCAATGCTTCTAATGCATGAATAATCATCAAATATCATTAATTTTTAACCAATTCATGCAATGACTCATAAGTCCATTCAATCCAAACAATTTATGCATTCTAGGATCGATCAAACATAGTCAAAGTTACAGTTCATAAGCACTTACTATACCAAGCTCTCTTCTGAGCTTGTAAAACTTTTCCTTTGGCAGTGGTTTGTGAATATGTCAGCTAGCTGGAACTTCGTTTCTATGGATTGGACTTCACAATCTCCTTTTTCTACATGATCTCTCATGAAGTGAAGATGAATCTCTATATGCTTTGTCTTTTAGTGAAGTATAGGATTCTTTGTTAGATTTATTGCACTTGTGTTGTCACACTTGAAAGGTATTTTGTTGATTGTGATCCCAAAGTCTTCAAGTTGTTGCCTCAGCCATAAGGATTGAGCATAGAAACTTCCAGCAGCTATGTATTCTACCTTAGTAGTGGATAAGGCCACACAAGCTTGCTTTTTGCTTGTCCAAGATACTAGACTATTCCCAAATAACTGACAAGTTCCACTTTGCTTTTCCTGTCCAACTTTCAACCTGCAAAGTTTGAGTTAGAAAAGTCAATTAAGAAAGGATTTTTACCTTTGGGATACCACAATCCCACACCAAGTGTTCCTTTGAGGTACTTCATGATCCTTTTTACTACTGTCATGTGTGATTCTTTTGGTGCAGCTTGATACCTAGCACATAGACAAACACTAAACATAATGTCAACTCTACTAGCAGTTAAATATAGAAGTGAACCTATCATTCCTGTGTATTTGGACACTTTTACTGGATGTCCTTTCAAGTCAACATCAATGTAGCAGTTGGTTCCCATTGGAATATTGGCGACTTTGCACTCTTCCATGTCAAATTTCTTTAGTAGCTCCTTTGTATATTTGGTTTGGTGAAGGAAGATTCCTTTTTTTTTTTTTTACTTGCAAGCCTAGGAAGAAATTCAGTTCCCCCATCATGGACATATCAAACTCCCCCTGCATTTTGGAAACAAAGCCCTCACAGAGAGATATGTTAGTAGAACCAAATATAATATCATCTACGTATACCTAAACCAATAATATATCTTCATAAGATCTCATAATGAATAAGTTTTTGTCTACTTTTCCTCTTTCAAAGTTCTGAGATAAGAGAAATTTAATTAACCTTTCATGCCATTACCTCAGAGCTTGCTTAAGATCATAAAGGGCTTTCTTAAGCTTATACACGTGGTGAGGAAACCTATGATCTACAAAACCAGGAGGTTGTGAAACAAACACTTCTTCATCAACGAAACCATTTAAGAAGGAACTTTTCACATCCATTTGATATAACTTAAAGTCAAACACACATGCAAAAGCAAGAAAAAGCCTAACAGCTTCTAGTCTAGCTACTGGAGCATATGTTTCACCAAATTTTATACCTTCCTGTTGATTATAGCCCTTAGCTACTAATCTAGACTTATTTTTGGTTATGGCTCCTGTTTCATCTAGTTTGTTTCTAAACACCCATTTATTTCCTATGACATTTATACAAGTCTTATATAGCACTAGTTCCCAAACATCATTTCTTTTAAATTGATTCAATTCATCATGCATGGCTAACAACATAAATTCATCATTTAAAGCATCATCCACACAAGATGATTCAATTTGAGAAACAAAAGCCATATGTTCACAGAAAATATTTAGAGAATGTCTAGTAGTAAATCCCTTCTTAATATCACCAAGTATGTTGTCAAGGGAGAGATCTCTGGGTGTCCTCCATTCTTTAGGTAGAGGTTAAGTTTCAACTTCATTTGAGACTTTCTTTTCCTCCAAGTTGATGATATCCTTTGACTTTTCAGGAGGAATATCACTTGTACCTGTATCATCATCTTCTACCAAGGAAACTCCCTTTTTCTAGGGGTTAGATTCATCAAATACAACATGAACTAATTCTTCAACACTCAAGGATCTTTTATTGAAAACTCTATATGTTTTACTAGATGGAGAATATCCTAGAAATACTGCTTCATCCGCTTTTGCATCAAACTTGCCAAGATTATCCTTATTGTTTAGAACAAAACATTTACAGCCAAATACCCTCAGATGAGAGATATTGGGTTTCCTACCCTTGAACAATTCATATGGTGCCAATTTCAAAAGAGGGCGGATTAGAATTCTCTTAAGAACATAACATGCAATGCTCACAGCATTAGCCCAAAAATACTTAGGCATAGAATTCTCATTTAGCATTGATCTAGCTAATTTAATCAAAATTTGTTCTTCCTTTCCACCACCTCATTCTGTTGTGGTGTTCTAAAAGCAGAAAAGTTATGAATAATGCCATGCTTTTCACAGAATTTTTCAAACTCCTCATTTTTAAATTCACCACCATTGTCACTTCTTAGAGATTTAATTTTCAAATATTTTCCCATTTTGGATCCTTTTGGAAATTTTGAGAAAAGCACGAAATGCATTATTTTTAATAGATAAGAAAGCTACCCGTGTAAATATAGAATAATCATCGATTATACCACCTAGACTTACAGTTCTAGAAGGACCAAACAAATCCATGTGCAAAAGTTCAAGTGGCCTAGATGTAGAAATTGAATTAATGGATTTAAAGGATTTTCTAGACTACTTTCCCTTTTGACATGCATCACAAAGGCCATTCATAGAGAACTTTAAGTTAGGTAGGCCTACAACAAGATTTTTAGATGCAAGTCTATTCAATTGACCCGGATTGATGTGTGCAATGCGTCTATGTCAAAGTGATGATAAATTATCCCTAGAAGATAAGCATGTTATGTTTTATGTAGAATGATCAATGTTCAAGCACATAGATATTATTCATTCTCATGCCAAAAAATAGAACATGATTTGATGCATGACTAATAGTACAACACTCATGATCAAATCTAATTTTAAAATTCTTGTCACACAATTGACTTATACTAAGTAGATTGAATTTTAGATCATCAACAAGTAAAACATCATCAATCTGAATAGTCTTTGTTACCAATGCTGATGCATGCCTCCCTTGATCTTTTTCTAGAGGTTTTCTTCTTTGGTGAAATGGTTTGTGGAGAGGTAAGAAGTGAGGTGGTTTTAGGCACCACTTAAGGTAAGATAAGCCTAAGAGGGAAAGTTTGCCACAAGGGATGGAACCCTTGATAAAAACCTAAGGAATTCTCAAAGAGAGAAGGGTGGACACTAAGAGAATTTTGGCCAACTCAAGGTTTTTCTATTCAATCAAGTGTTGGAATGGAAAAACCTTGAGTTGGCCAAAATTCTCTTAGTGTCCACCCTTCTCTCTTTGAGAATTCCTTAGGTTTTTATCAAGGGTTCCATCCCTTGTGGAAAACTTTCCCTCTTAGGCTTATCTTACCTTAAGTGGCGCCTAAAACCACCTCACTTCTTACCTCTCCACAAACCATTTCACCAAAGAAGAAAACCTCTAGAAAAAGATCAAGGGAGGCATGCATCATTTGCTTCCAATACCAAGAATTTGACCTTTATTGTTGTCTCCATAAGCGACAAAACCACCTGTTTTTGTTGCAGGAAAATGAACTTGCTTCTATCTCATGTCATGTGCCTTAAGCATCCATTGTCCAGGTACCACAGGGACTTCTTTCCTTTAAGGCACACCTCTTTTTCTGCTTTGGCTTTAGTCATCAAGAAGAGATTAGCTTCTTGGTCACTTTCACTTTCACTTGAGGAAGTGGTGGAGGCATTGTCTTCCCAAGCAATGTAAGTCTTCTTCTTCTTATTCTTTTTGAATTTTGATCTAGGCTCTTCACTATTCTACTTTCTGGAAGGATGATAAGCTTTCATGTGACCTATCTTACCACATTCAAAGAAAGTGAACTTTGGAGGAGTTGTATTTCCCTTCTTTGATTGCTTTCTACCACTTGAGAACTTTTCTTTGTTGTTCTTCTTCTTTATGAATCTTTTGAATTTCCTTACCATGAGACTCATGCCTTTAGTTTCTGAAGATTCACCCTTAGTGCCTTCATTATCACTCGATTGATCATAAACTTTGAGTGCTAAGCCTTTGCCTTTCTTTTCCTTTTGTTCTTCTTCTGTCATCCTAGCCATATCCATCTTATACTCTCTGAGCTTTCCAAAGAGTTCTTTGATTCAGTGATTGCTTTCATGGTGGGTTGCCATTTTCGGTTGAGAGATTTGAGTATCTTTACATTTAGCTCTTCTCCCTCAAACAACTTTCCAAGTCCCTTCATATGATTGATTATGTGTGTAAATCTTTTCTGTACAACCATTATAGTTTCACCTTGATTCATGCGGAACATTTCATACTCTTGGATCAAGGTGTTCTTCTTAGCCCATCTTACTTCAGATGTACCTTCATGGGTGACTTGGATTAGATCCCACGTCTCCTTAGCTGTATTGCATGATGACACCCTAAAAAACTCATCACTATTCAAGGTAAAATGTATAATATTTAAGGCTTTTGAGTCATTCTCAGCACGTTTTAATTCATTAGTAGTCCACAACTCATATGGTTTTTCAACTATTTGATTTTCAACCATATATGTAGGAATTTTATAGTCGGTTACAACAGCTTGTCAGGTGCCTTTATTTATAGGCTCAATAAAGATTCTCATTCTAACTTTCTAGAAAGCATAGTTTTCACCAATGAATAATGGTGGTTTGTTAATGGAGGCACCCTCACTGAAAGATAGTTGATTCCCTGACATTTTAAAAGACGGATCAATATAATCTTGAATATTTCTCAAGATCCCGCTGTGATACCAATTGTTGGTCCTAGGGTCAATCTAGAAGGGGGGTTGAATACATTCACCAAATTATTTTTCAAAAAATTCTATTCAACAGTATCAGAGTATTTTAAAAACAATCCTTTTTGAAATTTTCAAAATATACCTTCTTTTACAAAAATGGGTTTTCAAGAATTCAACCCTTTAAGCAAAACACCAATCAATTCATTTCCTTCAATTATGATTTCAAAATAAAGTAGGTGAGAAACTTAGCAAGAATATTTAATCAAATAGTTTAGAATCAAAAGAAAGGAGTAGAAAGAGTAAAAAATCAACCACCCAAAATATGGGTAAAGAACCAAATTTAAAGTCAAGTAATTATATATCAAGAAGTTGATCTGCAGAAAGAAATTGTAATGAATTAGATTTAGCTGCAAAAACCCAGATGTCAGTGCTCCAAGAATTCAATAAAGACTAAATTTAAGGAGTATAAGAAAGAGAGAATTTGCACAGTGATTTATACTGGTTCGGTCCAACTAACCTACATCCAGTTTACAGACTTAGCCTTCTGCTAATCTGCTTTCCACTAAAATCTTAGTACATGCACACCACACATACAGGTTTTAATCCCGGAAAGATTTAAATCACACAATAGGAGGTTTCCTCTTGCATACCACAAGAGTTTGCTACATCGTGACATCCCGCCACTCACAACGCCTCACTTGCAACACCCTACTGCAAGATTTTCCCATAATCTGAAGAACACCTCAAGAGATTGTAAACCTAGTGCAAAAACATAGATAGGGTACAAAAAATATCATCTGATGTGAAGAATACCCAAAAAGAAAGATTAGAACTCAATGGAGACTCTTCCTTGAATCTTGAATTGGAAGCAGTTTCAAACCATAAAAAATGGGTATGAATCTTGGAGAGAATTCTTAGAAATCGTATGTTAGAAGAAAGCACTTGATTGGACTATTCAAAGAGTTGTTAAATCTTTTTTCAAAATGTTTTTATATCAATTTTTATGCAGGGTAATTGATTACCCACTTGATTACTTGATATCATGCACAAAATTGAACCGAAGTGCTTGTTCTCAGGAGTAATCGATTACTAAAATAAGGTAATCGATTACCACAGAGAGCATCAATTCAGTTCTTAAAAATTCTCACAGGGTAATCGATTCCATTTTTAGGCAATAGATTACCATTTTTAGGTAATTGATTCCATACCTAAAAATCCATTTTTGAAGCTTTTCCGGCACAACCCAACCTATGTAATCTATCCAAAACTGTCCCAAACACATTCTCAAGTCTATCTAAAACACACAATACAAGTACCACACCTATAAACGTGTTTGGTACCATAAAATTGATTCAAGAGCAAAAACAAAGAGAGAAAAGCAAAACCAAAACTCCACAAGTCTTCAATGAGTTCCTTTGGTTCCAACACTTTTCTCTCCTTTTTTTTCTCTCCTCTCTTGCTCTTTTGCCATCCCCTCTCTAAAATCCATGTCAAGTTTTCTAGAGTGTAATCCTTATAAGCTTTTCTTTGGTTTACGCTCTTGTTTGATGAATAGCTATCACGAGCACTAGAGTAAGTGTGTGATGTCATTATGTTTAAATGCTAAAAAACTAGGTTAGGCCAAACACTCCTCTCTTTTGTGTTTTCTCACCTAAAATAGCTTGATGAGTCTTTGGAACTCTATAGCCTTCTAAGCGCTTGAGCAAGAAAATTAAAGCAAGAATTTAACGGCAAAATTTAAAAAGAAGGGCTCTAAAACGAGCTCCTAAGGTGTTGAAGGAAGTGTACCACTTCTTTCTTCTTCACCTAATTTTTGAGAAACTAATAAAAAATTTACAAAAATTTATTACAATCAAAGGGAGGGCCTTAAGGGCACTCAAACTCCTAACTACAAAATTAATGCACCCAAATTAAAGAACTTAATGTAAAGTCTTTAAAATGAATCTCTAAATGTTCCTTCAAGTCAAAGACCTCATAAGTAGGTATGTTCCCTTTTGAGATGATCCCTTAGGCTTTTAGTCAAACTTTCCAAAATATGTTATCCTTGTGGTAAGCTCCTTCTTCAAGCTTTCCCCAAAAAAGGGGCACTAACACATAAACCAAAGAAACCAAAAGTAGCAAGGGAAAGTGCAGATAGAAACTCAAAAGCAAAAAAGGTAACACAACAAAAAGGACACTTAACCAAATGGTAAGATGATGCATTCTCCCCAAGCAAGGGCCCTATCAGTAGGGCCATGGCTAGGAGAATAGAAGAAGACATGGCTAGAGTAGAGGGAGGAAGATCTCACCTCCATATGACCATCAAGTTATGCAAGCCATGACTTATTTACTTGTAATTTTTATTTTAGGAACCTAGGATTTTATTTTGGACATGTATTAGTCCATTTAATTTTCTAGGAGGTGTCTTAGTAATAAGAAGGGGTAAGATTAGCTTTTGGGCCTTTATTCAGGAAATAAGGGGGTAGTTTGATAAATACACCCTCTTTTGCTAAATAAAACCCAAAACTAATAAAGGAGTAATCTTGGCCCTTGGATGAGGTAGCTTGGGCACCAATTCTCATCTAAAGGAGGGTATTGATTGGACTTTGGGCTTCAATCCTCCTCCCTTGGATGACTCCTTTTAATCCTAGCCCTTCATTTCCTTCATGACTTGTCCAAGAGGTTAGCTCCCTCTATAAAAAGGTGCTCCTTCACACTCTTGTATTTTTTTACACTTGATTGAATGGAAAAACCTTGAGTTGGCCAAAATTCTCTTAGTGTCCACCCTTCTCTCTTTAAGAATTCCTTAGGTTTTTATCAAGGGTTCCATCCCTTGTGGCAAACTTTCCCTCTTAGGCTTATCTTACCTTAAGTGGCGCCTAAAACCACCTCACTTCTTACCTCTCCACAAAGCGTTTCACCAAAGAAGAAAACCTCTAGAAAAAGATCAAGGGAGGCATGCATCATAAGAGTAGATAAGACAAACTAGAAAGATGATTTAAAATACAAGCAACAACTCAAAGGTACTTCAAAAGAAAGCAAGCACACAATGGAATACCTAAAAAAGGCACTAGATTCAAGAGTAAAACGGCACAAATGTCAATTTCTAGTGTACCAAAAAGTAATAAAATTTCTTTTAAGGTTCCAAGTTCAAAGTTGAAGCACTTGCTAATTTTAGGTTAGATACATCAAATAAATTTCAAACTTTCTTTTCTTTTTTTTGTCTTTTTTTTTTAATCCTTTGCTTTTTTAATCTTTTGTTTTTTTTTAATCTTTTGTTTTGAGCTTGCTTTGCTTTTTTTTTAATGTTTGATATATGCAACTAACTTGGTTGTAAATTTAGTACTTAATAACAAAGAGGTATTCACTTGGAACAATAAAGAAAATCAAAAGCAACTATTTTAGTACTACTAGAAATGACTTCAAAATGCAAAGTAGCTATAGTTTTGTTAATGGTTTAGTAGTTTGGTATTCCACTAGAATTAAGCTTTGTTAAGTTTTTAGTAATTTGTTAAACACAAATACCAAACTTATAACTTAAGTGAAAGCACCCACAAAAAAGAACTACTCTCACCACACAATTGAGCTACTAATTATGTGCATAAGGAAGTAAAGACAAAGGGAATGAGCAACTATTTTGGAAATTTTTGGAGGAATATGCTTGAAACTAAAAGCAAATGAACCTCTAAGGAGATTTAGACATGAGGTATGAACCTCTATGTTGCTAAATTTAAGAAGTCACAAAAGTTTTATAGTAAAAACAAAATAGACTAAACTTAAAGGAAATTAATAGACAAAATAGGAAACTATAAACATGACTTATGGAAAACTACACAAGAGTATAAAAATGAAAAACTAAAAGCTAAAAATAAGACAAGAACAAGGCAAATAGGCACAAGGACACAAGAGTTTAATCTAAATTTCTTGACCATAAGGTTGTGGAATTCACTACAACGGCATGGATTTTTTAACACAATAAATTCTCAAGATCAAAACTCGTGCAAGAAAAGCACCAAACTCAAGGCTTAAGCAGAAATTAATGAATATGGGTGAGAAATAGATGCAAAGAAAAGAACAACATAAATTGCATCACACAACAAATAAATGGCACAAAAATAAACTACAACTAAAAACAAGAACCTCAAGACATAAATGGAAATGATAAACAACAATGAAAGCTATAAAAAAATTGCAGAAATTAACGACAAGAACAAAATAGGAAAACACAAAGAAAAAATGAAGTGATGTTGTTTAGGCGCTACTTAAGGCTAAGATACGAAATGATGCATTCCTCCCTTGATCTTTTCTAGAGGTTATTTTCTTTGGGAAATGGTTTATAGAGAGGTAAGAAGTGATGTTGTTTAGGCGCTACTTAAGGCTAAGATACGCCTAAGAGGGGAAGGTTTGCCATAAGGGATAGAACCCTTGATAAAAACCTAAGGAATTCTCAAAGAGAGGAGAAGGGACACTAAGAGAATAAATTTGACCAACAAAGGTTTTTCATTCAACAAAGTGTAAAAAATACAACAGTGTCAATAAGCACCTTTTTATAGAGAGAGCTAACCTCTTGGACAAGTCATAAACGAAAGGAAGGCTAGGATTAAGAGGAGTGATCTAAGGGAGGAGGATTGAAGCCTAAAGTCCAATCAATCCCCTCCTTTAGATGAATATTATCACCAAAGATAGCATATCTAAGGGCCAAGATTACTCCTTATTAGCTTGCAGGTCTTATTTAGAAAAAGAGGGGTGTGGTTATCAAACTACCCCCTTATTTTCTTAATAAAGTCCCAAAAGCTAATCTTACCACTTTTTATTACTAAAACACCTCCTAGAGCATTAAATGGACTAATACATGTCCAAAAACCTAGGTTCCTCTAAGAAAATTAAATGAGACATTACAAGCAATTAAAATTCGCCCAAGCAAATAATAAGTCATGGCTTGCACAACTTGATGGTCATATGGAGGTGAGGTCTTCCTCCATCTACTCTAGCCATGTCTTCCTCTATTTTTCTAGCCATGGCCCTAGTTATAGGGCCCTTGCTTAGGGAGCATGCATTAGGAAGAGGCGGGTGGGCCATATCCATGATGGGTCGTACAGAAGATAGAAAATATGTTGTAATGATACTCATGTTGGGGTCTTCTATCTTTTTAATGGTTGGTTAGGATGAAGAATAATAACATGGGCGACGGTTAGGGAAGGCGATCCTAATAGTATCTAAACAGAATTCTCTCTGTGTGTCAGGTGCCATATAGTTGCTCTTTATACATTCTACGCAATAAAAGCAAGGAGAAGACCACCCCTATTTGATCAAACTGTCCTCGACGAAGGCTTAAGGTGAGACTGAAAATTTTGTGAGTTACTAAGTGAGTTGGGAACCACCAAGCGGCGTTCATAGAATCCTGATTGTATTACCAAAGAATCTCTCTATGCGGCATTTGCGCAGCATCGTTGCTATAGTCAAATAACTCTTTGACATAACAAAAGCGGAGAACAAACCATTTTTCATTGGATTATTTCACTGCCCTAGAATTGATAGCCTAGGACAGGAGATCTGTGATGTGATGTAGAGTAACAACCTTTCATAAGTAGCTTAGCTATGTTGAGAAGCCTCGATGTGCTAGAGCGATAGACAACTGATCGTTGATTTGAAACCTCAGACGAATAAATTGGGAGACAAAGCCAAAGATTCCAAAAGTGACAACAATGATAGTAGTAGAGCACGAACGAAAAGATGAATAATGGTTTAGATAGTTACACTCTTCGGGGAGAGGGAGAATCTAAGAAATTCCTTCACTTACAGCGATGAAAAAAGTTGTAATCAATCTGGTTACTACACTCTTCTTTCTCTTCTTATCATTAATGTGACCTCAGCTCCTGAGCGAGACAAAGGAACAAGAAAGCTACTTGGATTGATTGTGACTTCCTCTTTTCTTAGGGACGAATGTAGCAAGAGAGGGTAATAGGCACAAAGGAGTCTTGTAATATGTAATGCAATTGAAGTTGCAGAATGTACGATGCATGCACACCTAGCATAGGCTTGAGCTAGGACCAATAAGAAAGGAGCATGACTTAGATGAAGCTTAAAGGAGCTTAGTTTAGGACATGTCCCATTTAAATGTATTAATTTGACCATTTTTAGGCTTATATAAGCACCCTTAAGTCATTAGGATTTCAGGGGTGTAGTTAGTTTTATTTTCGGCCTTGTATTTTGGCCTATAGGTTCTTTTTTCTTTAGGAGGTGTAATTAGTCTCTTTATGGAGTGTGTTAATTATTTTGGGTTGGTCCAAGAGATTTTGGACATATTGATGAAGGACCATCCTTCGGGCATCAAATAGGACCCATCACAAGGTCCATGGCAAGAAGAATAGAAGAAGAGGAAGGTTATACCACACCAAAAGCATTGATGATCACATGTGCGGACTTTGGTGCATCTACCTAGTCTTTTGCTTGTTTTCCTTATTTTTCCCTTGTATTTTGGGGAACCTTAATCACTTAGGATTTCATTGTGTACGTTTATTTAGCCTTTTTATTATGGGGCAAATTAGTTTAGGATTTATTTTGGGACTTAAACCTTGACTTGTGAGGTCAAAAGTCCATTTCTTTCATTTTCTAGACACAAGTGTATTTTAGTCATTTAGGGGGGAGGGACATGCATTTCATTTACGGTCCATTTAGGGTTCATTTGAGAGGCATTTAGCTCTCAAATTTTCGTGCAAATGGCCTAGAGGCCTCCCACCCTCTCTTTAAATACCCTAGGTTAGACTACATGTAGTCACTTTGGATATATTGGATATTTGAGAGAGTTTTCCTCATCATTCCTCTTCCTTATTCAATTAGGTATCCCTTGGCCCCCTTCCTCTCCTCTTTACCTTATATGGAGCTTGGGTCTCCCTAGGATTGACCTTCACCCTCTCCAAGTGAAGTGAGCTAGCCAAAGAGATACCGTCCAACCACCACCACCCAAAACACCATTCTTTTGTCTCCATTTTTTTCATGAACCACTTTCACCCTTCATAAGCTCTATTTCACACCTATTTCAGCCCTTCAAGAAGATCCATTTCATCTTGGAGAAGAGTTGGTGACACCATGGAGAAGGTGGAACCATCATATGTAGGATCTTATTTCTACACCCTTAATTCCTCTTCACAATCTTCTAACCAACACATGAAACATGTACGAGACATGTGGGCCCCCTTGTCCCCTTGTTTCACTCCACATGTGCTTTCTCACTCCTACATGGCTGATTCTTATTCCTTCTTATTTTAATTTGAATTTTGGAGGTGTCATGTCATTTTCCTCCAAAATTCAAATTCAAACTAGAGGGAACATAGATCCATATTCTTAGGGCCATGTTTGGATCTTTATTTGGATTAAATTAGTGTTAATTGAGCACTTGCTAAATTAACACTAAATTAAGCCAACTAACCCTTGTTTAAGCATATTGGACGTTCATGTTAGTGCCTAGGCCCATAGATCCATGCCTTGCTCTATATATAGAGCATTCCCTCCTTCATGTAATTTTTAACACTCATTTGAAGGAAAATAACCTTTCTCTAAAATTGAGAGCTCTTTGTTCTTAGAGTGTTCATGTTCTCTTCACTCTTGTGAGAGTCCTTCATGCTATTATCAAGGGTTTATTCCTTTGTGGCTAGCTTCACCATGGCTTATCTCCTTCATTAAAGAAGTGGCGTCAATCTTCACCTTCATCTCCTAGTCTTCCACCTCCATTTCCTCAACCTCAAGAACCTCTAAGAGTAGATCCTAGGAAGCTTCCTCCTTTGCTCAAGAATCTTTAACAATGACTTGGGAGGGATACATCAATATACCTCTCGCTTAGAAAGAGTGATTGAATACCAACTTTCTTCTTTACATGTAGCAGTAGCCTCATGAGCTAGGTTTTTTTAATACACTCGAGCAACTTATCGTACCTCTCTTTTCAATCAAGTGACTCAGTCCCTTGCTTTTTTGGTTGAGTTACTTCATACCTTGAGCCTAGTCATTATTCTTTAAAGGTCTTTGCCTGCTTCATCTGTAGAGCTAACTCTAGAAGTGAAATTCACTCTCTTTGTTCAGTAGGAATGCTTCTTTTTCCCATAGTCTTATTGTAGTTCAACCCGAAAAACACCCTAAGGTTGAAGAAGCCCTACTTGACCTCCTTCCCGAGGAGAGGTGGAATGGACCTGGATCAATCAACTAAACTTCCTTAAGATATGAATGATATCCCGTAATAGACCATTCTCGGGGCACAACAGGCAATTCGATATTAGCTAATGTAGATGAATTAAAAGGGCTTACAAAGAATAGGCTCTTTGATGGAATAGTATATGTCAGTATTTCAACTCCTAAAAGAAACAACAGTATTAGATTGATAACGTGCAAGGATGGCTTCTTTCCTCCCTTCGAACTTGATTCACAAGATAGGCTCCAACTGGATTGGTCAATTTCAGGCATGTCTATCTGGTCTATTTTATATCTTCCTCGAAGGAAGAGGCTTAAAGGTGAAAGGGATCTCCCTTGACACCACTGCTACTCAGCTTACTTGCTTTCCCTAAGCACACACACTAAGTAGATAGTAGGCATAGGTATGTTAGGAGCTCATTGAACTTAACTTGTAGAGTGAGACCAGTGCTTGATATTGTTCGTTTCAGTTCTCATTCTCTCGATATGATTTAATACATACCTGTAATCTATCTTTCTCGAGCTAGGCTTGGTATCTCAGTTTGCTTTCCCTGATATTAGTAATACTTACTTTCCTTGCGTGGAAGTAGTTCAAAGCTATCTTGCTTGAGATAAATCTAAAATATATAAGGAGAAGTCTCGGTAAAGCTATTTCATGCCCTCTTAGCTAATGTTTGCTAGCTCGTTTCCAAGTACAGAATGCGGGTCTAGGAGACTTTTAAGTGAGAGAAGACCGTTGATAAAATAGTAGTGTTGCTCACTGATCTGTAGGGAGGAAGGAAGCATAGTAGGGGAAGGGGATAGCAAAAGAGACATGCGAGTTTGACTCTTGTTCTATCCATCCATGTTCAGTCGTCCTTGTCCATGTTGGAACTCTTGATGGTAGTACCGCTCAACTACGAGAGGCTTGAAAGTAGTTACTTTTACATTATTTATTGATATTGGGTTAGTGTTCTGTGTACCACACCAAGCCTTTATAGGTTGTTTTAGATTTTGTAAGTAACTACTTAGTGCTTCAATTGATCATAGTAAATGAAATGAAACGTTGATATCAATCACTTTTTATATAATAATCATTAGCAAAAATCTTAAGAAAAGAAAGGTAGGTTTATTACTTATGAAAAGGTTATTGGACTCTTGTGCTAGAATTGCTTTTTTTGGGGGAGAAAAATGAAAATTATCGTAGTGTAGTTACAGATAACATAGTAGTTGTGGTGTGCAAGAAAAAATCCTTTCTGTTGGTTAACAACCAACTATAATTCAATCTAATGAATTCTTCAAGACTTTAGACAAAAAGAGAGTCTGGAGGGATTTCTTTTTTGATAAATAACTATGTTAAACAACCTTCGCCACATCTTTTTATTTGATTAGAATAGTATGAACTCAAGTTCCAGTGACAATTCTTCTACTTCTAGAACTAGGATAAATAATAGTACGGATCCTTCAACTACTACTATTGACGATTATAGTTTCAAATCGACTGATACTTCGTCTCCTTCTAATTACGAGAGTCATGGTATTTATAAGGATCATCTGGTCTAAACCCAATAGTGAACATGTAGTAGAACTACAAACTGAAATAATGATACTATTAGAGATTTAAAGGAGAACAGAATAACTAGTGAAAGCTTTCAGGAAGCCTCTAATTATCTAGGTCTAGCGAAGATGACCCCTAGCAATAATATTCTGAATTTGATCGAGTTTATCATGATTGCTCCTTATTATGCTTTTGACTCCTTTTCCAGGCCTCTTGATCAGTTTTAGATAATCCTATTTATAGATATGAAGATAGGTGACTTGTATTTCTCATTCACAAATCCCTCTTTGTTTATACTGTTCACTCTCAGTTTGGTCTTACTACTATTTCATTTTGTTACTAAAAAAGGAGGAGGGAAGTCAGTACCCAATGCTTGGCAATCCTTGGTAGAGCTTATTTATGATTTTGTGTCGAACCTGGTAAAGGAACAAATAGCCGGAAATGTGAAAAACAAAGGTTTTCGAAGATTATGGGGTAATAAGATCATTTCTATCAAAGGTGATATTAATTGAATACTCATCGATGGTCTGAATAATGAGATGTGTATTGCCGCCTACTTGTTCGCCAAACAAGTAATCTATTTAGGTCGAAAGAGTGGATATTTACATCTTGTTACATGATATCTTAAGCAGTGTAATATTTGTCTCATGACTGCCTATGGCGGCATCAATCGACCTAATGGTTCTTTTTCTGTCTCTGTCTCTCTAACATGGTGTTTTCACAAAAAGATGATCCTTCGAAAAAATTATCGCACTGATGTATTAGTGCATCTTTATTATTCATTCTTTAGTTTATCCGCCTTATGTATTGGTTAAACGTGTAGATAAGAAGATTTTTTAGCCAATCATCAATCAGGTTAAGGATATGGATAGGGTTCGTGGTCGTGTAAGTCAAGTGCATTGTGACTTAGTTAAGATCAAGGATCGTTATCTACCCTGGTTGTCCATCATACCCCTTGAACTAAGGTTGGTGTGATTAGCTATGACCTTCTGGGCCTGAGACTTCATGGGTAAGAGTTGGTTGGCTCCTTTGGTCAGATTATCCCATGCTTAGGTTCTTTTTTCGAATACATAAGAAATGCACGATTGATTGTCTCTCAACTCAGGGTGTTCTAAAGTGCTAAATGCATTGTTGCATTCGATACTATTTTGTTCATCTTATCTTCTCAACAAGTATGGAAAACATATATATGTTCAAAGAGTATGATGGGCCCAACCCTAAGCATCACAAGGCTCAAGCTTTAGGCCTTGAACTTTCCGTTGATGAGTAGGTGATTTGGGGGAAGAATCTCTCAATGACTGCTTTGGGGCAAAGTCTTTTTTTGGTGGCTGCTCATGAAGATGAGACAAAGCTTGCTGTCAATATAAGAAATTCCCGCTTTGAGATGTGAGGTGTTGGAGTAACCTTGTCTGATAAGGATATGGATTTGGATAGGCCCAGAGAAAGGAAGCATACTATAATTAATTAGGCAATCACCTACCAATAGGAAGCCATCCCTTTTTAGAATAGAAATGCAACTACGTTCCTTTAGCGGTTAAGTAGGATTTATTCATAATAATAATAGAAGGGATAGGTTTTAGTCCTGGTTCAAGGTGTGAAGAGAGAGGCTAACCCAAAAGGACAGGTACAAGACAAAGTGGCATAAAGATAGAAGTTTTGCACCCTTCAATGCTTTTTATCAAGTGAGATAAGTTAGGATGCGTGTGATAGAGTAACCCCTAGCGAGTATAAGTGGATCAACGCTTCTTTTTCACCTAAGAAGTGCCCTTTATTAATGGTTTCAAGGATCGGTATCGAGATAGCAGCTCAAGGAATCCCTGACTTACTTGCTAGTCTTTCCTTCTGTCTTGTATGTTCAATATGGTAGGGACACCTGTATAAGGAATAGAGTAGTTGATTTCTTCTCTCTAGCCAATCCTATCAGTCCGGTAACTAGAGGGATGTTGTTCTGTTTATCTTTCTTGTAACACTGTTAATGGGGGTTCCCTATTATATGCACGGGATTCGGCAGTTGCCTCTTTGTTCTTTCTTTCTCCAGTTGTTAACGACTAGAAGAGGAATATCTCACTAGAAAGCTAGTAGAAGGTCTAGCTCTCCGGTCTTGCTTGCTGCCTGCAGTTGCTATAGTCTTAAGGCTTCTGCCATTCCAACCAAAGACAAGGGCAACTCTAACCTATCTTCAAGCCCAGTAGTAAATGTTCTTAGTTGTGTTCTAACTCAGTTGTTCTATTAGTAGGAGTAGTTCATGTACTATGTACTATTAGTAGTTGGTATCTTCTATATAGTAGGAGACCCTTAATGAATAGATCAATAGTAAGTCTAGGTATACCCTCTTGTTTATAAGAATGGAATATAATCTATATCATGATATCAGCATCGAAAAGAGGCTATTCTTTAACCTTTAGCTTATGTTAATCGGGGTACAAACGATAAGAATAGTGTATGATACTTTTAGTCACTTCTATCCTTACACGAGACATAGATCGCTATTTTTCTTATAAAAAGGTTTAACCATTCTCCACATGATGTCCAAAAAATGAATGAGAAAGTTCTAGAGAGCAAAATCGAACGAAGTCAGACATTGCATTTTGAGTTAGCGTAGTATGCCTCTTCCCTTGAACTTAAAGAACAAGTATTTTCTTGCTTTTAATATTAATGTAAAAGGTCACTGCACTCTCCTTACAGGAAGACATCCAATAACCATGCTTTAGTTTATATCGGCACAATAGTTCGCTATTTAGAAAGACTTAGAGCTTGGGAGAAGATAGATAGTTTAGTGCGAATTGATCTATCTAGGTTTGTAAATATGTTATCATCTTATAGAGAAGGTGCAAGCTCTTGTTCAATATGCTATGTTGAAAAGGTAGGTCTTATCTTTTTGTGATCTTTTGGGAGGGATCTCTCTCTAAACAAACGGTGCTACCTTTCTTTTCTATTTAACTATTTCATCTCCCTATTATTTGTTCTATTCTATTTAATCTTCTCTTGGAAGATTTAGATGTCGAATTAGTTCAAAAACCTTACTTACTTCTATAATTTTATATATATAAGAATTCTCGTCTTCTGAGATTAGTCCTTTTCTTTTATTTGATGGTATTCTAATTAGATGGATGGTAAATCAACTAGGATCAAATATCATAGCAATAGTAGTTCTTCATAAATAAGGTATGAAACTATGTTATTCTTCGCATCTATCAATGCTAGGAAAGGCTGAAACTACTTGACCATCAGGTAAGGGGTATCGATAAAGATTCCTCACTTTGTACTTTAGGAAGGAATGCTAGACTGAGGATTGGCATTTAGTTTTCTTGATCTAGACTAGAAATATACTCTTTTCTGGCCTCCTATTAGATTATGGCCCGATCTCTCCAGGGATCAAGAAAAAGCTTTTAGCCTTCCCCTTATTGATATTGATTAGGGTAGGACTAGATGATAGAAAGGATGATTTGATCTTTGATGATCACGTGCCCAAAGGATCCTTTCTAAGGTCACTTGGAAGGGAAATGGATTTATGGAGAGGAAAGGAATGGGGTGAGGCGACACAAATACTAGGTTTGATAAGACAAAGGGGAGAGGCCACAAGGGAGGAGTCCCTTGATAACTCTTAGAAGCTCTCACAAAGGAGAAAGGGGGACACTCAAAGGTAAGAACCTCAACCAATATGGTCTCTAGGATTAAATTCAAGTGTCAAAAATACAAGTGAGGGAGGAGCTCCTATTTATAGAGGTAGCTAACCTCTTGAACAAGATAACCTAAAAAAGAAGGGCTAGGATTAAAAGGAGAGATCTAAGGGAGGAAAATTGAGAAACAATTCCCTCCTTAGATCATCAAACTTGGTGCCCAAGCTTCTCAAACCAAGGGTCAAGATTCCTTCTTATTAGCTTAGGGGGTTTATGTAGGAAAAGAGGGGTGTAGATATCAAGGCTACCCCTTATTTCCTTCATAAAGACCCAAAAAGCTAAATCCACCCTCTAAATTCCTAAGATACCTCCTAAAAATAAAAAATGGACTAAATACATGTCCCAAATTAAATTCTTAATGCTCCTCAAAATTAAAATAAAGGAAAATTACATTTTATTAACTAAAGTCCCTAGCCTAATATCTTCACTTTCCATAGGAGGTGAAGTCTTCCTTTGTCTACAAGGGCTAGGTCTTCTTCGATCCTTCTAGCCATGGCCCTAGTGATAGGTCCTTGGCTAGGCATGGTCACATCAAAGGAGCTTGAAGGAGAAAGCTTTGTCTATGCAAACTGACCCAATTCAATCCCCTTTTTTGGTCTTCTATGGACATAAGCTAATTCTCCTCCTTCTGAACTAGGAAAGATTGAATTAGTGAAGCAAAAGAGCCCTCCTTGCCTTAGACAGGTGTCTCATGACATGAGAGTGACTGACTCACAAAAGAATGAGTCTTATTACCTTTCTCACTTATGGTGGCTAATCTTGAATCGAATCTCTGTTGTGAGCTACTCATTATGCAACAAACTCATATGTTGTTGTTTCCTCTAACTTGGACTACTCAAAGGATTGAATCTCCAACTGAACCTACTGAATAAGACCATGTGGCAATGCTTACATAAGCATAAAACCGCCAAAACCCTAAGGATGAGGTCTAGGCCAATACATAGCCTATGCTTTTATTTGTAGGGCAACCTTTTGACTCAGTCCCGTGGCATGGTCTTGCATTCTAGCCTATCTTATTAGATGGTGATGTAATAGGTCCCATAGGTAATCCAATCAATCCTCTTTAGGGTTAGGGCATCTTCTTTTAGGTTGAGGATCATTCCCCATACCTCTTATTAGAAATGCTTTCGATTGGTTGCAAGCCTGATAGTAGTCGCAGTGAGGGCCATTACCTTCTTCCTTGAGTTTGACTCCAAAAAACCTTTTATATCGTATTCACCCCATATCAAGGTTCTTTCGCACATCAGTTTATCTTTCCCTATAGGATCTGTAATCATTCAATTCTTTCTCTCATTAGTAAGATGGTCAGTCCAGTCTTAGTTCATGCTCGTCTAAGACTCCCTTTGTTTAAGGTTGACTACTTGACTTCTACTTCTTTCACCTGGCTAGCAGTCCTTCCACCAGTTATTGAGTCAGCCCCTAATCCTTCTTCCAAAGCCTATCAAAAGTAATAAGTCAATTCATAAGTTTATTTTACCTTTTGTTATGTTTGGTTTGACTTGACTAATTGGATCAATAAATGCTTGGATCTTCTTCTAATCTAGAAGTAAGATTTCCTCTTAGCTTTCTAGTTCTCGAGTTATAAAAGCTCTTCGATCTCTAATTTGACAAGCCTAGTGAAGTTGTTTTCAAATCCAGGCAAACCATAGGCCATTGTTCTTTGCCCTAACAAGTTTTTTGGAATAAGAGTATCATAATAATAAATAGAATTTCTGGGATCAAGATCGTCTACCCATAGTCATACTGACGTATGTGAGTGATACCAATGCAGGTTTAACATTGCATTCTTTCTATTAGCGATTCAATTTGAATTGTATAGTTAACGGTTGCTCCCTTCCTAGATTCAATTCCACTAGAGGGTTGAGGCCAAGGGTTAAGGTAGTTAACACTGATCTGAGTTCAAGGAGCATGAATGAATGGCAATAAGCTTTAGGTGTTTACGCCTCTTTTTTTCGGTATTGGTCCTTGCCTTGAGTTGAGTAAAGGGATTGGTAAAAAGGCCTAACTTCTTTCTGTATTTAGAAAGACAGGTTATAATCTTGATCTCTCCTAGTTCTCTAGAAACGGTCCTAAATAAAATGTTTTCTTTTCTAGGCTCCCACAAGTGGAATAAGATCAATAAGAAGCGAGTTGTAACCTTAATCTATGTATGGACCTAATCTATTGTACTTCCTTGATCTTATCTTAGTTCAATAAAAGAAAGAACATGGAGGCTATTTACCTTACTTATTAAAGTAGTTCTTTAAGTCTATCCATAATATGTTATGGACTGATCTAAGGAAAAACCTCCTGCCTTGCGGTTGTGAGCACTGCCTTCTAACGAGCACTCTGTCCTTACTCAATCTCTTCTTTCTCTTTTGTTGTTGTCTTTGTTATTTCTTGGTCCAACTTGCTTTGGTTGTTCTTCCTTGAATATAAGCTCTAGATCAAATTGAACAGATGCCCTATCATATCAAGATGAAAAGAAGTAGGTCACCAAAAGGTGCGATATTTGCCTTAGCATGATGAGCAAACTTTGCTACAAAAAGGGGTACCACCTACATTTCAGTAATACATTTGTTTGACTTGGTCTTTGATAAAGGTATAGAGTTTTTCTTTGTGCAAAACTCTACATTCCTCAGTCTTCTTCTACAGCAAGGGGTGTTGCCCTCCCCTTTACCACACAGATTCCACCCTCTGACCATTAAACACCAAGCTAATCTAATATAAGAGTGATATACTTGTTAGAGATAGGAATATCCTATCTCAGTACTTCCTCTTAGGTGAGCTACTTCCTCTTATAGATCAAATACTACTATAGGGAAGTTTTTGTCTTAGGAGCATATCCGTTGCAAATCCCTTCCTCATTGGCACAAGCTCTTAAAGAGAAGTAGAGTCAAGTACTCCTGTAAGCAAAGAGTGACTTACCCATACCAGCTTTCAGTTGTCTTTCTTTGTTTACATTCACGTCTGTTTTCCTTTTATTCCCATATCTCTTCATTCTTGACTGACTATAGTCATAGTAGGTAATGCTGTAATCAAAAGGTGTAGGATAAGACCCAAAGTTAGCACTTTCCAGCTTTTAGAGTTTAGACTTTAGAGATAGAGGTCCTTAGTTACCCTTTGTCTCATTTTCCCTTTCCTTATAGCAAGTTCGAGCCTTCCTCTTCTACTTTACCCAATCTTACTAATCATAATGAAGAGGCGTAGTAAAATTGTTACCTTTATAAGGGTACGGAAACAAGCCTCCTCGACTCAAGCATAGGATTAGTTTTAACAAGCTATTTAGAATATCAGATAAAGAGAATAATAGATCAATTTAGAGCAGTAAGCTTATTCTCTGGTTTCAATATCAGGAGTGTTATACTAGGGATATATACTTGGGAATGAGACCAACTAAACAGATTTGAAATGCAGCTCAATTGAAAACACAGTTCTTCTGAGAAAGAATCGGGGTTAGAGATTGACTCAACTTCGAGGTTAGAGAATTCAGAAAGCAACTTTTTTTATTTTATAGGGTGTACTTACTCGACACCGGAAAGACTGAACTGGAAAGGAGTCTTTCTTGGGCTTTAAGATTAACTTTATTTACTAACTAAGCTAAGACAGTGATGATGACATACCCTGAATAAGTAAACCAAAATAGGGAGGTACTCAACAAAGTGAAATAGATTTGATCATGATAGTCTGATAGCATTTCTCTACCCTAGGATCCGACCTACGTTAACAACTTTTCTCTCTATTAAGTTTAGTTACCCTACAAACCATGGTTATTTCAAACACCATATACTGTCACATCAAAAAAGACCAAGAGCCTCTTCCTGTACTATTAATCAAAATTCATATTTTAACATATTTTTCATTTTTTATAAAGTCACAAATGATCCCCGAAATTGGACATTTCCCGAATTATTCCCCGTTCTCCACCTTATTTATTATATAAGAGGGATTATTTCCCAAATTAGACTCTGCCACTCTTACTTTTTAACTTGTTCCCACTAATGAATGCTGGTGACTTTTGTTCCAACTCAACTGGGAATAGTCAGGTGCCAACCATTGGATGCATGAGCCAATGTTCTACACACAGAAGGATTGCACATACACAAATAAAACAATTAAGAATCCTAGCTGCATCTCTCACTCTTGGCCTCTTCTTAGAGTCTGGGTGCACAAAAAGAAGCCCCACCATGAGCATCCTCTCTATCTCTAGAGCATCAACCTTAGATCAGCAGCATAAATTAGTTTCAACAACAAATAAGATGAAAAAGGATTCACATGACTATGATGTTGTAATTTCCCATTTGTATTGGAGAATTTTTCTTACAAATCTTGGTTTTTAGCTAAATTTGACTGTTGAAGGATTTGATAATCATGTATTTAATAACTTTGCTTATGTTGGTACAAAGGTCAGGAAAGGTTGATGAAGAGATTGCCATGTTTCATCACAAGTTGAAGAAAATTGAAGATGGTGTGACTTTTGTGAGAAGGATGAAAAAACAAGCAAGATCTCTTGGGAAGAAGATTCAAGTAACTGCTGCAGTGAAAATCCTTCTTTGAGACTATATCATCGAATAGTCCCAGATTCAAAGTGAGTGAGAGTGACGAATGTTATAGCAGTAGTGAGAGTAGGGGAAACTAAGTTCACATTGACTGTAATTGAGTAACTGAGGTAACTAGCTATACTACATAACAAACATTTTATCAGTTAGTGAAGGAGAACTGATGTGACCATGCCTAGCCAATGACCTATCACTAGGGCCATGGCTAGAAGGATTGAAGAAGACCTAGCCCTTGCAGACAAAGGAAGACTTCACCTCCTATGGAGAGTGAAAATATTAGGCTAGAGACTTTAGTTAATAAAATGTAATTTTCCTTTATTTTAATTTTGAGGAGCATTAAGAATTTAATTTGGGACATGTATTTAGTCCATTTTTTATTTTTAGGAGGTGTCTTAGGAATTTAGAGGGTGGATTTAGCTTTTTGGGTCTTTATGAAGGAAATAAGGGGTAGCCTTGATATCTACACTCTCTTTTCCTACATAAACCCCCTAAGCTAATAAGAAGGAATCTTGGCCCTTGGTTTGAGAAACTTGGGCACCAAGTTTGATGATCTAAGGAGGGAATTGTTTCTCAATCCTCCTCCCTTAGATCTCTCCTTTTAATCCTAGCCCTTCTTTTTTAGGTTATCTTGTTCAAGAGGTTAGCTACCTCTATAAATAGGAGCTCCTCCCTCACTTGTATTTTTTACACTTGAATTTAATCCTAGAGACCATATTGGTTGAGGTTCTTACATTTGAGTGTCCCCCTTTCTCCTTTGTGAGAGCTTCTAAGAGTTATCAAGGGACCCCTCCCTTGTGGCCTCTCCCCTTTGGCTTATCAAACCTAGTATTTGTGGCGCCTCACCCCATTCCTTTCCTCTCCATAATTCCATTTCCCTTCCAAGTGACCTTAGAAAGGATCCTTTGGGCACGTGATCATCAAAGATCACACCAAGTGGTATCATAGCCACTTTCTAAAGGTCACGTTCTTTCTCAATTTTTTTTTTGCTTTGTTGTTTATTTCTTTGATCTCTTTATTTTAAAGTCCTTCATTTTTTGTCATCTCTATTTCCTTTATTGTCTAGTAGTATAGCTTTTTATTCTTACTATTATATGCGCTTTTGTTTTCTTTCTACGCGCCTATGTTCCATTTAATTTGATGCGATTTTATTTATCCCTTTCTTTGCATCTTATTTTTGTGTTCAAGTTGCTTAATTTTCCCTTGGTTTTTTATGTTAAAGTGTGCCTAAGAAGTTGTGACCATTAAACCCACATGGTTGAGGATTTTTCCACACGATTGTGGTGATCAACTTTGGCCACTTTGTTGTGCCTTTTGTTTTAAGTCTCTTGCTGAAATTTTTGCTCTATTTTTAGGTGTGTTATTTTTTCTTAATCTTGTGTTTTGTCAAATACTATTCATGTTAGTTTCCTATTTTGTCTCATTTAAATTCCATAGGTTTTAGCCTCTTAAATTTTTTACAAAAAAGCCTTCAAAAACAGTTTGAATTGAGCTCCTAAGAGGTGAACCTCTTGTTGAGTCTCTTAAGTCTTTTATGCTTTTAGTTCAAGTATATTAATCTCTTTGTTGTTCTTAACTATTTGCTCAATTCAATCTTTATATGTTTCTTGTTTTATGTTGAATTATTAGTAGCTTTCCACTTGGTTTACCTTCACTATTGGTGCCTCTTTATGGAATTTTAGCTTGGGTGAATTGTGTTAGTAATTTGAGCAATCAATTTACTTCAAAATCAGCCCTAAATCATTCCTTAAGCACCATTAGTTCAGTGGTATTTGGAACTACTAAGTTGTTTTGCCTTTAGTTGCATGCATTGCTTGAAAATTGTGTGACCTTACTTTGTGCTTATTCACTCAAGTGTTATTATTTCAAGAATCCTTATTAAAATTTCAATTCAACAAGCTATTAGGTGCAGCAAAATGATTAGAAAAAGTTAAAAAAAAATAGAAAAAGTTCAAGTTAAAAAAAAAAAGAAGAGAAAGAACTCAAAAGAAAGACAAATTTGAAGTTGTGTACCTAATAGTAGAAACATTTGATATGAGGAACCAATTGTGATTCAAAAAAAAATTACTTGAGTAAGCTTTTTAGTTTTTGGTCACTTAAATTTTATTAAGTGTGCAACTATTGGTTTCATTTTTTTTGTTGGAGTATTTTTTCATCTCTACTCTTAGAGCTAATCTAGGAAATTTATTTGTGTGCTACCTTCCTTTATGAGCCTTATGTTTTCTTGCTTGTCTTCTTTACTTCTTTGAGTTTGTCATTGTTTAATCTATCCACTTGGATTTGTGAACCTTGTTTTGTTATTCAGCTTTATTTGTTGTCTTGTGTTGTATTCGGCCTTGGTAAGGAAAGGTTGGCAAAGGTTCCATATATAAAATTTTGGCAAGTCCAAACAAGAGGAAACAAGGGTAGCATTCTTGGGGTGAGTTGATGCAACTCAAAGGGGCTTGATCAAAAGGATACAAACACCAAAAAGCTTGGAGTGAAGACTTTGTTTTATTTTTTTATTCTTTGTATTGTGTATACTTAATTTTAGATTGGGAGTTTGAGTGCCCTTAAGGCCCTCCCTTGGTTTGTAATAATTTTGGTTAATTTTAGCGTAGTTCATCGTTAATTAGGTGAAGAAGGGAGAAGTGGTACACTTCCTTCAATACCTTAGGAGCACGATTAGAGCCCTTTCTCTTTTACATTCTTGCACTTTTATTTTATTTTATGTTGTTTTGAAAAAACGTGTACAGGCTAAGAGTTCCAAAGACTCATCAAGCCACCTTAGGTCAGAAAAAAAAAAAGTTTTTGGCCTACGCTTTAGTTTTTAGCATCCAAGCACCATGACTTCCCACACACATTCTAGTGCACATAGTTGTTCATCAAGTAAGAGTGTCAACCAAAGAAAACCTTCTAAGGGAGACACTCTTGAAAACCTTAACTTAGAATTTAGGGAATGGATGGCTAAAGAACAAGAAAGGAGAGAAGAAAAAGAGAGAAAAAAAGAAATAAAAGAAAAGGAAAAACAAAAAGAGAAGGAAGAGTTAAAAAAAGAGATGTTGGAAATGAGAAAAGAGAAAAAAGAGCGAGAAGAGAGAAGGCAAAAAGAGAGAAGAGAGGATGAAGAAAGGAGAAAAAGGAAAGAACTAGAGAGAAAAAGAGGAAGAAGAGAGAAGGAGAGGAGAAGAGAGTAAGAAGAGAGATGGGAGGGAAAGTGATAAAAAAAATAAAGGAATTCTCATAAGATCCCCATCTAGGCATTTTAGCTCTAGTGAAGAAGAATACTATAGAAATCAACATAAGCATCACTATCATTCATCATACAATCATCATTCTCCTCAAGAGAACATAAATCATGTTAGGGAACCAAAGGTAGACCTACCCCATTTTCATGGTAGGGAAGATGTTGAGACTTACCTAGATTGGGAAGTCAAAGTGGAACAACTCTTTCGATGCTATGAAATTAGGGAAGAAAGGAAAGTACCTTTGGCCTCCCTTAGTTTTCAAGGTTCTGCTTTGCATTGGTGGGATGGGTTAGTCAAGGATAAGACCCGTAAACAAATGCCTGACATTCGCTACTGGAATGATTTAAAAACTTGTTTGTGAAGAAGGCACATTCCTTCATATTATGAGAGGGATCTTTTGGATAGGCTCCAAAGACTTAGGCAACATAACCTAAGTATTGAGGAGTATAGACAAAAGATGGAGCTTCTCATACTAAGGGCCAATATTATTGAGGAACTCAATGCCACCCTTGCTAGGCTTTTGTGTGGATTAAGCTCTGACATTAGAGATAAGGTAGAGCTTCTTTCATACTCAAACCTTGATGAGTTGGTAGAACTTTGTGTAAGAGCTGAGAATCAACTCAAGAGAAAAAGCTTTAAAAAAGATTCTCCCTCTTACTCAAAGAGAGACCAACTTAAGGGAAACTCTTTCAAGGGTTTTCCCAAAGAGGAACCCAAGCATTTTCAAGATACAAAAGCACCTCATGTAGAGAGAAAACCCGCTACTACTAAGCCTATTGAAAGGCAAAGTAGTATCAAATGCTTCAAATGTCTTGGGAGAGGCCATATTGCCTCTCAATGCCCTAACAAGAAAACCATGATCATGAGGGGACAAGACAGTTGTAGTGAGAATATCTCATCTTCCTCCTCTAGTGAGAGTGAGGAAGAAGGGGGACATACTTTTGAACAAGAGTGTGAGGAAGCTTTTCCTTATGAGGGGGACCTCCTTATGGTTCAAAGGCTTCTTTGAAGCCAACCTCTCGAGCTTGGCCAGTCACAAAGAGAGAACATCTTCCATACAAGATGTAAAGTAAATGACAAAGTATGTTCTCTCCTTGTTGATAGTGGCTCCTGTTGTAACTGTTGTAGCTCTAGGTTGATTGAAAAGCTAGCCTTGACTACCATACCCCATCCCAAACCTTACAAATTGCAATGGCTCAATGAGCAAGGGGAGATGGTAGTCAATGAACAAGTTATGGTTCCAATCTCCATAGGATCTTATAATGATGAGATTCTTTGTGACATAGTTCCTATGGAGGCTAGTCATATCCTGTTAGGGAGACCATGGCAATTTGACAAAAAAGTTATTCACCATGGTCACTCCAACCAAATAATTCTCACCCATAATGAAAAGTGCTTCAAATTGTATCCTTTGTCACCTTCTCAAGTGGCTGAGGATCAATTTGCGATGAAAAAGAAAAGAGTTGAGGAAAAACAAAAACAAAAAAAAGCACAACAAGCTTTACCTTTAAAACTTGAAAAGGGTAAAGAGAGAGAGTCGGAAGGCGATGCCCCTTCAAAAGGGAATATTAGTAAAAGGAGCTTATTTGCTACTAAACGTGATTTAAAAGAAGCTCCTTTGACTAACAAGCCCTTTTATCTCCTCTTTTGCAAAGAAGCATCAAATCCTTTTCCCATTTTACATTCTTCTGCTGAGAGCACTGCCACAGCCCATGCACATGAGCACCTTCCTCAAGGGGTTCAAGATATTTTAAAAGAATTTGATGGCATATTCCCTAATGAGGTTCCCGAAGGACTTCCTCCCATTAGGGGTATAGAACATCAAATTGATTTGGTGTCTGGCGCAAGTCTACCTAATAGACCTGCCTATAGGACCAACCCCATGGAGACCCAAGAGATTGAGTCTCAAGTGAATGAGCTGTTGAAGAAAGATTGGGTTCAAAAGAGCCTAAGCCCTTGTGCTGTGCCAGTCTTGTTGGTGCCCAAGAAGAATGGCCAATGGAGGATGTGTGTTGATTGTCGTGCAATCAACAACATCACTATCAAATATAGGCACCCAATCCCCCGTCTTGATGACATGTTGGATGAATTGCATGGGGCAAAAATATTTTCAAAAATAGATCTTAGAAGTGGTTACCACCAAATAAGGATCAAAGAGGGTGATGAGTGGAAAACTACTTTTAAGACTAAATTTGGTCTTTATGAGTGGTTGGTTATGCCTTTTGGGCTAACTAATACCCCAAGCACATTCATGCGCTTAATGAATCATGTACTGAGGGATTGCCTTGGTAAATTTTGTGTAGTTTACTTTGATGACATTTTAGTTTACTCTAGGAACCTAGATGATCATTTAGGACATCTAAGGCATGTTTTTTCTCTTCTTAGGAGTAATCATCTTTTTGGTAACTTAGAAAAATGCACCTTTTGTGTAGATAGTGTAGTTTTCCTAGGTTTTGTAGTTAGCACAAAAGGGGTTCATGTTGACCCTGAAAAGATAAAAGCTATTCAAGAATGGCCCACCCCAAAGAGTGTGACAGAGATCAAAAGCTTTCATGGTCTCGTTGGATTTTATAGGCGCTTTGTGCCTAATTTCTCCACGCTCTTTGCACCAATAAATGATTTGGTGAAAAAGGAAGTTCCTTTCCTTTGGGATGAGAAACAAGAGAAAGCCTTCCAGCTAATTAAGCATAAACTGACCCATGCACCAGTCTTGACATTACCTGACTTTTCTAAAACATTTGAACTTGAATGTAATGCCTCTGGTGTAGGTGTGAGGGCTGTCTTGTTGCAAGGAGGGCACCCCATTGCGTATTTTAGTGAAACACTGAATGGTGCCCCCCTCAACTACCCCACCTATGATAAGGAGTTTTATGCTCTAATTAGGGCCTTTTAAACTTGGGAGCATTACCTTGCTCCCAAGGAGTTTGTCATTCATAGTGACCATGAGTCACTAAAATATTTGAGGGGTCAAGGTAAATTGAAAAAAACACATGCAACGTGGGTGGAATATCTTGAATCCTTCCCTTATGTCATCAAGTACAAGAAAGGAAAACAAAATGTGGTGGCTGATGCTCTTTCTAGGCGTCATGCCCTTTATCCATCCTTGAGTGCAAAAATCTTGGGATTTGATGACATTCAGGCCATGTATCCGTCTGACAAGGATTTCGGCCCCATATTTGCTACCTCTGCATCTGCATTCGCATTAAAGGCCCATGATGGGTACTTCATCAGTGAGGGGTATCTTTACAAAGGGAGTAAGCTTTGTATACCCCAAGGATCAATTAGGAACTTACTTACAAAAGAGAGCCATGAAGGTGGGTTCATGGGGTATTTTGGGATTTCAAAAACCCTCATGCTTTTACAAGAGAAATTCTTTTGGCCCCATATGCGTAGAGATGTCCATAGACATTGCTCTAAATGTATAGCTTGCTTGCAAGCAAAGTCTAAAGCAATGCCTCATGGACTATACACACCTTTACCTGCTCCTTCTGTACCTTGGGAGGATATTAGCATGGATTTCATCCTTGGGCTCCCAAGAACCCAACGAGGTGCAGACTCCATATTTGTGGTGGTGGATCGATTTTCAAAAATGGCCCATTTTATTCCCTGCCACAAAGTGGATGATGCGAGCAACGACAAGACTTTTCTCTAAAGAGGTTGTCCGATTGCATGGTATACCCTCTTCAATAGTGTCATATAGGGATGTGAAGTTCCTTAGCCATTTTTGGAAAACTCTTTGGGCTAAGCTGGGAACTAAACTTCTTTTTTCCACTACCTGTCACCCTCAAACTGATGGGCAAACAGAAGTGGTGAATAGATCTTTATCCACTATGCTGAGGGCTCTACTTAAAGGCAACCATAAGTCTTGGGATGAGTACCTTCCCCACATTGAATTTGCTTATAACCGGGTGGTTCATAGAACTACCAAGCATTCTCCATTTGAGGTGGTCTATGGCTTTAATCCTCGTACTCCTCTAGATCATTTACCTCTTCCTCTTTCTGTTGTTGTGCATAAAGAAGGAAAGGCAAAACCCATTTTTGTAAAACAATTACATGAGAGGGTTAAAGCTAACATAGAGCGTCAATCCTTGAGATATGCTACTTTCGCCAATAGAGGGAGGAAAGAGGTCATCTTTGAAAAGGGCGACTGGGTATGGCTTCACTTAAGAAAGGATAGATTTCCTTCTCAAAGGAAGTCCAAACTTAGCCCTAGAGGAGATGGACCTTTCCAAATCCTTGAGTGGATCAGTAATAATGCCTATGCTTTAGATCTGCCTGAGGATTATGGGGTAAGCACCAGTTTTAATGTTTCTGATTTGTCTCCATTTGTAGGTGCTGAAAATGACAAAGACCCCATGGATTTGAGGTCAAATCCTCTTCAAGAGGGAGGAGATGATGTGACCATGCCTAGCCAAGGACCTATCACTAGGGCCATGGCTAGAAGGATTGAAGAAGACCTAGCCCTTGCAGACAAAGGAAGACTTCACCTGCTATGGAGAGTGAAAATATTAGGCTAGAGACTTTAGTTAATAAAATGTAATTTTCCTTTATTTTAATTTTGAGGAGCATTAAGAATTTAATTTAGGACATGTATTTGGTCCATTTTTTATTTTTAGGAGGTGTCTTAGGAATTTAGAGGGTGGATTTAGCTTTTTGGGTCTTTATGAAGGAAATAAGGGGTAGCCTTGATATCTACACCCTCTTTTCCTACATAAACCCCCTAAGCTAATAAGAAGGAATCTTGGCCCTTGGTTTGAGAAACTTGGGCACCAAGTTTGATGATCTAAGGAGGGAATTGTTTCTCAATCCTCCTCCCTTAGATCTCTCCTTTTAATCCTAGCCCTTCTTTTTTAGGTTATCTTGTTCAAGAGGTTAGCTACCTCTATAAATAGGAGCTCCTCCCTCACTTGTATTTTTTACACTTGAATTTAATCCTAGAGACCATATTGGTTGAGGTTCTTACCTTTGAGTGTCCCCCTTTCTCCTTTGTGAGAGCTTCTAAGAGTTATCAAGGGACCCCTCCCTTATGGCCTCTCCCCTTTGGCTTATCAAACCTAGTATTTGTGGCGCCTCACCCCATTCCTTTCCTCTCCATAAATCCATTTCCCTTCCAAGTGACCTTAGAAAGGATCCTTTGGGCACGTGATCATCAAAGATCACATCAAGAACAGTAGGGATTAATTTTGCTGGATTTAGTAATTTCTCTAATTGAGTCTCTTGGGATTCAATCGGGGACCTCCCTCCATTTTTAGAATGATTTTTTTTTATCATTTTTCTTTTAAGCGTACGTAACCTAAACCCTGTCTATGAGTAAAGAAATCTTTGGAATCTTTCCTAATCCGCTTTCTCTTTTTCTTATGCCTTGGGAGCCCAGTCTTGAAGAGAAGCAGGGGCTCACTCATGACTAGGGAATAAATCCCTGGTTATGCCAAACTATTCTCAATCTCTTTCCTCTAGCAGAGTTGGAGATAGGTACACGCGTAACAAAAGAAAGCTTTGATAGATCCATCGATCACGTTAAGTGCACATAACCACTTTCGGTTGGTCGCTTTTCGCCCTACCTCTTTCGCTAAGACCCTTGTCCTATCCCTAAATATAGCATGTTTAGGAACCTATCATAGAGATTGTGTGACAAGAGTGGGACATTTCTGTTAATAGTAAAGGTGTAAAGGTTCAACTAGATATCTTTTTTTAGTTATTCCTTTACTAACCTGAGACACCCGCTACTCCGTGTTTCCATTCGCTACTTTTTGTAATTGTTGAAATAGGTGGAAATGGATCGTATCTATTTAGCGTGGTTCTTCTCTAAAGGAACCCTCAGGCAAAAAAAATCATTCTTCTTCTGATATCTTTCTTTGTCTCCTTAGTTCCTGGGTGAAAAGGGGTCGACGAAAGGCCATTCTATCTACGAGTCTATCGGAGATCGAGTCAGTACTTCGGTAGAGGAGAAAGGGTTGCTAGAAGAATAGTTCACCACTATCTACACAATTATCTAGCTTCATTCTTTGTTTTGAGAATATTCAATTTCAGAGTGATGTTCGCACCACTACACTCACCCATGGCATTGATGGGATAAGAGGTTCAATCCATAGGCAAGGTGGAGACTTTGGTATAGGGTCGTCTGTTCGGCGTGCTACTGCTCTTTGGCTCCTTTACTTTAGTTCATCATTTCTTTGAAACTCTCTTGATCAATCTCCTCTCGTATCGGTCGACCTTCAAAACTAGTTGATGAATTCCTCCCTAGCAAGGGTCCTATCACAAGGGCCATGGTTAGGAGGCTTGAGGAGGACATGGCAAGAGAGGAGGGAAGAAAACCTCACCTTCTCATGGAGATCAAGATATTATAAATTAGGCCATAGTCTTATTTTTAGTCCTTATTGTATGTTTTTTCATTAGGGACTTGGAGGTGTTTTTATTTTCTTTTTTGGCCTTGTATTTTGGCCTTTATGTCTATTTTAATTTAGGAGGTGTAATTAGTCTCTTTTGTGGTTTAGGAGTGTGTTTTTTGTGAACCACACCCCCTAAGTTAGTTCCACATGCCTCCAACTTACACATGAAGCATGAGAGACATGTGGGTCCCCTTGGTTCACCCTCACTTGGACTTTACCTTCTCTCTCCTCCAAGGTAGCATCCATATGTGTTTTTTGTGCTCTCATTTTTTAGTTTTCATTTTGAAGATGCCATTCCCTCCAAAATTCAAGTTCAAATTGAGAGGGACTAAGATCATAAAATTAGGGGCATGTTTGGATCTTCCTAGAAATTCGTCAAGTGCTAATTGGCTCTAGCTCAATTAACACTTAACTAATCTCTCTTAGCATTCCCTAATGGTAGATATCCACCCCTAACCTCCTAAGCCCATGATTTTGCTTATAAATAAGCACCTCCACCCCTCATGTACATTTTACACTTGATTTGAAATACAAACACTTTGTCAGTTCATCTTTGAGTGCCTTATTTCTCTCCAAACTTGAGAGCTTCCATGGCTTTTATCAAGGGTTATTTCCCATATGGGAGGCTTCTTCCATGGCTTATCTCACCATGAATGGGGCCACCACCACCATTCCAACCTCTTGCACCATTCACTTCTTCAAAGGAACCAAGCTAGAAGGTGATCTTGGGGAAAGCATCAACAAGCATGCATCAATTGGTATCAGAGCCTCCTTCTAGAGGTTCACCTTCTTCCTTTGCTATTTTATTTTTTTGAGTTCCTTCTCTTCATCTCCACTCTATTTTCATTTTTCTACTTCCTTGTTGTTTATCAATTCTAACATATCTTGAATGTTTGTCTTGTGGTTGTTTTTTTCTAATGCTAGCACATTGTTCGAGATGTTTACTTTTAAATTTTTGGTTCAATCCTTTAGTTTCATTCATTGAACCATTTTTTCTGTTTAGGATTTTTTCATTCAACTTTAGATTTGAGTTTGTGTTCTTTTGTGTGGTTTTGAGTGGCCTAAGAAGCATTTTACCTAAAATCCATAAGGCTGTGGCGAAATCCACAACTTGTGGCGAATGCTTTGGTCTCAAAATCCTACACTCCTTTGGTTCAATTTGTGTGTTGTTATTTTTTTCTATGTTAGGACTTTATTTTAAAATTTTATGCTCTTAATTTTTGTCTTAATAGAGTCATGTTTAGTCATATGTCATATCAATTTCTCTTGGTTTCACTTCTTTTATTTTTTGCTTCTAAAATTTTTTAAGTGTGTGAACCTTCTTTGAAATTGAGCATCTAAGAGGTTCTTACCTCTTGAGTAAGTCTTCCAAAAAAGTCTACCATGCTTATAGCCTAAGCATGTTCTTATAAAATAAAATCTCAAAAACATTTTGCTTAATTTCAATCATGTTTTGTTTCATAATTCAATTTAGTAGCTCTTGTGAGTGTGCCTTATTGTGAAGTGAAATTGTTGAGGAGTGCAAGAGCAAATTGGCATAACAAAGTGTCAAAATACACTAACCAAGGAATCATTAGACACTACCTAATTCACTTCGAAATTAGTACACTAGAGTTACTTGTGTTTTCACTAATTGTATTTTTTTAGTTCCAATTTTATGTGCCTTAGCTTGAGAATTTGGCCAAGCGTTTAGGACCTCTAACTTCTCCATAAAATTTGCAATCTAAAAAGTACTTAGGTACATCTAGAAAAAAAAATATTAAAACAAAATAGAACAAAAAAAAAACAAGCAAAATTATAAAGAAAAATACTAAAAGTTAAAAAAAATAGGTGTACCTAATTGTAAATCAATCAAATTGCAAAAAAGGAGTCTAGAAATGGTCTAATTGTTCTTGCCATTATCCCTACACTATTTGGCAAATTTTTTTGCAATTTTTGAAAACATTTTGAGTCATTTTCTCTTTTAGTCCTTATTCTACTTTAGAACCATTCTAGGATTTCTATCTGTGTGCCTACTTCGTTCTCATCCTTAATTTTAGTTTGTCTTAAAGTCTATAATCTTTCAAGTTTGTCTCGTATCATCTTCCATTTGGAAAGTCTACTATTGCTTCCTTGTACTTTTATTGCCTGTTTGCTTGTACTCTTGCATTCTTGTTTTTGCTTTGGTCTGGTGTTACTTGTGTAGAAAAGTTTTGGAAAAAGCAAACTACAAGGGTAGCATTCTAGAAGGTGTTGACAAAGCCTAGAAGACTTGGGCAAGGGAGAAAGCAAGGCATTGATAGTAGACAGTTGTGGGAGCTAGGAGGAAGACTTGAATTTTGCCTCTAAATTTTGCTTTCATTTCTTTGTATTCATTTTTAGGAGTGTTGATACCCTAGTCGTCACTCCATTTGTGTGTAATAGCTTACTCTTTCATTTAGTTTCTCGTAATTAAGGTGTGAAGGAAGAAGTGATACACCGCCTTCATCACCTTCTAGGAGCACATTTGAGAGTCTCTACACTTTTACTTTTCTTGCTTTTATTTTTCCTTGCAAAAAAACCGTCTAGTTCAAGGCTTGAGTTCCAAAGACTCACTTTGCCTACTTAGGGAGAAAACAAAAAAAAAGGAGTGATTTCTTATCTTGTTGGACTACCTCTTAAACTTAGAATCCAAGCACAATGTCTAATCACTTACATGCTAGTACATCTAGCAACAAGAGTGTTAACCAAAGACACTTTTCTAAGGTTAACTCTCTTGAACACCTCACTATGGATTTTCGTGAGTGGATGGTTGAGGAGAGGATAACGCGTGAGGAAAGAGAAGAGAAGAAAAGAAAAGAACAAGAAGAGGAAAAGAGGGAGAAAGAAGAAAAATAAGAGAGAGAAAAGAGGGAAGAGGAATTAGAGAAAAAGAAGAAAGAAAGAGGAGAGAAAAAAAGAGGAAGAAGAAAGAATAAGAGAGGCAACAAAACCTAAGCATAGAAGAGTATAGACAAAAGATGGAATTTCTCATTCTAAGGGCAGGCATCATTGAGCAACCCAAGGCCGCCATAGATAGGTTCTTATGTGGGTTGAGCAATGAAATTAGAGATAAAGTTGAGCTCTTCTAGTATTCGAGCCTCGATGAATTGGTACAACTTTGTATCAAGGTTGAGAATCAAGTCAAAAGAAAAAGGGATTAAAAGATATTCTCAACCTTATACAAGGAAGGACCAATTCAAGGGAAATTCTTCTAAGATTTTCCCTAAGGAGGATCCACCCAAGCATATCAAAGATCAAAAAGCATCTCATATAGACAAAAATCCCCTACTACTAACTTCCATGAGAGGCAAAGTAGTATAAAATGCTTTAAGTGTCTTGGGAGAGTCCATATTGCCTCTCAATGCCCCAACAAGAAAACCATGATCATGAGGGGCAAGACATTTATAGTAGTGAGAGTAGCTAACCTTCCTTGCTCTAGTGAGAGTGAGGAAGAAAAGGGTCATGCATCATATTTAGATTGTGAAAATGCTTATCATTGTGAGGGAGACCTCTTGATAATTAGAAGGCTTCTTAGGAGCCAACCTTTAGAGCTTACCCAATCTCAAAGAGAGAACATATTCCAAACAAGGTGCAAAGTTAATGACAAAGTATGTTCTCTCATTATAGATAGTGGGTCTTGCTGTAACTGTTGCAGCTCTAGGTTGGTTGAAAAGCTAGCCTTGACTCCAATTCCCCATCCAAAACCTTATAAGCTTCAGTGGCTCAATGAGCAAGAGGAAATGGTAGCCAATGAACAAGTCAAAGTGTCAATTTCCATAGGGACTTACATTGATGAGATCTTATGTGACATAGTCCCCATGGAAGCTGGTCACATCTTACTAGGAAGACTATGGCAATATGATAAAAAAGCCATCCATCATGGTCATTCCAATCACATCATCCTCACTCATATGGATAAACACATAAGGTTGTATCCTCTCTGACCTGCTCAGGTGGCTGAGGATCAACTATTCATAAAGAACAAGAGAGAGGAAGAGCATAAAAAAAGTCAAAATAAATAGCTTTACCCCTAAAGCTTGAAAAAGGTAAGGAGAAAGAGTTGGAAGGTGATGCCCCTTCCAATAAGGTTTGGAGTAAAGAGAGCATATTTCCAACAAAATTGGACTTAAAAGAGGCTCTCTTAACTAATAAACTTTTCTATCTTCTCCTTTACAAAGAGGCACCTCATTCTATTTCCCTTTCTACTTCTGCTTCTAGCATTGTGATAGATTTTGAAAATGAGAACCTTCCTGTTGGGGTTCAAGAACTTTTAAAGGAATTTGGTGATATATTCCCTAGTAAAGTTCCAAGAGGACTTCCTCCTATTAAGGGTACAGAACACCAAATTGATTTGGTTCCTAGGGCTAGCCTACGCAATAGGCCTACCTATAGAGCCAACCTCATGAAGACCAAGGAGATTGAGTCTCAAGTTCAAGATCTATTGGAGAAGGGTTGGGTTCAAAAGAGCCATAACCCTTGTGTTGTGTCAGTCTTGTTGGTTCCCAAGAAGAATGGCTAATGGAAGATGTGTGTGGATTGTAGAGGAATCAATAACATCACCATCAAATACAGGCACCCAATCCCTAGGCTTGATGACATGCTGGATGAATTGCATGGGGCAACAATCTTTTCAAAAACTGATCTTAGAAGTGGTTATCATCAGATAAGGATTAAAGAGGGTGATGAATGGAAAACTGCTTTTAAGACCAAATTTGGTCTTTATGAATAGTTAGTTATGCCTTTTGGCCTAACAAATGCCCCTGTCACTTTCATGAGACTAATGAATCATGTCTTAAGGGATTATTTAGGAAATTTTTTTGTTGTTTACTTTGATGACATATTAGTGTACAGTAGGAGCTTGAATGATCACTTAGGACATCTTAAGCAAGTTTTTTTCATACTTACGACCAACCACCTCTTTGGGAACCTTGAAAAATGTACTTTTTGTGCTGAGAGTGTGGTATTTTTAGGATTTCTAGTTAATTCTCAAGCGATTCATGTGGATCCCGAAAAAATCAAAGTCATCCAAGAATGACCCACCCCAAAAAGTGTGACAAAGATCAAGAGCTTTCATGGTCTCACTAGTTTTTATAGGCGTTTTGTGCTTAACTTCTCCACACTTTTCTCACCAATAAATGAGTTGGTGAATAAGGATACTCCTTTCCTTTGGGGTGACAAATAGGAAAAAGCCTTTTCTCTTATCAAGCATAAACTTACTCATGCACCAGTCTTGGCATTACCAGATTTTTCTAATACTTTTGAACTTGAATGTGATGCTTCTGGTGTAGGTGTGGGAGCTATGTTGTTGCAGTGTGGGCACCCTATTGCTTATTTCAGTGAAAAACTCAATGGTACCTCTCTCAACTACACCACCTATGACAAAAAGTTTTATGCTTTGATTAGAGCCCTTCAGACTTGGAAGCATTATCTTGCTCCTAAGGAGTTTGTCATTCATAGTGACCATGAGTCACTTAAGTATCTGAGGGGACAAGGTAAATTGAACAAAAGGCATGCTAAATGGGTTGAATTCGTTGAATCTTTCCCATATGTCATCGATTACAAGAAAGGTAAAAATAATGTGGTAGTTGATGCCCTGTCTAGAAGGCACACTCTCTATACCACTTTGAGTGCTAAAATTATAGGATTTGATGACATAAAGGCCATGTATCCCTCTTATAAGGATTTTGGCTCCATTTATGTTGCCTCTGCCTCTAAAACCCAAGATGGTGTCTTTACTAGTGAGGGGTATCTTTTCAAAGATGGTAGACTTTGTATACCCTAAGGATCTATGAGAAATCTACTGATAAAAGAGAGCCATGAAGGTGGGCTCATGGGGCATTTAGGAATGAATAAAACCCTTATGCTTTTGAAAGAAAAATTCTTTTGGCCTTATATGAAAAGAGATATCCATAGGCATTGTTCTAGATGTTTAGCTTGTCTTCAAGCTAAGTCTAAAGCAATGCCCATGGACTCTATACACCTTTACTTGCTCCTTCTGCACCTTGGTTGGACATTAGTATGGACTTTTTCCTAGGCCTTCCTTGTACCCAACGAGGTGCAAACTCCATCTTTGTGGTAGTGGATAGATTTTCTAAAATGGCCCACTTTATTCCCTGCCACAAAATGGATGATGCAAGCAACATTATAAGACTTTTCTTTAGAGAGGTTGTCCGCTTGCATGACTTACCCTCTACTATAGTGTCTGATAGGGATGTGAAGTTCCTTAGCCATTTTTGGAGAACTTTATGGGCTAAGTTGGGAACTAAACTCCTGTTCTCCACCACTTGTTACCATCAGACTGATGGACAAACTGAGGTGGTGAACAGATCCTTATCCACTATGTTGAAGGCACTCCTTAGAGGCAACCATAAGTCTTTGGATGAATACCTTCCTCGTCTTGAGTTTGCATACAGTAGGGTGGTCTAAAGAACCACCAAGCATTCCTCTTTTGAAGTGGTGTATGGTTTTAACCCTCTCACACCTTTAGACCTCTTACCTCTCCCTTTCTCTCACTCTTTTCAAAAAGATGGAGAGGCAAGAACTGAATTTGTTAAAAATTTACATGAGAGGGTAAATGCTAACGTAAAACATCATTCAAAAGGAAATGTTTCTTCTACTAATAGAAGAAGGAAGGAAGTAATCTTCAATGAAGGGGATTGGGTTTGGCTTCATTTAAGGAAGGATCGTTTTCCTACTCAAAGGAAGTCTAAACTTAGCTCTAGAGGAGTTGGGCCCTTCCAAATCCTAGAGAGAGTCATCAATAATGCATATAAGTTAGATCTCCCTCAGGATTATGGAGTCAGTACCACTTTTAATGTATGTGATCTATCCTCTTTTGCAAGTACTGATGATGAAGAGGACCCACAGATTTGAGGTCAAATCCTTCCTAAAGGGGAGGGGATGATGCATTCCTCCCTAGCAAGGGTCCTATCACAAGGATCATGGCTAGAAGGACTAAGGAGGACAGTGCAAGAGAGGAGGGAAGAAGACCTTACTTTCTCATGGAGATTAAGATATTAGAAATTTGGCCATAGTCTTCTTTTTAGTCCTTACTTATACATTTTTTTATTAGGGACTTGGAGGTGTTTTTATTTTCTTTTTTGGCCTTTATGTCTATTTCAATTTAGGAGGTGTAATTAGTCTCTTTTGTAGAGTGTGTTAAGTAGTTTGGGCCTTTTTGGAGAAACTTAGGAGTGTGGTTTTTGTGAACCACACCCCCTAAGTTAGTTCCACACTCCTCCAACTCACACATGAAGCATGAGAAACATGTAGGTCCCCTTGGTTCCCCCTCACTTAGACGTCACCTTCTCTCTCCTCCAAGGTGGCATCCACATGTGTTTTTTGTGCTCTCATTTCTTAGTTTGAATTTTGAAGATGTCATTCCCTCCAAAATTCAAATTCAAATTGAGAGGGGACCAAGATCTTAAAATTAGGGGCATGTTTGGATCTTCCTAGAAATTAATCAAGTGCTAATTGGCTCTAACTCAATTAACACTTGATTAATCTCTCTTAGCATTCCCTAATGGTGGATGTCCACCCCTAACCTCTGAAGCCCATGATTTTGCTTATAAATAAGCACCTCCACCCCTCTTGTACATTTTACACTTGATTTGAAATACAAACAATTTGTAAGTTCATCTTTGAGTGTCTTTTTTCTCTCCAAACTTTAGAGCTTCCATGGCTTTTATCTAGGGCTCCTTCCCTCGTGGCAAGCTTCTTCCTTGGCTTATCTCACCATGAGTAGCGCCACTACCACCATTCCAACCTCTTCCACCATTTAATTCTTCAAAGGAATCAAGCTAGAAGGTGATCTTGGGAAAAACATCAACAAGAATGCCTCACTAGCTTACAATAGGAGGGACTCGAAAGGCTAATCCGTGAAAGATGAAAAAAGAACTCCATTCCCAATAGATCAAGCCGATGTAGTAGACCAAATCTTCTATCAACGTCCTCCATTTACTCCACTAGGTTGGCGAGAGCCTTGTTACTATAGTTCGCGCTACTAAGATCATCATTGATTGGGAGAGAGAAAGCTTTTGCGCTTGGGATCTTGAGCCAACAACATTTTTGTTTTAAAAGACCAGCCTTTCTTTATTATGATCACATAGATCGCTTTTCGTGAATTTTCTTTCCGTAGGCATACATCGCAATCTAACTAGCTTTCTAATTTTAGGGGACTGAGAATCCATCTTTTGATCCCCCTCAAGCCTAGTCTTGCCTTTCGAATTAAGCTTCTGATTTAATTGGTGCAGATGGTGAAGGATCAGCTGATACTAGATAGGAAAAGGTTTCGATCAAAGCTCTCGAACTTGTTCTAAAGTAAGTTTAGGATTCGGTTGGTGTTCCAACATCCCGAATCGAGGTGGTTCTAAACTCAGGTTTTCCTACTTCTATGGTTACACGGACAAGATAGGGATTGTAAAAGCTCCCTTGGATCCATGCGCTGTTGAACCAATGCCCCTCAATCCGCTTTCTCGCCTTTGCCTTCTTATGCACACACATAACAATAACTTATTCTTATTAGGTCTTAGGTGAAGTAAGGCCCTTCTTTCAAGGGAGCTCCATCCATTAGCAATAAGGAGGAGATATACTCAAGTAAGCTTTTTTCAATTGTCCATTCACGCATAAAGGCCTCCTTGGCCTATGGGTCGAGGAGATAGGTTCCATAATAGCTTGAAAACCTAAGCGAACTCCATCTTGATCCCACCCTTTTTCCAGTTCTGATGTTGGAGAGGTCTTTTTCCATAAACCATATTATTATATTGATGGTGGAGCTGCACCTAAGTTCATAGGATTTTAGAGCTACTATTACCTCTCTCTAGTTAATTCAAGTATATGACCAATATCTCCCCTTCTCTTCTAGTTGCAAGTAGGAAGGAGAACCTTCACTTGTCTCTAGCTCTTGATACAGAAGGTATGCTACTACCGCTTCTACCACTTCTGGATCAACAACTGACTCTGCCCTATCTACTAGTTCAGTACCAGTCCTTTCTTTCATTCAGCGATTGGGTACGCACTTTGCCATGAAATATCTTGGTGATTTGAATTTCTTTCTTGGGAATCGAAGCCAAACGTACATAAATTTCTCTATTCTTTACTCAGACTAAAAACACATTGGATTTGCTTACTTGCACTCATATGCAAGACTCTAAGCCATGTCCCACACCCCTTAAGTCTAGCTCAAAGCTCTCTACATATGATGGTCCTCCTCTCTCTTATATAAAAGAATATCGTAGCATTGTTGGCGCCCTTTAGTACCTTACTCTCACCAGACCTGACATCTACTATGATGTCAATCAAGTTTGTTAGTTCTTGCACGCTTTCACCACTATACATCTCCAAGCTGTAATACACATCTTAGAGTATCTGAAGGGTTCTTCTGGCCATGGCCTAACCATCACTCTGTGACTATTAACCACCTTCTTTGCATTCTCTTATGCCAATTGGGCTGACAGTCCCAATAGCAAACGATCAATTGGGCTGACAGTCCTATTGACTTAGGTTTCCAAAAAGCAACCGAATCTTTCCAAGTCTAGTGTCGAAGCAAAGTACAAGGAACCCACTATTACTATCTCTAAAATCTTATGGCTTTCTTACTTGCTATGCGATCTAGCGGTGCCATTTCACTATCCCTTTTTCCTACACTAATGCTAGCTCTACACATTTGTCGACCAATCACAAGATTGATGGCCTCTATTAAATACCATGCTTGTAGGGCCCCCACGTGAAGCTCCTCGGAAGGTTTTTCGATAATGCAAATAGAATGGATGGATGCCTAGCCGAAGAATCCACAAACCCCTATCTTTACATACCTTGATGGAAGAGGTGAGGCTCCAAATCCTTAGAAATCAGTTTTTCATTCCTGAAACTCTGAACATGACACCTTGTAGAACTTTAGTAAGTAAGGGAACCTCTGATAGCCCAACTTAAAGACACTGCTCAACCTTGATTGGACCGCCATAACAATGGATGGGTAAAGCCTACTTTAACTAAAAGCATCTTCTCCTTCATCGGAACTAGGTTCTGATGCTTGCTATGACCAGGAGATGAGAGATTTGAGAAAGGCTTTTCACACCTCAAAAAGCATATAAAGCTAGCTCATTCGAACCTGCAAACAAGGTAGTGATGCCTCTTAAGAGGGGGTGCCCTAATTCAAATGAAAAACTATTCATCTATTGATTCTTGAGATGAAATTGAACTAAGACTTGTACGTGTACGGTGTTCAGAGTGAAGACATACACTTTCTGAAACAGAGAATCTCCCTCTTAGCATGCATTGAACGTCCTTAGCCTGCATTGATCCATATCAATAAGAATAGCAGTCATATAGGTATAGGTTAGTGTTTCCGTACATCATTTCCTCTCTTTCTTAGAATGATATAGATATAGATGTCTCAACTATTTTATCCTTATCTTGCAAACAACTCGATTATATTGATTCATTGTCTATTTGTCCTTCAGCTGGATTAATGGTGAACAACTTTGACAGCCTTTCCTTCACACAAGGTTTTTCATCCTTCTCCCCCGCTTAGGATAGAAAAAGGGGAAGTAGCGAGATTATGATTCCTTCATTGGAAATCAACGAAGGCAGTCGCTCCAGCAACTTTAGTACTTAGTTAAGACCCCAGCCCTTAGCCCAATTCTAATCCGGCTCCACCAGCAGCCTTTATCAGCTACTATGGTTCCTTTCTTGCCTTCTGTTAACCTCCCTTCCAAAACTTTTTCAACCAATTAGTCAATCTGCCTTTCCTTTCACTCTACCTCTTTTTCCTTTTGATTTCTCTGGGTTGCGACTTGTGATTGATTCGCCGAGCGGGAGTGACATGACTTTTTCTATCTATGATGGTTCGGGAGTTATTGAAGCAAGCAGTAGTCATAGTGCTAGTGAGTAGGAGTTAAGTAATCCTAACATTGCAGTCTTTTTGGGAAGCATAGTTTTGCTTGTCTTATTGGCCAGAATGGTTGCTTCCAGGATTGAATAGTGATTGGGCCTATCCTACCTAATTAGTGAGTATTTGTAGAGCCTTTTGTCGTGCTTCTTTATGTTTATCTTTATGGGACGTCTTTTTTTTATTTGGTTTTAAATTCGGAGAAAATTCAACACGTACATGAAGTGGATTGAGAGATGAGTCTAAGGTTCAAAGAAAGACTTTAGCGCCTGACATCAAATCCCTCCTAATCACTATAACCACATTTTCCCGAAGGGAATTGAAATCCTCATCCTATTTTTTTTCTATCTATGGTTAGTGCTTTCTTATCTGAAAAGGAAAGCCCCGACCTACAGCATTGCTATGAGAAATCCTAACCCAGAGAAGAGAAAGGAATTTAACCTCCAATAGCCCTTTCATTTACATTTAATTAAATTGAAATAGGGCGGCTAAAAATAGCTAGTATGAAAGAACTGAATTCTTGAAAAAGGAAATATGATTCCATCGTCAAGGTTGAGACAAATTTTGTGTTTACTTCGCGATAGCCTTAACTTGACATTATCAAGCCATACTATCTACCTAAATGGATTTTAAATTGAAATTCTTTCTATCCTATATATCATAGATATAAGGGTTGCACTTCCACTGTTGGGAAGGGAACGACTTTATGGGGATGCCTGTCTTGAACTTATAATTGATGTATGATAAAGCCTCCAGCATATAGGCCTATCTCACTTGGATTCTTCTCACGAATTGGTTTTGAACCAATATCTCTGGGAAAAATTCCTTTTAGTTAATCGTGAGTGGGTCTGTCATCCTCCTCATTATAGTCCTCCTAAAATCAATAGCATTTCGTCAGAAAACATCTTGTCCTTTTACCTGAGTGGTCCTATACATAGTCAGTACCATAGCTCCAATCATGGCAACTAATAAAATTAGACTAGGAACCAAAAACCAGACGAAATAGTAGGTATAAAGTAAATTTCCCAATGTTTCCAAATCAGTCCAACTTCGTACCTTTACAGCATAAACAATATGTCTAAGAGATGTCGTATTTATTTGGGTTGGTAGTACTAGAATGGTTTCATTATCTAAAATGAAGAACATTTCCCACCAAAGGATCAATCCAATAATACCACTCACTGGTAAATAGCACAATACTTCTTCGCGAATCTCCGTTATTTGAATATGGAATATCATAACAACGAATAGGAATGAGATGGCTATAGCTCCTATATGAACTACTAGGAAGATCACAGCGAAGAAGTTGAGACCTAACAAAAGAAGTAAACCTGAAGTGTCGCGAAAGACTGGGATGGGAAACAAAATTAAATGTACCGATTTTTAGCACATGCAACCATCAAACTAAAGACCAAAGTAGGGCTCGACAAAACAAAAAGTATCATGACATTGAGAAGAAATGATTCCCTTCAAATAGACAGAACTCTGTCAAGTCTGTAGCACTAGTGTTTTGAATATATAGAGATGTGGTTGGTTGTTAACCAACAGAAAGAAAGCATGGCGACATAAATAGTATATCTCTGAGAGGCCCCCTCGGAGGAGCGTAGAAAGAGGAAAGTAGGCTGGGGTTGCTTCGTATGTGTAAAATCCAGCCAGTAATCTCGGAGTTGGAATAGCTTTCTATCTCCAAATCCATGACCATGATAGCGTAGGCAAATCTATTATAATATTCGTAAGGGTGGTGAAAGCCACATAAAGCTTTCATGGACACAAGAGAGAGGTTAACCCTCATATCCTTGACCAGAAATTAATTGTTTGGCAAACTTTACAGCACCAGTTGAGGATATCAAAGACTTGTGTGTGGATATCTTAACACAAGTCGTTGTCAGCCTAGCTGGTACTATTCCACCACAAGCGGATCGATGCTGAGAGCATTATCACCTAATATAGCATACTTGTCGAACAGGATCCCTAGTTTAACCTGTTCTGCAACCCACCACACCAAAACATGATGGGTGAACTCCAACAAAGGCCAATAACCATAATAGCCTAACGGTTGACCGGCCTAATGTTGTATTCAACATACTTGAAGTAAATGACCTGTCAAACAATAGTGCAAGCCTTTCAAACAGAAACACAAGAGGGATTGACATTTATTTTTCTTGATATGGACTAGAAATATACTTTTTTCTAGCATCCTATTAGATTATGGTCCGATCTACCTAGGATCAAGAGAAAGCTCTTAGCCTTCCCCTTATTGATATTGATTAGGATAGGGCTAGATGACAAAAGGAGCCTGAAGGAGCAAGCTTCATCTATGCAGACTGACCCAATTCAATCCCCTTTTTTGGTCTCCCATGGACATAAGCTAATTCTCTTCCTTCTGAATTGGGAAAGATTGAATCAGTGAAGCAAGAAAGCCCTCCTTGCCTTAGACAGGTGTCACATGGCATGAAAGTGACTGACTCACAAGAGAACGAGTCTTATTACCTTTCTCACTTATGATGGCTAACTTGAATCGAATCTCTGTCGTGAGTTGCTCATTATGCAACAAACTCATATGTTGTTGTTTCCTCTAACTTGGACTATTGAAAGGATTGAATCTCCAACTGAACCTATTGAATAAGACCACGTCGCAATGCTTACATAAGCATAAAACCGCCAAAAACCTAAAGATGAGGTTTGATATTATCATAATATTTATAAAATAAATGTTAAATAGATTCTTTATCACTTGTAAGAACTATTTACCTATAATAATTTGTTTCTTGAAAATAAGAATATTGTTGCCTATACCCAACATCCAAAAGCTTTTAATCATTGATAATCTCATTTAGATCTATTAAAAGCTGATAGGGTTATTTCTTATGATAGTGCACACATAATTTTAAAACATTTAATATTATTATGCTATTTATAAAACATTATTTTCTAGATTAGTTATTTTTGGGGGAGGTCAATGTTGTTAGGTAGAACAAATTCCAAAATTCTTAATGATTTATATTATTTGGCTCCATATGAAACCAAGTTGATAGGGTGATTTCAGTTGCAACGAAGGAGAGAGAGCCCTATTACATGCAAAATGCTAAAAGATTTGATATTATAATAACATTTATAAAAAATATTTACTTCATTGCTTTTACCTTTTAAGAAATATTTACCTATGACAATTTTTTTCATGAATTGAAAAATATTGTTGTCTACACCTTACATTCAAAATTCCTTAATGATTGATAATCTTGTTCATATCCATATAAAATTGACAGAGTGATCTCTCCTATAATGGAGGCCAGGGAACCCTGTTTATTAAAAATACTTATGATAATGCTACAAAATTATAAAATATTTTTATGTTATTATGCTATTTATAAACATTATTTTATACATTATTTAAAACTTTTAAGATATTTTTAGGTATAATAACTTGTTTTTTGTAAGAGGGAAATGTTGTTTCGTAGACTAAATTGCAAAAGTCTTTGATGATTGATAATATGGTTTGGATCCATATAAAATCTGAAAGGTGATTTCAGTTTTAATGGAGGAGAGAGAACCCTATTGATTATGATAGTGCGTACAAAATGTAGAAGATTTCAAATTTTAATAATATTTATAAAAAATATTTAATATACTATTTGTACCTTTTATGAAATATTAACCAATAATAATTTGTTCCTTGAATGCACGAATATTGCTGCCTACACCGAAAGTCCAAAACTCCTTAATCATTGATAATCTCTCAATTCAATTCATATAAAAATTGATATTGTGATTTCTCCTTTAGTGGAGTCAAGGGAACCTTGTTGATTAAAATACAAAAAATACTTATGATAATGAGTCCAATGTTCTAAAAAATTTAATATTATTAGCCATTTATAAAAGATTATCTAATAGAATATTTATACCTTTTAAGATACTTTTACATATTATAAATTGTTTTTTGAAGAGGGCATTGTTGTTGTGTAGACCAAATTTTGAAAGTACTTAATGATTGATAATATGGTTTGGATCCATCTATACAGAAGTTGATAGGGGTCATTTATGTTGTAATGGAGGAGAGAGAAATTCGTGGATAATGATAGTACGTACAAAATGCTAGAAGATTTGATACTATCATAATATTTATAAAATAAATATTAAATAGATTCTTTATCACTTGTAAGAAATATTTACCTATAATATCTTCTTTTTTGAAAGCAAGAATATTGCTACCTATACCAGACATCCAAAAGTATTTAATCATTGATAATCTGTTTTTGATCCATTTAAAAGCTGATAGGCCGATCTCTTATGATAGTGCGCACATAATTTTAAAATATTTTATATCATGCTATTTGTAAAACATTATTTTCTAGATTAGTTAAATTTTTTAAGATATTTTTATCTATAATAATCTATTTCTGGGGGAGCTCAATGTTGCTAAGTAGACCAAATTAAAAAATTCTTAATGATTTATATGATTTGCCTATGAAAGTTGATATAGTGATTTAGTTGCTACGGAATAGAGAGAACCATGTTGCATACAAAATGAAAAAAGATTTGATATTATAATAATATTTATAAAAAAATATATCATTCATTGTTTTTACCTTTTAAGAAATATTTACCTATGACAATTTGTTTCATGAATCGGGAAATATTGTTGTCTACACGTTACCTTTAAAAGTCCTTAATCATTGATAATCTGAATCCATACAAGATTGACAGAGTGATTTCTCCTATAATGGAAGATAAAAATACTTATGATAGTGCATACAAAAGTCTAAAATATTTTGATTTTATTATGCTATTTATAAAACACTATTTTATATATTATTTAAAACTTTTAAGATATGTTTAGGTATAATAACATGTTTATGGAAGAAGGCAATGTTGCTTCGTAAACTAAATTCCAAAAGTCCTTGATGATTGATAATACGGTTTGGATCCATATAAAATCTTGTAGGTGATTTCAATTGTAATGGAGGAGAGAAAACCCTATTGATTATGATAGTGCGTACAAAATGTAGAAGATTCAAATTATTATAATATTTACAAAAAAAAATATTTAATATACTACTTATACCTTTAATTAAATATTTATCAATAATGATGTGTTCCTTGAAGGGACGAATATTGTTGCCTACACCCCAAATCCAAAAGCCCTTAATCATTGATAATCTCTTCTTTGGATCCATACAAAAATTGATAGAGTGATTTCTCCTATATTGGAGATAAGGGAACCCTGTTGATTAAAATACTAAAAATACCTATGATAATGCGTCCAATGTTCTACAATATTTAATATTATTAGCGATTTATAAAAGATTATTTGATAGAATATTTACACCTTTTAAGATGTTTTTATGTATTATAAATTATTTCTTGAAGAGGGCAACGTTGCTACGTAGACCAAATTCCGAGAGTGCTTAATGATTGATAATATAGTTGGGATTCATCCATATAGAAGTTGATAGGGTCATTTATGTTGTAATTGAGGTCATTAAAAATACTTATGATAGTGCATACAAAATTCTAAAATATTTTGATGTTATTATGTTATTTATGAAACATTTTTTTATACATTATTTAAAACTTTTAAGACATGTTTAGGTATAATAACTTGTTTCTAAAAAAGGGTTGTAACGGTATTCTATATATCCCAATTTCATGATAATTTTTTTTCTTTATTTAAACCTATTATTATTTAAAAGAAAATAATTTATTTTCTAAAATTTATTTTTTTACAAATAATTTCTTTTCTTCAATTATTTATTTAATAAAATAAGATAGAGTAAAATAAAATCATAAACAAAACCATATCTAAATATATTCACAAGTCATATTTACAATATTATATACTTCTACTATATACATATTTATATAGAGAGAGAATATTTTATTTATGTGTGGTTCTCCCCTTTACTTATATTTTTTTTCTACTACAGTATTTACATTTTGTATGCACCTTTTATCTATAACAAGGGATTTGTATAGTTAGTCAGTGGAAGATAAAAGGTGAGAACTACTAGTCCCTCAATCATTATTGGTTCATCTAGTTTGTGGTAAAACATCAAAGTTGACACGTCAATTCCTCTAAATGTAACTAAATTTCCAATTACATCGGTGATCCAATTTGTACCTGGAAAAGTGGCCGAAATAACTGTGGTGACAGAGGCGTTAGGTACATTCATCCGCTAAATTTGCAATTCCATTTTTTTATAAAAGACATGAAAATAAAGGAGTGGGAACAATTATCATGTAGATACTTTACATAATAAAAATTCAAATAATAACAATTTATAATAAGTATAAATATTTCTCTATGTATATATATTTATTTATAATAATCTCATATAGATTAATTTTTTAAAACAAAATTATATATATAATTTTTTTTATAAATTTGAATTATTTTTGTAGCGACTAGTGAAGATAAATGAGTTTCTTTACCATGGCTTTTAAAGAATACAAGGATATTTCACCTTAAATATTTACTCATTTAAATCCCCAAGGTCAAACCTCCAACTACAACTTAATTCAAATCTTTATTTAAGGATTAAACCTTTTATTTAAAAATTTTGTTATATATTTAATAACCATTATATTTAAAATAAAATGGTCAATAAAAAACAACTAATTTAATAAATCAAATAAGATTATGAACAACAAGTTAAATAATTATAACTAAAAGTGACATAAAATAATAAATAAAACGAGGTTAGAAACACCTCAATAAATAATTACAGTTAAAAATAACATAAAATAGTAAATAGAACAAGGTTAGGGACACCTCACTAAATAATTATATTTAAAAGTAACATAAAATAATAAATAAAACAAGGTTACAAACACCTCACTAAATAATTATAATTAAAAATAATATAAAATAAATAAGTATAATATTTAAAAGTGATAAATTTCTCCTCCACTTACCAATAATTAGAATAATAAAATAGTTTGAATTTTCTTGTAAAAAAAACTCAATTGCTGTTTTCTTCCAAAATTCTTCCCCCTTGCATTTTTTTCATGGTTGAGCCACTATTTATAGGTGATGAACATTGAGCCACCGGTACAATTCATCGTTACTGCAGTCTAGTTGTTTTTTTACTCATGGATTAGCTTTGGCTTCTTATGGATAAGTTCTCAAACTTATCCCTTTATATATATATATAGATAAATAGATATCTGCACGTACGTTAAATAATTTAAGTTTACATACGCTGTGGTACGTTATATAATAATTTCTCTTTTTTCCTTTTTTTGTCATTACTTATATAATTTTAAAGATTCAAATTTATTATAAATTTATTCCTATTATTTTACTTATACAAATTAATATTAATTTTTTACATTTAATAATAATAAAAAATATTTTACTAAAAATTTAAAATATGATATTTGTATATTTTAAAATATTTCAACTGAAAACATAATAATATTATTTAGATTTATTCAATTTACTAAAACTTTAAAATTATATAATTAAATATTTTATTAAAAATTTGAGAATATTACAAGGGCAATGTTGTTTTGTAGACTAAATTTCAAAAGTCCTTGATGATGCATAATATGGTTTGGAACTATATAAAATTTGAGAGGTAATTTCATTTGTAATAGAGGAGAGAGAATCCTATTTATCAAATCTTCTACAAAATGTAGAAGATTTTATATTACTATAATATTTACAGAAAATATTTAATATACTGTTTATACCTTTTATGAAATATTTACCAATAATCAGTTGTTCCTTGAAAGGACAAATATTGTTGCCTACACCCAAAATCCAAAACTCCTTAATCATTGATAATCTCTCATTTGGATCAATTTAAAAATTGATAGAGTAATTTCTCCTATAATGGAGGCAAGGAACCCTTTTGATTAAAATACTAAAAATACTTATGATAACGCGTCCAATGTTCTAAAAAATTTAAATATTACTAGTTATTTATAAAATATTATCTTATAGAATATTTACACCTTTTAAGATATTTTTATGTATTATAAATTATTTTTTGAAGAAGTATATGTTGTTAAATTCTGAAAGGTCCTCAATGATTGATAATATGGTTTGGATCCATCCATATACAAGTTGATAGGGTCATTTATGTTGTAATAGAGGAGAGAGAATGTTGTCGATTATGATAGTATGTACAAAATGCTAAAAAATTTTATATTATTATAATATTTATAAAATAAATATTAAAAATATTCTTTATCACTTGTAAGAAGTCCCAACCTATAATAATTTGTTTCTTGAAAACAGAAATATTGATGCATATACCCAACATCCAAAAGCCTTTAATCATTGATAATCTTTTTTATCCATTTAAAAGCTGATAGGGTGACTTCCTATATTAGTCTACAGATAATTTTATAAGATTTGATATTATTATGCTATTTATAAAACATTATTTGCTAGATTAGTTAAATGTTTTAAGACATTTTTATCTATAATAATTTATTTCTAGGGGAGGTCAAGTTGCTAGATAGACCAAATTCCAAAAGTCTTAATAATGATTTATATGATTTGGCTCCATATGAAAGAGAATTGATAAGGTGATTTCAGTTGCAACGAAGGAAAGAGAGGCCTATTAGGTACAAAATGCTAAAAGATTTGATATTATAATAATATTTATAAAAAAATATTTAATTCATTGTTTTTACCTTTTAAGAAATATTTGTTATCTACACCTTACATTAGAAAACCCTTAATGATTGATAATCTTGTTCATATTTATATAAAATTGAAAAAGTGATTTCTCCTATAATGGAGGTCAAATAATCCTATTAATTAAAAATACTAAAAACACTTATGATAATGGGTACAAAATTTTAAAATATTTTAATGTTATTATGCTATTTATACAACATTATTTTATACATTAATTAAAACTTTTAAAATATTTATAGGTATAATAACTTCTTTCAACCCATATGGTTTGATTAATAATATGGTTTGGATCCATATAACATCACTTTCAACCCAAAACCTTAAGGCGTTAGGTTATGGGTCTTTCTCACTTATATATTACTCAACTTCCCAATTTGTTACCAATGTGGGACTTCAACTCACACTTGCACTTCAACAGATAATACGTACAACATGTAGAAGATTTCAAATTATTATAATATTTACAACAAAAAAAATATTTAATATACGGTTTATACCTTTTATGAAATGTTTACCAACAATAATTTGTTCCTTGAAGGGATGAATATTGCTTGCCTACACCAAAAGTCCAAAACTCCTTAATCATTGATATCTCTTGTTTAGATCCATAGAAAAATTGATAGCCATTTCTCCTATATTGGAGGCAAGGGAATCGTGTTGGTTAAAATACTAAAAATACTTATGTTAATGCGTCCAATGTTCTAAATTTTTTAATATTATTAGATATTTATGAAAGATTATTTGATAGAATTTTTACACTTTTTAATATATTTTTATGTGTTATAAATTTTTTTTGAAGGGGACAATGTTGCTGTGTAGACCAAATTCTGAAAGGTCTTAACGATTGATAATATGGTTTATATACATTGATATAGAAGTTGTTAAGGTCATCTTTGTTGTAATGGAGGGGAGAGAATTTCGTCGATTATGAGAGTATGTACAAAATGCTAAAATATTTGATACTGTCATAATATTTATAAAATAAATATTAAATAGATTATTTATCAATTGTAATAAGTATTTACCTATAATAACTTGTTTCTTGAAAACAGGAATATTGTTGTCTATATCCAACATCTAAAAGCATTTAATCATTGATAATATTGTTTGCATATATTCAAAAGCTGATAGGGTGATCTCTTATGATAGTGTGCACATAATTTTAAAAGATTTAATATTATTATTCTATTCATAAAACATTATTTGCTAGATTAGTTAAATTTCTGAAAATATTTTTATCTATAATAATCTATTTCTAGGGGAGGTCAATGTTGCTATGTAGACCAAATTCCAAAATTGTCAATGATTTATATGATTTGCCTCCATATGAAAGTTGATATGGTGATTTTAATTTCTACCAAGGAGAACCATGTTGCATACAAAATGCTAAAAGATTGAATCTTATAATAATATTTATAAAAAATATTTACTTCATTGTTTTTTCCTTTTAAAAAATATTTACTTATAAAAATTTCTTTCATGAATAGGAAAATCTTGTTATCTACAACTTACATTAGAAAGCCCTTAATGATTGATAATCTTGATGAGATCTATATAAAATTGACAAAGTGATTTCTCTTATAATGGAGGAGGTCATGTAATCCTATTAATTAAAAAGACTAAAAATACTCATGATAGTGGTACAAAATTTTAAAATATTTTGATATTATTATGTTATTTATAAAACATTATTTTATACCTTATTTAAAACTTTTAAGATATTTATAGGTAGAACAACTTCTTTCTAGAAGAGGGCAATGTTGTTTCATAGACTAAATTCCAAAAGTATTTGATGATTGATAATACGGTTAGGATCCATGTAAAATCTTACAGGTGATGGTGATTTCAATTGTAATGGAGGAAAGAAAACCTTATTGATTATGATAGTACTTACAAAATGCAGAAGATTTCAAATTATTATAATATTTACAAAAAAAATAAATTTAATATACTGCTTATACCTTTTATTAAACATTTACCAATAATGATTTGTTCCTTGAAGGGACGAATATTGCTGCCTACACCAAAAATACAAAACCCCTTTACCATTGATATCTCTCGTTTGGATCCATAGAAAAATTGATAGAGTGATTTTTCCTATATTGGAGGAAAGGGAATTGATGTGATCTTTGATGATCACGTGCCCAAAGGATCCTTTCTAAGGTCACTTGGAAGGGAAATGGATTTATGGAGAAGAAAGGAATGGGGTGAGGCGCCACAAATACTAGGTTTGATAAGCCAAAGGGGAGAGGCCACAAGGGAGGGGTCCCTTGATAACTCTTAGAAGCTCTCACAAAGGATAAAGGGGGACACTCAAAGGTAAGAACCTCAGCCAATATGGTCTCTAGGATTAAATTCAAGTGTCAAAAATACAAGTGAGGGAGGAGCTCCTATTTATAGAGGTAGCTAACCTCTTGAACAAGATAACCTAAAAAAGAAAGGTTAGGATTAAAAGGAGAGATCTAAGGGAGGAGAATTGAGAAACAATTCCCTCCTTAGATCATCAAACTTGGTGCCCAAGTTTCTCAAACCAAGGGCCAAGATTCCTTCTTATTAGCTTAGGGGGTTTATGTAGGAAAAGGGGGGTGTAGATATCAAGGCTGCCCCTTATTTCCTTCATAAAGACCCAAAAAGCTAAATCCACCCTCTAAATTCCTAAGACACCTCCTAAAAATAAAAAATGGACTAAATACATGTCCCAAATTAAATTCTTAATGCTCCTCAAAATTAAAATAAAGAAAAATTACATTTTATTAACTAAAGTCCCTAGCCTAATATCTTCACTCTCCATAGGAGGTGAAGTCTTCCTTTGTCTGCAAGGGTTAGGTCTTCTTCAATCCTTCTAGCCATGGCCAAGGTCACATCAGGAATCGTGTTGATTAAAATACTAAAAATACTTATGTTAATGCGTAAAATGTTCTAAAATATTTAATATTATTAGCTATTTATGAAATATTATTTGATAGAATATTTACACCTTTTAATATATTTTTATGTGTTATGAATTGTTCTTTGAAGAGGACAATGTTGCTGCATAGACCAAATTCTGAAAGTTTTTAACGATTGATAATATGGTTTATATACATCGACATAGAAGTTGTTAGTGTCATCTTTGTTGTAACGGAGGAGAGATAATTCTGTCGATTGTGAGAGTATGTACAAAATGATAAAAGATTTGATATTTTCATAATATTTATAAAACAATATTTAATTCATTGCTTTTACCTTTTAAGAAATATTGACATAGTGATTTCTACTATAATGGAGGTCAGGTAACCCTATTAATTAAAAATACTTATGATGCTAAAATATTTTGATTTTATTATGCTATTTATAAAACATTATTTTATATGTTATTTAAAACTTGTAAGATATTTTTAGGTATAATAACTTGTTTATGGAAGAGGGCATTGTTGTTTCGTAGACTAAATTCTAAAAGTCCTTGATTATTGATAATATGGTTTCAATCCATATGAAATCTAATAGTTGATTTCAGTTGTAATGAAGGAGAGAGAACGCTATTGACTATGATAGTGCATACAAAATGTAGAAGACTTCAGGTTATTATAATATTTATAAAAATTGTTTAATATATTATTTATATATTTATGAAATATTTACGAATAATCATTTGTTACTTGAAGGGATGAATATTTTTTCCTACACCGAAAACCCCTTAATCATTGATAGTCTCGCGTTTGGATCCATATAAAAATAGATAGATTGATTGGTCTAATAGGCAAGGGAACCCTAGTTATTAAAATACTAAAAATACTTATGATAATGCATCCAATGTATATTTAATATTATTAGCTATTTATAAAAAAGATTATTTGATAGAATATTTACACCTTTTAAGATATTTTTATGTATTGTAAATTGTTTTTTGATAAGGACAATGTTGCTGTGTAGACTAAATTTTGAAAGTCCTTAATGATTGATAATATGGTTTAGATAGATCCATGTAGAAGTTGTTAGGGTCATCTTTGTTGTAATGGAGGGGAGAGAAGTCCATCGATTATGAGAGTATGTACAAAATGCTAAAATATTTGATACTATCATAATATTTATAAAATAAATACTAAATAGATTATTTATCACTTGTAATAAATATTTATGTATTTATCACTTGTAAGAAATATTAAATAGATTATTTATCATAATATTTCTTGTTTTTTGAAAACAGGAATATTTTTGCCTATACCCAAGATCCAAAAACCTTTAATCATTGATCATCTTGTTGGGATGCATTTAAAAGCTGATAGGGTAATTCCTTATGATAATGCGCACATAATTTTAAAAGATTTGATATTATTATGTTGTTTATAAAACATTATTTGATATATTAGTTAAATGATCTAAGATAGTTCGATCTATAATAATTTATTTTTTGGGGAGGTCAATGTTGCTAGGTAGACCGAATTTCAAAATTCTTTATGATTTATATGATTTGTCTCCATATAAAAGAAAGATGATAGGGTGATTTCAATGACAACGGAGTAGAGAGAGCCATGTTGCGTACAAAATGCCAAAAGATTTTCCATTATAATAATATTTATAAAAAATATTTCATTCATTGTTTTTACCTTTTAAGAAATATTTACCTATGACAATTTGTTTCATGAATGTGAAAATATTGTTTGAATCCATTTAAAAGCTGATAAGGTGATTTCTTATGATAATGCGCACATAATTTTCAACAATTTGATATTATTATGCTATTTATAAAACATTATTTGCTAGATTAGTTAAATGAGGTCAATGTTGCTAGGTAGATCCATCTCCAAAATTCTTTATGATTTATATGATTTGACTTCATATGAAAGAAAGTTGATAGGGTGATTTCAGTGGCAATCGAGGAGAGAGAATTTGTTACATACAAAATGTCAAAAGATTTGATATTATAATAATTATTATAAAAAAATATTTAATTCATTGTTTTTAACTTTTAAGAAATATTCACCTATGACAATGTGTCTCATGAATAGAGAAATATTTTTGTCTGCACATTACATCAAAAGTCCTTAATGATTGATAATCTTGTTTAGATCTATATAAAATTGACAGAGTGATTTCTAATATAATGGAGGTCAGGTAACCCTATTGATTAAAAATATTTATGATGCTTTGATGTTATTTATAAATAATTATTTTATACATTATTTAAAACTTTTAAGATATTTTTAGGTCAAATAACTTGTTTTTGGAAGAGAGTAATGTTGTTTCATAGACTAAATTCCAAAACTCCTTGATGATTGATAATATGATTTCAATCCATATAAAATCTAATAGGTGATTTCAATTGTAATGAAGGGGAAAGAACCTTATTGATTATGATAGTGCATACAAAATGTAGAAGAACTCATATTATTATAATATTCACAAAAAAAATGTAATATATTGTTTATACCTTTTATAAAATATTTACTGGTAATCATTTGTTCCTTGAATGGACGAATGTTGCTGCCTACACCCGAAATGTAAAATCCCTTAATCATTAATAATCTATCGTTTGGATCCACGTAAAAATTGGTACAATGATTTCTACTATAATAGAGGCAAGGAAACCCTATTGATTAAAATAGTAAAAATACTTATGATAATGTGTCCAATGTTCTAAAATATTTAATATTACTAGCTATTATAAAAGATTATTTGATAGAATATTTACACAAGTTAAGATATTTTTATGTATTATAAATTTGTTTTTTAAGAGGGTAACGTTGCTATGTAGACCAAATTCCGAAAGTGCTTAGTGATTGATAATATGGTTTAGATCCTTCTACATAGAAGTTGATAGGATCATTTATGTTGTAATGGAGGTGAGAGAAGTCTGTCGATTATGATAGTATGTACAAAATGCTAAAAGATTTATAAAATAAATATTAAATATATTCTTTATCACTTGTAAGAAGTATTTACCTATAATAATTTGTTTTTCGAAAACAAGAATATTGCTACCTATACCCAACATCCAAAAGTCTTTAGTCATTGATAATCTCATTTGGATTCGTTTAAAAGCTAATAGGGTGATTTCTTATGATAGTGCACACAAAATTTTAAAATATTTGATATTATTATGCTATTTATAAAACATTATTTGCTAGATTAGTTAAATGTTTTAAAATATTTTTATCTATAATAATTTATTTCCAGGGTAGGTCAATGTGTATACGACATTCCAAAATTCTCAATGATTTATATGATTTGGCTCCATATAAAAGCTCATATGGTGATTTCTGTTGCAAGTAAGGAGAAAGAACCATGTTGCATACAAAATGCTAAAACATTTTATATAATTATAATATTTTTAAAAAAAAAATTTACTTCATTGTTTATACCTTTAAAGAAATATTTACCTGATTTGATACGAGTGAGACGAAGACTCGATGGTTCTTACAGACCAATCTCGACAAATAACATAAATTGGACAATAACGAATATGAATTCATTTAATTCTGTGACAATTTGTTTCATGAATAGGGAAATATTGTTGTCTACACCTTACATTCACAAGCCCGAAATTGATAATATGGTGTGGATTCATATGAAAGTTGATAGGTTGATTTAAATTGTCATAGAGGATGGAGAACCCCATTGATTATTATAGTGCATAAAAAATGCTAAAAGACTTGATATTGTATTATATTTGTTCAAAAAAATATTTAATAGATTTTTTATACCATTTAAGATATATTTACCTATAATAATCTGTTTCATGAAGAGAGAAATATTGTTGCCTAGACTCAACATCCAAATGTCTTTAATGATTAATAATTTCGTTTGGATTCATATAAAAGTTGATACGATGATTTCTCCTGTAATGAAGGAGAGAGAACTCAATTGATTAAAAACTACAAAAAATATTTGTGATAGTGCGTGCAAAATTCTAATAGTTTGTTTTTGGAAAAGGGTAATGTTATTGTGTAGAAAAAATTCCAAAATTCCTTACTGATTAATAATATGGTTTGGATCCATATTAAGCTGATAGGTTGATTTCAGTTGTCATGGAGGAAAGAGAACCTTGTTGATTATGATAGCGTATACAAAATGCTAAAATTTTTTATAATATCATAATATTTGTAAAAAAAAAATAATTTAATAGATTCTTTATATTTGTTAAGAAATATTTACCTATAATAATTTGTTTCTTGAAAAGAGGAATATTGCTGCTAAGACCCAATATCCAAAAGCCTTTAATGATTCATAATCTAGTTTGGGTGCATATAAAGGCTGATATGACCATTTTTTTCTAAAATGGAAGAGAGGAAACTCTATTGATTAAAAATACTTATGATAATGCGTACAAAATTCTAAAAGATTTTATATTATTATGCTATTTATAAAACATTATTTGATGGATTATTTAAACCTTTTAAGATATTTTTACCTATAATAATTTGTTTGTTTCTAAAAAAGGGCAATGTTGCTATGTAGGCCAATTTAAAAAATTCCTCAATGAATGATAATATGGTTTGGATCCATATAAAAGAAGTTGACAGTGTGATTTGATTTCAGGTGATAGTGTGACGCTAAAAGATTTGATTTTATCATAATATTTATAAAAAAAATATTTAATAGATTCTTTATACATGTTAATAAATATTTACTTGTAATAATTTGTTTCTTGAAGAGAGGAGTATTTTTTTTTAGACCCAACATCTAGAAGCCTTTAATGATTGAAAATCTAATTTGTATCCATATAAAAGCTTATAGGGTCCTTTTTCTAAAATTGGGGATTAAAAATACTAAAAATATTTATGGTAGTGCATATAAAATTCTAAACGATCTGACATTATTATGCTATTTATAAAACATTATTTGATAGATTATTTAAAAATTTTACGATATTTTTACCTATAATAATTTGTTTCTAGAAGAGGGCAATGTTGTTGTGTAGACCAAATTCTAAAATTCCTTAATGATTGATAATATAGTTGGATTATAAAAAACCGATAGGTTGATTTCAGTCGGCATGAAGGAGAGAGAAGAGGACCTTGTTGATTATGATAGTATGTATAAAATGCTAAAAGAATTCATATTATTATAAAATTTATAAAAACAAATTTCATATATTCTTTATACCTATTAAGAAATATTTACTATAATAATTTGTTTCGTTAAAATTGATGTCAACTTAAAAAAAAGTAGTTAGTCTTTCAATAAAAAAATAATACTTATCTACTTAATAAATCTAAAAATAAAATTAAAAAAATTATTTTGAACAAACATAAAAATTTTAAAAACTTAATTCACACAAGTATACACAATATAATAGAAAAATGTCACAAAAAAGAAACATAAAAAACAAATTAAAAATTTTAACTTAAAAAATATAAACTGAAAAATAAATTACAAAGCATTTTAAAAAATTAAAACAACAAAAAAATATATATACAACATAAAAATAAAACACATAACAAAACTAAAATGAAATATAAATTAACTAAAAAATTTTAAAATATGAATTAACTAAAAAATTCTCAATGTGCTTTATTTTTTAATGTAAAAAGTGAATGGTTTATTCCAGACAAGTAATCATACCACTAGACCAAGTGCTCACATTAATTTTAACTTGCCTTTCACTTTCTTTTGTTTATATTTTTTTATATATTTTTGTTGTAAATTAAAAAGTAAATGGAGAGACATGGTGGTGTGTGAAATGACATGCTTGACTTTTTTAGATGGAGACAGTTTTTAAATTCTGAAAAGTAAAAACTTAAAAACTAAATAAAACTAAAATCTAAAATAAAAAAATATATATATATATATCCAATATAAATTTAAAATTAAAACTAAAAGTTAAAATTATAAATTATAAATTTAATTTATATTTATTAATATTTTTTAATTTAAATAAAGTTAAAAATCAAGATAGAAATTAAAATTAAGAATTAAAATTTAAATTTAAATTAAAATTATAATATAAATTTAAATCTTATATATCAAATATAAATTTAAAATTTAAAAACTAAAAATTAAAACTAAAATCTAAAATTTAAATTTAAAAATTAAATATATATATATATATATATAATATAAATTTAAAATTTAAAATTAAACCTAAAATTTAAAATTATAGATTTAATTTATATATTTATTAATAATTTTAATTTAAATAAAGATGGAAATTAAAATTAAGAATTAAAATTTCAATTAAAATTTGAAAATAATAAATTAAATTTGAAAATTATAAAAGTTAAATTTCTATTATAAGTTTAAATTTTTATTTAAATTTTAATTCTAAATGTTAATTTCTATCTTTATTTTTAACTTTATTTAATTCTCCATTTAAATTAAAAATTATTAATAAATATATAAATTAAATTTATAATTTATAATTTTAGTTTTAATTTTAAATTTTAAATTTTATTTTTTTTTAATTTTAAAATTTGAATTTTAGGTTTTAGTTTTAATTTTAAGTTTTTAATTTTTTATTTTTCATAATTTAAAAATTTTCTCCATTTAAAAAATTCAAGCATGTTATCCTACACACCACCATGTCTCTCCATTCACCTTTTAATTTACAAAAAAATAAAATGAAAATAAAAGAAGGTGAAAGACAAGTTAAAATTAATGTGAACATTTGGTCTGGTGGTATTATTGTTTATTTGAAATTAAGTGGTCTTAAGCTCAATTCTTGGTTTGTGCAATTGTCTCATATTATTACTTGGCCAACCAATGTTTTAAAATTTAGCTTAGACCGATCGATTCAACTAGTTCGACTGAGGATGACAATGGGTAGGATCCAGGTAAGATACTATAATACCCATCCTCATACCTTCATTTAGAAAATGTACCTGTATCCGGTCTCATACCCATGCGGGTAGCAATTTTAATCTCATCCATATACCCACACCTGCGACCTATACTTTATTTATGTATAGAGATAATAAATCAATATATTTTTCCATATAAATAAACATAATATAAAAAATAAGATAACATATATTAAACATAGAACAAATTACAAGATGTTCCCTAAAGTTTGAAACGATTATACATAAACCTATGTTTACCATAACATTAAATAATGTTGTAAGTTTATTAAAAGTTATTTTTATAAATAACTCAATTTTTCTTGTAAATTGTATTTTTATCTTAGTAAATTTGCATAAAATATATTATATGTCTAGTTTTATTCTATAATTATATTATTTATCATAAATTATAATACAAATATTATTTTTAGCAATATTTTTTACTCAAAATTATAGTTTTGTAATATTATACAATATAATTATGAAAGGTGCGGAGCGGGGCGTGTTGAATACTATAGTACCCATATCCGCATATTTTGTGTGGGTTGGTCCAGCCTTGTACCCAGATCCATTTTTGCAGGCAATTACTTGCCTCGTATAAGCGTATTTTGTGGGGTCTAGGTCTATTTTATCATCCCTAGGTTTAACGGGAATCAATCATATAATTGTTTGAGTCACCCTTCAGATCATAAATACATAAGAATTGGATTGACTAGAGTGAAACGGTCAGACTTGACTGAGAATCAGGCATTCAGGGGGTAATGTTTTTTTTTTTTCAAATTTTTCTTAATGGGTGAAATGACATCATTTTAAATGAGAAAAAACCTCAATAGCATTCTTTACATTCAATTTTCACTCTTTGAAATTAAGTGTATTTGCATTTTGTTCTAATTTATGCGGCTTTGCCCTTCTACGAGTGTGACTTGTATTAAAAATTAGCATAAAATAAGTCACAAATTTAATGTTGACACTATCTTCTTTAATCTGTGTTCTTGATTTTTTGTATAATTTAATTGTTTTATAATTTTTTATAGTATAAAATTATTTATATTATAAATATTTTTATTTTCAAATGTAATCGGAATCGTGTGAGTCAATTAACAAGCATGAAATTAACACTCAAAAACGGGACTGAATCTGCTAACGTTATAGGCAACTAACATAATATCCTTCATGATATTATATCAAAACCTGGTTACAATAGGACTTGTGGATTATGAATAATTACATAAATGATGCACTTGGAGTATATTTTGACAATATTTTTCTGATTGTTGAATCTTGAGATACAATATATTGTTGTTCTTTAATGCCTATAGGATTTTAAAACAATTTTCTACTTATATTCTCATCAATCACAGGAAAGTTTATGTTCCATGCATTTTTGCTTAATGCCTGTAACCTGATACTCTGCTAAAAATATGTGTGGTACTTTGGCTGCTCTCTAAAATTTGAGTTTTGAGTGAGTATTGAAAATTTGCAAGTAACCTCATATTCTATTAAAATGTGGATTTTAATATCACTCGTGATTGATAAACTTTTTAGATGGTTATCATAATTTTAATTAAAAAATGTTGCCTTATTTACAAAATTTTTATTAGGTTTAGAAGGTCTAAAGATAAGATAGAAACTCCTAAATTTTTAAAAGCAACTATTTTATATATTTTTTCTTTTTAAAAAAATTAACCCATAAAATGGTCAATTTTTGCTTGTTCTTGCAGTTCTTTATTGGTACATTGGTTTTCAGCTAGTTTTCTAAATACTTAATTATTTGAGAACAACGAATTAGACACCGGTTTAGTGTTAGTTGAATCAGCTGGTCCAATTTTTAAAATCATAATCATGATTGATATATTAGTCCATATAAATAAAAAATATTAATAGTATAATTGTATATTTTTTTATTATTTTAGTAATTTTCTTTTTTATGATAATATTGATAATCTGTAGTACATACAAAATTCAGCAAAAAATTTATAGTATATATAAAAAAATATTTTATGTTAATATTAATAATATATAATATGGAAAATTATTAATTATAATAATTATCTTTATTATTATTTTAATCTTGTACTAATTATTTGATTGATGAATGGTGATTTAGCGTGTAATCAAGATTATCTACTGGTGAAAGTTACAAGACACAGAGTATCATTTAAATTATTTTGAAGAATTAATAATTTATTTTTATTCATTTATAAAAATTAATATTTATGTGCAAGGTGTTATTTTAATTTTGAATTATTATGCAAAGTTTGTGTGTATTTTTTAGAATATTATTTTTATTTAAATTTAAAATTTTATTTTTTATATGGTTAGTATTATTTAATATTAAAGTAATATTTTTCATACTGAATTACTCTTACAAATGTTTAAATATAAGAATATGTAAAAAATATGATATTATAAATTTGTGTGAAATATCTAAGTAATTTTATCATTTTATAATTTATTTTTAATGGTTATAATTTATAGATAGATAAATAAATTTATTTTTATGTGATTATTAATAGTACGGTAAAGTTTTTATTTTTATCATAGTTACATGTGCCATAGCATAGAGTCGGACAATCACATGAGTATGATATGTTGTAATACGATTTTATTAGGGTATTTTAAAATGAAACTAAACCGAATTGAAAATTGAACTAACAAAATTGAAAATTGCAAAACATTGCTTAGTTTGGGATATTTTGACTTTTATAATTTTCAAATTGCGTTATTTACTTCAGTTTGTAATTTGAGATGTTAAAATCGCAATAAATCAAACCATTCATAGTTATTTTAGCAAATACTTAAAATAACATATACAATTGCTCATTATTCTATAAGTTTATAAGATTTTTATCTAATTTTTAATTAGGATTTTTAATTATGTATATTAGTTAATAAATAAATATTTTAGCAAAACCATTTGATTTAATTTCATTAGATATAATTTGAAGATAACCACTAAAATGTAATGTTTAAATGAACTAATTCTTTATACTTTAACTTTAATGATGACTATTTTTATATAATTTTGTTGGGAGTGATTAAATTTTTATGGAATTTTGGAAATAATTTTTTTAATGTATTTTTAATACTGAATAATAGAAATTTTGAACGGCAAAACCAAACCAAACTACAAAAAACTGATTGAGTTTGATTCAAATTTTATAATTAATCTAAATCGAACCAAACTGCATTATACTTATATTTTTATGTTTTGGTTCAGATTAGTTTTAGACTCAAAATCACACAAAACCCACCACGAATGTTCCTAGTTTTTATTATTACTATACGCATATTTATTATAAGAGAGTTTAATTAGTATGCACTGATAGTATAAAACAGTTTTATGTAAAATTTTTTTACACTAACTATACATACTAATTAAACTCTTATTACAATATATTTTAAATTTTAAAAAAAATTATACAAGTATCTATATATTAAGATATAATTTGTTTCCTAAGGTTACATTTGTTTCAAACGTTTTTTGTTTTATTTTTTAAGAAAACAGAAAATTGTAGTTAAAATATATTTTTTTATAATTTATAAAACATTTTCACCAAAAATATTTTCAAAAAGCAACTAAAAATAGAAAACAGAAAAAAATTATTTTAAGTGTTTTAAAAAATTAATATTAAATGAAAACTTAATAACAAGATAATTATAACAAAAACTATATATAAATGTATTTTAAATTATAGATAGAAATATTTTATAATATTTTTCCTAAAATTGATTAAATTTAACAATATTATTTTTTAAAAATAGAAAATATAAAATGAAAACAAACATATTTTCTGAACATTAAAAACTTGAACATGAAAACAACTTTCAAAAAATAAAAATAAAAAATAAAAAAAAACATTTTCCAAAACTAAACATAACCTAAACATTTTATATATGACAATAACAGTTAATGTTATATTCACACTCCAAATCTTTTCAAATTACATTAACATTCGTACATTTTAAAAACTCTACAAACTTTCGCTTTGGAACATTGAGTGTATGTTTGAAAAAGTAAAAAGATTAAATTATTTTAATATTTAATGATTATTTTATAATTTATTATAGTCAAAATAAATTTTTATTTGAATAACTTTGTTTAAAAGTGGTTAGAAAATAATTAATTTTATTTAGATAAAATAAAAAATAAACTATTACATAATAAAAAGTTTACAAATTAAAAAAATAAAGTTTAATTAAATTTTTAGTCTATAACTTATAAAAAAAATTTAGTCTTATAATTTGATTAAATTCTGCTTTGATTTCTGAAAACTAAAAAAATTCTTTTTATCTATAAATTTAATTAAATTTAGTCATTAAAAATTATATAAAATTAAAATTTTAGAGATGAAAAAATTATTTTCAGTTTTTAGGATAAAATATATAATTTAGTCAAATCTAAAAGACTAAAAACTTAATTATATAAATTATTTTTAAATAAGTATGAATTTTTAAAAGTAACTATTTTCAGTTTTTAGGATAAAATATATAATTTAGTCAAATCTAAAAGACTAAAAACTTAATTATATAAATTATTTTTAAATAAGTATAAATTTTTAAAAGTAACTTATTTTTAATTTTTTTAAAATAAGAAATTCTTTTTCAAATATCATAAAATTCTTTAGAGAGTGAAGTAAGCAAACATTGTGTGAAGAAAAAGTATACAAAGTTTTTGCTCAACAGAGTATTGTATCAGAAAAAGTATCGTGAACTTTCTGCTCAACTAAATAATCAATTTTTTTTTAATAATTTTGTTCATATTATATTTATATATTTTGTATCTTTATAATGATATTTAAATGTAATATTTTTACTATATAACAAGTGTAATGTAAAAAATAATGTGAGTATAATATTTTTAAAATTGAGAAAAGGTTTCGACAAAATTTTAAGAAAAGATGAGTGTGTATTATGAAAAAACTTAGCAGGATATCAGTGTAATTCTTTTTAAGATAAGAATGGTTAGTTTTTAAAATATAATTATTCAAAATTAAAAATACAAATAAGAAACAGCAAAGTAACACGAAGGTACAGACTGATAAAACAAAAGTAACAGGGTCAGATATTTTAACTGAAGCACCAGATCTGATACATAGTGGTATTATGGTACTAACGATTGCGTTACTAAGATATTTTATGCTAAAACGTTTTATTTAAACATATGCAAATCAAATTTTGCTGCTAATAACCTGTTTCTGTTTTCTATAGGGCAGTTTGGTAAACACCATACAATATTCCCATTGACACTTAGCTCTGTTCTACATACCGACATTCCCTTCTTATGACGTATCCAATTTTAATTTTAATTTAAACATTAACTAGTCTTGCAATAATCAACAAATACTTTATCAAATATTACTCGCAAAAGTATTCCCGTATTTTTTTCCAAAAAAAAAAAATAGTATATACCAATTAAACACTAAATTGTCATGATTGAATGTCAGTGTAAGAATTCTTTACACTGACAGTATATACCAATTAAACACTAAATTTTATTATTGTTATTATAAAAAATAAATTATTAAGAGTGCGATTAGAATAAATTAAAATTAATTATTTATTTTAAAACAAATTTTCAATATTTTATTAAAACAAATAATATAGTAAATTATTTAAAATAATCTTTTTTTACCATCATCTCAAACACCCCTAAATGTTCAATTGATTATTAACTTAACTACCATTTATCATTGATACTCTTAAATTTTATAAAATTTAAACATTGTGTCTCAAATAAAAAAAATCTTGATTTGACATCTTTCTGTTAAATATTGGTTGTGGAATTAATCATAACATGTCATAGAGATATTAATTCATGATTTTTTTAATTTATGACACAATATTATATTTTCAAAATTGAATATAATGTTTAAATTTTATAAAATTTAGGATTATCATGGTATTTAAGTCTACATTTGTATTAGGTTGGAACATTAATAAATGATCTTTTTGGAAAATTTTGATAATTAACAATTTTGAAAACACTATAACTTTAAAATAAAGTGTGTAAGATATTTTTCTTAACAACATCTTCTCCATATATCCTAAAGTTACCTAATCTAAAGGTATCATATTTTTAACGATTGCATATTAAAGATAATTTATGACGTGGCAAAAAGATTTTTAAAAATCAATAAATATTTTTTGAAGATGCAGTTTCTTAGAGTTAAAATTTATTTTTTAGTTTTATTTTAAATTCAATTAATTATAAATAAAAAAATAAAAACGTGAGTTTCTTGAATTTTTTAACTATTAAAATAAGACTTTTTATGAATATTTTAAAATTGACGAGTTACTGTGAGAATTAATATTCTCAAAAAGAGTATTTTAAACTCTATCCATTCAAGATGTTATGAGAAATTAAGGGTCCAGAGAGAATTTAGGAAATAAATTTTGAGTTTGTCTATTAAAAAGTATTTTAATAAAATAAATATTTTTTTTTGTTTTTATGTGATTGTATAAACTGCTAATTTAAAAAATAATAATTTTTTATTTTAAAAGTAAATCCTAGGCAATTTTTATTTAAGCTTTAAAAGTATTTTTTAAATGAAAATATTTTGTTTCAATATTGTAAAATAGTGTTTCAAAATTATTTTTAACAAATAAATAAAATTTTCTTAAAAAAATTATTTTTTATGCAAAAATAATTTACACAAATATATTGAAAAAAAAAATACTTAAAGAGATATGGATATCCCACATATGACGTGAAAATAGTCATTAACTTTTAACTCTTTTCTGGTTTAAAATTTGATGAAAGAGTGTCAAGAATTTTTATAAATTTGTGGGGAGAATATTGTATTTTTAAAATATATAAAGAAATAATATCTAAATTTTGAGTGTCAAGAATTTTTATAAATTTGTGGGGAGAATATTGTATTTTTAAAATATATAAAGAAATAATATCTAAATTTTATAAAATTTAGAATACTAATTTTAATTAAGAATTATTCTTATATGATATGATAAGCTAAGCTGGTTAGTGTAACTGCAATTTGCATAAAGTGGGGTGGAGAAGATTGCGTGGCCACCCAAAAAATTCCTTTTTCTTTTTTCCCTTTCTTTACTAAATACTAATACCTATCAATGTACATGTAAAATGAGTAACACCTTCGTGTAACTGGAAGTATCTGTTTTCAAATCTTGGATTCCATCACTGATATTTCTCTCCTCTTCTCTTCTCTTCTCTTCTCTCTCTTCTCCGCCGAAGATGGCGCCGCCTGCGGCTGCAGTTGAAGGCGGCCAGGCACCGCAAGGGAGGCAGCAACAGCAGCAAGGAGGGTTTGGTCTCACCGGAATCATACGCATGGTCGTTTTCTGGTACTTCGCTTCCAAATTCTTTTCCCCCAAAAAGCCTACCGAACCTTCCGCTCTCATCTCCAATCTATTCCACAAAGGACAGCCTCTGGTACTCTCTCTCTCTCTCACACACACACTCACACACTTTTACCTTTGCTAACTTTACTTCTGTTGCATGATCTCACTTCGATTTTATTTGTTATTATTATTATTATTATTATTATTATTATTATTATTATTATTATTTCTCCGAATTCGATTGGCTAGTGACTTCGATTGAGTTTTGAAGTAGGTTAGTTGTTGATACGATTTCGATGGTACTTTTAGGTTATGATTTGTTATTCTATGGAATTTCAATTTTTGTTCACGATCAAAAGTCTTAAAATAAAGTACTTCTAGTCAAAAACGAAATTAGATTATTTGTGTATATGAGCAGACAGTTTATAAGAAGAGGAGTTCTAGTCGCACTCCTTCTCTCATAAATTTCAACCTATAATAAAGAATCTCTTCATAAGAAGTCCATTGGAGAGTGTGTTGTTAGCATTTCTGTTATCAGAACTATCTTACTAGCCTGTGTTGCAAAGGATTTCCTAGTTGGTGTTGCTTTTTGTTTTTGTGCTCAATCAGGATTTTCATTCGGATGCTATTTTGTTCAGGATATGTGGCTTTATCTTTCTGAGCACGAGAAGTTCAATGAGTTTGGTGCTGAAAGTTCTCTTGTATGGCATGAAACCAATATTCCGTATGCTGTTTGGGGACCTGAGAGTACCAGGACCCTTACTTTGAAGTATCATCCATCGGAGGTATAGCTGACTGCAGATGCTACTGCTAGCTATGCATGATTTATTTATGGTGGTTCTTGAAGAAAGCTTAGAAGTAGTTCCTGTAATAATGAACTCTTATCTTTTCAGGCTTTGAAGCATAATGGGAGTCTATATGCTCATGTTTTCTTTGCACACTCTGGCTTTTCGCCTGACCCAAGTGATCCAGAATACCAGCCTCAGGCAGCATTTGGAAGGACACATCGTATGATTTTTACCTAATTATTGTTATTTTAGTCACTTTGAATATGTTTAAGAAAGTGGTTAATGAGATGTCTTTGTTTTTATTGGTCTCAGCTGTTGTGATGTACTTGCCCAAGTCAAAAGCAGATAAAAAGAAAAGTCTGTTAGGAAATTCACCAGATTCTAGTGAGGCTCAAGTGACATCCAAGGTTTGTTATTTGCTCCCATATTTTGTAATTAGCTTTATGTAAATTTTTTATGACAGTACTTCAGCTTGAGTTTAAGATCTTTATTATAGAGTTTTGGAACATTAAAATTATCTTGCATTTATACTATATTCTGCATAATGTCTACTGTCTAGATATCTTTATAAATATCCTATTCAAGTTAATATGTAAATTACTCCTTCCATCCCTTAATATAAGACATCCATATCTAATTTGCACCTATTAAGCAGGTTGGTTAATTTAGTTAATATCATTAATTTTTTTTATTATTTTGATAATTTTTTAAAATTACTCTTAAAATGATTGGAACTAACTATATAACTTTTTCCACTTAATTATTTTTGCCTACATAATTAATATATGGAGGGGGATTAATAGTGTGGAATTTCAATCACTTTTTAAAACTAAACTCTTCAGTTCTACAATCCTCATGAGAGAGAAAGAGACAATTCATAACACTTATTATTTATGGACTAAAATAATTAAGGGTATTTTGGTCAAAACGTAATTAATACAAGAGAGTTATAAAAATCTTATAAAAAAGGAAAAAGAAATTGTAAAACAATGTCAAGGGAGTATTTATTATTTTATTATACTATATACAATTTTCTAGTGAGACAAGGATTTGCATTTATCATCTTATAAACTCCTATAGAGACAGATGAAAACTATGACATTGATGCAGCACCTACAGAGACATAGATTAATGTTGAAACTCTTATAAAATATTGGGGGAGGGAAAAGTATGAATGACATTTATATCTATGCAGAATAAAGTAATAGAGACAATTCAACTCGGGAATTCGTCTGACTTCCCCCCCTTTTGTTGAGGGAGCATATAGTTTGCTCTCATTAAATCCATAGTTGAAATCAGTCAGTGTTTAGAAGTTTTGACAAAATCTTATGGTTGAAATCTGATTCCGTAATCCTATATTTTATTGGCCCAAAAGAGGTGCCCCTAGATCTAATGCCAAGTGTCTGTACCAATCATGTCAGTTTTTCAGTTGGTTAGTGTCCAATTCTTTCCATTTGATATGTTACTGATTTCATGATGATCTCAATATTGTTCTCCTTTGGGTGCTTTAGGTGGTTGATGAAACTGAAGATGATGATGATTCTAAGAATGATGGTCCTGTGGAGTGGGCTTCATATTGGAAACCTAATATAACAATAAATTTGGTTGCTGACTTCACCCAGTATGTTTCATGGAATTTGTGGATGCATTTTTTTAACTATATGTTCTGCTTTTTGGCAATTTCTGTTTAAATTTGTCGACTGCTGATTATTATTCTATTTGAAAGTTTTATGCAGGAATTGTCAGATAGACTGACCTTCATTTAATTGAAATTTATTTTTGCATGTTGTAGTATTAGAGGGATGTAGAAATATTTAGGCATTTTGCTTGAATGAAAATTCATTTTTGAGGTGAATCAGGTTGTAGGATTGGAGCTTCACAAAATTTAATGTGGAAGATTTAGTTGGTTAAACTTAACCATTAGTTTGTCCATCCAATATCTGAAACTAAATATTACAGAGCATCCTCAAAAGTTTCACTAACGACTTCTGAGTGTAATCCTACATTGGTGTGACTGTGATCTATGTCTATGCTGCCAACAACCCCTTCCATCTAGAGCCTACATCTGATATCCTTCATCTGCTTCAATCAGCTACATCCTACGGCATCTCTGTCTGTTGATCTCAAATTGTTTTACATGCTACATGACTGTCATCTTCCATGGTGGCAAGTTCATCCATCATTAATAGCTTGCAAATTGTGCTGCCATAGCAGTGATGCATAGCCAAACAGATTTTGTCTGCTTTATGTTCTCTATAACATTGCACTTTTGCTTTCTGGTGGAGATTGTGGCCTTTCAAGTACAGAATCACACGTGTAGCAGTAGCAGTTGGGATTTTGGACAGGGATGAAATCCCTGTTATTTCCATTCTTTTTGCCATTCCCTATTTATTTTTAGAGAAATTTTTGCAATTTTTACACTTTTTATCATCTGAAGGATTTTAGGGTTGGATACCCTTCACACCCAAAAAAAAAAATCCAGCAGCTCAAGCATTTTCCAGCCAATTCAGTCCCTTTTCCAGTCTTTGCTCTATTGCATCAGTTTCTCACAACTTATTCGTTCTCTGCTTTGAATTTTCTGTAGCTCTGCATTTTCCCAACATGAGATAACATTCATTGTCTTTTTTCCTCCTTAGTCCTTATGCTTGTTGACTTGTGTTTTTGAATTCTTAATTATATCTTAAATAAGGGTGATTATATGTCTAGACTATGAATCTTGATTATTAATGATGAATATGTCTTTAATTTATATTTTCAATTCTTGATCGTCATTTGTGCTTGTCATATGGATTATTTATCTTGTATCCATAATGTTCAGTATAGTGACCAATGACCATGTTGCTATAGCATCGTTTGGATTGTCCATTCTGTTTGTTTATGTAGGAATAAGAAATATGCTTGTTGTTATTCCTTTGCACTACATACTTTATAGCCTTTGGTGACAGTGATTATTTATATAGCCTTTAGTGACAGTGATTAAACTTTTGGGGGTGGAGGACAAAAGTTTTAAAAGATTTATTGATAACAAGGATTACTTTTTGTTTCACACAAAAAATAAAACTAAAGTGAAATTTGTGTATCCTTTTAGAAGTTTGAAAGAACTATCACTCCCATCCTTATAAAATGTAGATGTAGTTTCATATTTGATACTAATCTACAAATATTTGAGACCAACAGTTACTCAAATGAAGCTGGTGAACTTTCTTGATTGACATTTCCTAGGTTCAGTTATGATAGTAAAAAACTTATAAAGTTATACATCTTACTTCTAGATTTGTTTGTAGCAGAGCTAGTTAACTGAAGGTATATTCTTTTTTATGCTGCTCATTGATATAATATACTTTCCTGTTTGCAGGTATCCAAAAACTGGTGTAGCACCTAACATTGCTCCATGTATCCTTTTCATGTACATTGTTTGCTATTAATTATTTTCCTTTTATTATTCTCCCCTTTCTTAGCATAAATTTCTGGATATCATGTCTATCATTTAAGTATATATAATATGGTCATATTGTGCAAGATTAGTATAGAATAATGGAGAACTGATACCTGATTATATATCCAAGCTTCCTTAACTTGATCCCACAGACTTGAATGTTGATCCTTTTACTGGGAACTACTATCCAATTGTTTATTTCAATGAGTTCTGGTTACTCAGGGATAAGTTGATACCTTTGAATGAAACAGTGACTGAATTATCACTTAACCTGGAAGTGGGTCCCATTAGTATGACGAAGTGGCAGTTGTTCCTGCAGATCGATCAGTCCTTCCAAATTCATCGTAATTATGGAAGTATGCTTGAAGGCGAGGCTGATGAACTCAAGGTTTGTAGTTTTAGAAAATTGTCAATTCTACATAATTATCGATTTATAGTAGACTGAATTTATTTGATGGGACATGCATGTCGAGCACTTGGACAAAATGTTGAATTATGGTTTGTTTGAACTGAGGCATTGTTTTTATTTTTCTTTTTCTCTGAATTCTTCTGTATGAACTTGACTTCACATTTCATCTTTGGTTGTAAGGAGTGGTTGTTATCTTCAACTGCTTAAGTACTGCTTAATTGAATATTACTTTTAAATTAAAACTGGACGAAAATATCTCTTTTGGTGTTGGAATACATTTTAATAAATATATAATATAGTATTTGGCACTTGTATAAAATCATGGTGTGCATACCACTGATTTAATATGATTTTGACCCTTCTCATGTGCTGCTTAAATTCTTAACCTGCCTATTGTAAAAGCCATTTCTAAGTTTCTGATAATTTCCTCTGTTTGAATGTATGTTTATTTGGAAAATGGTTGCTTTATTTGTTTGCCAATTTCCTGAAAAAGTTTTAAAAAAATAAACTATTATTTGGAATGATATATACACACACACACATATGCTAAAATTATTTTCAGAAGTTTTCAGGTGGAGGATTGTAACTGTATATGAAAGTGGTTTATATACATACATATATATAGATATATATATTCTTTTTTTTTATGCAGATATATGAGATCTTAGTCCCCTGGGTTGATGTTTAAAACAAAATCTGGCTTTGGAAATAATCAAATATTTTTTCCATTCCAATATGAATATGTTATTTAAAGCCACATCTTTCTTGAATTTTGAGAAATTGTCCAACCATGTCATCGTTGATTGTTGTCCTTGTTACTTGATTTACTTCATGTTTTGAGTTTTGCCTTTTCTTCTTTGATGTTATGGAATCTTAGTGTTGATTGTTCTTAAACAAATTCCATGTAGTATTTTATTCAACGTAGACCTATCTTTTGGTACTTATGTTGGAAATGATGATTAAGTGCTTGTTTGACAATAGTTTTATAAGATTGTTTTCAATATTTTGGTATTTAAAAACTAAAAAGTTCGTTCGGTTAGGGTTTTCTTAAAATAGTTTTAAAAAATAGTTCTGGTTTTTTAGTTTTTAAAAACTGAAAAAGGGAAACAACTGAAAATAGTTTTGCTTTTCAGTTTTGTATTTTTGTTTTGAAAACTCAAAATACAAGGAAAATAAGTTGTTTTTTGCTTTTCATTAATGACATTTCTGTAAATATGAACAAGTTTTTTTATTTTCATGTCTTCAAAACAGTTTTCAAAAAACCTCTTACCAAACTAGTTTTTTTTTTCTTTTTCCAGAAAATAGTTTTTGGAAACTATTTTTCAAAAATCCTCAAAAACTAAAAAACAAAACCAAGCCAATCAAGCCTTAAAATTTTCAATAAAATAAGAAATGGAGAGAATTGTTGGGTTCCTCCATATTGGTGGTTCCCATGCATGGTAAGTTACTATATTCTTGGAATTAATCTTTGACTCAAGGAAAGATCTACAATCATTTTTAAAGAATGAGATACCAATCTCCAATCTTGAAAATTTGAAGAGTAATTAATTTTCATTGTTGTTGGAGGAAAGCACACTACCACTTATACGCGGAGCTTGTGAGGACAACAAGCTCCAATCCAATCTCCAAGCACTGAGAGTCTCTTGCAAGTGTATATCATTCCTTGCAATTCTTGAGTGGTGGACTTAGATTTGTTGGGTGATACACACCTTGGATTGGCTTTTGAAGTGCTTATACATAAAACCTACAATCTTATTTTAAGATAGTGTATAATTTGTGGGAGTTTGAGTGGATTAGACTGGTTTGTACTGTTAACAACATTGTCATGACCCAACAATTTCAACAGTTTAATTTGTTTTGGTGAAAATATATGAAGGTATTTATGTGCATCTCTTAACGCACCCCTTCATAGAAGAGCCCGTTGTGCTTGAAGTTTGGATAATGCATATGCCCGCTTACCTAATAATATTTAACTTTTTATTAAAAAAGATGAGGGTGGTAAGGATCCAATTTCAGACCACTTGAGCATACAGGATCTGTTATTATGTCACGTGTTAACAATCCCAAAAGTTTCAGCTGTAAGATGAAAAGACACAAATGGTCTTCCATTATTTTCCCATCATCAACCCTTTGTATGTGCAATTTTTCTATACATTTTACTTTGTCCTACCAAACATTCACCTCACAATGCACACCTTTGTCATGCCCTTTTATTAGATTTGTCTCTTAGCAGCTTTGCATTTGAACCATTAAGAATTGCACCATTGCTTATTTATATAATGTATATTAGTGCTCTTAAAGATTTTAAAATGGAATTTCAAAATATTTGAAAAAGAGAAAAACACTTATAAAAGGTTTTACACTGACAGTTAATCACAATTCTTTATATATGGTAAGTTTGTTACTTTTCTGATTAATATTTTAAAAGTCATGTAAATAAAGGATTGTGATTAACCACCAATGTAAAGCTCTTTTACACTGACAATGTATAGGTGTTAAACTCTTTGAAAAATCCTCTTTTGTGCATTTGTGTCCTGTCTCTTGCTGTATGAATTGATAAGTGCCTTGTTTCTCTAATTGGCTAACTATTCAATTTCCATAATTATATCAGAGGGTATTCTTAGAAGGAAATCCTTACCTCCTGGGAATAACCATGGTTGTTTCTCTTCTTCATTCAGTCTTTGACTTCTTGGCTTTCAAGAATGGTAAGTCAGTTGTCCAACAATCTTTAAGAAATCACCTCCAATAAGGAAATCCATATGGATTTGATTAAAGGCACAAGTTTTCATCTAATTATTTTCTTTCTACCCAGATATCCAATTTTGGAACAAAAATAAATCTATGGAAGGGCTCTCTGCAAAGACTGTTGTTGTGAGCTTTGTTTGTCAGCTTGTTATCTTCCTTTATCTTCTTGACAATGACACCTCTTGGATGATTCTTGCAAGCTCTGGAATTGGTTGTGTTATTGAGTTCTGGAAAATTGGAAAAGCCATGCGCATAGAGGTATTTTTCGTGATCTCCTAAGTTTTTTTAAATATGTATATGTAACATTTAATAGGTGTGCTTTTTGAATGTGTGTTGTGTCCAATCCATATGTAGAACATTTGCTGAGGCCTTTCAATTTTCACTGCTAGCATATATGTATACAACTATACATAGAATATTTTGCTGGGACCTTCCCTTTTAACCATTTTATCACTTTCTTGAGTGAGTGGGGATACATGTTGCATTTATATTCCATCTTTTTCTACTACTAATTCTGATGCTCCTTAATCATTTTTATTTGATACCTGTAATTTATTTTTTCTCAGATTGATAGAACAGGAAGGATACCTATGTTAAAGCTCCGAGATCGAGAATCATATGTACGGAATAAGACAAAGGAGTATGATGATATTGCGATAAAGTATTTATGCTATGTTCTATTTCTCCTTGTTGCTGGCTTTTCTGTTTACTCACTGATGTATGAGCGTCACAAGAGTTGGTATTCTTGGATTTTGTCTTCGCTCACAAGTTGTGTATACATGTTTGGTAAGCACTCCTTTAATACGGTTATGCAATTATTATTTTTTTTCATTTATAGTACCATTTGATCTATGAAATTATGACCACAGGCATCTAAATAGATTAAATTAAACAGAACTGCTTTGACTCTTACAAATTTTGTATGCTTTTAATTTTCCAAACTGTTGTGGTTTATGCTTCCCAAGCAAGATTATCCTCAATCACAAGTGCTTTTAAGCTTTTTTCCATGGTTTTATTAATCCCTACTGCTGCTAGGAATAAGAAAAAGGAATATGATGATATTTTGATATGAAGTATGTTTGCTATGTTCTATTTCTCCTTGATGCTAGCATTTCTATTCACTCACTGATGTATGAGCGTCACAAGAGTTGGTATTCTTGGATTCTGTCTTTGCACACAAGTTGTGCATACATGTTTGGTAGCAGGGATTTTGTAAATGAATTGAGTTAAACCTTATCTTGCTGTAAGCATGATTATTTTGCTTAGTAAAACAAATAAATTAGGAAAAAAGTCAGAATACTTATTTCATTATGCTGTCTTCAGGCCAAAATAGAATTAATATGAATTTCACCTTTAGGAAACACATTTTTTTTGGCAGCATATTTATTCTTTTTGTTGAAAGAAATCAACAGCTTCTAGTTCTCGCCACATTTTTTCCCTACTTTTTCTTCTCACGGGTAAGAAAAAATGTTTATTTTGATAACAATGTATTTACAATATGTTTGGATTTGCATAAAAATGCGTGCATGTCCATTTTTTTCACCTCAATTTCACTGAGGATGTAGAAGGCTAGAAGCTACTGAGGTAAGTTTTGATTCTACATTGGTTTGCATGTCTGAGAGTTCAAACCAAACACATACTTAACCAATTTCAATACACATTATCATGATCATTAACTTCATATAAGCTTTGTAATGTTTGTACCTTCATACTGGAAAACTTTTGCAGGCTTTATTATGATGTGCCCTCAATTGTTCATCAACTACAAACTGAAATCTGTTGCTCATCTACCTTGGAGGCAAATGACTTACAAGTTTCTCAACACCATAATTGATGACCTTTTTGCCTTTGTCATTAAAATGCCAGCACTCCATCGACTTTCTGTCTTCCGAGATGGTAAGATTATGAATTTATGATCATGACCACTTTCTATTTTGTGCAACTGCTTTAGATACTAAGGGTAGTGTCATGTTAAGGTTAATATGCTTGTGGTGCATAAAGTATTATCTTTTGACAAAGGAGATCTACGACCTGATGATTAGAGGTGCTAAGATTGTCAGTAGAATAACTGGATAAAATCTGGTATTACTTTCTATAGTGCTAAGATTGTCATGTTAAGGATTTTAGGAAGCTAGGTGTAACTAGCCTGAAAAAGCCATGTCACTTGAATGTTCTATAGTGGAAGCTTTGTCTCTTATATTTATTAGATAATGAGAGTTTTGACCCCAGCTTACCTCAGATCTAACAAACTGAACTTTGTGGTTGTGCGATAGCCCGATGAGGGTTAAACTTTGTTATTTTGAGAAGGATCCAAGAGCAAAGGTGTTCCTTCTGCATCAGAGTTTTGAAGCTAGTAGTTTTAGTTTCTAGAGAGGGGACGGAGCTTGCATTTTACGTTATCATACTATTTTCTGATCTTGCATTCTAAAACCTTCTTGACTGTCATTTTATATTTAGCTGAACGGATAATATTCTTGAATTTGTTCCATAATTTATTCATGAAACTGTATTCCAAAGGTGATTTTTCTCTGAAGATTAATTAGGCACTTTGCTAGTATATCAGTTTGTCAAATGACCTTTATCATTGTCATAATTTCGTGTTTTGTCCGTTTTCCTGCCTTGCAGATCTTATCTTTCTCATATACTTGTACCAAAGGTGGATTTATCCAGTGGACAAGAAACGTGTAAACGAATTTGGTTTTGGAGGTGAGGATGATCAGGCTGTGGCAGAGGCTGACGCACCAAAGGAAGAAGAGAAGAAAACTAATTGATTTGGTTTTCTCTAAACAGTTTGATAAAATTTTACAGTAGGTACTTAATACTGTAGAATTAAACGGGGATTAATTTGTTTTTTCTCCCCCTTTTGTTACACATTTGCAATTAGATTTTTGTTGAAAGAAAGCTTTAGTTTGGTCTTGCCTCCTGGAATTTTACTAGGACCAAAGGATGGAGGGTATTACTATTTAACAGAGACCGTCATGGTTGACTGTAATGGTCTTACAGCTTTTAGTTACCCCTCTCTAGTTTTTCTTCATTCTAAAATGTCTTATTTTTATGAGAGATGACCCTTTTATGTATTATTTGATTCCACTCATGTATTTTTAACTAATTTATCCTTTTGATTTATTTATATTGTATTTTTTGTTGAACACACTAGCTCTTCTTCCTGAATCTCTGCTATCATTAAATCTTATCAGGAAATAAAAAAAAACGCTTTATACATACGATTACAAAATGTTTAGATAGCAAGTAGCTTCATTAGTTTGTAGTTATTTACTTCCTCAAATAAAAAAAAAGAAGTTTGCAGTTACTGTTTTATGCTTCCAGTTGCAAGGTTGTGCAATGTTTTGGATTCTTGTTGCGTTGCGCGGAAAACTAAGGCATGCTTTTCTTTTCTAATTTATCTATAACTTGAATGACTTTTAGTATTTTTTTTTTGTTTCCTTAATTTTCTGATATTTATACATTTTGTATTTGTCTCAGTTTATTATTGTGAAAATTATTTTAATTCAATTTTAAAATTATAGTATAATAATATAATATATGCATTACACTCATTTTTGTATATTGTATTTATAACATTTATATCAGCAGTGGTGTTTAAACTTTTGTACAAGATGTAATTTATGTTAAGTATTATTTTTTAGACTGAAAGAAGACCTTAGTTAAAGGAGAGAATGTAATGTCAAATAAATAACAGAGAAAAACGATTATTGACACTATTAATTTGAGACAAATTTATTCTCATAAACTGAATCGCTTCTTCAATTGTTCAAGGTCTTTAATAATTGTTTATGATGATAGTATCAATATCATAATTATAAATAAACTTTTTTAATAAAGTGAATTGGGTAATCAAGTTTGGTAAGAGAAAGTAATATAAAAGGTTAAAAAATAATTACAATATTTATTATTTATATACATTATTATAATTGAAGGATCATGTTACAAATCATTTTGCTGTAAAAAATAAAAAATCTTACAAATCATTTCTCGCCCATTGTTCTGTTTATTTATGACTTTTTCTTGCATAAATTTTCTGTATGTTTGATTTTTTTCACTTTCATGCTTATTCATATTTTTTTTTCTCTTTCATTAAATTGGTTTTATCACTTATTTTAACAAAATATAACACCACATGAAATTTTGGATAATTATATAAACACCCTAAATTTTTAACCAGTTATTATATTCATTTTTTTAGGTGCGAATCTAATTGTCTCCGGAAATGTTGAAATTATATGAATATTGTAATTTATTTATTTTCTCATTCATTTGTATTGTGTTGTTGTTTTTTCATCTTTCACTCTTTCTCATAATTTATTTTTTGCTCATTTAATTAATTTTTCTCTTTTATCTTGTTAGTTACATGAATTCTTTAAAAAAAAAAGTTTTTTTTTTTTTTTACTTTCTGATAAGTCTTATGATCTTCTATATTCTTTAATATTTATTGTTTTACAGTGTATTCCATGGATATCTTATCTACTACTTCTGTTTTTCTGCTTTTGCTACTGTTTATTTTCTGTTGCTTTTCTGCTCTTTTACTTTCCGTACTCCTGTTTTCGCACTCTCGTACACACTATAATTTTGTTTACAAAGACAAACAAATTTTTACAAATAAATGGTTAACATACAACCTTTTAAAGGAAAAGACTACAAATCAGCTCTTGCAGCTGTAGAATCTATAACAAAATCTCCTCCAGTAGGATATATAAAACCTACTACTGATATAGATACTGTTCATACGGTTCTAATAGGACAAAATAACACAATAATAGCTTTACTAGAAGAAGTTTCTAGAAAATTATCTAATCTTATAGATTCAAACAAAAACGGAAATATATCCAATGATATAAATGATCTAGTTAATAAAATTTCTAGACTATCATTAGGAACAAATATACAAACTAAAACAGTATATAAAAACACTCATAAATTTGTCAAAGTAATAGCAAAAACAGACATAGCTGAATCCAGTAATAGGAATCAGACTAAACAGGAGAATAATACCTCCAACAAAGACAAAACTGTTATTTAAAATATGAATTTAAGACCAAATAACAGTTCACAAACACAATTACAAGATGTTTCTATGGATAGTTCACCCAATAGAAATCAAACAACAGAAAGGTTTCCAGGAACTTCTCATAGATTAAGAGAACATCAGACTAGGAGACAAGATCTCATACAATATCCATGAATCTTAGATAGATTTCTAAATAGAAGAAGAACTACAAATGTCAGAAGATTAGAAGACTTAGTAGACATACATCAAAATACAGAAATAGGATCCAACTCAAGGATAGATTTTTTGAATCCTAGATAACTATACAATATAGGCTGGTTAAGTTATGAAAGAACTAGCCTTTACAGATAAAGGAGGATAGAAGATTTTCACCTTCTTGATAACACATATGAGATAATTCTTTTAATATCTCAACAAACAACTACATAGCTCCTAAATCAACATGGGAGATATGTCCACATGGGATTAATTACTATAGGAGTTAGATCCCTAGCTAGACATATGATTGGTGCGAGAGCTTTGATAGTTCTCTATAATACAAGATTTCAAAACAATGATTCTCAAAGTATTATTGGCATCTTAGAGGTTGACTTGAATCAGTCCATATCATTAATATATCTTGCTCCAAACTTTACACTCACTCTTCCAGACTTCGTTAATCACATTAGTCTAGAAGTACAAACTATAGGTTTTGGAACAAATTGGATAGGAGATAACCTACACCTAGACATTACTTTCATAGGAAGAATAAGTAATTATATTTCTTCCATGTATAGAAATAACACTAGACCATTAGAGGAAGCAATAAGCTCTATTGGTACACAATTTTTGCCAACTCAGGCATTCACAAGAAGAAATGAGGGCCATCTATGGCAAACTCATCTACAAAGGGACGAACGAAATCCAATCACAAATCCAAATTCTGCTATTATACACAATAGATCTAGAGGCCTTAGTTTAAGCTTCACAGATTATAGAAATACTCCACTTATGGATTTAGAACAAAACAGATGGGATAGTACATCCACTATTCCTAATGATGAGCATATTGGTATGATGAACATCATAGACAGTGATGATGAAGATGACGATATAACTGAAGAAGAATGGAATCATCATCAAACAAATATAGCCATGTTTAGGCAAGGAACTCTAGACAACGAAGCCAACATAGCCATGTCTAGACAAGAAGCTTTAAACTTAGAACCTTGGGATAGGTTTCTAAACGATCCTAACTGGGAGCCATGAGATAATTTTCCCCTTGAACACAATCAAGCTAGAAGACTTCAAGAAAATGAAGAAAATGATGAAATAAATAATATCATTAATACATTTTTACAAAAATTAAAAATTGAAGAAGAAACTGAAGAAAAAGAATTTTCTTATCAATTTACAAAAAATTTACAAGATAAAGAAGAAGATGTTTTATCGACAACATCTGAAAACACAAAAGTAGGACTAATAAATGAATATGAAGAATTCACTGCTACAAATTATAGGTTAGATCCTGCTGGTACACAAAATTATTCTCAAGATTCCTTCCCAGAGAAACTGTACCAAATATTGTCCTTAGTAACAATAAATACATATCACATGGTAAAAGATTACCAGTTGAACCAAACTTCCAAATTCCAAACTTACTTCTAAACATAGGAGGTATAGATCCTCAACTCCTTTCAACATACATAGAACAATGGACAGTTGCTGTAATCCGAGATTATGGCATACATCATGAGAAAGATGTACTGTCTTCTCAAGAATGATCGCTAAAGGACAAACATACTTAGGCGATATCACTAGATCTGGACATAAATCTTTTAAGAAAAATTTCCCTAATGATCTAAACACACTGGTTATTGAACCAGGTCCAAATATTTACAATTTTTGTTCCCTTATACAAAGATTGTTTACTTTATAATCGGTCAATGATTGCAACACAATTAGACAACAAATTTATATAGGACATCTCGAAAGATTGTCTATTGAATATTTTGGTAAAATAAAAGAATACTGTTAAGATTATCTCTTGTATGCATCTATAGTTGGTTACTTTCATGATGTTAATATAGGAGACAAAATGTTTCTTAAACTTCCAGGAAAACTTGGACAAAAAATTAGAGAAAGTTGGAAAAATGATGAGGTTACCCCCATGCTGAATAACTTCTCTATACGAATACAACACATTATGAAAATAATGGAAGACACTTGTTCATATATAATTATACAAAAACAGCTTAAGCATTCTGATGCTGAGATATGCAAACAAATATATACACCCCAAAAATATGCACAAAATTGATTTAAAAACAGGAAAAATATATCTAGAAATAGACAAAGATATAATGATACACAAAAATTCTTAGGACCAAGAACTCCAAGAAAAACATATACAATAAGAGCTTCTGATGCCAGAAAACCCACTTTAAATCCTAATAGACATGTTAGGAAATTTAGGGATAAAAAAACTTAAAAACAAACATTAAAATGTTTTGCATGTAGTCAACCAGGACATTTTTCGAGAGATTGTCCAAATATCGCCAATCTTTACACAAAAGAGGCGGTTTTAATAAAATCATGTCATATGAATCTTCTTCCCATTGATGAAGAGGTTTCTACTGATTTTGAAATATTATTTGTTATTAGCATAACAGAATACACAGATGAAATAAACCCAGAAAAGGTTTACAAGAATTATGATTTAATAAATGAATTTACAAATAACGAATATGGTCATTTATATCCCAACGATGACAATAATTTTTCAATGGGGGAAGAATATAATGAAATGGGAAAAATACTAGACGATCTAGGATATTGTCTAATGAAAACTACAGACATAAATCTTTGTTCTCACAAAATACAGTTTTATTCAGGGACATAATCAATTCCTTGCACATACTGTGAAAGGTATTTTCACATATCAAAAAGGGCACATTGTCCACTCTGTTATAAAAATTTTTGTATTAAATGTGTGGAAAAACACTTAAATATACAGGAACAAGAAATATCCTTTTTTGAAAAGAAAGAAAATATGAATAAATTGTATGAAAAAGATTTAACTGATACTAGAGTTTCAGTACTAGAAACTCGCATAAATAATCTAGAAGAGAAGGTTATTCTTTTAGAAAAAATAATAAAAGGGGAAAACTAAAATAAATCTCCCAGAGTCTAGTTACTCATCTGAACAAAATAATATGATGGGAACAATGGAATGTATCCCATTAGTCTGTAATAAACAACAACTAATAACTTTAAAAGTATTAGTTAAATTAACTTTTCCAAAAATAACAACAAACCATCAACAGAAAAAACTATACAAGCATTATTAGATACAGGATGTTTGGAAACAGTTATATGTAAAACTATAACTCCACATCAAAATATAGTAAAAAGTAAACACATCCAAAAAACCAGAACAATGTCTGGTAAAATTATGATAAACGATGAAGAAGTTACCAATGTTATTCTTCAATTTAGTACAAATTGTGACCTTTTTTATCATAAAATTTTCATAAAAAAAATGAGGGTAGAAAATTTAGTTCCCTCAAAACAAAATATGATAATCGACCTAGATTTTATTTTAGAGGTCAGTTATAATAAAAAAAGATTATGTTATGATAAGTGATAAAACACAAATGACACCAATAGTTAGTGGTGATTCATTAAAACAACATACTACCACTAATAATTGTAATTGTAAAAATTCAATATTTCCAGGTACATGCGACTGTACTACGGAATTTCCATACATATTAGACGAAACAAAAGAGGATTATTCTTCTTTATGTAATATACTAGATAATACAGTTGAGGCTTTTTCCTCAATAAAAATTTCAAAATCTATAAAATTTGAAAATATTCAACAAATTCTTGATAGGTTGAATAAAACAAATATAATAGGAGAAGATCCTACAAAATTTTGGGATAGAGATCCTGTAACTTGTAAATTAGAAATTATTAATCTAGATTTAATTATTAAAACAAAAGACATTCAGTTTAATAATTGGGAACAAGAAGAATGTCAGAATCATATACAAAATTTATTAAGACTAAAGGTAATAGCACCTAGTGTTAGTCCACACAGAAGTCCGGCTTTTATAGTCAACAAATCTTCTGAACAAAAACGAGGTAAATAAAGAATGATTTACAATTATAAAAGACTAAACGACAACACAATAGAAGATGATTATTTAATTCCATCTAAAGATGTTTTAATAAACTGAATTCAAGATGCCAAATGGTTTTCTAAATTGAACTTAAAAAAGTGGATTTCATCAAGTTAAAATGGATCCAGAATCAATAAAATGGACAACCTTCTCTTATTCTGAAGGTTTATTTGAATGGAATGTTATGTCATTCGGTCTTAAAAATGCTCCTGCTGTCTTTCAGCGAAAAATGGATAATATCTTTAAAAATGATAAAACCTTTACATGTGTCTATATTGACGATATACTAGTATTTTCTAAAACAAAAGATGATCATTTTCATCATCTACAACAAGTCTTATATAAATTGGAACATTACGGATTAATAGTTTCAAAATCAAAAATGGAAATTAGTAAAAATTTCATTGAATTTCTTGGGACAAAAATAGGTAATGGAACTATAAAACTCCAACCTCATATTTCAAAGAAAATACAAGATTTTCTAGATAAAATGGAAGAAATAAAAACACTTAGATCCTTTTTAGGACTTTTAAATTATGCAAGAAGTTTTATTCCTAATCTAGGAAAATACGTATCTCCTTTATATAATAAACTTCATTAAAAGGAGAAATAAAATTTAATTCTGAAGATATAAAATTAGTTAAAAAATAAAACAAATGGTAACAAATTTAATAACTTTACAATTACCATTAGATTCAGATTACTTGATAATTGAATGTGATGGATGTGAACTTGGATGGGGAGCCATCCTTAAACAAAAGAAAAATAAACACATACCAAAGGCAGAAGAACAAACTTGCAGATATGCCTCTGGTAAATATACTACAAAACCAAAAATTTACAAAACTAGCACAGATTATGAAGTAAATGCTATCATACACGCAATGGATGCATTTAAATTATTTTTGATAAATAAAAAATAAATAACAATCAGGACAGATTGTGAAGCCATAGTTTCTTATGGTAAAAATCAAATTAACAATGATAAAAAACCACATAAAAGATGGTTGCTTTTCAAAGATTATATAAATTTTTTAGGAAAAATTATTTATTTTGAACATATAAAAGGTTCTGATAATACTTGTGCTGACATTTTGTCCAGGTACATCAAGTGAAGTTATTAACATATACAAAGATCTTTTCAGATCAATGCTCGAAAATACAAAGAAAGGTGTCGTAGGCCCTAAACAAGTTAAGTCCCCTTTTGTGGTGGACCAGTACACAAAATTTGGCAAACAATAATTGCCAATTCTTACAAATATCTTCCAGTACCCTAAGAGAGATCAAACAAATGTCAAATTAAATTTTTTAATTGACAACATTTGGAATATTCCAAAATATACAACATAAAATGAGTACCAAGTGACTCATGTAAAACAAAGCATCATAAGTGCATTATACAGCTTTTGTTGCCAAGCTAATAAAGGAGTAACGTTAACTTCTCCTGCCTCTCCTTCGGGAAAAGGTTTCAGACATTTTGCCTTAATAACAGGCCCAAACGAAGGTGTATATACATCATTTAGAGACCTCAACGAGGCTAAACAAGACCAGTTATGGTCCACATACAAAGGCTTCTATTCCAAAGAAGAAGGTGAAATGGTAGTTCGGTTGGAAACAATCGATGAAGAAAAAATAAAAACTGCGTTAGAATTTGAGCCTCATGCTTTGACATAAACATATGCTATTGCTGCTGGTAGTATTACCCAACAAATCAATCCAAATATCCTCCTAGGAAAATTTGGATTAATACAGGACTTTTTGTTTGAAGTCCATGCTGAAACTGCAAATTACGAAGGGTTGTTCGTAAAAACACAAACTTATTTCAATAACAGAAATCCATGTTTTGGATCTTTTAATTATTGCAAGACTGTTGACAAGGATTGCACTTGTCAGATAAAATTCATTAATTGATTTGAGCTCCTTCAAAGGTCACTTATACCGGGATGTTCTAATAACTCCTATGCTTTTACTAGAAGCTGGTTGCCTCCACTCATTAGTAATCCCCCCTACAGACAGGTTCTCAACCCTGTCCCCTGTAATAAATTTAGTCATAAACGATATTCAGGCTGAACACATGACCCAGGTGGCTTTACAAATTACCACTTCACCAAGAAGTGCTCATAATCCTGATAGTATAGCCATACATGTAATAAAATTATTTACTGAAACAAATCCAAAGATAAATACCCTTACTTTGTTCGAACATGATCCACTTAAAGGGTTTTCCATCAACAAAGAAAAATTGTATCAGTATAACCTCTGGAAGGCATACATTGAAGGGTCCAACTGAAACTTCACTAAAAGAGATTCTGAGGTTTTCACTCTGTTAAAAGAAACTCAGAATACTAAATTATACTGGAAAAAGATAATGGGTAACAAATTTCACCCATTCCCAATTAAAGCAAACCTTTCTCTCGTAAAACATTTCGAGAAAGAAAGGTTATACAAAGAAATATACGAAGAAACTGGTTGTCATGGCCAGAACACTCCGGGGCTATCCTCTTTACCATCTGATTTTGATGACACAGAAGACCCATGTCTTCCTAAACAGATGGAGGAAGAAATAGCTGATGTATCTGCACTCTCTCGTCTCAGAAAAACAAATTAAAATTTTACCTGCAACAAAGTAATTTTACTTCTTTATTGAAGTAATAGACTGAAGGGTAAAATTTACCTACAAAATAGGTTGCCAGTCATAGAGTAACCTATACAGCAGGTCACCAGTCACTAGGTTACCTTCTCAGCCGGTTTCCAGTTACCAACTTTGTCTATAAAAGGACCATAAGTCTCTTATGCTGAACAGGTCCGAAAACATTTCTCTCTCAAACTCCCAAATACTCTCATTCTTCTCTCTGCACTTCTCCTGATGTGATCTTTGATGATCACGTGCCCAAAGGATCCTTTCTAAGGTCACTTGGAAGGGAAATGGATTTATGGAGAGGAAAGGAATGGGGTGAGGCGCCACAAATACTATGTTTGATAAGCCAAATGGGAGAGGCCACAAGGGAGGGGTCCCTTGATAACTCTTAGAAGCTCTCACAAAGTAGAAAGGGGGACACTCAAAGGTAAGAACCTGAACCAATATGGTCTCTAGGATTAAATTCAAGTGTAAAAAATACAAGTGAGGGAGGAGCTCCTATTTATAGAGGTAGCTGACCTCTTGAACAAGATAACCTAAAAAAGAAGGGCTAGGATTAAAAGGAGAGATCTAAGGGAGGAGAATTGAGAAACAATTCCCTCCTTAGATCATCAAACTTGGTGCCCAAGTTTCTCAAACCAAGGGCCAAGATTCCTTCTTATTAGCTTAGGGGGTTTATGTAGAAAAGAGGGGTATAGATATCAAGGCTACCCCTTATTTCCTTCATAAAGACCCAAAAAGCTAAATCCACCCTCTAAATTCCTAAGACACCTCCTAAAAATAAAAAATGGACTAAATACATGTCCCAATTAAATTCTTAATGCTCCTCAAAATTAAAATAAAGGAAAATTATATTTTATTAACTAAAGTCCCTAGCCTAATATCTTCACTCTCCATAGGAGGTGAAGTCTTCCTTTGTCTGCAAGGGTTAGGTCTTCTTCAATCCTTCTAGCCATGACCCTAGTGATAGGTCCTTGGCTAGGCATGGTCACATCATCTCCTCCCCTTTGAAGAGGATTTGACCTCAAATCCATGGGGTCTTCGTCATTTTCATCACCTACAAATGGAGACAAATCAGAAACATTAAAACTGGTGCTTACCCCATAATCCTCTGGCAGATCTAAAACATAGGCATTATTACCGATCCACTCAAGGATTTGGAAAGGTCCATCTCCTCTAGGGCTAAGTTTGGACTTCCTTTGAGAAGGAAATCTATCCTTTCTCAAGTAAAGCCATACCCAGTCGCCCTTTTCAAAGATGACTTCTGTCCTCCCCCTATTGGCGAAAGTAGCATCTCTCAAGGATTGGAGCTCTATGTTAACTTTAACCCTCTCATGTAATTGTTTTACAAAAATGGCTTTTGCCTCTCCTTCTTTATGCACAGCAACAGAAAGAGGAAGAGGTAAAAGATCTAGAGGAGTACGAGGATTAAAGCCATAGACCACCTCAAAAGGAGAATGCTTGGTGGTTCTATGAACCACCCGGTTATAAGCAAATTCAATGTGGGGAAGGTACTCATCCCAAGACTTATGGTTGCCTTTAAGGAGAGACCTCAACATAGTGGATAAAGATCTATTCACCACTTCTGTTTGCCCATCAGTTTGAGGGTGACAGGTAGTGGAAAAAAGAAGTTTAGTTCCCAGCTTAGCCCAAAGAGTTTTCCAAAAATGGCTAAGGAACTTCACATCCCTATCTGACACTATTGAAGAGGGTATACCATGCAATCGGACAACCTCTTTAAAGAAAAGTCTTGCGATGTTGCTCGCATCATCCACTTTGTGGCAGGGAATAAAATGGGCCATTTTTGAAAATCGGTCCACCACCACAAATATGGAGTCAGCACCTCGTTGGGTTCTTGGGAGCCCAAGGATGAAATTCATGCTAATATCCTCCCAAGGTGCAGAAGGAGCAGGTAAAGGTGTGTATAGTCCGTGAGGCATTGCTTTAGATTTTGCTTGCAAGCAAGCTATACATTTAGAGCAATGTCTATGGACATCTCTACGCATATGGGGCCAAAAGAATTTCTCTTGTAAAAGCATGAGGGTTTTTGAAATCCCAAAATGCCCCATGAGCCCACCTTCATGACTCTCTTTTGTAAGTAAGTTCCTAATTGATCCTTGGGGTATACAAAGCTTACTTCCTTTATAAAGATACCCCTCACTGATGAAGTACCCATCATGGGCCTTTAATGCAAATGCAGATGCAGAGGTAGCAAATATGGGGCCGAAATCCTTATCAGACAGATACAAAGCCCGAATGTCATCAAATCCCAAGATTTTTGCACTCAAGGATGAATAAAGGGCATGACGCCTAGAAAGAGCATCAGCCACCACATTTTGTTTTCCTTTCTTGTACTTGATGACATAAGGGAAGGATTCAAGATATTCCACCCACGTTGCATGCCTTTTGTTCAATTTACCTTGACCCCTCAAATATTTTAGTGACTCATGGTCACTATGAATGACAAACTCCTTGGGAGCAAGGTAATGCTCCCAAGTTTGAAGGGCCCTAATTAGAGCATAAAACTCCTTATCATAGGTGGGGTAGTTGAGGGGGGCACCATTGAGTTTTTCACTGAAATACGCAATGGGGTGCCCTCCTTGCAACAAGACAGCCCCCACACCTACACCAGAGGCATCACATTCAAGTTCAAATGTTTTAGAAAAGTCAGGTAATGCCAAGACTGATGCATGGGTCAGTTTATGCTTAATTAGCTGGAAGGCTTTCTCTTGTTTCTCACCCCAAAGGAAAGGAACTTCCTTTTTCACCAAATCATTTATTGGTGCGAAGAGCGTGGAGAAATTAGGCACAAAGCGCCTATAAAATCCAGCGAGACCATGAAAGCTTTTGATCTTTGTCACACTCTTTGGGGTGGACCATTCTTGAATAGCTTTTATCTTTTCGGGGTCAACATGAACCCCTTTTGTGCTAACTACAAAACCTAGGAAAACTACACTATCTACACAAAAAGTGCATTTTTCTAAGTTACCAAAAAGATGATTACTCCTAAGAAGAGAAAAAACATGCCTTAGATGTCCTAAATGATCATCTAGGTTCCTAGAGTAAACTAAAATGTCATCAAAGTAAACTACACAAAATTTACCAAGGCAATCCCTTAGTACATGATTCATTAAGCACATGAATGTGCTTGGGGCATTAGTTAGCCCAAAAGGCATAACCAACCACTCATAAAGACCAAATTTAGTCTTAAAAGCAGTTTTCCACTCATCACCCTCTTTGATCCTTATTTGGTGGTAACCACTTCTAAGATCTATTTTTGAAAATATTTTTGCCCCATGCAATTCATCCAACATGTCATCAAGATGGGGGATTGGGTGCCTATATTTGATGGTGATGTTGTTGATTGCACGACAATCAACACAAATCCTCCATTGGCCATTCTTCTTGGGCACCAACAAGACTGGCACAACACAAGGGCTTAGGCTCTTTCGAACTCAACCCTTCTCCAACAGCTCATTCACTTGAGACTCAATCTCTTGGGTCTCCATGGGGTTGGTCCTATAGGCAGGTCTATTAGGTAGACTTGCGCCAGGCACCAAATCAATTTGATGTTCTATACCCCTAATGGGAGGAAGTCCTTTCGGAACCTCATTAGGGAATATGTCATCAAATTCTTTTAAAATATCTTGAACCCCTTGAGGAAGGTGCTCATGTGCATGGGCTGTGGCAGTGCTCTCAGCAGAAGAATATAAAATGGGAGAAGGATTTGATGCTTCTTTGCAAAGAGGAGATAAAAGGGCTTGTTAGTCAAAGGAGCTTCTTTTAAATCACGTTTAGTAGCAAATAGGCTCCTTTTACTAATATTCCCTTTCGAAGGGGCATCACCTTCCGACTCTCTCTCTTTACCCTTTTCAAGCTTTAAGGGTAAAGCTTGTTGTGCTTTTTTTTGTTTTTGTTTTTCCTCAACTCTTTTCTTTTTCATCGCAAATTGATCCTCAGCCACTTGAGAAGGTGACAAAGGATACAATTTGAAGCGCTTTTCATTATGGGTGAGAATTATTTGGTTGGAGTGACCATGGTGAATAGCTTTTTTGTCAAATTGCCATGGTCTCCCCAATAGGATATGACCAGCCTCCATAGGAACTATGTCACAAAGAATCTCATCATTATAAGATCCTATGGAAATTGGAACCATAACTTGTTCATTGATTACCATCTCCCCTTTCTCATTGAGCCATTGCAATTTGTAAGGTTTGGGATGGGACATGGTAGTCAAGGCTAGTTTTTCAACCAACCTAGAGCTACAACAATTACAACAGGAGCCACTATCAACAAGGAGAGAACATACTTTGTCATTTACTTTACATCTTGTATGGAAGATGTTCTCTCTTTGTGACTGGACAAGCTCTAGAGGTTGGCTTCCAAGAAACCTTTGAACCATAAGGAGGTCCCCCTTATAAGGAAAAGCTTCCTCACACTCTTGTTCAAAAGTATGTCCCCCTTCTTCCTCACTCTCACTAGAGGAGGACGATGATCTATTCTCACTACAAATGTCTTGTCCCCTCATGATCATGGTTTTCTTGTTAGGGCATTGAGAGGCAATGTGGCCTCTCCCAAGACATTTGAAGCATTTGATACTACTTTGCCTTTTAGTAGGCTTAGTAGTAGGGGGTTTTCTCTCTACATGAGGTGCTTTTGTATCTTGAAAATGCTTGGGTTCCTCTTTGGGAAAACCCTTGAAAGAGTTTCCCTTAAGTTAGTCTCTCTTTGAGTAAGAGGGAGAATCTTTTTTAAAACTTTTTCTCTTGAGTTGATTCTCAGCTCTTACACAAAGTTTCACCAACTCATCAAGGTTTGAGTATGAAAGAAGCTCTACCTTATCTCTAATGTTAGAGCTTAATCCACACAAAAATCTAGCAAGGGTGGCATTGGGTTCCTCAATGATATTGACCCTTAGTATGAGAAGCTCCATCTTTTGTCTATACTCCTCAATACTTAGGTTATGTTGCCTAAGTCTTTGGAGCCTATCCAAAAGATCCCTCTCATAATATGAAGGAATGTGCCTTCTTCGCAAACAAGTTTTTAAATCATTCCAGTAGCGAATGTCAGGCATTTGTTTACGGGCCCTATCCTTGACTAACCCATCCCACCAATGCAAAGCAGAACCTTGAAAACTAAGGGAGGCCAAAGGTACTTTCCTTTCTTCCCTAATTTCATAGCATCGAAAGAGTTGTTCCACTTTGACTTCCCAATCTAGGTAAGTCTCAACATCTTCCCTACCATGAAAATGGGGTAGGTCTACCTTTGGTTCCCTAGCATGATTTATGTTCTCTTGAGGAGAATGATGATTGTATGATGAATGAGAGTGATGCTTATGTTGATTTCTATAGTATTCTTCTTCACTAGAGCTAAAATGCCTAGATGGGGATCTTATGAGAATTCCTTTATTTTTTCTATCACTCTCCCTCCCATCTCTCCTCTTACTCACTTCTCCCCTCCTTCTCTCTTCTTCCTCTTTTTCTCTTTTTCTTTCTAGTTCTTTCCTTCTTCTCCTTTCTTCATCCTCTCTTTTCTCTCTTTGCCTTCTCTCTTCTCGCTCTTTTTCCTCTTTTCTTATTTCCAACATCTCTTTTTTTAACTCTTCCTTCTCTTTTTGTTTTTCCTTTTCTTTTATTTCTTTTTTTCTCTCTTTTTCTTCTCTCCTTTCTTGTTCTTTAGCCATCCATTCCCTAAATTCTAAGTTAAGGTTTTCAAGAGTGTCTCCCTTAGAAGGTTTTCTTTGGTTGACACTCTTACTTGATGAACAACTATGTGCACTAGAATGTGTGTGGGAAGTCATGGTGCTTGGATGCTAAAAACTAAAGGGTAGGCCAAAAACTTTTTTTTTTTTCAAGCAACACTCCTCTCTTTTTTTCTTCTCACCTAAAATGGCTTGATGAGTCTTTGGAACTCTTAGCCTCTACACGTTTTTTCAAAATAACATAAAATAAAATAAAAGTGCAAGAATGTAAAAGAGAAAGGGCTCTAATCGTGCTCCTAAGGTGTTGAAGGAAGTGTACCACTTCTCCCTTCTTCACCTAATTAACGAGGAACTACGCTAAAATTCACCAAAATTATTACAAACCAAAGGAGGGCCTTAAGGGCACTCAAACTCCCAATCTAAAATTAAGTATACACAATACAAAGAATAAAAAAAATAAAACAAAGTCTTCACTCCAAGCTTTTTTTGTGTTTGTCTCCTTTTGATCAAGCCCCTTTGAGTTGCATCAACTCACCCCAAGAATGCTACCCTTGTTTCCTCTTGTTTGGACTTGCCAAAATTTTATATATGGAACCTTTCCCAACCTTTCCTTACCAAGGCCGAATACAACACAAGACAACAAACAAAGGTGAATAACAAAACAAGGTTCACAAATCCAAGTGGATAGATTAAGCAATGACAAACTGAAAGAAGTAAAGAAGATAAGCAAGAAAACATAAGGCTCATAAAGGAAGGTAGCACACAAATAACTTTTCTAGATTAGCTCTAAGAGTAGAGACGAAAAAAGACTCAAACAAAAAAAATGAAATCAATAGTTGCACACTTAATAAAATTTAAGTGACCAAAAACTAAAAAGCTTACTCAAGTAATTTTTTTTTTTAATCACAATTGATTCCTCATATCAAATGTTTCTACTATTAGGTACACAACTTCAAATTTGTCTTTCTTTTGAGTTCTTTATCTTCTTCTTTTTTATTCACTTGAACTTTTTCTATTTTTTTTTTTAAATTTTCTAATCATTTTGCTGCACCTAATAGCTTGTTGAATTGAAATTTTAATGAGGATTCTTGAAATAATAACACTTGAGTGAATAAGCACAAAGTAAGGTCACACAATTTTCAAGCAATGCATGCAACTAAAGGCAAAACAACTTAGTAGTTCCAAATACCACTGAACTAATGGTGCTTAAGGAATGATTTAGGGCTGATTTTGAAGTAAATTGATTGCTCAAATTACTAACACAATTCACCCAAGCTAAAATTCCATAAAGAGGCACCAATAGTGAAGGTAAACCAAGTGGAAAGCTACTAATAATTCAACATAAAACAAGAAACATATAAAGATTGAATTGAGCAAATATTTAAGAACAACAAAGAGATTAATATGCTTGAACTAAAAGAATAAAAGACTTAAGAGACTCAACAAGAGGTTCACCTCTTAGGAGCTCAATTCAAACTGTTTTTGAAGGCTTTTTTGTAAAAAATTTAAGAGGCTAAAACCTATGGAATTTAAATGAGACAAAATAGGAAACTAACATGACTAGTATTTGAAAAAACACAAGATTAAGAAAAAATAACACACCTAAAAATAGAGCAAAAATTTCAGCAAGAGACTTAAAACAAAAGGCACAACAAAGTGACCAAAGTTGATCACCACAATGGTGTGGAAAAATCCTCAACCATGTGGGTTTAATGGTCACAACTTCTTAGGCACACTTTAACATAAAAAACCAAGGGAAAATTAAGCAACTTGAACACAAAAATAAGATGCAAAGAAAGGGACAAATAAAATTGCATCAAATTAAATGGAACATAGGCGCGTAGATAGAAAACAAAAGCGCATATAATAGCAAGAATAAAAAGCTATACTACTAGACAATAAAGGAAATAGAGATGACAAAAAAATGAAGGACTTTAAAATAAAGAGATCAAAGAAATAAACAACAAAGCAAAAAAATTGAGAAAGAACGTGACCTTTAGAAAGTGGCTCTAGATACCACTTGATGTGATCTTTGATGATCACGTGCCCAAAGGATCCTTTCTAAGGTCACTTGGAAGGGAAATAGATTTATGGAGAGGAAAGGAATGGGGTGAGGCGCCACAAATACTATGTTTGATAAGCCAAAGGGGAGAGGCCACAAGGGAGGGGTCCCTTGATAACTCTTAGAAGCTCTCACAAAGGAGAAAAGGGGACACTCAAAGGTAAGAACCTCAACCAATATGGTCTCTAGGATTAAATTCAAGTGTAAAAAATACAAGTGAGGGAGGAACTCCTATTTATAGAGGTAGCTGACCTCTTGAACAAGATAACCTAAAAAAGAAGGGCTAGGATTAAAAGGAGAGATCTAAGGGAGGAGAATTGAGAAACAATTCCCTCCTTAGATCATCAAACTTGGTGCCCAAGTTTCTCAAACCAAGGGCCAAGATTCCTTCTTATTAGCTTAGGGGGTTTATGTAGAAAAGAGGGGTGTAGATATCAAGGCTACCCCTTATTTCTTTCATAAAGACCCAAAAAGCTAAATCCACCCTCTAAATTCCTAAGACACCTCCTAAAAATAAAAAATGGACTAAATACATGTCCCAAATTAAATTCTTAATGCTCCTCAAAATTAAAATAAAGGAAAATTACATTTTATTAACTAAAGTCCCTAGCCTAATATCTTCACTCTCCATAGGAGGTGAAGTCTTCCTTTGTCTGCAAGGGTTAGGTCTTCTTCAATCCTTCTAGCCATGGCCCTAGTGATAGGTCCTTGGTTAGGCATGGTGACATCATCTCCTCTTTCCTTTCTCTTGTAAAAACTTATTCTGTGCAATAATATCAAAAGTTTTCAGCAACCCCTCCCCTCTCTTTCCCCCTTTTGTAAGTATTTCTTTTAATTTTTCTGCGCTTAATATTTTAAGTATGGAGTAGTTTACTCTTAAGGCATCTTCGGATGCCTAAAGCAATAAATATTTAAAGACTTATCATATGTTAATTAAATTTACTTTTCATCAAGTTTATAAGCAGATGTCTAACCGGCTCTGCCAGATTCAGTAGCTTATAAACTTGTTTTTATCAATATTATACGAAGATGTCTAGCCGGCTCTGCCAGATTCAGTATCGTATAATGTTGATTTGTTAATATGAATATTTTCTTTAAGTTTTCCTCATCTTCTTCTTCACCTTCTTTCTCATCTTCTCTCTCTTGGTATCAGAGTCCTGTTCTTTCAAGGACGGTTCTTTTATCATGTAAATCTTAATTTTCTAATTGAAAATAGGTATCTGTCAAAAGTGTATAGTGTTTGCTAGGGTACCCATGGTAGTTGAAGGGTAGTGATGGCCAGTGGAGAACCTTTGTAAGTCCCTAGTTTTCTATCTTGATGGGTTGAAAAACACGTGCAGATTGCGACATCAAATTCAGATATATATTTTTAGGGAAAAAAAAACAGCATTTAATTATATGAATATTCATTTTTTTAGGTGTGAATCTAATTGTCTCCAGAAATGTTGAAATTATATGAATATTGTAATTTATTTATTTTCTCATTCATTTGTATCGTGTTGTTGTTTTTTCATCTTTCACTCTTTCTCATAATTTATTTTTTGCTCATTTAATTAATTTTTCTCCTTTATCTTGTTAGTTACATGAATTCTTTACTCAACTTTCGCATTCCATCATAAATTATAATTGAAAAGAACAGTATAAAATATTTTTTCTTTTTTAATATCTTATTTACACTATATTTTATTTTCTCAATTCGAACTCTTCATGCAATTAAGCATATGGGTATGAGTGGGTGTCCACTGTCCAAACAAAGCAAGGAACCAATGGGACCTAAAAAGTAAAACGAAACGGAACCACTCTGAGCGCCATAAAGAATGTAACTAAATCGCGTCTCAGCTTCTCACTTTGGCTTCCCCTTGCTCTCTCTCTCTCTTCTTTCTAATCAATCCAACTCAATCAGGTGCTGCTTTTCTCCTTGTTGTGTTCAGATTCTTAATTTTTTTTCCTTTTCTTGCTTTTCATTTTTTTCTCATCTTTTTTCCCCCTTTGTGTTTGACCTAGTGCAGAGACGAAACATAGGACGGTGGACAAACGTTAAATAAGCCTACAGGTCTTTTATTCTTTCGGACAAGGTTTGAACGAATCGTTTATATTCTATAATATGATATGATGATGATGTTGTCTGTTTCACAAGATTTGAAATTTAAAATTGGTTTTGAGCTTAAGTGCCCTAAAAGTTATTCTAGAGTACTCCTGCGTACTGAAATGGATATGATGGTGTTTTCTGTTCCACAAGGTTTGAAACTTGAAATTTGTTTGAATGTAAAAGCCCAAAGGGTAATACTCCAACATACTGAGATGGATATTCTCGGTTTTCTTATTCTTAGTTTGTATGTTATCTCTGTTGTTGATGTTAACAAATCCGATGGATGGGGAAAAAGGCTGGTGGTCAACAAATTGTAACAATTAAATCAGCAAAAAACCAGTAATCATCCTAATAAGAATAAACACTTTATCCTAGTCATTGGTTTTTATGGCCAGTCAATTTTACATGTAATTCTACACTACAACTTAAATAATAAGGAAAGGGCATGGGGCTTGAAAAAGGATTAGAGATGATGATGATGGATATATTATTGAACCATTTGGTTGAATCAGGTTGCATGAGTAAAGTGCCAATGTTCCATTTGGCTAGGTGACTGGGTGAAACAATGAAAATTGGAATTGAAGATTTTCAATTTTGTTAAAGGTTCCATGACATAGGAAATAAAAGTCCCAAGGAATTATAAGGTGGTTCAATTGGTTAGGAAAGGAGAGAAGTGAAGAAAGGTTGCAGGTTCGATTCTCATCGCTAAAAAACAAATTGACATTATATCATTACTAACATTGGCCAATAAAAAAAAGGAAACAAAAGTCCCTTGCTCATTTTCATGTATCAATCTTATATTCATATGCACTGTTCTGTCTGTTCTATTTTTGCTATCCTGTTGCATTTCTTCCCTGACTAATTAATTAAGCATAGTCAGAGAGTTTGTAACACAAATAAACCAAAATATCAGTCCCTCCTCAGAGGGTGAGAGTTTAGATAATTTATATGGCAAAGAGACCAATGTTTTGGCTACATGTAACTGAACACTTTTAAGGAGGATATTGATACGAAGGCAGAAGCAAATGTTACTTTTAAGGAGGATATTGATATGAAGGCAGAAGCAAATGTTACTTTTTGGCTTGTGTAAGGAGAGTTCCTTCTGGCTATTGTAAGTAGTCAGCATTTGCTGCAAATTTTGGGTGCTTTAGTGTTGTAGGCAAGTGATGATGTGCTTTACCCTTAACACATTGCTTATTTTTGTCCTTGGCTTTATTTCTGGGGATAACTCTCTCTTTAAGCAATGTATGCCCAGAATAGATGGACAACCAAATTACCCCCAATATAAAAATACTACTATCTTCTTCTTTGTATTTCTCTCCCTGTATAATCTATACTGCCAGCAAGCCACGATATTTCCTTTATGATTAGTTTAGGGTTGTGTCTCTTCTCTTTTGGGTCCTGATAATGGTTATTTTATGTGTCATGACCGGAGGGACCATGATTTAGCTAAAGAGGTTTTTTACCAGGTATTGTTAATGGCGAAAGTATAGTCAAGGTTGAAAGCCATTCTTTCCTCGTATATATTGGTTTGTTTTCTCTTCAATATATCCAACACTTATTAGCTCTTTGTTATTGTTTGCCCCTCTTTTTCCTCTATGTTTATAAAGAGAACAAAGAATTGTTAACATATAAAATAAAATTGTTTTGTTACTTATTACAGGGTGCAGAAACAAAATACTAGTTTTCCACCTCTTTCCTGAAATTTTTAGGGTCTTTTATATATATGATAAACCCTTGAGGTTTTATATATAATTATATATCGAAACTGCTGCATCATGCACTCTCTCTATTGCTAAATCTACTGTCTTTTGGATGTGTTCAAGTCTAATAGATTCTAATTCATAATATTAAAATCCTTAGAATTCTTATTTGTAAAAATTCAATATGGCATATTTTTCCACTTTTCTGTTTTTAAAACTGATTTTGGAGAAAAAAAGTAGTTTTAAAAATCAATAATTATTTAAACCATGTATTGAATTTTGGGGTTCAAAAACATTTTTAAGACCATGATATTGGGTTCAAAAACATTTTTTAAGACTATTAATACTGGCATTCAAAAATGTTTTTAAAATCATTGATATTGGGGTTCAAACATGTTTTTAAAATTAATGATTACCTAAAAAATCTGTAATTCTCTTGTTAAATAATCTAAAGTAATAACCTGTGGAGGCATATTTGTTCTTTCCCAAGTGAATATAATTTATGTATATCTTTTTCCCAAGGGCCAAGCCAAGGAGACATGCTAAATGGTATTGTTCTTTCCCACATCCTTCCTGCAGCTTGATCTTCAGTCTTCATCTCTTTCTTGTGTTCTAAATCCTTTCTGCCTTTGGACTCAAAGGTTCCCTCCTGTCATCAACCTATTTCATTATTGGATTTTTGGAGTTAGTGTTCAATTTAGAAAAAAAAAAGGGTTCTTTTTCATGTAATATGACCAATCAAAGAAATGTTTTTGTACCAAATATAAATGAAAAAAGTTCATGTACTAAAAACATACTTTATCCATTTTTTTTACTGGTTGAATATGCTTAGCAAAAGATTCAACATGCATTTGACCTGAAATGTGAATTTGAACTAACAAGCCTGTGATATGTGGACTGAACTTTCGGTCTTTTTGGGTCATGTGTTGGGAGTTCTTGTTGCTTTTGGGGGACTAAGTTCAAACTAAGAATGTGCTTTTTTGGGTATAGCTTCATAATTGGCTAGATACTTGATACTACAACCATGCAATACTTTACTTGCAACTTACATGTGTAATCATGACGCTTAGTGTAAGTTCCTTTCATGTTTTTATGTCCTTGCTGTACTTTGTTTTGCATTTTATATTTTATTAGATTTCTTTTTTGGTTTTCTTATTGGTATTCTATTTGAATATTAGGTTCCTATTCACATTCCAAAACAGCTTTTGCATATTCACCTTTTTGCTTGCATTTCCTCAAGAATCAAGAGTTATTCTTCATTGTTGTTATAATTATAAATGCAATTTTTAGAATATTTATAATGCAGTTGGAACGGAACATCATATATATTTGTCAAACCAAATATTGGTTATTAAGCATTTACATTATGTCATATTTTCTTGGTTGAAATCGTTCAGGAGGGAGTAAAACAGAAAAAGTACAACCTGGAGAATTAATCAATATCCAATAAACTTGCTATATTTCTCTCTCTAATCACTTGAACTGTAAGAGAATAACCATGGACAGACGCACAAACACTGCCAGGCCAGTAGCGTTGTCTTCTCCTTCTAGGACTGCCACCACCACCATAACAATTGAGAACTCTGAACCATCATCCTCTTCATCTCAGCAGGAACAACAGCAACCAGAAGTCCTCTTCCTCCCCCTCAATCGCAAAAAGAAGAAGGTTACTTGGAAAGAGGGCACGGTAGACAATGAGTTCATGCAAAAGAAGAGTTCCAAAAAGTGCTGTATCTTCCATAAAGAGAAGTCCTTTGATGAAGATGATAGCGATGATGAAGACCATCATCACTCTGATGAGCATCCTCATGATAGTGGGTTTTGCTGTAAGAATCATGAAGAAGCTGGCCCAAGCAGTTAGGGATCTGATTGAGCTTGAGTGGTGATTAATGAACCGAAAACGGCATATATTTTGTAGAGTAAATGGCTCTATAATTCATTAAACACTAGTTTGTGAGTGAAAGGAATTATTTAACTTATATTGCACGTATAAAACCATGACATTTGGAACTAGAGGAATGTTAGTTTAAATTTGAGCGGAACAAATAATTTGCCAGTTTATTATGAAAAACGATTTCCCTAACTTTTGTCAGATGCAGTGCTTAAAGAATAAAAATTGAGCATTTGTATTAAATAATGTGTTAATGAATGTTATCAAAGTATTAGATTTTGCAATTTTGAATGAAATTTTTCTCCAGTGTTTTCTTAAATTGTGTCTTAGACTAATTATGAGTAAAATTGTTTAAAAAACAATATTTTAATCTTCTTAACAGAGTTTTATTTTTTAAAGTAACGCATTTTTTTTAGTAGTTCCTAAAGGCCTGCACAAATTTGTTATAATTTTTATGAGTTTGGGAAACAATTTTATTAAAAATATGATTTGATTACTTTAAGTAGTATATTTGATTATATTATGTAGTATATTATCTTTAGAAATTTAGGCATTATTGAGATTTATTTTATTTTTCTTCTATTATAATTATCACTCATAGAATTTTATATGTGCTCTAAATACACAATTATATACATAAACTCTTACAAATAAAATAGAAAATACGGGGTAGTAAAGTGGTTTAATACTCTATCTTTTTTCCCATTGTGTTTAATTAAATAAAATAACATGGCACATCAAAAGGATACTGCGTAGGATTAATATTCGTTTGGATGACTTAAAACTTGAAGCATGTGAAACTGTACTAGTTTCTTATACGAATTATGAAAATTGAATTTAGATAACAAATGAATAGTTGTGGTCTGCCTTCCACTCCTTTTGATTTCTTGTGGGGAAAGTCTGAATATGAGAGTTGGGTACTTTCAATAAAAATTTGTTGCGCGCCTTTGAAGATTTTTTGCCATTGCACCATAACACCATCCTTCTTACGAGCGTTAGAGCAACTACTTACCAGTCATTTTAAGTGTGGGTTTTACACTTTTATTTTGCCTCATTATTTATAAGCATTTCAAATTATTTTTTATAAATTTTACTTCAACGGTAGGTTCTTATTAATAACTCAAAATTTATAATTTTTATTTGCATTTCAATTATTTTAATAACTTAAAAATTTAATATAATTATTATAAATAAATATTATTTTAACTAGATAAAATTTTTTTAATAAATATAATATATAATATAAATATTTTTAATAAATGTAATAAATAATATTTTAGCTTCATAGAAATATTTAATAAAATGTACACAATTATTTTTACGCAAGTAAGGAGATTAAATATAAAAACAAAAATGTTACATAATTAGGAGCAATATCTAACCAAAAAGAATTTGTGATATTAGCTAAAAATTAACTCATTATTCTCATGTTCAAAATGTTTTAAAATATGTTTCCCCGCATCATTTTAAAGTTATTGGTGCAATTGTTTATCATGAAGATGTGTCCTTCTTTGTAAGTATGTTATAGTAAAATTAGGATAAAGACCATTAGATACATCAATGGTTGAGACATTGTTCTCTCTATTATCATATTCAAAATTGCGTACATGTCTTTTATCTTCAACAGTCATGTTTATAAAAAAAAAACAATCATGTTATACTATATAATTCACACATAGATTATAGTATTCATTGTAGTGACACGCAATGAACGAGTCAGTTTATTTACAGAAATGCATTGAAATGGGAGCACTCCAAAGGTCTGTTCCACATCTTTCCTTGGTGATTTTTGTCATTGTATGAGTAATTTTCTCTTTTCTCCTTGTGACATTGGGACAGTCTTCACAAATGTTGACCATTCTAAATAAATATCATATGCTACATAGTAGCTCATTTTATATTGGGTTTTATTTTTTCCGTAACATCCTAAATTTATATATATTATTTATACCATAAATTCTCTTAATAATTATTTAAATTACTATTATTTATATTTCCAAATACTGAGATATAAAATTTTCATCATAACACCATCAATCTAACATCATACACATTTTCTTGTATTCAAAATATAACAATAGTACACAATCTTAACTCGCTTAACAAACCTCGTTGCTTGGCGAGACCTAGGGTAGTTTTCCCAGCGACAGTTGTCGCCCAATGACTCTGTATCAAATTGTCCCAGTAATAAGGACTTCACTCAGCAAGACACGTTGCTGGGAGCAAAATTACAAAATTAGGTTGACAAAGACTAAAACTCGTTAGGTGAGACCTGCGAGACTTTGCAGATAGCAAAATCTTTACTGTTAAAACCTACCAACCTGCTGACATATAACTTTACATTCTTATAACATGCATATCATAATTTGTCTATTTCTTTACACCATGTTCACACAATTTCTATATAAAAACATAATGATCACATAAACTTAGCAACAATGTCTCTAAATTCAAATAACAGTATTTATACACAACACTTATATATATGTGTGTGCATATATATATATATATATATATATATATATATATATATATATATATATATATATATATATATGTGTGTGTGTGTGTGTGTGTTCAATAATAAAATAACACCCTTTGAAACTTCCAGCTACAATCCGACATACTTCACTCCAAAGCATCCTATCTCTTCACATCATCACTACTATCTACTCTCGTACAAAGCATGATCATCACAATCATACAGAAAACACAAACATTGCAAGGGTAAGTTTACATAATATGCAATATACCTTTACATCAATCATAAAGCGTGAAAGTTACACAACATTTATATTCAGTACAATCAACACACATTCACTCATAGTAAACAACCAATGACTCTTATGCTCCAAATGGACATAAGAACTCACAACCAATCAATCAAATCAAATACACTTATATTCCCTGAATACAAGTTTTTCACACAACGTGTTCAAACGCGACATATTCCGAAATATCTACATTGAGTTCAAACACTGAGGCAGCTTAAGACCCCTTCCAATTGGAAACAAGCATCCAATCTACCTGTATTATCACCAATTTAAGTCTAAGCAATACTCATCTGACAACCACAGACTAATGTCTAATGTCTGCCTGACACACATTCATTGTCTCAGTATGTCTTTTAGGCACCCCCTTGCATATCTAGTACCAAGACCACAATGTAAATCATAGAAATATCCCCTTGCATATCTAATATTATGGATTACATTGACTCTAGCTTTGTCCCTAACATCAATGTACTTCATCAAACATATCATCTAAGGCTAAGTTACCCAACTGTAACTGTCCGCAACCAACAACATCAATAAATATATCCTCATTATGCATTCCAATCATATGCATTACATTATAATTGCAAATAATACATTGTCATTCCAATAATTCAATTTCAGTCACAGAAAATCAATTCAACCAAAACTAAGTTACCCTACTATAAGTGTCACATCCAAACTATCCAATAAATCATTCAATTTAAGATCAAAAATCATTTTCATAATAATCATCAACTACACAACACATCATATATCTCGATCCATTATTAATTTGCAAGAACCATAATTCATTTCAATCATGTGTCAATTTTCAAAACAAGTATTAGCTTAACGCATCATCATGCATTCAATGCAACACTTTATCACTACACATTTATAATCGACATACACGCTATGTTAAATAGCTCAACTATGAAATCCCAATATACACTATCTCAATCAGCTCAAATCACAATCAATATACGTCAACTCAATCAGGTCACATCATAATCAACAAATACGCTAACCAAATTCGTTCAAATCAAAATCAAACACATACTTTATTAAATAGCTCAAAACACAATTAAAATAAATGTTATTTAAATAGATGAAAATATAGTCAAAATACTCACTATCTCAAATAGTTCAAACCTCTCAGCTACTAAATCACTGATCTATTGACAAAAACCAACAAAAGAGTTTTCCTTACCTATTTATCTGTCCAAAAGTCAATTAAAATAGCAGGGGAAGAATTAACCTGAATAAGTTAAACAAGAACCTGACAAGAATCCCAATTTCAGCAAGAACAAAAAAAAATTATAATTTTCAAAGGAATCCTTTTTTTAATGAAAACAAAAGGATCTAAAATGATTAGAAAAATGCTCATTGATTCAAGATCAGACTTACCTACAATATAGATCACTCAGCAACGAGCTATGAAAGATACCACGTTGGAAAGCTAACCATGCAAAGCACGAAAGAAAAAATGATAAGGGAAAGAATTGAAGCGGCAGAAAAGAAAGAAAATCGAAGAAGAAAAAAATAAGAGAAGGAAGGGGAAAGAAAAGAAAAAAAGAAGAAAAGGGAGTAGGGTGAGTTTTGACTTGCTATTCGCATCCCCTCCTAAACAAATTTTTCAAAACTCTATCAAAATTCTCTGAAACCAAGAAATAATTATTATATTTCACTCCCCACCTCCCAACTATTCTGTCAAAATTAATTAACTAATATTGATATTATAAATGAACTCAGTTCTTCTGTTACTGCTATATTAATCTAAGATAATTAAACATTTAATTCCCGTAACATTTATTTCCTTTCTACTAATAATCTATTAATTAAACCGGTCCTTACACATTGTGTATTGCACAATAGGAGCTTGTCTCGCAAAAATATCATTGAACACATTTAATGTGTTGAACACATTAATATCATTATTTGAACTCATGATACCAAAAAGTGCATGTCAAATCTGTAAGTCTTGTGATGCCACAACTTTAGGCATAATAGTAGGTTTAACATGATTACCTCGACAAAATTCTCCCTTCCAAACAATTGAATGATTTTCCATTCTCAATGTGTACAATCAATGAAATGTAACATACTTGGAATGTCTCGTGACTCCCTTATTTCAAGTAGTCACTCAATGTCTTCATTGTTAGGTCTCCTAAGGTATTCATCCTCAAAAATTGTGTAGACACCTAACACAAATCTCTCTAAACACTCCATGACAATGCTTTCTCCAACGCAAACATAACTATTTGTACTATTGGCAAGTGCTCCATAGGCTATTTCCTACCTCATTTGCTTCAACCATTTCTTTCATAGCAACAGTCTTATCTTTTGTTACTCTTATCAAACCATTTGATTTGAAGATGTGTCCATGACTTTTTCTTTGTTCTTCCTTTTTTCCAGATGAACAAGTGGAGTTATTAGGTCATATTCTTCATAATGAATAAGCACCTCCATGTTAGAAGATATTGAGATTTCGCCTAATTTAAAAACTTTTGTTCTCTTTGATGAGTTTTCCATTGACTTGGTTTTTCACTTCAATTTGTGTCTAAGCAATTGCCAAATAGCTCAAAATTGACTTTGTCACGACATCTTGCAAATAAATCTTATATGTTTCTGCCATAATGTCTTTCTCGAAACTTCCACTTTTTCTTTGATCACAAGCTTGTTTGTAATTGTCAAAGAACAATTGAACAACTTTGTTCAAAACCATCAACTTTTTAATTAATTAGCTTTCCTTTTGAGAAAATAATTGTGATAATTATTATAACTATCTTTCATCCATGTCCAAAATCTATAGTATTAATTGAAAAATAATTTTATATCATGTCATTAAATTTAAATTTAATCAATTTGTTAAATTTAAAGTATTGATTTCTATCAAATTAATGGTAACCATAGTGTCAAATTAAAAAAAAAAATTATATCATGTCACTAATTTGGGTCAAGTTAATTTTTTAATAATTACCACTTCTAATTTTTAAAAAAAAATCATGAATTTGATAAAATTTGAGAAAATAAAAAAAAAATAAAAAATAAAAAATTTGGATTTTGAAAAATAAAATGACTAAATATTTTTATTTTAAACAAGGTTATAGATTTTAAAAGATAGAAAGGCTAAAATTATATTTAAGCTAAATTTCTATCTATACTAGTCTTAAAAGAACAAATTTTTACACTTTTAACCAAAAAAAAAAAATTTAATGTAAATTTATATGTTTAACAATTTAAAATGATATAACTTCTGTCTAATATACAAACAAGCTCTAAATAACTTGAATTAAGATGGACTAAAATGCAAAACAAATAAAGAATATCAACCTATAAAAAAAAAAGTAAATAATAGATTAAGTTATCCTGTAGATTCATTGTATAAGAAGCATTAGTCAAAAACTCCAAACATCTAAATAACAATTAGAGTTACTTTACCGATTAATATAAAGTCGTATAAACAAAGACTTGAACGGAAGAGTATACTAAGTTATTGTAATTATTATGCTAGAAGATTATAAGTAGTTAAAAATTGAAAAAAAATGAAATTATGAGGATAAAGTGTGGAGAGAAAGCGAAGGGTGGAGGAATATAAACTATAAGAATGAGAAGGGGAAAGAGATTATTAGGTTGGGAGAGTGAAAATGGACTTGGAAGCGGTGAAAAGGTACTTAGAGAAAGGAGGAGAGACAGCATCGGTGGCGGATGGGTTGCCGCCGAGGTTTCTGGAACCCTTATTAATGAGTTCCCTTAAGGTTGATCTCATCCAACCTGGTCGCATTCTCTGTTCTATGAAGATCCCTCCTCGTTTACTCGTTCGTACTCTTCCTCCTCTTCTTTTTTATTTATTTATTTTCTCTCTTTCTAACATTTTCTTCCATAGAATGCTGGCAATTCTCTACACGGTGGCGCCACCGCTGCGCTCGTCGATATTGTCGGCTCCGCTGCCATTCCCGCCGCTGGTCACGCAGCTTCCACTACGGGGGTTTCCGTCGAGATTAATGTTTCCTACCTCGATGCTGCCTATGCTCATGTATCTCACTATCTATCAACTTTTTCCCCCTCTTTTAATTCATGCCAAGTAATCTTGTGGGTTATTGCTTTTTTTGTTCCTTTAATTGCTCTCTGGACTGCAAATTCTCTTCTGCTTTCACAAGCTTTATTCAATTGATTTTGAATTTTGGGACTTGACCACTTTAACTTTTCTTTTACTCGTGATTTGGGAATTATTTTGTAGTTCAACTTTATTTCAATGATAAACAAACAAACAAACAAAAAAAACGGTTTTTGTTTTTGTCTTTTATAGGTTTGTCTGTTAACATTTTGTTCATCGTTTATGTTCAGAGAATTTTACTGGTTGACGTGTTGTTTAAGCTATTGCAATGCCTGGTGATGCTGTGTATGCTGCTCATATATATGAAAGATGATTTTTTATGGGTTAAGAATGTACACACTATTGATGACAATATGGTATCAAATATGTAATTTGAGCAGTGGAATGTAGGAAGTTCGAAGTTCTTTTAGTGGTTTCATATATTGGATTTTGTGTTTTGTGGAAGATATCACTGCAACAATGTTTTTTCCATTAGGAGGAGATTGAGATCGAGGCCAGGGCTCTGCGTGTAGGGAAGGCTGTTGCTGTAATAAGCGTGGAGTTCAGAAAGAAAAAAACTGGCAAAATTTTTGCCCAGGGGCGTCATACCAAATTTCTTCCCACCACCAGTAAAATGTGAAAGGCTAATATGCACTGAAATAAACGGCTCAATGTTGGCTCACCTTAGCATCTGCAAAATACATCTATGGTGATCTCACCTTGAATTTTCTGTACCTGTTCTTATTGTTGTATAGGGGCAGCTCCTCATTGTTCTCTACTTTCTTATTTTCAATGTTATAGTTTATATATATATATATATATTTGACCTCTACAAAATAATTTTTACTTAAACCTTCATGTAATCATAGACTTGTTTAAACATTGATTATTGATATCATCTAAACCCTTCTCAACACTTCTATTCTATATGATATATAATACTAGAAGAATTAATGAAAAAAACATGTTTTCACTTTCTTTGTTGGTTTTATACTAGTTCACTTTGTCCCTTTTGCAAAAATTGTAGAGATCCACTAATTAGTGGAGAAACGCACCTGTTTATGATTAATTTCTGCTGGGATGCTTGAAAAAAGGACTGAAAATATTTTAAGTAGAGTCTACCAAAATAAAGGACTGAAAATATTTAAATGAGTAAAAGGTTATTAATGCATGAAAATGAAAATAAAGTACTTTTCTTGTTAAAAGTGTAAAAGAATTGATTTTTTTTAAATTATTCTTATTTTCTTTTACAGGTAATAAATGTACGAATAATTTTAAATTGAAGTCACTTTAATTTAAAATTTTTCTTCCTTTTCGTATAGACATCTTCTTGGGTAAATAATTTCAATTTTTATTTTATTTGATTTTTTTTTCTTCCTTTTATTTTCATCATACTTTTTGCTTTCATAAAACCGAACAAAACCTTAGTGAATAGAAATGGAAAAAAGGAGATAAAACATGTAGAAATAATCTAAAATTACAATAATTTTACAATTTCTTCTTTATCACAATTTATATATATACAAGGGTACTTTTATATTTAAAGAAAAAATCATTTTTTCTATGCAACCAAGCAAGTAAAAGAAAAACTCAATTTTTCTTTTTCTAGTACTTCTTTCTTATTTATTTCAATGTAAACACTTAAAAAATCTATTTATTTTCTACTCATATCTTATGCTTCTCTCTATCCTACTATTTTCATCTTCACTCTTCTTTAAGTTCTTTGTATCCAAACCATAACTTCAAAAACCGACCCGGTTAAGGCATGGGTCACTAGTCGAACCACTAGTTACTAATTGACCAGCATCATTCGATTTATGTTAAAAAAAATATAAAAACTTATACATATATTAAAATTATATATTGTTCAAACACCACAAATTGAAGGCGTAATATTGAAATGAATTAAACAATCATATGGTAATAACATAACAAATTTTACAACATGAAAAGAAAATATAAATTAATAAAAAAACAGTTGACAGTATGTTAATAAAAAATGATGATTAATAAAAAATTAATTTTTAAATAATTTTAAAAAAATAACTAACTTATATTGGGTCACTAGTTCAACCAAACTTAATCATTAGTTCAACCGTATAGGGCAATCTTTTAAAACTCGGTTTGGACCGATTGGTTCGATCAAGAACTGACCATATAACTGATTTGAGTCGTTCTTCAAATTAGGAATGCATTAGAATTGGATTGACTCAAAACGACTCAGTTAGACTCAACTGAGTACTAGCGACCTGCGACTCGGGAGTCATGATTTTTTTTTTTTCTTAATTAGTGAAACGACATTTTTAATGAAAAAAAAAACCCCAATAGCCTTCTCTATGGGTTTATCCTTATGTTATTACAACTTGCACTATAAATTAGTATTAAATAAGCCACAAATCTAATATTGACACTATCTTCTTTCATTTGTATTCTTTATTTTTTATATAATTTAATTATTTTATTTGTGTTTTTTAATATAATCTAATTCATCCAAATTAATTTTTGACTTATACGTTAATCTCTCATTTCATAACTCCTTACCCTAACCTCGTCAAAAACTAGCCTAACTATAATAACATTCATGTTAATCAGATTAATAATATGATGGATGATTCAATTATTAACTCAACCTAGTTGTGACACCGGTTGTCAAATCTACCTGTGGTACTAGTTGACTCAGTCCAGATTTTTAAATTATGATCCAAACAAAACATGCATCAATTGCAAGTTACTCCAGGCAAATTTTGAAGGGTCTTTCCCTCTCCATCGCATTTGATGAAATAGACATTTCTGCGCTATTGTTCACTCTCGTTTGAAGGTTCTAAAGCATAAATAAATTATTAAATCTTAAATTGATTCTCATTCTAGCCACTCTTTTCTCATTATGCTACCAGTGGAAAAGCTTTAAAAAAACAGTTTTCCGATCCTTTTCCTTTTCTAAATTGTTGACGCTGTCAATTCGTGCTGTGGTTTAATTCATGCAGTGCACCACCCTTCAAGAACTAGGTTATTTTTGAAAGATGGGTCTATTTATAAATGCAAATTCTGGTCAGGCTGTAGTTACCAAAGTTTTGCTTGTTCAAAATTTTGTCAACAAGTAATTATTTAAGTTACAATATGATTTAATCGGACTCATGCCCGATAATTCCCAAAGCATCTCTGAAATTGAGCGTGCTCCTCATGGTTCGCCTGCCAATTCCTCCATTGCCCTTTCTCATCATGGCAGCAAATTCTCCATAATCTATCTGTCCATCCTGCAGCACAAATTTTCCATTAATTCCAACGAACAAGTTGGCATATCATTATGAAAGACAAATCATGCTAATGATGGCATGTAATTATGATAAAAGATGAGTTGCAGAAACTTATGGCCAGTACAAACATGACGCTTTTGGTAGCAAGACAAAAGAATACTTACATTGTCCTGATCAATTTCCTTGACAATTTCGTCAATATGGACATCTTCCAAACCGAACTCCTTACAAGCCTGTTGTATCTCATCAATGGTTATGTAACCACTTCCGTCTTTGTCAAAATAGGAGAAAGCTGACACCAGATTTTCCTCTCTCTCCAGCTTATTTAAGTGAACCGTAGCAGCAATAAATTCACCATAGTCAATAGTCCCACTATTATCAATATCTGCCTGTAATGTGCAAGATTATAAATCTTGTTCAATAGTTTTAAAATTGAAGATAACAAAAATGAATTAATCCCAAAACAAACAAATTATGTCACCGCAATCATAAGATCCTTGATTTCAGACTCCATTAGTTCAGATCCTACTCGCTTTAAGCCTTCTTTTAGCTCATCGAATGTTATTGTTCCACTGTTATCTGCATCAATCATCTTGAATAATTCCTTCAGACCACCAATTTCTTCCTCAGAGAGCCTCTCCGCTATAACCTAGGAGTAAAGTAAACAAAACTGTAAATGCCATAGTATTGGGATTTGACAAGCGATATGAAATGGGTAACTTTCAACTTCCCAGTCAAGATGAGAGGATCTGATAGAGTTTAAAAAATAGCAATGATAGGGTTATAGCTGAAAAACATGAAATTTTCTAATAATACAAGCTAAGAAGCATATATATATATATAACTTCAAAGTTCAAACTTAGTAATATTCTCATAGAGATCAATGTTAAGACTTTGGGTCCAGTCAACAACCTGAGTTGCCCAAGTCCAATCAGAGTCCATTATATATGGAAAACATAAACACAATGAATACCACATTTCTTTAACTTCAGGGTGGGAGTAGAATAGTGATATCCTTCATGGGAATTTATCGCCTTGCATTCCTGCCGGCATAAAAAATGCTCATATACCAAATAAGATATCCCGTACGACCATGTAAGAAAACCAGGCTTATGGACCATAAAACTTAAAAAAAAAATAATAAAAAATCAGAAGCTCTGGCATCATTGTTGAAAGAAATAAAAATCCTGCAATGCATCATATTAACCTCTAGAAACAACTCATCAAGAAACCTTTTTAATGTACATGAAATTAATAAAGGCCATCCCGTTGATCAGGAAGCAACAGTTTGCCACCCAGTTTATCCTAAATTCCAAGATAAAATGCACATATTTACCTTCCTTTAATTATAAAAGAAGACAAAACAGGCTACCCATAGTGTACTGTTTGGTTCAAAGGAGGGGAGGAGAGAGATTTTAATGGAGAGGAATTTTAATGGAGTGGAGGTAGTTATTTCTTGTTTGGTTCACAAGGGGATACGAGGGATTTTAAAAATTAGTTTACCTTATCCTTCTAGTTTTAAATTTCAAAACACGGGCATTTAAGTCATTGTAGTTGAAATACTTTAAATCACCTTCCCCTTCCCTCCAAATCTCCCAATATTGGAAGGGAGTAAAAAATAGATGAGGAGAGATTTTGCTCCCCTCCATTCCCCTTCCCTCCTAAAAGTTGAAACAAACAACTAAAGTAGTAAAGTTTAAAAAAATCCTTCCCCTTCATTTCCCTCCAACCAAAAAATACATGAGATAAAACTATTCTATCATTGTCGGCACATAGAAATCATTAGACCCAAGTAAAAATGGTTTACAGAAGCCTTACACGCAAAGCCATCTTTTTAAGTTTATTCATTGCAGAGAACTGCTTCAGGCGTGATAGAACTGCTGAATCAAGAGGTTTATCCGGTGCAATATTGTCATCAACAATCCATGGGTGACCTGACAGAAAACAACATAAGTGCTAGTGTGCTACAGCTTTGAACCCCTTTCCAATTATTGTGCAGATAATAATGCAAATCATGACAGTTCTTTTATTTTATCAACAGACAAAAGTTAAATAGACTCACACAGTACTTTGTGAGCTGTAAGCCTTGTTTTTGGATTGCGATCAAGCATTTTTCGAATTAGATCCTTGGCACTGTCTGAAATGCTAGGCCATGGCTCAGACTGGAAATCAAGTCTTCCTAGCAAAATTTGTCGGAAAATCCCCTGCTCAGTTTCTGGAGAGGAAAAAAAATTGCAGATTAGCAATGATGAAGAATGCACTTGAAGGAAACAAGAATATGAATACATCTGCTATCGATAATTTAAAGTAACAAATAGCTACCAGCCCAAAACGGTGGCACCCCACTTAATAAGATGTACAGAATAACACCAGCACTCCACACATCCGATTCAGGTCCATAATGTTTTCGCAAGACCTCTGGTGCAACATAGTATGGGCTTCCAACAACGTCACAAAAGGTTTCACCTGAAAAGAACATCTCTGTGTTAAGCATGCATGGCATGGAAGGGTTTCCAGCTGATCTGGTAATGGCCGAAATGAAGATCAGTGGAAAATTCAAACTGTAAATACAAGACTAGGCTGCATATATTCAGATTTACTTTTAAACATTCATAATTTACAGTCACCAATAATTAAATACAGCATGGCTCAAAGAAACTGTTAAAATATAGATATATAAAGGTTCCACATTAAACCCAAAGTTACATAGATAGCCATTTTCAAGAAGCAAGACTTTAAACTTCTGGCAATTACAATGCCAAAACTTCATGTCTTTAGACAACTTCCAGAGGACAGAAATACCTCACCCACTACTGTTATTCCAGTTGAGCACCCCTTTATTGTTTTATTAAGTTAGGCCCAGAACATTTCTAATATGGTATCTAGAGTTTGATCCTTGGTGGTAGGGGGTGGGGGTGATTCTGGATGGGTTTACCTGTGTCCTTACTCAGACCAAAATTTTGATAGGGCCAATTTTGTGAACCTGAAACTGATCTGATTAAAAGACCCAACAATATTTAGGAGATTGTTGACACAATATATTATATGTAGTTAAAATAGTCGAATAACACACCAAAAAAAAAGTTAAATAGTAGACTTAAAGTACAGAAGTACAAGTATATTTTATAACATAATATTTCAGATAAATGACATTTATATAAATAAAATATTATTTATTAAGTCAAGAAGTTGTATTATTAATATATAAGTGTTAAAAAATATACTTTCTAAAAGAATATATGATATTGGAATTGGACCATGTTGGGATAACCTGAAGAATAACCCAAACCTGTCCTAGAAATGCAATGAGTCTAATTTTTTAACCCAAATCTGTCAAAAGTTCCTTCAGGTTAATTAATTTGGGTTAGTGGAATATGTTGGGTCATGAACACCTATACGTAGTGGCCCCATTCTTCTAATACAAAGTTGAATTTTAGGACAAGGTAGGTGGTGGACTTACGCAATATCCATGCTTCAAGACCAAAGAGCTCTTGCATAAAAGGTTGGATGTAAGATATGTAATATAAAACCATTAAAGCATCTTCATCTAATTTCATCTAAAGAATAAATGAATTTTAGCACTAGGTAGGTGGGGTGTCCGACATTATCTGGACTATAAGCCCAAAGGAGCAAAGGGCTCTAGCATGAGGGAGGTGTATTGGAGATATATAATATAAAGATGTTTTCATCGAATAGCTCAAGCTTTTGAATTGTGTCTGTTGGGTTCATGACAAATAGCATATTACCTTTCTGGCCTCACCTCCCAATAAAAAAAAGAAAAATAAATTTCATTTCTGTGGATCTCTAAAAAATGGAATTGATTAATTTTATTTTGTAAGAGTGAACTATAATCTGTATCTAATACACCATGGAACTTTCAAGTTCGAAATCATTTATCTGAAATCACATTTACAACATTAGTACGTATTACTCTTCAAACCAATGACGACAGCTTTTACAACAACAATAAAATTTCTCAATTCTATAAACATTTAACGGCAGTCTTATGCAAGCTTTTCAAGTAAGAATTTAAGAAAGCAACGTCTCAAAAGTACATGTAATTTAAGTATGGGATATTTGTCATATAAAAAGCACTTAAGAAGTAGCAAGCGACCATTATGATTGATGTACACTGAAGTAGTGTTTCAGATTGTGAGGTAAAGGGAAGAAGCAGTAAAGAATGAATTGAAATTGGGTGGAAATGGTAATTGAAGTTAAAATTAAAGAAAGAGGAAGATTGTGAGAGCATAGCAGGAGAAGGAATTATGAAAGACAGGAAGGAAAGGAGGGTATAGAGAGTGTTAGATTTGATGTGGTGTTGAGAGGTTGGAAAAAGGAAGAGAAGGAAACCTGGCTTGTAAAAGACAGAGAGGCCGAAATCGGTGGTTTTGAGCTTGGCATCTTCCTCAACGGTGTCGAAGAGAAAGTTCTCGGGCTTGAGGTCTCTATGCATGACGCCGAGGGAATGACAAGCCTCGACAACCTCGAGAATGGTCTTGATGAGCTTGGCGGCCTGGCGCTCACTGTAGTGGCCTTTCTGAACAATCCTATCGAAGAGTTCGCCGCCCTCGCAGAGCTCCATGACCAGGTGGACGGAGGTGGTGTCCTCGTAGGTGCCGTGGATCCTGACCACGTTAGGGTGCTCCGACAGGTGGTGCATTATCTGAATCTCCCTCCAAACGTCGTCGTAGTCCTCCTTGCACAGCAGCTTCCGCTTCGGGATTGACTTGCAGGCGTAGGTGCGCCCCGTTCCGTTCTGCGTGCACAGGAACGTCGTCCCGAATTGCCCCTGCCCCAGCTTCCGCCCTAGCGTGTACACTTCCCGCACGTTCTCCGTTCTGTACGGGAGCACCCACGCCGGCTTCGGTGCCACCGCGCCGCTGCCGCTGTTACTCTTCGACATTGCCAAACTCTCTCCTCACTCGCCAATTGGGACCAACAAAACAAAAAAGGAAGTAATTCGACAATAATAAATATATTTTAGAATTGTAATAATATTTTATCCAAATCTACTTGATCGTTGTACTTGCACAAAGGCTTGGAGATACATTTTCCTCCAAGTAATGCTTCAAACTCGTATCTCAAAGCGTCTTAAAGTAAGACTCCAAGTCGAGAATCCAGGTAGGTATTTGCACAAATCCTTTTACTACACATATATTAAAAAGGACTGTTGGAGAATATTTTCTAGTATTTCGTGTGCTCTTGTTTCACGGGTAAGAAATTGATTTTCTTAAGATACAGTTCAGTACTGTATTCAAATAGGAATATTTCAACACTGTTATTTTTTTTATACACATAAATTCTAATTGCAAACTATAGAATTGCATACAAAATTATCTTATAATTAACCTCATCCATATTGAGAGAGTTGAATTTATTATTCATTATGGGCACAAGTGGAATGAAATATTTGTTGTATCACAAAAAGATAATAAAATTTAAAAAGTTAAAAAATACTCTAAAGTTCAAACATATGAAGTGAACACTTGACTTTATTTGCTTGGTGATGTAGTATATGATTTATGCATCATCACACCCAAAGAAAAGAAGGGTGTGAGATAGGAAATTATGCAGTGGCCACATGTCTTGTTGAAAGAAGACGAAAGTCTGAGTTAGAAGTCGGTGCATTTTAAATTATTTATTGATCTTTAAAAAAATTATATGTAAGATGACTTTAAAAAAAAATGACTTCTATTAGTATTAGTTATAACATACTCTTTTAAATACATTTTTTTATAATAATTGAATTTTGTAGAAAAATATTAAATCTTACTTTTATTAATTAAATTTTTTCATAATAATTTCGGATTTTTTAACAAAATATAATTAATGATAGAATATGTTAGAAAAATGTATTATGATTGTGTTACTGGCCCTTCTCTTAATTTTTTTTTTATTTTTACTTTTTTAGTAGTCTTTATTAAAGTAACGTTAACAAATAATTTTTTTTTAAATATGCTTTTTTCATTTGCTTTCTAGTTTGTCTTCTTTCTTCTTTTTTTCTTAACAGGAGTTTGTCCTTTTTTTCCCACTGAATGTAGTTTGTCCTGTTAACCACCACAATATCTTATTACGTTCCTCTTAAATATTACAATTTATTTATTTTATTTGAAATGGATACTAAATTAACAATGTGTAATATTTGACATGATCAAATGAAAATATATAAAAAAAAAATTAATGGAGGGATAATTTAATGATAAAAATATTTTGTGAATGAATGAGTTAAAAAAAATGAACGATAAAATGATGAGGACTAAAAACTTCGTTAAGTTTAAAATAATTTTATTTCTTTTTCGTCATTAAACAAGATATAACATTTGATACAGAAAGTATTTTTAATGTTAAAAAAAAATTGATTTTTTTTTCATATTTTTTAAAGGAGAATAATTTTTTTAAGTATGTGATACTTCTAAAAAATATAAATTTATAAATAAAAGAAAATATAATAATAAAAATCTTCTTGAGAATAAGCTTTAAATTTAATAAATATCTTCCTTAATTTACTTTTAATTTTATAGATAATTGTTAAATTATATATTATAAAATAATAGTGGAGATTTGATTGTTTTATATTATAATCTTTATTTGTTTCTTTGTGATATAGATTTTCGCCAAATTTACAATTTAATTAAATAAATTTATATTATTTAATAATATTTTTAAATATTGAATTAATTTTAATATTATTATTTTAAACAAAAATATTTAATTTTTATAATTTTACTTTTTTATCAACGTTTTGATAAGATAGTCGTGCTTATTATATAGTGAAATTACTAATTTACAGAACAAGTATTGCTTTGTGAATAAAGTAAACAACGCATCTACTTATAATCCTCAAAATGGAAAGAGCTCATAACAATATTTATAATTTATTACTTAATGTAATTAGTTTATAATTTTTTTAAAATATTTATATTAAAATTAATTTAATTATAAATTGTTTACAATATCATAAATTCAAATAGTTTTAACTATAATATAACCACAAATATTTTTTATGGGTGACAAAACCTTGCTTAAAATATTTAATTTCTAAAATTTATTTACGGAACATGAAATCTTGGTTAACATCATCAATTTATATAATTTACTATGTTACTTTTTAATTAATTTTTAAAAAATACTTATACTAAATACTATTTTATATCAAATTACCCATAAGTTAAAGTAATTTTAATTTGTTACGACGGAGAATACAATTTTTTCACTGGGAATAAAATATTGCTAAACAACGTTAATTCTTATAATTCAATATAATTATTTTATAATTTTTGTTTAAATATTTATATTAAAATTAATTTAATTTGATTAGTTAATAATATAACAAAATATATAGTTCTATTTACAATAGAAACCACAAATATTTTTTAAGTAGATAAAATATTACTCAAAAACATTAATTTTACAAATATTTGTAATATTTGAGGTGATTATTTTGTTGTTTATGTAATTTGCAAATACTCTTATATCATTTCTTATGACATAAGAGTGTATTGTATTTGTACCAGTTAAATAAATTTAGCCTTTTTAAAAAAAAACATTAATTTTTATAAGTGATTATATATATATATATATATATATATATATATATATATATATATTTATTTGTTGAAACTGTCTTCTTTTTATGATAGAGAATATGAATATTTGCATAAGAGACAGAATCATGCTAAACCACTATTTTCTACGATATATGTAATTACTTATATTTTGTTATTGTTAAAATATTTATACTAAACATATTTTATCTAATAAAATTGATTTAGTTGTAAAATTCACGTGAATAAGAGGGGAGAATAGGAAGGGAAAGGTCGAGATCTGTAAAGGTGTTCATAGATTGGATTAGATTAAATTTGAAGGTAAAATAAAATCTTATCTGATTAATTTTAATCAATTTAAATAAGATTCATAAAAAAAAAGTTATCTAATCTGTTAAGAGTAGATCGAATCAATTGGATCCATGATTACAAAAGAAAAAATCTATTTTGTTTTTTATACAAAATAAAAAAAATTATAAACATAAGTTTGTAAATAAAATATTAAACATATACCATTTCTTGAAAATAACATATAAAAGTAGTTTATAAAAGATAAAATGTAAAATTTAAAAGGCTAAAAACAGTAAAGTTTTATAATTAATAATTTTCATGACTGCAATATTTAAAACATTGTGATAGAGTGATGGGATTGATAAATGTGAATTGGACCTAGGATCATTGGGTTGTGCATTGCTAATTTGTTATTTACATCATATTCAAAATATATATATATATATATATATATATATATATATAATAAAAACATTAAACATTGAATTGAAGGGTCGATTCACAGATAAATGAATTTGTAGAGTTCAAGTCTGTGAAATGATTTGATTAAGGTGTCCTTGTAATAAATGAGGTGGTAAAATATGCAAGGAGGAGACAAAAAGGACCTTGTATGTTTGAAAGTGGATTTTGGAAAAACCTATAATTTTGTAAATTGGAAATACTTGTGGGATGTTATAGATAAAATGAGATTTAGAGTGAGGTCGATGAGTTGGATTAAGGAATGCATGAGCTCGGTAGGAATGTCAGTATTGGTGAACGGAAGTCCAACAGGAGAGTTTGGAATCGGAAGGGGTCTTAGGCATGGGATCTCTTGTCACCATTTTTATTCCCCATCACAGTAGAAAGGCTCACTCAATTCATACAAGTTGTAATGGAGGGGGATTTGTGGAAGGGATATCATGTAGGTCAAGATAACATTTGTTTGTCTCATTTGCAATTTGCTAATGATACTTTACTACTAATTAATAGATAAGAATTGCGGATCAATAGAGTCAATTAAATTTGTTTAACAAAATTTTGAGTTAATCTCAAGTTTGAAAATGAATTCCATAAGAGTATCCTCTTAAGAATAAATGTACCTGACTATTGGTTACAAAGGGCGTCAATGTTGTTAAATTGAAAGGTGGGTGGCGTTCCTTTCCGATATTTGGGATTGCGAATTGGTGGTAATCCAACATTTTGAGAGATGTGGCAACATGTAGTGGATGTTGTATGCAAATGTTATGCTTTCGTTCTTCAAGGCTCTAACAAGTATTATTTCTAAACTCGAAACTCTCTTTAAAATTTTTTTATGGGGAAGGAAAGAGGATAACATAAAGGTCCATTAGGTATCTTAGGATAGAGTGTATTGGGCAAAAGAGGAAGAGGGCTTGTGCTTGAGGGATTTGCATAAGTTCAATATGGCTTTATTGGGTAAGTGAAAGTGATGATTAATTACAGAGAGTGATAGGTTGCGGGTATGTCTCTTAAGATTGAGGTATCAAAATTAGGATGGTCAGTGGGAGATAAAAGGCATAAATTGCTCTAGGTGGTGGACTGATTTACATTCCATAGAGGGACGAGGGATGAATGTTGATTGTTAAATACAATTCCTTTCGGCAAGTGCACCGATCGAGTGCAGTATAGCCTAAAGAAGTAACAATGTTGTATCCACAATGATTTTGATTATACCACATAAATCTCAATATTTTTACTTGTAACGAAATAAAGGAAACGAAAGGCTTTTAGCAAGAACTACTAAAAGTAAGATTGAAATAAAAGCAAAAATAATAACGTAAATGGTTACACAAATAATAAGATTTGATTGGTCTTGATTTTACTAAACCATCCCTCAAGTGCATAAATAAACTAAAAATCCTTGTTTATTACTTATGTTCCCATCACCCATAAAAATACTTTTAATCTCAATCTCTTCCAAGCAAGAGACTAAGTTATCTAAGATTTAAGTTATCAATCCCTTGCATAACTTAAAGTCAAATAACTTGCATTAAGAAAAAACGCTTAAGATGGCCAATGAGTTTTACTTTCTCTCGAGCAATAAACCTCATTAGAAACTCTTCTCATTTTACAAGCTAAAATCCTCTCTCGAGCTCATTCAACAAGTAAAATCTACAAAAAATAAAGAAATAAAACATAGGACAAAGAAGAACATCAACAATGAACAATAAACTTTAAAAGAACAAAATATACACAAGAGTTTAGGTATAGTTACATCAAACTTCAACTAATGATGAGCTTAGTTAACCATAGGGATGGGAAGAATGATTAATGGATAGAGATAAAAAAATGGAAGTAAATAGGGAGAAAGAATGGAAGAAATGAGCTATAAAGCGTTTCGTAGGTTAGTCGGGGTGTGTAACCTTTCTCGAGAGCAAAATACGCCTTAAATATCTATTAGGATGAAATACCGCTGCCCAGCGGTGACAAAGTGACCACTGAGTATCGAAAGAAACTCAAGCCCCAATTAATGTAAGTGTTGAGTGCCACATGATGAACACTAGGCAACGAGATTGCAAAATATAGTGCTCTCAGTCAGGCGGCATTAGGTGCTCCAATCCTGGTTGTTGAACGCTGAGATGCTGCTATAATACCAATAATCCCAAATTATCTAACATTTTTTCAATCTTCTTAAAACTTGTCTTAGAACATACAAAAATAGTAAAGTAAAGGTAAAATATGCATACAAGTAAACCTAAGACTAGTTTTCAAAGTATGTCTAAATTTTAAGAAAAAATGGAGGATAACAAGGTCTTAAATGAGAAAGAATTAGGACAATTGTTCTATTTTACTTATGTAAAAATAGGTAATTTAGACAGTTATCATTGGGGCGGGTTGGTAGTCTCATTATGTTAGATGGCAGTTAGGGGATGGTAGTGAAGTTATGTTTTTTAGGGATACATGGCTAGGGAACATAGTCTCAATGTTACTTTTCCTTGATTATTTGAACTGTCGATTGATAAGAACACCACAGTGAAGGAGATGTGGGAAAGGGGAATAACTAGTGGAAGTGGAGGTGAAGGAGGCAATTATTTACATGGTTGGAGGAGAAGGTATAGGAGTTAGGACAACACTTAATTTTGTACAGTTAAGTGGGAGGTCCCAAGATGGATGGATTTGGGATGTAGATTGATCAGGATCATACTCAGTAAGGTCGACCTACAAATTGTTGGTTATAGATAGGTCTCAACATAAAAAGGAGTTCTACAAATTAATATGGACAAAAGGGGTTCCTTCTAAGATGTAATGTTTAGCACGGAAACTGGATGCAGATAGAATGCCAACAAGGCATAATCTTAAGAGGAAAGGAATATTAAGCGAAAATGATGCAATGTACGCGCTATGTGGTAAAGTCGTTGAAACAGGTCAATACTTATTCTTGAACTATGCATTGTTGAATCAAGTGTGGGCCAAGTTATGTGCTTGGTGGGGAATTACAACGACTCTTCAAAATGTGTTTCATGGTCATTGTTATCAGTTTATGGATTTAATTAGTGGAACATCATATGTGAGGCGAACATGGTCATTTGTTTGGTTCGCAGAGTTAAGACACATATGGAAGGTTAGCAACTATAAAACATTTAATGATCATGCATGTAACATCCCACATTATTTATTCAAAACATACTAGTAATATTCAACTATTTAATTCTCTATACTTAAATATGTTTCATACAATCAAATTATACACACACATACTCAAAGTCATTTACCAAAATCATAACACATTATTCATACTAGACATTACTTGTCCTTCCACCATTAAAGCATGATTCATACATAACTTATACAAAATATAGTTTCAACCATAAAACTTATTCATTCTTCGTAAATCATATATACATACTAAGGACATAGCTACTAGTTTTAGTCACAACAAACTTTTAGCATCCTCTAAAGCCAAAATTATATACATACACGTACTCGAATACATAACTTAAACTATTTCTAACATAAAACAAGTAACTCCACAACTACTTTTGGACTTGCATCAACCCTGCTAATGTTGATCTCCACCATCATCACTGGTATTTGCTCCCCTGCAAGGCACGATCATCACTATCATATATAATACACAAACATTGTAAGGATAAGCATAATAACATATAAAATTCACAATGTAAATAACTTAAACATCACAAATACATCAATCAAATCAAACACACTTATATTCCCCTGAATACAAGTTTTTCATGCAACATCATGTTTAGAAGCGGCATATTCCAGAATATTTACACACTGAAGCAGCTTAAGACCCCTTCCAAATGGTGATAAACATCCAATCTGTCTGTGTTACTACTAATTTAAGTCTAAGAAATACTCATCTGACAACCACAAGCAGATGTCTAATGTCTACCTGACACCCTGTGACACATAGTCGTTGTTTGAGTATGTCCTTTAGACACCCCTTACATATTTGGTACGAGGACCACAATATAAATAATACGAATATCCCCTTGCATATCTGATACTTTGGATTACATTGACCCTAATTGTGTCCCTAACACCAATATATCCCACCAAACCTATCATCCAAGGCTAAGTTACTCGATTGTAACTGTCTACAACCAACAACATCAATAAATATATTCTTCATCATGCATTTCAATAATATGCATTATATCATAAATCCAAATATATCATCATCATTGCAATAAATTCAATTTTAATCACAAAGAGTCAATTCAACCAAAGCTAAGTTACCCTACTGTAACTGTCACATTCAAACTATCCATTAAATTGTCAATTCAAGATTAAACATAACTTCCATAATAATCACCAACTACGCAACATATCATATATCTCAATCCATTATCATTAATTTCCAAGAACCATAATTCGTTTCAATCACAATCAACACATTACCTTTCATTCCACACCTTTAATTAAATTTCAACAACAAAAATTATTCGTTTTCAATCACACACTTATATTGAATATCATTAATAATAACAAAGTATACCAAAACATATCATTAATCACATTTTATTCTAATATCAAAGTATTTCATTTCCACATCTATACTCAAATTCCAACAACAACAATTAACCATTTCTAATCACATACTTATTTTAAATATCAAGAATAGTTATGAAATATCAACACATATACTTCTCACTCATACATAAATATCAAACCTCAATGCTTATTTTCCAACCACAATCATTAATCAAATAACAATATTTATCCATTTCATAGTCACAATAAGCATTAAGCAATCCCCTACATAACAGTTAACAAAATTTCAACTCAAAACACCAAAATTTGTTCTCCGGTCTACCAGGCACAAATCTGTGGAATTTTCCACAGCATTGTGGGCGAAGTCCTAAGGCATAATTCTTCCCAGTGAGTTTATCACACTCCTGTGGGCTATACCATAACGATGTGTTGTGAACATGCACAACCATTCACAATTTTTCAGCCACATGTAATCCCTCCATACTTCAACAAATCATCACAAGTAAGTACAAACTCCCTCAATCAACGATGCAATCTCAAATACTCATCATCCAACATCAATTTCAAAGTGTAAAGATTCTAAATCATTAATTCCATCAAACATTTATATGACAAAATATTTCAAATTACATATCAATTAATTCAATCACAACTTATTTCAAGCACAAAACTCAAATCCTTAACTACACCAAAGCACCCAATTTTGCATAACACTCAAATCATAATCAAGAGCTCAATTGCTTAAAATACACTAACTTCTCAACTATTAACTCATAATTTCTCAAATTAGAATAAAATGTTTAACTTCCTTTACCTATTTCTTCTTTTCAGAGCTAACAGAAAAGAAAAAGAGGAAATCTACCTGAGAAATTTCACAGGAAACTAAAAAAAATTCCAAAATTAAACAAAAACCTTAGAAATTAGGATTTTTAAATAAATTACCTTTTAATGGGAACAATAGGATAAAAAACCATCAGAAAAATATTTGTTGATTCAAGATTAGACTTACCTATAATAGAGATCAAAGAAACTGCGTCAAAATTTGTCAACTAGAGGCTAACCATGCAAAGCATAGAAGAAAACAATGAGGGAGGGAATTGAAGTGACAGAAGAAGAAGGAAATCGAAGAAAAAGAGAGAAAAGAAGAAATGGGAAAGAAAGAAGAAGAAAAGGGAGTGGGGTTAGCTTAGTGAGTTTTGACTTGCTATTCGTATCCCTTCTTAAACAGATTTCTGAAAACACCTCGAAACTCAATCAAAACTCTTTGAAACCGAAGAATAATAATTGTATTTCACTTCCCACCTCCAGACTTTTCTGTCAAAATTAATTAACTAATATTGATATTATGAATAACTTAGTTATTCTCTCATTACTATATTAATCTAATATAATTAAACAGTAAATTCTCTGTTATATTTATTTTTTCCCACTAATAATCTATTAATTAAACCAATCTTTATAATGCACAAGATGTTGATGATATAATCTAAGGAGTACAACTAGGGATGACAAAAAAATATGCATTCGTGGATACCCGTGGATGAAACCTGTCAAATATTCAGACGAATAATATAAATGGGTACCCATCAACCGTGAGTATGAGTGTTTTTCTACCCGCTCCTTAACGGGCATTAATAATAGTATCATATTACTCATACTCGCAGGTATCCACTACATGTTAAACTAAAATACTATATATATTTAAGTTGAAGAAGATAATAATTTTATAAAATAAATCCAATTAAAATATTAATTTTCAAATTTCATTGATCAATCTTATTTTCTTAATGAAAATTTCATAATTAATAAAATTATTTATTATAAAAAATATTGATAGTATAATGCAAAGATTCTATTCTATTAAATATTTTGTATGTGTGCGCGTGTGTAATATATATTACATTAATCTATTTTAGATCTAATTAATTTTATAGAAAATAGTATAACTTTATTTGTAGATTTTTCAACAAATAAAAAATTTATTTGATAAAATTTCTTATAAAAAAAATCCTTTTCTATTTTTTTTTAAAAAATATTCAGGGTTACTCGTGGATACTTGTAGGTATTAAAAAAACTTATGGATATTTTTATAATGGATACCCGACAGGTTTTTAGTAGGTGGTGGATTTTTGTGGTAGGTTGGATAGCGGATAACCATTATCCATGCCCGCTCGACCTGTTGGCATTCCTAAGTACAACTAGCAACGTGAGAATGATGTACTGTAGCGAAGTTGTTATCACATACATTTGTTGAATGAATTATGAATCCCATGAATTGTGATTCATAATTGGGGTCTTATTTTGCACTTTATTTTAAAAACTTTTAAGAGTCTTGTGTTCGTTGTTGTTAGATAGACACTTCTTCTACTTCTTGCTTAATTTTTATTTGGTAATAATATTTATTGACTTACAAAAAAATTATTTGACTATGGTTGTAAGGACCAATTTAATTAATAGATTATTAGTGGAAAGAAAATAAATATTATAGGGAATTAAATTTAAGTTTTTACTTAAATTATCAATTGAATTGATGTGTGATGAGTTTATTATTGATGTTAATGCTTTGTAGTGGTATTCGGTTAATAGTAGAAGGGTGAAGAGGTGAAAAATAATTATTATTAATTTATTTTTGAAGGTTTTAGTTGAGTTTTGGTAAGTTTTCAAAAAGTCTTTTATCAGAAGAGGGGTTGCATTTAGCAATACTAAATACACCCCATAATATATATATATATATATATATATATATATATATATATATATATATATAGTTCTTTCTATTCTTTTGTTGATTCTTTTTTCCCTTCGTTTTGTTCTCTCGTTCACTGTCACTCTTTAGTCTTTTGCATGGTCAGCAATACGTTGACAGACTTCGACGCGGTTTCTTCCATAACTCTTGTTTTTTAGTGATCACTATTATAGGTATGTTTGATCATGAATCAACAAACCTTGATTGTTTTCAATCTTGTTGTTCCCGTTAAAAGGGAATTCCTTTAAAAATTCTAATTTTCTTAAGTTTCTATTGAATTTGGGTTTTCTTGTCAGGATTTTAGGAATTTCTTTAGGTAGATCCTTCCCTTTTTGTTTGAGTTAGCTTTTAATGGTAGAAATAGGTAAGGGAAGCTAAATGTTTGATTTTAAATTGAGAAACTATGATTAATAGTTGAGAAGTTAATTGATTTTGAGCAATTGGGCTTTTGATTATGATTTGAGTTATGAAAACTTGGGTGTTTTGGGTGATTGAGGGTTTGAGTTTTTTTCTTGAAATAAGTTGTGATTGAATTGATTGATTTGTAATTTGGAGTGTTTAACTTTGAAATATTATGCTTTAAGTTGTTAATATTAACATGTTGTGGTTGATTTAACATTTTGAGCTGAATTTGGATGTTATGTGAAATTGATAATTTGAGGTAATTAATGTATGGATTTGATTATTGTGACAAATTATTTATGTAGTGAAAATGATGGTTTCGATGGTATTGTTATTTGTTGAAGATTTTGGCATATTTGATATTTACTGATAATTTGGGTGACGATGAATGTTTAATAATCATTTCGATGATAAATGAATAGTTGATGATGATTGGGTAATTGAAACTGTGATGAAATGCATGTTAATGTTCTGAGTGATAATGATGATGCTGAGTTGATGCATGTTTTGAGAATTTAGCAGATGATTTTTTATGGATTACGTTATTATCCATGTTGTAGTGATATATATATATATATATATATATATATATATATATATATATATATATATATATATATATATATATGCTTATAGGATGTTATGTTAAAATTGTGATTTAAATGTTAGAGTTTGCAATTCATTAATAATGAGTATTGATGAATTGTGTTGTGGAGATGATGTGGTACTAAGCTTGGTTATGATGATAATGCACTTGGTGTTAGGCCTAGTTACGACTAGAATACACCAACAAGGCAAGTGATCCTGGTGCTAGGCCTGATTATGGCAACAATGTGGTGCTAGACTTGGTTATGGTGATAATGTACCTAGTGTTAGGCTTGGTTACGACGATAATACACCATCAGGATATACTCAGATAACAACTGAATGTCAGATTTGGGAAACATTAATTGGGTATCAGATGAGTATGCTCAGACTTCAACTAGGTATCGATAGGTAAGTTAGATACCATATGCCAGTGTGGAGGAAGTCAGATCGGCATTACCTAGGTATTTGAATTTTATGTTGTTAATCTTTCCAGAAAGCGTCAATTGAATGTTGTTAATGCTTATGTTCAGGTACATCATAAGTGTGATTAATTGGTTGTGTGTGCTTATGTTCAGGTGGAATATAAAAGTGATTGATTGGTTATTTACTATCAATGAATATGTGTTGATAGTACTAAATAAATGTTGTGTAACTTTTATGCTTTATGACTGATGTAATGGTATATTGTGTATTCTGTAAGCTTATCCTTGCAATGTTTATGTTTTCTGTATGATTGTGATGATCATTCTTTGTAGGGAGCAGATAGCAGTGATGATATGGAGAGGCAGGATGCTCTGGAGTGAAGTATGTCAGATTGTGGCTGGAAATCTCAAAGGATATTATTTTATTGTTGAATATATATATAAGAGAGTTGTGTAGAAATACTATTATTTGAATTTAGAAACATTGTTGTTAAACTTATGTGATAATTATGTTTTATATAGAAGTTGTGTGAACATGGTGTAAAGAGATAGATGAATTGTTATATGCATGTTATAAGAATGTAGAGTTATATGTTAGTAGTTAATTCATTTTGGCAGCAGAGGTTTGTAGGGTATCGTAGGGCGGCAGGTCTCGCCTGATGAGCTTTAGCCTTTGTTAACCTATTTTATAATTTTGCTCCCAACCAGAGGTATCGCCCAAAGCAAATTACAGACTTTTTAGAAATAAATAGGTTTTCACCCAGCGATGTGTCTTGTTGAGTGAAGTCCCTATTACTGGGAGAGTTTGATAAAGAGTTGGGTGACAATTGTAGCTAGGCAAGCTACCATGGGTCTCGCCAAACGATGAGGTTCTCCGAGCGAGCTGAGATTTTATATATTGTGTTATATTTTATTTTGAACTTTGAAAGTGTTATAATGTATGTTTTAGTATTGAGTATAATGTAATGGAAATTTTATATCTCAGTATTTGAGAATATAGATAATAGTAATTTAAATAATTATTAAGAGAATTTATAGTGTAAATAGTATATATAAATTTGGATGTCAAACTTAATCAGATTTAGTTTGATTATGTTTAAATCAATTCACAAATCTAATTATACTGACTCGGAAAAATGGATTCAGTGATTTAGTAAGTGGTTTGGATTCGTGAACACTCATATGGTTTCAAATCCTTCTACTAACAAATTAAGACATTAACAACTAACATTTTCTTACTCAAATAAATAGTTTTAATTATGATAAAGACTACTAATATTATTTACGAGAGGACAAAGTCCTCTTTAAAATTATTAATTTCTATAATTTAATGTAATTATTTATATTTTATTAAAATATTCCTAAATATATAAAAAAGTAAAAGTTTTTAATAGTTTTTTACCACTGAAACAAAATTATGCATGCATTTGAATGATATGCCATTGTGAGGGTCACAAAAAGCAAATTAAAGCTCATCTAAGAAACTTGCATTACAAATATTATTGATGTTCAAATAGCAAAAACTTTATCATAATCATTTTTATTTGGACTTATATTTTTGGATTATAGTGTTGGAATATCATTTTTATAATTTTATATAATCATGAAAATATATTTATTTCAATTTATCCATATATTTTATTTTAAATATAATAATTGAAAAATAATGCTCTTGATATTCACATAGAAAAAGTTCCAATTACCATGTAATTCAATAATTTTATATAATTCAATTTTTTTTACCATAATCAAATAAAGTATCAAACACAACTAAAATGCGTGCAGTAGAACTTACGTATTTAATTTAGAGAAAAAAAAGTAACCTTAATCTCTTATCTAAATCACGAGATAAAAGATAGTTTAGTTGATTTAAAGAATGAAAAATGTGAAGAAATATTGTAAATTCAATCTTCGTTACTACTAGAAACTAACAAAACTAACATAATCTTTATTTATTAATCAAATTATAAAGTAAATATATATAAAAGATTTTCACTATGTGCATGGTACTGTCAATATTTGATGTTAATAAGGATGGAACATTAAATTTTATAAAGTCTTCAAATATTTTAGTACTATACATATTACCAAAAGTTTTACTTTTTTTTAAGAAAATATTAGTTATTATTGTGTTAATTTTATTAGTAAAAAAATTTAAGCTTATAATCCAATATGCCTAATATCTTTCTAGTAGAGACACTATGAAGATTTCCAAGATGGTGGATGAATTCTTCCACAAAAGCTCTTAAAATCTATACGAATGGCTAAAAAAAACGTTTACACCATCTCTCAACAGCAGGGACGGGAAGCAACCAAAAAATGTAAAAGAAAAAAATCATTCTATTCTTATAATCAACAACAATATGTTCAACAATAACATCAACAACAATATAAACCACCAATAAGAACAACAATAAAAACAAACCTAGAAAAAAAAAACTTGCGAAGACCATTGCATGGAGACTGATCTTCGATCTCTATTTTGCATTGATGTTTACCAAGTTTGTTCAAGTCAAATTTGATGTAGTTATTTATTCCCCAGAATTATTCCCACTTGTATCCAAGAAAAAGGAACTGCAGTAGTTCATAAGATTGAAATGCATTTGCTAAAAAGTTTAATCCAACTGCACTTTTTTCTTGTCCTTTGTCTGGATTTGTTGACAAATTATGCTATTCATATTTATTATTATCAGTAAGTACATCATGCTTCTGCTTGGAAACCATGCATCACAACAGGTTCGGATTTTGGGGGTCCATTTTGCCACAGGTGGTTTTCATTTAATGACTTTTGGATTTACATCACCCATTTAATGGCTTTTTGGACGGGAAATTGGCATATCAGTGCATCACACTCGCATCTCAATGTCAGGGCCTCTGAGGAGTAATATGCTTAGACTAGCCAATTTGTTGGGTGTACCAGATTGGCAAATTCACTTTCACTCTAACGATAAAACTAATATTAATAAAACTATTTATAAGTTGGTTAAAAGGTGGCAGTCGGTAATCATCAGTCGAAGGTGACGGCTGCTGACCGCCGATCGGAGGTGGCGGCCGGTGATCGCACTCAGAGATCGGAGGTGGCAGTTGGTGACCGGCAGTTGGAGGTGGTCATCAGTGACAGCCGGTTGGAGATAGCAATTGGTGACTGTCAATCGGAAGTCACGACCGGTGACTGCTAGTCGGAGGTGGGGTTTGGTGACCGCCGATCAAAGGTGATGACTGATGATTGTCAATGACTTTTGGTCAGAGGTGATGGTCAATGATGACAAATGATGTCAAGTAATGAATTAAAATAAAAGCAGAAACAGAAATCTAAAAACCAAATTTTATTGTTTTTAAAATTGAGTAAAAACTGTTTCGAAAATGAGTAAAAAACCAAAACAGAACCATTTTTGTTAAACAAGTTTCTGTTTTCAAAATACATTTCAAAACAAAAAACCAGAAACTCAGAACCACCCCGAACGGGGCCTTAATAATCCACCCCTTAAGTTATTTTCTTTTATATAAAAAGTCTATAAAAAATTGATTATTGAACAATCAATTTCTTATAGGATATTTTTTTTATATTTGTTTTTTAGTGAATTTGTAAAATTTATTTTTTCTTTATGTATATTTTTTTAAATCAGGAATTTTAAAATTAATTTTTTTATTTAATTTATATTTTATTTTATTTTATTATATGCTTTATTTTTATATTGTGTATCTTTTTTCATTGTTTTAATTTTTTTAAACGCTTTGTAATTTCTTTTCTGTTTATATTTTTTAAGTTAAATTTTTAAACATTTTGTACCAAAATAATTTGAAATATTAGGTTTATAAATATTAATTAAAAAATATTAAACTGAAAAATAAATTACAAAGTACTTAAAAAACTTTAAAATAACAGAAAAGATACATAACATAAAAACACATAAGAAAAATGAAATACAAAGTAATTCAAATAGAAAAGATACAAATTTTAAAAATTTTTAAAGTTAGTTTGTATTTTAATTTATTTTTTATGTGTTTTATTTGTTTGTTGTGTATGTTTTTTATTATTTTAAATTTTGTTTAAATGCTCTGTAATTTATTTTCATTTTAAAGCTTTTAAATTAATATTTTTAAACCTAATAATTCAAATTATTTGGTAAAAAGCATTTAAAAAATTTAACTTAAATATATAAACTAAAAAATAAATTACAAAGCCTATAAAAAATTAAAACAACGAATAAAGATATACAATATATCTTTTTAATTTATTTTTTATGTACGTATTTTTTTCTAAAGTATGATTTTAAAAACAAAAAGTTAATTTATATTTTATTTTTTTATCTATTTTATTTTATCTTTTATGTTATTTTAAATTTTTTAAATGCTTTCTAAAATAAAAATAATTTTTTTAAAAAATTAAAAATTTGACAAAAAAAAAATCTAGAAAAAAAAATGTCCTATAGAAAATTAGTTGATCGACAACCAATTTGTTATAGGTTTTTTGCATAAAAAAAACCAAGTTGAGAAATTGGTTTTTGAAGAACCAATTTTTCAACATAAATAGTAAAAGAGATTATTTAAGTAAATAATGTGGGATTAGTCATTTTGGTAATTTTTTTCTTTTGTTAAATAAAAAAAACACATTTGGATAAATTCATTTAAAAAAACGCTTACATTTTAATAAAATGAGCAACTTTTTATTATTTTAATGTGTTTGGCTAAACTGATTTTTAAAAGCAATTTTATTATTTTAAGAAGTAAATCACATATGCTTAATTATTTTAAAAAAATTAGTTTAAAATCACGAATTTCACAATTGTTTTATTAAATCCACCTAGCCATAAGCTACTAAATAAAATTATTGTACCAAACAAACTTATTCTGGAATAGGAGTTGACATAGATTTGAATAAATCTCAAAAATAAAAAAATTTAAATCAATCCAAACCAAAAAATTTGATGTTTAAAATATGATTTGATCTAACTGATCAATTAATATGTATTTTTTTTTTAGATTTTTATAATTTGTGTTTATCAACAAATAAAAAATGTTATATATTACACCCACATGGCTAGCACACTATGGTTGAGACTTACACAATTAGATGTAAAGAATGTATTTTTTCATGGTAACTTGGAGGAGGAAGTGTACATGGAGATCCCCCCACGATATGAAGCTCAAGGTAAAGACAAGGTGTGTCACCTGAAAAAGGCCTTATATGGTCTCAAGCAATCTCCAAGAGTGTGGTTTGGAAGACTTACAAAAGTCATGGTTTCTTTATGATACAAACAGAGTCAAGGAGATCATACCTTATTCCCCTACGGGTAAACTCACTATACTTATTGTCTATGTAGATGATATTATTATTGCAGGAGATGATGATACCGAAAAGATGACTTGAAGAAAAAATTGGTAGCGCAATTTGAAATAAAAGACCAAGAAAAGCTCAGGTACTTCCTTGGAATAGAGGTTGCCTACTTCGAGAAATGAACCTTTATATCACAAAGATAATATGTAATTGATCTCCTCAAAGAATTAGAAAAATTGGGATGTAAACCATCAAAGTTGTTGAAGTTGATGAAAATAATATATCTTGGAAGTCTCACATTATTCATGGTGTGTTGGAATAAGTCCTACATTGCATAGGATGAACAAGGGAGTGAGTGAACTACGCTATATAATGGACTTAAGTTCATGGTATCAAAGTCCACAAGTCAAAGACACTTTAAGCTTGAATTTAACTTTTCTTATACTCTTGTTGTAGAGTGTTGTGAGATTTAGTTAACTTTCTTTGGAGAGTGTAGATGTACTGGGGCCAGAGATAGTAGTTTATGTGTTGTAAAAATGTTTACATAGTGTTATTCTTTGGTTGTCATTAGATAACGGTTGTGGTTTTTTCTCCAATTTTGGGGTTTCTATGTTATATTCTTGTTTTATCTTGCTTCTCTATTTAAAGGGATAATTCTCAAGGGGTAATGATGCCTTCTTTTACCCAACAAAAGGTACCTATTGAACAAAATCATAAAATTGGAAGTGAAGAAAGTTCTCCTATAGACAAAATCGGCTTTCCTATAGACAAAGCTCAATATCAGAGATTGGTAGGGAAATTGATTTACCTATCACACACAAGACTAGACATTGCTTATGCAGTTAGTGTGCTAAGCCAATTTATACATGAATCAAGAGAGAGACATGTGCAAGCAGTTGATAAAATTCTATAATACTTGAAGTCAAGTCCAAGAATGGGGTTACTGTTTGGAAAGGAAAACACATTAGCCTTGAAAATTTATATTGATTCTGATTATGCAGGTTCTGTTAGTGATAGAAAGTCTACTACTAGATACTGTGTTTCTTGGGAAAAGTTTGGTTACTTGGAGAAGCAAAAAACAGGATAAAGTATCATGTTCTAGTGCAGAACCTACATAATCAGAATCAATGTAAATTTTCAAGGTATATGTGAAGGACTTTAGATGAAAATAATCCTTAATTATCTCAAAATCAAGATAGATTTTCCTATGGAGTTGTGTTGTGACAACAAGTCAGCCATTAGCATTGCCCACAATCTCAAACAACATGACAAGACCAACATATTGAAGTTGATAGGCATTTCATAAAAAATAACGTACACAAAGGTCTCGTGGTTACAAATTATATTCCAACAAGACTCCAATTAGCAGATATCTTCACTAAGGGTCTTCCAAATTAGTAGATTTCATGATTTTGTAGGTATGTTGGGAATGATGGATATTCATTTACCCAACTTGAGGGGGAGTGTTGGAAATAATCTTTAGATATTAGGATAAAATATCTTAAGGTTATTTTATTTGATTTTATCTTTATTTCATTATTTGTCTTTAACCTTTATTTCCTTTTTTGTGTAAGCTTAATCATTATAAATTCATGAGCTGAGAATGTAGTTGATATGAATAAAATGTATAAAACTACTTTTTTTTCCAACATAGTTCAAGTGATTGGGAAAGAAGCCCAAGTTCCACATCGACTAGTGATATGGCCAAACAAAAGTATATTAGTGAGGTGCAAACCTCACCTTACAAGCCGATTTTGTGGGGTTAAGTTAGGTCTGATTTCACTATTTCTAATATGGTATTAGAGTCTATCTTTGATCCATTAAAAATGGGCCACCCACCATATTATCCATGTATCAAGCCCAATAGTGCTAGGCATGAGGGATGTATTAGGAAAGAAACTCAAGTCCAACATCAACTAGTGATATGATCAAACAAGAGTATATAAGTGAGGTGCAAACCTCACCTTACAAGCCTATTTTGTGGGGTTGAGTTAGGCCCAATTTCACTATTTCTAAGAGTTGATTTAGTTAGGATGTCTAGTTCTATGTGAGATTCCATTAGCTAGGTAGTGAGAGTAAGGGTTTCTCCGGGAACCACCAACAGACGATGGTGGAGCAGAAGTTGCCTAGGCTAAGTGATGAGTCATCCATGGTGGAGTCGCTAGACTCACTGGGTTTACTGATGATAAGGAGTTTGCAAGGCTGACAGAAGAGCCATTTTGTTTGGTTGAAGGAAACGTAGATGTCGATGAAGAAGGTTTTGTGGAGGCAGTGTCACGACCGCCATTGGTAGTGGACTTGGGGTCGTCTAATATGGAGGAGACAGTAGCTTTTGTTGATGATTTGGGTAATGCGCTAGTTCGTGTTGGGGGTGAATTATTGAAGGTTGTCGTGTCTTGTTGTGGTCGGAAGCGTCACCAGCTATTAATTGTTAATGAAGATAGATAGGAAGAAGGTGGGTTTGAAGGGGTCACTAAGGTAGGGCAGGCAGTTATGAAGCTGGTGCAAAAGGATAGGGTCGAGGAGGTCAGTAATGTGGGAAAGATAGGGAAGAAGAAGAGTAAAAGAAGGAGAAGTGTGTGCTCCCACCTATTGTGAGGCTCCGGTATGAGTGGGTTGCTAAGGAGGTGGGTTCATGGCCTATTTTGTTCACATCGGAAGAGGAGCTTCGTAGGCTACAGAGTGAAGTGATCATATGTGATGACCTTAACTGTCCCGATTGGGTACTCGTGGAGTCATGCGATGTTGATGAGTGCATCTATTTTGGTGTTGTAAGGGAGGAGGTGTTATTCACATACATTTGTGTCGAGTTATTTCGTCATGCCGAGGTCATCCTCTCGTTCTTTACTTCCAATGCAAGGTGTTGTCAGAGCTCAACGTGGTGCCTACACAACTTCATCCTAATAGTTAGGGTTTCATCTAGGGCTTTGAGATTATGCGTGGGTTGTTGGGCATCGCTCCTACTGCCAACAAGTTTATGTACTTCTATTAGGTCAAGGGAACTAAGGAGTCTTGGGTCAAGTGGATCTTGTGGTTAAATTCTAGTATAACATGTTTTTACACTTCTGAATACTCTTGGAAGAGTTTTAAGTTTAATTTCTTCAAAGTCCGCTCCAACACTTCAGACAACGATTATCAAGGCTTGTTCTTCAAGAAGGATAAGACCATTGCTCAATTTCCCTTGTAATGGTAAAAGCGACCATGTCACTTCAATTCGCGGCCTAAGCACGTGTTGTCAATGAAGGATTAGCGTGATATTGCTATCATTTCTCAATTTGCTTGCCAAATGGATATAAAGGTTGTGCTAAACCTCGAGTATGAACTCGACATAGATAAATCTTTAAGTAGTGAGTATCTTACTTTGCTTTTTCATATTACGTGTTTTCAGAGCTTGCATGTTATGCGTTTTACTAACTGTGTTGATGTATTTTTGCAGGTATCATAAAAGGGTTTGACTTCAAGGCGATGAAGGCAAATGTCTCTGCCGCCGAGAAGGGGAAGGTTACCAAGGCTTTTGCTGAGATAATGGAAAAAGGGGGCAAGAGGAAGAAGGAGATCCTTGCTCCTCTACCTATATCGAAGAGGAATTAGGTGGATCAGAAGAAGGTTGAGGTTCAAGTTTTGCAGTCTGAAGTGAGGACATAGTTATCAAATTGGGGGCCCTTGGTAGATGTTGTTGCTGCTATCCCCGAAGAGACGTTGATTATTTATGCGGGGGAACTCCTATGCCTATCACCCCAAGCCCGTGTTTTGCTATTATGGTTGTTTGCAAACAAGAAGAAGGTTTGTGTTACTTGTACCTTTTCCCTTCACTTTTCTTATTAGCTCGACCCACTGTTCGTGGAGGAGGACAAGGGCATGATAGAGTACGTCAGGGCCAAAGGAAGTTTGGATTCCATTGAGATATTTTTGCTTCAATCCCTTGCTGCAGTGAGACACTTTAAGCATAAGATTGTGAACTTATAAGGGAAGATGAAGGCAGCCTTGGAGGAGATAAAGAAGTTAGTCAAGGTTGTTAGGTAGTTGAATTTGGCATTTGCTTAGAAAATCAAGGTCCTTAAGGGGGTTAAACGTAAGGTGGTGGGTTTGGAAGCCATGGTAGCCTAGCGCTTGGAAGAGAATGGTGAGTGTGAGGCCAAAGGGAAGCGCTAGAATACCAGAAAGCAATGTTGGATGTGCAACTTATTAAGCTGTAGGCAACCCTCAACGCAACGGAAGAAGATAGGGTTGAAGAGGTAGAGATGAAGGGAAAGGTTGAGTAAAAGGTCACGAGGTTGAAGGCAGAGAAAGAGGAGGTCGAGGACGAGGTGGTCCAACTTAAGGGAGAGGTGAACCGACTGGGGGAAGAACGTGATGATGAGGTGTGGGGCATGTTAGTATATATGCATGAAAAGGGTTTTCAGAGGGTTGTGGCTCAGGTTAAGGTGCTGACCCCAGATCTTAATGTGTTGAATTATGATGTAGCAATTGTGGTGAAGGAAAAGGGCGTATTGTGCTTGAGGAGGAGGAAGCCAACACCATTGAGGTCACAACTAAAGGGGAGATTTGTACTGGACAAGAGGCCCCTGAGGTTGTTAACAATGTAATGTTTTTAATTGGAATGTATACTTTGTTTTCGGTGTCTTTGTGTGTCTTTATGTGCCCACTTTTCTTTTAATGTTGTGCTGAGTGTGTGAGGCAAGAAGTGTTGTTTTTAGGCATAGAATATGAGTTAAGAGTGCCTCTTGCCGGCAAAGAAGTTCAAGATAGGAAAGGGTGTCCCGTCAAACAGAAAGCGCTGTCGAGTTAGTTGTTGTGTTAGATTAGCAAAAAAAAAAAAGAAGAGAAAACGTAATAGTAATATGAGTGGTAAACACACAAGTGGTATTTTATTTATTCATGTTTACATGCAGACGTGCCTCGTTAAAATCTTCTCAGCCAAAACCCATATTTTCTGTCAGGGAAAAAGACTAAGGTAAGAAAAAGAGTACATCACTTGTTTTTGTTCAGCTGTAATATGTCTTGAGATGTGTGGCATTCTAGGTTCTTGGGATGGATTCATCTTGCAATGTTTGAAGTCATTACGCTCCATTGTGGAGAGCTTTAGTGACTCTAACTGGTCCTTCATAGGTAGTGGCAAGTTTGCCCATTTATGGGTCTTTGCGAGTCTCTCTTCTCTACTCCAAATGTGCACTTCTTCGGGTTGAGTCTCATGTTGTGGTGTCTGACCCTGTCAAAGACTAAGGCAAAGTCCTGAGCATATTCTTCAAGGGTATGTGACTTGAGACCATGTCATTGACTTAGGCCTTTATGTTTCTTCCTATAAGGTCTTCAAAGACTTTATTGACCAACTGCTGGTAGAAGACTCTTGTATTTTTTAGTCCAAATGGCATCACTAGTAGCAACAATTGGGCTTATGGGTACAAAATGCAGTCTTATCATCATTAGGAGGGTATGTGCATATCTGGTTGTACCCAGAGTACGCATCTAAGAAGTTGGGGAGTTTGTAGCCTAAGGCTCCATCTACTAGTTTGTCGATGTTAAGCTGGGGATATAAGTCTTTTAGGCAAGCTTGGTTAAGGTCAGTGTAATCTATGCACATCCCCCATTTGCTTAATTCCTTTTTTACCATCACGTTGGACAACCTTGAGGTGTAGCAAATCTCCCTGATAAATCCATCTTCTTGTAGCTTAGTTGTCTCTGCTAGTGCTAGGAGTGGCAACGGGTTGAGGTGGGTGGTGGTAGTGCCTACTCAATACATGCCATGCCATCAAATATTTGTACCTGCTACTCGCTTAAAACCCATCGGGTAACCGTTATAAAATTATCCACAGGTTTTTTTAATACCTGCGGGTATGCATGTATATTTTTCAAAAAAAAAATTAAAAAATATATTATGTTTTACCTAAGTTTTATCAAACAAATAATTTTTTAAAAAAAATCTAGAAATAAAATTATACTAGTAAGTTTCTACAATATCAATTGGATCTAAAAATAGAATATTCGTTTTACATTATCGATATTTTTATAAAAATTAATTTTATCAATCATTCATTTTTAATAAAAAAAAAGTAACATTGATAACAATAAAATTTGACAATTAATATTTAAATTGATTTATTTTATAAAAATATTATCTTTTTTAAATTAAATATGTGTAGTATTTTAATTTAGGGGGTAGCAGGTACCCGCAGGCACGAATACCATACCATGATACTCATACCTGTGTTTGTTAAGGAGCGAATAGAAAAAACTATATCGGCAGGTGGTAGATACCCATTTAAATTACCCATGTGGGGTATTTTCATGGGTTTAATCCGTAACTGCAAATTTTTTTTGCTATTCCTAGCTAATGCTACTTATTACTGATCTTCTCCCATAATTTTGTGTTTCTGCACGATGCGCTTGGCTTTGGGAAAAACTGATAGTTGTGGTAGGCAAGGTTATGATCGATTCCTAGCATGCTTATTGCCTTCCATGTGAAGAGGTCAACATTTGGTTTGAGTACCTTTTTTTATTGTTGTGACAATGTTTTTGTTCATAAAGGTCCCTAGCTAGGCATATTGACCCTCTTATGGGCAGAGCTGAAGCAATATTGTGTCTTTGGTAGGTAAGGGTCATCGATCGGTACAAGGGTCGAAGTCAATCCATAAGGGGGGGTTTGGTCTCCAAGGTGCTACACACGGGATTCACACTTGTTGAGGATTCTAGTAGCTTGTATGGGGTGATCTTGAGGCTTTGGATGTAGCATTCTCAAGCTTTTTCTTGGTATTCCTTTACTATAATGATCCTTTGGATGAAGGGAAGTTCATGGCAAGGTGGGGCGTGGACACAATGGCGCTAAGGGCATTTAAGGTTAGATACTTGAGGAGTACATTGTATGAGGTGTAAGTGTCGATGAGTATATATTTCACTTGTACCATTTGTGACAGCATCCCTTTTCCAAATGAGGTCATGAGTTTGACATAGCCTTTTGTATGGATTTGTTGTCTTGGGAAGTTGATTAGAGGTTCTAGGTATGGTTTGATCAAGTCGGTCGGGACATCCAACCTTTTGAAGGTGGACCAATAGAGTATGTCAGTCGAGCTTCCTTAGTCAACGAGGATCTTCTAAACTTCCCAATATGTGATGACTGTAGTAATGACGATAGGGTCATCCTGCTTGGTATTGATGTCGCTGAAATCAATGTTTCTGAAAGTAATGGGTGACATAGATAGACTAGGAGAGTTGGTTACAACATTGATGGCTCGTAATTTTTGGAGATGTTTTTTCTTGGTCGAGCTGGATGTACCTCCTCCCACAAATCCTCTAGTGATGACATTGATGATGTCACAAAGTGTTCTGACTGTCTAGGGTTGGTTCTCTTATGGTGGTTAGCTGGTGCAGGGCTTTTCTTGGTGCTCCAATCGGTGGTGTCGTGGTCTTGGTCTTAGCAGTCTCGGGATGATCAACAATAAGTCTTGCTTCAGGATGATGAGTTATGCCTCCGTACAAATAGGTTGAGTCACCTCTGTTGTACTAGTTCTTTTATTTTTTCCTCAAGGGGGACAGAGTCTTTCGTGGTGTGGTCATAGTTTTAATGATACCTGCAATGTTTGCTCTTATCCACTCCTTCATTAGGGAAGCCAAAAAACCTCTATACTAAATGCTTCTTCTAAGACTCAGGATCTTGATTCCGTTAGAGGTTTGTAGGTAATGTACTTTGTGGTTGATGGGGTCATCCTAAGCGCTTGAATTCCTTGTCTTGTATGGGTCGATAACGATATCTGTCTCTGTCCAATGTTGTTTTCAGTTCTTGTCTTTCTTTGAGCTGTGAAAGCTCCTGAGTAGTTTGCGTTGGGTTGTTGCTTCCTCCATTTGTATGTATCCTAAGGCTCATTCTCGGAACTCATTCATCGTCTTGGGTTGTCTCTTAGCTATGTTGGCAGAGAATCTTCCAGGTTTTAGGGTAGCAATGATCGAAATGTAGCATGACTCCAACTTTTAGGTCTGCGATTTGAGCAGTTATCTTGGAGAATTTGTATATGAAGATGTGCAGTGGCTCATCTTCTCATTGTTGGAGCCCGATAAGGGTAGCCAACATGGTCTCATGTGGTCAGCATGTGACATACTGCGCGATGAACTTCTGTGCGAGCGTGTTGAACAAGTCAATTGTGTGCGGGGGCAGACATGTCCATCGATTGAGGGTTGTGTCTGCGAGTGACGTCGAGAACATCCTACAGAGAACACGGTCATCATTAGAATAAAGATTTACCTAAGTAAGAAATACTTGTAAGTGATCATTGTGGTTGGTTGAGCCATTATAGCCTTTCATAGTGAATGCTTCCAGCTGCAAGGGAAAAGAGTCTTGGGGATCCCGTCGACAAAGGGGTGTTGTCGACCTGTGATTCGTTAGCCTGCACGGTCGTGGTCCTTCTCCTTCCTAATCGCCTTGGTGCGAGTTGGTTTGCTACCCACCATTTGGTTACAATTCGTTGTGCGTTTGTTTCGAGAGGTTCCATAATTTCATGTGTCTTACAATGAGTGCTTTCAATGATGATGCTTGGCTACGTCATTGCATGTGTCACATGTTGCTCTACTGCAATAATGATTCTTAGTTTCGTCATTCTGGGTATTTAAGGCCAAACTATTTTATTGGTGGTGCTCATCCTCGTCATTCCCTACTTTGGACTATTGATTCTAGAGATCATGCAGTTGGGCTTTCATGGCAGTGTTTTCCTCTCTCAGGGTGTAAAGGTCGACCTTGTGACTTTGGGTCAAGTCTTCCATTTGGTTCCTGACTTCCTCCATGATATATGTTGGTTTTGTTCATAGCGGATTGGAATATGTCGCTCCTAGTTTGTACAATGTAGTGTCAAGGGCATAGGAATTTTTACATCCCTGCAAACAACACCAAATGTTCTTACTGGGTTTGGTAGAACCTCTCTTAGGCACTAAAGGCTTCATGGTGATAAGTGAGTACATGCAAAAGAGACTTCAACACTCAAGTCAATGTTAGAATAAGATAGAGTGATAGAGAGTAAATAGAATTGAATATAAGAAGACAAGGTTTAGCTATCCGTTTATACTTATCTTAGTAGTGGTTTTGTCCATGGTTACCCTTTTTAAGAAGATGGGCCTTCAAATATTGGGTTTGTACTAAGGTGGTTGTGACACCAAGATGGACATTGGGTGTGGAATTATGGTGCCGAGGTACGTTTGGGGTCATGGTCTTGAGGTAAGGTCAAGGCGGGGTGCAAGTTTCATAGTTAATCACATATTAATCAATCTTTTAAAAATATTGACCCTTATGAGGATCTCGACAAAGTAAGTAGGGATTTTTTTATAATTTTAAGTAGAATATGAGATCATTTCAGGTTCTCAAGTACTCATATATAAAAATCAAGTGCTACAATAAACAATATCCACACACACTTGAGAATAAAATATGGTTACATGCAGCAGAAGAATATAAGACATATTCTTACAAATATTAAGGATATAATAACAAATAGTCTCTAACTCTCATCACAATATACAATGAACATAGATTTATTTATATATATCCCAAAATAAAGCATATAACTTTTACAAAAATACTATCAACAACATTATAAAATATAGTATGGAGAAATTAATCTCTTTAAATTAGGGATTCCTATATTATCCTTGCAAGAATTGTGTACTAATATTGCATGTTAATAGAAAGTTATTATACGAGAAGATATTCTATAATAGACTAACACAAATCACAACAAAAAATTATTTAAATAATGATGGTTAATATTGTATATAGTAGTGATTTTAACCAATCCTATTTACATGTGAGTGGTTCGCTAGACTGTCGTAATTCCTTCCGCACAAATTATAAAATGACAATTATCACATAACCGCTGCAACAACCATAATTTGATACACGTTGTAAAACGGTGGTTGACACTTGTAAATAATGACAGTTTTAAGTGTCATAATTTTCACATTAAATCAACATAGTATGTAAATATGGACACTTATAATCGTCATTATTAATCCAAATATGTGACATTTTCAACCACCACTATTTTAATAAAATAGTTTTTCAACCTAATATAAAATATAAAGATATAACAAATTTCTTTGAAAAATATGGCATGTATAATTGTCGTAATTTGAAAATAAATATTAAATATTTTAAGATGGCAATTTGAATTGTCATAATTTGCTCAAAAAAACTATTTTGACATATGACAGGTCAAAACGGTAAAATTGTATATAAAATTAGAATTTCAAATAACAATATGAATTGTATTAAATAATTCAAACTTCTTACAAAAAGTTAATGGTCTAAGTACTCTAAAATATTCATTGTGATACCTTTTGATTACATACCTTATATAACCAAAGTCTAAATTACGCATTACATATTGATTATAATTTTTTATATTTCTCATGACATCAGAAGTATAGATTCTGTCAATCTGCTATGTTTTATTAATTTTTCTAACAGATTTAACCTATATGAGAAATTAAAAGTCATAAGAACTGTTACTTTATTTTCTTATGAAATAATAATGTGACTATGTCTATAGTTCAAGTAAAATATAGATAAAAATGTGAGTACAACACAACACTCTACCAAAGTACCTCACAACCTTTACATTATAGTTCTATGTCCTACCGTATCCTTGAATTCAACATTTTGCTATATGTGTATATTAACTCTTGCTTCTGTTCACTCAATTGCACTCATCTACTATTAAATGTATACAAATATGTACTCTGCTCATTAACAGAGCACCACTAGGGCTTATGTTTCACTTTTAATTCACTTATAAATGTCTTATGTTGCTACTACCATAGTAAGTCTCTCTGTTTCTAATGAGTAAGTTAAATAACACAATTGCAAATGTTATTATCTGGAATAAAATATTGACTTATCTAAAATTAAATATGAGATAAAAAAAATAAGAATTTAATTGGTATACAGATTTTTACACTCACTCTCAATTATAACTTTTTTATAGACAATATATACCAATTAAACTCAAAAAATAAAGATATAATTACTAGATCTTAATATAAATTCATAAGGTATTTAAACTTAAAACTTTTCCTTCAAATGATGAGCAAATCTATTGCATAAATAGAGAGAATAACAAATTACAAAATAGGGATAACAACAAAATCATAAACAAACTTAATTTAAGTGTAGTTAATAAATTCATTTTAGGATTAGGGAATTCTAAGTTGTTATGAAAGTTAAAGCTCATGAATTGGCATAGCAACTAGCTGCTGATGGGTGTGAAATAAGCATAATTTTAAGAACTTAGAAAATCCTAATATTTTCCACAAACTCAATTGCAAATCAATAACATTAAAAAAGACATTAAACAGCGATACCCTTTGATTATGCAACTTGTATAACTACACTCTAAATTACACATTACATATGTATTATAATTTTTTTTATAATTCTTATTATGTTATAAGAAGTAGAGATTCTCTCAATCTACTATGGTTTATTAATTTTTCTAATAGATTTAACCTACATGAGAAATTAGAAGTCATAAGATCATGCGTAATAGCTGAAATTTTGAGATGGTTATAAATAGTCTTAACTTGATAAAATATGACATCATTAAAGGTGTAGGAGACCAAAAAAAATTAAACAACTAAAATGTTGCAAGCTATAAGTCAATCAACACAAATATGGAGGAAACAAAAGGCATGAAAAAATGGAATGATAAAAGAAGCAAGAGTGAGTGCCATTAGAGAGGGAAAGAAAGACATTCAATTAAGATTATGGATAATCAATAAAATAATCTAAAATTAACTTATAAATGATAATTTAATATCAAATAGAGGATAACATAAATCGAGAATACAAATATTGTAAAAAAAAAATATCACAATAAAAATTAGGTCTAAAATTCAAGATTACAATAAAAATTTTAATTTAATATTGGATTCACCAAATAAATTTTTATACTAAAAAATATTCATAATATTAAAATATTAAATAAATATGGTATTTATAAAAAATATGGATATAAAAATGAGTAACCTTATTCGATGCTGATAAAAAAATAATAAAAATTATAGGTATATAAAAATGAGTTCATACAACCATAGAAAATGAATTTACCACAGATCATCTTAGTATGTCCACACACATGACTCAAACATAAAAAAAAAACCCTCAACTAATTTTGAAAATAATTGAACTAGTAATTGGATTCAAAAGAAAACTAAGTTTTAGAAGGATAATTCCCTGTGAAAACATTTCAATAGATAATTTATCCATATGAGAATAATAAGATGAAACTTTAATATATTAGTTTAACAATAACAACTAGCAAAAATTCTCAATTTCTTTTACAAAAAATAATAGTAACTATATTATAAAAGTTTACTAGAAACACAAAAAAAAAAAAAACTCAAATTCAAATTTATTTAATATCAATAAATACAAGATTGTAGTATGTATAGAAAATAAATATAAAAAAAAGAGAAAAAAGAATTTGTGCACCTTGTATATATTAAATTGAAGCTCCTTACCTTTATATATATATATATATATAAACTCTTGAAATTATTGTAGAGGAGATGTGTGTCAATTTGCTTAATGGGACAATAAACTTATAATCTCATAATACCTCTCATTATCATAGGAGCTTTTTATGACTAACGATGACAAAGTCAATAATCTCATCAATCCAAAATAATAATCATAAAGATATATAACTGACAAAGATAAGATATGATAATGACCATGATGGTCAAATAATAATAAAGAATAATTACAGTTATTTTTTTCTCTCACTAAGTGTGAAATTAAATAGCATATTGGTATATAAGTATAATCTCTTTTAAAGAGAAAATATTAAACAAAATTATGATACCTCAGAGAAACATAGAAGCACAAACATGCATGTAGAACAGTTACTTATATCATTTAAAAATATTAGAATATAATAAAACACACACAACGGGAAAATGAAAAAAGTATTACTCATAATATATATATATATATATATATATATATATATATATATATATATATATATATATATATATATATTACCATTTATATTATCAATGATTACATGATTTCATCATTTTATTAATAAGTTTCTTTTATTGTTGTTTGTAGAAGTGTTAGAATTTTTTATTTATAAACTCGAAGAGACGCGAAATTAGGTCAAGCTTGACATTAATCATCCTGTTACAGTATTTGATTTTTCTCCTCATTTTTATAATCTTAATTAGAGAGAGCAAAACATTATATTAAGTTGTTGTTATAAATAGATCTCAGCAAAACTGAAAAAGAAAAGAAAAATGAAGAATAAAGAAGGATAGTCAACAATCAACAAAAATAGAATATGTATTGTAAATTTTTACCTTAATCTTCTATATGATCAACTATCTATGTCTCTCTCTACATAATATAAGGAACAATTAAAACAAATTATTAAAACTATAAAATTTATGAAAGCTTAAAAATCTTATACATCATTGTATTCGTATGAAATGTTTTAAATTTCAATCTAATAATCCAAAAATATTATTATTGAAAATTTATTTTAAGATCAATCTTAAAATGAATAGTTCCGAAACCTGTTCTAAAATAGATTTTATATATTCTGCACAGTTTTAAAATTGGTTTTGAAGCCAACTGATTTCTATGATTTTTTTTAATGAAAATTATTTTTTGATTAAAAATCTAATTTTAAAAGAATTCAAGCTATTTTTTGAAATTCATATCCATTTATCCATCTAAAAGGATATAATCTGATATGAAGTTGATTTTAATAAACCCAATCGTAATTGAGATGATTTGGGTATGAATTTAAATTTAATTTTTTCTAATTGAATAAAGAATATTTTTATACAAAACATAATATAAAAATTTCCACTTTTTTAATAAATCGATCTGAGGGCCAACCCTATTGAAGAAACAGTAGAATAGTTTAGGGACGCGAGCCTTTGCATGCAGGAGCCTGAGTAGAACTTGGAACTGTTACAGAGCAGAGCATGTATACGGTTGATTCGGACCTCGTCGCCATCCGCGGCTACGAGCTACGCCTCATTCGATGCACCCTCACTCCTTCACCCCCGTCCGATTCCCGCCGCGAATGTCAATCGTTGGATGGTCTCATCAACGACCTCTTGAATTCCATCGAGTGCGGCAATTACGTCCAAGCACTCATCTCAGAACCATCCTCCACCCTTGTCTTTCGAATCACCGGCCATGACTCGCTGCCGCTAGACGCCGGTGACCGAGTCTACTCCGAGTTGGTCGATCGTGCCGAGTCCTTCATCAGAGACGCCGCCTCCAATGCCAACGAACGTCGTCGTAGGGCCGTACTCGTCATGTGCATCGCCGTCGCCGCATTCCTAGGGTTCACTCAGTCCAACTTCACCGGGTAAAATTTCAATCGCCACTCTTCTCTTTTTTTTTTTTTTCGTTTTACTTTTTGAATTAGAAAACGAAACTTCTGCTGGTATAGGCCTTTGAAAGGAACAGAGCTACCGAAATGTCCTGTGTGTTTGGATGGTAGTGATGAATGGGACAATTGGGCGCGGAATCAGCTTATGTCTGCTGGTTCTGACTTGCTTGGGAAATTCTCATATCTTCAGGTACTTGTTGTCATGCATTTAACATTATAAAATTGATTTGAATCAAGTTACTCATTCGTTACGTGTTGTTGCTTTTCTTTTTCTAGTATATAGTTTTTGCCAAAATGTTGCTTCTGCGGATAAAGGATTTGTTTGTTGAGATTGGAAGCCTTTCGTGGTGGCTGGCGAGGGTTTTGCTTCTTCAACAGAGAGTTTTGGATGAGCGATCTTCGTCCTTGTTTGATCTCTTGCACGTCTATATGGGCGAAGCTTTGCAGCAATTTGGCACTTCGGAACAAGTTCTGAGTTACTGGGAGAATGATTTACGCGATGGAGAGAACTTGGCCATCGTTTCCACGCTTCATTTGGAGGCTGGCATCATGGAATATGTTAGTTGCTATTTCTGTCTATGTTAGTGTTTTTCTCGTCTTTATGCATCGTTTAAAGGGTCAAAAGATAATATTTAGGTTTTTCTTAAGTTGTTTTTAGAATACCATTTAAATGTTGAAATAATATGTTACTACTTTTGATTCTCCCGAGATATCTTTTTTATGAAGTACCTTATTGGATTATTTTATCAGGAAGCATTTTGAATCGGCTGAGATAGCTGCTGGGCTTCAGCTTTCAGTTACTGGGGTACTTGGTTTCCGCACTGTACATCAGGTAAACATAGTAACTGCATCATAAATAACAACGATAACATGTTTCATTAAACTTATCATTTAATATGTAATTCTTGGACGTAGGCAGAACCAAAGGCACAGATGGTGCTTCTTACCAACACAATTTCATCAAATAATTTGGATAACTGTTCCTTAACGGGTAATGGTATCCAAACATGTGATTCCAACAATTGTGAACATAACTGGAATTTGCATCAATCTGAATCCTCCGAAGCATCTGAGATACTTAGAATACCGAAGTTGTTAGAAGATGATGACTCTAAAACTAGGTCACAAGGCATAGAAAATGGCACCCATGTTACTCACAGTTTGACAGCAATACAACAAGCTGTAATTCTAGCATGTTGCCTTTTGATTGAGAAGAGCTCTCGACATGATGAATTGCAACGTAAGTTACCCAAATTTTCAAATACATACATACATGCATGATATAATTTCTAATTACACGTGCATATTTACACATATACATCCCTTTACTAACCTTCCAATTTCAAAACTACCTCTTCTATGGGATCAAGGGGACCTTGTAGCCTATTATGGCGTTCGGCTAAACTAAAAGAAGGGAAAAAAAAATGTAAACTGCGTCAATTCAACAGAGATTTTGGTTTAACGCGACTCAACTACTGCTCCCCTAGGTTTCTATGTGTGTGTGTGTGTGTTTTTTTTTTTGTAACTGTGCAATTGTATTTCAATTTATGTTTTAAAGTTAATTTTATTCGAAATAAAATAAAAGTCCAAAAAACTTTCCGTAATATGTTTTACAAATTAATTTTAGTTTATGTAAATGTTTTTTATATAGTTTTTCTATAGAAGATAAAACTTTTTAAAAATTAGCTTGTTGAAAAAATTTTCAAAAAATTATTGTAACTTTTTTTTTATATTTTTTAAAAAATTAACCCAAACATGTTCCAATTGATCAATCACCGAGGGATTTATTTCCCTTCCCCGGCCCTTCCTTTTACTTAGAGCTATTTATTACATTATTCTAAAATCCACTTATTTTCGCGAAAAGAGGGGGGGAAAACACAAAATGGTTATGAGCCAATTAATAAATTACTCAGTTGCTGTCTTTTTTTTCCAATTTTTAGTATTTATTAGAATGTTAGTAAAGCCAATTAATAAATTACTCAGTTGCTGTCTTTTTTTTATAGGTGAATGTCAATTTTTAGTATTTATTAGAATGTTAGTAAAATTATATGAACCTGCCATACTCTTCCGGTCTCTCTCTTCATTTTTTTTCTTCAACCATTAAAGTCGTTTTTATAACTCCTAGTCAATTGTTTCTTGTGACTTGGTTTCAGGATGGGACATGGCACCTTATATTGAAGCAATCGATTCCCAGCATTTATTTTACTTTACCGTAAGTAGACAAAAATGTACAGATTATACACTCAAAAAATTATAAGCTTCCGACATAGGCAACTTTTTTAATGCTTATGGTTGTTATTTTCCTTCTTTAGATTCGGTGTTTATGCAATTTTTTACGTATTCAATGGGAGTCATCTCGTAGCCGAACTAAGGAACGTGCCTTACTGTTGATGGATAACTTGGTACGTGTTGTATGTTGGTTAGCATGTTAACTTGGGAATTAAATAATAATACATTGTCTGACACTTCATTTTCCTGTATGTCTATTGCCATTCAAAGCTATAATTTTTTGTGACTAAAATATAGACTATCAACTTAATTTAGTTTTGTATTTATTTATTATGGTTTATGTTAAATTAAATTGAAGTTGCATGAATAAATTGCACTCAACATTCTTAAGTTTAAACTCTTTAAGTGATGTGTGTACATCAAAGAATTCATTAATTACAATCAGTGGTGTTTGGTTCAACGTGTGACACATCTTCAAAAAAGATAATCAACAAAAATATAAAAGCGATGTGCAGAAAAATATCAACTATTGGCAGCAAGAATATGAATTAATATTTGAATATGAATTTCAGTACAAAAGTTTTAAACAATCCCTAACAGGTAAACTATATTTTTATTACATGACAATGAGCACTTTAGTCCATCCAACTTCTAGTGCTTTCTTTATCTTTAAGTTATTTGCATTACAATAGAAATACTGACATATAAGTGTTTAATGAAGGTGTAAAAGTTGGACAGAGAAACAGAAATCGAAAAAATATTATTTAAGCCATATATTTATATAACATAAGAATTGACATGACCCGGATCCCAAGTATTTGAATTAACAATTTCAAAGGGGAATTCTAACTGACGAGTAAGCTTTCTTCGGAAAGGTAGCCTGAGCATTTTCCCAAGCTAATGGATAATTACCACGGCTTTCATTTATCCTTGATTTTAGAAAGGCTAAGGATTAAATATAGTTCATAGTTTTTTATATTGTTCTTCATAAAGTTTTTTTTTAATCTAGCTAATGAGTGAATTGTTTTTATTTTTTAATCATACCTGATAAAATTGTACTACATTTTTTGTAGGTTAAACATATTTATGAATCTTCTCCAGCAATAACAGAAAGAATTGCTTTTAGTTATGCTGTTTATATGCCTAGTATTCCTGAATTAAGGAAGTAAAAACTTTTTCTTTATAAGCCTTTTTATTTTTAGCTTCATAAAAATCAGACGGCTCTTTAACTTTTGTGCTACTTTTTCTTTCCAATTTCAGGGAATATGGGTTACTTTTGGTTCGATGCGGTTTGATAGGCGAGGCGGTGAAGGAGTTTGAAGATTTAGAATTGTGGGATAATCTTATACACTGCTACAGGTATAATAAAACCTGAAATGAATAAACCAAATGAATTTTTCCCCCCTCTTCATTCAGCTTTCATTGTCAATGATATTCATTTGATATTTTCTATGGAAAGCAGACTGTTGGGGAAGAAAGCATTTGCTGTTGAACTCATCAGGAAGCGTCTTTCAGAAAGACCAAATGATCCCAGGTTATGGTATGTTACTTGGCTTGCTTCCCCCCCCCCCCCGGTAATTGGGTTGTCATTGGTTTTGAACAACAGCTGCTCTTAGCGTTTTTCTATCAGTGCTGTAGCTCTCACTTACCAATGATTTCTTGCAGAGTATGTTTAGGATAACAACTAATAAACATAGGGATAGGCTATCCAAATCTTTTAGGATTTTAGTATTTACTATTTTCTATCAAAATATCCTAACACTTATTGTTCCTTTATGTTTATTTATCTGATTCTGCTAAAAGATATATTATTGAGAAATTATAAGGTTGGTTTACTTATAATGCCCACGTGAGGGGGAGAAGAGAGATCAAGAGGTTGCGGATTTGAATTCATCTATTAACACATTAACAAGTAACAACTAACAGTTGTCTATAAAAAAAAAGATACATTATTAAAGAATTTTATTTTCTTACTGCATTTATCATTTTAGTGAAGAATGTCGAAGAAAAAAGATAGCAATCTTGGGATATATACACATATGCGTCTGAGAGAAGGGGGAAGTTGACTATGATGGGAGGGAAACATATTCACTAAATTGGCTATATTATGGCTAGCACTCCCTTGGTTTGGCCAAATTTCACTTTGTTACGTTGTGGATTAAAAAATATGAATGTTTACTTTCTGTAAACAGAGGTCTGGAAAATAATTCCTGAATTGGTTTCAACCAGAAGACTAATACACAAATAGTGAGAGCCAGGGAGAATTCAGGATTGATATCAGGAGCAGGAAAGCAATTAAATACTAATTTAAAAAACACAATGAATCCAATAAAGAAATAAAGGAAAGACAACTGCAGTGAAGGATAACAAGATCTCCCTAACACAAACGATCTGTCATATTCTTAAAAATGGGAATTGATATTCTGCTGCCCATAACCTTGCTAGGTCAGCACATACCCACGTGTGGTTTTTTCTGTCAATATTATACATCATGATCATGAAGACAGCTTCTCGACATTATATAGATTCTCGTTACTTTTTAATTTCAGGCCTGCTATAGTACAACGTATTCAATTTCTCTTGTTAAGCTTAGGTTACATGCCATGAACGTATATAACTATTTTACACAAAAGCTCATCTACAGTATTTTAGAATCAAAATCAGGCAGAAGCTTGGAGCACATTTTTGACCTGTTTGTTTAAGATTTTTTAAAACAATAAATGATTTATTTTTATAGATTTTCTTGTAAAGCAAAAGCCATTTTTAATTGTAAAATTTACTTATGACTTTAGCTCTTTTCTTTTGCAAAAGGCAAAGTTTCCAAAAATAATCAGAAATCGAAATGTTTTCACGTTTTGATTTTTTTCCTTTCCAAAACCATAAGCAAACACACACACACAACCCAAAAATAAAAGTGATTTATTCAATGAGAGAAGCTGAATCAAAGGGGTGCTTAAACAGAAATCTATTGTTACATAGGTAACTTTGAGGATTGATCTGTCGTGTATGTTTTCTATATTGATAAACTTCATTTTACTACTAATTGATGTAGATAGTTTAGTCAAAGACTACAAATATGCTTCCAATTGGAAGCAAAATTTATCTGATGTCCATGAGAAAAGGTTTATGTGTGTTTAATATGATTCAAATGGACAAATAACGACAGATATTAGGTTGTAAATTAAACTCTGCAACCATGCTTGCATGCTAGTTGTCCATAATTCAGTATAAAGCCTTCTGCCAAATTTGAATTGCACATGCAAATTTTCAATAGAATGTTATACTTGTATATGATATAATTAATTTTATGCACATATATATATATATATATATATATATATATATATATATATATAATGAATGAAAACAAAGTTGAATTCATAACAGTACTGAATAATATTGACAGACCTTACAAATATAGTTATATTGTTATTTTATATTTTGTACTTACTCATTAATCAAGAACCAGCCATGATGGATGACATACTAATTAGAATATATCCAATGTAAACGAAATAACGAAAAGTTATAGAAAGTTATTTGCGTTTTCTTTTTCACTTATGTTAAAAAGTTTCTAGGTGCTCACTGGGTGACACTACCACTAATGATGCAAGCTATGAAAAAGCTCTAGAAGTTTCAAACAATAAATCTGCTGCCGCAAAGGTGTCCCTCTGTATATATTTTCTTCTATCATATTACAAAAATTTTAAATTTAAATTTTTCTTAATTAATTTTTTTTCTCTGATAGCGTTATCTGGCTCGCAGTGCATACAAGAGAGGAGACTATGAGACATCTAAAGTTTTGTGGTGTGTGATGTGTCCTAATATCAAAATAATTTCGTTTTTATCTTCATTGTCTTTGTCATTACTGCATATATAACTTTTGACATTTCAATTATGATGCTATGTTTGGAATGATTTGTTAAAAATAATAGTTTTCTGTTCATCAAATTTAGGGTGTCTGCACTGTCAATTAACTCTTTGTATCCAAATGGTTGGTTTGAACTAGGGGCTGCTGCACTTAAGGTAAACTATCTGATGTCCAGTGTGCTTGCTTATTATTTATTTGTTTTTCGACCGTAAGATTTGCAATAAAGTGAACAATGAACCACAACCAATGCCCAGTTTTTAGTTTTTTACAATACCTAATGTAGACTTGTTCCTTTTTTTCCCCCTCTATTCTTTTGAATTCTTTAGTATGTCAAGCTAATTAGGAAAATTTTACAGGCACAGGATATAGAAAAGGCTCTAGATGCATTTACTCGTGCTATTCAACTTGATCCTGAAAATGGGGAAGCTTGGAGTTACATTTCTTACTTGTATGGAGTTCTTTCTTTGTGTATTCTAAAATATGAAACAACTGGGTTTATTTCAGCGTATAAACTATTTTGCTTTGGAACCTGCACATGTTTAATTATTTAAAAACATCTTCTCTCTTTTGGTTCCATCTGTATTCAAGCTGCATAATAAGGATAGAATCACCCCTTTCCCTTAAATTTCACCCAGTCCAGTGCTTGTTAGGTTTAAATTTGAGATCTCTGGCTAGTAGTAATTACTGCTTAACCATTGAGGTGTCTCTCCTTAGGGCCACAAAGTCATCTTCTTACCTTTGTATAAATTGGATTGAAAATGCCTTCACTCAGAGTTTGAAATGTGATTGTTCATTTTGAAATCTCTCCCTTATTTTACCTAGGTATCACTGTTGTCAGAACAATTAATATCCTGTCCATAATAATCAATAGAAATAATAAAAATTAGTCATGGATTATTAAATTTTGGTTTTAGCTTTTACTTAGTTTGTGTTTTACCTGAAATGCAGACATATAATAAGAAAAAAGAGCAAGGAGGCCTTCATCGCATGTAAAGAAGCCTTGAAATTCAAGTTTCGTATTTATCCCTTTGATTAAACTTCGTTTGCATCATAAATATGGGCATATGCATGCATGCATAGATGCTCAAATATATACAACTATGTATTAATTTATAATCATTTGAAGAAGCCCTGAAATTCAAGTTTCAAATTTATCCCTTTTATTCAACTTCCTTTGCATCATAAACATGGGAATTTGCTTGCATGCACAGATGATTGGGTTGTCATTGGTTTTGAACAACAGCTGCTCTTAGCGTTTTTCTATCAGTGCTGTAGCTCTCACTTACCAATGATTTCTTGCAGAGTATGTTTAGGATAACAACTAATAAACATAGGGATAGGCTATCCAAATCTTTTAGGATTTTAGTATTTACTATTTTCTATCAAAATATCCTAACACTTATTGTTCCTTTATGTTTATTTATCTGATTCTGCTAAAAGATATATTATTGAGAAATTATAAGGTTGGTTTACTTATAATGCCCACGTGAGGGGGAGAAGAGAGATCAAGAGGTTGCGGATTTGAATTCATCTATTAACACATTAACAAGTAACAACTAACAGTTGTCTATAAAAAAAAAGATACATTATTAAAGAATTTTATTTTCTTACTGCATTTATCATTTTAGTGAAGAATGTCGAAGAAAAAAGATAGCAATCTTGGGATATATACACATATGCGTCTGAGAGAAGGGGGAAGTTGACTATGATGGGAGGGAAACATATTCACTAAATTGGCTATATTATGGCTAGCACTCCCTTGGTTTGGCCAAATTTCACTTTGTTACGTTGTGGATTAAAAAATATGAATGTTTACTTTCTGTAAACAGAGGTCTGGAAAATAATTCCTGAATTGGTTTCAACCAGAAGACTAATACACAAATAGTGAGAGCCAGGGAGAATTCAGGATTGATATCAGGAGCAGGAAAGCAATTAAATACTAATTTAAAAAACACAATGAATCCAATAAAGAAATAAAGGAAAGACAACTGCAGTGAAGGATAACAAGATCTCCCTAACACAAACGATCTGTCATATTCTTAAAAATGGGAATTGATATTCTGCTGCCCATAACCTTGCTAGGTCAGCACATACCCACGTGTGGTTTTTTCTGTCAATATTATACATCATGATCATGAAGACAGCTTCTCGACATTATATAGATTCTCGTTACTTTTTAATTTCAGGCCTGCTATAGTACAACGTATTCAATTTCTCTTGTTAAGCTTAGGTTACATGCCATGAACGTATATAACTATTTTACACAAAAGCTCATCTACAGTATTTTAGAATCAAAATCAGGCAGAAGCTTGGAGCACATTTTTGACCTGTTTGTTTAAGATTTTTTAAAACAATAAATGATTTATTTTTATAGATTTTCTTGTAAAGCAAAAGCCATTTTTAATTGTAAAATTTACTTATGACTTTAGCTCTTTTCTTTTGCAAAAGGCAAAGTTTCCAAAAATAATCAGAAATCGAAATGTTTTCACGTTTTGATTTTTTTCCTTTCCAAAACCATAAGCAAACACACACACACAACCCAAAAATAAAAGTGATTTATTCAATGAGAGAAGCTGAATCAAAGGGGTGCTTAAACAGAAATCTATTGTTACATAGGTAACTTTGAGGATTGATCTGTCGTGTATGTTTTCTATATTGATAAACTTCATTTTACTACTAATTGATGTAGATAGTTTAGTCAAAGACTACAAATATGCTTCCAATTGGAAGCAAAATTTATCTGATGTCCATGAGAAAAGGTTTATGTGTGTTTAATATGATTCAAATGGACAAATAACGACAGATATTAGGTTGTAAATTAAACTCTGCAACCATGCTTGCATGCTAGTTGTCCATAATTCAGTATAAAGCCTTCTGCCAAATTTGAATTGCACATGCAAATTTTCAATAGAATGTTATACTTGTATATGATATAATTAATTTTATGCACATATATATATATATATATATATATATATATATATATATATATAATGAATGAAAACAAAGTTGAATTCATAACAGTACTGAATAATATTGACAGACCTTACAAATATAGTTATATTGTTATTTTATATTTTGTACTTACTCATTAATCAAGAACCAGCCATGATGGATGACATACTAATTAGAATATATCCAATGTAAACGAAATAACGAAAAGTTATAGAAAGTTATTTGCGTTTTCTTTTTCACTTATGTTAAAAAGTTTCTAGGTGCTCACTGGGTGACACTACCACTAATGATGCAAGCTATGAAAAAGCTCTAGAAGTTTCAAACAATAAATCTGCTGCCGCAAAGGTGTCCCTCTGTATATATTTTCTTCTATCATATTACAAAAATTTTAAATTTAAATTTTTCTTAATTAATTTTTTTTCTCTGATAGCGTTATCTGGCTCGCAGTGCATACAAGAGAGGAGACTATGAGACATCTAAAGTTTTGTGGTGTGTGATGTGTCCTAATATCAAAATAATTTCGTTTTTATCTTCATTGTCTTTGTCATTACTGCATATATAACTTTTGACATTTCAATTATGATGCTATGTTTGGAATGATTTGTTAAAAATAATAGTTTTCTGTTCATCAAATTTAGGGTGTCTGCACTGTCAATTAACTCTTTGTATCCAAATGGTTGGTTTGAACTAGGGGCTGCTGCACTTAAGGTAAACTATCTGATGTCCAGTGTGCTTGCTTATTATTTATTTGTTTTTCGACCGTAAGATTTGCAATAAAGTGAACAATGAACCACAACCAATGCCCAGTTTTTAGTTTTTTACAATACCTAATGTAGACTTGTTCCTTTTTTTCCCCCTCTATTCTTTTGAATTCTTTAGTATGTCAAGCTAATTAGGAAAATTTTACAGGCACAGGATATAGAAAAGGCTCTAGATGCATTTACTCGTGCTATTCAACTTGATCCTGAAAATGGGGAAGCTTGGAGTTACATTTCTTACTTGTATGGAGTTCTTTCTTTGTGTATTCTAAAATATGAAACAACTGGGTTTATTTCAGCGTATAAACTATTTTGCTTTGGAACCTGCACATGTTTAATTATTTAAAAACATCTTCTCTCTTTTGGTTCCATCTGTATTCAAGCTGCATAATAAGGATAGAATCACCCCTTTCCCTTAAATTTCACCCAGTCCAGTGCTTGTTAGGTTTAAATTTGAGATCTCTGGCTAGTAGTAATTACTGCTTAACCATTGAGGTGTCTCTCCTTAGGGCCACAAAGTCATCTTCTTACCTTTGTATAAATTGGATTGAAAATGCCTTCACTCAGAGTTTGAAATGTGATTGTTCATTTTGAAATCTCTCCCTTATTTTACCTAGGTATCACTGTTGTCAGAACAATTAATATCCTGTCCATAATAATCAATAGAAATAATAAAAATTAGTCATGGATTATTAAATTTTGGTTTTAGCTTTTACTTAGTTTGTGTTTTACCTGAAATGCAGACATATAATAAGAAAAAAGAGCAAGGAGGCCTTCATCGCATGTAAAGAAGCCTTGAAATTCAAGTTTCGTATTTATCCCTTTGATTAAACTTCGTTTGCATCATAAATATGGGCATATGCATGCATGCATAGATGCTCAAATATATACAACTATGTATTAATTTATAATCATTTGAAGAAGCCCTGAAATTCAAGTTTCAAATTTATCCCTTTTATTCAACTTCCTTTGCATCATAAACATGGGAATTTGCTTGCATGCACAGATGCATGCATATGCATTGGTTCATAATCATTGCAGAATTAATCATGTTAGAATAGTAGTAACACGGTGATATCTGGTAACAGACGAAACAACTGGCAACTATGGGAGATCTATGGCAATGTTGCTGTTGACATTGGCAATATCAGTCAGGTATCTGCTGTTTTGCTTTTCTCTTCCTTGGTTGGTCAAAATAAGTGTAACATACATATGGGCATCTATGTGTTGTACGCCATTTCCTTAGGCTAAGTTTGAATTGATGATCCATTCCATTCACTCCCCAGCTCTTGTTGGGGGTATGGGGTGGAGCTAACTTTTGTTTGAACAATGGTATAATAATTTTATTCCATTCAACTTAGGAATGTTTGGGGTCAGGGTGGGTAGTGACTACCCATTCAGGGAAAATCCACACTGTTAACTGTTTTCAAAATCCGGCATTTTTTTGTTATATTCATAGAAACCTGTAGATATTTTAATTTTTTTTGTCTAAGTTTTTTTTACATGAAATTTTATCAAATAAATCCTTTATTTGTTGTAGAATCTAGAAATAAAATTGTACTATGTTCTATAATATTAATTGGATCTAAAAAACTAAATTTATCTAATATATATTCAAAATATTTAATATAAATAGAATCTTTGTTTACATTACCACATTTTTATACAAAATATAGATAACAATGAAATTGCTAGTTATTAGACACCGAAACATTATTAGACACCGAAAATATGCTGAACCAAACATTATTAGACACTGAAAATCCAAGACCCAAACTCACTTCAATCTTAGGACAACTGAGTGCTTGAGAAATAAGCCTAAATTATAATTTTGATGAAGTCCGTGCTGATTATATTCTATCTATAATTATAGGGTGGTGGGCAATTGTTAAACTTGAAAGTTGAGTGATTTACTGATGTAGTTATCTGTACCTAAATTTGCTTATTGTTTCGGAGTGAACTTTAAATGTCTAGTCCAGTTTGAATTTCAACTCAATGCAAAAAATAAGTTCCATCAGTGTAATGATGTATAATATTTTCTTAACACCCAGCAAAAATGAATTTAAGTGTTGAAAACATTCGCCATGTGAAGGTACTTGAGAATATTGGTGATTTGCTTGAGTGACTTGACTTATTCAGCTAAGCTCCATACCCCATATATATATATATATATATATGAAATAATATGAGTATACGACAAACAAAATGAAGGTGCAGTCCGAGCAGCCACACTAACAGGGTGCAGACTGAACAACCCACCTATGGCTATAACTGAGAAAAATAGAAGTATACAAAAAAATGCACCCCATAGGTCAGATAGCATTAATGAACATAAAACAACATATTTTTAACAAAGGTCACTCACCGAATTTAGGACTCGAAATTATTAAATTGAAGATAAAAACTAATGCTTTCGTTTAAAACTTAGCACTTGAGATGAATGTTTTTAAATAATTTCAAATATATGGTATCAGATTCTAAATTTTAGTGATATTGTCATGTTCAATACTGACTTTATTCATGTGGGTGGATACACTTGATATAGGGCACTTAATTAAGCTCATAAATTCCACTTGTTTTGATAGTTTGAGCTTATAAAAATGGTTTGTGACACTTCTCTAGGTTTTTTTGGCTTATTATAAAAATGTTTACTGTCTGTCATAAGCCATTTTGCAAGGTTAGGCAAATAACTTTAATTTTCGAAGTTCAATAAGCTGTGTGGAAACTCTTCCAAAACGTTGAAAGTTGAAGCTGATATATAATGGACAGTAAATAAATTTAAAGATCTTTTTAGTTTATCAATTCATTTAAATTTTAACATGAACATAAAATTCAAGTTTTGTGTACCAAAAAATAACTCTAGCAAAGGCATAAATTTTGGTTTGTCGTTTATCATCTAGTTTGATAAATTCCTGTAGGCACTGGAAGGAGTGCACATGATTTTGGACGTCACCAATAACAAGAAAGTAGATACTGAATTATTGGAAAGAATCATGAGAGAGGTGGAAAAGCGGCTTTCAACAAGTAATGTGCCTCCTCTGATAACTAATAAAAACCCTAAAACAGATCAATTCTGCATTGTTGATTCTGAATCAGAATATCGAAGGCAAGTATGTGGAGCATCTGTTGCAGGAAGATCACGTGAAACTGAACAATTATTGTTTTTACTAGGAAAAGTTTTGCAACAGGTATCCGACTTCATCAAGATTGTGTTTTTGTAGATCCCTTCTATTCTAGTTAGAGCATGTTTGTATTCCCTACATTTCAGCTGTTTTGGTTGAAAAAAAGATGTTTGTAAAATAAGCTTATGTGTTTGGCAGAATAGCTTAAATCTGTAATTTTTTTTAAAAAAAAAAAAACTGTTTTTTATAATCTCAAGATTTGTAATTTGATTATTTTCAACAGTTTTTTTTCTCCTTTTCAGCTATTTTTATACTTTTATTTCATAAAAACTGATATTTTGTTGCATCTAATAAAATTAATTATTTTAAAACCATTTTTCAGGAACCTTGTCCAAACAAACATTGATTTTGATTATAATGAATTATAACAATAATCGATTATTTATATAGTTGATTATTAAAATAATATAATTTTTTCAGTTTTCCCAAACAGTCTTAATGAATTGATTGATAATCAATCCCCATTCTGCTCTATGCACCCGAAATGAAACTAAGTAGTTTCTGTGCTTTATTGTGATAAAACATCAAAGTCCAAACTCTGTTAGCCTAGCAGCAACAGACTGACAATGTAATGGATGTGTTTGCTCTGCAAGTTAATGAAGGTTAATATTTAATACTCTGCTGCAGATAGTTAAAAATGGGAGTGGATATGGACCTGATATCTGGGGCTTATATGCCAAATGGCACAGAATTAATGGAGATCTCATGATGTGTTCTGAAGCCCTCTTAAAGCAAGTTAGGTTACTCCAGGTATGTCCCATAAGGTCCATTACATCTTGGAAATATATTTTTTATACAAAAATATTATATGCAACTCTCTATTGTATCATACAGCATTTCTTTAATCAACTATTGACATTTTATTTTAGAAATATAATTATAATGAATGTTGTTAATTTGGATTATGTCCCATATCCAAGATCTGTGCACTTACATTGCTACAACCATATAGATTTGCATAATAAACATCACATGCAGTGTTCTTTTAACAAAAAAAAAACTTGCAGTGTTATTTTGTTCGTCGATTTGATGTTATTCTATAGCCAAGTTTTAACAAAAGACGCAGCAATGTTTTTCGTGTATTGATTGTCAAGAGCAATGATTCCTGCCTATCATTTTAATGCATTTATCTTTAATCTCTTACTTTTTTTTCCATTTGTAAGACATCTGAAATCCATTGTACATTTCTAACGATAATTTTCATTGCCAATTCATGGGTCATTTTCATTGTATTCTTTCAGGGATCCGATACATGGAAGGATCGAGATCGTTTCAAAAAGTTTGCAAAAGCATCTTTGGAACTTTGCCAGGTGTACGTAGAAACCTTTTCGTCTAGCGGTAGTATTAAACAACTGTCTACGGCTGAGATGCACTTGAAGAATATTATCAAACAGGCAAGATACAGTTTTTTTATTTTAACATTGCGATCTTGCATTCTCGACTCTTATTTAAGTCTACATGTTGTTTGCTTGCTTGTCTTGCCCATCCTTTTTTTAAAGATTTTATAATTTATTATTTGTATCCGCAGGCAGAGAGCTTCTCCGATACAGAAGAGTTCAGGGATCTTCAGACTTGCTACGATGAAGTGAAAATTAAACTCCAACTCAATGCCTAGCTAAAATCCTGCTGATGGTATTATTCGAGTTACCATGCTAGTTCTAGACTAAAGGTATGAGCTGGTGTCATGTCATTTTATTGGAGCAGATCGCCCTGAACCTGCAGAGACATCCATAAGAATACGTGCATATAGTATCCTAATTTTCATCATCAGGGAAGGTCAAGAGGTTGCATTCAGAATCCTGAATGTTATAAATTCGTACTTGTAAATAGGAGCGGAAGCAGTATCCAAAATATGTCGAGCAAGGTTAGAGAATTTCTTTCTGCATATTAGGATTTGTAAAAAAATTTGCAAATTCTTTATTAGGATTAAATTTTTTTTTACCTAAGTTATTTGAGACTTTTCCTATTTTTATAGAAGTGTAGGGAGAAATTATGGAAGTGCAGGGAGAAATTCTCGCAAGGCTAACCTTATTTAGTCTAATCATAATTTTATGGCTAAATGTTAATTTTGATTATTATGTATTTATAAAATTATATGTGCAAGTTAAGATAAGTGTATCATAGATCCATGTGAGGTTTACCTTTGCATACATTCCACCCTAGAGAAACAATTATTGTAGATGGTTAAGATAACTATGTTGAAGAAGATTTGTGTCATAGAAAGGAATGATCATTAGTGGTAAAGTGGAGAGATGAAAAGAGAGATAATAAATTCGATTCCTTTCATTAACAAAAACTAATACATTAACCATTTAGATTTGGTTTATAAAAACAAAAGTGATGATTATTATGATAAGTGTAGTTCTAGAAAATTAATAGGATTAAAACACAAATAGTTCAAACATGGACCTATTACCTATTGTGGCCAAATTTTTAGGTATTTTTAGGTTTCCTTTTGTATATAATTTTTAGATCAATTACAAAAATGTGTCTGCCAATAAAAACCCATCTAGCATGCGTAGTTTATATATATATATAAAAGAAAGTTTAAATAACATCATTGTTATTTTAAAGTATTAAACTCGATATTAACCATTAAAATTATTTTAAATCTAACGATTCTAATTGATTCTAAATAGATTTTATTTCTTTTTTTAATATCCAAACTGATTCTTTCTTTTCTTTTAAATTCATATTAATCTTTAGTTTAATAATTTCTTTATTTATACTATTAATAAAAGAAATATTTTCTTTTTATGTGCTCTTTTTAAAATACTTATTTTACTCTTATACCTATTTGAAAATTAAAAGATAAACTTCAAGTAGGAGAAACTCAAACTCTCTTTCCAACAACCTTATAACCTTAAGAAAAATATTACTTTAAAATGTTTATATTCACCATAGATAATTATTCTATTATTTATAATGTATATATATATATATATATATATATATATTATCTATATTCTATATTATTAATAAAAGAAATATCTTCTTTTTTATGTCAACTTTTTAAAATACATATCCTATCCTTATACGTATTTGAAAATTAAAAAATAAACTAATTTGTCATAAAAAGGACTCTAACCCGTAATTTCTCCCTCCCTAAATGTACACTTTTCCATTAGATAAATCTTATAATCTTAAGAAAAAAAATATTTTAAAAAATTTATATTCAACATAGATAATGGTTGGACTATCTATAATATATATATATATATATATATATATATATATATATATATATATATATATTATCTATATCTATACTATAAATAAAGGGAATACTCATTTTTTATGTCCACTTTTTAAAAATATTTATTCTACTCTTATACTTATTTGAAGATTAAAAAATAAATTACTATGTCATAGGAGGGACTTGAACCCACAACTTCTCATTCCCCAAATGTAAACTTTGTCATTAGATCAATCTTGTAACCTTAAGAAAAAAATTACTTTAAAACATTTATATTCAACATAGATAATTGTTCTACTATCTATAATATATATATATATATATATATATATATATATATATATTATCTAAACTATTAATAAAGAAAGTTATACTTTTTTATGTTCACTTTTCAAAATACATTTTCTACCCTTATACCTATTTGAAAATTAAAAAATAAACTACTTTGTCATGGATTAACACTCGCAATCTCTTTGTTGTCAAATGTAAACTTTGCCACTAGATTAACCTTATAAACTTAATAAAAAAATTACTTAAAACATTTATAGCATCAATTGTGATGCGACTATGCACCAGTCTCAAAGGAGAGCAACTATTGGGCATGTAGTGTCGGATTCTAGAGGTAACTTCTGGCTTGGTTTTCATTATAGGATCTCTTATTGTGAAGTGCATAAGACTGAGTTACTGGCTATACTCAGTCTTTAACAGTGGCGTATGATCACGGGTTCTGTAACCTAATTATTGCGTCTAATTCCTGCAACATAGTTAAGTTGTTAGAGGATGGGTGTGATATAAATTATGCCCCATTGTAGATCGTATTATCAAGGTTAGTGGAAAGACATGCTCAACTACCATTTCAATTATGTGTCTCACGAAGTGTGTTTTAGCTGATGATTTTGCTAAGCTAAGTCTACCCTCTGACCAAGATTCTAATATTTTTAATTCTGTTCCTAATTTGTTGTATACTGTTTTTTAGCAAGACCTTCAATGTGTTTTAAAGACTCATATTATCAAATTGATTTTCTATGGTTTAGGCTTTTGCTTGTACTTCATAAAAAAAAAAACTTCGATTTTCTTTGTCAAAGTGAGGCAAAGGTACTGACGGGTGAGATAATTGTCATCATTCCTACCTGGGCATGACCTGATTAATGATATGAGGTAAGTTTACACATTAAAAAAAAAATTGATATCTTAAAATAAACGATCTCTTGTAAATTTTTGTATATAATTAATTGATTTTGTTTAGTCCAACTTATTTTAAAATAAAAGTTAGATAAAACAGTATATAAAATTATTTAAGTTTTTAAGAAACTTACTTTATAATATAATTAATATGAAAATGATTTTTTAAAATTAATTATGCAAAAAATTATTTTATAAATATATTTTTTATTAGACAATCAGAAAGAATTCTCTAAACAACCTTTAATTTTAAATCAACTTAATTTTTTTAAAAAATAAATTTAACAAATAAATTATATATCAAATTAAACAAGAAAATAGAAAGAGAAAAACAAAAAGAGAGTAAAAGAGAAAGGAAGAAGATGAGAAAGAAGGAGGAGAAAACTTAAATTAAACAAATTAAATATTCATATTAATATATCAAAATTATACAATACTGAATCTGGTAGAGCCGGTTAGACATCTTCGTATAATCTTGATACAAGCAAGTTTATAAGCTATTGAATCTGGCAGAGCTAGTTAGACATCTGCTTATAAACTTGATGGCAAATAAATTTAATTTACATATGATAAGCTTTTAAATGATCATCGCATCTTTAAATATTTATTGCTTAAGGCATCCGAAGATACCTTAGGAGAAAACTACTCCATACTTAAAATAATATGCGCAGAATTTTAAAAGAAATACTTACAAGAGGGGAGGAGAGGGAAGGGGTTGCAGAAAATTTCTTCTTTTATTGATAGAGATAATTTTTACAAGTATCAGAGAGGGGATTTAGAGAGAAGGAGGAGTGTAGAGAGAAGGAGGAGAGTGTATTTGCTAGAGAGAGGAGTGGGTAAGGAACCTGCTCAGCATAAGAGGTTTATGATCCTTTTTATAGAAAATTTGTATGACCTGAAATCGGCTTTGTAGGTAACCTGGTGACTGGTAACCTGCTGTGTAGGTAAATTTTACCCTTCAGTCTATTACTCCAATAAAGAAGTAAAATTATTTGGTCACAGGTAAAATTTTAACTGGCTCACCTTACTCGAGTTATTATGGACAAATCTTGTATTTCTTCTTCCATCTGTTCAGGAAGACTCTGGTCATCATTGTCTTCACAGTCGGAAGGGAATGATGACATTCCTGGAGTGTTCTGGCCATAACAACCAGTTTTTTCATATATTTCTTTGTATAATCTTTCTTTTTCAAAATGTTTTACGAGGGAAAGGTTAGCCCCGATTGGGAATGGGTAAAATTTATTACCCATTAATTTTTTCCAATATAGTTTTGTATTCTGAGTTTCCTTTAAAAAAGTGAATTCGGAATCCCTTTTGGAGAAGTTCCAGTTGTATCCTTCGATGTATGCCTTCCAGAGGTTGTATTGGTACAATTTTTCTTTGTTTAGAGATAATCCTTTGAGTGGATCATGCTAAAATAATGTAAGAGTCTGAAGCTCTGGATTTGATTCGGTAAATAACTTTATCACGTGTGTGGCTACACTATCAGGATTGTGTGCACTTTTGAGAGAAGTGGTAATTTGTAATGTCACTTGTTGCATATGTTCAGCCTGAATATCGTTTATGACTGAATTTAGTGTAGGAGACAGAGCTGAAAATCTGTCTGTGGGAGGTATCGCCAAGGAGTGGAGACAACCAGCCTCTAGTAATAACATGAGAGTTATCAGAATGTCCCTGTATAAGTGTGATTTGAAGGAACCTAAATTTATTTGAGCTCGTCTGACTATGAATTTCAACTGGCATGTGCAGTCTTTATCCACAGTTTTACAATAATCAGAAGATCCCAGACACAGATTTCTGTTATTGAAGTATGTTTGTATTTTTACGAATAAACCCTCATAATTTGTTATTTCTGAATGGACTTCAAACAAAAAGTCCTGTATTAACCCAAATTTTCCCAGAAGGATATTTGGATTTATTTGTTGGGGGATAGTGCAAGCAGCAGTAGCATATGTTTGTGTTTGAGCATGAGGCTCAAATTGTAAGGCAGTTTTTATCTTTTCTTCATCGATTGTTTCCAACCGAACTGCCATTTCTGCTTCTTCTTTTGAATTGAATCCTTTGTATGTACACCAGAATTGGTCTTGTTTTGCCTCATTGAGGTCTCTGAATGTGGTGTAAACACCTTTGTTCTTGCCTGTTATAAGGGCGAAATGTGTAAAACCTTTCCCAGAAGGAGAGGCAGGAGAAGTTAATGCTACTCCTTTATTATTATGACAACAAAAGCTGTATAAGACGCTTATGATGTTTTGTTTCACCTTTGTTAGGTGTTCATTTTGTGTAGTATATTTTGGAATATTCCAAATTTTTCAATTAAAACGTTTAATTTGACATTTGTATTGTCTCTTCTAGGGTACTGGAAAATATGTGTAAGAATTGGCAACTCTTGTTTGCCAAATTTTGTGTATTGGTCCGTCTGAAAAGGGGACTTTACCTGTTTGGGGCCATAAGCACCCTTCTTTGTATTTTCCAACATGTGGATTTTTTGTATAGATGACCTAATAGGTCTTTGTAGAGATACAAGTTTTCACTTGATATACCTGGATAATATATCAGCACAAACATTGTCAGATCCTTTAATGTGTTCAAAATGTATACTTTTCCCAGAAAAATTTATGTAGTCTTTAAAAAGTAACCATCTTTTATGAGATTTTTTTTCGTTGTTGATTTGATTTTTATCATAAGAAACTATGGCTTCACATCATTGACTTCATAATCAATGCTAGTTTTGTAAATTTTCTGTTTTGTTGTGTATTTACCAGAGGCATATGTGCAAATTTGTTCTTCCGCCTTTGGTATGTGTTTATTTTTCTTTCGTTTAAGGATGGCTCTCCATCCTAGTTCACAACCATCACATTCAATTATAAGATAATCAGAATCTAATGGTAATTGTAAAATAGGTAATTTTGTTACCATATGTTTTATTTTCTGAACTAGTTTTACATCTTCAGAATTAAATTTTCTTTCGCCTTTTAAAACAGTTTTATTGTATAATGGAGATGTATATTTTCCTAAATTAGGAATAAAACTTCTAGCATAATTTAGAAGTCCTAAGAAGGATCCAAGTGTTTTAATGTCTTCCATTTTATCAGGAAAATCTTGTATTTTTTTAGAAATATGCGGCTAGAGTTTTATGGTTCCATTGCCAATTTCTGTACCGAGAAATTCTATGAAATTTTTACAAATTTCCATTTTAGATTTTGAAACTATTAAACCATAATGTTTCAATTTGTATAAAACTTGTTTTAAATGAAAAAAATGATCATCTTTTGTTTTTGAGAAAATTAGTATGTCATCAATGTATACACATGTAAAAGATTTTACATCTTTAAAAATATTATCCATTTTCCGCTGAAAAATAGCAGGAGCCTTTTTAAGGCCGAATGATATAACATTTCATTCAAATAAACCTTCATAGCACGAGAAGACTGTCCATTTTATTGATTCAGGATCCATTTTAACCTGATGAAATCCACTTTTTAGGTCGAATTTAGAAAACCATTTGACATCTTGAATTCGATTTATTAAAACATCTTTAGATGGAATCGAATAACCATCTTCTACTGTATTATCGTTTAGTCTTTTATAGTTGTAAACCATCCTAGATTTACCTCTTTTTTGTTCAGAATATTTATTTACTATGAAAGCAGGACTTCTGTGTGGACTAACACTAGGTGCTATCACTTTTAGTTTTAACAAATTTTGTACGTGAGTTTGACATTCTTCTTGTTCCCAATTATTAAACTGAATGTTTTTTGTTTTGATGATTAAATCTGGATTAATAATTTCCAGTTTACAAATTACGGGATCTCTATCACAGAATTTTGTAGGATCTTCTCCTATTATATTTGTTTTATTCAACCTATCAAGAATTTGTTGTATGTTTTCAAATTTTATAGATTTTGAAATTTTTATAGACGAAAAAGCCTCAGCTATATTGTCTAATATTAGTGATAAAGAGGAATAATCATCTATTGTTTCATTTAAAATGTTTGATACATCTATAGTACAATCACATGTACTAGTAGATGTTAAATTTTTACAACGACACTCATTAAGGGTAGTATTTTGTTTTAATGAATTACCACTAACTATTGGTGTCATTTGTGTTTTATGACTTATCATAACATAATCTTTATTTATTGTAATTGACCTGTTTTGACTTAAAATAAAATCTAAGCCAATTATCATAGTTTGTTTTGAGGGAACTAAATTTTCTACTCTCATTGTTTTTATGAAAATTTTATGATGTGTTTGGATGTGTTTACTTTTTACTATGTTTTGATGTGGAGTTATAGTTATACATATAGTTGTTTCTGAGCATCCTGTATCTAATAATGCTTGTATAGTTTTTTCTGTTGAAGGATTATTATTTATTTTGAAAAAATTAATTTAACTAATACTTTTAACGTTATTCGTTGTTGTTTGTTACAAACTAATGGGATACATTCCATTGTTCCCATAATATTTTTTTGTTCAGATGAGTAACTAAACTCTGAAAAATCTATTTTTAGTTTTCCCTTTTATTGTTTTCTCTAAAAGAATAATCTTTTCTTCTAGATGATTTATGAGAGTCTCTAATACTGAAACTCTAGTATCGTTTAAATCTTTGTTATATAATTTATTTTTATTTTATTTCCTTTCAAAAGAGGGTACTTCTTGTTCCTGTATATTTAAATGTTTTTCCACACATTTAATACAGAAATTTTTATAACAAAGTGGACAATGTGCCCTTTTAGATAGTGAAAATACCTTGCACAGTATGTACAAGAAATTGATTCTGTACCTAAATAAAATTGTATTTTGTGAGTACAGAGTCTTATATTTGTGATTTTCATTAGACAATATCCTAGATCATCTAATATTTTTCCCATTTCATTATATTTTTCCCGCATTGGGAAGTTACTATCATCATTGGGATATAAATGACTATATTCATTATTTGTAAATTCATTTATTAAATCATAATTTTTGTGGACCTTTTCTTGGTCTATTTCATCTGTGTACTCTGTTATACTAATAACAGACAAGATTTCAGAGTCAGTAGAAACCTCTTCATCAATGGGAAAAAGATTCATATGACATGACTTTATTAAAACTGCCTCTTTTGTGTAAAGATTGGCGATGTTTGGACAATCTCTTAAAAAATGTCCTGGTTGACTACAAGCAAAACATTTTAATGTTTGTTTGTAAGTTTTGTTATCCCTAAATTTCCTAACATGTCTATTGGGATTTAGAGTAGGCTTTCTAACATTAGAAACTCTTATTGTATAGGTTTTCCTCAGATTTATTGGTCCTAAGAATTTTTGTGTATTATTGTATCTAGGTTTGTTTCTAGATATATTTTTTCTGTTTTTAAACCTATTTTGTGCATACTGTTAGGGAGTGTATATTTGTTTACATATCCCAGTATCAGAATGCTTAAGTTGTTTTTGTATAGCAATATGGAAGCAAGTGTCTTTCATTATTTTCATAATGTGTTGTATTCGTATAGAAAGATTATTCAGCATGGGAGTAACCTTATCATTTTTCCAACTTTCTCTAATTTTTTGTCCCAGTTTTCCTGGTAGTTTTAAAAACATTTTTTCTCCTATATTAACATCATGAAAGCAACCTCTATGGATGCATACAAGAGATAGTCTTGACAAATATTCTTTTATTTTACCAAAATATTCAATAGACAATTTTTCGAGATGTCCTAAATAAATTTGTTGTCTAATGGTGTTACCATCATTGACTGACTGTGAGATAAACAATCTCTGTATAAGGGAACAAAAATTTAAATATTTGGACCTGGTTCAATGACCACTGTGTTTAGATCATTAGGGAAATTTTTCTTAAAAGATTCCCAACCGGATCTAGCAATATCACCTAAGTATGTTTCACCTTTAGTGATCATTTCTTGAGAAGATAGTACATCTTTCTCATGGTGTATGCCATAATCTCGGATTACAGCAGCTGTCCATTGTTCTATGTATGTTGGGAGGAGTTGGGGATCTATACTTCCTATGTTTAGAAGTAAATTGGGAATTTGAAAATTTGGTTCTACTGGTAATCTTTTACCATGTGATATATATTTATTATCACTAAGGACAATATTTTGTACGGTTTCTCTGGGAAGGAATCCCTGATTATAATTTTGTGTACCGACTGGATCTAACCTGTAATTTGTGGCAGTAGATTCTTGATATTCATTTATGAATCCTACTTTTGTATTTTCAGATGTTATAGCAAAAACATCTTCATCTTCTAAATTATTTGTAAATTGATAAGAAAATTCTTTTTCTTCAGTTTCTTCTTTGATTTTTAATTTTTGTAAAAATGTATTAATGATATCATCTATTTGATCATTTTCTTGATTTTCTGGAGGTCTTTCAACTTCATTGTGTTCAAGCAGAAAGTTATCCCATGGTTCCCAGTTAAGGTCATTTAAAAACCTATCCGAAGGTTCCCTATTAAGGTTGTCTATAGTTCCTTGCCTTAACATGACTATGTTTGCTTGATGATGATTCCATTCTTCTTCACTCATATCATCATCTTCTTCATCATCACTTTCTATAATGTTCATCATACAAATATGATCATCATTAGGAATAGTGGATGTATTATCCCGTGTGTTTTGTTCTAATCCATAAGGGGCGTATTTGTATAGTCTGTGAAGCTTAAACTAAGGCCTCTAGATCTATTGTGTATGACAGCAGTATTTGGATTTGTGATGGAATTTCGTTCGTTCCTTTGTAAATGAGTTTGCCATAGATGACCCTCATTTCTTCTGGTAAATGTTTGAGCTGGCAAAAATTGTGTTCCAATAGAGCTTATTGCTTCCTCTAATGGTCTAGTGTTAATTCTATACATGGAAGAAATATAATTATTAATCCTTCCTATGAAAGTAATGTCTAGGTGTAGGTTATCTCCTAACCAATTTGTTCCAAAACCTATGGTTTGTACTTCTAGACTGATGTGATTAACAAAGTTTAGAAGGGTGAGTGTAAAGTTTGGAGCAAGGTATATTAATGAAATAGGCTGATTTAAGTCAACTTCTAAGATTCCAATTATACTTTGAGAATCATTATTTTGAAACCTAGTATCATGGAGAACTATCAAAGCTCTCGCACCAATCATATGTCTAGCTAAGGATCTAACTCCTATAGTAATTAATCCCAAGTGGACATATCTCCCATGTTGATTTAGGAGTTGTGTAGCTGTTTGTTAAGATATTAATGGAATTATCTTGTATGTGTTATCAGGAAGGTGAAAATCTTCTATCCTCCTATATCTGGAAAGACTAGTTCTTTCAGAACTTAACCAGCCTATATTGTATATTTGTCTAAGATTCAAAGAATCTATCCTTGAGTTTGATCCTATTTCTGTGTTTTGATGTATGTCTACTAAGTCTTCTAGTCTCCTGACGTTAGTAGTTCTTCTTCTATTTAGAAATCTATCTAAGATTCCTGGGTGCTGTATGAGATCTTGTCTCCTAGTTTGGTGTTCGCTTAATCTTCGAGAAGTTCCTGGAAACCTCTCTATTGTTTGATTTCTATTGGGTGTACTATCCATAGAAATATCTTCTAATTGTGTTTGTAAAATATTATTCTGTCTTAAATTCATATTTAACTAACCACTGTATTTGTGTTAGAGGTGTTATCCTCCTTTTTAGTCAGATTTCTATTACTAGATTAAGTTTTGTTAGTTTTTGCTATTACTTTGATAAATTTATGAGTGTTTTTACATACTGTTTTAGTATGTGTATTTGTTCCTAAAGATAATCTAAAAATTTTATTAACTAGATCATTTATATCTTTCGATGTATTTCCGTTTTTGTTTGAATCTAAAAGATTTGATAATTTTCTAGAAACCTCTTCTAGTAAAGCTATTATTGTGTTATCTTGTCCTATTAGAACTGTATGAACAAAATATGTATCAGTAGAATGTTTTGTATGTCCCACTGGAGGGGATTTTGTTAGAGATTCCACAACTGCAAGAGCTGATTTGTAGTTGTTTCCTTTAAAAGGTTGTATATTAGCCATTTATTTGTAAAAATTTGTATGAGAGTGATAAAGCAGGAGTAAAGAAAGTGAAAAGGGCAGAAAAAGCAGCAAAAAAGAATAAGCAGAAGCAGAAAATAAGGTATCTCCGGAATACACTGTAAAACAATAAATATTAAAGAATATAGAAGATTATAAGGCTTATCAGAAAAGTAAAAAAAACTTCTTTTTTTTTTCATCATGAGAATATATATCTGAACTTGGTGTCGCAATTTACACGTGTTTCTCAACCCATCAGGAAACTAGGGACTTACAAAAGTTCTTCACTCGCCCATCACTGCCTTTCAACTACCATGAGTAACCCAACAAACACTATATACACTTGTCAAATATATATATTCAATAAGAAAATTAAGAATTTACATGATAAAAGAACCGCCCTTAGAAAGAACATGACTCTGATACCTAATTAAACAAGAAAATAGAAAGAGAAAAACAAAAAGAGAGAAAAAGAGAGAGGAAGAAGATGAGAAAGAAGGTAATTAAAACTTAAATTAAACAAATTAAATATTCATATTAATAGATCAAAATTATGTGATACTGAATCTCGCAGAACTGGTTAGACATCTTCATATAATCTTGATACAAACAAGTTTATAAGCTACTGAATCTGGCAGAGCCGGTTAGACATCTGCTTATAAACTTGATGGAAAATAAATTTAATTTATATATGATAAGTCTTTAAATGATCATCACATCTTTAAATATTTATTGTTTAAAGCATCTGAATTTAAGTTTTTAAGTTTTTAAGAAACTTACTAATATAATTAATATGAAAATGATTTTTTTAAATTAATTATGAAAAAAATTATTTTATAAATATATTTTTTATTAGACAATAAGAAAGAATTCTCTAAACAACCTTTAATTTTAAATCAACTTAATTTTTTAAAAAAATAAATTTAACAAATAATTTATACTTATTTTAAAATTTTAATCTTCGACTTTTTATATTATATCCGATAAGGATAGTTTGAGGTGAAGGTGATGGATGGGAGGATTGTTGGAATTTACTGTGTATATAATTATTAAGATTAATTAATTTAAATTGCGTAAAACTGGTCTGTTATTAAAATGATTAACAGGATAAGAATATAATTAATAAAATTATTTATATTTGTTGTTACGGTAAGAGTTGTTACGGTTTAAAGTAAAAATTAGTTCTCAATTTTATGTGTAAAATTAATATATACTTTTTTATAAATTTATTATTATAAAATAAATATTTAAACATTTATAAAAAAGTAAAGAAAAAATTAACCCCTTTGGTATTAATTTTCTCTATTTGTAGCTAGTAGTAGGAATGGTAAAAAAATCTGCGTCCGTGGATATTCTTGAATAAACCCCACAAAAATATCTACACGGATAATATAAATAGATATTTGTCATCCGCAGGTATGGAATTTTTTACCAAGTCCTTAATGGGCATGTGTAACCGCTACTTACTAAACTAAAATAATATGACATTTTCTTTTAACACCCCCCATTTGCTATTTTCACCTCCGAAAATTTATATTTTTTGTAAATTTCTAATATACCCTTATCCTTATTTGATTTAAATTTTTTGAATTTATTTTTTTATTTTCTTGTCTTTTTGTGCTTTTTCTTGCTGCTCTTGTGTGCCAAACACAAACTCTCACATTCTGTCCTATTGTAAATCCCTAATCATGTTATCCGGATCAACTGATCCGAATGAACATAATACATTCCAGATCATGTTGTCCGGAACATACTTGCTAAATCTCATTTGCTATCCGGAATGGACATAATACATTCCGGATCATGTTGTTCAGAACATACTTGCTGAATCTTATTTGCCTTCCAGATGATGTGGTCCGGAATATACTAGCTGAATCCCATTTGAATGTACTTCGTTACGCAAGTAGGGTAAGAAAAGGGGAAGGTATTTTTGGATTTTGAAAAAAATTATAAAGCCTGGAGGTGCGAATAGAAGATAGGGGCGTATTAAAAGCAATTGCCAAGTAATATATATATATATATATATATATATATATATAAATAAAAGTTAAAAAAATAATATTTTTGTGAAATAAATCAAATTAAAATATTAGTTATCAAAATTCATTGATACAAATCTTATTTTCTTATGAAAAATTCATAATTAATAAAATTATTTATTATAAAAATGTTGATTGTATAAAATAAAGATTTTATTTGTGTTAAATATTTTTTATAATATATTATATTAATCTACTTTTAAATCTAATCAATCTTGTAAAAGTTAGTATAATTTTATTTCTAAGTTTTCTAATAATACATTTATTTGATAAAATTTCTTATAAAAAATATTAATTCTAATTTTTTTAAAAAATATCTGCGTGTACTCGTGGATACTTGCAGATATTAAAAAATTCGCAAAATATTTCTTTAGTGAATACCCAACGGGTTTTTTAGCAGGTGATGGGTTCTTCTAATGGGTTTGGTAACGGATAACCATTATCGTGTCCGCTCGATCCGTGGTCATTCCTAATACCTAGGGCCATAAAATTAAGGTTTTTTCTATTTTTCCTTATAAAGATTTCCTTACACCTCAACATATATAAAAGATAAAAGTACTCTTGAGTGACTTTCAAAATAGGTAATTTGGATTTAGATTTTTACAAATTTGGATCGCCTAATTCGAACTTATCAAAATTTGTTTTTTTTTCTTTCACAAATTCAAATTTAAAAAAAATCTATTTTTTTATAAGTTCAAATTTAGTAATCCAAACCTGTGAAAGTAAACGAAACTTCATAAGGTTTATTTACGAGTTTGGATTATCAAATATAGGCTTGTAATACAAAACATGGGTTTATTGAATCTGAATTGATAATCTCAAATTTTTTTATATGTCTAGATTTGTAAAAAAATAGATTTTTATGAATCCAAATTTTTGAAAGAAAAAAAAAACACCAAATTATCTAATTCAAACTTGGAAAAAATAAATTTTAATGAGTTTGAATTAGGTCACATGGATTTAGCAGAAACAAATCCTGATAATCCATTCCAGAAAGTTGTTTGAGGATATTTTGGTCTTTAATGTATTAGGAGTTGCAGGAAAAGTTTATGGAGTTGCATGAAGAAACAAACAATCCTAATGGAAAGTCTTTCTTGCTCTAAGGTTAGCTAGATATTGTGACACTAATTTTTAAAATTCTAAATTTTGACTTTAATTTAAATTTTTTTTATGTAAAATATATTTTATGTCTTTAAAAAACATTGAAATATTAAATACATCTACAAATTTTTATTTGAGTTTAATTTGTATGAACTTACAATAAAATATTTATATTTTTTTCTTTAATTTTAAAATCATAAATACACTATTTTTTATCTTCCAAATAATTTAAATAGCAATTTCTAGAAAGACAAAAAGTGAATTAGATGAGATTTGAAAAAAATAATATATTTTAAAATAAGAATAACACTTATACACTATAAGTATCAAAAGTTCTGCATTGAAAATTAATTATAACCCTTTAGATATAATAAGTTTATTAACTTTATCAATTAATATTTTAAAAATTACGAATAATTGTGTTCATGGTTATACATGTTAAACTATTTTAAAATAAAGGAAGAAAATTTTACAAAAAATTCATGAAAGACGTATATCATGAGACTTTTTTGAGATCATATTCCATAACATATTTTATCCTACTTTTTTAAAGATAAATTTAAACTTATGAAAGACATCCTTCTTCGGTGTTGTTAGTGTGAATTTTTTAGTATTATTCCCAATCATTTTTAAGTTTTCAAATTTAATTTGTAGTACTGTCTCTGAATATGAATTAGTTTATTAGTGTGAAATAGTGTGGTCTGAACAGAAACTGTGTATTGGTTTGATTTTGGTTCTGTATGTGAATTTGTGTAGTGCATTGGTGCTACCTGCACATTGCATTGGTGTGAATTCTGAAGGTAGCTGCAAGGAACAGGTTTAAACTTGTTATTATATAAAGAATAAAGAATGTAGCCGCACCTGTTCTGATCAAGTATCTGCAACCCATTTAAACCTGCAAAAATCTGAATGGAGCTGAACATCTGATCAAGGACTTACTACCTGCATCTGTTGTGAATACCCAACTACTAAATCTGCATATCTCCAATAGATAGCCATTAAGTTCCTTAATTCATCATCTAAGTTATCCATAACAATATTAATTGGGGTTCTTTACATTACATATCAGAGAATTCATTTTTTATGATAAATAATTTGTAATCAACTGAAAAGGATATCTTGTGCATATCATTGCTTTATTTTATTATTAATAATATATGTTTGGTTTATAAAAAAAATTATCCATAATGATAGTGAACTTGCATAACACACCCTGCAAAATTGCTTCTTATAAACTCTGGATTTGGATCGTGCCCTAACTTAAATCATCATATAAACCACACTTCACCAAAATGTTCCAAGTGCATTTCTTTCTTCCTATCAAATATATTCGGAGAGAAGGGCGTATTATGTTATTGGATGAATTAAATAACTATATTTAATTAAAGAATAAAAACAAAGTACAATTTTTGCAGTTGTTGTATTTTAGTTTACAGTGATTATCCTTGGTCACAGGTGAACCATTTCCCTTTGAATCTTCTTCATTCAGAGTAGAAAGTGCCCTAATGATTTCTAAACTAGTGTTGGAGCTATATGTTTCGTGTTTGTTCAGTTACCAGTATAAACCCTTGAACCAGATCTCTAATATCTGATAAGTAATAATTAATAAACCGCACAATCAACATGCTGAAGCTGAACCATGTGATAATTTTCTTTTTTAAATTTTTATCAAATAACAAAACCAAAAAATGACAAAGTATATATAGAAAACTCCAAAACCCTAAACCCCGAGAGCAAGAGCGTGATTGGAACCTGGAAGTTGGAACCGTTACAGAGCGCAGGGCATGAGTACCCTTGAACACGAGCTCGTTGCCATCCGCGGTTATGAGCTACGCCTCATTCGCTGCACCCTCACTCCTTCACCGCCGTCGGATCTTCGCCGCGAATGTGAACCGTTGGATGACCTCATCAACGACCTCTTGAATTCCATCGAGTGCGGCAACTACGTCCAAGCACTCACCTCCAAATCCTCCTCCTCCCTCGTCTTCCAACTCGCCGGCCATGACTCGCTCCCACTCGACGCCGCCGACCGAGTCTACTCCGAGTTGGTCGCTCGTGCCGAGTCCTTCGTCAGAGACGCCGCTTCCAACATCCACGAACTGCGTCGCAGGGCAATGACTGTCATGTGCATCGCCGTCGCCGCATTTCTAGGGTTCACTCAAGCCAACTTCACCGGGTAAAATTTCAAACGCAACAACTCTCATTTTGTTTTTCATTTTACTTTTTGAATTAGAAAATGAAACTTCTGCTGGTATAGGCCTTTGAAAGCAACAGAGCTACCGAAATGTCCTGTGTGTTTGAATGGTAGTGATGAATGGGACAATTGGGCGCGGAATCAGCTTATGTCTGCTGGTTCTGACTTGCTTGGAAAGTTCTCAAATCTTCAGGTACTTGTCGTCATGCATTTAACATAATCAACTCGATTGGGATCAAGGTACTAATTCGTTCCGTGTTGTTGTTTTGGTTTTCTAGTATATAGTTTTTGCCAAGATGTTGCTTCTGCGGATGAAGGATTTGTTCGTTGAGATTGGAAGCCTTTCGTGGTGGCTTGCCAGGGTTTTGCTTCTTCAACAGAGAGTTTTGGATGAGCGGTCTTCGTCATTGTCTGATCTCTTGCACGTTTACATGGGGGAAGCTTTGCAGCTATTTGGCACTTCAGAACAAGTTCGGAGTTACTGGGATGTTGATTTACGTGATGGAGAGAGTTTGGCAATTGTCTCCATGCTTCATTTAGAGGCTGGCATCATGGAATATGCATATGGACGAGTTGACTCTTGCAGGTTAGTTGATATGAACAGTGGAACCATGAATTGTACAATAGTATGCTTCAAAATTGGTATTCTATCCTCGTTTTTGTCTGTTGGTTTATGTTTAGTGGTTTTTGTTTATGCATCGTATAAAAGGGACAAAAGGTGGTATTTCATTTGAACAACAAGAACTATCAAATGATGATATGTATTCTTTAATATGCAATTGAAATGACTCTGTGAAATATCAATACGCAAATAGCATTATTTGAATTACTTTTGGTGATTCCTTTACTTTTCCGGCTTTACCAAACTTTGAGATAATATAGAAAGTGAAATTGAAACAAACTAAAACTTTTAGATGGGAAAAGGGAGAGTTGCTTGGGACAAAAGTTGTATTACCTTTTCATGGGTTCTATGTGCTTGCATTTGCATATACTAGTTCATCTTTGTATTCTTACATTTTTTTATCTTCAATGAAAAGTAATTTTTAGATGTAAGGTTTGGGGTGATGTGTTCATCTAGCCTTTCTTCCTTCTTCTTTTAGCATATTTTGATTGATTTAACCACTAGCACTGCTTCTTACTTCTTCCCTAGAGCACAAAGTTTTGATTGAACCTAAATGTGAATTTCCTATTTAGTTGTAAGAATTCACTTTGAAGTCTACAAATATTTTTTAGGAAAATGATTGATTTTAAAATTTCAAAATTAAGACTTTTGTAATGTTAGAAAATATGGAGGACATTTGGTTTGAGAAAATGTTTTCTGATTTCATTTTCTTGGTTTCACTTTTAATTACCAAAAATTCCATCTTGTTTTACTTTGTTTTCTATTTTCAATAATTTGTATAGGAAACAATGAAAACAATAAAAAGTTGTTTTCATAATTTCCCATACAATTTTTTTTATGATAGGAAATGAAATGAAGATGAGGAGATATTTTAGTGATTGAATCTATCAGGAAACAAAATGAAAACAAAAACATTTTCTGGAGTCAAATGGCTCCCAAGTATGTTGTAAGGAATTCCTGGAGAATGTTATTTGTTAAAATTAGAGAAATAGAGAGGAATAATGGAATGAAGCTGTGTGTTTGAAACTTTGAATACATAGTGGAAACATGTTTATATAAACTTATTTCATAATTATACATAAATATAAAAAATATTGTTTCCTATAATATCTAAGATGATATGCGTACATATTATATTTAAAATTGAAATAAGATAATATTTAAAATTCTCAACAGTCCCCCTCAAGCTAGAGCTTACTAAGCATTTAGACTGTTACAAGAAGTAACAAAATTGAGTTCCACTATAAAACAATATTTGGAAATACAACTCAAGGATGTTGGTTAACTAATATTTTGTCAAGAACTAAAATTACTTAAACAGAGAAACATGTTGTTGAAAAGAAACAACATCAGGTAGGCAACCAGAAAGTTCTTCGCCTAAAGAAGGTGGTGACCGGAAAACACACTGAAAAAGAATGGCAATAGGATACACAACAAGATAATTCATCACCGAAAAATGAAAAAGCAATATGTGGTATTAAATCACTAGCAAAAACCCTCAAAGAACCTTGATGGTCATGGTTGAAGAAGTACCGGAAAAGGTAAATATATGAAAAGGATTGTTAAAAGAAGGAAAAACTTTCAGAAGAAAAGCAAGCAAAAGGAGCTCACTGGGGGCATTGGACCCCTAGTGAGGGATGCTTTCTCAATATTCTTTCAACTTAGCTTTGATACCATGTTAAAGTCAAAAAAATAGAGAGGAATAGTTGAATGAAATCGTGTGTTTGAATACACAATGGAACCATAGACTTATTTCATAAATTATACATAAATATAGAAGATAGTGTTTCTATAATATCTAAGATAATATATCTACATACTATATTTAAAATTAAGATAAGATAATATCTAAAATTCTCAACTATATCTATATAAGTTGAAATAGTATGTTACTACTTTTAATTCTCCCGTTTCTTTTTATGATGATGTACCTTATCCTATTAGGATGCATTTTGAGTTAGCTGAGATGACAGTTGGGCTTCAGCTTTCAGTTACTGGGGCACTTGGTTTCCGCACTGTACATCAGGTAAACATAGTAAACTACATGATACATAACATTTTTCATGAAACTTATCTTTTAATATGTAACTTTTGGACATAGGCAGAACCAAAGGCACAAATGATACTTGTTACAAACACAAATACATCAAATGTGGATAACTGCCCCTTAACTGGTTCTGATATCCAAGATTCTGACAACAATGGTGAAGATAAATGGAATTTGAATCAGCACGAAACCTCTGAAGCAACTGACATACTTAGAGTACCTAAGTTGTTAGAAAATGATGATTGTAAAACTAGATCACATGGTGTCAATGTTACTCCAAGTTTGACAGCAACACAACAGGCAGTAATTCTGGCATATTGTCTTCTAATTGAGAAGAGCTCCCGACATGATGAATTGCAACGTAAGTTGCCTGAATTTATACATTTATGCATGATATTATGTCTATCATGTGCTTACATATGAATCTATTTTTTAATCTTCCAATTTTGAAACCACGTCTCCTGTGGGATTAATTGGTCTTATAGCCTATTTATTGTGTTCAGCTAAGCTTGAAGAAGTGAAAAAATGTGTGGAAACTGAATCAAATTAATGGAAATTTTGCTTTACCTTGCCTCAACTGCTCCCCTAGGTTACTGTTGTAACTGTACAGTTGTATTTCAATTTTTGTTTGTAAATTCTTTCATATTTAGTTTAAGGGGTCAACCACTGGAGACTGATCCCCCTCGTTTTGCTTAGAGTCATTCATTATTGTCTTCACTCCACTTATTTTACTGAAAAGGTGGAAAAATGGCTATGAGCCAACTTAGTTCACTCAATTGACTTGTTCAGGATGGGATATGGCCCCTTACATTGAGGCAATTGATTCCCAGCATTTGTGTTACTTCACTGTAAGTAGGCAAACTACAGCTTATAATTTCTTTTTCAAAATTATTCTTTTTCTATACAACATAAGCAATTTTGTTAAAGCTTATGGTGTTTATTTTCCTTCTTTTACTGTTTGGTTTAATTTGTATAATTAGTAAACCAGTATCTGACTATCTGCATTTGATTTTTTTTTTCTCTTTCCTACTTTAGATACGGTGTTTGTGTGATATTTTACGGATTCGATGGGAGTCATCTCGTAGCCGAACTAAGGAGCGTGCCTTACTGATGATGGATAACTTGGTATGTGTAGTATTTTGGTTAGCATAACTTGGGAATTATAGAAGTATATTGTTTGACACTTCATTTTCCTATATGTATGTTAAAATGAAAGCTTGTTATTTTCTGCGGCTAAAATATAGACATCAACTTTTCACGCACACTAAAACAGTGTATGCTATCAACTTGATTTAATTATTTTTTATATATCATGGCTTAGGTCAACAAAAATTAGAATTTGTGTTGCAACTGTTAAATGTATTTCAATACATGGGCTTAAGTCCATCTCCTTGTATTAGCTCTTTTGTATAACATATATATATATAATATTCTCCTTGGTTGTGCAAGACACACAAGGATTCATACATATTTATCTCTTTTTACATGGTATTTAGAGCCTAGTAAATCCTTGTCCTTAAGTTTTTTTTTTCCCAAAAATTGTGTTTGTTTTTTATTTCTAGCCATTGGTCTAAAACCTTAAGCTGAAAAATGGATATTGAACTCACTCCTTAAGTTGAAACCTTTGGGAGGTAACAAAGATGGGGAAACTTAGGAGGTAACAAAGATGAAAACAAGAAGTTATTACCAGAGATATGATTTGAAGCACCAAAGTCAACAATCCATGGATTTTAACCTTCCACAGATTGAGAAATGCAGGCTATTGAGACATTAGGTCCAAAAGAGGGTCCAACTAGGTTGTCAGACTTCATCCTCAAGTACTCTTGGTATCCTTGATACTCCTCTTCAGATAGTTTCTTCTCTTCAGGTTTTTCAGACCTACATACATGTGCATACTTGTCTGGAAAACCATTTAGGGAGTAACATGTTTCATGAGTATGACCTATTCTTTTGCAATGAGTACATTGAGGACGATTACCTCTTCCACCATGTCCTCTATTTCCACGTCCTCTTCTCCCTCTAAAAAATATCATAACAGAAGATTCCACATTACTTTCAAGAGAGATACCCTCATTATTTAGGGTATGAACAAGAAGAGACGTGTAGTTAAGCTCTCCATGGTAGGAATATCTTATCCTGTCAGAACTTGGTCATGGATGTGATTGAATGTCGGGTTCATACCACGAAGAATCATAACCATATAGAGATTATCAAGCCGTTTCCTTATTTCTTCTATAAAGTCAGCTTCTAGGATAAGCTTCAACTCTTTTGCAACGGCTTGAGCATTAGAAACATAAAGCACCATATCTGAATCATTTTGCTTCAAAGAGGCTAGCTGTTGTGCACAATCAAACAAGCGTTGGATGTCACTAGAGTAGATATCTTGAGCTTTCTTTCAAAACGAATAACATGTTTTGAATGCTTTGAGGTTTCTCAATATTTTAGATTCCACTTACTGTCATAGAAGGGCACAAAGTTGAAAGTCTAGTTTCTTCTACTAAGCTTTTTGTTCAGCTGATCCCTCAATATCCACATTTTCTAGATGCTCATGGTATCTTTGTCCAAGGAAACCAGAGTTCCACAGAGTCAGCCAAATATAAATAATTTTTACCATTGAGCTTCTCTATCATGATAATGGTAGTTCCAGAAATAGGAAGAATAGGACCAGAGTTGATTGAGGTAGAAGAGGACATTTTCCAGATCTAAAAAATGGTAAAAGAGACTCGAGAGGGATTTGAGCTAAATCTAAGGAAACTTGCTGAAACTGAAAAACAAAGGCCAACAATGCGCTGATGGAATGGCGAACGGAGGTCGTCTCGCTGGCGTGTGGAGCTCATGCACTGCCAAATAGAAGGCGTGTGGGAGGTCCGGTCCGTTGGAGGCGCGACCACTTGGGTTGTGTTGCGCACGTCGAGACACACCTAAACCTGAGCTCACTGGACAAAACAGCACCGACAACGACAGACAGCGGCGAGTGACCAATGAACAGCGGCGGACAACCTACTGCGACTCTAGACTTAAATAGCAGGGTCGTTCCTGCTTTGATACTAACTTGAATATAGAAAAAAGCTTGAGTGAGTTGAGTTTCACTCAGCTCAAAACCTTTTATTAATGAGATGAACAACAGTACAAAAACAGTCAGAGTAGTGAGCTCAACTGCCAGCTACCTCTGACATATAACCATAAATGAAAAGGAATACAACTCAACTAACATAAAATACAATATTATATTTAACAATATGCATTGGACATTTTAGAGGAGACTGGACTAATGAATTCCAAGTCTAATGACACACCTATGGATCCATATGCTAAACTCCTACCAAGTCAGGGAGAGCCACTTTTAGATCCTTAGAAGTATAGGAGACTGGTTAGGAAACTAAACTACCTTACACTCACTCATCTTGACATCTACTTTGCTGTCAGTTCCTTAATTCATCCTATACAGGATATTGGGATGCTGTCCTCTGCATTCTAAAGTACATTAAAGGAGCCTCAGGAAAAGGTTTGTTGTATGGGCACAATAATTATACTCAGGTTGTGGGATACTCAGATGCAGATTATGCAGGTTCTCTTACTGACAAGAAATCTACTTTCGAATATTGTATCTTTATTGGTGACAACCTGATTTTCTGGAAAAAGAAGCAAGATGTAGTGGCAAGGTCTAGTGATGCACTTCCTTGATCTCTTCAACCAAGGTTCCTTCCTCTAAGAAGATGGAGGATGGAAAATGTTAGGGATTGAGGGGAACTTGACGCCACTTCACTAGGGAGAAGATAAGTCAAAAAAAATTTTACTAGGAGGCTTGCCACAAGGGAGAGGACCCTTGATAAAAGCTTAAAGGAAGAGAATCCTCAAGAGAGAGGTTTCTCAATGATATTTTACTATAGAAGAATGCTCTTAAAGAGTTTGATATCAATTCCAAATTCAAGTGTGATGATTACAAGAGAGACTAGGTGTATACATAGTCCAATGAGAAAGCTAGGCACTCAAAATTAGGCAATGTGGGACTTTAGGCCTAATTAGGATTAGAGACACCTACTCTATACCTAGGAGGGGTGCAAAAGCTAATCCAAAGGTGTGGGAAGGAAGCCCAACACATCTTGGACAAGAGGCCCCTAACTAAGCTTACCTCCTCTCACTAACTAATAACGCCTCTTCTTCCTAATTACAAAGTAAATGGCCGAAATACATGGCCCAAAAGGAAATTAAGAGCTAATTAATATTTACAAAGGGGAATCTATGGACTATGATATAATATGTCTATCTCCATCATGAGTTGAGGTCTTGATGAGTCTTTTCGGGGCAAGTCTTCCTCTATCCTCCTAGTCATGACCCTAGTGAGAGGGCCCTTGATAGATAGGATTGCATCATCTATTGTAGTAGAGCTATGACTTTAGCAACCTTGAACTTATTTGGCTCAAACTCTTGGATGATGAATTGAGATTTGGAGAGGTTACACAGATGACTCTAATCTGTGATAACCAAGCTGCCCTTTATATTGTCTCAAATCTAGTATTTCATGAGAAGATCAAACACATTGAGGTAAATTGTCACTTCATTCTTGAAAAGATTATATCTAGAGTCATTTCTACCCAGTTTGTTAGCTCCTATGATCATCTAACCGATATCTTCACAAATCATTGCGGGGTCCTAGAATTGATTATATTTGTAACAAACTTGGTGCATATGATTTATATGCACCAGCTCGAGGGGGGGTGTTAGATGTATTTCAATATATGGACCTAAGCTCATTTCTTTGTAGTAGCTCTTTTGTACAGCATGTATATAGAATATTCTCCTTAGTTGTGCAAGACACAAGGATTCATGCATATCTATCTCTTTCTACAACAATCAATTTGTTCTTGAAGAATTTAATGACTTTGGGAATACATGAAATTACTTGAATAAATTACAATCAGCATACATCATATATCAAAGAATTAATTACACTCAATGGTGTCTGGTTAAACCTTCTTAGTAGTGTAACCTTATCCTCAAGAAAGGTAGCATGAACAAAAATATGAAAGCAATTTGCAAAAGAATACCCAAAAAAGATAGCTTTGATTGCATGAGCAGTTAAATTATATTAGAGAAAGGTTGGTCATACACAAAACAATGTCAACATAGAGGAATCTTATGAAGACATTCCTTAGCAACTAGATGGAATGAGGAACTTGGATACTTAAAAGAGAATATGACATAAGTAATCAAATAACCAGCTGTAAGAACTAAGAAGGAGATCCCCCTAATTTTAAGGATGAATCAATAATGTGCAGGTAGTGTCAAGAAGGAGGTGTGTCAAGAAGTGGGGAAAAAATACTTTTATGCATCTTCACCATGTAAAATACAATACTCCAAATTGAGTATGAATTTCAATACAAAAGTTTTGAACAATGCCTAACAATTCAGAGAGATATTTCTGACAATAACCATACACATGGTTGTAAAACATAAATGATTACAAAATATAGATAACCTAAGAATTGACATGACTTGAACAACAAATATTTGAATGAACAATTTCAAAAGGGGAATTCTAACCTACGATTGATCTTACTTGTGAAGGTAACCTGAATGTTATTCCAAAGCTAATGGATATCTACCATGGCCTTTATTTTCTCTTTATTCCAAGATTGAGGATTTTGAACCTATTTGAGAACCAATCTTTGTTGGCCTTTCCCATGAGGGTCTTGTAGCAAACCATCAATAATTGGGTCATGAACTTCTTTACCTATAGAAGAAGCAATGATGGTATCTAGGAACAAGCATCAGTTAACTTTGTGCCAACAACTGAAGTACGATAAGGGACAGGAATGGAGGTCCTAGACATAGAAGCCGAAGAGGGTGTGAATCTGCTACTCTTGAAAAGTGTGAGACTTCATGGATTTGTGGCATTAGTGAAAGCAATCTTAGTATTATATATACATGAAAGAATTGAAATTGATTACAATGTGACATTTACAGAAATAATACTCCCTCCAGTCCTCTTTATAAGACTTAATTTACAGTGCTTAGTCCTTTTTATAAGACCCACTCCTTGATGTTCCTTATATTATTTATTTTTAACTAAATGCCCCTAATTAAAGAAGTTATAATGACGAATAATTAAAAGAGAAAGAAATGAGTATTAATGATACTGGTAGTTTTGAAAAAAAATATAAATTTAAAATATTTATTGCTATCAATTAAAATAATCACTTTTTTTTTTTTTTAATTTTGATGAATTAGATAATTGGGTCTTATAAATAGGACTTGAGGGAGTAAATGGCAAGAAATATCTCCTAGAATACTCGGTACATGAAAGTTGAAACTACTTAGTAATTCAGGACTGTGAAATCCAACACTGACCAGAAAACCTCGGTAGATTCTTTTCTCTTTATAAAACTACCATTGGTGTTTCTTACTTGTTCTATGGTCTAGGGTTTAGGTGGGAAAGAGAACGAAACATAAAGACACAAAGAATAGGACAGAGAGGGTAGAGATAGAAGAGAAACGGAGAGATTAGACAACTGTACACTACACCTATATTATTATTCTAGTCTTTTTTAAATATACAACAACCATACTTTATTTATAGACAGCTACCCAAAAAATACTAACTAATCATAGCTGATTAACTAACTGACATTCTTTTTCATATTTATATTTACATAACATTCTATTATATATTCATTATTCCATCCCATTTAGGGTGTGTTTGGGTAAACAACTTAATTAAGCACTTATTCAATAAACTCATGACATGAATTATTCACAAAAGTTTATGATATAAATTTGATAATTTTTTGTAAAACCAATAACTCCAGATAAGCTCTTCCAAATGTATCAATCCTTTTTTATGAGTGAATGTTTTCAATTTTAGAGCATGCTGAACATATACAGGATATACTCACTAATAATTAGCAAGCACAGTTCACTGAGTAAAGATGCAATGAGTGAGTTGTTTTAATTTGTTTTATCGTACCTGATAATTTTTCTACAATCTTTCCAGGTTAAACACATTTATGAATCTTCTCCAGCAGTAGCAGAAAGAATTGCTTTTAGTTATGCTGTTTATATGCCTAGCATTCCAGCATTAAGGAAGTAAAAACTTTTGCTTTTAAGACTTTTTGTATTTTAGCTTCATAAAAATCAAATGTCTCCTTAACTTGTTAGTTGTTTTTCTTTCTAATGTCAGGGAATATGGGTTACTTCTAGTGAGGTGCGGTTTGATAGGGGAGGCAGTGAAGGAGTTTGAAAATTTAGAATTATGGGATAATCTTATATACTGCTACAGGTATAATAAAACCTGAATTGAATAAACCAAATAATTTTTCCTGTCATTATTCACCTTTCTTTGGTGGTAATGTTCATTTGATGCTTGATTTTCAAAACAGTCTGCTGGAGAAGAAAGCAACTGCTGTTGAACTTATCAGGAAACGTCTTTCAGAAAGACCAAATGATCCCACGTTATGGTATGCATATGTTACTTGGCTTGCTTATTTTGTTTTCGTATAACTGGATTATGATTTCTTTTGAACAACAGCTACTCTGACCATTTCTCCATCAAGTGTTGTAGCATATTTACAATCCATTATTTCTTTATGTTTTTATCTGCTTCTTCTACGGGGATATACTTTTGAAGATTTTCATTTTCTTGCTACATTTATTTTTAACAAAAAATATTTAGGGAAAATAATAGTAATCTTGGGTTTGGGTACAGATAACTGCATGAACTTTTGCAGTATAATATAGAGTCAATTAAAATTTATTATGTTACCAGTGATGTATGTTCTGAAAGTGGTTTGCTAGAATTTTTTATTATTATTATTAAAAGATTTTATTTGAGAAGAGAGGGAAGTTTACAATGATAGAAGGGTAACGTAAATTATGGTCTGCTCTTCTTTGGTTTGGCCAAATTTCACTGATACCTTGTGGATAAAAAAACGACTGTTTACTTCTTAGAACAGAGGTCTGGAAAATAATTCCAGCAATGTTTTCAACCAGAAGACCAATACATAAGTAGCTCAATGTCTGCCAGGGAGGATTCAATATTGATATCAAGAGCAGAAAAAGAAAGAAATTAAACACTAGTTTCCTATACATAAGCATTCCAATAAAGTAATAATGGAAAGTAAAGTAGATTATTACAGGATTTAATCCCTATAAACGATCTACCTGATATATTCCTAATAATGAGAAATTGATTTACAACATTCCATAACCTTGCCAAGTTAGCACATACCCTTGCGTGGTTTTTTCTATGAATGTTATGCATCATGATCATGGTAGTTAAACCGGGATACAAATTGTGTATTGGAAAACCATTTTTTAAATCGTGAATCAAATCATATCCTGTGTTGTTAGTAGTTATAAATTGTTTATTAGTAGTTAACACATATCATAAAACAACTAAACTATAAGTCTTATAGAACAAATTATTAGTTATATATGAGTTTGTGAAACTTTTATTTTGAAGGATAGAAACAAAGCAATTTAATAGCTTAATAGTGTACATGTATGAAATGAATGAGCAACAAATAAAGTAGTGGAATAATAAAAGAGGATAACTTTAGAAATGTTATTCTAATTCCTTTCACTTAAGGATTTTTAAGGTTACATGACTTCTCAAATTTTTTATGAGAATTGATAAAAAAAAAACAAAAATAATAATGAATCGTTAGATTCACATGAATCATGTAAATCGTAAGATTCATACTATTCATTCATGTATTGTAAGATACAAAACCAATTGAGATACATCGTAAGATACGTAACAATTGATAGTCAAATTGTATAGAATCGAATCGTGAATCGTAACATACTAATAACTATGGTCATGATAATGAAGAACCAGTCATGATGATGGCATGCTAACTTCCAACAAAGAAAATTATTTTCATAAGCTTTTTCAATTTTCACTCATGCTAAAAATTCTCTAGGTGCTCCCTGGGGGACACTACCACTAATGATGCATGCTATGAGAAAGCTCTGGAAGTTTCAAACAATAGGTCTGCTCGAGCAAAGGTGTGCCTTTGTACATATTCATGTCTGTACACGAGCATGTTTGTCTTCTACATATTTACTTCTGTCATTTTAGGAAAATTTTACTTTTTGCTTTCTTAATTGATTTATTTTTTCTCTGATTAACAGCGTTCTCTGGCTCGTAGTGCATACAACAGAGGAGATTATGAGAAATCTAAAATTTTGTGGTCTGTTATGTGTCCTGACAATGTCTTTGTCATTAATTCATATATAACTTTTGTTGTTTTGATTTTGATGTCATTATTTGGAATGATCTGTTAAATATATTAAATTTTTTTTCATCAAATTCAGGGAGTCGGCAATGTCAATGAACTCTATGTATCCTGAAGGTTGGTTTGCCCTTGGGGCTGCTGCATTGAAGGTAACTATGCGATTTCCACTGTGCTTGCTTATTATTTTTTTGCTTTTGCAAATGTTGGATTTGCAATAAAATGTACGAACATCTTACACAGAAAAGGGTACAAATTCTCCTTGTAGGGAAAATCTGAATACCCATAATGAAAGTGACTATTGCTACTGTTGATGTGACAGTCACATATTAATACTAGCCTTACTTTGGTGATATGAACTACAATGCATGTTTAATAGGACAGGGCTTAAAAATTCAGATAGTTTATTTCTGGAATCTGCTTCTGTAATTATGCAATTACCACTGGTGCAGCTGTGTACACTTGGGTATGTAGTTATATATGGCATCACCTGATTGGTTTGTCTGAATGGGCAATGAATCACCACAAATGCCCAATTTTTGCAATAGCTATTGTATACTTGTCACTCTTTGTTTTGTTTATCTCATTTTTGCTTTCTTTTAGTATGCCAAGCTAACTGGGAAAATTTTATAGGCACGGGATAAAGAAAAGGCTTTGGATGCTTTTACTCGTGCTGTTCAACTTGATCCTGAAAATGGGGAAGCTTGGAATAACATTGCTTGCTTGTACGGAGTCTTTCATTCTTGTATTCAAAAACAGGAAACTTCTTAGTTTGTTTCAGTGTACAAATTATTTTTCTTTCAAACTCTCACTTTTAATTATTTAAAAATATCTTTATTTTTGGTTCCATCTGTATTCAGGCTACGTAATAAGGATAAAGTCATCCCCTTCCCTCAAATTTTACCTACTACTTTCATTTTTAAGTTTGAATTTGAGATCTCCAGCAAGTAGTATTGGCTGCTTAACCACTGAGGTGTCTCCTTAGTTTTGTATAAACTGGACTCAAAATTGCCTTCTCTCAGAGTTTGACATTCTAATTATTCATTTGGAAGCTCTCCCTTTTTTTTTACCTTGGTATCGTTGTTGTGAGACCAAGTAATATTAATAGAGCAGTATCGACACCATAATAGTTATTAACAGTAATAAAAAAATAATCATGTATTATCAAATTTTGGTTCTAGCTTTTTATGTTTTACCTCACATGCAGGCATATGATCAAGAAAAAGAGCAAGGAGGCCTTCATTGCATTTAAAGAAGCCTTGAAATTCAAGTTACGTATTTATCCCTTTAATCAAACAAACTTCCTCTGCATCATAAATATGGACATATGCTTACATGCATAGATGCATGCACAGATGCATACATACAGCTTATGTATTGCTTCATAATCATTGCAAATTCAACCATCTTAGAATAAAGTAACAATGATATTTGGTAACACAGACGAAATAGCTGGCAACTGTGGGAGAACTACAGCCAAGTTGCTGTTGACATTGGCAATATCAGTCAGGTATCTGTTGTTTTTGGTTTTTCTAATTTTCTTGGTCAAAAGTCTTATCAGCAAAAATATATTGATGTGGTACCAGGGGGAGGGGGTTACCACAAACTGTTTACAAACCTGAGACAGGAATGGAATGCATTAATTACCTAGTTTGGATTATGTAAAAAAGGCATGAAACAGAACCTAATGAGATGGTCCATTCCATCCAATCCCTTGGCCTTTTTATGGGGTACGTGATGATGGAGCTACCTTTCATTCAAACAATTGCATGATAATTTTATTCCGTTCCACTCATTAGTAGATATCCTAGATGGTTAATTGTTTAAGCTTACATAAAGTGATTTTAAGATCGTGGGAAAATGTATTCTTTTAGAAAGTTTTATAAAATCCTACCAGCTTCTCAAAAAATTCTTAAATACCTAGTCTTGTTTAAATTTCAATTTATTGCAGACAATAAGCTCCATCAGTGAAATGACGTTTTATTTTTTTTTTAATAAATAGAAAAGATGAATTTAAGCCCTTAAAACATTTGGTGTGTGGAGGTCACTAGCTGAACTTACAGAATCTCAGCTTCAACTCATTACAGAAACCCAACTTCTTCAACTTGTTAAATTGAAATAAACTCATTTTATGTAGCGCCATTTATGATAATACTGGTGCTTTCCTTTAAAACTTAGCACTGGAAGTTATTTTTTTTAAATATTACAAATATATAGGTTCAGACTTCAGTTATAAATTTTTCAGTGTAATTCAGTAATTGTCATTTTCAATTACCGATTTCATTTGTATGAGTCATGCAAACATGATGTAAGGGGCTTAATTAAGCTCTTAAACTCAATAAACTTATTTTGATAGGCTGTGCTTATGAAAATGGCTTATGAGCCTTCTATAAGGTTTTTTAGCTTACTAAAATCTAGTTATGCTGTCATAAGGCACTTTAACAAGCTTAACCAAACACCTTTAATTTTCAGAGTAAGTGAATATATGATAAGCTCAAATAAACTATGTGGAAACTCTTCCTGATGTCTTCATAATGTATATAATGGAAAGAAATAAATTTAAACTCCTTTTTACTTTAGCAATTAATTTTAAATTTTAACATGCCATAAAATTCAAGTGTAGTGTACCAAGAAATAACTCTATAAAAGTCATTACTGCATTTGGTTGTTTGTTTAGTTTGATAAGTTCTTTTAGGCACTGGAAGCTGTTCAGATGATTTTGGACATGACAAATAATAAGAGAGTAGATTCTGAATTATTGGAAAGAATCATAAAGGAGGTGGAAAAGCAGCTTTCAACAAGTAATGTGATATCTGATAATAAGCCTAAAACAGATCAATTCCGCCTTCTTGATTCTGGATCAGAATATCAAGAGCAAGTATCTGGAGGATCTGTTGCAGGAAGATCACGTGAAACTGAACAATTATTGTTATTACTTAAAAAAGTTCTACAACAGGTACTCGTATCTATCAAAATTCTGTTTTTGTAAATCCCTTCTATTCTACTTAATGAAGTGATTGATGAACAATCCCAAATTCTCCCCCATCCACTGGTAGTGTAGCTAATGTGGTTTCTGTGCTTAACTGTACATAGCATCAAATTGTTACACTGCTGGTGACAATGGCAGTGCAATTCAATATTGTTTGCTGTGCAAGTAAAATTAAAGGTTAATATTTAATACTCTGATACAGATAATTAAAAGTGGGAGTGGATGTGGACCTGATATCTGGGGTTTATATGCTAAATGGCACAGAATTAATGGAGATCTCATGATGTGTTCTGAAGCCCTCTTAAAGCAAGTTAGGTCACTACAGGTATGTCTATATATGTTTGGTTAAATTACTTTGTTGTTCCTTTAATATATTTTTTGTCTCAATTTTGATCTCTTATTTTTATAAGGTTCAATTTGATCCTCAATTTTTTATAAAAATTCAATGTGATCCTTCCATTCAAAATAAGTTTACGGTATTAATGTCACTATGCATCATCGAACTTTGAGGCAGTTAAAAACCACTACAAAGTGATGTACACATAGCAATTGTTAGAAAATTGTCAATATAATGACATTAGAAAGTTTTGAATCACCAGAAAGTATAATGACATTTATAGCCTTCAGCCTAACTTAGATGGAAGAGTTATATTGAGAACATTTTTAAAAGTTAGGGACCAAATTGAACATTATAAAAATTAGAGGGCAACCAAATTGAGACCAAAAAATTAATTAGAGGATCAATAGAATAATTTAACCTATACTTTTATTGTATCATACAATGTTTCTTTTGTCATTTACTCAGATTTCTTAGAATAACACTTGTAAAACTCCAAATATAAAGAATAGTGTTAATTTGGATTATGTGTTGATACACAACTAGCATAACACTTTTAAATCCATATTGATCTGTGCCATTACATTGCTACAACCATTTAGATTTGCAAAATAAACATCACATGCAGTGTTCTTGGTCATGGTTGTCATGTAAGGCAAAATTTGAACAGAACTGGGGACAGCGATGTTTTTATCTATTGTTTATCGAGAACAATGATCCCTGCCTGTCATTTTAATGCAACTATCTTTGATCTCTTTTTTTTTTAGCTACTTGCTATCTCTCTGAAATCCCTTATACACCTGTTGTCTTTATGACAATTTTCATAAACTGATATACGACTATGATTGATTGTCTACATTCAGGGATTTGGTACATGGAAGGACCAAGATCGCTTCAAAAAGTTTGCTAAAGCATCCTTGGAACTTTGCCAGGTGTACATGGAAATATTTTCATCATCTGGTAGTATTAAACAATTGTCTGCGGCTGATATGCACTTGAAGAATGTCATCAGACAGGCAAGACAACTTTTGTAAAGTTTTTTATATTTAAGCCTTAAGGGTTGAAAAAGTACATAAAGATTGCGTTCTTTGCTTACTTTTTATAATTGATAATTGGTTAATTGTATGCTCAGGGTGAAAGCTTCTCCGATACAGAAGAATTCAGGAATCTTCAGGCTTGCTACGATGAAGTGAAAATTAAACTCCAATTGAACTCAAAGCCTAGCTAAAATCTTGTTGAGGGTATTATTCAATTTATGATGCTACTTCTAACCAAAAGGTTTGAGCTGGTGTTATTTTATCGGAACCTGCAGTCTGCAGAGGCTTTTATTAAGGGTGTCTGTACATGTATCTTCCTGATTTTCATCAACAGGAAATGTCAAGAGGTTGCTTTCAAAATCTTGAATGTGGCAAATATTGAATATGTTTGGAGTTGAAGGACGTTTTTGTATCATATCGTATGTATTGCATATTAATCATTTTCTAATGAAAGCGCAATTTTGTCATAGCCAACTCCCGCGCTCCACATTGTCAAATTACTTGTTTTACATGGAGCATCATTGATTTGGTTTTATTAGGTTTAAAGTTTAATGAACTCATTCACAATCATAAATAAAATTTGTATAGAACAACCAGTAAATGATTTATATTTTGTAAGCCATATGGCTTAATGGGGACAAATAATTAGCCATGAAATTTATAATTAAAACAATGTCCAATATAACTCTTTTAAATTTGGGAGCAAAAGCATGAGTTTTAATTCTTGAGTGTGACTTTCAAAAAGAAAATTCTTGAATGCTAATTCTTTGAATAAATAATGCGTTTTTTTTTAAAATTTTAAATAAGAAAATAATGTGTTGATAGTATAGAGCTATTTCACATTCAATTAATGAGCTGTTGTGTGCGGAAAGTTCCAATGTTGTAAATAATATACAAAATACTTTCTATAATAACTTTAAAAGTTGTAAATAATGTTTTTTATTGATTGATAGTGCTAAGTTTATTAGATTTATTATTATTTTAAGTTATAAAAGTTTCTTAAGTAGATATTTTTATTTTTATTTATATAAATTTTAATAATTTAATATTATTTATAAATTATAATAATATACAAATACTTTCTAGTGTCTTAAAAATATGTCATTGTTTCACTATAAAAAAAATATTACTGTTAACATTTAATAATAAAAACATAAATTAGCATAATGTAACACATTTTTAATTTTATCAACAAATCAGTTTGCCTCGCTTGGGTAGTTTAGCTGTAACTTTCAAAAAAATTTACAATCAGAATTAATGTTAATTTTCTGTATAATTTAGTTTTAAAATATATTCATTTTAAAAGTTTTGTTTTTGTAAAAATTAGTTTAAGATTATGTGAAGTGTTGATAATAACAATGATGTCGAGAACGACAACAATGATAAAAGTAATGTTTGATAGTTTCTAATAATGGTGTTAACTACTAAGGATGATGGAATTGGTGGAGTCAATTGTGATAGTCTTAGCCCTATCTCAATAATGTTCTCATGACATGTTAGTGGTGATAATGATACTAATAGTGTAAGTGGTGGTAATAGTGTCAACGATAGTAAAAGTAATGACCTTAATGTGATGGTGGTGACAATGTTTATAAAGATGGTAGTGAAAATAGAAATGATCATTGTCATATTTAGAGACATTTTTTAACTAGAGACTTTTTTTTTTTGTTAATGAATATAAAAATGTTTCAAAATTTGCATATGAAATCCATCCTTATATGTTTTAAAATAAAAAAGGGTTTCTTTGTGCATTGAACAACAAATCAATTTTTCTAACCTTTTTTATTTGTGCATTTAACAACAAATCAAATTTTGATGACATTGATAAAGTGGTTTGATAATTTGGTAAATTCATGTTTACCAAGATTTATTTTCATATATTTATGTTGTTAATTAATTAGAAATTATTTTAAATATGATTTTAAAATAATGATTAAAATTAATAATTTTATTATATTTGATAATTTATAATTACATAATCTTGTAAAAAGAACATACTACTAATACATTCTAACGAAATTAATTATTATTCTATAAAAAAGTCTAAATTTATTATCTAAAAAGGTTAAATATGTTTTTATTGAAAATAAATTGAGTATTGTTTTTCATTTAGAAAAGCATTTCTTTCCGATTCCTATATGGCTCTTAATTTTATTTTATTTTTGAGGTATCTTGGACTAGAATTCCAAAATTAATTTCTCTGGATAGAGATCCATTTAGGAGATTTGAATTAACACTTATTCTTGAGGTAAACCTACTAATTTAAAAGTTTTTTTTTAAAATTTTCATTTTATCCCTGATTCTTTCTCTCCTCTCTCCCTTATATAACTTTCTCTACCCTCACTCTCTCTTCTCAAATTATTTTTTTCCCTGTCCTCTCTCTCTCCTATCTGCTCACCTCTTGGTTAATATATACATGTAGTATAGTTATTTTATTTTTTTAGTATAGTAATTAATTTATTTTTTTTAGTATAGTAACTTAATTAATATTTATGTACTTAATTTATTATTCTTAGTGTACTTGTTTATTTATTGTTTTTTCATTATAATAAATATATGTTTATTATATTAATTTACTTAATGAATATGTGTTTAGTATAATTATTTAATTAAATATTTTATTAGTGTAGTTAATTACATGTACTATAGTTATTTAATTTCTTATTTTTTAGTATAGTAATTTAATTAATTTTTAGTTTTCTTAATTTATTATTTTTAATATATTTATTCAATTTATTATTTTTTATTATAATAATTACATGTTTATTATATTAATTTATTTAATGAATTACATATTTAGTATAGTTATTTAATTAAATATTTCATTAGTGTAGTGTAGTATAATTATTTAATTTCTTATTTTTAGTAGAGTAATTTAATTCTTTTTTTAGTATAATTATTATTTTTGTATCTTTCCGACCACCATTTGTCAGGAGAGTAAAAATAATTTGCAAATTTTTTTATTCTACAACAAACAATTGTTGGAAAGTAAAAAAAGTTGTAAATTTTTTTACTCATTGGCAAACCCTTGCCGAAGAATAAAAAATTGAAAAATTATAAATTAAAAAAAATTCAATATGATTATTGAATAAATAATTATTTATAATGATATTTAAACTGGAAAATATCAAATATAGTATTTAAAGAAAAAATAAAGTCAATATTAAAGAAAAAAATATCATAAACAAATATTTCAAATACGTTTATTTGAATTGAACAAAAAAGACAAACAAATGACAACTTATTTTTGTAACTCTTTGCCCTTTTTCGGTTGCGGCTTCCATTTAAAAAAATGTTAAAACATATCTCAATTTGTTTTACAAATTATAAATTAAAATAATAAAAATTTTAAATAAATTTAACTATAAAATTTAAAACAATAACTAAAACAATACTTATTTCAAATTTTAAAATAAATTTCACATACAAATAAGAAAATATTAAATATATTTATACATTATTTTTTCAAGGAAATATTAAATATATTTTTATATTAATAAATTATAAAGATAAAATATTCAATAACTACTAATTAAGTTTTTCTTTAAACTTGTATTTTTTAGAATTTATAATAGTATTTATTTGAAACAATAATCAAATTTTAAAATAAATTTCACACTTAAGCAAGGAAATATTAAATATATTTATATATTAATTTTTTCAACAAAATATTCAATATATTTATATATTAATAAATTATAAATATGAAAAATATATTAACTACTAATTAAGTTTTTCTTTAAACTTTTATTTTTTAGCAGTTATAATAGTATTTATTTGAAACAATTGTGTATTTAAAACTAAATAATCGTGTATTTAAAACTGATCTCAAAATTAATCATCAAACGGAGACAATTCCACACTCACACTAATTGAACAATTTTTTAATTTTTATTTTAAATAAACAATAAAAGACATAAATTGAGCACTAATTTTTCTTTCGAATATCATAATTTTTAATTGAGCACTAATTGAGTTTTTTTTTTACTTTCCCACGATGCATTTCCAGAAAGTAAAATCATGGAAATTATATTGATATTTTACCCACTAATAAGTGAGAATTAAAAATTTAGTAGGTGTCAATTCAAATTCCCTCTATCTAAGAGGATCATACCCATTTTAGAATCAAACCTTAGGCCCCGTTCGGGATGGTTTTTGGTTTCTAATTTTAAAATTTCTAAAAACAAAAACTAGTTTTAGTTTTAAGTTTTCAAAATTTTAAAAACATTGTTTTTGTTTCCAAATTTAAAACATTGGTTTCAAATCTTAACCAAAACACTAGTTGAAGGTAGCGATCGTTAAAGGTGACAGTCGGTCATTGGCGATCGCCAATCGTAGGTGTGGTTGATGACTGTTGGTCTGACGTAGCTGCCGGTGACCGTTGGTCGGAGGTGGCGGCCGGTGATCGCCGGTCAGAGGTGGCGGTCGGTGATCATTCGTCGGAGGTGGCAGCTGGTGACCACCGATCGGAGGTGGTAGTTGGTGACCGACAGTTAGAGGTGGTCGTCGGTGACAGCCTGTTGAAGATGGCGATTGGTGACTGTCAATCGGAGGTGACGACCGATGACTGTTAGTTCGAGGTGGGGGCTGGTGACCGCCGATCGGAGGTGATGACCGATGACCGTCGGAGTGGCGGTCAGTGACTTTTGGTCAGAGGTGATGGTCAATGATGACAAATAATAAATTTAAATAAAAACAAAAACAGAAATCTAAAAATCAAATTTTATTGTTTTTAAAATTGAGTGAAAACTGTTTTGAAAATGAGTAAAAAATCAAAACAGAACCATTTTTGCCGAACACGTTTCTGTTTTCAAAATACATTTCAAAACAAAAAACCAGAAACTCAGAACCACCTCAAACGGGGCCTAGCCTATATTAGTATATATGTTTCTTATCTTCATAAATGGAACATAAAAAGAAACTTTTTTGAAAGATTAAAAATAAACATGTCTATATTAATACATGGGTTATTAAGTTTTTAGTCCTAAGCATTTTTATAATATGACTTTTTAGTCTCTTAATTTTAGTTTTATTGGTTAGCTCCTGAAATTTCATTCATTCAAGGCTTAAAAACAAAATTTTAAAAAAATTTAAATTTGAAAACAAGGTTTTAAATTGAAACAAAAATAATGTTTTTAAAATTTTGAAAACTTAAAACAAAACTAGTTTTTATTTTTAAAAATTTTAAAACTAGAAATCAAAAACCACCACGAGGCTTAAGATTTAAAATTTTCAAAAGTTTTAAAACTTTCACCAGTCAAAATTTTAAAAAGCAAAATTTAGTTAATTAACCCTTAATATATTTTAAAAGACAAAATATACTTAATCTTATATAACTCAAGAAAGTTCATTGTACAATATATTGTATCAACTATAGCTACAATATATTTTGAACTTATATATCCATTTGATAAATAGAATACAGGATAATCAAAACATAGAAAACAAATTTTGAATTAGCAGATCAACTTTTTATCATATTCATTCAAATAAAATAATATTAAATTTATTAAATACCTTTTTAATATTAATTATTTTAAACTAGTTAATTGATAATATGAATTAAAAAAAATATTATATGGTAAGGTTGTTACAACTAGTAAAGAATATAAATTCAACATACATGACATGATAATATTGTTTTAGATAATTCAAATATAAAAGTAGATAATGAGATACATGTGTGGTATGAAATATGAATACTTTGTGCCACTAAGAGAAAGTGGTACCATATTTTCTGAGTGATAAAAAGTTATGTTTATATTCTGTCTAGTTTGTGTTATCTTATAATATTTTTTTAAATCAAATGTGAAACAAAAATATTTGTCTTAATCAATACTTTAATTTTTATAAAATTAAATATAAATATAGTATATCTATTAATTAGTGACTATAGACAATATACAGTACATAATAATTTTTTTTATTAATGAAAGCTTTGAAAGAAGAAAAAAGCAAAGTAAATCCAGCAGTCTACCAAAACTAGTCATTTTAAAATATTTTGCACGAGTTAATTAACTTAATAATTTATATAAATAATTGTTTATACTTTTTAGGAAATATTAGTTTTACATTATAATTTAATGACAAAAGATATTATGTAAAGTTTAATTGGTATACACTGTCAGTCTAAAACATTGACATTCAATCATCACCTTCATTCATGATAAATTTGTTGACTTTCCTCGTTACTATTTTAAAAGTCACATAAATGAAAAGTTATGATTGAATGTCAATACAAAAATATTTTAAACTGAGTGTGTACATCAATTAAACTTTATTATAATTATATATATATATATATATATATATATATATATATTTAATTATAGTAAAAGTCTATTTTAGGCATATAATGTATAGAGATTAATAAAATGATATATAACACAGGAATTATAATTTGGTTAGTTGTATAAAAAAAAAATCATTTGTAACAAGAATTTATATATATCACTAAGTGCATGGATAAACTGGTATAAGATTGATTTAACTAACTAGTTAGAGTTTAAGTTTTAAGTATTGATTTAACTAACTAGTTAGAGTTTAAGTTTTAAGTATGCAATTGTATTAAATACTAAGAAGGAGAATTCAAGTTACATACAAATTTTTGTCCAGTATATTGTTTGTAATAAATAGGGAAATAAAAGCAAAACAAATTCCTTAAAAAAAGGAAAAAGTTTAGAAAAAAAGAAAACAAAAGCAAAACCTTGTTTCGCTGACTGTAAAAAACAAGTATAATGGGAGGAAGAATGAGGTGAAATTGTTTATTTATATATTTTTTTAGAGTTGAATTAGTATAATGACATGACTTTTAAAATATTAAGAGTTGTATTGGTAGATAATAATTAATCTCTTTGTTTTATGTACCATTTATTTGTGCCATCCCATTAACAATCTACAATCAAACAAGCAATTAAAAACAATTGTTTCTCTTAAACACAAAATTTTGACAATCAGAAATTGTTTTCCTTAAACAAAAAATTTACAGCCATAAATTTTGAAAATTTAGCTTATAATAGAAAATTTTCATAATTTTTTTACAATTTTAATAATTTTACAAGCAATTGTTTCCTTAAACACAAAATTTGATTAAATTACACTTGGACTATGAGATTTTGTCAAATTATTCAAAATATCTTTATTTTTTAACTCCCACCCAAGCTTCCTGTATCATTTTAAAAAACAATATATTGATACTATTTTTAAAAAAACATGTTATGTACAATTTGACGAAATCTTAAGGAATGTCAGTCTAATTTACTCAACTAATTTTTATGACAAAAGTAATGCTTGAGAGTTTATGTAGGCTAAGTTGAGAAAGTATTTTAAAATAGACTAAATTATGGTTACCTATTTTTTGTTTTGTTGATATTTTGCTCCTCCATAATTTGGTTCTTCCGACAAAATGACACCTATGGTTAAAATTTGGACTTTGATTGCTTAAAAAGCTATTAAAGACGTGAGATGCTTAATAGTTTGATTCTTGTTATGCATTTCACCGAATACCCAATGATGGGTTCGCTGCATACGATTGCAAGGACCAACTTGTTTTCCGCTTCGACACCTATGGCCCCTGCGCGCATGACAAGGACAAACTCGTTCTAGACGAGAGCAAGAATTTGGAATAAAAAAATAAGGCTGATGACACGGTCATTGAAGCTTTTAGGAATACTGATGCTGTTGCAATAGAAAGTGAGAAAACTGTGACGCAAGAGAAGGCTAACATGATCAATTGAACAGGGAATTTAACAGATTTTAGGACAAATGAAGCAGAAGAGAAAGCTGTTGATATGGTCATTGAGGCAACCTGGAATGAAGGGGTTATGGCAGATAGTGGGAAAAATGAAGAGAAAACTAATGACATGGTCATATAAACTAAGGCATACTCGGAACCTCACATTGCAATGTTTAACCCAGGTATATTCCTTTCTTTAAGGGCTTCTATGTTTCTCTCTGAAATTTTCAATATCAATATTCACTTTTCATGTTTGCAGGTGGCAACCCTTCAATTTGGGAATTATTATTATGTGCAGTATATCAAGATGTATAACATATTCATGGTCCAGTTGCAGTTATGTTTGGATTGATCTGTTTTCTAATTACATTGCTTTCTTTTGTTGACTTTTGGGATAATGTGTATTGTAGAAATGAATTCTGCGTGTAACTGACGGTTGGGGCAGATTAAGTATTGATTATAAAATATTTTTACCAAAGTTTTTAAGTGTTCCAAATTGTCCCAATTTCGCTCGGCGAAATCCAAATTCGCTCGGCGAAATCCAAATTCGCTCAATGATTTTTTTACGGTGAACCAAAACGGTGTAAGTGATGTGGATCGGTGGGAAAAATCTAGAAATTCAGTGTATAGGAAATTTCACTCAATGAATCTGAGGCAAATTTTCACCTATAAATAGGTTCCTTGAACAATTCATTTCTCACACTATTTCACTACTCCTTGAGTGATTTGAGAGAGACAGACCCTGAGTTTAGAGAGAGAAAGAGAAGTCCTGTGAAGGGAAACTTTGGAGAAAAATATTTCAAATGTGATTGGAAGTTGTCGAAGTTCTACTCTACTCATAGGATAAAGCTTCTTATCTAAGTAAGGGGGGAGTGTGATTTTATAAATCCTGTGAGGTGTTAGTCTTAATAAACTATGAGTGTTATCGTCTTCAATTAAGTATTGTTTTATTGTATATTTGAATGTTAAGTATTTGTTATTTTGTATTGTTTATTTGATGTGTAAAATTATATATGTAATATTTATTCAAATACAAATTAAGTATGCTTTGTGGTTGTGATTTATGAGGTTGTGATTTTATGACCCAATCTTCCACATAAAAAAAGTTGTCTTGGAATCATATTTAATATTGTTAATGTGATATTATTTTTATTGTTGTTTGATATGATTGATATTATCTTCAAAGAATAGGAAAAATGATAAATTGTGATAAAATGATATTAGTGATGTTTATTCAATGATTACTAGATTAGTAGTATGAAAGATTTTGAGGTGAACATAGTGGAAAAGTTCTAGGTTCCCTAGTGAAAATACGATATTAATGGTGTAAATATGATGTGGATTGAGAGAGTTGTGGTTGTACACTTTACTGAGGTAAAGTGAAATTACTAGAGTATATCCTTTTCAAATTGAGTACCTTGTGGTAGTTAGTCTTTTAATCAAAATATTATATTTGAATGTGGGTCAATTGGTTGGGAATCAGTATTCGGATTATAGTTAAAGAATCAAATATTGATTGAGGGTCATGATTGTGATAAATTAGTTATTCTAGCGATATCTAGAATACTATATAGGATTAAAGTCTGTAAATTGACTCTGGGCCAGTATGCTAGTTTGATGGTGAGACTATTTGGACAATTTCTTGGTAAAGACATGGCTACTACTGGATGACACGTTGCCAAAGAAACCAACCCCAACTGAACCGAGCACACTCTTTCCCACATGGAGGGGATATTCAAAGACACAAATGTTAGCGCTATAGTCGTCGAGATCCGTGAGTAGATGAGACGAATGAGAAGATGTAACGAGAAAGAGATCGATACGTTGAGGAAAGACAATGAAGAGATCAAAAGTTGATTCCACTGACATGAAGATGTCAAGGATGACACCTATCGGCTTTCCCAGGATTCCCATTATGTTGCTGAGTTGGGACAACCTTCACGGGCTCAGCCGAGTACTAGGCTTACAGTGACATAGAAGAAGACAAAAAGTTGAGGACACACTAGCCTTGCCACCTCGACACCCTTTCGTTGATGGCATCATGGACGTCTCCCTCACAAGTAATTGGAGGTCGCTTACGATAGATCGATACGATGGGACCACTGATCCTGATGAGCATCTTGATGCCTATGTCACTTATGTCAGGCTATACGCCATGGATGATGTCATCCTATGTTGAGTATTTCCGACCTCGTTGAAAGGAGGAATTTTGAGTTGGTTTACCTAGCTACCACCCTACTCTATTGACTATTTTCAGACTTTGACCACTAAATTCGGAATTTAGTTCACTACTAGGCACTAGTCGACCTCATCACCTCACATAAATTGCCCTTCTCAGCATGAGGCAGGAAAGAATGAGCCTTTAACAGCCTTCATGAACAAATTTGGTAAGGTCGCCCTGAGTGTGAGGAACGTCAACCTTGAGGTTGCCCTCTATCACATGGTGACTGCTCTCTGACATGGGAAGTTCATTGACAGCCTTTGCAAGAAGCTAACCACCAACATGGACGAGTTGAGAAAGAGAGCAGCCAAGTATATGTAGCTCAAAGAGTTATCCGAGTTTTGCAACCAGACCCACATCGAGCAAGTTGAGAAAGAGAAGAACGATGACAAGAAAGGGAAGAGAAAACGAGATCAATCTCGGGAACGTCGAGGTCCCAGGTTCACTCATTACACTCTACTATTACCAACAAGGCTAGGATCTTGGAAGAGGCCCTTGCTTCCAAACTCATCCCGCCTCCAAATGTGGAGCAGTCCAAGCATTGTCGCTATCATCACAATTACAGGCATACAACAAAGGAATGTTTTGCCCTAAAGGACAAGATTGATGAATTAATTCAAGTAGGACACCTTCGTTGTTTTATCAGTCAAGATCAAAATAAAGAAGAGCAAAGAGAACGACAAGAATCGAGGCAGGGTAAACATCGAGAGGACAAGAGACATCAAGACTGGGAACACAAAGGCGATCAATGAGCACCACCCCAACCCCCCTTTGAAGGGGGTCATCAACACCATAGCCGGAGGATTTGGTGGAGGAAGAACTAGCAACTCAGTAAGGAAGAGGAACTTGCGTGCAATGCAAAATGTCAATAGCGTTTCTAGGAAGAAGAACTACCCCTCCATCACATTCACTAATGAAGACTTCAAAGGCATTGACTCACAATAAGACGATCTGATGATAATCATCGTTGAAGTGACCAACTTCATAATTCGGAAAACACTTGTGGATCAAGGTAGTTCTATCGATGTCCTATATTGGTCGACCTTTAATTAGCTTGGAATTCTGAGTTCGATTCATCCTTTTCATGATTGGGCATATAAAGGGTTTATTAAAGAAGTGGAGTAGTTTTTTACTTTTCATTTTTTTTCTTTTCCTAGTTGGGAAAGAGGCAATAAAGAAAAAAATGTTGCCTCATGTAATGATGAGTGAGAGAGGTGTTCACTCATGTACAGCACACACTCGCAATATTGGAGTAGAGGTGGTAAAAAAAATGTGACTCGACCCAATCTGACAAACCCGTGAAAAAAATTTGATACTCGATCCGTTTCGGGTGGGTTGGCGGGTTAAAACAGTTTACGGTGTGATAACAAACAGGTTGCGACGGACGAGTGTGGGTTTGATTTTTACAACCCATCGATACCCGACCCGCCTATATAATATATATATATATATATATATAATTTTTTTGTTTTAAAATTAATAATAATTCTCTTGATTTTTATTTTCTTAAATAATTAATATAATTCATACTAACTATACTCATAGAAAAACACATATTCAATATATTATTTTTGTAAATTTTTTCAACCAATTGTAGACATTAATTATTTAACATTCATCTTCTTTAATTGAAATATATATATATATATATATATATATATATATATATATATATATATATACATATATATATATATACATATATATATATATATACATATATATATATATATACATATATATATACTTTTTCACTCTAAAATATTTTTTAAGATTATGACATCTTTTTTTATTTTTGAATGCTAATTTTGATTTAAAAATTTATAATTCTTGCAAAAAAAATGATAAATCAAAGTGCAAACCGTGTAAATCCTACTGACCCAACCCAACCCAACCCAACCCAATCTACAATCTTCCTAAACCCATAACTCGCCAACCCGCAAAATCAAATAGTTGAAAACAAGTCAACAAATTAAAAGAACAGATTAATTCGGGTTGAACCAAATTCGTCTGAACCCAACCGACCCTGAACTATTGCATAGCCCTATATTGGAGAATTCTAATCCAATTTCAACCTTAACAAGCCATAAATCCTACGAGGACGAAGTTGACATGCAAGACAATTTGTTGATGTGACTTATTGAAAGATAAAAGTGAAGGATAAAGAAATTTTATTACTTGCATGGTAGTTCTTTTTATTAAAAATGAAGCTTTTGTAATTTTTTGGCGGATTTGATTATGTAGAGGTTTTATTAAAAAATAGAAGCATTTATGTATTTCTCATTTCTTCATCTTTTTTTTCTTTTATTGATTGTTTAGTGGTAGACAATGAGGGGGAGAGAAGAAAAAAAGGAAAAAATGTTGCTTCATATAACGACATTGCATTGCAAGATAAGATTTCTTACTAAATAAATTTAATTTTATCTGACTTTTTCATTTTTAGAAATTTTCTTTCTGTTTCTAAATAATGTTTTTTTAGTCTAATTCAATAAAAAATAATAAAATAAGATTTACTGTTTACACTCATTATTTACTAAGTACACTTTCTTTCTGTCACCTTCCCCTTTGTTTGTTTGGTAAGTTTATCATTGGTTTTCTTTTTTAGCATTTAATTAAATTATTTTAGAATGTTTTCTTTTGCCTTTATAACCAAATGTCTAACTCTCCCTACACCATCCTCATTAGAGCCTTCATGCTTCCACTAACAATGGCAAGGTCATTCCAGTTATTTTGTCCCAATCCCAACAATAATGTTATGTATGGTCATACTCAAGATGAAGTGAATACACTCACCGCATACAACACGCTCATGATAGTGGAGAATCTCAATCTCGATCCCTATTTCAACCACAAGATAAAGCTTGTGATTACGGAAATGGTTTGCAAGAAGGTGGAACTTGTTGATATAACTAAATAAAAAGATCAAGGTAATGGATAAAGAAATTGTATTTCTTACAAGGTTGGTTTTTTCTTATAAAATTGAAACTTTTATTTTTTTTTGGGTGAGTTTGATTGGGTATATGGCTTGTTTTTGAAAATTTTAAACATTTATATATTTCATTTCTCAATCTTTTTTCCTTTACTCATTGTTCAATGTTAGTGGTAGACGATGAGGAAAAAGAGGAAAATAAGGGGAGGATAGCTCCTCTTACATGATGGCACACAATGCAAGTTTTCGTGATAGTAAAAAATTTTGATCCCAATCCTGATGTCAATCCCAATGCAGATTTTGACATTGATGAGCAAATGGCGTAAAGCCCACGGTGACAGAATTGGTATGCAAGAATACAAAGTTTATTAATTATTAATATGTCTCATCAGGAAGATAAATATAAGGGATAAGAAACCATATTGCTTGCAAGGTAGTTTTTCCATTAAAAGTTAAACTTTTGTGATTTTTGGGTGGATTTGATTGGTATTTAGGGAGTTTGTTGAAAAGGTGAAACATTTTGTACTTTTCATTTTTTTTCCTTGTTATCGATTGCTCTGCGTTGGTGGTAGACAATGGTGGAAGAGGAGAAAAATAAAAAAGAAACATGTCTCACCTATCGATGTGGCATCTCTTCCAATAGGTTTTTTTCTATCAAAATTGAATCTTTTTTATGAATTTGCAGTGGTTTGATTAGGGTATGTGGAAGATTTGTTGAAAAATTGAAGCATTTGTATAGTTCTCATATCTCTTTTTTATTGTTTGTTTTATATTGGTGGTAGACAACAAAGGAGACGAAAGAAGAAAAAAGGAAAAAAAATTGTCTCACATGATAATGTGCAACAGAGATCATCAACCCCTTCCCTTTCCCTTTGTTTTTCTGGTAGAGTAATACGTTTTTAATCCTTAATTTTCTTTTTTCAAATTATTTTGTAATTTTTAAATGTCTTCTTGACACTTCTAACAAAATGTTTAATCCATATTATGTCATCACCATTGGAACCTCTTTGCTTCCCACTAACAATGGCAACACCATTTCCACTATTCAATTCTAGCCTTAACAAGAACATTAATGTGTACGGAATTCTCACGATAATGAGAACGTGAGTTTTACTTCTCATATCTCATTATTTTCCTTCTTTGTTGTTCTATGTTAATGATAATCAATAGGAAAAAAGGAGAGAAATACAAGAGAATTTTTTTTTTAAAAAACAGCATATGACAGAGGTTATTGCTCATGTACAAAACACTCACGATAGTGGAGAATTCTAATTCTAATGCTTATTTTGACCTCGACTAAGTGAAACTCATGGTGGAAAAGTTAGTATGCAAGAAGACAAAATTTGTTTATGTGGTTTATTGGGATTACCGGGGAGAGGGTCAAGAAATTTGATTGCTTGTAAGGTAGTGTTTCCATTAAAAATTAAAACTTCTTATTTGGGGGTGAATTTGAGTGGTATGTACTATGTATGGGGTTTGTTGGAATAGAGAAAGATTTTTTGCACTTCTTACTTTTCTTTTCTTTTTTTTTTTTACTAATTGTCCAATGTTTGTGGTAGCCAATGTTGAAAGAAGAAAAAGAAAAACATCACTTCACATGCTAGGTAAATTTTTTTATTAGAAATTTAAGCTTATGTGATTTTTGGGTAGTTTTTATTAGGTATGTTTGGAGTGTAGAAAAACTATTAAGCATTTTCATTTTTCTTACATGAAATGTTGTTACCTTAATTATTTTTCCTTTCAAAATTGTTCTGTTTTTGTGGTACACAAGAAGTAGTAAAAAAAATCCGGTGTAACAATGAAAGAGGTAGTCTCCCATTGTCCCCTTCTTTTTTTTGGTAGATTAATTGTTGGTTTCCATTTTTAGTATTTAATTTTCTTTTTTTTAACTCTTTTGTAATGTTCTTTCTTATTCTTCTAATTGTTGCTGTGATTAGTTTAGGAATAATATTCTATTGTAACAAGTTTTCAAATTCAAATTATTATCTAGGCTAGTATAATTTATGTTGCTATATATTGTATTTGACAGTTATAAAGTTGAATAAAACATACTACTTTCTAATTTTTTATACTAACCAAATGTCTAACCATCATGTTTGAAGTCTCCATACTTTCCACTAGTGATGACAATATTGTTTTTGTAAGGTTCTATTTTTATTAAGATGTTATAAGTGTGTGAAATAATTAAGATGTTAGGAAGAGCTATTTAAGCGAAAAAGTTTACCGCTAAGTACAGTGGATCATACAAAATAATCAAGCATATAATCCAAATTTTTTATATTCTTTTTTATTTTTGGGGTTTATGTTAGCTTTTGAGGGATTTCCTCAATTGAGCTACTTTGAGAGTAATATTAAGGTTCTTTTCTTTCCATCAATTAGCTTAAAGGAGAAATAGATAAAGGAAGTTCAATCTTGGTTTTAATTTAGGAAATTTTGATGGAACAGTGTGTTGCTGGAATTGGTTGTGAATAATTTATGTCTTGATCTTTATTTGGGTGTTAAATGAAATTCTATGTTTTTGGCAATTGATATGATGCATGTTTGGAATTGATAATATATTAGATTGTTGATTTCGGTATGTGACAAAGAGGTAAGTTAGCCTTGTTTAAGGTGCATTGAATTAAGGATTATATAAGATTATTGTGATCCTAGTACTAAAGTTAATAAGGATGAGAAAGTATCGGTACTAAGGTCTATAAGGATGACAAAGTACCTGAAGGATATACTCATATAGCAACAGGGTGTCAGATGGGTCAGGTAGACACCAGACAGTAGTTGAGTATCTAATGAATATGCCTAGACTTTAGTTAGTTGTTAGATGGGTTGGGTGGACACCTGACACCAGTTGTGGGAAGTTAGATAGATCACTTAGTATATGAATTCTTGTTCTTTTGATTATGTTCTTTTGATTGCTTATGTTCAAGGGAAACATAAGTGTGTTTGACTATTTGATAATTGTATTAATTAGGAGTTGTTATTAACTATTATGTGTTTATACATAATTGAATTCTTGTTTAGTAAGCTTACTCTTACATGTGTGTGTTTTATGCATGATTGTAATGATCGTGTTTAACACGGGAGCAGAGGTCATCGGTGATGCAAAGAGGCAGGATAATCAGGAATGAAGAAGATCTGATTTGGCTATGGGAGATGATGGCGTTTTGGTTTTGTTGAAATCGTGTGATTTTGTGTATATATGCATATGTGAAGTATATCATAGGATTTGTTACTTGAGTATGTTATGTAAATGTATAATGATAATAGAACTCTATAGTGTATTTTAGACCTGTAAATTCTAAATGTTAGTGTCTAAGTATAGAGATTGAAAACTAGTTCATTAGTATATTAGATGGTTGATATTTTATGCAATAGGTGAAATATGTTTCTATAGAGTCTTGTTGGACGAAAGCTCTCACTAGCATAAAATGGCTTCTGTCAGACAATTTTGTGACTTTGCGCTCAACAACAAGTCTCACTTGACACAAAGTTCTCTGCGAGGTGTTTTTGTAATTTTTCGCTGAATGACACCTCGCTAAGCGTGATACCTTCATTGAAATATTGTCATTCAAGTTTCTTGTTGGAGGAAATGTCCAAGTTCTCGCTGAGTGACATTGCTCAATAGATGAGATGTTTAGGATATGATTTATTTTAACTCTTCTAAAGTTTTAAGTATAATTTATAATTGAAATGAATTTAGTAAACATAATGAGCAATATTTTTTTTTAAGATTTCTTGAATCGTTACTGTTTCAATGGAACTACTCCAAACTAGACAAGAATTTGTTATGTACACATTCATGCTTATAAGAATGTCATCGCATACGATACTTAAGAATTATGATCTCAATCTCAATTTTGACCTCAACAAGGTGTAAGAACCTGTTTATTTAATATGCCATAAAATCGTAGAATAAATAGTGAATAAAATTAAATTTAAGTTTATACTTAAATACTATTAAATTAAGGTATGGTGGTTTTATTAATGATGGTAGAAGAATATGGGAAGTTGAGGTCAATTATTATTCTTTTGTTTTCGAAAGATTTTAGTTGAGTTTTGGGAAGTTTTTGAAAAGTACATTATCGGAGGGGGGTTGCATTTAGCAATACTAAATACACCTCTAGGCTATATAAACCCTTTCTAATTCCTGCTTCCTTTCTTCTTAATTTTCTCTCTTTCCACCGTTTCTTCTCTGCTTGGCTGTGGAGGTTATGACTTACATGATCGAGCTTTCATTAACGGAATTCGACGTGATTTCTTCCCTTACTTATGATTTTGAGAGGTGATCAACATAGGTATGTCTGATCATAATTTTCTAAACCTTTTTTCAATCATTTTCAATCTTTTCGTTTTCGTTAAAAAGGGGATTCCTTTGAAAATTATAATTTTCTTTGGTTTCTATTGAAATTGGGATTCTTGTCAGGTTCATGTGTAATTTCTTCGGGTTGATTCTTCCCTTTCTATTTTAATCGTCTTTTGGACGGATAAATAGTTAAGAGAAACTCTTATTATTTTTTTAATGATAAGTAATTTGGTAGTTAAGATAACATGTATTTTAATTGTGTTTTGAGCTATATCTTTGTAGATTTGATTTTGATTTGAGCTAATTGAGTTAGCATATTTGTTGATTATGATGTGATCTGATGTGAGCTAATTGAGTTAGTGTATTTGTTGATATGTGATTTGAGTTATTTGAGATAGCATATATTTGGATTTCATAGTGGAGCTATTTGGGATAGCATGCATGTTGATTGTATTATTGAGCTATGTGTGATAGCATATATTTTTATGGTATGAATATGCTATCTGAGATAATGTGTATGTCGGTTATAAATGCATAGTGATGAAGTGTTGCATTAAATGCATGATGATGTATTGAGTTAATGCATGTTTTGAGTAATATGTGAAATTGTATATTGTGTGTGAATGATGAGTTGTTGGAATTGTGTTTGTGGATGATTGAAGATTGTAATTCATTAATAAGGAATATTAACGAATTCTATTGTGGACTATTACAAGGAAGTAACAAAGCTCTTAAGATGATGCATTGAATTAGGAATGTGGATAGGTTTAAGTGATCCTGGTGCTAATGTCCTATTTCGGGTGATGATGCAATGTTAGGGCCCTGTATCGAGTGATGATACACTAGTGTTAGGACATTGTGTCGAGCAATGATACACCAGAGGATATACTTGGATAACAACTTCGGGCAATGATATACCAGACATCAATTGGTTATTCAATCAGTACACTCAGACTTCAATTGGTTATCGGATAGGTTAGATAGATACTAGATACCAGTGTGGGGGAAGTTAGATGAGCTGCTACCTTGGTATTTGAATTCAATGTAATGAGTCTTTCTGCAAGTGTTAGTCGATTGGTTGTTAATGCTTATGTTCAGGTAAAGCATAAGTGTAATTGATTGGATGTTAGTGCTTATGTTTAGGTGGAGCATAAGTGTGATTGAGTTGAATGATTGTTAGTGCTTATATTTAAGTGGAGCATAAGTGTGATTGATTGGATGTTAGTGCTTATGTTCAGGTGGAACATAAGTGTGATTGATTGGTTGTGAGTAATTATGTTCAGATGGAACCTAAGGGTGATTAATTGGTTGATTATACTTTGTGAGTACATAATTATAATATAATAATAATATGTCTTTTATCCTAGATTTACCCTTGCACTGTTTGTGTCTTTTGTATGACTGTAATGATCGTACTTTGCACGGGAGCAGATAATAGTGATGATGCAAAGTGATTGGATGCTCTAAAGTGAAGTATGCCAGATTGTGGTTGGAAATCTCAGAGAATGTTATTTTGTTGTTGAATATGTATATAAGAGAGTTGTGTAGAAACACTGTTAATCAAATTTAAAGACACTGATGTTAAGTTTATGTGATTTGAATATATTTTGTTTGAAAATTTGAATACATGAAAGGTGTATAGTGTTAGATTGATTGTGTTATAATAAAAATTTTTATTCTCCAGTATTCGGATTGTGTATTACATTAAAAGTGGATTAGATTACTTGACTAGTTAGTGTAGAAAATATTAGGAATTTGGTATATTACACAAGGTAAAACCTATGATGGCAGATTTGCAAGAAAATGAAATTTGTTAATGTAGCTTATCGAGAAGATTAAGGTACGAGATAGACGAATCTTATTGCTTGCATGGTTTGTTTTCTTATTAAAAATTGAAGCATGTGATTTTTGGGTGGATTTGATTAATATGTATTTAGATTTGTGGAAAAATGGATCATTTTTGTACTTCTCATTTATCAATTGTTTCTTTTATTTTTTATTGTTGGTGATAGATGACAGGGAATAGTGAAAGGAGAAGAAAGGAAAGGAAAATAAAATTTGTTGTGTTGCATTATGACTTGTGACAAACATTGCAACCCTCTTCCTCTATAAGTGTCATAAGTAAGTATCTATCCAATGACTATAATTGAAGATTTTAAGAACATTACAATTATTTTTCTTTATTTAGTAAATCAATAATTATGTAACAACCTTGTTTCTTGTATGGGGGAAGAAAGTTCACTTGTATAGAAATTATTGGAAATCAATGAGCAGGTTGGATAGGTTTTTTATTTCAGAGAAGTTTCTCCATGTCTGGGGAACAATTGAACAATAGGGCTTACGAAGAAGTGTGTCAGATTACTATCCGATCCTGTTGCAAGATGGTGAGGTGAACTAGGGTCCAAAGCCTTTTAGAGTTTTAAACTGTTGGTTTGAGGATAAACAATTTAGACCGTTTATGGAAAAGGAATGGAAAAAACTGGTTGTCGAAAGTCAGAAGGCCTTTGTGTTAAAAAAGAAGTTAAAATTATTAAAAGGAAAATTGAAGGTTTGGAATAAGGACGTCTTTAGAGATGAGGAAGCGGTAGAGGTGGACAGGTTAAAAGACAAGTTACAGAAGTACTTCAAGCAGCATTTTTGTAATCAAGATTGGTGTCAACCAAGAATGGAGGGGTTGAATTTCCAGAAAATTATAATGGAAGTTCAGGAGGCTCTAGAAAAACCATTCTCTAGGGAGAAATTAAATAAGCAATTTGGGAGTGTGATAGTGATAAAAGCCCAAACCTAATGGGTTTAATTTTCGGTTCCTTTAGAAGTTCTAGTACTTGATTAAGGTGGAGTTTTTGGAGTTCTTCAATGAATTTCATGCGATAGCAAGTTAGTAAAAAGGTCAAATAGCTTTTTTCTTGCGTTAATCCCAAATCCTCTTGTCCATGTGGGGTGAATGACTATTATCCTATATCACTGATTGGTTGTATATACAAGATTCTGGCAAAGGTGTTAGCAAGAAGGCTACGGGGGGTAATCCAGATGGTCATTTCAGAAAATCAATCAGCTTTCGTGCATGACCGTCAAATTCTAGATGGGATCTTAGTTGTAAATGAGGTGGTGGATGATGCGAGAAAAAGGAATCAAAAATTGATCTGTTTAAAGGCTGACTTTGAAAAAACTTACAACTCTATAAGTTGAAATTATTTACGATAGGTGATGGTAAAGATCGGTTTCGTGAGGAGATGGATGCAAGAATGTGTGCAATCGACAACAATCTTAGTTTTGTTGAATGGTAGTCCAACTGGGGAGTTTCGAGTTGGAAGAGGTCGTAGACATAGTGACACCCTTTATCTCCTTTTCTGTTCCTCATAGCGGCAAAGGGATTGAGTCAATTAGTTCAAGCAATGATGGAGCAGGGTTTTTGGCAAGGTTATAGAGTGGGAAGGGATGGCTCTTGTATATCTCATTTGCAGTTTGCATATGACACTATCCTGCTATCCCAACTGGAGGTTAGTTCAATTAAGGTGATGAAAGCTGTTTTGTTTAACTTCGAGTTAGTCTCAAGACTCAAGGTTAATTTTTATAAAGGCTAGCTTATGGGTGTGAATGTATTGGAGGCATGTATAGTAAAGGTTGCATCCCTTTTAAATTGCAAGGTGGGTAATGTACCATTCAAGTACCTGGGGCTACCCATTAGAGCCAATCCTGCTAGATTGACGATATGGAAACCAATGATGGATGTTGTGAAGAGGCGATTAATGAGGTGGGAAAACAAGTATATGAACTTGATTGGAAGAGTAATGCTTCTCAAAGTTGTATTATCTGCATTGTCAATCTATTTTCTTTTCTTCTTCAAGCCTCCTAAAGGTATCATCTCTCAAATCCAATCTTTGTTTTGTAATTTTTTATGGTGGGAAACAAGACGGGAGGAAAGGTAAGGTGGGTGTCCTGGGACAAAATGTGTAGACCTAAAGAGGAAGGGAGACTGGGTTTGAGAGAAGTATCGAAGTTCAACCTAGCGTTGTTAGGAAAGCAGAAGTGGAGAATGCAGACGGAGCCAAATAACCTTTGGGTTAGAGTATTAAAGTCAAAATACAAGGGAAAGGTCAGACTGGAAAAGGAGGGGTAGTCAATACTCTAGATGGTGGAATGATTTGCATTCAATTGAGATGGAAGGGAAGAGGCCTAATGGGTGGTGGACAAATAATATTCATAAACGAATAGGGAATGGTGAGGATATTAGTTTTTAGTGTGATAGGTAGGCAGGGGAATCCTCTTTGCAGTAGCTTTATAATCGTCTTTTTAGGCTAGCTAGGAATCCTAAGGCTTCAGTGAAAGATATGTGGGATGTAGGGGAGGGTAGTTAAAGATGGACATGGTGGAGAGGGCTCTTTGCTTGGGAGGAAGAGTTAGTATAGGAGTAGGTTGAGGAGGGTCACTTTGTCAGCCGAGGCTAAGGATCGGTGGTCATGAAACGCATCAGGGTTAGGGCAGTACATTGTTGCATCAGTATATGGGGTAATGGCAGCAGAAGCATGACAGAGCAAGGATGACTTTTTCAATATAATTTGGTCAAAAAGAGTTCCTCATCAGGGTCAAGTTTTGGCATGGTGATTGGTTAGTGGTTGGCTCTCTAATCGGTTTAATTTAGTGAAGCATGGGATTATCCAACCTGAAGCAGATAGATGTGGCATGTGTAACGTTGCATTGGAAACTAGCAATCATCTTTTCTTCTCATGTACAATGACTACTCAAGTTTGTAGTGACCTATGTGACTAGTGGGGATGTTATATAGCACTATAATACCAGACTAGTAATTATGGTATGCAATTCATGGGATTGATAAATGATAGCAAAGAGGTAAGGAAGGCATGGTCATTTGTGTGGTTTGCAAGTCTATGACATATTTGGAAGGCACGAAATCATTCAATTTTTCAGAGTAAGATTTTACATGTGAGGGCTATTGTTCTTGATGTTCAACTCACATCCTAGGAATAAAGTAAGACACCACAATTAACTTCTCATACTTTTGCATAATGGATGTTGAACTCAACTTTTTGTGTTCACTTAATAGATCTATGAGAGAGGCGTCAAAACTAGGGGTTTAAGATTACTATGATTTTAAAAGGTTTGTTATGCTAGTAACAAAACTTTATTTCCACCCTATCATTGGAAGACGTCCCTTATGCTTTTCAGTGCTCTTAATTAATGAAAGTTGGCTTATAAAAAAAATGACATAAAAAAAAGTTGTCCATGCTAACATTCACCCTAAAAGGTTTTACTTGACCATGTTGTCCCTCTTTTTCTATTCTTAGTCATTTAACTTTTAATAGTATTAATTTTAGCCAAATTGAAACCCAACTCATAGGTATGGCAAAATTACTTGAACATGCAACAACATTCTGAAGTTGCCCCAATTATAAGGAATATTATTCATTTTGACTGAAAACAACTGCAGGTAATGGCACCCCGATGCAGTGAACTACTAAGGGTAGAGTACTTAACTACCCACTCATGCCCAAACTTGTATGGTTGTACCTACCCTATTATAATTATAATAATTATATAATAAATTTAAAGTTATATATTTAATTAAAAATTTTAATTCTTAAACTTCAATTTATATTTCTTGTTATTTATTATTCTTTATATACATTTTAAATTAATATATATATATAATAACTTAATATACAATTTATTTAATAATTAATAAATTTAAATTGTAAAAAATAATATAACAGACTATCTGTTGATATATCCAAATCCAAAAATATTCGAAAAAGATGAAAATTAAAATTTCATCTCTTTTTTATATTTGAATATGTCCCACACTTTTAAAAAATGAAAACGCAAATGCAGGCTCATCCTGATTCCATTCTGTAAGCGACTCATCTTCCTCATCCACACAAAATTAGGTTGCAGATGATGTGGGACCCGTTTTGACAATCATTGCTCGAGTGGTTGTGCCCAGCAATGCAGTGAGGGGGAGGAACGACGTGAATGTGGCATCACCAACGTGAAGAAATTAGTTGAAGTGGAGTGAGTTGACCAAGGAAGGATGTTAGAGAGCAGGGTGTCATCACTTGTTCGTGGTAGGAACATGGTGCAGATGTTGGCTGTTCCCAGTTCCCACCTTCAAAGTTGGTTAAATCGTCAACACGAACGAACCTACGTCGCATGATGCCAATTAGGGACAGGAAAACGATGTCTTGTGAGGCAGACATAAAAAGATGGAGAATATCCTAAGGTGGTGTTCGGTCCTTGTCCGTGTGGATCAACGCTGCATTTTCTTCTTTACAACGCTGCAGCTGATTTCTCTGGTGCAAATTCTTGAACTAATTTATTCGCATTTCTGTTTTTCTACTTGCTTTTTATTATCCAACTTTCCACCTCTATTTTGGAGATTTGAGTAATGAGTATTACAAAGTTTTGGTGGAGGAGACTTTAACTGTGGTTCTTGACAAGGGCGTAACGACAGGAAAAAGCATGGGCATAACAAAAGAAATATATAAAAATTAACAATAAGATACCCACAAGATATGTTGAACGATATTGTAGAAATTTTATATATAAATATGACAGCTTGTTCCCAGATAACTTAAGTACAAGTTCAAGATAGTTCCACCTAATGACCTATACTAAAGGAACTCATAATCTTTACCCAATAAGTCGAGAAAACACCAATTTCAGTACCGCTGAAGACCTACCTTAAGTCAACCAAGTATATTGTAAAGGCCAGTCAGACATATCAACAATTTGCAGCTCAGCCAACAGGGTGAGACTCAACCTCTTCTGCAAACTTAGTGGTTGGCATAGATTTTCAGGATCGGATTGTTAATGCTGTACAATATCTAAACCCTACCAGTTTTTAAGAGTAACAACGAAAAACATATGAACGAAAGGGTGGTTATCCTATCCTAGCCTTGATTCTTTGGAGTGATGCCTACTTCATTGCCAGCATACCATATACAGTATTTGATACCTCCATCAGCTGCTGTTCCATTTTTTCTTTCCATTTGTATAAATCCATAAACATCTCCTGTAAGAAAGCATTAAAAATATGAAATAGTGAATTAAAATAATAAAAAAATCAAAATATAACGAGTGGCATGTACAGACTCTCAAAATTACCTGAAACATAATCAATGAGTTGTCAACATCTGACTTCGAATTAACAGTTGTAGAAGAATCGGGGGTCACATTAGGTTGATCTTCAAGCTTACTCGGTACCAATTCCAGCACATCACTACTATTTTGAGGGGAAAATGAGAAATAGTACAATAAGAATTAACAATATTTTCCCCTTGTTTTCCCCCTTAAAGAAGGTCAAAAGGGGTGGGTTAAGGACATTGACTTCACAGATCTTACCTCTTGTTATTCAGTTCTTCATTTAGTGGCTGTGTAGGTATGACTGTGTTGGGATCTGCAAGTAAAACCTCTCCTGGAACATTAAGTAGCTCTGGATTCCCAATCCAAGTTGCAAATGCATCTTCCTGAATATTGTCTAGGTTGGTGCTTTCTATCCAGTCTTTCCACCTTTCTGAAGGACTAAAGGTGGTGCACTCCCTAGATGCTTGAAGATCATTCAATTTGTTAGTTACTTCTTCAAGTTGTTGCTCAACTTTAGTTTTCCAAATCATCAATTCACCATACTTTCCCTGTCAATATATAAAACTACAGTGAGAAAGAGATCACATCATCAGCATCTGCATCAACAGTAACAATTTATCTCACTAGATGAGATCAACTACATGATTTCTTTGATGTCATGGGCTTGGTTAAGAATTAAATTATCATGAATGTTATTCACCATGACATTCCTTTAAATAATTTCCTCCCAAGTCCTTCATGGTCTCCCACTACCCCCTTTTCACAGGGCTTAAAAACTTATGTGGGCCAGAAATCACGTCAATGAACAAATCAACAAACTAAAACAAAAATCATTAATATAACATGAATCCGATTAAATATTTAAAGGATGAAAATGTGATAGCAATATATTTCTTAGATACCTGCAGACCCTTCAAAGAAGTCATGATTTCAGTAAGGCGATGGTCAGTCACAGTTTTCCACTTCACAAATTCCTTGTGTGTCTCCTGTCATAGCAATTCAACACAAAACATGAAGAAGCGCTATAAGAGACGGCAAATCTGGGAATTAATAAGTTATTTAACATTCACCTCCATCATATTAATATCACTTTTCTCTTCCTTCTTGGTAATGAGCTCATGCATATATCTGCTATACAAGTAAAAGCATTAAAGAAATAAAATAGCACCCATAAAAAATAATTTTATATTCAGTTTCCAAGTTCAATACTTCTTCATTTGAGCCAATTCTATTTTAAGCTTTTCTATTTCACCAGAAGAATCAATATTCTGAGAGGGGGCACTGGCTGCCCTATATGTAGATGGTGGTATCCAGTAAGGGTCCTGCACCCCTGCCTCCTGGCGCACCTTGTCCAAGTCAGCACTCTCCAACCAATACTCCATGATTCCATTGGTATTAAACCATCTTCGGAATCGCTCAGTACCTCCAGGTGCCACTTTACCATCAATATGCTTCAGTAAGTGGTCTAAAAGTCCAGTATCCCCAATGTGTTTGCGGGCAGCCAATCTTAGTGCAGGTCGGGTTATTGGGTTTTCAAATGTTGCTCCTTCAGCCTTAAGCACCTCCCACATGTTTTGCTCAGCCAACTGATACCTACATTACAAGATTATATCATGTAAATATGTGGTAAAAATAGGAAGATAACACAAAAACTATCACATATTTTCGTTACCTCTCTGATGACCATCTATCCCTACTTTCATGTTTCTTTTTCTTAAGCTTGATACTGTTTTGCTTCCCACATGACTCCTCTTTCACCTCTTTAAGCTGACTAAGGCTTAGGCGTTTCCTTTTCTTAATCTCTGGCACAAAGACAGGTTCAGTTTTAATGATTTTTTCTTCTTCATCATTTGATTCCTCTCCTCTAGAAGTATCAGAAGGAGTTCCATCTTCCTCATGCCGACAAATGTACATGGCTCGATGCTGAACACCCCATGATTCCATCCTTGCAGCTGAGTTAAACTATCTCAGGTGGTCTGTTGGTCCTCACAATTTCTGTACACTCCAGAAGAAGCACATATGGTTCTTAAGTGCAAACAGCCACATTAGCAACACAGAACACAACAAATTCACAATCACAAGATATTAATCCATCATAGTGCAAAATGCATCATGATCTACAAGTTCCAAAAAACGAGTATAAAACAAATTTTTACAGCATTAACCTGCTGTTTCATATTAAATCCAAACGCAGTAATCCACAGACAGCAATCCAAGATGCCATGGCGATGCTTTCACCTAAAGGCTTTCTTTCACTGAAAGGATTTCTGTCATGAGGAGAAAGAGGGGAAATCAAACATACCCAGTAGCCCATAAGGTTAACGAGCACCACCAAATGTTCTATTAAAAGAAAATCTCACTTTAGAACATTCGCGTTTACCAAAAATGCCTACCGAACTGTTACATTGCATACAATAGACAAAACAGGGTAAACAAACCCTACAATCAAGATATCCCACTCTTATCAGTGTCACCTAGTAACCCTAACAACCCAACGTGTCAGTGAAACCCAAACCTAACAACAAAACGTTTGACATCGCCAAACACGTTGGCATCAGAAGCAAATCTGAGAACACAAAATCCACACAAAACCCCAAAGAAAATAGGTAAAACTCGACCGATTTACAGACAATGCCATAACATTAGGGCAACGGAAAACACGAATTCACAATTCAAAAGAACAACAACGAAAAACCTAAAAATCGTAGGTGCGAAACCCGGATTGAGAAACAGAAAGGAAAAGAGAAAATCGGAAACGGAAGAGTACCAATCGGTGCATAAACGAAACGTCGAAGCGCGAAAAGAGAGTGGCCGACAACACTGTGCGAACGACCAAATGAAATGAAAGAGGAGAAACCCGTGCCTGCCGCTCCAAATAACGTTGCTATTTTACTTTTGTTTCTGTTTTTACTTTTTTATTTACTTTCCTTCTCATAAATTCCGAAGCTAAACCCTAACCGCCAAACCCTGAAATCATTAATAAAAATAATTATTTTTAATCAAAATTTCGGGTCCCACCTTTTGTTCTCTTTCCCTTGGAGTTACTGAGCAATGCGTGCATTTTATTGGTTGGAATTTTCCACCTCGCGGTGTCGTAAATACTCCTTTTAGTCAACTTGCCTTATTTTATTGTTTAGAATTTGAATGTGAATATTACTTCAATCTTCCACACTGACTAGACGGATCCTAACAATGCATGCAATCAACATTGAATTGTTTATAAATTTGTATTTAACTTTCATTATTTTCATGAATATGAATTTGATTTTTCTTAAGATAGCTGAAATCTTATTTGATGGACTATTTTTTAGAAAGATTTTCTAATATTCAAAGGTTAGTTGAGTAGTCATGACTAGATAACTATTTAAATATATACAGTAATTTTGTAAGTGATAGTCTCTACTATTCATTTCAAAACGTCACCGATACCTTATCAACTAATATTAACATACCTCTTTATTTTACGACTTATTTTTCCTTAAAAAAAAAACTACCTTTACTTGAAAGTTGAGTCTAATGTAAGATTTAGAAAAGTAAAGGACGCAAGTCCTCTCCCGTAATGGCGTGAAATAGAGGCTTAATCAAGAAAACATCTATGTTATATCCGCAAGTTTAACATTAATTACACAGTAACATCAATCATTCAATTATAGACTTATAAATGTTTATTTTTGGCAACGGTTTTATATTTTCAATATTTTACTATTTAAATATTAAAATTTCGCTTAGTTTCAGTTAGATTGATTTGATTTTTTTTAATAAGTATTTTTTTAAAACTATTTTGAAGATGTGAAAAAGAAAAAAAATGTTTTATTTATTGAAATTTTATTAATGAAAAACAAAAAATGAGTTATTTTTATTGTATTTTGGGTTTTCAAAATAAAAATAGAAACACTTCTATAAAATTATTTTCAATATTTTAGTATTTAAAAACTAAAAAATTTGTTTAGTTACTGTTGTTTTCTTAAAATAATTTCAAAAAACATATCTTTTTTTTAGTTTTTAAAACCTAAAAAATATGAATAATTATAAGTGTTTGTTTGACAACAGTTTTATAAAATTGTTTTTAATATTTTAGTATTTAAAAACTAAAAAACTCGTTTGATTACTATTTTCTTAAAATAGTTTTCGAAAATAATTCTGTTTTTTTAGTTTTTAAAAACTAAAAAACAACAACTATAAGTAGTTTTGTTTTTTAGTTTTCTCTTTTTGTTTTGAAAACTCAAAATACAATAAGAATATGTTGTCTTTTGTTTTTTATTAATGAAATTTTTATTAATGAAATTTTCATGTCTTCAAAACAGTTTTCAAATAATTTTTACCAAACAATTTTGTTTTCTTTTCTTGTAGAAAATATTTTTTAAAAACTATTTTTGAAAACTCTTTTCAAAAACTAAAAAACAAAACAAAATCAATCAAGTCCTTAAGAAGTTTTGTTTTTCAATTTTCTACTTTTGTTTTGAAAACTCAAAATATAATAAAAATATGTTATTTTTTGCTTTTCATTAATGAAATTTTAAAAAATATAAACAAGTTTTTTTCATTTTTACATCTTTAAAGTAGTTTTCAAATAATATTTATCAAACAGGTTTTTTTTTTCTCTTCTTCCAGAAAATAGTTTTTGAAAACTATTTTCAAAAAGTAAAAACCAAAACAAACCAAAAAGTCCTTGTGTTTTCTTAAAATAGGTTCTAAAAAATGATTTTGGTTTTTAAATTTTTAAAAAACTAAAATAGAGGAATGAGTGTAAGTAGTTTTGTTTTTTAATTTTTTATTTTTGTTTTTGAAAACTCAAAATATAATGAGAATATGTTGTTTTTTGCTTTTCATGAAGGATATCTCTGTGAATATGAACAAGTTTTTTTTTTCTATTTTCATATCTTCAAAATAATTTTCAAATAACACTTACCAAATAATTTTTTTTCTCTTCTTCCAAAAAATAGTAATTGAAAACTATTTTTAAAAACTCTTTTCAAAAATTAAAAAACAAAATCAAATCAATCAAGTCCTAAGAGTTACATTATACATTTTTTATTGATTAATTAGATTGTCATTATCTCATAAAAAAACATACTTATGCATGCTTATATCATAACATTTTTCTCTTATCTAAACACACAACCTATTATCTAATTGTTTGTTTAAAAAAAACTCTTTTCAAGAGACAATTTATATTACCAAAAATAGTTTTTTTTATAGATGTATGTATTATAAGTTATTAGCAATCTTAGGTAAAAAAAGTTAGAAAGTTGAATAAGTCTCTCTCACATGAACTTGGGGTTTATCTTTTATAGTAGAAATCCGTCGATTTACCCCACACACGAGATTAACAGACCTTGTGAACCTTTTACAATAATTCTTGTTAAATTTATTTTTATCCTCTTACAAAAGTTTAATGAAAAACTTATCTTGGACCTTTGATTTTCAAATAGATGTTGACCCTTTATAGCTATTGTTGTTTTCAAATACTTTTAACTACATCATTAAAAGCAATTAAATAGTCTAACAACTATATTTTGGCTCTTTAAGTCTAGACCAATTACTATATATAGTGCCCTTGGTTTGCTATTTTGTAACCTCAATGATATCCGACAAGTTTTTGTTGTATCCTAGGAAACTTGTGACATATCTCGAATAAGTCCTTTAAGACAATACTTAACACGCCTTAGCAAGTGGTTTTGTTCGTAATCATCAATGAGTTGTTCACCATCAATGAAAAATGACTAGCTCTTGTTTTCCAACATCAACAACAACAATTTTGACCACATCACTAAAACTCTTTCCTCCGCTATCCCTCCCAACACCAAGTCAAACTCACTTGTCAAAACAAATTTTTTTCCTACTTTTTCTACCATTTTCTCCTCATTTTCTTCCATCCAATCCAATTCTAATATGTTTGTTTTCAAACAAGCCATGGCACAACGTCAATGAAAGAAGCAACAACCTTATGACAAAGCAACAATGAAAGCGACATTTGTTAGGTAGAGTGTTGGGAAATGGATTTGCTGTAGTCACTTGTGTGACTACATAGAATCTCAACCACAATAATAAATTTTATAATAAAAAAATAAAATATTAAAATTTTTAGTTGTTAGATTGTGACTGTAGGAAATCCGAATCCAAAGTGTTGGCAATAGAAGTGCATTTGTGCATCAATGCACAAATTGAATGTGATTTTTATTTTATTAGATGGAAGAAAAGAAAGTTGGATTTATTTTTTATTTTTTTTATACATACTTTATTAATTTTGATGGGGTTATACTAGATTTGTGGTGGGAAGGTGGAGCAAAGTGGTGATGCTAATTCTTAGGGTTTGGGTTTTTCATTTTGTTTAAGGGTAATGTTGTATTGAGGAGTGAGAAGGTGTAGTGGTACGAACACTGCATATGGTATGTGCCTTAGAGCAATGAGCAACATCATGGAGTCAATTTAAAAAGATAAAATTGCTAAAGAGGAGGGAAGCTAAGGTAGTTACAAAGAAATAAGAATAAAAAATACTAAAATGGGATTGCCAAAAATTACTTCCAAAAAAGATAAATGACGGTCAAAGATGGTGTGGGTTGAGTGATTTACTAAAGGTAAACCTATAATAAGTATATTCATCCAATGATTAAAAATAATAGTCTATTATGGACCATAAATTAAGGTGGTCCATGCAAGAATTACTCCTTAAAATATATCAATTGGGAATGATGGTTTCTTCTCTCATTCATTCAATCTTATCATACTTCACATTCTAAGAGCACATTTCGTAAAAAAAAAAGTTTTTGGCATTTAAAATTGGGAGAGACGAAAATATAAGGATTTGATTGGTTTTGTTTTGTTTTTTAGTTTTTTAAAAGAGTTTTCAAAACCTGCTTTTGGGAAGAAAAAAAAAACTTGTTTGGTGAGTGTTATTTGAAAACTATTTTAAATATGTAAAAATGGAAAAACTTGTTCATATCTATTAAAATTTCATTAATGAAAAACAAAAAACAACATATTCTATATTCTAACTGTATTTTGAGTTTTCAAAACAAAAACAGAAAACTGAAAAGCAAAACTACTTTTAGTTGTTCCTGTTTTTTAGTTTTTAAAAACTAAAAAACCAGAACTGTTTTCGAAAATTATTTTCAAAAAACACTACTCAAACGAGTTTTTTAGTTTTTAAATACTAAAATAGTGAAAACAGTCTTATAAAATTGTTGTCAACCAAGAACTAACTTCTTTTGTTAAAAAAAGGTTATCCTATTGTAAAAATATCATATTACTCTTTTCTTATAATTAAATTTTTTACTAAAAATATCGTTTATTTTTTATTTTATCTACATTAAACTTATATAAATATTTGTGGTCTACCAAATAGATTTTAATGTGTTTTGACCTTTCATCCTTGTTTAGGGTATAACTTTATCTAAATATGTGTTTGATGTGATTTTAGTGTGTATGAAAACGTTAAAAAAATCTCCAATTCTCATGCAAAAGTTGCAAGCTAATTCAGCTTGGATCATAGATAAATACAGATTTATAGTTAGAAACATTGATATGTGTAACAACCTATTATAGATGAGATATTTTGAGCATATCTCAAGCTTTAGAAGTCAACCCAACTTTAGAACAACATCCAAACTCTAAAATTGTACAACTTTCATGATGATATTAACACTGAATTCTACCATTTGAAAGCTCACATAAATTAAAGGCAATGACAAATATATTGTACTCTCCCAACTCAGTTAACCTTGTGGAATTAATTTGTAGTTGGATCAATTAAAATCTAGTGTCACCATGTTTCGAGCTTAGGCTCTAGTTAATTTAGGTAGATATTTAAAGATATTTTAAGACATTCGATAAAAAGAACATTCATTGAGTTTTAATCAAAATTATTCTTGTTTAGGTTTTAATTTTTCTTCTTTTCTTTTTTTAATAATTTTATATGATACCTTCATAGAAGGTTAAAACACCTTCAAGTGGTTCCCTTATTCAAGTTTTCTTTTATGACCCTTGAGATTTGGTTTTAAATTGCTTTCTTATTCTTGGTTTAATTTTTTCTATTAATTTATTTTCTCTTTAAATCATAATTGTGAATTCTTTGTGGGTTGTGTATTATCATTCATATTTGAATTTAGATTCTTATGAATATGTAAAATGTTTTATTTAACATACTCCAATTGGAATTAAAGGCAAAGAACCTCCTTCACAAGTTTCTATAAGGTATATTTTATTAGGGTGGGTATAAGGACCTAAGTTCGCAGAACTCTAAGTTTGTGTGGGTTTTGAACCTTTTTTTTAAAAAAATTATAGCTATAGGAGAAATTTAAGTCTGGTTTGCAAAACTTGTGGGCCTCACAAGCTAAGTCTGTTGTCTCACGAACTTGACTTATAGCCCGTTTAAAAGAGATAAATTTATCATTTAGGTTATTAGTTTGTGTTAATATTATGATTTTTTTGTTGTAAAATGTGATATTTTATACTTTTAATATTGAAAATATTTAATGGTTTAGATTATTATAAATAATTATATAATTTTTAGTATGATATATTGTGATTTAGTTAGTTTAAAAAAATTAGACATTTTATAATTATTTTTAAAAAATATATGTGTATGTGCGGATCCGTGCATCGGTTTGTTAACCCTACAGACTTCACATATCAAAAACATATTCTTAAAAAAAAAAATCCATTTATTTTAGTAGTCAGGATTTATTCGACCCATTTAAATTGCAAGCTTCACAGGTTGGGCTTAAAGGAGACACATCGGTTCGTATACCCAACCCTATGTTTAACTAATAACAAACAATACTTATTAGTAATTCTCGCTATAATTTGATGAGATTACAAGAAGATTTACTTAAAAAATAAATATTAGTTTAAATAAACACACATGTTTATAATTAAAAATGAAAATTAAAAACTGATTTCATTACCTTTTAATTTTAATTTATATACATTATTTTGAAAATTAAATATCTTATTATAATCAACGTATATTAAAAATAAGAATTAAAGAAAATCAAATTTAGATTAATATTTTTAGTACTTTTGGGTTTAAAATAATTGAAAATTTAAATCCAAAAATAGTTTTATGTTTCAATAGAAAAAAAATCATCACTTCTTAAATATTTAAAATAAGAAATTTAAATTATATTTCATGCATTTAATTTTAAAGTCAACTTTATTTGTTGTTAATCGAATAACAGATCATTTTTGTCCTTGAAAGATTTTTTTAGACGTTTGTTCCCAAGTTTTTATTCTGTTAGTAAGTTTGTTCTTTTGTTACCATCCGTTAGTTATAACGTTAATGAACGAACAATAATGCTTATGTGGCGCAATTAGTAGCAACTAAAAAGTTTTAAAAAAAATCCCTATTATATTCATTAGATTAATCTTTTAAAAATTTTATAACAACTTTTTAACTGCTACAAAATTATAATAAATTAATTTAATAAACTTATTCAAATGTTCTAGGCTTCTAGTAAAATACCAAAACAATACTAAGAATCAGGTTTACAAGATAATTAAAAGAATCAAATTAATAAATTAAAAAAGATTTTACTAAACTACACAAACTAGTACAATGGACTTCTATTATATCAAAATCACACACAAAAATATATTCAAAATACTCATCATATATATTGAGTGTGATTGGTTTGACATTTCAGCTAGCTGAAAGTTGAAAAGTTAGCTGGAATAGTAGCTAAAATGATTTCAGTTTGGTTTGAATAATAAAATTCTTGAGCTTTTTTACGAGCTATTAACTTTTTGTAAAAAAACTACTCCAAGTAGTTTTTTCAAAAGATCTTCTGTTTTCAATTTTTACATGTTTACCTTTCATTAATTAATGTTTGTCCCCGAATAATTCTGTCTCGTCACATTATACAACCCCTCTATTATTCATTAATGTAATTATAGTAACATATTATATAAATATAATTATAAAAAATTATAATTTAAATGTGTAATTTAAAATCTATATATTTAGTTATAGAAATTATGATTTAAATATTAATTATAGTAATTTATTATTTAAATATATAATTACATATTTATAATTTAAATATGTAATTATAATTTAAATATGTTATTATAGAAATCTATAATTTAAATATATAATTAATTTATATTATCAAAATATATTATAATTATTTTAAATGCTTCATTGTTGATATAATTATTAATGATGTCCTTATTTGTCATTTTACAACATTCAACTAGTTGATCAACTAATTTTGCCAAACACTTACAATTACAACTAATTTTTTTAGGAGTTGCTAGGTTTCTCAAAAGAACTACTCCAAGTAGTTTTTCCAAAAGATTTTCTATTTTCAACTACTAATTGGTTTTATTTTTACATGTTTATGCATTGTCCCTACAAGTTCTCTCTCATCACATTATAGAACTTCTCTCTCATTCATGTCTCTCTCCTTTATTAATGTAATTATAGTAATATATAATTTATATATGTAATTATAGACATTATAATTTAAATATTAATTATAGCAATTTATTATTTAAATATGTAATTACATGAATTTATAATTTAAACATGTTAATAATTTAAATATATAATTATAATAATTTATAATTAAAATATATAATTAATTTATATTATTAAAATATATTATAATTATTTTAAATATGTCATTGTTGATATAATGATTTAATGATCACTTTATTTGTCATTTTGTAACTTTTAATTAGTTGGTTACCAAACACTTAAATTAACTTTTCAGTTTTCAACTAGTTTTTCAGGTTTCAGCTAATTTTGTTAAACACACCTATTGTCAATGGCACCACCACCTCCCTGGTGGAGACCTAAATCATCCCCCTCCACCCACCGCACCACCTCTCGCAAGGCACCTTTGCCTATACTCCTCTGACCCAACCTTTACACCTGTAGCCCCGAGACAAAACCCACATCACCCTCACCCCATTAGTCCCCTAGCCCGCGACTCTACCTTCGTTGTTGTTACAACTTCCTATACAATCTCCTTCTCGCATCAAAAACCCTATTTGAAACCTTTCTCTTCTCTTCTTCCTTGTTTAGAAACCAATAGATGAAACCTAACTCTTCGAGAAGTTGAAATATCTGTAGAATCAAACTCCTTTTTTACTTCCATTATTACATTCCTCAATTTCATTTATCATCAACGATAGAATAAATCAGTGAGGGTAAGAACATAATTAACTTATTTTACGTTAAAATATGATAAAAATGATTATTTGTATTAAAATATGTGTTTTCTAAGCAAATAAGTTTAAAATAGTTTATTATAATTTTCTAGTGGCTAAAAGTAGTTAGAAAATTATTTAAAGATTAATATAATGCATATAGTAGAGATAATTTTTTCAAAAAATTATTATTGATTTTAGTCCTACTAAACGTGTCATGTAAGCATAAGTTATTAGCAGATACTACTAGGGGGATAAACTTGTAACTAAAATAATCTTTTAGGGACTCAAATGGTCCTGCACTTATTGTTGCTAATTAAATATTAATCATGAAAATAAATTTAAAATACATTGTTACAAAAGTAGTGTGCTAAAACTAGCCATTAAAATAGCACTCATTACAAAATTAGTCATTAGAATAATTATAAAAAACTTGGATTGTTTATAAGAAGTATGTGGATAAACTGGTAAGGATTTTTTTAGCTTAATTAGATGTCTTGAATTTGAGCATTAAGCATACAATTGTGTAAGTTTCTTGTAAGCAACTAGTATAGAATCAATTTGGAAATCAATTGGTGATTCTAAAGGTGCATAACCATTTAACCTAGATTAACTAAATTCTATATGCTTAATTCAATAAGAATTCTTGAAACCAATTTATGCTTAACTTATTAATTGGGTGCGTGTACAAGGCACTCGCAAAAGTCCTAACAAGAAGGTTAAATAGAGTTACACAGTCATTCATCTCAGACAACAAACAACATTTATAGGAGGAAGACAAATCTTAGATGGAGTTCTCATTGTGAATAAGTTAGTGGAAGATGCAAATACGAGATAAGATGGTCTATTGTGTTTCAAGGTGATTTTGAAAAAATTTATGACTTCATGAGTTGGCAATTCCTATGATACGTCATAGAGAGAATGAGATTTGGGTAGATGTGGATGAAATGGATAAAGGAATGTGTGAGCTCAACAAGATTGTCAGTACTAGTTAATGGCAACTCTACAAAATAGTTCAATATTCGGAGAGGCCTAAGACAAAGGGACCCTTTGTCACTATTCTTGTTCGTCATTGCCACAGAAAGTTTAAGCCAAATGATACAGGCAGCAGTTACTATTAAAGTCGTGCTACAGATGTTTAAGCTCATTTTAAGACTCAAGGTGAACTTTCATAAAAGTCAATTGCTAAGTGTGAATATAAAGGATTCTTCTCTAACAAGGGCTTCGATCCTCTTAAATTGCAAGGTGGGGATCATGTCTTTCAAGTACTTGGGCTTGCCTATTGGAGATGCTCTTAGAAACTTAGGGATATGGAATCTTATGGTGGAACTAGTGCAAAAAAAATTACCATCTTGGGAAAATAAATACGTCTCAATGGATGGACATGTGGCACTCATAAAAGTTGTATTGTATGCTCTACCAATCTACTTTCTTTCATTCTTCAAGACTCCAACAAGTATCATTTCTAAACTTCATTCTCTATTAAGACAATTTTTGTGGGAAGGAAAAAAGGATTATAGGAGAGTAAATTGGGTGTCATGAGAACATGTGTGTAGGGCAAAGGAGAAGGGTGACTTAGGTTTGAGGGACATGTCTAAATTCAATATAACTCTGCTAGGTAAATGAAAATGGAGGTTGCGGGTGAAACTAGACAGTTTGTGGGCTAGAGTACTCAAATCAAAGTATGAGCAGTTAGGTGTGAGATGGGTAGTGAGGAGTAAACTTTGTTCGACATAGGGGACCGACTTACACTCCATTGGGTCGGAGGGGCATGGCCAACAAGATTAGTGGTCAAAAAACGTCCGTTGAAGTTTCGGGATGGTAGTAAGGTCACCTTTTAGGAGGATAGGTGGTTAAAGGAGTGCAATCTTAAGCATGAGTATAATCATCTATATACGCTTGTATTAGATAAGGATGTAACATTCAAGGAGAAAATGGGAAGTAAACTAGGTTGCTAGAAACGGACTTAGAGGAAGGGGATATTCGCATCGGAGGAAATGGTACTAAAGATGCTCTGGATGAGAATGAAGTCAGTTTTTTATTTTTTTTTTTACGTAGAGCTAAGGATAGGTGGATTTAGACCCAAGACAGGACAAGTTTGTATTCTGTCTCCTCTGCTTATAGGTATTTAACTCTACATAATGGGAATTAATTAGAGGCGTTCTTCAATATGGTGTGGGTGAAAGGTGTGCACCAAAAGTATAACTCCTAGCATGGAAAATAGGAGTTGACAAATTATTGACAAAGAAAAATCTTCTATGAAGGCGGATCACACATCTTAGTGAAGAGCTTTGTGAGCTTTGCGAAGAGGAGGTGAAAATAATTGTCATCTTTTCACATGTTGCAAAGTGTCTTATCTAATTTGGAAAGAATTATGTCTCTAGTGAAGGATGTCCACAACCTTTTCAAATATAATACAATCATTGTTATCTAAAATAAAATCATTGGACAACATAAGAAGTGAAAAACTTAATCTTTCGTCTAGTTTGTTGGGATTTGAAAGATTTGAAAAGTTAAGAATCCAACTGTGTTTGAGGTGAAACGTTTAGACTTGTAGGAGATAGTCTAAACAACACAATCCAACTCATGGGAATGGTGTCATTCGACAAAATTAACAATACATTCTCTTATAGAATAGATAATGAACCTTCACTCATGTGTTTGAGGGGGATAATTCTTCTTTTATATAAATTTGTTTTTAGGGTTACTTTGTATTTTTGTTAACTCGTTTTTTATACAACCTCTTTTTTATGTATAAAAAAACAAGAATTTCATTAGTAATTGGAATTGAATTTTTAGAAATTGATTACAAATCTTAACTAAGGAATTTGTCTTTCTTACTAAATTAATTATTTTCTAATTTCCAATATTTTTTATTCTTGAGCCAACTTTTCTATTATATTTTCTAAATGTTTTTAATTGGTTATATTAGACACTTCAAAAGAAGCAAACATGTCCTCATTTTGTAAAAAAACAACAAAACAACTAAAAAAGGCAAGGAATTATAAATTTTGTTAGTGTTTAATATGATTTTTTTAGACTTACATAAATTTTTTGTCCTTAAATTTTTACCAAGAATCACTTTTGATCTTTGAAATTCAAAAATATTTTTTTAGTCTCTTAAATAAATTTGTTTTTTGTATTAATGTTGTTCGTTTATAAGTTCTAATGTATTTGACTGTACCAGATGTTAAATTGAAGATTGAAGGAGCTAAAATTGAGGAGAAGAATAATTCACGAATAGAAAAACGTGTTTTTTATTACCAATTTTTTATCGGTGTTAACTAGAGAAGAAAGATTAAAAGTGAATCAGATACTAAAAAAATATTTTTTGAATTTTAACGACTAAAAGTTATTTTTTGTGAAACTTTAGAGGAAAAAAATTTATTTAAGTCATTTTTTATAAGTCAAATGTTAACTATTAATGTATTAATTTTTGTTAGTTAAGAAATTTGGATCAAGGACCTCTCTCTCCCTCCCTTCTTCTTCTCACCTCTCTTTCCCTTACTTCTTTTTCTCATATGTGAACTTTTACTATTAAATCAATCTTATAACTTCTATTATTTAATATAATAAAGCCACGCAAGAAATACGATCAAAATTCAAAAGCATATTTCTCTTAAACACCCGCTCTTGCATATAAAATTATTTTCCACTCCCTTTGTCTTCTATTCAATAAAAGGCAAACATGTCGTTCATGATATCAAGAATGAAAATTTTTATTTTTATCATTAGCTTCTTTATTGTTATCGCCAACTTGAATAAGACTTCAATACTTGACTTGATTTTCACCACTGTGATTACCTAGAGTCCCAACTTCAATTGAAAAATTAATGATTCATGTCATATACAATTGAAGAATTTTATTAAAATAAAAAAGTATCAATATATTAAAATTATAATTTAAAGATATTATTTTGTTTTCTTAAATATTATAAATTAGTTTAATTATTTTCAGAGTTTGCGTGGTTTGCGTTATATGTCTCCATCCACAATAATTTTTTTTAGAATATTGAAAAACTTGCAACCTTTTCAATTTTTTTCATGTGTGCCACATAGAAGTTTTTTAAACTATTGAAAAACCTAAAAACTTTTGTTCTACATTATAATCTCACTTAATATATGGTGATCTTTGTTAACCAAAATTATCTTGTTTCTTAGAAAATATAAACTTATTTGAGTCTAAAATTGTACATTTTGTTAATTAGCCAAATAATTGTGGATAATTTTACATTAATTTATTTAATGGTATTAAAAAATTTTAATAGATGATATATTATTAAATAAACTTATTTTAAAAAATTATACATTTAGCCTTAATGGTTGCTATATCATTATTCATTAGTAAATGTTGTTACTTGACACAGTAGGAGATTAAAATTAAAAAATAAAATAAAAAATACTATTTTACACCATCAATTTATTATTTAAGAAAAAAAAAGTAAGTATATTAAATTATTGATGATAGGGTTATATGCATGTGCTATGGAAAGTAAAAAATGATGCATGTCAAATCTAAAGGTGGACACCACTACCAACACGCAACAGCAGTACATCAACGTGTTAACACCAGGTGAAGCAAACAAATAGCCCACGTTTAGTTCAAGGCCAAAATGCATATTCCTGCTCCTCACTAGTCACTACAGTGTACAGATTTAAATCACCTAATATTCTTCCTGCATTTCAAAGTTAGTTTACACATAGTCGTATACTATATGTAAAACTTGTGTGACTAGAATTTAAGGTTTTCTATATTACAATTTAACTTTCAGTTTAATCTGTCCACAGCCAACGAAAATAATTTTTTTTACAAAATTGAATTAAATGATTATTTTTTATTCATGGGTAATTTACACCGTTGACCAATCAATTGAAAATTACAGTGTGTCAATTATTAAAATTTGGATTGATAGGTTAAGACCCTAGATTGATAGGTGATTAGTAGAATTAGATGGTCAGATATTAAGTGTAAATAACATAAATTAGTAAATTAGTGTACCAGTAAACAATAAATTTTTTTTGACAAAATAACCATTATTTTTTATTCTAAATAATTTGTTTAAAAATATTACAATTATTTAATCCGTTTTGAAACCTTGGATTAACATTAAAAATAAAAAATTATTAAAGCCTCATTTGGGAAAACTTATTTATAATTTATTTAAACTTATCTTATCATATAAATGTTTATACAAGTGTTTGGATAAATTTATTAAAACACGTATATAGAGCCCATAAGTTGTTTTAAACTTATTTAAATAAGTTATTTAGAGTAACTTTTTGAAAAAAATTATTTTAAATTTATTGAAAATTCGTACTTTGATTCTCATATCTCTTTTTTTTTATCTCTCGTAATTAAAATATGCTAGTGAGTCTCTATTTCTTTCTCTCTCTCCCTCTCCCTTCCTTTTCATCTTCCTCTTTCTCTCTCTCCCTCCCTCCCTCTCTCTCCCCATCCCCCCTCTCTCTATATATAACATTTTATTTTCATATAAGTATTTTTATAAATTTATATATTCAAACACAAATAATTTATTGAATTTAAAAGCTTATAGTATAAGTTATTATGTAAGAAACTTTTATTGAATAAACTCCTATACTATAAATTCTTCCAAATGAGACCTAAATATTAGAATACTTTAAATTCAAATCAAAATCTTATTCAACCATGAAAATTTAAAAGACTATCATTGTCACCATGAGAGAGATTATAAGATGTTGGATATAATAGTTTATTAATATTAATCAATTATCTTTTATCATTATTTGGAAATTTAATATTTGGTGATAGTCACATCTTATCATAAATGTTGGATATAAATTTTGATTTGATATTAACCAATTATCTGACAATTTAAGGTAAGGTAATAATCATATTTTATAATATATTTATGATTATTTGAATGAGATTATAGTAATATTAACTTTGTAATGGGTTGAGTCAATCATGAAAGTCCATTTGAGGGGTCTCTGCCTACCCTGGAGATTATAAATTTGTCATCCATTAAGCAAATTATGATACACATTCTCTACAATAATCTCTTAGAAGATAGGTAGTAAAACCCTCTAGAGCTCTTATTGAACTTGTATCTCTACAATAGTCATACATAGAGTTTCTATTCATGAAAAGCAATGAGCTCCAATTCAACGTACACAAGGTGCACAAATTCTCTTTCCTGTTTCTTTTATATTTATTATTTACACATACCATACCTCTGTATCTATTGATTTAAGGGTTCGTTCTATTTCCACCAATTATTATCAGAGTGAAGTTAGATAGAAATTATAGTTGTTTTCTTATCAAAGAATTAAATTTCAATTGAAGTTTTTTTTTTGTTTTTAATGAAATTTTATAATATAATTCACTATTATCTTTTGCACAAAAAATATTGAGGGTTTACGCTACTTGTTATCGTTAAAATAACATATTAAAGTTTAATTCAATTACTCTTGCATGGGTAAATTATGCATGGAAACTTCTGATTGTTATCTCTCTAAAACTAGTTTTCTTTTGAATTCAATTACTAAGTAAATTATTTTCAAAATTACTTGAGAGTTTTCCTTTTTATGTTAGATCAATGAGTCATTTGTGTGTGCACCATAAAATGAGTTGTGTTAACTTCACTTTTAGAAGTGTTAATGAGGTTGCATGGCCTCATTTTTATATACTCATATTTTTGTGGTTGTTTGGTCAAGTGAAAACCTTGTCGTTTTGTTATGGTCCTGTATGATGATTTGTTTGCTAAATTCACTCTTAGGAGCATTGAATGGGGTTTCTCATTTCTTATATCCATATTTTTCACAAATATCATATTTATTTAATATTTTAATATTATTGCTATTTTTTATATAAAAATTTATTGATTAATTCAAGATTAAATTAAAAGTTTTCATTATTATAATTTTGAATTTTGGACTTATTTTCATTGTGATGATTTTTTACCATATTTGTATTCCCCATTTATACTGTCTCTATTTGATATTGAATTATCACCTATAAATTAATCTTAGGTCATTTTCTTAATTAAGCATAATTTTAATTGTATTTCTCTTGTACACATAATTTTCTTTATTAATTTTCATTATTATAACTTGTCTATCGTGGGTATAATAATGATGCAAAAAGACATTTGCACTCCCCTTGATCTTCTCCTTAAGGTTTCAAGCACCATGAAATGGATGATGGAGGGGAAAGAAAATGGAGGTGGGGCGCCACTCTCAAAGAGAGATAAGACAAAGTGTTTAGGTTTGTCACAAGGGAAAGAACCCTTGATAAAAACCAACTAGGAAGATGTTTCTCAAGAGAGAGGATCCTCAAGACCTTTTACTAAGAATGTGCTCACAAAGAGACTAGTTTCATTCAACTTCAAAGGTGAAATTTACAATGAGGGGGAATGAGTATATATAGCTCAATGGAATAGCTTGGGCACACTTTTCTAGGCAATGTGGGACTTAAGTGAGACACTTAAGTTCACCCTCGATGGGTGCAATTAGTAACTTCTAAAGTGAATGGGCTAGCCCAAAATCATGTCTTGACTTATGCACCCATTCTAAGCTTACTCCTCTTTTTTAACCAAAGACACCTATACCTTCTAAACTAAAATAAAGATGGCTGAAAATACATGGCCTTAAAAGAATTAAAAATATTCTCCTATTTAGCTAACTAAAATAAAATATTTACAAAAGATAATGAAGACTATGACTTCAAATCTTCAATGAGTTTTTCATCCATGCCATGCCTTCCTTGAATCCTCCTAGCCATGATGCATGCTAGGTGGGATTGCATCATCTCCTCCCTCTTGAAGAGGATTTGACCTCAAATCCTAATGTCTTTCTTCTTCTTTTTCAAAGTCTGCAAGAAAATAAGGAAAGCAGTAAGTATATGCAGACAAGTGATCTTTGGGGGAGTGAGAGGTTTATAAGGAGACCTCTTAGGAATGGGGTAGTGGAGTTTGGCACTAAGGTTTGAAAAGATTTTAGTGTGCATGTGCCTCCACACAGCAGTTCCCCATCCTTCTCCTATTGCACTAGATACTAGCCTCAAAGGTTTTGAAATAGTAGGTGAGACTGGTCTAGTTGTAATGGAAAACTCATCAAGTTGGAATTGAGGGTATGGATCAAAATGCTCAAACGGTATAGGTACATCCTCAAATTCAACTTGTTCTTTTTGTAAGGGTTGGGGGGAAGATTTTCCTATGTAGAGAACCTCCTTTGAAGGAAAAGGTGGATCTTCCTTAGGCTCAGTCTTCCTACCAACAACCTTATTTTCATTTTTATCCCCCTCTCTCTTAAGCTTCATGATCCTTCTATCCTCCATAACCTCGGTAGGGGTAAGAGGAAGTAAGGTAATTTTTTTCCTTTTATGAGAGAGAGTGATTTTATTAGTGAGGCCATTGTGCAAAGTTTCCTTATCATATTGTCATGGCCTTCCCAACAACATGTGACTAGCTTCCATAGGGACTACATCACATAAAACTTTGTCGTGATACTTCCCTATGGAGAAACTAATGTCCACTTGTTCTCTTACTACTACACCCTCTTCATCATTAAGTTCATGCAAAGAATAAGGTGAAGGATGAGGAGTAGTAGCAAGTGCTAGCTTTTCCACCACCCTTATGCTACAACAATTACAACATGATCCAATATTCACAATGAGAGAACACGTTTTGCCCAAAATTTTGCATCTTGTTTGAAAAACATTCTCTTTTTGTGTTTGAGTGTCCTTACAAGGATGACTTCCAAGAAGTTGTTTCACTTTGAAGAGATCATTACATGCATAAGTACCCTTTTCATTTGATGTTTACCTTAAAGTCCTTTTTTCTTTTGGGACAAAACAAGGCAATGTGCCCTTTTTCTAAACATTTAAAAAATTTAAGACTTCTAGAACGAGTGCTCGAACTAGTGGAAGAGGTGTCACTTTTACTCAAGGGTTTTTTATCTATTTTTCTTTTGGATGATTCTCTTTTATTTTTAGAAGGGATGGTCTTATTTCTAAGATGTCTTTTAGGTTCATCTATGTCACTAGAAGACATTTGAAGGTCAAGGTTTAAGCTAGGCTCTTCTAAGTCCCTAATGGAGGTAGACACTTCACTAAGGGCGCTCTTAAAGGCATCACTCTCTTTTTCTTTCTTCTCTTCCTCCCTTCTTTTCTCTCTAACGCTTTTTTCTCTATCTTTTCATTTTTTTCCATTATTTCTTTCTTTTTCTTTTGCCTCTCCTTCTTTTTTCTCTTTTCTTCTCTCTTTTTCTCTTTGTTCTCTTTCTCTTTTCTATGTTTTTTTTTCTTTCCTCCCATTCTTTTCTTTCTCTATCTCTCTTTTCTTCCCATTCTTTCTCTCTTTTTCTCTTATTTCCTCATATTCCTTTAGCTCTCGCTCCCTTCTTTCTTCTCTCTCTTTTTCTCTTCTTTTTTGTTTCTCCTTTTCTTTTTGTTCCTTTTCTCTTCTCTCCTCTCTATCTAGTTCCTCTTGTTCTCTTTTTCTCCTCTCTTTTTGTTTTCTCTCATTTTTCCAAAATTCCCTACGTTGTTTTTCTACTATTTCCCAATCAACAAAGTATGGATATATGGGCAAGGTTGGTTTATCACTCTTCTCATACTTTTCTTTTATTCTATTCTCATATTTTTCTCCTTTATTTTTCCTTTTTTTATTACTACTCCTAACACTCCTAGATGTGTGTGAAAACCTTTCAAAGTGTAAGGCCTAGGGAACTAATATGAAAAACACTCCTCTCTCTTTTTTTCTCCTAAAGTATTAAGAGCCTTTGGAACTCTAACACTTACTAAAGCGTTGAAAGCAAATAAAGAAATTTAAAGCAAAGCTAAAGGATTCTAACTTGCTCCTAAGTATGAATAAGGGGTACCAATTCCTTATCCACACTAAAACGAGAAACTAAGATTTATTACACACAAAAGAGGTGACCCTTATGGGCATCCGACACCTCTAATTAAAATGTCCTTTAAAAATACACCCAAATTAAACAAAGAAAATTAAAATTAATTGAATGTAGCTCCTTTCTTCAAGTGCTCCTCACCAAGTGTATATCACTCTAGTCTTGGCCTCCTTTTCAAGTCTTCTCTTCCTTAATTTTAAATCAACACTTCCTAAGGATGCTACCCTTGTGGAAATTTCAACAATTTGGCTACCTACCAAGAGAAAACAAGCGCCCAAACAAGAGACCAAGGGAAGTAAAATTTGAAAGCAAAAAGCAATAAAAAACACTTAACAAGAATAGGCAGACATTCAAGTGGAAAGAATTTATTTGAAAAACATAAAGAAAGCCAATAAGGACAAACAAGAAATAAAAGGTGTAGAAAGAAAGTTGGCATACAAAAGAAATTCCTAGAATGGGCCTAAAATAGAATTGGACTTAAAACAAAAAAGACTCACCAAATTCAATGATTTGCACAATTGTAAAGCAAGGTGGCTGAATCATATGCAAAGAAATTCAAGCAAATTTCAATAGAATTTAAAACTCCTTTGAATTGTTTAATAATTTTGAGGTGCACTAATTTTTTTTTTGTACTCTTTTTACTTTTTTTAGCACTTTTTACTAACTCTTTTATTTATTTATTTTACTCTTTTGATTTCTTTTCTTCTTCCTTTTCTTTTTTTTTTTTAAAAAATTTTGCTACACCTCTTAACACATTTTGAAGCAAATATAGTAAGGAGTTTAAGAATTATAAATGCTTGAATAGGAATAATAAATCAGCCACAAAAATTTGATGTAAAAGTGCAAACCAAAGAACACAAAGCAACTTAGAATGAGCTAGTAATTTTAGGTGATTATAACATGACACCAAGTGAGAGTTTTTACGGGTTTAGGTAAGCTTGATTGCTCAAGTTTTCAGCCCAAATATGTGCCCCAAAATGCTTAACCAGCCAACACAAAGAAAATCACCACAATAAACTAGCAAAAAAATAAGCTACTTACACAAAATGAAGAAATGGACTCTAAGAAAGAATTGATGATTTTTTTTTTGGAAAATTTTTGCAACATGCTATGATCTAAAGCATGTGGGACTCTAGGAATAGACACAAGAGCATATGCTCAATTCCAATAGAGAAACACACTTTTTTATGGTAAAAATAAAAGGCAAAACTATGTAGAATTAAGAGACAATAAAAGGACTACAACATGACCAACTAAGACACAACTTGAAATATTAGAAACTGAAATTAAGTGACTCAAAATAACAAAAAATATATGCCCAAAACAGAGAACAAGGGGCTGGAAAAATAGAAGCATAGGTGCAGGAAAATAGAAATGTGCATCCAAAGATCAAGACCACAATGTGTGGCTTCCTTCACAAATTTTGTAAAGTTATTACAATGACCTTCTTAGGATTTGTACATGAAAAAAAAAGAAATAAAAGGCTGGGCAGAAAATTAAAGAAACAATCCTATAGGAAACATATAAAAATTAAATGGAAAAGGACAAAATAAATTGAATGTAGAAAGAAATAAAGACTAGAAAATAAATTGCATAAAATGAAAACTACTAAAATATAAACTAACAAGACATAAAAGAAATTAAATGACAAGAATTAAAGGCTGGAAAAAACAAAGAAAACAACAAGAACACTAAGAAGAAAAACTGAAAAAAATTAAAGAAAATTAAGACTAGAAAAGAATCTCACGGAGTTGACTCTTGATACCAAATGATGCAAAAAGACTTTTTCACTCCCCTTGATCTTCTCCTTGAGGTTCCAAGCACCATGAAATGGATGATGGAGAGGAAAGAAAATAGAGGTGGGGCGCCACTCTCAAAGAGAGATAAGCCAAAGTGTTTAGGTTTGGCACAAGGGAAGGAACCCTTGATAAAAAGCAACTAGGAAGAGGTTCCTCAAGAGAGAGGATCCTCAAGACCTTTTACTAAGAATATGCTTACAAAGAGACTATTTTCATTCAACTTCAAAGGTGAAATTTACAATGAGGGGGAATGAGTATATATAGCTCAATGGAATAGCTTGGGCACATTTTTCTAGGCAATGTGGGACTTAAGTGAGGCGCCTAAGTTCACCCCATGGGTGCAATTAGTAACTCCTAAAGTGAATGGGCTAGCCCAAAATCATGTCTTGACTTATGCACCCATTCTAAGCGTACTCCTCCTTTTTAACCAAAGACACATATACCTTCTAAACTAAAATGAAGATGGCTAAAAATACGTGGCCTTAAAGGAATTAAAAATATTCTCTTATTTAGCTAACTAAAATAAAATATTTACAAAAGATAATGAAGACTATGGCTTCAAATCTTCAATGAGTTTTCATCTATGTCATGTCTTCCTTGAATCCTCCTAACCATGATGCATGCTACGTGGGATTGCATCAAGTAATGTGAATTTTGTATGTTGATCATATATATGATTAAAATTATGCAAATTTATTGGACAATAGGCATAATTTTAATTTCTCTTTTAATTTACATAATTGTAATTTCACCTGTGTATTATTGTTAATGTCATTTGGTGTTGTACAATGTACTTCTCTTTGTTTATGTTAATTATAAGGTATTAAAATTTTATTGATATGAGTTATAGTGCATTGTAATTTGCTTAGAGATTCTCTTTTAACTAAACTTTTAGAATTACATAATGTCTCCTTATTGTTGTGATATTAGTTTATTTTCCTAATTCTATCATGTTTATGTTATATTTATATGGAACCAAAATTTATACTTTAATTGGGCAATTTTCCTTCCAAAAAAAAATTGTTGCATTTTCTTGTGGTGCAAATTTTCTAAAAATATATATTACTATTATGTAGGTAATAGACTTACTATATCAGTATGACATTGTTTGACATAATTCTAGTATGATAAAGAAATGGTTGAATTTTATTTAGCTTTCTGGGTATGCTATTATGTCAACTGTTTTTTCTTTTCCTTTATCAAGTGGAAGAATTTTGTATATTAAAATTCTAATTAATATCTTATAAAATGAATTGTCTTGATATAAGATTTTTCCTTTAAATGCCCAATTAATCATACATGAGCAAACAACAAATTTTCTTGATAAAATTATTTTTTTCTTATCACATTATTTGTGATCATGTTGTTGGGATCTATATTAAGAATTTTATGTTAGTCTCTTATAGAACATTTTCTTGTATAATAACTCTCTATTAATGTGTAATATTAGTATGCAATTTTTGTAAAAATAATATAGAAATCCCAAATTTGAAGAGATTAATTTCTCCATACTATATTTTATAATTATTGTTGATTATATTCTTGTAAAAGTTATATAATTTATTTTGGGATGTATAAATAAATCTATGTTAATTATAAATTGTGATGAGAGTTAGAGACTATTTGTTATTATATCCTTAATATTTGTAAGAATAAGTTTCATAATTGTCCACTGTGTATAACCATATTTTATTCTCAAGTGTATGTAGATATTGTTTATTGTAGCACTTGATTTTTATATTATGAGTATGAGAACATGCAAATGATCTCATATTCTACTTAAAATTATTAAGAGATCTTTTTTTCTCATTCATGTAATTACTTTTTTGAGATCCTCATAAGTGTCAACATTTTTAAAGGATTGATTAATATGTAGTTAAATATCAAACCATTTTATAAGAATTATTTATTCTTATAGATGAATTTGTGGGTTTTATATTCTCTTTTTTTAAGCACTTTTTCTCCATTAATCTTTTGTTATTCCAGTATTCTATAATAATGAATTCATTAAATAGAAAATAGTGAGTTTTTATTCACTAAACTTTTAATACTAATGTACCCTAATGATAATCCTAATTTTGTTTGTATATTAAAGATTAATGTGAATATATAACCTTGTGTTATGTCTTGTCTTGAGACTTATCTATTTTATTTTCATATTTTCTTGTGCATATTTAATTATGATATAACATATTTTATAGGACTTTTCTATTTATTTTTATCCTATTTTAGTTGAGATACATAAAATCCATTGTATTTTTATAGAATTTTAAACAAATGTTAAAGTCATTTTGTTGGGTATTGCACATTAATCATTTTGGCATACAATTATGTATTGCATCTCTTTTACCCAAATTTCATATTTTATTTGGTAAATTTTTTTATAAGTATACAATCTTGTGTTATCTCTTAAGACTTATATCTATTTTATTGTCATATATTCTTGTTCACATTTAATTATGATATGACATACTCTATAGGACTTAACTAATTTACTTTTGTCCTATTTTGATTGAGATACATAAAATTTATTGTATCTTGATAGACATCTTTAACAAATGTTAAGGCCATTATGTTGGGTATTGTACGTTAATCATTTTGTCATATAATTATGTATTGTGAATCTCTTTTATCCAATTTTCATGTTTTATTTGGTCAAAATTTTACAATTATATAATTTTGTATTATGTTTCAAGACTTATCTATTTGTATTGTCACATTTTCTTATACAATTTGACTATGATATGACATACTTTATAGAAATTGACTATTTATTTTTTGTATTATTTTAATTGAGATACATTAAATCTATTGTATCTTAATAGACATCTTTAACAATTTTTTTTGTAAGTCAAGAAATATTATTAATGGAAAGGAAAAGCACAAGTCGTTCCCCCATGTAAAAACAAAATGGTACTAAAATCAATAAAAAATATTAAATACCCTCGCGACCATCTTTAATGGATGTTAAGGTCATTTTGTTGGGTAATGACATTAATTTTTTTGACATGCAATTATGTATTTTGCATTTCTTTTACCCAAAATTTCACGTTTTGTTTGGTGAAAATTCTAAAAGTATATTATAGATACAATACTCCTATCGACTATGATTTTCTACTTTGTAAAAGTGCTTCTTATGACAGTACTTCTATCGAGTACAATTTTGCACTATTAAACTACTTGTGATTTTTTTTTTGTTTGGACAAATTACCTAAGTGACTTGCCCAATTGACATTTTGTGGTCACAATAATAAGTGTCATTTTATATAAACCAGGTGTCTATGTGATCCAAGTAGGGAATTTATGGATTTCCTATTTGTCTTTTGATTAGTTAAATGTGAAATATTGTAGAGCATTTATCTAGTCTATATGTAATTACATTTGTTGTTGTGCTATGATGAGTACTTAGATACGTGTGAATTATGTTTTCTTGGCCTTTATATTTTTTCACACTCAAGTAAAAATGATATTAAAATTTATATTTTTTATTCACTGATCAAATACTTAACTATTGTAGTTTTATAACTCATACAGTTTGGTTAAGTTTTGATGTCTTAGATCAGTTGGAGTCTGAAAACTCTCTTATGAGATATATGTGAAATAATATTATTTTAGTAACATATCTTTTACCATTTTTTGGATGCTTGGGACCATATAATATCATTTTATTGAACTACATTATTTTATATACTTTATGAGAAATCGTTGTTAACGTGCATTATATATCCCTATTTGATATTATTTTGTAGCTCAGATTTCTCATATTGGTGTCTAATATAAGATTTGTCTATAATTGTCATTCTAGCTTAATGATTTGTCTTTGGATTATTGATTAATACTGTTCAAGTGGGAGAATGTTGAATATAATTATGAATTGGTATTAATAAATTATTTTTTATCATTATCTGACAATTTAAGATAGGATGATAATAATATTTTATCTTATCATATTTTATAATATATTTATGATTATTTGAATGAGATTATAGTAAGATTGACTATGTGATGGGTTGGGTAAATCATAAAAGCCCATACTTTAAGAGTTCCTACTTACCCTAGGGATAATAAATTTGTTATCACATTAAGCAAATTAAGATACACATTCTTTACAATAATTCCCTAGAAGGTATTGGTAAAACCCTTTAGAGTTCTTATCAAACTTATATCTCTATAATGATCATACATAGAGTTTCTGTTCATGGAAAGTAAGGAACTTCAATTGAATATATATATATGAGGTGCATAAATTCTCTTTCCTCTTTCTTTTATATTTATTCTCTCCATATACCATAATTTTGTATCTATGGATTTGAGGGTTCATTTTATTTCTATCATAAGATTCATTGATGCAAAAATTCAAAATTAGTCAACTTACAATCTTACATATTCAATAACTTTAGGTAAAATAAAACCAACCAAACTGTTAAAATTTATAATAGGATCTTTCGATCGTATTTACAAATTTTATCTAATTTAATTTTTTTATATATGTTATTAATAAATATTTATACATTTCTAATACGTTGAAACTAAGTGTTTTGATGAACTATCATTTAATTTAAAAAGTATATGAAGATTTTGTATACTTGATCTAATTAATAAAAATATAAAATTGGGGTTACAAGGTTGGTTTAGTGACAAAGTTTACATGTAGCGATAAGGGTAGAGAAAAGTCATGAGTTCAAATTTCTCTAATAACAAAACTAACATATTAACAACTAATATTTGCATATCTAAAAAAATAAAAATATCAAATTCAAGGATGGATTAGTCAAAATTATTAAATACATAAGTTAGATTAATTTTGCATATTATGTACTACAACAAATACACTACACTACGACAAAAAAATTGATGTAAAAGGAGTATGCCTTTTTTTATGGATGTGTTTGGAAAAAATAATTTAAAGCTAGAAAATAGGGATGTTTATTGGTTTGAGTCAACTCGACGAATCTGGTAAACCAAACCAAACCAATTAGTTTGGTTCGGTTTTCTCACTTAATTGGGTATGCACCCGACCCAAACTGACCATGTTAGGTTTGATTTGCGGTTTTCATATTTCAAAACTCTGATCCAATTCGAACCAACCTAAAAGTATATATATATATATATATATATATATATATATATATATATATATATTTTATATACACACACATATATATATATATTATATTTATTTTATATTTTTAATTTAGTAAATTTGTTTTATATTTATTTTATACTTTAAATTTATAAATTTATTATTTGTATTGTATTGTGTTGTTTTAATAGTTTAGTTTGACTAATTTAGTATATATGAAGCACTTGATATTTTTTTATAAAATTATAAATTTAGTAGACTAATAAATTTGGCTAGTTGCAAGTATAAAATTATTTTTTTACGATTTAATGATAAAAAATTATTTTTTAATTTTTTTATGGGTTTTCTCTAAAACCGAACCGAACCAACCTATTTATCATTGGTTCAGGCTAGAGAAAAAAAATCCAGAAAACTGAATCAATCTAACCCAATTAAAATTAATTTGTTCAATTTTCATTTTTCTCTAAAACTAAATCAACCTGAACCTTAAATACTCCTAGTAAAAAAACTAGTTGTAAGTGTTGGGTAAAAGTAGTTGATTAATTAGTTGAAAGTCGTAAAATGACAAATAAAGACACTATTAATCATTAGATCAACAATGAGATATTTAAAATAATTATAATATATTTGAATAATATAATTAATTATATATTTAAATTACAAATTATTATATTTATATATTTAAATTATAAATTTCTATAATAACATATTTAAATTATAATTACATATGTAAATTATAAATTTATGTAATTACACATTTAAATAATAAATTACAATAATTAATATTGAGATTATAATTTCTATACTTAAATATATAAATTTTAAATTACATACTTAAATTATTCTTTTCTATAATTATATATTTGATTATAAATTACTATAATTACATTAATGAAGGAGAAAGATAGTGTATAATATGATAAGAGAGAATTATTGGGAGATAATACATTAATTAATTAAAGATAAATATATAAAAATAAAATCAACTAGTAAATGAAAATAAGATAGCTTTTAGAAAATCTATTCAGAATAACTTTTTCGAAAAAGCAAATAACTCCTAAAAATACTTCTAGATTTTTCGCATCAAACAAAATTAAATCTATTTTAATTACTATTTTAACTTTCAGCTAAATGAAATGACAAATAAAACATAGAAAGGGAGTACGTAACATATTCTTACCTATCTTAGTAATTAACACCCGATACAAAAAATTATTGAAATAAAAACAGAACCAATCGCCTCTTTAAAGATGTTTTAATAATTTACTATTTATTCCTACTTTTCACTTTCTCTCTCTTATCAGTGACATTGAATTTTTCATCTTTCTCTTTTTTTTATTCATTTCTTTCATATATGATGTATATTTTCTGTGATCATGAAATTTCTTAACAAAAAAATCTTTTAAAATAAAAAATTAATACAATTTCATATTTATTTTTAAAAATAATTGAAAATATATGTTAAACATAGATTTTTATCCAAATAGAAAACTATTTTTAAGAAGTAATTATAACAATATGTTATTAGCGTAATATCTATTATTATTTATCATAAACATTTGAATAATATGTGTTATATAAAAAAATATTAAAGTAACATAAATTTAAAATAAAATATAATAATAATTTTAAAAATATTTATTACATTAAGAAATTATTATTTTTCTTTAGAATAAAATACATAGATAAATAATTATAAAAAATTTAGATCATTATTGTTTTAAATAATCTCAAGAAAAAATCTAGGTTTGATATAAATTATTTTTAGAAAAGAATATTTGGTTTTCTAATTTATTTAAAAGCTTAAATAATAATGATAATTATGTAATTAATCATCTTAAATATTAAAAAAATAGTATTTTATAATAAGATATTTTATTTTAAATATTCTAATAAAATAAAACCACTTAAAGTTTTTTTTTTTAAAAAAAAAGTTTCTTCTTATGTTAAAATTTTAATGATAATGAGTAGGGACTATCCTAGTAAGTGCCACTCGAACATACCCAGGTTTTATCAGGAAACACTTGTTGTATCAGTATTATGTTATCTTATTTCTTGAAGTAATGATAGATATGGGTATGTATTTGTTTGTCTTGTATTCGTATTCAAATGCATCCTCTTAATTATATATTTTATTGAAATTTGATATATTTTATATGTTTATATATTCAGTTTGGTAGAGTGTTAATGCATGTGCATCATTAGAAAAACCCTTCACAGAGTCAAAGATTAATGAAGTGATATGGGACGGCAATAGTGACAAAGGCCTATAACCTGATAGTCTAAAGGTTAAAAGCCCAGGACCTGATAGGTTAAAGGTGAATTTCTACAAGAGTCATCCTCTTCAAATATTTGGGTTTACTTATTGGAAGGATCCATAAAAACTTGCAGTATGACAATCGATGGTCGACATCGTAAAGAAATGCTTGGCTTTTTGGGAATATACGTAAATCTCTACCAGAGGAAGGATTATGCTCCTTAAATCTATCATGTTTGCTTTACCAATGTACTATCTCTTATTTTTCAAGGGTCTGAAAGGTATAATCTTTCAACTATAGTCCCATTTCAAAAAGATTTTTATAGGGAGGGAAATAAGGTTATAGGAAAATGAATTGATTGTTGTGGGATAATGTGTGTTAGGAGAAGGAGGAAGGAGGTATGGGTGTGAGAGATTTTTGTAAGTTCATTGTTGCATAGTTGGGGAAGTGGAAGTGGTGATTAAAGGAGGATAATAATGGTCTATGGGCAAGAATATTGAAGTCTAAATATGAGACATGTAAGAGAAGTCTTATGTTAGTGTTCTCCTAGTCCTTAAACCCGAACTCCCTCAAGAGACAAAGGCAGGGCAAACGGATTGGTGGTCACAAAATGTTAAAAGATGTCTGGATGACAAGATTCAAGTTTTGTTTTGGACAGATGAATGGTTAAGGAAGCTAAGACTATATGATGAGTATAATAGTGATTTTGTTCAGCCACAAATGATAATAATGAAGGAGATATTGATGGGTGAGTTAGTAGGGATGGAAAAAGGCATTATTTTCATAGGAGTAGGAAATGCTTGAGGCAAAGGCTTGAGTTTGTAGAGTTGAAAGAGGGATATGAAGATAACTGGTTTTGGAAAGTAAAAGAGTTCGGATTATACTTCGTGAGCTTCGCTTATGGGGTCTTGTCAGTCGATGCAAGTCAACATGTTTAACCTATCTACAAGTTACTATGTGCAAAAGAAATACCATGTAAGCTACAATGCTTCACGTGGAAGGTGGAAGTTGACAAGTTACCTACAATAATGAATCTATGAAAGAGAGGAATTTTACAATAGGAAGACGAAGGTTGTGCATTTTGTGGTAGAAGACAAAAACAGAACAACACCCATTTTTTACTTGCTTGGTTGCCACGTTGGTTTGGAAGTCATTATGCGCTTCGTGGGGAATACACACGACTTTCCATAATGAGTTTCTCATTCATGATTATCACTGTATAGTCAATGGAGCAAACCCAGTGAGACAAACATGGTCTTTTATCAAGTTTACAGGCCTCTGACACTATAAATGCTCTTATTTTCAAGGGTCAACTATTTGATATTAAGGACATAATTCAGATGGTACAACTAAGTTCATGGGAATATGTTCAACAACTAATTTAACGACACATTCTTATGCTAAATGGTTAATGAACCATTTGCTCTATACCTAAAAGATACGTGTTGTTTAATCTCTTATATTTACTCTAAAAAAGGCATTCCTTGTGCTCTTTGTTTTTTGTTTCATCTTTGTTAATAATATTAGTTGGCTTATAAAAAATAAATGGATTGAGTTTATGTTATAAATTAGTATGTTTTTATGATATTGAATTTAACAACATATAAAATTAGATTTATTTTTAAAACTAAATAAATTATATAGAAATATAATTTTATAAAATAGTTTTTCAGTGAGTGAATATGGAGACGAGGAGGGTATACCTATCCTCGCACAAGGACAAAGATAGGTATAAAGTTCTATATGTTGACAAGGATGACGAAGAAGATGAGTTTAGGGAGCTAGGATGGAAACAGGAAATGTCATATCCATCGTACCACCCATTTTCATATATTAAATGTTACCTCACCCAATAACTTTAATTGAATATTTTTATTAAGTTTAATTGGTATACAGGTGGAAATATTTTTACACAGACGTTCAATAACAATTCTTCATGTAAGTTTGTTAACTTTAATAATTATTACTTTAAAAGTCAATGAAAAGTTATGATTAAATGTCAGTGTAGAAATCATCATTAAACTCATTTTTATTTCAAAATCCACTTATTAATTGAAATTTCATTCCCCACAAATCATATATATAAAATTAAGTGAGATATTTTAATATATTCTGATAATTATATATTACACCCATTTTTATCTACCTGTGCAAACATTTTTGGATTATATAAAAGTTTATATATGATCAATGTGAAATAAACTTTCAATCCAATGGTTGATTTTGAAATAAAATTATTCAATTAAAAGTTACTGAGTGGTGTAACATTTCGTATAAGTTATACTAATGTTATTTTATCTATCTATATCTATATATATATATATATATATATATATATATATATATATATATATATATATATATAAACTTATTCAATTGACACTTATCTAACTTACAATTTTCATAAAATTTGACAATTATTATAGAGGGTATATTGCATTTTATTTCTCCACGTATATAAAATTATTCAATTCTACCCCTTAATTTTAAATCATCTTTTGGGGTAGATTAGGTGACATCAAATGTCAAATTTACTCAAATTATACATTTCATAACTTAATGTAAAATAAAAATTTGACCAATTCAACAATTGAATTTTATATTTTTGTTGTATGCAAAATTTTATACAATTTTAAAATTATTTGATATTTTATCATGTCACTTAATATGATGTTTAAAAACGTATACATATTCATTGCTAAATAAAATATATAGAAAAAATAAAATAAAATATCTAAAAAAGTTCAAATTATGTAAATTTGATAAACATTATCAACAAGAAATAACATAAAATTCTATTATTTAATTGATTGAATTTTCATTCAACATAAAATTATTAAAAGTATAATTTAATTAAGTTTGACACTGAAAATAACACATCTGTCCAATATTAGAAATATATAAAATAATATATAAATTAAACAAAAGCACAGAATTTGTATAATTGTTAGTGAAGCTAGGAATTATATTTCTTTTATAGTAGACATAGCTTGCAATTTGTTAATAGATTGCCCTCACCGTACGGCTCATTTATGTATCCCTGGCTTACCAATTGACCACAGCAACACCTTTGTAGCTCCATATACTAGACTTTATTAACAGATTAACAGATTTCATATTAATTTGCATGTACATGGTTGAACTTTGGCCTAGTTGTAAAATGAGCTCCAATTTTGTTTAAATTAAAAAAATAAAGTATTTATAGAAAAAAAAAGTGCATAAGATTTATACAAGTTTTTTATTTTTAAAGTTTATAAAAAATTACTTTTCATTTTTTAAATTCAAAAATATATTTTTAGTCTCTAAAATTAATTTGATTTTTGTATTAAATATTATCTGTTTATAAGTTTTAGTGAATTTGGTTATATCGGATGTAAAATTGAAAATTAAGATTATTAGAGTTGAGGTGGAGAATGATTTATAAGTACAAAAATATATTTTCTGTTACCAATCTTTTAACGACGTTAATCAGAAAATAATGACTAAAAATGAATCAGAGACTAAAAAAAAATATTTTTGAATTTAAAAGACTATAAGTAATTTTGATAAAACTTTAAGGACAAAAAACTTATTTAAGTCTTTAAAAAATTACTTTTTTAAGAAAATAAAATTTGTTTCTTAAAAGAAATAGAAAGTTACTTTAAAAACAATTTAGATAAACACATAAAAAATATAGAAAATTACTTATATTATAAAATAAAATTGGGAGGGGGCACAAAGAGATAATGTCTAACCAGGTAAAAAGCTTTTGTTCCGTCTAAATTTATGTTAAAAGGTTTTTTAGTATTAAAAAAAACAAAGTCTTATGTTGTTTAGAATAATTATGGACATGTTAATACATTTCAAGTTGCCAACAAGACTTAGTAAAGACTAAAGAGATTGACAAGTAGAAAAAATTTTACATATATTAACCTATGACTTTATTGTAGTGTAAAATTCGTTAATTTGTCCCCACGACATTAATAGATATTGTGAATATTTTGTGAAAATTATTTGTGAATACAACAACTATCAGTCATAAAAGTCGTTTTAATTACTCTTAACCTACATATTAACATTCTAATTCTTAAAAAAAAAAATTAATCCTAATCCTATAAGTTTAAAATTTGTACTTTTTAGTACGTAAATAAAGTACTCAAAAGGGACTTTTTGGGTTGGCTAGGTTCCCTTGTCTAGGAGCTAATTTATAATAAGGTGTCAAGCAAAAATTGTCAAAAGTAAAGAGCTAAAGGGCTATTCCAAGATTGAGGAGCTAAGAGAAATTTAGTGTAAATATAATTGTGAAAAAAAAAGTTCATTAAACTTATGACCTAGTTTATATTTTAATTTTTAAAGAGAATATTTGATAACGTAAATTTTTATTTTATAACTATATTATTTCATTAGATAATAAAAAAATAATTTATCAATATTTTTTAAGATAAAAATATAAATTTTGAAAAATAAATTACTTATTTTTTAAGTTTTAATTTTTTACTTAATTTAAAAATAATTTAGATCAAACATACTAATCTAATTTAAGAATGAATATTCTCATTCTCCTTTCTTGTCTTGACAATAAAAAAACGTCATATTATAAGAACTAAATAAGAGATAAGAAAATTTATTAAATCACATAATATTTTTTAATCGGTAAAGATAAAAAGAAACACGAAATATGACTATAGAGAATTTTCATCGCTAATTAAAAGATTGAGCATACCTTCTACTTCTCTTAGTCTTTTGAAAATTTTGTTCTCTAAATTTAGGTATCAAGTTTTCGTGCCTGTTGTGTAAACTTTGGATGGTACTCGCAACTTGCAAGTTATGGCGACTAATAATTCTTCTTTTTTCATAAATAGTTTTTATTGATGTACGTCAAACATTTTACCAAAGCATCATAACTAATGAAATTTTTATTACATATACGAGAGGTAATTAATTTTTTATATATCTCGGTTCTGGCTAGTAAGTCAAGTGTAAAGAATTAGGTATCAATTTTTAAGTTGAAAAACGTAAAAGAAAAATCATAAAAATTAGAAACATACTGTATGCAAGGAAAATATGGTAAGCAAGAGGTCCAATTCTTTTAATGATATATGAATTAGGTGTGAAAATAATACCAGCACATTTTTATGGGTATTATTCTATCTTTTCTATTTATAATTATTAATATAATGTTATAGTTTTTTACTTTGTAATTGGTAATATTTGCATTCCATAAAAAAATATTATTTTGTATGTTTGAATTTATTAATTTTCTATAATTATAATATCATTCCTTTTTATAGAATACAAATTTTATCTATCAAATTTTTTAATATTATATTTTTACTTATTAGATCAAATATGTAAAATTTTACACAAATTTAAAATTATTTAATAATTTATTATATCACTTAACATTAATGTATAAAATGATATTTAAAAATGTGTAAATATTAATCATTAACATCATATCACATTTGTATAACCTTACCATCCTTCTAAGTAGTTAATTTCTTTTTTTGTACCTAAGTTTATTATTGGTGATTTTGATTTTGTTCCTTGCCTCTCTTTCTCTCTCTATATATAAGTCTTTAAGAATCTAAGCTTAGTTTTAAATATATTTTAAATACTCACCCACAATATTGTATAGTATATACAACCAATGATACATATATCTTATCTAGAAAGAGGTAGTTTGTGGAGTTATGAGGGACTTTGTATTAATTAAACTAATCTTAAGGTGGAATTTTATATAAGCTTTTAAGTGTTATGTAATATATTATGTATTTATAGAGCTCAATCATGTCCTATGATTGGATGATGACTTGTAAATAAAAATATTTTTCCTTTTAAAAAAAAAACTCAACCACAACAACTTTTTAAAGAATTAATGCTATATTAATAATTATTGATAATTATATCATTGCATTTGGTGTTAATTAAATAAAGTAAATATTAGTTAAAAAATCAAGAAAAAAAAACTTAATTAGATAACTAGCTAAAGTGAAAAAGATAATAACTTGATTAAAAGTTTTATGTCATGCACATGTCACAAAATGAAAGAATATATTTAATTGTGTGAGAAAGAGAGTAAATATAGAGGTTAATGTTCTTCAATTTCGATAATAAAGACAATTGAATTGAATTTATAATAGAGGGAGGTGAAGTCTTGCCATTATAAGAGAGAGTCGCAAAACTTGAGCGTGAATATTAGTCAGTCACATAGTTAGGAGGAGGGGACAGTATGAAAAATGTTAGTGCCATAGGCCCATAAGTTCTAATTCAAGAAGGGATTAAATTACTAACTTAAATTAGTATAACACAATTAAACCTATTTTTATTTCAAACATGCAAGATCAAAGTTTGCAGCTAATGACACGAACTACGTACTTAAGAAATTTTAGGTTATTATGTTGGTATTTCTCGAAATTATATACATAATTAATTTGTCATGTTTGTATACAATGAAGCTTTAATTTTCGGGCAAGTGCTTGTTAAAAGATATTTTATTTTAATTGAGTTTGGGTTTATAGTACTATGCTTAAGTTTAAGCTTTTTTAGCCGGATCTGAGATACATATAGCTAATGCCTAAAAAAACATATTTAAGCCCATATAATATTATATTATATACATATTATTAATGGAGTTTTCAAAATAACTATCTATCTATTTTAAAGAAAAAGAAGAAAAACCTATTTTATTAAAACAGATATTCAAACTCACGACTTTTCCTTTTCTCATATATAGATTTTGTCACTAAATTAACCTTATAACTTTAAGAAAAAAACTATTTTAAAATATTTATATTTAACATACGTAATTTTTCTATTATATTTATAATCTATAATATATAATATTATATTATATACTGTATATTATATAATGGGAATAAGACCTGACATATTCGTTGCAAATTCATTACAAATTTGATATATTCGTTAATAATCAAACATGCTTCTACCATATTATCATAAATAAAAATATAAAAATATAAAAATTAAAAAAATATATTTCAAAATATTCCAAACTAAAATTATTATAACACAATAGTACAATCAATTATTTATATTCTATCATGATATTACAAAATATATTAAATTAAAATTTTAAAATTATTATAACATATCAAAATAAAATTGTAAATAGATTTGCATATGTATTTTCACTAATTTATAATAATTTTATTTGATGACTTACTCATTGTCTCTCAACCCTTTAATTGCTTTGATAAGAAAGATGAAAATAGTTGACTAGATTCTAGCCAAGATGATGATGAAAATAATGATAGTGTTACGTAGGTATTAAGATTTTAGAGGATAATTGATAAAATTTGAAATTAGTAGAACCCCTTTACTTTTTCTTCAATTAATTTTCATTCGTGTATGTATATTTATGAGTTTAATCACAAACTTTGATTGATAGTAAATTTGTTGATTTTATTAATTAGTATTTTAAAAGTCACATAAATGAAAAATTATTATTAAACATATGAAAGTATATACCAATTATTTATATATATATATATATATATATATATATATTCACATATGTGTAATTATTATTTTTATTTAATTATATCCATTTTTTTCCTTTATCTCTACCAAACAGGGGATAAAAGATATATACACAATGGTCTCTGAAAAAAATGAACCGTTTAAACATTTGGATATTAGAGGTAATAACAAATCTGGCATGTCCTGGCGAGGTAATTCATATAACTTTATTTGCATATTCACTATAACCTATGAACTAGCTTTAATTCAGTGCACCTAAACCTAACCCATGTGGGTTTATATTGGATATACAGTGCAAAATTAATAACATTCAATACCCCTTCTTGGTTCCAAGAATCTTGCGACTAGCCAAATTCATATATGTCAACAAATTCAGTTAGCTACTGTTTCCACCATGCAAAAGTCAAATTCATATCCCTCTATATATACATAGCCATCCCCAGCATATTAATTTGCATTATTCATCATTCCATTAATATTGCAACTGTTGGCAAATGCAAGCTAACTAGCTATATTGATATCCTTTAAATGTGGAGTTCAAGAACATAGCAAAAATGCCAAAGTATCTGCAAGGAGAACAAGAGATGAGAAAAGCACCAAAGGGGCAATTCGTTGTTTATGTGGGAAAAGAACTGAGAAGATTCACCTTGCCGCTATCTTACTTGAAGAACCCAACGTTTCAGAAACTGTTGAAGAAATCCGCAGAGGAGTATGGATATAGTAACTCAAGAGGCATAGTCCTTCCATGTGATCAATCAACCTTTGAAACCTTCATCAACTCATCCAATCTCAGAATATGACTTCTTATATATATATATCCCTTTCTTAATTCATTTTTTATCACATCAATTTCTCTTTTCTCTGAGGATATAATTAAGACCTCCTGCTGTAAGTACTTCTGTAACGTTTCTGACGTAATTAGTAACAATTGATGATGCTTGTGCTTTTTATGTAATTAAGGTGCCCATTATCTAACTTCGTCTTGTTCAGATATTGTCAGAGATTATTATTAATTCTTTGTTCATAGCTTATGTTCATATATTAAATAGACCTATAGTCCACCTTATTATTAATTATTCGCAATTTTTACAGCTTCTTCTGCTTTGTTTATTCGTACGAATAATATTGCAGAAAAAAATAATTCACATTTCTTGTTTATTTTTCGTGCATGTGTTAATATAAACACAAGCGGAAGCAGGAACTGTTGATAACTTCTTTACTACATATACGGCCAAAGCCAGCTTTGTGTAAAAAGCAGCACGTGTTTTTCTAGCTCCATTTAAAAAACTGCACCTGTGTCTGTGATTGCCAATAAGCAATTTTTAGGAAAAAAAGCAGTATGCCTTGATAAACTTTACTGTGTTTACTCTCATTCTAAACTTTTATTTTTGTAAACATGTAACTTAAATTTATTATGATTTAGTTTTAATATTTTTATAAATAAAACCTTAAACTTTAATTTTATTTTAATTAATCTTTAAAATTTTTTATTTTATATAAATTAATTTTCAGGATGTTTTTATTACAACTCATTTCTTTAATAAACAATAATTAAAAAATGTATTCAGAACTTATATAGTTATATATAAAAAGGAAATAATAATTAAATAATATGTATATTTTTTTTAGTAATTCAAAACCAATTAAATATAAGCTTATAAAAAGGATAAATTTTATCATTTAATTTGGATGAAATTGAAATTGGGTCTCTATATGGAAAAAAAGAAGAAGTAAAGATCAACTGTTTATTTAAATAAAATTAAAATTTATGGTCAATATTTACAAAAGAGATAAAATTTGAAGATAAATTGAGATAAAATTAAAATTTAAAGTGTCTATCAGTCAAAAGAATAAATTAAGTTTAGAACGCCTTAATACCATTTTCCTTTATTTTTTTTTTTATAAACATATATATGAGGTTCTAATGCACATCTACAAACTTCAACCACAAAATAAAGAATGATAAATCTTATTTTGAGAGTAAAAGTATTTGTAAAATTCGCAACTGATGACTCGCATTAAAAGTTCACAATAACGTTGCACAACGTACACCACTTATAATTTAAGTTTATTATATTTTCCAGATATTAAATATATTTACTTTTTAATTTAATTTTTCCTTTATAAAATAGTATTAGGATAACATTATTCATTTTGACCAATTTTCCACATTACTGAGATGATTCCCTTTGATCTAGCTTTTAATTGTGTTTAGTTTGAGAAAATATTTTTTAAAAACAGTTTTTATTTTAAAATTTTTAACTTCAGAACTTTTTTTTATATTTTTTATATTCAAAATTAAATTTTTAAATTTAATCAATTTTAATAAAAATATTATAAAATGTTTATATATAATTTGAAATATATATAGTTGTTGTTATAATTTTACTATTGTTATTAAATATTTACATAGTTTTAATTTGTTGAAAATACTGAATAAATTTTTGGAGAAAATATTTTCTATATTGTTACCATACGTCTTTTTTCTATTTTGTTGAAAATATTTTTATATTGAATAAAATTTTTATATATAGAAAATATTTTTTCTATATTGTTGAAAATATTTTTTGTTTTCTCGAAAATAAAAACAGAAAAATGGTCAAAAGTAACAGCATCTAATTAAAATAGTGCATAAAAGGCCACATTTTAAAGATATTTATGCTTTCTGCTATAATAAATTTTACTTTGAAACTTATAAGAAAGCGTCCAACAAGCCTTAGTGTGACTTTTTTCATAATTTTTTTTTCTCAAATGCCTGCATTGGAAACGTAGGCACAGAGAATTTTGACCCCTATGTATTAATTAGGTTGCCAAGAACAAATTTTAATTTAATGCTAGCATTTAAAACGTAGGCAATAAAACACTAAGAAAAAAAAAATATTATGACTAGATATCCCATCCAAAACAAAAACTGACAAAACTCAAATGTAAAAATATCCGAACCTTAAAAAAAAATGTCCCTATTATTAAGTTAAGTGCTTATGACATACTATACACAATCAGGCGTTTCTCAAAGTTATGTTTTAGGATCCACAACTCTGTGGGAAATCAGTTGTCTATGTGGGACAGGTTATGTGGGTCTGAAATTAATATCAAGCTGAAAATGTAAAATAGTAATTTTTTAGATGGGACAAAGAGAATAATAAAATATATTTATTCCCCGAGTATGTAAAGAAAGTTTGGAGGGCTTTTTTACTTTTGTTTTTTATAAAAAAAAAATATTTATCAAAATGATTCATTCCTCATATTATTTATATAAATAACTATTTTACAACTCATGTTGAGAAATTTGTTGTTAAGGACCAATTTTTCAACGTGTTTTTTTTAATATAAAAAGCCTATAAGAAATTGATTGTCCAATAACCAATTTTTTATAGGTATTTTTTTTTACTATTTATGTTGAGAAATTGGTTATGAAAAAACCAATTTCTTAATGTGTTTTTTTTTTTTCTATGTAAAAAGCCTACAAGAAATAAGTTGTTGGGTAACCAATTTTTTATAAGGTGTTTTTTTTTTTCAGATTTGTTTTTTTAAATTAGTTTTAATTTTTTTTATGTACGTTTGTGTTTCTAAAGTATGATTTAAAAAAAAAATTTAAGTTAATTTATATTTCATTTTTTTATGTGTTTTATTTTATATTGTGTATCTTTTTTGTTATTTTAAAATTTTTTAAATGCTTTGTAATTTATTTTTTAGTTTAAAGTTTTTAAATTAAGATTTTTAAACCTAATATTTCAAATTATTCTAAAATTATTTTGGTATAATTTGTTAAGTACATAACTTTTAGATATAAAAAATATTATTTTAATATTATAAAATATTAATTTTGTTTAAGTGTTAGATATAAGTTTTGAAGATATAAAGTGCTATGAAAATTAACATAATCTTTCAATACAAGTTATATAATGTAAATAAGAATATATAGAGTCAGTGACTACAAGAGGAAAGTCCTTGAACGAAAAAGACGTTTTCTTTTCAAATGACCTACATTCCTACACAAGGAACATCTTTTAGGTTATCCAGGTTTTACAATATCCATCTTGGTTTGTATAAGTGTTGATTTTGGATGACCTTTTTTTGTCTTTATCATCTCTGGATCAGGCAATATTTGTGGGTCGGTACAATTTGGCCAATAAGCTTCATTGCGCAGTTCTTCTTGAAACAATCTGTTATACACATTGGATATGTATTCCAACATGTATAATGGATGTATGTAACATGTATAATCGTGGTGATCATTTTTACACACTGTAAGGACATGCAAATATGGCATGTGTAGCTTTTGATATTTACTATAATCATATCACTGTTCATCCAACCTAATAGTGAAATTTTCCGTTGGTTGTCCTTCTCTTGGGTTAATGGTTTCTTGGACGAGAAAACATGTACTACATCGATCAAAATCTAATACATGGTGACTATTTTCCTTTGTGTATCTATTAGAGCCTTATTTAATATACTTGTATAATGATGTCCACCTATGATTTTTGCATCGATTTCTTTATACCATTGGATGAATAATGTGCTACATCATTGGTATGTCAACATTATTATCACACTTTTTGGGAGATTTCACGTTTTTTTCAAATTGGAATTTATGGCCTCAGATAGGTTAGTTGTCATGTGTCCCCAACAATGACCATTGTCCCATGCTAAAGTTCATCTTTCCTTAGAAATTTCAGCAAGCCATTACACTACAAGTTCACTTTTTGGTTCATTGACCAATTTTTTAAAATAGTAGTTAAACCTGTGCTCTGTCATGCCATATCCTATGACATTTAAACAATTAAAATTTATTAATTATACATGTTTAAATTATATAGTATTGTTAATAAAGTAATTACTTACCTATTGATAAGTGGAAATAGGATTTTTTCATTAATCTGATCATCTTTGGGTACATGTACTAAATTTAAAATATGGGGGATAAGAGGGTCTTAAGAGGGGAAGTGTAGGTACAAAAACATCTATATGGTGGAGATACTTGTGTAAGGTGTGTGGGAATGAGGAATGAAAGGGTTGGTTTCAAAGATATACAGAGTGGAAAGTGGGAAGGGGAGGGAAAATCAGGTTTTGGAGAGATGTAAGGGTGGATAGGGTGTGCTTACAGTCTAGGTTTTCTAGGATCTATGAGAATTCACAACAATAAGAGGATGTCATTGGTAGTATAGGTGCATGGGTTAATGATGTACGACAATGAAAATTTAAGTGGAGAAATGACTAGTTTCAATGGAAGATTGATATTCTACAACAATTTAATAGTGGTCCAATAATTTGACTGTAAACAATATTTTGAAGATTGTTAGGTTTGGACTCTGGATCCAATGCAAATGTACACTACAAAGTTAGCATATTTTATGTTATATGAACTAGGTCTGGTGTGACTAATGGAATGGAAGAATTGCAAATTTTGTGGAATATAAAAGCACAACAAAAAGTACTTATCTTTGGTTGGAGGTTGATCCTGCAAAGACTACCAACTGTAGATAGATTAAGGAGAAGATATGTGATGTTATCAGATGAAAAAATGTTATGTCCTTTTTGTAAAGAAGAATTAGAAACATTTGATAATTTATTTATTACATGCAAGTTTGTATATAATACTTGGAGTCAATGTTCTGCTTGGTTAGGGATTAATGTTGTTCTGCACAAAGATGTAATTGTAAACTTGAGACATTTGATTCATATCTCTAGTAAAAAAGTGCAGAAAAGGGGAAACTTGTTTGGGTTGCTATATTGTGGTGCACATGGAATAACATGAATGATTGTGTATTCAGTAGAGGGCAGTTCAATATGGATAGATTAATGCAACAAACAAATTATCATACATGGTCTTGGATGTCTAGTAATACAAAACATTTCAAATATCCTATTCGGTTTGGTGCTCCAACCAAGGAAACTGTATAATGGGTGCAAATGTGGTGGTATGAGGTGGTTACATTTTGGACGGGATGAGAACATTGTTGTATGTATTGTATAATATATGTACGTGATAACATGGCTAGGAACATTTTTGTACGTTATCTTTGAGCAGTTTGCACAACTTTTGTTTACTCCATTATTTTAATATAATTTTCACTTTTCTTAAAAAAAAGTTAAAATGGAAGATTGTTTCATATAGTATCCACTATAAAATGTATTCCTTGCTTTATAGTTATTAAGATTACAAGTTAACTTGTAAAAACCATTCGAGTTTATAATTTCACTTTTGCTCGAGTCAATTCATAAGCATGGGCAAACTACATACATTTGAGGGTGGCCAAATGCACATCTTCATTTTAATAAAGTCACATGTATATGTATGAAACTTTTATATTTGACACCCTCTAATTTTATATATTTGAACTCCCTTCTATATTTTCATATAAAGATAAATAATTGTACCTCCTATTTATACTTCTTATTTAGGTGTTTGAATATATTACTTTTTATATATTTATTATTATTTTATTTATATTTGATTTGAAAGTCTATTTTTATCTTTTCTTCAATAAATATATATATATATAATAGTTATTAGACTTATTTTTAAATAAATTGCCCCAACTAGTCTCAAGTCTTGGACCCGCCACTATGCATAAGTATAATATTTTTTTAGTAAACTCAAGACTATGCTGGTTTAGATAGAATCAAATATACCATTATTTTGTTCAATCGGTCGTTATTTTATACATCCCACCTTAAGCTAAATTAAGTTTTTGACATTTCATATGAATATCCTTCGATTAGGGGTGTTTTCAGTTCGAGTTAGTTTAGTTTTGATTAGGGTTGTTTACAGTTCTAGTTAGTTTAATTTTGAGAGAAAATAAAAACCGAACTAATTAATTTTAATTGGGTTGAATTGATTCGATTTTTTGAAATTTTTTCACTAATCCGAACCAACGATAATCGAGTTTGTTCGCTTTTAGGAAAAACCAATAAAAAAAATTCATTAAGTTGTAAAAATATAATTTTATACCAGAAACTAGTAAAACTCATTAGTTTACTAAATTCATAATTTTGTAACAAAATATCAATTATTTCATATATACTAAATTAATCAAATTAAACTATTAAAACAATACAATACAATACAAACTTAAAAATAAATATATAAAATAAGTTAAAAATTTATTAACTTAAAAATATAAAATAATGCAAAATAATAAAGACGGAATTCTTTAGACACTCAAACCCTAAGCAAAACACTAATTAGTCAAAAAAAATATTTTTTTTTTAAGAATTTGTATCAGACCTACAAAGCCTACGAACTTAACGGACTGATCTACGAGATATTTAAACTAGTGTTTTAACACTCATGCACTAACAAAGAGTTTTACACTGATTTTCAATCACAATTTTTTCTTTATATGAATTTTGAAGCATTAATTGACGAACTCAGCTAACTTTGTAATTTAATGTCAACATAAATTTTACACCAATACATAAGTATTTCTCTCTTAAACTAGCTAAAAATAATATATCATACTAAATTTATATTATCATTTATAATAATTTAAAATATTAAATATTTCCAATATTAAGTCTAAAATATCAATTCACAATAAAACTTATAACATCAACGTTTAAATGATAAACTTACTCCTTTAAACGTTAAGTCCATAAACCCACAACTTAGCCCACAAATTGTGTAGGTTTCACATTCCAAACAATTTTTTTCTGCAATTATGATTATTTAAAAGTGGGATTTTCATTTCACAACTGTTGTGAAATGAAAATCCCTTAAAAGTGTTCCAAATCTGAAGACTTGAAAAACCCACATATGACATCCATATACTCACTCCTATATGTAATGTATCAATCGCATGCTGAGTACCGACAAAAGCAACCCTACGTGAAGCAGCATTTATTTTACTTTGTTTACGAGCAAAGATGTGTTGTATAACGAATTGTACCATTTAAATAATTAAAAACTTCTGTGCTAACAAAATCATCTCAGATAATTGGGAGGGCACGTGTTGTAAAATTCATACCTTTCTCCCAAAAATAATTTGACATCGAATAAGTTCCCCAGCCATAATTGGGAAAAGAACTAGAAAGAAATTAATAAAGAACCTATAACAAAATCCATCATGTCCTGTCTCTGACCTAGTCATCATTGCAATGCCCATCGTCAGTCTTTTTCTTCATCACATCTCTTCAACTACTCAGACCTGTTTCTTCTTTTCTAAATTAGATACAGCATGCCGTTGTCGCTTCTTCCAAGCTGGGATCTTACCAGGGAAGGCCCACCTCAATAGTCTCTCCCACGAATAGCAAACCACAAACATTAGAAACGCCCAAATCAATAGTTTATCCCTTAATCCCACTGGCAATGGCACTAACTTCAACCAGTCATTCAAGTCTCTGAAGAGATCAGATGTAATCACAGTAAAGAAAATAACAGCAGCAACAAGTGCATATCGGAACGGCCTGTTTTCAGAAATACTCTGGTTGAAGGGATGGCCCATATAGTTCACAGCGAATGTGGCCACCTGAAGCATCATGCTCACCATATAGGAAACAGTATTCACCAGGTTGGGATGAAAATCTGCATCAGGTTCAATGCATTCGTCTGGCATGTATTTTTCAGCTTCTTTCACAGATGAAATCAGGAAAAGTAGGTGAATAGAAAATTGTCCCAAGAGGGAAAGGAAAACATAAGCACAGAAAATGTTGGGGTGAGGACGTTCAGCAGAAAGTGTTGGAAGAGGGCGTGCATGTGAGATAAAGAGGAAAAATGCAGCAGTGAAGACACCACTAATCGTGGCTTGTATGTCGCCTAGCTTGACACCATCCAGATACATAACACTCAACACATATGCAGTAGCAAGACAGTTGAGACCCAGAATTTTGAACATCTGGAGGGTTGTCACTAGGGTACTCCGACCTTGACGAATTATGTCAGTGGTAGGAGCAACAGATGCATGCTTAGCTGTGAATGGAGATGCCATTGAAGCATCACCAAGTTTGACAATGGGTGCACGACCATCTCCTTCCTCATTAAGCTCGTCAATCATCTTCTTAAGCTTCTGACGTTGCATCTCAACAGCTGCCTGATGACGGTTACCAGATGAGTGGCTAGTGGACTCTGATTTTGAAACAACTTTGGCTTTTGAAGTGCCCTCACCAGCAGTCTTTCCAGGTGTGTCCACTGCAGCCTTAGATTTTTTTTGCTTGACAGATTTTGAACCATCTTCCTTAGACGAATCTGAAGAGGATTTTCCACTTTGAGTTGGAGGCAATGCATTCAGCAGAGCAATTCCCACGTGGGCCTAAACAAGAGAAGTTAGTCTTGAGACCTGCAGCCTTTATTATTCTTCCGTAAAAGATACATGCAATATACCAGGTGCCTCCAAACTAATGGCAATTTATGATGCAGACTAACAGCAACATAGATGATAGCATTGATAACAAAATAACAAATTTAAATGTTTGTTACTTTTCATTTATAATAACAAAACTCACTGGAGACTGAATAACATGGCTACATTATTAAAACTATTGCCATCAGATCATATAATCCAAGAGGACTTATCATGGTTCCAATCTGAAACCCAAGCCAGATCAACCCAAGATTACGGAAGAGTAGGATTGCCGAAAAAAAAACAAACAGCTCACAAACATTCCCCAGATAATCTGTACCTAGCCGCCCACCCACCCCGCAAGATGGACCAGGCCAATCCATGATGAGCAAAGATGGCTCATGGGTTTCAATATATTTATTTAGAAATTACATTTTTCTGATTCCCAGTGCCAACATTAATCATAGCCCAACCCCCTATTTTTTTTTTCTTACTTTTATATTTCTTTTAATATTTAGAAATGATTGGTGGGTCAACTAGGTTGGCAATTTCCAGGGTCATATAAAAGTAAGAAAAAAAAATAGGGGGTTGGGGAGGTTGTAAAAGGACTTAAATATTTTAATGTGACCAATAATTGTAATAGTAAGGTTAACGACTTTTTGTTGGGGAGGTTGTAAAAGGACTTAAATATTTTATTTTCTACTGACGGCTGACAAGTTTAATATTCAGAAAAACGAAAATCAATCTATTGAACAATAACCATAGACATTACCTGCTTCAAAGCTCCAACATCATTGGTTCCATCCCCACACATCAAAGTTACCCGTCCCACAGTCTTAAAAGTGGTCATAATAAGTTCTTTTTGCTCAGGGGCAACTCTAGCAAAAACCTGAGACAAAAATGCAACTGTCATTGATGAAACTATATCAAAAACAATGTTCTAATGTTTAGCTATTTAGTATCCAGAACCTTCACATGAGGAATGACCCGAAGATGAGCTGATGTCTGTTGCAACATCTCAATGCAATCGCCTCCAATACAGAGATCATGAGTCTCTGATAAGGACTCAACCTCTTTCTCACTGAAACCAGTTATACCTATCATCAGTATGAATTTAAAAAAATGAAAAGAAAATTAAAAATGACTACAGAAAAGAGTGTGGACTTTGGTAGCATTGGGAATTAAAAACTTCAGCTTAAAAAATGTTGCAGAATTTACCATCCTCAAAAAACATAGTAAAAAGCACTAAGAATGCAAACAAAGAAATCTTACATTCTACTAACAAAAAAAAAAAAAAAACAGAACATTTCAACAACTACTTGTCTAAAGCTAAAAAAAAGAAAAGTTAAAAACTACCTGTAGCGAATGTTTTCAGTTTCATCAGGGGACACCCAATTATATCCCTCACCATTTCGTGCTGGGCCAAGGATTAATGTAGGTTTTGATATAATATGAACTTGGCTGGCAACATGGCAAGCTGTCAAAGCTTGGTCGCCAGTAATCATCACCTATCAATTAAGTTAAAGATGCAAGTCAGATACTTCTCGAAAATTTAAGCAAGGATCCTCAAAACCATCCATCCCAAAGGAGGGGATTAGCAAGTTTGTCAACAATTTACATGAATCAAAAGAATACACGGGCTACATATTGCATGCTAAACCTTCAATGTGAAAAAGCAGGCACAATAACCCAACCCAAAGATATTCCAAAATAAAGATATTCTTAAATGAATTTGAATGATAAATGATCATATTTGGTAATGATAATTTGGAGTTCAATATTACAGCTGTTGCCCAATGGGATCACATTGAAACAATCCTAACAGAAATGAATTTGAATAATAAAAGATGGTATTTGGTAATGATAATTCAAACTTCAATATTACAGCTGTTGCCCAATGGGATCATATTGAAACAATCCTAGCAGAGTTATGTTGATCCCAGATAATTAACAACTGCAACAATAATCAGAACACAGTGCCACTAAAAGGAGGGCTACAATTCATGAATCTCCATGTATGACAAATCCTTACAAAAAGTCTCTCACGACATTTTTGTTGGTCTCCCCCTACCCCTCATCAAAAAGGCACCATCTTTAAATCCACATCTTACTAAAGCCTGTGTAGGAACAAGTCTAGCATTACCAAATCATGCTTGAACAACAACAGTACTGATGACCAAGACTCTCTTCCCACTTAAGAAAAAGGGAAATCTCATATGGGCAAAATCCTTATTAATACCATGTTTTTATTTGAGGCCTATGTAGGAATAGACATACATTTCCAATCGTCTATATGGAACAATAATGCCACACTTACCAAGTCATGTGAGGATTCTTTTAATTCAGATAAAACAGTGGCTGAATCTGATCTTATGGGACAATTAAATACCTGAAAATAGCATCATACCAACTTTTAGCATCAATGAAGAGTAAGAATGTCTAGAGTTAACTCAGACTATGAGGAAGTTGATTGATTACCACAAAACCTGCAAAAGTAAGTCCACTTTCTACTATATCCCTATCCATGCTTCTAGCTTCACTGACCTTCAAGCATAATAATAATAAATAATAAGCATCAATGCAAACAAGTAAATGTTGAAAGTAATTAAGAAGCAATGGATGGTAAAGGAGGAAGGAAACCAAGCATTCTTCAGGAGAAGGGATGAGGGGAAAATGCAGTTCTCAGTCTCTCAATTATACTTGAAGTTACAACCAAAATTTGTTGGAATAATAGAGAAGGGAAAATTAACTTGAATATACAAAAGTAGGAGTCAATCAAAATTAAAGCCAAAACAGACACATCTTAAACACATTTTCCAATCAACAAAGTTTACCCACTTCGAATAACTAAAATGACAAGGCAGGAAACTTAAACAATTATTCTTGCTCTCATATCATAATTGAATATACAGCAGGAAAAGGTTAATGAAACAATGTAAAACCCATAATATTCATACTGTCATGTCAGCAAGAGACTTGTAAGCTAGAGCAAGAACACGGGACCCTTGACGTGTGTACTTTTTGTATGTTTCAACATATGATGACGGTATATCAATGAGCCTATCTTGTATAACTTCTGGGGCACCCTGGAAAAAAAGTTCACAAATAATTTCATAGAGCGACTTAATGAAGGAAAATAACACAGTAACAATAGTTGCTAGTTGCTACTGTTTAAAAACATGAAAGATGCAGGCCTTAAAGTGTAGTACCAAAAACCAGTCAATTCAAACTTTTTATCTCAAAACGTAATATCCTAAAAGCTCTTGGAAATGAGAAAAACCGCATGGATCAGCCAACATTGAAAGAACCAACTGCCAAATCCCAGAACCCGTAGAACAAAATAATGAATTAATATTTGCCTAGACAGCGTCCACAAGACCTTGTCACTTGTTGTAGCATGTAAACATTTCCGCATTGTTTTAGCACAAAATGAGAATAATTATACAAATTGAATTTTTATACCAACAAATAAGATACCTGCTCAAATTTTAAATATATAAATACTGTCAATACATTTGTCAGAAATAAATTGGACCTAAATCCCAAAAGCTAGCTTAAGGGAGGAGGATTATCTAAGTCGTATAAGGAGTATTTTAGACATACTCCTAGACATTGTTGAACATCTTAAACATTTACATAATATAATTTTTTAATTGAATTTCATAGGCCCTAATTAAATTGAATTTCTTAGCCATACTCCTATTTATTTCTGTGTATGAAGTATGAACACATTCTATGGATTTTTTTAACTAGTTTCCTAATACATTTCCGGGGAAAAATATTATAAAAGAGAAATACTAACTTGTGTATAGTAAAACTGCATAAATTAAATTATGTAAATTGTCATTTATAATACACATATATATATATACAGGGAGAATTCAACAATTCTAATATTCGCCATTTAACCTTTACAAAGATGGTCAAAATTAACTTCACACCTACACAAGACCATTCTTGAAATTAAAAAGAAAAAACCTACCAGAAGAGGCAACACTTAAAATACAGATTTAAAAGAGAAAGCTCTTGAAGAACTAAAATGGAAATAGAAACGTTCAAAGATTCAAAAATCAGGTTTCCATAGGTTATTGATGATTACAAGAATTATTTGATGTTAACAAAAATATTTTAGCAGCACACTCTTTGATGGGCAGTGACCCACAGGCTACTTTACGAATCAATCTTCCTTCTCCTCAACTCAGACTTATATTATTGAGTATTAACCATTTCACAATCCCTCAAAACATAAGATTACTACAGAGTGTTATTTAAATCAGCATGCATCCAAAACCATATATAACCATGTATTATATCTAAATAAGACAATGAGCAACCAACTAACCTTCACAAAGGCAAAAAATTCCTCCTGAATGCGAACAATAACTGACATTCGTTTTAAGTATGATGCAAAATGGTAACGGTGAACAATTTGAACAGGATGACCATTTCCCCTGAAAATTGACAATGTATCAGGATAAAATGAAAAGGGATGTAAATGTACAAACAAGACGTATATTAATCAGGAAAATGAAAAAACAAGAATGAAGCATTCAAACAACAAACAAGAAAACTCAGATTATATATACAACATATCCCCAGAAGTCACACATCATTTGTTTTTTAAATCACTATTTCTTTGCTCAAACAGCATGAATACAGGAATATAAACCATTGTAGTTAGTATTGCTGTATCATGGTACGATGAGATTACAAGCGCTGGTGATGTAAATCACAGGTGGTATTGTTTTTGGGTAGGAATCACACGTGAATCGTCAGAATCACGCCAGAATTGCATGGATTGCAATTTCAAACTGCATTGAACAATTCTGGTCATGCACAACCCAGTTTTATAAAATCCTAAAAAAAGTTTTATTATTCAAATAGTTGTGTAAAGGAGAGGCAAAGTGTCATTATTGGCCCTCAAACTACACCCAAATGTCCCCATTGTGCAAACCACCTCCTCTTGTCTCCTTCATATTCCTCCTCTATGTTCATGCAAAAACAGGATGAACCTCATGAACCTCCTCTTGTCTCCTTCATATTCCTCCTCACACACACAATTGGCCCTCAAACTCCTCTCTGTTCATGCAAAAACAGGATGAACCTCCTCTTTTCTCCTTCATATTCCTCCTCACACACACATATTTTATGTTAAATTGCTCTTAGAATTATGTTTTATTATTGATCATGAATCTTATGATTCATAATACTGTTCGATTCGCAATTTGGAAAATAGATCTTCCAATTCATAAGTTGTATCCCAATTCAACTTCCATGATGTGTTGGCAATCATGACTGGCAACAATCAAATTAAATTAGTGCAAACCAAATACCATATAATTCCATGTCACAAAATCTGGCATTGCACATGATTATGACAAATTTTTTGCTGCATAGAGAATAAACCAAAATTGAGATATTTAAATAAGCTGCAATTTTAACTTACTTTTTTGGAACAGCCTTGTCATCAGATTTATAACTCCAGTCAATTCCCTTAAGCGCAGCTTTCTCAAGAGGATCACCAACCTGGAGGAAAGTAAGGAATTTATCAATAAGGCTACAGTATCAACAATGAGAACAAACAATAGCAAATATAAAAGGAGCTAACACACAAAGTCCTTCTAGCCCTGAAGCAAGAATCATGAGGAGTCTATAATTGATTAGGCATTTAGCATGACAACAGTCAAGTAACTTCTAACAGTATCAAAAGTAGTTCTTGCCTGATATCAATCAATCAAATAAAATAGAAAACATTATAAGGAGCAATGTTATCAATGGCGGACGGCACAAAGCCAAAATTCCTCCATTCATCATTATGCCTTATGGCAGCAGCAGACATTCCTTCACAAATTCTGTATAGCGGTTGGCAAAAATTCCGTCATGCTATGGCGCTATTGTGCTGCCATGGCGATTATTTAACAACACTTTAAGGGGTGAACTTAGATTTTCAGGATGCTCCAAAAATGTTCACTGGATAAAGCCAGTGATGAAGCATTCTTTTGCATAAACTTTTCAAGAAACCTCTTTTATTCTTTTATTTAAGAAACCTCATTACGTACGAGGAAAAAATGACTTGACGAAAAAACATGTAACTGTGGCATAACCGCATAAATTACTTCCGTTTGTTCAACATGGGGATAGTTTCTCTGTAATGACTTTACTATTGCATGAGATCCTAAAATAAATTTTATTAATATAATATATTTCTATTTTAAAGTTGAGGTTTAAAAGATCATTACACTTGACCATTTCAAGTTTTTTCTCCACTTCAGTTGATCTGAGTTCAACACTATTAACAAGGTCTAAAAACTAAGACTGAATTTAACCACCAGCAGAGAGGCATACCAGCTTATTCTCAACAAACACCAATGCATGGCAAGAAGCCAGGATTTCAACTGTTCGCACAGGCACTTTACTCGTATCAGATTCCAAATCTGTAGTTCCATTCAACCCAACAACTCCAGAAAATTCCTAAAAAAGTGAAAATTAAAAAGTTGCACCACAAACTAGTCTAAATGATAAAGCAATAATAGGTCAGAATATGGGCATACCATGTCATCAGATGTAAGTGTCCCTGTCTTGTCAAAACAGCATATATCAACCTGTAGGACAAATTATGTACAAGAATTTTTTAAAAAAGTGTTTTGATCTATATCTACATTCTTTATATCTAACTAAATAAAAGGATGCATAAGAGTAGAAACATAGTGAGAGGCATACACAAGTACCTTTCCAGCAAATGGTATTCGAAAAGGCTCTGTGCAAAAAATCCCACGCCGTGCCAGGGCAATCAGAGAAGTATTAACAGCTATTGATAATTCCATTGGTAACTCAGGAGGTATCACAGAAGTAACAATAAGTGAACAACTTAGTATAAGTTTATACTTGCTCCTTGTGGGATCTTCTAGCCCCTGAAAGCATAAAGTAACAATTTAACAAACCATGTCAAAACTTACCATTAAGACCAAACCATATCAATGTTCACCATGCATCTGTACAGAAGCATTACCTTAACAAGCACATAACCAGCAGCAATAAGAGCAAATACAACCAAGAATAGAATGAACAAACCACTTTCCCAGCTATTAGCAGTCACCTATAACATAACAATCCATAAGCCAGGGAAAAATTATTAAAATGCACTGAAATTACGAACTCGGGCTCAGTAAGGTCGATATCTCTTTACCCTTTCTGTAGAGAATAAGATTGTTCGCATCAACTTTCCTTGACTTGTTTCAAACCCCGTTCTCAGGACAACAGCCAAGCAGCCTCCATCAGGTGTTTTAAGAGGAAAACTCTGACTCCAACAAAATTTTAAAAATATGAGAATTGAAAAGCGTGAACAGTAGCTAAACATTAAAGAAAAAAGTAACTAATTTCTCATCCAAAGATAACCTTATCTGGGGTGTGCTGCAATATTTTAGTTCCACCAAATAAAACATGGTTTTTATCTCGCTTTGCTGATAATTTTTCCTCCATCCCCCTACCTGCAATTGAAATCTAAAAGGACAAACATATCTAAATAAGTTTGTGCAAGAGAAGAGCATGACATAAAAAAGCTCCAGTCCCCCATAGAGCTTTATCATAGATATATTTAGATATACCATCCAACCATAAGATTAAAATGCCCTGTCCTTAGCTTATTTATTTTTCATGTGAAAGAAGGGGCCAACTACGATAATGGATTCATAAGAGCAGATACATAATTACATAAACAACAAACAAGTAAACATGGAGTCATGGACATGCATAAACATTTAAAATTTTGGAAAGAACAAACTGAGGTCAGTATTAAATGTTCTGTATACATCATTAATTCATAATATACTATAGTAAATGAAATAATGGAGAAAAAAGTAGTGGCACAAATATAGTTAAACAGCGAGCAAATTACAAATTAAATTATTAACATAATAATTCAACATGTCAATAATCTGTCTGAAAAGGTTGTTCAGCTTCCTGAGTGAAATCAAATATCATTACTTTAGGCATTCAAGACATAAAACCTGCATGGAAATATGCTAAGAAATACTCAGGAAGTAATTACTGTCAACAATGTCAAAACCAGCAAATAAATAATTATGCAATTTTGGCAATCAGACACTGAATCATCTGCATAAAAGCTTTGAGACAGTATAATCCCCACCACTACAAAAGCTTTTAAAGTATATAATAAATCCATCAGTGATTAGACAACTATTTTAATGAGTAGTTCAGAAAAGAGTAACACCTTCCATTGAGGAGTAGACTCGCCTGTGAGAATAGCTTCATTCACAATCACACTTCCAGCCAACAGAAGCATGTCTGCTGGTACAGACTTCTCCTCCCCATTCTGACCAGAAGAGCGACCTACAGAGACAACATCCCCAGGCAAAAGGTCTGTACCAGAGAGTTTCACCCACCTATAATCCAAACAATATAGATGTAATGATGCAAGTATCAAAATTTTATTCCTGTAATCACAAATGTGGGTTTATTATATTAAGGAATAACATACTTGCCACCACGATGTACCATTAGGATCTGACTATCCACTCTAACACGTCTTAACTCAGTTAGAGTTTTCAATCGACTTTTTGCCATGGTTGACTCAAACATAAACAGCATAAATAGAGTGAACAAACTGTAATACCAATATTCATCCAAACACCAGAGACCCACACAGAAAACCTGACCATAATATAAGCCAGAACAAGTCATGAGTTTGCATGAAGATTAAAGACAAAAAAGAGAGAATTAAATTAAAAATTATCAAGAAAGGATACCTGAAATACAAAAAAAGGCTCCATGCAGTGTTCTTTCATCAATTTCTGAAATGTTGGCTGAGGATAATCAAATCTAGAAGATCAACAGTAGAACATTAGAGACCAAAACTTAAGCAACATAAAGCCCATAGATCAAATGATTGAGAAGATACATGTCTTTTTAACAGAGGGAAGAAATCAAGAATCATAAAAAAATACCATACATGTAAAACATGTTTATAGACATAAAAGCATACAAATCCAATTATAACACATCTATTATACACCACAGGAGATTGCGATCTGATGAATTAATAAAAATGTCCAGAGAAAAAGGAAACTCACACATTACGCCCCCATTTCTCAGTAGCAGCAAGAACCTTAGCTTCTGAACCATGACCACTACACTTGAGATAATATCCAAATGTTTCTTTGGTAGGGTAGGAAAGCTTGCAAAAAGTTCCCTTCTCCTTTGAATACACAAAACATTGTTTTCTAAAATCAAAGTAGTTCTCTTCCAATTCCACCGTTGATGACGAACCTGCAGACTGTACAACCAAGGACTTAACTACAATAGATAACCAATTAACCACAAGGAGAGCTTATAGAAGAGAAATAAAATTGCTCATAACAAACACAAACTGTATGGGCGTAATCAAGTAAATAACAACATAAACAAATAGGCATCAGGATCCACAAACCAAACTATTGAAAATTAGTAAATTTGCATATTCAAATGCAGTTTACTTTTAAATCTTTTGGAAATATAAAAGGCATCACAATTAGGAATTCATGCACAATACGCATTAACAAACAAGAATATGGAGATTGAAATATACATTAAATTTCAAACAAACATATAATTAAGATTATATGTATAGACACATCTATTTTTCTTTTCCAATCTGAAAACTACCTCCCAAAAAACCACAAAATACAAAATCAATTAACAGAAAGTCAAGAACATACACATCAAGTTTAGCAAAGTTACCAATCTGACTATAGATCCAAATTCAATAAAGAAACCCTCTAAAATTGTTGCTACTTGATTAATGGAACCTGATATTTGTATTAGAATGAATGAAGAGAACATCGGAATTCAACTTCCAAGGGTTTGCACCTCCCTAGCCCAAAGGCTTCAATCCTCTCTAAAATTGATAAGATGCCAGTCATCTCCTCTCCTTTATTATATATGTATACATTATACATGTGATATCCTACCTTTTCTAACTACTTCAAGCAAGCTAAACATGATTATAACTAACTAATAAACTAAACACAGATTGTAACTAGCCAACTATTGAGGTTATTTATTTATGTATCTATGTATCTATCAATACTGAAACCAGTCCCACCAAGATACCGGCTGTTTGTGGCATGCTGACAAAGCCAACTCCACCAGTACAACTGCAAAACAGTGACAACCCTTTCTGGATCAAAGCACAAACACCAACACTCTGTTTTGTACGCAATTGTTGGCCATCAAATAGTGTAGTACCTCTGTAGTTCTACTCAATGTTTTAAAAAGGCAAATAAAAAATAATAATTGGCAAAGTAGTTTCTATTAATGAGAAATCCTTAAATGTTTTATTTTACCTTTAAAATACTTTTATTAATCAAATTATAAATACCGATTCAAAATGGTTTTCTGCACAGGTTTTCACTACTTTGACCAATGACTGATTCTTTACCAGATCTGAAATAATCTGGTTTTTTGTAGTTGACAGACCAATCACTAGACCAATTCCTGGTTAAACTGACTTACCTGATGTGGTTTTTAAAAACAAAAAACTGACTTACCTGATGTGGTTTTTAAAAACAATAAACCAACTTACCCAATGTGGTTTATAAAAACAATGATTCTACTGACATCAGACCAAGTTCATCCATTTTGGACTAAGCTCCATTCCCATACAAGGACCCAACATCACATCTTTTTAGTTTTTTTATCAGCAAATGTTACAATGTTAATTTTTTGTTAGCAGTGAGGATCAACCTTTCCCTACCCCTCCCTCCTTAACCAACCATCTTATAACTCCTAACATTTCCACACTCCTCTCTTCCTTGAGCCCCTTCACCAAGATTTCCAAAGGTGATTCTGCTTTACAACAAGAAGCCGTCCTACAAAGTCTCGAATTTCTCCCTGTATTCTTGCATTCGAGCCCTCTTGTAACAGACCCAGTAAGATTCCATAAGGATTCTGGATCATAGACAGCCAAGATGCCCAATGACTGCATTCCTAAACATAGCCCAAGACCCAAGTCAAGTTCGGAATGCAAGATTTCAACCACTGACAGCAGGAAAATGGTCACCCTTCCATTTTCATCATAACACCCATCAATCCATCATGCACTCCTCTTCTAGGATACTCAACAAGAAATACCTTTCAATCGTGCTACCCAGCCATATGGATCGTCTACAGCAAAAATGGGTTACTCCATCATTTCTCCTTTGATCATTGCCTACATTCTAATGAATACCTTTATTCATTATGCACCCCTCTTCATCATAACACCCATCAATTCATCATGCACTCCTTCTAGGATACTCAATAAGAAATACCTTTCAATCGTGCTACCCAGCCATATGGATTGTCTGCAGCAAAAATGGGTTACTCCATCATTTCTCCCTTGATCATTGCCTACATTCTAACGAATACCTTTACTCTTGCCTTTGTGCACATAATCAGTTCTACAGACTCAATATTCTTTATGCAGCATGTAATTGCAAAATTTCTCACACCACACCACTGCCTAGGTGATTCTGATGTGAACATCCATCAGTAATTGGCTTTCTTCTTCCTGCTGTCACAATTCTTGCAGGATTCTTTACATCACCTCCATGCAATTTGTCAGTGACTTACATTCCTGTGCCTAACCACTAATCACTCCCTCAATGAGGGAGATATGATGCCAGTAGATAGAAACCTGGTATTTTAATTGAAAGAATAGGGGAAGTATCCCCCTTAATACAACTTTAAAGTTAAAGCTTTAAAAATAAAGTAGAAGTTGTTTCTTAATCTTTATTTTCAAAGCTCTTTTTAGCTAAAAGTTGTTCGGTAAAAAAATTATAAAATTAATTTAAAAGATTATTTGAAAATATTTTATTATTTAAATAAATAAATTGGTATTAATTATAAAGATAAAATATTTAAAACTTCTATATTATTGTTCAATAATATTTTAAGAAGATCAAAATAATTTATTTATACTTTTTTTTTTGTAAAAGAAAATAATTTATTTATACAGAATATAATATTGTCAATATATGTTAAAAATAGTTATTAGGCTTAAATACAATTCATACCCCCAAGTTTTTTCAATTTTAGACATTGTGTACCCACAATATAAAATCATAACATTATGCCTCAAATTTTAAAAATCTTTGAATTGATGCCCCATCCGTGAGTTTATAAAGTTGACTGTTAAGTGTGAGGGGTGCTGACCGCTGTGTATGAAATTAGTTGACGTGGCATTTAATTACTTCTTAATTGTGAGGTTTAGCTAAATGTGTGTTTTATGTAAACATTAGTCTTTAGTGAGAAAAGGATTGTGCAATAGGGAGTTTAGCCAGAACATGAGTCTTAGGGTTCGTTTGCAAAACGTGAAGGGTACCAATTACACAAATTATTCAGCTGAACGAGGTTAATTCTCCATTCCCCATCCTCAAATCTAAGTTATAAGGCTAAGGCATTCCTCACCTAACTAGCCAAATTTCATGAGGTTGAGTTAGGTCATAAGCCTAAATTCTAAGAACTACTATTCTGTAGTCATTAATCATATCCCCAAATAAAAATAAATTAATTAATTAATAAATTAATTAATTAATAAATTAATAAGAGAAATAGACACTCCACTACGACAAAAGAAAACTCCAAAGAACTGAAAGGCAACAAGTATTACACAATGCACTAGCTTTCATAAGAAGTTCACAAATTGTCAATCTAGAACATTCATACTTTCTGTTAAATCCATTTGCTTCATCTAAAGTCTAAACCTAACACCATATCAAGACGTGTCTAATGTTTAGGAAGAATTAGTTACCGAAGACTAATACACTCTTCCAATTTTCATTGCACCTAATTCTAAACATCCTCCCTTATACTCATCTAGTTTTTCGTGTACAAATTGAACGTAATTTTCTCATCTGAAATCTAGCACCCCAACTTTATAACTACATATAAAAGTTGATCTAATACGAAAGAAGCTAGACAAGATCTTCCCAGGGGTATGGCCAACTAAGGTTATCAAATAAATAGGTACGCGTTTTTTAAACTCTTTTCTTTCCTATGGTTAATATGATGGAACCTATCACTTCTACAGTTACAAGCTGTTGAACAGGTGATTTCAAACCCTTTAGTTTTCCGACTAAAAGAAAGAAGAAAAAAGCTCAACGACACTAGAATTCAATCGTTCAAAACACGTCATGACTTACACTTTTCCGAGAATGAAGCGGCACAACTTCTTTAGAACCCGAGAACTTAGCCGGAGTAATCTTGCACGAATCGGCCTGCTCAATACTCTTAACCTGAACACAATCCAAACAAAAAAGCAATTACCAAAACAAATGTCCAGTCACACAGAGCCACTAAATGAATACGCGGAAATGAATTCACCTTGCTGTAATGGGCGAAACACTTGAAATCAACGGACCAAGCGGTGAAGAGGCAAACGAGGATGTGAAAGGCGAAGAGCGCGCCGAGAACAATGGCGGCGTCAACGAAGTCGAGGCTGGGGAGAATCGCCGAAACCCAAGCGATGTATAGAATAGAAAAGGGCCAAACGTCGAGGCGCCACGGCCATTGCTTCTTCCTCAGTAAATCGACTCGATCGACCACCTTGCCACCGACGTGGAAACTCGACATCGAATCGAATGGCCGTTGAGTTGGGTTGGGTTGGGCTAGGGTTTGGGGTTTTGAATCTCAGATCTGATTGCTTAGTTAACGGTTTATGAGAGCGGCTAGGTTTGAGGCCTCGCCACTCGCCACGATTCGGTCTCCGCCTGCTACTCTCTCTAGTTCCCTACACTTCTTCCTTGTCCATCAAACGCTAAAGCCTAATTTACTACACTTACTACTATTCCGTCCAACAAAAGGTGGAGTTCAAGGTAATCAATAACAAATCTGTTTTAATGGTATTGGAAACCCACTTAAAACCACACATTACTATTTAAATTATTTTTAAAATAATTATTATATATAAATTGGATTAAATAAGTTTTTCAATTTTTTAGCAATTTGTTTTCTGTCTTTAGTTAATATTTTCTTTGTGTTGATCTTATTAAATTTTTTATTTTATTTTAAGTCATTTAAACACTCTTACCTTTTCACTCACCCAGCAAAACACTCACTTTTTAAAGCATTTTAATTCAGTTTTAAGTCTTATTTAAACAGTTTTAGAAATATAATTTAGTATATTTTTAATTAAATTAAAAATCTCATCGCAATTTAAAAATATTAAATGAATAAATTTTGATTTTAGATTTAAACCTTTAAATCACTCATTTTGATTGTGAAGTTTAAATTAATTATCTAAAAATATTTTTTTTATTATTAAATTATAGTTTATTTCTTAAGGGGGAAAAAAGGATGATGGGTTAGGAGAGAAGCACGTGCTTTAGACACCCATCAGACAGGGAAAAGAAAATTGGAATAAAATACTGTTAAAAGTAAAAGCAACCGAATATTTAAAAAAAAAAAAAAAGTAAAAGCAAGAGAGTAATTTACTAATTTTGAAGAGAACTGTTTAGAATATAGTTAGGTGACTCGGCTACCCAAAAAAAAAGTTGGATAACTCTGGACTTTACGGAGTTATACATGTGCAACATTAAAGATAATTAAAATTATATTTTGTAAATAAATATTTAATATATTTCAATCAATAATCAATAATAAAAATAATTATAATGAAAATAATTATAATTAAAATAAAAATGTTCATGAGAAAATATTTTTTAGTTGAAAACAATAGATATAGTTTAAATTTATATTTCTTTTAAAAGCTATCACCCATTTAATATTATCAGAGTCTTTATATTTCAAAAGACAAAATAAGATTATTTATTTATAATTTATAATATTAAAGTAAGAAATAGATTTAATGAGGGGTGATTATAATTGTGAGATAATATTAAATCTATTTAAAAAAATATGGAATAAAATTGAATATAAAAAAAATACACATTTAAAATAAATAGACACAGAAAAAGATAATTAAGCAAAAAAATATCTATTTTATGGAATGATACTTTAAAAAATTGTGATTCTTAATTAATATATATATATATATATATATATATGTGTCTTATAGAAATCAAACACATTTTGGAAATTTTAAAACAATTTATGCAATTAAGCTAGACTTTGTTCTTGTTATAGGTTTACATAAACTTTATTGGGTTGATATTATTGTTTTATTGTTGAAATATGTAACATCCTTATTTTTATAATTAAGTTGTTATATAATTTATTTAAATTTTAATTTAGATATTAGAGTTAGATATTAAAAACTTAGTTATGTATGTAAAAAATTTATAAAAATAAATTAATTATAACATATAAAGCATTTTTACTAAAATTTGCAAAACTTCTTTTTTTATAAATTCACTTAGTGGATTTAAATTCGCTCAGCAAATTTGATTGGAACAAATATTTAAAAAAAAAAAAGAAATTCGCTAAGCAAACAATCAGTCGCTTAGTGAAACCTAGGTCACTCAATGAAAGTAATCCAAACCAGAATTAGGCTTAGCGAAGTGAGACAAAAGTATCTGAATTTCGCTAAGCGGTTCGCTCATCGAAAGTACTCTCACCTATTTTTGCTTAGCGAGCATAATTTTTGTTAGCAAACGTGGTTAAACTTTTTATATAAATAGGGGTTACCATATTGTGAATTAGAAGAGGAAGAAAGAGAACTTAAGAAGGAGGGAAGGTGAAAGCTTCTAAGAGAGGGAATGGAAGAGTGAGAACTTCTGAGAGAAGGACAAAATTCTTATGAGGGAAGGAGGAGAAAGCTCTTCAGTTAGGAGATTAAGGCTTTAAAGGTTCTTCGTCACTTTTCATCAAGCTCTTATTAAGGTAAGAGGGGAGTGAGATTTATAAAATTTTGTGCTATTAATCTTAATAGATTTATGTGTTTTTGCTACTCTTATGATTATTATTAATCTTAATCTAAGGTTTGGATTAATATACTAATTATAGCATATAAAGCATTTTTACTAAAATTTGCAAAATCTCTTTTTATATAAATTCACTTAGTGGATTTAAATTCGCTCAGCGAATTTGATTGGAACAAATATTTTTTTTTTAAAAAAAAGAAATTCGCTAAGCAAACAATCAGTCACTTAATGAAACCTAGGTCACTTAACGAAAGTAATCCAAACCAGAATTAAGCTTAGCGAAGTGAGACAAAAGTACCTGAATTTCACTGAGCGGTTCGCTCATCGAAAGTACTCTCACCTATTTTTGCTTAGCAAGCATAGTTTTTGTTAGCAAATGCGCTTAAACTTTTTATATAAATAGGGGTTACCATATTGCGAATTAGAAGAGGGAGAAAGATAACTTAAGAAGGAGGGAAGGTGAAAGCTTCTAAGAGAGGGAAGGGGAGAGTGAGAACTTCTGAGAGAAGGACAAAACTCTTATGAGGGAAGAAGGAGAAAGCTCTTCAGCTAGGAGATTAAGGCTTCAAAGGTTCTTCACCACTTTTCATCAAGCTCTTATTAAGGTAAGAGGGGAGTGAGATTTATAAAATTTTGTGCTATTAATCTTAATAGATTTATGTGTTTTTGCTACTCTTATGATTATTATTAATCTTAATTTAAGGTTTGGATTAATATACTAATGTTTAGTTGATTGTTCAGTAACATCTAACTATGCTAACTTTTATTCTCTCCAAATAATATTTTATGGTCTATTGTTTATTTTTTTCAGATATTATTTTTGGTCTTTTGTTTATTTTTTCTAGATATTACTTTTGGTCCTTTATTATTTATTTTTGGTTCTTTATTTATCAATTTCATATATTATTTTTTGTCCTTTTATTTCTCGATAATGTAGTTTGATTATTGTTATTATTATTTAAGTTATTCCCCAAATATTATAGTATGATTCTCTGTAATTATTTGTCAATTGTTCTATCACTTATCTTATTCAAAAGTTATATTTTGATATTTTTCTATAAAATTACTTCATCATATTATTTTGGTTCACTCATATTACTTATTTCAAGTTTTTGCTCTAAATTTGATTTTACCATTTTCTATCACAAGGTGAATTATGATTTTGGTTTCAGTAATTTTGATTTATAAAAAAATCACTACTTTTGGAATGGTTAATGACTATTTTATAATTTTATATGTGTATGCTATATTTTATTCAAAGGATTTTGTGAAAGTTTAGTTAAGAAAATCGTACTCTAAATATAATATGTCTTAAAATCACAAAAAACAATCCAAATATGCTTTGTGGTAGCAGTTTAGTCTGATCTTCTACATCAGAAATATGTTTGTTAGTATTAAAAATATATTAGTATGACTATTGATATTATTTTACTCATGCAAATATTGAAAATGAGAAAATTTATACTACGATCTTTTAATTTTCAAGGATACTTCGTAAATGATTCTATGAATAATGGTTGAAGTATAAGTACTATGTGAATTGTGATTGACAAGTCTAATGACCTTTGGGATTGTGTTGAGATGTTGTAAGATGAACTTAGCAAAGTTTTAGGTTCCTTGGTAAGGGTACCATGCGGGTGCATGAGCCCCCTATTTAAGAAGTCATAGCTTGGTATATTACAAGATGAAAAGCAGGACTATGATGGTCATAAGATGGTTTCAAAGAAATGAATATTGAGGATGATTCATGTTGGCACTTGGATGAAATATTCATAGATTTAGAAGTTTCCATAAATGTTCAACATCTCATGATTGGTAGATTATATCTTTCTTGGGCTGAAAGAGTGCTCATTTATATTTTGTGATGAAAAAATGCCCTTTTGTGTTTTGTGATGGGCTAAGTGCCCGATTGGCAAGTGGCTAAAATGTTGTGATTGACAAGATAACCATAATTTTGTTATAGGCAAATGATTTGTTTTTTGAGAAAATTGTTTTACCAAATCAAGGAAAGATATACAATTATCAATCACTTCCCAAAAATCCTTGATGATTGGGGTGACTACTTTTGACTATAATGTTTATAAAGAAATTATGGTTCATGTAAGATTGAGTTTTGGAAAATCTCTTATATTTTTAAAAATAATGTTAATTAAGGATTAGAGGCATTATAAAATGTTAATTAAAGATTGACTTAAAAAATATAGCTTATTTATTGATTTTTTATATTGGATCTTCTAGAAAACTTCTTTGTAAATACAAGTGTAAATTTAGAAATTTCATGATGTGGAAAATATTTTATTTGAACTCAACTGCACATGTATTAATTTTGATGTTTAAAATCCCAAAATTTCACAAAAATTTTCGAGTTTAGTTTTGAAATCTTAGGATAAAATTCCAAAAAGATTATATCATATGTTGACTTACACTCATCTACTACTGAAAGTGTCACTATAATACACTAGTTGAGAAAACTATAATTGATTCATACACATTAAAAATCAAGATGGACTTCCGTCGGAGAAAAGTGACCCTAAAATAGGTCATGAAAAACATTTACATTGTGTTTGGATAAAATTTTTTACAAATGTAAGGAATTTGAAATACATTGAGTTTGAAATCCTTTCGATTTAAATGACTTTATTTTCAAATATTTTGTTTGAATAGAGTATTTCCATTCCTACCAACAATAAAATTTTATTTATTAAGCAATATTTAATGATTAAAAAATATAGATTAAATTGTTGTAACTAATAAAATATATATTTTAACTTGACCATAGGAGTGTGAATCTAAATTTGGTTATCAACACACCACAGTACCGTAGAGTAAGAGAAAAACTATTGTAACTAATGTTATAAAGTTTTTTATGCTAAGAAATGACTTTAACCAACATTAGAAAAACAATTTGACCAATGTATCCTTAAAAAATGTTGAAAAAATCAATAAAAAATAACATTTACCAATGTCAACAAAAAAAATAATTCTAATCAATGTCAACAAAAAAAATTTAGTCAATGTCAAATAAAAAATAACCTCAGCCAATTTTAGTAAAAGAAAAATATGTTTGAAGAAATTCAAATTCTTACTTTTTTAAATAAATTTGAAATTCTACAATTTTAACTAATCAAAATACTTTCTAAAATACCTAAAATTTCTAATTATTTTAAAATTCTTCATCCAAACAAGGTATTTTATCACAAAACATTTGAAATTGCAAAATGAAATGAATTGTCCTCTTGAAATTTCTCATCTAAACACACTCTTAAATCCCCACATTGAGCAAAATATATATCACCAAGCCTTTAAGGAGGAAAGAGGTCATAATGCAAAGTATAGACCTTGAAGACTATTATTTTTTCTTTTCTTTAGACTTTTTTAATTAGAACAAACAATTTATTAATAAAATATATATGGATTGTATTTTAAATCTAACTCCAAATATTTATCTTTATAAGAGTTGTCATATGGATTGTGGTAGACAAAATAAGTCATGAGTAGATTGCATGATTTTTAGGTTTTTTACTTTTTATATATCTACTTCTTGAAGTTAAATTCATGTGATTTTTTATTATGTGTTAAATCATGTTTTCTTGGAATATTACTCATAATTTCATATCTTTATAAATAATTTCAGTTTGTCTTTCTTATACATAACAAATAATTTTCTTATTTTTTCAAACAAGATAGATATAAAGATAATAAGATTACAATAATTCTCGATATATAACATTTACAATGAGGTCATAGATGCATGATAGAAATTATAGATAATGATTAAAAAATAATATATCAATCTCAATCCCAATTGTTAGTTATCATAATAGATGAACTTTATGTGGGATTAATACATGAGTTAGTTTTCCTAACTATAATGTTTATTTAATGTAATGCTATGATATTATTATGTTCATTATCTTGTATGGTTGTGTTGAAATTATAATATTTTGATAATGTATGAAGTATATCAAGTGATATGATGATAATGTGCCTAGATTTATATATGACTAGAAATTTATATATGGTCCTAGTTCATGCGGGACAAGAACCATTGTGTTATGATGAATATGTAAATTCCCAATTGTCTTGTATATCTCATGATTTTTTTTTAAGTTGTTGTTAAGCTGTTCGGAAGGACATAAGGCCTTGGAAATTCACCCAGCTTGGAATCTCTCTTGGCATGTTAATCCCATTGGTTGGAGTATCATTGTGCAAGGTTGGGGATCTTGTGACGTGTTGTTAGACACACTTATCTCAATTTAGAGTGCTAGTTTTGTATCATGATGGTTCATCAACCAGGGACAAACCAGCTACTTTAGGACTTCAGGGGCCTTGGCCTCTTAATTTTTTTTTTATTTGTTTTAAAATTACTAATACATTCTTTATGGTTTTTAATTTATACACTTTCTTAATATTAATTTACTTGGAATTTGACAATAATATCTAACTGTTATTGTTTATAAAACATTTATTTTTATTTTTTTTGATAAATTTTATCGTAAATATAATGAAGATTTAGATTAATATTTTTTTATAAATTTTATCTATTCAAAGTAGTTTATAACAATTACATTCGACTATCTTACCAGACTCTTTAATGATGTGATAAATCACTGTATTACTAAGTTAAAATCATGGATTAAAACCAAACAAATAATTCTTTAAATTAAAAATATTCTTTAAAAAAAACACTATTTTAGAGGGACATATTAATGATGTGATAAGTCACTGTATTACTAAGTTAAAATCATGGATTAAAACCAAACAAATAATTATTTAAATTAAAAATATTCTTTAAAAAAAACACTATTTTAGAGGGACATATAATTAGTTTATTAAACCATGTAATATATATCTTTTAACTATAATTCGCTATTTGTAATATTGTGATTTTGGATGCTGCGAGATAATGTAACAAGAGACATGAATTTCAGTAATTTATCTATACTTTCGATTCATTGGTAGTTTTATTTATATTTTATATATGATTTATACATTTTTTGTGTCTTTTGAAGTGTTAATAGTTATTTAACTCTTATCGCAAAAAAGTTAGTGTTTTATTTAAATTATGTAAAAAAAACATATTTATAAAACATTACTAGCATATGAGTTTTGGGGTAGAAGGTTGTTACATGGTGACCATGACTTGTACTAGGTGGGGAGTCAGACATTAATATTACATTTGCTTACTGGTAGGGAGTTTGTTTGAGTTGATATATTAAGCGAAGAGTCTATCTTTTGATATATATTTTGGTAACCTTAATCAATTAGGATCAAGTGGATCTCACTTTACTTTATCTTACTTTGGTAATTTTATATCATTAGTTGAGTGAATGTGTCATTTTAGTTTATAAGTATAATTGTTGTATATATAGTGTGATCATGCACGGCTTATTGTGTCCTTAATTATTGAACGCACAGTTTTATTTAAATAGTGGTTTATATTTTTTTTTTTAAAAAAATCGTCCCCTCCCTATTTCTTTTTCTTTGAATACCCGAGACCCCCTTCCCCTATTTCCTTATCATCTCTTTTTCTTTCTCAGCTTTGCAACCTTTTTCATGGCTTCCTATCTCATTTTACTTGTTTTTCTTTTTCTCCAATAATCAAAACCCATCAAATTTCTGTATACTTGTGATTCTATGAGTTTGAGGAAAGTGATTTGAGAAGAGAAAAACAATTTTCATCTCTTTAGAGTTTTCTATTTGATTTCTTTAAGATAAATATTTAATCTTTTGAGATAAATAAATAGTTTTACATCATAGATTAATTATGGGTTATATATTAGATGTAGAGATGAGCATTTGAGTTTAAGCTCGCGTACTGTCTGCGAAACTTGCAACCTACTTGGTACATGAGTTCTAAAATTTTGAACTCATTTAAATATGCGGGTTTTTTAGGCTCGACCCACGACACTCACAAGTATAGTGGGTTAACCCACGGGCCTTCACAAGCCTCCACATAAATAAATTTTTAATAAAAAAAATACTACTATATAAGACTGATCTCATAAGTAAAAAATAAAATCCATACTTTTATATTAACATTTAATATTTGAGATTTGATATTTTATTTTTTAGTGCATTTGTATTTTGTTTGTGTACATTTTAAATTTAAACTATTTCATTTTATATTTGATAATTGAAATTATGTTTGAAAAATATCATTTAAGATTTAATTATTAAGTAATAAATACTTTTATTTTGCTTCATTACTTCCTTGTAACTCGTTATATGATGACTTTAAATATATATTAAAGTTTTTATAATAATTTAAATTGAGATAAATTTATTTTGAAAGAAGATTTTTTTTGTATTTTTATGTGGGTTGGGTCGTGGGTCTCCATGGGCTTATGCGGAACAGTTGTTGGTTTAAATATAATGAGCTCGTTTAGAATGTGGTTTCACATACCGAGTTTTGCGGGTTGCGATTTTCACAAGTCGAGTTACCCGCACGTCCATCTTTAATTAGATGTAAGAAATTCAATTATTAAGATTATGATGTTTTTCTCAAAATCCCTAGACATTTCAATTTTAGTGTTTTTATCCAACTCATTAATACCTTGCTTTTAATGTTTGGATTCCTTAAAAATATTGTGGTTGCTCTCATTAACAGTGCTGTAAGGTTTGAGTGATTTCTCTTTGTGTGTGAGTAGATACTCTACTTGGTGACATTTTTTTATTATTTTTAGGAGAAATAAGTCATTGTTGAATAAGTTATTTTGATGATTTTGGTTTCTATTAGTAGTTAAGAATGATGAATGATATTTAAATTTACATATTTTGACTTGAATATTTGTTTACTATTGATGATTTGATGAATATTTTAGTAACTTTAATAAATATGTATAATTTTTTGTTCACCACAACAAAGAGATAGTATAGTATATTTCGTTCATCACAACAAAGAAATAATGTGACATATTCCGTTTGTTACAACAAAGAGATATTGTTGTATAATTTTGTTCACCATAATGAAGAAATAATATGGTATAAATTTGTTTGACACAACGAAAAGAATATGACATTGTTAGTTATTTGCATTTTAAAGTTATTTCTATATTATTAGTTTTAGATTTCAAGAGAGTAAATTTTAGTTTTTGAAAGTAAGATGTATTTATTTATTTTTTATCATTAAATATCACTATAATTTTCTTGAGTGAAAAATATTTGAACTATATTTATTTCTCCTTTCTGTTCAAGGTGTATTTTATGCTCTTACTAAGTCCTTGTAACAAACCTCATATTTTATTCCTTCCCCTTAGATGTGATTGAGTAGCAAATTTTTGGGATTTGCTATCTTATCCAAGTACTTATATATTCTTTTTTGGGATTTGCTATCTTATATGCAGTTATAATGGTAATAGATGTAAAGTCAAAGCTAACAATAGGGATAGAGATAGATGATGAAATCTCTTATATTTTGATATATGGAAAATATGTTATAAATATGTACATGTTATAAATTCTAATATTTTGAAAATCTATATGAGATAACTATGTCATAATTAGGGGGATTGTGTCATTTGGCTAGTGAACTGAATATGTAAATCACATAATGTTTTGTTTTCTTTTATAGGTTACCTAAAGTGTGATATATCTTACTTTTAGGGGAGACTTTATCAACCTTTTTTAATAATTTAAAGTTTGGTCTTATGGTTTCTTTAGTAACATTTAAATCTCACACTAGTCAAACTATAAGGAGGTAGTATGTGTGTCAGTCACAACTTAGTCATGACAGTGATGTATTCTTGAGCATAATGGTTCATGTTTAAAATAAAATGCTTATAATAAAACATTTAATTTTAGAGTTTAATTAGCAGGTACTGACAATATAAAAAGTTTTACATTAACATCTAATTAGAACTCTTCATTTATGGTAAATTTGTTGACTTTATTAATCATTATTTAAAAGTCATATAAATAAAAAGTTGTGATTAAATATCAGTGTAAAACTCTTTTACACTATCAATGCATACTAATTAAACTTATAATTTTATTGTAGTAATTTAGATAATGAGATTTTAAATAAATTGTACATTCTAATCAAAGTAGAATTTTTTTACTTGCTTTTATATATAAAAAAATATTCATTTTGTTATATTTTATAAATATTGTATTTTAATATATTAAAGTAAACAAATCAATGCAAAAAAGGAAAAATAAACTCTATATAGGTAGAAGAAAATCATGAATAATTTTTAATTTATTTAAATAAAGAGATAAACGTGACATCCTTGTACCCCAACATATTAATAGTAAAAATTAGAGGGAACTAAATCAAACACAGGTAAAAGAGTTCACATGAACATATACTTCACTTTAACAATTCTCAAGAAAACTCTATGTTACAAAATCATATTTCTCTTACCAAAATAAATAACAAATAAAACTCTTATAAATCGTGATTACCAAAACAAAAATTAAATCCTTATAGTAAATAGGTTCCATACTAATTAAAAATAATTAAACATCCTGATAGCCCATTGCCCCAATGTCACATGTGTATTAGAGCAATCCAATGACTCAAGTCTCTCCTTCGATACCAACTTCTACCTCTTTTGCTGTCTTTTAAGCTATGGGTGTCTAGTATCAAAAGAAAACAAACAACATAACAAGCAAAGGGGTGAAAACTTGACTCACATATATTAAAACATGCAAGGAATAACACCACCCTTTACATACACATATCATATGATTACATGATCACTTACAACTTCTCAATCATATACAGATATATAATAGCATATGGAAACATGTTAACAACACTCTCATACAATTTAATGTTCACTCATTAAACACGTCCAATTCATCTTTATGCAAAATGTGTCACAATCATGTACATGTTGTCTCATGCAAATTTGTCCTAGGCATACACCTCTTCTACGCCAACCACATGTAGGTTCTAATAGGCATAAGTCTCTTCTATACCAGTCATGTGTAGGTTCCAAATGACAAAAGCCCTCATCTATGCTAGCTACACGTACGTTCCAATAGGCATAAGTCTCTTCTACACCAGCCACGTGTAGGTTCCAATAGGTAAAAGCCTCTTTTACGTCAACCATGTGCAGGTTCCAATAGGCATAAGCCTCTTCTACACTAGTCATGTATAGGTTCAACATAACTTAAGAAGAACTGGTCCAGAATGTTGCACAATAGGCAGACCTTACAAAACCCCCTAAGTTGGCATTATGCAATATGTTCATCCATGTTCATGTCACAGTCATAATAACAATATCTCACAATGGTACTAAATTCCATTCCCAACCACAGTTGAAATGACTCTTTCTCAAGCACCATTGACTCATATCATCAATTACACTATCTCAAATCACAATGGTACTAAATTCCATTCCCAACCGCAGTTGGAATGACTCCTTGTCATGCACCTCTGACTTGTACCATCAATCACACTATCTTAAATCATGCCCATGTTCATCAATACACACATTTATAAATCATACATATTTATAAATTGCACACATCATCTTAACATCCTCAATACATCACACGTATTCATAAATTAAATAAAAACACTTCACCTTATACTCATTTGCATAACATAAATTCACCACACTACAAGACACTCTCAATACACCCATCCATAAAAGCATTTTTAACATATACTATGACTAATAAAAAATTCATCATTTAAAATATTGAATATATTCACTTTCCTACATAGAAGTATTACATTCATAGCTCTTCACAATATTTTCTAAGTTTGAAGATTTCCTCACTTATTTTCTAATAAGTCTCTATGACCTTTGTGGAGTATAAACTTAATCTCTAGAGCTATAGTAATCCTATGATATTGTTTCTTATCTAGTTTGAAAGCTAAGACATTTATCTACAATTTTTATGTTTACCTCAATAGCTAAAACAAACTTTTACTATGTCAAAACTTGGAGGAAACATGAATCCATCACTTAATTTTGATAGTTCGACCTTCAATCACTAATCTGATCATAACTTGAGCTCTAGGTATCGTTTTGGGGTGAAACCAATGACATTAGTTAGATAACATCTAGGACTACAATTTTTATACAGACCACTTTCTCAATTTGCATCATTTTCCTATTAGTTAGATAACATCTAGGGCTGATAGTAAAATATACATTACGATTTCCCATTGTTTCCCTCTCCTAAGGTTTCTTTAATCCTTCAAAGCACACTCTAAATTATGAAATTGAAATTAAATTATTCTTAATCAATTATTAAGATAAAATAGATGTAAAACAATTATAAAATAATGATACCCTCATTTTCAATGAACCCAATGGTTATAACTAATCACAAGAAACCAAAAAGGCACTACAACTACAAACACTCATTACTATTGCTAACCTTTAGGGTATAAAAGGGAACACCTCAATGCCAAAATAATCATTATATCCAGTCTATTTTTATTCCATAATCCATAATCGTATGAACAAACACCAAATACAATGGTAAACTCACTCACCAAATAATGATTAATCAATGAAAACCTCATCTCCAACTAACTCAATTATTATAACTAATCGTATGGGCTACAAAAGGGCACTGAAATTGTTATAATTAATACAAATGCAAGAACACTAATTTCTAGGGTATAAAAAAATATATCTAAAAGCCATCAATCCAACAAAATTAACAAAAACCTTCATTAGTTATATTTGTGAACACCAAATATAGAGAAATGAGTTAGAAGAACCAACATATTGTTGTTATTCAAATACAAAAAATATAATGATAACTGAGATGAAAATATGTTCACAAAATGACACACAAACATATTATTAGTATCAACCTTCACTGCGGGTGTTCATAGCTCTTCAATGACATACATAAACCTATTGAAGCTTATGGATCTCTTCACTACCCATCTCCTTACACGTGCTACATGTAAGATAATTTCCCACCTTCTTACCTCAATGAAGAAACAAGGACAAATAGAGATTTTCCTTTTTCGATCCAACAAACCCTTGCCAAAATAAAGCTTCTGTTGCATTGTCATTTTCTCCCAAACTAAAGCTCCAAATGAAGATCTGAATGGTCAGAATGGAGAGCCACACATTTGGAACCTATTGTCCAATTTTCAGCTGATCTAATGATTAACGAATTCACAGTGATGAGATTAAGAAAATTGCAAAAGGTTTGTATGGAAATAACTTTCTCTCTTCTTTTTTTTTCTCTTTATGGCTTCTCTTTTTTCTTTTCCCAAACTTCAAGAAACTCTAGGGTAAAAATGAGGCAAGAATTGTCATGCCTCTTCCTTCCCTTTTCACATAGCGACCCTAATAGACCTTTCTCATCCAACTCATTTATCTTTTCACTTAAACCTTTAACTTATAATATGCAAATGTCTACTAAAAATATAAACATACCTCTCCTTATTATTATTGTTTCAGAAAATATTTATTTTATTCTTTTCTCTAATAACAATATATATATATATATATATGTATATGTACTTTGATCTCTTTGAAATAATTAATTATAATAAATGACTAAAGTTTTATTAACTAATTCAATTAACTTAAAATAAATAAAATACATTATTTATGAAAATTGGGTTGTTACAACAAAAAATAAAAAAGAATAATTATTTGCTAAAGATTATTTTTAAACTCTAATTTTTTGTAAATAATAATTATTTCCGTTATATATAACTAGCGAAAACTCAGGCGTTGCTGCCCCTATGTATTCACATTTCTGTTTTAATATGTTATAACAAGTTTAGGGTTTTAATTTAATATGCTTTGTAATAACATGATAGAATGTAAATAATTTACTATGTCATTTGTGTATAATAATTTTAGTTTAGTATGTTTTGAAATATATTTTGTTAATTTTTAGATTTCTTTGTTTATGTTAATATGATAAAAATATGTTAGATCATCAATGAATATGATAGATTTTCAATGAATTTCAGAAAATTAAGAGAGGAAAGAGTTTGAATAGAATTCAAAAAATGTGTTGCGCCTGTGTATTTGCATTTTTATTAAAATATATTTATGATCAAAGGTATACATATATCAACAATACCTAAAGAAATTTGATTGTGGTAAGGTAGAACTTTTGAAGATGTCTATTTATTAATATCAGAAAAATTATATTTTGTGAGAGTGGGAGAAATTATAAAATGTTTAGAAGGGTAAAATAATCATAAAATGCAGACACCAAAATAACTTGATGCATTCTCCCCAAGCAAGGGCCCTATCACTAGGGCCATGGCTAGGAGAATAGAAGAAGACATGGCTAGAGTAGAGGGAGGAAGATCTCACCTCCATATGACCATCAAGTTATGCAAGACATGACTTATTTACTTGTAATTTTTATTTTAGGAACCTAGGATTTTATTTTGGACATGTATTAGTCCATTTAATTTTCTAGGAGGTGTCTTAGTAATAAGAAGGGGTAAGATTAGCTTTTGGGCCTTTATTTAGGAAATAAGGGGGTAGTTTGATAAATACACCCTCTTTTGCTAAATAAAACCCAAAACTAATAAAGGAGTAATCTTGGCCCTTGGATGAGGTAGCTTGGGCACCAATTCTCATCTAAAGGAGGGTATTGATTGGACTTTGGGCTTCAATCCTCCTCCCTTGGATGACTCCTTTTAATCCTAGCCCTTCATTTCCTTCATGACTTGTCCAAGAGGTTAACTCCCTCTATAAAAAGGTGCTCCTTCACACTCTTGTATTTTTGACACTTGATTGAATGGAAAAACCTTGAGTTGGCCAAAATTCTCTTAGTGTCCACCCTTCTCTCTTTGAGAATTCCTTAGGTTTTTATCAAGGGTTCCATCCCTTGTGGCAAACTTTCCCTCTTAGGCTTATCTTACCTTAAGTGGCGCCTAAAACCACCTCACTTCTTACCTCTCCACAAACCATTTCACTAAAGAAGAAAACCTCTAGAAAAAGATCAAGGGAGACATGCATCATTTGGTATCAGAGCATTGGTTTTAGAGGTCTAAACTCTCTTCCTATCTCATTTATTTTTTCTTTCCGTTTTCCTATTTTATTTTATCTTTAATTTCCGCAATTTTTTCTAGCTTTCCATTGTTGTTTATCATTTCCATTTATGTCTTGAGTTTATTGTTTTGAGTTATAGTTTATTTGCACCATTTATTTTTTGCTTGATGCAATTTATATTGTTCTTTTCTTTGCATCTACGTCTCTCTCATATTCATTAATTTTCGCTTAAGCTTTGAGTTGGGTGCTTTCTTGCTTGAATTTTGGTTTTGAGAATTTCTTGCTAAAAATCCATGCCGTTGTGGTGAATTCCACAACCTTGTGGTCAAGAAATTTAGACCAAATTCTTGTGTTTCCTTGCACCTAGTTGCCTTGTTTTTGCTTTATTTTTAGCTTTTATTTTTCACTTTTATACTCTTGTGTAGTTGTCTATAAGTCATGTTTATAGTTTCCCATTTTGTCTATTAATTCCTTTTAAGTTTAGCCTCTTTTGTTTTTACAAAAAAAAATTTGAAACTTCTTAAGTTGAGCAACATAGAGGGTCATACCTCATGTCTAAGTCTCTTTATAAGTTCATGTGCTTTTAGTTTCAAGCATATTCTTAAAAAAAAATATTCAAAAATAGTTGCTCAATTTCCTTTGTCTTTATTTTCCTTATACGTATAATTTGTAGCTCATTTGTGTGGTAAAGGTAGTTCTTGTTTGTGGGTGCTTTCACTTAAGCTATAAGTTTGGTATTTGTGTTCAACAAATTACTAAAAACTTAACAAAGCTTGAGTCCAGTGGCACACCAAACTACTAAACCATTAACACATCTATAGCTACTTTGCATTTTGAAGTCATTTCTAGTAGTACCTAAATTGTTGCTTTTAATTTTCTTTATTGTTCCAAGCGCATAACTCTTTTTTATCAAGCACTAAATTCACAATCAATTTAGGTGCATCTAGTAAATATTCAAAAACAAAAAAAAAACAAGAAAACAAAGTCTAAAATAAAATACAAAAAAAAAACAACGAAGGATTCAAAAAAAAAAAAAGAGAACAAACAAAAGAAAAAAAAGTTTGACAAAAATTCATTTGATGTACCTAACCTAAAATTAGCAAGTGCTTCAACTTTGAACTTGGAACCTTAAAAGAAATTTTATTACTTTTGGTACACTAAAACTTGATATTTGTGTTCTTCTACTCTTTAATCTAGTGCCATTCTTAGGTATTCCATTGTGTGCTCTCTTTCTTTTGTTTACCTTTTAGTTGTTGCTTGTCTTTTAAATCATCTTTCTAGTTTGTCTTATATACTCTTACCATTTGGTTAAGTGTCCTTTTGATTGTGTTATCTTTTATTGCTTTTTGAGTTTCTATTCGCACCTCCCCTTGTTACTTTTGGTTTCTTTGGTTTGTGTGTTAGTGTCACTTTTGGGAGAAAGCTTGAAAAAGGAGCCTACCACAAGGGTAGCATTGGAAGGTTGGATTAAGAGCCTAAGGGATCACCTCAAAAGGAAATACACCTAGCCGTGAGGACTTTGATTTGAGGGAGCATTTGGAGAATCATTTTTTGAAGACTTTACTTTTTATTTAATTTGGGTGTATTAATTTTGTAGTTGGGAGTTTGAGTGCCCTTAAGGCCCTCCCTTTGGTTGTAATAAAATTTAATCGATTTTTTAGTTTCTCGAAAATTAGGTGAAGAAGGAAGAAGTGGTACACTTCCTTCAACACCTTAGGAGCTCGCTTTAGATCCCTTCTCTTTTGAATTTTTGCTTTAAAATTCTTGCTTTATTTTTCTTATTCAAAGCGCTTAGAAGGCTAAAGAGTTCCAAAGACTCATCAAGCCATTTTAGGCAAGAAAACACAAAAAGAGAGGAGTGTTTGTTTGTGAAAATTTTTTAGCCACCTTTTTCCTCTTAGAAATTCAAGCACAATGACATCACACACCACTCTAGTGCTCATAGTTATTCATCAAACAAGAGTGTAAACCAAAGAAATATTTCTAAAGATTACACTCTAGAAAACTTAAACATGGACTTTAGGGAGTGGATGGCAAAAGAACAAGAGAGAAGAGAAGAAAAAAGGAGAGAAAAAGAGTCCAAGGAGAAAAGAAAAATAAAAGAAACAGAGGAAGAAAAGAGAGAAAAAAGAGAGAAAGAAGAGAGAAGAATAAGAGAAAGGAGAGAAGATGAAGAAAGGAGAGAAAGAAAAGAAAGAGAAAGAAGAAAAGAGAAAGAAGAAGAAAAAAGAAAGCATGGGAATGGTGAGAATTACAAAATGAAAGGGATAGTCTTAGGTTCCCCATCTAGACATACCCATAGGAGTGAAAGTGAGGAAGAATACTACAATCATCCTAGGAGAAACTCCCATTCATCCATGCATAATAATGGGGCCCCTCCAAGGGAGCCCAAAATTGAATTCCCCCCATTTCATGGGAGGGAAGATGTGGAAGCCTACCTTGATTGGGAAATCAAGGTAGAACAACTCTTCACTTGCCATGAGGTAAGAGAAGAAAGAAAGGTTCCAATCCCAACCCTTAGCTTCCAAGGGCATGCCATGCATTGGTGGGTTGGGTTAACCAATGAGAGAATCCGCACCAATATGCCTTCCATAAGATATTGGAATGATCTTAGAAGTGCTCTAAGAAGAAGGCATATTCCCTCTTGGTATGAAAGAGATCTTTTGGATAGACTCCAAAGGCTAAGGCAAACCAACCTTAGTATAGAAGAGTATAGACAAAAGATGGAACTTCTTATCTTGAGGGCGGGTATCATTGAGGAACCCAAGGCCACTATGGCAAGGTTTTTGTGTGGGTTGAGCCCCAAAATTCGTGATAAGGTGGAGCTCTTCTCATACAATTCCCTTGATGAGTTAGTTCAACTTTGCATCAAAGTGGAAAATCAACTTAGAAGGACAACTTTTAAAAAGGATAACCCACCTTATGTAAAGAGGGACCAACCTACGGGGAACTCTTTCAAGAGTTACCCCAAAGAGGAACATCCCAAGCACTTCAAAGAGCATAAAACATCACATATAGAGAGAAAAACCCATACTACTAACTCTCACGAGAAATTTAGTAGTATCAAATGCTTTAAATGTCTTGGGAGAGGCCACATTGCATCTCAATGCCCTACTAAGAGAAACATCATCATGAGGGCCCAAGATGTTTATAGTAGTGAGTCTAGCTCACACTCTTCTAGTGAGAGCGAAGGAGAAGGGGTTCATGCATACCAATCTGATTGTGATGAAACCACTTATGCATGTAAGGGAGACCTCTTAATGATAAGAAGACTTCTTGGAAGCCAACCTTTGAAAGTGTCCTCATCTCAAAGGGAGAACATATTCCACACTCGCTGTAAGGTGAATGAGAAAATATGTTCTCTCATTGTGGATAGTGGGTCATGCTGCAATTGTTGTAGCTCAAGGTTGGTGGAAAAACTAGCCTTGACCCCACTTCCCCACCCTAAGCCTTACAAGCTTCAATGGCTCAATGAGCAAGGGGAAATGAAGGTCAATGAGCAAGTCAAGGTTCCAATTTCCATTGGGTCTTATAAAGATGAGATCCTGTGTGACATAGTCCCAATGGAAGCTGGCCATATCTTGCTAGGAAGACCATGGCAATTTGATAAGAAAGCCATACACCATGGTCATTCCAATAACATCATCCTCACTCATAAGGATAAGCGCATTAAGTTGTGTCCTCTAACGCCTTCACAAGTGGCGGAGGACCAACTCATCATGAAACATAAGAGAGATGAGGAGAAAAAAAAAGCAAAGCTTTACCCCTAAAGCTTGAAAGGGGTAAAGAGGTTGAGTTGAAAGTTGGTGCCCCTTCCAAGAAAGTCATTAGTAAAGGGAGTTTATTTGTGACAAAATTGGATTTAAAGGAAGCCCCCTTAACTAACAGACCTTTCTATCTCCTCCTTTGCAAAGAGGCATCCCCCATTTCTTCTCCCTCCACTTTTTTCCCTTCTAGTTCTAGCACTGCCATAGAACTTGGACCTGAGAACCTACCTCAAGAGGTTCAAGAGCTTTTAAAGGAGTTTGGTGATATATTCCCTAATGAAGTTCCCAAAGGACTTCCTCCAATTAGGGGTATAGAACACCAAATAGACTTGGTACCTGGGGCTAACCTGCCTAATAGGCCTGCTTATAGGACTAATCCCATGGAGACCAAGGAGATTGAATCTCAAGTCCAAGAACTATTGGAGAAGGGTTGGGTTCAAGAGAGCCTAAGCCCTTGTGCTGTGCCAGTTTTGTTGGTGCCTAAGAAGAATGGCCAATGGAGGATGTGCATTGATTGTCGAGCAATCAATAACATCACCATCAAATATAGGCACCCTATCCCTAGGCTTGATGACATGCTTGATGAATTGCATGAGGCCCAATTATTTTCAAAAATTGATCTTAAGAGTGGTTATCACCAAATCTGCATCAAGGAAGGTGATGAGTGGAAAACGGTTTTTAAGACCAAGTTTGGGCTGTATGAGTGGTTGGTAATGCCCTTTGGGCTTACTAATGCCCCAAGCACCTTCATGAGGCTTATGAATCATGTCCTTAGGGATTGCTTAGGAAAATTTTGTGTTGTTTATTTTGATGGCATCTTAGTGTATAGTAAGAGCCTAGATGAACATGTAGGCCATCTTAGGCGCGCCTTTTGCATTCTTAGGTCACACCAACTCTATAGAAATCTTGAAAAATGTAATTTTTGTGTGGAGAGTGTGGTGTTCTTAGGTTTTATAGTTAATAAAAATGGGGTTCAAGTAGACCCCGACAAAATCAAAGCCATCCAAGAATGGCCCACCCCAAAAAGTGTGACTGAGATAAAGAGTTTTCATGGTCTCGCGAGCTTTTACAGGCGCTTTGTGCCTAACTTCTCCACACTTTTCTCACCAATCAATGATTTGGTGAAGAAGGATATTCCTTTCCTTTGGGGTGAAAAACAACAAAAAGCCTTTGAACTTATCAAAGAGAAACTGACCCATGCACCAGTTTTAGCTCTTCCTGACTTTTCTAAAACTTTTGAGCTAAAGTGTGATGCATCGGGAGTGGGTGTGGGAGCTGTGTTGTTACAAGGTGGTCATCCTGTGGCTTATTTTAGCGAAAAACTAAATGGAGCCGCCTTAAACTACCCCACCTATGATAAAGAATTTTACTCTTTGATAAGGGCCCTTCAAACTTGGGAACATTATCTTGTACCCAAGAGTTCATCATTCATAGTGACCATGAGTCACTTAAGTATTTGAAGGGTCAAGGCAAGCTTAATAAAAGGCATGCTAAATGGGTAGAATTTCTTGAAACTTTCCCTTATATCATCAAATACAAGAAAGGAAAACATAATGTGGTGGCTGATGCTTTGTCTCGTAGACATACCCTTTACACCACCTTAAGTGCAAAGATTCTTGGATTTGATAATATTAGAGAAATGTATCTTTCTGATAAGGATTTTGGATCCATTTATGCTGCCTCTACATTTGCATGTAAAACCCAAAATGGGTTCTTTGTGAGTGAGGGGTACCTTTTCAAAGGTAGCAGACTTTGTGTACCCCAAAGATCTATGAGAAATCTGTTGACAAAAGAGAGCCATGAGGGTGGGCTCATGGGGCATTTTGGAATTAACAAAACTCTTCTGCTTTTACAAGAAAAATTCTTTTGGCCCATATGAAGAAAGACGTCTATAGACATTGTCGTAGATGCATTGCTTGCTTGCAAGCTAAGTCTAAGACAATGGCTCATGGATTGTACACACCCTTACCTGCTCCTTCTGCACCTTGGCTGGATATTAGTATGGATTTCATCCTTGGCCTGCCTCGAACCCAACGAGGTGCAGACTCTATCTTTGTAGTGGTAGATAGATTTTCAAAAATGGCTCACTTTATACCATGCCACAAGATAGATGATGCGAGCAACATTGCGAGACTTTTCTTTAAAGAAGTTATCCGTTTACATGGAATTCCCCAATCCATTGTCTCTGATAGAGATGTGAAGTTCCTTAGCCACTTTTGGAAAACATTGTGGGCAAGGCTAGAAACTAAACTCTTATTTTCTACCACATGTCACCCCCAAACTGATGGGCAGACTGAGGTAGTAAATAGATCTCTATCTACTATGCTTAGGACACTTCTTCGAGGAAATCACAAGTCTTGGGATGAATACCTACCCCATATTGAGTTTGCATACAACCGGGTGGTTCAAAGGACCACCAAGCATTCTCCCTTTGAAGTTGTTTATGGCTTCAACCCCCTTACTCCTCTTGATATCTTGCCTTTACCCTTCCCTTCTTCTGTTCACAATGAAGAAATAGTAAGAGCGGATTTTGTTAAAAAATTACATGAAAGGGTAAAGGCCAACATTGAACATCATTCAAAGGAGTATGCTAGTAAAGCCAATAGGGGCAGGAAAGAAATTATCTTAAATGAAGGGGATTGGGTATGACTTCATTTGAGGAAGGATCGTTTCCCTACTCAAAGGAAGTCCAAGCTTAGCCCCCGAGGAGATGGTCCCTTTCAAGTCCTCAAGAGAGTGAACAACAACAATGCATACATATTAGATCTCCCTGAGGACTATGGTGTCAGTACTACCTTTAATGTTTGTGATTTGATCCCTTTTGTAGGTACTGATGAAGAAGATGAGGACCTATCAGATTTGAGGTCAAATCCTTCCCAAGGGGGAGGGGATGATGCATTCTCCCCAAGCAAGGGCCCTATCACTAGGGCCATGGCTAGGAGAATAGAAGAAGACATGGCTAGAGTAGATGGAGGAAGATCTCACCTCCATATGACCATCAAGTTATGCAAGGCATGACTTATTTACTTGTAATTTTTATTTTAGGAACCTAGGATTTTATTTTGGACATGTATTAGTCCATTTAATTTTCTAGGAGGTGTCTTAGCAATAAGAAGGGGTAAGATTAGCTTTTGGGCCTTTATTTAGGAAATAAGGGGGTAGTTTGATAAATACACCCTCTTTTGCTAAATAAAACCCAAAACTAATAAAGGAGTAATCTTGGCCCTTGGATGAGGTAGCTTGTGCACCAATTCTCATCTAAAGGAGGGTATTGATTGGACTTTGGGCTTCAATCCTCCTCCCTTGGATGACTCCTTTTAATCCTAGCCCTTCATTTCCTTCATGACTTGTCCAAGAGGTTAGCTCCCTCTATAAAAAGGTGCTCCTTCACACTCTTGTATTTTTGACACTTGATTGAATGGAAAAACCTTCAGTTGGCCAAAATTATCTTAGTGTCCACCCTTCTCTCTTTGAGAATTCCTTAGGTTTTTATCAAGGGTTCCATCCCTTGTGGCAAACTTTCCCTCTTAGGCTTATCTTACCTTAAGTGGCGCCTAAAACCACCTCACTTCTTACCTCTCCACAAACCATTTCACCAAAGAAGAAAACCTCTAGAAAAAGATCAAAGGAGGCATGCATCATGACTTATTTTTGTTATATTAAAGATAAATTATTGATTATATATATAAATTATAAATAGTAGGACACTCATGTATGTTGTGTATAAATGTTTTAAATAGGGATGTTTACGGTTCAGGTTGGTTCAATTTTGGGGCAAAATGAAAAGTGAACCAATTAATTTTAATTGGGTTGATTTAGTTTTTTGGAATTTTTCCCCTGACCTGAACCAAACGAACCAATGATGATCGGGTTGGTTCAGTTCGGTTTAAGGGAAAACCGATAAAAAAAATTAAAAATTTAATTTCTTTCATTAAATCATAAAAATAATTTTATACCTAAAATTAGTCAAATCCATCGGTCTACTAAATTCATAATTTTATAACAAAATATCAAGTGTTTTATATACATTAAATTAGTCAAATTAAACTATTAAAACAACAAAATACAGTAAAAATAACAAAGGATATAAATTTAAAGTATAAAATAATATAAAATACTAACTTAAAAATATATAATAATAATAATAATAATAATAATAATAATAATAATATAATATATATACTTTTGGGTTTTTTCGGGTTGGGTCAGGGTTTTAAAATATGAACACTATGAACCGAACCAAACATGATCAGTTCTGGTCAGTTTGGGTTGGGTCTAGACCCGATCAAGTAAAAAAAATGAACCAAACTAATTGGTTCGGTTCGATTTACCGAATTTATCAGGTTGACCTGAACCAATGAGCACCACTAGTTTTAAAGTAGTATTTTTGTAAGGTTATAAGGCTGATTTAGTGACAAAGTCTATATATGGGGAAGTGGAAGGAGGCAGAAGTCGGGGGTTCAAATTTCTTTTTTAACAAATGAGTTTATTTTTTTTCAAATAGGTATAAGAGGACAATAAATATTTTGAAATGTGAAATTCCCTTTGTGAAAGGAGCAATTCAAATCCATAATCTATCTCTTCTCAAATGTAAACTTTGTCTCTAAATCAACCTTATAAGCTTAAGAAAAAACTCACTTTAAAACATCTATATCCATTGTTTTACAATCTATAATATATATATATATATATATATATATATATATGTGTGTGTGTGTGTGTGTGTGTGTGTGTGTGTGTGTGTGTATATATAGATATTATATTGTATATTGTATATTATATGTTATATATTATATATTATATTAATAAAATAAATTTCCTTTTTAATGTTCACTTTTCAAAATACCTATTCTACCTTTGTACTTTTGAAAATTAAAAAATAAACTACTTTGTGAAATGAGGGATTTGAATCCTTAACCTCTCACAAAATGTAAATTTTACCAATAGATCAACTTTATAACCTTAATAAAAAAAATTACTTAAAAACATTTATATCAACATATATAATTGTTCTATTATCTATAATATATATATATTATCTATACTATTGATACCAAAATTCTCTTTTAATGTCCACTTTTTAAAATACTTATTCCACCTTTTTTAAAAAAAGAAAAAGAAAAAATTACTTTGTTAAAAAAGAGAATCGAACCTCGACCTCTCTTTCCTATATATGAACTTTGTCACTAGATCAACCTTACAGTCTTAAGAAAAAAACTACTTTAAAACATTTATATCCAAGTACATAATTGCCCTACTATCTATAATGATCTATATTTATAATCAATAATATTATATTATATTATCTATAACATATAAAAGGGACTTCGCCCTTTTGGTGTCTACATTTTTTTCCAATTTTACCTTTATACCTATTTTTGAAAATAAAAAAATAAAGAAAAAACTACTTGTTAAAAGAAGAATTCGAACTCATTACCTGTCACACTAGCCCATTTTCCCATATCTGGATTTTCTCACTTGATCAACCTTACAACCTTAAGAAAAAAACTACTTCAAAATAATTGTAACAACATATATATAATTGTCCTACTATCTATAATTTATATATATAATATTATATTATCTATAATTCATAACATATATAAAGGGAATTCACTCTTTTGGTGTTCATATTTCACTTCCAATTTTACCTTTATATGTATTTTAAAATTAAAAAAAAAAAAAAAGAAAAAATACTTTGTTAAAAGTAAGATTCAAACCCATGACCTCTCCCTCCTCCCATTTCCCCATATATGAGTTTTGCCACTAGATCAGCCTTATAACCTTAAGAAAAAACTACTATAAAACATTTATATCCAGCATACATAATTGTCCTACTATCCATAATCTATATCTATAGTACTATATTATCTATAACCTATATCTATAATCTATAAAATATATAAAGGGAATATACCCTTTTGGTGTCCACATTTCATTTCCAATTTTATCCTTATACCTGTTTGAAAATTAAAAAACAGAAATAAAAAGTGACTTTGTTAATAATAAAATAGGGACTTGAACCCATGATCTCTTGCTCCTTCATATAAAAACTTTGCCACTAAATCAACCTTATAAACTTAAGAAAAAACTACTTTAAAATATTTATATTCAATGTACAAAATTGTCCTACTATCTATAGTTTTTCTCTATAATCTATAATATTATATTGAGTTTAATTAGTATGAATTGTCAGTGTAACAAATTTTACATTGACATTCAATTGCTACCCTTTATTTATGGTAAGTTTGTTGACTTTACCAATTAATACTTTAAAAGTCATATAAATGAAGAGTTATGATTTAACATCAATGTAAAACTCTTTTATTGTTAGTACATGGTGATTAAAATCTATTATATTATCTGTAACATATATAAATGAAATACACCCTTTTGGTGTCCACACAAAAACAAAAACTAGGGATGGAAACAGGGTAGGATGAGTGCGGGTTTGCCCCTTCCTATCGCTGTCCTCGGAAAATGCAGGACGGGTATAAAAAAATGGATATGAAATTTCAATTCTTGTTCCTATCACCCTCAGATATTTTCAGGTTCGGGTATACTCGCACAGATACCCTTTATATTATTTTTTATAATTTAAATTTACTTATTTATTATTAAATAAATTATATATATTAAGTTATCAATTATATTTTAATTTAAAAAGTATATAAAGAATAATTAATAACAAGAAATTATAATTAAAGTCTAAGAATTAACATTTTTAATTAATACATAACTTTAAAATTATTATACAATTATTAAAATTATAACATGGTGAGTACAGGTTCAAGTAAGGGGCAGGTAGTCACATACCCATACTAGTATCCGTACCTGGTTCATCTTATCGAGTAATACCTATACCCGTATCCATCCCCTGTCAAAGCGGGTAATACCTATACCCGTATCCGTATACAATTATTAAAAACCAATGGTTTTTGAGGAAAAAGTAATACCTTAACGTGCCATTTTAGCTAAAACTCAAAGTGGTGTGCAGATACAAGAAGAACACACACCTAAAGAGGCAAGTATGTAGTTTTTTCTTTAAAGTGGAAAAAGATAGAAAGTGGTGCGATCAAGGAAAATTTTGATGCAACGGTGAAGGAAAGTAAAGACCCTGGTTTTGAGTGTTATATACCACGATCATAAAGGATTTGTGTTGGCGGCAACATCTCTCCTCTGGCCTAATTGATATGAATTGCGTGTTGCGGAAGCCATGGCAGTTCAGTTAGCTGGTCCATTGCCTTCTAGATATGTCGAATTTGAATATAATTATAAAAGGTTGTGAATGGGTCGAAGGATTTGAAATTTGATAGTTGTAGTTGCTTTGATGATATAATTCTAGACTCTAAGCCTATGAGTAGATAAATCACTTTTCATTGTTTGATTTTTGTCCCAAGATAACCAAATGGAGTTGTTGACCTTTCGGCAAGTATACCTTCTTTGTTCAAATGAAAAATATTTGATAAAGGAGGTCCATCCTCGATTAGCTTCAACTATTTTAATTATCTGTGACCTTGGCCATTGACAATTGTTAATTAATGTAATTTCAATATTTTAAGCTTTCATAATACTGACATATTGAGTGTGTTTTTACTTTCATTTACGCATATATTTTTCTTAGATAAAAAAAAAATTACCACACAATCCTCTGCATAAGAGTAATATTACAATATAAAAAGATAGCAAGTACAATACGGATAAACATACGACAGTCCATGTAATTTACTTTTGTTATTATGAATCTTAAATCTAACATATTAAAATTTATTAGAAGTTTCCAAAATATGAATATGAAAATTGTAAATCAAAAAATAAAAATAAAAATTACAATCAAATTTGAGTTCATTCTTGATGAAGGATTACTCAATCACATTTCACCAACTTTTAAATTATTGATTCATAAAATCAAACCTTTTACTTTATTTAGATTTTTTATTCCAAAAAAGATTTGTCTCCTCTAAAATGTAGGGTATGTAGTATTTACTATCTGTATTTCAATAATTATGCTAAAGAAGTCTAATCCTATAATTCTCTAATCCAGTAAAAATAAAATTAGAGGGACACCAAATCTAGGTGAAAACAACACGTTAGCCTGGATTGCATAACATACTAATTGTAAGAGAGCACAAGATCTGCGTTCGACTCGACAAATCTACAAGCGACGAGGTCCACAGAGAGAAAAAAACCATAATCTACGTTCTTTCTAACCTCTGTTATAATTATAAATAGGGAGACCAACACCTTAGGAAAAAGCAAGATTTCAAGATTTGGTCCTGGAGGGTTACACACCATTTACCAAGCAACAATGAAAATTCCCTGTCTTATTCTCTTCTCTATCACCTTGCTTTCTATGCTCCTGTTCTCTGATGCTTCCCGGTCGGATGCCCTTGTTGGAGGTTGGTCCCCGATCAAGGACGTGAATGACCCTCACATCGCGGAGATCGCCAATTACGCAGTCACCGAATACGATAAACGCTCTGGGGCAAAGGTTAAGCTGTTAAGCGTGGTCAAGGGCCAGACCGAGGTCGTGGCCGGTACCAACTACCGTCTCGTCCTGGAGACCACTAATGGTTCTGCCACCAAAAATTACCGAGCTGTCGTTTTGGAGAAACCTTGGATCCATTTCAGGAACCTCACTTCCTTCGACCCCTTACTTACATAGATATATTCAAACGCACCCTTTTCCATCTCTGTCATATAGCAACCACATTATTACTCTCTCATCTTTTGTCAGCAAAATCAATTGGGGTTTGCTTATGTATTTATTCAGTGTTGTACTTTGATTCTTCTCTTCTACCTCTGAATTTTCTTCTCCAATTTTTCTTTCTCATTTTTGTTCTTGAGAGACATAATTTAAAATTTTGTACATTGTTCGAGAAATGAATTATTAGAAGATGGATCTCATCTTTTAACCTCTTGTTTGCTAGCCGCGGTTTGTTTCTGTAGGATCTTATATGGGTTTGGAACTTAAATTGTTCTTTCTCGTGTAGTGTAGAAGTCGTAATATTATATTAAATTATGGCAACGTGAAAGTTGGATTTTTTGTTTTGTCATTATTAAGGGTTGTTATTACAAATTAAATATATAAGGGTTTTGCCAAAAAAAAAAGAAGTATTTATGTATTTAATATTTTTTTTGACGTAAAAGTATTTATATTCATAAAGGGTTTCTAATTTTAGTGTCTCGAAACTAATTTTAAAATTAAATCTACACATCTTAACCAAAACATTTTTAAATAACTCATTAGGACTTAATGAAGGATTTAAGTAGTTTACAAAATATTCCACCTTCAATTTTTTGTTTATATTGGCAAAAGCTGTGGGAAATTCCCACTCTTCGAAAATGCAAAAATCTTGCGAGGAGAGCCTACAAAGGAATAATTTTTGGAAAAGAAAACTTGAGCCACAGAGGGTTAAATGTGGACCTCTTTGACTAAAATGTGGAATAAAAGTTGAAACCAATACTTATGCCTCTTTGTTATATGGTGAAGTAAAACCCGTTTTTTTTTCTTCAAACTCGGGCGTAGGATTTAGACAGATTAAAAAACATATTTTATAACTTTGTTTGATAGTTGTTTATCTTTTGTCAATAAAGAGTTTATGCATGGGTTGTGAGATGCATTGGACCAGATGGTTCGTTAAAAACCAATGGTTTTTGAGGAAAAAGTCAAACCTTAACGTACCATTTTAGCTAAAACTCAAAGTGGTGTGCAGATACAAGAAGAACACACACCTAAAGAGGCAAGTATGTAGTTTTTTCCTTAAAGTGGAAAAAGATAGAAAGTGGTGCGATCAAGGCAAATTTTGATGCAACGGTGAAGGAAAGTCAAGACCCTGGTTTTGAGTGTTTTATACCACGATTATAAAGGAGATGTGTTTGCGGCAACATCTCTCCTCTAGCCTAATTGATATGAATTGCGTGTTGCGGAAGCCATGGCAGTTCAGTTAGCTGGTCCATTGCCTTCTAGATATGTCGAATTTGAATATAATTATAAAAGGCTGTGAATGGGTCGAAAGATTTGAAATTTGATAGTTATAGTTGCTTTGATGATATAATTCTTGACTCTAATCCTATGAGTAGATAAATCACTTTTCATTGTTTGATTTTTGTGCCAAGATAAGCAAATGGAGTTGTTGACCTTTCGGCAAGTATACCTTCTTTGTTCAAATGAAAAATATTTGATAAAGGAGGTCCATCGTCGATTAGCTTCAACTATTTTAATTATTTGTGACCTTGGCCATTGACAATTGTTAATTAATGTAATTTCAATATTTTAAGCTTTCATAATACTAACATATTGAGTGTGTTTTTACTTTCATTTACGCATATATTTTTCTCAGATAAATAAAAATTACCACACAATATCCTCTGGATAAGAGTAATATTACAATATAAAAAGATAGCAAGTACAATACGGATAAACATATGACAGTCCATGTAATTTACTTTTGTTATTATGAGTCTTAAATCTAACATATTAAAATTTATTAGAAGTTTCCAAAATATGAATATGAAAATTGTAAATCAAAAAATAAAAATAAAAATTACAATTAAATTTGAGTTCATTCTTGATGAAGGATTACTCAATCCCATTTCACCAACTTTTAAATTATTGATTCATAAAATCAAACCTTTTATTTTCATTAGATTTTTTATACCAAAATAGATTTGTCTCCTCTAAAATGTAGGGTATGTAGTATTTACTATCCGTAAATCAATAATTGTGCTAAAGAAGTCTAATCCTGTACTTCTCTAATCCAGTAAAAATAAAATTAGAGGGACACCAAATCTAAGTGAAAACAACACGTTAGCCTGGATTGCATAACATACTAATTATAAGCGAGCATAAGATCCGTGTTCGACTCGCAAAATTTACAAGCGACGAGGTCCACAGAGAGAAAAAAAAACCATTATCCTCTTTCTAACCTCTGTTATAATTATAAATAGGGAGGCCAACACCTTAGGAAAGAGCAAGATTTCAACATTTGGTCCTAGAGGGTTATACACCATTTACCAAGCAACAATGAAAATTCCCTGTCTTATTGTCTTCTCTATCACTTTGCTTTCTATGCTCCTGTTTTCTGATGCTGCCCGGTCGGATGCCCTTGTTGGAGGTTGGTCCCCGATCAAGGACGTGAATGACCCCCACATCGCGGAGATCGCCAATTACGCGGTTACCGAATATGATAAACGCTCTGGGGCAAAGCTTAAGCTGTTAAGCGTGGTCAAGGGCCAGACCCAGGTCGTGGCCGGCACCAACTACCGTCTTGTCCTCGAGACCACTAATGTATCTGCCACAAAAAATTATCGAGCCGTCGTTTGGGAGAAACCTTGGATCCATTTCAGGAACCTCACTTCCTTTGACCCCTTACTTACCTAGATATATTCACACGCGCCCTTTTCCATCTCTGTCATATAACAACCACATTATTACTCTCTCATCTTTTGTCAGTAAAATCAATAGGGGTTTCCTTATGTATTTATTCAGTGTTGTACTTCGATTAATCTCTTCTACCTCTGAATTTTCTTCTCCAATTTTTCTTTCTCAATTTTGTTCTTGAGAGACATAATTTAAACTTTTGTACATTGTTCGAGAAATGAATTATTAGAAGATGGATCTCATCTTTTAACCTCTTATTTGCTTGGCGCGATTTGTTTCTGTAGGATCTTATATGGGTTTGGAACTTAAATTGTTCTTTCTCATGTAGTATAGAAGTCGTGATATTCTATTAAATTATGGCAACGTGAAAGTTGGATTTTTTGTTTTGTCATTATTAAGGGTTGTTATTAAAAATTAAATATATAAGGGTTTTGCAAAAAAAAAAAAAAAGTATTTATGTATTTTACATTTTTTTTGACGTAAAAGTATTTATATTCATAAAGGGTTTCTAATTTTAGTGTCTCGAAACTAATTTTAAAATTAAATCTACACATCTTAACCAAAACCTTTTTAAATAACTCATTAGGACTTAATGAAGGATTTAAGTAGTTTACAAAGTATTCCACCTTCAATTTTTTGTTTATATTGGAAAATGCTGTGGGAAATTCCCACTCTTCCAAAATGCAAACATCTTGCAAGGAGAGCCTACAAAGGAATAATTTTTGGAAAAGAAAACTTGAGCCACAAAGGGTTAAATGTGGACCTCTTTGACTAAAATGTGGAATAAAAGTTGAAACCAGTACTTATGCCTCTTTGTTATATGGTGAAGTAAAACCCGTTTGGTTTTCTTCAAACTCGGGCATAGAATTTAGACAAATTAAAAAACATATTTTATAACTTGGTTCGATACTTGTTTATCTTTTGTCAATAAAGAGTTTATGCATGGGTAGAGTGTGTGAGATGCATTAGACCAGATGGTTTGTTAAAAACCAATGGTTTTTGAGGAAAAAGTAATACCTTAACGTACCATTTTAGCTAAAACTCAAAGTGGTGTGCAAATACAAGAAGAACACACACCTAAAGAGGCAAGTATGTAGTTTTTTCTTTAAAGTGGAAAAAGATAGAAAGTGGTGCGATCAAGGAAAATTTTGATGCAACGGTGAAGGAAAGTCAAGACCCTGGTTTTGAGTGTTATATACCACGATCATAAAGGAGTTGTGTTGGCGGCAACATCTCTCCTCTGGCCTAATTGATATGAATTGCGTGTTGCGGAAGCCATGGCAGTTCAGTTAGCTGGTCTATTGCCTTCTAGATATGTCGAATTTGAATATAATTATAAAAGGCTGTGAATGGGTCGAAAGATTTGAAATTTGATAGTTGTAGTTGCTTTGATGATATAATTCTTGACTCTAAGCCTATGAGTAGATAAATCACTTTTCATTGTTTGATTTTTGTCCCAAGATAAGCAAATGGAGTTGTTGACCTTTCGGCAAGTATACCTTCTTTGTTCAAATGAAAAATATTTGATAAAGGAGGTCCATCCTCGATTAGCTTCTACTATTTTAATTATCTGTGACCTTGGCCATTGACAATCGTTAATTAATGTAATTTCAATATTTTAAACTTTCATAATACTGACATATTGAGTGTGTTTTTGCTTTCATTTACGCATATATTTTTCTTAGATAAAAAAAATTACCACACAATCCTCTGCATAAGAGTAATATTACAATATAAAACGATAGCAAGTACAATACGGATAAACATACGACAGTCCATGTAATTTTTACTTTTGTTATTATGAATCTTAAATCTAACATATTAAAATTTATTAGAAGTTTCCAAAATATGAATATGAAAATTGTAAATCAAAAAATAAAAATAAAAATTACAATTAAATTTGAGTTCATTCTTGACGAAGGATTACTCAATCACATTTCACCAACTTTTAAATTATTGATTCATAAAATCAAACCTTCTACTTTCATTAGATTTTTTATTCCAAAATAGATTTGTCTCCTCTAAAATGTAGGGTATGTAGTATTTACTATTTGTAAATCAATGATTGTGCTAAAGAAGTCTAATCCTGTAATTCTCCAATCCAGTAAAAATAAAATTAGAGGGACACCAAATCTAAGTGAAAACAACACGTTAGCCTGGATTGCATAACATACTAATTATAAGCGAGCACAAGATCCGTGTTCCACTCGCAAAATCTACAAGCGACGAGGTCCACAGAGAGAAAAAAAAAACCATTATCTACGCTCTTTCTAACCTCTGTTATAATTATAAATAGGGAGACCAACACCTTAGGAAAGAGCAAGATTTCAAGATTTGGTCCTGGAGGGTTACACACCATTTACCAAGCAACAATGAAAATTCCCTGTCTTATTGTCTTCTCTATCGCCTTGCTTTCTATGCTCCTGTTCTCCGATGCTGCCCGGTCGGATGCCCTTGTCGGAGGTTGGTCCCCGATCAAGGACGTGAATGACCCCCACATCGCAGAGATCGCCAATTACGCGGTCACCGAATACGATAAACGCTCTGGGGCAAAGCTTAAGCTGTTAAGCGTGGTCAAGGGCCAGACCCAGGTCGTGGCCGGCACCAACTACCGTCTCGTCCTGGAGACCACTAATGGTTCTGCCACAAAAAATTACCGAGCCGTCGTTTGGGAGAAACCTTGGATCCATTTCAGGAACCTCACTTCCTTCGACCCCTTACTTACATAGATATATTCACACGCGCCCTTTTCCATCTCTGTCATATAGCAACCACATTATTACTCTCTCATCTTTTGTCAGTAAAATCAATTGGGGTTTGCTTATGTATTTATTCAATGTTGTACTTCGATTCTTCTCTTCTACCTCTGAATTTTCTTCTCCAATTTTTCTTTCTCATTTTTGTTCTTGAGAGACATAATTTAAAATTTTGTACATTGTTCGAGAAATGAATTATTAGAAGATGGATCTCATCTTTTAACCTCTTGTTTGCTAGTCGCGGTTTGTTTCTGTAGGATCCTATATGGGTTTGGAACTTAAATTGTTCTTTGTCGTGTAGTGTAGAAGTTGTGATATTATATTAAATTATGGCAACGTGAAAGTTGGATTTTTTATTTTGTCATTATTCAGGGTTGTTATTAAAAATTAAATATATAAGGGTTTTGCCAAAAAAAAAAGAAGAAGTATTTATGTATTTTATATTTTTTTTGACGTAAAAGTATTTATATTCATAAAGGGTTTCTAATTTTAGCGTCTTGAAACTAATTTTAAAATTAAATCTACACATCTTAACCAAAACATTTTTAAATAACTCATTAGGACTTAATGAAGGATTTAAGTAGTTTACAAAAGATTCAACCTTCAATTTTTTGTTTATATTGGAAAAAGCTGTGGGAAATTCCCACTCTTCCAAAATGCAAAAATCTTGCGTGGAGAGCCTATAAAGGAATAATTTTTGGAAAAGAAAACTTGAGCCACAGAGGGTTAAATGTGGACCTCTTTGACTAAAATGTGGAATAAAAGTTGAAACCAGTACTTATGCCTCTTTGTTATATGGTGAAGTGAAACCCATTTGGTTTTCTTCAAACTCGGGCGTAGAATTTAGAAAGATTAAAAAACATATTTTATAACTTGGTTTGATACTTGTTTATCTTTTGTCAATAAAGGGTTTATGCATGGGTAGAGTGTGTGAGTTGCATTGGACCAGATGGTTCGTTAAAAACCAATGGTTTTTGAGGAAAAAGTCATACCTTAACGTACCATTTTAGCTAAAACTCAAAGTGGTGTGCAGATACAAGAAGAACACACACCTAAAGAGGCAAGTATGTAGTTTTTTCTTTAAAGTGGAAAAAGATAGAAAGTGGTGCGATCAAGGAAAATTTTGATGCAACGGTGAAGGAAAGTCAAGACCCTGGTTTTGAGTGTTATATACCACGATCATAAAGGAGTTGTGTTGGCGGCATGGCTAGAGTAGAGGGAGGAAGATCTCACCTCTATTTGACCATCAAGTTATGCAAGCCATGACTTATTTACTTGTAATTTTTATTTTAGGAACCTAGGATTTTATTTTGGACATGTATTAGTCCATTTAATTTTCTAGGAGGTGTCTTAGTAATAAGAAGGGGTAAGATTAGCTTTTTGGGCCTTTATTTAGGAGATAAGGGGGTAGTTTGATAACTACACCCTCTCTTGCTAAATAAAACCCAAAACTAATAAAGGAGTATTCTTGGCCCTTGGATGAGGTAGCTTGGGCACCAATTCTCATCTAAAGGAAGGTATTGATTGGACTTTGGGCTTTAATCTTCCTCCCTTGGATGACTCCTTTTAATCCTAGCCCTTCATTTCCTTCATGACTTGTCCAAGAGGTTAGCTCCCTCTATAAAAAGGTGCTCCTTCACACTCTTGTATTTTTTACACTTGATTGAATGGAAAAACCTTGAGTTGGCCAAAATTCTCTTAGTGTCCACCCTTCTCTCTTTGAGAATTCCTTAGGTTTTTATCAAGGGTTCCATCCGTTGTGGCAAACTTTCCCTCTTAGGCTTATCTTACCTTAAGTGGTGCCTAAAACCACCTCACTTCTTACCTCTCCACAAACCATTTCACCAAAGAAGAAAACCTCTAGAAAAAGATCAAGGGAGGCATGCATCATTTGGTATCTAGAGCATTGGTTCTAGAGGTCTAAACTCTCTTCCTATCTCATTTATTTTTTCTTTCCGTTTTCCTATTTTATTTTATCTTTAATTTCCGCAATTTTTTCTAGCTTTCCATTGTTGTTTATCATTTCCATTTATGTCTTGAGTTTATTGTTTTGAGTTATAGTTTATTTGCACCATTTATTTTTTGCTTGATGCAATTTATATTGTTCTTTTCTTTGCATCTACGTCTCTCCCATATTCATTAATTTCCGCTTAAGCTTTGAGTTGGGTGCTTTCTTGCTTGAATTTTGGTTTTGAGAATTTCTTACTAAAAATCCATGCCGTTGTGGTGAATTCCACAACCTTGTGGTCAAGAAATTTAGACCAAATTCTTGTGTTTCCTTGCACCTAGTTTCCTTGTTTTTGCTTTATTTTTAGCTTTTATTTTTCATTTTTATACTCTTGTGTAGTTGTCTATAAGTCATGTTTATAGTTTCCCATTTTGTCTATTAATTCATTTTAAGTTTAGCCTCTTTTGTTTTTACAAAAAAAAAATTGAAACTTCTTAAATTAAGCAACATAGAGGGTCATACCTCATGTCTAAGTCTCTTTAGAAGTTCATGTGCTTTTAGTTTCAAGCATATTCTTAAAAAAAATTCAAAAATAGTTGCTCAATTTCCTTTGTCTTTATTTTCCTTATACGTATAATTAGTAGCTCATTTGTGTGGTAAAGGTAGTTCTTGTTTGTGGGTGCTTTCACTTAAGCTATAAGTTTGGTATTTGTGTTCAACAAATTACTAAAAACTTAACAAAGCTTGAGTCCAGTGGCACACCAAACTACTAAACCATTAACACATCTATAGCTACTTTGCATTTTGAAGTCATTTCTAGTAGTACCTAAATTGTTGCTTTTAATTTTCTTTATTGTTCCAAGAGCATAACTCTTTGTTATCAAGCACTAAATTCACAATCAATTTAGGTGCATCTAGTAAATATTCAAAAAAAAAAAACAAGAAAACAAAGTCTAAAATAAAATACAAAAAAACAACGAAGGATTCAAAAAACAAAAAAAAAAAGAGAACAAACAAAAGAAAAGAAAGTTTGAAAAAAATTCATTTGATGTACCTAACCTAAAATTAGCAAGTGCTTCAACTTTGAACTTGGAACCTTAAAAGAAATTTTATTACTTTTGGTACACTAGAACTTGATATTTGTGTTCTTCTACTTTTTAATCTAGTGCCATTCTTAGGTATTCCATTGTGTGCTCTTTTTCTTTTGTTTACCTTTTAGTTGTTGCTTGTCTTTTAAATCATCTTTCTAGTTTGTCTTATATACTCTTACCATTTGGTTAAGTGTCCTTTTGATTGTGTTATCTTTTATTGCTTTTTGAGTTTCTATTCGCACCTCCCCTTGCTACTTTTGGTTTCTTTGGTTTGTGTGTTAGTGTCACTTTTGGGAGAAAGCTTGAAAAAGGAGCTTACCACAAGGGTAGCATATTTTGGAAGATTGGACTAAGATCCTAAGGGATTACCTCAAAAGGAAATACACTTAGCCGTGATGACTTTGATTTGAGGGAGCATTTGGAGAATCATTTTTTGAAGACTTTACTTTTTCTTTAATTTGGGTGTATTAATTTTGTAGTTGGGAGTTTGAGTGCCCTTAAGGCCCTCCCTTTGGTTGTAATAAAATTTAATCAATTTTTTAGTTTCTCGAAAATTAGGTGAAGAAGGAAGAAGTGGTACACTTCCTTCAACACCTTAGGAGCTCGCTTTAGATCCCTTCTCTTTTGAATTTTTGCTTTAAAATTCTTGCTTTATTTTTCTTATTCAAAGCGCTTAGAAGGCTAAAAAGTTCCAAAGACTCATCAAGCCATTTTAGGCAAGAAAACACAAAAAGAGAGGAGTGTTTGTTTGTGAAATTTTTTTAGCCACCTTTTTCCTCTTAGAAATTCAAGTACAATGACATCACACACCCACTCTAGTGCTCATAGTTATTCATCAAACAAGAGTGTAAACCAAAGAAATATTTCTAAAGATTACACTCTAGAAAACTTAAACATGGACTTTAGGGAGTGCATGGAAAAAGAACAAGAGAGAAGAGAAGAAAAAAGGAGAGAAAAAGAGTCCAAGGAGAAAAGAAAAATAAAAGAAAGGGAGGAAGAAAAGAGAGAAAAAAGAGAGAAGGAAGAGAGAAGAATAAGAGAAAGGAGAGAAGATGAAGAAAGGAGAGAAAGAAAAGAAAGAGAAAGAAGGAAAGAGAAAGAAGAAGAAAAAAGAAAGCATGGGAATGGTGAGAATTACAAAATGAAAAGGATAGTCTTATGTTCCCCATCTAGACATACCCATAGGAGTGAAAGTGAGGAAGAATACTACAATCATCCTAGGAGAAACTTCCATTCATCCATGCATAATAATAGGACCCCTCCAAGGGAGCCCAAAATTGATCTCCCCCCATTTCACGGGAGGGAAGATATGGAATCCTACCTTGATTAGGAAATCAAGGTAGAACAACTCTTCACTTGCCATGAGGTAAGAGAAGAAAGAAAGGTTTCAATGGCAACCCTTAGCTTCCAAGGGCATGCCATGCATTGGTGGGTTGGGTTAACCAATGAGAGAATCCGCACCAATATGCCTTCCATAAGATATTGGAATGATCTTAGAAGTGCTCTAAGAAGAAGGTATATTCCCTCTTGGTATGAAAGAGATCTTTTGGATAGACTCCAAAGGCTAAGGCAAACCAACCTTAGTATAAAAGAGTATAGACAAAAGATTGAACTTCTTATCTTGAGGGCGGGTATCAATCGGGGTTTGCTTATGTATTTATTCAATGTTGTACTTCGATTCTTCTCTTCTACCTCTGAATTTTCTTCTCCAATTTTTCTTTCTCATTTTTGTTCTTGAGAGACATAATTTAAAGTTTTGTACATTGTTCGAGAAATGAATTATTAGAAGATGGATCTCATCTTTTAACCTCTTGTTTGCTAGCCGCGGTTTGTTTCTGTAGGATCCTATATGGGTTTGGAACTTAAATTGTTCTTTGTCGTGTAGTGTAGAAGTTGTGATATTATATTAAATTATGGCAACGTGAAAGTTGGATTTTTTATTTTGTCATTATTAAGGGTTGTTATTAAAAATTAAATATATAAGGGTTTTGCCAAAAAAAAAAAAGAAGTATTTATGTATTTTATATTTTTTTTGACGTAAAAGTATTTATATTCATAAAGGGTTTCTAATTTTAGCGTCTCGAAACTAATTTTAAAATTAAATCTACACATCTTAACCAAAACATTTTTAAATAACTCATTAGGACTTAATGAAGGATTTAAGTAGTTTACAAAATATTCAACCTTCAATTTTTTGTTTATATTGGAAAAAGCTGTGGGAAATTCCCACTCTTCCAAAATGCAAAAATCTTGCGTGGAGAGCCTACAACGGAATAATTTTTGGAAAAGAAAACTTGAGCCACAGAGGGTTAAATGTGGACCTCTTTGACTAAAATGTGGAATAAAAGTTGAAACCAGTACTTATGCCTCTTTGTTATATGGTGAAGTGAAACCCATTTGGTTTTCTTCAAACTCGGGCGTAGAATTTAGAAAGATTAAAAAACATATTTTATAACTTGGTTTGATACTTGTTTATCTTTTGTCAATAAAGGGTTTATGCATGGGTAGACTGTGTGAGTTGCATTGGACCAGATGGTTCGTTAAAAACCAATGGTTTTTGAGGAAAAAGTCATACCTTAACGTACCATTTTAGCTAAAACTCAAAGTGGTGTGCAGATACAAGAAGAACACACACCTAAAGAGGCAAGTATGTAGTTTTTTCTTTAAAGTGGAAAAAGATAGAAAGTGGTGCGATCAAGGAAAATTTTGATGCAACGGTGAAGGAAAGTCAAGACCCTGGTTTTGAGTGTTATATACCACGATCATAAAGGAGTTGTGTTGGCGGCAACATCTCTCCTCTGGCCTAATTGATATGAATTGCGTGTTGCGGAAGCCATGGCAGTTCAGTTAGCTGGTCTATTGCCTTCTAGATATGTCGAATTTGAATATAATTATAAAAGGCTGTGAATGGGTCGAAAGATTTGAAATTTGATAGTTGTAGTTGCTTTGATGATATAATTCTTGACTCTAAGCCTATGAGTAGATAAATCACTTTTCATTGTTTGATTTTTGTCCCAAGATAAGCAAATGGAGTTGTTGACCTTTCGGCAAGTATACCTTCTTTGTTCAAATGAAAAATATTTGATAAAGGAGGTCCATCCTCGATTAGCTTCTACTATTTTAATTATCTGTGACCTTGGCCATTGACAATCGTTAATTAATGTAATTTCAATATTTTAAACTTTCATAATACTGACATATTGAGTGTGTTTTTGCTTTCATTTACGCATATATTTTTCTTAGATAAAAAAAATTACCACACAATCCTCTGCATAAGAGTAATATTACAATATAAAACGATAGCAAGTACAATACGGATAAACATACGACAGTCCATGTAATTTTTACTTTTGTTATTATGAATCTTAAATCTAACATATTAAAATTTATTAGAAGTTTCCAAAATATGAATATGAAAATTGTAAATCAAAAAATAAAAATAAAAATTACAATTAAATTTGAGTTCATTCTTGACGAAGGATTACTCAATCACATTTCACCAACTTTTAAATTATTGATTCATAAAATCAAACCTTCTACTTTCATTAGATTTTTTATTCCAAAATAGATTTGTCTCCTCTAAAATGTAGGGTATGTAGTATTTACTATTTGTAAATCAATGATTGTGCTAAAGAAGTCTAATCCTGTAATTCTCCAATCCAGTAAAAATAAAATTAGAGGGACACCAAATCTAAGTGAAAACAACACGTTAGCCTGGATTGCATAACATAATAATTATAAGCGAGCACAAGATCCGTGTTCCACTCGCAAAATCTACAAGCGACGAGGTCCACAGAGAGAAAAAAAAAACCATTATCTACGCTCTTTCTAACCTCTGTTATAATTATAAATAGGGAGACCAACACCTTAGGAAAGAGCAAGATTTCAAGATTTGGTCCTGGAGGGTTACACACCATTTACCAAGCAACAATGAAAATTCCCTGTCTTATTGTCTTCTCTATCGCCTTGCTTTCTATGCTCCTGTTCTCCGATGCTGCCCGGTCGGATGCCCTTGTCGGAGGTTGGTCCCCGATCAAGGACGTGAATGACCCCCACATCGCAGAGATCGCCAATTACGCGGTCACCGAATACGATAAACGCTCTGGGGCAAAGCTTAAGCTGTTAAGCGTGGTCAAGGGCCAGACCCAGGTCGTGGCCGGCACCAACTACCGTCTCGTCCTGGAGACCACTAATGGTTCTGCCACCAAAAATTACCGAGCCGTCGTTTGGGAGAAACCTTGGATCCATTTCAGGAACCTCACTTCCTTCGACCCCTTACTTACATAGATATATTCACACGCGCCCTTTTCCATCTCTGTCATATAGCAACCACATTATTACTCTCTCATCTTTTGTCAGTAAAATCAATTGGGGTTTGCTTATGTATTTATTCAATGTTGTACTTCGATTCTTCTCTTCTACCTCTGAATTTTCTTCTCCAATTTTTCTTTCTCATTTTTGCTCTTGAGAGACATAATTTATAATTTTGTACATTGTTCGAGAAATGAATTACTAGAAGATGGATCTCATCTTTTAACCTCTTGTTTGCTAGACGCGGTTTGTTTCTGTAGGATCCTATATGGGTTTGGAACTTAAATTGTTCTTTGTCGTGTAGTGTAGAAGTTGTGATATTATATTAAATTATGGCAACGTGAAAGTTGGATTTTTTATTTTGTCATTATTAAGGGTTGTTATTAAAAGTTAAATATATAAGGGTTTTGCCAAAAAAAAAAGAAGAAGTATTTATGTATTTTATATTTTTTTTGACGTAAAAGTATTTATATTCATAAAGGGTTTCTAATTTTAGCGTCTCGAAACTAATTTTAAAATTAAATCTACACATCTTAACCAAAACATTTTTAAATAACTCATTAGGACTTAATGAAGGATTTAAGTAGTTTACAAAATATTCAACCTTCAATTTTTTGTTTATATTGGAAAAAGCTGTGGGAAATTCCCACTCTTCCAAAATGCAAAAATCTTGCGTGGAGAGCCTACAACGGAATAATTTTTGGAAAAGAAAACTTGAGCCACAGAGGGTTAAATGTGGACCTCTTTGACTAAAATGTGGAATAAAAGTTGAAACCAGTACTTATGCCTCTTTGTTATATGGTGAAGTGAAACCCATTTGGTTTTCTTCAAACTCGGGCGTAGAATTTAGAAAGATTAAAAAACATATTTTATAACTTGGTTTGATACTTGTTTATCTTTTGTCAATAAAGGGTTTATGCATGGGTAGACTGTGTGAGTTGCATTGGACCAGATGGTTCGTTAAAAACCAATGGTTTTTGAGGAAAAAGTCATACCTTAACGTACCATTTTAGCTAAAACTCAAAGTGGTGTGCAGATACAAGAAGAACACACACCTAAAGAGGCAAGTATGTAGTTTTTTCTTTAAAGTGGAAAAAGATAGAAAGTGGTGCGATCAAGGAAAATTTTGATGCAACGGTGAAGGAAAGTCAAGACCCTGGTTTTGAGTGTTATATACCACGATCATAAAGGAGTTGTGTTGGCGGCAACATCTCTCCTCTGGCCTAATTGATATGAATTGCGTGTTGCGGAAGCCATGGCAGTTCAGTTAGCTGCTCTATTGCCTTCTAGATATGTCGAATTTGAATATAATTATAAAAGGCTGTGAATGGGTCGAAAGATTTGAAATTTGATAGTTGTAGTTGCTTTGATGATATAATTCTTGACTCTAAGCCTATGAGTAGATAAATCACTTTTCATTGTTTGATTTTTGTCCCAAGATAAGCAAATGGAGTTGTTGACCTTTCGGCAAGTATACCTTCTTTGTTCAAATGAAAAATATTTGATAAAGGAGGTCCATCCTCGATTAGCTTCTACTATTTTAATTATCTGTGACCTTGGCCATTGACAATCGTTAATTAATGTAATTTCAATATTTTAAACTTTCATAATACTGACATATTGAGTGTGTTTTTGCTTTCATTTACGCATATATTTTTCTTAGATAAAAAAAATTACCACACAATCCTCTGCATAAGAGTAATATTACAATATAAAACGATAGCAAGTACAATACGGATAAACATACGACAGTCCATGTAATTTTTACTTTTGTTATTATGAATCTTAAATCTAACATATTAAAATTTATTAGAAGTTTCCAAAATATGAATATGAAAATTGTAAATCAAAAAATAAAAATAAAAATTACAATTAAATTTGAGTTCATTCTTGACGAAGGATTACTCAATCACATTTCACCAACTTTTAAATTATTGATTCATAAAATCAAACCTTCTACTTTCATTAGATTTTTTATTCCAAAATAGATTTGTCTCCTCTAAAATGTAGGGTATGTAGTATTTACTATTTGTAAATCAATGATTGTGCTAAAGAAGTCTAATCCTGTAATTCTCCAATCCAGTAAAAATAAAATTAGAGGGACACCAAATCTAAGTGAAAACAACACGTTAGCCTGGATTGCATAACATAATAATTATAAGCGAGCACAAGATCCGTGTTCCACTCGCAAAATCTACAAGCGACGAGGTCCACAGAGAGAAAAAAAAAACCATTATCTACGCTCTTTCTAACCTCTGTTATAATTATAAATAGGGAGACCAACACCTTAGGAAAGAGCAAGATTTCAAGATTTGGTCCTGGAGGGTTACACACCATTTACCAAGCAACAATGAAAATTCCCTGTCTTATTGTCTTCTCTATCGCCTTGCTTTCTATGCTCCTGTTCTCCGATGCTGCCCGGTCGGATGCCCTTGTCGGAGGTTGGTCCCCGATCAAGGACGTGAATGACCCCCACATCGCAGAGATCGCCAATTACGCGGTCACCGAATACGATAAACGCTCTGGGGCAAAGCTTAAGCTGTTAAGCGTGGTCAAGGGCCAGACCCAGGTCGTGGCCGGCACCAACTACCGTCTCGTCCTGGAGACCACTAATGGTTCTGCCACCAAAAATTACCGAGCCGTCGTTTGGGAGAAACCTTGGATCCATTTCAGGAACCTCACTTCCTTCGACCCCTTACTTACATAGATATATTCACACGCGCCCTTTTCCATCTCTGTCATATAGCAACCACATTATTACTCTCTCATCTTTTGTCAGTAAAATCAATTGGGGTTTGCTTATGTATTTATTCAATGTTGTACTTCGATTCTTCTCTTCTACCTCTGAATTTTCTTCTCCAATTTTTCTTTCTCATTTTTGCTCTTGAGAGACATAATTTATAATTTTGTACATTGTTCGAGAAATGAATTACTAGAAGATGGATCTCATCTTTTAACCTCTTGTTTGCTAGACGCGGTTTGTTTCTGTAGGATCCTATATGGGTTTGGAACTTAAATTGTTCTTTGTCGTGTAGTGTAGAAGTTGTGATATTATATTAAATTATGGCAACGTGAAAGTTGGATTTTTTATTTTGTCATTATTAAGGGTTGTTATTAAAAGTTAAATATATAAGGGTTTTGCCAAAAAAAAAAGAAGAAGTATTTATGTATTTTATATTTTTTTTGACGTAAAAGTATTTATATTCATAAAGGGTTTCTAATTTTAGCGTCTCGAAACTAATTTTAAAATTAAATCTACACATCTTAACCAAAACATTTTTAAATAACTCATTAGGACTTAATGAAGGATTTAAGTAGTTTACAAAATATTCAACCTTCAATTTTTTGTTTATATTGGAAAAAGCTGTGGGAAATTCCCACTCTTCCAAAATGCAAAAATCTTGCGTGGAGAGCCTACAACGGAATAATTTTTGGAAAAGAAAACTTGAGCCACAGAGGGTTAAATGTGGACCTCTTTGACTAAAATGTGGAATAAAAGTTGAAACCAGTACTTATGCCTCTTTGTTATATGGTGAAGTGAAACCCATTTGGTTTTCTTCAAACTCGGGCGTAGAATTTAGAAAGATTAAAAAACATATTTTATAACTTGGTTTGATACTTGTTTATCTTTTGTCAATAAAGGGTTTATGCATGGGTAGACTGTGTGAGTTGCATTGGACCAGATGGTTCGTTAAAAACCAATGGTTTTTGAGGAAAAAGTCATACCTTAACGTACCATTTTAGCTAAAACTCAAAGTGGTGTGCAGATACAAGAAGAACACACACCTAAAGAGGCAAGTATGTAGTTTTTTCTTTAAAGTGGAAAAAGATAGAAAGTGGTGCGATCAAGGAAAATTTTGATGCAACGGTGAAGGAAAGTCAAGACCCTGGTTTTGAGTGTTATATACCACGATCATAAAGGAGTTGTGTTGGCGGCAACATCTCTCCTCTGGCCTAATTGATATGAATTGCGTGTTGCGGAAGCCATGGCAGTTCAGTTAGCTGGTCTATTGCCTTCTAGATATGTCGAATTTGAATATAATTATAAAAGGCTGTGAATGGGTCGAAAGATTTGAAATTTGATAGTTGTAGTTGCTTTGATGATATAATTCTTGACTCTAAGCCTATGAGTAGATAAATCACTTTTCATTGTTTGATTTTTGTCCCAAGATAAGCAAATGGAGTTGTTGACCTTTCGGCAAGTATACCTTCTTTGTTCAAATGAAAAATATTTGATAAAGGAGGTCCATCCTCGATTAGCTTCTACTATTTTAATTATCTGTGACCTTGGCCATTGACAATCGTTAATTAATGTAATTTCAATATTTTAAACTTTCATAATACTGACATATTGAGTGTGTTTTTGCTTTCATTTACGCATATATTTTTCTTAGATAAAAAAAATTACCACACAATCCTCTGCATAAGAGTAATATTACAATATAAAACGATAGCAAGTACAATACGGATAAACATACGACAGTCCATGTAATTTTTACTTTTGTTATATGAATCTTAAATCTAACATATTAAAATTTATTAGAAGTTTCCAAAATATGAATATGAAAATTGTAAATCAAAAAATAAAAATAAAAATTACAATTAAATTTGAGTTCATTCTTGACGAAGGATTACTCAATCACATTTCACCAACTTTTAAATTATTGATTCATAAAATCAAACCTTCTACTTTCATTAGATTTTTTATTCCAAAATAGATTTGTCTCCTCTAAAATGTAGGGTATGTAGTATTTACTATTTGTAAATCAATGATTGTGCTAAAGAAGTCTAATCCTGTAATTCTCCAATCCAGTAAAAATAAAATTAGAGGGACACCAAATCTAAGTGAAAACAACACGTTAGCCTGGATTGCATAACATACTAATTATAAGCGAGCACAAGATCCGTGTTCCACTCGCAAAATCTACAAGCGACGAGGTCCACAGAGAGAAAAAAAAAACCATTATCTACGCTCTTTCTAACCTCTGTTATAATTATAAATAGGGAGACCAACACCTTAGGAAAGAGCAAGATTTCAAGATTTGGTCCTGGAGGGTTACACACCATTTACCAAGCAACAATGAAAATTCCCTGTCTTATTGTCTTCTCTATCGCCTTGCTTTCTATGCTCCTGTTCTCCGATGCTGCCCGGTCGGATGCCCTTGTCGGAGGTTGGTCCCCGATCAAGGACGTGAATGACCCCCACATCGCAGAGATCGCCAATTACGCGGTCACCGAATACGATAAACGCTCTGGGGCAAAGCTTAAGCTGTTAAGCGTGGTCAAGGGCCAGACCCAGGTCGTGGCCGGCACCAACTACCGTCTCGTCCTGGAGACCACTAATGGTTCTGCCACAAAAAATTACCGAGCCGTCGTTTGGGAGAAACCTTGGATCCATTTCAGGAACCTCACTTCCTTCGACCCCTTACTTACATAGATATATTCACACGCGCCCTTTTCCATCTCTGTCATATAGCAACCACATTATTACTCTCTCATCTTTTGTCAGTAAAATCAATTGGGGTTTGCTTATGTATTTATTCAATGTTGTACTTCGATTCTTCTCTTCTACCTCTGAATTTTCTTCTCCAATTTTTCTTTCTCATTTTTGCTCTTGAGAGACATAATTTATAATTTTGTACATTGTTCGAGAAATGAATTACTAGAAGATGGATCTCATCTTTTAACCTCTTGTTTGCTAGACGCGGTTTGTTTCTGTAGGATCCTATATGGGTTTGGAACTTAAATTGTTCTTTGTCGTGTAGTGTAGAAGTTGTGATATTATATTAAATTATGGCAACGTGAAAGTTGGATTTTTTATTTTGTCATTATTAAGGGTTGTTATTAAAAGTTAAATATATAAGGGTTTTGCCAAAAAAAAAAGAAGAAGTATTTATGTATTTTATATTTTTTTTGACGTAAAAGTATTTATATTCATAAAGGGTTTCTAATTTTAGCGTCTCGAAACTAATTTTAAAATTAAATCTACACATCTTAACCAAAACATTTTTAAATAACTCATTAGGACTTAATGAAGGATTTAAGTAGTTTACAAAATATTCAACCTTCAATTTTTTGTTTATATTGGAAAAAGCTGTGGGAAATTCCCACTCTTCCAAAATGCAAAAATCTTGCGTGGAGAGCCTACAACGGAATAATTTTTGGAAAAGAAAACTTGAGCCACAGAGGGTTAAATGTGGACCTCTTTGACTAAAATGTGGAATAAAAGTTGAAACCAGTACTTATGCCTCTTTGTTATATGGTGAAGTGAAACCCATTTGGTTTTCTTCAAACTCGGGCGTAGAATTTAGAAAGATTAAAAAACATATTTTATAACTTGGTTTGATACTTGTTTATCTTTTGTCAATAAAGGGTTTATGCATGGGTAGACTGTGTGAGTTGCATTGGACCAGATGGTTCGTTAAAAACCAATGGTTTTTGAGGAAAAAGTCATACCTTAACGTACCATTTTAGCTAAAACTCAAAGTGGTGTGCAGATACAAGAAGAACACACACCTAAAGAGGCAAGTATGTAGTTTTTTCTTTAAAGTGGAAAAAGATAGAAAGTGGTGCGATCAAGGAAAATTTTGATGCAACGGTGAAGGAAAGTCAAGACCTTGGTTTTGAGTGTTATATACCACGATCATAAAGGAGTTGTGTTGGCGGCAACATCTCTCCTCTGGCCTAATTGATATGAATTGCGTGTTGCGGAAGCCATGGCAGTTCAGTTAGCTGGTCTATTGCCTTCTAGATATGTCGAATTTGAATATAATTATAAAAGGCTGTGAATGGGTCGAAAGATTTGAAATTTGATAGTTGTAGTTGCTTTGATGATATAATTCTTGACTCTAAGCCTATGAGTAGATAAATCACTTTTCATTGTTTGATTTTTGTCCCAAGATAAGCAAATGGAGTTGTTGACCTTTCGGCAAGTATACCTTCTTTGTTCAAATGAAAAATATTTGATAAAGGAGGTCCATCCTCGATTAGCTTCTACTATTTTAATTATCTGTGACCTTGGCCATTGACAATCGTTAATTAATGTAATTTCAATATTTTAAACTTTCATAATACTGACATATTGAGTGTGTTTTTGCTTTCATTTACGCATATATTTTTCTTAGATAAAAAAAATTACCACACAATCCTCTGCATAAGAGTAATATTACAATATAAAACGATAGCAAGTACAATACGGATAAACATACGACAGTCCATGTAATTTTTACTTTTGTTATTATGAATCTTAAATCTAACATATTAAAATTTATTAGAAGTTTCCAAAATATGAATATGAAAATTGTAAATCAAAAAATAAAAATAAAAATTACAATTAAATTTGAGTTCATTCTTGACGAAGGATTACTCAATCACATTTCACCAACTTTTAAATTATTGATTCATAAAATCAAACCTTCTACTTTCATTAGATTTTTTATTCCAAAATAGATTTGTCTCCTCTAAAATGTAGGGTATGTAGTATTTACTATTTGTAAATCAATGATTGTGCTAAAGAAGTCTAATCCTGTAATTCTCCAATCCAGTAAAAATAAAATTAGAGGGACACCAAATCTAAGTGAAAACAACACGTTAGCCTGGATTGCATAACATACTAATTATAAGCGAGCACAAGATCCGTGTTCCACTCGCAAAATCTACAAGCGACGAGGTCCACAGAGAGAAAAAAAAAACCATTATCTACGCTCTTTCTAACCTCTGTTATAATTATAAATAGGGAGAGCAACACCTTAGGAAAGAGCAAGATTTCAAGATTTGGTCCTGGAGGGTTACACACCATTTACCAAGCAACAATGAAAATTCCCTGTCTTATTGTCTTCTCTATCGCCTTGCTTTCTATGCTCCTGTTCTCCGATGCTGCCTGGTCGGATGCCCTTGTCGGAGGTTGGTCCCCGATCAAGGACGTGAATGACCCCCACATCGCAGAGATCGCCAATTACGCGGTCACCGAATACGATAAACGCTCTGGGGCAAAGCTTAAGCTGTTAAGCGTGGTCAAGGGCCAGACCCAGGTCGTGGCCGGCACCAACTACCGTCTCGTCCTGGAGACCACTAATGGTTCTGCCACCAAAAATTACCGAGCCGTCGTTTGGGAGAAACCTTGGATCCATTTCAGGAACCTCACTTCCTTCGACCCCTTACTTACATAGATATATTCACACGCGCCCTTTTCCATCTCTGTCATATAGCAACCACATTATTACTCTCTCATCTTTTGTCAGTAAAATCAATTGGGGTTTGCTTATGTATTTATTCAATGTTGTACTTCGATTCTTCTCTTCTACCTCTGAATTTTCTTCTCCAATTTTTCTTTCTCATTTTTGCTCTTGAGAGACATAATTTATAATTTTGTACATTGTTCGAGAAATGAATTACTAGAAGATGGATCTCATCTTTTAACCTCTTGTTTGCTAGACGCGGTTTGTTTCTGTAGGATCCTATATGGGTTTGGAACTTAAATTGTTCTTTGTCGTGTAGTGTAGAAGTTGTGATATTATATTAAATTATGGCAACGTGAAAGTTGGATTTTTTATTTTGTCATTATTAAGGGTTGTTATTAAAAGTTAAATATATAAGGGTTTTGCCAAAAAAAAAAGAAGAAGTATTTATGTATTTTATATTTTTTTTGACGTAAAAGTATTTATATTCATAAAGGGTTTCTAATTTTAGCGTCTCGAAACTAATTTTAAAATTAAATCTACACATCTTAACCAAAACATTTTTAAATAACTCATTAGGACTTAATGAAGGATTTAAGTAGTTTACAAAATATTCAACCTTCAATTTTTTGTTTATATTGGAAAAAGCTGTGGGAAATTCCCACTCTTCCAAAATGCAAAAATCTTGCGTGGAGAGCCTACAACGGAATAATTTTTGGAAAAGAAAACTTGAGCCACAGAGGGTTAAATGTGGACCTCTTTGACTAAAATGTGGAATAAAAGTTGAAACCAGTACTTATGCCTCTTTGTTATATGGTGAAGTGAAACCCATTTGGTTTTCTTCAAACTCGGGCGTAGAATTTAGAAAGATTAAAAAACATATTTTATAACTTGGTTTGATACTTGTTTATCTTTTGTCAATAAAGGGTTTATGCATGGGTAGACTGTGTGAGTTGCATTGGACCAGATGGTTCGTTAAAAACCAATGGTTTTTGAGGAAAAAGTCATACCTTAACGTACCATTTTAGCTAAAACTCAAAGTGGTGTGCAGATACAAGAAGAACACACACCTAAAGAGGCAAGTATGTAGTTTTTTCTTTAAAGTGGAAAAAGATAGAAAGTGGTGCGATCAAGGAAAATTTTGATGCAACGGTGAAGGAAAGTCAAGACCCTGGTTTTGAGTGTTATATACCACGATCATAAAGGAGTTGTGTTGGCGGCAACATCTCTCCTCTGGCCTAATTGATATGAATTGCGTGTTGCGGAAGCCATGGCAGTTCAGTTAGCTGCTCTATTGCCTTCTAGATATGTCGAATTTGAATATAATTATAAAAGGCTGTGAATGGGTCGAAAGATTTGAAATTTGATAGTTGTAGTTGCTTTGATGATATAATTCTTGACTCTAAGCCTATGAGTAGATAAATCACTTTTCATTGTTTGATTTTTGTCCCAAGATAAGCAAATGGAGTTGTTGACCTTTCGGCAAGTATACCTTCTTTGTTCAAATGAAAAATATTTGATAAAGGAGGTCCATCCTCGATTAGCTTCTACTATTTTAATTATCTGTGACCTTGGCCATTGACAATCGTTAATTAATGTAATTTCAATATTTTAAACTTTCATAATACTGACATATTGAGTGTGTTTTTGCTTTCATTTACGCATATATTTTTCTTAGATAAAAAAAATTACCACACAATCCTCTGCATAAGAGTAATATTACAATATAAAACGATAGCAAGTACAATACGGATAAACATACGACAGTCCATGTAATTTTTACTTTTGTTATTATGAATCTTAAATCTAACATATTAAAATTTATTAGAAGTTTCCAAAATATGAATATGAAAATTGTAAATCAAAAAATAAAAATAAAAATTACAATTAAATTTGAGTTCATTCTTGACGAAGGATTACTCAATCACATTTCACCAACTTTTAAATTATTGATTCATAAAATCAAACCTTCTACTTTCATTAGATTTTTTATTCCAAAATAGATTTGTCTCCTCTAAAATGTAGGGTATGTAGTATTTACTATTTGTAAATCAATGATTGTGCTAAAGAAGTCTAATCCTGTAATTCTCCAATCCAGTAAAAATAAAATTAGAGGGACACCAAATCTAAGTGAAAACAACACGTTAGCCTGGATTGCATAACATAATAATTATAAGCGAGCACAAGATCCGTGTTCCACTCGCAAAATCTACAAGCGACGAGGTCCACAGAGAGAAAAAAAAAACCATTATCTACGCTCTTTCTAACCTCTGTTATAATTATAAATAGGGAGACCAACACCTTAGGAAAGAGCAAGATTTCAAGATTTGGTCCTGGAGGGTTACACACCATTTACCAAGCAACAATGAAAATTCCCTGTCTTATTGTCTTCTCTATCGCCTTGCTTTCTATGCTCCTGTTCTCCGATGCTGCCCGGTCGGATGCCCTTGTCGGAGGTTGGTCCCCGATCAAGGACGTGAATGACCCCCACATCGCAGAGATCGCCAATTACGCGGTCACCGAATACGATAAACGCTCTGGGGCAAAGCTTAAGCTGTTAAGCGTGGTCAAGGGCCAGACCCAGGTCGTGGCCGGCACCAACTACCGTCTCGTCCTGGAGACCACTAATGGTTCTGCCACCAAAAATTACCGAGCCGTCGTTTGGGAGAAACCTTGGATCCATTTCAGGAACCTCACTTCCTTCGACCCCTTACTTACATAGATATATTCACACGCGCCCTTTTCCATCTCTGTCATATAGCAACCACATTATTACTCTCTCATCTTTTGTCAGTAAAATCAATTGGGGTTTGCTTATGTATTTATTCAATGTTGTACTTCGATTCTTCTCTTCCACCTCTGAATTTTCTTCTCCAATTTTTCTTTCTCATTTTTGCTCTTGAGAGACATAATTTATAATTTTGTACATTGTTCGAGAAATGAATTATTAGAAGATGGATCTCATCTTTTAACCTCTTGTTTGCTAGACGCGGTTTGTTTCTGTAGGATCCTATATGGGTTTGGAACTTAAATTGTTCTTTGTCGTGTAGTGTAGAAGTTGTGATATTATATTAAATTATGGCAACGTGAAAGTTGGATTTTTTATTTTGTCATTATTAAGGGTTGTTATTAAAAATTAAATATATAAGGGTTTTGCCAAAAAAAAAAGAAGAAGTATTTATGTATTTTATATTTTTTTTTACGTAAAAGTATTTATATTCATAAAGGGTTTCTAATTTTAGCGTCTCGAAACTAATTTTAAAATTAAATCTACACATCTTAACCAAAACATTTTTAAATAACTCATTAGGACTTAATGAAGGATTTAAGTAGTTTACAAAATATTCAACCTTCAATTTTTTGTTTATATTGGCAAAAGCTGTGGGAAATTCCCACTCTTCCAAAATGCAAAAATCTTGCGTGGAGAGCCTACAACGGAATAATTTTTGGAAAAGAAAACTTGAGCCACAGAGGGTTAAATGTGGACCTCTTTGACTAAAATGTGGAATAAAAGTTGAAACCAGTACTTATGCCTCTTTGTTATATGGTGAAGTGAAACCCATTTGGTTTTCTTCAAACTCGGGCGTAGAATTTAGAAAGATTAAAAAACATATTTTATAACTTGGTTTGATACTTGTTTATCTTTTGTCAATAAAGGGTTTATGCATGGGTAGACTGTGTGAGTTGCATTGGACCAGATGGTTCGTTAAAAACCAATGGTTTTTGAGGAAAAAGTCATACCTTAACGTACCATTTTAGCTAAAACTCAAAGTGGTGTGCAGATACAAGAAGAACACACACCTAAAGAGGCAAGTATGTAGTTTTTTCTTTAAAGTGGAAAAAGATAGAAAGTGGTGCGATCAAGGAAAATTTTGATGCAACGGTGAAGGAAAGTCAAGACCCTGGTTTTGAGTGTTATATACCACGATCATAAAGGAGTTGTGTTGGCGGCAACATCTCTCCTCTGGCCTAATTGATATGAATTGCGTGTTGCGGAAGCCATGGCAGTTCAGTTAGCTGGTCTATTGCCTTCTAGATATGTCGAATTTGAATATAATTATAAAAGGCTGTGAATGGGTCGAAAGATTTGAAATTTGATAGTTGTAGTTGCTTTGATGATATAATTCTTGACTCTAAGCCTATGAGTAGATAAATCACTTTTCATTGTTTGATTTTTGTCCCAAGATAAACAAATGGAGTTGTTGACCTTTCGGCAAGTATACCTTCTTTGTTCAAATGAAAAATATTTGATAAAGGAGGTCCATCCTCGATTAGCTTCTACTATTTTAATTATCTGTGACCTTGGCCATTGACAATCGTTAATTAATGTAATTTCAATATTTTAAACTTTCATAATACTGACATATTGAGTGTGTTTTTGCTTTCATTTACGCATATATTTTTCTTAGATAAAAAAAATTACCACACAATCCTCTGCATAAGAGTAATATTACAATATAAAACGATAGCAAGTACAATACGGATAAACATACGACAGTCCATGTAATTTTTACTTTTGTTATTATGAATCTTAAATCTAACATATTAAAATTTATTAGAAGTTTCCAAAATATGAATATGAAAATTGTAAATCAAAAAATAAAAATAAAAATTACAATTAAATTTGAGTTCATTCTTGACGAAGGATTACTCAATCACATTTCACCAACTTTTAAATTATTGATTCATAAAATCAAACCTTCTACTTTCATTAGATTTTTTATTCCAAAATAGATTTGTCTCCTCTAAAATGTAGGGTATGTAGTATTTACTATTTGTAAATCAATGATTGTGCTAAAGAAGTCTAATCCTGTAATTCTCCAATCCAGTAAAAATAAAATTAGAGGGACACCAAATCTAAGTGAAAACAACACGTTAGCCTGGATTGCATAACATACTAATTATAAGCGAGCACAAGATCCGTGTTCCACTCGCAAAATCTACAAGCGACGAGGTCCACAGAGAGAAAAAAAAAACCATTATCTACGCTCTTTCTAACCTCTGTTATAATTATAAATAGGGAGACCAACACCTTAGGAAAGAGCAAGATTTCAAGATTTGGTCCTGGAGGGTTACACACCATTTACCAAGCAACAATGAAAATTCCCTGTCTTATTGTCTTCTCTATCGCCTTGCTTTCTATGCTCCTGTTCTCCGATGCTGCCCGGTCGGATGCCCTTGTCGGAGGTTGGTCCCCGATCAAGGACGTGAATGACCCCCACATCGCAGAGATCGCCAATTACGCGGTCACCGAATACGATAAACGCTCTGGGGCAAAGCTTAAGCTGTTAAGCGTGGTCAAGGGCCAGACCCAGGTCGTGGCCGGCACCAACTACCGTCTCGTCCTGGAGACCACTAATGGTTCTGCCACCAAAAATTACCGAGCCGTCGTTTGGGAGAAACCTTGGATCCATTTCAGGAACCTCACTTCCTTCGACCCCTTACTTACATAGATATATTCACACGCGCCCTTTTCCATCTCTGTCATATAGCAACCACATTATTACTCTCTCATCTTTTGTCAGTAAAATCAATTGGGGTTTGCTTATGTATTTATTCAATGTTGTACTTCGATTCTTCTCTTCTACCTCTGAATTTTCTTCTCCAATTTTTCTTTCTCATTTTTGCTCTTGAGAGACATAATTTATAATTTTGTACATTGTTCGAGAAATGAATTATTAGAAGATGGATCTCATCTTTTAACCTCTTGTTTGCTAGCCGCGGTTTGTTTCTGTAGGATCCTATATGGGTTTGGAACTTAAATTGTTCTTTGTCGTGTAGTGTAGAAGTTGTGATATTATATTAAATTATGGCAACGTGAAAGTTGGATTTTTTATTTTGTCATTATTAAGGGTTGTTATTAAAAATTAAATATATAAGGGTTTTGCCAAAAAAAGAAGAAGAAGTATTTATGTATTTTATATTTTTTTTGACGTAAAAGTATTTATATTCATAAAGGGTTTCTAATTTTAGCGTCTCGAAACTAATTTTAAAACTAAATCTACACATCTTAACCAAAACATTTTTAAATAACTCATTAGGACTTAATGAAGGATTTAAGTAGTTTACAAAATATTCAACCTTCAATTTTTTGTTTATATTGGAAAAAGCTGTGGGAAATTCCCACTCTTCCAAAATGCAAAAATCTTGCGTGGAGAGCCTACAAAGGAATAATTTTTGGAAAAGAAAACTTGAGCCACAGAGGGTTAAATGTGGACCTCTTTGACTAAAATGTGGAATAAAAGTTGAAACCAGTACTTATGCCTCTTTGTTATATGGTGAAGTGAAACCCATTTGGTTTTCTTCAAACTCGGGCGTAGAATTTAGAAAGATTAAAAAACATATTTTATAACTTGGTTTGATACTTGTTTATCTTTTGTCAATAAAGGGTTTATGCATGGGTAGACTGTGTGAGTTGCATTGGACCAGATGGTTCGTTAAAAACCAATGGTTTTTGAGGAAAAAGTCATACCTTAACGTACCATTTTAGCTAAAACTCAAAGTGGTGTGCAGATACAAGAAGAACACACACCTAAAGAGGCAAGTATGTAGTTTTTTCTTTAAAGTGGAAAAAGATAGAAAGTGGTGCGATCAAGGAAAATTTTGATGCAACGGTGAAGGAAAGTCAAGACCCTGGTTTTGAGTGTTATATACCACGATCATAAAGGAGTTGTGTTGGCGGCAACATCTCTCCTCTGGCCTAATTGATATGAATTGCGTGTTGCGGAAGCCATGGCAGTTCAGTTAGCTGCTCTATTGCCTTCTAGATATGTCGAATTTGAATATAATTATAAAAGGCTGTGAATGGGTCGAAAGATTTGAAATTTGATAGTTGTAGTTGCTTTGATGATATAATTCTTGACTCTAAGCCTATGAGTAGATAAATCACTTTTCATTGTTTGATTTTTGTCCCAAGATAAGCAAATGGAGTTGTTGACCTTTCGGCAAGTATACCTTCTTTGTTCAAATGAAAAATATTTGATAAAGGAGGTCCATCCTCGATTAGCTTTTACTATTTTAATTATCTGTGACCTTGGCCATTGACAATCGTTAATTAATGTAATTTCAATATTTTAAACTTTCATAATACTGACATATTGAGTGTGTTTTTGCTTTCATTTACGCATATATTTTTCTTAGATAAAAAAAATTACCACACAATCCTCTGCATAAGAGTAATATTACAATATAAAACGATAGCAAGTACAATACGGATAAACATACGACAGTCCATGTAATTTTTACTTTTGTTATTATGAATCTTAAATCTAACATATTAAAATTTATTAGAAGTTTCCAAAATATGAATATGAAAATTGTAAATCAAAAAATAAAAATAAAAATTACAATTAAATTTGAGTTCATTCTTGACGAAGGATTACTCAATCACATTTCACCAACTTTTAAATTATTGATTCATAAAATCAAACCTTCTACTTTCATTAGATTTTTTATTCCAAAATAGATTTGTCTCCTCTAAAATGTAGGGTATGTAGTATTTACTATTTGTAAATCAATGATTGTGCTAAAGAAGTCTAATCCTGTAATTCTCCAATCCAGTAAAAATAAAATTAGAGGGACACCAAATCTAAGTGAAAACAACACGTTAGCCTGGATTGCATAACATACTAATTATAAGCGAGCACAAGATCCGTGTTCCACTCGCAAAATCTACAAGCGACGAGGTCCACAGAGAGAAAAAAAAAACCATTATCTACGCTCTTTCTAACCTCTGTTATAATTATAAATAGGGAGACCAACACCTTAGGAAAGAGCAAGATTTCAAGATTTGGTCCTGGAGGGTTACACACCATTTACCAAGCAACAATGAAAATTCCCTGTCTTATTGTCTTCTCTATCGCCTTGCTTTCTATGCTCCTGTTCTCCGATGCTGCCCGGTCGGATGCCCTTGTCGGAGGTTGGTCCCCGATCAAGGACGTGAATGACCCCCACATCGCAGAGATCGCCAATTACGCGGTCACCGAATACGATAAACGCTCTGGGGCAAAGCTTAAGCTGTTAAGCGTGGTCAAGGGCCAGACCCAGGTCGTGGCCGGCACCAACTACCGTCTCGTCCTGGAGACCACTAATGGTTCTGCCACCAAAAATTACCGAGCCGTCGTTTGGGAGAAACCTTGGATCCATTTCAGGAACCTCACTTCCTTCGACCCCTTACTTACATAGATATATTCACACGCGCCCTTTTCCATCTCTGTCATATAGCAACCACATTATTACTCTCTCATCTTTTGTCAGTAAAATCAATTGGGGTTTGCTTATGTATTTATTCAATGTTGTACTTCGATTCTTCTCTTCTACCTCTGAATTTTCTTCTCCAATTTTTCTTTCTCATTTTTGCTCTTGAGAGACATAATTTATAATTTTGTACATTGTTCGAGAAATGAATTACTAGAAGATGGATCTCATCTTTTAACCTCTTGTTTGCTAGACGCGGTTTGTTTCTGTAGGATCCTATATGGGTTTGGAACTTAAATTGTTCTTTGTCGTGTAGTGTAGAAGTTGTGATATTATATTAAATTATGGCAACGTGAAAGTTGGATTTTTTATTTTGTCATTATTAAGGGTTGTTATTAAAAGTTAAATATATAAGGGTTTTGCCAAAAAAAAAAGAAGAAGTATTTATGTATTTTATATTTTTTTTGACGTAAAAGTATTTATATTCATAAAGGGTTTCTAATTTTAGCGTCTCGAAACTAATTTTAAAATTAAATCTACACATCTTAACCAAAACATTTTTAAATAACTCATTAGGACTTAATGAAGGATTTAAGTAGTTTACAAAATATTCAACCTTCAATTTTTTGTTTATATTGGAAAAAGCTGTGGGAAATTCCCACTCTTCCAAAATGCAAAAATCTTGCGTGGAGAGCCTACAACGGAATAATTTTTGGAAAAGAAAACTTGAGCCACAGAGGGTTAAATGTGGACCTCTTTGACTAAAATGTGGAATAAAAGTTGAAACCAGTACTTATGCCTCTTTGTTATATGGTGAAGTGAAACCCATTTGGTTTTCTTCAAACTCGGGCGTAGAATTTAGAAAGATTAAAAAACATATTTTATAACTTGGTTTGATACTTGTTTATCTTTTGTCAATAAAGGGTTTATGCATGGGTAGACTGTGTGAGTTGCATTGGACCAGATGGTTCGTTAAAAACCAATGGTTTTTGAGGAAAAAGTCATACCTTAACGTACCATTTTAGCTAAAACTCAAAGTGGTGTGCAGATACAAGAAGAACACACACCTAAAGAGGCAAGTATGTAGTTTTTTCTTTAAAGTGGAAAAAGATAGAAAGTGGTGCGATCAAGGAAAATTTTGATGCAACGGTGAAGGAAAGTCAAGACCCTGGTTTTGAGTGTTATATACCACGATCATAAAGGAGTTGTGTTGGCGGCAACATCTCTCCTCTGGCCTAATTGATATGAATTGCGTGTTGCGGAAGCCATGGCAGTTCAGTTAGCTGGTCTATTGCCTTCTAGATATGTCGAATTTGAATATAATTATAAAAGGCTGTGAATGGGTCGAAAGATTTGAAATTTGATAGTTGTAGTTGCTTTGATGATATAATTCTTGACTCTAAGCCTATGAGTAGATAAATCACTTTTCATTGTTTGATTTTTGTCCCAAGATAAGCAAATGGAGTTGTTGACCTTTCGGCAAGTATACCTTCTTTGTTCAAATGAAAAATATTTGATAAAGGAGGTCCATCCTCGATTAGCTTCTACTATTTTAATTATCTGTGACCTTGGCCATTGACAATCGTTAATTAATGTAATTTCAATATTTTAAACTTTCATAATACTGACATATTGAGTGTGTTTTTGCTTTCATTTACGCATATATTTTTCTTAGATAAAAAAAATTACCACACAATCCTCTGCATAAGAGTAATATTACAATATAAAACGATAGCAAGTACAATACGGATAAACATACGACAGTCCATGTAATTTTTACTTTTGTTATTATGAATCTTAAATCTAACATATTAAAATTTATTAGAAGTTTCCAAAATATGAATATGAAAATTGTAAATCAAAAAATAAAAATAAAAATTACAATTAAATTTGAGTTCATTCTTGACGAAGGATTACTCAATCACATTTCACCAACTTTTAAATTATTGATTCATAAAATCAAACCTTCTACTTTCATTAGATTTTTTATTCCAAAATAGATTTGTCTCCTCTAAAATGTAGGGTATGTAGTATTTACTATTTGTAAATCAATGATTGTGCTAAAGAAGTCTAATCCTGTAATTCTCCAATCCAGTAAAAATAAAATTAGAGGGACACCAAATCTAAGTGAAAACAACACGTTAGCCTGGATTGCATAACATACTAATTATAAGCGAGCACAAGATCCGTGTTCCACTCGCAAAATCTACAAGCGACGAGGTCCACAGAGAGAAAAAAAAAACCATTATCTACGCTCTTTCTAACCTCTGTTATAATTATAAATAGGGAGACCAACACCTTAGGAAAGAGCAAGATTTCAAGATTTGGTCCTGGAGGGTTACACACCATTTACCAAGCAACAATGAAAATTCCCTGTCTTATTGTCTTCTCTATCGCCTTGCTTTCTATGCTCCTGTTCTCCGATGCTGCCCGGTCGGATGCCCTTGTCGGAGGTTGGTCCCCGATCAAGGACGTGAATGACCCCCACATCGCAGAGATCGCCAATTACGCGGTCACCGAATACGATAAACGCTCTGGGGCAAAGCTTAAGCTGTTAAGCGTGGTCAAGGGCCAGACCCAGGTCGTGGCCGGCACCAACTACCGTCTCGTCCTGGAGACCACTAATGGTTCTGCCACCAAAAATTACCGAGCCGTCGTTTGGGAGAAACCTTGGATCCATTTCAGGAACCTCACTTCCTTCGACCCCTTACTTACATAGATATATTCACACGCGCCCTTTTCCATCTCTGTCATATAGCAACCACATTATTACTCTCTCATCTTTTGTCAGTAAAATCAATTGGGGTTTGCTTATGTATTTATTCAATGTTGTACTTCGATTCTTCTCTTCCACCTCTGAATTTTCTTCTCCAATTTTTCTTTCTCATTTTTGCTCTTGAGAGACATAATTTATAATTTTGTACATTGTTCGAGAAATGAATTATTAGAAGATGGATCTCATCTTTTAACCTCTTGTTTGCTAGACGCGGTTTGTTTCTGTAGGATCCTATATGGGTTTGGAACTTAAATTGTTCTTTGTCGTGTAGTGTAGAAGTTGTGATATTATATTAAATTATGGCAACGTGAAAGTTGGATTTTTTATTTTGTCATTATTAAGGGTTGTTATTAAAAATTAAATATATAAGGGTTTTGCCAAAAAAAAAAGAAGAAGTATTTATGTATTTTATATTTTTTTTTACGTAAAAGTATTTATATTCATAAAGGGTTTCTAATTTTAGCGTCTCGAAACTAATTTTAAAATTAAATCTACACATCTTAACCAAAACATTTTTAAATAACTCATTAGGACTTAATGAAGGATTTAAGTAGTTTACAAAATATTCAACCTTCAATTTTTTGTTTATATTGGCAAAAGCTGTGGGAAATTCCCACTCTTCCAAAATGCAAAAATCTTGCGTGGAGAGCCTACAACGGAATAATTTTTGGAAAAGAAAACTTGAGCCACAGAGGGTTAAATGTGGACCTCTTTGACTAAAATGTGGAATAAAAGTTGAAACCAGTACTTATGCCTCTTTGTTATATGGTGAAGTGAAACCCATTTGGTTTTCTTCAAACTCGGGCGTAGAATTTAGAAAGATTAAAAAACATATTTTATAACTTGGTTTGATACTTGTTTATCTTTTGTCAATAAAGGGTTTATGCATGGGTAGACTGTGTGAGTTGCATTGGACCAGATGGTTCGTTAAAAACCAATGGTTTTTGAGGAAAAAGTCATACCTTAACGTACCATTTTAGCTAAAACTCAAAGTGGTGTGCAGATACAAGAAGAACACACACCTAAAGAGGCAAGTATGTAGTTTTTTCTTTAAAGTGGAAAAAGATAGAAAGTGGTGCGATCAAGGAAAATTTTGATGCAACGGTGAAGGAAAGTCAAGACCCTGGTTTTGAGTGTTATATACCACGATCATAAAGGAGTTGTGTTGGCGGCAACATCTCTCCTCTGGCCTAATTGATATGAATTGCGTGTTGCGGAAGCCATGGCAGTTCAGTTAGCTGGTCTATTGCCTTCTAGATATGTCGAATTTGAATATAATTATAAAAGGCTGTGAATGGGTCGAAAGATTTGAAATTTGATAGTTGTAGTTGCTTTGATGATATAATTCTTGACTCTAAGCCTATGAGTAGATAAATCACTTTTCATTGTTTGATTTTTGTCCCAAGATAAACAAATGGAGTTGTTGACCTTTCGGCAAGTATACCTTCTTTGTTCAAATGAAAAATATTTGATAAAGGAGGTCCATCCTCGATTAGCTTCTACTATTTTAATTATCTGTGACCTTGGCCATTGACAATCGTTAATTAATGTAATTTCAATATTTTAAACTTTCATAATACTGACATATTGAGTGTGTTTTTGCTTTCATTTACGCATATATTTTTCTTAGATAAAAAAAATTACCACACAATCCTCTGCATAAGAGTAATATTACAATATAAAACGATAGCAAGTACAATACGGATAAACATACGACAGTCCATGTAATTTTTACTTTTGTTATTATGAATCTTAAATCTAACATATTAAAATTTATTAGAAGTTTCCAAAATATGAATATGAAAATTGTAAATCAAAAAATAAAAATAAAAATTACAATTAAATTTGAGTTCATTCTTGACGAAGGATTACTCAATCACATTTCACCAACTTTTAAATTATTGATTCATAAAATCAAACCTTCTACTTTCATTAGATTTTTTATTCCAAAATAGATTTGTCTCCTCTAAAATGTAGGGTATGTAGTATTTACTATTTGTAAATCAATGATTGTGCTAAAGAAGTCTAATCCTGTAATTCTCCAATCCAGTAAAAATAAAATTAGAGGGACACCAAATCTAAGTGAAAACAACACGTTAGCCTGGATTGCATAACATAATAATTATAAGCGAGCACAAGATCCGTGTTCCACTCGCAAAATCTACAAGCGACGAGGTCCACAGAGAGAAAAAAAAAACCATTATCTACGCTCTTTCTAACCTCTGTTATAATTATAAATAGGGAGACCAACACCTTAGGAAAGAGCAAGATTTCAAGATTTGGTCCTGGAGGGTTACACACCATTTACCAAGCAACAATGAAAATTCCCTGTCTTATTGTCTTCTCTATCGCCTTGCTTTCTATGCTCCTGTTCTCCGATGCTGCCCGGTCGGATGCCCTTGTCGGAGGTTGGTCCCCGATCAAGGACGTGAATGACCCCCACATCGCAGAGATCGCCAATTACGCGGTCACCGAATACGATAAACGCTCTGGGGCAAAGCTTAAGCTGTTAAGCGTGGTCAAGGGCCAGACCCAGGTCGTGGCCGGCACCAACTACCGTCTCGTCCTGGAGACCACTAATGGTTCTGCCACCAAAAATTACCGAGCCGTCGTTTGGGAGAAACCTTGGATCCATTTCAGGAACCTCACTTCCTTCGACCCCTTACTTACATAGATATATTCACACGCGCCCTTTTCCATCTCTGTCATATAGCAACCACATTATTACTCTCTCATCTTTTGTCAGTAAAATCAATTGGGGTTTGCTTATGTATTTATTCAATGTTGTACTTCGATTCTTCTCTTCCACCTCTGAATTTTCTTCTCCAATTTTTCTTTCTCATTTTTGCTCTTGAGAGACATAATTTATAATTTTGTACATTGTTCGAGAAATGAATTATTAGAAGATGGATCTCATCTTTTAACCTCTTGTTTGCTAGACGCGGTTTGTTTCTGTAGGATCCTATATGGGTTTGGAACTTAAATTGTTCTTTGTCGTGTAGTGTAGAAGTTGTGATATTATATTAAATTATGGCAACGTGAAAGTTGGATTTTTTATTTTGTCATTATTAAGGGTTGTTATTAAAAATTAAATATATAAGGGTTTTGCCAAAAAAAAAAGAAGAAGTATTTATGTATTTTATATTTTTTTTTACGTAAAAGTATTTATATTCATAAAGGGTTTCTAATTTTAGCGTCTCGAAACTAATTTTAAAATTAAATCTACACATCTTAACCAAAACATTTTTAAATAACTCATTAGGACTTAATGAAGGATTTAAGTAGTTTACAAAATATTCAACCTTCAATTTTTTGTTTATATTGGCAAAAGCTGTGGGAAATTCCCACTCTTCCAAAATGCAAAAATCTTGCGTGGAGAGCCTACAACGGAATAATTTTTGGAAAAGAAAACTTGAGCCACAGAGGGTTAAATGTGGACCTCTTTGACTAAAATGTGGAATAAAAGTTGAAACCAGTACTTATGCCTCTTTGTTATATGGTGAAGTGAAACCCATTTGGTTTTCTTCAAACTCGGGCGTAGAATTTAGAAAGATTAAAAAACATATTTTATAACTTGGTTTGATACTTGTTTATCTTTTGTCAATAAAGGGTTTATGCATGGGTAGACTGTGTGAGTTGCATTGGACCAGATGGTTCGTTAAAAACCAATGGTTTTTGAGGAAAAAGTCATACCTTAACGTACCATTTTAGCTAAAACTCAAAGTGGTGTGCAGATACAAGAAGAACACACACCTAAAGAGGCAAGTATGTAGTTTTTTCTTTAAAGTGGAAAAAGATAGAAAGTGGTGCGATCAAGGAAAATTTTGATGCAACGGTGAAGGAAAGTCAAGACCCTGGTTTTGAGTGTTATATACCACGATCATAAAGGAGTTGTGTTGGCGGCAACATCTCTCCTCTGGCCTAATTGATATGAATTGCGTGTTGCGGAAGCCATGGCAGTTCAGTTAGCTGGTCTATTGCCTTCTAGATATGTCGAATTTGAATATAATTATAAAAGGCTGTGAATGGGTCGAAAGATTTGAAATTTGATAGTTGTAGTTGCTTTGATGATATAATTCTTGACTCTAAGCCTATGAGTAGATAAATCACTTTTCATTGTTTGATTTTTGTCCCAAGATAAACAAATGGAGTTGTTGACCTTTCGGCAAGTATACCTTCTTTGTTCAAATGAAAAATATTTGATAAAGGAGGTCCATCCTCGATTAGCTTCTACTATTTTAATTATCTGTGACCTTGGCCATTGACAATCGTTAATTAATGTAATTTCAATATTTTAAACTTTCATAATACTGACATATTGAGTGTGTTTTTGCTTTCATTTACGCATATATTTTTCTTAGATAAAAAAAATTACCACACAATCCTCTGCATAAGAGTAATATTACAATATAAAACGATAGCAAGTACAATACGGATAAACATACGACAGTCCATGTAATTTTTACTTTTGTTATTATGAATCTTAAATCTAACATATTAAAATTTATTAGAAGTTTCCAAAATATGAATATGAAAATTGTAAATCAAAAAATAAAAATAAAAATTACAATTAAATTTGAGTTCATTCTTGACGAAGGATTACTCAATCACATTTCACCAACTTTTAAATTATTGATTCATAAAATCAAACCTTCTACTTTCATTAGATTTTTTATTCCAAAATAGATTTGTCTCCTCTAAAATGTAGGGTATGTAGTATTTACTATTTGTAAATCAATGATTGTGCTAAAGAAGTCTAATCCTGTAATTCTCCAATCCAGTAAAAATAAAATTAGAGGGACACCAAATCTAAGTGAAAACAACACGTTAGCCTGGATTGCATAACATACTAATTATAAGCGAGCACAAGATCCGTGTTCCACTCGCAAAATCTACAAGCGACGAGGTCCACAGAGAGAAAAAAAAAACCATTATCTACGCTCTTTCTAACCTCTGTTATAATTATAAATAGGGAGACCAACACCTTAGGAAAGAGCAAGATTTCAAGATTTGGTCCTGGAGGGTTACACACCATTTACCAAGCAACAATGAAAATTCCCTGTCTTATTGTCTTCTCTATCGCCTTGCTTTCTATGCTCCTGTTCTCCGATGCTGCCCGGTCGGATGCCCTTGTCGGAGGTTGGTCCCCGATCAAGGACGTGAATGACCCCCACATCGCAGAGATCGCCAATTACGCGGTCACCGAATACGATAAACGCTCTGGGGCAAAGCTTAAGCTGTTAAGCGTGGTCAAGGGCCAGACCCAGGTCGTGGCCGGCACCAACTACCGTCTCGTCCTGGAGACCACTAATGGTTCTGCCACCAAAAATTACCGAGCCGTCGTTTGGGAGAAACCTTGGATCCATTTCAGGAACCTCACTTCCTTCGACCCCTTACTTACATAGATATATTCACACGCGCCCTTTTCCATCTCTGTCATATAGCAACCACATTATTACTCTCTCATCTTTTGTCAGTAAAATCAATTGGGGTTTGCTTATGTATTTATTCAATGTTGTACTTCGATTCTTCTCTTCTACCTCTGAATTTTCTTCTCCAATTTTTCTTTCTCATTTTTGCTCTTGAGAGACATAATTTATAATTTTGTACATTGTTCGAGAAATGAATTATTAGAAGATGGATCTCATCTTTTAACCTCTTGTTTGCTAGCCGCGGTTTGTTTCTGTAGGATCCTATATGGGTTTGGAACTTAAATTGTTCTTTGTCGTGTAGTGTAGAAGTTGTGATATTATATTAAATTATGGCAACGTGAAAGTTGGATTTTTTATTTTGTCATTATTAAGGGTTGTTATTAAAAATTAAATATATAAGGGTTTTGCCAAAAAAAGAAGAAGAAGTATTTATGTATTTTATATTTTTTTTGACGTAAAAGTATTTATATTCATAAAGGGTTTCTAATTTTAGCGTCTCGAAACTAATTTTAAAACTAAATCTACACATCTTAACCAAAACATTTTTAAATAACTCATTAGGACTTAATGAAGGATTTAAGTAGTTTACAAAATATTCAACCTTCAATTTTTTGTTTATATTGGAAAAAGCTGTGGGAAATTCCCACTCTTCCAAAATGCAAAAATCTTGCGTGGAGAGCCTACAAAGGAATAATTTTTGGAAAAGAAAACTTGAGCCACAGAGGGTTAAATGTGGACCTCTTTGACTAAAATGTGGAATAAAAGTTGAAACCAGTACTTATGCCTCTTTGTTATATGGTGAAGTGAAACCCATTTGGTTTTCTTCAAACTCGGGCGTAGAATTTAGAAAGATTAAAAAACATATTTTATAACTTGGTTTGATACTTGTTTATCTTTTGTCAATAAAGGGTTTATGCATGGGTAGACTGTGTGAGTTGCATTGGACCAGATGGTTCGTTAAAAACCAATGGTTTTTGAGGAAAAAGTCATACCTTAACGTACCATTTTAGCTAAAACTCAAAGTGGTGTGCAGATACAAGAAGAACACACACCTAAAGAGGCAAGTATGTAGTTTTTTCTTTAAAGTGGAAAAAGATAGAAAGTGGTGCGATCAAGGAAAATTTTGATGCAACGGTGAAGGAAAGTCAAGACCCTGGTTTTGAGTGTTATATACCACGATCATAAAGGAGTTGTGTTGGCGGCAACATCTCTCCTCTGGCCTAATTGATATGAATTGCGTGTTGCGGAAGCCATGGCAGTTCAGTTAGCTGCTCTATTGCCTTCTAGATATGTCGAATTTGAATATAATTATAAAAGGCTGTGAATGGGTCGAAAGATTTGAAATTTGATAGTTGTAGTTGCTTTGATGATATAATTCTTGACTCTAAGCCTATGAGTAGATAAATCACTTTTCATTGTTTGATTTTTGTCCCAAGATAAGCAAATGGAGTTGTTGACCTTTCGGTAAGTATACCTTCTTTGTTCAAATGAAAAATATTTGATAAAGGAGGTCCATCCTCGATTAGCTTTTACTATTTTAATTATCTGTGACCTTGGCCATTGACAATCGTTAATTAATGTAATTTCAATATTTTAAACTTTCATAATACTGACATATTGAGTGTGTTTTTGCTTTCATTTACGCATATATTTTTCTTAGATAAAAAAAATTACCACACAATCCTCTGCATAAGAGTAATATTACAATATAAAACGATAGCAAGTACAATACGGATAAACATACGACAGTCCATGTAATTTTTACTTTTGTTATTATGAATCTTAAATCTAACATATTAAAATTTATTAGAAGTTTCCAAAATATGAATATGAAAATTGTAAATCAAAAAATAAAAATAAAAATTACAATTAAATTTGAGTTCATTCTTGACGAAGGATTACTCAATCACATTTCACCAACTTTTAAATTATTGATTCATAAAATCAAACCTTCTACTTTCATTAGATTTTTTATTCCAAAATAGATTTGTCTCCTCTAAAATGTAGGGTATGTAGTATTTACTATTTGTAAATCAATGATTGTGCTAAAGAAGTCTAATCCTGTAATTCTCCAATCCAGTAAAAATAAAATTAGAGGGACACCAAATCTAAGTGAAAACAACACGTTAGCCTGGATTGCATAACATACTAATTATAAGCGAGCACAAGATCCGTGTTCCACTCGCAAAATCTACAAGCGACGAGGTCCACAAAGAGAAAAAAAAAACCATTATCTACGCTCTTTCTAACCTCTGTTATAATTATAAATAGGGAGACCAACACCTTAGGAAAGAGCAAGATTTCAAGATTTGGTCCTGGAGGGTTACACACCATTTACCAAGCAACAATGAAAATTCCCTGTCTTATTGTCTTCTCTATCGCCTTGCTTTCTATGCTCCTGTTCTCCGATGCTGCCCGGTCGGATGCCCTTGTCGGAGGTTGGTCCCCGATCAAGGACGTGAATGACCCCCACATCGCAGAGATCGCCAATTACGCGGTCACCGAATACGATAAACGCTCTGGGGCAAAACTTAAGCTGTTAAGCGTGGTCAAGGGCCAGACCCAGGTCGTGGCCGGCACCAACTACCGTCTCGTCCTGGAGACCACTAATGGTTCTGCCACAAAAAATTACCGAGCCGTCGTTTGGGAGAAACCTTGGATCCATTTCAGGAACCTCACTTCCTTCGACCCCTTACTTACATAGATATATTCACACGCGCCCTTTTCCATCTCTATCATATAGCAACCACATTATTACTCTCTCATCTTTTGTCAGTAAAATCAATTGGGGTTTGCTTATGTATTTATTCAATGTTGTACTTCGATTCTTCTCTTCTACCTCTGAATTTTCTTCTCCAATTTTTCTTTCTCATTTTTGCTCTTGAGAGACATAATTTATAATTTTGTACATTGTTCGAGAAATGAATTATTAGAAGATGGATCTCATCTTTTAACCTCTTGTTTGCTAGCCGCGGTTTGTTTCTGTAGGATCCTATATGGGTTTGGAACTTAAATTGTTCTTTGTCGTGTAGTGTAGAAGTTGTGATATTATATTAAATTATGGCAACGTGAAAGTTGGATTTTTTATTTTGTCATTATTAAGGGTTGTTATTAAAAATTAAATATATAAGGGTTTTGCCAAAAAAAAAAGAAGAAGTATTTATGTATTTTATATTTTTTTTATGTAAAAGTATTTATATTCATAAAGGGTTTCTAATTTTAGCGTCTCGAAACTAATTTTAAAATTAAATCTACACATCTTAACCAAAACATTTTTAAATAACTCATTAGGACTTAATGAAGGATTTAGGTAGTTTACAAAATATTCAACCTTCAATTTTTTGTTTATATTGGAAAAAGCTGTGGGAAATTCCCACTCTTCCAAAATGCAAAAATCTTGCATGGAGAGCCTACAAAGGAATAATTTTTGGAAAAGAAAACTTGAGCCATAGAGGGTTAAATGTGGACCTCTTTGACTAAAATGTGGAATAAAAGTTGAAACCAGTACTTATGCCTCTTTGTTATATGGTGAAGTGAAACCCATTTGGTTTTCTTCAAACTCGGGGGTAGAATTTAGAAAGATTAAAAAACATATTTTATAACTTGGTTTGATACTTGTTTATCTTTTGTCAATAAAGGGTTTATGCATGGGTAGAGTGTGTGAGATGCATTGGACCAGATGGTTCGTTAAAAACCAATGGTTTTTGAGGAAAAAGTCATACCTTAACGTACCATTTTAGCTAAAACTCAAAGTGGTGTGCAGATACAAGAAGAACACACACCTAAAGAGGCAAGTATGTAGTTTTTTCTTTAAAGTGGAAAAAGATAGAAAGTGGTGCGATCAAGGCAAATTTTGATGCAACGGTGAAGGAAAGTCAAGACCCTGGTTTTGAGTGTTATATACCACGATCATAAAGGAGTTGTGTTGGCGGCAACATCTCTCCTCTGGCCTAATTGATATGAATTGCGTGTTGCGGAAGCCATGGCAGTTCAGTTAGCTGGTCTATTGCCTTCTAGATATGTCGAATTTGAATATAATTATAAAAGGCTGTGAATGGGTCGAAAGATTTGAAATTTGATAGTTGTAGTTGCTTTGATGATATAATTCTTGACTCCAAGCCTATGAGTAGATAAATCACTTTTCATTGTTTGATTTTTGTCCCAAGATAAGCAAATGGAGTTGTTGACCTTTCGGCAAGTATACCTTCTTTGTTCAAATGAAAAATATTTGATAAAGGAGGTCCATCCTCGATTAGCTTCTACTATTTTAATTATCTGTGACCTTGGCCATTGACAATCGTTAATTAATGTAATTTCAATATTTTAAACTTTCATAATACTGACATATTGAGTGTGTTTTTACTTTCATTTACGCATATATTTTTCTTAGATAAAAAAAATTACCACACAATCCTCTGCATGAGAGTAATATTACAATATAAAACGATAGCAAGTACAATACGGATAAACATACGACAGTCCATGTAATTTACTTTTGTTATTATGAATCTTAAATCTAACATATTAAAATTTATTAGAAGTTTCCAAAATATGAATATGAAAATTGTAAATCAAAAAATAAAAATAAAAATTACAATTAAATTTGAGTTCATTCTTGACGAAGGATTACTCAATCACATTTCACCAACTTTTAAATTATTGATTCATAAAATCAAACCTTCTACTTTCATTAGATTTTTTATTCCAAAATAGATTTGTCTCCTCTAAAATGTAGGGTATGTAGTATTTACTATTTGTAAATCAATGATTGTGCTAAAGAAGTCTAATCCTGTAATTCTCTAATCCAGTAAAAATAAAATTAGAGGGACACCAAATCTAAGTGAAAACAACACGTTAGCCTGGCTTGCATAACATACTAATTATAAGCGAGCACAAGATCCGTGTTCGACTTGCAAAATCTACAAGCGACGAGGTCCACAGAGAGAAAAAAAAACCCATTATCTACGCTCTTTCTAACCTCTGTTATAATTATAAATAGGGAGAGCAACACCTTAGGAAAGAGTAAGATTTCAAGATTTGGTCCTGGAGGGTTACACACCATTTACCAAGCAACAATGAAAATTCCCTGTCTTATTGTCTTCTCTATCGCCTTGCTTTCTATGCTCCTGTTCTCCGATGCTGCCCGGTCGGATGCCCTTGTTGGAGGTTGGTCCCCGATCAAGGACGTGAATGACCCCCACATCGCAGAGATCGCCAATTACGCGGTCACCGAATACGATAAACGCTCTGGGGCAAAGCTTAAGCTGTTAAGCGTGGTCAAGGGCCAGACCCAGGTCGTGGCCGGCACCAACTACCGTCTCGTCCTGGAGACCACTAATGGTTCTGCCACAAAAAATTACCGAGCCGTCGTTTGGGAGAAACCTTGGATCCATTTCAGGAACCTCACTTCCTTCGACCCCTTACTTACATAGATATATTCACACGCGTCCTTTTCCATCTCTGTCATATAGCAACCACATTATTACTCTCTCATCTTTTGTCAGTAAAATCAATTGGGGTTTGCTTATGTATTTATTCAATGTTGTACTTCGATTCTTCTCTTCTACCTCTGAATTTTCTTCTCCAATTTTTCTTTCTCATTTTTGTTCTTGAGAGACATAATTTAAAATTTTGTACATTGTTCGAGAAATGAATTATTAGAAGATGGATCTCATCTTTTAACCTCTTGTTTGCTAGCCGCGGTTTGTTTCTGTAGGATCCTATATGGGTTTGGAACTTAAATTGTTCTTTGTCGTGTAGTGTAGAAGTTGTGATATTATATTAAATTATGGCAACGTGAAAGTTGGATTTTTTATTTTGTCATTATTAAGGGTTGTTATTAAAAATTAAATATATAAGGGTTTTGCCAAAAAAAAAAGAAGAAGTATTTATGTATTTTATATTTTTTTTATGTAAAAGTATTTATATTCATAAAGGGTTTCTAATTTTAGCGTCTCGAAACTAATTTTAAAATTAAATCTACACATCTTAACCAAAACATTTTTAAATAACTCATTAGGACTTAATGAAGGATTTAAGTAGTTTACAAAATATTCAACCTTCAATTTTTTGTTTATATTGGAAAAAGCTGTGGGAAATTCCCACTCTTCCAAAATGCAAAAATCTTGCGTGGAGAGCCTACAAAGGAATAATTTTTGGAAAAGAAAACTTGAGCCACAGAGGGTTAAATGTGGACCTCTTTGACTAAAATGTGGAATAAAAGTTGAAACCAGTACTTATGCCTCTTTATTATATGGTGAAGTGAAACCCATTTGGTTTTCTTCAAACTCGGGCGTAGAATTTAGAAAGATTAAAAAACATATTTTATAACTTGGTTTGATACTTGTTTATCTTTTGTCAATAAAGGGTTTATGCATGGGTAGAGTGTGTGAGATGCATTGGACCAGATGGTTCGTTAAAAACCAATGGTTTTTGAGGAAAAAGTCATACCCTAACGTACCATTTTAGCTAAAACTCAAAGTGGTGTGCAGATACAAGAAGAACACACACCTAAAGAGGCAAGTATGTAGTTTTTTCTTTAAAGTGGAAAAAGATAGAAAGTGGTGCGATCAAGGCAAATTTTGATGCAACGGTGAAGGAAAGTCAAGACCCTGGTTTTGAGTGTTATATACCACGATCATAAAGGAGTTGTGTTGGCGGCAACATCTCTCCTCTGGCCTAATTGATATGAATTGCGTGTTGCGGAAGCCATGGCAGTTCAGTTAGCTGGTCTATTGCCTTCTAGATATGTCGAATTTGAATATAATTATAAAAGGCTGTGAATGGGTCGAAAGATTTGAAATTTGATAGTTGTAGTTGCTTTGATGATATAATTCTTGACTCTAAGCCTATGAGTAGATAAATCACTTTTCATTGTTTGATTTTTGTCCCAAGATAAGCAAATGGAGTTGTTGACCTTTCGGCAAGTATACCTTCTTTGTTCAAATGAAAAATATTTGATAAAGGAGGTCCATCCTCGATTAGCTTCTACTATTTTAATTATCTGTGACCTTGGCCATTGACAATCGTTAATTAATGTAATTTCAATATTTTAAACTTTCATAATACTGACATATTGAGTGTGTTTTTGCTTTCATTTACGCATATATTTTTCTTAGATAAAAAAAATTACCACACAATCCTCTGCATAAGAGTAATATTACAATATAAAACGATAGCAAGTACAATACGGATAAACATACGACAGTCCATGTAATTTTTACTTTTGTTATTATGAATCTTAAATCTAACATATTAAAATTTATTAGAAGTTTCCAAAATATGAATATGAAAATTGTAAATCAAAAAATAAAAATAAAAATTACAATTAAATTTGAGTTCATTCTTGACGAAGGATTACTCAATCACATTTCACCAACTTTTAAATTATTGATTCATAAAATCAAACCTTCTACTTTCATTAGATTTTTTATTCCAAAATAGATTTGTCTCCTCTAAAATGTAGGGTATGTAGTATTTACTATTTGTAAATCAATGATTGTGCTAAAGAAGTCTAATCCTGTAATTCTCCAATCCAGTAAAAATAAAATTAGAGGGACACCAAATCTAAGTGAAAACAACACGTTAGCCTGGATTGCATAACATACTAATTATAAGCGAGCACAAGATCCGTGTTCCACTCGCAAAATCTACAAGCGACGAGGTCCACAGAGAGAAAAAAAAAACCATTATCTACGCTCTTTCTAACCTCTGTTATAATTATAAATAGGGAGACCAACACCTTAGGAAAGAGCAAGATTTCAAGATTTGGTCCTGGAGGGTTACACACCATTTACCAAGCAACAATGAAAATTCCCTGTCTTATTGTCTTCTCTATCGCCTTGCTTTCTATGCTCCTGTTCTCCGATGCTGCCCGGTCGGATGCCCTTGTCGGAGGTTGGTCCCCGATCAAGGACGTGAATGACCCCCACATCGCAGAGATCGCCAATTACGCGGTCACCGAATACGATAAACGCTCTGGGGCAAAGCTTAAGCTGTTAAGCGTGGTCAAGGGCCAGACCCAGGTCGTGGCCGGCACCAACTACCGTCTCGTCCTGGAGACCACTAATGGTTCTGCCACCAAAAATTACCGAGCCGTCGTTTGGGAGAAACCTTGGATCCATTTCAGGAACCTCACTTCCTTCGACCCCTTACTTACATAGATATATTCACACGCGCCCTTTTCCATCTCTGTCATATAGCAACCACATTATTACTCTCTCATCTTTTGTCAGTAAAATCAATTGGGGTTTGCTTATGTATTTATTCAATGTTGTACTTCGATTCTTCTCTTCTACCTCTGAATTTTCTTCTCCAATTTTTCTTTCTCATTTTTGCTCTTGAGAGACATAATTTATAATTTTGTACATTGTTCGAGAAATGAATTATTAGAAGATGGATCTCATCTTTTAACCTCTTGTTTGCTAGACGCGGTTTGTTTCTGTAGGATCCTATATGGGTTTGGAACTTAAATTGTTCTTTGTCGTGTAGTGTAGAAGTTGTGATATTATATTAAATTATGGCAACGTGAAAGTTGGATTTTTTATTTTGTCATTATTAAGGGTTGTTATTAAAAATTAAATATATAAGGGTTTTGCCAAAAAAAAAAGAAGAAGTATTTATGTATTTTATATTTTTTTTATGTAAAAGTATTTATATTCATAAAGGGTTTCTAATTTTAGCGTCTCGAAACTAATTTTAAAATTAAATCTACACATGTTAACCAAAACATTTTTAAATAACTCATTAGGACTTAATGAAGGATTTAGGTAGTTTACAAAATATTCAACCTTCAATTTTTTGTTTATATTGGAAAAAGCTGTGGGAAATTCCCACTCTTCCAAAATGCAAAAATCTTGCATGGAGAGCCTACAAAGGAATAATTTTTGGAAAAGAAAACTTGCGCCATAGAGGGTTAAATGTGGACCTCTTTGACTAAAATGTGGAATAAAAGTTGAAACCAGTACTTATGCCTCTTTGTTATATGGTGAAGTGAAACCCATTTGGTTTTCTTCAAACTCGGGGGTAGAATTTAGAAAGATTAAAAAACATATTTTATAACTTGGTTTGATACTTGTTTATCTTTTGTCAATAAAGGGTTTATGCATGGGTAGAGTGTGTGAGATGCATTGGACCAGATGGTTCGTTAAAAACCAATGGTTTTTGAGGAAAAAGTCATACCTTAACGTACCATTTTAGCTAAAACTCAAAGTGGTGTGCTGATACAAGAAGAACACACACCTAAAGAGGCAAGTATGTAGTTTTTTCTTTAAAGTGGAAAAAGATAGAAAGTGGTGCGATCAAGGCAAATTTTGATGCAACGGTGAAGGAAAGTCAAGACCCTGGTTTTGAGTGTTATATACCACGATCATAAAGGAGTTGTGTTGGCGGCAACATCTCTCCTCTGGCCTAATTGATATGAATTGCGTGTTGCGGAAGCCATGGCAGTTCAGTTAGCTGGTCTATTGCCTTCTAGATATGTCGAATTTGAATATAATTATAAAAGGTTGTGAATGGGTCGAAAGATTTGAAATTTGATAGTTGTAGTTGCTTTGATGATATAATTCTTGACTCCAAGCCTATGAGTAGATAAATCACTTTTCATTGTTTGATTTTTGTCCCAAGATAAGCAAATGGAGTTGTTGACCTTTCGGCAAGTATACCTTCTTTGTTCAAATGAAAAATATTTGATAAAGGAGGTCCATCCTCGATTAGCTTCTACTATTTTAATTATCTGTGACCTTGGCCATTGACAATCGTTAATTAATGTAATTTCAATATTTTAAACTTTCATAATACTGACATATTGAGTGTGTTTTTACTTTCATTTACGCATATATTTTTCTTAGATAAAAAAAATTACCACACAATCCTCTGCATGAGAGTAATATTACAATATAAAACGATAGCAAGTACAATACGGATAAACATACGACAGTCCATGTAATTTACTTTTGTTATTATGAATCTTAAATCTAACATATTAAAATTTATTAGAAGTTTCCAAAATATGAATATGAAAATTGTAAATCAAAAAATAAAAATAAAAATTACAATTAAATTTGAGTTCATTCTTGACGAAGGATTACTCAATCACATTTCACCAACTTTTAAATTATTGATTCATAAAATCAAACCTTCTACTTTCATTAGATTTTTTATTCCAAAATAGATTTGTCTCCTCTAAAATGTAGGGTATGTAGTATTTACTATTTGTAAATCAATGATTGTGCTAAAGAAGTCTAATCCTGTAATTCTCTAATCCAGTAAAAATAAAATTAGAGGGACACCAAATCTAAGTGAAAACAACACGTTAGCCTGGCTTGCATAACATACTAATTATAAGCGAGCACAAGATCCGTGTTCGACTTGCAAAATCTACAAGCGACGAGGTCCACAGAGAGAAAAAAAAACCCATTATCTACGCTCTTTCTAACCTCTGTTATAATTATAAATAGGGAGAGCAACACCTTAGGAAAGAGTAAGATTTCAAGATTTGGTCCTGGAGGGTTACACACCATTTACCAAGCAACAATGAAAATTCCCTGTCTTATTGTCTTCTCTATCGCCTTGCTTTCTATGCTCCTGTTCTCCGATGCTGCCCGGTCGGATGCCCTTGTTGGAGGTTGGTCCCCGATCAAGGACGTGAATGACCCCCACATCGCAGAGATCGCCAATTACGCGGTCACCGAATACGATAAACGCTCTGGGGCAAAGCTTAAGCTGTTAAGCGTGGTCAAGGGCCAGACCCAGGTCGTGGCCGGCACCAACTACCGTCTCGTCCTGGAGACCACTAATGGTTCTGCCACAAAAAATTACCGAGCCGTCGTTTGGGAGAAACCTTGGATCCATTTCAGGAACCTCACTTCCTTCGACCCCTTACTTACATAGATATATTCACACGCGTCCTTTTCCATCTCTGTCATATAGCAACCACATTATTACTCTCTCATCTTTTGTCAGTAAAATCAATTGGGGTTTGCTTATGTATTTATTCAATGTTGTACTTCGATTCTTCTCTTCTACCTCTGAATTTTCTTCTCCAATTTTTCTTTCTCATTTTTGTTCTTGAGAGACATAATTTAAAATTTTGTACATTGTTCGAGAAATGAATTATTAGAAGATGGATCTCATCTTTTAACCTCTTGTTTGCTAGCCGCGGTTTGTTTCTGTAGGATCCTATATGGGTTTGGAACTTAAATTGTTCTTTGTCGTGTAGTGTAGAAGTTGTGATATTATATTAAATTATGGCAACGTGAAAGTTGGATTTTTTATTTTGTCATTATTAAGGGTTGTTATTAAAAATTAAATATATAAGGGTTTTGCCAAAAAAAAAAGAAGAAGTATTTATGTATTTTATATTTTTTTTATGTAAAAGTATTTATATTCATAAAGGGTTTCTAATTTTAGCGTCTCGAAACTAATTTTAAAATTAAATCTACACATCTTAACCAAAACATTTTTAAATAACTCATTAGGACTTAATGAAGGATTTAAGTAGTTTACAAAATATTCAACCTTCAATTTTTTGTTTATATTGGAAAAAGCTGTGGGAAATTCCCACTCTTCCAAAATGCAAAAATCTTGCGTGGAGAGCCTACAAAGGAATAATTTTTGGAAAAGAAAACTTGAGCCACAGAGGGTTAAATGTGGACCTCTTTGACTAAAATGTGGAATAAAAGTTGAAACCAGTACTTATGCCTCTTTATTATATGGTGAAGTGAAACCCATTTGGTTTTCTTCAAACTCGGGCGTAGAATTTAGAAAGATTAAAAAACATATTTTATAACTTGGTTTGATACTTGTTTATCTTTTGTCAATAAAGGGTTTATGCATGGGTAGAGTGTGTGAGATGCATTGGACCAGATGGTTCGTTAAAAACCAATGGTTTTTGAGGAAAAAGTCATACCTTAACGTACCATTTTAGCTAAAACTCAAAGTGGTGTGCAGATACAAGAAGAACACACACCTAAAGAGGCAAGTATGTAGTTTTTTCTTTAAAGTGGAAAAAGATAGAAAGTGGTGCGATCAAGGCAAATTTTGATGCAACGGTGAAGGAAAGTCAAGACCCTGGTTTTGAGTGTTATATACCACGATCATAAAGGAGTTGTGTTGGCGGCAACATCTCTCCTCTGGCCTAATTGATATGAATTGCGTGTTGCGGAAGCCATGGCAGTTCAGTTAGCTGCTCTATTGCCTTCTAGATATGTCGAATTTGAATATAATTATAAAAGGCTGTGAATGGGTCGAAAGATTTGAAATTTGATAGTTGTAGTTGCTTTGATGATATAATTCTTGACTCCAAGCCTATGAGTAGATAAATCACTTTTCATTGTTTGATTTTTGTCCCAAGATAAGCAAATGGAGTTGTTGACCTTTCGGCAAGTATACCTTCTTTGTTCAAATGAAAAATATTTGATAAAGGAGGTCCATCCTCGATTAGCTTCTACTATTTTAATTATCTGTGACCTTGGCCATTGACAATCGTTAATTAATGTAATTTCAATATTTTAAAATTTCATAATACTGACATATTGAGTGTGTTTTTACTTTCATTTACGCATATATTTTTCTTAGATAAAAAAAATTACCACACAATCCTCTGCATAAGAGTAATATTACAATATAAAACGATAGCAAGTACAATACGGATAAACATACGACAGTCCATGTAATTTACTTTTGTTATTATGAATCTTAAATCTAACATATTAAAATTTATTAGAAGTTTCCAAAATATGAATATGAAAATTGTAAATCAAAAAATAAAAATAAAAATTACAATTAAATTTGAGTTCATTCTTGACGAAGGATTACTCAATCACATTTCACCAACTTTTAAATTATTGATTCATAAAATCAAACCTTCTACTTTCATTAGATTTTTTATTCCAAAATAGATTTGTCTCCTCTAAAATGTAGGGTATGTAGTATTTACTATTTGTAAATCAATGATTGTGCTAAAGAAGTCTAATCCTGTAATTCTCTAATCCAGTAAAAATAAAATTAGAGGGACACCAAATCTAAGTGAAAACAACACGTTAGCCTGGATTGCATAACATACTAATTATAAGCGAGCACAAGATCCGTGTTCGACTCGCAAAATCTACAAGCGACGAGGTCCACAGAGAGAAAAAAAAACCCATTCTCTACGCTCTTTCTAACCTCTGTTATAATTATAAATAGGGAGACCAACACCTTAGGAAAGAGCAAGATTTCAAGATTTGGTCCTGGAGGGTTACACACCATTTACCAAGCAACAATGAAAATTCCCTGTCTTATTGTCTTCTCTATCGCCTTGCTTTCTATGCTCCTGTTCTCCGATGCTGCCCGGTCGGATGCCCTTGTCGGAGGTTGGTCCCCGATCAAGGACGTGAATGACCCCCACATCACAGAGATCGCCAATTACGCGGTCACCGAATACGATAAACGCTCTGGGGCAAAGCTTAAGCTGTTAAGCGTGGTCAAGGGCCAGACCCAGGTCGTGGCCGGCACCAACTACCGTCTCGTCCTGGAGACCACTAATGGTTCTGCCACAAAAAATTACCGAGCCGTCGTTTGGGAGAAACCTTGGATCCATTTCAGGAACCTCACTTCCTTCGACCCCTTACTTACATAGATATATTCACACGCGTCCTTTTCCATCTCTGTCATATAGCAACCACATTATTACTCTCTCATCTTTTGTCAGTAAAATCAATTGGGGTTTGCTTATGTATTTATTCAATGTTGTACTTCGATTCTTCTCTTCTACCTCTGAATTTTCTTCTCCAATTTTTCTTTCTCATTTTTGTTCTTGAGAGACATAATTTAAAATTTTGTACATTGTTCGAGAAATGAATTATTAGAAGATGGATCTCATATTTTAACCTCTTGTTTGCTAGCCGCGGTTTGTTTCTGTAGGATCCTATATGGGTTTGGAACTTAAATTGTTCTTTGTCGTGTAGTGTAGAAGTTGTGATATTATATTAAATTAAGGCAACGTGAAAGTTGGTTTTTTTATTTTCTCATTATTAAGGGTTGTTATTAAAAATTAAATATATAAGGGTTTTGCCAAAAAAAGAAGAAGAAGTATTTATGTATTTTATATTTTTTTTGACGTAAAAGTATTTATATTCATAAAGGGTTTCTAATTTTAGCATCTCGAAACTAATTTTAAAACTAAATCTACACATCTTAACCAAAACATTTTTAAATAACTCATTAGGACTTAATGAAGGATTTAAGTAGTTTACAAAATATTCAACCTTCAATTTTTTGTTTATATTGGAAAAAGCTGTGGGAAATTCCCACTCTTCCAAAATGCAAAAATCTTGCGTGGAGAGCCTACAAAGGAATAATTTTTGGAAAAGAAAACTTGAGCCACAGAGGGTTAAATGTGGACCTCTTTGACTAAAATGTGGAATAAAAGTTGAAACCAGTACTTATGCCTCTTTATTATATGGTGAAGTGAAACCCATTTGGTTTTCTTCAAACTCGGGTGTAGAATTTAGAAAGATTAAAAAACATATTTTATAACTTGGTTTGATACTTGTTTATCTTTTGTCAATAAAGGGTTTATGCATGGGTAGAGTGTGTGAGATGCATTGGACCAGATGGTTCGTTAAAAACCAATGGTTTTTGAGGAAAAAGTCATACCTTAACGTACCATTTTAGCTAAAACTCAAAGTGGTGTGCAGATACAAGAAGAACACACACCTAAAGAGGCAAGTATGTAGTTTTTTCTTTAAAGTGGAAAAAGATAGAAAGTGGTGCGATCAAGGCAAATTTTGATGCAACGGTGAAGGAAAGTCAAGACCCTGGTTTTGAGTGTTATATACCACGATCATAAAGGAGTTGTGTTGGCGGCAACATCTCTCCTCTGGCCTAATTGATATGAATTGCGTGTTGCGGAAGCCATGGCAGTTCAGTTAGCTGCTCTATTGCCTTCTAGATATGTCGAATTTGAATATAATTATAAAAGGCTGTGAATGGGTCGAAAGATTTGAAATTTGATAGTTGTAGTTGCTTTGATGATATAATTCTTGACTCCAAGCCTATGAGTAGATAAATCACTTTTCATTGTTTGATTTTTGTCCCAAGATAAGCAAATGGAGTTGTTGACCTTTCGGCAAGTATACCTTCTTTGTTCAAATGAAAAATATTTGATAAAGGAGGTCCATCCTCGATTAGCTTCTACTATTTTAATTATCTGTGACCTTGGCCATTGACAATCGTTAATTAATGTAATTTCAATATTTTAAAATTTCATAATACTGACATATTGAGTGTGTTTTTACTTTCATTTACGCATATATTTTTCTTAGATAAAAAAAATTACCACACAATCCTCTGCATAAGAGTAATATTACAATATAAAACGATAGCAAGTACAATACGGATAAACATACGACAGTCCATGTAATTTACTTTTGTTATTATGAATCTTAAATCTAACATATTAAAATTTATTAGAAGTTTCCAAAATATGAATATGAAAATTGTAAATCAAAAAATAAAAATAAAAATTACAATTAAATTTGAGTTCATTCTTGACGAAGGATTACTCAATCACATTTCACCAACTTTTAAATTATTGATTCATAAAATCAAACCTTCTACTTTCATTAGATTTTTTATTCCAAAATAGATTTGTCTCCTCTAAAATGTAGGGTATGTAGTATTTACTATTTGTAAATCAATGATTGTGCTAAAGAAGTCTAATCCTGTAATTCTCTAATCCAGTAAAAATAAAATTAGAGGGACACCAAATCTAAGTGAAAACAACACGTTAGCCTGGATTGCATAACATACTAATTATAAGCGAGCACAAGATCCGTGTTCGACTCGCAAAATCTACAAGCGACGAGGTCCACAGAGAGAAAAAAAAACCCATTCTCTACGCTCTTTCTAACCTCTGTTATAATTATAAATAGGGAGACCAACACCTTAGGAAAGAGCAAGATTTCAAGATTTGGTCCTGGAGGGTTACACACCATTTACCAAGCAACAATGAAAATTCCCTGTCTTATTGTCTTCTCTATCGCCTTGCTTTCTATGCTCCTGTTCTCCGATGCTGCCCGGTCGGATGCCCTTGTCGGAGGTTGGTCCCCGATCAAGGACGTGAATGACCCCCACATCGCAGAGATCGCCAATTACGCGGTCACCGAATACGATAAACGCTCTGGGGCAAAGCTTAAGCTGTTAAGCGTGGTCAAGGGCCAGACCCAGGTCGTGGCCGGCACCAACTACCGTCTCGTCCTGGAGACCACTAATGGTTCTGCCACCAAAAATTACCGAGCCGTCGTTTGGGAGAAACCTTGGATCCATTTCAGGAACCTCACTTCCTTCGACCCCTTACTTACATAGATATATTCACACGCGCCCTTTTCCATCTCTGTCATATAGCAACCACATTATTACTCTCTCATCTTTTGTCAGTAAAATCAATTGGGGTTTGCTTATGTATTTATTCAATGTTGTACTTCGATTCTTCTCTTCTACCTCTGAATTTTCTTCTCCAATTTTTCTTTCTCATTTTTGTTCTTGAGAGACATAATTTAAAATTTTATACATTGTTCGAGAAATGAATTATTAGAAGATGGATCTCATATTTTAACCTCTTGTTTGCTAGCCGCGGTTTGTTTCTGTAGGATCCTATATGGGTTTGGAACTTAAATTGTTCTTTGTCGTGTAGTGTAGAAGTTGTGATATTATATTAAATTATGGCAACGTGAAAGTTGGATTTTTTATTTTCTCATTATTAAGGGTTGTTATTAAAAATTAAATATATAAGGGTTTTGCCAAAAAAAGAAGAAGAAGTATTTATGTATTTTATATTTTTTTTGACGTAAAAGTATTTATATTCATAAAGGGTTTCTAATTTTAGCGTCTCGAAACTAATTTTAAAACTAAATCTACACATCTTAACCAAAACATTTTTAAATAACTCATTAGGACTTAATGAAGGATTTAAGTAGTTTACAAAATATTCAACCTTCAATTTTTTGTTTATATTGGAAAAAGCTGTGGGAAATTCCCACTCTTCCAAAATGCAAAAATCTTGCGTGGAGAGCCTACAAAGGAATAATTTTTGGAAAAGAAAACTTGAGCCACAGAGGGTTAAATGTGGACCTCTTTGACTAAAATGTGGAATAAAAGTTGAAACCAGTACTTATGCCTCTTTATTATATGGTGAAGTGAAACCCATTTGGTTTTCTTCAAACTCGGGTGTAGAATTTAGAAAGATTAAAAAACATATTTTATAACTTGGTTTGATACTTGTTTATCTTTTGTCAATAAAGGGTTTATGCATGGGTAGAGTGTGTGAGATGCATTGGACCAGATGGTTCGTTAAAAACCAATGGTTTTTGAGGAAAAAGTCATACCTTAACGTACCATTTTAGCTAAAACTCAAAGTGGTGTGCAGATACAAGAAGAACACACACCTAAAGAGGCAAGTATGTAGTTTTTTCTTTAAAGTGGAAAAAGATAGAAAGTGGTGCGATCAAGGCAAATTTTGATGCAACGGTGAAGGAAAGTCAAGACCCTGGTTTTGAGTGTTATATACCACGATCATAAAGGAGTTGTGTTGGCGGCAACATCTCTCCTCTGGCCTAATTGATATGAATTGCGTGTTGCGGAAGCCATGGCAGTTCAGTTAGCTGCTCTATTGCCTTCTAGATATGTCGAATTTGAATATAATTATAAAAGGCTGTGAATGGGTCGAAAGATTTGAAATTTGATAGTTGTAGTTGCTTTGATGATATAATTCTTGACTCCAAGCCTATGAGTAGATAAATCACTTTTCATTGTTTGATTTTTGTCCCAAGATAAGCAAATGGAGTTGTTGACCTTTCGGCAAGTATACCTTCTTTGTTCAAATGAAAAATATTTGATAAAGGAGGTCCATCCTCGATTAGCTTCTACTATTTTAATTATCTGTGACCTTGGCCATTGACAATCGTTAATTAATGTAATTTCAATATTTTAAAATTTCATAATACTGACATATTGAGTGTGTTTTTACTTTCATTTACGCATATATTTTTCTTAGATAAAAAAAATTACCACACAATCCTCTGCATAAGAGTAATATTACAATATAAAACGATAGCAAGTACAATACGGATAAACATACGACAGTCCATGTAATTTACTTTTGTTATTATGAATCTTAAATCTAACATATTAAAATTTATTAGAAGTTTCCAAAATATGAATATGAAAATTGTAAATCAAAAAATAAAAATAAAAATTACAATTAAATTTGAGTTCATTCTTGACGAAGGATTACTCAATCACATTTCACCAACTTTTAAATTATTGATTCATAAAATCAAACCTTCTACTTTCATTAGATTTTTTATTCCAAAATAGATTTGTCTCCTCTAAAATGTAGGGTATGTAGTATTTACTATTTGTAAATCAATGATTGTGCTAAAGAAGTCTAATCCTGTAATTCTCTAATCCAGTAAAAATAAAATTAGAGGGACACCAAATCTAAGTGAAAACAACACGTTAGCCTGGATTGCATAACATACTAATTATAAGCGAGCACAAGATCCGTGTTCGACTCGCAAAATCTACAAGCGACGAGGTCCACAGAGAGAAAAAAAAACCCATTCTCTACGCTCTTTCTAACCTCTGTTATAATTATAAATAGGGAGACCAACACCTTAGGAAAGAGCAAGATTTCAAGATTTGGTCCTGGAGGGTTACACACCATTTACCAAGCAACAATGAAAATTCCCTGTCTTATTGTCTTCTCTATCGCCTTGCTTTCTATGCTCCTGTTCTCCGATGCTGCCCGGTCGGATGCCCTTGTCGGAGGTTGGTCCCCGATCAAGGACGTGAATGACCCCCACATCGCAGAGATCGCCAATTACGCGGTCACCGAATACGATAAACGCTCTGGGGCAAAGCTTAAGCTGTTAAGCGTGGTCAAGGGCCAGACCCAGGTCGTGGCCGGCACCAACTACCGTCTCGTCCTGGAGACCACTAATGGTTCTGCCACCAAAAATTACCGAGCCGTCGTTTGGGAGAAACCTTGGATCCATTTCAGGAACCTCACTTCCTTCGACCCCTTACTTACATAGATATATTCACACGCGCCCTTTTCCATCTCTGTCATATAGCAACCACATTATTACTCTCTCATCTTTTGTCAGTAAAATCAATTGGGGTTTGCTTATGTATTTATTCAATGTTGTACTTCGATTCTTCTCTTCTACCTCTGAATTTTCTTCTCCAATTTTTCTTTCTCATTTTTGTTCTTGAGAGACATAATTTAAAATTTTATACATTGTTCGAGAAATGAATTATTAGAAGATGGATCTCATATTTTAACCTCTTGTTTGCTAGCCGCGGTTTGTTTCTGTAGGATCCTATATGGGTTTGGAACTTAAATTGTTCTTTGTCGTGTAGTGTAGAAGTTGTGATATTATATTAAATTATGGCAACGTGAAAGTTGGATTTTTTATTTTCTCATTATTAAGGGTTGTTATTAAAAATTAAATATATAAGGGTTTTGCCAAAAAAAGAAGAAGAAGTATTTATGTATTTTATATTTTTTTTGACGTAAAAGTATTTATATTCATAAAGGGTTTCTAATTTTAGCGTCTCGAAACTAATTTTAAAACTAAATCTACACATCTTAACCAAAACATTTTTAAATAACTCATTAGGACTTAATGAAGGATTTAAGTAGTTTACAAAATATTCAACCTTCAATTTTTTGTTTATATTGGAAAAAGCTGTGGGAAATTCCCACTCTTCCAAAATGCAAAAATCTTGCGTGGAGAGCCTACAAAGGAATAATTTTTGGAAAAGAAAACTTGAGCCACAGAGGGTTAAATGTGGACCTCTTTGACTAAAATGTGGAATAAAAGTTGAAACCAGTACTTATGCCTCTTTATTATATGGTGAAGTGAAACCCATTTGGTTTTCTTCAAACTCGGGTGTAGAATTTAGAAAGATTAAAAAACATACTTTATAACTTGGTTTGATACTTGTTTATCTTTTGTCAATAAAGGGTTTATGCATGGGTAGAGTGTGTGAGATGCATTGGACCAGATGGTTCGTTAAAAACCAATGGTTTTTGAGGAAAAAGTCATACCTTAACGTACCATTTTAGCTAAAACTCAAAGTGGTGTGCAGATACAAGAAGAACACACACCTAAAGAGGCAAGTATGTAGTTTTTTCTTTAAAGTGGAAAAAGATAGAAAGTGGTGCGATCAAGGCAAATTTTGATGCAACGGTGAAGGAAAGTCAAGACCCTGGTTTTGAGTGTTATATACCACGATCATAAAGGAGTTGTGTTGGCGGCAACATCTCTCCTCTGGCCTAATTGATATGAATTGCGTGTTGCGGAAGCCATGGCAGTTCAGTTAGCTGCTCTATTGCCTTCTAGATATGTCGAATTTGAATATAATTATAAAAGGCTGTGAATGGGTCGAAAGATTTGAAATTTGATAGTTGTAGTTGCTTTGATGATATAATTCTTGACTCCAAGCCTATGAGTAGATAAATCACTTTTCATTGTTTGATTTTTGTCCCAAGATAAGCAAATGGAGTTGTTGACCTTTCGGCAAGTATACCTTCTTTGTTCAAATGAAAAATATTTGATAAAGGAGGTCCATCCTCGATTAGCTTCTACTATTTTAATTATCTGTGACCTTGGCCATTGACAATCGTTAATTAATGTAATTTCAATATTTTAAAATTTCATAATACTGACATATTGAGTGTGTTTTTACTTTCATTTACGCATATATTTTTCTTAGATAAAAAAAATTACCACACAATCCTCTGCATAAGAGTAATATTACAATATAAAACGATAGCAAGTACAATACGGATAAACATACGACAGTCCATGTAATTTACTTTTGTTATTATGAATCTTAAATCTAACATATTAAAATTTATTAGAAGTTTCCAAAATATGAATATGAAAATTGTAAATCAAAAAATAAAAATAAAAATTACAATTAAATTTGAGTTCATTCTTGACGAAGGATTACTCAATCACATTTCACCAACTTTTAAATTATTGTTTCATAAAATCAAACCTTCTACTTTCATTAGATTTTTTATTCCAAAATAGATTTGTCTCCTCTAAAATGTAGGGTATGTAGTATTTACTATTTGTAAATCAATGATTGTGCTAAAGAAGTCTAATCCTGTAATTCTCTAATCCAGTAAAAATAAAATTAGAGGGACACCAAATCTAAGTGAAAACAACACGTTAGCCTGGATTGCATAACATACTAATTATAAGCGAGCACAAGATCCGTGTTCGACTCGCAAAATCTACAAGCGACGAGGTCCACAGAGAGAAAAAAAAACCCATTCTCTACGCTCTTTCTAACCTCTGTTATAATTATAAATAGGGAGACCAACACCTTAGGAAAGAGCAAGATTTCAAGATTTGGTCCTGGAGGGTTACACACCATTTACCAAGCAACAATGAAAATTCCCTGTCTTATTGTCTTCTCTATCGCCTTGCTTTCTATGCTTCTGTTCTCCGATGCTGCCCGGTCGGATGCCCTTGTCGGAGGTTGGTCCCCGATCAAGGACGTGAATGACCCCCACATCGCAGAGATCGCCAATTACGCGGTCACCGAATACGATAAACGCTCTGGGGCAAAGCTTAAGCTGTTAAGCGTGGTCAAGGGCCAGACCCAGGTCGTGGCCGGCACCAACTACCGTCTCGTCCTGGAGACCACTAATGGTTCTGCCACCAAAAATTACCGAGCCGTCGTTTGGGAGAAACCTTGGATCCATTTCAGGAACCTCACTTCCTTCGACCCCTTACTTACATAGATATATTCACACGCGCCCTTTTCCATCTCTGTCATATAGCAACCACATTATTACTCTCTCATCTTTTGTCAGTAAAATCAATTGGGGTTTGCTTATGTATTTATTCAATGTTGTACTTCGATTCTTCTCTTCTACCTCTGAATTTTCTTCTCCAATTTTTCTTTCTCATTTTTGTTCTTGAGAGACATAATTTAAAATTTTGTACATTGTTCGAGAAATGAATTATTAGAAGATGGATCTCATATTTTAACCTCTTGTTTGCTAGCCGCGGTTTGTTTCTGTAGGATCCTATATGGGTTTGGAACTTAAATTGTTCTTTGTCGTGTAGTGTAGAAGTTGTGATATTATATTAAATTATGGCAACGTGAAAGTTGGATTTTTTATTTTGTCATTATTAAGGGTTGTTATTAAAAATTAAATATATAAGGGTTTTGCCAAAAAAAGAAGAAGAAGTATTTATGTATTTTATATTTTTTTTGACGTAAAAGTATTTATATTCATAAAGGGTTTCTAATTTTAGCGTCTCGAAACTAATTTTAAAACTAAATCTACACATCTTAACCAAAACATTTTTAAATAACTCATTAGGACTTAATGAAGGATTTAAGTAGTTTACAAAATATTCAACCTTCAATTTTTTGTTTATATTGGAAAAAGCTGTGGGAAATTCCCACTCTTCCAAAATGCAAAAATCTTGCGTGGAGAGCCTACAAAGGAATAATTTTTGGAAAAGAAAACTTGAGCCACAGAGGGTTAAATGTGGACCTCTTTGACTAAAATGTGGAATAAAAGTTGAAACCAGTACTTATGCCTCTTTGTTATATGGTGAAGTGAAACCCATTTGGTTTTCTTCAAACTCGGGTGTAGAATTTAGAAAGATTAAAAAACATATTTTATAACTTGGTTTGATACTTGTTTATCTTTTGTCAATAAAGGGTTTATGCATGGGTAGAGTGTGTGAGATGCATTGGACCAGATGGTTCGTTAAAAACCAATGGTTTTTGAGGAAAAAGTCATACCTTAACGTACCATTTTAGCTAAAACTCAAAGTGGTGTGCAGATACAAGAAGAACACACACCTAAAGAGGCAAGTATGTAGTTTTTTCTTTAAAGTGGAAAAAGATAGAAAGTGGTGCGATCAAGGCAAATTTTGATGCAACGGTGAAGGAAAGTCAAGACCCTGGTTTTGAGTGTTATATACCACGATCATAAAGGAGTTGTGTTGGCGGCAACATCTCTCCTATGGCCTAATTGATATGAATTGCGTGTTGCGGAAGCCATGGCAGTTCAGTTAGCTGGTCTATTGCCTTCTAGATATGTCGAATTTGAATATAATTATAAAAGGCTGTGAATGGGTCGAAAGATTTGAAATTTGATAGTTGTAGTTGCTTTGATGATATAATTCTTGACTCCAAGCCTATGAGTTGATAAATCACTTTTCATTGTTTGATTTTTGTCCCAAGATAAGCAAATGGAGTTGTTGACCTTTCGGCAAGTATACCTTCTTTGTTCAAATGAAAAATATTTGATAAAGGAGGTCCATCCTCGATTAGCTTCTACTATTTTAATTATCTGTGACCTTGGCCATTGACAATCGTTAATTAATGTAATTTCAATATTTTAAACTTTCATAATACTGACATATTGAGTGTATTTTTACTTTCATTTACGCATATATTTTTCTTAGATAAAAAAAATTACCACACAATCCTCTGCATAAGAGTAATATTACAATATAAAACGATAGCAAGTACAATACGGATAAACATACGACAGTCCATGTAATTTACTTTTGTTATTATGAATCTTAAATCTAACATATTAAAATTTATTAGAAGTTTCCAAAATATGAATATGAAAATTGTAAATCAAAAAATAAAAATAAAAATTACAATTAAATTTGAGTTCATTCTTGACGAAGGATTACTCAATCACATTTCACCAACTTTTAAATTATTGATTCATAAAATCAAACCTTCTACTTTCATTAGATTTTTTATTCCAAAATAGATTTGTCTCCTCTAAAATGTAGGGTATGTAGTATTTACTATTTGTAAATCAATGATTGTGCTAAAGAAGTCTAATCCTGTAATTCTCTAATCCAGTAAAAATAAAATTAGAGGGACACCAAATCTAAGTGAAAACAACACGTTAGCCTGGATTGCATAACATACTAATTATTATAAGCGAGCACAAGATTCGTGTTCGACTCGCAAAATCTACAAGCGACGAGGTCCACAGAGAGAAAAAAAAACCCATTCTCTACGCTCTTTCTAACCTCTGTTATAATTATAAATAGGGAGACCAACACCTTAGGAAAGAGTAAGATTTCAAGATTTGGTCCTGGAGGGTTACACACCATTTACCAAGCAACAATGAAAATTCCCTGTCTTATTGTCTTCTCTATCGCCTTGCTTTCTATGCTCCTGTTCTCCGATGCTGCCCGGTCGGATGCCCTTGTCGGAGGTTGGTCCCCGATCAAGGACGTGAATGACCCCGACATCGCAGAGATCGCCAATTACGCGGTCACCGAATACGATAAACGCTCTGGGGCAAAGCTTAAGCTGTCAAGCGTGGTCAAGGGCCAGACCCAGGTCGTGGCCGGCACCAACTACCGTCTCGTCCTGGAGACCACTAATGGTTCTGCCACCAAAAATTACCGAGCCGTCGTTTGGGAGAAACCTTGGATCCATTTCAGGAACCTCACTTCCTTCGACCCCTTACTTACATAGATATATTCACACGCGCCCTTTTCCATCTCTGTCATATAGCAACCACATTATTACTCTCTCATCTTTTGTCAGTAAAATCAATTGGGGTTTGCTTATGTATTTAATCAATGTTGTACTTCGATTCTTCTCTTCTACCTCTGAATTTTCTTCTCCAATTTTTCTTTCCCATTTTTGTTCTTGAGAGACATAATTTAAAATTTGGTACATTGTTCGAGAAATGAATTATTAGAAGATGGATCTCATCTTTTAACCTCTTGTTTGCTAGCCGCGGTTTGTTTCTATAGGATCCTATATGGGTTTGGAACTTAAATTTTTCTTTGTCGTGTAGTGTAGAAGTTGTGATATTATATTAAATTATGGCAACGTGAAAGTTGGATTTTTGTTTTGTCATTATTAAGGGTTGTTATTAAAAATTAAATATATAAGGGTTTTCCCAAAAAAAAAGAAGAAGTATTTATGTATTTTATATTTTTTTGACGTAAAAGTATTTATTTCATAAAGGGTTTCTAATTTTAGTGTCTCGAAACTAATTTTAAATTAAATCTACACATCTTAACCAAAACATTTTTAAATAACTCATTAGGACTTAATGAAGGATTTAAGTAGTTTACAAAATATTACACCTTCAAATTTTTTTTTATATTGGAAAAGCTATGGGAAATTCCCACTCTTCCAAAATGCAAAAATCCTGCGTGGAGAGCCTACAAAGGAATAATTTTTGGAAAAGAAAACTTGAGCCACAGAGGGCTAAATGTGGACCTCTTTGACTAAAATGTGGAATAAAAGTTGAAACCAGTACTTATGCCTCTGTGCTATATGGTGAAGTAAAACCCATTTGGGTTTCTTCAAACTCGGGCGTAGAATTTAGAAACATTAAAAAACATATTTTATAACTTGGTTTGATACTTGTTTATCTTTTGTCAAGAAAGAGTTTATGCATGGGTAGAGTGTGTGAGATGCAATGGACCAGATGGTTCGTTAAAAACCAATGGTTTTTGAGGAAAAAGTCATCCCTTAACGTACCATTTTAGCTAAAACTCAAAGTGGTGTGCAGATACAAGAAGAACACACACCTAAAGAGGCAAGTATGTAGTTTTTTCTTTAAAGTGGAAAAAGATAGAAAGTGGTGCGATCAAGGCAAATTTTGATGCAACGGTGAAGGAAAGTCAAGACCCTGGTTTTGAGTGTTATATACCACGATCATAAAGGAGTTGTGTTGGCGGCAACATATCTCCTCTGGCCTAATTGATATGAATTGCGTGTTGCGGAAGCCATGGCAGTTCAGTTAGCTGGTCCATTGCCTTCTAGATATGTTGAATTTGAATATAATTATAAAAGGCTGTGAATGGGTCGAAAGATTTGAAATTTGATAGTTGTAGGTTCTTTGATGATATAATTCTTGACTCTAAGCCTATGAGTAGAGAAATCACTTTTCATTGTTTGATTTTTGTCCCAAGATAAGCAAATGGAGTTGTTGACCTTTCGGCAAGTATACCTTCTTTGGTCAAATGAAAAATATTTGATAAAGGAGGTCCATCCTCGATTAGCTTCAACTATTTTAATTATCTGTGACCTTGGCCATTGACAATCATTAACTAATGTAATTTCAGTATTTTAAACTTTCATAATACTGACATATTGAGTGTGTTTTTACTTTCATTTACGCATATATTTTTTTTAGATAAAAAAAATTACCACACAATCGTCTGCATAAGAGTAATATTACAATATAAAAAGATAGCAAGTACAATATGAATAAACATACGATAGTCTATGTAATTTACTTTTGTTATTATGAATATTAAATCTAACATATTAAAATTTATTAGAAGTTTCCAAAATATGAATATGAAAATTGTAAATCAAAAAATAGAAATAAAAATTACAATTAAAATCAATTAAATTTTTTATTCATAAAATCAAACCTTTTACTTTCATTAGATTTTTTATTCCAAAATAGATTTGTCTGCTCTAAAATGTAGGGTATGTAGTATTTACTATTTGTAAATCAATAATTGTGCTAAAGAAGTGTAATCCTGTAATTCTTTAATCTAGTAAAAATAAAATTAGAGGGACACCAAATCTAAGTGAAAACAACACGTTAGCTTTGATTGCATAACATACTAATTATAAGCGAGCACAAGATCCGTGTTTGACTCGCAAAATTTGCAAGCAGTGGGGTTCGTAGAGAGAAAAAAGAAAAAAGACCCATTATCTACCCCCTTATCCTCGAGGACACTAAAAGCAAAAGTTGAGTTTGAGATTGTGCCAAAACCTTTTGAGCACATTGACTCACAATCTCAAAATCAACTTAAGGATGATTGTCCAACTAGCACTTTAACAAGTGTTGGACTTGTATCATTACTTTTCAAAAACAAGTATCTCAAGTCCAATGCTTGGAAAAAGTTGAGAGAGAGGTAAATTTTCATGAGGGATACTCTTTGGATTCCAAGGAGTACCGTATTCGAGAAGCTTCTCTCTTGGGGAAAGGTGGATGTGAAGTCCTAGTGCACAGTTCACCATGTTTCGAACTTCATCGTACTTCATTAAGGTTCAAACAAAAATCTCAATTTCAAAAATTGGTCAAAAGTGAGAGAGAAGATGTCTTCAAGAAGATCACTCCTTAAGTCCTAAGGAGGGTCTTATTAAAGAAACTTCTCTCTTGGGAAAGTGCAAATGGAGGTTGTGTCAAAAATATTGAACACACCATTCCACAACCTCTAGTTGCACGTAAATAAGTAATTCACCAAGTATTGAACTTGAGCCCTTATTCATAAAGCTCAAGCAAGAATCTCAATTTCAACACTTGACGGAAAAGGAAATTGTTCTTCAAGAAGACTTCTCCTTGCCATCTAAGGAGAATCTTATTGATGATAACTTTCTCACTAAGGAAATGGAGTTGTTCTTCAAGAAGACTTGTCCTTGCCATCCAAGGAAAATCTTATTGAAAACAACCCTCCTATGAAGAAAATATGAATTAAGGTTGTGCCCATACCCTTTGAGCACAATGATTCACAACCTCAAGTACTACTTTTGGATGAGGCCAAATTTAGGCAAGAGATTGAGCTACCATCTCTATAAAACCAAAGCCAATCTCAAGTTCAAATAAAAGAGACCATGCAAGAATGGTACACCCCTAGGCCCATCATTATCTCTTGGGGTAAACGAAAAGACAAATCCTACTTGGCTTTCTTGGAAAAATATTCCATTGCACCAAGACTAGTCTCACCATCCCTTTACATTAGGATGAGACTAGCACTTAGTGTATTTGGAGCTAATTGGGGAACTGCTGTACGGGGGCACAAGCACAACAAACATTTTTCAAAACTTACCATAAACCCCCACTATCCCAATCTTAAGAGGTCATATAATAGGCCTCTTGCTTTTCCTGTACCTATAAATATTCACATGCTAATTCTGTTGTTGGTGCTTTTGCAGGATTGGAAATAGAGGAAGAAATACCTCTGGATTTGGGGTCAAATCCTCTCCAAAGGAGAGTAGATGATGCATTCCCGCCTAACAAGGAATTGAGCTAGGATCAATAAAGGAGGAGTCATGGTCCATATTTTGTAAATAAATAGTCTCTTTAGGCTTGTATTTGCCCCATATAGTTTTTAGGAATTTAGTGGTGTAGCTAGTTTTATTTTAGGCCTTGTATTTTGGCCTTTAGATTTATTTTCCATTAGGAGGCGTGTTTAGTCTATTTTTGGAATGTGTTAATTAGTTGGGTTTTGGTTAAGGTGAGTTTGGATGTGTGATATTTATTATCCATACTCCTAATTCATTCTAACACCCTCCTAACAAACACATGAAGCATGTAGGAGACATGTGGGTCAGACCCCTTTGCCCCTCTTGTTAGGCACCACCTCATGTTCTCTCTCCTACATGACTTTTCTTGTTGCTTCTTATTTAAATTTGAATTTTCGGGCTGCCATGTCATCTCCCTCCAAAATTCAAACAAGAGGGAACATAGATCCATGAAATTAGGGCCTTTTTTGGATCTAGTTAAATTAACCAAGTGCTAATTAAATCTTATGATGCACTCCCTTGATCTCTTCAACCAAGGTTCCTTCCTCTAAGAAAATGGAGGATGGAGAGGTTAGAAATAGGAGAGGGTTGACGCCATTTTCTAAGAGAAAGATGAGTCAAAAAATTTTATGTTGCTTGCCACAAGGGAGAGGTCCCTTGATAAAAGCTTTAAGGGAGAGATTCCTCAAGAGAGAGGATTCTCAATGACACTCAAGAATAAATTGCTCAAAAAGAGTCTTACTTCATTCAATCAAGTGTGCCTTGTACAAGAGAGACTAGGTGTATTTATAGCCCAAAGAGGGAGCAAGGCACTCAAAACTAGGCAATGTGGGACTTGGGCCTAATTAGCATTAGGAGCACTAATCCTTCTTAGGCCCACTAAAAGTGGTGCCTAGCCTTAAGCTAGGGAGTGTCACGACCTAATCAAGGGGGTGTGGAAAGAGATCCACACTCCTTTGTGTTATTAGGCCCTTTACTCCCCTCACCTCCCTTCCTAAGCTAATTACACCCTAAACTCTAAAAACTAAAATAAATGGCCAAAATACAAGGCCTAAAAGGGAATTAAAAGCTAATTAATATTTACAAGAGGAAAACTAAGGACTATAGCCTAAAATATCTATCTCCATCATGAGCTAGGGTCTTGATGAGTCTTTCCAGGCCAAGTCCTTTTCAATCCTCCTAGCCATTGCCCTAGTGAGAGGGCCCTTGATAGGTAGGATTGCATCATCTTAGCCTAATTAACACTTAGTTAATTCAAATAATCCCCTTAATTAGAGCATGAGTTGGATGTCCACCTTTAGGAGGCCCATGGATCCATTTTAGCTCTATAAATTGAGAGCTTCACCTCATGTATAATTTTAACACTTATCTTGAATTAAATGTTTCTTCTCTAATTTGAGAATACTTGGGAGTGTTCATTGTTCTCTCTATTTTGTGAGATTTATTCCTTGTTATTATCAAGAGTTCCTTCCCTTATGGCTAGCTTCACTTCCATTGGCTTATATCCTTGCATAAGAGTGGCACCAATCTTAACCTTCATTTCTAGTCTTTCATTTCTGTTTCTTCATTAAGGAACCTCTATGATCAAAGATCAAGGGAGAATAATTTTTAAGGAGCTTCATGCATTTGAGGAATGCATCACAAATAATCGTTGAATGTCATTAGAATAGATATATTGAGTCTTCTTCCAAAATGAACAACAAAATGCTTTGAGGTTCCACAAATTGCCACAGAAGAGCACAGAGTTGAAAGTTTACCTGATCCTTCAATATTTTCTTCCTTTTCTTAATGTTCATAATGTTCCTATCCAAGGAACCAGAGTTCCACAAAGTCAATCCATGATAAATATTTTTTACCATTGAGCTTCTCTATTGTGATAATGGTAGCCTCGAAAATAGGAAGGACAATACCTGAGCTGACACCAAAGGAGGTAGAAGAAGACATTGCACGAAAAGGAGATGACCAAGAGAGAGATTTAAGTGTTAAAGCTCATGAAACTTGCTCAAACTAGAAAGTGAAGACCAAGAATGGAACTAGCTAGCTCTGGCAATCTAGACGACAGTAGAATGCTAGCAAATGGATGATGTTTGATTGGCGTGTGAAGCTTACACACCTCCTTGAAGATGAGAAGACGATGACGCGTGAGAGTGTGTGGAGAGGTCATTGGAGGCATAACTACTTGAGTTGAACTGTGCACTTTGAGGTGCACTGAACTCTAAACTTGTTGAACAAAATTGTCATCGGCGACAGCGGCAGATGATAGTAAATGACAATGAACAACCTATTGTTACCTTAGACTTTAAGAACGGGATCGTTCTTACTCTGATACCAACTTGAATATAGGAAAAAAGGCTTAAGTGTTGTTTACACTCAGCACATTATATCAATATAGATACTACACAATAGTACATAAGAAGTAAAAAAGGGAGCCAACAACCACTACCTTTGACATACAACATAAATGAAAGACAAAAATGTAGCTCAACCAACTACTAACACTTATTACAACTTACATTTAACACATATGCAAACATTTTAAAATTAATTTATGGCAAGCAAACTCATTTGTGAATGGTTGTATGAGCTTATGCTAAAATATTAAACTAAATCAAGTCTACTAAAACAGTTTTATGCCCTCTCCATTTTTTTATGCCTAATTAATAAATTATCTATTTAATTGTTTACTTTTTCTTATTGTAATTTTATAAAAGGAAGAATAATATTTATTAATTGCTAGTTTAGATAATTTATTAACTTTACACCCCAACTAAACTAAAATTTTAGAATACTCAAATAAAAAAATTGACTTTACTCACTTTTCTAGTGACTTAAAAAGAGTAAAGTAATATAAAATTGACTTTACTCACATTTTCCTTGACATTGCTCTCTTTTATATTTCCTTGGATAAATTAGGATTAGGATTTTATTTGTTATTTTGTTTGACTTTGACTTTTTTACTAGGTTGACTCTTATAATTAACCAATTTTTCTATTATTGTATTTGGGTCAACCTTTTTTAGGAGTGCAATTAGTCATCATGTTTGAGTGAGAGAAGTGGATGCATGATATCATTAGTCCTCCATTTAGATTTGTACCCTTTAGTCACACACAAAACATGACTACTAATTTCACTCCTTTTTGCTAGTTTACACCACCCCGTAGCTAGTTATGCACAAAGCATCACTACTTTTTTCACCCCTTTTTACTAGAGCACACCTTAATGAATCTAGACTAGATGAAGAGGCACATTCATTGAGTAGCTGGAGGTCCACCATGGTGAGCTAACCAGGGTTAGTTTTTACTCTACAAGATTTAAGTTATGTAAGGTCTCAATATTTTTCAATAAGCGTGATAACTGCCTAAATTACCTATTTTCACATAGGTAAATTAGAGTAGTTATCCTAATTATTTCTCATTTAAGACCTTGTTTTCCTCTATTTTCACTTAAAATTAGATTTATCTAGGAAATTAGTTTTAGGATTTCATTTATGCATTACTTTTATTTTCCTGTTTTTAGTTGTTCTAAGATAAGTTGCGAGAAGGACTAAAGAAATGTTAGAAAATTTGAGTTAATTGGTATTGTAGAGTGCATAAACGCCCAAAAAAAAAATAGCCCACGAACGCCCAACACTGCCTGACAGAGAGTACTCCAAAGTCCCATATGGGCGCCCAATGCCCACTCTGTGAGCACCCAACGCTTGGGGAAAGATTTTGCAAAAAGTGTATTTCATTGTCCAGTGCTCACAATGTGAACGTTGGGTGCTCAGAAACAGATATAAGGCTATTTATAGGGCGTTTTTTATTCTAGAAAGGGGTTACATATCTTGTTGATTGAAGACACGCTCCAGACCCATTTTCGTCCGTTCTCCACATTCATCCACCCTGATGGTTAGTTAGGCTTGTAATATGTTTATAAAAAAACATATAATTTTAGAGTTTAATTAGTATGTAGTGACAGTGTAAAAAATTTTACACTAACATTTAATTACAACCCTTCATTTATGGTAAATTTGTTGACTTTATTAATCAATACTTTAAAATTCATATAAATGAAAAGTTGTGATTAAATCTCAATGTAAAACTTTTTTACAGTGTCAGTGTAAAACTCTTTTATATTGTCAATGCATACTAATTAAAGTCATAATTTTATTGTAGTAATTTAGATAATGAGATTTTAAATAAATTGTACATTCTAATCAAAGTAGAATTTCTATCACTTGCTTTTAGATATTAAAAAATATTAATTTTGTTATATTTTATAGATATTTTCTTTTTATATATTAAAGTAAACAAATCATTGAAAAAGGAAAAATAAACTTTGTGTAAGTAAAAGAAAATCATGAATAATTTTTAATTTATTTAAATGAGGAGATAAAAAATAAAAAGAATAATTATTTGCTAAAAATTATTTTTAGACTCTAGTTTTTCATAAATAATTCTTTTTGTTATATATAACTAGTGAAAACACAGGCTGTCACACCTATGTATTTGCATTTCTATTTTGATATGTTATAACTATTTTATAAATTTTAATTTATTATATGAATAATTAGCTGTGTCATTTTGCATATAATATTTTTAGTCTAGTATGTAGTTATAGTGTAAAAACTTTTACACTAAATATATTTTGTTAATTTTTATATTACTTTGTTTATAATAGCATGATAAAAACATATAAGATCATAAATGAATATAACAGATTTGCAATGAATTTGAGAAAATTGAGAGAGGAAAGAGTTTGAATAGAATTCAAAATGTTGTTGTGCGTGTGTGTTTGCATTTTTATTAAAAATATTTACTATCAAAGATATACATATATTAACTGTATTTAAAGAAGTTTGATTAGTGATATGGCAGAACTTCTAAATAGGTCAATTTATTAATATCAGAAAAGTTATATTTTGTGAGAGTGAAAGAAGTCATAAAATGTTTAGAGGGGTAAAATAATCGTAAAATATGGATATCAAAATGTATTATTACCATTATATTATAGATAGATTATTGATTATATATATAGATTATAGATAGTAGGACAATTATGCATGTCGGATATAAATATTTTAAAGTAGTTTTTTTTCGTAAGGTTATAAGATTGATTTAGTAACAAAGTCCATATATGAGGAAATAAGGGGAGACAGTGAGTTCAAATCTCTTTTTTAATAATTAGTTTTTTCTTTTAGTTTTTAAAAATGGTAGAATAGATATTTTGAAAATTAGACATCAAATTGGGAATTTTATTTATTAATAGTATAGATAATATAATACAGGATAGTATGGTATAATATAATATAATATAGTATAATATAATATAACATAACATTACATTAACATAATATAATATCATATAATATAATAGGTTATGGGTTTGAATCTTTCTTTTAACAAAGTAATTTTTTCTTTTTGTTTTTTAAAAAGGGTAAATAGGTATTTTAAAAAGTGAACATGAAAAGGGGAATCCCCTTTATTAATAGTATATAGATTATTGATTATACGTATAGATTATACATACTAGGACAATTATGTATGTTGACCATAAATGTTGTAAAGTAGTTCTTTTTTAATAGATTATTGATTATACATATACATGATAGATAGGAGGACAATTATGTATGTTGGATATAGATGTTCTAAAGTAATTTTTTTCTTAAGGTTATAAAGTTGATCTAGTGGCAAAGTTAATATTTAAAAAATTAGGGGAGAGAGATGTTGTGAGTTCAAATCTCTCTTTTAACAAATTAATTTTTTTTCTTTTTTGTCTTTTAAAAAGGATAGAATATGTATTTTGAAAAGTGAATATAAAAAGAGAATTCCCTTTATTAATAGTATAGATAATATAATATTATAAATTATTGATTATACAAAGTAGGACAATTATGTATCTTGGATATAACTGTTTAAAGTAATTTTTTTTCTTTAAGGTTATAAGGTTGATCTAGTGACAAAGTTAATATTTAAGGAGATAGGGAAGAGAGAGTTCGTGGGTTTGAATCTCTCTTTTAATTTACTTTTTTTTTGTCTTTTAAAAAGAGTAGAATAGGAATTTTGAAAAGTGAACATCTAAAGAAAGATTCTCTTTATTAATAGTATAGATAATATAATATTATAGATTATTGATTATACATAATAGTCCAACTATGTATGTTGAACATAAACGTTTTAAAATAGTTTTTTTCTTATGATTATAAGATTGATCTAGTGACAAAATCTATCTATGAGAAAATGGTGACAGAGAGGTTTTGAGTTTGAATTTTTTTTTTCAAAAGTGATAGAATACGTATTTTCAAAAGTGGATATCAAAAAAGAAATTTTCTTTATAAATAGTATAAATTATATATATATATATATATATATATATTATATGTTAAATTTAAGTTTGATTAGAGAAAAATCTTTACTAAAAAAATTATTCTCGTGAATTCAGTGGAATTTTAACTTGTTTTACAAAAAAAAAAAAAAAGAGAAGAAAAACTAGTGTTGTGATCCTGTAATGAATGAGGTAATTGATTAATGTTTTGTATCAAATATGAAATTATCAAATTTAAATTCATAATAGAAGATAATATTTAATTCATGTATAACAATTTGTTAAGTGATTTCGAAACAAATATTTATGTTTAATGCTTATGTTTTGTACTTTTTTTTTAAGCACTTGAACCTATATATATATATATATATATATATATATATATATATATATATATATATATATATATATATCCACGTTGTTTTGCAGTATTGATATATATTATATTCCAATCATCTATATATTATGTTAGACCCATAAAAAACTTCATCACTATTAAATAAAATTAAAATTAGGCTAAATGTTAATTTTGGTCTATTATTTTTATTTTGACATAATAAATTTTAAAAGTTTGGTTTTTATCATTTATATTTTTAAGAATTTTATTTTAGATACTTTGTTAATTTTTAATAATTTCAAAAATTTGAAATAGTTAAATTAAGATAGTAGTAACTAAAAATTAAGCATTATAAATATTTTATTATAATCACAAGTACTAGGAGTGGCAACCGGTCAAGACAGGTATAGGTACTGGCTACCCGCTATCTGCCCCACCATAAAATACTTTACCCGCTTAAAAACTCGCCGGATATCCATTATAAAAAATACGTGTGAGTTTTTCAATACCCACGGGTATCCATGAGACCACTGATATTTTTCAAAAATATTTCTTAAAAAAGATATTTTTTTATCTAAAGTTTTATCAAATAGATAATTTATTTGTTGAAAAGTTTAGAAATAAAATTATACCAGTAAGTTTTTATGATTAATGGAATCTAATAATAGATTAATATAATACGTATACAAAATTTTTACGATGGACTAGTTAGATGTAAAAGTTAGCCATGTTCTTGCAGTAGTTACAAATGATTCTCATGTTATTGTAATGACATTTTTACTATTATTTTGTTATGGCTAGCTAGGATAATATGATCAATTTTATGATTCTATGTTAGTTTGATTATATTAATAAAATTTTCCAAATGAACTTTAAGAAAGTAATAGTGAAAATGTAAGGTTAAAATTCTATTTTGTATTAGTGATAATGGGGCAAGTAAGGAGAGACAAGTTCATATATAGCTGCAAAACACTCTTTGATGTTTTTAACTAACATCAAACTTTTATCTTTGTTGCAAATATTTTGTGATTTTAAAGAATTATCTACTAAGACTTTTGATTGAACAACAATGTGCGAAATATTTTTTGAAATTATAAATAGTTATAGTGTCTAGGTTGACTTTGAAATTTTTTGTGATTACTTAAGGATAAATTGTTTATACCTACTTGCTTTTGGCACATGTTAGTTTTGTAATATTTTGGATGAAACAAGTTTATATTTTATGGATGTTTGAACAAAATTATAATTTTGTATATGAAATATTTTATATTAATTTTTATCAATTTATCTTTTATTTTTTTATTAATTGTGTTGAAGTAATTTATATATATATATTGAAAGTTGTTTAGTATGCATAGCAACAATCATATTATTATAATTTACAAGTTTTGGGATATGCTGTAAATAAAAAATAAAAATTATTTAAATAGGTTATATGTATAAACAATTTACATTTTTTTTATTTTTTAAAATAGTTTCTACAAAAACAAAATAGAACAAAGTACTCTTTAAACGGTTTTTAAAAATTTATTTTAAAAACGGACTTTTTACAGTGGTTATTAAAAAAATGTTGAAAGAAACACTCTTTAAAATTGTGTTGTAACAACTGGACCGGACCGGTCGGTTCGAGTCGAAAACTGGTGAATCGGTCTGGTAATGATTCGGTCAACCTTCAAAACCGGTGGAACAAAAAACCGGTGGTTCACTGGTTCAATTGATTTGTATTTGTTTTTTTTTGAAAATTTTTTTATTTTGCTAAATACACATCTCATTTTTCTAATTCAACCAATTTTTAATTACAAATTAATAAAATGGGGTTTAACTTACCAATATGAAGGTGTATTTAGTAAAATGACTTTTATCCTTTTATAATTACAACCATGATTATCAAAATTGCGAGTTAACTCATAAAATCGTACAAGTTTACGAGTTTACAAGTCTCAGACAAGTTAAATCGGAAAAGTAATAAACTCAGAGTAAACTCGGTAAAATCAGAGTAAACTCGTAAAATCAGAGTAAACTCGGAGTAAACTCGTGAACAAACTTATTAGGGGATATTTTTCTATGTTGACTCTAATTTTGAATTTAATTTGTTTTTATGTCTAAAAAAGTTTTGACATTTTAAGTGTTTCAACTTTAATTTCTACTTATTTTGAGTAATTTAAATCTATTATGTGGATTTGAAATTATTATGTGTTAAAAACTTTCAATTTTTATATGATTTATAGTCATATTTTTAATGAAGTAAACTCTTACGATTTTATGAGTCGAGTTTACTGCACTCTCACGAGTTTACGTAAACTCTCGATTTTGATAACCTTGGTTACAACCTTAATACATTTTTCTTTTATAATCTTAATTATTATAGTATATTAATAATAAAAAAATATTATTTTATTAAGAACGGTTCATCCACGGGTTCAATAATGGTTGAACCAATGAACCGTGAACCAATGTCTTTACTGATTCGATCACCGGTCTAGTTTTAAAAACATAACTTTAAAACATTTTAAAAATTTTTTGAATAAATTTTTCAAATTTTATTATTAAAAAATATATGTAGAAATAAATACTTTTTGTTTTTTTTTTTGTAAAAAAGCGTTTCAAAAACAACTTTTTACTATGGCCCAAAAGTATTTTAAAAAATCTGTCTTTTTACTATGGTAGGTTTTTTGTTTTTTTTTTTTTTACGATGGTGGCTTTTAAAAGCGTTATAAAAATTTAATATAAATAACTATATTTATCATTTATGTAGTTTTTCGTTTATTCTTTTAATATAATTAAAGAACAATAGTATTAAAAAATATATATTTTTTAAATTTAGATCAGAATTAATCTTACTTTATTTATAAAAGACTTTAGTCAATTATCTAAACTTAATATAAATAACTATATTTATTATTTGTGGATTATTTAAATTCTACAATTATTATCTTAAGAACCAATTAGTGTTCTGCTAAAAGATTTGGTGAAACATTATCTAATAATCTATTAAATTTCACAAAATTATTTTGTAAAATTTTAAATATTAATATCAATTATAAATATTTTTTATTGGACAAATAATTCATATTTTTTATAAAGGAAACTAGGATGTTATAATTGTTGTTAAGATTGTTATAAGACCATTGTTATTAACATTGTTAGTTGTTATCATACCATTGTTACTAACATTGTCAATAGACCACCATTGTTGCTAACATTGTTAGTAAATCACCATTGTTGTTAACATTGTCATTAGACCACCAATATTGTTAGATTGTTATAAATACTGTTGTTGATCGTTAACATTGTTGCCAAACTACCACTATCACCACATCACAATAGGATTATTGTTACTAACATTGTCAATTGATCACCATAGTCACCAACATTGTCATTATTGATAAACCTCCACTGTTGTTGCTGACATCGCCAACAAATCATCATTGTCATCAACACCACTATTAAATCATTGTCATTAGAATACCACCGTCCAACCTTCACAACCACTATATCTGAATTGTAGGGGTGGATAAATGGATTGGTTCAGTTTGTTCCACTATATCTGAATTGTAGGGGTGAATAAATGGATTGATTCAGTTTGTTTAGGCTTAGCTTGAGATACTCGCATTTTGAATAGGCTGGATAAGTTCAATCTACCAAAATAAATAGATTTTTTTTTAAAAGTTTGTATCTAGCCTGCAAAACTTGTAAACTTAACAGACTAGTTTGCGGGTTTGGACACACACACACACACACACATATATATATATATATATATATATATATATATATATATATATATATATATATTTAAAAATTGTAATATTTTTAAAACTAATTAAACTATAATATATCATACTAAAAATTATAATTATTTATAATAATATAAAATACTAAATATTTTCAATCATAAAAGTCTAAAATATCACAATTTACAAAAAAAAAGTCAATACATTAACACAAATTAATATTTAAAATAACAAATTTATCCTTTTAAATAGGCTACAGGATAAATCGATAGACTTGACCCACAAAGTTTGCAGGTTTTCCATACTAGACTCAAATTTTTCTTACCATTCTAATTCTTAAAAAAAAAAAGATAAAAGATTCGTACGGACTTAAAAGATCTTTGAGTCAAGTTCATATATTCATCTAGATTAAATTGTTACCATCACTAACCTAAGTACCATTTTTTTCACCATCTCATACTTAAACTAATATTACAACAATAAATAGTTAAAACTATATTTTAAAACTAAAAGTTGGTTTTAATTTTGAAATTTTTATAAGTTAAATAAAAACTATCCCAAACAAATCGTTAAAGAAACAAAGTTTGTGTTTTTTAATGAATAATAATAATTTTAAATTCACTAACTGCAGATACTCGTCACATGTACATTTGACTACTTTATGGTCATGAAGCATATTTAATATATACTTGTAAGATGAAATGGAATAATGTATAAATCCCTTTAATTTTTCATAAGCACGTCATTGTAGCCTAGATACTAACAATTGAAAATAAGATGTCACGCAATCCACTATAGAGGATATTTGTATCTTGATCCTGGTATTAATTTCCTCTACATTGAGTAAAAGACAGGTGAAACATACTTTAAATAAACCAGAGTTAACTTTCATAACCATCTTTCAAGGTTTTTCTATTAGAGCATTATCAAACTAATATAAATAACTTATGCGATATATCTTATCACCTTATTTCTCTTTTCAATTTCTATCTAAACATGCAGTGTTCTTTATCCCTCTTGTTTTACTTTTTTACATGCATGTTGGATTGCCCCATTTATTTTATTTTTATTTTTTTTTTATGGTAAGCCGAACTCCTTTTATTCCAGAATTTTTTATAGATTGCCTGTTAAACTAAGTTATCATTCTACCCAAAACTTAAAATAAAATCATTGTAGATTGCTTCAGGGCTGAGACAATATAATGCCAACGTGCAATGATAGTAATAAATATCACTCAATGCACACATTCTGTGATAATTACTTTATGCATCTAAACCCATAAGCCAGTACACATGCACATAAATATAATTAGTGTTTGAACCAGTTCTTGACTTAATTAATCAAGGAGATTCCAATTCTCACACCCAAACACTTGAATTAAACAAAAACAGCCTAATGCACATGTATATATTTGCCTTCATTAAGTAAGCAATTTCGACCTTATCAGTCACCTAAACTTGGTTTTAGGTTGTTGATAACTAAACCAAAGCAAAGTGATTAGAGAGGAAGAATGATCAAGGCCATAGAGCCATGGCCCCCAACCAAGAGGGTCATTATAAAATTCATGTAAAAGCGCAGGGATATACACATGACAGCAAATTATGATCAACACTCACGCTCCAAGGGAGCCACTGTGCCACACTGCCATTTTTAGTTCACTTCATTCTACTTTTTCGTTATTGCCAAGTCTGATCGTGACTAGTTAGTTATGCTCTAAAGTGAAAAAAAAGGGTGTTAATTAAATAGAGCCAAATCTTTACTATTCATGTGGACTTCACTTTTTTAATACATTAGGTAGTATATCTACTTCAAAAAATCCCAATCATAAATAAACTAATTATCGACTAAATATTTTAGAGGGAGCTTGTACTTGATTCAAAATGAACCAATATTAAAAGTATTAAGTGTCTCTTGGATTGACTTAAATTGAGATTTACTGTGCCAGTGATTCTTTCTTCTATTTCTTACGAATCTTTTCACGTAGAGATGGGAATAGTAGGCCAGAGTAAATAGAGATTCGAAGATAAAATAATGGTAAAGAATAAATTAGTTTTTCTAATGATGTAGCATTTCATTTATTAGTTAATAAAATAACATTTGAACTAATGACCTAAAAAGAGACTCTAATAGTATGAATGTAAGTGTTGCATTAAAAATATTTGTGAGTTTTTTATCCATAAAAATTCAACTTATTAGAAAATTTATAAAAACTTCACACAATTATTTCTGTTTCGGTTGAAAAGAAAGTAAAAAATAGAAAGTTATAAAAAATAAAAGGAAACAAGAAAACTTTAATTAATTTTGTAGATTCTATATATCTAACTTTAATTTATAACTTTTTATCCTTTCACAATACTTACCATATAATTGAACAATTTCGATCTTTATTTTATTTTATATATATATATATATATTTTATTTCCACCTATCAAAACAATGATATGTGGAGTGACAATTTTTATCTCGTATATTAAATAACGTTGGGGTTCTATTGATTGTAATAAATAAAGTTAAATAAAAGAGTAAGATAAAATTGAAAGGGAATTTGATGGAAGAGGGAAGGGGTTTGGAGAATGGAGGTGACGCGGTGGGGGGGGAAGGTGGAATAGTGAGACATCATTATGGATGGGACCAACTGCCAAGAAAGACCTATGATGGCCTATGGGGTTGAGACAAGGTTATTGGGTTTTCCGCAGCTTTTTTATTTATAGCTTCCCATCCTGTCGATGCTGCTTGCTGGATGTTTATGTTTTACACATTCATTTGTTGTTCCTCCTCACTGTCTCCGACAATGTCTCTCTGATTCCCTTAAACAACACCAACAACTTTCCCCTTTTCTCTTTCTTCTTCCATTCCCCACTACCCAAGACAAACGCCAACTTCTTCTCTTGTTTCATCACGCTTTTAAAACATGACACCCTCTTCGCTCTTTTCCTCCACCATCGACGACAATAATAATAACAATGCCTTGAGATCTAGTACCACCTTCGTCCTTTTCACTTTCGCTGTCGTCCCACCTTCTTCTCCCTGCAATGTCCCTGTCCCTCTCTGTCACCCTTCTCTTCCACTGCCTCTCCTCATTTGACCAATGTGACCTTCCACCTTTCGGAGGATCTTCGCATCTTGTTCCTCTAAGTTTTCTGCTTTTCGCTCGCCATGCATTTAGGTCTGTTTCTCTTTCTTCTATCTCTCTTTTTTACTACATCAACTTTACATTCCCAACTCCCAACTCCCAACTCCCAACTTTCATTCTAAAATTATGGGATTCTTATCACTTCGTTTCAACTTGCAATTAGCCTCTTGGATTGTTTTCTGTGACTTTTCTTATGTCTTTTGCTACTTTAACGCTTCATATATGTCTTCTATTCTCTGGAATTACTTTCAGCCTCATTATCACAACTTCCTTGCTTTTCACTCTACGAATGCTTATTTGAGGGTTTTACTCTTCTGTCCTTTTTCTCATCTGTAGGATATTGCTGATGTATGATCAATGTGTTTTGTACCTTGAGATGTATGTGAATTGCTAACCAACCAAAAAAGAAACATGACAAATCGCAATAACGAAATATAGACTAAATACGGGAATAGTAAAAATTAGCTTTGTATCAACTCCAGAAAGTTCTCCTGTATATTTTTATACCATAATGGATAAAAACAGTGTTATGTGTGACTAGACTATCTTAGTGAAGTCAAGATAAAATTTATCCATATTACCCTGCCTCCATTATCTTTCTAACAATCTAATTGCTGCACTGTCATTATATCACTACATAAAGCCTTTTCCCCCCTACTTTTTTTCTACAATTTTGCTTTTAGGTCACTTAATATATTGTAGGTTTTACCACTGAATATATGTAGGATTGGTTCTTGTTTTATCAGCTCAATTTCTTTATAAGGGATAGTGGAGAGTGTATTTATAATATTGTTTTTACAAGAACTGATACAAGAGCAAACCATAATCGATTGAATAGATTAACTCTTGATTTGTTGTTTGGGTACCCTGTTGAAATGTGCTCTAGAACAAATGCCATTTGATACTTCCACGCTTGGTAGTGTGTGTGTGAGGAAATGCCTGGTACTAACGTTTGATGCATTGTAGCACCTTGCACTAACTCCTGGTGCTGAGTGATAAATCTGGAAATTTCTGCTCAAACCAGCTATCGAATTCAATCATGAAATTAGCTTCTAAAACTATGAAATATAAAAATATATGCATTAGATTCTTGAAAGGAAACCAAGAAGCTTAAATTTCCCTTTATGACTCCTCTAAAAACATTTATAAATTTACATGTGATGTATATTTATCTAGGGATACCCCGAACATTATCACAGTTAACTCATCCTAAAGGGTATCAATACATAAAATAGGATCAGAAGCCTGTTCGTAAAAGGAGCAATATAACCCAGCTCTCCCAGCTTTAAACGATTACTAAGATATATTTTTTATCCGTTGAAGTAAGAATTCACGGTCAAGAGCTACAATACTAAAAACATTTTCATTTCTATATAACCCAAGGGATCAAGATCTTGCCTGGCCAACCATATGAATAACCAAAGCTTCTTAGTTTTCTTTCCCTTTGTATACCTGGCATGTTAAATGAAGCAATCCTTACATTCCACTGGCAAAACAGTTCATAAATTCAAATAAAATGGAAGATTTATTGTTATGCAATTTCTGGTGCAACCTTACTTTACCCTACAGCCTCACCCCACTGTTTTTACTTTTGATTTTCTGGTTAATTGAGACACTGAAGAAGGCTAATAGGACAAACTGATAAAGACTTGCTTACTTTGTTGTTGAAGATAACTCTTTCATATCAAATTAATAATTAAGAATAAATAAATTAGTAGGGATAGGGGATAATTGAAACCAACAAGAAATGAGGAAAAAGAAAATATACCAGTGTTTATATTTGAAGGGAATTGATATCTTGAGCTTTAAATATTTAGTTTCTTCACTCCTGAGGAATCAAATTGAAATATATATTATTCTGTATATGACTGTACTTTGTTCCTTGTATTGGAGAAAAGGATTCTGTATATGTGTATGTGTACTAATCATAAGTGTTTTCAAATGCAGTTTCTATTTTAATTATTTATTGCAATTGAGACACTGAAGAAGGTTAATAGGGTTTATAGACAAACTGATAAGACTTGCTTACTTTTATGGAAAAACTTATTTTTTATTTGATCAGGATGTATATGTATATGAAGATTTATCTGATGCTTAAGCTTAACTATATTAATTATGTGAATCAGGTTTTCTGCAAAATGGATTGGAATTATCTCCAGGAAAAAGTATGGATGGAAGTTTCAGGAAGTCTAGTTCTGGTTTGTATTGATCTCTTCCTTTGTTTAATCTTTCTCTAGAATTGGGGATATTTACCAACTTTCCCATGATTTAACCCCCTTTAACACCTTTTATAATGTTGCTTTAGTGATTTATTCATGTTTAAGAAACTTCTTGGGGGATAATGATGCCTAAGTAGTTGTATACTTCAATGTATAACGATGTGAATGAATGATGTTGTGTATGGTTGAAGACTCTTAACAAATGTGTATGTTAAGTAAATTTTGATGGCACAAGCTTGAAATAGTACATAGCCACAAATACATCTGGTACTATTAGCTTAGTACTTTTATACGCTGTGTATCTAATGATAGTATCATTCAAATACTTCCTGGAGGCATTATTTTTCTGGTTTGGCTGACTCTGCTTTGTCTGCTTTTGTCTGTTTATCGTTAATTGTTTTTGTGCTTGGAAATAGCTTTGCCAAATAATAAATCATGTGTCCTCCTTCCTACTCTTATTTGCTAATTTACAGTTGTTACTATTTTTTGAGTATAACTTGGTTGCTATATGGCAGTTATTTCGGCTAGTACTGTCTCTGGGACTTCAGGATTGAGCAAATTTCTTCCTATTTCCAGAAGAGTGTTAAAGGGGCTCAAGGAACATGGAAGGAAACTGGTTGATCTGGAGTTATTCACTCAATATCTTGAGGATTGGGTCTTGGAGAATCTAAATGGTGATACAACAGATGGGATGCAAAGTTTTCATTCTCCCTTCACAACTGATGAATTGTGCAAACTTGATTTGGCATTAGAGGGGGTTCCATTTCAGCAGCTTGTCCGTATGCCAACATTTTCTGATGTTTCCGATGAGCTTATAGAAGATCAGTACCTGGCTGCAGAAGATTTCCTTCATGCAATTAGCATTGGACTTTGGCGTACTTTTTGGCATAAAAGTGGACCACTGCCATTATGTGTCTCTTGTCCCTCTCATATTGGCTCCAAGTTTAGTAGTGTTGAAAAGGCAATATCAAGGGGCAGGCTGAGGGAAATGCGTGGTTTAGCTTTAATATCAAAAATTGCTACTGATTCAAAATTTAAATGGGATCATATAGTAGAGTTTGCCTTATTCAAGCCAGAATTATTCTTGGACAATGATTCAAGACTAACATCCAGCATTATTTGTGAAGCTCTCTTTTATGGTTTTCATGTTCTTGTTTCTCGCAGTTTGAGCAAAATTAGTTCTGTCAACAGTGATTCTGTTTTCTTTCTAGTTCTAGATTCGAAATGTGGTGCAGTGATAAAGTTCAGTGGTGACCTTGGCAAACTTGATTTATTGAATTCAAGCGATCCATATTTATCTCTGGCTGAATGGATCAAAACATATGCTGAAATTGGTGTCACCCCGGTGGAACCAATATGGAACCGATTAGGAAATCCAAACTGGGGGGATATAGGAACTCTTCAGATACTATTAGCAACTTTCTATTCCATTGCACAATGGAATGGACCACCACGAAAATCAGTAGCCTCATTGATTTCAGATCATAGTCTCCGCCTTCAAAAGCGGAAGACAGAATGCTGCATAATCGAGACTGAAAATGCACTGGTACCTTATCATGGGACAACTGACCATCAAACAAGAGAAATTGTCGAGCTTGATCAAAATGAATTATTTTCCAAAAACCGAGCATCACGTCTACAGCTCAGGTGTGGTGACATATTGGTCTTGGATGATCCACAGCAGGAACATAAAAGCTTCCAAATTCATGAATCTCTGGTGGGAGGGAACTATTATCTCTACAGTGCAGTTTGTTTAGAGCATCCCTCAGAGTTATTGACTTTATACGTTGGTGCTCATCCATCTAGACTTGAGCCTTCTTTGGAGGATATGAGCCTCTGGTACCAAGTGCAACGCCAAACAAAAGTCCTAAACATTTTGAGGAACCAGGGAATATTGAGCAAATACTTACCTGAAATTGTTGCCTCTGGTAGGATTTTACATTCTGGACCTTGCAAGAAAGAGAGCCCTGGGGGGAGGTGTGATCACCCTTGGTGTGGGACTCCAATATTGGTTACATCTCCAATAGGAGAGCCACTATCATCTGTAGTTTGTAACGATGGGTCATTTTCTGCGGATGAAGCGATGCGCTTGTGCCGAGACTGTCTAGCTGCTCTAAGAAGTGCAGCCATGGCTAATGTTCAGCATGGTGACATTTGTCCAGAGAACATAATACGTGTTGTTGAAAAACAAGGTGTTAGAAACCAAACTATGTATGTTCCCATATCTTGGGGGCGTGCTGTGTTGGAAGATAGGGATAGCCCTGCCATAAATTTGCAGTTCTCATCATCGCATGCACTTCAGCATGGCAAGTTGTGCCCTTCTTCTGATGCTGAAAGCATTGTCTATATCCTCTATTTTATTTGTGGAGGGACTATGTCTCTCCAAGATTCCATCGAGTCTGCTTTGCAATGGAGAGAAAGAAGCTGGGAAAAGCGTTTTATCCAGCAACATATTGGTCAGGTTTCTGCTCTATTAAAAGCATTTGCTGATTATGTGGATAGCCTTTGTGGAACTCCATACCCTGTTGACTATGATATATGGTTGAAAAGGTTGAACAAGGCTGTGGAAGGCTCAGCAGATAAAGGTAAAATGATTGAAGAAGTACCTATAACCTTAAGATTAGAGGATGCTGCTGAGTCTTCGGGAGCTTCTGGCCATTAATTTGATGCTGGAAGGGGCTGGTTTTGGTGATTTTTTTTTCTTTTTTTTTTTTTTTTTGTAAATTGCTGTTGAGGAATTCAAATGCATTTTACCTTTAGGACTTTAGGTTCTTAGTGTTATTATTTTGGTATCTTCTTCGGCAACGTATATTTTGGAGTGTTTACCGGCTTTTTGTCTGATTGAAATCTCATAACAAATTCATTCCTGTTACAACAATTGGCTGTATACTGAATTACCCTTGACTCCTCTAGCTTGGAACTTGGAAAGCATCCACTGGATTTGACGAATCGAAAGGTTTAAAGCTAGTGCATTTATACACTTAAAGGCTTTAGCTTTTTCCTTTTGGTCGATGTTGTGATGAAATCTGGTTTCTATAAAGTTCACTATATTCCAAAATTGTTGTGTAAGGAGCCTGAGGACAGGTATCATGTACCATTTTCGTACATTCAAAGCTACAAGGAACATGCACTTAATGTAAAATATAAAAGCGCTCTTGTTAATATTTTTCCCCTAACAAGACAACTGTTAGGAAAATAAACTTGTATTCAGTAGTATACTTTGTCTCTGATAATCTTTTCTCTTAACGTATAATTATGATTAGCCTTGTGATAAGTTTGGTTTTCATTGTCACCATTATAAAAAAGAGTATGTCTTTGTTTTATAAGTACTGGAGTTTTAATACCAACCATGCCAACATTCTTTTGCAATGTAACAAAAATGATTCTTTGTTGGTCATACACCAGTTTTATTAACAGAAACTGAACGAACAATTGCACACTCATGGGTTACGGTACACAGAACAAACGAGGGCTTCTCGTTGAACTTTATTGTTTCCATATCGGTAGAAGCAATAATAAGAATATTTCTAGTGGATATCTTTCATAATCCTTGGAAAGATAGTTCACTAAAAGACTGATGGATAAGTAATTTCATTCATTCTCATTTAGATCATGAATATTTGGAATCCATATTATGCAAGGAGATATTATTTTTGCTAATTCAAATTGAAAGGTAATATAAAATTGATCTATTTCTGGCATTATATCCATGGTTGGTGAATTCATAATAGTTAAAAGCTCCCGCTCCATATTAAGGATACGATTAATATCATTAATATTAATGTCATCACTATAATCAATAAAAAAGGGTGTCATATCACTTAATCATAAGTTGTATAACTTGAAAAAGATTATAATAAATGTTTGTATCTAACTTTAACATTTTAAGTCCACCGAACCTAACCTCAATTATAATTTTTATAGTTATTAACAAATAGGTTCATTAGAAAAGAAAAAAAATGTTTTGATTAACTTTGGGAATTTCATTTAACACCCACCCCATTTTTATTTAATACCTACTCATCCAAATAATTTTAAAAACTTCTCAAAATACCCTTTAATTTATTTCGCTTTCCATCTATTCTCCCTCCATCCCCTTCCTTCTCACTCTCACTCGACTCATGCCCTCGTAGAAGAGGTACACAAGGGGTATAATTGTATTTTTACAAATAATAGGTGCTAAATAAAAAAGGTAGGTGCCAGATCGAAATCCCTTAACTTAGAAGCCTAGATTTGCCACAACTGTCAACATATCATTGTCCACAGGCTTTGAATAGGTTTCATTAGAAAAGAAAAAAAAATGTTTTGATTAACTTGGGAATTTCATTTAACACCAACCCCATTTTCATTTAATACCTACTCATCTAAATAATTTTAAAAACTTCTCAAAATACCCTTTAATTTATTTCACTTTCCATCTACTCTCCCTCCATCCCCTTCCTTCTCACTCTCACTCAACTCGTGCCCTCTATAGTAGAAGAGGTACACAAGGGGTATAACTATATTTTTACAAATAATAGGTGCTAAATAAAAAAGGTAGGTGCCAAATCAAAATCCCTTAACTTAGAAGCCTAGACTTGCCACAACTGTCAACATATCATAGTCCACGGGCTTTGAATAGGTTTCATTAGAAAAGAAAAAAAAATGTTTTGATTAACTTGGGAATTTCATTTGACACCCACCCCATCTTCATTTAATACCTCCTCTTCTAAATAATTTCAAAAACTTCTCAAAATACACTTTTATTTTTTTCGCTTTCCATCTACTCTCCCTCCATCCCCTTCCTTCTCACTCTCACTCAACTCATGCCCTCTCTCGTAGAAGAGGTACACAAGGGGTATAATTATATTTTTACAAATAATAGGTGCTAAATAAAAAAGGTAGGTGGCAAATCGAAATCCCTTAACTTAGAAGCCTAGATTTGCCTCAACTGTCAACATATCATGGTCCACGGGCTTTGAATAGGTTTCATTAGAAAAGAAAAAAAAAATGTTTTGATTAACTTGGGAATTTCATTTAACACCCTGCCCAATTTCATTTAATACCTACTCATCTAAATAATTTTAAAAACTTCCCAAAATACCCTTTAATTTATTTCGCTTTCCATCTACTCTCCCTCCACCCGTTCCTTCTCACTCTCACTAAACTCGTGCCCTCTCTCGTAGAAGAGGTACACAAGGGGTATAATTATACTTTTACAAATAATAGGTGCTAAATAAAAAGGGTAGGTGCCAAATCAAAATCCCCTAACTTAGAAGACTAGATTTGCCACAACTATCAACATATCATGGTCCACGTGCTTTGAATAGGCTTCATTAGAAAAGATAAAAAAATGTTTTGATTAACTTGGGAATTTCATTTAACACGCACCCCATTTTCATTTAAAACCTACTCATCTAAATAATTTTAAAAACTTCTCAAAATACCCTTTAATTTATTTCACTTTCCATATACTCTCCCTCCATCGCCTTCCTTCTCACTCTCACTCAACTTGTGCCCTCTCTCGTAGAAGAGGTACACAAGGGGTATAATTATATTTTTACAAATAATAGGTGCTAAATAAAAACGTAGGTGCCAAATCAAAATCCCTTAACTTAGAAGCCTAGATTTGCCACAACTGTCAACATATCATGGTCAACGGGCTTTGAATAGGTTTCATTAGAAAAGAAAAAAAAATGCTTTGATTAACTTGGGAATTTCATTTAACACCCACCCCATTTTCATTTAATACCTACTCATCTAAATAATTTTAAAAACTTCTCAAAATACCCTTTAATTTATTTCGCTTTCCATCTACTCTCCCTCCATCCCCTTCCTTCTCACTCTCACTCAACTTGTGCCCTCTATAGTAGAAGAGGTACACAAGGGGTATAACTATATTTTTACAAATAATAGGTGCTAAATAAAAAAGGTAGGTGCCAAATCAAAATCCCTTAACTTAGAAGCCTAGATTTGCCACAACTGTCAACATATCATGGTCAACGGGCTTTGAATAGGTTTCATTAGAAAAGAAAAAAAAATGTTTTGATTAACTTGGGAATTTCATTTGACACCCACCCCATTTTCATTTAATACCTACTCTTCTAAATAATTTCAAAAACTTCTCAAAATACACTTTTATGTTATTTGCTTTCCATCTACTCTCCCTCCATCCCCTTCCTTCTCACTCTCACTCAACTCGTGCCCTCTCTCGTAGAAGAGGTACACAAGGGGTATAATTATATTTTTACAAATAATAGGTGCTAAATAAAAAAGGTAGGTGGCAAATCGAAATCCCTTAACTTAGAAGCCTAGATTTGCCTCAACTGTCAACATATCATCGTCCACGGGCTTTGAATAGGTTTCATTGGAAAAGAAAAAAAAAATGTTTTGATTAACTTGGGAATTTCATTTAACACCCAGCCCAATTTCATTTAATACCTACTCATCTAAATAATTTTAAAAACTTCTCAAAATACCCTTTAATTTATTTCGCTTTCCATCTACTCTCCCTCCACCCCTTCCTTCTAACTCTCACTCAACTCGTGCCGTAGAAGAGGTACACAAGGGGTATAATTATATTTTTACAAATAATACGTGCTAAATAAAAAAGGTAGGTGCCAAATCAAAATCCTCTAACTTAGAAGACTAGATTTGCCACAACTGTCAACATATCATGCTCCACGTGCTTTGAATAGGTTTCATTAGAAAAGATAAAAAAATGTTTTGATTAACTTGGGAATTTCATTTAACACCCACCCCATTTTCATTTAAAACCTACTCATCTAAATAATTTTAAAAACTTTTCAAAATACGCTTTAATTTATTTCACTTTCCATCTACTCTCCCTCCATCCCCTTCCTTCTCACTCTCACTCAACTCGTGCCCTCTCTCGTAGAAGAGGTACACAAAGGGGATAATTATATTTTTACAAATAATAGGTGCTAAATAAAAAAGGTAGGTGCCAAATCGAAATCCTTTAACTTAGAAGCCTAGATTTGCCACAACTGTCAACATATCATGGTCCACAGGCTTTGAATAGGTTTCATTTGAAAAGAAAAAAAATGTTTTGGTTAACTTGGGAATTTCATTTAACACCAACCCTATTTTCATTTAATACGTACTCATCTAAATAATTTTAAAAACTTCTCAAAATTCCCTTTAATTTATTTCGCTTTCCATCTACTGTCCCTCCATCCCCTTCCTTCGCACTCTCACTCAACTCGTGCCCTCTATAGTAGAAGAGGTACACAAGGGGTATAACTATATTTTTACAAATAATAGGTGCTAAATAAAAAAGGTAGGTGCCAAATCAAAATCCCTTAACTTAGAAGCCTAGATTTGCCACAACTGTCAACATATCATGGTCCACGGGCTTTAAAGAGGTTTCATTGGAAAAGAAAAAAAAATGTTTTGATTAACTTGGGAATTTCATTTCACACCCACCCCATTTTCATTTAATACCTATTCTTCTAAATAATTGTAAAAACTTCTCAAAATACACTTTTATTTTTTTCGCTTTCCATCTACTCTCCCTCCATCCCCTTCCTTCTCACTCTCACTCAACTCGTGCCCTCTCTCGTAGAAGAGGTACACAAGGGGTATAATTGTATTTTTACAAATAATAGGTGCTAAATAAAAAAGGTAGGTGGCAAATCAAAATCCCTTAACTTAGAAGCCTAGATTTGCCTCAACTATCAACATATCATGGTCCACGGGCTTTGAATAGGTTTCATTAGAAAAGAAAAAAAAAATGTTTTGATTAACTTGGGAATTTCATTTAACACCCACCCCATTTTCATTTAATACCTACTCATCTAAATAATTTTAAAAACTTCTTAAAATACCCATTAATTTATTTCACTTTCCATCTACTCTCCCTCCATCCCCTTCCTTCTTACTCTCACTCAACTCGTGCCCTCTCTCGTAGAAGAGGTACACAAGGGGTATAATTATATTTTTACAAATAATAGGTGCTAAATAAAAAACGTAGGTGCCAAATCAAAATCCCTTAACTTAGAAGCCTAGATTTGCCACAACTGTCAACATATCATGGTCAACGGGCTTTGAATAGGTTTCATTAGAAAAGAAAAAAAAATGTTTTGATTAACTTGGGAATTTCATTTAACACCCACCCCATTTTCATTTAATACCTACTCATCTAAATAATTTTAAAAACTTCTCAAAATACCCTTTAATTTATTTCAGTTTGCATCTACTCTCCCTCCATCCTCTTCCTTCTCACTCTCACTCAACTCGTGCCATTTCTCGTAGAAGAGGTACACAAGGGGTATAATTATATTTTTACAAATAATAGGTGCTAAATAAAAAAGGTAGGTGCCAAATCGAAATCCCTTAACTTAGAAGCCTAGATTTGCCACAACTGTCAACATATCATGGTCCACAGGCTTTGAATAGGTTTCATTTGAAAAGAAAAAAAATGTTTTGATTAACTTGGGAATTTCATTTAACACCAACCCCATTTTCATTTAATACCTACTCATCTAAATAATTTTAAAAACTTCTCAAAATACCCTTTAATTTATTTCGCTTTCCATCTACTCTCCCTCCATCCCCTTCCTTCGCACTCTCACTCAACTCGTGCCCTCTATAGTAGAAGAGGTACACAAGGGGTATGAGTATATTTTTACAAATAATAGGTGCTAAATAAAAAAGGTAGGTGCCAAATCAAAATCCCTTAACTTAGAAGCCTAGATTTGCCACAACTGTCAACATATCATTGTCCACGGGCTTGAAATAGGTTTCATTAGAAAAGAAAAAAAAATGTTTTGATTAACTTGGGAATTTCATTTGACACCCACCCCATTTTCATTTAATACCTACTCTTCTAAATAATTTTAAAAACTTCTCAAAATACACTTTTATTTTTTTCGCTTTCCATCTACTCTCCCTCCATCCGCTTCCTTCTCACTCTCACTCAACTCGTGCCCTCTCTCGTAGATGAGGTACACAAGGGGTATAATTATATTTTTACAAATAATAGGTGCTAAATAAAAAAGGTAGGTGCCAAATTGAAATCCCTTAACTTAGAAGCCTAGATTTGCCTCAACTGTCAACATATCATGGTCCACGGGCTTTGAATAGGTTTCATTAGAAAAGAAAAAAAAATGTTTTGATTAACTTGGGAATTTCATTTAACACCCAGCCCAATTTCATTTAATACCTACTCATCTAAATAATTTTAAAAACTTCTCAAAATACCCTTTAATTTATTTCGCTTTCCATCTACTCTCCCTCCACCCCTTCCTTCTCACTCTCACTCAACTCATGCCGTAGAAGAGGTACACAAGGCGTATAATTATATTTTTACAAATAATAGGTGCTAAATAAAAAAGGTAGGTGCCAAATCAGAATCCCCTAACTTAGAAGACTAGATTTGCCACAACTGTCAACATATCATGGTCCACGTGCTTTGAATAGGTTTCATTACAAAAGATAAAAAAATGTTTTGATTAACTTGGGAATTTCATTTAACACCCACCCCATTTTCATTTAAAGCCTACTCATCTAAATAATTTTAAAAAGTTCTCAAAATACCCTTTAATTTATTTCACTTTCCATCTACTCTCCCTCCATCCCCTTCCGTCTCACTCTCACTCAACTCGTGCCCTCTCTCGTAGAAGAGGTACACAAGGGGTATAATTATATTTTTACAAATAATAGGTGCTAAATAGAAAAGATACGTGCCAAATCGAAATCCCTTAACTTAGAAGCCTAGATTTGCCTCAACTGTCAACATATCATGGTCCACGGGCTTTGAATAGGTTTCATTAGAAACGAAAAAAAAATGTTTTGATTAACTTTGGGAATTTCATTTAACACCCACCCCATTTTCATTTAAAACCTACTCATCTAAATAATTTTAAAAACTTCTCAAAATACCCTTTAATTTATTTCACTTTCCATGTACTCTCCCTCCATCCCCTTCCGTCTCACTATCACTCAACTTGTGCCCTCTCTCGTAGAAGAGGTACACAAGGGGTATAATTATATTTTTACAAATAATAGGTGCTAAATAAAAAACGTAGGTGCCAAATCAAAATCCCTTAACTTAGAACCCTAGATTTTCCACAACTGTCAACATATCATGGTCAACAGGCTTTGAATAGGTTTCATTAGAAAAGAAAAAAAAATGTTTTTATTAACTTGGGAATTTCATTTAAAACCCAGCCTAATTTCATTTAATACCTACTCATCTAAATAATTTTAAAAACTTCTCAAAATACCCTTTAATTTATTTCGCTTTCCATATACTCTCCCTCCACCCCTTCCTTCTCACTCTCATTCAACTCGTGCCTTAGAAGAGGTACACAAGGGGTATAATTATATTTTTACAAATAATAGGTGCTAAATAAAAAAGGTAGGTGCCAAATCAGAATCCCCTAACTTAGAAGACTAGATTTGCCACAACTGTCAACATATCATGGTCCGCGTGCTTTGAATAGGTTTCATTAGAAAAGATAAAAAAATGTTTTAATTAACTTGGGAATTTCATTTAACACCCACCCCATTTTCATTTAAAACCTACTCATCTAAATAATTTTAAAAACTTCTCAAAATACCCTTTAATTTATTTCACTTTCCATCTACTCTCCCTCCATCCCCTTGCTTCTCACTCTCACTCAACTCGTGCCCTCTCTCGTAGAAGAGGTACACAAGGGGTATAATTAAGTTTTTACAAATAATAGGTGCTAAATAAAAAAGGTAGGTGCCAAATCAAAATCCCTTAACTTAGAAGCCTAGATTTTCCACAACTGTCAACATATCAGGGTCCACGGGCTTTGAATAGGTTTCATTAGAAAAGAATAAAAAATGTTTTGATTAACTTGGGAATTTCATTTAACACCCACCCCATTTTCATTTAATACCTACGCATCTAAAGAATTTTAAAAACTTCTCAAAATACACTTTTATTTATTTCGCTTTCCATCTACTCTCCGTCCATCCCCTTCCTTCTCAGTCTCACTCAACTTGTGCCCTCTCTCGTAGAAGAGGTACACAAGGGGTATAATTATATTTTTACAAATAATAGGTGCTAAATAAAAAACGTAGGTGCCAAATCAAAATCCCTTAACTTAGAAGCCTAGATTTTCCACAACTGTCAACATATCATGGTCAACAGGCTTTGAATAGGTTTCATTAGAAAAGAAAAAAAAATGTTTTAATTAACTTGGGAATTTCATTTAACACCCACCCCATTTTCATTTAATACCTACTCATCTAAATAATTTTAAAAACTTCTCAAAATACCCTTTAATTTATTTCACTTTCCATCTACTCTCCCTCCATCCCCTTCCTTCTCACTCTCACTCAACTCGTGCCCTCTATAGTAGAAGAGGCACACAAGGGGTATAATTATATTTTTACAAATAATAGGTGCTAAATAAAAAAGGTAGGTGCCAAATCAGAATCCCCTAACTTAGAAGACTAGATTTGCCACAACTGTCAACATATCATGGTCCACGTGCTTTGAATAGGTTTCATTACAAAAGATAAAAAAATGTTTTGATTAAGTTGGGAATTTCATTTAACACCTACCCCATTTTCATTTAAAACCTACTCATCTAAATAATTTTAAAACTTCTCAAAATACCCTTTAATTTATTTCACTTTCCATCTACTCTCCCTCCATCCCCTTCCGTCTCACTCTCACTCAACTCGTGCCCTCTCTCGTAGAAGAGGTACACAAGGGGTATAATTATATTTTTACAAATAATAGGTGCTAAATAAAAAAGGTAGGTGCCAAATCAAAATCCCTTAACTTAGAAGCCTAGATTTGCCACAACTGTCAACATATCATGGTCCACGGGCTTAAAATAGGTTTCATTAGAAAAGAAAACAAACTGTTTTGATTAACTTGGGAATTTCATTTGACACCCACCCCATTTTCATTTAATACCTACTCTTCTAAATAATTTTAAAAACTTCTCAAAATACACTTTTATTTTTTTCGCTTTCCATCTACTCTCCCTCCATCCCCTTCCTTCTCACTCTCACTCAACTCGTGCCCTCTCTCATAGAAGAGGTACACAAGGAGTATAATTATATTTTTACAAATAATAGGTGCTAAATAAAAATGGTAGGTGGAAAATCGAAATCCCTTAACTTAGAAGCCTAGATTTGCCTCAACTGTCAACATATCATGGTCCACGGGCTTTGAATAGGTTTCATTAGAAAAGAAAAAAAAATGTTTTGATTAACTTGGGAATTTCATTTAAAACCCTGCCTAATTTCATTTAATACCTACTCATCTAAATAATTTTAAAAACTTCTCAAAATACCCTTTAATTTATTTCGCTTTCCATATACTCTCCCTCCACCCTTTCCTTCTCACTCTCACTCAACTCGTGCCGTAGAAGAGGTGCACAAGGGGTATAATTATATTTTTACAAATAATAGGTGCTAAATAAAAAAGGTAGGTGCCAAATCAAAATCCCCTAACTTAGAAGACTAGATTTGCCACAACTGTCAACATATCATGGTCCGCGTGCTTTGAATAGGTTTCATTAGAAAAGATAAAAAAATGTTTTGATTAACTTGGGAATTTCATTTAACACCCACCCCATTTTCATTTAAAACCTACTCATCTAAATAATTTTAAAAACTTCTCAAAATACCCTTTAATTTATTTCACTTTCCATCTACTCTCCCTCCATCCCCTTCCTTCTCACTCTCACTCAACTCGTGCCCTCTCCGGTAGAAGAGGTACACAAGGGGTATAATTATATTTTTACAAATAATAGGTGCTAAATAAAAAAGGTAGGTGCCAAATCAAAATCCCTTAACTTAGAAGCCTAGATTTGCCACAACTGTCAACATATCATGGTCAACGGGCTTTGAATAGGTTTCATTAGAAAAGAAAAATAAATGTTTTGATTAACCTGGGAATTTCATTTGACACCCACCCCATTTTCATTTAATACATACTCATCTAAATAATTTTAGAAACTTCTCAAAATACCCTTTAATTTATTTCGCTTTCCATCTACTCTCCCTCCATCCCTTCCTTCTCACTCTCACTCAACTCGTGCCCTCTCTCGTAGAAGGGGTACACAAGGGGTATAATTATATTTTTACAAATAATAGGTGCTAAATAAAAAAGGTAGGTTCCAAATCAAAATCCCTTAACTTAGAAGCCTAGATTTGCCACAACTGTCAACATATCAGGGTCCACGGGCTTTGAATAGGTTTCATTAGAAAAGAATAAAAAATGTTTTGATTAACTTGGGATTTTCATTTAACACCCACCCCATTTTCATTTAATACCTATTCATCTAAAGAATTTTAAAAACTTCTCAAAATACACTTTTATTTATTTCGCTTTCCATCAACTCTCCCTCCATCCCCTTCCTTCTCACTCTCACTCAACTCATGCCCTCTCTCGTAGAAGAGGTACACAAGGGGTATAATTATATTTTTACAAATAATAGGTGCTAAATAAAAAAGGTAGGTGCCAAATCGAAATCCCTTAACTTAGAAGCCTAGATTTGCCACAACTGTCAACATATCATGGTCCACAGGCTTTGAATAGGTTTCATTTGAAAAGAAAAAAAATGTTTTGATTAACTTGGGAATTTCATTTAACACCCACCCCATTTTCTTTTAATACCTACTCATCTAAATAATTTTAAAAACTTCTCAAAATGCCCTTTAATTTATTTCGCTTTCCATCTACTCTCCCTCCACCCCTTCCTTCTCACTCTCACTCAACTCGTGCCCTCTCTCGTAGAAGAGGTACACAAGGGGTATAATTATATTTTTACAAATAATAGGTGCTAAATAAAAAAGGTAGGTGCCAAATCGAAATCCCTTAACTTAGAAGCCTAGATTTGCCACAACTGTCAACATATAATGGTCCACACGCTTTGAATAGGTTTCATTTGAAAAGAAAAAAAAATGTTTTGATTAACCTGGGAATTTCATTTAACACCAACCCGATTTTCATTTAATACCTACTCATCTAAATAATTTTAAAAACTTCTCAAAATACCCTTTAATTTATTTCGCTTTCCATCTACTCTCCCTCCATCCCCTTCCTTCTCACTCTCACTCAACTCGTGCCCTGTCTCGTAGAAGAGGTACACAAGGGGTATAATTATATTTTTACAAATAATAGGTTCTAAATAAAAAAGGTAGGTGCCAAATCAAAATCCCTTAACTTAGAAGCCTAGATTTGCCACAACTGTCAACATATCACGGTCCACGGGCTTTGAATAGGTTTCATTAGAAAAGAAAAAAAAATGTTTTGATTAACTTGGGAATTTCATTTGACAGCCACCCCATTTTCATTTAATACCTACTTTTCTAAATAATTTTAAAAACTTCTCAAAATACACTTTTATTTTTTTCGCTTTCCATCTACTCTCCCTCCATCCCCTTCCTTCTCACTCTCACTCAACTCGTGCCCTCTCTCGTAGAAGAGGTACACAAGGGGTATAATTATATTTTTACAAATAATAGGTGCTAAATAAAAAAGGTAGGTGCCAAATCAAAATTCCTTAACTTAGAAGCCTAGATTTGCCACAACTGTCAACATATCATGGTCAACAGGCTTTGAATAGGTTTCATTAGAAAGGAAAAAAAATGTTTTGATTAACTTGGGAATTTCATTTAACACCCACCCCATTTTCTTTTAATACCTACTCATCTAAATAATTTTTAAAACGTCTCAAAATACCCTTTAATTTATTTCGCTTTCCATCTACTCTCCCTCCATCCCCTTCCTTCTCACTCTCACTCAACTCGTGCCCTCTCTCGTAGAAGAGGTACACAAGGAGTATAATTATATTTTTACAAATAATAGGTGCTAAATAAAAAACGTAGGTGCCAAATCGAAATCCCTTAACTTAGAAGCCTAGATTTGCCACAACTGTCAACATATCATGGTCCACAGGCTTTGAATAGGTTTCATTTGAAAAGAAAAAAAAATGTTTTGATTAACTTGGGAATTTCATTTAACACCCAACCCAATTTCATTTAATTCCTACTCATGTAGATAATTTTAAAAACTTCTCAAAATGCCTTTAATTTATTTCGCTTTCCATCTACTCTCCCTCCACCCCTTCCTTCTAACTCTCACTCAACTCGTGCCATAGAAGAGGTACACAAGGGGTATAATTATATTTTTACAAATAATAGGTGCTAAATAAAAAAGGTAGGTGCCAAATCAAAATCCCCTAACTTAGAAGACTAGATTTGCCACAACCGTCAACATATCATGGTCCACGTGCTTTGAATAGGTTTCATTAGAAAAGATAAAAAAATGTTTTGATTAACTTGGGAATTTCATTTAACACCCACCCCATTTTCATTTAAAACCTACTCATCTAAATAATTTTAAAAACTTCTCAAAATACCCTTTAATTTATTTCACTTTCCATCTACTCTCCCTCCATCCCCTTCCTTCTCACTCTCACTCAACTCGTGCCCTCTCTCGTAGAAGAGCTACACAAGGGGTATAATTATATTTTTACAAATAATAGGTGCTAAATAAAAAAGGTAGGTGCCAAATCAAAATCCCTTAACTTAGAAGCCTAGATTTGCCACAACTGTCAACATATCATGGTCAACGGGCTTTGAATAGGTTTCATTAGAAACGAAAAAAAAATGTTTTGATTAACTTGGGAATTTCATTTAAGACCCACCCCATTTTCATTTAATACCTACTCATCTAAATAATTTCAATAACTTGGACAATTTAAAGACAAGGACAGGACTGTCATTCTCCTCAAATTGTTGCTAAAGTTCTTTGAGCATTTTAATAATGCATTTTCATATGAGAAGGAATAAACAAGCACCCTGGAGGAGGCGATGAACTTGATTTGGACCAAGGAATTTCAGAAGCTACAAGATTAAAAAGCGGGTATTGAGTTGACTGCTCAGAGTATAACAAAAGGAAAGGGCAAAGAGAAAGAGGGAAGAGGTCTACGAATTGTCAAGAAGGAAAGACTGACTGGAAGAAACAGGTGAGGTGCTTCATGTGTGTGAATTAAACAAAAGAGAAATCAAAATTTAATTTTGGTAGTGATTAATAAATTAATTGAGAATGTAAATTATGTTGATAATGTGTTATATATATATATATATATATATATATATATATATATATATATAAGTTTAGATTATAATTTACTTTGGAATTTAAGTTATAAAGAAATTTCAAATAGAAAATCATAATAGATAAATATAGTTTTAGTTTCTTTTTCTTCCTCACTTTTTCCTTTCACTCTCTCTTTCACACCTTTTCTTTTTCTCTCAAATCTCTCTTGCTTTTCATATGGCACTTAGGAGTATCAGAATTCAACAAAATCTCTTCCATTGTTCCAGATTTCGAGCCTTGATCATTATAGATAAGTTAGATTCTAATTTCTCAAATCTTTTACTGTTTGTTTCTAACTCAATTGTTCCTGTTGAGGGGAGATTCTCTTCAAAATCCTATTTCTTTCTTACTTTGGGATTTAATTGGTTTTGAGTAATTTGCACGGTTAGATTCTTTCATATTCTCAAAATCAGCTTTTTCAGGAAGAAATAGGTAAAGAGAGTTAAATATTTTATTTTTATTTGAGGAATTGAGATTTGATAGTTATAAAGTTAAATAATTTTGATTAAGAAAGCTTTTGATTATGATTTGAGTAATAAGGGAAATTTGAATGTTTGATGTAATTGATGTATTGAGATGATTGTGCTTTGTGCATGTGTTGATTTGGATTTTGACATGAGAATGTTATTGATCTATGTTTGAATAAGTTTGATGTTCAAATGAATTTGTGATGAATCAGGTATGTCTTGAATTATGATTTGAACATCATGAAGTGATTGAGCTATTTGAGATAGCGTGTGTGGTTATTGAATGAATATATGTAATGATAGTTCATGATTTGTATTGGAGGCTGTTACATGGAGGTAATTAAGTCATGAGTGTAGTGCATTGAGTTAGGGATATCTTTTGGGTTGTTATGATCCTGGTGTTATACACTGAGAGAATGTACTTAAATAACAATTATGTGTTTGTATTCAGTTAAGTTGACACTGGACAAAAGTTGAGAATCAGTTGAATGCAGAAAAGGATACTAGGGATATTAGACATCAGTTGGAAGTATTAGATGAGTATTGCCTGGACCTAGCTAGTTGTCTATATTGGGTCATGTAGACACTAAACAACAGTTGAAAAATGAAGTTTGGATGAGCCACCTTTATATCCAAACTCAATACGTGTTTTCCATATTACATCATGATTGTGTTAAGTTGAATGATTGTATATAGAGCTATGATGAGTGTGGATGGTTGTTGAATAATGTTATAAAATATGCAATAATGTTAATAATCTAGTTTTCTTGTTTATCTTGATTTATGATACTGTAAGCCCTTTGCTTGTATGTGTTTCGTGTTTAACTGTGATGATCGTGCTTTACTATGGAGCAGATGATAGTAGTGGTTCCCAGAGGTAGAAGAGAGTAGACTGAAAAGGATGATAGTTCTACTAATCTTTAGAGATTATGTTTTGACTTGTATAGATAACTTAAAGGATTTGTGTAATGTTACTCTGATTTATGCTATGTTTTTGGGTTTATACTGAGTTATGTTTTGATATTAAAACTATGGAATACTTGAAGTTGATGTAATATATAACTATATGTAGACTAAAACTAAAAACCAAACCTTGTAAGCATGCTTTATACTCGTTATGTGAGTAATGTTAACGAGTCATGTGTGATACGGAACTAAATATGTGTGATAGAATGTTATAGGTTGTTAAGTGGATGATTCGTTAATTGATTGTTGAATTATGCAACTGAGTTTATGTAGTTTGCATGGACTCACTGGGTGACGCGTCTCGCCCAACAAGCATTCATTTCTATTACAAAATTAATTCGATTTGTGCCCAGTGAGATAGTCTCGCCCAACACAAATTCCTCTCTAGTTAGAATTGATTTAGATTTGTGCTTAATGACACATCTTGCTGAGTGAAGTCCTTTCATTGGGACAGTTTATATGAGGGTCCTTATTGAGTGATGGTGGTCGCTAGGCAAGCTACCTTGTATCTCACTAGACGATTGGTTTCGCTTGACAAGCTGGTTTAGTGTATGTCATGACTTAATTTGTTAAAATTTTAGTATATTGAGTTTTTAATTGTGTTAAGTTGGTTGTAGTGAGTAATTGTTCCCTTTCAATATTCTGAGTAATGTGTAATAAGTGATTATTTATTTGTAAGCAACAAAGAGGAAATTTTTAGTACAATTTGGTATTTTACGTTGGTCATACTTAAAGAAAATGTCTTGAGAATGGAGAAGAAACTCAAAATTTGGAAGAGATTGCTAATGTTGTGGAAGTATTAGAAATTTACAAGAATGGTGGAGTTTTAGTGGCATATTGTTGTGACTCACGAAGGAGTTAGGTCATATATGTACCATATATGTCCAATGAGGGACTACTTCAAGATGTTAGAATTGAAGGGGAGTGAGATAGTCCTCCTTAGAAATAACAAGACCTGTAGAATGCTGGGCATAGGGATGAAAAAACTGAGGGTGTTTGACAACCATGAGATGTTGTTATAGGGGGGCGAGGTTTGTTTCGGAGCTTAAGAGGTGGAATGATGAAGGTGTCCAGGAGAGCATTTGTAGTTGCTAGAGGTCAATAGGTTAATGGTTGTACATTCTAGATGGTTCTACCATCATTAGATACTGATTTGTTGCTAGTCAAACGGTGCAAGGGAATAGACTATGGAGTTTGGGCATAGACCATTTACGTGTACCATTTGTAGAGATGTGACATTTGATGAAACTAGAGGGTTAGATGAGTGAGAGGTCTGATGAAGAAATGGAGAAAACTCACGTTGACGTGGAATTGCCCACTAGCAGCTTTAGACAAGAGCGTCTGGTAGAGGTAAAGGTGTAACAGACGAGACTTTAAGCGAGTAGTGTGTAACTTCGAGGGAGTAGAACATGTTGTTTCCTACTATCAATTAGTGCGTGATACTAAAAGAAGGACCATGAAACCTACCCAAAGGTTTGGTCACACTGATTTTATTTGTTGTGCTCTTAGTGCAATTGAAGAGATAGAAGGTTCTGAGAAGGAGCTAGTAAACTTCAAAGAGGCATAGGAGAGTAGAGTTGTCAAAATGAGTCAGGCTAGATTCTAAAAAAGGAGACTAACTAGAAGTTAGCCTTTTTGGTTTAGTCTATTTGGTCCAACTATGTAAATGAAATTGGGTCAAGCCAACCCGATAGGCCACGAGCTAACCCAAATACAAATATAAATATATATTAATTTTAAATATACATATTAATAATATAATATATTTTAAAAATATATTGATAAAAAAATATACACATAAAAAGTACGTTTGATGTGAAATCATTTTATACATATTGTTAATATACATAATATATTTTTAACAAATGAAAGTTATGTTGTTCTAAAATGTATATTAAGTTATTATTTTAGACTTATTTATAATGTGTTTTGGATTGATTTAGTTTATTATTTTGTATTGATTTGTACTTGTATTATAAAATAAGTTTTACTTTTTAATAAAAAATTGAATTTTGATTTCTTTTTAAAAAAAACCTGGTTTGGCCCGATAGTCCAATATAGGGCTAAACTGGACATAGAAATATGCAACTTTAATAAAATATGGGTTTGGCTAACCTGACCCATTTTGTTGTAAAAGCCCGTTAGGTCGAGTCAGGCTGGTCTGCCCGAATCGCTAGCTTTTTAGGGGAGTGAGGAGATTTAACAATGGTAGTGTGTCATGAGAGGACAACTTAAATCTATGAAGAAAAACCACATGTAAGGACCTGTTTATCCTGTTTATTTAATAGGTTATTGTCCTAGAATGCATTTCCAGGTAGGTTTGGTGTATCAGTTCCTGGGGGTGAGTAAAAGCTATCTCTTAAGGTTTCATCTGCTTGTTTTATATCCCCCTCTTGCTTGTTGATCCCAGGCATTTACTGCTTGGACCTCTAAGGGACAACAAGCAGCTGCCATTAATGCCATGAGGGTTATGGGCGGATCTCGTGGGATTGAAGACTATTATGTCGGAGAATATTGATGGTGGTTACGTCAAGCCTATTAGGTCGGGTTGTCACCAGTAGAAGTCGAGTCGGGTCTCCTAAATCCACTCCAGTCCACAAGCCTTCTAGACTCGAGGTTCTGTAAGAGCGACAAGTCTAGAAGTTGGTCCGGGTCGCCCAAATCCACTCTAGTCCACAAGCCTTTCAGACTTGAGGTCCTATGGGAGTGACGAGTTTAGAAGTCAAGTTTGGTCGCCCAGATCCACTTGAGTGCAAAATGTTTAACATTTTTACAAATCTTTAATCAATATTTTTACTTTCTTATCTGGCTTCTCTTTGTATTATCACTTTATTTTCCTGCTAGATTTTACTTCCTTCTTGACGCTGTATTTGCACAATTCTTGCATGAATTTCCTATGTGTTGGTTTTTACTCGTGACATCATGTAATGTAACTCAAGTTTTGTATTAGAGTCAACGATGACCTGTAATGTAACTCAAGTTTGCATTAGGGCCAATGACGATCTGTAATGCAAATCAAGTTTGCTTTAGTGCCGATTTTTACTCGTGACGACTTGTAATGCAACTCATGTTTGCATTAAGACAAATTTACTCGCAATGACCTGTAATACAACTCATATTTGCATTAGATCCGATTTTTACTCGCAACGACCTATAATGCAACTCTTGCTTGCATTAGGGCCGATTTTTACTTGTGATGATCTCTAATGCAACTCTTGTTTGCATTAGGGTTGATTTTACTCGCGATGACCTGCAATGATCTCTTGTTTGCATTAGGGTCGGTTTTTACTATCGATGACTTGTAATGAAAGTCATGACTGCTGATGTGATCTTTGATGATCACGTGCCCAAAAGATCCTTTCTAAGGTCACTTGGAAGGGAAATGGATTTATCGAGAGGAAAGGAATGGGGTGAGGCGCCACAAATACTAGGTTTGATAAGCCAAAGGGGAGAGGCCACAAGGGAGGGGTCCCTTGATAACTCTTAGAAGCTCTCACAAAGGAGAAAGGGGGACACTTAAAGGTAAGAACCTCAACCAATATGGTCTCTAGGATTAAATTCAAGTGTAAAAAATACAAGTGAGGGAGGAGCTCCTATTTATAGAGGTAGCTAACCTCTTGAACAAGATAACCTAAAAAAGAAGGACTAGGATTAAAAGGAGAGATCTAAGGGAGGAGAATTGAGAAACAATTCCCTCTTTAGATCATCAAACTTGGTGCCCAAGTTTCTCAAACCAAGGGCCAAAATTCCTTCTTATTAGCTTAGGGGGTTTATGTAGAAAAGAGGGGTGTGGATATCAAGGCTACCCCTTATTTCCTTCATAAAGACCCAAAAAGCTAAATCCACCCTCTAAATTCCTAAGACACCTCCTAAAAATAAAAAATGGACTAAATACATGTCCCAAATTAAATTCTTAATGCTCCTCAAAATTAAAATAAAGGAAAATTACATTTTATTAACTAAAGTCTCTAGCCTAATATCTTCACTCTCCATAGGAGGTGAAGTCTTCCTTTGTCTGCAAGGGCTAGGTCTTCTTCAATCCTTCTAGCCATGGCCCTAGTGATAGGTCCTTGGCTAGGCATAGTCACATCATCTCCTCCCCCTTGAAGAGGATTTGGCCTCAAATCCATGGGGTCTTCGTCATTTTCAGTACCTACAAATGGAGACAAATCAGAAACATTAAAACTGGTGCTTACCCCATAATCCTCTGGCAGATCTAAAACATAGGCATTATTACCGATCCGCTCAAGGATTTGGAAAGGTCCATCTCCTCTAGGGCTAAGTTTGGACTTCCTTTGAGAAGAAAATCTATCCTTTCTCAAGTGAAGCCATACCCAGTCGCCCTTTTCAAAGATGACTTTTTTCCTCCCCCTATTGGCGAAAGTAGCATCTCTCAAGGATTGGCGCTCTATGTTAACTTTAACCCTCTCATGTAATTGTTTTACAAAAATGGCTTTTGCCTCTCCTTCTTTATGCACAGCAACAGAAAGAGGAAGAGGTAAAAGATCTAGAGGAGTACGAGGATTAAAGCCATAGACCACCTCAAAAGGAGAATGCTTGGTGGTTCTATGAACCATCCGGTTATAAGCAAATTCAATGTGGGGAAGGTACTCATCCCAAGACTTATGGTTGCCTTTAAGGAGAGCCCTCAGCATAGTGGATAAAGATCTATTCACCACTTCTGTTTGCCCATCAGTTTGAGGGTGACAGGTAGTAGAAAAAAGAAGTTTAGTTCCCAGCTTAGCCCAAAGAGTTTTCCAAAAATGGCTAAGGAACTTCACATCCCTATCTGACACTATTGAAGAGGGTATACCATGCAATCGGACAACCTCTTTAAAGAAAAGTATTGCGATGTTGCTCGCATCATCCACTTTGTGGTAGGGAATAAAATGGGCCATTTTTGAAAATCGGTCCACCACCACAAATATGGAGTCTGCACCTCGTTGGGTTCTGGGGAGCCCAAGGATGAAATCCATGCTAATATCCTCCCAAGGTGCAGAAGGAGCAGGTAAAGGTGTGTATAGTCCATGAGGCATTGCTTTAGACTTTGCTTGCAAGCAAGCTATACATTTAGAGCAATGTCTATGGACATCTCTACGCATATGGGGCCAAAAGAATTTCTCTTGTAAAAGCATGAGGGTTTTTGAAATCCCAAAATGCCCCATGAGCCCACCTTCATGACTCTCTTTTGTAAGTAAGTTCCTAATTGATCCTTGGGGTATACAAAGCTTACTCCCTTTGTAAAGATACCCCTCACTGATGAAGTACCCATCATGGGCCTTTAATGCAAATGCAGATGCAGAGGTAGCAAATATAGGGCCGAAATCCTTATCAGACGGATACATAGCCCGAATGTCATTAAATCCCAAGATTTTTGCACTCAAGGATGAATAAAGGGCATGACGCCTAGAAAGAGCATTAGCCACCACATTTTGTTTTCCTTTCTTGTACTTGATGACATAAGGGAAGGATGCAAGATATTCCACCCACGTTGCATGCCTTTTGTTCAATTTACCTTGACCCCTCAAATATTTTAGTGACTCATGGTCACTATGAATGACAAACTCCTTGGGAGCAAGGTAATGCTCCCAAGTTTGAAGGGCCCTAATTAGAGCATAAAACTCCTTATCATAGGTGGGGTAGTTGAGGGGGGCACCATTGAATTTTTCACTGAAATACTCAATGGGATGCCCTCCTTGCAACAAGACAGCCCCCACACCTACACCAGAGGCATCACATTCAAGTTCAAATGTTTTAGAAAAGTCAGGTAATGCCAAGACTGGTGCATGGGTCAGTTTATGCTTAATTAGATGGAAGGCTTTCTCTTGTTTCTCACCCCAAAGGAAAGGAACTTCCTTTTTCACCAAATCATTTATTGGTGCGAAGAGCGTGGAGAAATTAGGCACAAAGCGCCTATAAAGTCCAGCGAGACCATGAAAGCTTTTGATCTCTGTCACACTCTTTGGGGTGGGCCATTCTTGAATAGCTTTTATCTTTTCGGGGTCAACATGAACCCCTTTTGTGCTAACTACAAAACCTAGGAAAACTACACTATCTACACAAAAAGTGCATTTTTCTAAGTTACCAAAAAGATGATTACTCCTAAGAAGAGAAAAAACATGCCTTAGATGTCCTAAATGATCATCTAGGTTCCTAGAGTAAACTAAAATGTCATCAAAGTAAACTACACAAAATTTACCAAGGCAATCCCTTAGTACATGATTCATTAAGCGCATGAATGTGCTTGGGGCATTAGTTAGCCCAAAAGGCATAACCAACCACTCATAAAGACCAAATTTAGTCTTAAAAGCAGTTTTCCACTCATCACCCTCTTTGATCCTTATTTGGTGGTAACCACTTCTAAGATCTATTTTTGAAAATATTTTTGCCCCATGCAATTCATCCAACATGTCATCAAGATGGGGGATTGGGTGCCTATATTTGATGCTGATGTTGTTGATTGCACGACAATCAACACACATCCTCCATTGGCCATTCTTCTTGGGCACCAACAAGGCTGGCACAGCACAAGGGCTTAGGCTCTTTTGAACTCAACCCTTCTCCAACAGCTCATTCACTTGAGACTCAATCTCTTGGGTCTCCATGGGGTTGGTCCTATAGGCAGGTCTATTAGGTAGACTTGCGCCAGACACCAAATCAATTTGATGTTCTATAGCCCTAATGGGAGGAAGTCCTTTCGGAACCTCATTAGGGAATATGTCATCAAATTCTTTTAAAATATCTTGAACCCCTTGAGGAAGGTGCTCATGTGCATGGGCTGTGGCAGTTCTCTCAGCAGAAGAATGCAAAATGGAAGAAGGATTTGATGCTTCTTTGCAAAAGAGGAGATAAAAGGGCTTGTTAGTCAAATGAGCTTCTTTTAAATCACGTTTAGTAGCAAATATGCTCCTTTTACTAATATTCCCTTTCGAAGGGGCATCATCTTCCGACTCTCTCTCTTTACCCTTTTCAAGCTTTAAGGGTAAAGCTCGTTGTGCTTTTTTTTGTTTTTGTTTTTCCTCAACTCTTTTTTTTTTATCGCAAATTGATCCTCAGCCACTTGAGAAGGTGACAAAGGATACAATTTGAAGCGCTTTTCATTATGGGTGAGAATTATTTGGTTGGAGTGGCCATGGTGAATAGCTTTTTTGTCAAATTGTCATGGTCTCCCCAACAGGATATGACCAGCCTCCATAGAAACTATGTCACAAAGAATCTCATCATTATAAGATCCTATGGAAATTGGAACCATAACTTGTTCATTGACTACCATCTCCCATTGCTCATTGAGCCATTGCAATTTGTAAGGTTTGGGATGGGGCATGGTAGTCAAGGCTAGTTTTTCAACCAACCTAGAGCTACAACAGTTACAACAGGAGCCACTATCAACAAGGAGAGAACATACTTTGTCATTTACTTTACATCTTGTATGGAAGATGTTCTCTCTTTGTGACTGGCCAAGCTCTAGAGGTTGGCTTCCAAGAAGCCTTTGAACCATAAGGAGGTCCCCCTCATAAGGAAAAGCTTCCTCACACTCTTGTTCAAAAGTATGTCCCCCTTCTTCCTCACTCTCACTAGAGGAGGAAGATGAGCTATTCTCACTACAAATGTCTTGTCCCCTCATGATCATGGTTTTCTTGTTAGGGCATTGAGAGGCAATGTGGCCTCTCCCAAGACATTTGAAGCATTTGATACTACTTTGCCTTTCAGTAGGCTTAGTAGTAGGGGGTTTTCTCTCTACATGAGGTGCTTTTGTATCTTGAAAATGCTTGGGTTCCTTTTTGGGAAAACCCTTGAAAGAGTTTCCCTTAAGTTGGTCTCTCTTTGAGTAAGAGGGAGAATCTTTTTTAAAACATTTTCTCTTGAGTTGATTCTCAGCTCTTACACAAAGTTCTACCAACTCATCAAGGTTTGAGTATGAAAGAAGCTCTACCTTATCTCTAATGTCAGAGCTTAATCCACACAAAAACCTAACAAGGGTGGCATTGGGTTCCTCAATGATATTGGCCCTTAGTATGAGAAGCTCCATCTTTTGTCTATACTCCTCAATACTTAGGTTATGTTGCCTAAGTCTTTGGAGTCTATCCAAAAGATCCATCTCATAATATGAAGGAATGTGCCTTCTTCGCAAACAAGTTTTTAAATCATTCCAGTAGCGAATGTCAGGCATTTGTTTACGGGCCCTATCCTTGACTAACCCATCCCACCAATGCAAAGCAGAACCTTGAAAACTAGGGAGGCCAAAGGTGCTTTCCTTTCTTCCCTAATTTCATAGCATCGAAAGAGTTGTTCCACTTTGACTTCCCAATCTAGGTAAGTCTCAACATCTTCCCTACCATGAAAATGGGGTAGGTCTACCTTTGGTTCCCTAGCATGATTTTTGTTCTCTTGAGGAGAATGATGATTGTATGATGAATGAGAGTGATGCTTATGTTGATTTCTATAGTATTCTTCTTCACTAGAGCTAAAATGCCTAGATGGGGATCTTATGTGAATTCCTTTATTTTTTCTATCACTTTCCCTCCCATCTCTCCTCTTACTCTCTTCTCCTCTCCTTCTCTCTTCTTCCTCTTTTTCTTTCTAGTTCTTTCCTTCTTCTCCTTTTTTCATCCTCTCTTCTCTCTCTTTGCCTTCTCTCTTCTCGCTCTTTTTTCTCTTTTCTCATTTCCAACATCTCTTTTTTTAACTCTTCCTTCTCTTTTTGTTTTTCCTTTTCTTTTATTTCTTTTTTTCTCTCTTTTTCTTCTCTCCTTTCTTGTTCTTTAGGCATCCATTACCTAAATTCTAAGTTAAGGTTTTCAAGAGTGTCTCCCTTAGAAGGTTTTCTTTGGTTGACACTCTTAATTGATGAACAACTATGTGCACTAGAATATGTGTGGGAAGTCATGGTGCTTGGATGCTAAAAACTAAAGGGTAGGCCAAAAACTTTTTTTTTCTCACCTAAGGTGGCTTGATGAGTCTTTGGAACTCTTAGCCTCTACACGTTTTTTCAAAATAACATAAAATAAAATAAAAGTGCAAGAATGTAAAAGAGAAAGGGCTCTAATCGTGCTCCTAAGGTGTTGAAGGAAGTGTACCACTTCTCCCTTCTTCACCTAATTAACGAGGAACTACGCTAAAATTAACCAAAATTATTACAAACCAAGGGAGGGCCTTAAGGGCACTCAAACTCCCAATCTAAAATTAAGTATACACAATACAAAGAATAAAAAAAAAATAAAACAAAGTCTTCACTCCAAGCTTTTTTGGTGTTTGTCTCCTTTTGATCAAGCCCCTTTGAGTTGCATTAACTCACCCCAAGAATGCTACCCTTGTTTCCTCTTGTTTGGACTTGACAAAATTTTATATATGGAACCTTTGCCAACCTTTCCTTACCAAGGCCGAATACAACACAAGACAACAAACAAAGTTGAATAACAAAACAAGGTTCACAAATCCAAGTGGATAGATTAAACAATGACAAACTCAAAGAAGTAAAGAAGACAAGCAAGGAAACATAAGGCTCATAAAAGAAGGTAGCACACAAATAACTTTCCTAGATTAGCTCTAAGAGTAGAGATGAAAAAAGACTCAAACAAAAAAAATGAAACCAATAGTTGCACACTTAATAAAATTTAAGTGACCAAAAACTAAAAAGCTTACTCAAGTATTTTTTTTTTTGAATCACAATTGGTTCCTCATATCAAATGTTTCTACTATTAGGTACACAACTTCAAATTTGTCTTTCTTTTGAGTTCTTTATCTTCTTTTTTTTTTTTTAACTTGAACTTTTTCTATTTTTTTTTAACTTTTTCTAATCATTTTGCTGCACCTAATAGCTTGTTAAATTGAAATTTGAATGAGGATTCTTGAAATAATAACACTTGAGTGAATAAGCACAAAGTAAGGTCACACAATTTTCAAGCAATGCATGCAACTAAAGGCAAAACAACTTAGTAGTTCAAAATACCACTGAACTAATGGTGCTTAAGGAATGATTTAGGGCTGATTTTGAAGTAAATTGATTGCTCAAATTACTAACACAATTCACCCAAGCTAAAATTCCATAAAGAGGCACCAATAGTGAAGGTAAACCAAGTGGAAAACTACTAATAATTCAACATAAAACAAGAAACATATAAAGATTGAATTGAGCAAATATTTAAGAACAACAAAGAGATTAATATGCTTGAACTAAAAGCATAAAAGACTTAAGAGACTCAACAAGAGGTTCACCTCTTAGGAGCTCAATTCAAACTGTTTTTTAAGGCTTTTTTGTAAAAAATTTAAGAGGCTAAAACCTATGGAATTTAAATGAGACAAAATAGGAAACTAACATGACTAGTATTTGACAAAACACAAGATTAAGAAAAAATAACACATCTAAAAATAGAGCAAAAATTTCAGCAAGAGACTTAAAACAAAAGGCACAACAAAGTGACCAAAGTTGATCACCACAATGGTGTGGAAAAATCCTCAACCATGTGGGTTTAATGGTCACAACTTCTTAGGCACACTTTAACATAAAAAACCAAGGGAAAATTAAGCAACTTGAACACAAAAATAAGATGCAAAGAAAGGGACAAATAAAATCGCATCAAATTAATGGAACATAGGCGCGTAGATAGAAAACAAAAGCGCATATAATAGCAAGAATAAAAAGTTATACTACTAGACAATAAAGGAAATATAGATGACAAAAAATGAAGGACTTTAAAATAAAGAGATCAAAGAAATAAACAACAAAGCAAAAAAAAATTGAGAAAGAACGTGACCTTTAGAAAGTGGCTCTGATACCACTTGATGTGATCTTTGATGATCACGTGCCCAAAGGATCCTTTATAAGGTCACTTGGAAGGGAAATGGATTTATGGAGAGGAAAGGAATGGTGTGAGGCGCCACAAATACTAGGTTTGATAAGCCAAAGGGGAGAGGCCACAAGGGAGGGGTCCCTTGATAACTCTTAGAAGCTCTCACAAAGGAGAAAGGGGGATACTCAAAGGTAAGAACCTCAACCAATATGGTCTCTAGGATTAAATTCAAGTGTAAAAAATACAAGTGAGGGAGGAGCTCCTATTTATAGAGGTAGCTAACCTCTTGAACAAGATAACCTAAAAAAGAAGGACTAGGATTAAAAGGAAAGATCTAAGGGAGGAGAATTGAGAAACAATTCCCTCTTTAGATCATCAAACTTGGTGCCCAAGTTTCTCAAACCAAGGGCCAAGATTCCTTCTTATTAGCTTAGGGGGTTTATATAGAAAAGAGGGGTGTAGATATCAAGGCTACCCCGTATTTCCTTCATAAAGACCCAAAAAGCTAAATCCACCCTCTAAATTCCTAAGTCACCTCCTAAAAATAAAAAATGGACTAAAAACATGTCCCAAATTAAATTCTTAATGCTCCTCAAAATTAAAATAAAGGAAAATTACATTTTATTAACTAAAGTCTCTAGCCTAATATCTTCACTCTCCATAGGAGGTGAAGTCTTCCTTTGTCTGCAAGGGCTAGGTCTTCTTCAATCCTTCTAGCCATGGCCCTAGTGATAGGTCCTTGGCTAGGCATGGTCACATCAACTGCATTAGGGCCGAATTTTACTTATAACGACCTATAATGCAACTCACAATTGCATTAGGGCCAAAATTCACTTGTGATGACTTGCAATGCAACTCAAGTTTGCATTGGAGCCAATGAGCCATGCGCCGACCTGTGTTGTGCATATCTTCAAGAAACGTCATATGATCTCAAATGTTAGTCCAGAATAGATAGTGATATCAAATTGAGAAAAGATCTTTACACAGGCAATTATGATTAAGAAAAATATAAAATCAGATTGATAGATCGTGAGTTATTAACTAATTTTTTAGTACACATACATTACTATTAAATTTTTTTATAGATGTACAACATTAAATATATTAATTCATTTTATTACTTAGTAGTTATTTTTATACATGTAAGTTTAGCTTTAATTCATATTTAGTGGTTATTTTTATACATATAAGTTTAGCATTAATCCATATTTAAATATAGTATTAAAAATATAATTATATTTTGATTGCTTGTCTTTTAGAAAAATAATTATTGTGTTTCAAAATATATGTGTCAAGTTCCAGTTACAAAAGTGAGTTAATTCAAGATCTTGCTTGCTTTTTCTTCATTAGCATCAATCAATCACAAAATACAAATTTATGAGTGCAAACTTTGAAACTATGTTTCAAATAACCTTTTCTTTAACTTAAATATATAGCAATTAAAAATAGCATTAAATATGTGTTTATTGTTTGTGATTCACACATATAACTAATTCCTTCGCATTAACTTATAGAATTAGGATCTTCACAATTCAAGTTGTTTAGATTTTTGGAGAAAAAAAAAGACTGAACCAATTAATTTTAATTGGCTTTGGTTAATTCAGATTCTTAGAATTTTTTCCTTAAACTAATGATAATTGAGTTTGGTTCAATTTGGATTTGGAGAAAATTGATAAAAAAATTAAAAATGTAAATTATTTTCGTTAAATAATAAAAAATAATTTTATACCTCAAACTATTAAAGCAACTCAACACAATACACACAACATATTGTATATATTTGAAGTAATTCAATACAAGAAAAATATAAAATAAATATATAATGATATATATAATTTTGGTTTGATTCGGGTTGAGTCAAGGTTTTAAAGTATTAAAACCACAAATCAAATCGAACATGGTCCATTATGCTCGGATTGGTTCGAGTTCATATTCAATCAAGTGAAAAAATCAAACTGGATTAACTGGTTCGATTTGGATTGTCAGTTTCGTCACATTGACCCAAACCTACGAACATCCCCAATTAAAATCTGTTTTAAGGTGTAATAATTTTATTTAATTATTTTTTAATTAAGGTGTAATAAATTTATTTAATTATTTTTTAATTAAGGTGTAATAAAATTATTGTAATAATAATTAAATGAAAATAATTGGTAATTAATATATTTAAAAAGATAATGAAATCAATTAAAATAAACTTCAATACAATTTAAAACGAATAATAAAGCTGATCAAAGTATTTAACATTAATGTCGTTTATTATTGCGGAGGTTATATTCCAAATTTAAAACCATAACTATGAAATATGATGTCCTAATATATTTTTCTATGTACACCATACTCGAAATTATGTTTTAAAAACATTGAATGATATTATATTCTAAATTAAAAACAGTAACTGATATTATATTTCAAATTAGAAACAGTAACTAAGAAAATATATTCCAAATTATATTCCAATTTTATTACTCAAAATTATGTTTTAAAACATTATATTCCAAATAAAAATATAATTATTTTTGTAATAATAACGAACAAATATTAAATTTTAGTTAAAATTTATTTAATTACTTTTTTTATAATTAAAACATAATCATATTTGCGTTTTATTTGTAATGATTTAAAATTTACAAAGATAAAAACATAATTACATAATTAAAGTTCTAGAAAGTATATTTAATCATTATTTTTTTAATAATAATAATATTGTTTTATTAAATAAATAAAATTATAATTAAATGTAGCCAATTAAATGAAATTTAAATAAAATAAAATTTTCATTCTATAAAAAATATATTAACTTAAAATCTAGAGGTTGTGATTTATCTAAAAAACTAAACAAATTTCTTATATTTAATTAATTATTTAACTCACTAGCGAATTTTATAATTTGAATTAGTTAAGAGACTAATATTCAATTTAAGGTTTATCGCACTAAATTAAAGGAGGTTTTCACTTTTTTAAGAATGTGCTTTGCATGAATGAAGTTTAAATTCCCTTCGGAAGCTCAACTTGTGAGGAGGATTCAATCACATCTATATATTTAACTTGAATTTGATGTTGTTAACTAATTATGTAAATTTGAAAATTGTAAGTATTCCAAATGTAAATAGTAAGTGGAGTAACAAACAGGTAATAATAAAACACACACTAAAAAGGAGCAAAGTACACACTATATAAGGAAGATATCTTCCCCAAAACCAATAAAAACTTTTTATTAAGTTCATGTGACCTGTCATGCAAGCGCACAAATAAATCGATAAAACTAAATTTACAACACCTGATATCTCTATATTGTAGATTTGAGCCTCCTAGCATCCAATCTGCGAGAGATCCGAAATAAACTACCATCGATGCGTAGATATGTGACTCTCAGATTGATACGATCTGGAATAGATAATTTTACTCATAGTCCACTCTATACTTCCATGACTGTTCTCCTCTACGATCTTTCGAATTGTCCACAGAGACTGGGTAATTTCCATCTTTGAGAAGTTTAGTGGTGAAGGTCACCGACTTCTGTTTGACTGCCAAATGTTCTGGCATTTACTACTTGGACCTCTGAGGGACAATAGGTGGTAGCCATTAATGCCACAAGGTTATGGGCGAATCTCGCGGGATTAAAGACTATTATGTTAGAGAAGATTGATGGCAGTTACGTCAGACCAGCTAGGTTGATTTTCACCAAGTAAAAGTCGGGTTGACTCGCCTAAATCCACTCCGGTCGACAAGCCTTCAAAACTCGAGGTCTTGTGGGAATGACAAGTCTAGAACTCGAGTCAGGTTTCCTAGATCCACTCTAGTCTAGTTATAAATTCGTAGAATAAAGAGTGAAGGAAATTAAATCTAAGTTTTTACTTAAATTACTAACTGATTTGAGATGTGATTGATTTATTAGTTGTGTTGATACTATGTAGTTATATTCAGTTGATGGTAGAAGGATGAGGAGATGAGAATACTTACTATTCTTTTGTTTCAGGACATTTTAGTTGAGTTTTAGAAATTTTTACAAAGTTTCTCATCAGAAAAAAGATTGCACTTAGTAAACTGATTTTACTAAATACACCTGTGGTGCTATATATATATAAACTCTTTCCTCTCACTTTCTGATTCTCTTCTTCTCCTTTCTTTCTCCAATTTGCTTTCGAAAACCACTGCCAAGTTCAAGTGTTTACATGGTGGTCAAAATGTCGATGAAATTCGATGCGATCTTTTCCATTGTTCCTGATTCTGAGAGGTGAGCAGTATAGGTATGTCTACTAGTAGTTTTCTAAATCTTTTCCAATTCATTTTTTATCTTGTCATTCCCACTGAAAAGGGATTTTCTTTGAAAATTCTAATTTCTTAAGTTCTTGTTGAAATTGAGATTTATGTCAGGTTCTGAGAGATTTCTGAAAGTTGATTCGCTCCTTTCTGATTGAGCCGACTTTTAAAGGGAGAAATAGGTAAGAAAAAGCTAAGGGCTAGATGGATTTGGTTTTGTTTTTTAGTTTTTGAAAGGAATTTGCAAAAATAGTTTTTTGGAAGAAGAGAAAAAAAAACTTGTTTGGTAAGTGTTATTTGAAAACTATTTTGAAGATTTGAAAATTAAAAAGCTTGTTCATATTTATGAAAATACCATTGTAATGAAAAGCAAAAAACAACATACATATTTTCATTGTATTTTGAGTTTTCAAAACAAAAATAGAAAACTGAAAAAAAAACTACTTATAATTGTTCTTGTTTTTTATTTTTTAAAAACTAAAAAGAAGAATTGTTTTCTAAAATTATTTTAGGAAAAGACTACACAAACAAGTTGTTTAGTTTTTAAATAATAAAATACTGAAAACAATTTTATAAAACTATTGCCAAACAAGCATTTCAATTCGAGAAATTATGAATTAATAGTTGAGAAGTTAATTGATTTTGAGCAACTGAGTTTTTTATTATGATTTGAGTGTTATGCAAACATGTGTGTTTTGTGTGATAGAGGATTTGAGTTTTGTTCTTGAAATAAGATGTGATTAAATTGATTGATTTATAATTTGGAATATTTTAGATATTGATGTTTGGTGAAATTAATGATTTGGAATATGTATTTTGAAATTGATGTTCTAATATTGATTTTGGTGTTAAACAAAATTGTGTTGTGATCCATGTTGTGGTGATGCATGTTAAATGTGATACATGCTTATGAAATGTTATGTTAATGGTAATTGCCTAAATTACCTATTTTTATATAGGTAAAATAGAGTAATTATCATAATTCCTTCTCATTTAGAGTTTTATTTTCCTTCATTTTACATAGAAATAGGTTATTTAGAAAAATTATTTTTAGGTTTACATTTGTGCATATTTTACTTTTATTTTCTTGTTTTTCATTACTTGAGACATGTTTTGAAAAAGTTTAGAAGAAGTGTTAGAAGAGTTAAAGTCTAATTGGTGTTGTAGCAATGTTCAGACACTTAATCAGGGAGCAAATGTTGTTTTGGTGCCAACACATAGTGGCCATGAAGTGGGTGCCCAGTGGCTGTGAAGTGGTTGCCCAATGCCTACCAACTTGAAAGGGTGTATTTTCCCTGTTTGGCTATCCAACGCCCATGACCTAATCGCCTAACGCTCACCTCGTCAACATACCCCCACTTCAAAGAAAAGTTGCATCTTTTGTTGGAGTATGGGGAGATAACACTCAGCTGACCTAGTGATGCATGCTCCCCAAGCAAGGGCCTTATCACTAGGGTCATGGCTAGGAGAATAGAAGAAGACATGGCTAGAGTAGAGGGAAGAAGATCTCACCTCCATATGACCATCAAGTTATGCAAGTCATGACTTATTTACTTGTAATTTTTATTTTAGGAACCTAGGATTTTATTTTGGACATGTATTAGTCCATTTAATTTTCTAAGAGGTTTCTTAGTAATAAGAAGGGGTAAGATTAGCTTTTGGGCCTTTATTTAGGAAATAAGGGGGTAGTTTGATAACTACACTCTCTTTTCCTATATAAAACCCAAAACTAATAAAGGAGTAATCTTGGCCCTTGATGAGGTAGCTTGGGCATCAATTCTCGTCTAAAGGAGGGGATTGATTGGACTTTGGGCTTCAACCCTCCTCCCTTGGATGATTCTTTTTAATCCTGACCCTTCCTTTCCTTCTTGACTTGTCCAAGAGGTTAGCTCCCTCTATAAAAAGGTGCTCCTTTACACTTTTGTATTTTTTACACTTTATTGAATGGAAAAACCTTGAGTTGGCCAAAATTCTCTTAGTGTCCACCTTTCTCTCTTTGAGAATTCCTTAGGTTTTTATCAAGGGTTCCATCCCTTGTGGCAAACTTTCCCTCTTAGGCTTATCTTACCTTAAGTGGCGCCTAAAACCACCTCACTTCTTACCTTTCCACAAACCATTTCACCAAAGAAGAAAACCTCTAGAAAAAGATCAAGGAAGGCATGCATCACCTAGGGTACACTCTAAGCTTGTATTCTTTTCTTCTACCACTTATAACTCCATTCAATCAATCATGTTTTCCATCTCCATGAAAGGCTAGGTTCATTTGTTAGAGTTTTGATGTAACTTTGTCTTGAACTCTCTTTTATATTTTTTTCTATTAATATAAGTTTATTCCTCATTGTTAGAGTTCCTCTTTACCTTGTACTTTATTTATATATATTTTATTGATTTTGCTTGTTGAATGAGCTCGGGAGAGGATTTTAACTTGCGAAATGAGAAAAAATCCCAATGGGGTTTATTGCTCGAGAGAGAGTATAATCCATTGGCTATCTTGAGCTCTTTTTCTTAATGCATGTTATTTGACTTTAGATTGTGCATGAAATCGATAGTCTAAAGCCAAAATAATTTAGTCCCTTACTTGCAAGGAATCGAGGTTAAGGGTATTTTTATGAGTGATAGAAATGTGAGTGATAAACTATGATTGATAGTTAATTTATGCATTAGATGGATGATAGAGTGAAGTTAAAACCCTACCAAGTTTCTCATATAAGTAATTTTTATTTACTCTTTATGCACTTTATTTTCTATTTACTTAGTGATAGTTTAAAATTAATTCCATTATTATTTGTAAGCAATTAGTATGTATCAATCTAGTCCCTGTGGAATCGACTTGATATTTATCAGATACTACATACGATTGGTACACTTTCCAAGAGTAAGTAGAAAATTAGCTCATCAATTGATTTGATGAGTTGTTGGAATTATGTCTTTGGATGGTTAAAGATTGTAATTCATTTATAAGGAGCATTAATGAATTGTGTATGTGCTATTATGAGGAGGTAACAGAGCTCTTGAGGTGATACAATGAATTAGGGAGGTGCATAGGTTTAAGTGATCTTGATGTTAAGGCCTAGTTTCGGGTGATGATGCAGGGTTAAGGCCCTGTGTCGAGCGATGATACAATGGTATTAGGACCTTGTTTCAGGTGATGATACACCACAAGATATACTCGAGTAACAACATGATGCAGTCTTAGGCCTTGTTTTAGACGATGATACACCAGACATCAATTGGTTATTCAATGAGTATGCTTAGACTTCAATCGGTTATCAGATGGGTCAGATAGGTACCAGATACTAGTGTGAAGGAAGTCAAATGAGTCGTTACCTTTGTATCTGAATTCAATGTAGTTAGTCTTTCTAGAAAGCTCCAATTGAATGTTGTGAATGCTTATGTTCATTGTGAATATGAGTCGCGTTGAGTAATTATATTGTGTGAAGTACTTATGTTCAAGGGGAGCATAAATGTGTTTGATTGATTGTGATATTTAATTAATGTTTGATTGAATTCCTTGAATTATGCGTTTACCCTTGCATTATATGTGTATTTTCTATGATTGTGATGATCATGCTTTGCACGAAAACAAATACTAATGATGATGACAGAGGTTAGAACTAGCAAACAAGGCAAAGGAGATGAAACAGAAGCTGAAGTACCTTTTGTAGTAGGAATAATTTATGTTTAATGTACATGTTTGAATATGTATAGAGCTAAATCCTTTTTGGAATGTTATAAGTGTGAAAATCACTAAAATGGGAAGTCATGTTAGGTTTAAAATTACGTAAAAGTTATGTTTTGGCTGAGAAAGGGTGTTTAATGTATCAATGTAGATAATATGTTAGGAATTCATTAAGTGAAATAGAGTATGTTTATGTATGATTGAATTGTATAGGGTAGGTTGAGTGAATCTTAATAGCAAAGGTTTTGCTATCTTTAGAGTTTCGTTGGGCGGCAGGTCTCATCCAACGAGTTTTAGCCTTTGTAAGGCTTATATTGCAGCTTTGCACCCAGCGAGAGGTCTTTCCTAGTGCAAAGATGTCTCATGTTGCAAGTAAGTGGGGATTGCACCCAATGAGAAGTCTCGCTTAGTGCAAATTACACTTTGTTTAGAATTAAGTAGGGTTTTCGTCTAGCGACGTGTGTCGTTGAGCAAGGTCCCTATTACTAGGACAATCAAATACATGGTCCTTATTGGGTGACGATTATCATTGGGCAAACTACCCTGGGTCTCGTTAGGCGACAATGTTCGTTGGGCAAGATAAGATCATATGTACTATATTATATATTGTTTTGAACTTCGAAATTATTTATATGTATGTTGTAATATTGAGTGTAATGAAATGAAAATTTTATATCTCAATATTTTGGAATATAGATTATAAGTACAGAGAATTATAAATAATGGTATAGATAGTATAAATATTTTAGGATGTTACACCACACATGTAAGCTTGTGGCCTTACTTAAGAGTAAGAGGGTGGTCGAACACAAGAGGGTTTTTAGGAAGAAAGATGTTATCCTTAGGGTGGAGCTAGTTCCTAGAGAATGTCAAACAAGTGATTGATAAGCTCAAGAAAAATATGTAATTTGTATAAAGGGTTGCTAGTGGAGGCTAATTGTAATGACCTTAATATTAAGAATATATTTATTAAAATGTGACAATTTTTTTTAAAAAAAGTATTTAACTAGTATTAAAAAGATCTTACATAAAGAAGCATTATCATATTATAAACATTATGAGTTAAAATATAGTTTTTATAGAACATTATCATTTATGATACTTGAAATATAAATACATTAATTGTTATAAATATCCTCCTAATAGAGCAATGGCTATTTACAAACCTAAAATTACTTGAAAATATATAAAAATAATTTGTTTATGAGTCAGCACACTTAGAAAAAATTCTTTGAATCCTTCGACATAGCCTGTTGAACAGTTCCATCTTATATTCACACCATAATCATATATGAAAAGAAACAATGAAATGAGTGAGATTTTATAAACATCAATAACAATCTTAATAAAATTAGCAAACAATAGATGCCTAAGGTTTGACATACAACTCCATCTCATTTTACTGAATATATGGATTCATATCTGATTTTTTATGATTCACTCTAATCATCAAGGATTTCTTAGGGAAGTGGTTGGTGGTTGCATATCTTTCTCACAAAAACATTGGTACAATAATAATTATTTTTCTCGAGAAATCTAACAATCTTTCAGTCCATAATAGAGAGATATACACTACTCAACATTGATGATGCTAAGCAGGTATGAAAAGTTTTCAAGTTTGGCCTATGAAGACCACAGTCCAGGGTGCTAATATAGAGTATATTAACCTACTTGATTAAAACCTTCTTGGCCCTTACTCGACACCTGCATTTCATCTCGCAGTGTACCAAAGTATGACTTTCTAAACACAGACATTCATGTACCTACATAGTCCCAAATCATTACAAGGAACTTAGGACTTTGCTAAATTTATCTCATAACATTTCAACACAGTTTTGAAAGTCACTAGACTTGGTGATTACAAAGGTACATAATACTTCTATTTCTATCATCATTCACAGAATAATTTATAATTCTATATATAATCAATCTCAAGGAATTAAAAATAGTAAAATAGTTTTAATAATAAGATAGATATACAAATTAATTTCTGAGTTCAAAATTTTTACTTCAAAATCAATAATAATAATAATATATAAATATAAATTAATTCATCTTTAATATTAAAACACATCTTTTTTTTATGTGGAAAATCAGATTAGACTGCAACCACATAACATATTTAGATTATCTTTCATATATATATATATATATATATATATATATATATATATATATATATATATATATATATATATATATTATTTTTTATTTTTTTAACAATATTATATTTATTATGAAATTTTCATAGTTTAACTTTACATACAATCTCTCAAATATTTTATATTGTTTTAAAAATATACTTATTTTTATTTTTTATTTTATTTTTATTTCAACATAAAAATTTAATAATTAATAATTTTATAACAACATTTTGAATGAAATATAATATACACATAATAAAAGTGAAATAATTATTAATAAATTAATTTAAAGAATGATAGATCTTATAAAATAGAAATGTGTAAACCAAAATTAGTCTTAGCTTAAATTATATGACAGAAAGAAATAAATTTAAAGCAAAAACATTAATAAATAATAGAAAATGACCAAATTATAATAATAACATTAATAAATGATAATAAAGCAAATTAATAAATAATATAATACATAATAACAAAGGACTAGATTGTAAAATTTGGAGGATAAATAAAATAATAAATAAAAAATAACCAAATTATAATATCTAGAGAATAAATGAAATAATAAATAATAATAAGGATAAGATGATAATATCTGAAAAATAAATTAAATAATAATAGGATATAATATAATTTCTGGAGAATAACTAAAAGTTAGTATAGTTAAAAATTATTAAACAATCAATTAAATGATTTAAAATAAAGGTTAGAATAATTAGTACATTAATGACAATTAAACTTATAAATAAAATTAAGTATTATAAATAATAGAAGTAACAATAATTATAATAATTAAAAATAATAAAAGTAATAAAAACATATAAGTCTATTAAGATTAACACCACATAGACATAGATTTCACTCCCCCTTACCTTAACAAAAAAGTTTGATGATGAGTAGTGAAGAATCTTGAAATATAATATCAAATATACATTAAACAAATGACTTGTAATTTTGTGAGTGATAAAGGTGTAAGAAAGAGAAATAAAATAACTTTATTAGACAAGAGTATTATGCAGAATTTGAAAACAAGAGAGAGAAAGGAATTGCAAAATATTTTTTGTAATTAAATGCATGGTTGAGGCTTTGTATTTATAGGCTAAAATTAATTTATTTTTGAATTAAATGTTTGGATGGTTATAAGATAATGTTACTAGAGATAAAGGTAGGTTATTAGAGATAAAATTAAAATCAAGTCAAAATTTATATGGACCAATTCTTCCTTTAAGATAATTAGAATTTTGTAACCATCACCTCTCTTTGAGAAGTTTTTTTTTCTTTTTTTTATAGTTTTAGTTAGTTTTGAAATAAAATCAGTTTACCAAAAATTCCTATATATTTTTATAAGTCTCCTAAAAATTTTAGATCATACATCATCATTTAATTTTTTATAGTAATCCAGAATATAACAATAATTTTATAAAAAAATTATTAATTAATTCCCAAAAAGTTCTCAAAATTATAATAAATTATGCAATTTCTATTTATAATTTAAAATAATTTTTAAACTCTCAATATTATATTTTCATTTTATTGCTTTTTAATAATATATTACTTACATTTAAGTTATTTGAACATTTTTCAAATAAAATATTAAATTCTAAAATATATAGAAATTAAAAAAAATGTCAATTTAATTGTAGAATTAAGTTTTTAATATCTATTTTTAATTTTTAAATTAAAATTCAAATAGATTATATAATAATCTAGTTATTAAAAATAGAGATGTTACACTGATTATTAAAAGGTGGAGCAGAAGATCATGGAGGTATAGAGACCCTTGATTTAGAGTTAAGGTGAAGATTGTTGGTGTTGACTCAAAATCTTCAGAAGGTAAAAGCTTTTGATTGTTTCTGAGTGAGTTAGGTGTGAGTGTTTCACAACTGCGTTTGGTGAGAGCAACTTATAAGAAACTTCTGGTAGAGATCATTTGATGAGAGCATCTGAAGTAGATCGTCTAAATCTCATATGTGTAGACCATTTGATGTATGCTTTAGACTAGAGTTTTCTATTGTATCTTTTCTAACTTCTAGCCTTTAGCTGTTATCATTTGATGGTGCATAGGTCAATTAATTAGTTACGCCTTGTGGCATGTTGTAAGTTGTATGTATACCTCTTGTAAATAGTTTTTTGCTAGCATGATGCATTTACATATATGCTCTTTAATTAGAGGTTTCTCTCATTCTCATTCTCGATTCTCTGTTTCATTCTTGCGTTCGTGAATGACTTGACCTTCTTAATGTCTTGTGTGTTTCTGAGCTAAGAAATCCAACATTACATATGTACGTCTCTCTCTCTCTCTCTCTCTCTCTCTCTATATATATATATATATATATATATATATATATATATATATATATATATATATATTTAATAGTACATTCTATGTAAAATTCTTGATTTAATGCAAAAGTTACTCTAAGTTATTTGGACCCATAATCAATTTTAAATTACCAAACATATAAAAATTTATCTTAATCAACTAGGTCTAAAATCAATTTTAAAATATGTAACCAAACACACACTTATATTGGTTTCAATAATTTATTTTCATACTTCATGTTTCTTGTTGGATTGAACACTTATGACTTGATATTTGATTTGAGATTTTTTTGGGAAATAGACTTTGTGTTACAACTTTGATTAAATCATATAATGAATTTAATATCTAGGAATAGTACTAAATTCATTAGTCATTTATTCACCCGAACAAAATTTGATTTTTTTTCTAATATTTGAAGATTAATATTTTGGAAAAGAAAATTGACAAGGAATTAATGTATTAGGAAAATATCCTAAACTTTTCAAGCAAAAACAAAAAAAGATGATATTGTTTTTTAACGTGGTTTATATTTTATGTTTACATTCAGGATTTTATAATAATTTTTTGGGATGGTAACCCTTGTCGCTTAGTGTGCTGGCTCTCTTTATGAATAATTTTTTTCATCTCATCTTCTTATTTATAAACTAGACATCATAATCTTAAATTAATGAAAAATAAATCTTCAATTTTATAAATAATATCTTTAAAATTTAAACAAATTCTAAAAATATAATAGCATTTTCTAACTAATATTTAAAAAAAAAATCAATTAAAAATAATTTAAATTAATTTCCAAGATAATGAAGTATAACACATCAATGAAGATGATATCAATATAGAAAAGGTATATGTATATGTTTAATGTTTGGAATACTAGAGGATAGTCCAACCTAATAACCTATTGCTATTATTGTTAATCTTTATCACCTTAAGTTTTATGTTGTTTTATTTATGCTTTAAATCAATCTAATCTTCTAAACTAGAAAAAAAGAAGTTATTCTAGATGTTAAAGGTTGTTGAAAGCAAAATATCATCTAAACCCCTTTGGATTCAACACCCCAACTCACCATTATGATAGCTTCTATCAGTTTAAATTTCGTCTAAGAAGAGAGTTAGTGGTAACATTCAATAATACGTAGTTAAAATTTTTTAACTCTCTTGTAAATGAACCTTGGTACATACATCATACATGCACAGAGAGGTTGGTTAAAATTATGGTCATGTGGGATAAAAACCAAAACCTCACAACAATTTATTGTGATTGAGAGGGGGAATTCGAGCATCCTCTCTCTCTCCCTAATTCATAGAAGGACTGAACATTTGATGAATATTTATTTATTAACTAAAAAATATGAATTAAATATTTAAATTAAAAAAACTTGTGCATATATAGTATTAATCTAACTATTTTATAACAAAAAGCTGTTATATATTTTAAACATTATAGTTATGACATTTATATTTATTAATAATATAAACAAATTTATGTAGTTGATAATAAATAGAATCCATTAAACATGTTTAATTTTTCTCCAAAATGACGTAAATAAAATAAAGTAGTGTATTTGATTTTTGACTAAAAAACTGTGTTTAACTGAGTAGAAAGGTAACATATACGAAGCCCGAGGGAAGAGTAAACACTATGAAATAAGTACTTTAGGGTCCATTTATTTAACTTAATGAATTAATATATTTTTCTCATTACTGTATATCTTAATATAAACTTATAACTAAATTAGTTTCAGAGTTAGGTTAAATATCCATATTAATTATATTTAATGATATAAATTAATTTTACTTGACTTTGAAGAAAACGATTTTTAATTGATTTTAATACATGCGACGTTCGCATCTCGAATTCCTAGTTTACTTGATTCCTTTGGTATTTCATAACTCTTAACCCTAAGGCTTGAGCAAAAATTCAATTATTGCACATGAGCAGTGTAGTTTATGATATCCTATATGTGAAGCAAATAAATTATCAGCTCCATAACAAAGCTGCATATTCCTTGCGAATAAAATAAGACACAATTCAGCAATAAAAAATTGAAAAGGGTCGGTGTTCAATTCTCGCAACTTGTAATTAGTATCTGATTCTCTCGTTCCTTACAAAAGCTTATTATATCATGTAACATATATTATATTCATTCTGTTTATTTAAACAATAAATAAATTCTCACTTTTTGAGCCAAGTGTAACACTAGAGATGTTGAAGGAATTTTATGAATCAATGACTCATATGTAGATATATATCATAGTTTGGATGTTCTTTACCCAAAAATAATAGAATTGAGAATATTGTTCGATTATCTACAAAAAGAAAAATCTACAATCTGCCAACCTTTGCTTGGAAATGAGGAATATATGAGAGAATAGTTATTAATAAGTAAAATTATTTTTTAACTTTTATTCATATTTGGCTCAATTAATTATGATAAATTCATACAAAAAAGTTATAATTATAATTTTTTTAATTCTTCTAAAAGAATTAAAAGTTTTCTTTTTACAGGAAAAAATTAAAAACTTGTAAGTTAATCAATTTTTACAATTAATTGTAATATTATATTTTGTATATTCACTTTTTAAAAATTTACATAAACAGGAAAATATATGTGCAATACATAAGAAGCGTGCTAATTAATGTAAATATATTTAGCCTAAATAAGTTTTTAGTGTTTTTTTAGTTTAAATTATATGTAACTTTAATCTCTTAATTAATATTCCTTAAAATTAATATTAAGCTCATCAATTTGGTTTCTCTATTAAATTTTTATACATATTTTCATTTTATATCAAAATATTTGAGATCTTATGATAATTAAATTGGACATATGAACAATATATTTAAACTAATTTAATCATTCTATAAAAATTTATAGGTAAAAATTTAAAATATAAACTTTAGGTAAACAAAAAAGATCCAATAATTAAATTAACTTAATTTAGATAAAATAAATTAATTGATTTGAAAAAAAGTTTAAAAGTAAAAACACACTACGAATTGGAAAGACAAAAAATAATAAACTCTTTGACAAATGTGAGAACACGTGTTCAAAGAATTAAGGAAATTTTATAAAAGAATATTATATTAATTGATAACACAAGTTTGTTTATTTCGTATTTCTAATAAGTAAGACAAATTATTCTATACTACTTATCTATGTTTTAAAAATAGAATTGAATCAGTAGGCTGAATTGGGGAATTGATGAGCCAGTCCAGTGACCGGTTTAAACTAATTAACCATAGAAACCAGCAGTTTGAATAAAATTTAGCAAATGCCTAAAAAAACCCTTAGAATAAGTCAGAAAAAAAAGGGGTAAAAATCGATAAAAATATCACAACTGGCAGGTGAAAAATGCTTAATATAACATTGATTTTTTATTTTCAAAATAAAAATAAATTTAAAATATTTGATATATTCTTTTTTATTCTAAAAATAAACTTGTTATCAAACTTGTAAAAATTGAGAATTTACATAAAATCATGAAAACTCAATAAACTTGACTCGTAAATATATTTATAAATAATAGTTTACTTTGATAAAAATATATCTATAAATAATATAAAAATTAAAAATTTTCAATAATAATAAGTACAAATTCACATAATAAGTTCAAATTACTCAAAATAAATATAAATTAGAATTGAAACACTTAAAATTTCAAAACCTTAATGTACTAGCCACCCACCTTGGTATCCAACACGCTCGGCACTCGAGACATCACCTCGACACTTAACCACCTCACTTCACCTCACCTCAACACCCAAGGTGTTCAACAAGTAAGAACCACTTTAATCAATAAATCATTAGTGGAAATGAAATAAATATTATGAGAAATTAAATGTTTAATTATCTTAGATTAATATAGTAATGAGATAATAACTAAGTTTATTTATAATATCAATATAAGTTAATTAATTTTGATAGAATAGTTGGGAGGTGGACGTGAAATATAATTATTATTCCTTTGTTTCAGAGAGTTTTGATTGAGTTTCGAGGTGCTTTCGGAAATCTGTTTAGGAGGGCGTGTGAATAGCGAGTCGGAATTCACTAAGCTTACCACCACTTTCTTTCTTTTTCTTCTTTACTTTTTCTTTCTTTCTTCCAACTGCCACTTGATCTCTCTTTCTTTGATCGAATCTTTGTCTCTTTGCATGGTTAGCCTTCGGTTGACAAATTTAGACATGATCTCTTTTATAGCTCTTGTTATTGAGTGATTTCTATTATAGGCAAGTCTGATCTTAAATCAACGAACCTTTCTTCGATCGTTTTCTGAGGTTCTTGTGAGATTTCTAAGGTTCCTGTTTAATTTTGAATTTTTGTCAGGTTCTTGTGAAAAGGAGAAATAGGTAAGGAAAACTAATTTTTTTATTTTAATTTGAGAAATTATGATTTAATAGTTGATAAGTTAATTGATTTTGAGTAACTAAACTTTTGATTAGGATTTGAGCGTTATGCAAAATTTTGGTGTTTTCTATGATTGAATATTTGAGTTTTGTTCTTGAAATGAGTTGTAATTGAATTGATTGGTTTGTAATTTGGAATATTTTGAGATATGGATGTTTGGTGGAATTAATGATTTGGAATGTTTACTCTTTGAAATTGACATTGGATGATGAACGTTTGAGATTGTTTTGTTGATTGAGAGAGTTTGTCATTACTTGTGAATGATTTGATGAAGTAAGGAGGGATTGCATGTGGTTGGAAAATTGTGAATAATTGTGTAGGTTCGTACCACATTGTTGTGGTAAATCCCACATGGGTGTGATAAACTCATTGGGAAGAATTATGCCTCAGCTGAGGACTTCTCCCACAATACTGTGGAAAATTCCACAGAGTTGTGCCTGATGCATTGGAGAACAAATTTTGGTGTTTTGAGTTGAAATTTTCTTAATTAGCGTGTAAGGTGATTGCTTAATGCTTATTGTGATTATGAAATTGATAAATATTGTTATTTGATTAATAATTGCGGTTGGAAGATAAGTATTGAAGTTTGATATTTATGTATTAGTGAGAAGTATATGTGTTATGTGTAATAGTTCTTCTTGACATTTAATATAAATTTGTGATTGAAAACAGATAATTGTTGTTGTTGGAATTTAATTAAAGGTATGAAATGAAAGGTAATGCCTTGACCGTGATTGAGATGAATTATGGTTCTTGGAAATTTTATGTTATTCTGCTTACCTTTACTATGTTTGTGTATTCTGTATGACTGTGATGATCGTGTTTTGTAAGGAGTATATACCAGTGATGGAAGTAAAGATCAGAATTAGCAGAATAGTAATGGATCAGTGGCAGCAACGAAGTTACTTCTTTTGTGTATAAATTAGTTTAAGTTATGTAGCAAAGCATATATATATGTATTTATTATGTATGAGCTATGGCAGTGTGTATCATTCAGTGTAATGAAATAGAAATTTTATATCTTAATATTTGGGAATATAGATAGTAGTAATTTAAATACATTTAAAAGAGAATTTATGGTGTAAATGGTATATATAAATTTAGGATGTTACACGACACCTAGAAGCACCCACCTCGATAGCGTGACCATCGTGGCGCTGACCGACACCTGAAGGCCCATTCCTCTAAAAAGGGTAACTAAGACGAAACCCATGAAAAGGCAAGTATAAAGGAGTAGTCGAAGCCAGCCCCATGTATCTTATTCTATTTTGTCCAGTACTCACTCTCTCACTCTTATTTCAACACTAACTTGGGCGTTAGAGTCCCTTTTGTAGATAACCACTTATCGCTTTGGAACCCTGACAAGACTTGAGAGACTACAGGTTTTATCAAACTTCGGCAAGAACACTTAATTTTGAGGCATAAGATCAAATTAGATTCAAAACACTCAAAATTATAGCTAACACAAGAAAACATCAGCCGATAAATTTGCGCATAAGTTTACTCTAATTCTACCAATGATTCAATTGAGTTTGCTCCAATTCTACTAAGTCTCCTCCAAGTTTACTATTAATATATTTTATTTAAACTTTTGTATATACTTTAAAAGAGTTTAATTTCTATATGCTAACAATTTTTGTTATAGGAAAATGTTAGTATGTCAGTGGAACAATTTGAACTCACGATCTCTCCCTCCCATATCTCAACCAAATTACCATCATATAAACCTTATTACTCCTTCTATGCACTAACAATATTTACGCTGAAGTTCAATTGCATTGCATAAGTCATTTTCTCTACTTTAAATATGAAAAATTTCTAAACTTATGTTTTATTTTGTATTTTTAATATAACAATGTTATGATATTAATATTTTATACATACTTTTTAAAATATTATTTTATACATTATTTGATTAATATCCGTAGACTCTAGTTCAATTACTTCGATCATTAAATTATGAATAAGTGTGTAAGATTGGTTTAATAACTATTTCCATCTTAAAAATATTGAATCATAGTTAATATTTTAGAAAGAAGTTTTAGAAACAAAATCGTCATAAGTAAAAAGAATAAAGCGACAAAATAGTCTTTTCATCCAAGGGTTCTTCATATTTTATATAATTCACATTACTTGATTATCAGTAATGCGTAAAATATGACAAGCATATCTTATATAGTGATATTTATGGGCTCAATAAATCATACTCACAACAGTAGACGATAGGAAGAAAGTAATGAATTTGAAACTTAATGTATTAAGATCTAGAGTTGTGATTTTCACTAGAATGTTCAAACAATTAAGATATTAACAAATAAAATAGTAAGACAATTTAATCACCAAATGACATGGAATAATAATGCATAGTATAAGAGGAAATCACAAAAAGTTTACATCACAACCCTAGAAAAGATGAATTAGCCTAACATGGATAGTGAAAAGTCAAACATCCTGTGAATTAGCCAATGATTCACAGTTCAACTATTCAAACATAAATTGTCATGAATTTCAAACAATTAATATATTAACAAATAAAATAGTAAGATGATTTAATCGCCGAATGACATAGAATCAGTCACTCAATTATGTTATTAATTTCATAATTTTTAGTCATAGAATCAGTCATTGATATTTGTTGTTGATTTCAATTGCAAATTTACTTGTCGATTTTAGTTGCAGATTCAGTTGCTAACTCAGCCACCCTTGATTAGCGACCAAGGTTATAGAGACTTTGTCAGGTTATTAGCAGTATCGGTCATTGATACATATAGTGACTGATTTTATTATCACAGTGATTGACTTTCCATTTGCTATTCACTTGTTTTCTTGTAGTGTAATGACCTTAAGATTTACCAAGAAACAATCTCCCTATTTCTAGAACATTTCAACAACCCTTGATTTGAATAGATACTTTTTTTGCTGTGTAGTTCTCTTTCTTTTTTTAATATATATGTATATTGAGAGAGGACAACTCAGGTGAGAAAAAAATGTTAGGGTGAGAAATAAGAAAAGTTAATAATAATCATAGAATTTCAATAAATGATTCAGATTGAGTTCTTCATTATACAAGTTAATGTAGTCCTCTCACATAGAATTTATCACACATAGAAATCCTTGACATGATTTCCCTTCTTCTTCTTCATAATTTTTTTATCTCACACTCCTCCTCCTCTTCATACCTCAAATTCCCCTTACTCCCTCGCACAACCCTTCCCCACACCCTCACGACCTCCTTCCGCCTCCGCATTCCCCACTCACTTCAGATGCCGCCATGGGCTCTGGCTAGTACTTCGCGGACCTTTTCCTGGGGTCCCCACCACAATGCCTCCTCCTGGTAGCCAACATGAGGAGCAACCTCGTCTGGGTGAAACGCTCCACCTGTAGAAACTACTCCACAACCCAATTTGCACTCCTTCCTCACCGACACAGCATGCTAACTTCCTAACGCATTTATTTTGACTAGATCTTTGATGGTTGCACTTGATAATGATAGACCCAAAACCTGATGTATGTATCAAAGAAATTTTCATTAAAATAATTTTATAATGATAATAAAAATTACAAACATACGTATCATGTATGAATTCAACATACCATGTGCTTCTATGTTGATTTTTATTTTGCTGAGTTACATTTAAAAAAAACTATTTTTAATGATAAAAAATAAAAATTGACAAGCTAAATCACTATGTGCAGCACAAAATTTGAAACCATTTGTCAAACCCAACAACAAAACACTTTCTTCCTAGTTATAATTTGCTCCTTTTTTTTTTCCTCTAGAAATTCATCCAAACATTATCTCCATTCTCCACATTCCACATTCTATCTTATAATACCAATAATGACGAAAGTCACGACCACAAAAAATTCTTAATATTCTTCTTCCTTTCAATCTTCAAATCTCTCATACGGAGGGGCCGCATAAATGCATATAAAAACAAACCCTTCATTTGGCGGATTGACGGTAACGATAACGACGGCACCGTCGTCGACTTTGGCACCACACTCAGATTTTTGGCTGAACCAGCTTAACGTATCGTTCTTGCCATATTCTGGTGCCACATGCGGCTTCCCACAACCGAACCTTTGTCCTTTGAGTTTGATCTTTGTGTCAATGTTTCTGCCACGACACGAATGCAGCTTCCATGCCTAAGATTTCGGATAGCCAGGAGGGAGATCGTGAAGGTGTTAGGGAGGGGGGGTTGAGATATGAAGAGGAGGAGGAATGTGAGAGGGTTATGAAGAAAAAGGAAAGCAATGTCAAGGAGTTTTATGTGTGAGAAATTCTATGCAAGAGGACTACATGAGCTTATTTAATAAAGAACTCAATTTCAACAGTTTATTAAAATCATATGATTATATTATTAAGTTTTCATATTTCTCACCCTAACCCTTTTTTTTACCTGAGTTGTTCTCATATATATATCTTTTTGTTGAAAGAGAGAAAATTGATTTTCTTCTTTTGTGAGGTCATCTATAAATTTCCTTTCACTTTTGCCATTACTTTTTCTCTTTTAGAGGATACTCCATGATTATATTAAAGGATCAAACTTACGTAACATATGCAAGCAAATTATTCATGATGAATAAATACTTTTAAAGGCTCGACTTGGACAACTAAAGGTAATCATATACAATCAGTAGTGGCTTGAAAAAAGAAAAGTAATACACCAAAATTAGTGAGCAAAGAGGTTAAGTTGCAAGAGATGAACTTCAACATAATAATTAGAGGTTGTCAGACTTAGAGATATTTACACTTACAGAAAAAATCAAGAGGTTGTATGTAATATATTCTTACTAGCTCAAACCTTGCTATTTTTGTGGTTAATATGGCAGAGAACTATACCTTGAGCTATGTTAATTACTCAGCTTCCTTAAGAAGAAAACTCCTAATTTACTTATCATTATATATATATATATATATATATATATATATATATATTCTAAATTGATTCTAAAACCATGAGAATTTTCATTATCAACTAAAAGAAGTGGAAGGACAATTCATGCATATTCATATCCAATATGGGAAGATAAGATATTGTACATCATATAACCTTTAGGCTTCCTCCCCACACTTTAAAAGCTAGCAATGTCCCCAATGCATGAAGAATACCATAATATCACTGAAAAATTATGCAAGGAAAGAAGAAAATAATAAATGCACTAATTATTTTTCCCAATGACAACCCATGGTGAAGGCAATTGTTCAGCTCTCTTGAAATCTATCTCAAGCTTCAGTGGGCAATTTTTCTTCATACTAGGTGAAATTTGCAATATGTCTTTACAATTGATCATATTTGGTGGCAGAGAAATACTTCCTCAAGAATTTGTGAGAGCACTCCTCCCAGTGCAGATGTTGTGCTTCGACAATGACTCCAACCAATCTAAAGCTCTCCCATTTAATGAGAATGAGAAAACCGCAAGTTTCACTATGTCTTTGCTCACCCTCGAGTAACGAACAATGTATGTGATCCTTAGAAAACACTTTAGGTGAACAACTAGATCTTCTAATGACAGACCATTGAACTGCTTATCCTTAATAATCTACAATATTGTTGACTTCAATTTAAACGTGTCCTGTCCAAAGTCAAGGAGTAGGATATTACTGGCTACCCCCACCATAGGGGTGAATAAATCTTCTAAGGTTTGTTCAATAACAACATCTTCTCCCCCATGATTGTTCTCAACACGTCCCGCCAATCTTCTATGTTTAGATTTGTTCCTATAAGCAGTTATTTGTATCTTAGGGTTATACTCTAGAGCAAGCCTCTAAGATCGAGTTTCCATAAACTATTTTACACAAGAAGAAGGGTTAAACTGCAATAACTAAAAAAATTAAGAAAAAAAATAAAAATAAAAATACTTAATCAAAAAGAGAAAAATCAAGAAACCAAGAGACAAGATAGACACAAATAAAGAAAGAAACAAAAAATTAGAAAAGTAACGTATGATGAAGGTACAATAAAAAAATATTAGTATAGAATTGAGAAGAATTATTCCATTATTCTAAATTAATTTATTTGGGAACTAGATACAATCTAGTCACTGATAACGGCACCAACTTGATGCATAAAATATTATCACTTAAAGGCAAGCGTACCTTACGCAATAGTAGCAATGGACCTAAGTCTGGATATCGTATCCAAAATACTATATCTATTTCTCAAATAATTGCTCTAAAACGACCCAATTTTGCCTCTTTTTCTTCTTGTTACTTAAGTACTTGTCTAAAGTGAGACTAAACACTAAAAAGTGAGTTTTGTAAAAAAAATATATGCAATTTTTTCCTTTGAAATATGTATTAAACATGATAAAGATATGGATCAAAATTCATTTTATTATCTGGCAATATTATTTTATTTTTTTCTAGTAAAAATAATATCTTCCACCGATTCCTCATTGTGTGTCTTGTACAATGTTGATGGGTACCTGAAGGTTATCTTCTTAGGTGCTTATGAGTTGGTTACTGAGCGATTACTAAGAGGGGTGGTTATGGATTGGTCACGAAGTTGTTACCTGGAGGTTATTGTGAGATCAGTTACAAGGAGTTGTTACCTAAAGGTTATTATGAGATCAATTACAAGGAATGATTATGAGATAGTTTGGATAGGAATGACAAAAGAATTCATGCCCACGAATAAAACCCATGAAAATACGAGTAATTTAAATGGGCATCGGTCACCCATGAATACAGATTCTTTTCTACCTACTCCTTAATGGGCATAGGTACGAGTATCATAGTACTCGTACTCGTGAGTACCTCTTACCTACTAAATTGAAATACTACACATGTTTAATTTGAAGAAGATAATATTTTTGTGAAATAAATCAACTTAAAATATTAATTGTCAAATTTCATTGTTATCATTGTTACTTTTTTTATAAAAATGGCACAATTCATAGAATTATTTTTTATAAAAATATCGGTTATGTAAAATAAATATTCTATTATATTAAATATTTTGTATATTTATAATATTAATATATTTTTAGATCCAATTAATCTTATAGAAACTGATATAGTTTTCTTTCTAAATTTTTCAACAAATAAATTATTTATTTAATAAAACTTAATGTAAAACAATAATCTTTTTAATTTCTTTTAAAATATTTATGGATACGCGAGTATTGAAAAAATGTGCATATATTTTTATAAAAGGTATCTGGCGAGTTTTAAGTGGGTGACAGGTATAGGTATTTTATGGTGGGTTGGGTAATAGATAAACATTGTTCATGCTCCTCCTAACCCGTTGCCACCCCTAATTTTGAATGGTTACCAGATACTTATTGTGAGATCGGTTATGAAGAAATTATTAACCTTTCTTTTCTAGTTGTCCAATTTTAATAGGAGATTTTGAAGACAAATTTTGGGTACAAGAATGGATTAACAAAAAGTTATTTCATTTTAAAAGAATATTTTGAGTTTGTATTAAGCATCTATATTAAATATTTGGAAAAAAAAATGGCTGGCCGTAAAAATGAGTTGGAATAAGGTTATTTTCAATAAAAATAAAATAAAATCTGTATTGTATAAGAAAAAATCACATGTATAGATTAGTTGAAAACACATAAGCAAATAATCTATTATGCTTCCAAATTAGTAATACATAAACAATTCTTAATAGAAAATAGAGTTAACATATATAAGTAGCAGGTTATATATATGGATCTTTAGAAGGAGCATTATATGGTGATAAAACGTGACAAAACACATAAGAATGGATGGAGAATGGAGATAGACCGAACCAAACCACAATAATCGTAGAGAGAGATATTGGTAGTGTGGAACTGTTGGAGAGTCACATGGAGATGAAAACGAAAGAATTAGGTGCCTGTAACGTGCGACTTTTCTTTATTTACCCTAACCTTCCAGAACACCAATTACTGACGTGCCATCAACAATTATACTATATTAAACCCTAACCCTTACTTATATTATTCAAAAATCAACACTAGTTTTATTTACTTTTTTATTTTTTGTTGAAGTGCAGAGCTTTAGACCTCAGGTGATGAATTAAAAACCTCTAAATTCACCAAAACCTGCTGATACAACCAAAGAAAGGAAAATTGTATTTTTTTTTTTATATTTTTATATAAAATTATATTTATTACACCAATATACCTTACACCAAATATTACATATAACTAAATAATAATTTTTAATTTGATCTCAAAATTTACTATTGTATTGAAAATGCTGTTTATATAAATAATATTTGATCACGAAACTTATATATTATGCACACGTATAAAATTATCTTTTAAAATCAAACATGATGAAAAAATATTTTTAAACATATAATTTGATGTGATAAGTCTGATTAAATAATATAAGTATTACTAATACTAATTAGTACATATTTAGTTTTGATCAATTATATTTAAAAACTTATGAAATAAAGCTTGCAATTATTTTAAATATAAAATAAAATAAATTAAAACGAAAACTTAAACCTGGTTTGACATTTCCCCTTCCAGAATTTAATATACTAAAACAATAAAATTTTGTTATCCGAAAGAGATTATGATGGACAAATTAACAAGTAATTAGTTTTAAGAAATAAATCGTTTACTTAAAATATAATAGTAGTTACGAATAATTTTTTTTTAAATAAAATAAATTATCATAAATAAAAAACAAAAGAGTGAAGAAAATTTATAAAGCAAAAGAAAGTATTTACGAAAAGACAAAAGGGTGGGTGGTGTAGCTGACGTCAGCAACATCTACCTACCCAAACCGCTCAATGTTCGGTTCCTCTTCTGTTCCTGTCTTTGTGCTGTGGACCCCACTCCCCACCAAACACCTTCTCTACTGCCATCTATCGCTACAGTGACACGCCATTTTCATTTTCTTTTACTTTTTTTATTCATTTTATAATTTATATTTATACACACCTTAATTTTTAAATTCCCTTTCTATCCTGTTTTATTTTAATATTTTTTTATCACGTTATGTTATCTACTGAATTTATTACTTCTTCAGTAGTTCTCATCAATTTCTTCTCAGTTCTCAGCTATCCACCTCATCTCATGAAATGTTATTTTTTATTTTCCTTTCTGAATATTTTGCTAACATTCTGCTGCCCAACCACGTGCCGTGGGCCTCATCTCGCAACTAGCGTCGTACGTTACTCCAAAACTTCAATCCAACACATCAATTAAAACATCGTTGCTAATTATTATCTAATACCCGCGCCCTTGTCTAACTATACTTCTTTCATTAAAATATGTTAAAGAGTCTAACCTTGTTTTTTTCACCATAAGTGCGATGCGTCGATCAACTTCATTTTGTGATATCAACCCTTGTTTCATTGTACAGCACTGTGTTTAGTAATTTCCTTTTATTAAATAAGAAAAAACTTTTTTCTGGATAATTGATTGTGTAAAATTAATTCGACTCTTCTTTCTTTAACTATCACACCTTTATGTGGTTTCGTTTTTGAACGATCAAATTTGGATCAATATACATATAGCTATAATAATTTCGTTTCTAGAAGACGAGAAAACTTCAAAACCTAATTTTGTTATGAAAGTCGTTATTTTTTCGTTGCCTTTTTCTTTAAAGCTCGAGTGTTGTTTATTCAATTATCTGAGTAGGTAGGACTTCAATATTTATTTTTTTTTCGATTGAGAATTCCTACGTTGACAACAGTTATAAATTGAACATCGTTCAAGTTTTGTCATAACAACACGAGACTGGCCGTTTCCAAGCCTATGTACAAAATTATGTTCTTCTGTTACGGAAAATCTGAAATGAACTTCTTAAATTTTGATTATTTATACCAGCAAAATATACTCTCTTGTGAAAAATATTAAATGTAAGTAAACTCCGAACCATCTAATTAATAGAGTGATTAATAATAAAAAAGAAATATATCCGAGTGGTAAGGAATTAGAATATGAAATTTCCAAATGATTCTCAACTGCTTCCAAGTATAGTTCAATTTTGGAGCAAAATTTAAAACTTTCCACAGTACAGTACGTATAAAATAAAAGACCAAATTTTTTAAATGTATATTAATCTGTTTAAGGAAACTTATACATCAATCCAACTTTGGTATTTGTACACAGTACACATTCTGACCCGAATAACATATTATATTATATATAATATCAAAGTTTTTAAAGCACAGTTTTGCAACTTGGGAGAATTTTTAGTACATCGCTAAAATTCCGTAGTTATTGTAATCTCGTTTCCACGAAGAACCCAAAACAAACATTTTGTTAACAAGAAATTTTGAAGTTAAAAGTCCTGTAATGGTTACACAATTACCTAAAAAATTATGGGATTATTAAAAAATTTATATGATAAAATTTGCTAATTTATTTTCTTATACAAAAATTCTTTCATTTAACCCAATCCTTGTATAGACGTGTATAAGGACTACTATATATACTCCACTATATAGGCGTACGTATGCACGTGTTTTCATCTAAGAAGCCTTTTGGTATGCATTAAATAATATATAGTACAAAAATGAGAATAATTTCATAGACATTTTTATTTTAAAAGATTGGAATTTTTTTTAAGCACTTAATTAATGTATGTTTAAATTAAAATTTGTAAACTTAAATTCCAATTAACTTTATTCTTTGTAACAGCAATTTTCTTCCTTTTCCTGTCACTTCAAACTGAGTTTTAAGATAAAAATTTCAATAAATATATTAACCTTAATATCATGTTTGATGGAAAATATGAAATTAAAAATGGATTTATAAAAAAAAAATCAATTAATAATAATCGGTGGCATACTAGCATGAGTGGCATCAACATTCTGGATTCTGCTATTTGAAAAGAAAAAAACATTCTTGAATTTGAAGTTATGTGGTACTACTACTTTACAGTAGGTAAATACAAAAATATACATTACGTAGACCAAGAAAGGGCATAGAGGAGGTGGGGAGCTACATACTTAAATAGTCAAGTACTGGGCTTTAGCAAATCACGTTGCAGCATATATCAATGAATGTGGACGAAACTTTTGTCAAGTATAGTCCAGTTTCCCCATAATTGTCTTGTTCCGGTGACAGTAAATGGTAGGTATGCATTCAAAAGCTGTCTCCTACCTAAACGCTAGCTATAACATGAATTCGCTTTAGCCTTCTTCGCTCCTCGCTTGTAATTTGACCACTTCCCACTCTCAAACTTACTGTAACTTACCAAACATAGTTAATGTCTAACAACTCATTACTGAATACTGACCCACCAATAGTCCACTACTACGCCAGGAATATTCAAATTTTACCCAGTTACCACTGTCCCCTTTCTCAACCCAGATGTTTAATTTATTCACGTATATCAAAATTACCCAACAATATTGTATGTTCCTACATTCTGTTAAGATAATTTTATCCACCATTTGAATGTTATAATTATATACATGCCTCAATTAATTTAGGTTCATCTTAGTATTAGGAAGAATTAATGATATTTTTCACACATATATATCACCTTTATTATTTCAGTAATAAAATTAATCCCATTACAATGATCTTAATTTATCATTAATTTTTATGTTCAAAAAGATGATTGAATCACTCTTATCTTAAACATTTATTATTGTGCGGGCAAAGTAAAGCCCGATACTGTACCCAGGTTAATTTTATGAGGAGTTAATTTCACACTCGATCAAATCTATAGAAATGTTAAGGTAAGAATTTGATTTACTTGAGGTTCAAAAATTCAATTCAATATCATAAAGAAGAGATTAAAACGAAAATGAAAAAATAGAGACAAAAATGGTCTAAAATTACCTCAAAATTTTGGGATTCTACAACTATTTCCATGTTAACAAAGCAAAGTCACAATAATTAACATGACATTTAAGCTCTAAATATTCATGGGTCTGTAAAATCTATATAGATTAGTATCGGTGGCAGCAGTAGCAACCGTAGTAGTAGTAGAAGTAGGAATGGGTTTGCAATAACAAGCTTGGTTGGTCTGAAGCCCTAGATTGTAACACAGACACACACCTTGTGGGGCAGTGATGTTCCCATACCACTGGTACAAAACATGCGGCTTTTGATCATGCTCTTGCGGTTGTGATGAAGGTTTCAACTTTTCTGAAGAAACTTGTTGGGGTTGGTGAGAGGGAAGGGCAATGGAAAGGTCCAAGTTGAGTTGAAGATTCGGAAAAGCTTCTTCTGTTGTAACACCGCTGCTGCTGTTAGAATCTTCAGCCACCAAGTCCGTTCCAACAATCTTCTGTGTGTTAGAAAAAGCAGCACCGTTAGTGACCAACTGAAAACCGTTGTTGTTGGAGGTGGTGGTGGCGCTAATGTTGTCGTTGTTTTTGTTGATGGTTGAGGTGAGAAGCGGCGGAGCTACTGCCGTGGAAGTGGCTGTGGCGGTGGTGGCGGTGGTTGCCGGAGCGGCGGAGGCGTTAAGAGGACGATGGGTTTGCGGGTCGATTCCGCGGCTGTAGAGTTTTCGCTTGATGTGAGTGTTCCAATAGTTTTTTATTTCGTTATCGGTTCTTCCCGGTAACCGTGCAGCTATTAGAGACCATCTGAGAAATCATAGAAATAGAAAGATTAGAGGAATTGAAAGCAGAAACAGTTTGGAGTAGCATGATGGTTGAAATGTTGGAGATGGAAATTAAGGAAGAGAAGGAGAAGGAGAAGGAGAAGGGGTGGGTTGTGTTCATACTTGTTGCCAAGTAAGCTGTGGAGGTTTATGATGAGTTCGTCTTCGGTGAAGTTGCCTCTCTTGAGATCAGGTCTGAGGTAATTTATCCACCTGAGTCTGCAACTCTTGCCACATCTGAGCAAGCCTGAGATGGAAGAGAAATGGGGTTAGTCTAAATGAAGAAATGAATGAATAGGGAAGGGAAGGTGCATGCATTAAATAAGATATGTGGAGGGTTACCAGCAGCTTTAGGAAGGGATCTCCAACAGCCTTCACCGTGGAGCTTGATGTAGTTGATGAGGCGTTCGTCTTCTTCTTTGGTCCAAGCTCCTTTGTTTGTGTGTTCTTTTTCACAACAGGGAGATCTACCCATGGTAGAGGGGGGGGGTGTGTGTGTGTGTGAGAGGGAGAGAGAGAGAGAGAGAGAGAGAGAGTATATTGATGTTGTGTGGGTGTGGGGGAATGGAACCTGGAAAGTAATTGGTGAGAAAAGGGAGTGGAAGGAATATAAATGGGAGGTGGTGGAGAACAAGAGGAGGTGCAATTGACTCGGGGACCTTCTTTTTCTGAGAAGTAATGCAAGAGAGAGTATTTGACCGAGTTGGTGAGAAAGACGAGTGGTTACAATTAAGTTAGTGCTGGATTTGGTAGGTAGCTCTGCTTTTCATGTTCCTCAACTTCTTTTTGCTCTTTCCTCCCCTTCTCTACTTTCTTTTTATTTACGTCCCTGCTCCTCTTCTTTTCCTTTATTTACACTTTCACCTCTAACATGGTAACACTAATTCATTTCACCTGCACTAATTAAGCTCCTCTTGCTATAACTCCTACCTTTGTTTTATTTTTATATTTCTTTCTCTCGCTACTCAACTATAACAAACAAATTCATACTAATTAATATTTCATTTTACTCGTCTCATTAAAAAATAATCTAATTTTATAATAATCTTTTCTTAGAACTTATAATATCACAACAAAAAAAATATAAGATTGGTCTAATAACAAAATTTGCAAGTAAAAAAAAAAAAGAGATTGTCAATTAAAATTTTTCAATTAATAAAAATTAATACATAATAACTGTCATTTTACCTATAAAAATATCATAATAAGAAAATGTGTTTTAAATATGATAAAAAGTGTTATCAATCTTGTTGAATAATTGGTATGTAATAATTTTTTTATTAATCAATATCAAGTATAACAATTAGACATGTAATTTCATTAAATAATTAAAAAGTGAACCTTTTCTCTTCAAAAAAGTATTAATAAAAAAGTATTCAACACATATTTCTTAACATAATGTTTTTTTTTTAATTTATAGAAATATTGAAAATTTACAAAATCATGAATAAAAACTATAAAAAAAATTAAACAAGGAGAGAAAGTCATAAATTTGTAGTCCCTCTTATCTCTTCATAAGAAATAAATTAGCGATTTTACCTAATCCTTTTTATACGAACAAAATTCGAATATTTTTAAATTAATTATTTTTACAAAATATTTTTAATTGATAAATTTCCTTCTAAATTAATTATTAAAAATTCATAAATTTAATTATTTAAATATATTAAACAAGTAATTTCCTTCTAATTGAAAAGTAAATTTAAAATTATGTTGATAAAAAAGTCTAAAAAAAGTATACTTGTTCCAACAATATTTTCCTTTTTTCCTTTTAGCTACAAATCATTCCACACGATCTATGAGAGAAGTTGATTATTGTAGCTAGGAATTAAAGGTAACCATTTATATTATAATTTAAATACGATATCATTTGTATGATTTTAAGTTATTTATTATAAAAATTAATAAATTTATGAATTTGATTAGTATTCATTGTCAGTATGAAAATTTTTACACTGACATTTAATTAAAATCTTTAATTTATAGTAAGTTGGTTAACTTTATCAATTAATACTTTAAAAGTCATATAAATTAAGATGTGTGATTAAAAGTAAGTGTAAATCCTAAATTTACTAATTAAACCCTACATTTATAACAAATAATAAATTGTGAATCAACGACAATATATGATCATTTATGTAGTTGATGGATCACTAATTTTCTCTTGTAGTTATGTGCTAGAAACTAATGATTATGCAATTTCACAGTTTCACGTCCTCAGGTATTAAGTATTCATGCTAAAGATAAGATTGTATCATTATTAGTAGCTTTTGTTATTAAAAGAAATGTTTGTACAAAATAGTATTCCCTCATTTCCTTTTTAAAATAGTTACGTATTTAATATCATCATTTGTAACAGTTAATAGATAATAGATTTCTTCATTGGGTGATTTTAAATTAAACTGCAGCATTTTAAAAATTAATATATAATGTTTGAGAAGAGATTCACTTCCTTCAAGAATAAATTTAAAAGAATTATTCTCTATTCTTACAATTTATTTTATTGAAATCTAATGATCGTGATGAATAACTAATTTTTACTATCGGATTTCAAGAAAATAAGTGGTTAAAATAAAGAGTAGGTCTTTTAAACTTACTTTTGAAGTAAGTGGATCCCCTCTGATAATATTTATATATAAATATATAGACATCTTAACTAAGTGTCTTGTGATGTAACCAAAATCACTATTGATAATCAATCTTGTTTATCAACTAATTATACTACTACTTTAAAGTTTAAAAATAAAATGTATAAATAAAAAATAAAATATGAATAAACCGTTTAAACTTTAAAATTATAAAAAATTACACATAATAATTCATATAAAATCGAAATTGTCCTAGAGTTGAACATCTAAGTCATTTTCTGAGTGATTGTGTGGGGAAAGAATGAGATACACTTATAGCCCTGAGATCGTTGCCCTACGTTTCTAACGTCGGGGTCACTACCCTTACCTTTTGGGATCGTGGGTGATTGGATCACGTGGAGGTCAGTTACATGACATCTTGGTGCCCAGGTCGTTGTCCATCTTACCCCAATCTACTAGCCCTTTAACCTTTAGCTTTTGATGCGAGCGGAAAGGCTTGAGTAGGATGTCTAATTAGTAGTCAGATTTGTGGCGATGTTTTATCCTATCAAAGGACCATTAAGCCCTTCAAACTTGCCTAGTGATACGGGAAATGACACAACGTTTTGTTTGAAGCGCCTCATAATAGAAGGGACTTGTCCAATCAAGATGTCGCTTCACAGGCTGGAGGCGGCCAAATTTCACTTCGCGATAGAGGTGCTCAATGTGGGAGAACAAATGTCGAGAAGACCAAGGGGCGCGAACCTGTTTACTACCCTTTTGTCTCGCTCTCCTTTGACTTTATTTAAGGAAAACATCAAGATTCATAGGAGGAGCATTTGTTGGTTGGAGAACAAAGCGCTTGTGAATCTCTAAGAAGACGGTGCACGATGATTATTAGGTGCCTACAAGTGTTTATTCCTTTTAGAGGTACGTATCTCAACTTTTTGTTCTTCTTTCTTAGTGGTAGATTTGGGTGAGGAAAGAAGATTAGTATTTATGGGGTGAGAAATGGCGAATATGATGGCACTAGAGGCATCACTGGTGGACTAATAGAAGGTGTACCCCTGGGTGAAGGCGGATGTGATTGAGAACGTTTCCAAATACTCAAGTTGGGAGGAGATAAATGTGTTGAGGGATAAACATGTTTTTACTAAGGATGAAATTGAAGAATTAGTAGTCTGTGAGTTGTGTTTCCACGAGGAAACACCTAGTGTGACTTTCAAGGAAACAAGGAGTGATTTACTATTTTGTTTGAGACTTTGTTTGTAAGATTGGGCTTACAACTTTCGTTGACCTACTTTGAGAAGGACATCTTGACTAGGGCTAAAGTGGCCCCTTCCAACTTCATCCCAACAGTTGGGCTTTCATGAGAGCTTTCTAGATTGTTTGCAATAATATTGGCATGGAGGTGACCTCCAATGTTTTTTTTTTTTTGAATTGAAGCAAAACAATCGATCTAGTTAGGTTTTTTCTAGCGGTGTGGATGGAAGGGGTTTGTTAGGCTTGTACACCTATTCGTACAAATTTAAAGACAAGTATTTCGAAGCTAGAGGTCCTATTCCAAACGAGCTGTTAAATGAGCCCCCACTCCATTGGATGGAGAAATCTAACTATGGTGGTGGGATCGAAGTTGAGGCACTGTTTGAGAGCGAGAAGAAAATAGTAAGGCAACTGGACACTTCAAGTTTCCATACCATTGGAATTTTTCTAAAGCTGGAGCATAAAGGAGTTGAAGTGTGCTAATAACTTTGATGTTTTTTGTAGAGAAAATGACGTTGTCGATGAAGATATTGTGGTCATAAAAGGAGACGGCACAGAAATCCATCGGGGGGCCAACCTTTGTGGTTGCAGTAGCAAACTCACAAACTATATGTTGATTAAGCTACCTGAACGAGAAAGTGCTTGAGGTCAGAGAAGGGGAACGAGAAATAGGTCGTGATAGGTAAGTCGGGTCATACGAAGGTCAAAGCATTAGGTGAGAACATTTTGTTTGAGGCCATGAGTGAGAACTGGGAGGTTGTGAACAAAGGGACAAACAGGGGCAAGGCAATATCTTTGTGAGATAGAACCTTTGAGCATAATGTCGCCACCAGGAGCCATTTGTTGCTGAAGGTGATGTAACACCCCTAACTTCATAATCAGGTTAATAGATGATGTACTAGAGAAAGTTTTGTATGTACACAATTGTTAAGCTTGATTAATGATAATTCATAATTTCTATTAAAAATCTAAGTTTTCTTTTCCTTGAGAAATTCAAATAGTGAAATTATTTTTCACTCATCAATTTATGGAGGTGTAAGTATGGCGGTCTAACAGCGCATGGTGGTGTAAGTATGGCGGTGTGGGAAAATCCGCTCAATGAAAATCATTCTACTGAGCAAAATTGGCCCGAGTTTTCCTATAAATAAGGGTGCCCTGGTGGGAGTTAAGAAGGAAAAACAGAAAGAGAGGAAGCTCAGAAATAGAGAGAGAAATAGAGGAAACTCTAGTGAGAGAGATGAAGATTCTTGAGGGAGGAAGACAAGAGGAAGAACTTCAAACGGAGATTGAAGCTTAAAAACTTCTTCACCACTCTTGATCACTCTCTTATCAAGGTAGGGGGGTTTGATTTATAAACTTTTATGGTGTTAGTCTTAATAAACTTATGTGTGTGATTGTTTTTATTCATTAATGCTTATTCGTTTTCTCCAAATAATCTTCTGGTAATTTGATTGTTTTCTCCATATAATCTTCTGGTCATTTAATTATTTTCTCCAGATAATCTTCTAGTCATTTCTTCCAGATTATTCTTCTGGTCATTTGATTGTTTTATCTAGATATCTTCTGGTCCTTTGATTAGTCTTTCCATAATCTACTTTGTTTCGTTCATTATTTCTTCCAGATATTTCTTCTGGTCACTTGATTATTCTTTCCAGATAATTCTTCTTGTCTTTGTTGATTCTTTCAAGAATTTACTCTAGTCTTTTGATTACTCTTTCTAGAACATACTTTGGCCATTTCATTATTCTTTTCAGATATTACTCTGGTCCTGTTATTATCTTTCTAGATACTTTCTAGTCCTTTGTTTATTTTCTCTAGATATTATTTCTGGTCCCTTGTTTAAATTTTCTCCAAATGTTATTTCTGGTCCTTTATTGTTATTCTCCAGATACTATTTTTGGTCCTTTATTTATGGTTTTTAGTTACTGTTTTTTATTATTTCTTATGTTACGTTGATTCTTTGTTGATTATTTCCAAATACTACTGTTGATACTTTTTTTGTTCCAAATGAACTCTTAATACTATCATATTAGTTTTTCATAATAATTATTTTGTGAATAAAAGTTTTCGAGAGTTATAATTTGTGAACCTTCTTTAAAACTACTCTTTACCTTTTTACATGACACATTTTGGATTCATTGATATTATTCATTTAAAGTTTTGTCTTAAAAAATTTTATCACTTGTTACTAAGAAAAATATGTTGTACTTTGGCTTCCATAAATTTGATGATTTCTCTTGAATTGATTATCTTAAAATTTCAACCATGTTTTCAAAAGATGATTGACTATGTGATTGTTATTCATGGTAGAGTATGTCTTATAAAATACTAAAAAGGGATTTTATGAAAAATTGATAAATATAATGGTTCTTGAAAATGATAGGAAGGAAATCTGAGTATACTTTGTGGTTGTAGTTTTAATCTGATTTTTCACATAAGAAAATATGTCTTTTAGTAATAAGAAAATGCTAATATTTCAATTGTTGTTGTTATCATAGATTATTTAAGAAGTTAATTTACTTAATGTAATCTACTATTTGAAAATGATGTTATGCCTGGTGATTGGAATATAAATGCTATGTGATATGTGATTGATGAATTGGTAATTTTTAGGACTGTGATATTTGGGTTAAGAGATTGTCTATGAATGTGATGTTTAGGTTGAAAGATTGCCTGTGGATTTAATATTTTGAACTGAAAGATTGTCCATGATTTGATATTTTGGATTGTAAGAATATTACAATTTTTGTTATGAATTTAGTTCATTATGGTCTTCTATTTGAAAATGATGTTGTGCATGGTGATTGATGTATGAATGTTGTGTGATTGATGATTGATGAGTTAATCTTTCGGAATGCATTAAGACGTTGTGAGGTGAACTTAGCAAAGTCTTAGGTTCTTTGGTGGAGGTACCATGGAGTTGTATGAATGTCATGTTTGGGAAGTCACAACTTGGTACACAGTGATATGAAAGGCAGGATCAGAAATGTCCTAGGATTGTCTTAAATCAATGAAAATCCATGTTGATATTTGGGCTGAGAATGTTCATTAGGTAGGTAAATATTTAGGGTAGTCTATGTTGGTATTTGGGTGGGATATTCATAGATTTGAAACTTTCGACAAACGCTCAGCATCTCATGATTGGTAGGGTATATTTTGCTCAGGCTGAAAAAGTGTCTGTTTGAGATTGATTGAAAGAGTGCCATTTCTTATTGAGGTGGGTAGTTAGCCAAATTATTATGATGGTCAGGTAGCCCTGGGACAGATAATTTCTAGAGAAAATTATTGTACCAACTAGGGTAAGATATACAACTATCAATCACTTCCTAAATAAGATCCTTGAAGATTGGGGTGGATCATCATGGATTGTTATGGATCCATACATAGAGTCTGGTGGGATTGAGTCTAGTCATTAAGATGAGTGAGATTGAGTCTATATGATGAGTTATATGGAACTGAGTCCTCGGTCAAACCTTAGCCCTCATTTTTGTTGAGTTTATTAAGATTAACATTTATGATTTATAATTATATCACTCATTTTGTGTGTTTTCTTCTATGTGTTTCTTTTCACATATGTTTGGAGTATAAATAAAAGATGGATCGGGTCAACAAGCTACAATGAAAGATTTAGAGGAATCTCCTCTGAATGTATAAAGTTTTGTACTAAATTACTATTGATGTTCGACTAGATTTAATTACCTCAAGGTCCACTGCTATGAATTAAGCCTAATTGGGGTAGTGGTAATAGTTAATATATGATGTATTTTGAAACATTTTGTTCCACATTAGTTATAAAAAGATTATGGTTCTTTATGTAATATCAAATTATGAAAATCTCTCATATTTATGTAAATACCTTTAACAAATCTTTTGCATTTTATAAAAACATAGGATAAAGAATTGAATCATTACAATTTAGTGGTATCAGAGTTGATTTTGAAAATCTCATCGTGTTTTCATAAATAATTTTGGTTAAGTAAGAGAGTCGTTATAGTGGATGAAGAGGCGCTTGAGAAAAAAAAGCCTTATCAAAATTTGCAAAGGGCAGGAGGCTTCATCTCACTGTTTTGTTTGTAGTCGGTGGACCGTATTAGGGAGATGGTGAAGGAAAACAAAAACTAAAAGAAAAAGTTGGCCAAGTTTGGGGAGGACATGAAAAAGTTGAAGTTGGAGCTACACGATTTGGATAAGCAAAAAGCGAAGGTGGCCTCAAAGAGGAATTTTTGAAAGAGAAGCAAAAACATCTTGATGAGGAGATGAAGAAGCTGACTAAGGATGGAGAAGCTTCGAAAGGGAAATGAGGATGCAAAAACTGAGCCACGTTGATCATAGTGCAACTTTAGTTAGCTGATGAAGAGGTGAAAAGTTGACGACCAAGGTGTAAGAAATGAAGCTGGAGGTGACAACCAAGTTTGTTGACGGATTTGACGTGGCAAAGAAGCAAGTTTGCGTATTGAACCCTAATGCTGATTTGTCAAAGATAGGGTATTTTAAGAAGGTCATCAATGGAGAGATCGTGGATATTAAGTGATGTGTTTGATCCTCCAACTTTTGTTGTTTTGTAATTGTTTGCTAAGTGTTTAGTTTGTTAAATGTTTATAATTGTTTACTAAGATTAATGAAAAAGTATTTCATTTATTCACTAAGTGTCCTGCATATATAAGCATGTTAAGCAATTAACAAAACCTAGTAACTTAGTCGAATACGAACTATAACTTAGTATTTTTCGTGTTGGTACTTGTGGTTATATTAGTATTGGTAGTAGAAACGATATGCAATGCAACTTGTGATTACATTGGGATCCAGGTGGCATGAAATGCAACTCAATGATTACATTGGGGCGACATGGTGGGTGATCTGTAATGTAACTTGTAAGGATCGGTTTAGTTAATAGATTATTAGTGAAAAAGAAATAAATGTTACAGGGAATTAAATGTTTAATTATCTTATATTAGTATAGCAGTGGAGAATAATTGAGTTTATTTATAATATCATTATTAGTTAATTATTTTTTTTAAAAAAAAGAGTTGGGAGGTGGGAAGTGAAATATAATAATTATTTCTTGATTTCAGAGAGTTTTGATTGAGTTTCAAGGAGTTTTCGGAAATCTGTTTAGGAAGGGATGTGACTAGTAAGTCAGAACCTACTAAACTCACCCCACTCCTTTTTCCTTTTTTTTCTTCTTTCTTTTTTTCCCTTTTTCTCTTTCTTCCTTTTCTTTTCCTTTTTTTTTCTTTTCTCTTTCTTTCCTTCTTCTTCAGTTTCTTTTATTCTATGCCGCTTCTACACTCCGCATCACCGTTTTTCTTGCGTCCTTTGCATGTGAAGCTTTTGGTTGACGGACTTCGACGCGGTCTCTTCCATAACTCCTGTTGCTGAGTGATCATTATTATAGGTAAGTGTGATCTTGAATCAACGAACCTTTTTCCGATTGTTTTCAATCCTATCGTTTACGTTAAAAAGGGAATTTCTTTGAAAATTTTAATTTCTTAGGTTCCTGTTTAAATTGGGATTTTGTCAGGTTCCTGTGAATTTCTTCGGGTGGATTTCCTCATTTTCTTTTTAGTTAGCTTTGAAAAGGAGAAGGTAAGAGAAGCTCTTTTGTTGATTTTTGTTAATAGAGATAAGTGATTTGGTAGTTGAGAGATTTGAGCTATTTGAAATAACGATTATTTTGACTATATTTTGAGCTATTTAAGATAACATTTATTTTAATTGTGTTTTGAGCTATTTAATATAGTGCATATTTGATTTTGATTTGAACTTATTGAATTAATGTATATTAAGATTTCATAGTTGAGATACATTATGTTGTGTAGGGGATGATTATTATGGCAGTTATGTTTTATCTTGAATTGGATTATTATTGGATAGTTTGGATGTGGCTATTATGGTAGAATAATTTAGTTTTGGGTGAATTGATTTTCTGTGACTGGAATTGAATTATTGGAATGACAATGTATTATTTTAAATTGTGATGTAATGCATATGATTGGAATGCATGATAAGAATATATTTATTGATGTTGTTGGTTGTGGGCAGTTATAGTTGGGTAACCTAACCTTGAATGCTATGTTTGGTGAGGTACATTGATGTTAGGAACACAACTGGGGTCAATGTAATCCAGAATATCAGATGTACAAAGGGATTTTTTGTGATTTACATTGTGGTCCTGGTACCAGATATGCAAGGGGGTGCTTAAAGACATACTCAGACAATGATTGTGTGTCATAAGGTATCAGGTAGACACTAGACATCAGTTTGTGGTTGTTAATTGAGTATTTCTTAGACTTTAATTGGTGGTAACACAGGCAGCTTAGACATTTGTCGCCAATTGGAGGGGGTCTTAAGCTGCCTCGGTGTTCGAACTCAATGTAGATATTCCAGAATGTGTCGAGTCTGAACATGTTGTGTGAAATGCTTGTATTCAGGGAAATATAAGTATGATTGATTTGATTGATGATATTGTGATTTTTAAGTTTTCTATATTATGAATTTTATGTATTATTATGCTTACCCTTGCAATATTTGTGTATTTTGTATGACTGTAATGATCGTGCTTTGTACGGGAGAAAATACCAGTGATGGCAATGGAGATCAGAATTAGAAGGATTGGCAATGGATTAGTGGTAGTAGCAGAATTATTCATTTTGTGGTTGAAATAGTTTATGTATTAGAATATGTTATATATATGAGTTGTGTAATAGTTAAGTTCTAATGGCAAATTGACAGGTTATGTCTCTGTTTTGCATGGGTTATGCTTGAACATGTTTTGGTGGGAACAGGACACGAAATGTTTTATGTAAATATTATGTTATGAAGTTTTGGTAAATAATTTGGAATATGTGAACGTATAATTTGATTGTATAAAACAAATTTAAGTAGAGAGAATTAAATGGTTGGATATTACTAGTAGTTTTTCTTTCATTATTATTTTAAATTTGGAATGTTACATAACTCTTTGATTATGTTGGGATCGAGTGTTATACGATCTGCAATATAACTCTTGTTTACATTGGATTGAGCATTCTTTGACCTGTAATGTAACTCTTGTTTATATCAGGACCTAGTGTTATCCAATCTGCAATATAACTCTTATTTATGTTGGGACCGAGTTTGCGATGAATAATTTGCAATATGAAAACAGAAATGACGTGACTGTGGCAGTGCAGAAGCATCACTATAGGAGACAACATCTCGACTATGTTGACACTCTTTTCCTAACAATCATATGCAACACTCCCGTTTTCATTAATAAGAAAATCAACAGTACCATATCATATGGAAACCATAAAGAGCATAATGGAGAAATAAACAATTTGCAGGAAAGGATAAAGTTAATTTAAGTGAATTTAACTAAAATGAAAATGCAAACTTGAGGGGTTCCATGTGCGGGGAATACGAACATTGTCCAACGTCTGGAGGTGGTATGCGCCTTTGCTGACTACCTCCTCGATGTGGTAGGGTCCAGTCCATTTAGGTGCAGTTTATTGTGCACCTGGTTCAGTTGTGTTCGCTTCAAACAAGATTGCCTTCGGTAAAGTGGCGAGGTATACCTTACAGTTATGGTTAGCTTCAATTTATTGTTTGGCAGCACGCTCCATATGAGGTGTGATGAGTGCAAAATTTTTTATACTACTATTGACAAATGCATAATTGTATGTAGTAATTGATAAATATAGGGTCGACCCCACAACAACTTGGATGAAACCTTAGAAATCTCAAGACTTTCTACTTGTACGAACGAAAGGTAGAAATCAACTAACACTACTGAACATAAAATAAATAAAGCAAAAATAAATAAAGTGGTGGTTACATGTATAAGACGTAGTTGAGCTTGATTTCACTAAATCATCCCTCAAGTGCATAAATGAATTCAAAACCCTTGTTCACAACCCATATTCCCATGACCCATAAAAACATCCTTAACTTGGATCGTTCAAAAGCAAGTAACTAAGTTGTTTGAGTATTAGACTATCGCTCTCATGTATAATATAAAGTCAAACAACTCACATTAAGAAAAAGAGCTCAAGATGGCCAATGAGTCTTACTCTTTCTTGAGCAATAAAACCATTGGAAGCTCTTCTCATTTTATAAGTCAAAATCCTCTCTCGAACTCATTCAACAAGTAAAACCCATAAAATATATGAAAATAACGAATAAGGTAAAAAAGATCATCAACATTGGAAAGTAAACTTAGATTAAAAGCACAAAAATATACAAGAGTTCAAGTTTAGTTACATCAAATCTCAACTAAATACAAAACCTAGCTAATCATCTGCATGGATGGGTATGATGATGGATGGAAATAGGTCTGAAGCGTGCCCTCGGCGAACAAGGTCTGTAAACTCTAAGTCAAGAACTTGTGGAACCCCTCAGACAGAACCCTTTTTTAGAATTGAAACTCACCCTTTTATATTTGCATTTTGAAACACTAGTGTCTAGCAGTTAAAAGAGTGGTCGTTGGGAGCAATAAAACAACTTAGGGGCTAAGTTTTGGCGGGCGCTGGGTAGTGGTAGAATTAGGCAATGGAACTCGTTGGTAAATGCAGGTGGTTTCAGATGATGAGCATTGGGAGCTCATGCAATGACTGTTGTGCATTCAACATTAGAGGCATGCCCAAATTTGCATCATTTTCACACTTCTTTGGTCCTTCTCAAAACCTAACTTAGAACAACTAAAAATAGGAAAATACACGTAAAATATGCATAAACTAAATTTTGAAACCTAAATTTCTAACTAAACCTACCTTTAAGAAAAATAAGAGGAAAATAAGGCCTTAAATAAGAAAGAATTAACTTCTCTATTTTACCTATGTAAAAATAAGTAAATTAGGTAGTTATCAAGGTGCGCTAGTTCTCTACTCTCATCAATGGTGTCCAAGTTGGTCTTTGTTGTTCATCTAAGTTGTTTGTGCTATGGGTCAAAACTCTTCTATTAGACTTGACGATTTCCACTAGTATCATTGCATCTAAGTTGTAGCTAGGTGAAAAGGTGTCTCATGGGTGGTGGAATACGGGGTCATGTGATAGGACCAGATAACCGTAGGAAACTCGTCCGACCATACTGAATTTGCCTTGTCCAACCTATACTGTAGTCCTCGAAGAATGACTTGGTTAACGGCTGTAGCCTGCTCATTGGTCTAAGGATACTCCAATGAAGTGAACACAAGCTAGATGCCATGGTTAGAACAAAGACGTCAGATCTAGTCATTGGCAAACTGGGGACACTAAAATGGTAGATGATGGAATGCTAGAGGAAATGAATGAATCGATTGAGTGTGATGGTTGCTACAGGTGTGACCTCGATCCACTTACTAAAGTAGTCAATTGTCACTATAAAAAATTTCAGCGGTCGAGTAGCCACTGGAAAGGTCCAAGAACATCGATGCCTTATTTACTAAATGACCAGATTGACGAGATTGAATGAAGGTTTTCCGCTTGCTAATGATGTAGGTCGACATGTCTTTGGGGTTTGACACATTTTTGGACATAAGTGCTACAATTTGCCCTTAGGATGGGCCAGAAGTAGTCTGCTTTGAGGATTTTGTTACCTAGGGAACATTATCCAATATCACTCTTGCATGTCCCTTTGTGAATTTCCTTCATAATGAATTGGTGTACGCTGGTGATAAGCATCACAATAAGGGGTGGAAAATCCCTTTTAGTATAACTTTCCATCTATCAAAGTGAAGCAGATGGCCAATTTGATCAGTCGATTGGATGATGGCTTTTCTGAAGGGTAGGGTACCCTCATTAAGGTACTTAAGTGCTAGGACCCATTTAGAAGTTGAGTTCTTCTTCGACAAACAAGACCACATGGGTTTCAGCAGTGGAAATGCTTAGGGATGATAATGTTTTTAGAATCATTGAATAGTTATTATTGGGCTTCTTCATACTCGCCAATTTTGAGAAATGGTTGACTTGATTGTTCTGGTCCCGTGGGATGTGATGCATGTCAAAATGGGAGAAATAAGTAAAGGTTTCCTTGATACGTTGCAAGTACCTCATTAGTTGAGGGTCTTTAGTCTAGAAAGATTTAAAGACATGTCTTGTTAAAAATTTTTAGTCACTACGAGCAAATGACTCCTTTACACCCATCTCTTTTGCTAACAACATTTCAACAATCAAGGCCTTATATTCTACTTGGTTGTTGCTTACGCAGAAAGAAAAGTGTAAGAACTATTCAATCATCACCCCGATAGGTTTTTCTAAAATGACCCCACATTTCTATCTTTTTTATTGGAATAACCATCGACAGTTAGGAACCATGTGGAGCTTTCTAAGTCATTAGTCGATGGTGAGGATAACTCGAGGACAAAATCAGAGAGTTGTGCTTTGACATGACCGCGCCCTTTGTAGAAAATTTTGTACTCTGACAGTTCTATGACCCATTTCATCATTCATTTGGCAAGGTCGAGCTTATGAGGTATCTGATTGATTGGTTGCTCGGTATGAACAATCATTTGGAAACTTTGAAAATAGTGATACAATTTGCACGTTGTGATAAGTAAAGTCAGGGAAAACTTCTTGATCTTTTGGTATTTGACTTCAGGGCTTCATAAGACACGGCTGACAAAGTACGTCAAAATTTGTTAGTCGTTAATCTCCTAGATTAGAATCGAGCTGAGTGCCCTTTTAGATGAGAGAGGTAACCATATATCGGTGCACCAAGGTGTGGTTGCTACAAGATCGGAGGTTAGGACAGGTAATATTTCACCCTTGATAAATGTTTGGTCGCACTCGGACATCCATTAGAGATGATTTCTTTTATGGATGCATTGAAAGAAGGGGAAAGCCTGATCCTCTAACTTGGAGAAGAACTGTGACAAGTAGGCAATTTGACCTGTTAAGCATAATTTCTTTAACTATTGTAGCTGGTCACATGTCCAAGATGGTCGAACACTTGTCGAGGTTTGCTTTTATCTCCTTGCTAATAAACATGAAGTCTAAGAATTTTCCAACCTTAATTCCAAATGAGCATTGTTCTGGGTTCAACTTCAGTGAGAATTTGTCAATGGTTGTGAAGAACTCTTACAAGTCCTATTCATGCGTGGAAGGGATAACTATGTTCATAACCATGTTATCCACATATGCCTTAATATTCCGCCCAATCATCTTGGAAAGTATCCAATCCATGAGTCGCTGGTAAGTTACGTCAACGCTCTTCAACCCAAAAGGAATGACTTTATAGCACAAATTGTGATGGTTAGTTATGAAGGTAGTTTTATCTTCATTTGATAGTGCATGCGTATCTGGTTGTAACCGAAATATGTGTCCATGAAACTTAAGAGATTGTACACTAACGCTGCATCTATGAGGCAATCAATGTTTGGTAGGGGATAAGATTCTTTTGAGGTAGACTTTATTTAAATCAGTAAAGACCACAAACATGTGCCATTTCCCACTCTACTTTCTTACCATAACAACATTCGCAAGCTAGGTCAAGTATTGGATTTCCCTCACATCTAAGCCAAAGGTGGTTCGAAGGTTGGCATATCCTCTGACCTATACCTGTTCTCTAGTAAAGCCGACTAAGACACCATTATGAGGGAGATTATCATGGTTGTTGGGTATTTGGGCTTTGTGCTTGTTGAAACATAGAATACAAACCTAGTTTATCATTTCCATATTGAGAATGTAGTTCCTCTACGGCCGAAGCCTCCAGCTATAGTGTTGAAGTCTCCTCTAATCAGCTGCTTGTGATTGCTATCATCAGTTTGGATCTTTTTCAACTTGTTTGGAGGTGGGGCTATGCTCGGCTATTGCTATTTGTTGTTACTGTCCTTTCAGAGAAAGTGTTGCAAGTGTCATTCCCTTATTAATTTTTCTATCTATCTTATCATTGCATAGCATTTTTTGGTGTCATGTTTACAAGTGCGGTGAAATTTGCACCAAGAATCTCTGTTTCACCCCATTTGTCAATCTGATGTTGGGGGAAAGCGCATCAAACATGTGGAATATACGTCCTGCAGTACCTACCCATACGGGACTGTCAAGGGTTAGGGTTTTGCAGGTCATACTCCAAACAATGTGGCTTTGATTGGTGCAAGTTGGTGTGGTTACTTGGCTCACCCGTCTCATGTCGAGGTTTGCCAGATCTGTGGTCCTTCCTTTTTTCTCCTGAGTGATGCTTGGCTTTTTTGGCTTTCTTCGGGGACATGGGCATGCTCCCTGTCTCATCTTTTTCTCTGGCTAGCTTTTGCATCATGATCTCCTTCGCGTTGATGTGGCAAACCGCTCAGGATCTAATCTCTACCATGTTATTGGGTTTTCAGTGAACTAAGGATTCCTCGAAACGCCTAGCGCGAAGACCCTTCACAAAAACAACGACAAACATTCTTTCATCAGGGTCCACTACTTGAATGGTGATGCTACTAAAGCATGTCAAGTACTTCTTCAATGTCTCATCGGGCTTTTTCTGTACATAAAAAAGGTCGGGTACATATGGAGGTTTTTATCTATTAGCCATAAACTGGGTTACAAATAGACATGAGAAATTGTCCAAACGAGTGATTACCCTGTCAGGGAGCCTGCTGAACCAATCCATGGCCAAATCGCTTAGGGTCTTGGTGAACATTTTACAATAGATCATGTCATTTCACCCCACTAATGAGCATTTGTGAATGGAACTTGTGCAAGTGGCAGTTTGGATCATTGATGCCATCAAAAGTTTCCATCTTAGGAACCAGAAAGTGAGGAAGGATTGGTTCGACCTCGATTTCCTCCGAGAATGGTCGAAAATCCAGCTAGGGCTCAAGGTAGACGTTGAGGTCAGTGCATTGAAGGGTAGCCAATTATGTCTTGAATTCCTGTTGGGCGACCTCGACCTGCCGTTGAGCTTCTTCTTGTGCTTTCTGATTGCGCTCCTCGGCTTCTGTAGTGTCGTCACGAGCTTCTTTTGCTTCATGGTGAATTTCTTGCATCTCTTGAAGAAATTGATCCAGGGCTGACATCCCAGATTGGAAGCCTATGCACACTAAGTTTGCACCATCATGATAGAAAAGAAAGGTCATTGACTTCAATTTTAACGGTTCCATCAAATGTTATTGAATTGAACCTCTAGGTTGTTCTCTAAGTGATTGTTTCCCTTACCTCTTAAACCGTGAGTGATTGGATCACGTGAAGGTCGATTACACAATATCATGGTGCCCAAGTGGTTATCCATACCTGAGTCCATAAACATATTGCAACTAATTATGTCACTCTTAGTCATATTTAAATTGATTAATTATAATTCATTTAACTAATTCTTAAATTAATAAAATGAAAAGACTCAATAGTGATAACCATCTAACATATATAGTGTCTGCACTGATCCATTCTTTCTGGTCGGAAATAATGTTATTGGCAGCCAAACGTCATGAGAAGCGGTGCACGTGGAAATACGAAGTTTTCTTATTCCAATATTTCGCAATTAAGTTACTTGCAAGTTACAATTATCGACATTTATGGAGAAAATGTCCCACCAATATAAGGCATTGACATCTCCATTTCCGGTGCGTAAGGTAAGAGACACATGTTTATCTAGTAAATACATAAGATATATATATATATATATATATATACATCAGAATGTTTTTATATATTAATCACCAATCAACGGAAAAGAATTTTGGTTTTGGATGTAGGTAATGTTCGGTGTAAAGTCAACGAAAGAATTTTGGTTATTGATTTAGGTAATGTTTGGTGTAACGAATATTTTACATATTTTTAACTCCATGGCACTCATATATTGTTTTCAGAAAACAAAAAGTGACCATTAGAAAGTCGATTACGTGTTTCCGCACTTTAGAAAAATCACATGCTTATTATTTAATTTTATTAAAAATTAGAAATGACATGTTATATTATTGAAAATTTTATTTAGCACCTGTTCGTGCTAACAAAAAAAAATAAATATATATATATATATATGTTCTCGAATGAGGTGAGGTCTTATGAGATATCTTTTTATATGAGGTATTGTTTCCTTTAGTAAAGACATAAGAGGTAACTTGCAAAAGTCATTTCGACACTAAAGTAAATAATTGAAAGAGATGAAGTCGAAGCAAATATAAGAGGTATTAAATATTCAACAATCTTTATCTATGCACTTACCTTCCTATTTATAGGCGTTAGCGTGGGCTCAAGGTCCATGGATTTGATGAGCAAAGACCTAATAACGTGTTAATGATGTTTAGCTTAGTCAATTACAAAATTAAGTCAATCCGCCTAGTTAAACCATCGCAATCATGCAATGTCAAGATGTAGTCATGGTGATGTGTGAGGTGACCTCGGTTGGACAATTAGTACAACACAAAATGTGTAAATCTACATGTGGATTATTGTAGTTTAACTAAATGTTTAAATTTTATTAGGAATTAGAAATTACATATTAAACTCTTATAAGAAATTTTATTTACCATTATGTATCATTAAGGCTTGAAATTGCTGGAATATTACTAATTAGGTTTAATTTGAATTAATTTTGTTCCCTAACTGCTTCCAATAACCTCAGAAGGCTAACATTACTTGTTCTGGAAGTCACTGCACATTCATCAAAAATCAATAATGATGGTAGTAACTTATTCAATAACCTTGGTGCTACTGGTTTTGATGTGATTTTTAGAAATAATATAAGTAATTGGTTAACTTGACGAGTTTAAGAACATAACTTTTGGCCATTATACCATGCACGTTATCATGTTTGACAACAAGGTTTGAAGAATATCATATGACAGTTTGATTCCTTATTAGCTATCAATCTTCTTCATTTATCATTCTCAAACACAATTCCATGCTCACTATCCTTTGATCAAGCTTATTAAGACTTGCAATATCATCCATGAATGATAAAATTCCAATATACTTTACGGAAAGCAAGGAGCTACTAATGATGCAAGGATTTTTCAATGGTAAGAATCACTTCAAAAACTATCTTTCTTTATTAACTGATAAAATGAGAATTTCCTATTTAACGGGATAACTTATGATTGTTTATTTTTCTTTTTTCTATTTTTGTCTTTTATCCGTTCCATGTATAAAATAATTTAAGAAATACAATTATCTTTTCATAAAATAACCTTAAAAATACATAATAAAACAATAAATCATATATCACAAAATTATTATCAAAGTAATTATTAAACTTGATTTTAACATTATAAATAATTTAAATATACAAAATACACCTTAATTACAATATAGTATTTAAATTAAGAAAATACAATCAAAGTTTTAAAATAACAAATTGCAAATTTAAAAACATAAATAATAACCATTATTTTTCTTGGGCGTCTAATACTTATGTGTCATCTATATTCAGACAATTTTGATACCTTCTATGAGGTGGTCCAATAATTTTCTTCTACATATTTAATGATGTCACCCATTAAAATATTCTAAACTTGTTTAATTTTTATTTATCTAGAAGATCTGATAACAAATACTTTAAATTATTATTTTTATTTGAATTAAAATTAAAATTACATTTCGAATGTTACTTTCAAATATTCAAAAATCAATTTCACTTTCTCTGTGCTTACTTCCTCTTTTTCCTAAAAGTCGTAAATATAATAATCATCCATAACTAACTTCTCTTACCTACAACTTTAATGAGAACCCTCCATATTTTTTTTTTTTATTTCATGATTGTAATTTTCTCTATAACACTCCACCTGCTCTTATGATTAGATGTTCTGATGCAAACTTGAATGCTTTAACAATTATATAGGCAAGTCTTACTCTTCTTATATAAACCTTCTGATGTTGTAATGAGCACGTCTTCATCTTCATAGAACACGTCTTCACCTTACTCTTTATTAGATTATCTTATCTTCATGATGTATGTTTGTCTCTTACTTTGATCGTGCTTGTGTCTTATCAAAATATGTTTGTGTTTGATTTGACCATGTGCATCTAACTTGACTATGTTTGCATTTGACTCTCATGTGAACAACATCGTACATTCTGCTTCTTGTACATTGTATGTATGCATCTTGGTTTTGCAATACATATGTTATATGATTGTTTAAAATGGTTTAAACTTGTTGTCAAAAAACATTGTTTCTTCACCTGTATACATATTTCATTGTAAACATTAAGATCAATTCTAATGTTATTTATTGTCATTAAACCATTAAGATATAGATAAGATCATTTGGTCATATGAACCTTTTGAATCTAATATATACTCCCCAACTTGAGAGGATATTACAATATATAAAATTGATATATTAATGACAAAGTTAGTTGGTTAGTAGTTGAGTTTCTTACAAGCTTGTATATAAACTTTGATCATTTGTACGGAAAAGATTGATTGATTCCTTTTAATCAATAATACATTTCTTCATTTTATTATGTGTCTATATTTACAAAATAATTAATAAAATTGGCTTTTAAAAAATTATATGTGAGACACACTAAAGAATCAAACATTTGTCCAGAAGGGTGTTGCATATTTCATAGAAGTATGAAAAAGACGTTGTAAGCTACATATAAATAAGTGGTCACGACAGATGCTAAGGTGCACCAAAAGTAATTAATTTTAAAATTTCTTTCCTTATTTGTGAACCAAATAAAAATAGAGTTATTTTCTTCTTTCCATTGAACCAAATGTGATATGTAACTAAAATTCCTCCGATTTTCTCCCCTCTATTGACCTCATCTTCAATGTGAATTTTTATCTTATAAATATATTTTCATTAGACAATAAAAAGGAATAATTTATCTAACAAATTTTAACTTAGAAGAAGTGATTAAGCTAAAAAATAAAATTTAACAAAAAAAACTTAAACTTATCTTTTTAAGCTCTAACTTTTATTTTATTTTAAAAGCAACTTTTAAATTAAAATAGATTAGGTGAAAGGTAACTATGGATACTTTTTTATTTATAATAGAATTTCTTTTTTTATATGTTAAAATGTTAGTTCTTAATTTATTAGTTTTTATTAATTAACGGAGGGATAACGAACCCATAACTTGTTCTTCTCCATCATTTCATTTTACCATTAGACTAACCTTATAGTTTCAATTAAATTTCTTTTTTAAATCTAATTTGATCTTTTTATAAAATTGCCTCAAATTGGAAAGTAGAAAATAATAAAAGTTGGTTTGCTATAACTTGAACAGAAAAGGTGAAACTGAGTGCCAATAGAATTTACAAGGCCGTAGGTTCTTTTGTTTATAGGCGAGTGGTTTCAATTCCATGTTTTGCTAAATTGAATTTATAGTGTTTGACCTCGTTAATTAATCTGTTAAAGTAGCAATAATCAGCAAATAAAGTAGAAATTGACCTCAGCTTAAAGATGGCATCATGTTGGGATAAAATAACATAATAAGCAGAATAGAAGGAGCAAGTGGTAATAAAACGAAGCCGCAGTTAAAAAATATTAAAATCATACCTAACGACAAAATAAAGGCTATCAAGACCTACCACAGCAAAAGTATTATGATTGAAAAGTTTAAAATCAGGCAATACACACCAAACTTTTTGGCCAGTACAAAACCAAAACCCACTCTTATCTTCCCTTATTTGTTTCCCCTAAGCTTTTATAGTTTGTGTCTTTCCACTGTTTTCTAACTACTTGTTTTCATTATTTTTATTTTTTATTTTTCTGGTAAAGGATTCTAGAAGCGTGTCTCAACTCTCAACTGACTCCACTTACTCTTGTCAATTCAGGTTCGATACGAGTTACTAACATCCCCTACCACCCATGGTTGAGATCGCTAGTGCTCATCAATAATATCCTTTTCTTTCACCCACTAGCCACATAAATTGTCAAATATAATTTAAATACAAACAGTAAAACAATGAACTTGCCTTACAGTTAACAATCTCTCTTCATTTTCTTTTCTTTCAAATACATTTAAAACGTGATTTGCTTCATTAGAAATTGACCAGATTTTGATTACAGTTAATGAAGAATAAATATGTATACGTAACTGTATAGAGTCTTAGATGTAGTGCAAGAAATTAATAAATTTGATTTTGCTTTGAGTGGTCCCATTTGGCATACATATCTTCATGTGTGGAGTGGGTTCCGAGTTAATTAAAGTCCCGTGAAAACAAAATGGTTTAGAAGATGCATATATGGGATATAAGTGTGAGGTCACAAGAATAGTTGATGTATTATTTATCTAGTGATTATAATATGGGTAATGATGGGTATCATGAAAAAAGAAATAGTCATTTTCAGAGTTGAACCAACCTCCAATCCCATCCAACAAAGTTATGCCATTTTGAGCCGGCCATGTCAAATTAAAAATATTTTATGGACATGGTTGGTAAGGCTCACCTTCCTACGTTAGTCTTTTGTTGCTTCTAGAAGCACTAGTGTTTAAAATAAGGAGAAGAATCTGTGAGGTTGGTGACCCACCTCCTTGCCCACATGGTTCTCCCACCTCACCTCATCTATTGGAATGAGCTGGGCCATTCATTTCTTTGCTCCTCTCATGCCACACTCTAATGTATACTCATGCTTTTCAACTTCTTTCCCTTCATTATAATCTTATTTTAACATTTATTTTTTTATGGAATTGGTGTTATTCTTATCTTGGAGTATTTTGACTGTGACCAAGAGTCTATTAATTTGTCACCACTGAGAGATTTTGTCATGTGGCCCCACGTGATTAGGAACACCCCAAAAAAAGTGAATGGATCAATATAATTTGCAATAGTTCAACGGCATGCTGCGCATATATTCCATAATTCTAAAATGATTAAAAGGGCATCATAATTTGTTGACGCTTTCTTCCACGTTGACAAACCAATCCATATGTATTAATTCACCCTTCATTGTCTCTCAATCAAGTGTGCCTAATTCCAACATGCCAATTCATTTTCAAGGGATATAATTCCAACACAACTCTCTGTTTTTATATTAGTATTAATGTATCTTTGTAAAATCTTTTTAACCACCCAACTAGATATGCAGAATCCGATTCCATCTCCTCACAATTAAAGAGTTTACTTAACATGCGCTTTATATATATGCATGCTGTGTTGCGCTAATATTAGGTATGCGTCAACCAGTTACCACTACAATTTTTATAAAATACTGTCAAATAAAAATTCGCATCCGTAGAAAGAATATAGACAAATCGTTATCTAAAATCTTTAAGGCTGTGTCATGTTGGGTATGAAGGATGGAAATTAAACAGAAATTTTTTAATGGGACTTCCATATTAAACAAACAAATTTTTTCTTCCATTTCTCTTCTTTTATCCTAAATCAAACATAAACTTAAAAACACTCACTACAAATATATAGTAGTTATTTTCAAGCTAAGTAACTATTTATTAGCATACTAATATAATTTTCCTAGTTCAAATTTAATATTCCTACAAATTAATTGGAGAATAGTTATATTGTTTTTTTAAAAATTAATTAGGATTGTTTTTTATAGTTAATTAGTTATTCATTTCATGCTTCTATCAATGTTCTAGTATTTTTAAAGATAAATTATAGTTAAATTTTTACTAGAGATTGATTACGAATTAGCTGGATACTAATTTTTTGTAGTTAATTTGAAAATTCTTTTAGTGACTTATAAGAAAAGAATATATGACAAAATTAATTTTTTCATATACTAAAATTAACTTATCATAAATTAATATATAAAAGTATTTTCATATATTTTTTTAATGGATGTTAATTTTTTTTTTCAAATTAAATTGTAAGGCTTTCACATTTTTAAAAATATTTAGGAAAAAAATATTAATTTTTTTTTAAAAGTACTTCTGAAAAGTCTCATTCAAACTGAACTTAAATGTTTATTTTATAGAATATAAAAACTGAAAATTATTTTATTTTTGCGAATTGAAGTTGCATCTCTCACACAAGTAGGAGGGGATGAAAAATGCTATTCATGAATAATTAATTTTGACTTTTACTCTGATAAAGTTTGATGGTAAATTGATTTGATCTAGGAAAAATTACACAAAATTGATTTAATTTTTTAAATAATTATTTTTGACTTTCCATCACACATAATCTGATGGTGAAATTGGTTGATGTAGAAAAAGGTAAGACTTTTTACAAAGGTAATAAATTCAACCCCTTTCTCTCCTTCTAGTAAAGTACTCGTAAATCACATATAATGTTTTTGTCTCAATATGATAAAGGCCTATTTAGTGTTTGTTTAGTAGTAGTTTTATAAAACTGTTTTCAGTAAGTTTTTAAAAATTAAAAAATTTACTTAGGTAGTATTTTATGAAAACAGTTTTCGAAAACAGTTCTGGTTTTTTAATTTTTAAAAACTAAGAGACTGGAACAGCTGAAAGTAGTTTTGTTTTTCAATTTTCTGTTTTTATTTTGAAAACTCAAAATACAATAAGAATATGTTGTTTTTAGCTTTTCATTAATGAAATTCTAATAAACATTAACAAGTTTTTCTATTTTTACATCGTCAAAATAGTTTTCAAATATCACTTACCAAACAAGTTTTTTTTTCTTCTCGAAAACAGTTTTTGAAAACTCTTTTCAAAAACTAAAAAACAAAACGAAATCAATGATGTCCTAAATTTTTTGGGGAGCATGATAAACAAGTATTTGCATTCATATTCACTAACTATACATGGCACCGGATTCAAAGTTCAAACCCTTAACAGCAAGCAAAACACTATTGAGATAAAACTTTTTGTTGTCTATGTTTATCTTACCTAACAAAGTTGGGTTATGTTATTAATTACATTTTTAAACTATATTTGCCGTTCTCTTGTCGACTATAACTTATGTTTTGGTCTTGGTCAACTTCCACAACTTGACGTGGCTAAATTTGAGAAGTTGCTAATTGCTCCTTTTGGGTTTTTTAATATCCTCGCTTTACATAGGGCCGCAAAACATAAAACCCAACAAACTCCAACTTGGGCTTTCTTAATATTTGTTATACCTTCTTACCATCATATTATATCTCTTTTTTTTTATATTTATTTTAACTAATTTTTAAAATAAAGTTTTCATAGTTGATCAATCTACCTTATTTTTTATTTTATATAATATTTATTGTTAAAATTTTATTTTTATATAACTAATATAAATTCTAATTCTATTTTTTTTAAATCTAATTTTGTATTTCTAATTGATTATTTTTAAGCTATATTTTAAAAATTTTTCTCTATTATTTTTATTTTGAAAACCTATTATCCTTTACTTTTATTTTGTATCTATGATAATTATCTTTGAATTTTTTTCTCAAACAAGAGAAATTGCGGATGTGTTTTATTATTTGCTATTACAGCAATGTGCATTTTACTCTTTTATTTGTTCTTTTTTAAGTTATAAACGGGAGAAAATTATAATATGACATGATGTTTTACTCTTCCGTAAAGCACTTTCCAAAAATATGAAATTATACTTTCGAAAAATTTCTGGAAAGCTTGTATTTTCAGACATCATTACACAGTATTTTTCCGATGTTAAGTTCTTAAGCAACGTATAAGGTTTCATTCATGCCATTCGAGAATGAGCATGAAAAAGAGCATCGTGACACTCTCGTAATCTCAAACAACACAAAAGTTTTTATTCTTTCTTTTTGAGAATGAAAATGAGTGAGAGGAAGGAGAAGGAGTACCATGGAGAAGGTAAGTAAAGAAATATGAGGTTGTGTAGAGAAAATGAGAAGAAAATATATTAAACTGTGAAGAGTATGGCAAATGAGAAGAAAAACTACCCAGACATAAATAACATGACTGAAAAATGTCTAGTCCATATATTAGTGATGACATATTCCAATCCATAATTCTTTGTTTGGGTTAACACTTGCTTTCAAAATTAGTATGAATAATTTATTTTTTTTAGTAATGTTAAGTGAGGCTTTGAAACTTTTTTTTTTCAAATAAATTGTTGTGATTATAATTCTTTGTTTAAGTTAACACTTTTCTTCGAAATTAGTATAAATAATTTTTTTATAATGTTGAGTGGGACTCTAATACTATGAAATTTTAAAATAAATTCTTATGATTATAAATTATTTTTAAATATATTTTGAATCTTTAATATATTAACCAATTTATATTTTACTACACATACTTAATTATGAAGGATTCTGAAGTGCAACACTCAAAATCAGGAAGCTATTATGGTTGGAGATCCCAAGCCTTAGTACTCTCAAGGTAAATTGAATTGTGATATTATTGTTTTCTAATCTCAAAGGCAAAGGCAAACGATTATTAGATGTGTTTTTCTTGATTATAGGATAAGTTTGTTCTTGGCTTTTATCATACGATTTCCTACTATGATTTTATTAAGGTTGAGTTTTTAGTCATTTTTAAAGCCTTAATAGTTGTATAAATGCATGATTTTTGAAATTTGACTATTGAATCAAACTTTTTCATTATGATACAATTTCTGGAGAATGGTTGTGTTTTGTTAATTACATGACTATTTTATTTTATTAAGTATATTTATAAGTGAAGTGGGAAGACTCAAACTTACACTTTTAATTTTATTCTAGGTAAATTAAATATATTAGCCGATAATTTTGCAAAAATAGAATTGCAAAATCATAAGGACAACTCCTTCTTTTATAATGTTTGAGATTCATTATTGTTGTTTACTTAAAAGGCTTACATTTTAAAAGAAAAAACTTCACTTCATATAAAATGATAAAGAAGAAGAAATGAGAAAAGTTGTGGTTTCACTAGTTTTGATGGAGAATAAAATACAGCGCAAAAGCAAAACATACAACGATAGAAAATAAAACATCAAGTGGCTATCCAAATTGAAATCGAAGCTAGTTTTTTCTTTTTAGGCGGAAATCGAAACTAGGTAGATGAAAACATAACATATAAAATGAACACACTGAACGTAGAGAAACACGAGTGGTATATTTATATCGGAATCTGAGAAACAGACACAAAAACATGAAAGAGCGAGCAGACATATAAAAAATTGCATGGAGCTAGCAACTATAACTAGCGTCTGCACTTTCCACCTGCGAACCTTCAACATGGCAAACCGAAGCACACATCATATCCCTTTAAACCGATATGGCTCTTTCATTCACAGTGCATTTTAGAAGAACTATTAATAGTTCTTCTAATTATTACGTACCTACACTACTATTCCTGTATAATTATTGAGTAGTAATTGCATGCATAGAGACGCTAACGAGAAGCAATGAGAATTAATAATATGAAGAAAAGCCCAAATCGTGCCTTGTCCATAGTTAATTACGTGTACTACCTACGCCTAGATCAATATATAAATCTGAATACAAACAAACGGGTTTGGTACTCTTATATTTAAAAAAAAAAAAAAAATAGACGTAAAAGTAAGTTTGCTAACATGCTAGTAATAAACTAGACGTTATATAGTTTATGGTCACGCGTTAATGATGTGGTTTATTATGTTTAGCTTTAGAGGGAAGTCGGCCATTAGAGTCATCTATTCATTATTCTACTAAAATTTTACTTTTTAAAGTAGGATTTTACTTTTAAAAAAGTGAAATTATAGTTATTATAATAAAATATACGAGTGTGTTTAGAAGATCTTTTACTTACATTAATGTAAAAAATCAGTATTAAAGTTTTAAAACATTCCTTTAATTTTGAAATCAAGTATTATATTTGTGTATACTGCTATGTCACACGAGCAAAATCTTGGTTAAGGAATCTGTTCACGTGAAAGGAGCGACAGACATGAATATATCTGTGTAGCAGAAAAAATAAATGGTGGGTTCATTACTGAAGGACATGTAATTCATCGAAAAGTACACGTAATGCCGTAATGGCTAGATAAGAACTAAAAAAACATAGTGTTGATTATCCAAAAAACAGTGAGAAGATAAGAATAGCAAAGCTGGGAGTGATCCGAATTAAGCATTTAATTAACTGTCTCAAAAGTGTGTTTGTAGGTTGGGTTTGCGAACTAAATAACAGCACTTTCACGAGTAACGGTAATAAATTCGTATCTCATTTTTTATTTTCACCTATCAGTAAATGTCATAGTATTTAACGAATTAATATAGTGCTCATTGATTAGGATAGATTATAGATTTGGGATAGAAATTTCCATCTAATTAAATTATCCAAAAGAGTCGCAGATGCAATTAAAGGTAGAATTTCATGTATGTTATCATTTCAAGTGACCGGGTGTATGGAATGTATAAAATCATGAGTTAGAAAAACATTTAAATTTTTATTATGCATTCTTTATTATTTAAAATTTAAGATATAACTAATATATATATAATTAGAAGTTATAAGATTGGTCATGTAATAATTTAATAAAATAAGAGAAGAAAAAGTTATAAATTTGAATCACTTCTGTAACACACCTTAACCTTTATTTATAACAAAACTAATAAATATTATTTGAGTATTAAAGATATTAACTATCAATTGTAGTTGATATAGAAGAATTCAATAAATAATTAAAAAAAATAGAAAAAAGGAGAAAATAATATATAGCAACTCTTCTAAGATTGATTTTTAAAATCTTTAACATGATAAGATTGATTTTTAAAATCTTAAAATGAATATTACTTTATGAAAATTTTTAAACCAACTGTAAAGTGAATGAAGATTTTTTTTTATATGAGATAGCATATATAATTTCTCTTTTCAAAGTAATAGATAGACAACATCATCTTTTAATGGATATACTACTTTTATTAAAAATCTAAACTCAGAAGCTGGAAATCTACAAAGTTGATCTTCTTAAATAAAAAAAGTGGATACACAATCATGAAAAATTATAATACGAGTCAAACTTTATATATTCTACAAATTTTATATTGTTAATGATCAACAAAATAATTCCAAATTGGTGGACTTTTTTAGCACCCCATATCAATATTAATTTTCTCTTCAGTCCTCAAAGTTTTATAAGCAGTTGGGCAAATTATTGTCTATACAATTGACTTTACACATGAATCACTAGTCGTATTTCTTACTTTCTTTGTTATCTCTTTCTTTTCTTTTAATAAATAGGAGTCAATAATTGTTTTTTCTTAAATATCTTTCATCCCAAAAATTAACAAACAAATAAATAAATCATACACAAAAACTATTACATACTCAAATAAAATAAAAGAAAAAGTATAAAATTAAGTGATTGCATGCATTATAAAAAACGTATAACAAATTTTATTATGGCAAAAACAAACCAAATAGATTATAAAATTAAGCTTAAAAACAAAAAGAAGTATTATATGTTATGATAATGGAGAGAAACATTGAGTCACAAATGTAGAATCAAATGTATTATATATTTTTGAATAATGTTATAAGCATAACTGAGTGGATTATAAGATATTTTATAAATTTCAAATTTCTATAACGTTAAATAATTAAAAAAAAATTATGAAGTAATACATATATTAAATGCACTTGCACATGTTGAAACTATCCATAAATCTTGCAAAATTAACTCAGTAATGTTTGGATATGGTGAACGAAATTAATTAATTTTGTAATGACATTAATTAACAAGGTGAGTTTTGAGATTTTATGGGTTTAGGGTTCTTTTATATTAAGCATTAAAAAAAAGTAAATTACATAAATCTTTGAGGAAGTTTAATGTAACTACATATACATTTCTACTTTCACTCTCTTATGAAGTATTAGTATAAAACTTAAAGTTAGTGTAATATTTTTTAACATATAAGATGTTAATGTAATATTTTTAAACTTAAAAAAAATAATGTATATATATATATATATATATATATATATATATATATATATATATATAATTATATCTAATTTGATCATAAAAGTTAAGAGATGTTACTATAATTTGGTCAAAAGATAAATATATGCTTATATAAAGAATAGATATATAATTTTATTAAAAATTATATGTTTTACTACATTAAACAAATAATCGATTGAATAAATTTTAAAAAAATAATATATTTGTATTCAATTAATTTTTATATCCTTGAATTCACTTATCTAAAAAAATTACATATACATAAGTTTTTAGATATAACTTAGGAATTAATGACAACGAGATATATTTGATTTTCTATGTCATCAGTAAATGAGTTATATTTATAATAGGAGAGTTTTAAACTTTTTCAACTCATATATATCATTCTCATTAGATTTTATCATATTAGAGCAAATACTTGAAAATTTATCACATATTTTACAATTTTAAACTTCTTATATATTTTTCAATATTAATTTAATTTAATATTTGACCACTTAGAAAAAAACTTTAACTATATCGTTACTATTTATCATCAACAAAATATCATTTCATATTAAAGTTTATATTTTTTTTCTTTATTAGTATACTAATTTTTAATTTTATTTTTTTCTAATTTAAGCTTTATTTTTTTTATCTTATAAAAAATAAATACTTTAAGTCTATTAATGTAGTGCTGCATTTCTCTTATAATAAATATTTAATTGTTGATACATAAATTTTTAATTGAAAGTTCATTCTATATTAATTCATGGAGGTAACATTTAAAAATAATAGTTAATAAATTTTAATTACGTATCAATATAAATAAAATAATATATTTAAATATTACGAAATTAATATAAATTTTATACTCGATTATATATATTAAAAATTCAACTCTTTATAACTGTGTACCGTGAACCTTTGGAAAGGGCCTAGGATTACTCCTAGTAATTAGATAGAAAGAATCAAATGAAAAAGTAAAAGTTGTGACATCTAATTAAAATAAATTCAAGTTTCTGATTAAAATTTTGGTGAAAATTAAGATTCTCACAGATTAATTAGACGTAAAACAAACCCTAAAGATATCAGTATCCATACTATAGCATTTTACTGTCATTTGTATTCGTATTTCTGGTTGTTTATAATATTTTAGAAAATCTGAATATACCTTTATTAGTATTTATTTTTAAACTCTCCAACTTATTTTTTTTCTAACTGATTGTTGTGTGTTTATACATGATCTTTCTTAGTTGTTTTCTCTTGTGTGTCAAATATCAACTGTCATATTGTACCATATTGTATATCTCTAATCATTGGATGTTCTTACAAGTCTCTAGGTTATTGTCCATTGATTTAAGCATTATTTAGAAACAAAAAATGAAATTTCGTTCAGCCATAATTTTTTTGGTGTTTCTTGTTGATTATGATTGGTTTTGAGTGTTCCATATGCATCGTTCTTGGTATTCAAGATTGATTTGTAGTGTTCTGAATCAATCAATCTGAAACACAAAAAATTATAATTCCAATTGAATTGGTCTAGAATACAAATTTTTACAATTTTAGATCACTTGATCTAGAATGTACATAATGTATTTTGAATCAACTGATTAGAAATACAATTGCCAAATTCAAGTTTGCATTCTAGATCACCTGATCAAAATGTTCATAATGTATTCATGATCAACTAATTCGGATGCATTATGAACTTTCTAGATCAGGTGATCTAGAACACAATTTCTAAGTTCTTGTTTGCATTCTAGATCACCTGATCCGAAATGTACATAATATATTTTGAATCAATTGATTTGGAATACATTATGATATTCATGTGATTTAAAATGTTTTTGTGAATTTAAAAAAATTATGTTTTTTTTGTTTTTAAATTAAGGAGACACGATAGAGGAAGTTTGATAAAAACTAACAAAGAAACCAATAAATATTCTTTAAAAGAGTTGGCTGTTGTGCATACAGCCTGAAAGCCTAGTTTCATGCTTTGTGAAAAAAAAAAACAACTTTAATTAAAACAAGCAAGGGTACTTGAAAATTTGTAAAATATTATAAATATTGAGGAAGTGTGAATACACCTAAGAGGTACAAAAAGAAAGCGTCACATTTCAATCTTCATTTTGGGCTTGTAAAACTGGAACCCGTAATATGTGGGCTTTACTGGTTGCACTTTATTTCTACATTTTCATCTTTATTTTTTTAAGTATTATTAAAATATTGTTTTCTGAAATTAATTTTCAAAATCTACTATATTAAATAGGAAATGTTTCGAAATTTATTTTTAAAAATATATATTTAATACATTTTAAACTTTTATAGTTTCTTGAAAGAGTATATTTTCAAAAGAAAAAAAAAATCAACAACACAAAGAAAAGTGTATAAATAAAAAATGGAGTACTATAAAAAATAATAGAGAGTATATATTACGATAATTGATATTAGTAGTTTAGTTCATTAAGGAATAAGAGAAGGTTAAAAAAAATCGTGAGTTCGATTTTTATTGTAATAAAAGCTAAATTAGCAACACTAACATTTAACATAAAAAAATATATATTAAAAATTGAATTTATCCAAACTAAAAATTAAAAACTAATCCTATATTGTTTTTCTCTAAAAAGGTTTGTTTTAAAAGACATGTTATGACTTGTGTTGAGTAGAAATAAATAATAGATAGTAGTAGCACTCTACTTTCTAGTTGTTAGATATGTTATGAATTTTATTAATTGCCTTAGTAATTTTGGACTAGGTTGATTTTTAGTAATTACCAAAATATATTTAAATATTTTTAAAATAAAACAAATTATTTAATTATTTTTAAAAGTATTAAAAATCATAATAAATAATATTTAATAATATATTTTTAAAATAGCTGCAAAAATCGAATCAAACTAACGTTTACAAAATTTGATTTTATGACTATTTGAATTATATATATATATATATATATATATATATACATATATATATATATATATTATTCATAATATTCAAATACGTATTAATTAAAGATTTATAATCACTCACACTGAGTTAAGCCCTTGGTGACCAATGTGTTTGGACTCATGTTTGAAAATACATGTGTTAGCAACTATAACATGGATCCAAAATCAATTATTTTAACATAGAAGCATATTTTAACATAATTTTAGATCATCTAAAAAGAACCAAAATTTGACATTGGGCAAGGTGATGAATAGTCGTTATAAAGTATTTAGTTTAGATTTTCTTTTTAGTAAAACTATTATGTTACAGGGCGTTGTTTTGGCGTATTAAGTATTTAAAATTTAAAATATAATGAACGTATATGGGGTGGGGGAAAGTGGGTTGTGGGATCTCATCATATTGCTTTTATATGTGTGTGTGGATATTGAAGAATGAATGGAAGTGCAACGCATAGATTTGTTTGATAACGTAAGGATGAACAGTGATGTTGGAGTTCCACATAGATGATAAATATGCTAAATAAAAAGTATATAATGAAACCTAAAACTTGTTTTATAAGTGGGTTTTAGGAAGTTAAATTAGTTTAATTTTATGTTTCTAATAAGTGAAAACACTGATTAGCAAAAGGTATCGAGAAAAGAAACGGTGCGGCAGAAACCTCTGCACTTGGCAGCGGGGAAAGCTTCATTCGTGCATGACAGTGCACCCATTAATCCCGTGGTTCTCACTCACACGCACGTAATTAATCTGAAATGATGATTGAGATTTGAGTATGCACTCAGCACTGTACCACCTCAAATGCTTCTGATCAAAACCGGTGGGGATTCAAGACAGTTTCACGTGCAACTCAAGACATGCACTCGCCCTCAGCTGGATACTTGTCCCCTCTAACCCACAAATTTCCTCAACTCCTGTCAAATTTTGAACCCACTTAACTACATAAGATTTCAATTACAAATTGTCTTTATTGTTTAAATTGCTTTTAGCAAAAATATTTTATTTTACAAATTACATCTCAATTTAGTTTCAACCATAGAATTAATCTGAAGAAAATAATTTAATTTTTTTTAATACAAACTCGTAATCTGTGAAACCAATCCGGCGTTTGCCCGTGACAGAAGAAGCAAGAGAGGTGTGGCTTCTGTTAAGTCCTGTGATTGATTTGAACAGCTTCGGGTGGACATGGCCAACATTTAGCAGCAATAGCCCAAGCCAACAAAGCCGAATGCTACATCACCTTATCGTTTTTTATTACACAAAAATTAAAGAGTAATCATACATATTTTTTTTCCGCTGGAGAAAGAGTAATCATACAGCTACACACATTTAATTTATGTAATCGTACATTTATGATCTGATAAGAGTAATCTGATTTTATTATATCATAAATTCTATTATAATTATATATTTACTTTTTTTTCTCATTAAATATAAAATAATATATGGATGTACATATATTATTTTTTAAAATTAAAAGTTAATTTTGGATTAAAGTAATTTTTGTATTTGATTAACAATTTTACATTCTTAACTTACTTTAATAATAAAATGCTATAAATTTATCTTGGTATTTTAAGTATAAAAATTTATTTCATAATTTAAGATTACATTAAAATTTTATTATTATAATATTAAATTTTGAATCTATTTTCACGATAATAATTTTTTACAGCATTTGTATTTTATATTTATACTATATTCTCTTTATTATTAACTAGCGAAAACACAGGCGCGACAGTGCCTATGTATTCGCATTTCTATTTTAATATCTTTTGTAAAATTTTATATTTTGAAGTATAAATTGTTATGTGATATGTTTTGAAATATATTTTGCTAATTTTATATTTTTTTTTATGATAACATGATAAAAACATGTCAGATCATTAATGGATATGTCAAATGTGCAATAAATATGAAAAAATCAAAAGAGGAGAGTTGGAATATAACTCGAAATATTGTCTCACCTATATATTTGCATGTTTCTTAAAAATATTTATCATAAAATGTAAGCATATATTAATAGAGAAAAGTTAATAATAGGTATTTTAAAAAATGGACATCAAAATGGGGTATTGCCTTCATTAATAATATAGATTAATCGTATAGATATAGATATAGATACAGATACAGATATAGATATAGATATAGAAGTATAGATATAGTATATAATATAATATCAGATATTATACATTATAGATATAATTGGACAATTATGTATGTTGGATATCAATATTTTAAAGTAATTTTTTGTTTAAAGTTATAAGGTTGGTATGGTGGTAAAGTATATGTTTGGAAAATAAGTGGTTATGAGTTCAAAATAGTTTATTTTTTTAATTTTAAAATATATTTAAGGGTAGAATAAGTATTTTAAAAAATAGACATAAAAAGGGGTATTCTCTTTATTAATAGTATAGATTATTATCTATAAATTAGTTTTAGATTATTTTATTAATTATTCAGCATCTTTAACGGTAGTTCTCTCGTGAGCATAATATATAATGCAAGGCAAAGTCATAAGAAAGCTAGAACTCGAAAGATGGGTAGAACAGCTCAGAAAGTATCTACAATTGAAGCACGCACTAGAGGTATGAAATATCGATTTCACTTTCGATCTATGTTGAACTGTATCGATATAATGAATGGATGCAGATGAAGAAAGTTAAGTTATCATGGAGTAATTATGCAGAGGGTGCGGAGGTTCGGGCGATGGGGTCCAGAGGGAAAGATAGGTGTAAATAGAATGGTGTTAGGAGTAGTATTTTTCTTCTTTTTTTTTTGCCCAAAAAAATGTAATAAAATCTATAAAAATTTTAACTAATAAAATATTAATAAATAAAATAATATATCAACACTTAACCGTTAAAATTAACGAAAGAATTAAAATGTTTGACATAAAAAATATTAATATATCTTGATCGGTCGATAAAATATGTGCAAAATTATAAATTTAGAAAAATTGATGTATAAAAAATATAGTTAACAAAACATAGTTAACTATTAAATAACTTTAGACAATTTTTCATTTGCTTGTTAGTTTGTCTAACTATTTTTGTTTAAAAAGGAAGTTTTATGTTTTTTTAAAAGAGAAATTTCTATTTGTTTCTTAAACAAGTTTCTTTTAAAAAAGAAATCCTCTTAGTTTTTTTTTTTAAGTTTAAACAAACTACTTTTAATTTTTTAACAACTTAGGTGCATGACTTTGTTTGGGTGCCTAAGGTCCATCCTAATATTTTGATGCATGGTAAAATAGCTTTAAATAATTGTTTAGTCCTTCAACTTTAAAAATAATCTAAATGATTTTTAAATTTAAAGATTAAAAAACTATTTTTAGTTTGATGGACTAAAATATTTATTTTAAATTTAGAGACTCAAAAATATTTCTTAAATTTGAAAAAAAAATAATAACATTGACATTTAATATTAAATTTCATGTTATAATTAATGACTTGACCCTATTAGCGATGATAACATGTTCATCTTTATAATTTTATTCATCACAAATACATTATCCTTTATTTGTATCAGAAACTAAATAGATATTACACCAAAATAAAATCTAAAAATAATATTAAAATTTAATTAAAAGATAAGGTAAATTTTGATAGAATCAAATCATGAATGCAAATATTAGTAAATAGTAATGTAAAAGCACTTGTATAATTTTTCCAAAAATAATACTTCTTTTATAAGCTCTTCTAGATATATATCATCTAAATACTAAATTAATTTATTTAAATTAAAGTCTCTTTACATTAAAACTTTCAGAAAAACTTTTCTACAAGCTTTTTTATAAGTTCTTGTACATTAGAATTTTATCTAAAAATAATTGTACACATTATACATTATTTAGCTTATCAGCTACCATTGAAGTTAGTTATATTTATCAAAATTTTCAAATTTATTATTCATTGTGAATGTTACAATTACTTCTCCAAATTAATATGACGAATTAGAAACTCTTCAAGAAACAAACATAAAAAATTTTATTATTAGTGATGATGTCAAAATAGTTAGTAGATTCAATTAAATTAGACAATTACAAAGAGCTATAAATACTCAACGGGAATATCACGGTTGGAGTAAGTATGAGTTGAAGTCTCACATTGTGTAGAAACTGCATAGTTAAGTAATATATAAGTGAGAAATACCCATAAACTTAATGTCTTAAAATTTTGGGTTGAAGGTGGTATCTTGTTTTTTTATATGTGTCAGCTAATGTCCCATTGTTTCCATTTTCCTTGTGTTTATCTTCCTTGAATATACTTATTCCCATTCATCGATAAGTACAATGCCCAACAGTCACTTAAATTTAATTGAAAGCCTATTATGCTTACAAGTTTTCTAAAAGTGCTACAAAACAAGGTGAATGTAAAACTCTTTTACATTGATATTGTATAAGTGTTAAACTGTAAACTTCTTAAATCTGATACAACCTTAAGAAAAAATCCGTTTATTTAAGAGATTAGACGTACTTGATCTATTTTAAAATTGCATTTCCCATGTCAAACTTTAAACAATTAGATTGATTTTTTTTTATAGTTCAAATGTTAAGTGTTAATGTATTAGTTTTTGTCAGGATTCGAACTTACGACCTTTCATTCCCCTTATTTCCACATGTGTACTTTATTACTAAACTAACTTTATAACTTCTTGATTGATCTGTTTACCCACCTCCTAATCATTACTCATAAGTTTGATCATGCTTAATTTGAAATATAAAAATCAAGATATATTGAATGTAATGACTTTGGTTTACACCATTAAAAGTTTGATCCATAGAATGAAAGAATCAGGTTGGAAAATATTTTTCACGGAAGTCATATCATTCTACTAGAAACTCAAAAATATGAAATTAAGGGTTTGATTGGTTTGATTTTGTTTTTTAGTATCTGAAAAGAGTTTTCAAAACTGTTTTCTAGAAGAAGAGAAAAAAACTATTTGATAAGTGTTATTTAAAAACTTTTTTGAAAATATAAAAATGAAAAAAAATTGTTTATATTTATTAAAATTTTATTAATGAAAAGAAAAAAACAACATATTCTCATTATATTTTGAGTTTCAAAACAAAAATAAAAAACTGAAAAGCAAAACTACTTAAAGTTGTTCTTGTTTTTTAGCTTTTAAAAACTAAAAACCAAAATTATTTTCAAAGACTATTTTAAGAAAACATTAATCAAATGAGTTTTTTAGTTTTTAAAAACTAAAAACTCGTTTGGTTCCTGTTTTCTTAAAACAATTCTGCTTTTAGTTTTTAAAAACAAAAAATAGGAACAAATATAAGGGTTTAATTTATTGGGTTTTGTTTTTTAGTTTTTGAAAAGATTTTTCAAAAACTATTTTTAGGAAGAAAAGAAAAAACAACTTGTTTGGTAAGTGTTATTTGAAAAATGTTTTGAAGATGTAAAAATGAAAAAAACTTGTTCATATTTATTAAAAATTCATTAATGAAAAGCAAAAAAATAACATATTCTGATTGTATTTTGAGTTTTCAAAACAAAAATAGAAAATTGAAAAGCAAAACTACTTTTAGTTGTTTCTGTTTGAACTGTTTTTGAAAATTGTTTTCAGAAAGCACTATCCAAATAAGTTTTTAGTTTTTAAATACTAAAATAGTAAAAACAGTTTTATAAAATTGTTGTCAGATAAACATTAATTTTCCAGAAATAGTTACTTTGTATCTTCATACAAGAGATTGAACTGTCAAAAGATTGATGATATTATAGGGAGGAATGGCAAAAATATCACAACATATCTAAAATGGATTAATGGATATTTATAGATAGTAGGTATGAATATTGTACCAGTATTCTCAATTACTTATCTTTTCAAGTCTTGATACAGTTGAACCTTCGATTTCCTTTCCAAGAAGTGGAAGTACATGCAAAATGCACTTTGAGACTCAAGTTTAGGCAATATTTGGCCCAGAGTAATCAACAAGAACTTTGTAATATCTTATTATTTTTTTACTTTGATATTCGTTACCTATTTATAGTGGTGGATTAGACTTTTACATGTTGGGTTTTGCCTAATCAGTCAGAAATTAGGTAATATAGTCTTAAGCTCATGTTAGATATAATAATCAACATTAAGTTGGTTAACCTTATTTGGGTCGAACATCGAATATCTTGAGATAACACATTTTGCCGAAGGTCGAACACTCTTGGTCCAAACAAATATTTTTATTATTTACTTGTTATCGAGTGGGGATGAATATCATTGTCAACCATGAAGCCAGATTTAGATATTTAAAAAATTACTTATCCAATATTTTATTTACATAAGTTGTGAGTTTTTTTATGAGAATACTTTCAGGCTTTTAGCCAATTTCTCATTTTACAAACGACATAAGTTAAATTAAAAATATTTAAATAAAAAATTAAAGAGTTTAATTGATATACATTGTCAGTGTAAATGATTTTTACACTAACATTCAATTATGACTTTTCATTTATGTAACTTTTAAAATAATAATAAGTACAGTCAACAAATCTACCATGAATAAAAGATTGTGATTTACTATCGATGTAAAAATTTTTATAGTGACAATATATACCAATTAAACTCAAAATTAAAACTATTAACTGAACAAATATCAAAGTAGTATTTGATATTCTGAATGAATAGAAAAAGAAGTATGTGTGCGCTATGCGTGAGCAAAAAATGTAGAATTGAAAAGTTAGAAAACAAATTTAAAAGTCTAAAGTCTGATTTTTAATTTCTTGCAATTTCATAGTTTGTGTGCAGTGTGTCAATCATGACTTGTAGAATTGAAACTTAGAAAACAAAAGTCTTGAATTAATTACCTAGAATTGAAAATTCTCAAGGGAATTAATTATTTTCCAAAAGGTTATAAACAAAAATTGGGTATACATATAATTAAATTGGTACTAAATTAATAAGACTTTAGTTATCTCACAAGAAAAGCGGGGGAAAATGGGACGATTGGAAGAAATGTTAAAAAAAGTCATGAATTTTTATTTTTTTTAATCCAAATAGTATTGACCATATATGAAAAAGAGAATGTAAAAGAGTACTATTTTATTAGATATTTTATTAGACTAATTAAAATTATAGAGGACCCAAGTCATAATAAAAAATTAATAAATAAAATAAAAATTCATGGGGAGTGACTAAGACCCTCTCTAATAGCAACATACATATTTTTCTTGGCACTCGTATCCGCAGGAATGCATTATTAGTCAATGCTACTACAAGAAATGGTTTTTTGTAGCGATAATTATCATTGCAAAATTTTAAAAGTCATTGTTTAATCAACTTTTGCCGACAATAAATTTTTTATTGCAGGTAGCTGCAAGAATTATTTTTGCAAAAACTTTTGTAATAATATTTTATGTTATTGCTATAATACCCCTAATCCTTAATTAAAATTATTTATAAAAATATGAGAGATTTTTAAAATATAGTCTTACCTAAAGAATCATAATATTCTTGTAAATAGTGTGAGCCAAAAGTAGTTATGATAAATCCTCATTGTATAAAATATTTAAAATAGAAAATACTAAACATTCTTAATTTAGAGCAATGAAATTCTTACCAATTTAACATTACTTGAAATCAAAGAGTAACTCCTTTCCGAATGCAATATATTAAGAGGAAATTCTTTGAATTCTTCTATGTATCCTGCTGATTAGATTCATCTTCTATTTGTACTACAAACATATATGAAAAGAAACATATAAAAGGAAACACACAAAGGACTGAGATTTTTATAAACCATCAATGTTAACAGAGAAAGGGGACCTAAGTTTGACCTTATGACTCAATCTCACTTGACTCAATATATAAACTCAACCTTACTCATCTCAATGATTAACACAATCCCACTTGACTCTATGTTTAGATCTATAGCCAGTTCGTGATGATTCACTTCAATTATCAATGATCTATTTGGGAAGTGATTGATAGTTGTATATCTTTCCCTAAATTGGCAAAATAATTTTCTTGAAAAATCAAGTCATCTGCTGATAACACAATCAGGCTACTTTCCAATCGGGCATCGGGCTACCTGCCCATAACAATATTTTGGCTACATACCTATCACAAAATATAAATAGACACTCTTGCAAAGAAAGATATATACTACACAATCTTGAAGATGCTGAGTAGTTATGAAAGGTTTTAAATCTATGAATATTCTAACCAAAGTGTCAATATTGACCAACTTGAATATTTATTTATTTAAAATCATTTTAGGACTCAATCCGGTTTCTGCCTTTCATCTCATCATGTACTAAGTTATTACTTCCTAAAACATTACACTCATGCACCTGCACGGTACTCTCACAAGGAACCTAAGACTTTGCTGAGTTCATCTTCCAACATCTTAACCTGTTTTCACTGAATCATTTATGAATTATTCTCAAAGAAGAGTTTGATCATAATTATTGTCATTTATGACTCTTGGTATGATATTGAGTAATATTATAACAATAATTTAATTATAATAGAATCATTATGATTTTTTCTAAACAACTTTATACTAAGTAATTTTATTCATAAACCGTATAACTATGATTTTAGAGCCTTTTGCAGAAAGCTTAATTATATTATATCTTGAGGAGCATGAATATATCTTCTGGGATGTTTATCTCAATATTTGTGGAATTTAAAAAATTTCGGATATATTAAATGAAGTGATTATGATATGTGATATGTTGGGTTCTAAATTTAAGGTGGTTTTGGATGTATGAACTTTTAAATAGAGGTATACTGAACTTGGTAGTTACAATTTATTTTGAATCCAACATAGAATTGAATTGATCCCTTCCAACGTTAAAACAAACGTAGTTGGATTATTATTTTTTCTTATGTGAAAGTAACATGTTCATGGCTTTATTGATGAATAAAATAAGTGGCGTGTACTATGGGGAAGCCCTCTTTGTGGTCTAATGGTGATCCTCGTCCAGCTCTTGATGCGTTAAAAGACTAAAAAAGGGTGAGTTTGAAACGAACGCAAACAGGTACATAGAAAAGCATATTTAAACGGATAGAAAAGATAGATAGCACGAAGCAATGAGTGGGTTTTATGATGAAATTCGGTGCAAAAAAGTAAAAGCAGAGCAGACACTGTACTGCTGGACATTGAAAGTATGTCATATGGACCCCTCAATTTGTTCACACATGGGAAGTCTTCTGCTATGCCAGACAGTGTTAGAATTGGGACCAAAGACCACAATTTGGCCACTAGAACAAAACAAATATACTACCACAACTGAAATTGTCGTTAATTTTTTTATTCATAGAAACAAATACGTGTTAAATAAACGTTAAACTCTTTCATACACATAAATAATAATTAGTTAGTTGCTTTTAGAATAAGAAAATTATTCTTCAAGGAATAAGGAAAACATTATCTCCTCCTTCTGCCAGAGGAAATGCACATTTTTCATTGCGAGGTGTGCCTTTGGAAACATTTAAATTATAATAAATAATTGACTTTATTTTAAAGTTTAATTAATTTTTGGTAATAATATTTCTTTTTCCATTTTTATTTTGTTTATTGATAAAATGTTTCTTTTTGTTTTTAGTTATTTTTAAATTTTATTTTAAAAATAATCTCTTTTATTAAAAAAATAGTTAAATGATAACATGTGATGTGAGATTCTATTTTGAAAAAATCAATTTAAAAGGCTTCAAAAGAAGAGTGAAAAAAAAAATAACTCGGATCATAATGTTTCCTAAATATAGTTTTTTATTTTTATAAACTTAATAGGCAATTATCTAAATAACAAACTAGATTAAACTATTAGAATCTATACAATTCATGTTTTTTGAGTAGGTAAAAGATAAAGAACTTGTAACATTAAAAAAAAACATATTGTCATTAAAGAAAAACATATTGTCAAGATGGACTTGCAAGATTAGTTTCACATAACTATCCACTACTCCACTTTTTGATAGATAATTATGCGTCTTAGTTATAACAATGCTAATAAATAAGAAATATATTATAACACTTACGGAATACTATTTTACTTGAAAATTGTTATTTTCTTTAACCAATATTAATACAATAAAAATGTAAATATACAAACTCTATCATATCTATGTTTTCGCTATTAAATAACAAACTAGATTAAACTATTAGAAAACTATACAACTCACTTTTTTTGAGTAGGTAAAAGATAAAGAACTTGTAACATTAAAGAAAAACATATTGTCAAGATGGACCTGCAAGATTAGTTTCGCAAAACTATCCACTACTCAACTTTTTTTATAGATAATTATACGTCTTAGTTATAACAATGCTAATAAATAAGAAATATATTGTAATACTTACGTACTACTATCTTACTTGAGAATTGTCATTTTCTCTAACTAAAATTAATACAATAAAAATGTGAATATACAAACTCTACAGTATTTATGTTTTCGCTAGTATAGTAGAAAAAAATTATATGCTAATTACATTAAATATAGAAAGTAATACTTTTAAGTAGAGTTTTGTCATGATAATGTTTCTTAAATATGTAGTTAGTCACGTTTATTTGTCTCTTCAATAGATGTGATTTGATGGTGTTTATCAATATAATTAGTTAACAGTTATTTATCTCTTTAATGGATGTGATGTAACGGTAGGGATAACAATTAGTAGGATTTGGATAAGGTACTATAGTACTCATCTCCATACTCGTGTTTAAAAATATACTTATGTCAGAACTCGTACCCATGCGTGGATAGGAATTTTAATCCTCATCTTCGTACTGCTTGGTACCTATATACTCATACCTCCACACATTATCCATACTTTACTTATGTATAGAGATAATAAATCAACATCTTTTACACATAAATAAACATAATATAAAAAATCAACATAACATTAAACATAGAACAAATTATAAGATACTCCCTAAATTTTTATATGATTACACATAAACCTATGTTTTTTTTTACTATAACATTAAATAATGTTGTAAATTTATTAAGATTATTTTATAAATAACTCAATTTTTCTTGTAAATTGTATTTTTATCTTAGTAATTTTTGTAAAATATATTATATGTCTCTTTTTATTCTATAATTATATTATTTATCATAAATTATAATACAAATAATATTTAGCAATATTTTTCACTCAAAATTATAATTATGTAATATTATATAATACAATTATATATATATAGGGACATATCTAGTAAGAAAGTCAAATTCTTCTCTCTCCTCTCTCTCAATGCCTTATATATATATATATATATATATATAAGGCTCTGATACCAGAAACCCAAGGATCTACAAACTAGGAGAGAATAGGAAAGATGCTATGCATGAAACAGATAAGCCCGGATGTTACACGGCGGTAGTCGGCACAAGACCGGATGTTATGCTAATACATGCAACAGTTATTCCAGAGCACAAGGCCGGATTATGCAAAGATTATTGAAGTATGCAGCAGAAATAATACAAAAAAGGTTGTATTGATTGGAGAAAATTACAGAGTAGAGGGAAGAGAGAGGAGAGAGAGGCTCTGAGTTTCTGTTCGAGCTCCCTTACAACTGAATCCTCGATTACAATTTATAGAAATTGAAAAGTTACTATTACAACAGTGAATTTAACTATTACAACAGTAACTCAATTTACTGCTACAGTGAACAGTGTACAGTGTACAGTGACTAGCGGCTCCGCAATAGTGAACAGTGATGAACAGTTCTTTTCGCAAAATGCATGCGAGATTGGAGTCAGTCTTCGTCAGACTCTTCTATCTGGTAAAATGAACCGGAGGAAGAGGATGCAGACGAACTGTCTTCTTTCTTCGACTTTCCTTTTGATGAACTGGCTTCTGAGTCAGTAGAAAGGAGAGTCAAAATCTGATGAAGATTCTTTGCCAAGGCTTCATCATCTGTTGAGGCTGCAAGGGCAGCTGCAATCTTGGCCTTGCGATTGAGGAATTGGCAGGTCTCTGGGTCTGCCGATTTGAGACTTTTTGGATTCTTTTTGAACCATAAAGCCACTCCTTGGGTATTGGCGTGGGAGGCATTGAATTGATCCCACCATTTGACGGATGCTTGTTTCCCTAACATTGGCAACATCTTCGAATTTGTTGCATTCTTCTGGTACTCATGGCGCCAGGCAAAAGTCCATGCTAAGGAAAAGCTTGAAAAGAATCGAAGGGAAGGATGAAATGGATTATTTCCTTCTTCAATTCTACATTTGAATTGATTAAATCCCGCCTTAATCTCGTCAGGAAGGATGGATTGGATTGGTCCGAAAAAGTCCCACCACTCAGCAAACCACTGAGGGAAGAAATAACGAACATTTTTCTGAAAATATATCAGCCACGAGTGCCGATAATTTTTGTTTTGAAACCAAAATATATTGGTCCAAGCTTGAATATAATCCCAGTAAGTATAACCAATCGGGTCAAAAGGCTGGGAAAATTTTCTTACCTGGTTTGGTTTCGTTTCAAAATCTTTAAAAGTAAGAACTTTTAAAATTTGAAGAGTGGAATGCGTGATAACAGTGTTATCATTTTTATCAAAATTATGTTTTATCGAAACAGATTTTGAATCCACCAAAATAAATTCATAAAATTTCCTAGTCTTGTTGAGACTAAGAGGTTTAAACAAAAATGTTGGTGGAAAGATTTTTTCTCAAATTTTTTTTGGATTGGAATCCCAAAATTCAGGTTCCATTTGGATTGTTGGATAAAACCTTCCTTCTTTTGGTAGATAGGAAGAAAGTTGTTTTTGAGCAATTGGCTGAGACTGCTCTACCAATGCTTTTGGATTTAAAGTTATTTTGGATTGGGCTATGTCTGAAATAATGGATTTCAGATTTTAGTTCCAGAAGAGGTCATCTGTTTCTTCTGAAAAAATTTGTTTCCATGATCTGGATGGAAGATTGGTCAGCCCACAGTCTTGAAGGGCTTGAAGGGTTGGAATAGCCATCGCATAGTCGGATGGTTTGGTTACTAGGGTAGTAGACCCTTTTGCTATTTGCGGGGTAGACGACCCCGTTTTGGTGATGGCCTGCTGAGTTGATGACTCAGACTTAATGGTAGCCTGCTGGGTTGAAGACCCAGTCTGGGTAGATAACCCTTGATTTGCAGTCTGTAAGGCGACTTGAATAGTTTGGGCATCCTCTATGGAGGAAGATGGTTTGTCTGCCCGGGATGATCCCCGAACTGCTTTTCCCCTGCCTCTGGAGGAGGCGACCTTCATTTTTAATTTTGGAGGCATCTTACATGTGTCCGACCCTGAAGAAATTCACGAGTCAGATAGTCAGGAAGAGTGTTTGAAGTACCTTTGATGTATTCTATCTCGAAATCAAAAAAACTTAAGATTGCTTGTCAACGGGCAAAAATTTGTTTTGATGCAAGATTTTTTACATCTTTTTGCAAAATTTCTTTGGCTGACTTACAATCAACCCGAACTAAAAATTTTTTATTTAATAAATCAGATTGAAATTTTGAAATACACAGGACAATAGCCAAAACTTCTTTCTTAATAGTAGAATAGTTTTGTTGGGCTTTGTTCCAGTGTTTTGATGTAAATGCAATGCAATTTTCTGTATGATGCATGCGTTGTTTGAGGACACCACCATAACCTAAGTCAGAGGCATCAGTTTCAACAATCTTAAGGAGATTGGGATTTGGCAGATATAGACAGGGTAAAACTTTGACCTGCCGTTTGATCTGTTTGACTAGGTTGGTGTGGATATCGGTCCACGGTGGAGGAGACTTTTTGAGTCTATCATGAAGAGGTTTAGAGATGATACTAAGCTGAGGAAAGAAGTCAGCGACATAATTTAGACAACCCAAAAATCTTTGAAGTTGCAATTTTTCTAAAATTTGATTGGGGAATTTGTCAGCAAATTCAATAACTCGACAAATTGGTTTGATCGTTCCCTGAAAGATGTAATGGCCAAGGAATTTGATTCTAGTCTGAAATAGACAGATTTTAGTTTTAGAAATGGCTAAGTCGTTTCGTCTGATTACTTTGAAAAAGATTTCAAGATGTTTAAAGTGTTGATCCACAGATTGGGAAAAGATAAGAGCATCATCTATATAGACAATGCAGAAATTGGAATAAGGATTGAAGATATCATTCATGATATTTTGAAACTCTGATGGAGCATTCTTGAGACCAAAGGGCATTACGTTCCATTCGTACTGCCCAAAGGGAACAGTGAAGGTCGTCTTGTAGCGATCACTGGGATTGATTTGGATTTTCCAAAATCCAGATTTCATATCGAATTTAGAAAAGATTTTTGCCGAATGGAGACGGGAGAGTAAATCTTTCTTGTTTGGAATTGGATATCTGATCCATTGAAGAGCTTGATTGAGCGGTTTGTAATTGATAACCAGTCTTGGGGCGCCTCGCTCAATTTCGGAGGCTTTGTTAACATAGAAAGTTGCACAAGACCAATGACTTTTGCTCTTTCTGATTAATCCTTTGGACAGAAGGTCCTTGATTTTGTTTTGGCAATGAGTGACAAGATCATGACTCATTTGGATTGGCCGAGCTTTGGTCGGGATTTGTCTATCTGTGAAATCCTTTTCGTAAGGAAGATTAACCATGTGTTTTTTCCTATCCCAGAAAGCATTAGGAAGGTCAGAACAGATGGTAGATTGAAAACGATCAGAAAGACTCTTGATACGTTTTTTGACATGAGGGAGAGAAAGTTGACTCTCGATATGCTTGAAGGAAATTTCTTCTTTAAGAAAGTTAATCTGATTAAGTTTTCGATCAACTTGATTAATATTCCTATGGACAGGTTTGTCTAGGAATTTAAATAAGATTGTTTTTCCCAAATGTTGGGTGATTATACCTTCACCGGAAATTTGAATAGGGAAGATAATCTTGATGAATGGCGACCCTAAGATGACATCATTCTTAAGGTTTTTTATCAGAAGAAATGGAGTTTCTACCTAAAGATTATCCTTTTGGATGATTGCCGAAGGAAACTTATACTGGATTTCTAGTTTTGATTCACTAGCAGTCCTAAGCCTTTCGGAAGTTTTGTGGAAGTATTTGGTCGGAATAGGTCCTTCCAAAATACAATTTGAATCTGCTCCGGTATCAAATAGAGCGATAGTTTTCAGGACAAAATCATCTACGATAATGGTAACATCAATATAAAACTTTTGAATGCTACACTGATTGATGAGGTTGTTGAAGAGGGTATCTCCGTTTGATGAATTATGATCAGACTCATAATCCTGATTACAATTTTCATGGTTATCTGGAACCATGTTATCAGATAAAGCTGCAGTTATTTGAGATATGATAGTCTCGTGCAACTGTGATTGAGTTTTGAGTTCTCGGACCTCGGATTTGAGAGAACGAATTTCAGCCTGGAGGTCCTGAATAGTGACTGGCTTGGCTGAAGATTTTTCCAGTCGTTTGAGAGTTTGAGTAAGATCAAACTTGTTATTGACAAACCTATTATCTGAACGCGTAGGTTTGGGTTTGGAAAGGATTGCCTTTAATTTCTCAAGATACTCTTTTCTATCCTGAGGGTCTTGAATGGATTTTAGAGCATCAAGCAATAGGTTTTGCTCATCATTGTGAATGACATTGATGAGAGGAGATTCAGAACTTTCGCTACTAGAGGAGGAAAGATCATCGTCAGCTTGGATGTCGTCAGAAGAGATTTTTACATTTTCTTCTTCTTCTTCTGAGGAATTATCAGAAGAATTTATCAAAAGATTACTAAGTTGATCCTGGACAATAGGATCAAGATTAAGTTCACGAATCTTAGAAGAGACTCGACAAAATCTTGCTAAGTGACCTTTACGGCCACACTTATAACATGTTCTAGTTTCTCTAGAAAGATTGGGAGGATTAGTGTTTTGCTTATGAAGATTAGGATCAGGAGGCCTACCATGTTTGATATTAGACTGGCGAGTCTTAAACCTATAGACTCTGCGTTTGGGTTTATTCAGCTGTTGCTGAGAATGTTTTTTATGGGTAGTCTTTCCCGGATTTTTGGAACAAGGAAGACCGAATTGTTGGCAGAAATTTCCCAAGTCTCTGCGATTCTGAGCCTTTTCTCTAGCTAATTGCTTTTGAATGTTGTCGTCCTGACAGATTTTGAGAGCGACCTTTTGAACATAAGCTATGATATTGCCATAACTTAACTGATCATAAGGGATTTCACCGTTAAACTGGGAACGGATCTTTTCCCTAACCTTATCTCCTAAGGATTTTGGGAGTCCAGCTAGGAAGGTTTCTTTCCAAAAAGGTTGGTGACAGTCATCTCTAGTGTAGACTCGAGTAAGGAAGGTGTCCCTATACCACCTAAAATTTCCTAAGGTCTTACACTTAAGAGTTGATAGGAGATCTCCAGAACGATCTTTGTAAATAGAAGGATCTCCGATGAAATGTTTGACAATGGCCATAATTAATGTATTAACAGCGTCAAGAATAGGCTTCCCTTTGTCAGTAAGGACGTTTCCTTCGGCGTCCGTTTTGACTGCCGTAAAGATTTCATGCTTCTCAGTGTCGGAAACATAATTATCCCACCAGCCTTTGAGTTGACCAGAAAAGCCAGCAGTCAAGATTTCTACTATAGTCTCATCAGTGCTATCTAAAGCAGTCTGATATGCAGTGGAGACCATAGTCATATGTTGAAGAGTATTAAGGATGTTATACTCAGTTTGACCATCTATGTTCCATTCATAGATTTGATTGGCGTTGAATGATCGAAGACTTTGATCATTCTTTTCCTCAAGGAGAAGATCAGGAGCAGTGGCTCGATTGTAGTAGAGTTTAGAAGGCTGCTTCCAGTTGAGAGTCTTACTAATAACAGGATTGATTTGAGGAATAGACTTACTGCTAGATGCAGCATCCTCAGACTTGGAACTTATGGAAGAAGTTCCTAATTTGTTAATCCTAAAAGATTGGTCTTTTTGGGAGACACTCCTAGTGATTGGTCCTAGCTTAACAGATCCTACCTGTGAAGAACTAGGGGTATCAGGAATAACTACAGAGTTATCTGGATTGGATTTTCCTAAGGCTTTAGTCCAATTCTGATGAATAAGCCTAAATTTATTTCTAGTCTCGGTAGTTAGACTAAAAGGTTTAAATAAAGGTTTGGAAATGGAAGAGGTCTCATCGTCTTTGGTTCCTGAAGATGAGGCTTTTCCTACAAGGTTTTCTCCTAAAACTTGGAGGTACTTATTGGTATAATTGTTTTGTTCCATAAGGGCTTTAATATCTTGGGCTCCTATGGTTTCATCTGATTTGTACTTAAAGGGCGAAGCTAAATACTTATCCTCTAAGTCTGGAATGAAATAACTGCTAGACGGAGGTAGGTCGGACTTAATGAGTTGACCATTCTTACGGTGCCAGACAGTTAAGGTATTGACAGAGAGATCTTCTGTGATTGTAATTGTCCAAGGAGGATAGATTTTGTTCCTATGAAGGTAGACATTTAACCAATCAAAGAAACAAACATGAGTTTGGACTTGATTAAGAAATTCATAAAAGGAATCGATGATTTTTTACCTATGGTCACCCTTAAATTTGTTAAGAAACCATTTCCTCTGAGAGGTCCAAGTCTCAGAGTAGAATTCCTTACGAAGGGTTGGTTTGTCTATGGTGTAACTATTCATAGTTGACCATACTGCATTTCAGATTGAGTAGGAGAATGAATTTCTGAAGAGACTTCTTCCTCAGTCCTACTGTAGATGTTTCTAGGGATAGAAGACGAGTTATCTAACCCTTGAAGATTGATTTCTGGAGTAATAATTCTGGGAATTGAACTCCGATTTGATTGGGAAGCTATAGAAAAAGATCTTCTGGCACTAGTATAGGCCGATCTAGAAGCTTCGGATCTTGAAAAGAAAGAATTTCTCCGATCAAAGATGATTTCTACCTTACCAGCCTCAGATTGTCTAATTTCCTGGAATTCAGGGGTTTGAGGAGGAAGGATTGGTGTAGCTTTTTCGAGTTGCCAAGAGGTTGGTAACTCTACCTCATCCCATTTGATGAGTTTGGGAACAGCAACATTTGCCCTAGTCATATCTGTGACAAACAAAGTTGTTTCCCGATCATTGGTTTTAAGAAGAACCCTTGAGTTACAAGTGTTCATGACCTTGTATTGGATTCGATAGAGAAGAGCTGCAGGGATAGAACCTTCTTTCATGTTTAACCCATGCAGACGAATGTTTAGAAACAATGAATCTAAGACATTTCGATCTAAAAGACTCACCGTTTTGTTTGGAAAACAATTGAAATAAACAGGACCATGTCCTAGACTGGTTTCTACGGTTCCTATGAGGGAATCGTGAAAGTCATTGTGCCTAATATCGCGAAGGCACATGAGGATTGAGGCGTTAAGACCTTCCCTAACAAGGGGCTTGACAGCTACTTGAACACATCCTATATGGAGGTATTTGTACTTCCTAGAATGTTCAGCTATCGATTGTTTGGTAAGAAGATGGAATTCCTCACCAGCTTGGGGATCCAAAGGGATATTATTTTCTGCAGTCCTAATGATGTAGTCAGAACTACGGACATGTTTGGATTCGTCAGGAATATAGGGTTCATCCTGAGGGATTTTAGGGATTTCCCAATTATCGATGGCTTGATTGATATCCTCAAAGCAGACTTCTTCTTCGAAGATGTTATTTTTGGGAGGTATTTCCTCAACCGATTGATTTTGCTCAGTAAGCAGATTGGTGGTAGAAGGAGAAGTGGATGAAGAAGATTTAACAGAAAAGCGACGAGAGAGGGAGCGAAGAAAGGAACTCATTATTTATAAATCTTCCAGTATCATTACCTTCATTTGGTTTGATAAGAAACTATTATTCTGGATCTAAATCTAAGTTTAACACAAAATTATCATCCAAAGGTATTCTAGTTTCCAGGTTACAAACAAAACTTTTTTTTTTTTCACACAAGATAAACTTACCGAATTACAAAATTTACAGAACATTATCTCTTTCAGAATTACTTTATCAATGAAATAACCATCCATGGTAGAGACATCCGGCAAAGGCACATAGGAAACATGGACTTACCGCCTCCCTCGGGCCTTACTGCCAATTCAGCCCCAGGCCAAACCGTTGACACCATGAACCATTACTCAACGAAATCAGAAAACGAAAGAGATAGATAAAAACAGAAATATACAACAGAAAGAGAAATAAAAACTAAAACGGAAAAGAGCTGGGTTTACAAGGCGGTAATCCGCGCAGTACCAGTTATCTGCGTCACACCTCATGAGTTTTTCAACCCGACAAGGCTTACAAAACCGCAGTTTTCGAAAATCAAGGGCAAGTACCCAGGTTTTCAGAAGAAAGAACAACAGATTAAGAGTCTGCATCCCCAGAACAGAATAGCATTAAATCATAATTTGAATGATAAATTAAACTTATACATATATATATATATATATATAAAAGAATGACAGATAATAAATACCGGAAGAGAGATGATGAGTGGTTGATCCCAACCAATGTTTTAAAACTCAACTCTCGGCTCGGATCGATCGATTCAGTTGGGAACCAGCCATATAATTGGTCCAAGCCACCCTTTACATCAGAAATGCATCAAAACTGAATTGATTCAGAGCAACTCGGCCAAACTCAGTTGAGAATTGGTGACTTAAGGGGTTACGAAATTATTTTTTTTAATGGGTGAAACCATGTCGTGTTGAATGGAAAAAACCCGAAATAGTCTTTTCTACATTCAGTCTTCACTCTCTGCAACTCAGTATATTTGCATTTTGTTCCAATCTCTGCAACTTTACCCTTCTGCGATTGCAACTTACACTGAAAATTAACATCAAATAAGCCTCAAATTTGGTGTTGACCCTATCTTCTTTAATTTGTGGTCTTGATTTTTAGTATAATTTAATTGTTTTATGATTTTTTACAGTATAAAATTATATAGGTTATAAAATATTATATTTTTTAATGTAATATGAGTTGTGCGGGTCAATTATCGACTTACCGAGTTGACCCCTAAACCCATGACTCCTTACCGTAGCCAGGTCAGAAACCAAACGAGTCTAATAACATTGATATCAACCATTAATTTTTATTTCAATAGTTGAGATTTGTTCTTTAATTTTATATAAATTTGACTTTCTCACTAGATATGTTATATATATATATATATATATATATATATATATAAAGGTGTACGGCAGACCAGGTACCATAGTACCATACTTGCATGTCTTTTTAGGTCTGAACCTATCCCGTACCCGAACTCATTTTTACGAATAATTACCTGTCCCATATGAGAGTACTTTGCATGTGAGGGTACTTTGCAATTAATCATGTTATTTTTTAACATGGACTATTTTCGAAAAGCAAAATTTTAAAAAAAAAATTAAACAAAAAAAGAAATATTTAACATAATGAAAATCAATTGGAAACGAAAATGTTAATTAAACCTTATTTTAAATGTATTTTAAGAACTTAAAAAAATAACTATTTACTAAATAAACTAATCCAAAAATAACTACCAATTGCCGTTTTTATAAATAAATAAGAAGGACCAGTACCACCAGTTTGGTGATCCAGATCTTAGAAGTTAATACCTCATTAATTTAAAATTAAAACTATTGTTGATCTTAAAAGTAATAATATTTCTTCGAAATTATCTTTGTCTGAATCGCTTGTATGCTGGAATAAGTGAGTCCCATATTTTTGTTCGACTTGAAAGTTCAAACTACTCAAAGACACATTCATTATAGAAGTTACTGTTGTGTATCTAAATTGAAAAATTCAACAAGGGCAGAGAAAATTCAAGGCTTCTTATGATCTAAAGTCTTAAACTACAGAGTGAGATATTTTAGAAATCCAGAACCACGAAAGACATATGATGTTTTCCATCAGTGTTGGGAACACGGATGTGACAGATCAAACATATTTTAAAAACTAGAGTGCAGACAAAAAGACAGACATACAGATAAAAAAGGCCCCACCAAAATTTACATGAAATTTATACATATAAATAAATAGAGCAATTATGTCCTCATGAATAAGAATTCAAAAATCAAAAGATCCCCTCCAACAATAATAAATAAATAAACACAGAAAAATTATATATGATTGAAACACACGATTACGATCAACATTAAAACTTTCCTCTTCCAACAGCGAAGTCCAATCTTTAATTGAAGCCTTGAACATCTGGGGTGGTAGAAGTGACTGTAAGAGCATAATTAATTAACCAATATAGAAACTTCTCATCTCCTTCCCCCTAGTGCATTACATAACAATGATGGGATTCTCAATCTGAAGAAGGCTTGACCTTCAGGCGGTACAAGAGCTTCTTCTTCTTAGAGCTTTGATTGTCAATGGTGAGAACCACTTTCCCAGGTTCACCAATTTTATAGTTATTGCAAAGCACCGGTTCTTCAGATGAAGCAACCTTTCTAGCCTTCTGAATGATCACAGTGTAGCTTCCCTCTGAAGTTGGTACAAACTCTGCACCGTAGCTTACGTCCCACCCTATTACTCTGAGCTCCCAAGAGAGCAGGGAGTTCTGCATGATCGCAGGTGAACAAAATTTTAATGCATTACAACAAAAGGATTCAAGGCAATTTCTAACCACTCACATTAAGTCATATATAGTAATGGAATAGCATAATAATACAATTACTTATCTAACCACTTTGAACGGCACAAAATTTTCATTCCAAATTTAATCCACTTATTCCACAAGTAACTGGCTTCTAAATTGTAACAATAATTAGGTTGAGCCTAATAATTCAACTCCATAGATAAATAAAACGAACATGTGTCATAACATCTATGTTGGACTGTTGAATTTTTAATGTCGGACTTCTCCCTTGTCTTCCATGAGTTCAATAAATTATTGTTGGATGCCGATGCTCTTGGTTTGTCTCACCAGTCCTACTAATGAGCTAAATTTGTAATAGCCGACAAATTTTGCATTCAAGATTAGCTATTATTTTAATAACTTATCTAATGTTTGTCAAAAAAAAAAAAACAAAAAAAAACTAAGCTAATGAGCATCACAACGGTCCATTTATATTTTATTGAATAGCCCAGGTGTAGAAAACAACAGCTTAACAGTGGGAAAGGATTTTAACTCTTAGCTATTTTCAGAACTGAAACAATATTAGGCCATTTATGTTTCCAATTGGAGTATGGTCTTCCATAATGCATGTTTTCATCATTCCCTATTTGTTAATTTTTGGTGTATTGACCGACACATCTCATATCGAGGCATGGGTCTGCCTATTTTGTCGTTGAAACAGGAGAAATATAAGCAAGAACGAAAAGGAAATTATTAAACTCTCGAGGAACAGAGGAATCCTAGGAAATATTACGCATTCCGATGCTGCATTCATTGGATTCTCCATGAATTTTAAATCAATTTCGACAAAAAAAAACACAAAGGAAAACAAAACCCACCTCGGTAACTGGAAACTCCACGGTATGTTTTGCTGCTGGCCTCACTGTAATTTCTGTAACAGCATCGGAAATTCCGAATTCCCCATCTTTGCTTAGTCCACCATACTTAACCGGAAGTTGCTCCGCAGCAATGTATCTGAAATATGCATACAAAATAATTAAGCTTACTCATTGGGACAGTGGGACACAGTCTCAAAACACAAGACAAATTGAAAGACAAGAAACAAGAAAAAGTTGAGAACGTTGTTTGTTTAACCTCAAAAGAGTCTCAGCTGATTTGGAAGGCCCAGCAAAGACAAACTTGCTTTTGGTTCTCTGAGTAAGAAAAGGGCTTATCATCCTGTTCACTGCCAAGTACCACCATGGCACATTGATAAACACCTACAGCAAGAAAACATAAAAGAATATCAAGAAAATATATAATTGCTAATTGACATAGCCTAGACAAGTGTTGAAAATTCAAGGGAAACAAATACTTTATGATTGAATCAAGGTTTTAATATCAGATACAATTTGTTAGATTTTTTTTGTCTCTACGACTATGGCTCCACTGTCCACATTTCTGACAATTTCAAGGAAAAGATTCAGATGTCGTTTTTTAGGCTTTAGTTTTTGCCAATCAGAACTGAAGTTTCTTGATAATAAAAGATTCCATAAAAAACTTGAATACTGAATGGAGAAATGCAGCAAAAACAGCTTATGGAAGAATATCTAAGTTTTGTGGTTTTGAGAATTGTGAAAGAAATGGGGTAAATTTAGAAGATTGCAATGAAAATAAAATGTGATGGAATTTGAAAACTTGGAGTGAAATGAAGAGTGGAAGCAGTACCTGTTTGGCTACAAATTCAGGATAGTTATCCTGAAGCAAGTGAAGGGCCTGTTTGGTAGCCTGTCTAAGCTCCCACTTAGCAGGTCCAGGAGAATTCTTAAGATCATTGACTTGAACAATGGTGCTGATCCCACCAGGGGTAAAATCGAGCTTCCTGATACTCTTCTCAAGGAACTGAATCCTCCACCGGAGGAACCTGTGCCTCTTATCCTCATCAGAGAAAGTCTTCTTGTACAAGTCCTTGTTCTGAAACTCCCCATAGATGTTATAACACACTGGGTGACCCTCCTTGTCAAACCCATGCATGTACACAGCCTTCTCCAACTCATCACCCAAATCCTCTTTCAGCAACTCCTCCATCCCAAACTCCTTCCTCCACCCAATCGTGCTCTTTATCATCCCAAACGCCTCCTTCACCTTGAAATCCCGCGCACGCAGAAACTTGAGCAGAATCACGTCGCTCCTCTCGTCCGCCAGAAGCGGCACTCCCCATATAGACACCTCTTCCGGCGACGAAGAATCACTTTCCACCTTCGCCTCCTCACTCTCCGACACCGTCACAGACACAACGCTCTCTTCAATTGCCTCGACCGTTTTCGCTCCATCCTCGTCAACAACCTCACTTTCAGTTTCCTTCACTTCCGCAGATTCTTTTTCTCTCGGTTCTGCCACGTCAGCAACACCTGCGGCTTCTTCCTTCTTGTCTCCGCCATCATGGGGTTTGGGAGGGTTGTTTTGCGGCGCAGAGAAGTCGTGTTTGTTGAGCGCTTCTTCAATGAGTTGTTTCAGTTCTTGCAGCGCCTTTTTCTCGGTTTCTGGTAGGTCGGAGACAATCGTGCTTTCTTCCTTGAATGAACCGGATTCGGGAATGTTGTCGTCACCGCCGGGTTTCGGAACCTCGCTCTCGGTTTCCGGAATCTTCTCCTTCTCCTTCTCTTTCTCTTTCTGCGGCGAGGCTTGTTCTTCTTGTTGCGCGTCTTTCTCTACGGGAGAAGCAGCAACAGCAACAGCAACGTCGGTGTCTGGTTTCTCAGCAGGTGCCACGTCACCGACCACCACTTCCTCTTGAGTAGTGCTTGTCTTTGGAACTTCCTCGGCCATGGTAACAGTGACACTTTCTTTGATCTGAAAAGTAATTTGAAAGAATATGAATGTGATGTGAAGAGAGAGTGGTAAAGCAGGGGAGGGAGTTATAGCGAAGGACCAGACTGTGCCAGCTTGGCATCAAACCCGAAATGCATTAAGTGGGCCCCAGCCCGGATGTAACGGTGTTATTCCACTCTGTACCCGACAGGGCGGGCCGGCCCATCCAGTTACAATTCGAAACCAACGGTCCCATTCCCATACACGTTTTTTCCCTTTTATTTCTTAACATGATTTTATTAGAAAAAAAGAGGGATTTGAGTCCGTTAATTGGTGTTCCATGAGCAGCGAGTTCCCCACATTTGCCTTGGATGCGTTCTGCTTTGTTGCCACTGTTAGCTGTACCTTTGTTTGCTTTCAAATGCAGCGAACCCGTTCAACAGTTTTCCTTTGGCCCACAGAGATCATTATCATCTGTAAATCTACGTTTTAGTCTCATAAAATCAACTAATCCTGGGCGCTAATTATTTATCTTACCAATCATTACCAATAACTTGTTTAGTTTAAATTTTGAATTCAATAATAGTACTACAAAACAATGAAATAGTATTAACATCCAATCATTGCCTTTATCTTTATAATTTTATTCCTAACTTAATTTAATAACCGCGTTTATGTAATTCTTTGGTTTTTTAAAAACCCATGTGCGGTGCCCATCATCATTCTTTTTTCCTGCGCACAATCGATCCGACCTGTTACTATCACGCGGTTTTCATCTTTTATGTTATTAATTTAACACAAATAATCCACTAAAAATTTATTAAAAATTGTTATTGGTTTGACTTAAAATGAAAAACATTATTACTTTAAATGTGAGATGTATTAAAATTATGAATTTTAATTAAATTTAACCAATAAAAAGAAAGTATTAAAGAAGTTTCATCAAAAGATATTGACAACAATTGTTTTAGATAGAGGATGTAGCTTTATGACAAATTTTATAAGACTATTGCTAACTAACATGGGTCTTAAAAAGAAAATTAATTATTGAAAATAACATGTAAACACAATAAAAAAATCAAGAGTGAGTATAATTTTATGTATTTTAAGAAAAAAAATTGTTTTAATTTCTTAAACCACATTGGTTAGCATTCGCCATGTTGAGTTAATGAATTCACTACTTCATAATCTTAAGTTTGTTTAAGATTATTGTTATTTTTTGGTTTAAAATACATTTTAGAAATAAAAACACGTTTGATTAAAATAATTGAGATTTTTTTCTTAGCTATTTTAAAAATAGTTTTTACTTATTTAAAAAATAATAAATATTGTTTAATTTTTATTTATATTTTTAACCTTTATTACCTATCATTGTTGCTAATAATTGATTGTCATTGTTTGTATACTCTTTTGAACATCATCATTAACTGTAATCATTGGTCACTATTGTTAGTACTTACTAACTAGTTATCTTCATCACCTATTTTTAGTCTCTAATAGTAGTCTCTGGTTGTTGTTCATTGATTGAAATCTTCGTTCTCTAACAGCCATCATTGATCTTTGGTTACGATTATTAATCACGGAGGAAATATTTGAGTAGGAACTAAGGTTTGATAAGAATGTTTTAAAATTTTAGATAAAATGTTATTTTATAAATTTGAAAACTTAAAAAAAAGAAAATACACGCACCAAATTGAATTTACTTTTCACATTTCAATTTGTTTTTTTTTTTATCCAACTTAATTTCATTTCCAAATTTCATTGGACTTCTTATACGTGTGCTTGTTTAACAACTTAGTTGAAAATTTAAGGGCATTGTTAACCACACCCATATTACTAAATTCACCCTACCTTTTTGAAAAAGAAAACTAAAATTATCCTACTAAGTGCTTTTTCCTTTTCCTTCCCCACCCTGTCGTTTCGAATCCCCCACCCACCCCTCCTTTGCATTTGTCTTCTTTCTTTTTCCCTCTCATGCACCCCTGGCCACATCTTCGTTTTACTGTAGTTTTTCTTTTTTAAATTGCTTGATCGTTTTAATTATATTTTTAATTTTACAATATTATAGTTATTAATGTTATTATTTTTTGTAATATCTTCTTATCTAATATTATACTTTATATTTTTTAATTATAATACTATAATTTATAATATTATTGTTGTTGTGATATATTATACTTTTCTGTGTTCTCTTTTTCTTTCTTTGGTATCAGAGCTGTGTTCTTTCCAATGACAGTTTTCATATCAAAATTTGTAAATGTTAATTTTAATCGAAAATAGAAATCTGTCTAGAGTGGATAGTGTTTGCTAGGATACTCATGGTAGTTGAAGGGCAGTAATGGCCAGTGGAGAGTCGGTGTAAGTCCCTAGTTCCTACCTAAATGAGTTGAGGAACACGTGCATATTGCGCCAACAAGTACAGATGTTTATTTTTTATTAAGTTTGTAATTTAAAAAAAAAAAGAGTTATTTTACTGATAAGCCTTATGATTTTCTATATTCTTTAATATTTATTGTTTTATAGTGTATTCTGTGGATACCTTACTTTTATTATATAAATTTCTGTTGTTTTTGCTCTGCTTCTGCTTTTGCTCTGTTTCTTTCTAAATTTATGTTCTTGTTCTGTTTTCTCTTTTCTCTGTACATTTATTTTATTCTCACAAATATAAAATTTTACAAAATGACAAATATACAACCTATAAAAGGTAAAGAATATCACTCAGCTCTTGCAGCTATTGAAAATTTTACAAAATCTCCTCCCGTAGGATATATAAAACCAACTCATGACACAGATTTTGTTCATACAATATTAATAGGACAAAATAACACAATAATAGCTTTACTAGAAGAAGTTTCTAGAAAACTATCTACTCTTATTAATCAGCAACACAAAAATATAAACATGACTGATGACATAAATGATTTAGTCAATAAAGTTTCTAAGTTATCTTTAGGAACAACTACACAAACTAAAACAGTATCTAAAAATACTCACAAATTTGTTAAAGTTATTGCAACACCAAACAAAGCTGAATCTAGTAATAGAAATCAGACTATACAGGACAACAATAACTCCAATAAAGATAAAACTATTAGTTAAATATGAATTATACACCAAATAATAATTCACAAACACAAGTACAAGAAATTTCTATGGATAGTTCATCTAATAGGAATCACACATCAGAGAGGTTTCCCGGAACTTCTCGAAGATTAAGAGAACACAATACTAGGAGACAAGATCTCATCCAACATCCTAGAATCTTATATAGATTTCTACATAGAAGAAGATCTACTAATGTTAGAAGACTAGAAGACTTAGTAGATATACAACAAAATGTTGAAATAGGATCTAATTCTCGGATAGATTCTTTAAATCCTAGACAGTTATAAACATAGGATGGTTAAGTTCTGAAAGAACCAGCCTCTACAGGTATAGGAGAATAGAAGATTTCCACCTACCTGATAATACTTATGAGATAATACCATTAATATCTCAGCAAACAGCCACACAACTCCTAAACCAACATGGACGATATGTTCATATGGGATTAATTACTATTGGTGTAAGATCCCTAGCTAGACATATGATTGGTGCTAGAGCCTTAATAGTTCTCCATGACTCCAGATTCCAAAACAATGATTCCCAAAGTATTATAGGTATACTAGAAGTTGATTTAAATCAACCTATATCTTTGATATACCTTGCCCCTAATTTTACACTTACTCTTCTAGATTTTGTAAATCACATCAGTCTAGAAGTACAAACCATAGGATTTGGAACAAATTGGATAGGACATAACCTACACTTAGACATAACTTTCATAGGAAGAATAAGTAATTATATTTCTTCTATGTATAGAATAAACACTAGACCATTAGAAGAAGCCATTAGTTCAATTGGTACACAATTTTTGCCAGCCCAAGCCTTTACTCGAAGAAATGAGGGTCATCTATGGCAAACCCATTTACAAAGGGATGAACAAAATCCCATTACAAATCCAGACACTGTCATTTTACATAATAGGTCTAGAGGTCTTAGTCTAAGTTTTACTGACTACAGAAGCACTTCTCTAACAGATCTAGAACAAGATCAAAGGGATAGTACATCTGCTATTCCCGACAATGATCATATTGCTATGATGAATATCATAGATAGTGAAGATGAAAAAGATGATGACATGACTGAAGAAGAATGGAATCATCATCAAGCAAACATAGCCATGCTTAGGCAAGGAACTTTAGAAACTAATTTTAAACAAGATTCTTTACAACAAAGCATTCTTAGTGAGTCAAACTGGGAACCTTGGGATTGTTTTCCCTTAGAACAAAATGAAGTTATAACACCTCAAGAAAATGATATAAATGATATAGTTAATATCTTTTTACAAAATTTAAAACTTGAAGAACAAACTGAAGAACAAACTGAAGAACAAGAATACTTTTACAAACTTCAAGAAAAATTTAAAAATAAAGAAGACGATGAATTGTCTATTACCTCTGAAAACACAAAAGTAGGATTAATCAATGAATATGAAGAATCCACTGCTACAAATTATAGGTTAGATCCTGCTGGTACTCAGAATTATAGTCCAGGATTTTTACCTAGAGACACAGTTCAAAATATTGTCCCTAGTGATAATAAATATATCTCACATGGTAAACGATTACCAGTAGAACCACATTTTCAAATTCCAAATCTACTTCTTAACTTAGGAGGAATAGATCCACAACTCCTTCCTACATACATTGAACAATGGACTGCTGCTGTAATACATGATTATGGCATACATCATGAAAAAGATGTGCAGTCTTCCCAAGAAATGATCGCAAAAGGAGAAACATATCTCGGCGATATTGCTAGATCTGGTTGGGAATCCTTTAAGAAAAACTTCCCTAATGATCTGAATACTTTGGTCATAGAACCCGGTCCAAACATTTACAACTTTTGTTCTCTTGTTCAAAGATTGTTTACTTCACAATCCGCCAATGATGGTAATACAATTAGACAACAAATTTATTTAGGACATTTAGAAAGATTGTCCATTGAATACTTTGGAAAAATAAAAGAATATTGCCAAGATTATTTGTTATACGCGTCTATAGCTGGATGCTTCCATGACGTGAATATAGGAGATAAAATGTTCCTTAAATTGCCAGGCAAATTAGGACAAAAAATTAGAGAAAATTGGAAAAATGATGAGATTACTCCCATGTTGAATAATCTCTCAATACGTATACAACACATTATGAAAATAATGGAAGATACATGTACACATATAGCCATACAAAAACAACTTAAACATTCTGATGTAGGAATCTGTAAACAAATATATACACCACAACAATATTCAAAAAATAAATATAAAAATAAAAGAAATAATTCTAGAAGTAAACCTAGAAATATTAATACACAAAAATATTTAGGACCAAGAAATCCTCGAAAAACTTATACAATAAGGGCATCTAATGCTAGAAAACCTACACTCAATCCTACTAGACATGTTAGAAAATACAGATATAATAAAACTTACAAACAAATATTAAAATGTTTTGTTTGTAATCAACCAGGACATTTTTCAAGAGATTGTCCAAATATATCAAATCTTTACACTAAAGAAGCAAACTTAATAAAATATTGTCATATGAACTTGCTTCCAATAGATGAAGACGTATCAACAGATTCAGAAATTTTATCTGTAATCAGCATAACAGAATACACTGATGAACTAAATTCTAATAAAATACACAAAAATTATGATTTAATCAATGAATTTACAAATAATGAATATAACCATTTATATGCTAATACTAATGAAGATAACTTTCTCATGGGAGAAGAATACAATGAAATGGGTCAATTATTAGATAATTTAGGATATTGTCTAATGAATACCTTAGAAATACAAACTTGTTCTCATAAAATCCAATATTATTCAGGGACAGATTCAATCCCGTGCACATATTGTGAACGTTATTTTCATATATCAAAAAGGGCTCATTGTCCACTTTGTTATAAAATTTTTTGTATTAAATGTATAGAAAAACATTTAAACATATCAGAACAAGATATACCCTCTTTTGAAACAAGAGAAAATACAAATAAACCTAGTAATAAAGATTTAACTGATACAAGAGTTTCTGTATTAGAGACTCGCATAAATTACCTAGAAGAAAAAGTTATTCTTTTAGAAAAATTAATAAAAGGAAAAACTAAAATAGATACCCCTGAGACTAGTCAGATTTCTATACAAAATAATATGATGGGAACAACAGAATGTATCCCATTAGTTTGTAATAAACAACAATTAATAACTCTAAAAGTATTAGTAAAAATAACTTTTCCAAAAATAAATAATAAACCTTCTACAGAAAAAATTATACAAGCCTTATTAGATACAGGTTGTTCAGAAACAGTCATCTGTAAAACTGTAACTCCACAACAAAACATAGTTAAAAGTAAACACATACAAAAAACTAGAACTATGTCTGGTGAAATCATGATAAATGATGAAGAAATTAATAATGTTATTCTTCAATTTAGCACAAACTGTGAAATTTTTTGTTACAAAACCTTCATCAAAACCATGAGAGTAGAAAACCTAGTTCCTTCTAAACAAAACATGATAATTGGTTTAGATTTCATCTTAAGACAAAATCGATCAATTACTATAAATAAAGACTATGTCTTAATAAGTGATAAAACACAAATGACACCTATAGTCAGTGGTGATTCAGTCAAACAAGAAACTATTACTGATAATTGTAATTGTAAAAATTCAAATACATGTAAATGTAAAACAGAATATTTATACACATTAGAAGAAATAAATGAAAATTAGTTTTTAAATAATATCTTAGATGATACAGCTGAAGTATTCTCTTTTATAAAAATTTCAAAGTCAATAAAATTTGAAAGTATTCAACAAATCCTTGATAGGTTAAACAAAACAAATATAATAGGAGAAGATCCAACAAAATTCTGGGATAGAGATCCCGTAACATGTAAACTAGAAATAATTAATCCTGATTTAATTATAAAAACAAAAGATATTCAATTTAACAATTGGGAACAAGAAGAATGTCAAACCCACATACAAAATCTTTTAAAATTAAAAGTAATAACACCCAGTGTTAGTCCCCATAGAAGTCCAGCATTTATTGTTAATAAATCTTCAGAACAAAAACGTGGTAAATCTAGAATGGTTTACAATTATAAAAGATTAAATGATAATACTGTTGACGATAGCTACACAATTCCTTCTAAAGATATTTTAATAAACCGAATTCAAGATACTAAATGGTTTTCTAAATTTGACTTAAAAGTGGATTTCATCAAGTAAAAATGGATCCTAATTCTATAAAATAGACGGCCTTTTCATGTTCTGAAGGTCTATTTGAATGGAATGTTATGCCATTTGGTTTAAAAAATGTGCCGGCTGTTTTTCAGCGTAAAATGGACAATATTTTTAAAGATGTAAAATCTTTCACTTGTGTTTATATGGATGACATTTTAGTCTTTTTCAAAACAAAAAATGAACACTTTCTTCATTTAAAACAAGTTTTATATAAATTAGAACATTATGGTTTAATAATTTCTAAATCAAAAATGGAAATTTGCAAGAATTTCGTTGAATTCTTAGGAACAGAAATAGGTAATGGAACCATAAAACTCCAACCTCATATCTCTAAAAAAATACAAGAATTCCCTGATAAAATGGAAGATATAAAAACACTTAGATCCTTTTTAGGATTACTAAATTATGCAAGAAATTTTATTCCTAATCTAGGAAAATATACATTTGCTTTATATAACAAAACTGCTTTAAAAGGAGAAAGAAAATTTAACTCCGAAGATATAAAATTAGTTCAAAAGCTAAAACAAATGGTAATAAATTTACCAACTTTACAATTACCATTAGATTCAGACTATTTAATAATTGAATGTGATGGTTGTGAACTTGGATGAGGAGCAATCCTCAAACGAAAGAAAAATAAACATTTACCAAAAACAGAAGAACAAATTTGTAGATATTCCTCAGGAAAATATACTACAAAACCCAAAATTTATCAAACAAGCACTGACTACGAAGTTAATGCTATAATACATGCTATGGATTCTTTTAAGTTATTTTTAATAAATAAGAAATAAATAACAATCCGAACAGATTGTGAAGCTATAGTTACATATGGTAAAAATCAAATTAACAATGACAAAAAACCACACAAAAGATGGTTAATTTTTAAAGATTATATAAATTTTTCTGGAAAAATTATTAATTTTGAACATATCAAAGGAACTGACAATACTTGTGCTGATATTTTGTCCAGGTTTATCAAATAAACATCAGAATTTCTACAAAGACCTGATTGGTCACATCCACACATATCCATGACATTGGAACCGACAAAGAAAGGTCTTCAAGGCCCCAAACAAGTAAGATCACCCTTTAGAGTAGATCAATACACAAAATATGGTAAACAAGAATTGCCAATACTCACAAATATTTATCAGTATCCTGGTAGAGACAATACAAATATCAAGCTTAATGTCTTGATCGATAACATTTGGAATATTCCAAAATATACAACAGAGAATGAATCTCAAGTAACAAAAGTCAAACAAAGCATTATCTGTGCTCTATACAATTTTTGTGGACAAAATAATCAAGGAGTTGTTTTAACATCTCCAGCCTCTCCATCTGGAAAAGGTTTTACACACTTTGCTCTTATTGATGGGCCTAACAAAGGGGTATATACCTCATTCAGAGATCTCTCTGAAGCCAAACAAGACCAATTTTGGTCTACCTACAAAGGCTTTTACTCTAAAGAAGAAGCCCAAATGGCAGTAAGACTCCAAACAATTGATGAAGAAAAGATCAAAACTGCCTTACAAATGGAACCCAGAATCCAAACTCAAACTTATGCTGGTGCCACTAGTATTCCGCCCAGTCTAAACCCAAATATTCTTTTATCAAAATTTAACCTTCTTCAAGAATTCCTTTTTGAAGCACACTCAGAAGCCATAAAATTTAATGGCTTATTTGTTAAAATACAAACTTATTTCAATCACAAAACTGTTTGTGTCATCTCTTCTGACTACTGTAAAACAATAACCAAAGACTGTACATGTCAAATAAAATATTTAGTCAGAAAAGCTCACATAGATTTAGAAACTTTCGAACAATTTTTACACAGAGATTTTCTCATAACTCCTATGTCATTCCTAGAGGTAGGATGTCTACACACAATCATAATACCACCTACGGATAGATTTCAATCTTTATCCTCTCCCATAAATTCAGTCATAAATGAAGTACAGGCTGAACACATGTAAAAGGTTGCTCTACAGATTACTACTTCACCAAGAAGTATAACATTACAAGATAGTAACCCTACACATGTTATAAAACTATACACAGAAGTGAACCCTGAGTTTCATTCTTGCAAAACATCAGATCATGATGAATTAAAAGGTCTTTCACTAAACAAAAATAAAACCTATCAGTACAACCTTTGGAAAGCACACACTGAAGGTTCAAATTGGAATTTTTCTAAATTTGATTCAGAAACATTGATTCTATTAAAAGAAACAAAAGATACCAAGCTCTACTGGAAGAAGTGTATGGGCTCCAAATTTCATCCTTTCCCCACTGAGGCTAATCTTACCTTAGTCCGACATTTTGAAAGAGAAAGGATTTTCAAAGAAATTTATGAAGAAGCTGGCTGTTATGGCCAACAAACACCAGGAGCATCAGGAGCTTCTTCTCTTCCTTCTGAAGCAGGAGATGATCAATCTCTTCCTGAACAAATGGACGAAGAATTCCAAGATTTTACTGCATCCATCACTCGTTTGAAATAAAGTTTTACCTGTGACACAGTAAATTTACCTTAGGGTAATTGACTGAAGGGTAAAAACTGACACAACAGGTTTCCAGTAATCAGGTGACCTATACAGCCGGTTCCCGGTCATACATTTTGTATATAAATAGGCCTTAAGTCTCTTATGCGGAGCAGGCTCTAGACACACCCTCTCTCTCTCTAAACTCTCTCCTTTCTCTCTAAAAACTCTCCTGTGTAAAGTCTCTCATTCTGCAATAAAATACGAAGTTTCTCTTCACCCCTCCCCTCTTCTCCCCTCTGTAAGTCTCTATTATTTTTCTTTTATGTTTATGTAATTTCAATCATGGAGTAGTCTATTCGTTAAGGTATCTTCGGATGCCTAAAATGATAAATATTTAAAGATGCGATAATCATTTAAAGGCTTATCATATGTCTGTATATTCACCATCTTTCTCATCTTCTTCTGAAAACCTGGGTTCTGCTCTTGTATTTGCGAAAAACCTGGGTGTTGGTAAACTTGTCGAGTTGAATCTGGTATTGCGCGGAGTACCGCCGTATAAATCCAGTCTAAACTCATGAGGTGTGACCAGGAGTATCTGGTATTGGTCGGAGTACCGCCGTATGGTCGGAGTACCGCCGTATGGTCGGAGTACCACCGTATAAATCCAGACTTTTCTGTTTTCTCTTTTTCTTTGGTATGCTAGTAATTTTTTAATGTTATCTTTTTTTGGTAAACTTAATGTTATTTTTTTAGAGTGGTTAATTTCATGTATGTCTCCTGTATGATCAATTATGGAAAACTATGCAATCATCATTCACAACATGAGTTGGTGTTATCTCGCATCCACTTACAAAGATAGGCAACAGAAAAAGCAACGATCGGGTTTGCAGAGGCACCATACGAGTTAGATGTTGCTCCTAATATACCTTTTAATATTGTTGAATCGGTTGCTAATGTTGCTATTTAACCTATCCATGATGCTGTTTGGCCTTAGACAACCAACGTCCCTTACCCTTGGAGCTCGTGCAAATGATTATGTTCTTAGGACATTTGCATACCATATTGCCTTGCACATGTGGATAGAACCTAAGTTTTTAAAGTGTATCGGTAATTAAACCAGTGAAACAGGTTAAAGTTCTAGTGGATGGTTTATTGATTTAATAGTTATGATTGAATAAAATAATGGTGTTTTGTATTTATTAATATACTATAACTAACAATTAAGATTATGAAAAAAATTAAGATGTAATTATAAAAAAAAGTAACTTTACTAAATACATTCTCATATTACATATTACTGAGTTAACCTCATTTTTATTATTTTTTTTAATTAAAAAAGTTGACTAGAAAAAAATGAATGTATTTAAAAAAATCCAAAAATTTTTAGACAAAATTAAGAATCAGTCAATTAATTGAACTATTACTTTTACCGATTCATAATTAATTCTTCGATTTTAATATTAATTTTTTATTTGATCAGTTCTCTATATTAACCAATTGGTTATCAGATTAGTTTATTAATTTTTTTGACTGGTCTAGTACAATTCTTATAACATAGGATTAAATCATCTCTAGAAACTAAAATTAGTGATCCACAAGGTTAGATTTTATCTAGTCTCCAGACTAACAGGGCAAGAATTTGGTGGACAAATCAGGACTAGCTCTCATAAAGAAGAGCACTACACATTTGCAAACACAACATGTATGTTAAGTTTGTTAAATTATATTAATGATTAACATTGGTTCATGTAATTTAAAGTATAACTTTGATGTAAAGATTCTAATGTGATGATTATTAGAATATAAGGTATTAAAGTTATTGGGATTATTTTAGAGTTATTAAAATTAATCCCTCTCTTCTCACTTCAAAAGGGTATTTTGGTATTTTATTAAGGTTAATTAAAATATCATAAAAAGAAAAAGGTTTTGATTACGGTGGGAGAATTACGTTTTCTGAAACGAAAAAAGAGAAAAGTATCGTTCTCTGGAAAGGCAAAAAGAGAAACAGTAACTTTGACAAGAGCAAAACCATCTTTGAAATTTCTATATCATCAAGAAATCATTAAAGAGGAGTAAGAGGAGAGAGAACAATTGACAGGAACAAACAAGAAGAATTATACAATGGATCTAGGTAAGTTCTCTTTTACTGTGTATGTGGGTATTGTGAGTATCATGAAAATTCAAGATCCTGTGTGTTGTTTTCATATAATTGAAAAAATCAAAGATTTGCTTACAAGTGGTATCAGAGCCTAGTTCTGAATTTTATGATTCTCCATGAATGGTAATTTCCCCAATTTTTAAAACCCTAATTTTTTGAATTATAAAATTTAAGAATTTTAATTTTTCAGATGTTTAATTAATTTTATTGGCATGAAAGAAAATTAAAGGCCGTAGGGTTTCCTGATTTCAATTGGTTTATTGATGAAAGAAAATTCGATTCACTGTAATGTGAATCTCGGAAGCCGCAAACCTTTTATTTTTTATTGTTGCTTTTACTGTTGCATGATTTGTTTCAAATGTGAATTTCATTCACCCTCGAACGTGAATTTCGTTCACTCTGAAAACCGCAAGTTTTATTTTATTTGATTATAATATTAAAGAAACTTTAATTCTTGGATGTTACGTGAATTTTAATCCTGCATGAAAGAAAATTCAAATTTCTTGAATTTAAACCCCTGGAAGTCATGTTGCATATAAGTTTTAATTTTGGTTGAAAGCAACTTTTATGTCACGGGATTTTATTGTTGTTGTGAATTTCAACTCCAGTCACGCGGGATTTTAGTTTTTGCCTTAAAGCAATTTTTTTTTTGTTGCACACATCACAGTAATGTATCTTTAATGGTGCATGTTTGTAATGAATTGGAATAACAGTAGCAACTTTATTGTTGCGGCACAGAATTCTATTTTGGAAGCAACTTTAGTGTTGCGGTATTGTTGTCACAGTAAAGCAATTTTACTGTTCTGTGTTAATTTTTAACATTGTTGTGCATTAAATGGATATTATATGTATTTGAAAGAAGGAAATTCAATTAAGTTGAATTTCGGAGAGTGATTAGTCATTGATATAAGGATGTTATGGATTACCCAAAGGTGAATCATTGTTTATAATTGATGGCATTAAAGTGAGACATTTCATGTACTTAGTATATGTTTGTATATCCAAAGATAGCATACATATAAACTTAAGTATGATTGATTGTTATTAAAGTATATATGAAATTTGTCAGTTTAAGAATCTCCCAAAGGTGAACTTAAATGAATGACTTAATTGACTACCTATCAGTTTAAGTGTCACCCAAAGGTAAACTTAAATGTATGACTTTGTGTATTATTTCCAGCTTACATGAATTTAGCAGGTTTGAGCAACAATGTCATCAAGTTTAATGGGCTAAATTATGCCGATTGGTCAGAACAAATCCAGTTCCAACTGGGTGTTCTAGACTTGGATATGGCTATTATGATGGATGAAATGCTCGCAGCCATTACAGAGACCAGTACAAGTGATGAAAAGTCTCTGTATGAGGCTTGGCATAGGTCTAACAGGTTGTCATTAAACTTGATGCGCATGTCTATGGCAGAAAACGTAAAGCCTTCCATGCCCAAAACAGAAAACGCAAAGGAATTCATGAAAATGATCAAGGAGTATTCACAATCAGACATAACTGACAAGTCTATTGTGGGAACTCTTATGAGTGAGCTGACTACCAAAAAGTTTGACTGGTCACAACCCATACATGAACATGTAACAGGAATGGCTAATATAGCAGCAAGATTGAAGTCAATGGGAATGGAGGTGAATGAGTCTTTTCTAGTACAATTCATCATGAACTCTCTTCCTCCGGAATTTGGCCAGTTCCAAGTGAACTATAACACTATTAAAGATAAGTGGAACTTTCAAGAAATCAAAGCCATGTTGGTACAAGAGGAAGGGAGATTAAAGAAAATGAGAGATCATTCTATCCATCTCACAACTCATGAAGGTGCTAGCTTCAGTAAAGTTAAATCAGGAAAGAAGAACAAGAAGGACAAAGCCCCAATGAAAGTGAATAAGGGTGGTATCTAGAAGGACCAGAAATGTTTCTTTTGCAAGAAAGTAGGTCACTTCAAGAAAGATTGTCCGAAAAGAAAATCTTGGTTCGAAAAGAAAGGTGCTTTTTATGTTTCTTTAAGTTTTGAAGCAAATATTATTGAAGTGCCTAATAATACCTGGTGGTTGGATTCTGGAGCTACAACTCATGTTTCTAATATTATGCAGGGATTCCTTTCAATCCAGCCCATAAAAGGAACTGAAAAGTATTTATATATGGGGAGCAAAATGAAGGCACGAATAGAAGGAATTGGGACTTACAGATTGATTCTAGACACTGGTTATTGTCTGAATCTTGAAAAGTGTCTCTATGTTCCTGGTTGTGCTAGAAATTTAATTTCTGTTGCAAAGTTGGATTATTTAGGTTTTAACTTTAGGATTGAAAATGGTATTTTCCATTTGTATAAACTTTCGTACTATTATGGTTCTGGTACATTATTGGATGGTTTATATCGTTTAAATCTTGATGTTAATTTTTCTGAATCCTTGTTTAATGTTGAACATGTTGTTGATAGAAATTGTAGTGCAGGAAAGGAATGTTCTGCTTTCTTATGGCATAAAAGATTGGGTCACATATCCAAAGAAAGGATGTTGAGGTTAGTAAAAAAATGAAATTTTACCTCAATTGGATTTTGATGACTGGGATGTATGTATTGATTGTATTAAGGGTAAACAAACAAAACAATATCAAAATATCCCGCCACAAGAAGTAGTCAACTTCTTGAGTTAATACACACTGATATTTGTGGTCCTTTTGACATTAAATCTTGGAGTGGTGAAAAATATTTTATCTCCTTTATTGATGATTTCTCACGTTATTGTTATATATATCTATTGCATGAAAAATCTCAATCAGTGAACGCCCTTGAGGTGTTCATAAATGAGGTGGAAAGACAATTAGATAGAAAAGTAAAAGTGGTGAGATCTGATAGAGGTGGTGAATATTATGGTAAAACTGATGAGAGTGGACAATGTCCAGGTCCATTTGCAAAGTATCTTGAAAGTCGGGGTATATGTGCACAATATACAATGCCCGGTACACCACAACAAAATGGTGTAGCAGAAAGGCGGAATCGTACTCTTATGGATATGGTTATGAGTATGTTAAGTCATAGTAATATTCCTTTATCTTTGTGGATGTATTCATTAAAGACTGTTGTATATCTGGTTAACAGGGTTCCTAGCAAAGCAGTTTCTAAAACTCCTTATGAACTATGGACTGGAAGGAAGCCCAGTTTAAGACATTTTCATGTTTGGGGATGTCCGGCAGAGGTAAGGTTATATAATCCACATGAAAAGAAACTTGATGCAAGAACCATTAGTGGTTACTTCATCGGTTATCCTGAAAAGTCAAAGGGATATAGATTTTATTGCCCTAACCATAGTACAAGAATAGTTGAGCCTGGAAATGCTCGGTTCATTGAAAATGGTCAATTTAGTGGGAGTGAGGAAGCACGAATAGTGGACATTCAAGAGCATACTGATAGTGTCTCTACATCTAATGTCTCTTCTGAAGTTGTTATCCCTCTTGTTGTATCACAGTCACACAACAAGCAGAGACAACAAGTTAATGTTCCAATCCCACAAAATGAACATATAAATGTTGAGCCAATTGACAATGAGCAAGTCACAAATGAGCAACTCATAAATGAGCAATTGATAGAGGAACCACAAGAAGCAGCATTAAGAAGGTCTGTAAGGCAGAAAAGACCTGCTATTTCGAATGATTATGTGGTTTACTCTGTTGAACATGAATGTGACTTGAGCATTGATGAGGATCCAGTCTCTTTCAGACAAGCCATGGAAAGTAACAATTCAGTGAATTGGTTGAATGCTATGAAAGAAGAATTGAAATCAATGGAAGACAATAAAGTATGGGATCTAGTTGAATTGCCTAACGGTTCAAAAAGAGTCTGTTGTAAATGGGTCTTTAAGACTAAACATGATTCAAAAGGCAATATTGAAAGGTATAAAGCTAGATTAGTCGCCAAAGGTTTCACTCAAAAGGATGGCATTGACTACAAAGAGACCTTCTCTCCTGTTTCTAAGAAGGACTCTTTGAGAATTGTTTTGGCTTTGGTGGCTCATTATGATTTAGAGCTTCACCAAATGGATGTAAAGACCGCTTTTCTGAATGGTGACTTAGAAGAGGAAGTTTATATGGACCAACCAGAAGGTTTCACAATATCAGGAAAAGAAAATTTGGTGTGTAAATTAAAGAAATCAATATATGGACTAAAACAAGCTTCCCGACAATGGTATCTAAAATTTAATGATACCATAACTTCGTATGGTTTTGTGGAGAACACTGTTGATCGGTGTATATACATAAAGGTCAGTGGGAGTAAGTTTGTTATTTTGGTTCTATATGTTGATGATATTCTTCTTGCTGCTAATGATATTGGTATGTTACATGATGTAAAGAAGTTTCTCTCTAACAACTTTGAAATGAAAGATATGAATGAGACATCTTATGTGATAGGAATAGAAATATTTCGTGATAGATCACAAGGATTGTTAAGTTTGTCTCAAAAAGGTTATATTAACAAAGTGTTAGAGAGATTCAGAATGGAAAAATGTTCTCCTGGAATAGTTCCAATTCAAAAAGGGGACAAATTTAGTCAAACGCAATGTCCCAAGAATGATTTGGAACGAAAGGTCATGGAGTCAATTCCTTATGCGTCAGTGGTTGGGAGTTTGATGTATGCTCAAACTTGTACTCGGCCAGATATCAGTTTTGCTATTGGAATGTTAGGCCGATATCAAAGTAATCCTGGAATGGATCACTGGAAAGCTGCAAAGAAAGTTCTTAGGTACTTACAAGGTACTAAAGAATACATGCTCACTTACAGAAAGTCAGATCATCTTGAAGTGATTGGCTACTCGGATTCAGACTATGCTGGATGTGTGGATTCAAGAAAATCCACATTTGGGTATGTCTATCTTTTGGCTGGAGGAGCAATTTCTTGGAAAAGTGCAAAACAATCAGTCATTGCTACTTCCACCATGGAGGCTGAATTCGTGGCATGCTTTGAGGCCACGGTTCATGCTTTGTGGTTGCGGAACTTTGTATCGAGGCTTGGTATTATTGACAGTATTGCTAGGCCGATAAGGATTTATTGTGATAATTCCGCAGCCGTCTTCTTCTCTAAAAATGACAAGTACTCAAAGGGTGCTAAACACATGGATTTAAAATACTTGTCGGTCAAAGAAGAAGTGCATAAACATAGAGTGTTGATTGAGCATATTGGTACGAATTTGATGATAGCAGATCCGTTAACTAAAGGACTACTGCCCAAAACTTTTATTGGCCATGTTGAAAGTATGGGCATTATGGATAAGTCAATATTAACATGATGATGTTATCTATCTATATGGATATGTATAGTTATATGCTTGTACTGTCATGACACTTGTGAATTCAATTGAAGTTATGTTTCTCTTTATTATATTGTTATCCACATTAAGTTATATACATGTATTATTGATTGTGGTAACATGATAAGTCTCCTTAAGAGACATGAAAGTTGTAAGATTGATTAAAAGTTATGTTGAATTGTTTTGATTATGTGGTACATGGAAGGAATCTTGTCGATCATGACTTTTGCCCGCCATGATCCGATCATTTCAATTCTAATGATAATTCTAATGAATGGTGCGCACTTAAAGTTTATTGTTAGATCTTCAAGTCATCACATGAACCAAGTGGGAGAATGTTAAATTATATTAATGATTAACATTGGTTCATGTAATTTAAAGTATAACTTTGATGTAAAGATTCTAATGTGATGATTATTAGAATATAAGGTATTAAAGTTATTGGGATTATTTTAGAGTTATTAAAATTAATCCCTCTCTTCTCACTTCAAAAGGGTATTTTGGTATTTTATTAAGGTTAATTAAAATATCATAAAAAGAAAAAGGTTTTGATTACGGTGGGAGAGTTACGTTTTCTGAAACGAAAAAAGAGAAAAGTATCGTTCTCTGGAAAGGCAAAAAGAGAAACAGTAACTTTGACAAGAGCAAAACCATCTTTGAAATTTCTATATCATCAAAAAATCATTAAAGAGGAGTAAGAGGAGAGAGAACAATTGACAGGAACAAACAAGAAGAATTATACAATGGATCCAGGTAAGTTCTCTTTTACTGTGTATGTGGGTATTGTGAGTATCATGAAAATTCAAGATCCTGTGTGTTGTTTTCATATAATTGAAAAAATCAAAGATTTGCTTACAAAGTTTTATTAAGTGATGGCATAATGAGACCATCTCATTCTATTTACTAGTAAGGGAGTTGACCATCTCTGTTATGAATGCACGGGTAACGTTTGCCACTAAAATGGTTTATGGCATGTATCATAGTTCTGTGGTTACTAGAGAGCATATGTTTGTAACAAAGACTTTTCTTTTGCATATGTTAGGTATCTTGATCTTTGTTAATTAGAGTTCCATGCTAGGTACGTTTCTTGATTTTTTTTTGTTAGGATTGGATTTTATGTATACATTTTCTTTTTGCTTTACAAGACTAGGAAATAATTAGAATTTGAATGGTTTATTGCAACTAAGTAGAGTTTGTGGTATTGAGCACTAGTGGTGTCTTAATTTGGAATTGTGAGTTGTGCATGTTTAACGACTATGAAAGAATTAGATTTTTTACTTGTTTCCTAAAATTTTCAATACTTAGGGAGTGAATGAATTCAGGTTTGGTCATTCCTATAATCATGATATGTAGCTTTTATGAATTTTTTTGTCATTGTGTTGAGTAGACAACCAATTTGGGGTATCAAGAGGTGCGAAAAAAGATTGACACTATTCACTCACATATACGAAAAAACGTTTGAGTGGAAAACCAATTTGTATTACTGGTAGCTTAACCAATTTTTTGTGCATATGCATCTAAGCATACTAACAACTATTAAAATCCCTTACCAATTGTAGATGTTTGATATATTTTAAGTATTTATCTGTGCATCTTCCCTCTATCACTCACATGATTTGTATTAATATTTCTCACCGGTTAACAAACCAAATTGGATTAGTTTAATAAAAAAAACCAGCGAAGTGGTAAAAAAAGTAGAATGGATATGTTATTTAAAGTGAAACTTGTAAACTTTGTCAATATAATCTCAATAGAAGTAATACTAATGGCATTCTTTTTTGCATACTAACTCAGGTTGATTTAATTTCTTCTGTCATGTGACAACAAATTTATCATAGTTCTTCTCCCAGACAGGAATTGTCATGTTTCTTATAGCAATAGGATATATTCACTTGATTGATGCCGGATTAGAAACTTTTCCAAATTCCAAATGATGAGTTTTGATACTACAAAACAGATAGAGGTTGAAAATTTGGAGCATATTTTTTTAATGCAAGCCTTATTACTTGGCCTTGTAGTTGTACTTATGAATATGGTCTGTACTTTCATAAATATTAGTTAAATTATTGCTACTTCGGTAGAGATTAAACTAGTATATCCCTTTATTTCCTTTTCACTAAAATTCATTAAATCAATAAGGTTTAATTTTTATACTACAAAGATGATAGATACAGAGTTCAATATATGAGCATTTTATGTAGTTTTTATAAATTATTCTGATTGTCATCGGCATCAATTGTAATTAAAGCTTTCCTCATTTTTGTTTTGGTAGATAATATCTGAAATTCGAAACCCAGTCCATGTGGAATTTGGTGGAATTCTACATGGAAGAATGGCCTAGTTGCTTTGTATTTATATGGAATTTAAGGAGTTATTATCAAATGTGTGGTGGAGTTCCTTTATTTTATTTTTTTTACTTGAAGATAGTAACCTTGTCTGCAAATTAACCAAGCTATATATTTTAACTTCAACTATAATTATTTTTCCTTATCTTATTTTTTAGGTTGTTATGATTGCGAAATTTACATCCTACCATTTGCCTTTTCATAATAGATTATGTCCCTGCCTTTGCTTCGTCATTAGTAATTTCTCATTCAAATTATACATATACTTATTTGTTTTGTTACTTGTTCTGGGTTAGTCATTATACTTATACTTAGTCATTCAAATTATACATATAAAACCAAGTTGTTAGATAACAGTTCATATATGATTATTATATAATTAAACTAGTCATATTTTACCTTTATATTGGTTCAAAATATTATTACTTAAAAAAATTTATATGATTATTACTATTGAGGGAATCTTTGTATTGATTTATAATGTTATTACTTTAAATATTTTATGGAATTGTAATTGTGTTTAATTGAAGTACCATGGTTGTATCTGCATGAAAACTTAAATTTGACTATGTGATTTCTTATTAAGATGTGTCCTTTGTAATTGTTTTCATATAGCTTTAAAATTTTACTAATTGCTAAATAAAAGCCACTTGTGGAAAGTTGAGAATTGGAAATATTATGTTGTAAAGATGTAGAGATTGAGAGATGGAGAGGAGAAAACATTTATTCGAATTCTTTCACTAATAAAAACTATCTCATTATCAATTAATATTTTACGTATAAAAAAAAAAGAGTGAAACTTATGTGAAGAAAAAATATTCTAAATAGGAATGTTGATTAAGTAATAGATCTAGAAAATATGTTGACATATATAAAGCTTGAATACGATCATTCTCTATCCTCTAACGTGCATCTTTTTTATTTTCTTTAGGTGAAGAGAGGGGATTTTATTATTTTGTTCGACCAGATCTTTGATGGCTTGTGCAAGCATTCTATATTTATATGCCAATATTTTTTTTTTTTTGAAAAGCAAAGATTTTATTCGAATGAGAAACCAAGAGTTTCTTGAAGTACAAGGATGCAAACACCATACTACCTCATGTCCAATTAGGACATGAGAATTAACCCTTCTCCGCCTAAGGCATATTTAATAAGCACTCTCTCGGGTTAGCATACCAATCTGAGAATACACACTCCCTATTAAACCCAAAAGAATATGACAATCATTTCCACGAGATGATCTTAATAGTCATCATAGTATTTACTGACTTCACCTGAATTCTATCAAAGACAATCTGGTTCCTAGTCATCCAGATTCCCCAACAAGCAGCCAACCAGAAGACATACCTGCAGTTCTTTCTTCTCTTTCCAACCACCCAAGCTGATGATGATAAAAACAGTTGATGCAGATCCCCCGGAATAGGTCCCTGGATTCCCAACCAGCTCATTATATTACTCCACACTGATTGAGCTTTAGCACACATTAAGAACAGATGAGTCCTGCTTTCCATATTGCTTCTACAGAAAACACACAGAACCCCTTCTTCTGGAATCTCAACACCTCTCTTTAGCAGATTATCAATGGTGGGTAATCTATCTATCAATAGTCTCCACGAAAATGCAATTACGTTTGATGGGAGTCTATCTTCCCACATGCGACTCAATTGATTCGGTTCCACCTCGAAATAAGTCGTTGAGTTCTGATGCGAGCTCAGTACCGCATAAGTCTCAGCTACTGAGAACCCTCCATCCCTACTAGGCCTCCAGATCCATCTATCCAAGCTGTCGTCCGTAATTACCACTGGCTGTAGCATAGTTTGTAATTGGCTGAGCTGATCTTCTTCCCAAACAAATAGTTCCCTCCTCCATACCCAACTCCACCCCTCAGCTGGTAGCTTTTTGTGGTTAATACTGGTACTTTTATCAGCCGCTAACCCATAAAGCCTGGGGAACTTTAAACTGAGAGGGCCCTCATCAGTCCAAATTTGTTCCCAAAACAACGTATTCTTTCCATTCCCCACTTTTCTCCTAACGTTTTCCACAAACAAGTGTGGTCTCTCTGCTTTTGGCCCATCAATATCCCATAAATCCCGCCACCACTGCGAAGCTGAGGCTAAATTGTGTTGCCTTTGATTAGAATTGTATGTGTGTCCATATCTAGTCTCCAGCAAGGTCGCCCATATTGCATTTGGTTCTGATAATAACCTCCACCTCCACTTTGCTAACAGACTCAGATTAAAGTTCCACAGGCACTTCACTCCGAGACCCCCTTCTTCCTTGGGACGACACACCTGATTCCAGCTAACCCATGCAATCTTGTTCTCTTGGCTAGTCCCTCCCCACAAAAAGGATCGCTGTAGGCCGGTTATGACTTTTAGGACTTTCTTAGGCACCTTGTAAAAGGAGAATAGGTATAATGGGAGACTTGACAGTACTGAATTTATCATGACTAACCTTCCTGCGAACGACATTTGTTTCGCCCTCCACAATGCCAATTTCCTCTGAAATTGTTCAATGATTGGTGCCCACATTTGTACCCTCCTTGGATTCGCTCCCACCGGAACCCCCAAAAACTTAAATGGCGGTGATGAGACAGAACAATTCAAAAGATTTTTTACTGCTCTTGTAAATGGAGCTCCAACATTTAAGCCAAAAAATTGGCTCTTGCTGAAGTTCACCTTTAGCCCCGATGACAGCTCGAACCCCCGGAGTATGACCTTCAAATACCATACTGATTTCAGATCAGCTTCCCCCATCATCAAGACATCATCTGCGTATTGCATGATAGAGAACTTTGCCTCGGCCCCAATATTGAGCTCTTTAAACACCCCTTTCCCTACCGCTGACCTGAACAAACCAGCTAGACCTTCAGCAACCAGGAGAAACAAAAAAGGGGATAGTGGATCTCCCTGCTTCAATCCTCTCCCCGGCTTAAACTCCTCCGTCGGGCTTCCATTAACTAAAATTGAAACTTGGTTGTTCCTCACGATACTGAACATCCATTTTCTCCATGTGCACCCAAACCCCATCCTCGCCAACATATAATCCAAAAAATCCCAGTTTACCGAGTCAAACTCCTTCTGGAAATCCACCTTAAACAGAAAACATGGTTTCTTTTTCCTTTTCGCCCAATCCATAATTTCATTTGCTACTAGCACTCCATCCAAGATCGATCTGCCTTGCAAAAAAGCTTATTGACACTTTGAGATTAAGTGCCCCATGACTTTCTTCATTCTCAATGCCAGCAATTTAGATATAATCTTTTGAATGCTTGAGATTAAGGAGATTGATCTATACTGTTCTAACCTGACCGGCTTTGCCACCTTGGGAATAAGCATAAGAAATGACGATGACACTGCTCTTGGAAGAGCGCCTGACTGATGGAATTCTTGAACTGCCTTTACCACGTCTTCCCCTATTATTTCCCAACATGATTGATAGAAATGAAAGCCAAAATCATCAGGACCCAGACTTTTACCTCCCTCACAAGCCCAAACTGCCTCCTTTATCTCCTCCGCTGAAAAAGGCTTTTCTAAGCTCTGTCTCTGGTGATCATTCAACTGATTAAAAGACACCCCATCCAAGTTTGTTCTCAGCTGTCTATCCTCGTTAAAGAGCCTTGAGAAATGATTAAACACGTGTTGCCGAATATCCTGAACTCCTTCCATCCACCCCTCATCTGATGTAAGTGACTGCAAGGAGTTAGCATAACATCTCTCCTTAAAACATCTGTGGAAATAACTTGTATTCCTGTCCCCCTCACGAGCCCATTTTACCCGAGATTTCTGAAAAATGGACTGTTCCATACTCCTTGCCTTCCCCCAATATTCCGATAAGATCTCTTGTCTGCGGCTGTCACTCCCAATGACTCCTAGGCCTAGGTGGATATCCGCGGTCTCCAATTCCAGGACTTTCTCAGCCAAGAACTTCTCATCTTTACTCCCATCTCCTTGTTTCCACATCTTAATCTTCTTCTTCAAACCTTGCAGCTTGCATGCCAGCTGATACAGTCTCCATCATTGCCCATGATATTCTGCCCAGAAGCTTTTCACTAGGTCCATAAATCCTGGCTCTTGTAACCAGTGGTCAAAGAACTTAAACGGTTTAGGACCCCAATTCTGAGACTTCACTTCTGTGATTATCCAGCTGTGATCAGAGAACCCTCTAGAGCTCACCCTTTGTGCTATGATTCCCCATTCCTCCATCAGGTCCGGGGAAAATAAAAACAGGTCCAGCCTACTAGATGACTCTCCATTCGGACTTATCCACGTTGGTCCTTTTCTGATAACTGGGATGTCGAGGAGCCCCATAGAATGAACAAAGAATTTAAAATCAGTCATCTCGATTACTGAATGATAGTCTGATCTCCCTTTAAACTCGCTTCTGTCCAACACCGCGTTAAAATCTCCACCGAACGCCCACTTGACCTCCGGAAAGCCTCGCTTTGTCATCATTAGATCATCCCATACCTTTCTCTTGCCTTGAAGTGTGCATGGAGCATATACATTAACCACGCAAATTATTGCGGGAGAATTCTTTCCTCTGAAGCCAATTCCAAGGAATCCCAGCCCTTGTATAACTCAGACGACTTCGAACAATTCTTTCTTCCAGATTGTCAGGCAACCTCCACTAAGCCCTATAGACGGTAAACTTTTCCACTCGCACCCTGTCGATCCCCAAGCCTCCTGCACCTCCCACTCCTTTACCTCCCGACATTTTGTCTCCTGAAATAGACAAATATCAATGTCTTTGTTTTTTAACAGTCTCCTGATCCTTCTTCACTTGATCTGATCCCGGAATCCCCTCACATTTAAAGACATAATCTTCATTTAATTATACTGATTACTCCTCGTTTCCCTTCTCTCCTGCTCCTCTTTGTCCCTCCTCTCCATGTTTCGTAATTCCTGAATATACATTATGTCTGATTGTTGACCCGTTAAAAATTCCTGAATAAACACAATTAAAAATGTTTTAATGAAGTTGCATTTTAAAATTATTTTAAAAAAAAACAGTATTATAGAAAATCTACTTTTCGAAACAATTTCAGAAACACCATTTTTAAAAGGTCACTTCTTTATAACGGTTTAAACACCGTTTGGAATCGCTTAACTTTTAAAACAATTCACAAACCGTTTTGAAAAGCCTTAAATAACTGTTTTAAAAATCTCATTTTGTAGTAGTGGTTGTACGAGAATCACAAGTTGTAATGTGTCTTCCTTAGGATCTTTTTCTTCTCCAAATTCCTTAGATATGATTTTTTCATGTGCCTTCATCCACTAAACAAAGTACTACGTTGATTTATACATATGTAAAGGATCTCACATTTGTTGCTTATTACTTGCACCTAACCAATTCCCCATTATTGAGCTTTATGGTGCCTAGGTTGCTGACCAACGAACCCACAGATTTGACACCATAAGTATAATCAAGTATAAAACAAATGATTTAATGCATTCACGTTTGAACAAAATATATATATATATATATATATATATATATATATATATATAAATAAATAAATGAAAGTATTTCCACTATTCACTTCATATGTTAACGTTTTTATAAAATATTTTCACTCCACATGATTGTAATGTTTATATTATGAATTTCATCTTGATTTTAGTGTATTTTAATGGTGAAATTATAAGAACTTATAAATGGATCACATTTAAATGTTATTCACCAAATTCATTCATAAAAATAAATGAAAACATCGCTTTCTAGTATCCTAAAGAAAAAAAAAAGATAAAATATAAATTGTCAAACATGTGATTAATATTATTTATCGACATCTTATACACATTTGGAATGGTAATGTTGGATATAAATCTGAGAAATTAAATACAACAAAGATGAAATGACAAGATCATAGTTTTGAAGACTCATAGTGATGAACATTTTTCAAGCTTGCATTCTACACAATCATTTGTGTCCAAGTATCTTATTTTGGCATTATACTAGTAAAATTTTCTATTATTTTATGTAGGAAGATTTTGAAAGGGAAAAATTATGTAAACAACAAAAGATGGACAAGTTGACCAAAAAGTGAAGGAAATTTGTGCTTATTTATGCATGATCGTGCATACTCAATGCAAGGTCAGCATGACTATTCTTCCCAAACAACACTTCACTTTTGAGGTTAGCACGATCATGCTTTATAGACAACACTCTGCTTACGAAGTTAGCAAAGCCATGCATCCAAATACATGTTCTACTTATGAGAAAAGTACAAGTCATGCTTAATTATGCACAACCCATGCATATTTGTTGTCACCAATAAGCATAGTTGTGCTTAATTAAGTATGACAATGCAAATAATTTATCTACTTGTCTAATATAAATAGAAGTTTGATTCCTTTTTAAAAGACTTCTTGCATGATTTTACTTTTATCTTTCATATTTTGAGAGGTTTTTGACTAACTTAAGTGCTTTGGGGCTTAGAAAAAATGCAAGGAATGGTTTAACACATGACCAACTTGTATTCAAATAGTATTAAAAAGAAATGTCTCAACCATTGCCCTATTCTTGTGATTAGAAAATCATTGGTTGATTCGAGGCCAAAACCATTTTAAGTTATTGATTGTTGATTCCATGACAAAAGATATAGAGGATTTGTGTAGAAGAAGTAAAAAGTAATGCAATTCATTAGATGAGGAGCATATGTAAAGAAAAAAGTAAAAGATCGAAAGGAAAGAAAAGTTGGAACAAGGAAGTTTTGGGAGAATAGATTAAAAAATTCAACAAGTGGAAAAAGATCTAAATGAATTGTATTTAAAGGAAGAGGTTCAAGAGCTAGAAGACGAGGATAAATGCTTAAAAATTTATCTTCAAAAGGAGCTTTGGAGGACTTTGAGAAGTAAAGAGACTTTGTCTAGGTAAAAATTGAAAATCAAATGGATATCGGAGGAATACCAATTCAAAGTTCTTCCATGCTATGATCAATTTGAAAATAAGGAATTCACTCTAAGAGAGTTTCATTGATGGTGAATGGGTGGAGGATCTTTCTCGATTAAAGAATGAAGTTGTTAAGTCATTTTTTCAAGAAAGATTCTTGAAGAGAGATCAAGTGATACTAAAACTAGATAGGTTAAATTTAACCGAATTTTAAGGCAAGACAAGACAATGATATGTTGGTGGCAATGTTTGAAGAAGGGGAAGTTATGAAGCAATAAGGGAGTGTGGAAGTTGAAAGAGTTCGGGTCCAAATTGTTACAATTTCATGTTCATAAAGGAATTTTGGCACGTTATTAAAGAAGATGTGTTGAGATTTTTGTACGAATTACATGCTAATGGGGTTCTTCCCAAAGGAGGTAATTCCTTTCTCACTGCTTTAATCCCTAAGTTGGAAAACCCATAAAGCTTGGAAAATTTTAAGCTTATATCACTTATGGGATGTTTATACAAGATATTGACTAAAATCCTTTTAAATAGATTAAAGAAAGTGTTGGACAGGGTGATTGATCAATTATAAATAACCTTTTTAGAGGGTAAATATTTGCTACATAAAATGCTTCTGGCTAATGATGCGGTTGATGAGGCAAAGATGGATTATGAGAAAGCTTACGAATTGATAAGTTGAGAATTCCTTTTTTATATGCTTTAAAGGTTGGGATTTAATGCAAAATGGACAAGATGGATTAGAAGCTGTCTAGTGAGTAGTAAAGTATAAGTGTTGATAAATGTAAGTTCCACTATTGAATTTGATGTGTCCAAATGTTTGAAGCAAGGGACTCCACTTGAACCATTTCTCTTCAACATTGTGGCAAAGGGTCTTAGTGGATTGATGAGGAAGGCAATTGAAAGGAACTAGTTCTCAAGTTTTAAGGTGGGGGACAATAATGTTGATGTTAATTTGTTCTAATATGCAAATGAAACTCTCTTCATTAGTGAAGTAACATTTTCTAATGTGGTAGCAATAAACACAATGTTTTGAACATGTAGTGGGGCTCAAAGTAAACTTTTTCTAAACACTAATTTGGCTTTATTCGGGTGGAGAAAAGAGTAATAGAAAGGTATGTAGACTTCTTAAATTGTCAACTTTTGTCTATACCTTTTGTGTATTTAGGCATTTCTATTAGTGTGAAACCTAGGTTAGCTTTCACTTGGCAATCGATAATTGACAAATTATCTAAGAAGCTAGGAAGATGGAAAATAAAGTGTTTTTTTTTTTTTTTTTTGGGAAGGGAGAGGGGAATATACTTAATAAATTTGGTCCTTAATTTTCTACCTTTTAAATTTCTTTCGGTGGATTATAAGAAGATTATTAGCTTAAAAAGGAATTTCTTATGGGGGGAGAGCATGAGAGAACAAAGACTGCACAAGTTAGTTGAGAGAAAATGTGCTAACAAAAGAGAATGGGGGTTGGGCATAAAAAACATTAATGCTCGATAAGTGGATATAGGAGATGTTTGATAAAAAGAAAGGGTTCTGGAAAGAGATTTTGAACTCAAACTATAAAGGGTTGAGGGGTCTTCTAGGAAAGGAAGTACAAAATTCATCATCTATTTGGTGGAGGGATTTAAGAAAGGTGTATGGAGTTGAAAGTGAGGGAGAGTGATAAAATTAGATTATGGGAGGATGAATGGATAGAGGAGAAATCACTAAAACATGATTCCCAAAAGTGTACATGAACTCATATGCAAGGAATTTCATCATAAAAAATATGGGAGAGTATAGGCAATGGATTGAATGCAAAAAGAATGCTTATGAAGAGTTTTTTTAGGTTGTTGGGAGGCAAGTAAGTTAGCTTGGAGAAGAAGATAAGGCAATATTTCATTTCATGTTCTCTTATCAACCAAATGAAATTTTATTCGTTGTGTGGGACATGAAAGTGCCACCAAAGGTAATTTTATTTTTATTTTGGAGAGCCTTACAAAATAAACTACCATCAATGGTATTATTCTCTTGTGGAGTTGAAAACTATATATTATTCTCTTACAAGCAATCAAGTAATATTTGAAATTTCTTTTCACAGGAAATGTCACTTCCAAGTGGCCTTCCTAATATAGTTGAAAATGTTCCATGCAACACAACATATCTTGGGGTTCAAAGAAAGCTTACAATAGATGGAAAATGACATGGTTTGCTACAACTTGGTTAATCTGAAACAATAGCAATATGTCAAGATTCAAAGGTATCAAACTACAATCAAATAAGGCAATTTAACAAGTACCCTTTCGTCTTGACTCACTATGAGGATAATTTTTCATATTAAGTACTCAGTGAAGCTCTAAATTTTAGGCTTGCATTTATGATGAAAACTTACGGTAAATAGAAATAACTACTGTACATTCTTATTGGTGTTATCTCAGAAAATTAAATAGTAGCTATTACGAAACTAGGGAATTAACTAAGTTATGAAAAGTTTTCTATTTGTAATTCTAGATAACTTCTTTATAGTTGGTTCCTTGTAGTGAGTTATTGCATATTTGTGTCAATGTTGAAGTGACAAATATTAAATAACTTTGTCTTAAGCCACGGAGGTGGGTTCTTTGTAAGAATTTGATATTTTAGAGAAGTCTCACTAATCATACATATGTGACATAGCTCACATACTTGTTACTTTATCTCTTGTGTGTTTATTTTGGAATTGTGTCGTTCACAATCTTGTGTATTTATACACAAAGGTATGATTTCTCACCTGAAGTGTGTTTCTAGTGTTTCCTCGCCCACATCTTTTTGGGAAATGATACAAAGGTATGGTGGATGTTTTCTGACTTAGGTTATCTTTTGTCAAGTACATACATATGCTTTGGTACAATAGTATGGGTGTGCATCTTCAACTAACTTTTCCTCTAGCCGTATCTCTTACAATGTCGTGGGTATTACTACATAGGTGTGGCGAACAACATTTCTACCATGTCTATTTCCTTCCAAATCAACCACACCAGCCTGGATTTTGGCCACATACCTATTACTTCACTCCTTTGTGTATTTCTTTTCGAATGATGTCATATACAAGTTTGTGAAATTTTTCATAGATATATGGTTTCTCCCCTAAAGAATGTTTTGTGCTGACTCACCGACCCTTTTGTGCTACCATAGAAGTGTAGGATGAGATGCATCCATATAATGTAGGATAGAAAACAATAATATTTTCGTTTTGGTTTGATTGTTGAGATTGTTTCTAAACATGTATGTAATAGGTTTAAACATGTATTTCTACAAAAAAAGATTAAAATAAACATATTTTTCATCCTCAAGTATAAGAGAACTTCGAGTTTTAGGTGGCATGCAAATAATAATGTATGTTCTACACATATATGGAAAAGTCAGGTGCATTATTCTGAAAATAATAAAGAATGAGAGAGAAAAAGGAAAAGAGTGAAGGGATTGACTGGGATGGGCGTGAACACTACACTGGACAAGTGGCACGTGACTCACATGCCCTGCCGTCTGGAATACGTTTGACATTTTGAGCTTCACAGCCAATAATTTTATGCGCATTCAATACCCAATTGTCGTAACTCATAGATACACATCCCATGCTGTTTGACCAAAAATGGGAGCAGTGAAGAATGAGACAATCACTATACGGCGACCGTGCTACCACATGCATGTCGGCCACAACCCAAGTGCGGGAAATTGTCACCCCAATTCACAATCTAAAAGTTCAAACCAGAAAACCTATTAACACGACATTTGAACATGTTGGTCTAAGTCCAATTCCTTTCAACTTGCTCTTTCTCTTCTATCCCCTTTCATCTTTACATTTTCGTTTTCAATAAACACAAAAACCTTGCTTGCATTTTACAATTAAGAGTTATTATTATTTTTAGTTTAATCACACCACCATTTCAAACGTAACACACATCAGTAACTATGCAATCAATTTATGTAGTTATAACAAATAATTTATGCATCTATCTAACATTGTTTGTAACATACGTTTTAAAACTCCAATTTGTAATTAAGAAAGTAATAATTTGTTGCTTGCAATGTGAATGTTAGTTTATAAAATTTTGAACTGAGAAATGAAGGTATCAATCATTTATATATGTCAGATTACTTGGGTACCAAAACTCATGATGGGTTGGGGTACCAGGAAAGATTTCAGAAGTAATGTAGCGAATGGGGCGCCATGATTTTCTAGAAAAGGCATAAAGCCGAGGCGTATTCAATGTTGGTCCAATTGATAATAAAAGACCCATTTTCAATTATTAGCATGATGCATGATAAACGCCCATAATGATGTGGAGAAGTAGCGATTTTCGGGTCCAGCATGCCACAAGGTTATTTAGAGGTCAAGTCAACATTAGAGAAAGGTAATCTTGTTACTTACTGTAATGCTAGTTAATAACCAGATCTTAGAGCAAGATTAAAAATGAATGAGTTTGATTACATCCCAAGAAATTCAGGCATATATGCAGATCTAAGCTGATGTTGTGCGCCGGGGCTTTCATCTATCAGAACTACTACTCCTATTGAGAAAAAAATACTACTGTACTTAAACTTGCCAATTATAATAAGGCAGTTTATTTTACACTTTCCACAAATTGAATCACATCATGGGTTTCATTTTTAAATTTGCACGACTCATATTTAATATTTTAGTTTCTTACTGTATAGCTCTTTAATATTATAATTTAATTATATTTTTATAGTATATTATATCAACAAATGAAATTAAATTCATTTTTTTTGTGTGAACTAGGGATATTTTTCAACCAATCATAAGAAACTAATTTCTTTTGAGACACAGAAATCATCAGTGAATTTTGTCAATCTCAATAAAAAAATTGTGCTCACACAATCAATAATAAAATATTTAACGACTTATTAAAAAACTCAACTATCTATTTGTGCTTGACCATGCTAGTTAAATTCAAATTAAAACAAATAATCTCATTAAATATTTAAAGGTATTATTTGTTTGGATTCTTTTGATTACCAATAAAGTTAAATTGAAATAAATAATGTTATTAAATATTATTACCTATGGAATTCAATAAGGAGAGGAAGCAATAGAAGTCTTGAACCCTTGATGGGATCCACAAACAAAGTAGTATTGTATTCTACGTATGGGATTGGATGTTTTTATTATAGAAGTAAATTGTCAAAAAAATTTAATGTAATTTTTTTATCTAATTAAAAAACTATTGCTTAACTTAAAATTAATTTTAAATTCTTCTTTTAACACAAAATTAAAGATATAAAGTTTATTAAAATTAAATTTTGAGTTGTACTTAAATTTCCAACGTGAAACCTGCGCAAGACATGTTATGTTGGAGTTGGATGGTGAGTCAAAGATGGCTGTACTAACCCAACCGAAACGCCGTTCTTAAAGATCCAATAGGAATCAACACACACTACTCACTGCACAGATACCTCTGTTAGAATAATTCGATGATTAATGGATAAAGTAACACACGCAACTGACAGACATAACCGATAAGAGACCACTTACAAATCCTTTCACCGAACTCACTCTCCAACACCTATTACCTACCATTAATACTCCACTTCCCTACCCTCTCTTCAGTTCTTCCTCGCCTTCTTATTCGCTTCTTCCCATCAAGCCACCACTTTTCTGATACCCCTTTGATCAACATAGAATGCTGCTGTGACTCTGTGTTTCTCTTTCATTGCACTATGGATAGGTACGAGGCAGTTAAGGATTTGGGAGCTGGTAATTTTGGGGTCGCTAGGCTCATGAGAAACAAGGTCACCAAGGAGCTTGTAGCCATGAAATACATCGACCGTGGCCACAAGGTCTCTTCTTTTATCCAACTTCTCCATCACTTTATGATTTATCACAACCCCTCTTCATCTTTTCATTGTTAAGCACTTCAAGTTCAAGAGATGGTAGCAATGAAGAAACACTTGTATTTGTTAATTATTCCTCTGACTCTTATATAAGTAGTGTATAAGTGAACAAACTTTTCACATGTCATGGATTGTGGTTGTCAGTAAATATACTATTTATTCATGATTTTTTTTTTTCAAAGAAAAATAAATGAAATACATCTGTCTTCAATTTTAACAATTTTTTTTCTCCCTTTTACTTACTTCAATTTCAGATCGATGAGAACGTGGCAAGGGAGATTATGAACCACAGGGCCCTTCGGCATCCCAATATAATTCGTTACAAGGAGGCAAGGAATTTAATTAACTTCATGGAGAACTTTGTTTTGAGCACTAGCACTGAATTATTAGTTGTTTGTTTTTTACAATGAGATGTTGATTTTGCAGGTGGTTTTGACTCCCACACATTTGGCAATAGTGATGGAGTATGCCGCAGGAGGAGAGCTCTTTGAAAGGATATGCAGTGCTGGAAGGTTCAGTGAAGATGAGGTTAATAGCTTCACTTACTCTTAGAATTTTCGTCCTTGGTTTATGCTTCATTATTACGTCTCACTTTTTTTGTTGTTTTTTTTTTATTTGGTTGTAATGTTCAGGCTAGATATTTCTTTCAGCAGCTGATCTCCGGTGTCCATTTCTGTCATACCATGGTATACTTGTGCTCAAATTCGTATAATGGCACTTACAAAAACTTACTGCGTGAGAACTTACGCTTTTAATTCTTTTTTGCAGCAAATATGTCACAGAGATTTGAAGTTAGAAAATACCCTTCTAGATGGAAGTCCTGCACCTCGGTTAAAAATTTGTGATTTCGGTTATTCCAAGGTATTGGAATTCGTATCATCGAGCTTATGGTTTCAGTTACTATATTATAGTTTAAATGTTTATTGTTTGTGATGTAGTCATCTTTGCTACATTCACGACCCAAATCAACTGTTGGAACACCAGCTTATATAGCGCCGGAAGTTCTTTCTAGGCGAGAGTATGATGGAAAGGTACTATATCAGTTCCATGTTGAATTGCTTCTTTAGAGTTCCTTTCATCGCATCTTATAAATTGGATCTTAACTTCTTAATCACCTTTCTAGCCTACTGTATGTCATCGGAAGCTTTGCTTTTTTTAGCATGTCATCCCTACTTTTGTTGCTCTGTTCCACTGATATGCTACCTGGAAGTATGGAACAAAGTATGTTTTTTCGTATTTTAGATGCTCACTATTGAACCAATGTACTAATCATTCTATAATGTTTTTTTTTTTCTGTTGAATTATTTTAGTTGGCTGATGTATGGTCATGTGGGGTGACTCTTTATGTCATGCTGGTTGGAGCATATCCCTTTGAGGATCAGGATGATCCTAGGAATTTTAGGAAAACAATTCAGGTAATGTTTCCTCCCTTTCAATAATGATTTGCATAATGTTTCTTAATAATTCATATGATACTTTTACATCATTCTTATCCTGATTTTCTGTCCTACTCTACAGCGTATAATGGCTGTTCAATACAAAATCCCTGATTACGTTCACATATCTCAAGATTGTAGACACCTCCTCTCTCGTTTATTTGTTGCAAATCCTTTGAGGGTATGTTATGATGCTTTAAGAACTAAACTTTCTTCTGCTATTATTGCAATTCAATCAGGCTTCCTTGCAATTCAGACCATGATCTATTTGCCATCTCTTTTATGATCTAGAAGTCTATATTTGTGATTATTATGTTTACTTGTTAACCCTGCAAACCATTTTGCTAATGAAGATAAAGTATTTAAACGAAACTTTTTAATAAAATAAACCTAGTTGTTGATTGAAACCTATACCTACCGAAAGAGGAAGTTTATGTTGGGTCAAACTGAGGCAAGAGTTAAACATCGGAGAAATATACAACAATGGGTCACAAGCCCATATAAAAAAAAACATGACACCACTTTCAACTTAAAACCTTAAAACATTAAGTTATAGGTCTTTCTCACTTATATATTACTCAAGTTTTCAATTTCTTACCAATGTGGGACTTCAACTCACACTTGCACTCCAACGGTTTACGCCCAACTTTTATTGTATCATCATCATGTGGTCAATTCATGTTTGGTGGATTGCGGGATAGGTATGTTTCCATTTCTGTCATTTTTTACTTTTCCGTGCATCTTACATTCTTAATTATTATCACCAAGAACATCAAATTGGCTTAGTGTCCGAACATCATAAATTTGAGGTTTTTAAAAGTTGGATAGAAATTTTATCAAATTGTAAGGTTTGAAAATTGATACACTTATGGTAGTCATCTTCTGAAATTTAGGTTCCATCTTAAATTCTTAATTATTGTCGTATGTTTGAATACAAAGAATTAACTGAACTTTGGTTATTTTACTAGCATTTGACTCTGTCCTTTTTAATCAAAATCCATATATATATATATATTTTGACATATTTACATCTCCTTCTTTGGATGCTCTACTAATATTATTATGTCTTTAGTTCAGTCTCCTGTTGCCTTACCAATCCTCGAAGCAAACGACGAGTTTAAACGTGATTTCTGTCAAACAAGATGCTCTTGAAAATATAGCTAACTACATTTGGATTAGGACTTTTTTATGTAGAGCTAAATACACCATATTTTTTATTGTACAGAGAATTACTATAAAGGAAATTAAGAATCACCCATGGTTTTTGAAGAATCTTCCAAGGGAGCTAACTGAATCAGCTCAAGCTAGCTATTACCAGAGAGACAGCCCAAATTTTCACCTTCAAAGTGTTGATGAGATAATGAAAATTGTGGAAGAGGCAAGAAATCCACCTCCAATATCTAGGCCTATCAAAGGTTTTGGTTGGGAAGGTGAAGAAGATTTGGATGAAGAAATCGAGGAAGAGGAGGATGAAGAAGATGAGTATGATAAGAGAGTCAAAGAGGTTCATGCTAGTGGGGAATTCCAAATTAGTTAAAGTCCTCAAATTCTTGTGTTCTTGTTAAAATATTGTACTTTTTAGAAGTCACCCTTTTTTGTGTACACGAAGCATCTATTTGTGTCTATTATAATTATGGCTATGTTCTTGCAATATACTACGTGTGTGATTATGATCGGCTATCTACGAGAATAATGGTTGTCTGAGGACAATCTAAATCAGCATGAGCACAATAATTGTCTGATTACATGCTAAAGTCTTTTACCTTTCCATGTTTTATCTATAATATAGTTTTACTCAAAATGCTGCAGATGGTCAGAGTTCAATGAACAATAATCTCAGCCATGTAATGATGCACTAGAAGTTCTCAGTTTGTAATGAAGCAAGTGGCAGATCAAATATTAGAGAAAAAAATAATAAATTGATGCGCTCATCTTCCAAGATACCACAATCCAACAGATCAATTGTGTACAGGAAGAATCCCAAACCAATTAACACTATGCTCCCAAATAGTTTTAATAGAGTAATAAAAGCTTATAGAAGAGTGGTATGACAAAACTTTTAAAATACAATATCTTCCTATGCCCTCAAAATAAAATGTAGAGAATTGATACACATTCTTTTTTTAATACAACACAATATATTTAGGTGTTCATATGAGTTATTATTAATAGTATGGTTATAACCTTACATAAGTATCTTGATGACTGTCACTTAAAAATTAATTCATAATTCAAAGTGCATTCGTTAGGTAAACTTTCAAAGTGTGATCCATAACTATCACCTTATGTTAAGAGTCATTGGGTACATTAAAAAGTATTTAAATATAACCTTCTATATACCTTAGCCTTTTTAAAATTACCACATTAAAATCTACACTTTGTAATAGGAATAGAAACACGAATAGTTGCATAAGTTTATTAATTTTAGTGTACTCTAATTGTCAACACAATATATTTAGGTGTTCATATGAGTTATTATTAATAGTATGGTTATAACCTTACATAAGTATCTTGATGACTGTCACTTAAAAATTAATTCATAATTCAAAGTGGTGGCTCTATCGTTGCATTCATTAGGTAAACTTCCAAAGTGTGATCCATAACTATCACCTTATGTTAAGAGTCATTGGGTACATTAAAAAGTATTTAAATATAACATTCTATATATCTTAGCCTTTTTAAAATTACCACATTAAAATCTACACTTTGTAATAGGAATAGAAACAGGAATAGTTGCATAAGTTATAATTTTAGTGTACTCTAATTGTCAAACAATTTTGTTGTTCTCCATTGAACTTCATTTATGGAATCACCATTCATTTGGAGTTTGGTGTTCCTAGATGTAACTAATTTTATGAGCTTTAATCTTATTCTCTCAATAACTTAAATATATATTAATATGTCGATTCTTCGGATGAAAATTCTCTGTTCCTAATTTTTCTTGTTTTCTGTCTTCATCAATCAAGAAACATCATGTCATATAATGATTTAAATAAAAGGTAAAATATTTATTAAAGAAAAATCATTAAATGATATGACATTTCTCGATTGGTGGAAACAAAAAGTTACGGATTAGGAGTAGAGAATTTTCATCCTAGTTCTTTTGTAAGTAGCAAATCTAAAAGATTTTACCAAATTTATTGCATATTGAACCACCCACAAATGAGTCAAACTCAATGTGATAGAAACCATTTCAACAAATGTGACAGTATAAAGCATGTTTTGAACCAAATAGATGTGTACGTATCAAATATAGTATCCAACCAACAATATAGAAATCTCAATATTTTTGCAACTTCTCTCTAACGAAGTCAATTTAGTGATAAAAATATTCTTGTCAAGAAAACATGCATTCATATTCCATCTTCTTAGAAGATGGCTAATAGCTATAGTATAGCTACAACAACTCATAGAAATCTCACTTGAATACAAGAGAAATGAATGGATTTTTAGAAACAAATACAACATGTATAGAATCATAGGATCATATTAAACCTTCAATAATTTGAAGTTGTTCCAATATACCCAAAGTCATGCATTATTTAGAATCGAGACCAAGAATCATTTATAAATATCCTTTTTCTTTAACTCATCAATAAGATGTCTTTTAAGACAAAATCGTGATAAAACCACTGACTCCAAATTATTTATATATATATATAGGCATTTTTTATCCAATTATGCACGATTTTACCCATCGGAATTCAAGCAACACTTTCATTATTAACAATTTTGGAATATATACTTTAAATAATAATGGAAAAAATAATGAACTTGCAAATCATCTTTAGCTCTCTTAAACCATCTATCAAGTAATATTTTTTTATTATTTTTATGAAAAATAAACTCTTACGAGTCGAGTTTATCAAACTCTCACGAGTCTACGTAAATTCTCGAGTTTAATAACCTTGATTAAGATCGTAAAAAAAATATTTTCTGAAATTTTACAAAATGACGATTGTCGATTTCTTGAGACATGATTATCATTGTTAATTAAAAATAATTAAATAAAATTATTTGGCAAAAAATTTGCTAGGTTCATTAATTACATGCACATAGCAAATAAAGAAATTTGCAATATAACAATCACATGAAGCTTAAGTTTATGTCAGTGAGACTTCCTCCACTTATTAGGTTCTTCACCAAATCTAATGCATCCATAAATTATGTTTCATAATGATATATAAAAGAAATTGGTCAAGAGTATACAGTAAGCATAAATAATATAAAAAGAAAACTTAAATAGGCATATGCCAATTTACTATAAATATATAACATCCCTTGCATTGTCATGGTTTATCTTGTAGAGCTTCCAAACACTACACCCAAAAAGGCCCATCATTCATTAACAAAATAAACTCTAGTTTAAGAACTAAAAGAACAATTGGAGACATCCAACGCGGATGTATAGAATAACTATGAGAGCAAAGAGCAATTTAATAAATGGAAAAAGAATACCATTAAGATCATACATAAGCGTTGTCCGAAATGCTACAGAATAACGGTCGTTGATTTCCTCATACATGATTATCGTTATTAATTATAAATAATTAAATAAAGTTATTTTCGCAAAAGGTTTGCTAGTTCCATTAATTGCATGTGCATGACAAATAAGAAAATTTGGAGAATTTTTCCCTACACTTTGATAAATTCTTTCTACATCTTCATAATTTCTCAAAATGGTAAAAAAACTCTTAATGAAAATAGTAAAAATTTAATTATCATACACCTCTTTTTTTCTTTTTCATCTGCACTTCTCTCTCGTTTTGCATATCTCTTGTTTTGCATATCTCTTGTTTTGCATATCTCTTGTTTCTCATCTCTCTTGTTTTGCATATCTCTTGTTTTGCATATTTCTTGTTTCTCATCTCTCTTGTTAGCTTCTCTTGCATGACTTAGTTTTTCTTCTCACTGAATCAGTGATTTTCTCTTCTTCTTCGTGCATTATTGTTCATCCCCTCTGTGTTTGCTTTATTCTTCGTAGTTCAGTTTTGCATTTATCTTCTCTCGGTATATTAGCTTTTTTTACAAGTCCGGATACCCCTGTCCGAACTTGTAAAAAAATTTGCAAATTTTTTTTACAAGTCTGGACACTCCTATCTGGATTTGTAAAAATATTTGTAAATTTTATTTTACAAGTCCGGACACCCCTGTCCGAACTTGTAAAAAAATTTTCAATTTTTTTTTACAAGTCCGGATACCCCTATTTAGACTGAGTCTGAAAACCCCTGTCCAGACTTGTAAAAGTTTGCAATTTTTTTTTTTACAAATTCAGACACCTCTATCCTGACTTGTAAAAAAATTTGTAATTTTTCTTACAAGTTCATACACCCCTGTCCAGACTGAGTCTGGAAACCCCTCTCTGGACTTGTAAAAAAATTTGCAACTTTTTTTTACAAATCCAGACACCCCTATCTGGACTTGTAAAAAATTTGCAATGTTTTTTACAAGCTCGGACACCCCTTTCCGAACTGAATTCGAACACCCTTATTCGAATTTGTAAAAAAATTTGTAACTTTTTTTTTACAAATCCGAACACCCCTATCTGGACTTGTAAAAAAATTTGCAAAAATTTCTTACTAAGATTAAAGTTATTTTTTTATCTAGGGTATTTGAGATTTTTCCTACCTTTATAAAAGTGTAGAGAAAAATTATGAAATTACAGGAAGAAATTCTCAAAAATTTACTTTTAAAAGTCCTATAAAGCCCAAGTTTATTATGAGACTTCCCCCACTTTTAAGGCTCTTCACTAAACCTAATTCATAAGTTTTAACATATATACTCCTCTTAATAATTTATATTTCTTAAATTTGCTTTTAATAATACCGATTTAATTTTTTATAAGTCAAATTTTTAGTATTGTAAGTACTAGCATCAACTTAATTAGTCTGATCAGAAATAAAAAAAAGGAAGGTAAAAGTTGGATAGTAACAAAGTTCAAAGATAGAAAAGCAATGTAGTTTTGCATTTCCTTAAGAGAAAATGTCTCACTGCAATGATAATTTAAATTAATAACTTACATAAGTATTTTATTCTTAAAATTTTATAAAAAAATCACTTTAAATTTTTAAAATTCAAAAATATATTTTTCAATCTCTAAAATTATTTTTTTTCTTTATATTAATGTTATCTGTTTATAAATTCTGTGAAAAATATATTTTTTATTGTCAATTTTTTAATGGCGTTAAAAAAATGACTGAAATTAAATCAGAAATTAAAAAAAATACTATTAAATTTTAAAGAATAAAAATTATTTTTAATAAAACTTCAAAATAAAAAGCTTATTTAAACTTAAATTAATTCTCCTCTTCCAAGATAAAAAAACCCGACGATCGCGAGCAATTATCGATCCTCAGACCAAAGAATACCATGTTCCAAAATAGTTTCAATAGAGACTAGAGAGTAATAAAATCTTATAGAAAGTAAGTCAAAACTAGTAAAATACAATATCTTCCCTATACTTAGAATATATTTATGTTTGATGTTTATCAGCTGAGATATATATATAGGCATAAAACCAAATCATAGAGCAACAATTAATCTGTTAAAACAAATTGTAACAAATAAAAACAGACTGCGATGTAACAGTTCATTAAAACATAATCCTAAAATTAGGAACTAAAAAAGATTAATTAAATTAAAAACTAAATTAGTAAAAGATATTTTTATTTTTAAATTTTAATTTATAGTCGGAAATAATTTTCCTACGCTACACTTAAAAATTTAGAATCATAGAGTTGCATAGAGAAAAAAAACACTTGTCTTTTACTACCTCTCATTCTAAAAAATTCAGATCAAGAAGTAAATCATGAATTTGTTTGGATGAGCCTGTACAAAATATTAAAAAAAAGAAAATGAAATAAATATCTCTATAAGCTAAAATTAGCTTATATAAATAATATGTAAAAACTCATAGTTTATGTAGAAGTTTATTTCATCTTGTCCATCTAAATAGGCATATTTTGATGATGACGAATCTATATTATACATGAACATTACTAGGCATTCTCTACTTTCTAATTTCCCGGGGTTTTAACAAACACATAAGAGAAAACAATTTTCTAGATCTACAAAAACTGCTAATTGTATTACTCATCATTTACCATAGTAGTACATATGAGAAAACCTCTAGAGGGTACATGCTAGTTCCAATGTGTCTGGTGGAATTAACGTTACCAATCTTGAATACGGACATTCAACCTCCTGAGCCAAATGGAATGGACAATCATATGGAACACATCATACCTTTTTGGGGGCTCATTAGGCACAAAATGCCTTTGCACTTGTTTCACCCTCTTTTGCATCCTCAAATACTGCCTTTCTGAAATGCCCATGAGTATCTTTTTTATGTTGGGAATTTCCTTCACATCCACTTGAACTGAAAATGAATCCCAATTCAAAACATCACTAAAGGGTAGGACATAGCTATCAGAAATCAGAACTGGCACACATTCTGCAAATATTGCTTCCACTATTCTGGGACTAGCTACTTCATAACCACTTGGACACAGGCAAAACTTGCTGCTTCTAAGCTTTGCAAAGTAAGAGATTCCCTTTGGAAGTTCCTCATAGACTTGCACATCTTGGTCTTTGTTTTTCCATGTATTTAATAGTAGGTATCTTATATAGCCATGCAGGTGACCTGCAAAGAAAGCAAGGATAGTCCTTTCAGATGTAGGATACCCTCCTATTAGACCTGTAACTTCCCCGCTCAAAAGTTTAATCTCAGGGAATGACGCATCCTTTGCAGGCTTGAATCCTTCAGATTTGTTTGCGTTGCAAAGAACCCTTATGGCATTGTTGTACAAGGGATCCACATAACCAGATACACGGGGACCCTGTCCATTGCCCAAATAGTATTAGATAAATTCTTAAAATTGATAGCTACAAAATTGAAATTAGACTCCATTTATAAGAGTTTAAAGTATAAAAGTTTATTCAATAAAAGTTTTTTACATAAGAGTTTAGGCTATAAGCTTTTAAATTCAATAAAATATTTGTGTTTGAATATACAAATTTATAAAAGCATTTACATAGAATAAAGTGTTTGAATATATATAAAGAGAGGGAGGGAGAGCGAGAGGGAAGGAGAGGGAGAGAAGGAGGGAAAAAGAGAGAGGGAGGGAGAAGGAGGGTGAGAGAGAGACTCAGTAACAAGTTTTAATTACAGGAAAGACAAAAAAAGTGAGAGTGGGAGTCAAAGGTAGTGCAAAATAAGCTTCAAACAACTTTTTTCAAAAACTGTTTTAAATAGCGTATTCAAACAAGTTTAAAATAACTTACAGACCCTATATAAGTGTTTTTATAAATTTATTCAAACACTTGTATAAGTATTTATATGATAAGATAAGCTTAAATAAATTGTGAATAAGTTCTTCCAAACAGGGGTTAAATAATTTATTTAAATAAACTTAAAACAGTTTATAAATTCTATAGAAGTGTTTTTATAAATTTATCTTAAACAATTGTATAAGCGGTTATATGATAGGCTAAATTTAAATAAATTATAAATAAGTTCTTCCAGATAAATTCTTAATGTATTTTACTTTTGGTACTTTTTATGAAAAACAATTGCATAATTTCCTTTAAATATCTTAAAATCAACTCATTTAAACACAGAATTATATAAGATTGACCTAGTGATAAAGTTGAGAGATGAAAAGAGAAAGATTGTAGATTTGAATCTCTCCACTAATAAAAATTAACAAATTAGCACTAATAAGTTCTACAATATATTATTAGTAATGCTATTTAGTATTAAAAGAATACATGCCATTAATTAATTTGACAACTCAATCACAGGAATATAATTAAATAGCTTGATATATAAATTTTCCTAAATATATATAAAGCATAATGCAAACATGCATGGGTGAGGCTTTTTTTTTTGTTTAAAGTTCATGATTTTACTCAATTTGAGTTATACCTTAGATTAATTACGGAATTCAATTCCCTTATACTAGAGAAAAAAAAAAAAACTCAATGCTTACCCAATCGTGGCAAGAGAGCATGAAATGATCATAGCCAAGGGATCGGTTCCAGAAGGGGTGTTTATGGGATATAATCTGTATGTAATCTTTCACAACTAGGCCAAGGTGGTCTAGATTATAATTATAGGAGGCATGATCGTACACATATTCGACCAGCATAACCACACTAAAGGGCAGATAATACACAAAAGCTTCATCTGGATCATAAGTACGATAGTACCTCCCCTTCTCCATTTCATTCAAGAATCTTCCCTCAGTGGCATATATGTCTTTGTTTAAACCATTGTGGAACAGAGGTGGCTCTCCTTCTTCATACACATAAATCTTGAACACCTTTTCCATCTCCAGGTAACTCCTGTGCACCAATTACTAAAATTAATAAAAACTAATAGTACAGTGATATCATATTATTCTTGCCTCAACTTTTATGGATATTCAATTTCTTTATGGCCATAAGTTCCACTTTTTCTTTTTTCTTTAATGTTCAAGAACGGTTATAATTCAAATACAAGGTGGTTGTCGTGCAATAATTCACTCACTAAAGAGTAAAGAGTAAAATCTCTATAGAACAAGATGGTTATCATGCATTAATAATTAGTTTGATGCAGAAACTTCTACTGGATGAAAAAGGAAAAAACTATATAATATGTTTACCTGTGAAAGGCCTTGGCGTTTCTGTATATTGGACCGTGAGGAACATAGTCTGGATCTTGGAGGGATGATGTCAAATTTCGAATTTTGCCAGCTTCTCTGATGGAATACCTTGCTTTAGCCAATCTTGCTTCAATTCTTCTTAACTTGGTGTTCTTTTGAGCTAGAAGGTTCCCTTTATCTGTACTTATGTTCTTAAACTTGGGGTCAAGCTTTTCATCATCCTAAAGACCCCCCACGTACAAGAAAAAGAAAAGGAACCCCATATGAGAAAGTACAGTATATTAAAAGGAACTAAAAAGTTGAATGCAATCAAGATTTGCTCTCTTTCCTAATGCACATATACCTCGATGGATTTTGGAGAACCATGATGATGATCCGAGGCTAATGCAGTTGGAGATGGAGCCTCTCCTTCATCATGTAATATTGAAGCTCTTTTCTCTTTTATATCCACAGAGGAAATTGGCTCTTGCGTCCAATTCCAATAAACGTTAACATGAGATGAAGACAAATTTGGAGCCAGAAGAACCAGTGAAGTCATAAAGAAAAGAAAGACAAAGTTAGAGGGCAAACAAGTGGACAGAGAGAAGCATTTGCTAGAAGCTTTCATCTTAATTAATTCACAGTGTCTTCTTCAACTAACATGCTCAATTCAACGTGAGGAATTAGAGTATAGAGTTGGAGAAAGATTAATGATATGGGGTGGGATGCATTTCTTGCTGTGTAGAGAACAGAGATTCTTTACTGAATGTGCCAAGTATTCTTACGTAGCAACGTAAAATGGGAGGAAAGCTAACATTTATGCAGTTTCTCTTGCTTGTTTCAGTTCCCTCTCCCGACCAAACAAACGCGGTCTTATTTAATGATTTTCTTATGTAGCTTGTTAATTAATATTTAGTAAATATTATAAGAGATTTTAAAAATAACAAAAAATTTAGTGTTTTTTTTTTATTCATAAAAAGATATAAATTATATGAAAAGTAACTTCCTTTCAGAGAAGTATGTTTTTTTATAAAAATGTTAAAGTATGAAAGTGTATTTTTTTTAAAAAGTTGTTTGTATGTGTACAAAATTTATCTCTAATCGCGTAAAAAGCTTATGTATATAGCAGAAAAGTTAATTATTAGCTGGAACTTATTCATACCTTATAAATAGAAAAATATTTTTACCTTATATAGAGAAGATTAAAAATTAATTTTAATGAATATCGAAGAATATATAAGAGATGAATATAAAAAACTAAAAGATAAGATTTTAAAAATTAGAAATTACTGAAAATTTTGTTTACCTAACAATAAAACAAACTTTTTAGTTAATAAAAAATTAAAATTAACTGAAATGCCGTACTAAACTTGGTCGATATCATCGTATTAAAAAATATGCTTATCCTCACCAAAGACATGAGATGTTTTATAATTAAATAAAATTAATCGATATGCAGAAAAAAAATGACACAGGAATATGGAAAATATTTATTATTTCATTTACTATTTGTTAAATATGTCCTGAATAATAAATTAAGTTGATTATGTGTATGCAAATCATATCAAGAACTTTGTTGTATCTGGTTTGTCATTACACTCGGTGCATCTAATTTCATTGACAAAGAGTTTATCCTAGAGATTGAGGTTGTCAAATTTATAACTTAAAGAGATTGACGTTGACCCAATAATTATGACGAAATAAAATTTAATGTTCATAAAATGTACATTTTTTTTTTTAAGTGAAGGGAGGTTAGACCCTACACATATTAAGCTTTTAAAGTTATTTAATATAGCTTTTAAAGCTATTTAATAAAGCTTCATAAAATAGAGATATGGAGTTACCTGGGGCTAAATTGCATATAAACCTATATTATCTTATAGTAACCATAAAAGAGTGAGAGAGTAAATGTCCACTATTGAAATAACATTAATGATTGAGATTAAATTTTAAGTATCTATTCATTTTCTCTTCTCTTTTATCATTTATTATTTTATTTTTTTTATCTGGTTAGCATTAATTTTTTTTAAACTCTCATTTCTCATCAATGTATAATAATAATTTTAAAAATAAATTTTATACAATAATTAACGTCAAAATATAATAATTTATTTTTAATTAAAAATAATTTGCAACTAAATATAAATATATGTCAATTTTTTATAAAATGTAAATTACATCAATATGTAATTTATGTTAACATAAATTATAATTTATAAAGTATTATTATATATCATTACTATTTATAATTATATCAATTATAATTATATTAATTTTCTATATTAGTGTGACTTTTTTATTTTTTATACCAAATAAAAAAATTACCAAAAATTATTCACCCTCATATTATTTATCTAAATAACCTCTTTTATTATTTATGTTTTGTTTTATTTTTTTTATAGAAAAGCCCTATAAAAAATTGGTTACTCGGCAACCAATTTTTCAACATATTTTTTTTTCATATTTGTTTTTACTATTTATGTTGAAAAATTGGCCGTGGGGAACCAATTTATCAACTTGCTTTATTTTTTTTATGTGAAAAAACTATAAGAAATTGGCTGTTGTACCAATTTCTTATAGGTGTTTTTTAATTGTTTTTTCAAATTTGTATTAATTTATTTTTAATTTTTTTATATACCTATATTTTTCTAAAGTATGATTCTAAAAATTTTTTAAGTTAATTTATATTTTTTATGTATTTTATCCATTATTTTAATTTTTTTAAATGCTTTGTAATTTATTTTTCAGTTTAAAGTTCTTAAATTAAGATTTTTAAATAACAGAAATTTAAAAATTAACTTAAAAATTTAAAATAACAGAAAATATACACAACATAAAAATAAAAAATATAAAAATAAAATAAAATATAAACTAACTTTAAAAAATTTTTAAATTCATACTTTAGAAAATCATACATACATAAAAAATAATTAAAAGGAAATTAAAACAAATTAAAAAAAAATCTTAAAGAAAACACCATATAAGAAATTGGTTGTTGGATAACCAATTTCTTATAGCTTTTTACATATAAAACAAAATCAAACATGTTGAGAAATTGGTTGCTTATAAGCCTTTTACATGAAAAAAATAAAGCACATTGAGAAATTTGTTTCCGTACAATCAATTTCTCAACATAAATAGTAAAATAGGTTATTTAAGTCAATAATGTGGGGACGAGTTATTTTGGTAATTTTTTTTATTTTGATATAAAAAATAAAAAAGTCTATTAGTGCAAGAGAAGAGAGAAGAATATATGAAGAATTAATGTTAGTGAGAAATGAGAGACGATAGAAGAAATAAAGTTACAAATAATAAATGGTAGAAGAGAAAATGAAAGAATGTATGAGATTTTATCTCAACATTAATTTTATTTTAATGATTGAGATTTGTTCTTTGACTTTCTTACTCTCATGTGATATGTGAATGGTCTCCTCAATAATAACCTTTTTTAAAGTTCTATACTTAATTTGTATAATTTTTTAATTCTCTTATATTAAAGACCATGAGTGACTCTCCCACAATCCATTTGACCCAAGTAAAAGTTTGCGCCCACAAAAAACTACTTCTTCTAAAAAATATATGATAAATATTAATTATTCCTATAAATAAATCAAAGAAAAATTAATTTAAGATATTTTTTAAAGTAATTCTAATACATTAAGATATATTTAATAAATTAATTTTAATATATTAAATATAGAAATATACAAAGAGTAAAAAAATATATTACTTAAAATAGAAATAACGTAACAAAAAGAAAAAAGTGAAATATAAAAATATAATAACAATAAAATATTACAAAACTAAAATATAATAAACTAAATTTTGAAATATATAAAATATAATTTAGAAATAAAATTGGAAAGAAAAAAAAAACACACATGTTAAGGGTAAAGAAAGGAAAAAATAATAAATTCACTAGCATAATTAATATATATATATATATATATATATATATATATGTGTATGTATGTGTGTGGGAATACTAATATACTATCACCTATTTTATAGTATCTTATATCAATAATTTTGGACAACATAATCAACCACTTCATTTCTTAAAAAAAAATTAATTTAGAAATATTCTACTAAATAATTATTTCTCTTTCATCTTCATTCATTCTCTCTATTTATTATCATCAATTTTTTCTCCATTCCTTTTTCTCACGCATTAATTTTTCGGGCAATCTCTTTCGTCTCATTAGAATATTAATATAATTATAAATAATAATTATGATTAAATAATATTTTAATAATTTTTTAGATAATCTATAAATTATAATTAATGTTCATATAATTTATATTTTATAGAAAATTAATGTAAATTTATAATTTATTTGAAAAATTATTTTTTAATTAAAAATAAAATAATAATTTTAATTCAACATAAATTATTATATTAAAGTTATGTTTTAAAATTAATTATAAGTTTAAATTACATAAAAAATTATAAATTACATTTAATGTGTGTAATGTAATCTGAAAATATAAATTGATTTGTAGTTTCATTAAAAAAAAAAATTTGGTAAGCCAAACAATTTTATAAATGAAAGGAAAGTACAAGAAGTGTTTCCCTCTAGTTTTACAATGTTTAAAAGTGACCTATAAACCAACATATAACGACGGATACAAAATTCACTCTGCAAGAGTGTGGCTTGTTATCTTAGAAGCTCTACATCATTCCCAAGAACTCACCTAAGCGGCTAGAACAATTCTCTGAACCTGCGGCTCACTTTTGGAGAACACTGTCGCATTTCTATCCTTCCAAATTTGTCAGAGTGTTGCACTCCAAACAAAAGCCCGTGTTGTACTCTTCTCCACGGTCCCCCCTACTAGTCCCAAAAAGTGAAGTGCATGATTAAGAAACAAAGTTGAAAACGCTATATTCACCCTTAACCAATCACACAACGCCCCCCAAAAAAGTGTGATTTATATTAATAGGCTTAAATTAATTTAATATATGTATTTATTAGAATAAACTAATAATTGATTTTATAAAATAAATAAATAAATAATATAAATGTGGGTGTAAATAGTAAAATAGTCTAAAGGTTAAGTTTAAGTCTAGTGTTAAAAAGTTCAATCTGACTATTAACCTAAAGTAATTTAGAGGGGTTAGGGATGATGCTTCAGTTTTACATTTCTGACTCTGAAGGTTAGGGATAAAGTTGCAAAGAGAACCTTGTTGAGGAAAATTGAGGAGTACAACATTAGAGAACTTGAAAACACGTCATTTACATCCAAAATCATCATCCAAGGTAAGGGAGTGAGAAATTATCTCTCATGTTGCATGTGTAGGAAAAATAGGTAGTGAAGTGATCCCTAAGCTTCAATAGGTTTCAATGTTGCATGTATGCTATTGAAGGGTTACACCATAGTGAGTGTTGGTAACATGTTTTGTGCATGACTATGTGGGCATATGTAATTCGAGTTTTGTATTTATACAATGAGATGGTTTGCTAAATTAGAATTTATGTGTGGTTGATCTAATGTAATAATTTATTTTGTTAATTGGAGATGTGTTTGAATGAGACATAAGAGAAATTGAGATTCAAGTGTGATTGATACTCATAAATAATTATTAGATGTGTATATTAGTTTATTTTGTTAGATTTGAGAATACATGTTCATTATAGGATTATTTAGATGAAATGATTATATTGGCATGGGTTTTTCGTTTTTATAGATATTAGTACCATTGAGCATAGTAATGGGAAGTATTAACAACCTAGAATCAATGTATTTGATGCCTCTGAATAGTTAGTCAATGGTTGTATTAATTTATTTTATTGGGATGTCAGGGGAAGTTGGATTAGTTGATACATAACATATATAAAAAATAAGGTAGTGGGGGAAAACCCTAAGTCTCCCTAGGGATTAAAGTTAAATGTGTTTTATGCGATTGATTAGTTTGTTTATTTTTATGAAAATTATTGATTACTAAAAGATGAAGAATTTTAATCATATGTTTGAGTAAGGTGATGATTGAGAGACTGCTATGTTATGTTATCTAAACTTATATATATATATATATATATATATATATATATATATATATATATAGTTAAGTGTTAAGGGTCTTCTTCCATTAAGGATATTGATGAAAAAAATTAATGATTATCACTACAATTGTAAGGTTAATGATAATAAAGTATTAGAGATAGAAAAATAGAATGTTTGAGGGTATATAGATAGAATTATATTTTAAGAACTTTACATAAGTTGAATGTTTGAGTTTTCAATCCAGTGCGTGAAACATAATTTGTGTGTTGTAAGTCCTACGAGGTAACCTAGATGACCTTATTAGGTTTTGGGTTCTTCATGAAAGTTGTAGCCATTGATGTTATCTTTACAATGAAGTTAGAATCTCTTGAAAATTATATATATATATATATATATATATATATATATATATATAACAAAAATTTATGAATAAAATAATGCATAAAGTACAAGGTGTCGAATTTGTGTTTAGTGGTTGCAAATTTGTAATTTATAAAAATAGTAGATGATAAAACTAACTCTGGACATCAACATGAAAGTTTTAGATAATTGTATTATATTCCTAATAAAATTTTTATTACCCTCATATCATTAGTACAACTATAAATATTGTATTTAGACTATGCGATGCAATAAAAGAGTAAGATAAGAAGAGATAGTGCAAGTTGTAATGGTGTTGATTGTTGCGATGTGAAATATTGTGATGTACCTTATAATTATGAGTGTTGTGAATGAATGAATGTTTGAAAGTTGTTTGGAGAGCATGGATTACGAATTTGACCCACTATATGATATTCATGTTGATTACAATTAAGTGTATCATGTATTGACAATCAATGATAGTCAGGGTGTGCCTGACAATGTGTCATCCCACCTGCGGTTGGAGATAGAGTGTGATGACATGATTAAATTAATGTGATGATGATGATGGTCAGGGTGTGTCTCACGAGGTGTCATCCTAGCTGCAATTAGGGGTGAAGTGTGATGACATGATTAAATATTGACATTATGATTTATGTTGTAGATGACATGATGCATGAATATGCCAGTCAAAGAAGTTTTGTAAGGATTTCCCATGATGTGGTGCTCTGGAGAAATCTTCTTGGGTTATTTTGCACTGTACGATTGTACCTAAGTGTTACTGGCGTAGAAGAGAATTCACTTCGGGTAAACCTATGGTTAAATGGTTGTACCTACGTGTTACTGGCATAGAAGAGGATCGCTTCGAGCACGTACCTGAGAAAACATGCATGAGTGTGACAGTCGGAGGAGCTTTGTAAGGATCACCCATTGTGTGGTGCTCTGGACCAAATCTTCTAAGGCTATTTTGCATTTCACAGTTGTACCTACGTGTTACTGGCATAGAAAAGGATTAACTTTGGGTAGACCTATGGTGAGATTATTATACCTATGTGTTATTAGCGTTGAAGAGGACCCCTTTGGGCGTGCACCTGAGAGAGCATACATGAGCATCATTAGCATGAACAAATTTATGCGTGTGGATGTATAATCTCTGTTACAGGTGTCGAATGAGTGCATATGTTTATTTGTTGTACTTTACTTGACTGTTATTCTCTTTATATGTGCCTTAACATGAGTGAGATGTATTCTCACCCCTTTGCTTCTTATTGTTGCATTTTGTTTGAGTTGAACGCACTTTCACGTGAGCAAGATCTTAATGATATCATGAGTGATGAAGTTTCGACTTTTCTTTACCTCTTTATATTAGGTTGCTCTGATTATGTGTGACATTGGACTAGAGATGATTAATTAATAGTTTTTTATCATGTATAGAATCATTTAAAGTTTCATTAATTGAGAATCTTATAAAGATAATTTTTAAAGCCTAACGTGTTTACTTATATGTCTATAGTTGTTGTATCATTGTTTTGGAAAATAAGTTTATATTGAGTGATGTGAATCTTTTTATATAAATGTCAAGTCTAGTATTTAAATGGACAAATTTCTATATTATTTTGTAATTAAAGAATAAAGTGTTTGTGGTAGAAGGGTGTCACACTTAAGGCATTGCCCCCCAACCCAATGTTTTTTCCAGAAAACTATGGAGCCTTTGTCCCCAATACTTTGCCTAATATTGCTAGACTACCAACTCATTTCCCCTAATCCCTCCATAACCTTCATTATTGCAGAATGCAAGTCCTCCCACCATCTAGAGCAGTGACAACCTCTACATTCCCAAGTCCCATCATCATGCATATACTTGGCTTACAAAAGCTTAACCCAAAAACTGTCTTGATCGACCTGCAAACGCCATTTCCATTTTCCTAATACTGCTAGATTAAATTTCTCCAAATCTTTCAACCCCATTCCTCCCTCCTATTTTCTCCTACAAACTATCCCAAGACATTCATGCCATCTTTCTTAGTGACTCATCTCCTCCCCAAAGGAACTTTGTAAAAATAGCATGTAATTGAGAAGTAATACCTTTTGGCACCTTAAAAAATGCAAGAAAATACGTAGGGAGAGCCAACAAAATTGCCTTGATGAGTATCACCCTATTGGCTACATAATGTATTTATTTACAAAACCGGCCAATCTCTTACTCAACGAGTCCACCATTGGCCTCCATATGCCCAATTTTAGGGGGTTATTTCTCACAAGTAGTCCTAGATACTTAAAAGGTAGACTCTCTATCTTGCAATCAACCATGTTGAAGCTCTATCTAACCACCTATCAATCACATTTACACCAATAATTTGAATTTTATGGAAATTTACCTTAAGGCTAGAGATCAGCTCAAAAATTTGTAGCACTGCCTTCATCACCACCACTGATTCCTTGTGCATCCTAGACAGTAGCAAGGTATCATCTGTAAACTGCAAATGCAAGATGCCCTTCCTTCACACTTGAATATCCCTTCCACCAACTACATCGCACTATAGAACTCACCGGTAAGCTAAGCCCTTCGACTGCAATTAGAAATTGAAAAGGTGAAAGAGGATCACCCTGTCTGAGTCCCCTCCTGACCCTAAACTCTTCAGACGGGATTCCATTCAATAATACTGAAATTGATGACGAGGTCACACATTCTTTAATCCATTTGATCCATTTGCCTCCAAATCCCATACTTGCCATTGAATTCCATAGATATTACCAATTTACAGAGTTGTATGCCTTTTCAAAGTCAACCTTCATGCATACCATACCCTATTTCCCCCTATGTGTATCATCCATCACTTTATTAGCTATCAGAATTCCATCCAGAATCTATCGACCTTTAACAAAAGTTGATTGGTTCTCAGAGATGACCTAGTGGATTACACCTGCTAGCTTTCTAGCCAAAACTTTTGCCACCACCTTGTACATACACCCCATAAGGGATATAGGGCGGTAATCACCAATGGTAAATGGGTTTGAGTTTTTAGTAATAAGGGCAATGAAAGAGATATTAGAACCTTTAACAAATTTTCCTTTAGCATGAAACTCCTAAAAAAAACCAAAAAGTCATTCTTAATTGAATTCCAGAACTCCTTTAGGAAAACAAAATTCAGACCCTCAACACCTGGGCATTTAAAACTATCGCATCTCGACACTACCTTTTTAAGTTCTATGTGAACTTCTTAATCAACCATAATTAAGCTTTAACCGATAGTTCTTTGAAAACTCTTCCATTCAGTTTTGGTTGATCCCACTCTTGGCCATGAAAATAACGTTTAAAATGCTCTCTAATCCTCTGTTTAAGTTGACTCACTTCCTTTACTTCCTCTCCGTCAAAATTTAGGATCAAGATTTGTTTACTTTCCGACGCTTTGCCAACGCATAATGAAAAAATTTAGAGTTTGTATCTCCTCCCCTCAACCACTGCACGTGCAAATGTTGACTAGTTAAAAAGAATTTTTGCCCAATCCATTATCACAGATTGGCTAGAAGACCCACTTTTTTACTTCTTGCATGCTCATCTGGCCCCTCCACTTCCTCCTTCAACTCCAACTCATGCATCGCCTAATGCGTTTCAACAATATTCTTGTTTATATCCCCAAAAACCTCCATATTCGAGCCCTTGAACTTCCCTTTGATCATCTTTATTTTTTCTTTCAAGACAAACATCTTCGACCCTCAATTGATAATTTATGTCATTCATCTTCCACAAACAGACAAAATATTTTACTAATAATTCAGAGAATTGAGTTAAATTGTTAGATGTACAACTCTCAATTATCTATCTTTTCTCAACATTTACTCTTGAATTATCCACTTTTGTGTATTTAATAAAACATGAAAATAGTTAAGGAATGATATGTTTTGATGTTAACAAACAAATTCCAACACTTTTCATGTGAGTTGCAGGGTAATAAGTCAAACATCAACCAACAATGCCAATTGACCAAAAGAAGTCACTGATTCAAGATAAAATTAATTTTCGCTTAGTGAATCAAACATCAACCACAAGGAGAATCAAGCTTCAAAGGTTGCTTAGTGAATCAATTTTCACTAAACAAAGCTCCCAAGAATAGCTATAAATTATTGGTATTTGCTAAGAAAACCAACTTTTGCTTAGCAAAACCCTAACAATTATTGTTTTTGCTAAGCGATAAACCTTTTGTTGTGCGAATTTTATTGGGTGAAGGCTATAAATAGGAGTGCGAGGGAGAGGAGAAAGACATCCAATAAATCATCCCTCAATCATCCATATTCATCTCTGCTATTCTTTTCTTCCCTCATTCTTCTTATCCTTGTAAACACTCCATGGTTGGGTCTAGCTAAAAAAGATTATCAGGGGGTAAACGCACTAATCAATACTTTATAATTTACTTTCACTTTTTATTTAAGTCTCATTTATCTATTTTGAATCTTCCTTATGTTTAATGCTTAATATTTCTTATCTGTCTAATCAACTTATAACGTAATCTATTTAATTTCTAATGTTAGAAGATTTTCATGAAATTAAAGAACAAAAAAATTCATGATATAGTGACTACGCTTAGGAATAAGGTAAGATTTGTACGTTTGATTTAATAAATGTTTTGTGCTAATCAAATTATTGAGATTATTCTTGTTAAGAAATTAGGGAAAGATTTTAATAATTTATTCCTCTATTGTAAGGAATTATGATAGAGAAACCTCTAATAATTCCAAAATTAGATACATGAACTTAGATAATAGTTAGTAATTACAGGTATTGTGGAGTAAATCAATCTGCTGATCATCTTGCATTATTATCAATATTTATAAAAAATCATAAAAATATAATTTATTTTCTAACCCAACTTAGTTATTAAGTTTTCTTTATTTCAAATCTCGCAAAATGTTTTTATATATGAATTATTGAAATTCTAAATTACCTTCCAAGTCCCTAAGGAGATGACTTGATATATTTATCAGATACAACATACGATTGGTGCATTTGCCAAAAGTAATGTAGAAAACAATCAACACTTACACAACACTTTTCTAGTCGGTCTTGATTCGTCATTTCTATCTTAATTTCCATTACATTTGTCATCTCATATCGTATCCCTCTTTTGTCCTTCTTAACCCTATATATTTCCTTTTATTGATATTTTCCTTTTGTTATCACTCGTGCATAGGATATTCTTTTCTTCACTTTTCCTTGCCCATCTTGATGATTGACATTCACCTTCGTTCCTTCCTCTAATTTATGTTATTGATACATTATATCTTTCCACCTCCCTTTACCTTGCAGCATTTGCTCTATTTTTGCCTCATCATGTTTACTTCGTCTTATATATTTTGGTAGATTAACATATATTTTCTTATCACCTATACATATATAAACTAGCTTCTTCTCCCTTCTTTTTTGTGTCTTTCACATTCTCAAATTGTATAAACTCATATATTTGTCCAATATTGTTCTTTTCTCTTGCAATAAATACATTCAAGACGTTTCCCTAGTTTAGAAATATCCTCCACATCTCCACTACCCCTTCGCCATCTAGAAAATTTGTAAAAAAAGAAAGATGTCAAGTTGTGTCGTTCTTTTTCTTCCTGTATATTCTTTCTTACCTTTTTTTCTCTCACCACTTCTCACGCACATGAACTTAAATTCTTTCATGGACGTTGTTTAAATGCAAATTCATCAATTTTCTCTTTACACATGCTATTAATGGGCTTTGAGAAATTTTTGTAAAATTTATTTTTTTATTTCAAAACTAGCTTACAAAAAAACTTACTCATTTTCATACTTATAATTTCGAAAATCACCTCCATCTTTTAAATTTTTTTCTTTTTTTTTTAAAAAACAGCCACCACATTAAGGTTTTTTTATATATAACAAAAAAAAAAATTTATCCAAATTATTCACCATCCACATTATTTGCCCAAACAACTTCTTTTACTATTCATATTGAGAAATTGGTTATTGGGCAATTAATATCTTATAGCGTATTTTCTTTTTCAAATTTATTTTTTTGTCAATTTTTTTAAATTTATTTTTTATTTATGTATATTGTTTTAAAACATGAATCTTAAAATTAAATTTTTTTAGTTAATTTTTATTTTATTATGTATTTTATTTTTATATTGTGTATGTTTTTTCATTTTTTTAATTTTTTTAAACACTTTGTAATTTATTTTTCAGTTTATATTTTTTAAGTTAAATTTTTTAAATGCTTTTAACCAAAATATTTTAAAAATAATTTGAAATGTTAGGTTTAAAAATCTAAATTAAAAAACTTTAAACTGAAAAAATAAATTACAAACATTTAAAATAACGAAAAATATACACAACATAAAAATAAAACACATAAAAAATGAAATACAAATTAACTTAAAAAAATTTTAAAATCATACTTTATAAAAAAATGCTACATAAAAAAAATTAAAAACAAAACAAATCTGAAAAAAGTTAGTCAATTTTTTGAATTTTTTAAATTTATTTTTTATTTATGTATATTTTTTTAAATCATGAATTTTAAAATTAAATTTTTTAGTTAATTTATATAGTTTTTTTATTTTATTGTATGTTTTATGTTTAGGTTGTGTATTGCTTTTGTTGTTTTAATTTTTTTAATGCTTTATAATTTATTTTTTTGTTTATATTTTTTAAGTTAAGTTTTTTAAACACTTTTTACTAAAATAATTTGAAATATTAAGTTTTTAAAACTTAATTTAAAAACTTTAAACTAAAAAGTAAATTACAAAATATTTTTAAAAGTTTTAAAACAACAAAAAAGATACACAAGAAAAAAGTAAAACACATGAAAAAACAAAATAAAATACTAATTAAATAATTTTTTTAAATCCTACGTTAGAAAAAAATACATACATAAAATACAAATTTGAAAAAGATATCTGAAAAACATTTAGTCAGTTTTCTTGAATTTTTTTAAATTTATTTTTATTTATGTATATTATTTTAAATTATTAATTTTAAAATTAAATATTTAAAAATATTTTAAGTAATTTATATTTTATTTTATTTTATTATGTGTTTCATTTTTATATTCTGTATCTTTTTTCATGGTTTAATTATTTTTTAAACACTTTGTAATTTATTTTTCAGTTTATATTTTTTAAGTCAAATTTTTTGTACGGTTTTTACTAAAATGATTTGAAATTTTAGATTTAAAAATTTTAATTTGGAAACTTTAAACTAAAAAATAAATTATAAAGTGTTTAAAATAATTTAAAATAACAAAAAAGATACACAATAATAAAATAAAATATTTGGGAAAAACAAAATAAAATACAAATTAACTTAGAAAATTTTTAAAATGTGTGTCTTTTCCTTCTATTTTATTTTTAAAAAAAATTTAAAAGTTTATTATGTGTTTTATTTTTATGTTGTTTATCTTTTTCATTGTTTTAGTTTTTTTAAAATGATTTATAATTTATTTTTCAATTTATATATTTTAAGTTTAATTTTTTATTCTTTTTTTATGAAAATAACTTTAAAATAATTTGAATATTATTTTTTATGTGTTTTATTTTTATGTTATATATATTTTTTATGATTTTAAATTTTTTAAATGCTTTGTAATTTTTTTAGTTTAATGTTTTTAAATTAATATTTTTAAACCTAATATTTGAAATTATTTTAAAATTATTTTGGTAAAAACATTTAACTTAAAAAATATTAACTGAAAAATAAATTACAAAGCATTTAAAAATATTAAAACAATGTAAAGAGATACACAACTTAAAAATAAACACATAATAAAATAAAATGTAAATTAACTGAAAAAAAATTAATTTCAAAATTTATGATTTAAAACAATATACATAAATAAAAAAATAAATTTACAAAACCAACTAAAATTAAATGTCCTATAAAAAATTGGTTGTCTAATAACCAATTCTTTATAGGATTTAAGGTTTCAACTACCAATTTTTCAACATAAACAATAAAAAGTTATTTAGGTAAATATTGTAAGAATTAATTATTATTTTTTGCATGTAAAGGGGAAAAAAAAAAAACCCTCCCATTGAACTGGTCGATTTCCCCGATTGGCTGCGCCACCTATTGTAAAATGCCAAAAGTATATGCATCCATAACATCAAATACAATTGCCAAATGCGTGATGAAAACCTAATAATATATTGTACAATAGTATAAAACAACATAACTAAGTAAGAAAGTTAAAATATTTAAACATTATTTCATTTTATTAGGTAAAGGTACGTCTATATAATTTCTCTAAAATACGTAAAATTTCTTTCCATTTTAATCCCTCTACTAAAACTTAATTTACTGTTCATTCAATATTTTAATTTTGTTAATAAATATTGAACATTGGCTGCTGGCCCATATTTTGGAACGAAAAAGTATATTTTTTATTTTATTTTATTTCAAATCACCATACTATTAATACGAAATATTGATGGAACTTATTAACAAATTGAATAAAATATTATTTCATTTCAACGTATCATTCTCAATCTGATTCTCTGACGAAATCCGAATGGCATTTTCCGTCAAGGATAAATCGTCAGTGGCCCTCGGTTCACATGCATATCATAAACGTGTATATTATTTTATTGTAAGAAAAAAAAAAAAACAAGGAAAGAAAAGGGTTAGGAACTAAACTGAAAGAGTTAGATAAACGAAAAAGAAGTGGTGGGAATTGATTTGAGTCTCAGCTGCTCCTACCTCTCAACTTTCAACATCAGCCTTAACTTCAAGAGGGTCCCTTCCTCCTTTCACAAGCCATGGTAATATACGAATACGATACAAAAATACAACACAAATAACATGTTCTCCCTAAACCAGTGAAAAATACAATTATTACCTCCTTCTCTCCAGTCTCATTCTTACCCTCCTGCTAGTTCTATCTCCTTCTCCTCCAAATTAATTGGACTTTTGTAAAGTTATCATCTTTTCTCTAAATTGGTTTGTGGGTAATCCTTGTTCATAGCATTGGACTTTTCCATCAAACCTCCTTTGTTTTTTTGTTGCTAAGTAAGGCTTCAAGCATAAATTAGTGGCATTTGAGCTATGAACTCTCCAATTTATACCCCTTCATCATCAGCATCTTCTTCTTCTTCCTCCTATATGCTTCGTCCTCCTCCTCCATGCCTCGCTCATGCTTCTCGTAATCTCAAGTGTCCTCTGTAAGTATTCCATTTACCTTGATTCTGATGCTTTTGTGCAAGTTTGAATTTTTCAGCTACCCTTTTTTAGAAGTGAATTTTTTTTTTGGAACCCAGTTACATTTCCATTTCATTCCTAGATTCGATTCTTAACTTGGCTTAAAATATAGTCAATTAATCAGAAACACTTAAAGGTTGTCCTGATCTTCATCTAAGTTATTGGAACTGGCATTTATGAGAAGGATTTTCAGGTCTACAAGATATTGTTCCTTTGCTAGGATGGTAGTGTTTGTAACTTAAGCTGCTTGTTGGAATGCAGTTTATCTATAACTTGCATGGTGATTTATCTATGGAAATATCATTACAATCAAGTGCACTTTTGTTCCCTTTCAATTCTCATACATTGTCTATGACCATAAATTTTTCATTTTTAGTGGTCATGAGTATGATGTATATTATTGTCGCATTTTTGTTTCTTTCCTGAAGCTGTGAAATCTAGAATTTCATGCAAATATTTCTCTGTGTTTAGTTTCTTTTTGGCTTTTGAGCTGTGCATCCAAGTTCAACTTTTCTTTGTATTCTAAATTTGAATGTGATCAAAACATTTGACGACAAACTGTACTTTCTTTGGATCAATTTTTTTATTATTAAATGTCAAGATTAATAGAATTTCCTAAAGTGTATAGTTTTATATTTCCATAGGTTGTTGCCACAGGCAATCTGTACCTCTCAAAAGAAGTACCCCTGCTTTGGAGCTCATGTGAAGGCTTCTTTTAACACTAATACCTTGAAAAATTACACATCAGCCAGATGTTCTCCATGGTCCTCTGAAGCACAATTCTTGGTTTCTAATAAAGCACTCAAAAGACAGTTGTTCTCAGTAGGATCTTTAGCAACTCCTACAGCTGAAGGTGTTCCTGATACAACTCTTATTGGTGATGATAAGATTGGGGTGTTACTGTTGAACCTTGGAGGTCCAGAGACTCTAGAAGATGTGCAACCTTTTTTGTTTAACCTTTTTGCTGACCCGGTAATACTCTAGGTTTTACACACTTAACATTTGAGCTGTCATTTTTTATCCTTCAATTCCTCTAGGTTGAGATTAACTTAAAATTACCAATTCCTTGGTGTTTGATACTGTGCACAATCCCACAGGATATAATACGATTGCCAAGGATATTTAGTTTTCTTCAAAAACCGTTGGCTCAATTTGTATCTGTTGCAAGGGCGCCAAAGAGCAAAGAAGGCTATGCTTCAATTGGTGGTGGTTCTCCTCTCAGACGCATGACTGATGCACAGGCATAGCACTTCCTATTAACTTTTTTCTTCTTTTCCATTATGACATACTTTACACCAAATTTATAAATAGGCATTGGAGACTTCAAATTTCAATATAAAAAATTTGAACTAATCATGAAAGAGATTTCTAGAAATCAGTGTCATATGTATGTTAATTTCATTTAACAATAATAGTTATAACAATTTTTATGTGGATTGGTTACTATTAAGTAGAAATATTTTTTTCTATAGGTAACTTAAGTTACTATCTTGGACAATGTCAAAGTATCGCCTTATGCTTAATATTTTTTCAATTGTTAAATATTATATATTATTTCCTTATTTATGGTTAGATAATAATTGGAGATTTACTCCTTATTACCTATTATTAAATTGGTTTTTAATCATTATTAGAAAGATCCTATATAATCGATATTGATCCTATTTGATCATATTGACTCATTATAAATAAAGATATTGTGTGGTCATCCAAGACACACATTGACACACTTTCACGTGGTATCATAGCTTAAAGTAGACCTTAGGAGCTCCAGTGACTTGAGTGTGTAAATTGTTTGCCGATGGACCCACCATTCAGTGACCTACTGTCATATCATCACCTTCCTCACTAAAGGATCCACTCTCTGGTGATCCATTCCACTATCATATCTCTGCCTTCCTTTCCAAAGACCTTTTCTAGAGAGCACTCCAATAGATTGCCCTGTCATCCACAGGCATAGTCAACTCAAAACACCATTGCACGCGGCCCCAAGCAATACCCTGACGCATGAAGATCATGCACATGATGTGTGACACCTTTTTGGAGATTTTTCTTAGAGACTCTTCTTGATGACTCTTCTTGACGTTTTCCTCTTATTTTTCCACCTCATACATTGCTTTTCCTTCTGTCTTAGGATGTGCTTTATCAAGAGGTGAGCAGTACCTGTTGTTATTGTAGACCTTCGTTGGTCGTCTCTAAGCCATGTTTACTTTTATTAGATTTACCACATCTGTAACAAACTTGGTTTATATCATACATATGAGCTTGAAGGGAGTGTTAAAGATTATATATTATTTCCTTATTTATGGTTAGATAGTAATTGGAGATTTACTCATTATTACTTATTATTAGATTAATCTTTAGTCAATATTGATCCTATTTGATCATATTGGTTCATTATAAATAAAGACATTGTGTAGTCATCCAACATACACACATTACACCAACCATTTCAATCAAACTTTGAAATTTGCACTAATCCATTGAGATTTTACAATCAACTTATGTTAGACTTCCAGCTGATGATTTTAGAAACTTTAGTTTTTAATGCTACAATCAACTTATGTTACATAGCATATTCATTCCATTAAATAGGTAGATTTGTTCGACTTTATTATTGTCCTAGTAGTCCTAGCTAGCATATCTAATGAACTCTTTCACAGGCTGAAGAGTTGAAGAAATCTCTTTGGGAAAAGAATGTCCCAGCTAAAGTGTATGTTGGCATGCGTTATTGGCATCCATTCACTGAAGAGGCTATTGAGCAGGTAGTTCATGATGTTGACTTCAGTAGAATTTGATTAATCCCTGTTATTGTCCTACAATCTGAATTAAAAAACATGTAACTGAATGCTTCATATTCTAAAAGAGAGCTTGCAAAATTTCAAAATAAGGGCAATTGTCTTTGATCTGCATTATTGGGTAGCCTCCATGCATCCAATCCTTCTATCCTTATGAAGATATTTCTTGGCCAATAAGATTCTTAGTAGTTAGCTTGAAATATTTTTGGTATCTTTATGGCACACATTCACATGCTTGTGTGAAAAAACATTGAGCTCATATTCTTAGAAACTTTAGCCTTTTTAAAGGTATAAGCTTTGTGCTTGTTGGGACTGTTGGAGAATGCTGTGTTATAAATTCAAAGTTATGCAATACAACAGGTTAAGGTGTGTTTGCGAAATTAGCTGAAAAGTTAGGTGAAAGTTGAAAAGCTAACAGCTGATTAACTGGCTGAAAGTTGTAAAATGACAAATAAAGGTATAATTAATCATTAGATCAACAATGAGATATTTAAAATAATTATAATATATTTTAATAATATAAATTAATTATATATTTAAATTGTAAATTATTATAATTATATATTTAAAATATAAATTTCTATAATAACATATTTAAATTATAAATTTATGTAATTACATATTTAAATAATAAATTACTATAATTAATATTTAAATTATAATTTCTATAATTAAATATATAAATTTTAAATTACATATTTAAATTATAATTTTCTATAATTATATATTTATATTATAAATTACTATAATTACATTAAAGAAAAGATAGAGAAATCTAGGAAAGAGGGGTTGTATAATGTGATGAGAAACAATTAGTTGGGGACAATGCATTAATGAAGAGTAAACATGTAAAAATAAAATCAATTAGTAGATGAAAATAGGAAATCTTTTGGAAAAGTTACTTAGAATAGCTTTTCTGAAAAAACTAGTAGTTCCTAAAAAAGCTCCTAGATTTTTGCTATCCAAACGGAGCTGAAACCATTTTAACTACCATTTCAGATAACTTTTCAGCTAGTTGAAATGACAAACCAAACACATTCTTATTCTTTTAAATCTTCTTCTTTGAACATATTCATACCTGAATGAAATACTATATCAATGTTATGAGAATTGAGAAATGAATGGCTAAATGGTTTAAAGTAGTAATGCATGTATGAAAACAAATTGTGTTAATATTTAAAAAAAAATCAGAGCTTGAAATTTAACTTTTACAGCCATATTTACCATTTTATCTTCCCATAATTTCTTGCCAACCTAATTATAATTAATTTATCCTTTAAAAATATTTGTGTAGATTAAAAGGGATGGAATTACAAAGCTTGTTATTCTTCCACTTTATCCACAATTTTCAATATCAACCAGTGGCTCAAGCCTACGTCTACTGGAGAGTATATTCCGGTGATTACTATAAAAGCATTGCTATCCCATTTAGTATACTTCAAACACATAAACTATCTAACATTTTGTTATATTGTGAATTGTAATTGGTTCTTCAGTGAGGATCAGTATCTAATCAACATGCAGCACACAGTAATACCATCATGGTATCAACGTGAAGGATACATAAAGGCCATGGCAAATTTAATTGAAAAAGAGCTGAAGAGTTTTGACTGCCCTGAGGAGGTTCAACATTTTATTATTGCTTTAAATTTTAATGACTTAGAAAAGAAAAGAATGATTCCTTGATATTGTTCTATTATCATTGTCATTTTTATAATTGAAATCTTGACAGCAAGGTGACAGATTGATAACAGTAAGGGTAACTTACTGATTTCATTAACCTAGCATTCAGGAGATTGTGGAATGCCATTATACCATTTTTTTTGGGCTAGATTACTCGTTTAGTCCATCAATTTTTTTAATCTGTTCATTTTTTTTTAATTGGCAAAATATATGCAGTGTGACCCTTTTTGTCTGTTTTCTCACACTAGCTTAACCCGGCAGAAAAATGGACAATTAAAACTTCAGATTGTTATTTCTGGTGTTTTGAAGGAGTAAACTTCCTGTTTAGGAGAAACCTTTGTTTGCTGATGTTTGTACTCAAACTGGCCTGAAAACCAAATTATTTCTATAATTTATTCAGAATTCAGTGTGTTTATTTCATGAGTGCTCAACAATTGGTTAGACCTTGCTGTTTCTTTTCTAAGTGTAAAACCAGGCACCTATACAATCTGAACAGGTGCAAGTTCTTCTGCTAGTAGTTCATAAAATTTGCTGTTTAGAAACTTTTGCACTGGGCATTTACCTTATCATGAGTATGTTTGAAGGGGAAAACGAGTCATTGTTTTCAATTTGGCCAACCATTTGGGCCACTTCCTAGGTATCCCTAAAAGGAAGTTAAGCACTTAAGCATACTTTATTTTTGGAGAAGATGATAATGACAAAGACGAGAATTCAAAGAGTTTAATTGATTGAACCAATTCAAATGTTGATATGCAAAGAACACTATCCTAATCTTAGCCTTGAGTGTAGGGCTGCTTCTGTAATGGTAGGCATTGATAAGCCAAAATCAGATGTAAGCAGTTATAATTCTGTATTAAGAAGTTAAGAGATAATTATTTTTATATTAATTCTGGATTAGGTAGTTATATGTATGTAACAATTATAGTGATATATAAGTTATATTATGGACTTGTAAAATGCAATTAAGGTTTCACGTTCCTATGCATAGTGCTTTGAAGAAGGAAATTCTTTTTTAGGGGAAAACCCTGTGTTTGATGATGTTACAAATCCCATGTTGAATAGAATGAGAAGTTTGAGGAGATACTTAAGCCAAGAGGCTCTCCCACCTGGTTAGTTTTTTAGGTTGGGCTCTCCTTCTATGCCTTAGTTACAACAATCAGTACTTTCTTTGAGAATTGTGTTATAGAAAGGGCTACTTATAGGCTAGATAAGGTGCAATGTATGGAACACTAATAGCTTAGTGAAGTTATCAAAAGGAAAAGGACTACCATCAAGTCAATGTGATGGTGTGAAGCTTGATGTTGGCTCTAAAGGAAATTACAATGTTATGAATCTCCCATTCAGTAGAATGAGAAGCTTGGTGTGGTACTTAAGCGAAGAGGCTCTCCCACCTAATGGATTAGGTTTTTGCTTTGAATTCTCCTCTTGTACTCAAGTCATAACTCATAAGTCATACAATTGATGATTAACTCGATTCTAGCTTAAAAACCATATCATTTCTATAATTTATTCAGAATTCAGGGTCTTTACTTCACTCCAACAGAGTTACTCTTGTTTCTTTGTGTTTGTATGAGTCCAATTAATTCATGCTCACCTGCAGGTCATGATATTCTTTAGTGCACATGGGGTGCCTCTTGCTTATGTGGAAGAGGCTGGTGATCCATACAAGGCTGAGATGGAAGAATGTGTGGATTTGATCATGGAAGAACTTGAGACAAGAAAGTTAACTAATGCTTGTACCCTTGCTTATCAGGTATCTACTTTTTGTCTTTTCATGCAATTGATTCTCCAGGAATTCTGACTACATCTTATTCTATTTATATTTTTCATTGAAATTCTACTGGATTGTCCTCACTGAAATCCTAATAGAAAATTCTCTCAATTGACTGAATTGAGTGATCCGCTAGGCAAATATTCAAAATAGTTCATGAAGTTCACCAACCATGACATAAAGAAAGCTCTTTGGGAGAAAGTTTTCACATTTAATCCATCTGTCTTCAAACCTAACATCTTTTGATACCCCAAAGCTGGACACTACTTTTAGACATGTCTTTTTTTCTGGATTTCTGACAATTGTCTATAATTCTTAATACAGAGTAGAGTTGGACCAGTAGAATGGTTAAGACCCTATACAGATGAGACAATAGTTGAACTTGGAAAAAAGGGTGTTAAAAGTCTGCTGGCTGTTCCAATTAGGTAAATATTCTACTATTAGTTTACCTGCATATGTCTCTATCATCCCCGTTACTCCACCTCATTCCTTTATCTCCTTCCACGTACACATTACTAACTTATGCTTAATTCACAGCTTTGTCAGTGAACATATTGAAACACTAGAAGAAATTGATGTTGAATACAAAGAACTGGCTCTAGAATCTGGTATTGAAAACTGGGGCCGTGTTCCTGCTCTAGGATGCGAACCTACCTTCATTTCAGATTTGGCAGATGCCGTTATTGAGAGTCTCCCTTATGTTGGTGCCATGGCCGCTTCAGACCTTGAAGCTCGACAGGTACTCTTTTGACCAATACTAATGCTTCTTATGATCCACGTAGCTAACTTTACCTGATATGATAATGCTATTGTTATTATTTTTATTAATTATTATATTCTATTTCTTGGTGGAAATTTTTCATTTTTCTTTTAAGTTGTGATTGAAACGTAGACAGAAATTTCCATACATTTATTGATGCTCTATTTTGTGGTTACATACTTGCATCTAGTGATTTAATTAAAAGTTTGCACTCTGTCAGTCCCTCGTACCACTGGGCAGTGTAGAAGAGTTATTGGCAGCATATGATTCGCAACGTACAGAGTTGCCACCACCAGTTATAGTATGGGAATGGGGTTGGACAAAAAGTGCTGAAACTTGGAATGGGAGAGTGGCTATGCTGGCTGTGCTGCTTCTTTTGTGCTATGAAGTCATTGCAGACAAGGGTTTACTGCACCAGTTGGGACTATGGCCCTCGCTTAGATGAATGAATTATCACGACATGCCCTCTAAGCCAGGAATTTACTTGAGTTCAATTTTGATCCTTGGTCAGTACATGACTTTTTTTACATTTTACAATGTGCTAAAATGCATGATTAGATCAGTGTAAAAGACTGGAAGTGGATAAATATAAAATCCATTCAGTTTTTCTTGTAAAATAATTTTAGCATCAAATGCTACTCAAATCCAAGGCATGCTCTCTGGAGTTGTCAAATGTAGTTTAGGGACAGTATTTGTGGATGGAGAAGGGAGAGAATATTAGTATACTACAGACAATGTTTTTGTATGTATTTAAACTCAAGCTTTGTTGATTGGTTTACGGGAGTGGGAAAACTACTAGGCGGATGACTGTTGTAGATGAAGATCAGTTAAGGCAATAACAAGTTCTATGTGAAGTGCAACTCATTGGAGAACACTGACAATTTCTGTTTTATTGGCCAAAAATTTACAGAATAGATTTTGTAAAATGTGCTGAAATTCTTTCCAATTTGTTTGCACCTGCCAATCACACAAGTACGGGTTTAGACATATCTAGCAATATAATTTCATTCGACCTTTCTCGCTGCTATTTTTGTATTTCGTTAACGTAGAAAGCTTAGGAAAAAGGGAAACGGATCTTATATATGACAATTTAAATAACCCATGTTTTTAAAAGAAAGAAGTTACAGTTTCTGCAAGGCTACTATTGCTTAGGTTGTTTCGAGTTTCTTCATGAGTTCAATTAAAAAAGAATCAAAAGATAAGAGTTAAGAGTGATGCTAAAGTTGCTACTTCACCAACTCTTGGAGTAAGCTTGGATGATAATAATAGGAAACCAAGGAATAAAATAATGCAGGAGAGATTTTCTCTCGCTTTAGTTTTTCATTGCCTTCACATTATGGAATTTTAGGAGAAAAATACTTATTTCAAGTTTGTTAAAAAAATTAACTATACTAAAATTTATAGTAATACTTTCAGTTTCACTATAGTATGCATAAAAAAAATTAACATCACCATTTTTCATTTTATTGGATTGTTTTATTTCAATTTACAGGTGCAATTGTTGCAGCTAATCAAGTAAATACCCAAATAGAAGTGATAAAGGGAAAAGAAAAAAGGGAAGGGAGAAGTTGTATATTCAAATCTCTCAAACTAAAACTAACATTTGTCTGAAAAAAAAAATGCATGAATTTAGAATATCTATACAATAACACTTCAAAGCAAAAGTCGTATGAGCAATGTAAGCAATCGTACCTAGTTGTGAAAGTAGAATGATTTCGCTTTATTATTCGAATAAAAAAGCATAGACACGTACAAACAAGAAAAAGTGGTGTTTGAAGGTTTTGAAATGGTTCGACAAGAAAATAGTTTCTAGAAATCAGGGAAAGAAAAGACATACTTGCACCTGAAACTCATAAACATCAGGTCATGGCATAAATCTCAGAGAACATAACTAATTACAATTATAAACCGAAGCAGACGCAGCTTCCCTTTTTTTCCTCTCATCTCCATACTCAATAAGACTAGATGAGAAATCACTACCTCCTCACAACTTAAATAATACCAACTCCAAATTTAGACAAAAATGAAAAGAAAAGCTAAAAGAGGTCCTGTTGTCAAGAGATCAGTCACTAAAATCAAAGCTTCCACTGCGAGAGCTGCTGCCATTACGACTATGTAAGGAGAGGCCTCTCATGTGGCCAGACAAATTAGAACCATCCTTGTTTTCCTGAAAAAACCTCTCCCTCTCAATGTGCTTTGCAGGTGGTGGTGGAATTGCAACATAATGAGGAACCTCCCCATTCTGTTTTGGCCGTGGAGGTGGGATCACAACAGCCGGAGAACGAGTATCAGCCTCTTGAGATGGCGGGATCACAGGTGGAGATCGAATGTTGGCTTCCCGAGATGGTGGGTCTATTGATAGTGGTCGTATTAGCGGACGATTGAGTCTCTCTCCAAGCAAACCCAAAAGAGGGATGTCATTTTCAGTCTCCTCATCTTCAGGCCTTGCACAAGCCTTTCCCTTGCGTAATCTGGAAGGAATTAGTCATACAGAGATTAAAATTTAGTGTTATCCTTCATTACAAAAGGGAAATATATTGACTTCCAAGAAGAGGCAAGGCACCTTCGGACTAACTGTTCAGGTTCCTCTTCCTCCTCCTCTGCTTCTTCGTGGACAAATCTAGTGGCAGTTGTTGTAGCTCTGCCAGCAAGAAGGTCATCATGTCTTGCAAGAACTTTCTGAAGCTGCTCATTCAATTCAATTGCTCGAGAAACTATCCTTTCATCTCTATAAAAGACCAACGCACAATCAGTTGAGAAACAATTAATCATATACATAAATATTAGGAAAAATTAACCCCAGTTTAAAAATAATTAACTATCTATTCATTGAATATGTTCAAATACTGGTTACTGAGTACCATTTGTAGACTTGTTTGTTAAAAAAATGAAATGTTAAAATACTGGTTACTGAGTACCAAAGTTTATGCTTTTTCTAGGGATCATGGTGGAACCCGCAATTATCTAACTGTGTTGCTGGTGATTGGAGAGATCTGTGAACCTCAAGTTTCAAATATCCAAAATAGTTCTCGTTATTTAATACTGGAATTTATTGTCTTTTATAGAAGAGGCAACCCTAAATAAGGAAACTAAATCTTAAGAAATAAATCCTTTCTAGAAGACACTGAATAATGGAATGAATGAAACTACATAACAAACAATACTAAGTTCCTAAAAGATCCTATCTATATATATCAGAATTAGATTCTTTTTAATTGGATTCCATCTAATTAGCAGCTGCTGTATCCATTATTTCTGACCTTGCCCTCCTTGAATGCGTGCAAGGTACCGTACCAACTCTACTGAGTATATACTATTGTCTATTAAACAAAGCCTACATAGTTTTCTGTTTTGGGATTTTGCTAAATTTGCATTGGTTGAGTAACAATGCAAAATTCTTAGAGCTACCAACAGGCTAGAAGCAACGGCATTGACATCCATTCTTTGAACCATGTCAAGTCTACAGAGCAGAAAGAAGAAAATTGTACATACAAAAATAAGAGAATTATAGTAGCCTTACCGAGAAGCCATCACAAGATGCATAACTCTTTGCTTTTGAAAGGAACATTGTTCTACAAGGTCAAGGGTGAATTCATCCCTTGCTCCCTACAAAAGAAAACGTTTATAAATGTTAAGAATCAAAATAAGATTAGAATAAGATCAGTTTCAAATTGTCTTTATTATCATATCAAAATTATAGAAACAATATCTTCTATAATTAATTTATATAAAGTGGCACCATTGGGTATTCAAACACAAGGAATTAACTCAAATTTTCTCCCATTTTTCTATTTTAACATGGTATCTAGAGCCTTAAGAGTCTTAGGGCCTAAGAAGTTTTTTGTCTGTTGCCAGTAGGAGGTCATAAGCCACCATCAGCGATGACTTTTTTAGCAACTTCCCTCCTCCCGAGCTTGCCTGGTGGACCCACTGTCATTAAAGATAAAAATATTTTTTAGGGCAAATTGTGTACCATTCCAGTTTGCCTATCCTACTATACCACCACCCTTTTCCAGCATTTGTTTAAGGGGGAGGTTCTACGCCCCGACGGCTTCTTTCTCATTTTCTGATGAAGAAACTTTTAGTTATTTATCTTGTTGTCGTACTTTTCTTTTCCAGCATGTTATGCAACTACCACCAACTGTTCGCTAAAGAACTTTTTTACCACCTATCTTGCCATTGTTGGTATCCTTTTTTATGGCATGTTCTTCAGTTAAATAATTTGGTCTTCACTAATATTGACTTGAAGCTTCCAAATGTTGGTTTAAGAAAGTCGAACCTTGCTATGCTTGCCACCATTTTTCATAGGCTGATGGGTATTCCAACTCTTTCTAGCAATACTTTCCAACTTCTCCAACATCTCTAAGTTGTTTGTCAAACTACTATTTTTGGTGAAGTTCAATTTCTTTTACACTCTATTTATTTGTTGAGAATAAATTTTCTTGTAACACTGGAAGATTAGTAAGCTTCAACTTGAAGGGGAATGTTAAGAATCAAAATAAGATTAGAATAGTATCAGATTCTGTCTTTATTATCATATCATAATTATAGGAACAATATCTCCTATAATTAATGTATTGATCCTTAACTAATCTATATAAAGAGGCACCGTTGTGTATTCAAACATATCAAGTTAACTCAAATCTTCTTCCATTTTTCTCTCTTTTAACAATAAAGAAAAAATTAGAAAGTAATTATTTACAGATTCTATAAGTAACTCTCGGACTCACCTGAGGATTTTGAGCATCAACAGCATCAAGGACCTCTTTTAGTACCTCTAAAGCATTGCTAGCCTTTTGAATAATACTGTAAAGTACAAGTAGATGAAAATGAAAATTGGAATAATATTTTTCAGAACAAATTTATAAATCCACACATAAATAAAGTTTGAAACTCTTTAATCATTCACTTCAATTAATAAAAAAAATGCATTTGGCTAAATCTAGCTATCCCAGTTTCCATTTTCTAACTAAGGCAAATAATTCTTAGTTCTTAACATAATAAATCATTTTCAATAGGATCAATCATTTATAAAAGAGTTTCTAAAGATCTTGTCAATCATGAATACATAAAATTGAAAAGCAAAAATCACCTAGATTCAGGGACAGTCTGGGACTCTGCTGGCTGAGCAACTGCTTCATGTCTAGGTGAGGCCTGCTCCCTGTTTGGTACATTACCAGTCCTACTAGGTTGTGAACTAGGATGTGAACTAGGATGATTTGATTGGACCACTTGATCCCTTTGAGGAAACTGTACTCCGGCACTCTGTAAAAAGTATAAACCTAGTGACTTTGATTTCAGTATTGACATCCAAAGGGCACATAATGACTAGTATTGGAAAACAATTTATTCCTCAGCAACCATTTTTCTTTTTCTTTTTCTAACAACCACTTTTATTGTGTTCAAAGAGAGTAGGAAAGTAATAACTATCTATAATTAGGTAACAAATAAAGAGAAGCTAATTAGGAACATGAGGGACTGTAAATGCTTAATACCCAGCATATTTGCAGCCCATCCTTGGACTTGGGATCTAATATATAACAATACCACCATCATTCATATCCCTTTAGATATGATCAGGTGTGCTTACCAACACAACAAAATCTTAAGGTGTTAGCTGAGGCACAACTCTTGATATATAACCCCCTGCGTTAGATGCAGACTCTTCCCTGTTTAAGTCATTGGGCATGGGTCACTAGGTTGAATCCCCAACCTACAAACCTAAAAAAGTTCCTTCCTCATCTAATGATCACAAATGCACTCTAGCCTATATGCATAATCTATATATGCAACTACCATATAAGTTTAACCTGACGATCATTATTCTAAGTTCGCCGTTAGCATCATATATCCAGTTCAAATATGAACACAAGAATACTCCTTCCAGTAGGAATTTAAAGTTTCGAATGTTGCTATTTGAAAAATGACTGCTAGCCTCTTAAACTTTTAAAATGATAAAGCTAAAATAAAATTTCTTTCTTTGCCTAGACAAGTACAGGGCTAGTTGTAGGTAGTACGGGGCACACAGAAAGATCGAACAAAATTAAAAGAAAGTTATTATAAACATTCAAGCTATATCTAACAAAAAGAAAAAGAAACCATTTCACTAAACAGACTAACCACCACCTATTCATCAAATGAATCCAGATCAAACCATAAGAATGTCCCAGCAGTTTGTGTCAAAAATGTGTACCTACCACCAAATCATAATATGCATTATAATACTGAGGAAACTTTCCAGATGCACCACCAAGGGATGTTTGTGTGGCATCTAGTAGGAGAAATATCCGCTCCCTTGCAGGAAAATCAGACTGCAACCAAAGAACAAGAAAGAATAAGAAAGTGAGGTTAAGAAAAACTGAAAATGCTAAATAACAGAAGTCTTTGTGGAGAAAACTAACCTTTTTCTTCACAATTTTTACTAGAATAGGAATAATTCCAGTATCAATCACCTGCTCATGAATATGCTCTCCAATATTGTTCATTAACATTTCCAGCAACTAGAAAAACAATAGATCAAGGATGACTCAGTAAAACACTTCAGAACACGAAAGCAAGAAATATAAATATTCAACATACGAAAGTCAAATAATCATGCTTCTTGCATCAGATATAGCAAAAACTGTGTGATTTTAAACAGTCTCTATATAAGTTTTTCAGTATAGCTAAAACTTTTAGAAATTCACACAAAATTATGAATAACTAAATTCGTAATGAAGTCATTATACTCACCATGACAGCATAAAGTTGAGTGTTGGGATGTTTGCTTCCTAGTTTCTTTTTTATAGCTTTGACAACTTCTCTTGCTTGCCTGCATATTAAAAAAATATGATAGTTAAAAACAGTAACACTGGTTAGATTGCCTGCATGTTAAAAAATATGATAGTTAAACACAGTAAACTGATTGGATTGACAATCTGACACATTCATCTATGTTCATAATCAAATGAAGAAAGCCAAGCCAAGGATAGTGGTGAACAAGGACCATGAAGAGCAATTGACTTGCAAATTAAGATCTCGTTTTATTTGATTATTTTAAGATTTAATCATTCCCTTTTTCAGAAAGCTCTACTAATAAGATTTTGATTATAAGCTACGTAGAACACAATATAAGCTAATCCGAACAAAAAACAAGTATTTCACACATCAGATATCATTCATTAACAAACTAATAGAAGAGTTATAACTTTTTCTTTTGAAAAATAAACAAATTTCCAGAAAAATACTAAAATAGTTTATTGCTAGGAAACCAGAAGTCAATTTTAGCAATACAAAGAGAAACTATCATTCATGATTATTTCTACCATGAACCAGTAACTTATGGTTCATGATGGACCATTTCTTTTCTAATGTGGACTGTTAGATCATGTGGTTGTAACAGATATAATGATGCACCTTTCTTACTGAGCTTTCATCTCTCTCTTCCCTCTCCCCTCTCCCCTCTCACTCCTCCTCCATCTTCAGTCTAAGTATCTAACTAATGACTTGGCTTTGCCCCCAACTAAGTCACAGGTCTTCACCACCCATCAAGACTTCAAGATCCACATGTAGCAAAACCACAAGAATAACCAAAATTCCCACCGTCAACTACGTCATTGCCGTTTCCTCTTCCTGACGAACTATGTCACAGTTCGTTGCCACAACTTCGTCACCGAGCTTGCTGTTACTAGCAGTGCTATCTACTACATTTCGCAGAACAAAACTATCAAGATATGGCGTCTCTCTGATTTTCGCTGAATGGAGTCCACAAGGGCACGAGGACATGGTCAATGTGATCGCAATATCCAATGATGGGACCATGTACACCATTGTCTTGATGCAAGCTTCTCCCATGTGTTTACATGAGATGGAATCTGAAACTCCATTTGCTTAATTTTTTATGATTTCCTTGCCTGATGGTTGTTGGATTTGATGAATTTGTCATCATATTAGGGTAATATTAAAGGGATAGATTCTGGCAGAGCTTGAAGAAGAAGCAAGAGTTAAAGTCAGAGGGGAAGCAGATTGAAGAGGTGGCTGTAATGCCGGTTAAGACTAGGACTTTGGGATGTGGGAAAGAAGGAGGCTGCAGGAGGAAAGAGAGGGCGGAGGTGGGTGAGGAAAGCAGGGGGAAAAAAATAACGCCACAACTGGAAAGCATTAGTGGTGGTGGTGGCAAACAATGATTAGAGGGATGGGTAGGAGAGGGTTGTGGATCCAGTGTAAATAGTAAAGTTCGTCGGAGATGAGGGACTCACCAGTAATGGTGGCGGTGCAGCATTTGCTGGAAATAGACATGCAAATAGAAGATGTTTGGAAATAATATAATACAGAGGGTGCATCCTAATAACAATGGATCTACGACGAACAATGATTGGAGGGATGGGTAGGAGAGGGTTGTGGATCCGGTGTAAATACTAAAGTTCGTCGGAGATGAGGGACTCACCAGTAATGGTGACGGTGCAGTGTTTGCTGGTAATAGAAGAGTAAATAGAAGATGTTTGGGAATAATATAATACAGAGGGTGCATCCTAATAACATGGGTCTAAGAATAATCTAATGGACCAAAAAATGTTACATAACAGACCACTTATAAAGGTGGTCCATTGTAGAAGCTGTCATCATTCATAATGTTTACCTTCCCATATAAAGAAACACATAATTAGTTGCTTGGCATAGCTCAAGTGGCAATAATAGCGATCATAGGTTCGATCTTTATGTAAAGAAAGAAAAAGGAACATTTATAAGGTGCCATAATCAAATCTGAAACAATAAAATGTTATGTATAAACAAAAATAAAATTAATTGAGTGTAGTTTCCTGTGATACAATCATACAATTGACATCAACAATCATTTCCAAGGACATTGTTCAATCAGACAGAAATAACACTGAATAAGGAGATGAAAGCTATGTGGCTACCTTTTATCGTGAGCAACTAGCTCACAAATTTCAATATTTTTTGTCCAATCAGTTTCAGCAAGTTTCTCGCTTGTTGCACCATTAACTAGCTCAGCCGCCATCCTTTTCTAGATAAAGATCTAAAATTAAATAGTTTATAACATATTGATATTGCAGAAGCAGAAGCAAACCAGGCAACAAAGAGTTAATATCAACTAAATTCAGCAGTTTACAAGCCTTTGCTAGAGTAGAGAAAAACAAAGCATTCTGATTGGTTTTCCAACAAAAAGGACAGAGTAAATGAAGATTTGGAACATATAATTACACATATAAAGAAAAAAATAGAAACGTATAGCTTTAAATAATTAACAATTGCAGACCAAACTGAGAATCTACCTTTTTCCTATATGAATAGCATGAAGGGAAACCAAGAAAAACTATAGGCAAAACCAAGAAGAATTTAGAGGCCAAAAGTTCATCTGTAGATAAAATTTACAGTACAACACTATAGCATCATTTGATCCATGCAACCAGTTTCATTCAGTGGGAAAAAGCTTAGTTTGTGGCTGTCATTTTTATGAATAGCATGACAGAATTTAAAGTATCTCTTCAGATTTTTGAGAAGCCAATACCACACTTTATTTAACAGTAAGTCTTTTAAGCAAGTATAAGCAAATTTTGGGTTTCATATTACATCATACTGTTAACCATCATATACAATATCTGTAGCGAAATGGATGGTGATTAAAAAACATATACAAAAAACCGCTACAGCGACCCTCATAATTTGCAAACATATCAAATCACCTTCCAGTAAATTGACCTTAGTCCTAAGTGAAAAACGTCATAATGTTACAATAGCAATCGAAGTCTGAACAACGTGTCATGAACTACCTGCAAGAAAAAAAATTCAAAGGCCGAGAATTTTTCATTGTCATTACAAAAATATCTCATCGAAGCAAAATAAGCCAAAATTACAATCTGCATGATCAGAAGCTAAATGGGTACTTATGAAACAAAGCAAAATAGTTAAACCCCAGAAGGGGGGGGGGGGAACACAACATGATGAAAATGAGATGGCGAACTGCGAAATTAAAATTACTATACATTGCTCCCTACTTTCTTTCCTCGTAAGCAAGAATGGGTATCATAATTAAGCTCAAGAAAAAAGAAGTGCTTCAACATCTAACTGAATCATGATTTCAGATCTGAATTAAGACACAGCAGCAAAAAAAAAAAGAAGGACCCAGAACTCCAAGAGACACAATTGAAACTCAAGAAGAGTAAAAGGCTTTGAAAGATCAAAACTTTGGAGAGTTTGATCTTATGGGGTGTGAGAGTTAGCACCTGTGAAGACGGATACAACGATAGAGATGACGAGGAAGAAGCCAAGGAAACACTGATAGGCCCTAAAGAGCTTCAGCATTTGATTTCACGGAAGATCAAGTGCCAATTCTCTTGCTTTTTCTCTTTTTCTTAACTTTAACCTTTTTTGGAATATGATGATTGTGAAATTCGCAAGTGGGGTACTGTATTTTAAGGTTGTGGACAAAGTGTTGGCTTGCACAGAAAAAAGGGTAAATGTATATATATAAGAAGGGGTTTGCGTATAGAGTGTAGTTGTTCTTATTATGTGAGGAATTAAATAAAATAAATTATTAGTTATTATGGGAATTGAAAATGGTTAGAAAAAGAATCTAAGGTTGGATGCTTCAGATGACTTATTTGAAGAGACGGCATTGCCATGAGGCCTGTCTGTCCCAAAAGCTAAAGCCTCTTTTTCCCGTGGCATTGCTAACCTAAACATATATGCTCCCGCTTTTTCTCTGTGGAAATAATTCCTAAGAGGTCCATCAGTATCTATGTGAGATTCATTAAGATTTTTATTTCATATTTATTCTTTTCATTTAAAACCTACTCATTTAAATCATTTTTAAAAAACTTAAAAATACTTTATCTTTCCTAATAAATTAACTTTATCAACACCTATCATAATAAATTAATTTCATTTATTCATATTTTAAAATAAAATAATTAATTTTACGAATTAAGCTTTTTGAACAAGAAAAAAATTGATATAAAATTATTTAAATATTTATATTATCTTTATAAAATTTTATATTTTAATAATATAATTTATTTATAATATAATTTTTTATTTTAAAATATAAAATAAATAAAATACAATATTTTATTATTGAAAACCTTCTCCTAATAATTTTTTATATTTATAAATTTTATATTTTATTATTTTAATTATAAAATTTATATATAATATTTATATTATATTTATAAAATTTTATATTTTAATAATATAATTTTTTAACATTTTATTAAAATTTTATATGATAAAACATAAAAATAAATAAAATATAAAAATTTATTATGAAACCTTTTCTTAATTTTTTTTGTTTATCTGACCGAACATCATAGAAGAAATAAAGAAAAGAATATTTTTGTATTTTTTTCATAAATAGATAGGAAATGAAATTGTGGTAGATACCAAATGAAAAACTTGATTCATTATTATGTTGACTTCACCCAGGGTATCCAATATGGAGAAGTCTAATAAGAAAGAAAAAGACACTACTTCCATGTGAAGTCCACTATCATGATGGACTTCTCGTAGATATGTGTTCAGTATTAAGAATAATTAGACTTTTTGTAAAATTTCTTTGTACCTTTTTGTTCCGAAGTTGACACCTCTTATATTAGTTTTACGCTTCATATTATATATTATCTCTTATATTAGTTTTAGGCCTCATATTATATATTATATTATCATTTTCTTCTATTTCGTACAATAATTCTAATTTCTTGTAACAAAAAATAAATTTAATGGAGTAATTTTAAAGAGACAGAGCATTCATTTAAATATGTTTAAATATATTTCTAGTTCTTATTATTAAGTGTTTTTTCTTCTCGTCCTGAATTAAAAAAATATTTTAAATTTTTGTAAATTATGTTTGTTTTTTTCAATTAATTTATATTTACTATTTAAAGTATTATTCAGAGTGTTTTAAGGATAAAAAAGAAAACAAATTTAATTTGCAATGACTAAAAGCGAAAGAAAAATCTTACCAGAAAAAATCACTAAATTACAAGGACTAAACATATTTAATTATTTTAATTAATAATGATGAATATAAATAAATTAATATATTTTAAATTATTTTCATTACTATTTTATTTTTCTCTATTCTATTATTTTATTATAAATTTTTAGTTAAAAATATTTTAGATTGAATTTTATAAAAATATTTCAATTTAAATCAATAGGCTCATGTCTCAATTTCTAATAGCACCATCTTGTTGGAATTTTTGTTTATTCTTAACTGTTATTTACAATGATGATAATGGAAATTAAATAACAGTTTTTCATGATTATTAATTAATAAACACAAATTAGAATAATAAGTGCACAATTTTGAATTCGTAATAAGTGATCTGAAAATATGAGACAAAAAAAGAAAAGAAAATTAAGAATTATTAACATGGAGGAGTTTGTCAAAACCTATATCATGATTTATGATTCAGTTGAGTGACTTTGTTAATTTTCAATGATTTTAGCTATGAGTTTGTCAAAATCTATAGCATAGGATACTGGTGGACAATAATTTACAATCGATTGTTATTATAAAAAATATTAAAATAATATAATTTTTTATTAACTTCTTCAAAGATACTCTAAAATCTAAATGTGTTGTTCACCAAAAGAAAATCTAAATGTGTTTAAAAACATAGCTCTTAGATTTTCTAAAGAATATTGCTAACCTCAACGTCCATACTCATCCTCTTTTCCCATGCTTCTTTCTTCCTGTACTGACACGTGTCATTTTAGTTTAGGTGTGCCTACCATTTTCTTGTATTATTAATATTAGTAGATTAGAACCTTGTTTCACAGTTTAAATTTTTTAATGAAATTTATTTAATAAAAGTAATAATTTATTTATATGTATAATATTGTTAATTTAGATTAAAAATATATAAATATGAATAGTATTTTTATAAAAATATGATGAATAAATAATTACTACTCTAATTTTCTTTAAAAATAGTAATAAAATATAATTAAGTTAGTTTTAATTTATTTAATATTTAAATGACATGAAAAATATAATAATTATTTTTTTTATTTTAGCAAAAAAAATAATATAACTATTAGCAAAACAATAATATAACTATAGAATAGAGTAGTAAGAGTATATTAATTTGTTGTCAATTTAAAATTAAAAATAATATTTAATTTAATTATATTTTTTAGACAGAATTCATAGATGGTTTTAATATAAACTAAAAATTATTATTTTTAGTATAAATATTTTCTACTATACAATACAAATTTAATATAATCTCATGATTTTAATTTATAATAAATACATTTTTATAATATGTATAAATGTAAAATTAATTTAATTCATATCATAATTTTCATGTATTTTGTAACATATTTTAATTATTATATAGTTATACTAAATACTATAATTTCTTAAAAAATAAATATCTTGAAGAGTGATATTTTATCCAAATATGCCAATGGTATTTCCATTAATGGTATTATATTTCTTAAGTATATTAAAATTAACACAGTATAAATTATAAAATGACAAAATAATTCAATTATTTATATTTATATATTTTAATAAAAAAATATTAATTTAAAATATTTTAAGTTTATAACCAATAATTTGAATATTTAAAGTGATATTGAAATTTATTTTTTTAAAATTATTTAAAAAAAATAGTTTGAATATTTTAAAAAAATATTATATTTCATAACATGATATTTATATTTTAATAAAAATAATATTTTTAAAATATTATAATTTTATAAAAAATAATTTGAATAATTTAAAGTTTAAAAATGATTAAATTAAAATTAAATTATTGGAATTAAATATTAGTTAAAAATATTTGTTAAATTACAATAAAATGTAATTACTAAATAGGCTAAATTAGCATCGGTGCCCCTCTATTTAAGGGTTAGCTCACTTTGTGTCCTCAATTTTTTTTTTTTTTGGCACCTTTTGCCCTCCAACTTTTTCAAAAGTTTAATTTTTGCCCTTCCGTCAAATTTAGGGCATTGATTGTTAAAGTGATGTGGCATGGTTATATTGTAATTAAGAGTTAATTAAAGTTTAATTAATTATTTGGAAATATTAATTTTAAAAATATCAAGGTTAGCTCACTTTGTGCCCTCAATTTTTTTTTTAGCACCTTTTGCCCTCTAACTTCTTCAAAAGTTTAATTTTTGTCCTTGCATCAAATTTAGGGCATTGATTGTTAAAGTAATGTGGCATGGTTATATTGTAATTAAGATTTAATTAAAGTTTAATTAATTATTTGAAAATGCTAATTTTGAAAATGGTAGGAATCGAACTCAAATCCTGGGAAAAATAAAAGCTAAAGTCAATCCATTAAACCAAAGGTCAGAGACTATTTTATTTTGCAATTCCAATGTATCTAAACTAATAAATAGTAATGTTAATTTTAAAAATATAAAAAAGTTGAGCAAGACTGAAGTTGAATCGAGGTCTAGAAGTTTAAATGCTAAAACCATATTACTAGACCAAAAGCCAATATTAGTTTTTTTTTGTCAGATTCAAATTTAATTGAACTATTCATGTGACAACATTAATCTTATATTAAAACTAGACAAGGTAAGATTTTAACGTAGGACATGTGAGAGTTTTAAGACGATACCACTAGATAGTAAGCCAGCTTTAGTTTTATTGTCTCTTTTCCTTTGTTTTGTTTTACTATTCTTGGTCATTTATGTTGTAAATTTTTTAAATAAAAAAACTTTTTTAAATTCTAAAAACTACTTAACTTGTTTTGTTTTACTATTCTTGGTCATTTAGTTGTTACTTTAATTTATAGTTTTTAACTTTTAATTTAAATTTTAATTTCTATCTTTTATTTTTAATTAGATGTTATATTTTATTTGTATATTTTAATTTTAAATCTATTGTAGGTCATTTTATGTTATATATTTTATTTGTGATTTTGAAACTAAAATTAAGAATTAAAAGTTGACATTAAAATGTAAGGGTTAACAACTAAAACTAAAATTTAGTTATATTAACAACAATATAAAATTTAAAATCTAATTAAAAATAAAGACATAAATTAAAATTGAGAATTAAAATTTAAAATTAAAATTTCTCCATTTAAAAAATTTTTAAATTTTAATATATTTTTAAAATTAATCTTGCCACAGTTAGTTTAATTAAATTTGAATCTCACAAGAAAAATAATATTGGTTTTTGGTCTAGTGGTATGGCTTTAACATTTAAACTTCTAGACCTGAATTTAATTCTAGCCTTGTTTAACTTTTTTATATTTTTAAAATTAACATTACTATTGATTAGTTTAAATACATTGGAATTGTGTAATAAAATAGGTTTTGACCTTTGGTCTAGTGAAGTAGTTCTAGCTTTCTTTTTCCGAGAACTTGAGTTTGATTCTTGTCATGTTACATGTTTTTTATATTTTTAATTGAGTTTAATTGGTATATACTAACATTCAATCACCACCCCTTTTTAAATAGTAAGAGTAAAATCAATAAATTTACCTTTAACGAAAGGTTGTGATTGAATGAAAACAAAACAATATTAAATAAAATTATTAAAGCAGTTTAATATTTGGCATGATTAGTGATTGAACGTTTTATATTTGAAATCGATTGCAAACAGAGAACAGCTCATATTTGAAATCGATACAAACACTTCAAGGTTCTTTTAAATAAATGGGCATATGGTAAAATGGAGATGTTACCGTATCCGCAAAAATATATTCATATGAAACGGATAATTATCCAAAAAATATGTCGGGGTACACAACGGTCCCACCCAAAAAAAAACTATGGGTTTGGGATAGATATAGGTACTGTAGTATTCAACCTGTTCTATTATATATTTTATATATATTATTTAATATAATTATATAATATTATATAATTATAATTTTAAGTAAAAACATATTGCTAAAAATATTCTTTGTATTATACTGTATGTTAAATAATATAGTTACAAAATAAAAAAAAATATAATATATTTTTTGTAAATTTAATAAGATAAAAATGTAATTTACAAGAAAAATTAAATTATTTACAAAATAAATCTTAATAAACTTGCAATATTATTTAATGTTATAGTAAAAAAACATAAATTTATATGTAATCATATAAAACTTTAGGAAATATTTTATAATTTGTTCTATGTTTAATGTTATGTTGATTTGTATTTTATATTATGTTTATTTATAGTTAAAAATAATAATTTACTCTCTCTCTCTTTATATATATATATATATATATGTAAAGTGTGAGTCGCAAGTAAGATTATCAAGCTCGAGAGTTTATGTAGATGTGTGAGAATTCGATAAACTCGACTCATAAACTTGTAAAAGTTTGTTTTATATAAAAATAATAAAAATATCTATAATAACTATTTCAACAACATAAAATAATAAATCATAAATTTCACAATACTTAAATAACTAAATATATCAATACATCACTATCAAATAATAAATTACAAAAGTGATAATAATGATAGAGAATCTTCTTCCATATTATTGAAAAACGAAAGCATGATATTTATAGAGGTGATTGTTCTTTGAATTAAGAACAACAAGCTAAATGAAAGTAGCTTAAACTTTAAATATGTATAAAATAACCTAATTTGTTAACTCAATAGTAAACTTAAGAGTTTTAAGAGTTTGCATAAAATCTATCAAGTTTACCCAAAATTTACTAAAAAAAAGAGTTCATTCACGAGAAAACTCGTAAGAGTTAGAGAATTAACTCAAGAGTTTGATAACCATGATCGTAAGTCTAGGTATATATGTATATATAAGTATCCAACGAATACAAATATGAATATTGAAGTTATTACCCACACAAGTATGAGATTGGATACATGTAAATCTTTTAAAACGAATATGGAGACGAGTATTATAATATCCTATCCAGATTCTACAAAAGTATTTCATATAATATATATATATATATATATATATATATATATATATATGAAAAGATAGATTGTAAATGCTAGCGAAATGGGTGTCACACATAAAGATATTCTAAGAGTTTTAGTTGTTGGTAATTAATTATGTAAAATTGGATGGTGAATAAATTTTGAAACAAATATTTTTGCATGCATTTGACAGCTACGCAAGTTTTCTTTCTTTCTTTCTATCTTTTTAAGAGTACGGGACAGTTACGTCAGTATATAGCATTCCTTTTTCCTTTTACACCAGTACGCAAATTTTGATATCATTAAGAGAAACATCTGAGTAAAAGGTTTTATGCATATTTTGAACTTATATTTAATTATAATCTTTTATTTTGTTATTTGGTAAGTTTTTTATTTTATTAATTAATATCTTAAAAATTATATATAAAAAATTATAATTAAATGTTTATATGAATTTTTTTACACTTTTAATACAAGCTAATTAAATTCTATTCTTGATAATAATAAATAAATAAATTATATTTTTATTATAACTTAATTAATATACATTATCTGTATAAAAAAAATTTTGAATTTTTAATCATAATTTTTTATTTATAATAAATTTATTAATTTTATTAATTAATACTTTAAAATTCACACCTAGTAAACTCTCGCTGTTTTCATTAAGTTCTCAATAATTTTTTATTAAAATTATTAATCACTCCACTCTAATTTTATCACTCCTCCAAAATGTATTATGAAAATTGAATTCAAGTTTTTTTCAAAAATTCAGCATTTATAGTGACTAAATTGGGCTGAAGTCCAGCAGTGTACGTAATTACGCTTCGCTGGACTCAGATTCTGGCCCTTGTTAGGACACGTCTCACTTCATTGCAATCTGAAACAGACAACTCAAAATTTTCTTTTCCCTTATCCACTAATACATCAACAAGTTTCAACTCAAATTAGGGTCTTTTCCCATTTGTCTGCTATTTGGATAAAAAGAAAAGAAAAAAAATTGAAACAAATGAAATCAGTAGATTTTAAGGCTCCATAAAAAAATGCGAAAAAAGAAAAAGTAAGAAAAAAAAATTGAATTGATCAGTTGTGTAAAACATGAAAAATTATAAATTAAAATTATTATATTTATAAAATTATCGATATATATTCATGACTTTTCTTTTATAAATAAAAATAATTTTGGAAGAGTTAATTATTTTATACTTTTTTTTCATGTTTTTCTTGAATAGAAAGTTACACATGAACACGTGGGGCCCATAATGAAAATTTTCTTGTTATTTTTTTTAACAAATGAGAGAGTATGCAACTTTCCAACCTCCTTACAAATAAAAAAAAGTTTAATTAGTATATATTGTAAATATAAAAATTTGTATACTAATATTCAATCATAATTTTTTATTTTAATAAGTTTATTTTTTTATCAATTAATATTTTAAAAGTCGCTTAAGATTCTTTCAATTTCTTTTCTATCAATTTCCTTCCATTACTAAGTTTTTGAATACATAAATGTTGTCTCCTATAAAATTTATATCTTTCTATTAAATTAAAATTTTCAAAAGTATAGAAAATGATAAAAATGGACAAAAAAGAAATAGAGAGAATCCATTTCATCAAAAGTCATGCAAATCAAGAGTTGTGATAAAATGTTAGTGTAAAACTATTTTACACCAGCAATGTGTATTAATTAAACTCAAACAAAAATGTAAAACCAATTAAAAAATTAATTTTTAATCATATATTTATCCTTTATATATAATATTTAAATATTATATGAATTTAATTAATTTTTTTGTTTTTAAAGTTTAATTGAGGTAATTTTAATTTTAATTTTTAAATTTTTAAAAAAAAGATGATTTTGATCCTCAATTTTAAATATTAATTTTTAGTTCCTAATATTCATTAATCTTTGTTTGGAATTCGCTAAGAATTGAAAGAAACTGAAAAATTAATATTTAAACTCAAGGAGACAAAAATTTAATTAAGTTATATAGAGAGATGGAGGAGTACTAACAACATAAAGAAGTTTTGCAAATTTATTTAATCTCACAATTAAGAGTACTCATAAGGCCGAGCGACCTGAACATTTAATTCGACTTATTTCAATCTAAATAAATTTGGTTGAGTTCTTTTTATGATTGAGTGAAATTCAACCTAACTCAATCAAACTCCACTGTGGGTTGGGTGACACGTTTCATAAGTTGAACTCGAGACTCAACTCAATACAACCATAATATTAAATTATTATATATATTATTATTTGAAATTATGTGTTTTGTTATTATGTGTTGTTTTTTATATTATGTTTTTTTTAATTTGAACAAATTATGTAATTTGTATTTATTTGTATGGCTTAACTAACTTAGACAAATTATGTTTATTTTTATTTTGGACAAATGTTTCTTTAGTTATTATTGCTTAAAAATTTATTTTTATGTTATTTTAATTTGTTTTTAGTTTTTATATATAATTTATAACTATAATTTATTATTTATTTTTATGTTATAACAATGATATAGTATATTTTTTAAAAAATTATTCTAAAAAACTGACAAAAAATATTCTAAAATTTACTTTGTAAATTTTTTAAAAAAAAATTGTGACCCCACAATATTTTATGATTGGATTAAGATTTGAATTTGTCTAAACTCGACCAACACAATATGTGTTCACCCCTACTCACAACTTTTCCTTTTTATGTATGCTAAATTGTGTTTAAATGGTTATATAAAACATTTTTAGATAGTAAACCCACACACACATACGTATATTAAAGACAAAAGAGATTAATATTTTAAAAACAAATTGATGATCGAATTAGTGAAAATACTTATTTAAGGTTCATTGGTTCAATTATTATTGAACTAGTGGCGAATCGGTTTTAATAACACAATATTTTTATTATTATTAATATATTATAAAAATTAAGATTATAATAGAAAGAAAGGACTAAGAATGTAATTATAAAGAAATTAATTTTATTAATACACCCTCATATTGCTAACTTAAGTCTTATTTTCATTAATTTTTTATTAAAAGGGATTAACTTAGAAAAAAGTTATGTACATTTAGCAAAATAAAAAATTTCAAAAAAAAATCGAACCTAATTGAACCCGTGGACATTCCAATCTCATTGCATAATAAGTAAATATGGACATTTGTTCAAGTCCTTGAATAATCGGTGAAATCTACAACTAAGTGAGTTATGACTTTTAGACTCATTTAGATATGCAAGTTTTTTAAGTTCGATCCCACAAAACCAACAAGTTTGGTGAGTCAACCCTCAGATTTCACATTGTTAATGTTTTAACAAAAAAATTATATTACTTAATAAAAAATGGGATGTCACGAGTACAAAAGAAAAGAAACTCAATACTTTTGTGATAATATTTAAGAATTTATATTTTATTTTTATGTTTATTTATATTTTTGTGTATTTTAAATTTGAACTATTTCATTTTATATTTAAGAATTGAAATTATGATTTTATGTAGGTTGATCTAAGAACCTCCACAGAAGTTGCGGGGCGGATACGAACTCAAATATAATGAACCTTTTTAGATTGCAGATCAAATTTTGTGAGTTATAAATTTCACAGATCAAAATACTCTCATGTCTATCTCTAATAATAAGATTAAATTAATGAAAATTATTTGCCGAAAAGATCAATGCCATCTTTTTTTATAAACACAATTATTGGCCAAAAACATTTAGTGCATGAGATCACTCGATCTTTACTTAAATAATAAAATGATAGTATAAAAGCTTCTTTAGTGAAACCTTTTTTTTTTTTTTCTCAACTAAAACCTCTTTTCTTTCTCAACTATAAAAGTATCTATTTTATTGCACAAAGATAAAAAATTAAAAACATGTAATAATATTACATATCTGTGACTACAATTTAATATTGTTTTTTAAAATTAATTTTACAGGTGTGTTTGGCTTGTGAAATTGTTTTATGTTATTATGTTGTTGTTTTTTTAATGGTTATGCCATTTTGTTTATGCTTCATAACAATCTCAGACTGTTTTGCTTCATTTACTGGGAAAGTAAATGAATAATGCAATAGTACTTTTTTTATGTATAAATGTTTAAAAACAAATTAAATAACAAAAAAACAAGTATTTTCAAAAAGCAAATGCAACCTAAATAATATTTATTTTGATGGCACATAATCAAAGAAATAAAAATATCTTTTCAAACTTCGATTTGCCTTGGATATTAAAATATTTGCATTTGAATATATGCCATGAAATGTTGATAGTAAGGGTGTTTATAGGTCATATTAATACGATGAATCCAATCATTCGAATAAATTTAATGAGAGTTTTTAATCAATCTAAATATAATTGGTTCGAATTTGACTTTTATTGGATTGATTTACATATTTGCACAATGTAAATTTGATAATTTATGAAAAATATTTATTATTTTTATTATACATATATATATATATATATATATATATATATATAGTCAATAGGGTGTAAATACCAAAAAATGCAACAAAACAAAAAATAAACATGCTGAGCTTCGTATTAAATTATTTTATCAATTTGTCTAATTAGTTGTAAAGGTGAAAGCGACACCAGCGGACCTAGATTCAACATTATCAATAATTTAAAGATTATGAATTATAATATTATTTTTAATTTAAAATTTTCAATTTTAGACTAATTTGTAAATAATTTATAATATTTAGTTAATATATTTTTTTGTTAGATGAAAATAATTTTAAAAAAAATATTGATTATTTAGTTTTAAGCATTTTAGGTGTTTATAAACTTGTATGTTTAATATTTATTTTTTATTTTATAAAAAAAATATCTAATTTTTTTATAATCTAGGTCCAATCCATTCCTAATTAGATTGGATCAGTATTTCTTATTTTTTAAAACCCGATTTGATTAAAAATAATTGGATTAATTTTATTTTATTTCAAATTCATGAACACTTTAATTTATAAGTAAAATTAGTTTTAGATTATACTTTCAATACGCATGTTTATAGTAGATAAAAATATTTGTAACAAAGTGATTTGTTAATTTGTTGCAGTGGATTGTAAGGAAGTTATTGGCTAATAAAGAAGTTGCTGTAGTAAATGGATTGGTGATATATGCGGAGAAAGTGCGAGACAAGATCTAGCAACAGTAATTGGAATGACAAAAACATGTGTCTTCAATCTTGGTTGTGTCGCACCTTTTATTGAAGATACACCTTTAAAGAGGCTAAAGCATTCCATGATCTCAAACATTGATAATGAAATAAAGTATATCTATCTTCACAATGTGGCTAGAGTCATCCGCTTGATAGTGCTATTAAAAATCCAACTCAGTAGAATTGAAAATCCAACCTTAAAAATAACAAAAAGTTAATTTAATTTAGGTAGTTTGATATTCGTAATTTACAATATGTGCAATTTGTTTTGGTTTATAGTTTGACACGTCAATGGTACAGAAGTGTTTACGGATCGGATTTAGAATAAAATAAAATCCAGTGATTCAATTATATAAGATCAAATTAAAAAAAAATATTTGATCTAATCCGATCAAGATCAGATTGAATCTATAAATTACAAAGAATTTTGTTAGATCTATTTTTTTCTAGAAATATAGAAAATAAAATAGCAAACATAAAATTTTGTAAATAAAATATTAAATCATATTATTTTTTCAAATAACAAAAAAGTAAAACTACATATAAAAGTATTATATAAATGATAATGTATTCTACAATTGTTATGCTTTTATAACACCTTTTTAATGAGAGATTGAATGCAAACCTCTTATTATCAAAATGTGACATGACAACAACCTCGTAAAAAGTAACCAACATATACATCACACAAATCCTTGAAAAGATATCTGCTATGACAACTTATATATAGAAGTTAAGCATGAAGACAAGCAAGAACTTTTGTGAATATTAAAAGTGTTGTTACATTGTCAAAATACTTTTTCAAATATACTCTAGTAAAAATGTTGTAACCTTGGCTAAGCAAAGTTAGAAAGTATTATGCTACATTGTATACCTAACATACTATTCAATCTTCCTCCTAATGTGATTTCTATCTTTTCCAGCTTATGTTCAAGGTGGACATAAGTGTGTTTGACTGGTTTTATGACTCTTATGAATTGTATTAATGACTTTAACTGTCGTAGACCCATGTGTACTTGATTCTTTATTTTTGTGAGCTTATCCTTGGTTGTTTGTGCATGTTATGATCATACTTTGGTGTGAGAGATATAGCAGTGCATCTATAGGACCCACGGATGAGTGAGAGTGAAAATTGTGATTGTTAGATCATGGAATCCAGTTTCCATATTTTTTATTATGATGCAATCCAACCTAGCATAAAATTTAGCTAGGAAGAATAAAGAGAAGACATGACAAGGATAGAGCATAGTGAAGATATTTTAGGTCATAGTCTTAGAAATCACTTGTAAATATTGTGTATTTTGTTTAGTAATTTTAGTGGGTGCATTTGGTATTCTGTGGGTCATGTATTTCAACCATTTTCCCTTTATTTTAATGGGTGGGGTGTCATTAGTTATTTGTGTGGAGTGTATGTTAGAAGGTGAGCTTTTTTAGAACAAGAGTGAGTATAGTTTATTTTCCGCACCCTTCCCCCTTGTTTGATTTCAACACCTCTCTAGCATCTACATGTGCATGAATAACATCTGGGACCCTTATGTCCCCTCTAAGTGGTGCCTAGATCTCTCTTTCCTAGGTGACATCTATTTGTTTCTTAATTCAAATTCAAATTTGAATTAAGGAAGTTAAATCCACATTATTAAGATTTAGTGTCACATGAGAGAACATAGATATACTAATATAGGGCCTTGTTTGGATTTAATTCTTAAAATAGCTAATCTAGCTCATTTTGGACGTATAACACTAGGTAGAAATACTATAAATAGCACTCACTCTCTCTTGTATCATTTTAACACTTTTATGAATGAAAACTAAACTCAAACTTAAGAGCTTCTATCCTAGAGGGTCTATGTTCTCTCTAAATTATGAGAGCTCTTCTATGGTTTTAATTAAAGGTTTCTTCCCTTGTGGCAAGCTTCTACCAACCATGACTTATCTTCTATGAAGTAGCGCCTATTCACCATCCATTCCTAGTCTCTCCACTTCCATCTTCAACCTTAGAACTTCTTTGGAGCAAGATCATGGGAGGAACAGTTCAAGATTGTATCAATTTATATGTGTATATAGTTAAGGACTAGTTATTGGGTTCCATACTGATACAGTTTTATGTATGTAAGATTTATATTTTTTTGTAAAATGCTTAGTTATGTTTATTTTATTTATATGGATTATTTTAAAAAATCTTGGTGAAATATCTTATAATGTAATCTATGAATAAAGTAAAGTGAGGTTGTTATTGCCTCCCCTACATGTCTTCTCCTGTTAGGAGGTTTTAAATAATAGTTTGAGAATCTGGAAAGATCTTTGAAGAACCTCATGGATGTGCTCTCGATCACTATAAACATTGACAAAGGGTAAAAAGATTTGCACATTGTTTGTGCACCCTTCCTAGTCTTTATGCAAGTCGTGAAGGATGGTGTCAAAGTGTGATGTTCACCAATAAAAGGTGTAGGTATTGGTGTTGCATAAAAAAAATTAGGACTCACTTCGTGATAGTGGTGGTGGTCTTGATGATGTTATTCATCTACCTCTCAAAAGAGGGTTTTAAGTGTTGGGATGGAGATGGACTATAAAAGCTTATATCATGAATGAAAAAAATATGTGATCCAACTTATCAACTTGGAACCATGTGAAGTGGCTTAGGGATAAGCTTGTCTAAACAAAGGATAGGGTTAAGGGAAATGTGTTGTGCGTTCATGTTTGTATACAGAATTTGTTTGTATAGGTTGTAGGGGTGATTAGGGAATGCACCATGATAGGTCTCATAAGACCTCATGTCACGTGTTAAACAACCTTACAACAACACTCCATAGGGCTTGAGGCTGAGGGACTAGTCTATCATGATTTGTCTCATAACGACCTCTTGTCATATGGCTACCAAGGATTGCGCTTATCAAACAATATGCATATATACTCAAGAATAATGGGTTTGACGTCTAATAGAAAGGAGAAAAAATGATCAAATTAAAGGCTAACTTTTATTGAAATAATACACAAAGAGACTTGAAAGGGACGACATAGCCCTTTCAGAGACGACTTGTAGAGAACAGTCATATTTATACAAAAACATTTCTAAATAGAATGTTAAACATCAGTGAATTTCTTCCACTATATGGAAACAAAATAGTTAAATGTTAGAATAAATTGCTAATGGTATGTAGAAGACTCAAATGTTTGGGAATCCTTAACAACTGAGGACAAATATTTGTTGTTCTAAATATGAATAAAATGTTTCAAAACAAATATTCATGTACAAATTAAAAGAAAAAAAATTAAAGATGCCAATTTCCATCATTTGAATTGATTGTGTTGGGCACCCATCATCAATGTTAATATCATCACAAGAGTCGGGGTTATGAAGTTTGGCTCGTGAGAAGGGAAAGGGAGAAGTAAGAGGTTCAAATCCCTTTATTAACAAAATTAACATACTAACAACTAAGATTTGTCTTTAAAAAAAAACAAAAAGAAAACATCACAAGAGAATAAATTACATGTTTGAGAACAATTTTTAAGGTTTACTATTTGTAAAAAAAGATATAAGCCAATTCTTTAAAATCACATTCATTAAAATCACAAAATGAAGCAAGCTTGGTTAGGCATGGTCATGGTCAGTGTGTTACTTGACATTAGTGTGTTACTTGACATTAGTGTTATCCAGCAGATGACGAAACATAACAAAAGACTAAAATTCTACCATAGTGCACCGTTATGACAGACATTGTTTCACAAATTCTGCATCGCAGTTAACAAAAATTCAGTCATGCCATGGTGCTATTGCGCCACCACAGTGGTCATTTAACAACATTTGTTAACATCCAAATGATAAAGAGCGAAATCAGGCAACATAAAAAACTAGAATAAAAGGACTTTTTTTACTACTTTTTAGTATCATATAATGTTATGTACAAAAAAAAAACATGTCTAAATACTTGTCCATCTCCAAAAATGGATTGAAAAACAATCCCTACTCTCTCCAAGCCTACGAGCCTAGTACCTACGAAGTATGGATTAACCCACTTCCTTGAACCCAATTTTTCAGCAAAAAACTTTAAAAAAATATACTTGCTTCATCAGTATGAAGAACTTTGCCAATCTTAAATCCCTTACTCTTCTTTCCACTTATTGACATATCTGAGAAAAGCTTTGGCAGGGTTTTCCCTAGGTGGAGCCCGAACACGAGTAGACCTTCGGACCACAGCGTCATCAGGGGTATTCTTATGCTTCAAATCCTTTGAACTTTTCTGCAGCTCTGAGCTATAAACATACAACGAAAATGGAAACAACCTCTCAGTCAAAGGGGAAACGTAAAAAAAAAAAAGTTCTTAACTGTTAATAAGATGAACATAGAGATATCTTTCAATCTTCATTTTAGTTTCCAAAATTTTCAAAAATAATCGCACCTAATTTAAAAGAAATAATGCAAATAAAATTGAAAATTTAAATAATCGTAACCCATATACTCCCCATTTCCCATAGTTATCTAATCCTGTATATCCAGCACTGTTTCCCATATATTGTATTCAGAGAAAGGTCATAAGTTCGACAATTCGATTGTGACGGCAATTATGTTCTTTGTTTTTCCATGGCAATTATATTCTTTGTTTTTCCATAGCAACTATTTTAAATGTATTCATGTTAAAAACCGCTTCAGTCATAGTCAATAATTCCATAACATTAGCAGATCTTGAAGATCCTTTTACATATATAGAACATTAAGAAACTTAAATTTAAAGTAGAGTGGACATAAAACAACAATTTTTTTTTATTTATTCCTTCTTTATTTTTATTCATAAGCAGCATTTATTAAGAGTATGTAAATATTGGACATGGACCATAATCGATAATTAAGGCTAGACGAAATCAAGGAGAAGGAAAAGCTATATAAATCTATATTCTATGAAAGTCAACTGAAGCAAATATAACTCACCATATTCTACTATAATACTTTTCCAGTTGTTTTTGCAGTGCCATTTCCCTCTCGCCTTTGCAATTCAGTGAACTCATCAATGCATCCAGCTATTCAACCATGCCAAACAGAAAATTAGAAAAATATAATTGTAGAAATTGCATTTATAGCATTTATCAGCATCACGTACCTCTTCCTTGCTACGGTAGTATCCCCACTCGTTGGATTCAGGACTTTCAACAAATATCCTCCCATCATGATGAAACCACCAATACCTATTATAATCTCTGTCCTTACCTAAGGGACTTGTACGAATGCATAATTTCTCCATCTCCCGATCAAAATATTCTCTCTGTAATAAATAACTTCAATAAAATATCAACTTCAACATAAGTAACAGAAGACAGTTGAATAAGAGTGACAGTTTGCACCCTCTGTTTAACTTCTTTATTTTTCTCTGGTTGATCCTTATCACCCTTTGCTTGTTTCTGTGATTCCTTACTGGATTCTGTTTCAATTCCTGCTGTTCCATTCAGCTCTGAATCAAACTTTTTAGCTTTCATTTTTGAAGCAAGGTTTGAACGCTTGATCCCACTGTGATTAATTTTAAATAAATAAAAAAGTTAAATGCAACAATAAACACCAAATAGAGAAAAATATTATTTACAGATACACACAAAGGCATACAGATACAGCACGCAAGTCCAACCTATCCAATGCATCTTCTAATGTAGATGATTGGATTTCTCCATTTCTACTTTTTCTAATGTCACCATTCTGTATTCTGTGATTATTATTTGTGGACACACGTGCATCATGATCATGAACATGATACCCATTCTCGCCAAAGTTGCTTTCAGAATCAACTTTCAATTGGACCTTTATTTTTCTTCTCTTTGAAGCTTCAATTGCTTCTTCCCTTTTAGCAGTCCCCAGTACCTGCCTCTGAACAATCAACTCATCCAGTTTTTCCCGGACAAAAGCAGTTTCAAGGGCTCTATTGATTAATTCACGAAAGATTTCTAATTTAGCATTGACATCTACATAACCATAATCTCCCCGTTTAATTGTTGCTTCATATTTCCGCAGCTTGGGAATATTGATCATTTCTAGAAAATCGCATAAATAGTCTTTCCAGTTAATCATTGTAATCTGAAAAAATAATGCATGGGAATTTTACATATCAAAAACAGCAAAAAGTATAAATAAAAAACAATAATAATTACAAGAAAAAATATGTAATTGGGACCAACTATATTTATCCATCACAACACTAAAATAAGGAATATATTTGAGTGATGCTAACCTTCTTCTGTATTTTTTCCTGAACAGCTGCAGAGTATTCATCATCACATTTCATGAGCACTCGAAAGAGTACTACATGAGATTCCACTAGGAGAACTACATTGCAATCCTTGTGGCTGATTGCATTTTCAAAATCTTTGAGAGAGTAAGGCCACAACCGTAACAGTTTAGCAAAAGACATAAAAAAATCCCAAACCATTAAGAGATTCCCTACACAATAAACTGGAACACTAAAGTCTCGGGACAGAGAAGGACGACTACTGAAAACAGGATCATCTGGACTAGGCTTCACTAATAGATCATCAATTGGATATTTGATTGACTTTTCCTGAACATGATTGATTTGAAACAACAAAATCATAAATTATTTAATAAACAAATATAAAGGCTATCTATAAATTATGATATTTGAGTGTTCCAGCACTCACTCTTTCTCTTAACTTTCTTTTCAATTTTATAGGAAACAAAAAAGAAGCTGAAATTACATCCATGTTTCTAACTACCTCATTTTTTCTTTTTTTGGAGCAGACCACAAGCCCATTGTTGAAGAAAGCCTTTCCTCTTAACTCCTCTGGAATGTTAGTTGAGATTCCATGTTTTTTTGCCAGTTTATCATGTAAAACCCAAGGTGCATTTCGATATGTAGATTCGCGAATAAAAGACTTCAAAATATTTCTACTGAAAGGTGGCTTTTTTTGTACCAAATCTTGAGAGCTGACTTCTGCTCTTTCAAAAACATTATTGTTTTTGTCAAGCCAAGCTACTACATAACGGACATTTTCAGCATCTTCCTGCATCACTTCCAATATTTTACATGGACATACTTTGTTATTCTTCTTTCCATACAATTGAGTGCCCACAAAAAACTGCTCCTGCAACTTCTCAGCAATAGTATCAGCAAGATCCTTCAAAGGGAGCACACCTGAAATAACAAAAGACCATTTAGAAGTATAGAATAGATCAGTAACAGTGTAATAGAAGAGTCTAACTTGAATCAACACGTGATACATGTCCCAAAAACAATTTTGACTTTTCAAAGCTATTCTTAAACAAGCATTGCTTTTAAAGTTTCAAATTTGTCACCCGTTCTAAAATAATTTTCTTCAACTGTTTACCAAATGCTTAATTCAGGAAGTCTAACTGCAGAAAAGTTTTGGAACCTATTAGCTAACTAGTAAAGTTAAACTATACAAAGAGATTCCAAAACTATTAATCTAATATGACATAAAAGATTAACAAATACAATAATAAATCATATGAGAAACATAATCAAGAACAACGTTCATAATTCTATGAATTTCACCTAGGACTTTCAGCAATTCTTCATTATTGAGTCATCCTTGGTTAGAAGGTCGTCTACTTATGGTAATTCCTTATTGGTGGGACATCTATAATTATTAGCTACCATTTTGAGCACTCTCTGAATCTTGTGGTATGTCCAGACCTTCAAATGAGGCAAGCTATCCTCCTCTAAACTTTTGTCTACCAAAACAAATTGATGAGGATCATACTGGATATATACAACCAAGCTAAAACCACGTTTTGCATAGTTTGTTTTAGCCAGCAATAAAGTAATCTATCATTCCAGATAATTACCCTATGCTGTGACGCCATAACCAACCAACATTTGGTGGACACTTAAAAACCACTTGCAAACAACAAAGGACACAGTCTCTTTAAAATATCATTGTTGATAGCATGATAACTTTAGTCCAATCATTCAATTAAGCAACCTCCAACTTAAAGTGACTACCCCTGTCCCCTACTGCAGGATTCAACATGCCAATCCCATTATATGTGCATTGCCCACAATATTCTTCACAAGCATCTTGTATTCTGACCCACGTTTATAATACTGTATATTTAGCTTTTAACAATTACACACTCTTAAAAGTTTAGCAAATTGAAAGAAAATGTTATGATACCAACATAATTTTAAATTCAACAAATACAGAAAACATTAGAAATACAAAATTACCCAGGCAGAACCAAAGGGCATAATATATAACAAGCCATAAAGAAAAAAAAAATCACAAGCTTCTTCTTGGAACTGAATAGCACTTACTGTACTGAATAATCCTTAGAGCAGGTGCCATTAATTCTTCCGGAATCTGCTGAACTTTCTCAGTAGCACGTTTTTCTGACAAAAGAGCCTCTTCATAAGTCAAGCCAGATTTTCCAGTCATTTTGCATGTCCAAACCCTTTGACGGTATTGATTTAAACGGTTCAAAAAAACGCTATTTCATGTTAAGAAATACCACTCATTAAAGAAATAGTAACAAATGCAAGAGTATAGAAACGCATTACACTATTCAACCTCTTCCAATTCAAAATCACCTCTTGGTTTATTCCAAGTAATATAGACAGCCAAGTAAAATTTTTCAAAAATAAAAATAAGATGATGAACAACAAAAGATACTCATAATCTTGAAATATTTCTTTTGTAAATCGAATTTGATAAACAGTCTCATGTGGCTGCAAATCATTAGGTGGCTCTGCCAAAGCAAAAGGCTTTCTCTTCAAAAGCGGCATAGGGACAATGCCTCAGTTCCTGTCAATCCGAGAAACCCTACACTGAGAATTCAGCAGAACATAACTCTTTCAGCAATACAATAAACTGCAATATAGTAATCACTTGCAACATCATTGGAACCTATCTAAAAAGAAGCTTAAGTAAGCTAAAGTTGCATGATATTTAAGAAAAAAATAATTAAAAAAATCCAGTTTTAAGCTAAAATAAAATAAAATGATTAAAAGCAGTCCAGTGTGCATGAACAAAACTGCAACATAGTTTAGTCTTCATTAAATATTAAATTTGAATAAGTGTAGATAAATTGAAAATCGAAACGGCGAGCATTGAAGGATCGGAAGCGATAACGAGGGACGCAAGGGCTAAAAAGGGGGAAAACCCTAGAATGTGGCATACTCGCGATTACATAACAGATGAAGTTTGGGTAACAAACACGCAAAGGAAGCGGGTAGGAAAGTGCCGGCAAGAAAAAAGAAGAGAGGAACATTGGAGGAAAGGACGGCGTCACATGAACGTTAACGAGAAAGGAGGGAAAAGAAATGGCGAGAATGAAGGAAGACGGCGAAAAACCTGAGTTCCCGCCAGAAGGAAATTAACGACAGAGTTAGAGTTGAAGTTCAATAGGAAGAAGTATAAAGAAGTAGAGAAAGAGAGTTGGGAAGTAAGAAGAGAGTACGAAAGCGAGGATCTTACAAAGACCGTTGGAGGCGCAGGAAGAAGGAGAGGGGTATTGAGTTAGTTTTCGAATATTCCGAGCGAACGAGTCTCCCTTATAGCCTTGTTCTCCTTCCTCTTTCTTGCCACATTGTCCCTTCCTCTCCTTGCCCATTATTAATCAAGAAATATTAAAAATGTATCATTTTTATAATTTATTCATATGAATTTAATTCAATATCAACGATAACTTAATACTTTAAAAGTTACATAAATCAAAACTTATAATAGAATGTGTTTAATACTCTCGGTACATACTAATTAAACTCTATTGATGTTTATTAGAAGAGTTTAACACCTTTCAACTATCTAAATGATTTTTATATTGACATTTAATTATAATCTTTCATTTATATGACTTTTAAACATTAAATGGTAAAACAAATAAACTTACTATATATAAAGAATTGTAATTAAATGTTAGTATAAAACTTTTATATACTACAAGTGTATAAGTGCTTTTTTATTATTTATTAAAATTTGTAAAATTAAGACAAAAGTTGTACAAAAGTAGTTTTTATCACTGCTGAGCAGGTGAATCATCTAACCAAGTCAAATTGGTTCGGGTTTAGATAAATTAAAGACTCAACATAATCATAAGACATTAGATTGGTTGGGATGAGTTTAATGTAAGGTTATGTTTTTATTTTAAATATTATAAGTTTGTGAAATAATTTAAAAAAACTAAATTTAACTTTAGTTTAATTAATAAATTAATTACAGAATATTTGATTGTGCTATATATATTATTGTGATAAATGTATTTATTTAATTATGAACGTGATTGGATTTAAGTGAATTACAAAAACAACAATTTGGATGAGTGAGTTTAATAAGGTGAGAGAAGTTGTTAACAAGATCAGAATTATTAAATACACCCTTATCCTTTTACTTTTCTCTTTTTTCTTTCTTCTCAATCTTGAGAACTCTTTGTGTCTCTCCACCCTTTTCTTCTTCTTCTTACGTGATACCTTTTCCTCCATGAAAATTCAAAGTAATTCCTTCCATTTTTTCTAATCTTGATCACAGATCCTAGTGAGTAAGTTTTATTCTACTTCCTTAAACCATTTTTTTTCTCTCTAATGTTCATACATTTCCATTGTAAGAGAATTAATCTTGAAATCTCAATTTCTTATATTCTCTTGATTTTTTACTAAGTTTTAAGGGTTTTCTTCATTTGAGCTACTTTGGGGGAAATCTCTAGTTCTTTTCTTCCCATCAATCAACTTAAAGGAGAAATAGGTAAGAGAAGTTTAATCTTGGTTTTAAATTAGGAATTTATGATTGAATATTGTATTGTTGCAATTGCTTGTGAATAATTTATGTTTTGATCTTGATTTAGGTGTTAAATGAAATTGTGTGTTTTTTACAGTTAATATTATGCATGTTTTGCAATTAATTATGGGTTGTTGATTTTGAGTTGCTAAGAGGAGGTAACATAGCCTTGTTTGAGTTACATTGAATTAGGGATACATATAAGGTTGTTCTGAACCTGGTACTAGGGTCGATGATGACGAGAAAGTTAAGAACGTATTCAGATAACAACGGGGTGTCAGATGGGTCAAGCAGATGTTAGACAAAAGTTGAGTATCAAATGAGTATGTCTAGACTTCAACTAGGTAGCAAATGGGTAAGGTGGACGCTAGATACCAATTTGGGAAGTTAGATAAGCCATGTGATACCCTTCGACCACCAAATATTTATTCTTTAATTACAAAATAATATAGAAATTTGTTTATTTAAAATACTAGACTTTGCACTTAGGTAAAAGGATTCACATCTCACAATATACACTTATTTTCGAAAACTATAATATAACAAAATGTAGCATATAAGTAAAATACATTAGGCTCTAAAAATGAGTTTTACAAAATCCTCAATTACTAAAACTCATATTGAAATATTAAATAATTCATCTACATAACGAAAAGCTATTAACTAATTCTTTTTAGTCTGATGTCACATCTAATCAAAGCATCCCAACAATAAAAGTAAAAAAGAGTTTAAGTTTCATCACTCATGATATAATCAAGATCTTGCACCCCTGAAAGTGGCATTCAATCCAAACAAAATGCAACAACAAATAGCAAGGGAGTGAAAATACGTCTAGCACATGTTAAGACATATACAGAGAGAATGAACAGTAAACTAAAGCACAAAAATTAAGTACATCACAAACACATACACATAAAGACTCAATACTCCTAACTTATGACAACTTATGGTCTTAACTCTATATACATGTGGTACCGTAACTCTTAGCACAAATCGCACATATTATGTATAAGGTAAAGCACAAACCCCCAAAGGCATCCATTTTTTGGATCAACACAAGCCACAAGAGGCACATCAAACACTGGGTCTCAACCCACCTTAGGCACCTATTAAAAGTTAGCACAAGTCATAGGGGAACCCAAAACAAACCCCAGGTCACACAACCACCTTAAACACCCATTACAGGTCGGCACAAGCTATAAAGGAACCAAAACACATGAATGCATGCATGAACTCTCTCACAATACATCACACATATAAACACATGGCTATGCAAAACATGACATAAACACTACTAGACAAAGTCTAAACTTCACAGATGATCAAGCAAATCAAAATTTACATACTACTAAGCAACAACTTAGACTTGACTCTTAGCACAAATAAGGTCATCAACATTAATTACTCAAAGCATAGATTTTCATGGCAAAAAATATCATTCACAATATTGAATACATCCATTTTCTCATATATATAGATATGGTTATTACATTCATAGCTCACCGTAATATTTTCCAAGTTTTGAAGATTTCCTCACACATTTTCTAATGAGTCTCTATGACCTTTGTGGAGTATGAATATGATATCTAAAGATTTATTAATCCAATGATATTTTTTTATCTAGTTTGAAAGCTAGAACATTTATCTATAACTCTTATGTCGACCTCAAGAGTTAAAACAAACGTTTACTACGTCAAAACTTAGAGGAAACATGAATTCATCGCCTAATTGTGGCACCTCCACCTTTAATCTCTAATATGATCATAACTTAAGTTCTAGATATCATTTTGAGGTAAAACAAATGAAATTAGTTACATAACATCTAGGGATATAACTTTTATGTAGACCACTTTCTCAAATTTCATTGTTTTCTTATTAGTTTTCTCATTGAAAGATTACGAACACTGACAGTAAAATATGCACCATGATTTTCCATTGTTTCTCTCCCCTAATGTTTCCTTAATCCTCCAAAATACACTAAAAATCAAGAAATTGAATTAAAATCATCCCTAATCAATTCTTGAGATAAAACATATATAAAACAATGATAAGTCAACGATAACCTCATTCTAACTAACTCAATTGTTATAACTAATCACAAGAGACAACAAAAAGACACAACAGTCTAATAAATTATTAATATATACAACATTATTGTGTTTAGGGACACTAATCTCTAAGGTATAAAAAAGGATACCTTAAAACCACAAATCAAACAAAATTAATATAAACCTTCATTAGTGATATTCATGGACACCAAATATAGAAGAGTTAGAAGAACAAAAACATTCTTTTATTGAAATACAAAAAATATAATGATAACTAAACCAAACAATATTTACATAATCACGAACAAAAAATATTATCAATACTCACTACGAGTGTTCATAATTCTTTAATGACATACATAAAACCTATCAAAGTTTAGGGATCGCTTCACTACCCATTTTTCCTACACATCACATGAGAGATAATTTCACAATCCCTTACCTTGAATGATGATCCTGGATACAAAAGGCATGACCTCAAGTCCTTAAATATTGCTTCTCAAACTCCTCTAACAAGGTTCCCTCTACAACTTTCTCTCCAACCTCCAGAGTCAGAAACGTGAACTAAAGTGCAACACTCAAACTCTTAATTTTACCCTTACTTAACCTTTTCTTAGGTTTCTAAAATCAGATCCAAACTTAACCTCTCTTACTATTTTCACCCCATTTATTTTATAAAATCAATTCTTAATTTATTCTAATAAACACAATTAATAAATTAATTTAAGCTTGCTAATATAAATTATAGTTTTATTAATAATTTTTTTTCTAAAAAAATGGGATGTTACAAGTCAACTAGTATTCAAATTCAATGAGTTTTCTAAAAAATGTCGGGTCATGTGATTATGTTGTTTTGATTGCTTATGTACAGGGGAAACATAAGTGTGTGTGATTATTTGATATTCATATTAATTGGAAGTTGTATTAAGTGAGATGTGTTTACTCTTAGTTGAGTTTTTATTCAGTAACCTTACCCTAGCATTATGTCACAAGCACTTTAAGATAAATCAATTTCCCAATTGAAGAAATCACTCAAAAACTACCAAAACCCCAAACCAAAGAGAATTTAAGAAATTGGGATTTCAAGGTTGATCTCCCTTTATTGGATATGCATGAATCCTAGAGAGAATAGAGAATAGGTCAAGGAATCATAACAATTACTTAGCCACTAGGATCCACGATCAAGATGAAGAGAAATGGAAGAAATTTCCTTAGATTCTGTAGAGAATTGGATGGGCATGCAAGAAGAATAAGAAAAAGGAAGAGAGAAGAGAAATATGAGAATAAGAGAATGAAGAAAAGGTAAGAAGAAGGGAGAAAATTATAAGGGTTGGGGGTGTATAGTAATGCTAATTTACTATACTACCTACAACCCCTTCTTCTAAATAGATTTTTCTGTAAAATCAGCCCAACTACCTCAATCCAAAAGAATATTTATTTTACTCACCTTTCACCTCACTAAATTTACCACCCATGTCCCATTATTTATATAATTCACTTAAATTCAATCACATTCATAAATAAATAAACACATTTTATCAAAACAAAACATAGATATAAATTCCTCAATCAAATATTTTGTAATCAATTTATTAATTACACCTAAACTAAATTTAGTTTCCCTTTTTAATTATTACACACTTTTTAAATTAACTAATAAAACTGAACCTTACCATTGATTCTCCTATGATGGAGATGCATGCAACCTAGAGAGAATAAAATTGGTCCAACGAAGTAGAACAATTACTTACCTACTAGAATTCAAGGTCAAGGTGAGAAGAAATAGAAGAAATTCCCTTAGTTTTCCAAAAAGCTTCTTTGACACGCAGAGAAAAAAAGAAATGAGTGGTAGAGAAAGAGAGAAAAAAAAGTTGAGAAAGAAGAAGAGAATAAGGAAAAATTTTGTTTCAGCTGCACTAAAGGGTCAAGGGGTGTTATTAGTAATTTCAAGTTTATTTTAAATGCAACCCTTTTTAACAAGTTTTTCTGCAAAACCAACATAATAACCTCAACCCAAAAAGATTACTACATCATTCACCTCCTACCTTACTATACTCACCCACCAACATTACATCACTTGAAACTCAAATCCAAATACATCTATAAATAAAAACATCACAATCCAATACCCCATAATAATTAATAATTACACTTAAAATTAAATTTAATTTCTCTTTTAATTATTTTCATACACTTATAAAATATTAATCAAAACATAGCCTTACAATAACAAATTAAAGAGATCAATACAATTAAAAGATTAACAAAAAGTTAATTATTTTAATATGAAAATGAAAGTTAAAATATAAAAAAAAGATATATATGATATAAAATAATTTATTTGAACAAAAGTAGAAAGCAATTTCATAAAACTATATAGTATCAATGTCACAAATTAAAGATAAATATGGTAACTATCTTTCGAATTCCCTAGTCCAATAAAGATATCATTAGATACGAAAAAGTAGACGAAGATGAAAAACGGAAAAAGATAACTCTGATCTCTGCAATTCCATTAGCAAGCATGCTTAATTACAAACAATTATCAACTTTTTTATGGCATAAGAGTTGAGAAGAAGAAGAAATGAAAATTAAAGAGAAAAAAAGGAAAGAAAAAAAAGTAAAAGAAAAAATAACAAAAAGGAGAGGATACAGATTAAAAACGAGAATATGCTAACATGAATGCTTCGTTGAGAGGAAGAAAGGAAAGAGAGAAAAATTGAAAGTGGGTGAGTAGTTAATAGATTGTGATTATTTTGATTTTAATTTAAAGCTTGTATTGCAATTGTAGTTGAAAGATAATAGAGGAAAAAGTCTAAAAAAATGTACACCAAGAGAGATACTCTCTTTATATTGCTATAGATTAAAATCCATACAGTAAACAATAACACAAAACATAATTCAAAATGTTACAAAAAGAACCCTAAAATAAAGTAAAAGCAATTTTAAATTTTAATTACAGATTAAATATATAAAATTTTGATCTTACCTAGCTAGTCAAAAGAAGCATAAAAGTCATAGGAGAGTAATGGAAGAACTTTACATTGATAGTAAAATTATTGTTTGTAATTTGTTTGGGATAAAATAACCCATGATATTGGTATCAACATTTCCAACTACATATGAAAGTGATATAAATACATGACTATTATTGAAACACAGATCATCCATACAAGAGAAAATAATTTATTACTAAATAAGTTATGAAAGAAAAAATAATTTATCTCCATGTTAACTTAAAATATTGGTTAAAGATAATTAGAAGTTGAGTCTCCAATCTAGTGTGTGAAACAGAATTCGTATGTTGTAAGTCCTTCGAGGTGACCTGGAGTCCTATACCACCTTTTGAGGTTTCATGTTCTTTATGAAAGGTGTAGCCATGAATGTTATCTTTCCAATGGAGTTGGAATCACTTAAAAATTATTCACACACACACATATATATAACTCAAGTTATGAATAAACCAGTAAGTAAAGGTCAATTGTCAAATTGGGTTTAGTGCTCCAAGTTTGTAATTTTTAAAAATAGTAGATGATAAAAATAACTTTGGACATGAACATAAAAGTTTTAGATAATTGTGTTATATTTCTAATAAGATTTTTACCACGCTTATATCATTAGTACACCTATAGATATTATATTTAGACTATACGTAATAGTAAAAGAGTAAGATAAGAAGGAATGGTGTGAGCTATAATATGTTAATTGTTGTGGTATGAAATATTGTGATGTATTTTATAATTGAGAGTGTGGTGAATGATTGAATATTTGAAAGTTGATTAAGGAGCATGGATAAGGCATTTGTCCCATTGTATGATATTGATGTTGGTTACAATTTGACGTGGTGTGTTATAATGATTGTCAGGGTGTGCCTGACAAGGTGTCATCCCAACTGTGGTTGAGGGTGATTGTGATGAAGTTATTAGATTATTGTGATGTATCTTATAATTGTGAATGAGGTGAATGATTGAATATTTGAGAGTTATTTGAGGTGCATCAATTGAGATTGTCCTATTGTATGATGTTGATATTGATTTCAACTAAAGGTACAGTGTACTGATGATGATGGTCACGGTGTGTTTGTTGAGGTGTCATCCCAACTATGGTTAGGGTGAAATGTGATGACATGATTAGATGTTGATATTGTGATTTATGTTGATGATGATGGTCAAGGAGTGTCTGACAAGATGTCATCCCAACTGCAGTTAGGGTTGAAGTGTTATGACATTATTACATGTTCCTATTATGATTTATGTTATGATAACATGACACATGAGTATGGCAGTCGAAGAAGTTTTGTAAGGATCGCCCATTGTGTGGTGCTTTGGACCATGTCTTCTTGGGTTGTTTTGCATTTCATGGTTGTACCTACATGTTACTAGTGTAGAAAGTGATTTATTTCGGGTGGACCTATGGTGAGATGGTTATACTTATGTGTTACTGACGTAGAAAAAGACTGCTTCAAGCATGTACTTGAGAGAGCATACATGAGCATCATTAACATGAACGAATTTATGTGTATTGATGTATAATCTATTTTGTGGGTTTTGAATGAATTTATATGTTATTCGTTGTACTTTAGTTGAATGTCAATTCTCTTTATATTTGTCTTAACATGCATAAAACATATTTTCACCTCCTTGCTACATGTTATTGCATTTTGTTTGAGTTGAACGTCACTTTCAAGTGAGCAAGATCCTTATGATATCATAGGTGATAAAACTTCATTTTTTCTTTATATCTTTCTGTTGGGATGCTATGATTAGGTGTGATATTGGTCTAGAGAAGATTAACTAATAGTTTTTTGTCATGTATATGAGTTTTTTAAAGTTTCATTATGAATTTTATTATTTCAGAATCTTACAAAGGTCATTTTTAGAGTCTAACTACTTACTTATTTTTGTTATATTATAGATATGAAAAATAAGTATATATTGTATAATGTGAACTCTTTCACCTAAGTACATAGTCTAGTATTTAAATAAATTATTTTTTTATTATTTTGTAATTAAAAAATAAATTATTTTTTGGTAGAAGAGTATCACATACCTCCTCTCACAATCCATGTAAGTGAAACTAAAATAGTTTAATAACAGTGAATAACATGTCTAAAATTTTTTCACAAGTAAATTTTTCAAAACTTAAGTATTTCAAAAATATTTTAAACAATAACATGTCCAAAAATTAGGCTCATATTATTTCCTTTTCTCTATAAACATATCATAATAATGACTCCCTATATACAAATCCTTCAACATCTTGGTTCCATATATACCCCCAAACAGATAACCAACAAGAATAAGTGAGGCCTTTTAATTGTTGGCTTAGTCAAACTCCACCTCATTGCATAATCACCAAGACTGAATTATGAAATAGCTCTATTTTAACTTGTCAAAGACAGTAATGGAATAAATGCATGAAAAGTTAGAAACATCCAAGAAAAAAGTAATGTGAAAAAATAAATTACACATTATTTCTAAAAATCCTCATTTCCAAATCTATTGCGGTTTCTTTTTTATCAATAAGATAACCAATCACTGTATTTAAAATATACCTGGTTGTAAAAAAATACAGTACTGCCATTTGAATACTTTGCACTATAATTTTGTCTTTTCATTATACACAAAAAGAAAATCCTAATTACCACCTCTCAAAACTAATTAAATTATGTGCCACCCCACCTCAGAGAGCAATGATATTAAATATTTATCCAAATTAACTCAATGTACATATGAAAGTATAGAATTAATTTTAGATTGACAATGATTAATATATAATAAAAAATATAGTATATTAAAAATTAAAATCACAAGATCATTTAAATCAATACTATATAGCAAAAAAATATTTATACTTTGATTTATTTATATTATATTTTTATTTGTACAGTGATTTTAATATACTAAAACGTAATATTTTTTAATTTATATTAAAATTATATATGGTTAAATAAAAATTAATTTATAATTTTAGATAAATTGGTATCAAATTGATAGATTCTTACTGCTCTATTATGTTATAAACTCAAATTCAAGTTACAAGATCAATCATAATATCATGATATTATTTAATGTTACATCAAAGAATATAATATTATTTAAAATAGCTTATAGACTAAATGATAAATATTTTTAATTAAATTTTAAAAGAAAAATTTAAACAATTAATAATTAAATTAATATTTTTCAATATATATTAAAATTTATTTTTAAATAGTTATTTTTGTACTTATAAATTAATTTTATCTATAGTATATATAAATTTGTTCAACCTTTAAAATTATTATGTCACCTATCATAATAAAATTAATTTGTGATATGCTCATAAATTATATATGTTCAACCTCGAAAATTGATTTGTGATATGTTCGTAAAATTATTGTGCAAGTCAGCGTGGATTAGTTTTTTCTCTTTCGAATTTTCTTTTTCAAAATTTTCACTTTACTCTTTATGCATTTCTAGTACATATTATTCATATTTTTTTTAATTTTATTTTTATTATCCTACTTAATAAATAAAATTTTTAATAAAATAAAAGTTTTAGTAAAATAAAAAAATTATTATTATTCACATTAATTTTATAACCATTTTAATAAAACAATAATTTTTATATTTTACATATTGTTTTAAAATATTAAATGAATCAAATCTAGCTTGATTTTATTTTTTATTAACATTTTAAAAGAAAATTTAGAGGAGATGATTTTGTTTTTGAATTATAATTGCCCTATGTTTTTCTCTCCCGATTTAAACTATTGTTATATTAATAGATACAAAATATTTATCTTTGTAGAGTTTTTTAATGTATGTTATCAATATTTTCATATCATTAATTTTATTAACGAATTTTCACAACAAATTATTTAACATCCAAGTTTGTGAAACGTGAGTTATATATTTTACTAGTTCTCTTAATGAACGTAATTGGGTTAATTAATATCACCTTATGATTATGTGTAGAGGTAGTAATATTATTTCCCCATAAATCCATAATCAAGTATCGCATGCATGGGCCATGGGGCATGGGTACTATAACGAAGAAAGATGAACCACATGAAATGAAGAGAAAAAAAAAAAAAAATAGAATGCGTTAGTTTCATTAATTAAAACTTCATTTTTTTGGGGTGAGAGGTGAGAAAATGAAATTATTATGTGAATATTGAAAATTAACTTTAAATTTAACTTATACATATTTTTATTTAAATTTAAAAAAAATCAAAACAACATTAAAACATAACCAAACGTGTTTTTAAATATATATATATAGACACAATTAATATTTTTAATTATATTATTTATGAAAATGAAATTCCTAAAAATATAATATAAAATCTTAAAAAAAAAATTCCTTAGGATTAATAAGTTTAAACTTTTCATGATTGGAGTCAAGGCAAGTATTAAAAAGTTTATAATTAATAATTCACACATGTTCATTTGACTGAGTCTGACCTTCACTTCAAATCAAAGAGATACCAGTGATTAAAAAGAAGCCACATTTTCTCTGTCAACATAAAATGTCAATATTAGAAATTGATTGACTTATTATATATATATATATATATATATATATATATATATAATATTTACTGCTTTAATTGATAGGATAAATAAGGTAAAATATTTAATCATCATATTTTTATTTTTATAAATTAAAAACAAAATAAAATTTTTAACAATATTATGGTGAAAGATAATTAATGTGATAATTGTTACGTACAATTTATTTGGTTAAAAAAATTAATATCATCGTTTAAAATTTGTCAATAATTAGATAAAATTTGTACGACTAAAGCATAATTAATTTATAGGTTGAAAATATTTGTTTTATAACAAATTCTACTATAATCCAGCTTGTATATATTATTATAGCATTTAGTTATATAAAATAAATATCTTATTTATGATGTATAATATTGATGCTAAAATGAATGCTAGTATATATATTTTTTGAAAGTAATTAATGTATAAAATGTGGTAGAAGATAGTTAGTGAAATAATGAGGAGGATATTAAATTTGATGGTAATTGGTAAATGAATTATGGAAGAGAGTTGATAAAAGTGGCTAATTTAAATGATTTACGGTAAAAAAAGAATGGAAAGTGAAAAAGAATGGGCGATTTTCACGAGCCACCCTTGCATGGTGTGCGTGCGCTAAGAGCGCTGCTCCGGTAACCACAACACGGACAAGAAGCGAGTGTCCTAACGAGTTCGCAACAACTCGTTTATGCTCATTACCCAATTCAACAATCCAATCCCTGTTCCTATCCATGAAGAATTCCCTACGAAACTCCCTTCAGCGCACCAAACCCGCCCCGGCCCCGGCTGCGGCGGCGGCGGCGGCGGCTCCGATGCCTCCGCAACACATTGCCTCGTCCCACGCCTTCCGCTTCCGCTCCCTCTCCACCACCGGCCACCACCGGCCCTCCTCCTCCTCCTCCTCCTCCTCCTCCCCCGCCGTCCAGCGATCCGCCTCTGCCAGATTCTCGCGCCACCACAGCTCCACGCGCAAAGACCTCATGCTCAACGAAATCGTCGGCACCGGCGTCTCCGGCATCCTCTACAAGTGGGTTAACTACGGCCGCGGCTGGCGCCCCCGCTGGTTCGTCCTCCTCGACGGGGTTCTCTCCTACTACAAGATCCACGGCGCCGATAAACTCATTCTCAACCGCGACGTCGAGAGCGGCGCCATGGTCATCGGCGAGGAGTCCCTCCGCCGCATCAACAGCGACCGCCATTGCCCCTCCCGCAGCCGCAAACCCGTCAGCGAAATCCATCTCATGGTCCTCCTATCTCTTTCTCTTTAATATACACAATCAGTGATCACTATCATTAATTCATTATTCATCAATGGTTAATGTATTGTAATGGAGCTAATTAACAACATATTAGCTGAAATTTATTATTAAAAATGAGACCAATTCTTAATAAATTTAAATAAAAATATTTGTTGAGAGAAATTAATGTACTAAATGAATTTTAATAGTAGTTTTGAATAATTATTAATATGATTTGAATTGAATTAAAATGAGGTTAGTGGATTTGTTTAGGTGTGTTCGGTGCGAGAGAACAGGTCAGATGAGAGGAGGTTTTGTGTGTGTACCGGGACGAAGAAGAGGCTCCATTTGAGGGCGGAGAGCAGGGAAGATAGAGCGACATGGGTGAAGGCAATGACGGCCGTGAAGGACATGAATCCTCGCTTGTCCAACGCCGCAACAGAGCCTATCTCAACCGTCCTCATTTCCACTGAGAAGTTGAGAAATAGACTTTTACTCGAGGGTCTCACCGACACTGCTGTTAAGGAATGTGAAGAAATCATGAGATCCGAGTTTTGCCACTTGCAAAACCATATTCTCCTCCTCAAGCAAAAGCACATGCTACTAATGGACACGCTACGCCATTTAGAGGTACTCTTCACTGTTCCTGTTTATCCATTCTAACTCTCTTTCAACTTCTAACCTTTTCATTTCTGCCTTTTAGGCCGAGAAGGTTGACTTGGAGAACAAACTTATTGAAGACCAAAGGCCATCCATGGATGAACCCGACTCCTATCTATCCACCAATGAAAAGTATAGTGGTACGTCCATCCAATCTCACTCTACTTCATTTTTTATCCATAAATTCATTAGTTCTACCCACATATAGGACATGTTACATGAGAGGGATAGAATAAATCTCAAACTTCCAAACAAATATTACTGTTTGTTTTTATAATTGTTTTTAATATTTTAGTTTTTAAAAACTAAAAGATTTATTTGGATAGTGTTTTTTTAAAATATTTTTCAAAAACAGTTCTGATTTTTTAGTTTTTAAAAGTTAAAAGACAGAACAGTTAAAAGTAGTTTTGCTTTTCAGTTTTCTGTTTTTGTTTTGAAAACTCAAAATACAATCAATTGTTTTTTGCTTTTTATTAATGAAATTTTAATAAATATGAACAAGTTTTTCCATTTTTACATCTTCAAAACATTTTTCAAATAAAATTTATCAAACAAGTTATTTTTTTCTTCCTAAAAACAATTTTTAAATTTTTTTTTCAAAAACTAAAAAACAAAACTTAACCAATCAAACCCTTAATGTCTTACACAATTTTTTTTAATTATTTATTATTTATCATTTTTCTCTTTCTTGAGTTTTGCTCATGCGTGTGTGCGTGTGGGTATATATATATATAAAGAGTTTAATTAGTATACACATACTCTTATTTTCATGATCAATTATATTTATCTTTTTATTTATATAACTTTTCAAAGTATGTATTAATTGATAAAATCAATAATCCTACTATAAATTAAGAATATGATTAAATGCTAGTATAAAATTATTTCCATTTTCAGTATATACTAATTAAACTTTATATATTATAAAAAAAAATATTTATACACGTGTAGTTAATCACAACCTTTTAGATAAAGTAAGTTTGTTTTACTAGTTAATATTTTAAAAATTATCTAAACTAAGAATTGAAATTAACCGTTCCATGGATGTATAATATATAACTGTTACACTCTACCTTATGTAAGATTAAATCTAATTATTCATTACATCTATTTAATCAAGAGTAAAGATAAATTTTATTACAGCTAAGATTTTGTTTTTCTTCTAACTATAAGATTAGGAAACCGCACCACACGAGGTGCAGCTGGTTTATCTAAACGCAGAAGATCCATTTCTGGATTAATTCCACCTCGCCCGTACGTGGGTATTTCTGAGCCTTGCTCATTGAAATATTGTTTGAGAAAATAAATATAAAATTATTTATAAAGGTTAAAATCACTTTTTTAATCAAATAAAAAATATATCTTTATTAATTATATTCTTTTTCTCTTCTTCTCTTTGTTACGTCGAACACACAGCTAGAGTTATTAGAATGGATTCTATGCTTTTTCACGGTTTCTTTTTGTTTCGACGGAGAGAATTAAATCAGAGAGGAGATAATTTTGTATTTTGTGATAACACATCTTTTATCATCTTCAAGTCATGGAAGAGTAGAAATCATTGTACAGTTGAGTATACATTGGTACTGTCTATCCCAGTTAATTGAGTGAAACGTAACTGAATATTAATATTTTCTATAAATTAAAAAATTTGATTACACGTTAACTGAATAATAAATAAGTAGTGGTCTCATATTATAATATAATTTCTCAATAAAATTTTGCTATATATTAGTATTAATTAACAAATGGATCATTGATGCGTACTTTCTTTTCAATTTATAATGAACATTACTGTAATAATATGTCGTGTTTTGATTCAATTTCGTTCCCCTGCTTAATATGGTTTTCTTGTTTGATATTCCATGTATTGCTTTCTAGTGTTGTCCAGCACTATATGGCTTGTTTTGCTACTTATTTTCGCTCTCTTGCAATTATTTTTTAAGGTTATATATATTCTATTTTTTTTATGTCATGTTATAAAGGATATCTTACATAATTTGTGAATATTGATAATTTTTTTTAATTAATCAAATTACAATTTTTTTTTATATTTTTTATAAATTAAAATAAGTTTTATTTATTTATTATACGTAAATACTTAAAAAAATTTATTTTATTATGAACTCTCTTAAAAATAATTACTTTAATCTATATCTTTTCAAAAGAATTTATCTTTGAATTTGTACCAATTCGTAATTTTTTTTATTTATTTCTTTTTTCTTGTTAAGGATATAAATATATAAAACTTATTTTAATTTATAAAAAAGATAAAAATAAAATTTATAATTTGATTGATTAAAAAAAAGAATCAATATCTTTTAAATTATGGAAGTCATGCTAAAAATTGTCTATTATAAATACTAGCAAAAAATATAAGTACGAAAAATAAATATATATATATATATATATATATATATATATATAGTTAAACAAAAAAGTATTTTGATAAACTAAATTTGGAAGTTAAATAAAAAGTAATTTTGATATTAATAATTGTGGAACGTACATTCCCTATATATAATGATGACGAAGAGTTTCACGTATTTGATTTCTGTTCCTTGTCTAATTCCTATTGTTTACTTAGTGAATTAATGTATATTATATAATCATCAATTTTAAACTTCTTGAATTATTATTTGAATACATGACAGACGGAAGTGGTGATTCTTCTGATGAGCACGATAGGCAGGATCACTCGGACGATGAGGACGATGCATTCTTTGATACATGTGAGATTCTATCAACAGGCTCTGACCAACTGAGACCCTGCCATGATTCTGAATGTGAGGAGACTAGTCCAAATGGAACGAGTGATGAAAAATCAAACATTGGTTCTGTTGGATTTAACTATCCTCATATCAAGCGACGAAAGAAGTTGCCTGATCCTGTTGAGAAAGAGAGCAGCATCAGTCTATGGTCAATCATTAAAGATAACATTGGGAAGGATCTTACAAAAGTTTGTCTTCCAGTTTACTTTAATGAGCCTCTGTCCTCATTGCAGAAATGTTTTGAAGATGTTGAGTACTCTCACCTTCTAGACCAAGCATATGAATGGGGTAAAACGGTTAGTTAAGCTAATCATATTTGGTAAATCTTGTTATAAATGTAGTTACTAGCATCATTCACTTGTTTTATTTTGTAAGAGATCTCTCACATCCAATCTACTTATTTGTACACAGGGTAACAGTCTAATGAGGATGCTGTGTGTGGCTGCATTTGCAGTTTCAGGGTATGCTAGCACCAATGGTAGAAGTTGCAAACCATTTAATCCACTGTTGGGTGAGACATATGAAGCAGATTTTCCAGACAAAGGCATTCGCTTTATCTCTGAGAAGGTATAATTGTGTATAAATATCATTCTGTTTTGAAAAAGGCCATAAGTGCACTCCATTATACTTGTTAGGAAACAATGTACAGGAAAAAATCCATCAATTCATGTATTCAGTGACACGTCTTTAAAATTCCAAATGTGAGAACTAGCCTGGAACTCAATAATATACATATTATTTATATACTTGAAAAGATACAGATATATAACAACGATATTTATAATTACACAATTTCAGTGCATATTTTTAATCTATCCCTTTTAGTGCATATCACATTATTTATTACGTCTTTCAATTTTATTCTTCCTTTTTTCTTCTTATTATTATTTTTATTTACTTTTCCTTCTACTTCTTACAACCTAAAAATGAGTGTACAACAATGATTTACCAAAGTAGTATGGATATATTTATTGTATATAGCTCTCGACTTGTTCCATACTTGCATGAACATATGTACACACACATATAGAAAGATTTTATAGCATTTTAAATTGATGATTTTGCACTTTTGATTTATGTTTTTCTTTGTCAATTTTTCATACTTATTTTTGTTATTAAAATAGCATTCTTATTTTTTTTTTTGGTAGTATGTAACAGAAAACATTAAAAACAGGACATATTTTATTCCCCCCTTTTTTAATACGGATAAAGCAAAATAATTTAATACTCTACCCGATATCCCTACTGTGCTTATTATCATTCCTAAATTTCCATATTTCAACTCTTCTTTTTGTCCCTTGCAAACATTTATATCATTAATTAACGTAAAACAAATTAATAAATAAAGTTGACCTGAAATCTGACTCACCTTACAGGTAACAAATTACAACCATCTACTTCTTCCTCTCCCTCTTTTCCACTCACATTAATGGCTCACTTTGCTACTCTCTCCCACTTGCCATTATTTTTCCCAACAATCGTTTCTCTTCTAACATTTGTGGAGCTGCTATTTGCGTTCATATGATTTCAATCCATTCATTTTGAATCCTTTATGATAATAAGCCATAGACATATCGATAATTTAATTTGGCATTATTTTTTCTTGTGTAACAAGTGCTAGTGGTTTGAATAAAAATACTTACGCTATTCATCTTGAGATAGGTCAGTCATCACCCCATGATTGTTGCATGCCATTGTGATGGCACTGGCTGGAAATTTTGGGGTGACAGCAATTTAAAAAGTAAATTTTGGGGTCGTTCAATCCAGCTTGATCCTGTTGGTATATTGACAGTAGAATTTGATGATGGAGAAGTCTTTCATTGGAGCAAGGTATAGTTTTGGTTGAAGTTGGTAGTATATAGGTCCATCTCTTCCAAGATACACGCTGATTAGCTAATTCATTATTCATTTTTTACCATCAGGTAACAACATCTATTTACAACCTCATTTTAGGAAAACTCTACTGTGACCATTATGGTACAATGCGGATAGAGGGGAACCGTGAACATTTATGTAAGATCAAATTCAAGGAGCAGTCAATAATAGACAGAAACCCTCACCAGGTGCCCTTTCTCATATCTTATTATCACTTTTTTGGGTTCCTTTTAGGTGATGTATAGGTAAAAACGTGTTACATTTTTTTCACACTGTGACAGTGTGCCACTTGTGGCTTTTTGACAAAACTTGCATTTCAACTTAAAAAATTATGCTGTGTTATTTTGTTCATACGGAACCAATTAATTAATTTATTGTAGCCAGTTACTAGTTAGTAATTGTCAACCTATGCTTTCTTGTTCTCCTACCCCTTTTCGTCTTTGTTGCATGTTCTGGTTCCGTGATTTCCCTAGTTGTTTTGACTATGAGGAATCTTTCGAGTTTGACAAAGAGACTATAATACTTGGGGTATTTTAAAGGAAACATTTAATTGATAAACTGAATAGCTCTGTCTCTGGAAGAATTTTCTCTTGAAGTCGAGAAGAAAAGGACAAGAGTGAAAAGTAATATTTATTGGGATTGCAACCCCCAAAAGTACAAATGGATAAAAAAACTGAACATGATTTTTTATACCTCAATCATGGGTATTTTTGTTGAAATATAATGTAAAAATTTGGTATATGGTGTATACATTCCATACACTGTTTGTGTCAATGATGATAACATTGGATAGTGAAGCTTTCCAAACAATTTTAATTTCAATCAACTATATCAATGTCACTATTCAATTTTTATGAAACTCAGATGAAGCTATGTTAAAGTTTCTGATTCTTCAACATTTCTTCAATGTTGTTGAGTCAAATAAATTTATGTCAGTTTTAGTTTGATAATGGATGTCGGTTTTACTGTTTTTTCACTGACTACAGAGATATAAAATCAGAATATGAGTTGCATAATTTTTCTGTTGCATATAGTCCATAGACATATTATGTAACTTATACTCTGTAATTTAAGTTCTATTGCAGATTCATGGCACAGTGGAAGATAAAAAAGGTAGAACTGTGGCAACTCTATTTGGGAAGTGGGATGAGAGCTTGCATTACGTCATTGGAGGGAATTCTGGGAAAGGAAAAGGGTCCAATGTGTCATCAAAACCACATCTTCTGTGGAAGCGGAGCCCCGAACCAGAGATCCAGACAAGATATAACCTCACACAATTTGCTATTACACTAAACGAACTCACACCTGGACTAAAGGTGAGTATTGATTCAACTTGGTGTTTTTTTTTGGCACCATCTTTCTTCCCTGCCTCACCTCTCACAAAATCCTTTTAGTGCATATTTGATTTCGCTTTCACCCATTCATAATGGTTGAAATATCAACTAATTTTATTTTAAATAAATGTTCCCATATTTAAGATATAACTTTTTACAGAACTAAAACAAAAATATATTAATATTTAGAAATTAAAATGTTATTTAAGCCTTAAAATATTAATTAACGTAATTTTAAGTTTTAAATGTTGATATGTTTGGTTTAACATTAAATAATTAATTCTGATTTCAAAATTGATTTTGAATTTAATTTTTACTGTCAATTTGCTTTTAAAGTAAAAAATAACAAATTAAAGTAATAATTTCTGAAATTTTGTATATTATACATATATTTCTGTTTTTTTATTATTACTTTTTTACTTCTTGAGTTTGTAAGATTTGAGATCGATGTTTATGTAATATTAAAAAAAAAAAGTGACATGCTCATGTAAGCATTTGAAAATAAAATAACTTCATTTTAAATCAATTCTAATTAAAACCAATTTCTCACATCAATTTTGAACATGACATTCAAAACAGTAGTAAATCCTGTGTGGTTGGTTTGTAATTATTTACTGACATTTTGTGTTAATAAACAGGAGAAGTTGCCACCGACAGATTCAAGGCTAAGACCTGATCAAAGGTGTTTGGAGAATGGACAGCATGAAATGGCCAATTCTGAAAAGTTGCGGCTGGAACAAAGACAGCGGCAGGTACAATTGTTGCTCTGAAATTTCGTTGGACCCTGTCCAATAATGAAATGCATTATTCTGGTTAAAGATGCTCTCGTTCATTAATTAACAAAAGACTCACCTTAATTGCAGGCACGCAAGATGCAAGAAAAGGGTTGGAAACCAAGGTGGTTTGCTAAGGAAAAAGGCAGCAACTCTTACCGTTATGTTGGAGGGTACTGGGAGACCAGGGAAAAGGGGAACTGGGAATCTTGTCCTGACATTTTTGGCCAATTCTCAACGGATCCTGATTTTAACCAAACTCCATAAATTATCAACACTTTTACCTGAGATCCCTACCTACTCCCCCTACCACCACACCTTTCTGAATTTGATCATAACATATATTCATAACCATATTTATGATCATTACTTTTTTCAGCATTCAACAGGTATGCTTGATTAATGCTGTTATGTATAGGTTATGTACAGATAACAGTGCTTCTCGGTTCTTACTTCTAAACGAGGCCACTTCCCATTTCCCAATTCCAACTGGCAACAACAGAAACTTTTCTCGTTGTCAGATGCTCAATTCAAAGTTGGGTCTAGAATGGATGGAGTGAAGCTTTGTATGAAAATCATAGTTGGTATACTAATCATTTTGAATGTTACATTCCAGTGTGGCAAAGAAGAAAAATTCATTAAATGAACATGCACCCTTTTTTAATGTATATTCTGATGATCCATTGAACATGCTAAACTGTTTATACACGTTTATTCCAAATTGGTGCAACACAAACTTGACAATGTTTGCTTGTGTCAAATTAAATTTAGTATGAGTCCACCATAAGAAACAGAAAATGCTGCGCATGCATGAGAAAACTGAATTGACTGGAATCTTGTTTGTATATACCGTTTTTATTCCGCGAATACATACATGGGGTAGTTGTGGAACTCTTGCTGACAATGACAACTACGTATAAGAAACAAGAGAGAAAGAGTGGTCTCATGTAGAAGCTGCCAAAAGATTAAGCAGCTATGCTCGAGATCCTCGAGATTGTTGTAGATCATTACGTATCAAGGAAACAAAATGGAATTTTCACATGATTGTGGTTGAGGACAAATAACAAGTTAACAGGCATGGGGCAAAGAAGCTACCACTTGTCTACCTCTATCCACTTGATTTCTTGTTTAGTATTGTGATATGTATAAAATCTAGTCCAATCTGTTTATCGATCATGAGTATATATAAAAAACTTGCAACGTAAAATACTTCTTCAAACATATATCTTTCAAAAAACACTTTGTATGGGAGTCAGTTTAACGATCAGGTTAGTTCGCACAAAATAATAAATAATATATCATGTGAATCTTCATCACAAGACTTGTTCAAATTTTAATTGTCTTAAAAAGACCATGACCTTCAGGAGAAACTAGAAAATATTCAGTATCTAGAAAATTTGGGTTGGAAAAATAATGTAAAATTTTTCATAAAACTCTTTAAATTGCTTTATTATTTACAACACGTTTTATTTATTTTCTGATAAGCATACAAAAACTATATATATATAGACAGAAAGAGTTCAATAAAAAATATAAAGATAAATGACATTCAATCTCAATTCTTCATTAATAATAAAAATCACATAAATAAAAAGTCATAATTAAATATAGTATTTAAGTGTAAAAATATTATATACGGACCGTATATACTAATTAAACTCATATATATATATATATATATATATATATAATTTAAAGAAATGATATATAAAACAGAGTATGACTTTAAATGAGTAAGCTTTTTTATTCAACCATCAAAGAAAAATGCTATTTAAAGGAAGAGATGTCACAAAAGCGGTATATATATATATGATGAAAGGACAACACTTAAGATTATTTGAAACGAAATTGATTGTTATATAAGTTCAATGTGCCACAAAAAGTGACATTCGAATCTATTTTAACTATTTAAATCTTATAATAATATATTGTTTATAAACATAACGTAAAATATTATTCAATAACCAGTTATTGTATAAAAAGTGAAGCAATTGTGGAATACATTTCATAAGACATTTTATGTCGTCAACTGTCCCCTCTTCCGATCCAAGGATTGATTAAGATAAAAAGTGCTTTGTTTATATTATTTTATTTTTTAGGGGTTGCATATGTTTCAAAGTAAAAAGGCTATGTAACCATTCCATCTTGAGTAATTGCCACAAAATATGGACGATGAGATATGTTTTATTTTCTTTTTTCAGCCGACAATTATCATATATCAAAGTCACAAAAAATTATACCAACGTCATGGAAGATTATCTCAAGCAGAAGATATTTTTTTTTATCTTTTAATTTTTTAGACTTTATAATTTTAATATCTATTATTTACTTTAAGGTTACGTCTTATGATTTTAGAATAACTTTATAATTTTTATTTTTAAATATTAAGTTGAGGAGAAATAATAAAAAATTATTACTATTTAAGTAATTGATTGATGTTGCTTGTTTTTATATAAGAACAAAATTTTTAACATTTACAAATAATGATTATGAAGTCTCTATGTTCTTACTACCGTTTCTTTCTCTTTTTTTTCCCATATAGCACAATGCCTTAACTGCATTCTAATATATTTTTTTTCATAAGCAATTGCATTCTAATAGTTTATGATGGATTCAAACTTGACGTTGGTTATATTATAATACTATTACAATTCAACAATGTCCATTCCCTTAAAATATGTGACTTTCACAGGTAATCAATATCAACGCAATTGCACGCTCGGTTAGACATATATATGATAAATCCATGGATTAAAAAAATATATTATAATAATATTTGAATGACTTAAATATATTTTTAATCCATGATAAATTAGTGAATATCCTATTAAATTTTTATCTTTGTATTTTGTCTCTCTAATAAAATTAAAATAATCATCATCCATGATTGTTGATTTTTTTTCTTTATACTTACTATATATGTCGCTTAATATATAATTATATATACTAAATTAATCACCTGCATGCTGATAATTACGAAAAAAAAAATGTTGGAACCGCTGTTGTTGAAGTGTATGAAGTTTTTTTTTTTCATTTTATATTATTATCAATTTTAAAAAAAGTACACTATATTAGAGGCCATTGGCCTCTTGCAGATTGCATAGTTAAGAAATATTAGGTCAACTGAAGTATGGTTTATTGTATTAAAAACGCATTTAAAATTTGAGGTCAAACTCTTGCCTATAGCTTGAATTATGCAAATTGCAATTACCTTTAGGAAGAAATTTTATTCAAAACAAATTGTTGACCATAATATTTTATGGGAAATAAGAAACTGTTAACAAAAATTGTCCCCAACATGAAAAACGCATTTATCAACTGGTTTTATGATTTGGATAAATCTTAATTTTCATTTATAATGATCTAGTGTTTTTTTAATGCACCAAGTTTTAAGAGTTTCAACTTATTCCTTTATAAAATAATATAATATGTTTAGGTTTATCCACTTTCAACTTAATCTATGTGATGTTTTATCTTTATACATTATTCACTCCACATATACAATTGCATGCAACTATGATGAGAATAATATTAAAAATGAATTTATTCATATCGTAAGAAGCGATGATAATTATTGTAAATGTTATTTCAAAATATTAATAGATTGAAATAAAAATAATAATAATTTTAGTTGTTATTATTTTAATTCAATTACTTCAAAATTTTAGAATTTATAAAAAAAATAACAAAATGTAAAAAAATGGACTCAAATAAAATTTTCAAATACATTGATCACCATAATTAAAATCATTAAATTTTAATGTAAAAAAATACTAAAACATGAAAAAAAACGTAACATTTAATCTTATAGTCTACTAACAAGTTGGTTTTTAAATTCCAAATAGGGTGTTGATTTATTTATCCTCAATATTTAAGAAGTCAAATTCTATACTAATTGATTTAAATATCAAAGTTGTAATTTCCAAATAAGATAAACTTGAATCAAATTAATTTACAGTGTTCTATTAATTATTAAAGATGAAATTTTTATAAATATTTATATTATTTGATTAATGTATATTAATTACAACGAATTATTATTTACATATTTTAGTAACAAGACTAAGGGTGAATGTTGGATAAAATTAAATATATTATTAATTTTTTAAAGCAAAGTGTTACACATTTATAAAATATAAAACTTGATTAATATCTAATCAACCCAATAAACTATTCATCAAATCAATCTAATTTGGGTTGTAAAAAAATGAAGAAATTTGATATTGTTTGAAATTCGATTAAAAATGTGAAACTCGTATATTATAAAAACGTGAATCTATATGGTGTATGGTGATGGAGGAGGAATCACAAAATTGGTTCATCTCATTAGTAAATGGATTCGTTACATTTTCTTTTGCAAGCTCCAATTTTGGCAAAATCAAAATTCAACTTAACACCATCCATCTCATCACGCCATAACCATTTGATAAACATGTTATGTTATGGGTGGGTGGGATTATACGTGACGCCAACTATTTCTAATTCAACCATTAATATTAATAATATTACATTAACAACGAGTTTGACAATGAATCTCAATTTGCCTTTGGGCCTTTCAGCCTTTGACTTACATGTATCAATAACATGCCATCCAAGAAATTGTCTGTTGTACCTAAAAAGAAAAGCTAAAAAACAAAAAGAAAAGAAAGAAAATGTCTGCGTCTTACCGTAAAAGCAAACAAAACCTTAGCAATAGCCAACAGAAGTAGGTAAATAAAACGCATAACAACAATTACATGCCATTCCACCTGAATAATAAAAAAAAATGACATTTTGCATTATTATAGAGGAGTTCTATTAACGGATTTTTTTACTACATCTGTTTAATATAGTTTTTATTATTTAAATTAAAAATAGAAGAGTGAATTATATTATTAAACAAAAAGTGAGATATATTAAAAATTCTATTTTAATAATTATAGTCAACAGTAAAACCATAATAAGAAAAGTGTGTTAAAAAATATATTATCAAGATTTATTTTCACGATTAATTGATACATATTCATTTAAGCTTAACAAGTAATATACTATTTTTTTTTATTTGTCTTTTCAGATTTAAATATAAAAATATAACAATTTTTTTATCCTATTTTTATTTTTACTCCAGAATAAATATATAATAATTTTTCTTTGTTTTCAGGATCAATATGTAAATTAATTAAAAGCTATAATATTTTAATCTATGTATTACATAAAAATTCAAACTTCTTTTAATTCTAATTTATATGAGTTTAAAGATGATGTACTAACTATGTGAAATAATTTTACTCATTGTCAACTAATTATGAATCATTTTTATGATTTTTTACATTATTATTGTAAGAGTTAATAAACTTATTACACATAATGAATGAATTATAATTAAATGAGAATGTGAATATTTTATTTATATATGTATATCTATATATAAATTATTTTTATTCAGATATATTAAATGATTAAGTAAAAATATAATTGAAAAAATAATTAAATCATTTAAATTTATTTTTACCAAAAGATTATTTTAAATTTTAGAAATAGATAAATAGAAATAAAAATTTTAAAAATTCAAGAGTAGATTTAAAGTTTGAATATTCCTTCTATGCAAAAAAAATCTTCACAGAGTACAATATATGTAAACTTTAGTCAATTCTCTCCTATTTAATGATAAAATATCTAAAATGTTTAATTTAATTAAATCTTTATTTCTAAAAACTTTGTTCTGTTTATCTTATGCATTTGAATGTCAAAGGTACTTAACAAATAATAAATATTTATTAAGACTTTTAACATGAAATAATATTAACTAACTTTTTTTAATGATGCAATGTGGGTTTTTTTATATTTTAGTTTGAAGGAAGTAATTGACAATTAGATGCACAAAACACAAGCATATAATTTTTGTTTAATGTAACACAGTGACAATAAAAATTACCCTATCGTGGTTAAGTTATAGTGAACACTTATGGTTTTGTCAAGCTGCATGGTCAGGTTGTAATCTATGTAAGCTTACTACAAAATGAGAAAGGTGATAATTGAGAGGCTTTATTCACAATTTGCAATCAATATGTGATTGTCCCAAAATTATGGAGGAATGCTTCTACCTTTAATTTGCTTGAAATAAGAGAATATGAAGGTTGCATGTTAAATGTGACTCAAAAGTGGTTATTGAAATTGTGATAGGAGTTGTGGTGTGATCTCACCCTTATCGGACTCTAGTGAACTTCATTAGGGATTGTAATTTAAAGATTAGGAAGTTATGTTTATTTATATCTATCGAGAGACTAACATGGTAGTCGACCACTTAACAGTAAGGACTCATGTTTTACAATGTTCTCCTATCTAATGCTCTCTCATTCTACTTAAGGATGAGATTGTACTATTTGGTTGTAAGGATTGGTTCTTAAAATTTTAGCCCTCTCCTTTGCAAAAAAATAAAATCAAGACTAAATTATATTTTGTATCCCTCAATTTATTCAATTGTTGACATTTTAATCCTTTATTTTTAATTGCTCACATTTTGTTCTTATATTTTATAAATTGATGACATTTTGAAGCATATATTAGATCATACCCACCAACGAAAACAAAGATGAAGCCAAAGACGATGAAAAACAATAAAGATGAACAACACAGTCAAGCAAAGATTGAACACTATGATGAAGATTAGGATGACAATCATGTCCGCTCTCTGCAGGTACCACCTCATCCCTACCCCGATTTTGACGGAAAAATCCGCATTGTTGATCGTTACCCCATCCTTAATTAAGATAATCGAGAATGAGGATGAGAGTGAGTTTGATAGTCTCCGTTCTGTCCACGCACTCGTCCTTACACTCATACCTCGTCCCGCTTCTATGTTTTATATATAATTATATGTTAAAAAAATATCACATTTTTGTATATAAATCTACATATTTGTACATGATTAAAACTAAAATATAATTAATAATTTTACATATAATTTATTTAATAATCAATAAATTAAATATAATGAATAAGTTAATATATAATTTGTTTAATAAATTTAAATATAAATTATAAAAAATAATATAATATGTTCGTAAATTTTCTATATTATTTATTTTCATTTATCAACTTCTCCATTCATGAATCTTTAAATAATACATGAAAATAAGAATGGGAAGGTATAGTATATAGACACTTTGTGGCGCATGAGTTTTTGTGGTAATAACAAAAAGAATTATTGAAATTGGTGTGGAGGATTGATTTTAGTTGCAGAAAAAGATAGTATTGGTACAAGAAATGACGTGGAATTGATAGATTATGCAAATGAGGGAGAAGAAAAGGCGAAGAACACACATGCTTGGTATAGAAAATTAAAGTGAAGAAGAAGCAGAGGGTGGTGGTGGTTCGGTTTGGCGCCTCGCATGCCAATGTTCCCTAGGCTAGGCGTTAACCATAACAACCCTCACTCTATTCTCTAAGGATTATTATTTTCACTTTTCCCAACGCACTCTTACTTCTCTCTCTCTTCTCTTCCATTGCTCTCTCCACCACAGCAGCATTATTACCGTTAGACATTTCCAACGGCTGTTGAAATGTGACGCTCTCACAACTCTGATAAAAATGCAAGCCCAACAGCAAGAGGAGAAGGGCGACGTCGAGCTGGTGGTGGTGCCGGCCCTGTGCCGCCGCCCCACGCGCCGCGTGTCTCCGGGGGCGGTGGAGCGGGCGCTCCCAAACGGCGACATGTACAGCGGAAGCCTCTCCGGGAACGTCCCTCACGGCAGCGGAAAGTACCTGTGGTCGGACGGGTGCATGTACGAGGGCGAGTGGAGGAAAGGCAAGGCGTGCGGCAAAGGGCGGTTCTCCTGGCCGTCCGGCGCCACCTACGAGGGCGAGTTCGGCTCCGGGAGGATACACGGGCACGGCACGTTCGTGGGCGTGGACGGCGACACCTACCGCGGCGCGTGGGTGTCGGACAGAAAGCACGGGTTGGGGGAGAAGCGTTACGCGAACGGTGACGTGTACGAGGGGTGGTGGAGGTGCAACTTGCAGGAGGGGGAGGGCAGGTACAGGTGGCGCAACGGGAACGAGTACGTTGGGGAGTGGAAGGGTGGTGCTATCTCCGGGAAGGGCGTTTTGGTGTGGAAGAACGGGAACCGTTACGAGGGGTGTTGGGAGAACGGGGTTCCCAAGGGGAGAGGGGTGTTTACGTGGCGCGATGGGAGCACCTCTTGTTGGAATTGGGAGAAGGAGTTCGTTAATGAGAAGCGAGTGTCGGTGGATGGCTTTAATAATAATAATAACAACAAGTCTGTCACTTTTCCCAGGATTTGTATTTGGGAGCTTGATGGAGAGGCTGGGGATATCACCTGTGATATTGTCGAGGCTTCTATGATTTATGGTGCCTCTCAGAATGATCTTCACTTGCACTTGCAGACTAGTCCTTTTGGTTCCCTTGATGGGGATGTCAAGAAGCCTGGTCATACTGTTACCAAAGGTCATAAGAATTATGATTTGATGCTTAATCTTCAACTTGGTATCAGGTATTTTTATTTTATCCATCCACATTGCTTTCATTTTCTTCATCTTCAACTTGTTTTTATGAATCACTTTAACTGTTATTGTTTAGATACTCTGTTGGGAAGCATGCTTCTGTTTTGCGAGAGCTAAGGCCAGGGGATTTTGATCCCAAGGAGAAGTTCTGGACCAGGTTCCCTCCCGAAGGCTCTAAGTCTACACCTCCACATCAGTCTGTGGATTTCAGGTGGAAGGATTACTGTCCTGTGGTTTTCAGGTATCCACCAATGCACCTTTTTCTTTTTTTTTTGGAGCATTTTTTGTTGATACTAATTATGGCGGTGTCTTGGTGGGTATCATCTAGACATCTAAGGGAATTGTTTGGAATAGATCCTGCGGATTACATGCTTGCTATTTGCGGCAATGACACACTAAGGGAGATGTCTTCTCCTGGCAAAAGTGGAAGCTTCTTTTACCTCACTCAAGACGACCGCTTCATTATCAAAACCTTGAAGAAGTCGGAAGTCAAGGTTAGTTGCTGCCCTTTTAATTTGATGGAGAGAACTGTGACTGTGAACCTGTATTTAGTAAGACCAGGTCTCACTTTCAGCTCCTACCCACCGTCCTTTTTTTCTGTGGGTATTCAATAATTAGTTGGTGGCCATGTCAGGTGCTCATCCGGATGCTTCCAAGTTATTATCAACATGTGTGTCAGTACAAGAATTCCCTGGTAACAAAATTTCTGGGGGTTCATTGTGTCAAACCTATTGGAGGTCAGAAGGTATGTGTGGACCTTCTCAATTAGAGTTTGCTTTCAACTGCTATACCGTGCATCAATGATTGTTACAAATTACAATAAGATGAACACTTGTAAATAATGCTATGAAAAACAGACCCGGTTTATTGTGATGGGCAATGTATTTTGTTCGGAGTATCGGATTCATAAGCGGTTTGACCTCAAAGGTTCTTCTCATGGTCGTACAACCGATAAACCTCGAGAGGAAATTGATGAGACAACCACTCTTAAAGACCTTGATCTTTGTTTTGTCTTCCGCCTGGAACAGTCTTGGTTTCAAGAGCTTAAATGGTACAGCATCTGCTACCGATTACATATGTTGATTCTACTTTGAATATTTTATTTTTTTTAAGTTTTTTAAGAGTTAGCCTTTTGTGTAATGATTTCTGCTCAGGCAACTTGATAGAGATTGTGAATTCCTTGAAGCAGAGGGAATAATGGATTACAGTTTTTTGATTGGCCTTCATTTTCGTAATGATAGCTCAGTTGATGAAGTAATGAGTTTACAAAACGAGTTATGTTCAGGTATGTGTCTTCTTACTTCTTCCTAGTCATGTGTTTTGCTTTTCATTTGAATTAATTGGATCCACCAGAGGATAAAAAACGTGCGGGATTTTTGGTTTTGGCAGGCAAGAGAGACATGCAGAATGATGACATACAAGATATGAAGTGGATACCCATAGGCCGGTATGCCCTTTACTCTCTTCATCCACAGTATCTGACTTGTATCAACATGATGAATAAATTGCTATGAAGTTTGTGGAAATGAACATAAATGATTGTCCTCCTTGAGTTTTTCATTTATATTCCCTGAATAGAACAAATGAACAATATTTGGTGATTTTAGAGATATTTGTGCAGTTCTACTATCAGCTTGAGCTGTTACAGTGTTCTGCCAAATGTGAATTCCAAACCTTCATTTCTTGAAGATGGACCTTTTCCAAATCAATTAAGGGAACTTGGATTTTGTTAAAGATGGATCATTCTAAGTTGCTATATTTTATGACCAGATGGTTTAGTGGGGATATACCTTTATTGGTCTCTTGACACTTACACCCATTGGAGCCATAGCTTTCATTTCTATGATTTATTTGCTTGCATGTGCCATGTTCTTGAGCCTTAGTCTGTCTGGACCCAGTCATAAAACAAACAGAACAAAAATGCTTGTCTTAAACTGTCAACATGGCCCATCCGCATGCAAATAGCTAAGAGCATATAGCCACAAGTCTTGTAGGAAAAAAAAATGCAAATAAATGAGCAATATATATGTCATTCTCCAGTCCTCTCTCCATTTGTGATTTAGGAGTCGGTGACTTGCTGGTTATCTCCTTTTTGGAATTGATTCTGTTGGTGGATATGGACCGCAAATGACCTGAGTTATCATGGCAAAATTGGATGAAGTTCTATTGACAGCAAATGCTGGTGGCGTCATTTGATTTTTCCGAGAAGGGCAAAACCTTCTTTGCAAGGTTAATTGTTGTTAATTGACTCATGACTGATATTGATAAAGCAGTGGTGGTTATTTGGACTTGAAGCCTGGGAGATATAGTTGCGTGCCACTAACATAAAAATATCGTCATCGTTTATTAATAATATACACCAGTTGTTTTTATAGTTTCTAAACTAAAGTTATCACGGGTTGAGTTTACACTCTTAAGATTTAGTCTAGTCAACGGAGGAAATTAAAAACTATAAAATTCCTTATTCACTGAATTTGTGTACAAATTTTGTACATGTTTTTATAAGAAAATATTTTATTTGAATTCTAATTTATCCACAAATTATGACGATTCATGATATTCCAGGGGACCTCTAATTCGGCTGGGAACAAACATGCCTGCCAGAGCTGAGAGAGTGTGTAAGGCTGGATTGGATCAGCACACTGGTACTGGAAGTAGCAATTCTACCCCTTCAGATAGTGGTGGTGAAGTCTCTGATGTAATCCTCTACTTTGGTATAATTGACATTCTCCAAGATTATGATATAAGCAAAAAGCTAGAGCATGCATACAAGTCATTGCAAGTGGATCCCTCCTCGATCTCAGCCGTTGATCCCAAGCTATACTCCAAAAGGTTTAGGGATTTCATACACGGAATCTTTGTGGAGGACAAATGAAAGATATACTTGGAGAGAGACAATTGGAATTGAAACGGGACCAACTTTGGTGACACCTTAGCACCAGGATATGTCAGTGAATGCTGCAAAGGTTGGCCATTTAAAGTTTGAGCAGAGATGTTGGTGTTGAAATTAATTAAATACAAGTCTTGGGAAGGAGGACTTGGTAGTTGATGGCTAAATTTTTCTCATAGCCATCGCAAATGGGGAATGAACAGTAGGGAAACCGGTGGGGGTGGGGGGTGGTTAATAGTAGATGGACACGGCAGGGGTTGCTTTTTTGTTTTTTTTTATTGGGGGAGAGATTTTGACCATAGTTGTACATGTATGCATCATAGGGCATGTGATGAGATATTATTTGTTGATGACTTTTGTTCTACGTGGTTGTGGAGAGAAGGGTATTGTAGGGAATAGAAAATGGGTATGCGTATGGAGAGATTCATGTTTGAGTAGGGTGGGGGTGAAATAACTGTACAGACAGTCAAAGATGGATGATGGAATTGAATTGAATGAACATAGATTTTTGGTTGGCGAGATCAAAAAGAGATGGTTTGCCTGTTGAGCAAGAAAGAAAAGTTCCCACAGAGGACCCCTCTGTCTCAGTCTCTCTGTGCTGTATGCATTCAAATGGGTGTTTTCACTTTTGCAGTGAATAAGGCATAAAAAGAAGAGAAAAAGCACAAGAAAGAAAGAGTTGGGTGTGTTTCCTTGGTTCATGTTCTTTCTTTGTCACTCTATAAACGAAGTTTGAAAAAGCAGAATAACAATAATACGAGGGTGTGTCCTTTTTGCTTCTTTTGAACAATACCAAGAAGCAAACAACTCGACAAAGCAATAAATTTGGGCACGTAATGTGAACCAGTTTGGTGTGCGAGAGTGATAGCTATCCATGCATGTTAGAGAAAAATAATGAAACTTGATTTTTATGTCTGGGAGTGTCTGCATAATTATGTAAAATTAATCCTAAAGGGAAGTTTTTTAGGTTCGGATGTTTTTAGTTTAAAAGTAAAATTTAGTATATTTGTTTAACAATTGAATGCTGTTTGTTTAACTTAACCGAGTCATCAAATGTAAGAATATTTATATTATAGAAAATGCTAGCAATATATTCTTTGGAACACATTCTGTATTATTAATAAATTATGCAAACTCACTGTTATTAAATGATTTTTTTTAGTTTTATAATTTTTAATCAATTTTAACAAACAACTAAGAAAATTTTGTTAAAGAATATTGTTAAAAAGTGTGTTTTTTCTTTATCTTAAATTTGTTTAATACAATTTTAAATTAAAAAAATATCTTATGTCGTTAATGTAAAATTCTTTTATACAACAATCTTTTACATATGATAAGTTAGTTTAATTTTTTTTAAAATTTATTACACATATAGATGAGATTTTAAATATAATTGATTTTGTAAAATTGATTTTAGTTAAAAATTTACCTTGAAAAGTGAGTTAAGAATAAAATTCCATGAAATTTTTTTAATTCAAATATAAACTATTTTAAATTATTTCACTTCAAAATTGATTCTAAATCTAGGATTAATTCTAAATTCGTTTTCATGAAATCAAATATATAAAAATGTTTAAAAAATTAATTGTAATTTTATGAAAAAAACTTCTTTTCAGATAATGGAAATTTTTTAGCGGAAGAAAAAAAAAAAACTTATGAAATGTGTGAAACACTTATACATATTATGAGTCTTTCTCTTTTTCTATTGTAAATTTCTAGTAACTGAAGAGGATTCATATCCTAATTTCACAATTGTAAAAAAACCAAATTTTCACTTAAAGGAAGCATCATATATGCAATCAAATCGAGAAGCCTCTTCAATCTAATTCTCCAAAACTCTTGTGGAAATGAAAGGACAAAAGGAGTGGGCTACTTAAGTATTGGACTGTGGAACGATTCTGCGCTGCTTTGCCTGCTTTGGTCCTGAATCTGGCAGTGCTTGTTTTGTAGTATTGGAGAGTAGAATATAATAAACTTTTATTTCTTCCAAAAGCTAAACTAACTAAACTTTACAGAGGCTTGCTCCTCAGAATAAAAAAAAAAGACTTTACCATGGTAGGAGATTCATAAATTTACCCCACAAACTACACTTTTTCTCCACCTGTATCAACACTTGTGATTTGTTAGGTAGAGCGGAATACGAGACAATAAAATAAAGTAAAAATATTTAAATTGAAATAGAAAAATAAAGGTGCACAGTTCATAGTAATTTTTATTTATTTTTATTTTTTATGCTACAGTACCTAACACGGGCTTAATTATATTATATATTCATGACTATTTATTACTCTCTATTTTTCCTTTATCTTCACAAGAACTTGTATAATGTTATTAAATAATAAAATTTAATTGAAATATATTTACTGCATAAAAGGTTTTCACATTGCCATTAGTTTTGAATTTTCTTGTAAAATCAACTCATATAAGAGTTCATTTTGACCAATGGATCCACCCAGGATGAAAGTTGACTGTTCACCAAAGTGAACACATAGGTACAGGAGTCATATATATTGGTAAATGATAGATCTCACTTAGTTTAAGAGCACAACTACTATGATAAATCTTTGTTGATGTTAGAGTGTTTTTCGGTGCTACATACTCATTTTCATAGTATCTCTACATATCCATTTAGAGTGCTCACATCAAAAGGTGTTGAATTTTGGTCTCCTAAAAAAAGTTTATTTTGTTTTATGTCCTCTAAAGTTTGGTTTTACTTAACAATTTATCTTAAATATAATTTTTTTAATCCAGAATAATTATTAAGAGTTTATAATAATTCTTAAACACTCTATTTTATCAACAAACTTATATCATTATAGATGGTATATTTATTCATTTTTATAATAACCACCTGCTTTAATAATAAAATAAAATAATATTTTATAAAAAAAACACTTATATACTGTAAGTGTAAACTGAAAATTAATCACAATATTTTATATATAATAAATTTGTTGAATTTATCAATTAATACTTTAAAAATTATATAAAAACGAAAGATGATAATTAACCGTCAATTTTACATTAACAGTGTCAATTTTACATTAACAGTGTAGAGGTTGTTAAACTCATTTTTTTATTAGTTGGCAACATAATTTTTTAACTAAATATTGTATTTTTCTAAAATTGCAGAATATTAATCATGAACACACGCACCAGCAGTGAATAGTGACATAGATGCAATCAACACCGGTGGATCTAATTAATTTTGAAAATGTGAAATGAATGAGAAAAAGAAATGAAACTAGTATTCATCATTGAAATATGGAAATGGTAGTAAAGAAGGAATGAAAATCTGTCCTATGGTGAAAAATGAAGAAATTAGAAGAGGGATAAATAGTGGTGGTGAAAAATCTGTCCTATGATAAACACAGGAGCAACAGTAACAACAAGCAATTGACTACATGAAGGAATAAGTTGGGAATTGGTTGGCATATATACATACACACCGGAACATGGATGCTCCTACACACAACACAAAGGTGAAGCTGCTGTAACATGTTGCATGGACATGCAATTGCAACTATGTTTCTAATGTATCGTGACATTCACATTTTTTATCTTTTTTTTTGTTCCCTAATAATACTCAATTCAAATTGTTCCTTTATTTGACTACCTAAAAGTGTTTGAATCAAATTAAATTAATAACCCATGTTTTTCTTGATCCCAAATAATTTAATCCAAATATGTCATTAAATTGAATGGTAGAGGAGTTATTATTTTTTTTTAAAGGCAAATTTATTAAGAATCTCATGTTACAAGAAATGATAGTGAGAAAAGAGAAATTATAGCAGCTTAGCAATGTAGTACACCATAGACAAATTTTGATATTAGTTATCCCACTAAAACCAACATCATATAAATCTCAAAGATAACAATGTCAGACCAACATAGATTCTCTCAATATATAGATCAATATACACCTCCCCCAATACTCAATCAATATTTTTAAATAAAATACCAGAAGCCCCAAATACACCAAAAGAAGGAACTCCTCTTAGCCTTGATCCTCTTTATACATAAAATAGGGTTAGAATGTCATTTTGTAAAATAAATTGTAGAGACCTTAAATAATCTTTTGATCCACATCCAGGACCTTTGCATTGTTTACTGTCATACTTCCTCTATACGAAACAACACACCTTTAAAAACACCTTCATTTTTTGTTAACCAAATTCCCCACAAAACAGAACACCAGATACTGCTAAGAATCTTTGTAGATTCCTTCCCTACATATGAACTTAGACCTAGCAGATTCCAAAAACTATTTCCACAATCTCCCGGGAAAACAACGATGAACCCAAGCCACTTAAAGCAATGCATCCATATAGAATACCTGCACACAAAAAAAAAAAATAGTACATGACTTACAGATTCAAGTTAGAGATTGTATAAAGGGCAGGTAGCCTCAACAAGGGATAAAATATTCCGCCTAGCCAATTTGACTTTTGTTGGTACTTTTTTCAACGTCACCTTGTCACCAACCCATTATATTTGGTGCCCTGATGACGTGATGATTTTAATTAGAAAAATGTAGAAAGAAAAAGGTCCTAGCATGGTTCAAAATTAGGACCTCATTGTAATGCACCATATCTCATACCACTATACCAAGTGTGAAGTTTGGTTTTATTTTTACTTAAACTTTAATTAATGTTAGTTTCAAAATTAATTAAAATATAAATTAAATATACAATAGTCGGATTAAAACTAAAAAAAAAATTTATATATTTATTAATAATAAATTCCTAGGATTATAAATTAAGAAAAGTATAGAAAGGACAAAGTTCTAGCATGATTCAAACTTGGGACCTCATTGAGATGTACCATAGCTTATACCACTACACCAAGTGTCCAGTTTGGTTTTATTTTGCAATTCAAATCTACTTAAGCTTTAATTAGTATTAGTTTCAAAATTAATTAAAACATAAATGTAAATATAAAAAAGTAGGATTAAAACTAAAAGTTAAAATTAAAAACTTAAAAATTAATTTATATATTTATTAATTATTTATTAATAATAAATTCCTAAGGATTATAAATTAAAAATTAAAACTAATTAAAAATATAAATTAAAATATAAAATAAGAACTAAAATTAAAAATAAAATAGAAATTAAAATTAATAATTAAAATTAATAATTAAAATTTAAATTAAATTTTTTTAATAATTTTAATTCTTAATTTAAATTTAACTTCTATTTACATTTTAATTTAACTTTTAATTTAAATTTTAATTCTTAATTTTAATTTCTATTTCTATTTTATTTTTAATTTTATTTCTTAAGTTAATTTAAATTAAAAATTAAAATTTAATTTAACTTAAGAATTAAAACAATGCATTTAATTTAAATTTTAATTTAAATTTAAATTTAAATAAAACTAAGAACTTAAATTTAAATTATTTTAATTTTAGTTCTTAGTTTTATTTTTTAATAATTTTAATTTATGTTTTTAATTAGTTTTAATTTTTAATTTATAATCCCTAGAAATTTATTATTAATAAATAATTAAGAAATATATAACTTAAATTTTTAGTTTTTAATTTTAATTTTTAGTTTTAATCTTACTGTTGTATATTTATATTTATGTTTTAATTAATCTTGAAACTAACACTAATTAAAGCTTAAGTAGATTTAAATTGTAAAATAAAATCAAACTTGATACTTGGTGTAGTGGTATGAATCATGGTGCATTAGAATGTGGTCCCAAGTTTCAACCACGCTAAAACCTTTTCCTTTCAACATTTTTCTAATTAAAATCGTCACGTCATTAGATTAATTGTCAAAAACTCAGGACGAAAGTGTTTTGAGATTTTGCAAAACATTGTAAACATTGAGAGAATGTGAATAGCAAATGAAAGAGTGCTAAAAGATACTAACTTTGATCATTTGTTCCACAACATGATAGGTTTTTCTTGTTACATCTCTCATTTTTTTTCTACCAATTTGTCTTTATACCCCCTTCAAAATTGTAAATTTTTTTACAAGTCCGGACAGAAGTTTTCGGACTCAGTTTGGACAAGGGTGTTCGGACTTGTAAAAAAATTTGCAAATTTTTTTACAAGTTCGGATTGGGGTGTCCAAATTTGTAAAAAAGAACTTTGTAAATTTTTTACAAAAAGCTAATGTACCGAGAAAAGATAAACAAAAAGTTGAACCACGAAGAGTAAACACAAAGCTGAACTACAAAGAACAAAACAAATACAAATGGGAGGAGTAACAACATACGAAGAAGAAGAGAAAACCACCCAGTGAAAAAAAAAAACAAAATCATACAAGAGAAGTTGAAGAGAAAGATACGAAGTGAAAAATATAAAGGAGAGAGGTACATATGAAAGAAAAAAAAATATAGGTAATAATTAAATTTTTATTATAAAGGAAGAACTTATTATTAGAATTGAGAGAAATTAAGAGTGAGTGAGTCACTCACAAATCACAATTTTGAATGGCTGCAGAAATTTGTGGCGCCTCTCTATTCTTATTAGTTAAACCTCAGCTGCAACTGCAGCAACGACACCAGCAACACGTGTTCTTCCATGCTCAACGAGGAAGAACACGAAGAAGCACTACCAGATTCTACTCATCCAAACGCTGTTTTACTTCTGGCTTTCCAAATGCGTCCATGTTTCGCCGCAGCTTCGTGTGCCAAGTCGCGAGCACTGATTTCGAATCCGCCGCCAAAGCAGGCGAGGATCGTCTCTCTAAGGTATCGCTATTAGCCACACTCTCTCTCGTGTTTTTCTCGATAACAACTAACAAGCTTGTTTCGGTTGAATTTCAGGTGCCGGTGCCTAATATAAGGAACTTCTGCATCATTGCGCATATTGACCACGGGAAATCGGCGTTAGCGGATAAGTTGCTTCAGGTTTCGGGCACGGTGCACCAGCGAGAGATGAAGGATCAGTTTCTGGATAACATGGATTTGGAGAGAGAAAGAGGCATCACTATTAAGCTCCAGGTTCCTTATTATCTTAATTTAACTTGAGAGAGACTGGGAAATCAAGTGAGTTTTTTGGATATTTGAGAAAGCATTTGACTAATTTTGATAATAGCAGGCAGCTCGAATGCGATATGTCTATGAAAATGATGAAAATGAACCTTACTGCTTGAATCTAATAGACACTCCGGGTCACCTCTACTTCTCGTACGACGTATGTAACCTAGTTACACATAGGTCATGTGAGTTGACTGTTATGTTAGATTATATGTTTCTTCATCTTGTATTATTCTGTGCAAGTCTCATATCTTTTAATATCTTTCTGCATCAAACTTAAGAGCTACAATCAAATATAACACCTATGTGTACCTGGAACGAAGAAACTTAAAAACACCCCTCAGTTACTTGTCTATTTTGTCATGTAGAGGTAGTAACTGCAAGAATATATAGGCATGAGTAGGGTGTATTTGAAAATAAATTGTTTTTTGATACTAGTCATTGAAGACACAGGACAGGCTACCAATTTGAGTGGCGTCCTATTTGATCTATAAGCCTTTATTTGTTCATTTCCATTACCTTTTAAGAAATCATTCTAGGAAAGTCTTTATCTTTGGGTTTTTTTTGGCTAATTATGAGAACAAAATCTGCCTTAAAATATAAAACAATATAAGTTAAATCAATCACGTTTCAGAATTTCCATTTGGTCTTTCTCAATGATATTCCCTGTCAATTGAGTTCAAGTGTTAGATGTCCTTGATTATCTTAAATTCACTCCCAGTTAATAACAAATTTTCTATCCTCCCCTCAAAACATCGATAACATAATAATATGATGGTGAGTTGTGATCATTCATCTGTGGCCAGGTTTCTCGATCACTTGCTGCATGTGAGGGTGCTCTTCTTGTAGTAGATGCTTCTCAGGTGAATCTCTATGCTTTTATGCTCTTCTTTTGATTTTGGTTTTATGGCCTTTACCGTGTGAAGGTGATCTTGCAGAAATTGGTTTCTGCCTTAATAAAATTATTTTCAAATCACAGGGGGTTGAAGCACAAACATTAGCTAATGTTTATTTGGCTTTGGACCTAGTAAGCATGCCATTCTAGTATTGTACTTTTAACTTGTACTTAATTTTCATTTTAATCTAGTCCTTATCCTTTATTGATGCTGTATTTGAATTAATAAACTCAAATATATTTATTTTTGGGAAAAGAAGGCGTTGCTACTGCCACATCTTCATGCACTAAACAGTTTTGTTATTTTGTGAGCATTTTAAATATGTGTCAATGTGTGTTTTGGATGACCACACAAATGTATTTATTTAAAATGAGTCATATGATCAAACAGAATCAATATTAATTACATAAGATCTCTCTACCAATGACTAAAGATCAATCTAATAATAGGTAATAAGGAGTAAATCTCCAATTACTATCTATATAAATACATATTTAGTCTTTAACACTCCTCCTCAAGTTGAGGCATATGTGTTATATGAACCAAACTTGTTATGGATATGATAAATCTAATAAAAATAAAAACAAAAGTGGGTTCCAATCGTGTGGTTGGGCCGGATAAACATGGTTTGGTAACAACCAACGAAGATTTGCAATGACAATAGGTATTGTTCACCATAAAGCACGTCCTAAGGCAGAAGGAAAAGTACACCATGAGGTGGAAAAATAAGAGAAAAAGCACCAATAAGAAACACTAAGAGTCTTTAGAAAAGGCCCCTGGGAAAGGTCTTTGAGAAAAGTCTTCAGGAAGGGTCTTGGGATGGTCCTCAAGAATGGTCACAAAGAATGGTCTTCGGAAAAATTCTGGAAAGATGTGTCACACATCATGTGCATGAATTTCATGTGCTAGAGCCCTTCTTGGGGCCATGCGCAATGGTGTTTTGAGTTGGCTACGCACATGAATGACATGGTGATCTCCAAGTTGAAAAAGGGGTCTTCAGAAAAGGTCTTTGGAAAAAGTCTTTAGGAATGGTCTAAGAAAGGTTTCTAGAAAGAGTCTTAGAGAAGGAAGGCAGCGATATAACAGTGGGTCATTGGATAGTGAATCTATTAGTGAGAAGTGGATCATCGGACAATGGTTCTACCGATGGCTATAGGCCACCACTAGACAATTTAGGCACTCAAAAGACACTTGGATTCCTAGGATCTGGTTTAGGCTTTGATACATGTAAATATGTGTTAAAGCTAATAAATCAAATAAGATCAAACAATGTCTTTATTTATAATGAGCCAATATGAGGATCAATATTGATTACATAGGATTCCTTCAATAGTGACTAAAGATGAATTTAATAATAGGTAATAGAATAAATCTCCAATTACTATCTAATCATGAATAAGAAAATAATATCTAATATTTTACAAACACAGTTGTAGTGTAGGATTTTCCCTTTCCAATTTGTGAATGATTTGTTTTCTGTCAATTTCCTTCACTTCTCTCTACTTACAAATTTATGAGATAAAATGTGTTGTGTTGCATGCGTGCTTGTTTAGTAACACTTGGTATTCTTTAACAGGTTTTGAACAAAATAGATCTCCCAGGTGCAGAACCAGATCGAGTTATCAAGGAAATTGAAGAGGTTTGTTTGTCAACTAGACCCTCAATGTCATCATACTCTTAGTCTTAATTTTTCCACTGCATGGGGTGATAGTTTGGGATCCTTTTCATTTAAGTTTATTCTCTTATAACATTTTATAAGAAAGAAATTTATTAAGATAGAAAAAGGTACGGGAACTGATAAGAAATCCTCAAGGACTAAAGATGACATAAAAATGGAAAATAAAAAACAAACAGAAAATACAAAACATAGAACATGGCATTCCAATCTCTGGAGATTTGACAAAGAACCTCGATGTCTCTTGAGCCAAACACCACCAAAACCAGAAAACTACCCCGTGAACTCAATAGAAGATTGTCATTCTGCGAATTCTTGCATTTCTTTCCAACCAAATACACCATAGAACTAGTCTCAGAACACTGCCAAACTTTTAGGCACCATAAAATTTATTTGTTCATTGATTGAATCGAATACGTACTTATCACTATGTTAACATTCTAAGGCTTCATTCTTTATAGTTTAATTCCTACTAATTAGAGTGGTTATACACATCAGATGCTATGAAATTTGAGAATGTGTTAACTAGGCCTCCTTGCGTGAGCATTACTAGTTTCTTAATTTATTAATTCTTGAATCATGAATTCATGATTAATGACATTCATAAGAAAACTTATAAGTTGAATTGACTTGTATAGATTGTAGCAATGTGATTCTCTGCTCTGCAAAGGTTTGTTATTATTCTTTCGTTTCCTTTTTTTTATCTGGTTTATGATTTTACGCTATATTATAACAGTACATAATATATACATGTTGCTGCATATTAAAGTTGCTTTCTGGTGTAGGAAGGAATAGGTATAATTGATATTCTCAATGCAATTGTTGCAAGAATTCCCTCACCTGAAGATACATCTAAAAGACCACTGAGGGCTTTAATATTTGACAGGTACCCCTTTTTTTTCCCTAATGTTATCAGATTATTCCATTTGATGACATATGATGTCGGCAATACACTATGGATTCACATGGATTATCATTTAAGATTTGGATGACATTGATACCATGAAGTATTTGGTAGGGTCCCTACAATTTGAAAATGATATCATGGACAACTCAACTAAACTAAGACTTGGTAGATTATTGTAAAGTTTAAGGATCTAATTTCCATGTCTAAGGTTTATCTATACTTTAGGTAATTCTTTTGCCCTGTAGTTTTGTTGTTGTGTACTTAGCTTAATGCAAGTTTAGATCATTTACTTTATGCGTCACTGCTATATGGTTACTCTATCTCTCGTCTCTGGTCTCTACGCAGACCCATACTTAGATGTAATGGCTTCCATAAAGATCTGGAATATTTCATGGATAAAATTCCTTTAGTATGTATGGCAGATTAACTTCCAAATATTTTGGGGCAGCTAATATTTTTTTGCATGTGGTGTTTATCCCCCAGGAACTCATTTATCTATTTTTTCAAATGCAGCTACTATGATCCATACAGAGGTGTGTTTGTATACTTTGGAGTTGTAGATGGGATTATAAAGAAAGGTGACAAAGTTTATTTTATGGCTAGTGGAAAGGTACAGTATCTTTCATAGTTTTTGATCTCCTATATTTGCCAACAAAGATTTAGTTTAGTGGTGTCAAACTCTCAGTATAGTAGCCTATTCATAATTTCATTCGTCATTCATTAAATCATTAATATGACTACAAACAAGTTCTAATTAATAATGGTAAAAACATGGTTATTGTGGTGATCCCTAATATTTTTTGAATTAATTTGATTGTTAAATTACAGGATTATTTTGCTGATGAAATTGGAGTTTTGTCTCCCAGTCAACTACAAGTTGAAGAATTGTATGCTGGTGAGGTAAAATAATACTTCCAAATTATTTAATTAGGCAGTTCATGTATTTCACATTGCTGATGGTATTTTTGGTTTGTCTCTCCCCTCCTCTGTTCTGTCACTTATCCTATGTACACACACTAAGGAATGCAATCTCATCTAGCATACATCATGGCTAGGAAGACTAGAAGGAACACATAACTTGGATGGGAGCTCATTCAAGACATGAAGCCATAGTCTTACTTTGTAAATATCTTATTTTGTCTTAAAATAATAGTTGCTATCCACATCCATGGGGGCTACACTTAGGCCTTAAGCTTGGATTAACTAGTCTTAATCCTAATTAAGCTCAAGTCCCATATTGCCTAGGTTTGTGTGCCCAAACTGTCCCATTAGGCTACGTATACTCCTTCATCCCCTCTTGTATGGTCACACTTGAATGAATGAAGTAAGACTTATTTGAGCAATTATTCTTGAGTGTCTAAATTTGCAAATTGCCAAAAATTAAAATTGATTTTAATTTTACTAAAATGCACAGTTTGTTGTTACATTAACTGGGTGCATGAGCGATAGTGAAAATTTAAGGTATAACTCGATAGCGAGAAAGTAGTGATGGAGGGACACAGGGAAATTGGAAAGTTGAAGTGTGAAAATGAAAATTTGAAAGAGAAGAGAGAGAATTTGGGGGGTAGGGAACACAATTAAAAAGTAAGAAAATAGGACTCCGGTAGAAACACATTATCTTGATAAAAACTGGAAAAAGTAACCAAAAGAATATTAAAAATTGTTTATATAATTAGGAATATAATAAATTATAACGGGGTTTATAATGGGTTCCTTCGTTTTTATAATAGTTTTTATAATGGGTTCCTTCATTTTTTAGAACTTATGATAACGGTTTTAAAAAAACTGCTGGTGGAAGAAAATATTAAAAAAAGAGAATGGACAGTTCTTTTTAAAATAATAAACTGTTTTAATAAAGTTTTAAGTAGTTATGATGAAAAAGGGTTATTCCCTTTATATATAGGTATAGATAGGTATAGAGTATTAGTATTATTATTACTATTATTATTATTATATACCCAACAAGTCATCTTAATAGTTAATATGCTGTGCAATCAACTCCACGACCACGACCACGACCTAAGCCTTTAAACCTAAATAATGAGAAAGTGGTCGAACGAGGGAAGGGCGAGGGTGAAAAAACTATTTTCTCAGTTTACAATTCTTGTATGCAAATCTGTATAAATTAATGCCACTGCAATTGACATGCGGGTTGCTTGCTATTTCTTCAAGCTGCCAATGGTTCCTCCACAACTGTTTGCATTATCAGTCATTAGTAGTTGGGGGAAGATCAGAGTTTTTTATTTTTTGAGGGGTGGGGAGATGAGAAAGGGTTCTTTTCATAGACTCTTCAATGATAACTGGTGCTTTGGTTGGGATATCAGGAAGGTCCAACCTTTCTTCGATTTCCTCATGAACTTGGAAAGGAACTCCAGGAAGATCTTGGACTGTAAGCTTTCACAAAATAACAAGTTGTGGGCATTATGCATCTATTGCATGTCCAAGCTCCTATGATTAAGAATTGTTTTTTCCAACTTAATTGAGTATTTCTTTAATATATCATATTCCTAATTATGAATTCACTAGCTCAAAACTTTGCAGAGATAGACACTATTGAATTTTCTGGCTTTCGTGGCAGCTTAACTACTAACTACCAGACAGCTCTATCTTGGAGATGTCTCTGCCGCACTATATCTGTTTCTAGCCACTGCAATAGAAAAATAAACATTTAAATTGTAATCAGACAGAACATATAATAATTATCAAGACTCTTGTTACATGGGAGTTTAATTTTCATCAATCTAATTTCCATTAGCATATGTACTAAAATTATACATCAACAAACTTCATCTGTCAATTGAAGGTAAACTTTCTTCAATACATTAATAAAATCACAGTAACTGGAACTAGCAATTTTAGAAAGATGTGTGAGCACACACTTCACAAAGGCTAACACTAAAGTTATAGAAAAATAACTCACATCTTTTACTCTAACTGCCTGAAGCACCAATGCTTTGTCCTGGATGTCACCCTACAAGCACATGTTTGTGTCTTTAGTACAATTACATAGTATAAGATCTCTTACCTGATACGAGTTTATTGAAGATAAAATTACCGGTTAGTTGATTTATGAGGCAACACTTTATGCTTTGGTGGAGACATTTGCATTCATCCTAAAAGAAACCCAAAATTTTATTTAAGGAAAGAGATAAACTAATCTAAGTTTAAACTAGGCTACCTTAACCTAGCCCACCCTTACCGTAAACTACCTTAGCTAGGTCACCCCTACCGTAACCTAGCTTAACCTAACCATACACAACACTACCCTTACCTCCTAGCCTAACCTAACCGTTCCTGCCCTAACCTAGGCTACCTTAACCTACCTTACCCTAACATAGGCCTGGCCTACCATACCCTTACACTAGCCTACCTTAGCCTAACATAAGGCCTAGCCTAGCCTTGTATCATACCCTACCTAACCTACCTACCCCTACCCTACCCTACCCTAGCCTAGCACTAAACTAGCATAACCTACCCTAGTCTAACCTAGCCAACCAACCCCTATATCCTAGACAACCCATACCCTAGACTAGTCTAGCCATAACCTAGCTTACACTAACCCTAGCCCTACCCTAGGCTTACCCTAATCTAGTCGACCCTACCTTACCCTACACTAGCCTAGCCTACCCTATCCTAGACTAGCCTAGACTAGCCTAGAATAGCCTACCCTACCCTACCTACCCATAGCCTAGCCTTACCTACCCTAGCCCTACCCTTTCCTACCTACCCTAGCCTACCTTAAACGTTACCCTAACCTAGGTTACCCTATCCTAGACTAGCCTAGCCTACCCTAGCCTCTAGCTTACCCTACCTAGCCTAGCCTAGCCCTACCTTGGCCTACCCTACCTAGGCTTAGCCTACCCTACCTTAGCTTACACTAGCCTAACTTACCATACCCTCCTACACTACCCTAGTTCTAGCCTAGCCTACCCAACCCTTACCCTAACCTAGCCTGGCCCTAACCTAGCACGAACCTAGCCTACCCTACCCTAACCTAGCACGAACCTAGCCTACCCTACCCCAACCTACCCCTAACGTACTGTACCCTAACCTACCCTACCGTACCCTACAATATCCTAACCTAACCTACCCTAGCCTACCCTTCCCTACCCTACCCTACACTAGCCTGTTCTATCCTAGACTAGCCTAGCCTAACCTATCCTAGCATACCCTACCCTACATTATCCTAGCCTAGCCTAACCTAGGATATGCCTACCCCAGCCTAACCCTAACCTAGCCTACCCTAGGATATCCCTACCTTACCCTAGCCTAGGATATGCTTACCATATACCTTAAACTAGCCTACCCTACTCTATCCTAGCCTAGCCTACCCTACTCTATCCTAGCCTACCCTACCCTACTCTATCCTAGCCTAGAATACCCTCCCTTATCCTCACCTAGCATAGCCTACCTTATCCTAGTCTAGCCTACCCTATCCTAGTCTAGTCTAGCCTACCTATCCTAGCCTAGCCTACCCTACCCTACCATAGGGTAGCGTACCTACCATGTCCTATCCTACCCTACCCAAGCTTACCTTATCCTAGCCTACCATATCTTATCCTAAACTAGCCTACCCTAGAATAGCCTAGCCTACCCTAGCCGTAGCCTATCCTATCCTACGCGTAGGATACCCTAGCCTAGCCTAGCCTAGCCTACCTTAAGCTAGCCTAACCCTAGCCTAGCCTAGCCTACCTTAAGCTAGCCTAACCCTAGCCTATCCTACCCTACGCATAGGATACCCTACCATAGTCTACCCTACCATAGTCAAATTTACTTGAAGTTTGCCACAAGAGAGAGGACCCTTGATAAAAGCTTTTTAAGAAGAGATTCCTCAAAAGAGAGAATTCTCAATGACATTGAAGAATAATTGCTCAAAGGAGTCTTACTTCATTCATTCAAGTGTGACCATAGAAGAGGGGGTGAAGTAGTGTATATAGCCCAATGGGAGAGATTGGGCATACAAACCTAGACAATATGGGACTTGGGCTTAATCAGGATTAAGACTAATTAACCCAAGCTTAAGGCCTAAGTGCACCCCCCATGGGTGTGGATAGCAACTCTTATTTTAGGGGGATGGACAAGCCCAACACGCCTAAAATAATGGCCTATTCTAAGCTTACTCCTTCCTACACCTATACATCTAATTTAGAAAGGGAAATGACCTAAATACATGGCCTTAGGGAATAAAACTATACACCCCTAATTATCTAAGACAAAATAAAATATTTACAAGATGACTTTCCTAAAGTTATGTCTTCAATGAGTTCCCATCCAAGCCATGCCTTGCATCGCTAAGTATACAAACAGATAAAGGACTTAAAAAATGACATAAAATAAATATGACAAGAATGCAATGGCATTTGTGTATTGTTTTTCTTGTGTGACTATATCTGTCTGAGCATATCTTTTTGCTGGCATGACAATTCTGTTCAATGTTAATTTCATCATTTTGTCATTCTTATTCTCTACAGAAAGACAATTAAACAGTTCTCATACATGCTGAACATTGATATCTTGTGTGGTTATTTAATAGGTGGGATATCTATCTGCATCAATAAGAACAGTAGCTGATGCTAGAGTGGGCAACACTGTTACTCACTGTGGCAGAAAGGCTGATAATTCACTCCCTGGATATGAGGAAGCCACTCCTATGGTGTTCTGTGGCCTGTTTCCTGTTGATGCTGGCCAGTATTGATCTCTTGATATGCTGGAAAATAGTGCATCTTTTACTTGAGATAACATGAGATCAGGGAAAAATATGTGAAACACTTGTGTTTTCCGATTTATTAATTGTGGTAAAAGGTGTACAGAATTATATAGATACAAAGATAATGCTAAAGATAAGGAAAATACAAGCTAAAGCTAAATTAAGGTAAGAAAAAGATTAAGCTATTATCCTCTACAGCAAATATCCTAAAAATATATGTTACTAAGACAAAATAAAATTATTATTTCCTAAATCTGCAACGGAACAGAATGTGAGCCATATCTGAACACTTTTGTTTCTAGACTTTTGGCAAAGGAACATAATTTGCTTTTTCCCATGTATGCTATCATTTATTAGTTGCAATTTGCTATTCAATTATAGGTTCTTGTTTTAGTTATAATATAATAGCTCTTTGTCAATTCAATTTTAAACTGTTTGATATTTATTAAACTATTCAGTTGTACTTTTGAATTAGTTTTCTTTCAAGCCTTTTCGGATCCATCAGTCATAAAGTTTATGTAAACTATGCCATGTGAGATCTGCATGAATGATTGCTTTTGACATTTTGTGGATTATAATATATATTTTTATATAACTTAGTTTGGCACCAAACAATTTTTTCCCTTAAATATTCAATTTTCTTACAGTCAAACTGTCAATGGTAGGGTTAATGATTAATTATTCAATAACTTCATTTTCTTTTTGTTTTACAGTTTGAACCTGAGACCTCAAGTGCTATGGGATTTGGCTTTAGTGTGGGTTTCTGGGTCTTCTTCACATGGAAATTGTTCAGGTTTGAATTTGTTGCAGCATCTACTCTTTGGCTTTCATAGGAAATGCTTGAATGTTCTTATATGGTATAATCTGAAGAAATATGATTGGACATTTTGATTAACTTAGGAAACTTGGTTATCATATAAATTCTTTACATTACAGGAGAGACTTGAGAGAGAAATACAATTTGAGCCCGATAACAACTGCTCCAAGTGTTGTGTACAGAGTAAACGGTGTAAATGGTGATACTGTAATTTCTTCTCATTCCAAAGCTCCTTTTCAATGTAATTCTTTATTTTGGTGAACTATTAATTAAAACTGAATTTCCTCTTTTTTTTTTTTTTAAATATGCCATCATTTTGTCCAAATCACAAAATTCTTGAAGGTTGAATGCTCAAATCCTTCTTTACTTCGGGAGCCTGGAAAAAGGAAATCAATTGAGGAGCCATTTGTTAAGGTTATTTCTTACACTTTGTGCTGTTTATTGTTCACCTTGTTAAAAATTGGTGCAGTTAGGGCCTAACATTTTAACTCATAAGTTCCCTCTGTGTTTTGTTGTCTTTATTTGGAGTTAATGAATAGTTGTGTACAGATTGAGATGCTTACACCAAGGACTACTACATTGGCTCACTTATGGAACTAGCACAAGAAATGAATTTTATTGCTGAAAATAGGGCATCGATCACTTATGAATTCCCATTAGCAGAGGTAATCTCTTGGATTAGTCCTTGCCACTTGACCCCAATAGCTCGTGCTTCTGTTTAACTTGTTTTGGCTTTTGAGTATCTGAATCATTTTGAATGCCAATTTTGTAGATGGTTGGTGATTTCTTTGATCAGTTAAAGTAAGGGTTATGCTAGTATGGAGTATACCTTTGTCGGGGAAATGTCTCTGACATCATAGTTTATTAATCATATTCACACACTGGATTTGGATTTTGTTGGCTTACAATATATTGTTGACTATTGTAAATATCCCTGATTATGTAGTGTAATCAGGGTAGCTTTCATAAATAAGAGATACCTATCATTTAGGGATATTAAATTAATGCAGACATTGCCCCATTTTGGATTAGCTTCTAGTTTATTGGAGCTTCTTAATTGTAAAAAGCTACCATTTTTTTCCTCGGCAAGTACGCTGGGAGTTAGATGAGATGGCTTGAAAAAAGTTGAGATGCATTAATTTATTTCATATATAGTCCAATTCTAACACATTTATAAAGTTTAATTCATTTTATTTTCTTTTCCCCTAATTGAAACACAATACTTGTATTTATAAATTTAAATTTATCCTTGCCTTTTATTAAATAAAATCATAGTATTATGGACTGCTAAAGTTGTCTTTCCAAGGATTATCCGAATGTTCTAATGGTTTCTGTTAATTTTCAGGTACAAGGAAAGTAATTTAATTAAACTTGACATACGGATAAATGGTGATAGTGTTGAGCCACTGGCTACAATTGTGCATAATGATAAGGTAACTTATTAATTCCCTCGTTTTTTTTATCTATCAATAGGCTGGAAAGACATTTATCTGGCTATATGTAAATGTTCTGTTAATAGAACTTGATTGTAAATATTGGGTAAATTTTTTCCTTTTCAGTAATAGAATAGTTAGTCAGACCTGCGATTCTTATTTTATTCAATGAGAAAATAATAAAAGAGTTGGTATAAAAAATGTAAAGAAAAAGAATTGTTTCAGTCATAGGATTTTTTTTTTTTGAGAGAAGTTAGTTAAAGGATTTTAATTTAATGTACCTAATAAAAACACTTTTTACGACTATACACATGAAATAACCATTTGCTTGAAACCCCATTGTTAGTTGAACCCTTTCAATCAGAAGTCTAACATGTTATCTTAACACAAGAAAGATTTTGTTTTTCAGTTTAACGTAAAGAACACACCCATTATTGTGTTGTGGACTATTTTATTTTGATGTCAAAATCAACAGAGGCTTGTATTTTCAGGCATATTCTGTGGGAAGGGCTTTGACTCTTAAGTTGAAGGAGCTCATACCACGTCAAATGTTTAAAGTACCAATTCAGGTAAGGATCGTGTATTTTTAATGTTAATTCCTCGTAAAGATCAGTAGTCTTTTTCTCCCTAGTTTTTCTGCTTTAGATGACCTAAAGTCTGACTTTCATTTTGATGTTTATTTACTCTTTCTCCTCCCCTGATACAATTATGAAGAATTGTTTTAATTTTGTTAAAAGTGATTAAACTAACCACAATAATATATGCTTGGTCTCTATCTAGGCGTGCATAGGATCAAAAGTGATTGCTAGTGAAGCGATGTCTGCAATAAGGAAGGATGTGCTGCCAAATGCTACGGTCAGATAAATGAGAAATCTTGAGAGAGGGGGCATCTTGCAATAAACTAGTTTAAAATTATTTAAAGCATTATTTTTGTCAGGCTGCATCAATAGTTTTTGGATTGCTATTCTGTCTTAAGTCTTTAACTCTTTTCGGGTTTGCCTCCATATTAAAAATGAAATTTCCATCTTATGTAGATATTTAGAAAATAAAAACACTATGAACTGTATTTATATAGTATAACCTGCATCTTTTTTGTCACTTTATTTTTCCTTTCTACGTTATGATTTTTAATTTTTCTCTTTGACCTTCTAGGTGGGGACATTTCAAGAAAAAAGAAATTGCTTAAGAAACAGGTATGATCCAAAATATATTCACTATCTCATTTTTTTTGTTATTATATTAAGGTTATCAAACTGGCTCTTTTGCTATGTATATTCATTGAGTTCAGTGAAATAAATATATCAGTAATCGTGTGCTCTGTGAAACTGTGTGTGCAAGTAATAAATATGAAAAACGATAAATGTACAGCCGCTAGTGAAAGAAAGATATACACATATGATAGGATTTATAATGTGATAGAATGAGAGAGAAAAAAATAACAGGTGTTGATGAGATGTACAAATTAGAAGATGTAAATATATTATTACTCAATAAATATATTTGTAAGCGTTGGCACTGTGAAACTGTGTGAAAGTGATAAATATATCTGTAAACGTCAGCTGTGATACTCTCTGCAAATAAAGCCACTTTTGTGTGGTAACAAAAGTCAAAAAAAGGGAGAACACATTTAACTTTGTTTAACATGGGAATTGATTGGTGGTAGGAAAATGTAGAAAATTTTTTTATAGCATTAAATGCTAGAGTTCTCATACTTAGGTATAAATAACAACACCATTTACTAATTTGTACACACCACTACAAGTTTGTAATATTGAACTAGTATCTCCTCAGTGTGAGTTAGAAACAAGAGTGTTCTAAGTGAATATAATCTCTTAGTATAAGAGTGTGAAATTGTTTTCTCTTATATTTAGAGGGGTTGTAATTTATCTTCCACTTAGTTAAAATATTTTTGTAGTCTTCTCCATGCACGCCAATTCTTATTTTTCTCATGTCTTATTTTATTTGAGTTATTGTTTTGTCACGTCGATGTTTTAATTCTCATGTGTACCTTAGATTGCTCATGATAATATTATCGTGTATGTCCAACCAGGCTGAAGGAAAGAAAAGAATGAAGTCTATTGGTAAAGTTGATGTGCCTCAAGAAGCTTTCATGGCAGTTTTGAAACTTGAGAAAGAAGTAATATGATTGTTTCTAGTGTTTATGTGTAAGTTGCTACATGATCTGAAATTGTAAATATATCAAGAAAATATTAGAACCTTGGTCTCTTTTTTGTTGGCTATAATTGTTCAATTATTATTCTATGATTCTTAGTTGTACAAGATTTTGGATCATTGATAGAATTTCTCTTCAGCATTAAAATTGAAATGTTGTGTGTCTCTGCAGTGCTAGATTACTGTTCTGAAGTTTATTGTAAAGTCTAATTAATTCATTTATAGAAATCAAGAAATTGATTAATTTAATTAGGAGTTTTATGCGTGGTTGTAAAAATTTTGGTGTCATGTTGGAATTTTATTAGTTGATATTTGGGGCAACTCATAAAATCCTTAATCAATGTACTTTTCATAGCAGCATCTTGTAAATTTATCATCCGAAGTTCTTATTATAGTTCTATTTGTTTAATGACTCCACTGATGGTTGTTGTTCAGAAGTTATCTCGATTCCCATTTACATTAGCCATTGTGATATATAATTTTTGTAATTCTAACCCAAAATTGGTTTTTAATGGCACTGATCTTCCTTTAACTTGAGTAGTCTTGATCACACTTGAATCTTGATCTCTTGCAGGTGGTCCCATCCATAGCAATTGCATTTGTAACATATGAGGTGGTGAAGGACATTTTAGGTGTGGAGATCAGAATATCAGACTAAAGATTGGTATCCATGTGATAGTTTATTGCTTGTTATTTTCTTGTAAACAAGGGGATTCAGAGATGTTAAACTACTGTTATTTTCTAGTTTTTCATCACTTCAATGAGTTAGGAAGCACTCGAGTTACGGTGTAATTAATTCCCTTGCATCCCATTAGTTTTTCACGAACAAGATATAGCTTTTAGCTTCTTATTCATCTGCTATGGCAATAAATGTTGTGGAAAAACAATGCAAGGACATGTCTGCATGCCTTTCTGCACGAGTAAAGAAAGCATTTTATTGGTGAAATATCCAGTGACTGGTTACTGAAATAAATTATCCTAGGATTGCACCGATTTCAAGTGAGTTTTTTTTTTTTTTTATATTTGAGAAAACATTTGACTAATTTTGATCGTCGCAGGCAGCTCGAATGCGTTATGTGTATGAAAATGAACCTTACTGCTTGAATCTAATAGACACTCCGGGGCACGTCAACTTCTCCTATGAGGTATGTAACCTAGTTACACATAGGTCATATATGCTGACTGTTATGTTAGATTATATGCTTCTTCATTTTGTATTATTCTGCGCAAGTCTCATCTCTTTTAATATCTTTCTGCATCAAACTTAAGAGCTACAATCAAATATAACACCTATATGTACCCGGAATGAAGAAACATAAAATCTTATGCATTTATCTTGCAAATGCATTAAAATCTAATGATAAAATCTATGAACTTTTGTAAAATCTTATAAGTCATTATATTCCTACATTTTTTTTTTAAATCCACAAGATTTTTTTTATGTCAAATTAGTCTTTTACAATCCGAATCCATTACAACCTTAAGTTACTTGTCTATTTTGTCATGTAGACGTAGTAACTGCAAGAATTTATAGCCGTGAATAGTGTGTATTTGAAAATAAATTGTTTTTTGATACTGGTAATTGAAGATAGAGGACGGGCTACCAATTTGAGTGGCGTCCTATTTGATCTATATAAGCCTTTATTTGTTCGTTTCCATTACCTTTTAAGAAATCATTCTAGGAAAGTCTCTATCTTTGGGTATTTTTGGCTAATTATGAGAACAAAATCTGCCTTAAAATATAAAACAATATAAGTAAAATCAATAACATTTCAGAATTTCCATTTGGTCTTTCTCAATGATAGCTCTCAATTGAGTGCAACTGTTAGATGTTGTTGATTATCTTAAATTTAGGATTTGATACATGTCAATATGCGTTAAAGCTAATAAATTAAATAAGATCAAACAATGTCTTTATTTATAATGAGTCGATACGAGGATCAATATTGATTACATAGTATCCTTTTAATAGTGACTAAATATAAATTTAATAATAGGTAATAGAATAAATCTCCCATTACTATCTAATCATGAATAGGGAAATAATATCTAATATTTAAGAAACACAGTTGTAGCGTGGGATTTTCCCTTTCCAATTGTGAATGATTTGTTTTCTGTCAATTTCCTTCACTTCTCTCTACTTACAAATTTATGAGATAAAATGTGTTGTGTTGCATGCATGCTTGGTTAGTAACACTTGATATTCTTTAACAGGTTTTGAACAAAATAGATCTCCGAGGTGCAGAACCAGATCGAGTTATCAAGGAAATTGAAGAGGTTTATTTGTCAACTAGACCCTCAATGTCATCATACTCTTAGTCTTAATTTTTCCACCGCATGGGGTGATAGTTTGGGATCCTTTTCATTTAAGTTTATTCTCTTATAACATTTTATAAGAAAGAAATTTTATTAAGAAAGAAATTTATTAAGGTCTAACCTACCTTGACCTAGTCTAACCAAACAGAAAATACAAAACATAGAACATGGCATTCCAATCTCTGGAGATCTGACAAAGAAAGTCGATGTCTCTTGAGCCAAACACCACCAAAATTCATTGATTGAATCAAATATGTACTTATCACTATGTTAACATTCTAAGGCTTCATTGTTTATAGTTTAATTCCTACTGATTAGAGTGGTTATACACATAGAAGCTATGAAATTTTAGTATGTGTTAACTAGGGCCTCCTTGCATGAGCATTGCTAGTTTCTTTATTTATTAATTCTTGAATCATGAATTCATGATTAATGATATTCATAAGAAAACTTATAAGTTGAATTGACTTGTATAGATTTTAGGTCTAGATTGTAGCAATGCGATTCTCTGCTCTACAAAGGTTTGTTATTATTCTTTGTTTTCCTTTTTTTTATCTGGTTTATGATTTTACGCTATATTATAACAGTACATAATATGTACATGTTGCTGCATATTAAAGTTGCGTTCTAGTGTATCATTAATCATGAATGCTAGATTAGGGTAATTAGGTTAAGTAATGTAGGATGGGCTAAGTAACATACCATACACAACCTAAATTTAACCTCTGATATGCCCTTGACCAAACCTATCTCATCCTACCTACTCTACATAGCATACCCTAAACCTAGCCTACTTTACATAGCATACCATAAAACCGTACCTACCTTGCCTACACTAACCATACCCTACCCTTAGCCTACTTAGCCTAAGCTAGCCTAGCTTACCCTACCCTAGTCTACCCTACCCTCCTTTATCCTAGACTAGCCTAGCCTAGAATAGCATACCCTACCTAGCCTATTAGACTAACGTACCATACTCTACTCTATCCTAGCCTAGCGTAGCCTAAAATGGCCTACCTACCCTAACCTAGCCTGCCTTAGCCTACCATACACTACCCTATCTTAGCCTACCTTACCCTAGCCTAGCCTACCATACCTTTCCCTAGCCATAGCCTTAGCCTACCCTATCCTAGCCTAGCTTAGCCTAACCTAGCCTAGCCTGCCCTTACACTATCCTACTATACGTACCCCTACTCTACCCTACCCTAAACTAAGCCTAGCCCTAGCCTACCCTACCTTAGCCTAGTAGCCTACCCTACCCTAGTCTAACCTACCTTGACCTAGTCTAACCTACCCTACCCTACTTTATCCTAGACTAGAATAGCCTACCCTACCCTAGCCTATTAGCCTAGCCTACCCTATATTCTAGACTAGACTAGCCTAGCCTAGAATAACCTACCCTAGCCTAGCCTAGTCTAGAATACCCTAGCCTAGCCTAGTCTAGAATACCCTAGCCTAGCCTAGTCTAGAATACCCTAGCCTAGCCTAGTCTAGAATACCTAGCCTAGCCTAGTCTAGAATACCTAGCCTAGCCTAGAATAACCTACCCTACCATATCCTAGCCTACCCCCTACACCTAGTCCTACCCTACCCTAGACTATCCTACACTAGCCATAGTCTAGTCAACCCTAACCTAGCCTTCCCTACCTCTACCCCTAGTCCTACCCTAGCCCTAGCCTATCCTACACTAGCCATAGGATAGCATAGCCAAACCCTAACATAGCCTAGCCTAACCTCTATAGCTACCCTAGCCAAGCCAACCCTAACCTAGCCCAAATCTAGCCTAGTCTAGCCCTAACCTAGCCTATCCTAAACCTACCTTAGCCTAGCCTACCCCTACCCTAGTCTAGCCTATCATAGCATACCATACCCTACTCTACCCTAGCCTACTCAATTCTAGACTAGCCTACCTTACCCTATCCTAGCCTACTCTACCCAAACCTACCCTATCCTAGGCTAGCTTAACCTAGCCTAGAATACCCTACCCTACCCTACTCTACCACTACCCTAAGATATGCCTACCCTAGCCTAGCCTATACCACCTAACCCTATCCTACATTACCCTTGTATAGCCTAGCCTAGCCTAGCCAAACCTAGCCACAAGGGAGAGGACCCTTGATAAAAGCTTAAAGGAAGAGAATCCTCAAGAGAAAGGTTTTTCAATAACACTTTACTATAGAAGAATGCTCTTAAAGAGTCTTATATCAATTCCAAATTCAAGTGTGATCATTACAAAAGAGACTAGGTGTATATATAGCCCAATGAGAAAGCTAGGCACTCAAAACTTGACAATGTGGGACTTTAGGCCTAAATAGGATAAGACACCTAATCTAAACCTAGGAGGGGTGCGAAAGCTAATCCAAAGCTATGGGAAGGAAGCCCAACACGCCTTGGACAAGAGGCCCCTAACTAAGCTTACCTCCTCTCACTAACTAATAACACCTTCAAAGAAGTTATCAACAGCAAAAGGAGAAGTTATCAACAGCCTTCAAAGAAATAGAGCATAAAACATTTGTAGTTCAAGAGAATTATAAGAAAACCCAAGAGGTTATTTTTATTGCCTTGTTTTGGATTATGTAAAATTTGTGCATATGTAATGAAATACATTAATAATGTGTAGTGTAATGCACCTTTTTCAAGTAATGTATACAATTTGGTTATGTTTAATTTACTTTTACTGTACGAGGATTGACAAACATGTAATTGTCTTGGAGGAAGCAAAATCTGAGTACAATAGGATGAAAAAAGTGATGGATGAAATGTGTGCTTCTGAGGTACTAGTTGTTCATTTTTCATCGCCTCAACAAACTGGATTTTTCTCATTGCAATCATTATTTTGTAGGTTGATGTGGATTTTAAATCAAAAGACCTGAAGAAAGCATACAAAGAATTGGAAATGAAGGGGAAAGCTTACAAGAAAAGACTAGATGAGTTGCAAACTGCTACTCAGAAGCATCTTAAGCAGTATGTCATTAGATTACAGTTTTGGAATATAGTGTTTATCATTATGAAGTTCTTATAATATGGTAAATGGTATGTAGAATTCAGGTAGATTTAGTGGATCAAGAAAAGGTACAAGCTACACTGGCTGATGAACATCTTAATGCAGACATAGGAACTGCAAGAATTTATAGGCATGAATAATGTGTATTTGAAAATAAATTGTTTTTTGATACTAGTAATTGAAGACAGAGGACGGCTACCAATTTGAGTGGCGTCCTATTTGATCTATATAAGCTTTTATTTGTTCATTTCCATTACCTTTTAAGAAATCATTCTAGGAAAGTCTTTATCTTTGGGTCTTTTTGGCTAATTATGAGAACAAAATCAGCCTTAAAATATAAAACAATATAAGTTAAATCAATAACATTTCAGAATTTCCACTTGGTCTTTCTCAATGATAACTCTCAATGGAGTTCAAGTGTTAGATGTTGTTGATTATCTTAAATTTAGGATTTGATACATGTGAATATGCGTTAAAGCTAATAAATCAAATAAGATCAAACAATGTCTTTATTTATAATGAGTCGATACGAGGATCAACATTGATTACATAGTATCCTTTTAATAATGACTAAATATAAATTTAATAATAGGTAATAGAATAAATCTCCCATTACTATCTAATCATGAATAGGGAAATAATATCTAATATTTAAGAAAACAGCTGTAGCGTGGGACTTTCCCTTTCCAATTGTGAATGATTTGTTTTCTGTCAATTTCCTTCACTTCTCTCTACTTACAAATTTATGAGATAAAATGTGTTGTGTTGCATGCGTGGTTTTTTATTAACACTTGATATTCTTTAACAAGTTTTGAGCATAATAGATCTCCTAAGTGCAGAACTAGATTGAGTTATCAAGGAAATTGAAGAGGTTTGTTTGTCAACTAGACCCTCAATGTCATCATACTCTTAGTCTTGATTTTTCCACCACACGGGGTGATAGTTTGGGCTCCTTTTCATTTATGTTTGTTCTCTTACAACATTTTATAAGAAAGAAATTTATTAAGATATGGGAACTGATAAGAAATCCTCAAGGACTAAAGATGACATAAAAATGGAAAATAAAAACAAACAGAAAATATAAAACATAGAACATGGCATTCCAATCTTTGGAGATCTGACAAAGAACCTCGATGTCTCTTGAACCAAACACCACCAAAACTAGAAAACTACCTGTGAACTCAATAGAAGATTGTCATTATGTGAATTCTTGCTTTTCTTTCCGACCAAATACACCATAGAATACTACCAAACTTTTAGGCACCATAAAATTTATTTGTTCAGTGATTGAATCAAATATGTACTTATCACCATGTTAACATTCTAAGGCTTCATTGTTTATAGTTTAATTCCTTCTAATTAGAGTGGTTATACACATTAGAAGCTATGAAATTTGACAATGTGTTAACTAGGGCCTCCTTGCATGAGCATTGCTAGTTTCTTTATTTATTAATTCCTGAATCATGAATTCATGATTAATGATATTCATCAGAAAACTTATAAGTTGAATTGACTTGTATAGATTGTAAGTCTAGATTGTAGCAATGCAATTCTCTGCTCTGCAAAGGTTTGTTATTATTCTTTCGTTTCCTTTTTTTATCTGGTTTATGATTTTATGCTATATTATAACAGTATATAATATATACATGTTGCTGCATATTAAAGTTGCTTTCTGGTGTATCATTAATCATGAATGCTGGATTAGGGTAATTAGGTTAAGTAATGTAGGATGGGCTAAGTAACATACCCTACACAACCTAAATTTAACCTCTGATATGCCCTTGACTAAACCTATCTTATCCTACCTACTCTACATAGCATACCCTAAACCTAACCTACTCTACATAGCATACCCTAAAACCGTACCTACCTTGCCTACACTAACCATACCCTACCTTACCCTACTCTTAGCCTAACCTAGCCTAGCCTACCCTACCCTAAACCATATCCTACCCAAGCCTACCCTACCTTATACTTTGCCCTACCCTACCCTACTCTATCCTAGCCTAGCTTAGCCTAAAATGGCCTACCTACCTTGACCTAGCCTACCATACGCTACCCTATACTAGCCTACCTTACCTTACTCTAGCTTAACCTAACCTAACCTAGCCTAGCTTAGCCTAACCTAGCCTAACCTAGCCTAACCTACCCTACCCTTCCCTAATCTCGCCTAGCCCTAGCCATAGCCTATCCTAGCCTATCCTAGCCTACCCTATCCTAGCCTAGCTTGCCCTGCCCCTACATTATCCTACCCTAACCTATATTAGCCTACCCTACCCTACTATACCCTGCCCATACTCTACCCTAGTTTAGCCTACACTACCCTAGCCTACTATATCCTAGACTAGCATAGCCTAGCCTATAATAGCCTACCTTAGCCAAGAATACCCTAACCCTACCCTAACCCTACCCTAGCCTACCCATATCCTACCCTAGTCTACCCAATCACTACCCTAAACTTGGCTAGCCTACCCTATCCTATCCTACCCTACCTTAGCCTATTAGCCTAGCCTACCCTAGGCTAGGGTAGGGATAAGCTAGGCTAGGCTAAGGGTAGGCATAGGGAAGAATATGGTAGGATAAGGGTAGGGTACGCTATTCTAGGCTAAGGTAGGCTTTTCTAGGCTAGTCTAGGATAGAGTAGGCTAGGCTATAGTAGGGTAGACTATGGTAGGGTATTCTACGCGTAGGGTAGGGTAGGATAAGATATGGTAGGCTAGGATAAGGTAAGCTAGGGTAGGGTAGAATAGGGCATGGTAGGTACGCTAGCCTAGGGTAGAGTAGGGTAGGGGTAGGCTAGAGTAGGATAAGGTAGGCTGTTCTAGGTGAGGATAAGGTAGGCTATTCTAGGCTAGGATAGAATAGGGTAGGGTTGGCTAGGATAGAGTAGGGAGGGTAGGTTAGGTTAGATTAGATTAGGGTAAGGTAGGTTAGACTAGATTAGGGTAGGCTAGTCTAGGATATAGTAGGCTAGTGTAGGGTAGGTTAGGATATTGTAGGGTACGGTAGGGTAGGTTAGGGTACAGTATGTTAGGGGTAGGTTGGGGTAGGCTAGGGCTACGCTAGTCTAGGGTGGGGGTTAGCTAGGCTAGGCTAGAACTAGGGTAGGCTAGAAGGGTAGGGTAGGTTAGGCTAGTGTAAGCTAAGGTAGGGTAGGCTAGGAGGGTAGGGTAGGTTAGGCTAGGGAAGGTAGGCTAAGCCTAGGTATGGTAGGCCAGGGTAGGGCTAAGCTAGGCTAGGTAGGGTGAGCTAGATGCTAGGGTAGGCTAGGTTAGTCTAGGGTAGCATAAGCTAATGCTAGGGTAGGGTAGGGTAGGCTAGGGCTAGGGTAGCCTAGGCCAGGGTAAGGTTTAGGGTAGGGTAAGCTAGTGTAGGGTAAGATAGGCTAGACTATGGTAGGGTAGAGTATGGTAAGCCTAGGGTTAAGGTAAGCTAGGCTAAGGTTAAGTTATGCTAGGTTAGGGCTAGACTAGTCTGGGGTAGGGGTTGTCTAGGATAGGGTAGGGGTTGACTTGGCTAGGTTAGACTAGGGTAGGGTAAGTTAGGGCTAGGCTAGTTTATGGTAGGGGTTAGCTAGGCTAGGGTAGATTATGGTAAGGTAGGGGTAGGTAGGTTAGGTTAGGGTATGGTACCAGGCTAGGCTAGGCCTTAGGTTAGGTTAGGCTAGGGTAGAATAGGGTAAGATAGGGTAAAGGTATAGTAGGCTATGCCTATGTTAGGGTAAGCTAGGTTAAGGTAGCCTATGTTAGGGTTAGGTCAGTTAGGTTAGGCTAGGCTAAGGTAGGATATGGTATGGGTAGGTTAAGCTAGGTTACGGTAGGGGTGACCTAGCTAAGGTAGGTTACAGTAAGGGTGGGCTAGGTTAGGGTATGGCGGATAGGCTAGACTATGGTAGGTTAGATTAGGTTAGAGTAGGGTAGGGTGGGCTAGGGTTATGGTATGGTAGGCTAGGCCTAGGTTAGGGTAAGCTAGGTTAAGGTAGCCTAGGTTAGGGCAGGGTAGGCTAGGTTAAGGTAGCCTAGTTTAAACTTAGATTAGTTTATCTCTTTCCTTAAATAAGTTTTTGGGTTTCTTTTAGGAGGAATGCAAATGTCTCCACCAAAGCAATAAGTGAGGCCTCATAAATCAACTAACCGGTAATTTTATCTTCAATAAACTCATATCAGGTAAGAGATCTTATACTCTATTATACTGAGCATACTTATCAATAGTGCGCGATGGCATAGCGGAACGGAGCGGCTAGACAGTGCTCTAGTGGTGGCTGTCGCATTGCACCTGGGTGAAGTGGCAGTCGTGCCGCGTTTCACAGTCAAGGAATGTAGGTCGCGTCGCACGCCTGGTTCATCAAGTCGTGCCTGGTCGCTGCCGATTCGAGTCTCGTAGTCGCGCCTGCGTCTTGCTAGGTCGAAAACGAAGAAGAACCAGAGCACGACACCTTTCGTGCTCTGTTTTTTTCTTTTTTTAGAAAAAGTTAGCATGAAACGACGTCGTTTAGTGGTTATTTTAGTTTTATTAATAAAGGGCAAAAAAGGAAAACCAATTTTTTCCTTTTTTACCCAAGCAAAGTTCGTGCATAGTAAAAAGTTTCATCTTCCTGCTTCCAACGTCTTTCTTCTTCGCAAGCAGAACGTTGTTGCTACGTGTTTTGCCTCGCTATTACTACATCTTCGACAAGCATTGTCGCCGTCACCGTCTCTGCTCCGAAGACCGTCGCTGCCGCTGCGGCCTCGAAGATCGTTGTTGTGTTTTCTTCAGTTCTTCTACATGTTGCTCTGCTGCTTTGAACTCTGAACTCTGAAATTTGAAGACCATTGTTGCGTCTTCTTTAGTTCTTCTAGGCATTGCTTTGGTGCTTTGAAGTCTGACCTCTGAAGAAGACCATGGCCCCTCTTTTTTTTTTTGTTCAACTTTTTTCTCTTCTTCTATGGCTTCTCAGCCAATTCTTTCAAAAGGGTTAGCAAAACCCACTGGTCCAAACTTAGACATGGCTTGGCAATGGAATAGTCTAAGGGATATTAATAACAAAAAGGTTGTTACTTGTTACTTTTGTTTGAAAACCAGTACCAGTGGTATTTCTCGAGCAAAAAGACACCAAATGGGAATCAAAGGGGATGTCAACAGCTGTACAAAGGTTCCCCTAGATGTAAAAGCCCAACTAAATGAAGCATTTATGAAGAGAATGTCTGAGAAGGAAGCATATGTAGTTGAGATTGAAGAGAAAAATGAAGAGGAAGAAGAGGTAGAAGAAATACAAAATTTGGTCACCGGGAAAAGGCCTACAAGAGAGGTTGCAACCAAGAAATAAAAAAAAGGTCCATTGATTTATTGTTCTTTAAAAAACTTGAGGAAACCATCAAAATGGGCAAGGAAAAAAAGCAAGCTAGTATCATTGATGCTGTTGATAAAGAGGCAAAAGCAAGGACGATACAATATAGAACGTTTCCTTGTGACAAACAACATTCCTTTCAATGTTGTGTGATAAAAAAGTTATAAATTGATGCTAAAGCAGTTGGCAATTATGGAAAGCATTTAAAGCCTCCATCCTTCCATGAATGTAGAGTTCCTCTTTTGAAAAAAGAGTTGGAGTACACACAAAATTTGATGAAAGACCATATTGCAGAAAGAGAAAAATATGGGTGTACAATTATGTCTGATGGATGAACAGATAAGAAGAATAGAACTTTGATAAATTTCTTAGTGAATTGTCCATCCGGCTCTATGTTTGTGAAGAGTGTTGATGCATCTGCCTATATGAAGACCGGAGAGAAAGTATTTGAATTGTTAGATAAATTTGTTGAAGAGATTGGAGAGAGGAGTGTCGTTCAAGTTGTAACCGATAATGGAAGCAACTTTGTTTTGGCCGGTAATGAGAATTGAGTTTTATTGCTTTTACCAATTCCATCCTTTTATCATTTTTAACTAATTCTAGTCTATCAAATTTGATTTTTAATGTTAGAGGACATTGGAAAGATATCAAGAATGAAAAAGACTATCCAAAAGGGGATTAGTCTTGTAGGGTACATTTATAACCACTCCTTGGCCTCAAATACCATGAGAAGATCCACTAACAAAACTGAATTGATTAGGTGTGGAGTGACTAGGTTTGCAACAACTTTCCTTACCTTACAACGGTTACATAATCAAAAGAACAACCTTAGAAAGATGTTCACATCTGATGAGTGGTTGAAGTCAAAGGCAACCAATGAGACTAAAGGAAAAAAAAAACAACTGACATTGTTCTCATGCCCACTTTTTGGGCAGACGTGATTTACACTCTCAAATACATGGGACCAATAGTTCAAGTTTTGAGGCTGGTTGATAATGAGAAAAAACTAGGAATGGGATATATATATATATATATATATATATATATGAGGCGATGGATAGGGTAAAAAAGCTATCCAAAATGGATTCAAAGGGAACAAAGAGAAATACAAGGAGGTTTTTGAAATAATTGATAGAAGATGGGAGTGTCAACTCCATCATCCTTTGCATGCAGCAGGTCATTATCTAAATCCTCAATTCTTTTATGGTAATCCAAGTCTTGAAAATGATGCAGAAGTGATGGAGGGGTTGTACAAATGTATTCAAAGGCTAGCTGGAAGTAATGAGGAGGAAGATATGGCAACCCGTGAGCTATCCATTTATAGAAGAGCGGGCTAGCATTTTGGATTTCCTGTGGCAATAAGACAGAGGTCTACTTTAGCTCCTGGTAAATAAAAGATCATTTTATAATTTTAAATGATTATTATGCAATTTTGTGAAGGAGCTAATTAGTTGTGAAATTTTTTTTATAGCTGAATGGTGGAAGAATTATGGATCAAAAGTTCCAAATTTACAAAAGATTGCTATTAAAGTACTAAGCTTAACTTGTAGTTCTTCAGGAGGAATTGGAGCATTCTTGAGCATGTATGTAAATTTTAAAACTGTTAGTTCTAATGTTTTATGAATGTCAAAGATCTAACTAATTTAGTTTTATGTGTATAAAATAGGTTCACTCTAAAAAAAGAAGTCGGCTTGAGCATCAAAGGTTGCATGATTTGGTATATATAAAATATAACCAATCATTAAAGCAACGTTTTGATTGTTAAGATGTAAGAGATACTATTGTTTTGAATGATGTTGATGGGAGTAATGAATGGCTGGTTGGTGAAATGGCCAATGAAGATGAACTTGTGTTTGATGATTTAACTTGGGGAGTTGTGGCAGGGGTAGGAGAGCCTATTACATACACTAGGCAGCATAAAAGAGCTAAGAGTGCAACTACAGGTTCTAGTTCTATTCAAATTTGAAGGACAAATCAAACACCAATACATGGTGAAGATGAGCAAGAGGAAGATGATGATGGAATTGGAAGTGAAAGGGGAGGAAATTTATAGGAATGAAAGTGATGAAGATGAAGATCAAATCCTTGACCTTTCAACTGAAGATGATGATATTTAGCTAGTGTCTTAGACTCCTAGTCTTTAAGTTTAAGACTAGCCATGAAATACGTTTGTTGTTTTGTATATGCAAATAATAGGAATACACTTAGACACTTAGGCTTTTAGTATTATACATGTCATGTTTGTTGTTTTGTATATGCAAACAATCGGAATACACTTAGACACTTAGACTTTTAGTATTATACATGTCATGTTTGTTGTTTCGTATATGCAAACAATAGGAATACATGTTATGTTTGCTGTTTTGTATATGCAAACAATATAAATATATAATATTATATATTTCCTTAAATCACTTCTTTATTTTTCAGCATTTTATACATTATATAAACTTAGTAAATACATTTATATAGGGATTTAAATAGCGGTCATCTCGCTCCTGCTATACCGCTATAGCGTTTTTGGAGAGTGACCGCTCCAGGCCGCTATTCGCTATTGATAAGTATGGTACTGAGGACATAAACATGTGCTTGTAGGGTGACATTCAGGACAAAGCATTGGTGCTTCAGGCAATTAGAGTAAAAGATGTGAGTTATTTTTCTATACCTTTAGTGTTAGCCTTTGTGAATTGTGTGCTCACACATCTTTCTAAGATTGCTAGTTTCAGTTACTGTGATTTTATTGATGTATTGAAGAAAGTTTACCTTCAATTGACAGATGAAGTTTTGTTGATGTATAATTTTAGTACATATGCTAATAGAAATTAGATTGATGAAAATTAAACTCCCATGTAACAAGAGTCTTGATAATTATCATATGTTCTGTCTGATTACACCCATAATTTGGATTGATCACTGGCAGGGGAGCGATCATGATATTTTTTGTTGTTAAAATTTCTCAATGATCATCCCAAGCTTAAATCTATAGGGGCCTAGTACTAGTAGACTAGCATTCAGGAACTCTTATTCACAATATAAACTGTTTCAAATAAAATTTATATATTGACTGTGGAAGTCAATGAAGGATTGCTTTCACTCTGGAAGTTTACCGATTGTCCCAATCAATTTAAATTGTCAAGTTGAATTCTTGGTGCATGTTCATTAAATCCTCATTTCATTTCCTAAAAGTTTATTGTCTTCTAGTCAACCTTGTATCTGTGAATTTTGAAATATATTTTCTGGTCTTTGTAATCTAATTTAAATGTTTATTTTTCTATTGCAGTGGCTAGAAACAGAGATAGTGCGGCTAAGTCATCTCTAGGATAGAGCTGTCTGGTAGTTAGTAGTTAAGTTGCCACCAAAGCCAAAAAATTCAACTGTCTCTCTCTCTGCAAAGTTTTGAGCTAGTGAATTCGTAATTAGGAATATGATATATTAAAGAAATACTCAATTAAGTTGGAAAAAACAATTCTTAATTATAAAGGCTTGGACATGCAATAGATGCATAATGCCCATAACTTGTTATTTTGTGAAAATTGACAGAGTTCATATTATTGCTTTAGCTTACAATCCAAGATCTTCCTAAAGTTCCTTTCCAAGTTCATGAAGAAATCGAAGAAAGGTTGGGCCTTCCTGATGTCCGAACCAAAGCACCAGTTACCACTGAAGAGTCTACGAAAAGAACCTTTTCTCATCTCCCCATCCCTCAAAAAATAAAAAACTCTAATCTTCCCCCAACTGTTAATGACTAATAATGCAAACAGTTGTGGAGGAACCATTGACAGCTTGAAGAAATAGCAAGCAACCCAAAGCATGTCAATTGCAATGGCATTAATTTGTACAAATGTGCATGTATAATAATACATCATTTTTAACAAGAATTGTAAACTGAGAAAATAGTTTTTTCATCTTCACCCTTCCCTCGTTCGACCATTTTCTCATTATTTAGGTTTAATGGCTTAGGTCGTGGTCGTGGAGTTGATTGCACAACATATTAACTATTAAGATGACTTGTTGGGTATTGTTAAATTAATGTTAGATGTTGGTTATTAGTTGTTAGTTAAGGTATATTATGTTTCATTTATTATTGTATGTCAGAGGTTGGTGGTAGTTGTATTCACTACTCTGATTTTCTAGATTGTATTGTATCTCTATTTAATAAGAGGTTCTAAGTTGAGTAAGCCAACTCAAGCTTTTCTATATTCGAGTTGGTATCAGAGCGGGTTCGACCCTGCTTTTTAACGTCTAGAGTCACACAGTAGGTTGTTCGCCATTGTCGCTGTCGTTTGTCGTCGTCTGTTGTCGTCTTCGGCGAGCACAGATCTAGGTGTGCCTCGACGTGCGTGTTCTACCCCTGTAAATCGCTCCTCCATACACCGCTCCACACGCCTCCACGCACTGCCTTAGTCACGCCAAATAGAAAGCGCATGATCTCTACGTGCCAGCGAAACGGTCTCCGTTCGCCGTCGTTTTGGTGTCGTCTGAATCACCAGAGCCTTCTGAAGCCATTGCTCACCTGCGTGGTTCACTTTGAGTAAGATTTAGTGGATTTAAATCAAATCTCTCTCTCGGGTCTCTGTTTTTCTCTTTTTTAGATCTGGAAAAATGTCTTCTTCTACCTCAGACACTCTCTGGTCCCATTTTTCCTATTTCTGGATTTTCCGTCATCACAACAGAAAAGCTCAATGGTAAAAATTATTTAGCTTGGGCTGATTCTGTGGAACTCTGGTTCCTTGGTCAAGGACACCATGATCATCTAGAAAAGGTATACATTGAGGGGTAAGTTGAACAGCAAACTAAGTGGAAGAGACTTGATTTTCAGCTTTGTGCACTTTTATGGCAGTCAGTGGAGCCTAAGATATTGAGGATCCTCAGAGCTTTCAAAACCTATTACTCGTTTTGGAAGAAAGCCCAAGATATCTATTCTAATGATATCCAACGCTTGTTTGATTGTGTTCAAAAGCTAGCCTCCTTAAAACAAAATGATTCAGATATGTGTCATATGTTTCCGAAGCTCAAGTCGCTGTAGAAGAATTGAAGCTTTTCTTAGAAGTTGATTCTATAGAAGAAATAAGGAAACGACTTGATAACTTCTATATGGTTATGATTCTTTATGGTATGAACCCGACATTTAATCACATTCGTGATCAAGTTCTGACTGGTCAAGATATTCCTTCCATGGAGAGCTTAACTACTCATCTCCTCCATGATTGATGAAATGTAGGCCCTTGATATCAATGGAACATGGGAAGTGGTTCATCTTCTTCCTGGGAAGAAAGCTGTTGGTTGTAGATGGATCTATGCTATTAAAGTTGGTCCGAATGGTGAAATTGAACGCCTTAATGCTCGTTTGGTAGCCAAAGGTTACACTTAGATATATGGATTTGATTATGGAGACATTTTCTCCCTGGTGGCCAAGATCACTATTATTCGTCTTCTTCTTGCCATGACAGTTATTCGCCATTGGCCTCTGTATTAGATGGACGTTAAAAATGCATTCCTCCATGGTGAGTTAGATGAGGAGATTTACACGGAGCAACCTCCGGGCTTTGTTGCTCAGGGGGAGTCTAGTCTAGTGTGTAAACTCAGGCGATCTCTCTATGGTCTTAAGCAGTCGCCAAGGGCTTGGTTTGAAAAGTTCAGCAATGTTGTCCAAGGTTTTGAAATGAAAAAGAGTGAAGTGGATCACTCTGTCTTCTACTATCACAAACCTGTTGGCAAATGTGTTTATTTAGTTGTTTATGTCGATGACATTGTCATTACAGGAAATGATGAAGTCACAATATCTCAACTAAAGCAATACTTATGCAATCACTTTCAAACAAAAGATCTTGGTCATCTAAAATATTTTTTGGGAATAAAAGTAGCTTAATCCAAAGAAGGCATTGTAGTTTCCCAGAGGAAGTATGCCTTGGATCTTCTGGAGGAAACAAAAATGTCTGATTGTAAGCCAGTCAATAGTCCTATGGACCCATACAAGAAATTAGTAGCTGATATGCGAGACTTGTACTTAGATCCAGAAAGGTATAGAAGGCTGGTTGGGAAGCTCATATATCTCACTATTATGAGGCCAAATATTTCCTTTGCAGTTGTAGTTGTAAGTCGATTCATGAATTCACCTTGTGTTGATCATTGGAATGGAGTAATACGTATTCTCAGGTACATAAAAAAGGATCCAAGCCAGGGTCTGTTGTTTGAAGATCAAGGAAATAACCAAATTGTTGGATACTGTGATGTTGATTGGCTGAATCTGATACAGATCGACGCTCTACTACTGGGTATTGTGTGTACCTTGGTGGTAATCTTATCTCATGGAAGAGTAAGAAACAGAAGACTGTTGCTCGATCTAGTGCAAAAAATGAATATAGATCTATGGCTCTTGTTGCTTGTGAGTTGGTGTGGGTTAAACAACTCATACAAAAATTGAAGTTTTGTGAAAATTTTCCAATGCAACTTTATTGTGATAATCAGGCAGCTATCCATATTGCTTCCAATCTGTATTTCATGAAATGACTAAACACATTGAAATTGATTGTCACTTTGTAAGGGAAAAATTGTTGTCCAAGGAAATTAGGACCAAATTTGTTGGTACTAATGACCAGCTTGCAGATCTATTAACTAAACCCTTAAAGGGTCCTTGGATTGAATACTTGATTTCTAAGCTTGGAACATATGATTTATATGCTCCAGCTTGAGGGAGAGTGTTAAATTAATGTTAGATGTTGGTTATTAGTTGTTAGTTAAGCTATATTATGTTTCATTTATTATTGTATGTCAGAGGTTGTGGTAGTTGTATTCACTACTCTGATTTTCTAGATTGTATTGTATCTTTATTTAATAAGAGGTTTTAAGCTGAGTAAGCCAACTCAAGCTTTTTTATATTCAAGTGGTATATAATAATAATAATAATAATAATAATAATAATAATAATAATAATAATAATAGTAATAGTAATAATAATAATAATAATAATAATAATAATAATAATAATAATAGTAATAGTATTAATAATAATAATAATAATAATAATAATAATAATAATAGTAGTAGTAGTAATAATAATACTAATACTCTATACCTATCTATACCTATATATAAAAAGAATAACCCCTTTTTCATTATAACTACTTAAAACTTTATTAAAACAATTTATTGTTTTAAAAAAAAAACTGTCCATTCTCTTTTTTTAATATTTTCTTCCACCAACAGTTTTTTTAAAATTGTTATCATGAGTTCTTAAAAATGAAGGAACCATCATAAAAACTATTATAAAAGCAAAGGAACCCATTATAATTTATTATATTCCTAATTATATAAACAGTTTTTAATTTTCTTTAGCTACGTAATTCTGTCATTTTCTTGTTACAACTCTCCCATAGCAAGAGTCTTTTGGTTGCTTTTTCCAGTTTTTCAAGTTTTCATCAAGGTAATGTGTTTCTACTGGAATACTATTTTCTTACCATTTAATTGTGTTCCCTACCCCCGAAATTCTTTCTCTTCTCTTTCAAATTTTCATTTTCACACTTAATCTTTCCAATTTCCCTGCGTACCTCCATCACTACTTTCTCGCTACGAGTTATACCTTAAGTTTTCTCTATTGCTTATGCGCCCAGTTAATGTAACAACAAACTAGGCATTTTAGTAAAATTAAAATCAATTTTAATTTTTGGCAATTTGCAAATTTATTTTTGAAATTAAAACTAATAGTCTATCTTCAATTCTAAAGGAATCTCCTACACGAATAGGTCGGGGGTTAAAAATCTCAATTCTATCATCATTTTATAAAAATTGTAACCGCAAAATTGTGCAATATCTTATAAAAATTGTAATTGGACTCTTTATTAAAAATATAACTACACCCTTTATTAAAAATTATAACTGAACTTTTTGAATTAAAAAAATTTTAATTGCACTTCTTTGACTTTATAACTCATCTTTTCATGGGAGTTAGACTGTTATTCATCAATCTCTAATATTTTATCTTCAATTCTAATGGTATCTCCTATATGAAAAGAAAATTAAAATGAGTATTTTAATTTAAAAAGGGGCTTTTATTAGTATTTTAAAAATACAATAAATGATAAAAATTATTTTACAAGTTTTTAAATAGTAGTTGATATGAAAATATGTTTGTTAAAGAAAATATATTATCAAATTTCAAAATATATTTTATTATTAACTAAATAAATAAATCGTTAAATATGATTTTCAAAATTATTACAGGAAAGAAAGTACTCATAACTAGGGTAGTTTCTCTTTGTGGACAGTTCATTTAGTGGGTAGTTCATTATTTAGTGGGAAGTTTATTTATAATATTGAGTTAAAAATTGCCTATTTAAATTTATTATTTTACAAGTTTACAGATTAAATATGGATAATTTATTTGGTGAGTAGTTTCTCTTTGTGGATATTTCTATTAGCATAAAAAGGTCTTTAAAATCTCAATTCTATCATTTTATATAATTTGTAATTGTAAAATTACGCAATATTTTATAAAATTGTAATTGGATTTTTTATTAAAGATGTGGCTGCACCTTTTTATTAAAAATTGTAACTTAACTTTTTGAATTAAAAAAATGTACCCGCACTTCTTTCATTTTATAACTTATCTTTTGCATAGGAGATTATTATTCATCAATCTTTCACGCGGTTCCATTAACAAAGTTTTATTTCATTTTTTCCTTTATCATACTTCATGACAAAGGAGTCCTACATGCATTAGCATAACACATAATGTTGACTTTTGAGTAGTTCATTATATATAATATAAGAAAAAGATGTATGTATTAAAATATTAAAAATTAATAAGACATGAAAATAATATTAAAAATAGTGAAATCATATGGGACAAAATTTGAATCATATACTAATTCTCAGAGATAAACAAAGTTTGAAAAGATAATAAATTAATCATTTTAAAGCATGACAAGTAATTAAATTAAAATTAAAGAACAAATTAATATTAAAAATAGTAATATGTATTGATAGGAAGTGTTCAATTTAAGAATAATGAAGTTAACCAACTCACAAATTTACATGATATTACATAATTAAAACTAATCTTAAAAATTATTAAAAATATAATTTTAAAAATAAATTTTAAAACTATCAGTTATCAATACACAAAATTTAAGTATGTATAAACATTGCATTCATCATAATATAACAAAAATTAATATACCAATGGAAATAATTATATTATGTTACATTTTCATTCTAAATTGGTATTATACTATTTTTATCAACAACACGATAAATTTTAATAGACTTTATATTTTTAAGACAATATAGCTCAATTATTATTTTCAAATTTAATATAATAAAATTTATTATTTTCCTAAACTTTTAAACATTTCTAACATTATTTAAAATATTAAATATATTAAAAATGTATAATTTAAATAAACTCAATATTCACCCTAGAGTGTGCAATTAACAATGATCGATGAAGGAGACTTTGTAGTTAATTAACATTTTAATTCTTTTTCATATTGCTCTCTATTGAATTTTATAATATTCTATACGGGTTTCTTTTATTATTTTGGATTTTTCAGGAAAAATTTTCTACACCTATACTTTTATTTACTCTGGAATTGCATACACTACAGTATATGTTGTATTAATATTATTATTATTATTTTATGAAATTAATATGAAATGAAATTATTCTATGACATTATTATTATTTTTATGAAATGAAATTATTCTATAATGATTTATATATATATGAAATTAAAAAAGAAAAGATAGATTGAAATTTAAATTTAGTTCTACATTAAGAAAAGATAGATTCAAAATTTTTATTGTTAGTTTTATTTTTAAATTTTTCAACTTTAAGAAATATTATTATTGTTCTTGTTCTTTTTCTTTTTTCTTTCTCCATTCTCAATCACTATTCTTATACCCTTCTTTTATGTTCTCTAAAGATATATATTATTATTTGTTGCTTCATTCTCAATCACGATTTCATTGTTATGTATTCCGTTCCATTTTTAGTTTTTGTTGTGTCTTTTTTTATGTTTGTTTTATGCCTAAGTTGGGTATCATTGTCAAGAGTTGATTCTTAATGTAATCGTTATTGCAGTTCTAAGTTCTCATCTCAATTTTAGTTTTTATCTCTTTAGATATTATCATATATTTTTTAGACTATCAATCTTCGATATCATATTATATTCAAACAAATATTGAATTTAATGAAAATTAACTCCCAAAAAGCATTACACAAAATTTTGATGAAAAAAATATGATAAATTGTGTACAGAGTATTAAAATACAAGAGTTTATATGAGAAGAAGACTATTTTCCAGTTCTTTTTTACTTTACTCAACCATTGATTGTCAAATATCATCATCATATATTGATGTAAATCTAAGTCTACTTTACTCAACCCTTAGCTTCCAAGGGCATGCCATGTATTGGTGGACCTTCTTGGTCAATGAGAGGCGCCGCCTTCATAACCCTCCGGTGGATTATTGGAATGATCTCAAGGGGGCTATGAGGCGGAGACACGTCCCTTCTTATTATGAAAGAGAGCTCTTTGATAAACTCCAAAGATTAAAACAGTACAACTCACGTGTTGAGGAGTACAAACAAACCATGGAGCTTTTCATGATGAGAGCGGGCGTCACCGAAGAACCAAAGGCCATCGAAGATAGATTTTTAAGTGGTTTGAACTCTGACATAAGAGACAAAGTTGAGCTCTTACCATATAATAATCTAGATGACCTAGTCCAACTTTGCATAAGAGTGGAAAATCAATTAAAAAGAATAGGTGGAGCAAAAAGAGAATTTCCATCCTACAATTATGCAAAGAGGGACCTAGGTAAGGGAAGCTCTTCCAAGAGCTCTCCTAAAGAGGAACCATCCAAGCATGTGCATAAAGAACATAAACCCATGCATCATAGAGACAACTCCCCTACTAGTTCTAACAATAGGACTAGTAGTATTAAATGCTTTAAATGTCTTGGGAGAGGCCACATTGCCTCTCAGTGCCCCAATAAGAAAACCATGATCATGAGAGGCCAAAAGATTTTTAGTGAGAGTAGCTCATCTTCCTCCTCTAGTGAGAGTGAGGAAGAAGGGGGTCATGAACATCATGAGCATGACATTGTTGAAAATCCTTGTGATGGAGACCTCTTAATGGTTAGGCGCCTTCTTGGAAGCCAACCCCTTGAGCTTAACCACTCCCAAAGAGAGAACATTTTTCATACACGTTGTAAAGTTTTAGACAAAACCTGTTCTCTCATTGTGGATAGTGGATCCTATTGCAATTGTTGTAGCTCAAGGTTGGTAGAGAAGCTAGCCTTACACCCAATTCCTTATCCTAGACCTTACAAGCTCCAATGGCTTAATGAGGAAGGGGAAATGGTTGTAACCCAACAAGTGAAGGTGTCGTTCTCCATTGGAAAGTATCAAGATGAGATCTTATGTGATATAGTTCCAATGGAGGCTGTCCATATCTTGTTAGGGAGGTCTTGACAGGTTGACAAACAAGTCATTCACCATGGCTACTCTAATGAGATAATCCTCACTCATAAGGGTAAAAGAATAAAGTTGACTCCTCTCACACCTTCACAAGTGGCTGAGGATCAACTCATCATGAAACATAAAAGAGATGAGGAAAAAAAAAAGTTCAAAGTCAAAAAAAAAAAGCTTTCATCCCTAAAGCTTGAAAAGGGTAAAGAGGGAGAGTTGGAAGGAGGTACCCATTCCAAAGAGGTAATTAAGAAAGAGAGTCATTTTGCAACAAAAATGGATATTAAAGAAGCTCTTTTGCTTGATCGACCTTTTTATCTCCTTCTTTGTAAAGAGGTACCTTCTGGCACTGCCACAAGTCATGAAATTGAGTCTCTTCCAAAAGGGGTGCAAAATCTTTTAAAAGAATTTGATGATCTTTTCCCTCAAGAGGTTCTGAGGGGATTACCACCTCTAAGGGGAATAGAACACCAAATTGACCTTGTTCCTGGCGCAAGTCTGCCCAATAGACCCACGTATAGGACAAACCCCGTTGAGACCAAAGAGATTGAGTCTCAAGTTCAAGACTTGTTGGAGAAGGGTTGGGTTCAAAAGAGCCTTAGCCCTTGTGTGTTTCCTGTTTTGTTGGTGCCCAAAAAGGATGGAAAATGGCGGATGTGTATGGACTGTCGTGCCATCAATAACATCACCATTAAGTATAGACACCCAATCCCTAGGCTAGATGATATGCTTGATGAATTGCATGGAGCCAAAATATTTTAAAAAATTTATCTTAGAAGTGGTTACCATCAAATAAGAATCAAAGAAGGAGATGAATGGAAAACCGCTTTTAAGACCAAATTCGGTCTTTATGAATGGTTGGTGATGCCTTTTGGGCTCACCAATGCTCCAAGCACTTTCATGCGTCTCATGAATCATGTACTTAGGGATTGCATTGGTAGGTTTGTAGTTGTTTATTTTAATGATATTTTAGTCTATAATAGGTCTTTAGAAGAACATATAGGACACCTTAGGGAGATCTTATCTGTCCTTAGAATGAATAAACTATTTGCAAACTTAGAAAAATTCACTTTTTGTGTTCTTAGTGTGGTTTTCTTGGGATTTTTCATTAGTGCCCAAGGGGTCCAAGTGGACCCCCAAAAAATCAAGGCCATTCAAGAATGGCCCACTCTTACTAGTGTGACTGAGATAAAGAGCTTTCATGGTCTCGCAGGATTTTATAGGCGTTTTGTGCCTAACTTCTCCACACTAGCTTCACCACTCAATGACTTGGTGAAGAAGGAAGTTCCTTTCTTGTGGGGTGAAAAACAAAAAGAAGCTTTTCAACTGCTCAAGGATAAACTTACTAATGCACCCGTTCTAGCCCTCCCCGACTTTTCAAAAATTTTTGAGCTAGAATGTGATGCATCGGGAGTAGGTGTAGGAGCTGTGCTGTTGCAAGGGGGGCACCCCATTGCTTATTTTAGTGAAAAACTCAATGGTGCCTACCTCAACTACCCCACCTACGACAAGGAGTTTTATGCTTTGATCCGTGCCCTCCAAACATGGGAACATTATCTTGTTTCCAAGGAATTTGTCATTCATAGTGACCATGAGTCACTTAAGTATTTGAGGGGGCAAGGAAAGTTGAACAAGAGGCATGCTAAATGGGTTGAATTTCTTGAAACTTTTCCTTATGTCATCAAATATAAAAAGGGAAAAACAAATGTGGTGGCCGATGCTCTTTCAAGGAGGCATTCTCTCCTTGCCACCCTCAGTGCTCAAATTTTGGGATTTGATGACATAAAAGAAATGTATCCTTCTGACCAAGACTTTGGAACCATTTATACTGCCTCATCTTCCAAAGCCAAAGATGGCTTCTACATGTGTGAGGGGTACTTATTCAAAGAGGGCAAACTTTGTGTACCCCAAGGATCCATTAGGAAATTGCTGACAAAAGAAAGCCATGAAGGTGGGCTCATGGGGCATTTTGGAATTGATAAAACCTTAATGCTTTTAAAAGAAAAATTCTTTTGGCCCCATATGAAAAAAGATGTCCAAAGACATTGCTTGCGATGCATAGCTTGTTTACAAGCTAAGTCCCGAGTAATGCCTCATGGACTTTACACACCTTTACCCACTCCTTCTACAACTTAGGTAGATATTAGCATGGATTTTATCCTTGGGCTCCCAAGAACCCAACGAGGTGTAGACTCCATCTTTGTGGTAGTGGACCGCTTTAGTAAAATGGCACATTTCATTCCCTGCCACAAAGTGGATGACACGAGTCACATCGCAAGGCTTTTCTTTCGTGAGGTTGTGCGTTTGCACGAAATACCCTCAACCATAGTCTCTGATAGGGATGCTAAGTTCCTTGGCCATTTTTGGAAAACTCTTTGGGCAAGGCTAGGAACTAAGCTCTTATTTTCTACCACTTGTCATCCTCAAACAGATGGACAAACTGAGGTAGTAAATAGATCCCTATCCACTATGTTGAGGGCACTCTTGAAAGGCAACCACAAGTCTTGGGATGAATATCTCTCCCACATTGAATTTGCATATAATAGGGTGGTTCATCGAACCACTAAGCACTTCCCTTTTGAGGTTGTATATGGTTTTAATCCTCTCACCCCTCTGGACTTGTTACCACTCCCTAACACCCGAATTTTTCATAAAGAAGGGAAAACTAGGGCTGATTTTGTCAAAAAATCACATGAGAGGGTCAAAACTAATATTGAAACCCAATCTAAGAGGTATGCTTCATCTAGCAACAAGGGGAGGAAGGAAGTCATCTTCGAAAAAGGCGATTGGGTTTGGCTTCACCTAAGAAAGGATCGTTTCCCTTCTAAGAGGAAGTCCAAACTTAGCCCTCGAGGAGATGGTCCCTTCCAAATCCTTGAGAAGGTAAATAATAATGCATATAAGTTAGACCTTCCCGAGGATTATGGAGTTAGCACCACCTTTAATGTTTGTGATCTTACCCCCTTTTTAGGTGCTGACATGGAAGAGGACGACCCTTTAGATTTGAGGACAAATCCTTCCGATGGGGGAGGAGATGATGCAATCCTACCTATCAAGGGCCCTCTCACTAGGGCAATGGCTAGGAGGATTGAAGAGGACTTGGCCCGGAAAGATTCATCAAGACCCCAACTCATGATGGAGATAGATATTTTAGGCCATAGTCCTTAGTTTTCCTCTTGTAAATATTAATTAGCTTTTAATTCCCTTTTAGGCCTTGTATTTTGGCCATTTATTTTAGTTTCTAGAGTTTAGGGTGTAATTAGCTTAGGAAGAGAGGTGAGGGGAGTAAAGAGCCTAATAACACAAAGGAGTGTGGATCTCTTTCCACACCCCCTTGATTAGGCCGTGACACTCCCTAGCTTAAGGCTAGGCACCACTTTTAGTGGGCCTAAGAGAGATTAGTGCTCTTAATACTAATTAGGCCCAAGTCTCACATTGCCTAGTTTTGAGTGCCTTGCTCCCTCTTTGGGCTATAAATACACCTAGTATCTCTTGTACAAAACACACTTGATTGAATGAAGTAAGACTCTTTTTGAGCAATTTATTCTTGAGTGTCTTTGAGAATCCTCTCTCTTGATAAATTTCTCCCTTAAAGCTTGTATCAAGGGACCTCTCCCTTGTGGTAAGCAACATTTTTTACTCATCTTTCTCCTAGAAAGTGGCGTCAACCCTCTCCCATTTCTAACCTCTCTATCCTCCATTTTCTTAGAGGAAGGAACCTTGAGAGATGCAAAACGAGAAACGTGTGAAATGAGAGAAATGCAGATGAAAGAGAAAAGAAAAATGAAAAATATGCATAGTAATTAAATTTTTACTCTTTTCGTTAAAAATACTTTTAGTGTGTAGGAATAACTTATTATTAGAATAGAGAGAAATTCAAGTGAGTGAGTTACTCACAAAATCACAATTTTGAATGGCTGCAGAAATTTGTGGCGCCTCTCTATTCTTATACGTTAAAACTCAGCTGCAACTGCAGCAACGACACAAGCAATACGTGTTCTTCCATGCTCAACGAGGAAGAACACGAAGAAGCACTACCAGATTCTACTCATCCAAACGCTGTTTTACTTCTGGCTTCCAAATGCGTCCATGTTTCGCCGCAGCTTCGTGTGCCAAGTCGCGAGCACTGATTTCGAATCCGCCGCCAAAGCAGGCGAGGATCGTCTCTCTAAGGTATCGCTATTAGCCACACTCTCTCTCGTGTTTTTCTCGATAACAACTAACAAGCTTGTTTCGGTTGAATTTCAGGTGCCGGTGCCTAATATAAGGAACTTCTGCATCATTGCGCATATTGACCACGGGAAATCGACGTTAGCGGATAAGTTGCTTCAGGTTTCGGGCACGGTGCACCAGCGAGAGATGAAGGACCAGTTTCTGGATAACATGGATTTGGAGAGACAAAGAGGCATCACTATTAAGCTTCAGGTTCCTTATTATCTTAATTTAACTTGAGAGACAGGCTACCAATTTGAGTGGCGTCCTATTTGATCTATAAGCCTTTATTTGTTCATTTCCATTACCTTTTAAGAAATCATTCTAGGAAAGTCTTTATCTTTGGGTTTTTTTTGCCTAATTATGAGAACAAAATCTGCCTTAAAATATAAAACAATATAAGTTAAATCAATCACATTTCAGAATTTCCATTTGGTCTTTCTCAATGATATTCCCTCTCAATTGAGTTCAAGTGTTAGATGTCCTTGATTATCTTAAATTCACTCCCAGAACAAATTTTCTATCCTCCCCTCAAAACATCGATAACATAATAATATGATGGTGAGTTGTGATCATTCATCTGTGGCCAGGTTTCTCGGTCACTTGCTGCATGTGAAGGTGCTCTTCTTATAGTAGATGCTTCTCAGGTGAATCTCTATGCTTTTATGCTCTTCTTTTGATTTTGGTTTTATGGTCTTTAGCATGTGAAGGTGATCTTGCAGAAATTGGTTTCTGCCTTAATAAAATTATTTTCAAATCACAGGGGTTGAAGCACAAACATTAGCTAATGTTTATTTGGCTTTGGACCTAGAAAGTATGCCATTCTAGTATTGTACTTTTAACTTGTACTTAATTTTCATTTTAATCTAGTCCTTATCCTTTATTGATGCTGTATTTGAATTAATAAACTCAAATATATTTATTTTTGGGAAAAGAAGGCGTTGCTACTGCCACATCTTCATGCACTAAACAGTTTTGTTATTTTGTGAGCATTTTAAATATGTGTCAATGTGTGTTTTGGATGACCACACAATGTCTTTATTTAAAATGAGTCATATGATCAAACAGAATCAATATTAATTACATAAGATCTCTCTAATAATGACTAAAGATCAATCTAATAATAGGTAATAAGGAGTAAATCTCCAATTATTATCTACATAAATACATATTTAGTCTTTAACACTACCCCTCAAGTTGAGGCATATGTGTTATATGAACCAAACTTGTTATAGATATGATAAATCTAATAAAAATAAAAAAGTGGGTTCCAATCGCGTGGTTGGGCTGGATAAACATGGTTTGGTAACAACCAACGAAGATTTGCAATGACAATAGGTATTGTTCACCATAAAGCACGTTCTAAGGCGGAAGGAGAAGTACACCATGAGGTGGAAAAATAAGAGAAAAAGCACCGAGAAGAATCACTAAGAGTCTTCAGAAAAGGCTCCTCGGAAGGGTCTTCAAGAAAAGTTTAGGAAGGGTCTTGGGATGGTCCTCAAGAATGGTTACAAAGAATGGTCCTCGGAAAAATTCTGGAGAGATGTGTCACGCATCATGTGCATGAATTTCATGTGCTAGAGCCCTTCTTGGGTCCATGCGCAATGGTGTTTTGAGTTGGCTATGCACATGAATAACATGGTGATCTCGAAGAATGTTCTTCGAAAAGTGTCTTCGGGACAAGTCTTGAAAAAGGGGTCTTCAGAAAAGGTCTTTGGAAAAAGGCCTTAGGAATGGTCTAAGAAAGGTTTCTAGAAATAGTCTTAGAGAAGGAAGGCAGCGATATAATAGTGGGTCATTGGATAGTGAATCTATCAGTAAGAAGTGGATCATTGGACAATAGTTCTACCGATGGCTATAGGCCACCACTAGACAATTTAGGCACTCAAAAGACACTTGGATTCCTAGGATCTGGTTTAGGCTTTGATACATGTAAATATGTGTTGAAGCTAATAAATCAAATATGATCAAACAATGTCTTTATTTATAATGAGCCAATATGAGGATCAATATTGATTACATAGGATCCCTTCAATAGTGACTAAAGATAAATTTAACAATAGGTAATAGAATAAATCTCCAATTACTATCTAATCATGAATAAGAAAATAATATCTAATATTTTACAAACACAGTTGTAGTGTACGATTTTCCCTTTCCAATTTGTGAATGATTTGTTTTCTGTCAATTTCCTTCACTTCTCTCTACTTACAAATTTATGAGATAAAATGTGTTGTGTTGCATGCATGCTTGTTTAGTAACACTTGATATTCTTTAACAGGTTTTGAACAAAATATATCTCCCAGGTGCAGAACCAGATCGAGTTATCAAGGAAATTGAAGAGGTTTGTTTGTCAACTAGACCTTCAATGTCATCATACTCTTAGTCTTAATTTTTCCACTGCATGGGGTGATAGTTTGGGATCTTTTCATTTAAGTTTATTCTCTTATAACATTTTATAAGAAAGAAATTTATTAAGATAGAAAAGGAAGATATGGGAACTTATAAGAAATCCTCAAGGACTAAAGATGACATAAAAATGGAAAATAAAAAACAAACAGAAAATACAAAACATAGAACATGGCATTCCAATCTCTGGAGATCTGACAAAGAACGTCGATGTCTCTTGAGCCAAACACCACCAAAATCAGAAGACTACCCCGTGAACTCAATAGAAGATTGTCATTTTGCAAATTCTTGCATTTCTTTCCAACCAAATACACCATAGAACTAGTCTTAGAACACTTCCAAACTTTTAGGCACCATAAAATTTATTTGTTCATTGATTGAATCGAATATGTACTTATCACTATGTTAACATTCTAAGGCTTCATTCTTTATAGTTTAATTCCTACTAATTAGAGTGGTTATACACATAAGAAGCTATGAAATTTGAGAATGTGTTAACTAGGGCCTCCTTGCATGAGCATTACTAATTTCTTAATTTATTAATTCCTGAATCATGAATTCATGATTAATGATATTCATAAGAAAACTTATAAGTTGAATTGACTTGTATAGATTGTAGCAATGCGATTCTCTGCTCTGCAAAGGTTTGTTATTATTCTTTAGTTTCCTTTTTTTTTATCTGGTTTATGATTTTACGCTATATTATAACAGTAAATCATATATACATGTTGCTGCATATTAAAGTTGCTTTCTGGTAAGAAGGAATAGGTATAATTGATATTGTCAATGCAATTGTTGCAAGAATTCCCTCACCTGAAGATACATCTAAAAGACCACTCAGGGCTTTAATATTTGACAGGTACCCCCTTTTTTTTCCCAAATGTTATCAGATTATTCCATTTGATGACATATGATGTCGGCAGCACACTATGGAGTCACATGGATTATCATTTAAGATTTGGATGACATTAATACCATGAAGTATTTGGTACGGTCCTTACAATTTGAAAATGATATCATGGACAACTCAACTAAACTAAGACTTGGTAGATTATTGTAAAGTTTAAGGATCTAGTTTCCATGTCTAAGGTTTATCTATACTTTAGGTAATTCTTTTGCCCTGTAGTTTTGTTGTTGTGTACTTAGCTTAATGCAAGTTTAGATCATTTACTTTATGTGTCACTGCTATATGGTTACTCTCTATCTCTCGTCTCTGGTCTCTACCCAGACCCATACTTAGATATAATGGCTTCCATAAAGATCTGGACTATTTCATGGATAAAATTCCTTTAGTATGTATGACAGATTAACTTCCAAGTATTTTGGGGCAGCTAATATTTTTTTGCACATGGTGTTTATCCCCAGGAACTCATTTATCTATTTTTTCAAATGCAGCTACTATGATCCATACATAGGTGTTATTGTATACTTTGGAGTTGTAGATGGGATTATAAAGAAAGGTGACAAAGTTTATTTTATGGCTAGTGGAAAGGTACAGTATCTTTCATAGTTTTTGATCTCCTATATTGCCAACAAAGATTTAGTTTAGTGGTGTCAAACTCTCAGTATAGTAGCCTATTCATAATTTCATTGGTCATTCATTAAATCATTAATATGACTACAAACAAGTTCTAATTAATAATGGTAAAAACATGGTTATTGTGGTGATCCCTAATATTTTTTGAATTAATTTGATTGTTAAATTACAGGATTATTTTGCTGATGAAATTGGAGTTTTGTCTCCCAGTCAACTACAAGTTGAAGAATTGTATGCCGGTGAGGTAAAATAATACTTCCAAATTATTTAATTAGGCAGTTCATGTATTTCACATTGCTGATGGTATTTTTGGTTTGTCTCTTTCCTCCTCTGTTCTGTCACTTATCCTATGTACACACACTAAGGAATGCAATCTCATCTAGCATACATCATGGCTAGGAAGACTAGAAGGAACACATGACTTGGATGGGAGCTCATTCAAGACATGAAGCCATAGTCTTACTTTGTAAATATCTTATTTTGTCTTTAAATAAAAGTTGCTATCCACACCCATAGGGGCTGCACTTAGGCCTTAAGCTTGGATTAACTAGTCTTAATGCTAATTAAGCTCAAGTCCCATATTGCCTAGGTTTGTGTGCCCAAACTGTCCCATTAGGCTACATATACTCCTTCATCCCCTCTTGTATGGTCACACTTGAATGAATGAAGTAAGACTTATTTGAGCAATTATTCTTGAGTGTTTAAATTTGCAAATTGCCAAAAATTAAAATTGATTTTAATTTTACTAAAATGCACAGTTTGTTACATTAACTGGGTGCATGAGCGATAGCAAAAATTTAAGGTATAACTCGGTAGCGAGAAAGTAGTGATGGAGGGACACAGGGAAATTGGGAAGATTAAGTGTGAAAATGAAAATTTGAAAGAGAAGAGAGAGAATTTGGGGGTAGGGAACACAATTAAAATCTAAGAAAATAGGACCTCGGTAGAAACACATTACCTTGATGAAAACTTGAAAAACTGGAAAAAGTAACCAAAAGAATATTAAAAACTGTTTATATAATTAGGAATATAATAAATTATAACGGGGTTTATAATGGGTTCCTTCATTTTTTAGAACTCATGATAACGGTTTTAAAAAAACTGCTGGTGGAAGAAAATATTAAAAAAAGAGAATGGACAGTTCTTTTTAAAATAATAAACTGTTTTAATAAAGTTTTAAGTAGTTATGATGAAAAAGGGTTATTCCCTTTATATATAGGTATAGATAGGTATAGAGTATTAGTATTATTACTATTATTATTATTATATACCCAACAAGTCATTTTAATAGTTAATATGTTGTGCAATCAACTCCACGACCACGACCTAAGCCTTTAAACCTAAATAATGAGAAAGTGGTCGAACGAGGGAAGGGCGAGGGTGAAAAAACTGTTTTCTCAGTTTACAATTCTTGTATGCAAATCTGTACAAATTAATGCCATTGCAATTGACATGCTTTGGGTTGCTTGCTATTTCTTCAAGCTGCCAATGGTTCCTCCACAACTGTTTTTATTTTTTGAGGGGTTGGGAGACGAGAAAGGGTTCTTTTCGTAGACTCTTCAGTGGTAACTGATGCTTTGGTTGGGACATCAGGAAGGTCCAACCCCTACACTAGCCTACCTTAGCCTAACCTAAGGCCTAGCCTAGCCTTGTATCATACCCTACCTAACCTACCTACCCCTACCCTAGCCTAGCCTAGCACTAACCTAGCCTAACCTACCCTACCCTAGTCTAACCTAGCCAACCAACCCCTACTCTATCCTAGACAACCCCTACCCTAGACTAGCTAGCCATAACCTACCTTACCCTAACCCTAGCCCTACGCTAGGCTTACCCTAATCTAGTCTACCCTACCTTACCCTACACTAGCCTAGCCTACTCTATCCTAGACTAGCCTAGCCTACTCTATCCTAGACTAGCCTAGAATAGCCTACCCTACCCTACCTACCCATAGCCTAGCCTTACCTACCCTAGCCCTACCCTTTCCTACCTACCCTAGCCTACCTTAAACATTACCCTAACCTAGGTTACCCTATCCTAGACTAGCCTAGCCTACCCTAGCCTCTAGCTTACCCTACCTAGCCTAGCCTAGCCCTACCCTGGCCTACCCTACCTTAGCTTACACTAGCCTAACCTACCATACCCTCCTACACTACCCTAGTTCTAGCCTAGCCTAGCCAACCCTTACCCTAACCTAGCCTAGCCCTAGCTTAGCCTAGCCCTAACCTAGCACGAACCTAGCCTACCCTACCCCACCCTAACCTACCCTACCATACCCTACAATATCCTAACCTAACCTACCCTAGCCTACCCTTCCCTACCCTACACTAGCCTATTCTATGCTAGACTAACCTAGCCTAACCTATCCTAGCATACCCTACCTACATTATCCTAGCCTAGCCTAACCTAACCCAGTCTAGCCTACCCTAGCCTAGCCCTAACCTAGCCTACCCTAGGATACGCCTACCTTACCCTAGCCTAGGATATGCTTACCATATACCTTAAACTAGCCTACCCTACTCTATCCTAGCCTACCCTACCCTACTCTATCCTAGCCTAGAATACCCTACCTTATCCTCACCTAGCATAGCCTACCTTATCCTAGTCTAGCCTACCCTATCCTAGTCTAGTCTAGCCTACCTATCCTAGCCTAGCCTACCCTACCCTACCCTACCAGAGGGTAGCGTACCTACCATGCCCTATCCTACCCTACCCAAGCTTACCTTATCCTAGCCTACCATATCTTATCCTAAACTAGCCTACCCTAGGATACGCCTACCCCAGCCTAGCCCTAACCTAGCCTACCCTAGGATACGCCTACCTTACCCTAGCCTAGGATATGCTTACCATATACCTTAAACTAGCCTACCCTACCCTACTCTATCCTAGCCTAGAATACCCTACCCTATCCTCACCTAGCATAGCCTACCTTATCCTAGTCTAGCCTACCCTATCCTAGTCTAGTCTAGTCTAGCCTACCTATCCTACCCTACCCTAGGCTAGTGTACCTACCATGCCCTATCCTACCCTACCCAAGCTTACCTTATCCTAGCCTACCATATCTTATCCTAGACTAGCCTACCCTATCCTAGCCCTACCCTACACTAGCCTAGTCGTAGCCTATCCTATCCTACGCGTAGGATACCCTAGCCTAGCCTATCCTACCTTAAGCTAGCCTAGCCCTACCCTACTCTAGCCTAACCCTAGCCTATCCTACCCTACGCGTAGGATACCCTACCATAGTCTACCCTACCATAGTCAAATTTACTTGAAGTTTGCCACAAGGGAAAGGACCTTTGATAAAAGCTTTTTAAGAAGAGATTCCTCAAGAGAGAGAACTCTCAATGACATTGAAGAATAATTGCACAAAGGAGTTTTATTTCATTCATTCAAGTGTTACCATAGAAGAGGGGGTGAAGTAGTATATATAGCCCAATGGGAGAGATTGAGCATACAAACCTAGGCAATATGGGACTTGGGCTTAATCAGGATTAAGACTAATTAACCAAAGCTTAAGGCCTAAGTGCACCCCCCATGGGTGTGGATAGAAACTCTTATTTTAGGGGGATGGACAAGCCCAACACGCCTAAAATAAGGGCCTATTCTAAGGTTACTCCTTCCTACACCTATACATCTAATTTAGAAAGGGAAATGACCTAGATACATGGCCTTAGGGAATAAAACTATGCACCCCTAATTATCTAAGACAAAATAAAATATTTACAAGATGAATTTCCTAAAGTTACGTCTTCGATGAGCTCCCATCAAAGCCATGCCTTGCATCGCTAAGTATACAAACAGATAAAGGACTTAAAAAATGACGTAAAATAAATATGACAAGAATGCAATGGCATTTGTGTATTGTTTTTCTTGTGTGACTATACAAGCTAAAGCTAAATTAAGGTAAGAAAAAGATTAAGCTATTATCCTCTACAGCAAATATCCTAAAAATATATGTTACTAAGACAAAATAAAATTATTATTTCCTAAATCTGCAACGGAACAGAATGTGAGCCATATCTGAACACTTTTGTTTCTTTGGCAAAGGAACATAATTTGCTTTTTCCCATGTATGCTATCATTTATTAGTTGCAATTTGCTATTCAATTATAGGTTCTTGTTTTAGTTATAATATAATAGCTCTTTGTCAATTCAATATTAAACTGTTTGATATTTATTAAACTATTCAGTTGTACTTTTGAATTAGTTTTCTTTCAAGCCTTTTCGGATCCATCAGTCATAAAGTTTATGTAAACTATGCCATGTGAGATCTGCATGAATGATTGCTTTTGACATTTTGTGGATTATAATATATATTTTTATATAACTTAGTTCGGCACCAAACAATTTTTTCCCTTAAATATTCAATTTTCTTACAGTCATACTGTCAATGGTAGCGTTAATGATTAATTATTCAATAACTTCATTTTCTTTTTGGTTTACAGTTTGAACCTGAGACCTCAAGTGCTATGGGATTTGGCTTTAGATGTGGGTTTCTGGGTCTTCTTCACATGGAAATTGTTCAGGTTTGAATTTGTTGAAGCATCTACTCTTTGGCTTTCATAGGAAATGCTTGAATGTTCTTATATGGTATAACTAAAGGAGATGAATCCAAATCTGGATTCAATTTCAGAGTATGGGTATTTCTAATTTGTCACACAGGTTATTTTTACTTTTTCTGATGTTGCAGACTTGTAGTAAATTCACAATTTATTATGATGATCAGATATCGAAAGAAGGTAGCTTTATACAATGAGCGAGTTGGAGAACTTAATGCTGTCACTCATGAGTGGGATGGCATAAAGAAGCAGTATGATGAATGGAGAAAGAAGAGGTGTGTATGATATTTTTTTTGTTTTTAATTCTTGCCTTTTGACTAAAACATTAGTTGAATGTGTTATGGCAGATTGGAGGAGTTTATGGAAGGATTTAATGCCATTTCTTTGAAGTGAAAGGAAATGTATCAGGTTTGGGAATCTGATCTCTAAGTCTCTCCCTTGACACAAACACATGGAATTGTGCTTCACTCTCCTCTATATTTACTGATATTTCAACTTGTTATGGATGCAAGTTGTCAATAAAATTTTGCATTTCTGGTTATAAAATGGTGGTGAACCAAAATATTTTTATTTTTAAAGGTTTAATATTGCTGTGAGTCTACAGTCTGATGCCCTAAAATTTTTAGGGCATAAATTACTATTTTTGTCTAAATTTATTTACATATGAGAGCTAGTTTAAATATTAACAACAAAAATAGGTAGCTTGTGGCAGTAAATATTTGCTAGAAATGAAAATAAAAATAAGGTGATGTATTTTTAATTATGTGGTAAAACAGGAAATAAAAACAATGAAGGTGTGTTCCATAGGCTTGTGATCATTAACATCTCTAAGTATAATCACTTTTTAACGTTCACACGTGGTAACTCTTGGAGGCATGGTTGATACTTTTCATGGCAGCATCTTGTAAATTTATCATCCGAAGTTCTTATTATAGTTCTATTTGTTTAATGACTCCACTGATGGTTGTTCAGAAGTTATCTCGATTCCCATTTACATTAGCCGTTGTGATATATAATTTTTGTAATTCTAACCCAAAATTGGTTTTTAATGGCACTGATCTTCCTTTAACTTGAGGAGTCTTGATCACACTTGAATCTTAATCTCTTGCAGGTGGTCCCATCCATAGCAATTGCATTTGTAACATATGAGGTGGTGAAGGACATTTTAGGTGTGGAGATCAGAATATCAGACTAAAGATTGGTATCCATGTGATATTTTATTGCTTGTTATTTTCTTTTAAACAAGCGGATGCAGAGATGTTAAATTAGTGTTATTTTCTAGTTTTTCATCACTTCAATGAGGTCCGAAGCACTCGAGTTAGGGTGTAATTAATTCCCTTGCATCCCACTGGTTTTTCACAAACAAGATATAGCTTTTAGCTTCTTATTCATCTGCTATGGCAATAAATGTTGTGCAAAAACAATGCAAGGACATGTCTGCATGCCTTTCTGCATGAGTAAAGAAAGCATTTTATTGGTGAAATATCCAGTGACTGATTACTTTAATAAATTATACTAGGATTGCACCGAGTTCAAGTGAGTTTTTTTTTTATATTTGAGAAAACATTTGACTAATTTTGATCATCGCAGGCAGCTCGAATGTGTTATGTGTATGAAAATGAACCTTACTGCTTGAATCTAATAGACACTCTGGGGCACGTCGACTTCTCCTATGAGGTATGTAATGTAGTTACACATAGGTCATATGTGCTGACTGTTATGTTGGATTCTATGCTTCTTCATCTTGTATTATTCTGTGCAAGTCTCATCTCTTTTAATATCTTTCTGCATCAAACTTAAGAGCTACAATCAAATATAACACCTATATGTACCCAGAATGAAGAAACATAAAATCTTATGCATTATATCTTGCAAATGCATTAAAATCTAAACTATAAAATCTATGAAATTTTTTAAAATCTTGTAAGTCATTATATTCCTACAATTTTTTTTTAAATCCACAAGACTTTTTTTATGTCAAATTAGTCTTTTACAATCCCAATCCAATCAACCCTAAGTTACTTGTCTATTTTGTCATGTAGACGTAGTAACTGCAAGAATTTATAGCCGTGAATAGTGTGTATTTGAAAATAAATTGTGTTTTGATACTGGTAATTGAAGACAGAGGACGGGCTACCAGTTTGAGTGGCGTCCTATTTGATCTATATAAGCTTTTATTTTTTCATTTCCATTACCTTTTAAGAAATCATTCTAGGAAAGTCTTTATCTTTGGGTTTTTTTGGCTAATTATGAGAACAAAATCTGCCTTAAAATATAAAATAATATAAGTTAAATCAATAACATTTCAGAATTTCCACTTGGTCTTTCTCAATGGTAGCTCTCAATTGAGTTCAAGTGTTAGATGTTGATTATCTTAAATTTAGGATTTGATACATGTCAATATGCATTAAAGCTAATAAAGCCTAGAATACGTTACCCTACCATGCCCTACTCTATCCTAGCCTAGTCTAGCCTATCCTAGCCTACCCTATCCTAACCTATCCCAGCCTACCTTAGCCTAGCCTAACCTACCCTATCCTAGACTACCCTATCCTACACTAGCTGTAGCATAGCCTAGCCAAACCCTAACCTAGCCTAGCCTAGCATAGGATACGCCTACTGTAGCCTACCCTAGCCAAACCAGCCCTAACCTAGCCCAAATCTAGCCTAGCCCTAACCTACCTTAGCCTACCACTACCCTAGTCTAGCTTATCGTAGCCTACCCTATCCTAGCCTACTCAATTCTAGACTAGCCTACCCTACCCTATCCTAGCCTACTCTACCTAAACCTACCCTAACCTAGCCTAGAATACCCTACCCTACCCTAGGGTACACCTACCCTACCCTAGCCTACCTACCCTACATTACCTAATCCTATCCTAAATTAGCCTAGTTTAACCTAGCCAAACCTACCCTAGCATGCCAACCCTAACCTAAAACCCAAGCCTAACCCTAACCGAGCCTACCCTAGCCAGCCTAGGATATGCCTACCCTAGCTTACTAATGCAGTCCCTTGATCTCTTCAACCAAGGTTCCTTCCTCTAAGAAGATAGAGGATGGAAAAGGTTAGGGATGGAGGGGAACTTGACGCCACCTCTCTAAGGAGAAGATAAGTCAAGAAAAATTTACTAGGAGGCTGGCCACAAGGAAGAAGACCCTTGATAAAAGCTTAAAGGAAGAGAGTCCTCAAGAGAGAGGTTTCTCAATGACACTTTACTATAGAAGAAGGCTCTTAAAGAGTCTTATATCAATTCCAAATTCAAGTGTGATCATTACAAGAGAGACTAGGTGTATATATAGCCCAGTGAGAAATCTAGGCACTCAAAACTAGGCAATGTGGGACTTTAGGCCTAAATAGGATTAAAGACACCTAATCTAAACCTAGGAGGGGTGCAAAAGCTAATCCAAAGGTGTGGGAAAGAAGCCCAACACGCCTTGGAAAGAGGCCCCTAACTAAGCTTACCTCCTCTCACAAACTAATAACACCTCTTCTTCTTAATTACAAAGTAAATGCCCGAAATACATGGCCTAAAAGGAAATTAAGAGCTAAATAATATTTACAAAGGACACCCAATTCATAATCATTAGGTAGGTTTATTAATTGTTATCCCAAGAGTTTATTTTCTTTACTTGGCTTTTTATCGGTAATGTGTAAAAGAAACACATTTTTAATATTTTAACACAATTTTTTACTGAAATTTATTGGAATTTAACAATACTGAGTCTCACTTATTTAATTAGTTTCATTTGTAATTTTATTGTTTTTAATAAATTTTAACTAATAAAAGTGTGTTGTTGATACACTTGATGTTTGAATTGGCTGATCAGCATGGTATGCTTATTCCTCCTGCAGTCTTATGAACACTATGTTTGAATTGGCTGATCGACTTGTTGGGATATATAAAACTGATAATTGCACAAAGAGCATTACTAACAATCCTGGTAGTTTTGTGGTATGCGAGAAGGATACTTGATGGAGTTGTCAACGTTTTGTTGATGCTAATTTGAAGAGTGATTCTATAATTATTAATTATTATTCTCTTGTACCGGTTTGATCTTGCATGTAGTCCTAATTGTTATCATTAACTTTGGTGTCTTATATGTTGTATATGAAGTTATGGGCCCTAGCCTGACTTTTTATTGTAGTATGCTCATATGAGAAAAATGAAAAATATATGTAATTAGTTTTATCTGTTCTATGGACTTATCTCTTGTTATATTTAAGCCAATGTTTTAATTTGGATTAGTTTCTTTTGTTTTGATTTAGAAAATGATTTTTTTTATTGAAATTGAAACCAATTATTAAAAATAAGATTTAGATAGGTTTAAAGTTTTTTTATGGATTTTGTTTAATTATATTATACTAAGTAGGATTTAGCATAAAATGGTCAATGTACATAATTAAATTGACTTTAGCAGGAGTTAATTTTTTTACAAAACTTTGTTAGAATTTGTAGAGGGTAATTATAATCTTCTGATTTTGATTATAATTTTATTATACATATAATTAATTATTAAAATATTATAATTTTTTAAACTTTTTAAAACTCTTAAAGTGATAAAATCCACAAGATTTTGTTTAACTCAACTCAATTTTCTCACTAACATGGACAAAATAGAACTTTCTATCCATTCATAAAGGCCTTCACTTATTTAAAAAGTTATTTTTATTGAATGTCAATTTATATTTCTCTGATTTTATTCTAAAATATATACTCTTGTTGAGTATGAAATGCTCATTTTAGTTCTTTTTATATAAGGAGAAAGGAAATTATAAAAGGCTCATTTGTATGTTACATTGAAGTTTACTTTAATGATAATAAAGTAAATTATATTTCATAAAAATGCTAAAATTATTTTCAGACATGAATATTTTAAAATTAAAAAAAGACACATGAATTTTAGTGTTTTTATAAAACTTTGGAGTATTTCATGAGAAAACTCACAAGAAAACGCCAGATAAACTTACAAGAATATTATATAAAACATAATTTATTTTGTTGAACTATCTTTATTAATTTATATTGCAACTTTTTACAAGAAAAGATATATAACAGGTAAGGTAGGCAGAGCCCAGTGGTTCAGAACCTTAGACATTATTAGATGATAATACTTCATGAATCCCAAGAAAAATAAATTAAAAAATACAGGGATATGCACTTAATTTGGACATGCTTGGTTTTGTTTCTTATATCGAACATAGTGCTGATCCATCCCAGGGTATTAATTATTAAAGAAAGTAAAGGTATTAATTAACAGTTCCTAAGGTTTACTTGGCGTAGGACTCTCTTCCCCAACCCCGAGGACATGCAGAGGAAGTTGGCTGATAAGGGGAGGCACATGGTGACCACTGTGTTCCTTACATTAAGCGGGATGATAACTTTCATTTGCACAAGGAGGCCTCTCAAAAGGGGTATTGTGTTAAGGATTCGAGTGGCAATGGCTTTGATGGTTGGTGCTGGCCCGGTTCCCCTCTTATCCCGATACTTTGAACCCCGCATGGGTTGATAAGTTCTCTTACTCCAACTATGTTGGCTCTACGCCTTTCCTTTACATTTGGAATGACATGAATGAGGCTTCCGTCTTCAATGGCCCTGAGGTTTGTCCATGCTTTCCCACATTCCTTTTGTCTTTTTTCCCCTTACTTTCCTTGTTTTGATTATCATAGGCAAATAGGACTTGAGAGACTTGAGAGAGAATACAATTTGAGCCCGATAACAACTGCTCCAAGTGTTGCGTACAGAGTAAACTGTGTAAATGGTGATACTGTAATTTCTTCTCATTCCAAAGCTCCTTTTCAATGTAATTCTTTATTTTGGTGAACTATTAATTAAAACTGAATTTCCTCTATTTTTTTTTTTTTTAAATATGCCATCATTTTGTCCAAATCACAAAATTCTCGAAGGTTGAATGCTCAAATCCTTCTTTACTTCGGGAGCCTGGAAAAAGGAAATCAATTGAGGAGCCATTTGTTAGGGTTATTTCTTACACTTTGTGCTGTTTATTGTTCACCTTGTTAAAAATTGGTGCAGTTAAGGCCTAACATTTTAACTCATAAGTTCCCTCTGTGTTTTGTTGTCTTTATTTGGAGTTAATGAATAGTTGTGTACAGATTGAGATGCTTACACCAAAGGACTACATTTGCTCACTTATGGAACTAGCACAAGAAAGAAGAGGGCAGTTCAAAGAAATGAATTTTATTGCTGAAAATAGGGCATCGATCACTTATGAATTACCATTAGCTGAGGTAATCTCTTGGATTAGTCCTTGCCACCTGACCCCAATAGCAGAGGTAACCAACTCTTTCGTTTTGAGCGGAAGTTCTCCTTTCGAGTGCTGTCTTTGGACTTGTTAACTTAATATTCTCTTACTTTTTTCCTGTTTTTCAGATTCCTTATGTGGGTCTCAACTTTGCTGTGTACGAGTCTTTGAAAGATTGGTTAATTAAATCAAATCTATTTCATCTAGCTCAAGATTCTGAGTTGAGTGTGACCACTCACCTGGCTTCTGGTGCCGCAGCTGGAACTTTGGACAAACTGTTGCTTCTTGATGTCTTTCGTCGTAGAATGCAGATGGTGGGTTGAAACCATGCTGCTTCTGTTATAGCTGGTGATGGAAGAGGGAAGGTACCAGTTCAATACACTGGCATGGTTGATGCTTTTAGGAAAACTGTTTGGTATGAGGGATTTGGCGCATTATACAAGGGTCTCATTCCGAATTCTGTAAAGGTCCCATATAATGCTCATTAATCATTTTCTGTTTTAAAAAAAACAAATTGGGTAAACCATATACTTGTAAACATATGCTTCTATTCAGAAACAAAGGTTTTCCTACCTTCCATTGAAGAAGATATTATTAATTTATTACTATGAAGAACTTAAATAAAGGATGTGCATGCATCATGTCACCTGGATGATTCCTGTGTGTGATTCCTCTGTCATGATCTGTCAATCCAACTTCTCAGATTAAAGCTGCGAACATAACAAGCTTGTACCTGATTAGAGTAAAGTCTGGTTTTCTGATTAGAGCAAAGTCTGGTTTTCAAGTCTGTGAGAGTTTGATATTTTGAACTTAAATTATTTACTACTCCAACTCAGCTTAATGAAATGCATGATCATTGATCAATCACCAATAAACACGTGTTATCTTAGACTTTTATTAGTATTGACCTTCTCTGGCATTGTCTCAATTAAGAGTCCTAAACAATCTTACGTGTCATAAGTCATAAAATTCCTGATTTTATGCGTGGTTGTAAAAATTTTGGTGTCATGTTGGAATTTTATTAGTTGATATTTGGGGCAACTCATAAAATCCTTAATCAATGTACTTTTCATAGCAGCATCTTGTAAATTTATCAACTGAAGTTCTTATTATAGATATATTTGTTTAATGACTGTTGTTGTTCAGAAGTTATCTCGTGATGAGGACATGAAGCTTGAAGGACTTGGAGGACCTATGACAAGGGCAAGGACAAGAAGAACTAAGGAAGCTATTCAACAAGTATTGACAGCCCTTTTGCAAAAAGAGCTAAACATTGAAGAAATAAAGTTTAAAATTGTTAATTGTCTCAGGACTGAAGAGGGCAATGCTTGACCTTATTGGAAGAGAAGTTTGGAATAAAGTAAACTCATTTTCTTGGAGTTTACTTAGTTAATGGTGGACAACCAGAATTGTCTAATTAAAGTTGCAGCCACCTAGGTTATCAATTCTAATTAGTATATATGTTTAATTTGCTTTGGTAGTTACACTTTGTTATTAAGCTGCCCATTATTAGTTTTTATTATTTTGTAACTTCAGCTGAATTTAGAAAGCCACTAAACCTACACAAGCTGAGTTTATTAGGCATATAAATTTGGGCAAGACTCATATGTAAGGCAGAATATTTTGGAAATAAAAAAACTAGTTGAGGTTTTCTCTCTTTTGGGTTCTTGACAATCCAAAATCTTTTGAGATTTATCAAAGGTAATTCACCCTTTTGTGTGTGCAATCTCGTAGACATATCTTCCATTCTTGGAAGTGTGGAGTCTATCAATTCCAATTCCATTTTCTGTCTTTTCCATTCATACTCACTTCTGCTCAACAAACTCTACGATCAATTGCACAGGAAAGTCTTACACTATTCGAAAACTCGTTTACTCGTTGAATTTCAATAACTTTTAATTTCCATTCTATGTCTAAGAGTTTGATAGTAATTCTAATCAGTTTATTTTTTGCAATTGTTTGCATTCCACGCTGATCAATTTTGTTAAGGCGGAAAACTAAATTCCTAGGTTCCTTTCAGAATCCTAAACTGACAGAGGATTCATATCATCTCGATTCCCATTTACATTAGCCATTGTGATATATAATTTTTGTAATTCTAACCCAAAATTCGTTTTTAATGGCACTGATCTTCCTTTAACTTGAGGAGTCTTGATCACACTTGAATCTTGATCTCTTGCAGGTGGTCCCATCCATAGCAATTGCATTTGTAACATATGAGGTGGTGAAGGACATTTCAGGTGTGGAGATCAGAATATCAGACTAAAGATTGGTATCCATGTGATATTTTATTGCTTGTTATCTTCTTGTAAACAAGGGGATTCAGAGATGTTAAACTAGTGTTATTTTCTAGTTTTTCAGCACTTCAATGAGTTAGGAAGCACTCGAGTTACGGTGTAATTAATTCCCTTGCATCCCATTAGTTTTTCACGAACAAGATATAGCTTTTAGCTTCTTATTCATCTGCTATGGCAATAAATGTTGTGGAAAAACAATACAAGGACATGTCTGCATGCCTTTCTGCACGAGTAAAGAAAGCATTTTATTGGTGAAATATCCAGTGACTGATTACTGAAATAAATTATCCTAGGATTGCACCGATTTCAAGTGAGTTTTTTTTATATTTGAGAAAACATTTGACTAATTTTGATCATCGTAGGCAGCTCAAATGCGTTATGTGTATGAAAATGAACCTTACTGCTTGAATCTAATAGACACTCCGGGGCACGTCAACTTCTCCTATGAGGTATGTAACCTAGTTACACATAGGTCATATATGCTGACTGTTATGTTAGATTATATGCTTCTTCATCTTGTATTATTCTGTGCAAGTCTCATCTCTTTTAATATCTTTCTGCATCAAACTTAAGAGCTACAATCAAATATAACACCTATATGTACCCGGAATGAAGAAACATAAAATCTTATGCATTTATCTTGCAAATGCATTAAAATCTAACTATAAAATCTATGAACTTTTGTAAAATCTTATAAGTCATTATATTCCTACATTTTTTTTTAAATCCACAAGATTTTTTTTATGTCAAATTAGTCGTTTACCATCCGAATCCAATACAACCTTAAGTTACTTGTCTATTTTGTCATGTAGACGTAGTAACTGCAAGAATTTATAGCTGTGAATAGTGTGTATTTGAAAATAAATTGTTTTTTGATACTAGTAATTGAAGACAGTGGACGGGCTACCAATTTGAGTGGCGTCCTATTTGATCTATATAAGCCTTTATTTGTTCATTTCCATTACCTTTTAAGAAATCATTCTAGGAAAGTCTCTATCTTTGGGTTTTTTTGGCTAATTATGAGAACAAAATCTGCCTTAAAATATAAAACAATATAAGTTAAATCAATAACATTTCAGAATTTCCATTTGGTCTTTCTCAATGATAGCTCTCAATTGAGTTCAAGTGTTAGATGTTGTTGATTATCTTAAATTTAGGATTTGATACATGTCAATATGCGTTAAAGCTAATAAATCAAATAAGATCAAACAATGTCTTTATTTATAATGAGTCGATACGAGGATCAATATTGATTACATAGTATCCTTTTAATAATTACTAAATATAAATTTAATAATAGGTAATAGAATAAATCTCCCATTACTATCTAATCATGAATAGGGAAATAATATCTAATATTTAACAAACACAGTTGTAGCGTGGGATTTTCCCTTTCCAATTGTGAATGATTTGTTTTCTGTCAATTTCCTTCACTTCTCTCTACTTACAAATTTATGAGATAAAATGTGTTGTGTTGCATACATGCTTTGTTAGTAACACTTGATATTCTTTAACAGGTTTTGAACAAAATAGATCTCTGAGGTGCAGAACCAGATCGAGTTATCAAGGAAATTGAAGAGGTTTGTTTGTCAACTAGACCCTCAATGTCATCATACTCTTAGTCTTAATTTTTCCACTGCGTGGGGTGATAGTTTGGGATCCTTTTCATTTAAGTTTATTCTCTTATAACATTTTATAAGAAAGAAATTTATTAAGATAGAAAAGGAAGATATGGGAACTGATAAGAAATCCTCAAGGACTAAAGATGACATAAAAATGGAAAATAAAAAACAAACAGAAAATACAAAACATAGAACATGGCATTCCAATCTCTGGAGATCTGACAAAGAACGTCGATATCTCTTGAGCCAAACACCACCAAAACCAGAAAACTACCCCGTGAACTCAATAGAAGATTGTCATTCTGCGAATTCTTGCATTTCTTTCCAACCAAATACACCATAGAACTAGTCTCAGAACACTGCCAAACTTTTAGGCATCATAAAATTTATTTGTTCATTGATTGAATCGAATTTGTACTTATCACTATGTTAACATTCTAAGGCTTCATTGTTTATAGTTTAATTCCTACTGATTAGAGTGGTTATACACATAGAAGCTATGAAATTTTAGAATGTGTTAACTAGGGCCTCCTTGCATGAGCATTGCTAGTTTCTTTATTTATTAATTCTTGAATCATGAATTCATGATATTCATAAGAAAACTTATAAGTTGAATTGACTTGTATAGATTTTAGGTCTAGATTGTAGCAATGCGATTCTCTGCTCTACAAAGGTTTGTTATTATTCTTTCGTTTCCTTTTTTTTATCTGGTTTATGATTTTATGCTATATTATAACAGTACATACTATGTACATGTTGCTGCATATTAAAGTTGCTTTCTAGTGTATCATTAATCATGAATGCTAGATTAGGGTAATTAGGTTAAGTAATGTAGGATGGGCTAAGTGACATACCCTACACAACCTAAATTTAACCTCTGATATGCCCTTGACCAAACCTATCTCATCCTACCTACTCTGCATAGCATACCCTAAACCTAGCCTACTTTACATAGCATACCCTAAACCCGTACCTACCTTGCCTACACTAACCATGCCCTACCCTTAGCCTAACCTAGCCTAGCTTACCCTAAACCATACCCTACCCTACTCTACCCTAGTCTAACCTACCCTAGTCTACCCTACCTTCCTCTATCCTAGACTAGCCTAGCCTAGAATAGCATACCCTACCTAGCCTATTAGACTAAGCTACCATACTCTACTCTATCCTAGCCTAGCGTAGCCTAAAATGGCCTACCTACCCTGACCTAGCCTGCCTTAGCCTACCATACACTACCCTATCCTAGCCTACCTTACCTTAGCCTAGCCTACCATACCTTTCCCTAGCCATAGCCTTAGCCTACCCTACGCTACCCTATCCTAGCCTAGCTTAGCCTAACCTAGCCTGCCCTGCCCCTACACCATCCTACTATACGTACCCCTACTCTACCCTACTCTAAACTAAGTCTAGCCCTAGCCTACCCTACCTTATCCTAGCCTACTATATCTTAGACTAGCATAACCTAGCCTATAATAGCCTACCTTAGCCAAGAATACCCTCATCTACCCAACCACTACCCTAGCCTAGCCTTACCCTAGCCTAGGGTAGCCTTCCTTGACCTAGTCTACATACCTTATCCTATCCTACCCTACCTTAGCCTATTAGCCTACCCTATCCTAGTCTAACCTACCTTGACCTAGTCTAACCTACCCTACCCTACTCTATCCTAGACTAGAATAGCCTACCCTACCCTAGCCTATTAGCCTACCCTACCCTATATTCTAGACTAGAATAGCCTAGCCTAGCCTAGAATAACCTACCCTACCCTACCCTAGACTAGCCTAGTCTAGAATACCCTAGCCTACCCTAGAATAACCTACCCTACCCTTAGCCTACGCTACCCCCTACCCTTAGTCCTACCCTACCCTAGACTATCCTACACCAGCCATAGTCTAGCCTAACCTACCCTACCCCTAGTCCTACCCTAGCCCTAGCCTATCCTACACTAGCCATAGCATAGCGTAGCCAAACCCTAACCTAGCCTACTCTAGCCTAGCCTCTGTAGCTACCCTAGCCAAGCCAACCCTAGTCTAGCCCAAATCTAGCCTATCCTAAACCTACCTTAGCCTAGCCTACCCCTACCCTAGTCTAGCCTATCGTAGCCTACCATACCCTACTCTACCCTAGCCTACTCAATTATAGACTAGCCTACCTTACCCTATCCTAGCATACTCTACCCAAACCTACCCTAGCTTAACCTAGCCTAGAATACCCTACCCTACCCTACCCTAGCCTAAGATATGCCTACCCTAGCCTAAGATATGCCTACCCTAGCCTAGCCTACACTACCCAACCCTATCCTACACTACCCTTGTATAGCCTAGTCTAACCTATCCTACACTACCCTTGTATAACCTAGCCTAGCCAAACCTAGCCACAAGGGAGAGAACCCTTGATAAAAACTCAAAGGAAGAGAATCTTCAAGAAAGAGGTTTTTCAATGACACTTTACTATAGAAGAAGGCTCTTAAAGAGTCTTATATCAATTCCAAATTCAAGTGTGACATTACAAGAGAGACTAGGTCTATATATAACCCAATGAGAAAGCTAGGCACTCAAAACTAGGCAATGTGGGACTTTAGGCCTAAATAGGATAAGACACCTAATCTAAACCTAGGAGGGGTGAAAAAGCTAATCCAAAGGTATGGGAAGGAAGCCCAACACGCCTTGGACAAGAGGCCCCTAACTAAGCTTACCTCCTCTCACTAACTAATAACACCTCTTCTTCCTAATTACAAAGTAAATGGCCGAAATACATGGCCCAAAAGGAAATTAAGAGCTAAATAATATTTACAAAGGGGAATCTATGAACTATGGCCTAATATGTCTATCTTCATCATGAGTTGAGGTCTTGATGAGTCTTTTTGGGTCAAGTCTTTCTCTATCCTTCTAGCCATGACCTTAGTGAGAGGTCCCTTGGTAGGTAGGATTGCATCATCTACCTACCCTACACTACCCTTGTATAGCCTAGCCTAGTTTAGCCACCTAATCTAACCCTACCCTTACCCTTTATTGATAGAATGAAGATAAATAGCACAATGGACAGAAATCTCTATTCTAAAGGCTCCACCCTCACAAAGGATCTCTCCTTTCACAAAGAGAAAAAGCTCAATTTACAAATAATATCAGACCAAACGAATCCCCTATCTTTCTTTTTTATACGCCAAACATCACATTCATCAAAACAGGAAAGCACAAAGGAGGCCTCATGATAAATTACAAAATAGTAAGAGTGTCAAGAAACGAATCCCCTATCCTTCATTCATTCTATTTTATCACTAACTCCCTTCCTCTAAGTAACTATAAAGTATTGACTAATATCCAAGCAGTCCTAATTTACTACCTCTTTGCTCTCTCAACTCTTAAAAGTATATAGAAATGTAAACAGTTACTCTTCTAAAGTAGTCTGTGCTTTATAATTATATTTAACCAACTCTTTATTTTTGAGCGGAAGTTCTCCTTTCGAATGCTGACTTTGGACTTGTTAACTTAATATTCTCTTAACTTTTTTCCTGTTTTTCAGATTCCTTATGTGGGTCTCAACTTTGCAGTGTACGAGTCTTTGAAAGATTGGTTAATTAAATCAAATCCATTTCATCTAGTTCAAGATTCTGAGTTGAGTGTGACCACTCGCCTGGCTTCTGGTGCCGCAGCTGGAACTTTGGACAAACTATTGCTTACCCTCTTGATGTCTTTCGTCGTAGAATTCAGATGGTGGGTTGGAACCATGCTGCTTCTGTTATAGCTGGTGATGGAAGAGGGAAGGTACCATTAATCATTTTGGTATGAGGGATTTGGCGCATTATACAAGGGTCTCATTCCGAATTCTGTAAAGGTCAGTCTTCATATAATGCTCATTAATCATTTTCTGTTTTAAAAAAAAACAAATTGGGTAAACCATATACTCGTAAACATATGCTTCTATTCAGAAACAAAGGTTTTCCTACCTTCCATTGAAGAAGATATTATTAATTTATTACTACGAAGAACTTAAATAAAGGATGTGCATGCATCATGTCACCTGGATGATTCCTGTGTGTGATTCATAATCTGTCAATCCGACTTCTCGGATTAAAGCTGCGAACATAACAAGCTTGTACCTGATTAGAGCAAAGTCTGCTCTTCAAGTCTGTGATATGTTTGATATTTTGAACTTAAATTATTTACTACTCCAACTCAGCTTAATGAAATGCATGATCAATCACCAATAAACACGTGTTATCTTAGACTTTTATTAGCATTGACCTTGTCAGGCATTGTCTCAATTAAGAGTCATAAACAATCTTAGACTTTTATTAGTATTGACCTTGTCAGGCATTACTGTTATTGTCACTACCATACTACTGCTTTTATTCCTGCCACTGTTTGTCACTGCCACTGTTGTATCTGCTATCACTACCATTATTGTTGCCATTGTATAACACAAGGGGTTTTAGTTTTCACTTTATAGGCGTTTTCCATTATTCTTCTGTCTAGTAGTATTACTACTTAGGCATGCTGAATATAGCACAAAATTGTTGTTGTGTACCTGTGCAACAACTACCACAACATACTAAACAAAGAGTTGTGTTGGAACTCTGTTATTTGTACTTTGTTCTGCTTCTGCTGCCCTTCAATTTGAATCAAACACACCCTTGATACCATAAGAAACTGAAGATGGACACAAGTACCTTAATACTTTGATTTATTCAAGAGATATTTTTATGTGAACCTTATATTTTGATTCTTAATTTCCATAGAATCATAACTGTTGAAAAGCATATGCACAATGCATTGCATCTCACACAAATTGTATTTTTTTAATAGGCAAATGTTAGTTTTAGTGTGTTAGTTTTGTTAGTGAAGAGATTTGAACCCACGACCTATCCTTCTCCTATCTATCAACTTTACCATAAGATCAACTTTATTTCTTCACACAAATTTGTATTATTCCCCATTTTTGAGGCAAGTGAATAAAAAGTGTTGACACTTTCATAATTTAGCTTGTTTGGTTCATGTTTTTTAGTGTGCACTGTTTTTTTCTGTATATTTTTAACATTGCATACAAGATGTGTGCTATGATAAAAATATTTTAATCTAGTGTTTCAAAGTAGATAAATTGTCCTTGTTGGTGTACTTATCTAGTTGTGATAAAAATTCGAAATTTGATTTTGTGGAGTCGCCACTCTCTATACCATCACATTATGAATCCCTCTGCTGTTAGCCTGTTAGATTATAATTCAAAATTTATCTCTGTTGGCATAGTTCCCACTTTTTATGTACTTGTATAATTTACTATTGTTATACATTTAATAAATATGAACATAGCTGCCTGAAGCTAGGTTAGTCATAGATGGTATGTTAGTTTCTTCCAGCTATAACAGTCTACCCTGATAAGCAACAAAGTCTGAGAAAAGATTAAACTTATGAAATACATAGAACTATAAATATGAACATATTTCAAAATTTATCTCTGTTGGCATATTTCCCACTTTTTATGTACTTGTATAATTTACTATTGTTATACATTTAATAAATATGAACATAGCTGCCTGAAGCTAGGTTAGTCATAGATGGTATGTTAGTTTCTTCCAGCTATAACAGTCTACCTTGATAAGCAACAAAGTCTGAGAAAACATTAAACTTATGAAATACATAGAACTATAACTAGTAAGACAAACCAAAGTTTCTTCTTCACTTTAATAGAATGGCATCTTTCTGGCTCGCATGCTGGGGGTTCATGAGTGGTGTACTTATTTAGTTATAGTGAATTGCTGTACACATGTGTAGCTTAATCCCTTTATATTTTTAGGTGCATGTTTAATAGAACAGTACTCTTGTTTTAATTTGCAGCATGAAGGTGCTGCTCAAGCTTTTAAAGATGCAATTTCTGGCTTCATGAAATTCTTTGCTTTTCGTATTATACCCTTGAATGGTTCAAAAAATCTTAGAAAATATGATTTATGTTCGGGTAATGGATGGTCATGATTGTATCTAATTTTCAATATTGAATTTTTTGTTCATATTTAGCACATGGAATATTCAAAAGCAAATACATCTTATTCTATTTATTGGAAATGAACTAGGTTTATAGGCTTGGCTCAAGTCAAGGCTCAATCCATATATTGTTGAACTTTTGAACTACTGGCTAAAAGCTAAGGCTGTAATTCTGCCTATTCATTATTTAGTTCTTGATCGTGACTTTGAGAGTAAGTAAACTTGTGGTGAGGAGTAATCACATCTTGAAAATTTGAATACCAAATCATATCTATTAAGCATTTTTCTAATATCTAGACATAGTAATATTAAACACAATTTGTCCTCATGTTTCCAGAAGCATTCTTTCTATTCTTTGGAGTAAGATTATATTCTCAATGGTCTTGATTATAGAATCAAGCAAGAATTATAATTAACAGCAAATGTAGTACTTAGTATACATTAGTCATTTATTCTTTATGGAATAAAGAATCTGATTTTTGTGTTTATTATTAATAGTTAACACAATCCTAATTTTCTTATTACAACACAGTAGTAATTTATACTTCATAAAAAGGGATCTGCAATTTCTTCCAGTTGTACTATTAGTAGTTAACACAATCCAAATTTTCTAGTAGTAGCACAAATGTTTTGCTGTAGAATGATATTACATTAGCTTAATACTATTAAATTTTTCTTTATCAATTCAGGAACGGTTAATAATGATCTTTGTGCTACTCTGCTTTGTATGTAATCAATGCATGTTGTTTAATTAACTTCATATAAATCATTGCAGCAAAATATGATGTTGCTATATCAACAGCATGTCATGGGCTTGATTATATTGTGGTGGAAACAACAAATGCAGCTCAAGCATGTGTTGAGTTACTCCGTTGAGAGAACCTTGGTGTTGCTACTTTCATGATATTGGTATTTTTTATATTACTCATCTTGTTTTTTTGTCTTTAAATGGCTGTTTAATATTTTGAATGGTGTAATTAAATTTGTTCACTTTACTTTTGGATCCTTGGATTTGTATATCATGATTGGGTTTGTGCTCATATCTGCTAATTTAACGGCATGTTTGGTTACTTTGGTATAAGGGAAAGTTTTCTGTTTCCCTTTTTTTCCCCACTAATAGTTACAGATATGTGATGACAATTTCACTGTTTTTTTGTTTTTAAAGATTTATATGGTAATGGTGATATCACCCATTAGCTTCCAACTAACATCGAGTTTTTGGCGTAGTTGGTCTTTTATTAGTTCTAAACTACTTGAATTTAACAACAAATGTTAATAGCAATTTTATAATGGTTTTGTAGTGAGTCTAATCCTATGAGCCTTATAAATCTTAGATGGTGAGTGAAAGCAAGCTGGCTTCTCTCAATTGAGTTTATGAAATAATACCCTTGATTTTTAATACAATTTGTTACTGATGGATGATCTATTTGGTCTGTAGTGTGTATGTTGTGCTGATTATACTTGAAACATTTTTTTTTTATAAATATAACTAGTATATCATTTCTTTATTCAGGAGAAGCAATTTGATCTTCTTCCAATGATGAAAAAGAATGGAAGCACTCCAGAGGGGGTCCCACGCCTTTTTGATTTAGTGAAACTTCAAGATGAAAGAATCAAGCTTGCTTTCTTTTCAGCACTCAGAAACAATGGTTGCCAAAGATCTTGACCAGGTCAGTCTCACTTTTGTAGTGGGATACTCCATTCTGATGATAAATATTATGGATTCATCATAATAGTATTTTTCAGATATGAAATTGTTAGGCCAATGGTTTAGAATTGAGTTAATGAGCAAATTTTGTTTTGAACTTCTGATGCTTATGACAATAATGGGTATTATCTGTACTGTTTAAGAAGGCAAAATAGTCAAATAGGAGGCTTAACCGGCTTACCATTTGGTTGCAAAGTTGCAATAATATAAAATCTAGACTTGTTGCATTTGCAATTGTTCATAAAGTGAAGTTAAATGGTTAAATAGTAACACTTTCTTACTTGTAAAATTTGAGGCAACACGTATAGCATATGGTGGAAACAATGAATTTAGTCGAGTGGTTACCCTTGATGGTGCACTCTTTGAAAAATCTGGAACAATGAGTGGTGGCGGTGGTAAGTCCCATGGTGGGAAGATGGGGACATCTATTAGAGCTACAAGTGTGTCTGTAGAAAGTGTTACAAATGCTGAGAAAGAGTTGTCTAGGTTGACTGATAAATTGAATGAAATTCGTGAAAGAAGAACTGCTGCTGTGCAACATTATCCGGCCTCAGAAAAAGCTATTGCTACTTTAGAAACAGAGTTAGGTAAAAGTCAGAAGGAGGTAATGGATTAGTTCCCAGTATGAGAAAGGTAAATTGTTATTTTCTTGAAATTGTTGATGCAGGGTACTGAGACTTTTTCTCCTGTTTCTCTACAGGTTGACAGTTTAAATTCACAATATAATTATACTGAGAAACAACTTGATTCCCTTGAGGCAGCATCAACGCCACAAGAGGATGAGCTTGACAGATTGAAAGAGCTGAAGAAGATTGTTTCTGCAGAAGAAAAGGAGATCAATAGACTTACGAGTGGATCTAAACAACTGAAGGAAAAGGTTGGCTTGGAACTTCACTATCTTTTAATTTCTTTACAAATTGAGGGCTGCCTGATAATAGGCCTTGATTTATTTTTATTTCTCAAGGTGGATGGATGTTGAAATAAAATATTATATTTAATTAGTTATGTTTAATTTTCATAGTTTAATCAATGTTTGCCCTTCACAGGCTTTGGCGCTCCATACAAACTTAGAAAATGTTAGGGGTGAAAAGTTAAAATCTCAGAAGTTGAAGGTCCAGAAAATTCAGTCTGTAAGCATTTGTGTATTAAGAACCTTCAATTTTTTTTTTGAAAGGCGTATTAAGAACCTTCAATTATATTTGATAATTCATATTGGGAATTATGTGTGTACTAATGGTTCCGCTTTTACTAGGATATTGATAAGAAAAATTCAGAAATAAACCGCCACAATGTCCAAATAGAGACAGGACAAAAGATGGTGAAAAAATTGACTAAAGGAATTGAGGATTCAAAGAAGGAGAAAAACCGGCTTAATGAGCAAAAGGAGAAGTTATCAACAGCCTTCAAAGAAATAGAGCAGAAAACATTTGTAGTTCAAGAGAATTATAAGAAAACCCAAGAGGTTATTTTTATTGCCTTGTTTTGGATTATGTAAAATTTGTGCATATGTAATGAAATACATTAATAATGTGTAGTGCAATGCACCTTTTTCAAGTAATGTATACAGTATGGTTATGTTTAATTTACTTTTACTGTACAGATGATTGACAAACATGTAATTGTCTTGGAGGAAGCAAAATCTGAGTACAATAGGATGAAAAAAGTGATGGATGAAATGTGTGCTTCTGAGGTACTAGTTGTTCATTTTTCATCGTCTCAACAAACTGGATTTTTCTCATTGCAATCATTATTTTGTAGGTTGATGTGGACTTTAAATCAAAAGACACGAAGAAAGCATACAAAGAATTGGAAATGAAGGGGAAAGCTTACAAGAAAAGACTAGATGAGTTGCAAACTGCTACTCAGAAGCATCTTAAGCAGTATGTCATTAGATTACAGTTTTGGAATATAGTGTTTATCATTATGAAGTTCTTATAATATGGTAAATGGTATGTAGAATTCAGGCAGATTTAGTGGATCAAGAAAAGGTACAAGCTACACTGGCTGATGAACATCTTAATGCTGATTGCGACCTGAAAAAGGCCTGTGAAACGGTTGCTCTGCTTGAAGCACAACCAAAGGAGATGAATCCAAATCTGGATTCAATTTCAGAGTATGAGTTTTTCTAATTTGTCACACAGGTTATTTTTACTTTTTCTGATGTTGCAGACTTACTAAATTCACAATTTATTTAGTGGATCAAGGAAAGCTACAAGCTACACTGGCTGATGAACATCTTAATGCTGATTGCGACCTGAAAAAGGCCTTTGAAACGGTTGCTCTGCTTGAAGCACAACTAAAGGAGATGAATCCAAATCTGGATTCAATTTCAGAGTATGGGATTTTCTAATTTGTCACACAGGTTATTTTTACTTTTTCTGATGTTGCAGACTTGTAGTAAATTCACAATTTATTATTATGATCAGATATCGAAAGAAGGTAGCTTTATACAATGAGCGAGTTGAAAAACTTAATGCTGTCACTCATGAGTGGGATGGCATAAAGAAGCAGTGTGATGAATGGAGATAGAAGAGGTGTGTATAATATTTTTTTTGTTTTTAATTCTTGCCTTTGTTTTTAATTCTTGCCTTTTGACTAAAACATTAGTTGAATGTGTTATGACAGATTGGAGGAGTTTATGGAAGGATTTAATGCCATTTCTTTGAAGTGAAAGGAAATGTATCAGGTTTGGGAATCTGATCTCTAAGTCTCTCCCTTGACACAAACACATGGAATTGTGCTTCAGTCTCCTCTATATTTACCGATATTTCAACTTGTTATGGATGCAAGTTGTCAATAAAATTTTGCATTGCTGGTTATAAAATGGTGCTGAACCAAAATATTTTTATTTTTAAAGGTTTAATATTGCTGTGAGTCTACAGTCTGATGCCCTAAAATTTTTAGGGCATAAATTACTATTTTTGTCTAAATTTATTTACATATGAGAGCTAGTTTAAATATTAACAACAAAAATAGTTAGCTTGTGGCAGTAAATATTTGCTAGAAATGAAAATAAAAATAAGGTGACGTATTTTTAGTTATTTGTGAAAACAGGAAATAAAAACAATGAAGGCGTGTTCCATAGGCTTGTGATCAATAACATCTCTAAGTATAATCACTTTTTAACATTCACACGTGATAACTCTTGGAGGCGATGTGGAGCTCGAGCTTGTCGATTCTTTGGATCTTTCTCTGAAGATGTTGTCTTCAGTGTCAGACCTCCAAAGAAAAGCTGGAAAAATATTGCTAATTTATCGGGTGGTAAAAAGGTTATACAAGCTTGCTGTTAGCATTTTCCTTTGTGTTGGCCTCAATTCTTGCATTGTAAATCATTGTGTATAAGCAAGAGTTCCTTTTCCTGGCTGAAACCTTCATTAGCAATTGAACATGCATCAATTCTTAAACAAGCAATAATTCATGGACACCGTGATCTTTTTTCCAATTTCAAATTCAGAGATATATTTTTTTCTATTTATTTTGCAGACTCTTAGCTAGTTGGCTCTTGTATTCTCTCTTCGTCACTACAAGCTTACCCTGCTTTATGTAATGGATGAAATTGATGATGCTCTAGGTACTTTCTATTAACTTTTACCCAAATTCTTTTCATAGGTTTGCAATAAATTAAACTCCATTGCTATATGGTTTGGAAGGTGGGTGGTAATCTGATGAATAAAAAGAGAACTTCCCCAACTAAGGGAAGATTCCACCAATTTATCATCTAGTATGAGATCCCAAAATTTGGCTAAGTACTAGTGAAGCCAACCCAACATTTGTTAATAGATCTGAAAGAAAAGAGGGAATAGCCGACTAAAATTGTTGGAGATCCTGTCAATTTGCTGTAATCGTATAGTAAATTAGTAATCCAATACAATTTCTGCTTGTTATTATCTTATGTCTCACTATATTTCTCATAATATCTATCTATTTTGTATGCTTTAAAATTTTATCTAACTTGAAAAGCTGACTCAGGAACATGGGTTCCTTGCGATCTATATGTTTATCATGCATTTGTAGTATGCCTTTCAGTTTTTCTTAAACCTCTAAAACCTTTCTAGAGATAGGGAAACTGAAGACATGATTTTCGTGCATTGTATCCAGGTGACAATGCCTAGAGATGCTTTACACTACGGAGGTGTGGAACATTGGGAGTTGCACAATGCCTATGGATATTACTTCCACATGGCAACAGCTAATGGGTTACTGAAGCATGGTGAGGGAAAGACAGGCCATTTGTTTTATCAAGAGCATTATTTGCTGGAAGCCAAAGGTACGGAGCAATTTGGACTGGGGATAACACTGCTGATTGGGATCACCTAACTGTTAACGACTGATGATGCAATCAGTTATGGAGGACCCATTGGCAGCTTGAAGAAATGGCAACCCAAAGCATGTTAATTGCTTTGCAAACCAAGGCGTACAATCTGACTGTGCTTGCCTGTATCCTTACAATTTCTGTTGCAAACTTCGTGCAGTTACTGGAGTTTGATTGGTTTACTATTTGCAGTGGCATTAACTTGTACAGATTTGCATGTATAATAATACATTATTTTTAACAAGAATTGTAAACTGAGAAAATAGTTTTTAATCTTGATATTGAAATGGTCTTATTTTATATTACAACTAAACAATGAACTCGTTTTAGAAGATTGAACACTTAACCATGTTTGGCAGTATTTATGAAATAGGCAGCTAATTTGATTGTGTTTAAACTTTTTTGATAAAACACAATAGCTGCCTTTGATTTGATCTGTTCTGAATTTCTTATAACTGACCCTGCTTGTAGAGAAAAGGTTTCTTTTCTATTTGAATGCTTCATGCAATTCATGTTTTATTTCTGCTTTAGGTTAGTGATGAGGAGCTCGAATCTATTTTGCCCGCTACTGCTTATGCACTTGCCAAGATACGCCTGTATCTAGTTCATAGTGGGTACGTCCGTCTTCTACCATGATTCAAAATGTCATAGATTTTTGTTTGATCACTAAATATTTATATCTGTCCATATTAGATACTGTTATACAGCTTGTGCTGGTTTTTGTTATTCAGAAGAGGATATATTTGACTTTCATACATGCAAGAAATTCTTTGCTTGTTCTCTTTACTCCAATGTCAATGTCTTATGTTTAGATTAACATGGAAAATATTCTAGTTTGCAGTATGGACGTTAATGTTGCAAAGATTCCAGAGTATTTGGGGTGCAATCACATAAAACAGATTAGACTCTATCTGTCAACAGTTTATGGCCAAAAACATAACAGACAAGACGAAGGGATGTTGACTTCCATGTCATGGTGCTATGGTGTCCTTAACTTAGGCCCATAAACCTAAGGGACTTATGCCCAACTAATGGGGATCTAGAATTTTAAAAAATGTAAGGTGTGATACGCACATTATGTATTTGCACATGGGAGGGGCGCAATATGCTCCAGCACAATAGGAAACAGTAGTTATGACTTATGAGGGCCATCAAAGAGCACATAACATAAATAGGTGTGATACTAGATACCCCATTATCATGCTCAGGTTACACATAGTATGGCTTGCTGAGATCTTGAGTCTTTCTTTGGCTTTAGAATTCCTTAGAGGGCCGTGTTCTCTAGCATGAACAGTTTGTATACATCCTTTTTGGAGCTTGGTCATGCATTTTGTTCTTTTCTCTTTGCTTTTAAAGCCATCTTTCTAGTGAAGATGTATAGCTTTCTCTTTGTTCTATGCCCTTCATAAACTTAGTCATAATTTTTTGCTTCTTTGTGATCAAATCTCCCTTTCAAATGAAAATGACTTTACTAGCCTACAAAATAAAAATAAATGGAGCTGCTGAAGATTATTTATCATAGACCTGTTTATTCTAGCATATTTTTGTGACATTAACTGGTGGCTGCTCCTTAAGATAATAAATTCTTTACCATCAGTATGTTAAATTTTATCGACTCATTACTTTTACAATTGTCTATCTAGTTGTATCAAAACTAAACGTGTAATACTATGCAAACATGCCAGCTTTAGGTTTTTGAAGATGACTTGATTTGTTTATCTCTCCCTCTCACTTTTCATGTGTAAGTTGGGTAAAGAATTTGTTTGGTAAAACATATATTTCTTACATGCCTTTTCATCCATAAGAATTATGGCATGTTTTCTGTGTAACATCCCAATTTTTATGAGTGCTAATTATTGATAAATAATTTCTTTATTGCATGCTTGTATGATGTGTTTAGTTTACAAATAATTACAAGAATAATTTTAATTTAGGAAAATAATTTTTTATTGCTATTATTAAATTGAAGAAAAATTAATATTTGATATGGTAAGCATAAAAATTAACTCTTAAACTAGAAGAAATTAAATAATTATTGAAGTAAATGTATTCTTAGATTATTTAAGAAGAGATAAATGTAACTAAAGATGATTAATTGTGTTTTAAATTTTATATAAGTAGGAAATAAACTTTTTTTAATTTAAAATAATCTAAAGGGGCGAAATAATTGTTATGCACGTAAGCACGTTTAAGTGTGACCTAGTAGGCTTAACACAAAGGAGAAATGAGTCTCTTATAAGGTATGTTAGAGAATAATTTATTCTTCTTCAAGCACAATGGGCTACAATCAAGAGGAAGACAGGAGAGGAAAAAAATTCACTTCTCAAGCCTTTCGGTTCCCATTGAAAGTAGGTGTCTCTTCTTCATTGAGCAATTATAGAAATAAAAGGGAGGGGAGGTGGTGCTCAAGATAAAGGAGAAAATTAAGCTCAAAAAGATTATGAGAACCGTGGAAAGGAAGAAGAAGCACTTCCTTTCAATGGGAATTCAAAAGCTTGAGAAGTAAGCTCTTGAGTTTAATTTTCTCTTTAGCTTGAGCACCAACTCACCTCTTTTTCTTTTTTTTTTTTTAATTTTATGATTAAAGGGTTACTATTCATTGAGTTGAGGTTGATTGAAATAAGAGATAACGAAGTTGGTTGAAATTAGAGAGAATGAGAAAAACTCACACTAGGTAAGAGAATTTTTCATGCTTAAAATTCATCTCATTTGATTAGAGAGGACCTTGGTGGGTTATTATAGTTTTTATTGAGTTTCAACATGTTGAGTTAAAATTGTGAAATTGATGATGTTGGAAATTCTGAAATTTGTCATGGCTTACAGTGTGCGAGTTTGTGGGGGTCTTTTAATTTTCTCGGAAATTTTGACGTACTTTAACACTAGAGTCAAAAGTCATACATATAATGATTTTGTGGCAAATTTTTTAATTCTTTGGTCTATTTAAAAGATTTGTGAATAACTTAAAACAAATGTAAGTTATACAAATATTTTCAAATAGTTTAAAGAATTTAGAAATTTGTAGCAACATTATTATATGAATCAATATTTTTTTATGATTTCTCATTTAATTGTGTATCTATTGCTAAGTAAATTTCTTGAACATTTTCTAGTCATCTAATTTATATTCTATTAAAGTAATCTCTAGACTCTAGCTTGTTGCTCACCTACTGTTGAAAAATATGGACATTAAAATTTTGAGCATGCTTATTTATATGTCAATTTGATGCAGGAACGAGCATGCTACATAATATATACAGTGTCTGATCCACTTCTATTTGTTGCCATGAAGGTAAGCTTCCATGTCAAGTGCATTAAAACATCTATATTCACTCTGATGAACAACAGAAGGACTTCATTTACGACGATCTTTTCTCTTATAAAATGTGAATCTGGTATCAGAGTACTCCTTGTTCCCACAGTTTATCTAATTCGAATGTGAAACTAGTCTTCTAAAGCCAATATAATTTAATTTGGCCTTTAATTGCAAGATTAGAATGGGACATTACAAAATGCTAACGATATAAGTTGTCATTCATTACAGAATTTGGTCTATTTCCTTTGTCAGCTCCCATGTGTTGCAGTTAATTTGCCTGTTTGATTTTCACAAACAATTAAGAGTTCCTAACAAACTTCATAATGTCCATTTAGTCAATCTAATAGTCTTTATTTGCTTTGGGCTGGTGTGTCCTAAAGTTTAATATTAATGTTAGTGTCTATAAAGAAAGTGAGGGGTACAAGTTTTGATTTCAAGATCACAAAGATACTAATCTCAACTTCTATGAACAGAAACTGCTTGAGGATCCTACTATCACTAGCGTTATAGATGAAGAGACTGAATTTAATGCCTTGGCGGTATGTGGTTTTATTCTTACAAAGTGATGTTCCTTTTAATTCAGGTTGATTCTATTCATTTACGTGGTTTGGGTTGTTTTACACATAGGAGGAAGAAGTTGCACTCCTTGATGCATTGTTGGGCAGAAGATAATCCCATGTTTATTGTTTGCAATAAAGCTGTCACATTCCTACCAATTCCGCTTTAGCGAGTCTTTGGTTGTATGTTGAATAAAGAAGCTACTATTTGTAACTTCTGCCTTAACGCTGATGAAAGGTGAAACCAAACGTGCAGATAGTATTTTTCCTATTGGAATGTTGTGTCGGTATGTCTGCATATCAACAAATACTTTTTAGAGGAAAAGGAATAGAATGACTCCTTTTGTCTATGTGATCAATTTTGAATGTATGCTTACGCCTTTTCATTTGGACTTTAATTTTGATATTTGATATATTTAATTTTTTATATTGTTAATTTTAATTACCTTGAATGTGACATTTGAAGTAATTAGTATTATACTAACCAATAAGTCAGTATCAGCACAAAAGAAAAAGAAGTATGTCAGTATTAATAAATATTTAATAACAATGTAAAATTTTACATTAAGTGCTATTAAATTCTTATATGGGCTATGCATATGATGTATTATTATTTAGGTAAGATATATTTTTGTTCTCTTACAAATTTCAAAAGTACAATTTTAGTCTCCTAAAATTTTGTTATGCATTTTTTTCTAATTTTAAGATGCATAATTTTTTATCTTTTAAGTGATTTAGTGGTTTCATTTTAAACTAAATACGCAAAAGTAAATAAGTATACTTGGATTACTTATTTTGGAGGTATTAAGATTAACATGGGAGGCTATAGAATAGGTAACCTGGATTTGTCAGAAAGCCAAATCAAGGTGATAGATTCCATAATAATGCTATTTACATATATTACATCAAGGACAATATGAAAAATTTAGACTAAATATGTACAGGTAAATAAGTATATCCAGGTACCTATTTTGGAGGTATGGTACTCTAGAATAGATAACTTGGATTTATAAAATGTAGATCTAGATGATGGATTTTAGGGTACCCATATTTACATATATTACATTAAGGACAATATGAAAATTTTGAAAAGTATGGAGGTTGCAAGGGGAAAAGTCTAAAAAACATTGTGAGATTTATGTTAGTTTTACCAATTTTCATTTTAGAGTTAAAATATGGCTTTTTTTAGAACATTTCTACCAAAGTGTTAAAATTAATATTTTAGTATATTATTTTGACTAAATGTTAAAACACTTTTGTTGAATTTCGTGATGATAGAAGACATAAAAAATTGGAAAGCATCAAGATGGTAAAAGATATCTTCAAGGAAAATTTAAGATTAAAATATTGTTGGTAGTTAAAATTGTGCCTAATTGTTAATATAAGTTAGTGATAATTATTAGGAAGTTATTGGTAGTTACGGATAATCATGTAATCAATTGTTGCAAAGAGATGCAATTGAATGATTTAAGATTTTGCATAGGGTAATTGATTCCTTAAAGTTGATTCCCTTCTCTAAAGACTCAAATTTATGTGCTTTCTACCTGAAACCACTTAGGTAATCTATTACCAATTTACCTGATTGATTACCTAGAGGTAAATCATTACTTAACTCAGTAATTTTGACACTTTTGCTTTCCAAGCAAAAAAACAATATAATGAACTCAATTCAATTATGAAAATAACAATCAAGAACTCAAAACATTTAAACACATATTCATGCTTAACGAAAACACTCAATACAAGTATCACACCTTTTGAAACGAGTTTGGTATCATAAAATGAATTGAAGAAACAAAAACCAAAACCTACAAAGATACCAAGACTTAAGAGAGAGCTCCATCAAAGGTTGTGTCAAATCTTTCAACAATCTCAACAACTTCTAATTAATTAGAAATTTAGAGCTCTAACCTAGAGCTAACATAGAAACTTGGAGCTCAAATTTCAAAACACAAGAAGAATCACTAATGTCAAAAAAATTCTAATTTTGACAGTCAACTAAAAAAACCTATTTTAATTAAAAATAAAGATATTCTAAATCTTATTCTACTATCTATAAAGAAGAAATGGACTATATATGTTGTAACAACCCGAATTTATGAACCTTAGACATAAGTAATAAAGACATATTTTTCAGAAAATGATGTTTATATTCAATGAATTAAAGAATAACCCTAAATATTATTCATAATAGTTACCACATTAAGAGTTAATTTGAATGACTTAATATGACCCATATGAGGAGCCAAGGCTTGAGGTTCTCTGAGAAGCACACACAAACACACTTTAAGTGAGAAGAGAAAGGAAGAGTTAGAGGTAGAAAGTGTAAAAGAAAGGGAAGTTACACAGAAGAAGAGAAAAAGAAGAGAGGAAGAAGAGAGTGAAGGCCAAGGCTTTTGGTCCTGAGCTCAAATCCGAGAATCCCAAGCTGAGTGTTTCCCTCAGCTTCTACTTGCATATTTCTTTGAGGTTTATCTTTATTATTAATTTTGTTCCATTTTCTTGATACTATTCATAGGGTTAAGAGAGATCACGATTTTGTGTTATTTGACTCGTAATTGGGAGTTGTAAGTTATGGGTTAATGTTAGAAGACATTAGGGATCACTATTCATGTCGTTACGGAGTTTTTGGTTGCTTGAGTCATCATGGATGATCCCCTTCATTCAAATTTCACGCGGATCACAATTTTGTAAAGTTGTAGGGTCACTAGCAGACTTTCCCGCTAAGCGCAAAAAAGTTGACAAAGAACTATTTTCACCCAATGAGATGAACAGTTCTAAACAAGTTCAAAACTAACGAATTTTAGAAAGTGTTCATCATGAAAGTTGTAGCCCTAGATGTTAGCTAACTAATGGTGTTAGTTTCACTAAAATATAAGGTCCATAGCTCAAGATATGATTATTTTAGTTAGTAAAGGTCAAATTGTCAACATTCATCAGAAATTCCACTTTGTTCGTAATTTTACGCATAGTATACCTCTAAACTATGTTTCATGGTATAAATAAAAGTAGTATGTAATCTTATTAGATTTCAAATGAGCTATATCCAAATAGGATATGATTAGTGTAGCTTTTAGTATGATACTCATACACTGTTAAGGTCATAGTTGCATACAATAAGATAATGTTTGTAATTGGGTCTCGTTTGGTATTCATGTCCGTTTCCTAAGGATAATGTATGTTTGGTAATCATTATTGATAAGAATTATTTGTTATGATAAAAGTAAGCCATAAGAATGGGATCACAAACAATGAGTAAAACCTTTATAAGATAAGCATACAAAAGGTAACAAAAGAACACCTTTCTCGGAAGGTTGGCAGGATCCTTCCGTCACTTCCTACCCTTCAAGATATGGTGTAGCTCCTTAGGTCGGAGGAGAATAATATGAGGCCAAAGCATAAGATGAGAAAGACAATATGCAAAGGAAAGACATAATTTTGCGCTTAAAAAAAAAATGTTGTTTCATTGAAGTTATCTTCTTTATCCTCAAAATTTAACACTCCATATTTAAGTTCACTATTTTAATGTATAATATTATTTAAAATGGTAGTAAATTTCTAACATCAAACTATATTATATCTAAGAATGTAAAGTTTCCAAAAATTAACATATAAGATTTGTAATATAATAACCTACTTAATTATTTTCATTTTTATGATAATTTAACCAAATTTCACAAAATATCGCAAAATATTTGTTACGTTTGTTTGTCATGTGCGTACAGGGGCAAAAAAAACGTATGACTCCCAATCTCATGCGTGGAAGACTTCCATATCTTACTAGCCTCTATTCCAAACCTAGTTCACAAGTTTTAATATATATACTTTTCTTAAGTAGTTATTATATTCAATGAGAAACTTTTCGTTACAAAAGCATGGCATAAGCACAAAGGAAAGCAACCAATATTATGATGATGACTATCCTTGATGGCTTCCAAAATGCTGATTCTATTTATTTTGAACCTTTTAATATTTTATGAGTTGCAACTAGCACGGTCATAATGGGCTTGGCTAGGTGGTCTAGCTTAATCTACCATAAGTTTGGACCGGGCCTAGCTAGAAAAATTGATGCTCCACAAAATAGAATAGATAATGGAACCTAACCCACCCAACTACGAGTTAGGTGGGTTTAGGACGAGGTGACTTGTTGCCCTATTAAATCCCATTCTCCAATAATCTCTATCAAGCCATCACATTCACATTCACACATTTCCATTTTGGTTCACACACAAACACAATTATAGTTACTGACTTACATGAAATAAACAAGCAAAAGGCAAAAGCAAGTTCTCGTGTATTCTATTCTCATCTCATCACTGTTGTAGATTTAATATTATTTATAATTTGCATGTTATTTTAATATTATGTATGTATGTATGTTATTTTAACATTATTTATAATTTGCATGTTAATTATATGGATCCATTATGTAAGTATATTGTTTTAATATTATTTATAATTGACATCTTTTTTATAAAAAATTCTCACTTAAAAAATTGACAAAATTAAATTTAATAATTAAGTGTTTATTTTAAGTCTGGTGGGCCAACCACTTAATTAACCAACTTGTGATGGGCCGGGTTAGAACAAGATTCTAGCTATCTTTCTTCTAGTAAGTCGGGTTGACTCAATCCATTTATTTTTGCAACCCGTGTTGGGCTATCCTATGTGAGTTGAGCTAATTGTTTTAACAAAAATGCCATTTAGGTTAATTTGTTGACTGACTGCTCATGGTCAATCCTTGGTTGTTAATGACATACATGGAAACTAGGTTTAGCCAATGGTTTAACACCCCTAATTTTTTTAATGATTTAATAATTTATTTTTATTTAAATATATTTTTAGTTTCTCAAAAATATTTATTTTGGTTCAAATAATTTTTTTCTTCACTTTTAGTCCTAATATTTTTTTTTTATTTTGTATTTCTCCCTTGTTTTTAAAAATTTTTATGGACTCTATTACGTTTTTTTATGCAATTGACTCTTTTAAGTAGTCCTTGAAATATTTTTTAATTTTTCTATAGATCTTTACTAAATGTTTTCTTAACGTTTGGTCCTGAATTTTTTTTTCTTTTTACCATAATACAATTATACACCAAGTTAATAAAAATAATATAATAATAGGAAAAATACAAAATAATTTTTTATAAGAACTAAACAAATTAGGAATAAAAATTATATAACAAATTTTGGGAATAAAAAAAAACTTTAATTTTTTTGTTTGATTAAGGATGAAATAAAATTATTTGTCCTCTGTATGTATTCTGAGTTTTATTCTTTGGACTAGGTTTGGATAGGTCATGAAAAAATAAAATAAAATAAATTGAAATATAATAGAATGTGATAAATGGATAAGAAATGCAATAAAAAAAATTATTTTGTTGTTTTAAAAAAGAATATAATAGAGTTCTAATGTTTGAGTAAATTCATTTGTCCCTATTACATTTAACATTTTTTGGAATTAGTCAAAACATTTTTTTAATTTTTTTACTTTGTTATAATTATCCAAGTATTTTATGTTTATTAGGTCAATCCTTTTCCTAAGTTAAAAGAAAAATCTACATCAATCCCTCTTGAAGGATTAAAGTAGTAATGTGAAAAATAGGATAATAGTAAATATAATAAAGATAAACCTTAAGATGGTCTTTTTAATTTAGTTTAAATTTTTTTTTAAATATATCATGCATAAGAAATGGTGATGAAAATTAAATTATAAAAATAAAATAAATATAAAAATCTCTAAAAATATAGCATATTTTATGTTGATTTTTTTAATATATATTTTTTCTGTTTTGGTCCATACTTTTAAGAAATAACGTTACTCAAAAGCAACAACATCAATGTTACTTAGCTAATAACTTGCCACCTTCTTTAAAAGTTTGATTGCGAGTTTCATATAACTTTCTTTAGATAAATTATAATTTTAATCGTTTATAAAAAATATAGTTTATTTAAAGAGATTACATAAAACTATTTTTTCAAACTTCTAATAATGTGATAAATCAATTGGCTACCAATGTTATTTAATTAACATTGTTACTTTATAATAGAGACTAAAACCAATCGTATTACTTGATAATGAAACTAAAAATAATTCAAAATAAAAAATATTTAGAAGAACTAAGATAAAACTTCCTAAGTTTTCAACATACTACATTAAATTTTTTAGTTTTAGATATAAATTATCCATAAGATATAATTTTTTTTTTAGGAATTGTGCATAGATTATAGGAATCAATAAATTTTAATAAAATTTTATATTATTAAAATATTATAAACAAATTTTAATATTTATGATAAAAAATTTAAAATATAAGATTATAAAATATAATTTTTTTTCTTATGGTCTGTAGTAATAAAAATTTTTTAAAATATAAAATTTAAAAATGCTATATTTTAAAAAAAAATATTATTAAAATATAAAATTTTTAAGATAGAAGGAATTAGAATTTAGTTAAAAGAGTAGTGATAATTTATGGGTTTTAAGGTTTGCTTTCAATGTAAGAAGTTTGTTTTTATAAAATAAAAAAATATTATTAAAATATAAAATTTTTAAGATAGAAGGAATTAGAATTTAGTTAAAAGAGTAGTGATAATTTATGGGTTTTAAGGTTTGCTTTCAATGTAAGAAGTTTATTTTTATAAATACCCAACGATTTGAAATCTATTTCTAAGACTGTAACATTCTCCAATTCAATCTTCCCCTCTCAAACCCATTCTCTCAAATCAATCTATCTTCCCCTCTCAAAACCCATTCTCTCATATCAACCTTCCCTTCTCACCGGCTTACTCTGTTCTTCTCCTCTCAAACCCATTCTCTCAAATCATTCTTCCCCTCTCACCCGCTTACTCTGTTCCTTGTTTTCCTTTTATTTTCTCTCACCATCCTCTGTTCATAAATCTTACCCCATTAACACAATTGAAGGAGCTTTCTCTGATCTTTGACACCTCTGTTGGTATCACCTAGGCCGGAGAAACAAGAAGAACACCGATTGGTGGGTCGATTTTGTTAACCTTTTTGGGGATACTTTGAATGTTTTTCGGTACAATTGTTAATGGCTTATGTTTTCAGTGGAAAGGTTCTCTCTTGGTGATGAAAATTATCATTGTTCTCTTCTCTGAGGTAAGTTACATTCGATGGCAAGGTGTTGAATGTTTTTCTTCAAATTCCATTTCTTTTGTTTAAGCTCTCTATTCCCAATGAATACTTCTTGTCTATCTTGATGTTCATCATTGATTTATGTAATATTTCCCGACGATCTTTTTCATTCTTAATTAACTCTATGGTTAACATTCCACTATCCTATAAACTAGAATTCTTTTTCGTTGGTTTGTTAATGTAAATTTTTCTCGAAAGGATTACGTCTTGCGTTATCATATAATTACTTAATTATTGATGTTGAAGGGTATCATCTTTTCCACTGTAGTTGCAATATGGAATATTTATTTCTATGTCAAGGTGGGTGATGAAGTCCATGTTAATTTAGGTACATGTGCTCTCTAGATTCTTGATTTCTTTCTTGTGTTAATTTCCATGCTCGAAACACAATCGTACTCTTTGACACATTTGTATCTTCCCCCCTGTACATCTCTATGATTCTGATTTCTTTTTCACCGGAAAAGAGGTTGTTAACCCTAACAATTGATTTGTGTGCTATTGATGTTAGGACTTGGGAGACCAAAACTCCCTCAATCCGTTTAAGTTTGAGTAAAATAGATACGTTTTGAGTTTAAGTGATTGAGAAACAGAGATGAACTAATTTTAACAGGATTAAGCTTTTTGAAACGCATATTTCATAAAAAAACATTTCAATTTTAAAAAAGCATTATAGTTGGAATACACCATTATCTGTGAAACTCATGTGATGTTATAGGAATTTTGTTGTGATGGAGTCTGCTACTATTTTTTGTAATTGATAACTTTGGATGTTAAATATGGAATATTCCACTATCCTATAATTAATATTTTACTTAATTAGGCTTAATTTTCCTTCTTATAACTTTATTGTGTTATTTGTAGGTTTGGTAGGCTCTTTTGGCTGTTAGAGCACTTGTGCTGCCCCCTGTGGAAGATTTTGAAACCTGGCTCAAATTTGCCTCTCTTTGCCGAAAAAGTGGATGCATTAACCAAGCAAAATCTACTTAGTTAAACTTCTACAAGTTTGTGTTGTATAACCTAGTCTAAGAAGTTTTCTATCTCATGTTAATTCTCATAATGAACATGTAATTTAAACTCTCATGTTAATTGAATTTGCTGAAAAGGAAAAAAATCAAATATCAATCTGTTAGTTAATTCTCATGTTAACAAAATAACTAAATTAAATTTTTTTGCTTTTCAGCTTTTAACTGAGTTTAAATTGTTAATTAACTATCTATTTAGTTATTTTGTTCCTATAGAGTTGCAGTTTGTTTAATGAAATAAATACTAGATTGATTGTGACAGAAAGTCATACTATAGGTCTTGATCAAATTGGTATACATTAATATAATTACAATATGTTAATTTAATGTAATGTCTAAATTATGATGATTAGCCATTTATAAGGATCAAATTGTTCTCTCATTAACATATTGGTTCTAGTAGAGTAGTAATTACTCTTTGAAATATTTTTCACATGTTTGAAATAACTAAATGTTGATATTCTAAGAGGCCTATTCATCAATGCCTACTTTTCAAAAGTTCTTTTAACAAAATTATTGCCACAATTGTCTAAAAAGTTTTATCAAGATGGAACTAATTGTGTTTACAAATATAATAAGCATTATAAATTTTGGAATATATATTTTAATTATAATTTGTGAATTTATATAATTAAAACTTCTTGTTAGGTTTGGATAGATTAATCTAAGGTAGGATAGGTAGGTTAGGTTATCTTAGGACAGGTAGGTTAGGTAGATAGCATATTGCAGGCTAAGGTAAGGATATAGTAAGTTACGCCAAGCGAAATTATTTGAATATAGAATAAGTGAAGGTAAGAATATGCTAAGAAAAATTGACTAGGTTAGCTCTAGGTAGTCTAAGATAAAGTAGGGGTAGGTACATTAGGGTAACACATGTTAAAGTATGATAGATTATGTAGGCTAGGGTAGGGTAGGCTACGCGAGGGTGGAAGGGTAGGGTAGGTCAAGGTAAGCTAGTGTAGGGGTAAGCTAGGCTAGCATAGGGGTAAGGCTAGGCTAGGCTAGCGTAGGGTAGGCTAAGGGTAGGCTAGGCTAGGGGTAGGGGTAGTGTGGGGTAAGCAATGATAGGATAAGGTAGGGTAGGGTGGGTAGGCTAGTAGGCTAGGGATAGGGTAAGGTAGGTAGGCTATTCTAGGCTAGTCTAGGATAAAGTAGGTAGGGTAGGTTAGACTGGGTAGGGTAGGCTAGGCTTAGGGTAGGCTAAGGTAGGGTAGGGTATTCTAGGCTAAGGTAGGGTAGTCTAGGAAAGACTAGGCTAGGCTATGGTAGGTTAGGATGGGGTAGGTTAGGGTAGGCTAGGCTATAGTAGGGTAGACTACAGTAAGGTAGACTGGGGTAGGGTACCGTACGCGTAGGGTAGGATAAGGCCTAGGGTAGGGTAGGACTAGGCTAGGCTAGAGTAGGGTAGGCTAGGATAGGATAGGGGTAAGATAGGGTAGGCTAGGATAGGATAGGGTAGGCTAGGGTAGGATAGAGAAGGCTAGGGTAGGGTAGGCTAGGATACGGTAAGCTAGGATAGTCTAGGCTAGGGTAAGGTAGGGCATGGGAAGGTAGGCTAGCCTAGGGTAAGGCTAAGCTTAGGCTATGATAAGGGCAGAGTAGGATAGGGCAATTTAAGATAGGTAGGCTAGGCCAGGCTAGGTAAGGTAGGTTATTCTAGGCTAGGATAGGCTAGGCTAGTCTAAGATAGAGTAGGGTATGGTAGGTTAGATTAAGGTAGGGTAAGGTAGGTGTAACGTAGGGTATGGCAGGGTAGGGTAGGGTAAGTTAGGCTAGGCTAGGGTAAGGGCAGGGTAGGGTAGGGTATGGTATTTTAGGCTAAGGTAGGCTATTCTAGGCATGGCTAAGCTAGGATAGGAGTAGGCTAGGATAAGGTAGGGTAGGGTAGGGTAGGCTAAGGTAGGTTATGCTAGGGTAGGTAGAGTAGGCTAGGATAGGGTAGGCTAGGCCAGTCTACAATAAAGTAGGGTAAGGTACGGTAGGATAAGGCAGGGTAGGTAGGGTAGGGCTAGGCTTAGGTAAGAGTAGGGTAGGTTAGGATAGGGTAGGCTAGGCTAGGCTATAGGCTAGGATAGAGGTATGGTAAGCTAGCTAGGCTAGGCTAAGGTATGGTAGGATAGGGTAGGGTAGGGATAGGCTAGGATAGGGTAGGCTAAGATAGGGTAGGTAGGGTGGGTAGGGTAGGCTAGGATAGGGTAGGGTACAGTAGGGTAGGTTAGGCTAAGGTAGGCTATTCTAGGCTAGGATAGGGTAGGCTAGGCTAGGCTAGGGTAGGGATAGGCTAGGCTAGGACAGGGGCTGGGTAAGCTAGGGTAAGGTTAGGGTATTCTAGGTGTAGGCTAGGCTAGGTTAGTCTAGGATAGAGTAGAGTAGGCTAGGCTAGACTAGGTTAGGTAAGGTAGACTAGGGTAGGCTACAATAGTGTAGGGTAGGGTATGGTAGTCTAGGGTTGGTTATGCTAGGCTAGACTAGGGTAGGATAGTGTAGGCTAGATTAGGGTATGGTAGGGGTAAGGGTAGGGTAAGTTAGGGTTAGGGTAGAGTAGGTGCAGGGCAGGGTAGGCTAGGCTAGGCTAGCCTAGGATATGCTAGGCTAGGATAGGGTACGGTAGGGTAGGCTAGGATAGAGTAATGTAGGATACGAATAGGGCAGGCTAGGTTATAGGCTAGGGTAGGCTATACTAAGGTTGGGGTAACGTAGGGTAGGGTTATGATAGGCTAGGTTAAGGTTAGGCTAGGCTAGGCTAGATTAGGGCTATGCTAGGTTAGGGTAAGTTAATCCTATGCTAGGTTAGGGTAGGGTTGGCTAGGCTAGGTTAGGGCTATGTTAGGCTTGGCTAGGGCTATACTAGTTTAGGCTAGGGTAAGGTAGGCTAGGGGTATCCTAGGCTAGGCTAGGTAAGGCGAGGCTAAGGGTATCTTAGGCTAGGTACGATAGGTTAGGCAAGGCAAGGCGGTAGGCTAGAGTAGGTCCTAGGGTAGGGTAGGCTAGGCTAGGGTAGGGTGGGCAACACTAGGGTAGGCTATGCTAGGCCCTAGTCTATGCTAGGGTAGGGTATAGTACAGTAAGTTAGGGGTATGGTAGGTTAGGGTACGGTAGGCTAGGGTAGGGTTGTAGGTAGCTAGAATGAGGTAGGCTAGAATGAGATAGGCTAAGGTAGGGTTTTAGGGTATGCTAGGGTAAGGGTAGGGTATGTTAGGCTATGGTAGGGTAGGATAGGCTTGGGTAAAGGTATGCTAGCATAGGGTTGGCTAGGTCAGGTAGGGTTTAGGGTAGGGCTAGGTTAGGGTGGGGTTTAGGGTAGGCTAGGTAAGGTATGGTAGAGTTAGGTAGGCTAGTGTTGGGTAGGATTAGTGTAGGCTTCGGTAGGTTATGGTTAAGGGTAAGGTAGGTAGGCTAAGCTAGGTTATGCTAAGGGTAAGGTTTAGGGGTATGCTATGTAGGGTATGCTAAGCTAGGTTAGGCCTTAGGGTAGGGTAGGCTATGCTAGGCTAGGCTAGGGTAGCATAGGCTTGGCTATGATAGAATAGGTTAGGGTACGATAAGGTAGGCTCTAGGCTGGGGTAAGCTAGGCTAATATAGGGTAGGGTTAAGGTAGGCTATGTTAGGGTAGGATAGGGTAGGCTATCTAGGCCCTAGGTTAGGGTATGGTATGGTAAGGGTAGGGTAAAGTAGGGTTGGGTTAGACTATATATGGTAGGTTAGATTAGGTTAGAGTAGGGTAGGATGTGCTAGGGTTAGGATATGGTAAGTCAGGGTTAGTGTATGGTAGGCTAGGCCTAGGTTAGGGTAAGCTAGGTTATGGTAGCCTAGGCCTGGCCATGGCATGCATAGTTAGGGTAAATTCTATGGTCGAGTAGGTATGCTATGGTAGGGTAGTTAGGGTAGGCTAGGCTATAGTAGGGTGAGAAGGTAGTCTAGGCTAATGTAAGGTATGGTTAGGGTATAGTATGCTAGACCCAACTAGGGTAGGGGTAGGCTAATGTAGGTAAGTGTAGGGGGTAGTTAAGGTAGGGTTAGGGGCATGGTAAGGTAGTATCCTACCCTACTTAGCCCACCCTATGCTACCATAACTAACTTCCTAAATAATCTACCTTAACTTAGCATATCCTATCCCACATTTTCCTTACACTAGCTACCCTAGCCTACTCTAACTAGTGTAACCACTTTTTAGCCTACCCTAGACTAACATATCCTACCCTAGCCTAACTAGGGTGGGCTAGGATAGGGTACGTTGTAGGGGATGTTAGGGTATAGGGTAGGGTATACGATAAGCTAGGATAGAGGGTGGGTTGGGCTAGGCTAAAGGCTAGGCTAGGCATGTCAATATGTTTGGGTAGTTTAGGTAGGTTAGGTTATGTTAGGGTGGGTTAGGATGCGTAGGCAAATATTAGGTTAGTTAGGATATGTTAGGCTAAGTTATAGAATAAGATAGTAAAGTTGGGTTAGAATATGTTAGGCTAAGTTGGGAAAGGCTAGGTAGGATAGGATAGGTTAGGTCAAGGGCATATCATAGGTTAAATTTAGGTTGTGTAGGGTATATTACTTAGCCCATCCTACATTACTTAACCTAATTACCCTAATCTAGCATAATCTACCCCATACTACACTACATACAACCTGACCTAATTTATCTTGACATCCTACCCTACATTATCCAACATATACTAACCTAGTGTATATTAATGTCATGATATAGCTGTAAGATCTGATTTTTACCCTAGGAGCATTATTTTTTAGAGTTTTTTTGGTGAAGTATTTCACAAGAAGTTAGAAAAGAGGCTCTCGTGTCTTTTTTGGAGAGTGAGCATGATTAGGTTGGTTCCATTGGCCTCTCTTCCAAAGAACAATTTTTTAGTAAAACATGAGCTCCATTTAATGGTTTCTCGTAACATTTTAAGGTTTTCCTTGGCCTGTTTTAGTTAGACTATTTTCAATTTGATCCACTTTTTACATTGGAGTGTCTATTGGTTTTACTTTTCACTAATGAAAATATAGACATTGTTGTACTTGTGTATTTGCATTTCTATTTTGATATGTCATTTTTATTTCACTGTGTTATTTTGCGTATAATAATTTTAGTTTAGTATGTTTCAAATATATTTTATTAATTCTTATATTCTAGAAGAAGTTACATTTTTGGAAAGGGTAAAATAGTCATAAAATTTTCTACACCAAAAGATCATATTATCTTTATATAATGTTATAGATATTTGCATATTATATTTATGTAACATACTTTAGCCCAACCCTACCATAGCCGACTACTTGTGTGTCGACCACATTGTGTGGAACAATCCACACTCCTGTGGAGTGTATTTTGTTCCATTTACGTAGTGATCCATTTGTATTTAATACACTAGGAGGAATGTGATCCATTTGTATTTAATACTCTGGGAGGAATACTGACTGTAGTAACTAAAAAATTTTAGTAAAACCCAATATTATGGAGACTAAAACCGTAATTTTTTTGCAAGGACAAAAAACATAAAAGAGCTATATTATGGGAAAAACATATTTAAACAAAATTCATAAATTTACCTATGGATCTTATTAAATCAAATAGAAGAAACATATTTTAACTTATTAGAATCATAAACAATAATATATTATTATAAATCTAATAAATATTTTTTAAACACCTTTATTGGGATCTTAAGATGTTATCAAGATCTCTATAGAAGTATACAAATGTTAAAAAATAGTAGCACACTAAGATCCCTAATTTTAGTCGTGAAACCAATTTAAATTTTAACTATCATAGTAGAAAATAGAAAGAGTTTTTAAAAGTGATTTGGTAACTAAATTTAAATTTGATTGAGAGGTAATTTGGTTTATAGGATCTTGCACTTCCTACTAAAGAAGTACAAAAGAGTAGGCAATAGCTTGCCTTACTCTGCTTCTCTGCCCTATTGTGCTGGTCTTTTTTTTAAAATTTAATTTAATTTAATTTAATTTAATTTAATTTGAACATTTTTTTATACATTTAAAGATTGGAATTGTCAACCTGAGAACTCACAAACATTATCCATTTCACATTAAAGAGCACCAATATCTAATACTAGCTTGGCGACCACCAACGTTGTCTTCAACTAGTTTCAACTAACTATCGTTAGTTATGCAGATATACCGTTGAATTCCTATAATTTAGTTAATTAGTATTTGATAAATCAGATTATAAAATTTAGGGAGTATTGAAAAACCTTTCTCTTTGTACAAAGGTCAAGTGAAACCTCTCACAAGTTATAACCCACCTATCATGTTTGGAAATTACAGCTTCTGCATCTTTTTAGTCATTTGATGCGAGCATTATAATAACATACGCACGCGAGTTTCAAATATGAATGAAAATGCAAACACAGGTGAGTTTCTTTGATGCATACACATGCTTATAAAAAAGGAAAAGCAAAATCACATTAGATGAATAAAAGAGTACAAAATAAATTGTTGCAAAGGAATGTGACATGCTTGCGGAGGACAGAGCATGCATATCCACCTCAGACTCAATAATGCACAAGCCCTTGCATTATAAAACACCATACATGATACATGTGTCCTTCCCAAAGGTACAATAATCTCCCTCTCTAAACATTCATTAAAGACCTCAACTTAGGCTAACAAAACAATCACATTCACACGTCACATGTACACAAATATATGTGAAAAAAATAAATAATCCGGTTTGGTAAAATTAGGGCCTGTTTTTGCATCCTTCACTTAACAGTAATTATTCTTCATTAAAAGTTAAAACCTAACCTTAACGGCCTAAGCCCAACCCCTTCCCTACACCCTTCTCATTTGGACCCTTCAGTTGGCACTAAGACCAACCTAACCGCGACACCCAAGCACCATAGTTGGAGGGGAACATCGTTCGGAGGAGTGAGGTCATTGCAACGCAAGTTCTGAGGTAAGTGAATTTTCCTTCTTTCTTTTCTTTTTACTTTTTTAGAATTTTTCAGATATATTTATCCGGATCATGTTGTGGACCTCTAAGCTATCAACTGATTGATCATAGTAGTTACTCTTCGCACCCATCATTTACTATTCACACTTTAATGTTTACAATTTTCTTCCAAACTTCAAAACACCTATCCCTTTTTTATTTTAAGTTTTTTTACTGAGCATCATCCGACATCATGGTTGTATGTGCATTTCTATTCACCTCTTTGAAAAATTACAATAACTTTTTTATTTCGCACTTTCACCCTCTTTGAATATATATATATATATATATATATATATATATATATATATATATATATTCATCTTTATTTTTAGGAACTTCCTCTGTCATGTACATTTAAAGAAAGTAAGAGTATTTTTTTCAAAGAGGTAGGTAGAGGTGCGTGTGAAGTCGTGAAACTAAGTGATGTTTTGTAAAAAAACTCAGGATAAAAGAGGACGAAAGTGTTTTGAGATTTTGCAAACAATTGTAACATTAAGGAGATGTGAATAGCAAATGAAAGAGTGCTAATAGAAACTAACTTTGATCATTTGTTTCGAACATGATAGGTTTTTCTTTCTACACCTCTCATTTTTTTTTTCTACCAATTTGTCTTTATACCCCCTTCAAAATTGAAAGATTATATAATCTAGATTCAGATTATGTAAGTAGGTTATATTTTTGCAAGTTCATATTACTTAATTTGAACCAAAAGAATAGATTTTAATAAATCTAGATTTGTTAAAAGGAACGCAACCTTCGGATTTCCTAATCCATATTTGTAAAAAAAAGAGATTTTAATGATTTTGAATTAGATGATCCAGCAAAAACCAGACCTAGATTACCCTTAAGAATAACTTTAAAGTATTTTGATTCTATCATATATTATGAGGGTGTAAGGTTGAAATTTATGGAGGTGCAAGGGCAAAAAGACCCGTTGCGCCCAAATTCACAAAAAATAAGTTTCTTTTTTTGTGTTTTTTACTAACACAAAAATAAGTAAAGTGGAGGGGTCCTGTGTCCATTGACAACGGTGCAATAGAGTCACTCACAAATCACAAGTTCAATGGCTGCAGAAATTTGTGGCGCTTCTCTATTCTTATCCGTTAAAACTCAGCTGCAACTGCAGCAACGACACAAGCAACACGTGTTCTTCCATGCTCAACGAGGCAGAACACGAAGAAGCACTACCAGATTCTACTCATCCAAACGCTGTTTTACTTCTGGCTTTCCAAATGCGTCCACGTTTCGCCGCAGCTTCGTGTGCCAAGTCGCGAGCACCGATTTCGAATCCGCCGCCAAAGCTGGCGAGGATCGTCTCTCTAAGGTATCGCTATTAGCCACACTCTCTCTCGTCTTTTTCCCGATAACAACTTGTTTCGGTTGAATTTCAGGTGCCGGTGCGTAATATAAGGAACTTCTGCATCATTGCGCATATTGACCACGGGAAATCGACGTTAGCGGATAAATTGCTTCAGGTTACGGGCACGGTGCACCAGCGAGAGATGAAGGATCAGTTTCTGGATAACATGGATTTGGAGAGAGAAAGAGGCATCACTATTAAGCTCCAGGTTCTTATTATCTTAATTTAACTTGAGAGAGACTGGGAAACATGGTTTTTCAAGTGAGTTTTTTGGATATTTGAGAAAGCATTTGACTAATTTCGATAATCGCAGGCAGCTCGAATGCGTTATGTCTATGAAAATGAACCTTACTGCTTGAATCTAATAGACACTCCGGGGCACGTCGACTTCTCGTATGAGGTATGTAACTTAAGAGCTACAATCAAATATAACACCTATATGTACCTGGAAGGAAGAAACTTAAAATCACCCCTAAGTTATACTTGTCTATTTTGTCATGTAGACGTAGTAACTGCAAGAATTTATAGGCATGAATAGTGTGTATTTGAAAATAAATTGTTTTTTGATACTAGTCATTGAAGACACAGGACGGGCTACCAATTTGAGTGGCGTCCTATTTGATCTATAAGCCTTTATTTGTTCATTTCCATTACCTTTTAAGAAATCATTCTAGGAAAGTCTTTATCTTTGGGTTTTTTTGGCTAATTATGAGAACAAAATCTGCCTTAAAATATAAAACAATATAAGTTAAATCAATCACATTTCAGAATTTCCATTTGGTCTTTCTCAAAGATATTCCCTCTCAATTGAGTTCAAGTGTTAGATGTCATTAATTATCTTTTAAATTCACTCCCAGCCAAGAACAAATTTTCTATCCCCCCCTCAAAACATCGATAACATAATAATATGATGGTGAGTTGTGATCGTTCATCTGTGGCCAGGTTTCTCGGTCACTTGCTGCATGTGAGGGTGCTCTTCTTGTAGTAGATGCTTCCCAGGTGAATCTCTATGCTTTTATGCTCTTATTTGGATTTTGGTTTTATGGCCTTTAGCATGTGAAGGTGATCTTGCAGAAATTGGTTTCTGCCTTAATAAAATTATTTTCAAATCACAGGGGGTTGAAGCACAAACATTAGCGAATGTTTATTTGGCTTTGGAGAACAACCTAGAAATTATCCCAGTAAGTATGCCATTCTAGTATTGTACTTTTAACTTGTACTTAATTTTCATTTTAATCTAGTGAGATACTCCTTATCCTTTATTGATGCTGTATTTGAATTAATAAACTCAAATATATTTATTTTTGGGAAAAGAAGGCGTGGCTACTGCCACATCTTCATGCACTAAACAGTTCTGTTATTTTGTGGCCATTGTAAATATGTGTCAATGTGTGTTTTGGATGACCACACAATGCCTTTATTTAAAATGAGTCATATTGATAGACCCTGGTTAGTTTACAAGAGGAGGGAGAGAACTAGATGACTTAACTGTCTTAACGGTTAGGTGGCTGTTAGTAAGTGGGCGGGAAAAGCTGGTATTATAAATACCTCTATTTGAAAAGGGTAGAGGACTTTTTGGGTGATTGTAAGATACATAACAGGTTCTAGGAACTCTGTTGAAGAGAAGTTATGCTCTCGTGACATTCCTTGTACATTGAGATTACTTGTGAATAACAACATTCTTTCATTCTTTTTGGTGTTCTGTGTGTGTGAGAGTGCCTTGTGGTTGGGTTTCCTAATTAGAAACCTAACATTTTTTGTCCAACCTGTCGGATCGAAGACGAGGTGCTAGAGAACTAACATGGAGGGAAGGGTTGATGGAAGATTCAATGTGATGGAGGGACGGTTGGAGATGGTAGAAATTGTAGTTGACGGGATTAAGGCGGAGACGGGAGCGCTACGCCAAGATACGGTTGCGATTCGTCAAGAATTGAAGGAAATCATGAGGATGTTGGGAGGACGACGGCACCAGACGAAGGATAGTCAATCTTCGGTCAATGCAAATGTACAGCAAGATGAGAACGAGGGGGGAGGAAGAATCAGGAAACACGAGCACCCTCCGAATTGGAGAAAGAGGGTCGAATTGTCCACATTTGAAGGTCCGGATCCACTCAATTGGATCAACCGAGCCGATCGCTTCTTTGACCTACAAGGGGTAGAGGAAGATGATGAGAAATTGCAGCTGGCATACATAAGTATGGAGGGTAGTGCCGGGTATTGGTTCCACTTCTGGAAGGAGAAGGCCAAGAACCGATCTTGGTCGGGGTTGAAGGAAGCACTGGTAGCGCGATTTGGGGAAAGAAGCAGGGGAACCATTTTTGAAAGGTTGACCACCATCAAGCAGATCGGGACGGTAGACGAATTTATCAAAGAATTCGAAATCTTGGTAGGACAAACGTCGAAACTACCAGAGGAGATTCTGTTGGGGTATTTCATGGGTGGTTTACAGGACCAATACACGGCCAGGTACGATTACTAGACCCTCAGGAGTTGATGGTCGCAATACGTATCGCGTGCGACGGGGAAGCCTTGCATGTGGGTACCAAAGCAGGAGGAATAGGGAGAGGCATATCGAACTGGACTAGGCCGATCTGGACGGTGTCGCAAGTTGAAACCGTCCGTCAAAACTCCGGCTGAACGGGTCCAATAGAGAGTGGAGGGTCAGTGCGCAGAGAAGTAACCCAGGCGAGCGTAGCGGCATCGAATAGCGTCAAAAACAGAGGTCGAAACTTCCGCAACTTACCTTACACGGAATACGTGAAACGCAGGGAAGAGGGCAATTGTTTTAGGTGTGGGGGGCCTTTCGGACCTGGACATCAATGCCTAGAAAGGAGTTTGAGAATGTTGATCTTGGCGGAAGACGAAGAGGAGAACGAAACCGCTAGTGAGACGGAAATGACCCAGTTGCAGATGGAACTCTCGGCATGTTCTGCTGAGGGCCTAACGCACGCCAAGACGATGAAGATGCAAGGAGAGATCAAGGGGAGAAGGGTGATAGTATTGGTTGATAGCGGAGCTAGTCACAACTTCATTAATAGAGAACTGGTGGAGGAACTGGGGTTGACCACAACGGACACTAAGCTGTACATGGTTAGTTTGGGGGATGAGTGGAAGAAGGAGACCTGAGGGTGCTGTGAAGGGGTGCAAATTCGTATAGGGGACGTGGAGGTCACCACGAGAGTACACTTGTTTGACTTGGGAGGTGTGGATGTGATTATGGGGGTAGAATGGCTAGCTACGCTGGGGAAGGTTACTCTGGATTGGAGCAACTTGACGATGACCTTCAACCAAGAGGGTAAGGAGGTGACTATCAAGGGGGATCCTAAACTAGCCAGAAGCTTGGTGACTCCGGAGGTGCTATTAAAAATAAAAGAGGCAGAGGCGTGGATGTTAGTCTGGGAATTGGGCGAGATGGAGAAGGGGGATGGTGAAATTAACGAACAGGGAATAACAGAGGACCAGAGAAGGGAGATGGATGAACTGTTGAACCAACATGCAGGGGTGTTTCAAGAATTTAATGGGTTGCCACCCGAAAGACATATGGCACATCAGATACCCCTAAAGGAGGGAGTAGACCCGATAAATGTAAGACCCTATAGATACCCACACATCCTATAGAATGAGATAGAAAAACAAGTGGCGGATATGCTACAAACCGAGGTAATTTGGCCAAGTACCAACCCATACTCCAGTCCTGTCATACTGGTGAAGAAGAAGGACGACTCTTGGAGATTTTGTGTGGACTACAGAGCCTTGAATCGGGCCACGATCCCTGACAAGTTTCCCATCCCAGTTATAGAAGAGTTGTTGGACAAGTTGAGAGGAGCGAGGTACTTCTCCAAGGTGGACCTGAAATTTGGATATCACTAGATACGCATGGGGGAGAAAGATATACCGAAGACAGCCTTTAGAACACATTTGGGGCATTATGAATTTGTGGTAATGCCATTTGGCTTGACCAATGCCCCATCGACCTTTCAAAGCGCCATGAACGAGTTGCTGCAACCTTACATAAGGAGATTTGTCTTAGTCTTCTTCGATGATATTCTGGTTTACAGTCAAACATGGACTGAGCATATGAAACATGTAGGGATGATGCTGGGGAGGTTGGATGAGAATTGCTAGGTCACCAATCAGAAGAAGAGCGAATTTGGAAGAGTCCAGATGGGATACTTAGGCCACTTGATCTCAGAGAAGGGGGTAGAGATGAATCCAGGAAAAGTTAAAGCAGTGGTAGAATGGGAGAGGCCGAGGAATGTGAAGGTATTGAGGGGGTTCCTTGGGTTGACAGGATATTACCGTCGATTCGTCAAAGACTATGGCAAGGTGGCTAAACCTTTGACCAAATTATTGAAGAAAGGGGAGTACAAGTGGAATGAGAGGGCGGAAGAGACGATGAGACGATTGAAGGAGGCAGTGACCACAACACCCATACTGATATTACCCGATTTTGAGAAGCCATTCCACATAGAATGTGATGCCTCGAGAGGAGGAGTCGGAGCAGTCTTGACACAGGACAGAAGGCCTATAACGTATTTTAGCAAAGCTTTATCTGTTGGATCATTAAACAAATCGATCTATGAGAAAGAGCTTATGGCACTGGTGATGGCCGTACAACATTGGTGACCTTACTTGTTGGGACAGCGGTTTGTAGTGCACACCGACCAAAAGAGCTTGCGGCATTTGTTGGAATAGAGAATCGCGGCCCAAAACCAGCAGAATTGGCTGGCCAAACTACTTGGGTATGATTTCGAAATAGTTTATGAAGCCGGCAAAACTAACAGACCAGCAGATGCCTTGTCCAGGAGAATGGAGGAATCGGAGGAAGGGGAAAAAGAATTAAAGGTGATGTCCAAACCCTACTGGCAGGGTTTTAAAGAAGTGATGAAGGAGGTAGAGGAGGATACTTATCTGAGGAAGATAGTGGAAGACATCAAGAAAGACCCAGACTCACATCCTCCTTTCACGCTAGAAAATGAAAGGCTGCATTACAAAGGAAGGTTGGTGGTATCAGCTCAGTCAACGTGGATTCCAAAATTGTTGGCCGAGTTCCACCTAACCCAGACTGGGGGGCATTCGGGGATATACAGAACCTATAGGAGGGTGGCCCAGTCACTTTACTGGGTGGGAATGAAAAAGACGGTGACAAATTATGTGGCGGGTTGCTTAGTTTGTCAGCAGCATAAGTACCTCACGTCTTCCCCTCAGGGTCTGTTGCAGCCACTGCCCATTCCAAATGCTGTGTGGGAAGAAATCATCATGGATTTCATAGTTAAACTACCAAAGTCGAATGGGTATGATGCAGTAATGGTAGTAGTAGATCGCTTAAGCAAATATGGTCATTTCGTGCCACTGAAACACCCATATTCGGCACGCACCATAGCTGATGTGTTCATAAGGGAAGTGGTCCGATTACATGGAATACCAGCTTCGGTGTTAAGTGACCGTGACCCTTTGTTCATGAGTATTTTCTGGAAAGAATTATTCAAGAGACAAGGGACTCAACTGCAAATGAGCACGGCTTACCATCCAGAAACAGATGGGCAGACAGAAGTATTAGACAGAGTTTGGAGGGATATTTACGTTGCTTTTGTTTGGAACAACCGAAGGGGTGGAGTGGTATTTTACCCTGGGTGGAATACTGGTACAACACCAGTTTCCAAGGAGCTGCAAAATGTACTCCTTTCGAGCTGGTTTATGGCCGACAGCCCCCATCATTACACAGGTTTATTCCATGGGAAATGGCTGTGGAAGCAGTTGCTCAAGAATTACAAACACGAGACGAAGCTTTGAAACAATTGAAGTTTCATTTAGCATGAGCACAAGAGCTCATGGTCAGACAAGCCAATAAGAAAAGGAGGGCAGCAGATATTGAAGAGGGAGATTGGGTATATCTCAAGATTAGGCCACATAGACAAACATCGATGCCATCTAAACTGCACGCTAAGCTGGCAGCACGATATTATAGGCCGTATCAGGTTGAACAAAAGGTGGGGAAGGTGGCTTATAAACTCAAGCTACCAACATCAGCTCTTATACACCCGGTTTTCAATGCTTCCCAATTGAAGAAGGCGGTAGGAGAAAGGACTGTTGAGAAGGAGCTGCCTGAAGATCTGCAGGGGGAAGGGCCATCTTATTGGCCTACTAAGGTTCTTGACCGAAGGCAAATACAAAGGGGAGACGAGGAAGTTCCACAAGTGCTGGTTGAGTGGCAAGAAGGAGGCCGTGATGGAGCAACATGGGAGGATGTCATTACCATACGTGATCAATACCCAGAATTCAACCTTGAGGACAAGGTTGAACATGGGGTGGTGGGTAATGATAGACCCCAATTAGTTTACAAGAGGAGGGAGAGAACTAGATGACTTAACTGTCTTAACGGTTAGGTGGCTGTTAGTAAGTGGGTGGGAAAAGCTGGTATTATAAATACCTCTATTTGAAAAGGGTAGAGGACTTTTTGGGTGATTGTAAGATACATAACAGGTTCTAGGAACTCTGTTGAAGAGAGGTTATGCTCTCGTGACATTCCTTGTACATTGAGATTACTTGTGAATAACAACATTCTTTCTGGTGTTCTGTGTGTGTGAGAATGCCTTGTGGTTGGGTTTCCTAATTAGAAACGTAACACATATGATCAAACAGAATCAATATTAATTACATAAGATCTCTCTAATAATGACTAAAGATCAATCTAATAATGGGTAATAAGGAGTAAATCTCCAATTACTATCTACATAAATACATATTTAGTCTTTAACACTCCCCCTCAAGTTGAGGCATATGTTTTATATGAACCAAACTTGTTATAGATATGATAAATCTAATAAAAATAAAAACAAAAGTGGGTTCCAATCTCGTGGTTGGGCTGGATAAACATGGTTTGGTAACAACCAACGAAGATTTGCAATGACAATAGGTATTGTTCACCATAAAGCATGTCCTAAGGCGGAAGGAGAAGTACACCATGAGGTGGAAAAATAAGAGAAAAAGCACCGAGAAGAATCACTAAGAGTCTTCAGAAAAGGCCCCTGGGAAGGGTCTTCGAGAAAAGTCTTCAGGAAGGGTCTCGAGATGGTCCTCAAGAATGGTCTCCGGAAAGATTCTAGAGAGATGTGTCACGCATCGTGTGCATGAATTTCATGTGCTAGAGCTCTTCTTGGGGTCATGAGCAGTGGTGTTTTGAGTTGACTACGCACATGAATGACATGGTGATCTCCAAGAATGTTCTTTGAAAAGTGTCTCCAGGACAAGTCTCCAAAAAGGGGTCTTTAGAAAAGGTCTTTGGAAAAAGTCTTTAGGAATGGTCTAAGAAAGGTTTCTAGAAAGAGTCTTAGAGAAAGAAGGTGGCGATATGACAGGGGGTCATTGGATAGTGAATCTACCAGTGAGAAGTGGATCATCGGACAATAGTTCTACCGGTGGCTATAGGCCACCACTAGACAATTTAGGCACTCAAAAGACACTTGGATTCCTGGGATCTGGTTTAGGCTTTGATACATGTAAATATGCGTTAAAGCTAATAAATCAAATAAGATCAAACAGTGTCTTTAATTATAATGAGCCAGTATGAGGATAATATTGATTACATAGGATCCCTTCAATAATGACTAAAGATAAATTTAATAATAGGTAATAGAATAAATCTCCAATTACTATCTAATCATGAATAAGGGAATAATATCTAACATTTTACAAACACAGGTGTAGTGTGGGATTTTCCCTTTCCAATTGTGAATGATTTGTTTTCTGTCAATTTCCTTCACTTTTCTCTACTTACAAATTTATGAGATAAAATGTGTTGTGTTGCATGCATGCTTGTTTAGTAACACTTGATATTCTTTAACAGGTTTTGAACAAAATAGATCTTCCAGGTGCAGAACCAGATCGAGTTATCAAGGAAATTGAAGAGGTTTGTTTGTCAGCTAGACCCTCAATGTCATCATACTCTTAGTCTTAATTTTTCCGCTGCACGGGGTGATAGTTTGGGATCCTTTTCATTTAAGTTTGTTCTTTTACAACATTTTATAAGAAAGAAATTTATTAAGATAGAAAAGGAAGATATGGGAACTGATAAGAAATCCTCAAGGACTAAAGATGACATAAAAATGGAAAATAAAAAACAAATAGAAAATACAAAACATAGAACATGGCATTCCAATCTCTGGAGATCTGACAAAGAACCCCGATGTCTCTTGAGCCAAACACCACCAAAACTAGAAAACTTCCCAATGAACTCAATAGAAGATTGCCATTCTACGAATTCTTGCATTTCTTTCCAACCAAATACACCATAGAACTACAGTCTCAGAATACTGCCAAACTTTTAGGCACCATAAATTTGTTTGTTCATTGATTGAATCAAATATGTACTTATTACTATGTTAACATTCTAAGGCTTCATTCTTTATAGCTTAGTTCCTACTAATTAGAGTGGTTATACACATCAAAAGCTATGAAATTTGAGAATGTGTTAACTAGGGCCTCCTTGCATGAGCATTACTAGTTTCTTAATTTATTAATTCCTGAATCATGAATTCATGATTAATGATATTCATCAGAAAACTTATAAGTTGAATTGACTTGTATAGATTGTAGGTCTAGATTGTAGCAATGCGATTCTCTGCTCTGCAAAGGTTTGTTATTATTCTTTCGTTTCCTTTTTTTATCTGGTTTATGATTTTACGCTATAGTATAACAGTACATAATATATACATGTTGTTGCATATTAAAGTTGCTTTCTGGTGTAGGAAGGAATAGGTATAATTGATATTCTCAATGCAATTGTTGCAAGAATTCCTTCACCTGAAGATACATCTAAAAGACCACTGAGGGCTTTAATATTTGACAGGTACCCCTTTTTTTTCCCAAATGTTATCAGATTAATCCATTTTGATGACATATGGTGTCGGCAATACACTATGGATTAACATGGATTATCATTTGAGATTTGGATGACATTGATACCATGAAGTATTTGGTAGGGTCCCTACAATTTGAAGATGATATCATGGACAACTCAACTAAACTAAGACTTGGTAGATTATTGTAAAGTTTAAGATCTAATTTCCATGTCTAAGGTTTATCTATACTTTAGGTAATTCTTTTGCCCTGTAGTTTTGTTGTTGTGTACTTAGCTTAATGCAAGTTTAGATCATTTACTTTATGCATCACTGCTATATGGTTACTCTCTATTTCTTGTCTCTGGTCTCTACCATGTAATGGCTTCCATAAAGATCTGGAATATTTCATGGATAAAATTCCTTAAGTATGTATGGCAGATTAACTTCCAAGTATTTTGGGGCAGCTAATAATTTTTTGCACGTGGTGTTTATCCCCCAGGAACTCATTTATCTATTTTTTCAAATGCAGCTACTATGATCCATACAGAGGTGTTATTGTATACTTTCGAGTTGTAGATGGGACTATAAAGAAAGGTGATAGAGTTTATTTTATGGCTAGTGGAAAGGTACAGTATCTTTCATAGTTTTTGATCTCCTATATTTTCCAACAAAGATTTAGTTTAGTGGTGTCAAACTCTCAGTATAGTAGCCTATTCATAATTTCATTTGTCATTCATTAAATCTTTAATATGACTACAAACAAGTTCTAATTGATAATGGTAAAAACATGGTTATTGTGGTGATCCCTAATATTTTTTGAATTAATTTGATTGTTAAATTACAGGATTATTTTGCTGATGAAATTGGAGTATTGTCTCCCAGTCAACTACAAGTTGAAGAATTGTATGCTGGTGAGGTAAAATAATACTTCCAAATTATTTAATTAGGCAGTTCATGTATTTCACATTGCTGATGGTATTTTTGGTTTGTCTCTCCCCTCCTTTGTTCTGTCACTTATCCTATGTACACACACTAAGGAATGCAATCTCACTTAGCATACATCATGGCTAGAAGGACTAGAAGGAACACATGGCTCTAATGGGAGCTCATTCAAGACATGAAGCCATAGCCTTACTTTGTAAATATCTTATTTTGTCTTAAAATAAGAGTTGCTATCCACACCCATATAAGCTACACTTAGGCGCCTCACTTAGGCCTTAAGCTTGGATTAACTAGTCTTAGTCCTAATTAAGCTCAAGTCCCATATTGCCTAGGTTTGTGTGCCCAAGTTTTCCCATTGGGCTATATATACTCCTTCATCCCCTCTTGTATGGTCACACTTGAATGAATGAAGTAAGACTTATTTGAGCAATTATTCTTGAGTGTCTAAATTTGCAAATTGCCAAAAATTAAAATTGATTTTAATTTTACTAAAATGCACAGTTTGTTGTTACATTAACTGGGCGCATGAACGATGGCGAAAATTTAAGGTATAACTCGGTAGCGAGAAAGTAGTGATGGAGGAACACAGGGAAATTGGGAAGATTAAGTGTGAAAATGAAAATTTGAAAGAGAAGAGAGAGAATTTGGGGGGTAGGGAACACAATTAAAAAGTAAGAAAATAGGTCTCTGGTAGAAACACATTACCTTGATGAAAACTTGAAAAACTGGAAAAAGCAACCAAAAGACTCTTGCTATAGGAGAGTTGCAACAAAATAGAACAAAACAGAGGAAGATGACAGAATTACGTAGATAAAGAATATTAAGAACTGTTTATATAATTAGGAATATAATAAATTATAACGGGTTTTATAATGGGTTCCTTTGTTTTTATAACAGTTTTTATAATGGGTTCCTTCATTTTTTAGAACTCATGATAACGGTTTTAAAAAACTGCTGGTGGAAGAAAACATTAGAAAAAGAGAATGGACAGTTTTTTTTAAAATAATAAACTGTTTTGATAAAGTTTTAAGTAGTTATGATGAAAAAGGGATTATTCCCTTTATATATAGGTATAAATAGGTATAGAGTATTATTATTATTATTATTATTATTATTATATACCCAACAAGTCATCTTAATAGTTAATATGCTTTGCAATCAACTCCACGACCACGACCTAAGCCTTTAAACCTAAATAATGAGAAAGTGGTCGAACGAGGGAAGGGCGAGGGTGAAAAAACTATTTTCTCAGTTTACAATTCTTGTCTAAAATGATGTATTATTATACATGCAAATCTGTACAAATTAATGCCATTGCAATTGACATGCTTTGGGTTGCTTGCTATTTCTTCAAGCTGCCAACGGTTTCTCCACAACTGTTTGCATTATCAGTCATTAGCAGTTGGGGGAAGATCAGAGTTTTTTATTTTTTGAGGGGTGGGGAGACGAGAAAGGGTTCTTTTCGTAGACTCTTCAGTGGTAACTGGTGCTTTGGTTGGGATATTAGGAAGGTCCAACCTTTCTTCGATTTCTTCATGAACTTGGAAAGGAACTTCAGGAAGATCTTGGACTGTAAGCTGAAGCAATAATATGAACTCTGTCAATTTTCACAAAATAACAAGTTGTGGGCATTATGCATCTATTGCATGTCCAAGCCCCTATGATTAAGAATTGTTTTTTCCAACTTAATTGAGTATTTCTTTAATATATCATATTCCTAATTACGAATTCACTAGCTCAAAACTTTGCAGAGACAGACACAATTGAATTTTCTGGCTTTGGTGGCAGCTTAACTACTAACTACCAGACAGCTCTATCCTGGAGATGACTTAGCCGCACTATCTCTGTTTCTAGCCACTGCAATAGAAAAATAAACATTTAAATTGTAATCAGACAGAACATATAATAATTATCAAGACTCTTGTTACATGGGAGTTTAATTTTCATAAATCTAATTTCCATTAGCATATGTACTAAAATTATACATCAACAAACTTCATCTGACAATTAAAGGTAAACTTTCTTCAATACATCAATAAAATCACAGTAACTGGAACTAGCAATTTTAGAAAGATGTGTGAGCACACACTTCACAAAGGCTAACACTAAAGGTATAGAAAAATAACTCACATCTTTTACTCTAACTGCCTGAAGCACCAATGCTTTGTCCTAAATGTCACCCTACAAACACATGTTTGTCCTCAGTACAATTATAGAGTATAAGATCTCTTACCTGATACAAGTTTATTGAAGATAAAATTACCGATTAGTTGATTTATGAGGCCACACTTTATGCTTTGGTGGAGACATTTGCATTCATCCTAAAAGAAACCCAAAATTTTATTTAAGGAAAGAGATAAACTAATCTAAGTTTAAACTAGCCTACCTTGCCCTAACCTAGCCCACCCTTACTGTAACCTACTTTAGCTAGGCCACCCCTACCGTAACCTAGCTTAACCTACCCATACACAACACTACCCTTATCTTATCCTAGCCTAACATAATCGACCCTGCCCTAACCTAGGCTACCTTAACCTAGCTTACCCTAACATAGGCTTAGCCTACCATACCCCCCTAGCCTACCCTAGCCTAACCTAAGGCCTAGCCTAGCCTGGTACCATACCCTACCCTAACCTACCTACCTGTACCCTACCCTACCTAACCTACCTACCAGTACCTTACCCTAGCCTAGCTAACCCCTACCCTAGTCTAACCAACCCTACCCTAGTCTAACCTAGCCCACCAACCCTTACTCTATCCTAGACAACCTCTACCCTAGACTAGTCTAGCCCTAACCTAGCTTACCCTAACCCTAGCCCTACCCTAGGCTTACCCTACTCTAGTCTAGCCTACCTTACCCTACACTAGCCTAGCCTACTCTATCCTAAACTAGCCTACCCTACCCTACCTACCCATAGCCTAACCTTACCTACCCTATCCTACCCTACCCTATTAACTTGTCCTAGCCTACCAAACCCTAGTCTACCCTAGCTCAGCCTAGCCTACCCTAAACGTTACCCTAACCTAGGCTACCCTAGCCCTAGCCTACCCTAGCATTAGCTTATCCTATCCTAGACTAGCATAGCCTACCCTAGCCTCAAGCTTACCCTACCTAGCCTAGCTTAGCCCTACCCTGGCCTACCCTACCTTAGCTTACACTAGCCTAACCTACCATACCCTCCTACTCTACCCTAGTTCTAGCATAGCCTAGCCAACCCTTACCCTAGACTAACGTAGCTCTAACCTAGCCTACCCTACCCCAACCTACACCTAACGTACTGTACCTTAACCTACCCTACCATACCCTACAATATCCTAACCTAACCTACCCTAGCCTACCCTTCCCTACCCTACACTAGCCTATTCTATCCTAGACTAGCCTAGCCTATCCTACCTTACCATATCCTAACCTATCCTAGCATAACCTAACCTACCCTACCCTACACTATCCTAGCCTAGCATAACCTAACCTACCCTACTCTATCCTAGCCTAGCATAACCTAACCTACCCTACTCTATCCTAGCCTAGCATAACCTAACCTACCCTACTCTATCCTCACCTAGAATAGCCTACCTTATCCTAGCCTACCCTACCCTATCCTAGTATAGTCTAGTCTAGTCTACCTATCCTAGCCTACCCTACCCTAGGCTAGCGTACCTAACATGCCCTATCCTACCCTACCCAAGCTTACCTTATCCTAGCCTACCATATCTTATCCTACCCTAGCCTAGCCTACTATACCATACCCTACCCTACGCGTAGGATACCCTACCATAGTCTACCCTACTATAGCCTAGCCTACTCTATCCTAGACTAGCCTAGAATAGCCTACCTTAGCCTAGAATACCCTACCCTACCCCTATCCTACCATATTCTTCCCTACGCCTACCCTAGCCTAGACTAGCCTAACCTACCCTACCCTACCTTACCCTACTCTACTCTATCCTAGACTAACCTAGCCTAGAATAGCCTAGTCCTACCCTAGCCTAGCCTACCTTAAGCTAGCCTAGCCCTAGCCTATCCTACCCTACCATAGTCTACCCTACCATAGTCAAATTTACTTGAAATTTGTCACAAGGGAGAGGACCCTTGATTAAAGCCTTTTAGGAAGAGAACTCTCAATGACATTGAAGAATAATTGCTTAAAGGAGTCTTACTTCATTCATTCAAGTGTGACCTTAGAAGAGGGGGGTGAAGTAGTATATATAGCCCAATGGAAGAGATTGGGCATACAAACCTAGGCAATATGGGACTTGGGCTTAATCAGGATTAAGATTAATTAACCCAAGCTTAAGGCCTAAGTGCACCCCCCATGGGTGTGGATAGCAACTCTTATTTTAGGGGGATGGTCAAGCCCAACATGCCTAAAATAAAATAAGGGTCTATTCTAAGCTTACTCCTTCCTACACCTATACATCTAATTTAGAAAGGGAAATGACCTAAATACATGGCCTTAGGGAATAAAACTATGCACCCTTAATTATCTAAGACAATAAAATATTTACAAGATGAATTTCCTAAAGTTATGTCTTCAATGAGCTCTCATCCAAGCCATGTCTTGCATTGCTAAGTATACAAACAGATAAAGGACTTAAAAAATGACAAAATAAATATGACAAGAATGCAATGGTACTTGTATATTGTTTTTCTTGTGTGACTATATCTGTCTGAGCATATCTTTTTGCTGGCATGACAATTCTGTTCAATGTTAATTTCCTCATTTTGTCATTCTTATTCTCTACAGAAAGACAATTAAACAGTTCTCATACATGCTGAACATTGATATCTTGTGTGGTTATTTAATAGGTGGGATATCTATCTGCATCAATAAGAACAGTAGCTGATGCTAGAGTGGGTGACACTATTACTCACTATGGCAGAAAGGCTATTAATTCACTCCCTGGATATGAGGAAGCCACTCCTATGGTGTTCTGTGGCCTGTTTCCTGTTGATGCTGACCAGTATTGATCTCTTGTTTACTCTCTTCTTTCTTTCTTAAGTAAAAGAATTATGTTGTGATTCATGAATGTATCTGGAGTCATTTCCTTATCGTTATGTTTTCAGATTCTCTGAGCTGCGTGATGCACTTGAGAAGCTACAACTCAATGATGCTGCACTGAAGGTTATGCTGATATGCTGGAAAATAGTGCATCTTTTACTTGAGATAACATGAGATTAGGGAAAAATATGTGAAACACTTGTTTTCCGATTTATTAATTGTGGTAAAAGGTGTACAGAATTATATAGATACAAAGATAATGCTAAAGATAAGGAAAGTACAAGCTAAATCTAAATTAAGGTAAGAAAAAGATTAAGCTATTATCCTCTACAGAAAATATCCTAAAAATATATGTTACTAAGACAAAATAAAATTATTATTTCCTAAATCTGCAACGGAACAGAATGTGAGCCATATCTGAACACTTTTGTTTCTAGACTTTTGGCAAAGGAACATAATTTGCTTTTTCCCATGTATGCTATCATTTATTAGTTGCAATTTGCTATTTAATTATAGGTTCTTGTTTTAGTTATAATATAATAGCTCTTTGTCAATTCAATTTTAAACTGTTTGATATTTATTAAACTATTCAGTTGTCCTTTTGAATTAGTTTTCTTTCAAGCCTTTTCGGATCCATCAGTCATAAAGTTTATGTAAACTATGCCATGTGAGATCTGCATGAATGAGTGCTTTTGACATTTTGTGGATTATAATATATATTTTTATATAACTTAGTTTGGCACCCAACAATGTTTTCCCTTAAGTATTCAATTTTCTTACAGTCAAACTGTCAATGGTAGGGTTAATGATTAATTATTCAATAACTTCATTTTCTTTTTGGTTTACAGTTTGAACCTGAGACCTCAAGTGCTATGGGATTTGGCTTTAGATGTGGGTTTCTGGGTCTTCTTCACATGGAAATTGTTCAGGTTTGAATTTGTTGAAGCATCTACTCTTTGGCTTTCATATGAAATGCTTGAATGTTCTTATATGGTATAATCTGAAGAAATATGATTGGACATTCTGATTAACTTAGGAATCTTGGTTATCATATAAATTCTTTACATTACAGGAGAGACTTGAGAGAGAATACAATTTGAGCCTGATAACAACTGCTCCAAGTGTTGTGTACAGAGTAAACTGTGTAAATGGTGATACTGTAATTTCTTCTCATTCCAAAGCTCCTTTTCAATGTAATACTTTATTTTGGTGAACTATTAATTAAAACTGAATTTCCTCTATTTTTTTTTTAAATATGCCATCATTTTGTTCAAATCACAAAATTCTCGAAGGTTGAATGCTCAAATCCTTCTTTACTTCCGGAGCCTGGAAAAAGGAAATCAATTGAGGAGCCATTTGTTAAGGTTATTTCTTACACTTTGTGCTGTTTATTGTTCACCTTGTTAAAAATTGGTGCAGTTAGGGCCTAACATTTTAACTCATAAGTTCCCTCTGTGTTTTGTTGTCTTAATTTGGAGTTAATGAATAGTTGTGTACAGATTGAGATGCTTACACCAAAGGACTACATTGGCTCACTTATGGAACTAGCACAAGAAAGAAGAGGGCAGTTCAAAGAAATGAAATTTATTGCTGAAAATAGGGCATCGATCACTTATGAATTACCATTAGCAGAGGTAATCTCTTGTATTAGTCCTTGCCACTTGACCCCAATAGCTCATGCTTCTGTTTAACTTGTTTTGGCTTTTGAGTATCTGAATCATTTTGAATGCGAATTTCGTAGATGGTTGGTGATTTCTTTGACCAGTTAAAGTCAAGAAGTAAGGGTTATGCTAGTATGGAGTATACCTTTGTCGGGTAAATGTCTCTCACATCTAGTTTATTAATCATATTCACACACTGGATTTGGAATTACAAAATATTGTTGAGTATTGTAAATATCCCTGATTATGTAGTGTAATCAGGGTAGCTTTCATAAATAAGATACCTATCATTTAGGGATATTAAATTAATGCAGACATTGCCCCATTTTGGATTAGCTTCTAGTTTATTGGAGCTTCTTAATTGTAAAAAGCTACCATTTTTTTCTTCGGCAAGTATGCTGGGAGTTAGATGAGATGGCTTGAAAAAAGTTGAGATGCATTAATTTATTTCATATATAGTCCAATTCTAACACATTTATAAAGTTTAATTCATTTTATTTTTTTTCCCCCTAATTGAAACACAATATTTGTATTTATAAATTTAAATTTATCCTTGCCTTCATAGTATTATGGACTGCTAAGGTTGTCTTTCCGAGAATTATCCGAATGTTCTAATGGTTTCTGTTAATTTTCAGGTACAAGGAAAGTAATTTAATTAAACTTGACATACGGATAAATGGTGATAGTGTTGAGCCACTGGCTACAATTGTGCATAATGATAAGGTAACTTATTAATTCCCTCGTTTTTTTTTATCTATCAATAGGCTGGAAAGACATTTATGTGGCTACATGTAAATATTCTGTTAATAGAACTTGATTGTAAATATTGGGTAAATTTTTTCCTTTTCAGTAATCAGAATAGTTATTCAGACCTGCGATTCTTATTTTATTCAATGAGAAAATAATAAAAGAGTTGGTATAAAAAATGTAAAGAAAAAGAATTGTTTCAGTTATAGGATTTTTTTTTTTTTGTGAGAGAAGTTAGTTAAAGGATTTTAATTTAATGTACCTAATAAAAACACTTTTTAGGACTATACACATGAAATAACCATTTGCTTGAAACCCCCATTGTTAGTTGAACCCTTTCAATCAGAAGTCTAACAAGTTATCTTAACACAAGAAAGATTTTATTTTTCAGTTTAACGGAAAGAACTCACCCATTGTTGTGTTGTGGACTATTTTATTTTGATGTCAATTAATTATCAGAAAATCAACAGAGGCTTGTATTTTCAGGCGTATTCTGTGGGAAGGGCTTTGACTCTTAAGTTGAAGGAGCTCATACCACGTCAAATGTTTAAAGTACCAATTCAGGTAAGGATCGTGTATTTTTAATGTTAATTCCTCATAAAGATCAGTAGTCTTTTTCTCCCTAGTTTTTCTGCTTTAGATGACCTAAAGTCTGACTTTCATTTTGATGTTTATTTATTCTTTCTCCTCCTCTGATACAATTATGAAGAATTGTTTTAATTTTGTTAAAAGTGATTAAACTAACCACAATAATATATGTTTGGTCTCTATTCTAGGCGTGCATAGGATCAAAAGTGATTGCTAGTGAAGCGATATCTGCAATAAGGAAGGATGTGCTAGCCAAATGCTACGGTGAGATAAATGAGAAATCTTGAGAGAGGGCATCTTGCAATAAACTAGTTTAAAATTATTTAAAGCATTATTTTTGTCAGGCTGCATCAATAGTTTTTGGATTGCTATTCTGTCTTAAGTCTTTTAACTCTTTTAGGGTTTGCCTCCATATTAAAAATGAAATTTCTGTCTTATGTAGATATTTAGAAAATAAAAACACTATGAACTGTATTTATATTGTATAACCTGCATCTTTATTGTGACTTTATTTTTCCTTTCTCTGTTCTGATTTTTAATTTTTCTCTTTGACCTTCTAGGTGGGGACATTTCAAGAAAAAAGAAATTGCTTAAGAAACAGGTATGATCCAAAATAAATTCACTACCTCATTTTTTTATTATATTTATCAAAATGGCTCTTTTGCTATGTATATTCATTGAGTTCACTGAAATAAATATATCAGTAATCGTGTGCTCTGTGAAACTGTGTGTGCAAGTAATAAATATGAAAAACGATAAATGTACAGCCCATGTGCTGGTGAAAGAAAGATACAAAGATACGATAGGATGTGATAAAATGAGAGAGAAAAAAATAAGAAGTGTTGATGAGACAAATTAGAAGGATGTACATATATATCATTACTCAATAAATATATTTGTAAACGTTGGCTCTGTGAAACTGTGTGAGAGTGATAAATATATCTGTAAATGTCGGCTCTGTGATACTCTGTGCAAATAAAGCCACTTTTGTGCGGTAACAAAAGTCAAAAAAAGGGAGAATACATGTATCTTTGTTTAACATGGGAATTGATTGGTGGTAGGAAAATGTAGAAAAAATTTTCATAGCATTAAATGCTAGAGTTCTCATTCTTGGGTATAAATACTAATTTGTACACACCACTACAAGTTTGTGATATCAAACTAGTATCTCCTCACTGAGAGTTAGAAACAAGAGTGTTCTAAGTGAGTATAATCTCCTAGTATAAGAGTGTGAAATTGTTCTCTCTTATATTTAGAAGGGTTGTAATTTCTCTTTCATTTAGTTAAAATATTTTTGTAGTCTTGTCCGTGATGTTTCCTTATTAGTTCAGAGTTTTTCACTTAAAATTATTGCTTGCCAATTCTTATTTTTCTCATGTCTTATTGTATTTGTGAGTTATTGTTTTGTCACGTTGATGTTTTAATTCTGATGTGTACCTTAGATTTGTTCATGATGATATTATTGTCTATCTCCAACCAGGCTGAAGGAAAGAAAAGAATGAAGTCTATTGGTAAAGTTGATGTGCCTCAAGAAGCTTTCATGGCAGTTTTGAAACTTGAGAAAGAAGTAATATGATTGCTTGTAGTGTTTACGTGTAAGTTGCTAAATGATCTGAAATTGTAAATATATCAAGAAAATATTAAAACCTTGATCTCTTTTTTGGTTGGTATAATTGTTCAATTATTATTCTATGATTCTTAGTTGTACAAGATTTTGGATCATTGATAGGATTTCTCTTCAGCATTAAAATTGAAATTGAAATATTGTGTCTCTGCAGTGCTAGATTACTGTTCTGAAGTTTATTATAAAGTCTAATTAATTAATTTATAGAAATCAATAAATTGATTAATTTAGTTAAGAGTTGGTTTTTTTTTTTCAAAATTACCACCGTAAATAAAACTTATAAAGATGTAGGTTTCCCTTGCATGGGGAAAGAGATAGTTGTTTTTTTTTTAATCTATTATTAACAAGGGGAAAGAGATAATTTTTTTTACAAGTAAATGTTAGGTAAATGTTAGTTTTGTTAGGAAAAGGATTTGAATTGAGGATCCCTTCTATCTTCATTTCTTTTATATATAAATTTTGTCATTGAATTAACTTTATAAACTTTCAAAGTTTTGTTTTTTGTCATTTAAAAATTAAAATTAATATTTTATTAATTAATTATTGGACTAAGAAAAATTACGTAATTTAATACAAGACATTTTAAGATGAGATCTTATAATAAATATAAAGTCACACTTTTAATTTTAAAAAATTACATTAAAATTATCTCAGATTGAATTTACACGTATGCACTAAAATGAGTGAGGCATAGGTAATTTTGGTGACAACACCTTGAAATTGGTGTTAAATATTGCTCATAGCATATTTAATGGTCAAGCAAAGCTCAAAGTTTGTTTTTTTTTTTTTTTTCACATGTTCGTTATAGGCTAAACATAATTTTAAAATGGGGATAAGTGTTTCATTCTATAAGAGTACTAAACATAGCATATGTCATAGGTGTGGAAAATGGAACATTGATAGAAATTGCAGAAATAGAAGACAATCTCAACCAAGGCTCCAAAACCAAAGGAGAGTCTTTACTGATCAAGGAAAAGAGGTGAAAGAGTGATGATTTGATTCAAGACATGAGTTTTATCCAAAAGAAAAATAATTATATTATTTGATTCAAGAACGACACATTCTTTAATATCTCTTGACTGTGCAAAAAAGTTAGCACTTCCTATTTCTAAATTGTCATACCATTTGAGTGTTGCTACTCTTGAAAAAAAAAAAATCTTGTCACTTCCATTGTTTACTTGAATTGTGCTTTAGTGTATGAAGATGTGTCTTATATGTTTGCGTATGTTTAGTATGGATGTCATACTTGGTATGGATTGTTTGGTTGCAAATCGTGTTGATATAAATTTTTCTGATAAGTCTATTTCCATTGTTGCACAACCCATGTACATTGATTCCTCTGTGTCAAATTCTATTACCTCTATTGCTTCTTAGCTTAAGTGCTTAGTAGAGGAGGCTCAAGGATACATGCTTTTATTTTCTATCAAAGTATTGGTTGATTAGATGTGACAACAATACCTGTAGTGCGTGAATTCTAGGATATTTTTCCTAAGGAGGTTTCTAGTTTGACTCCAAATAGGGATGTGGAGTTTAGCATAGACCATTTTTTATATTATGTTTTTGTTATTATGTGTTTCTTTTTATATTATTTGTTTTGTTAGTTAGGATAAGTTGTGTAACTTGTGTTTATGTTTATGATTTGATTAGTTTGGACAAATTGTATTTACTTTTATTTTAGATAAAGGTTTATTTAGTTATGATTACTTGACAATTTAGTTATATTTTAATTTTAATTTGTTTTAGTTTTGATATCTAATTTGTAACTATAATTTCTTGTTTATTTTTATGTTATAACAATGATATAGTCAATTTCAAACAAAAAATCTAAAAAAAAATTAACAAAAAAAAAAAGTTCTAAACATTCAATTTTTTTTAAAAAAAATATTTTTTAAAATTGTGACCTAATTAACCTAACTCAATCCAATTCATTCAACAACAGTTGGGTTAAATTGGGAATGAAAAAAAGAAGCAAAAATCCAACTCAACCCAACATGATGTGTTATGATTGGATTAGGTCTTAGGTTTGTCTAAACTCGACTTGTGTTCACCCTTAAATGGAGATGAAACTTGAGATACCTTCATCTATGATGGAGATAAAATATAAGATACCTTAATTTGATATGAAGATGAAAATTTTATATACATCCATCTGGGATAGGAAATAGATTCAAGATACCCCTATCAAAGGATGAAGATAACAATGGATACCATTGTATCAAATGTGAACTCAAAGACCTTTTACGAATCTATTTTTATAACTTTTGAAAATGTAGTTTTGGAAAATGAAGAGTGAAATTGAGTAATCTAGAGTATCACTATATTATGTTGCCAATTTATGTGTATGCATTGGATGCTAATTAGAAAATATCTTTCTTATTGTGTATAATTTATTATTAGAGATTATTTTGAATTAAATTACATTTTTACAAGCATAAACATTTTTTATTTTAATTATAGGTACTAGATTTCGCACTAGATGAGAACATTATTTGCAAACCCTTTTGAAACCTATTTTATTCATGGTATTATTATCTCATTAATAGCATTGCTTTTAGAGAACGGGAAAGAATGGTTAGTTTCAGTATCTATTATATTCTTTTTAGAGACATCATTATTTAAGAATAATGTTTGGTTTTTTAATGTAAAGACTGATGTATTTATTAACTTTATTTTAATATTATGAAAGCATTTTATACCTTTTATTTCAAAAGTTTTTTTTTTGTTTTTTTTTATATTTTTACTTATTTCAATATGGGTTATTATTGTAACTAATGATGTTGCATCTATACAACTTGCACTTGATCAATTACAAAACAAATAAAGTTTGATGTAGAGGTATTCATGAATCTAGATCGATATGTAAATTCAAATTGATCTAATTAAATTCGTGAACCGATCCAAACGTAATCATATTAAATTCGATCCAATCCAACTCAATTATAGACAAATGGTATCACTGATTTAAACTTTAAAAATTCGTAAAACGATAATTCACTTTAAAGTTTAAAATTTTTTTAACAAGGGTGTAAATAGAAAATTTTCAATACAACCAGCAAAAAAGCATAACACAGTTGTCCAATCCAGTTCACAATCACATCTCTTAGCTCGTCTATTCCATTTCATTCACTTATTCTATTTTCTTTATTCGTGACTCCGTCTTGCCTTCGTCCAAACTTAGAAGCTCTATGGTATGTGCCTTCGTCCAAAACTTAGAAGCTCTATAGTATGTGCCTTTGTTCAAAACCTAGCATTAAGTATTACAGTGATGAAAAGTATTAGTTATTAAATTTTATTTTTTTAAACTTTTTAAAATTTATATTTTATCATTTATAGATTACTTTTATATATGTTATCTTAAAGAAACAATGTACGCTTTATCTACAAACTTTTATGTTTATTATTTTATTTTCTATATTTTATACCATTAAGCTAATTTATCTTTTAACATGTTTTGGACATATATAAATATAAATATAAATTTATATATATATATATATTTAGACTTGAATAAATATATTTTTTAATCTAATAATGATATTAAGGTATTAAAATAAATTTATTAATTTTTAGATTGTTTTTATAAAGTTGATTATTTGTTATGATTGTTAAGTAAAAAATAATAAATTATTTTATATTTTTTAATATCAGCTGAGTCATGTGAGTCAACTCTTGACTCCTGACTCTATGACCCTCTAACTCGATTAGATCGATGACCGAACCAAATCTGATAAGATTATCTAAAATAGCACACCACTCTACAGCTTATTTTTTCATAAGATAATTTACCTCTTGAGAGGAGTTACATTTCCCATCTTCTATTTTTTGTTTTTTATCCATGCCCTTCCCTCTTCTAATGTTGCAATACTCAACCTAAGTATGCATGTTCTTACATAAACAAAATAGCTTCGCGCCTCCAAGCATCCAACCCGTTTTTTATTCATGTCCTTCCCCTCTTCTTATGTTGCAATACTCAACCTCTGTTTGCATGTTCTTACATTAACAATAATAGTTTCGCACCTCCAAGCATCCAAACCGTTTTTTATTCATGTCCTTCCCCTCTTCTTATGTTGCAATACTCAACCTCTGTTTGCATGTTCTTACATTAACAACAATAGCTTCGCACCTCCAAGCATCCAACCCGTTTTTTATTCATGTCCTTCCCCTCTTCTTATGTTGCAATACTCAACTTCTATTTGCATGTTCTTACATTAACCATAATAGCTTCGCACCTCCAAGCATCCAACCCGATCTCCACCTTCCTTTTGCCATGGTACCTGCTCTGACGACCACGACAATGTCGTAAGGTGTTCTAAAAATATTACTTTAAAACACTTAAAGTAGATAAAGGATATTTTTTATAAAATAAACAATTTTTTTTACTGCTTATTTTTTAAAGAATAATGTTCTATTTAAAAAAAATAAAAAACATACCCACTTCCTAAAAACACATTTTTTTCAAAAGCACTTTTGTAGAAACACTTTTTTAAAGTTTGAACATACTAACCAAAAATTTTCTTTTTAAAAAACAGGAGTTTTAACCAAAAAAAAAAAAGAAATTTAGACAAACACAAAAAAATAACACTACTTGTTTTATTAACAAAACATTGTTTGAAAAAGAAATTAAACAAACAAGCTAATGCGATTAAAAGAAAAAAAAATCACCAAAAAAAAAAAAAAAAAACAAAAAGTAGATGTGAAAATATCATAGCTAATAAAAATTACTAGATTCAAGTTCAACTGTGAGCATGGGCAGCCAAACCCGAAAAATAAAAGCTGTGCAAAACGATGGCCACTATATCCCCATTACCTCGCAATATATACACTCAAGAATGAAGCAGTCCACTCCGCTCCTATACTGAGTGGGCTTTGCAGTCACATTGAAACAAGCATGAATGCCTATGGTCTCAACGGTTATCTTAGTGCCATATAATGATGTCTGCATCACATGGAACTTCACCGAAACAAAGCACCTCCAATGAAAGCCAAAATGGGAATCCAAAGGTGCCGCAAAAATAAGGCATTCAACGCTGGCAGCAACAATGTCGTATATGCACAGAAAGAAAACCCACTACTAAGTCTAAATGTATTATAGCTCCTTCCATAATTCCATTCATTTCAAATCGGGCAAACTTGCATATTATCGCCACATCCAGTCTGTCGATCACGTTTAATGCTCTTTCTTTGTCAATGCCAAAATCAATCAATGGAAGCATAGACGAAATCCTATTAAAAGATATCTCCTTGCTTTTAGTTGATGAATAACTTCTACTCTTGGTCAATCTGTAGCTCTCCCTGAATCTAATTTTCAAACTGTCTAAATCCAAGCTTTTACTGATCCGTCTAATTGGTATTTTCTTATTTGCATCCCGCAGCATGTTTTGCTCATCCGTTGTTCACAATGATAATACTTCATTTGCAGACTGCTCATTTGTCTTTTGCAAATCATTGCCAACAGGGGACTTGATTGTAGGCCTTACTTTGTCAGCATCACTGCCAGCCTTACTTCTGATGGCCAAGCGATGAAGCCACAAGACAAGTTCAAGAATATAATATTCCACTTTGTCTTTATCTGCATGGTGGAATGTCTCAATCCGTATTACACCAGCCTTCTTGTTTACCTCAGAACTTCAAGAAACAAGCAATTTTTTAGAATCCGAAATGATTAAAAACAGTGAAATTACAGAAAGGAAAAACGCATAAATTGCCAATTCAAAAACTTACCCTGTGTTTGCCCATTCCCCTACCCAACCAAAGCCATGATGTGCCCTGAACCAATTTGAAAACAGTCAAAAGCAAAAGGCCAAAAAGGACTAGAGTTAGCTTACATGTAAGGTTAATAAGATAAAAGAAGGCTTTTCACATGGGTAGTAAGGAATTAAGGATCTAGTTGACAAAAGGCCAGATATCTTACTTGGATGTGTTAGTGGCCATGGGGGCCAACCAATGTAATGTTTTCTCCATCTCATCTATGATATTTGCAAAAGTTAGCTGCAAGACTCAAACAGCAACCGTGAGGAAAGAAATAAAAAGCAAAAAATTTAAGGAGACATTTATCTTGGTTGAAACTTGAATATGGAAAACTGAAGGCAGAAGAGAAAAATGTTTCTTAAAAATGTTGCATTTTCCTTAGTATTCTATGCGGATCCAAGCTTTATAACTATTACTTAAGTCTTATCTCTAGTCAATGTAGGATCTCAACTCCCTAAGAACCAATGTCTTGGTGACTCCACACTATGACTCTTTACTCAGCCTTACTGACGTCTATAGGTAGCCCTTTCTGACACACTACAACTTAGGGGTGATCGCAACCAAGACAAACCTTCACACCCCAAGGCTATAGGCCTAAAATGTGGGAATGCAAGTGACCCAACAATGGATCCAGGTTAAGCTCAACATTATCTTAGAATTCAGGCTTAGGGACTAAGTGCCTAACTAAATCCTACAAAACCAACTTGTAAGGTGAGTATTGTACAAATTTATAAATACCACTCAAGCCTTATAACTATTTCACGTGAAATCTCAATTCTCAACTCCCTAAGAGTCAATGTCTTATTGACTCCACACTCGAATGCTTCACTTGGCCTTGCTAGCCAGCCCCTCCATAGGTAAGCCCTTCTCAGAGACATAAACTAAGGGGTGACTACTGACTACAACTAAGGCAACTTTCCAACAATATTTAAGATGTTATGCAGATTAACAATATAGGAGGATGAAGGCACGTATCTTGTAGGCTGTTAGAAAAAACTAAATTGAATTGAATTGGTGTTGAACATAATTTAATTGCACTAAAAAAATTGAAGTATTTAGAATAAAAAAACTGAATTGTAACTTATAAGATTGTAAAAAAGTGAAAAATATGCTTAAAAAAAAATATTTATTAAGAATTCAAATAGTTTGAAGTAGTTCAAAGCAGTTTGGTTCAATTCAATTGAATTTTTATGTAGTTCAGTTTAGTTCGCTCAAACTACTATCCAGTTCATTTAATTTGCCTGAAGTACTTTTACAGTTTTATAGTAGTTCAATTTTGTTCATCTATTTTGCCAATCCCCTAATCTTATGGGTAAAGGGAGCATTGACCAATAATTGTTTGTATAGAATTACTTTTATGAATTTTACTAGTACCTATAGCTATAAAGAATGAAAGACTTGTGCAAACTCTCTAGCTAACCATGGAATTGTCTCACATGATTCTTTTGTGATGGGACTTTATTCCTCCCTTTTGCTTTGACAATTGTAATTGCAATAGATTGATTGAGGAATTTGTTAAAGATTGAGTTCAATCGGTGACTACTTATCTTAACAAGGAGATTGATTGAAGAATTTGTTAAAGATTAGATATCATTCCCTTATTTACGATTACATAATAATTGAGCATTTACTCCTTATTACCTATTATTAGACTGATCATATTTACTCATTATAAATAAAGACATTATGTAATCATCCAAAACACACATTTTACATAATATCAGAGCAGGTTATTCTTATTTTTTGTTGAGGTATTACAAAATTGTGTCTCACGGAGGACATCTCCAATCACTATTTCCTTTCAATAATTTGTTTTATTTTTTTTGGTCATTGCCCACCGTTGGACAATCACTATCATATCATCCACGTGCACAACCAACTCAAAACACCACAACATGCAGTCAATGTAGGAATCCTAGTGCGTGAAGTTTACACACATGTGTAACACATCTTCAAAGACTTTTCACTTATTTTTCACATCTTCAAAGACTTTTCACTAATTTTTCCACCTCATGGCATGCTTTATTCACGAGTGAACAGTAACAAGATTGATTCATATCATACATATATGCTCCAGCTTGCAGCTTGAGAGAGAATGTTAAAGATTGAATATTATTCCCTTATTTATGATTAGATAGTAATTGAGGATTTACTTATTATATATTATCAGATTGATTCTATTGACTCATTACAAATAAAGGTATTGTATGGTCGTCCAAGACACATTGACACACTTCTACAGAACTATAATTAACAAGAATAGAGTTTGCATATTCTTTCCTAATCTGTCGTGAGCTTGAGGTGGAATTTGTTTAAACCTAAAGCTTTTTTTCTATCTCTATTCTAAACTTTCTACTTATTTCTTTCTGTGATTTTTTTAATAAAGTGGTAATAATAGAAACCACCAGCAGGCAATCATACCTCTTCTACAACATGAAGGGATGGTAATTTGGAGCGCAGAGCTAATTTTATATTAGGGGGCAAGCTTTGATATAACGCATCCTTTGTATTTGCTGGTATAGAGGATCTAGCCACCTGAAAGTGTCAACACCAGACTCAGTACAATGTTATTCAATGCATTAACTGCACTTTATTCAATCCATGAAAAGAAAAAGGGAATCAGCAGTTAAAGTGAACAAGGGTCAAGCTTGAGTTAAGTTTGGGGGGATCTTGAAAACAAACCGAATGCAAATTGTAGGGTTGAGTATGTTAAATGCAAGTAGCTCAGCCCAACCCAACAATTAGGTTGTGCAGGAGTCAGGTCATCAGATAGGAAAGAAGATGAAAAAATGGAAGTAAAAAACATAAAAATTGGAGGGTATTAAAAAATAGATATCTGGTCTCAGAGTTAGATCTATAAATAAAAACAAAGATAAAGGGTAATTACATAATTATTAAGTATTTTACATTATAAAGGGTAAACTACCCAACCCATGAATCATTATTACCTCTATCAGCAGTTAACAGATCATATACCAATCACCATATAATCAAGCATAAATGTACAACTTGATCAAAGCATAAAGTCATGACTAAAGTAAATACAAAGATCCCCCACTCTCTAATATGTTACTTGTGAGTGGACTCAAACAATATCATGAAAAAATAATTTCTGACCTCACAAGCGCATTTTAATCTGTTGATGACCCGGATCCACACAATCAGGCTCAACATTGTTAGGAAATTAATAAAATCATGCTTCATGAATAAGATATCATGAATGCATCAAGCAGTTAGTTTTTTTTTCTGATACATATTTATTCCTATCACCTAAATTATTTTATATGAACTCAGGTTCATTACAGTCTAGATCAGGCTGTGGTAAGCAGTGACTAAAATATGCTATGCGAAATAGGTGCAGAATGTTAGAGATATTTGTGTCTGTCTTTTACATTACTTGTAGCTTACTTCTCTCTGTTAGACAGTTACAACTGTCTCTGAAGTTAGTTATAACTGACGTGTCACAATAACCCTCTGACTTATGCATAGGATCTCTGTAGCAGAAGATCATCTCCTTTGTATCATATCACTTCTATTCAATAATAGTACAGTTTCAGAGTTTCTATTTCTAATATAGTATTAAAGCATAGTGATCCTTCCATGGCGCTTCCGAAATCTCTAACACAGATGACAGAACAATTCAATCCATCTAAAGAAAATTAGAGCCATGTAGTTTGATGCTTCAACAAATTGCGAAGTTTCAACTACAACCAAGAAATGGTTGAAAACCAAATAAAACTACGGTTTTTTTAATGGCCAAAACAACCTTATGATTTAGGACTTTGGATCCAAGAAGAAAAATAAGGCACAATAAATGAATAAATGACTTTTCCATTTTTAAGGTACCTGCAGAAGGCAGTGAAGCATGTTGGTAAGCTATTAACTAAGGCCCCGTTCGGGTGGTTCTGAATTTCTGGTTTTTGGTTTTGAAATGTATTTTGAAAACACAAACTTGTTCGGCAAAAATGGTTCTGTTTTGATTTTTTACTCATTTTTGAAACAGTTTTCACTAATTTTAAAAACAATAAAATTTGGTTTATAGATTTCTGTCTCTGTTTTTATTTAAATTCATTACTTGACGTCATTTGTCATCATTGACCATTACCTCTGACCAAAAGTCACTGACCACCACTCCGACGGTCATCGCACCTCCGATCGGCGATCACCAGCCCTCACCTCCGTCTAACAGTCACCGGTTGTCACCTCTGATTGACAGTCACCAATCGCCAGCTCCAACCGGCTGTCACCGGCGGCCATCTCCAACTGCCGGTCACCAGCCGCCACCTCCGACCGTTGATCACCGACCGCCACCTCTAACCAACGGTTACCGGCCACCACCTCTGACCAACGGTCACCTGCCGTCACCTCCGACCGGCGATCACCGACTGCCACCTCCGACCAACGATCACCGGAAGCCACCTTCGACCAGCGGTCACCGGCCGCCACCGCCGATCGGCGATCACTAGCCACTGCACCCGACCGGTGATAGCCGACCGCTGCCACCGACTGGTGATCACCGTTCTCCGCCTCCGACCGATGATCACTGCTGCCACCTCCGACCGACGGTCACCAGCCGTCACCTCCGACCGACGATCATCGGCCGCCACCTCCGACCAACGATCATTGGCCGCCACCTTCAACCAACGGTCACCGGCCGCCACCTTCGACCAACGGTCACCGGCAGCTACCTCCGATCGGCGATCACCAACCACATCTCCAACTAGCGATCGCCAATGACCGACTGTCACCTTCAACGGTCGCTACCTTCAACTAGTGTTTTGGTTAAAATTTGAAACAATGTTTTAAATTTGAAAACAAAAACAATGTTTTTAAAATTTTGAAAACTTAAAACTAAAACTAGTTTTTGTTTTTAGAAATTTTAAAACTAGAAACCAAAAACCACCCCGAACGGGGCCTAAGAAAATTTCTTTCCTTTGGAAGCAGTAAGCATCAGAAATATTCTAGACACCAAAAATTCAAGACTTTCAAAGTCATAAGTCATAATAACCTTCACAAAGATCATAAACAGCTATATAACAAGTTCAGAACTTTAAAAGAATCAACAATCAGGAAAACCTAAGAGTGTCTTTGTTTCAAGTCTTACACAATTATTCGTGCAAAGATAACTTTGGGAATGTGGCATTCTCATGTTTGGTACAAAATATAAAAACATATTTACTTACGTCATTTATTCCCATGAATCTAAATTACGCATGTTCTCCCCTCTTCCTTTTCCCATGTGATGGGAATCCTATATTCCCATGGGAATGTAAAATAACTTCCCACTTTAACCTTATTTTATCTTATTTTTTTATTTTTTTAAAATATTTTTATTTTGAATTTAAATAAACTTAGAAGTTTTAAATTATTCCATGGAATGACAAGTATTTACCAAACATTTTTTATCGTAATAAATATTCCAGGTAATATTATTTTCAGGAATATCATCCTCAGGCATATAATTTATACACAAATCAAACATCCCAAAGATAATGACACCTTGGTACACAGAGTTCACAGTCACAAATCCCAACCGACAGATTAGCAATTATCCCATTAGAAAATGTTATAAATTTTTAAATTTTGAGGATCATCCTATTTTCACTTTGAAGTTTAAACAAGTAGGATCATCCACTTTGACTTTCAATGCCAGGTCACAGCTGGTGTAACAACCAGAAAGGTCATTAATATTAGAAACTTACATACACTTAATTTTCTACTGAGATTGCACCATTTGATGCCAATAGCATCCAAATTCCAGGTTAAATGCTTAACCTTACTGTTGATTCGTGGTTGAGCTTCCCTTTCAATATTAAACTAGCATATAGCCCATCCAATGCCTAGAGGCTCCTTATTATGTGAAGATAAGGGAAAGGTTATTATAGGCAATCTTATCCTTGCATGTGCAAAGAAACTATTTCAGAATTATAACCCTTGACCAACCGGTCACCAAGACACATTTTTATCACTATTGAATTCCCTCTTAATATTTGTTAAATATAATTTGTTTTTAATGTTAGCTGTTAGTTGAATTGTATTTTATCTTTCATTTATAGTTGAGTGGAGAAGAATCACTCAAGCTTTTCCTATATTTGTTAAATAAGTCTACAGTTACAGTAGGCTGTCCGCCGCCGGTCCACCACAGTCACCGGTGACCTTTTTTGTCCGGCGAGTTCAGGGTCAGGTGTATCTCGACGTGCGCAGTCCAACCCATGCAATCGCTCCACCAGCGGAAGCACCACATACTCTCACACGCCGCTAGACATCTCGCCTTCCAGGAGGTGTGTGAGCTCCACGCACCGACCAAACGCACTCGCTGTCATCTGGGTCGCCAGAGCCTGCTGTTTCCACTGTCGGTCTTTGTTTTCCAATTTGAACGAGTTTCGTTAGGTTTAGCTCAAATCTCTCTCAGTCATCTCCCTTTGCCTTTTTCCAGATCTGAAATGTCTGCTTTTATCTCCTCTAATGTCAACTTTGGTCCTGTCCTTCCTATTTTTAGGATTGTCATTATCACAACAGAGAAGCTCAATGGTACAAATTATTTATCATGGGTTAACTCTATGGAACTCTGGTCCCTTGGACAGGGACACTATGAACATTTAGGAAAAAAAGAAGATACTAAGGATTAGCTGAACAGAAAGCTTGGTAGAAGAAACTAGATGTTCAACTTTGTGCTCTTCTATGGCAGTTAGTGGAACCTAAAATATTAAGGAACCTCAGGGCGTTCAAATCGTGTTATTCTTTTTGGAAGAAAGCTCAAGATATCTATTCGAATGACATTCAACGCTTGTTTGATTGTGTTCAAAAACTAGTCTCCTTAAAGTAAGATAATTCAGATATGGTGTCTTACGTTTCCGATGCTTAAGCCGTTGTGCAAGAGTTGAAGCTTATTCTAGAGGCCGACTGTATAGAATAAATAAGGAAGTGGCTTGATAATCTCTACATGGTTATGGTTCTTCGTGGTATGAACCCGGCATTCAATCACATTTGTGATCAAATTCTAACAGGACAAGATATTCCTACCATGGAGAGTTTACCTACACGACTCCTTCGTGTTCCTACCCTAAATAATGAGGGTGTCTCTTTTGAAAGTAATATGGAATCTTTTGTTATGATATCTTCTAGAGGGAGAGGAGGACGTGGAAATAGAGGATGGGTGAAAGAGGTAATCGTCCTCAATGTACTCATTGCAAAAGGATGAGCCACACTGATGAACCCTAAAATATTTCCAAGGTTGTGAGTTGGTTCATGAATTCACCTTGTATTGATCATTGGAATGGAGTAATTCGTATTCTCAAGCACATAAAGAAGGCTCCAGGTCTAGGTCTTTTGTATGAGGAGAAAGGAAATAGTCAAATTGTTGGATACTGTGATGTTGATTGGGCAGAATCCGATATAAATCGACGCTCTACTCCTTGTTATTGTGTATACTTTGGTGGTAACCTTATCTCATGGAAGAGCAAGAAACAGAATACTATTTCTTGATCTAGTGCAAAAGTTGAATATGGATCTATGGCCTTAGCTACATGTGAGTTAACGTAGGTTAGACAACTCATACAAGAATTGAAATTCTGTGAAATTTCTCCAATGCAACTTCATTGTGATAATCAAGCAGCTGGCCATATTGCCTCCAATCCAGCGTTTCATGAAAGGGCCTAAGCACATTGAAATTGATTGTCACTTTGTAAAAGAAAAAATGTTGTTCAAGGAAATTAGGATCGAGTTTTTTAGCTCATATGATCAGCTTGCAAATCTATTAATAAAACCCTTGAAGGGTCCTCAAATTCAATACTTGATTTCCAAGCTTGGAACATATGATTTATATGCTCCAGCTTGAGGGGGAGTGTTAAATATAATTTGTATTTAATGTTAGTTGTTAGTTGAATTGTATTTTATCTTTCATTTATGGTTGTATGTTTGAGGTAGGTGGCAATTGAGCTCACTCTACAGATCTCTTTTGCACTCTTGTTTATCTCTATTAATAATATACTTTTGAGCTGAGTGGAGAAGAATCACTCAAGTTTTTCCTATATTCAAGTATATTAATGATAAAAAAAATTTGCAGTCTAATACAAACATCTAATTACATCATACTTAAATTAATATAAGGATACAGAGAAGTAGCACAGAAGAAACCATAGCAGTAGATATATTCTTATGTATATCTTTGAAATTATTAGATTTAGATAAAAATATATCTTATTTTCCTATTTCCTTTCTATGTTAATTTCCTATTTCCTATTTCCCTTAATAGGGTTAATCATTCTTGGCTTGTGAAAGGAACATTAGGGCTTGTATTCAAAACACAATATATAACTTCTCTTTTACTATTCAAGTGAAATTCAATACTTAAAGGCAACAAAAGAAGCAACTCTAGAAACTCAATATTCACCTGTTTCAAGGTAAGGCACCAAAAACAGAAAAGAGCAGACATGGAATGAAGTAAATAAAATGAAGATTAACTCACAAGAGTATCAATTTGAAGCACTATATTTGCATAATGCAAAGCGAGGCCTGCAGGGCCTAGTCTTTGGTGATTGCTCATGTGTCCAATTAATGGTTTGTGGCTATCTGCAGGTGTCCATGGATAAACAACATTACAGATATGTAGAAAATAGATTTCTTTTCAAACTGATTTCAACAGTAATTTGACGAGAATATAAACACAGTGCTCCCTCCCCTCCCTTCCAAAAAAAATAAAAGAAACATGTCCACCTTTTTCTCGCTTTCTAATTTAAAATAAGAATTACTACAAATAAGACTAACATAGTTGAGATTTGAGGCGACTATCACTTGCGTTAACTGAGTCATGACTATGATAAGAAATTATATTTGATGCTTAATATGTTAAGTGGCATTAGAACAGCATTACAAATCAAGTGAGGCAAACATAATCTAATGGCCTTTATTGGGTAATACCTTCATTGCCAAAGGCATTGCTTATCTCCAAATGCAAAAAATGGACAATGTCTACAAGATTCTCCATAACCTGTAATCCATTAGATTTAATAGATTATGAACTATATTCAACTTTCTTGGTTCTTGCTTCTGATATGCACAAGAATAACCACATTTATAAATAGAAATGATTTATCTACACTATCTTTCATATTATATAAGATCGGATACAATGACAGTCTAAATGAGGATAAAACAAACAAGGAGGACCATGCTGATGGACAAGATAAACATAATGCGCAGCTGATGTTACCTCCTCCAAACTTCTAGACCAGAGAGATTTTTTCTTTAATTGTCTAATTTGCTTCTTTTGACTTTTAATTTCAGCCCTCAAGAATGCAAGGCCATCACCTATATGATGGAGAGATACTGAAGGTCAAAATTATATCTATAAGGAACTACATAAAAAAATACTGCTCAATATACTGCATGGTCAAAGTGTCAAACTTCGGAATCAAAGTGACTTTTTCTTCAAAAATGTGTAATATATATGGAAAACAATCATTTAGGCCTTCAGAAGTACATCAGCAACAATAACATGTAGTGTGGGCCCCAAAAGAATATTAAACAAACAAATATCAGCAAAACCCAAACTAATGTTTTTGCAACAATTACCTGACTATAAAGTGCTACAATTTAACAGTCATGATTTTCAATGAGACCCAATGGCAGATGGAGAAGGCATTCAGAACAGAATGGCAAAATGGGGGGGGAAAAAGGAGGATACAACTAAAGCAGAATATACATAGCTGGTATTCTAGATGGACGAGTTATTGATGCTAGCTTATATCTTTTTAAACATCTCAAAACCAATTACATGATCAATGTGAAACTTGTCCTACGGTTCCACACATTTATCACCATCTAAATATTGTTCTATTTGAAACTAATAATAAGCATATCAAAACTAATCTTTACTATAAATTTAAACACTTAAAGAGTTCAGATTTAAGGTTAAGAATTGCTAGTTACAGACAAAATATATATAGTAGCGATGGCTCATGGATAATATTCCACAATTACCTCTTTGATCATCCTCCTCTTCACACTTACGCTGAACATCTTGTTCAAATCTATCCAAAGCATGTAATTCATGGTACAATTCCTGCAGCCACAGAAAATTGAATTTCCAATTTCTTTTAGGGAAAAAAAACCCATAAAACTTACTACATTGAATAAAAAGCAAATGCATGGAGCACTTAGTGGCAGAATAGGTAAGGTAGTAGAAAATCTTGGAGATAAAGTAACTGAAAAATGAGAGCAAATGAGCAGACACACAAAAATTGCAATAAATAGCACACACTGACACTATACCAAGGTAATCTAACAAAACTATTATATGCAACAATTACTTATAATAGTCTATTCCTTCAAATGAATTAAGAAGAAACGTAACCAGAAAGAAAGCATACCTAATCATTATATAGGTTTCACTTCAAAAATCTATAATCTTTATGAAAATTTGCTAAGGATCAATGCCAAATTTACATGATTGGAAGTTTTTTTCTAGGGAGATAATAAAAATCAGAATGAATAATTAATTGTAGCTACAGGTTACTACAGAACTAAAGCAGATGAACTCAGAAATTCTCCATTATATCATTGAGTATAAATCATTATCATTATATGTATAAAAGGTATTAAGTAGGAGACAGAACATGCGATGGAAATAAAGACAAATCTATACAATTGAATAATATGTCATACAGTATAAGGAAAAGTAGTTTAAATTTTAAAATGCTTCAAAAAAAATCCCCTGTAGTTCATTTCTGGGAAATTTACAAAACAGAATTATTGGAAAAGCATTTCCTATTTAGGGACAATCACTCACTCAACTGATTAACAATATTGAAAGCGTGTGGTTTAATGATTATTATTTATAAATTTCATTAACCCTTGAGTTAATTATTCTTAAACTGTAAACACTTTTACCAATAATTCCTTTTTTATTTCCTTATATTTTCAGCTTCAAAAGTTACTATCAGTCCTTGAGCACCACTGAGCATTTTCTCAAGTGACAAAGGAGATAAGGAATATACTCACAGCTGTAAACTGAACCAAAGTCATCAATTGTTCCATTATTGATTCTGCCTCGTCTCTTGACAGTCTTTGAGCATTTAATTCTTCTGTAACCCTAAAATTTACAATGAAAAATAAACCTCAGAATAAATATAAGAAATGCTAAATATTTTTTTTTATGATGAATGAAAGGCTAGTTGAATTGTGTGAGTACAATTTATATTACTTCTTAAAGTAACGATCTAAGTTGTGCCACTGAGGATTCTTTGAAAGATTTCCAAAACGAATCACCTCATCAGAAAAAACTTTCAACTCCTGCCTGACAACATAATCCAAAATAATTGACATTTTAATGTCAGAGTCATGGTAATGCAAAACAATAAAATAGTGCCATTCTACGTAATTTGATTTAATCCAATATTTACCTCTTGTCTGCTGCAACAATCCTAAGAAGCTCATCCATATCCTTTGATACTAAATCTTGCACGGCATGTGAAATAAGCACCTCTTCTTTTAAATGCTTAATACTTTTAGTGGAAAGAGATTGCAGGAGATTAAAACCTTTGACAATTGTATTTGCAACCTCAAATGCTAAGATAGAAATTTCATTCCCCTTTATTGCAGCTCCAGAAACAAAACCACTGCTAGCATTTAAATTTGCCATGCTGCTCCCAAGAGTGTCCAAAACCTCTACTGCTTTTTCAAATCCAATAGCAATTCCAGTAGTACCAGCTTTGCTCAAGCGTAAACTCATCTCTGAAACCTGAAATAGAAAGAGCTCAGTATATATTTTCATTTTTCTCCAGCATTATTCTATTTAAGCAGAAGCAAATGAATGCTTCTGTACATGCCTCCCTATCACAAAAATCCTTTGCACTTGATTATGGAAACTTTGATACTGCGCCAAGGACCAACTTCTGTAAATGCTATTACCTAGAATACTGTGACTAGCCTTATGGAACCAAAGCCCTGGGATAATTTTCCTTGCTAGAACAAACAACCTAATTTTCCTTTCTAGTACACAAATAAAACCACGAAACAAGACGAACAACAAAATTCTAAAACTCCTAAATCTAATTGCTAATGCTAACAAACCCTAAATCCTAATTACCAACTTCATTTCCAAATTATACACACAACATAAGTTATGACAAGAACTACAAATATTATCTACTCAGAAGGCATCTTCAGTGATCTTTAGTTCAAATACGGTGCGGTTCACGAACTTCTCGCCTTGCTCTATGAACTGACAGTTGTATGTGCGAGAGAGGATCGCTAACAAATTATCAAAGAAGTTTTAAAACTACAAATATGATAACACGAAATCTTCCAGTTCGGTATATACTTTGAGTAGAGAAGCGGTTTAACCTTTGACCTAGGCTTGTGCGGCAAACAGTCCTCGTCGTAGCGCGGGATTCCGTCGTAGAAATCTTCGTGAACAATTGCAGAAGCTCCGCCGTTGGTTGTAGAAGATTCTCGAAGATTCCTGTCGATTGTATGAGGCGCGGTGGTGAAAACGGTGGCGTCGTGGACGCTAGGCTTAGACCGAGCAGCAGTGGCGGCAGCATCGGCGTTGACAAATACTCGGTCATCCTCGGCGGACCGCGAGCAAAGACCTCCCATCAGTTGCGACAACCACACCAAGAATTCAATCTTGGAATTGGAAGCCCCAGCCATGTAGAAGGAGGAGGGTTTAGCACTCTAAGATCGCAACGAAGAAGCTCTCATCAATTTTTGGTCATTGGTATTAGTTGGTGGCAGTATTCAATAGTAGTGACTAGAGAGGGAAAAAATAAAAAAGAAAACTAGTAGATGGTCTAAGGGGGTGAACTAAAACTAAAACGAATTCCAAAAGGAGGAAGAAGACACAAGAGACCCCGTGTGACTTGTCAAGTGTCGGGGGGATAGAAAGTCCACCCCTCTCATTGGATGCAAACGAGGTGACGGGTGAGAAAATAATTTTGACTTAATTGCACTTTTTTTTTTTAACTTTTGAAAATATTAAATATGTTTTTTAAAATTTTTTGTATTTATTTAGTCTTCTAATTTTAAAATATATTACTTTAATATTTTAAGGGTTTTTAGATAACATTTTATCAAATAATAAAAAATTATTTAAATAGTGTTTTGTATATTTAAAAATAGAAGAAATAGAATAATAGAGAAAAAAACTGAAAACGTATTTAATATATTAAAAAATTCTAATTCTTAAAATATATTTTACCCTTTTTGTCATTTTTCTATTTTTAAATCATAACATTTTATCTTCAATTTTAAAGATTATTAAACTGTCATAAATTATTGTAAACTTTTTATCGTGTTCTTCATTATTATTAGGACAAAAAAAATTACTATTGTATCTTACCATTATTAATTAACATTTATTGTTTAAGTGACAAATATTAATTGTCATATGATTACAGTAATTTACCAACACATGTCATTCGTATATCAAGGGATCCACGAACAAACACTAAAACATGGGAGCCAATCTTATAATAAAGAGAAAGTCATTATAAGTAGTAATGAACATCAAAATTGATAATTTATAATAATATTCAATGAATCACATCCACATTTTTAAGTGGGACTGAGTTAAATTTGTGATATTTTATAGTCTCATTTTCATTCACCCTCATGTGAATTTTAACTTTATACCAATCTTATAACTATTAATATTTATTAGTTAATGGTTACTATATCACTTGACTAACTTAATATTTTAAGGTCATAATATCACATAAAGTTTGAATTTTGAAAAGTAATCCTATTAAAATTTAATTAATTAACACCATAAAAGTGGTATGGGAGTGAGAATGAGTAAAGTAAAAAAGATTCAAAATATATACAAATATAGGATTAATAATTGCTGGCATAGTCTAACTATGTGTGAGGATAGGTCGGGCTTTCATGTGTGAACATAGGAAAAAGAGTAAAGTGGTTTCATAAGGAATTGGACATGAACAAGAACCAACAAACGAATCTAAAATGAAGAACTAAGAGAACGAGAACCACAAAACCACAAGAAAAAGGATTGCGTGTAATCTAAGAGTAGAATGCAAAGATTACGTATCACAAATCACGGATTATGGATTACGGGTTACGGATCACAGATCATAGATTATAGATTGTGAATTACGGATCATGGATTATGAATTATAAATCATGTAACATAGATTACAAAATGTGGATTATGTATCATGGATCATAGATTACATATTGCGAACTACGGATTATAGATCACAGATTACAAATTACAAATTACGAAGTATGTATTACAGATCACATATCGCATATTATGGGTTACAAATTGCAAATTCCAAATTATGGATTATGAATCATGGATTGCGGATGATGGATTATGAATCATGGATTATGGATTATGAGTCATGGATTACGGATCACAAATTACGTATTACAATCTCAGAGCATAGAGCATGGGTCACAGATTACGTATCACTTATTACATATCACATATCATGGCTCATGGTTCATGGATTACAGATCACAGATCATGGATTTGTGATCGTGACTATAATACGTAATTTGTAATTTGTGATTCGTAATTTGTGATCCATAATCTATGATTCGTAATCCTTATTCGTGCTCCGTGATTCGTCATTCATGATTGTACTACATAATTCATGATCTTGATTCATGATCTGTAATCTATGAACCATGATTCATAATCCTTGATCCATAATCCGTAATTTGCAAATCCATAATCTGTAATTCGTGATTCATAATCCGTAATTTGTAATCCATAATCTGAGATCATGATCCGTAATTCTAATCCATAATCTATGATCCATGATTCATTATTCGTAATTTGAAATCTGCAATCCATAACCCATGATTTGTGATCATGATCCGTAATCCATAACCCGTAATTTGCAAATCCTAACTCATAATTCATGATCGTGATCTATAATCCATGGTCTGTAATTTGTGATTCGTAATATGTAATTGCGTCTGTGTATCGCATTTATCTTTTGATATATTATAATTATTTTAGAGTTTTAATTTAATATTTTTTAATAAATTAATTAAGAAAAATAGCAATAGACCCTAACAGACTGTCAATAAATTAAAATTTAAAATTTTCGTAAAGCATCATCGATCAATTAAAATTCAAATTTTCAATGAATTCTTGATAAAAGAAACAAGAAATTCTACCGTTATGCTGTTGGTTATAACTATTTTTGAAAATATTTATGTAAGCATTTTAGAAATTTAATAAAATAATGTGATATTTTTAATGAATATCTTAATTATTTACTAAATGAATTTCAAAAGAACTATGCAATATATATTTTTACTATAGTAGTTTCTTTTTTTAATTTGGAAAAGTTAAATTTTCAAATCATCATGAAAATATTTTTGATAAAAAATCTAATTAAAAAATTCCTACGAACATCCTACATTGAAAAATGTTGTTTTTTTAAAATAGATATCAAATATAAAAAATAAACTTTTAATATAAAATTTTTAAAAAGGTAAGTTTTTTTTTTACCAAATTTTTTATTAATTTCATTCTATGTATAGCAAATAACTTATAAATGAGGTGTGTGTAGTCATCATTTCCCATTCGAATCTACTTCCATGGTATATGATTATATATAACAAATGGGTTTTGTTACATTACATTATCATTGATCAAAATCGCATAAGTTCTCTAAAGATAGGTGAGACATCTAAGTGACTTGAAAATGAAAAGAAGAAACTTTTAATGTAGTTGGATTTAAACAGTGAAAAAAATCAAAGGGTTAATTGTGATTTAAATGATTGTCTGTAAGTTTTCTGTCATAATTTTCTACATTACGTAACTTTTTAGTTTTTTTCTTATTTGAACTCCAAACCGAGAAAAGTTCTCCACCAAGTAATACAACTTCCAATAGAAAGCAAGTATGTGTATAAACTACACTAACCTGATATGTTATAACAATTTTAGAGTTTATTATTCTTTTTTTTTAGACTAGCCTTATACCTTAAGAAAAAATTTACTTTAAAACATTTATATCCAACATATTGAACTACTTATTTCAAAATATCTATTCTATAATTATTCTCACCAAAAGTAGTTTATCTTTTAATTTTCAAAAAGGTATAAGGGTGGGATAAATATTTTGAAAAGTGAACATCAAAAGGGGAATTTCCTTTATTAATAGTATAGATAATATATAATATAAAATATAATGTTATAAATTATTGATTATACATATAAATTATATATTCACATTCATATTTTGATATCTTATAACAAATTTATGATTTTAATTTAATATGTTTATATCTTTTATTATTTATAAATCTTTTTATAAATAGTATAATAATATCAAATCTTTTATAAAAAAATATAATAATTTGTTTCCTACTAGAGAAAATGTTATGTGCTTGATGCAAAATCCAAAAAATTGTAATGATTGATAATCTCATTTGATACATATAAAAGTTGATTGACTGATTGTTCCTATAATGGAAGAGAGGAAACCATGTTGATTGAAAATATGTATGGTATTGCATACAAAATATTAAATATTTTATATTATTAAAATTTTTTTAGAAAAATATATAATAGTTTTTTATATCTTTTTATAAATATTTAATAGATTATTTATATCTTTTAGTATTTATAAATCTTTTATAAATATCATTATAATATCAAATCTTTTATAAAAATTATTTAATATATTGTTTATATGTTTCAAGAAATATTTAAATATAATAATTTGTTTCTTGAAAGACCAAATATTGTTGCCTACATCTAACATCCAAAAGCCCTTGATGATTGGTAATCTCGTTTGTATCCATATAAAAGTTATCAGGGTGATTTCTCCTACAATGGAAGAGAGGGAATTTTGTTGACTAAAAATACTAATCTCGTTTGTATCTCATTTGGATCCTTATAAAAGTTGTTAGGGTGATTTTTCCTATGATGGAGGAGAGAGAACCTTGTTTGTTAAAAATACCTATGATAGTGCACACAACATGCTAAAAGATTTGATATTATTAAAAGTTTTATAAAAAAAATTTAATATATTGTTAATATATTTTAAGAAATATTTAATATATTATTTATATCTTTTACTATTTATAAATATTTTATAAATAGCATTATAATATGAAATCTTTTATAAAAAATAATTAATAGGTTGTTTATATGTTTTACAAAATATTATCATATAATAATTGTTTTTATTGGAAGAGCAAATGTTGTTACCTACATCCAACATCCAAAAGCCCTTGATGATTGGTAATCTCGTTTGTATCCATATAAAAGTTATCAGGGTGATTTCTCCTACAATGGAAGAGAGGGAATTTTGTTGACTAAAAATACTAAAAAGATTTATGATAGTGCATATAAAATGTTAAAAATTTGATATTATTGTAAAATTTAAAAAAATATTGAATAGATTGTTATATTATTTAAAAAATTTTAATAGATTATTTATATCTTTTAGCATTTATAAATCTTTTATTAATAGCATTATAATATCAAATCTTTTATAAAAGAATCTTTAATAGATTGCTTATATCTTTTAAGAAATATTTGTTGTAAATAATTGTGGATTGGTATTGATCAATTATCTTTTATCATTATTTGGCATTTAAGATATGGTGATAAGTATATCTTATGGTATCTTAAAACATCTTTTTGATTATTTGAATGAGATTATATTAAGATTGATTATGTGATTGGTTGGGTCAATCATAAAAAGTTCATATGAGGGATCTCTCACTACTCTAAGGATTATAAATTTGTCATCCTATTAAGTAAATTAACACACATGCTCTACAATAATCCCCTATAAGGTAGGTATTCTACAATAATCATACATAGAGTTTTTGTTCTTTAAGGGGAAAAAGCTCCAATTCAGCATATGAGATACACATAATTTCTTACTCTTATCTCTTTATTCTATATACAATAGTCGTACATATATAATTTTTGTTCATGAAGGAGAAGAAGTTTCAATTCAATATATACGATATATAGATAATTTCTTTCTCTTATGTCTTTATCTTTATTCTCTATACATACTATATTTTTGTATCTATTGATCAATGAGTTCATTTTATTCCATCAATTGGTATCATATCAAACTTACATACATATTGTGGTTATTTTCTTATAAGAGAATTAAGTTTGATTTGGAGTTTTTTTGTGTTTTTAGTGAAATTTTATAATATAGTTTATTATTATCTTTTAGTATTTATAAATCTTTTATAAACAATATAATAATATCAATTCTTTTATAAAAGATATTTAATGAATTGTTTATATCTTTTAAGAAATATGTACATATAATAATTTTTTTGAGAGAGCAAATATTGTTGTCTAGATCCAGCATCCAAAAACTCTTAATAATTGATAATATCATTTAGATACACGTAAAAGCTGATCGAGTGGTTGCTCCTATAAAGAAGGAAAGAAAGCCCTTTTGATTAAAAATTACTAAAAAGACTTATGATAGTTCCTACAAGATGCTAAAAGATTTTATATTACTCAAATATTTTGTAAAAATATTTAATAGATTATTTATATTTTTTTAATAAATATTTTAATAGATTATTTATATATTTTATTATTTATAAATCTTTTATAAGTAGCATAATGATAACAAATCTTTTATAAAAAAATATTTAATAGATTGTTTATATCTTTTAGTATTTATAAATATTTTATAAATAACATTATGAAATCAAATCTTTTATCAAAAAATATTTAATCGATTATTTATATCTTTTAAGAAATATTTGCACATAATAATTTGTTTATTGAGGTAGTAAATGTTGTTGCCTATATCACAGATCACAGACTACTTATATCGAATTACAGATCATAGATTATGGATTACAGAATAGCATCGCAAATCATGGATTACGGATCATGAATTGTGGATTACGTGTTACAGATCACTTATCATAGATTATGGAATGAGGAATACGGATCATGATCACGGATTATGGGTTACGGATTGTGGATTATGTAACATAGATTATAGATTACGGATCATGGATCATAGATTATGGATCACATATTACGAAATACAAATTATGGATTATGGATCATAGATTACTAATTTCAAATTACAATTACGTTTTGCAGATCACGGATCACGAATTATGGTTATAGATTGTGGATTCCAAATTACGGATTATGGATCACGAATCACAGATCACGAATCATGGATTACAGATCACATATTATAATATTGAATCTTTTATAAAAAAATACTTAATAGATTGTTTATATCTTTTAAGAAATATTTGCATATAATAATTTATTTCTTGGAAGAGCAAATGTTGCTGCCTAAATCCAACATTCAAAAGCCCTTAATGATTGATATTCTCGTTTGTATCCATACAAAAGTTGACACGGTGATTTCTCCTATAATGGAAGAGAGAGAACCTATTGATTAAAGATACTAAAAATACTTATGATAGTGCGCACAATATGCTAAAAGATTTGATATTATTGAAATATTTATAAAAAATATTTAATAGATTGTTAATAACTTTTAAGAAATATTTAATATATTTTTTATATTTTTTACTATCTATAAATATTTTATAAATAGAATTATAATATCAATTTTTTTATAAAAAAGATACTTAATAGATTGTTTATTTCTTTAAGAAATATTTGCATATAGTAATTTTTTTCTTGGAAGAGCAAATGTTGTTGCCTACATCCAACATCCTTAATAATTGATAATCTTATTTGGATACATATAAAAGTTGATAGGGTGATTTTTCCTATAATAGAGGAGAGGAAACCGTGTTGATTAAAAATAATTAAAAGACATGATAGTGTGTACAAAATGCTAAAAGATTTGATATTATTGTAATATTTTAAAAAATATTGAATAGATTGTTTATATCATTTAAAATTTTTTAATAGATTGTTTATATCTTTTAGTATTTATAAATACTTTATAAATAGAATTACAATATCAAATCTTTTGTAAAAAAATATTTAATATATTTTTTATATCTTTTAAGAAATATTTGTTGGAAATAATTGTGGATTGATATTAATCAATTATCTTTTATTATTATTTGACAATTTAAGATATGGTGATAATCATATTATATCATATCTTATGATATCTTTATGATTATTTGAATGAGATTATAGTAAGATTGATTATGTGATTGGTTGAGTCAATCATAAAAAATTCATTTGAGAGATTTCTACCTACTCTAGGAGATTATAAATTTGTCATCCCATTAAGCAAGATTCCTTTCTCTTATCTCTTTATTCTATATACAATAATCATACATAGAGTTTTTCTTCATGAAGGGGAAGAAACTTCAATTCAATATATATGAGATATACATGATTTGTTTCTGTTATCTCTTTATCTTTATTCTCTATACATACCATAATTTTGTATACATTGATCTATGGATTGATTTTATTCGATCAATTGGTATCAGAGCAAACATAGATATATATTATGGTTGTTTTCTTATCAGATAATTAAATTTGATTTGATTTTTCTTGTGTTCTTAGTAAAATTTTATAATAAAGTTCATTATTATCTTTTAGTATTTATAAATCTTTTATAAATAGTATAATAATGTCAAATCTTTTATAAAAACACATTTAATAAATTGTTTATACGTTTTAAGAAATATTTGCATATAATAATTTTTTTTAGAGGGCAAATGTTGTTACCAACATCCCTTAATGATTGATAATATCATTTGGATCCATATAAAAGCTGATAGGGTGATTTGTCCTAGAAGGAACCATGTTGATTAAAAATACTAAAAATATTTATATTATTGTAATATTTAAAAAAATTATCTAATAGATTTTTTATATCTCTTAAGAAATATTTAATAGATCTTTTATATCTTTTATTATTTATAAATATTTTATAAATAGTATAATAATATCAAATCTTTTATAGATTACAAATGTTGGATATAATATTCTGTTTCTTAAGAGAACAAATGTTTCTGCCTAAACCGAACATTCGAAGGCTCTTAATGATTAACAATCTTGTTTGGATACATATAAAGGCTTGTAGTATGGTTACTCCTATAATGGAGGAAAGTCAACCTTGTTGATTAAAAATACTAAAAATACTTGTGATAATGCGTACAAAATGCTATAAGATTTTATATTATTATGTCATTTATAAATTTTTACCTTTGATGATTCTTTTATGAAGGAGGGCAATGTTGCTGCATAGACCAAATTTCCAAAAGTCCTCAACAATTGATAACAGGGTTTAGATCCATATAGAAGTTGATACGGTGATTTTAGTTATAATGGAGACAAGAAAACTCTGGTGATGATGATAGTGTGTACAAAATTTTAAAATATTTCATATTAATATAATTTTATAAAAAATAATATTTTTTTATATCTTTTAAGGAATATTTAATAAATTATTTTTTGTGAAGAAGTATTTAATAAAATGTTTATATCTTTTATGAAATTTTGACAAATATTTTTTGTGGAGCAAAATATTTAATAGATTATTTATAGTTTTTAATATATTGTTTATGGATGATAGATTACAAATTACGGATTACAGATTACGGATCACAGATTATAGATAAGGATCATGGATCACGAATTATGAATCGCAAATTATAGATTGTAGATTGCACATTGCAGATTACGATTTACTAATTATGGATTACAGATTATGGACTAATAATCACAAATCGCAAAGCACAATAATAGGATTTGAATTACAAATTGTCAAATACAAATTATGGTTATGGGTTACAAATGATGAATTACAAAATCAAGGATGACAAAGTACGAATCATGGATCACAGATTATGGGTCACATATCATGGATCACGATCACGAATTATGAATTATAAATAGGTTGATACTTTTGGATATGTTTGATAAAGATTGGATCAACAGATCAAGGATTGGATCCTGGATGACAATTATGGGTTAAGAATTGTAGAATATGAATTACGAATTGCGGATCACAAACTGCGGATTTTGAATTATGAATTACGGATCATGGATCAAGGACAAAAAATTAAGAATTACAGATTGTGGATTATGGATCATAGATCATATATCACGAATTATGCATCACGAATTAGAGATCACGGATTATGGATCACAAATTACAGATTATGGATTACAAATCATAGATGGAACATAGATCATTGATCACGAATTATGTGTTACATATTGCATATTACGATTTATGGATTAGGATTACGGATCACGTATTGCGAATTATGGATTACGGATTACGAGTAAGGGATTATGGATTACAGATCAGGATCACAAATTACGGATTATGGATTGTAGATTATGGATCACAAATTACAGATTATGTATTATAGATCACGAATCACAGATTATGGGTTATGAAATGTGGATTACGAATTATGGATTATAAATCATGGATCACAGACTACGGATCATGAATCACATATTACGGATTATGGAGCACGGATCATGAATCATAAATTATGAATCACAGATAATGGGTTACAAAATGTGGATTACGAATTATGGATTATAGATCACGGATCACAGACTACGGATCATGGATCACGGATTATGGATCACAATCACAAATTACAGATTATGGAGCACGGGTCATGAATCATAAATTATGAATTACGGATTACAAATAACATATTACAGATCACAAATAACAAATTAGGATTACATATCACAAATTATGAATTGAAAATTATGGATCATGGAACACAGGTTAGAGATTGTAGATTAGGTATTATGAATCATGGATCGCAGATCAGGGATCACAGATTACAGATAACAGATTATGGATTGTGGATCATGAATCATAAATTACGGATCATTGATCACAATCACGGATTATGGATAACTGATCACGAATTATGGCTTACATCTTATGGATCACAGATCACTTATCATGGATTATGGATGATGCATCATGAATCATAGATTACGAATTGTAATTACAGATTATGGATTGCGGATTACAGATAGCAGATCACAGATCATAGATTATGGATAATGGGTTACAAATCACATTTATGGATTACGGAACATAGATTATAAATTACGGATCACGATTATGGATTACAGAGCACGAATCACGGATCATGAATCAGATATCATAGATTAAGAATTACAAATTATGGATCACAAATCACAGATCGAGGATTACATATTACGTATCACGGATCAAAGACCACAGACCATGAATTACGAATCACAAACTATGGATTGTGAATTATGAATCATGGATCACACATGATTCACTTATCACTAATAATGAATTATGAATTTCAAATTACAATTTATGGATTATGGATTGCAAATTATGGATCACAGATGGAACACAGATGACCGATCACAAATTATTGGTCACAGATTGCATATTACAAATTATTGATTAGGATTACGAATCATGCATCACAAATTACACATCACAGATTACCGGTCAGGGATCACTGATAATGGATTAGAAATTATGGCTTATGGATGATATATTCTAGATCATGGATCACATATTACGAATTGTAGATTATGGATTGAAGATTAAGGATCATAGATTTTTTATTATGGATCATAGATTGTCGATTACGTATCGCATATCACAAATTATGGGTTACATAATGGAGATTATGAATTATGAATTATAGATCACAAATTATAGATTATGAATTGCAGATTACGGATCACGGATTGCAAATTACATATCATGGATCACAAACTATGGGTTACGAAATGCGGATTATGAATTACAGATCACATATAAGAGATTATGGATCATGGATCGCAAATTATGGATTATGGGTCACACATTATGGATCGCAAATTACGATCATAGATTACAAATTACGGATCGTGTAGCACGAATTACATATTGCATATTACAAGTCACAAATATAGGATTACGGATCATCGATAACAAATCAAGATCACAGATTATTAGTTACGGATTATGAATTATGGATTACAAATCACGGATTGCGTATCAATGATTATGGATCACAAATTATGAATTATAGGTTGCTTATGATGGATCACGAATTATGGATTACAGATCATGGATAATGAATTATGAATAAAAGATCACAAAATACAGATTGCAAATTATGGCTTGTAGATTATGGATTACAAATTGCAAATTCCAGACTATGATGACGTATCACAATCATGGAATATGAGTTACAAATTATGAATTAGGAATTATGGGTTATGGATCACAAATGACGGATTACAGATGAGGGTCATAGAGTACATATCACGACTAATGGATCACGAACTACGCGTCACGAATCATGGATCATGATCACGAATTACGGATTATGTATCATAGAGCACAAATCACGGATTCTAGAATGTGAACTATGGATCACATGTTTCGGATCATAGATAACAAATCACTAATTATGGATTGGGGATTACGAATCATGAATAATAGATTATGGATTGTGGATTACAGATGACGGGTTACAGATTATGAATCACAAATTAGGAATTATGGGTGACATATCTCGGATTACGAATATCGGACTACAGATCACAAATTACGCATTATAGAATACGCATCATGGATCACAAATTACAAATCACAGATTATGGATCATAGATTATGGATTGCAGATTATGGATCACGATCACAAATTATGGGTTACGGATTGTAGATTATGAAGTATGGATCATGTAACATAGATTATGGATTTGGATTATGGATCATGGATAATATATTAAAGATCACAAATTAGAGATTATGAATTACGAATTATGGATTAGAGATTATAGATTGTGAATTACGGATTACGTATTGCAGATGACAATCATAGATATCATTAGACCACCGACCATATTAGAGAATCATATGGCATCTCCACCATACAATTGTTGGGTGACTCTTCCAACCCTCTCCTTGGCTTAGCAACAACAGATATTGTATAACCGTGATAGTCTCTTATTCTCTCCATTTGGTCGAGCGTTTTCAAACTTCTCTTTCTTATTTTGTAGGAACAATTCTCTTTCTGTTTGAATGAATGGTGTGACCAATGCTTTACGGGGAACCGAGTCTCCATAAGCCTCAGAATAATGGTAGTTAGTAGCTCTCAATGACAAAGTCTCGAAATAGATTCCAAATTCCATCCTCGAATAAGAGTATCAGCGAGTAAGACTCTTGCTTGGAGTAGGGATGGCAACGGGGCGGGTACATGTTTAACCCTCCCTGTCCCCGTCTCCACAAAGTGCAAAGTGGGTTCGTGTATAAAAAGAGTGGGTACAAAATTTTAATCCCCATCCTCGTCCCTGTTGGGTATTTTTCAGGTTCGGGTATACCCACAGGTACCCATCATATTATTTTTTACAATTTAAATTTATTTATTTATTATTAAATAAATTATATATATTAAGTTATTAATTATATTTTAATTTAAAAAGTATATAAAGAATAATTAATAACAAGAAATTATAAATTAAAGCTTAAGAATTAAATTTTTTTATTAAATATATAAAATTAAAATTATAACGGATAGGTATGAGTTCGAGTACGGGGCGAGTAGTCATATACTCATACCGGTACCTGTTTTAACACATCAGGAAATATCCTTACCTATACCCATATTCTGTCAAAATCAGGGCGGGTTCGGGAGGGTACCCACGGGTATGAGTATGTTGCCATCCCTAGCTTGGAGTCATTAAAGAGAGAGTTGCTTACTCACTAGACTATCGGTCTCGGAGAGTTGACAAGATGCCTGACTTCGACGAAGTTTAACCAACCATTATCTAGAGGAGGTGCAGAGAGAACTGACCGATAGGAAGAGATAGAGATAGGTATCGATAATTTTGTTGCTAGGCTTTTGAAGGCTGCTTTCGGGCAATGAAAAAGATCAAGATTAGACTTATTAATAGAACAGAGCAACTTACCTCTATAGATGAGGAAATCAAGAAGCCAACACTAGAACGAGTTCAAGCGCTTGACTGTCGGGATAGTCTTTGACTGATGACTTAATTTATGAAGAATTAATAGAAGAAGTGGATTGCAAATCAATTCCTTGTGACATTAAGGTTGAGGAGCGAAAGGGATAGACTTTGCTTTTGAAAGAAAGCCAACTCGTGATAAGAAGTAGAAGAGGAAGTTACTCTTTAGCAATCTCCTAGCTTGGTATTGAATTCTGCATCGAGCATTCTATTGCAAGTGTTCATGTCCCCTATGAATTCTCTCACATTATGCAGATATGAAAACGCAACTCCGAGAACTATATTCAACCTTTGCTTCCAGGAGAGGATAATTGCATAACTCGTTTTCTTGTGAAGGACCTTGTCCAGACTACTACGTTGTAAGTGGTCACAGACCAGGACTACTTCTGATCCTTCACAGCATCATCCTTGAAGTTGAATAAAATTCTTGTGCCTTAATCAGCCTCGCAAATCTAGTGATAAAAAGATTTCGAGTACAGTTAATCCTTGCACGATCAAACCTCTTGATAGCCACTAGAGGGTGGGAGAGAGCTCTAAATTCTTCCCATAGGGGCTAACTAGAAGGCTCTGATGCGTTATCAGTTTTCAGTTCCTCTGTAGGCATGAAGACCTTTTGTAGTGGAAAGGTACCCTAGAAATAACATACTAGAAGCAGAGGTAGATGATGGAAAGTCTTCCTTTGTAAGCTTTAGAGAATAGGGGTGAGGTCCCCATACTACAGAAGACCGCAAGCAGTGACTCGATGAAGATGGTTCGAATCAAGCAAAACCAAAGGCATTCGTTGGCACCGAGATGCTAAGGATCGAAGACTTTCGGGATATGGAATAATACTTTCTGTTTGTGCCCATTTTGACAACCAAGTCACAATGGAAAGAATGTATCTATCTAGGGATGCGCAGCTATGGTGACAGACGCGATATTAGGATAGGAGGGTCGTTGTGAGATCAACGCTTGGGATGGGAGGAACTAAATAGGGAGCTCAAGGAAATGAGCAGTTCCTTCCTGGGAACGTTGTATGACTTGCACGACAGTCCCTGATGCGGGCCGACACTGTTGGAGAAAATCAAAGCAGACCATGGGGGACTGACCCGAGCGATTGACAAAGAAGGACTTTAATAGATAGAAACAGGCACTAAGACATAAAAAAGAGGGCTACTTCACTATGAATGGTATGAAACTAATGCGACAAGTGTCAATTACCAAAAACGAATCGACCACTAACTTAGTCCCACGGGACATTTCTAACAGAAGGCCGAAGATGGATGCAAAGAATATTGGAAACCACTACCGAACCTTCACACGTATTCCAACCCAACTGCCCATCATGAATTAGGGGTTACAGATTGTGGATTCCAAATTACAATTTATGGATCATGAATCAAAGATTGCGGATAATGGATTACAGCTCACAAATTATAGATAATGAGTTATAAACTATGGATCATAAATTACATATTATAGATCTCAAAGCACAGGTCATGGATTACATATCACTAATTAAGGATCACAGATCATGGATCACGTTCACGGATTACGGATCACAGATTACAAATTGTGGGTTTATGATCATGGCTGTAATATGTAATCCTTAATAAGTGATTTGTAATCCATGATCCTTAATCCTCATTCGTGCTCCTTGATTCGTCATCCGTGACCGTAGTATGTAATCTGTGATTTGTTATCCATAATCTGTAATCCGTGATCTTGATTCATGATCTATAATCCTCTTTTGTAATTTGTGAACCATGATTCATAATCCATAATTTGCAATCCATAATCCATAATCTTTAATCTGTGATCCACTTTCCATGATCCGTAGTCGATAATCTGTATTGTGTGATATATAATCCACAATTCATAATTTGTGATTCCTGACCCTAATCCGTAATTCATGATATGTAAACCATGATACTTAATCTGTAACGTGTAATTTGTAATCCGTAATCACTAATTTGTATCAATTATTTGTAACTTGTGACCCGTAATTTATGATTTGTGATCCATGATCCATAATTCATAATCCACAACCCATAATTCATGATTGTGATCCGCTATTGGCGACCAATCATGCATAATTTGTAATCTCCAAACTGTGATCCTCAATTCATGATTCGTAATTCGTAATCCACAATTCATGATCCGTAATCCGCAATCTGTGATCCATGATCTATGATCCTTTATCCGTAATCTATGATCCAAAATTTGAAATGGGTAATATGTGGTCTGTAATCCGTGATGAGTAATTCGTAATTTATAATCTGAGATCGTGATCCATGAGTTATGATTCTAATCCGTAATTTATGATCCGTGATTTGTTATCCATAATTAGCAATTTGCAATCCGTAACCATAATCCATGATCGTGATCCGTAACCTAAATCTGTAACCCATAATCCATGATCGTGATTTGTAATTCGTGATCCATAATCTATGATTTGTAATCCATAATCATAGCTATGTATTCGCATTTCTCTTTTGACATATTATAATTATTTTAGAATTTTAATTTAATATATTTTTAATAAATTAATTAAGAAAAATAGCAGTAGACCTTAACACATTGTCAATAAAGTAAAATTTAAAACTTTAATAAAGCATCATCGATCAATTAAAATTCAAAATTTCAATGAATTCTTGATAAAAAAAAATAAATCTACCACAATGTTGGTTATAAATATTCTTAAAAATATTTATGTAAGCATTTTAGAAATTTAATAAAAATAATATGATATTTTTAATGAAGCCCTTAATTATTTTTACTAAATGAAATTCAAGAGAACTATGTAATATATATTTTCATTGTAGTAGTTTTGTTTTTAATTTGGAAAAATTAAATTTTGAAATCATCATAAAAGTATTTTTGATAAAAAATCTAATTAAAAAATTCCTAAGAACATGATCTACCTAAAAATGTTGTTTTTTTAAAAAATAGATATCAAATATAAAAAATAAAATTTTAATATAATATTTTTAAAAAGGTAATCGTTTTCTAACAAACTTTCGATTAATTTCATCCTATGTATAACAAATAACTTGTGACAAATGATATGTGTGTAGTCACCATTTCCCAATCGAATCTACTTCCATGGTATATAATTATACATAACAAATGAGTTTCCTTACATTACATTATCATTAATGAAAATCGCATAAGTTCTCTAAAGAATAGATGAAGCATCCAAGTGACTTGAAAGTGAAGAGACTTTTAATGTAGTTCAATTTGAAAGGTGAAAAAAATAAAAAATTAATTATGATTTAAATAATTATGTATAACTCTTCATTCATAATTTTCTAACTTATGTAAATTTCTAGCTTTTTTCTTATTTGAACTCCATATCGAGAGAAGTTCTCCACCAAGTAAAACAACTCCCAATAGAAAGCAAGTGCATGTATAAACAGCAATAACTTTATATGTTATAACAATTTTAGAGTTTACTATTCTTTTGTTTAGATCAGCCTTATAACCTTAAGAAAAAGAAGTACTTTAAAACATTTATATCCAACCTACTAAACTACCTATTTCAAAATACCTATTCTTTACTTTTCTCACCAAAAGTAGTTTATTTTTTAATTTTTAAATAGGTATAAAGGTAAGATAGGTATTTTGAATAATGAATATCAAAAGGGGAATTCTCTTTATTAATGGTATAAATAATATATAATATATAATATATAATATGTAATATATAATAACTAATATAAGATATAATATTATACATTATTGAGTATACATATAAAGTATATATTCACATATATTTTGATATTTATAAAAAATTTAGGATTTTAATTTAATATGTTTATATCTTTTATTATTTATAAATATTTTATAAATAGTATAATAATATCAAATATTTTATAAAAAATATAATAATTTGTTTCTTAAGAGAGAAAATGTTGCTGGCTAGATCCAACATCCAAAAAATTTTAATGATTGATAATCTCATTTGATACATATAAAAGTTGATTGACTTATTGCACCTACAATGGAAGAGAGAGAACCATGTTTATTAAAAATATTTATAATATTGCATACAAAATCTAAAATATTTTATATTATTGAAATATTTTTAAAAAATATATAATAGATTTTTTATATCTTTTAAGAAATATTTAACAGATTAGTTATATCTTTTAGTATTTATAAATATTTTATAAATAGCATTATAATATAAAATCTTTTATAAAAACTATTTAATAGATTGTTTATATGTTTTAAGAAATATTTGCATATAATAATTTGTTTACTGAAAGAGAAAATGTTGCTGCCTATATCCAACATCCAGAAGCCCTTATTGATTGATAATCTCGTTTAGATCCATATAAAAGCTTATAAGGTGATTTCTCCTATAATGGATGAGAGAAAATCGTATTGATTAAAAATACAAATAGGACACTTGACAGTGCATCACGTTAAAAGATTTGATATTGTTGTAATATTCATAAAAAATATTGAATAGGTTGTTTATATATTTTAAGAAATCTTTAATAGATTGTTTATATCTTTTAGTATTTATAAGTATTTTATGAATAGTTTTATAATATAAAATATTTTTTAAAAAAATATTTAATAGATTGTTTATATCTTTTGATCCAAAAACTCTTTTGATATAGTATAATTATTTTTAATTTATAATTTAATATGTTTTTAATAAATTAATTAAGAAAAATAGCAGTAGACCATAATAGATTGTCAATAATTTAAAATTTTAGTAAAACATCATCGATCAATTAAAATTCAAAATTTCAATGAATTTTTGATAAAAAAAATATCAAATTCTACTGCTAGAGTGTTGGTTATAAATACTATTGAAAATATTTATTAAGCATTTTAGAAATTTAATAAAAATAATGTGATATTTTTAATGAAGAACTTAATTATTTACTAAATGACATTTAAAAGAACTATGTGATATATATTTCAAATCATCATAAAAATGTTTTTGATAAAAAATTTAATTAAAAAATCCCAACGAATATCCTATCCCTAAAAATGTTGTTTTTTTTAAATAGATATTAAACTTTTGATATAACACGTTTAAAAAGGTAATTTCTTTTTTTGACAAACTGCAATTAATTTTATCCTATGTATAACAAATAACTTCTGACAAATGAAATATGTATAGCCATCATTTCCCATTCGAATCTACTTCCATGTTATATAATTATATATAACAAATGAATTTCGCCACATTACATTAACATTGATAAAAATCGCATAAGTTCTTTGAGAGTAGTTTATTTTTTAATTTTTAAATAGATATAAGGGTGGAATAAGTATTTTGAAAAGTGAATATTAAAAGGGAGAATTCCTTTTATTAATAGTGTAGTGTAGATAATATATAATATGTAATAAATAATATAAAATATAATATTATAGATTATTATATATATATATTATATTATATTCACATTTATATTTTGATATGTTATAGCAAATTTAGGATTTTAATTTAATATGTTTATATATTTTATTATTTATAAATCTTCTATAAATAGTATAATAATATCTAATCTTTTATAAAAAATATAATAATTTGTTTCTTGAGAGAGAAAATTTGGTTGGCTAGATTCAACATCCAAAAACTTTTTATAATTGATAATCTCATTTTGATACATGTAAATTTTGATTGACCGATTTCGCCTCTAATGAAAGATAAGGAACCTAATTAATTAAAAATAACTATGATATTGTGTACAAAATGCTAAAATATTTGATATTATTGAAATATTTTAAATAATATATAATGGTTTTTTTATATCTTTTAAGAAATAGTTAATAGATTATTTATATATTTTACTATTTATAAATATTTTATAAGTAGCCTTATAATATAAAATCTTTTATGGAAATTATTTAATAGATTGTTTATATGTTTTAAGAAATATTTTCATCTAAAATTTTTTTCTTTAGAGAGAAAATGTTGTTGCCTACACCTAACATCCAAAAACCATTATTGATTGATAATGTCGTTTGAATCGATGTAGAAGTTGATAGGGTGATTTCTCCTATAATTGAGGAGAGAGAAAGCCATTGATTAGAAATACTAAAAATACATATAGTAGTACGTGCAAAATGCTAAAGAATTTGATACTATGATAATATTGAAAAAAGATATTGAATAGATTGTTTATATCTTTTAAGAAATATCTAATAGATTATTTATATCTTTTAGTATTTATGAATCTTTTATAAAAAAATATTTAATAAATTGTTTATATCTTTTAAGAAATATTTACATATAATAATTTTTTTAAGATAGCAAATGTTGCTGCCTAGATCCAACATCTAAAAACTCTTAATGATTGATAATCTTATTTTGATAGATATAAAAGTTGTTAGAGTGATTGCTCCTATAATAGAGAAGAGGGAACCCTCTTTATTAAAATACTAAAAATACTTATGATAGTACGCACAACATACTGAAAGATTTGATATTGTTGAAATATTTATAAAAAATATTTAATAAATTGTTAATATCTTTTAAGAAATATTTAATATATTGTTTGTATCTTTTACTATTTATAAATATTTTATAAATAGAATTATAATATCAAATCTTTTATGAAAAAAAATACTTAATAGATTGTTCATATATTTTAAGAAATATTTGCATATAATAATTGGTTTATTGGGAGAGCAAATCTTGCTGCCTACATCCAATATCCAAAGCCCTTAATGATTGATAATCTTGTTTGTATCCATATAAAAGTTGATAAGGTGATTTCTCCTATAATGGAAGAGAGGAAACCTGTTGATTAACAATACTAAAAATGCATATAAAATGCCAAAATATTTTATATTATTGTAATAATATTGAATAGATTGTTTATATCATTTAAAATTTTTTAATTGATTGTTTATATATTTTAGTGTTTATAAATCTTTTATAAATAGCATTATAATATAAAAAATTTTATTAAAAAATTAATAGATTGTTTATATCTTTTAATAAATATTTGTTGGAAATAATTGTGAATTGATTTTAATTAATTATCTTTTATCATTATTTGACAATTTAGGATACGGTAATAATCATATCTCATAATATCTTTATGATTATTTAATGGAATTATACTAAAATAATTATGTGATGAGTTGGCTCAATCATAAAAAGTCCATCCGAAGGGTCTTTGCCAACTCTGGGGAATTATGAATTTGCCATCTCATTAAGTAACTCAACACACACATGCTCTACAATAGTCTTGTAGAATGTAGGTAGTAAAACTATCAAGAGTTCTTATTGATTTATAGTTCTACAATAATCATATATAGAGTTTTTTTTTTTCACGAAGGGGAACAAGCTCCAATTCAATATATGAGGTACACATAATTTCTTTCTCTTATCTTTTTATTCTATATACAATAATCATATATAGAGTTTTTGTTCTTGAAGAGCAAGAAGCTTTAATTCAATATATACGAGGTACACATAATTTTTTTTCTCTTATCTCTTTATCTCTAAGCTCTATACATACCATAATTTCATTTTTTAGTATTTATTAGGCCCAATGATTGTTACCGTTACGATCTTTTATGAAGAAATTTTAAATGATCTTTTAAATTATCTTTTACAAAGAAGATAATTATGTCAACTTCTTTAGCATTTATTAGGCCCAACGATAGTTACCAGTATGATATTTTATAAAGAAATTTTAAATGATCTATTAAATTATCTTTTACAAAGAAGATATTTTGGTCAACTTTTTTAGCATTTATTAGGCCTAACGATCGTTACCGTTATGATATTTTAATAAAGACATTTTAAATGATCTATTAAATTATCTTTTACAAAAAAATAATTAATTTAAATTTTTTAGCATTTGTTATTCCCTATGATTGTTACCGTTATGAACTTTTATAAAGAAATTTTAAATGATCTATTAAATTATCTTTTACAAAGAAGACAATTATGTCAATTTTTTTAGCATTTATTAGGTCCAACAATAATTACCGTTATGATCTTTTGATAAAGAAATTTTAAATGATCTATTCAATTATCTTTTACAAAGAAGATAATTATGTCAACTTTTTTAGCATTTATTATTCCCAATGATTGTTACCGTTATGATCTTTTATAAAGAAATTTTAAATGATCTATTAAATTATATTTTACAAAGAAGACAATTATGTCAATTTTTTTAGCATTTATTAGGTCCAACAATCATTACTGTTATGATCTTTTGATAAAGAAATTTTAAATGATCTATTCAATTATCTTTTACAAAGAAGATAATTATGTCAACTTTTTTAGCATTTATTAGGCCCAACGATTGTTACTGTTATGATCTATTAGAAAGAAATTTTAGATGATCTATTAAATTATCTTTTCAAAAAGGATAATTAATTTAAATTTTTTAGCATTTATTAGGCGTAATGAGTGTCACCGTTATGATCTTTTATAAAGAAATTTTAAATGATCTATTAAATTATCTTTTACAAAGAAGATTATTAATTTAAATTTTTTAACATTTATTATTCCCAATGATTGTTACCGTTATGATCTTTTATAAAGAAATTTTAAATGATCTATAAAATTATCTATTACAAAGAAGATAATTATGTCAACTTTTTTAGCATTAATTAGGCCCCACGATCGTTACCGTTATGATCTTTTGATAAAGGAATTTTAAATATCTATTAAATTATCTTTTACAAAGAAGATAATTTTGTCAACTTTTTTAGCATTTATTAGGCTCAACGATCGTTACCGTTATGATCTTTTGATAAAGAAATTTTAAATGATCTATTAAATTATTTTTTACAAAGAAGATAATTTTGTCAACTTTTTTAGCATTTATTCGGCCAACGATCGTGACCGTTATGATCATTTAATAAAGACATTTTAAATGATCTATTAAATTATCTATTACAAAAAAATAACTAATTTAATTTTTTTAGCATTTATTATTCCCAATGATTGTTACCGTTAAGATCTTTTATAAAGAAATTTTAAATGATCTATTAAATTAACTTTTACAACGATGATAATTATGTCACCTTCATTAGCATTTATTAGGCCCAATGATAGTTACCATTATGATCTTTTATAAAGAAATTTTACATGATTTATTAAATTATCTTTTACAAAAAAGATAATTTTGTCAACTTTTTTATGATTTATTAGGCCCAACGATCGTTACTGTCATGATATTTTAATAAAGACATTTTAAATGATCTATTAAATTATCTTTTACAAAAAAAATTATTAGCTTAAATTTTTTAGAATTTGTTATTCCCAAAGATTGTTACCATTATGATCTTTTATAAAGAAATTTTAAATGATTTATTAAATTATCTATTACAAATAAGATAATTAATTTAAATTTTTCAGCATTTATTATTCCCAATGATTGATACCGTTATGATTTTTTATAAAGAAATTTTAAATGATCTATTAAATTATCTTTTACAAAGAAGATAATTATGTCAACTTTTTTAGCATTTATTAGGCCCAACGATCGTTACCGTTATGATCTTTTGGTAAAAAAATTTTAAATGATCTGTTCAATTATCTTTTACAAAGAAGATAATTATGTGAAATTTTGTAGCATTTGTTATTCCCAATGATTGTTACCGTTATGATCTTTTATAAATAAATTTTAAATGATCTATTAAATTATCTTTTACAAAGAAGATAATTAATTTAAATTTTTTAGCATTTATTATTCCCAATTATTGTTACCGTTAAGATCTTTTATAAAGAAATCTTAAATTATCTTTTACAAAGACGATAATTATGTCAACTTCTTTAGCATTTATTAGGCCCAATGATAGTTACCATTATGATCTTTTATAAAGAAATTTTACATGATTTATTAAATTATCTTTTACAAAGAAGATAATTTTGTCAACTTTTTTAGCATTTATTAGGCCCAACGATGGTTACCGTTATGATATTTTAATAAAGAAATTTTAAATGATCTATTAAATTATCTTTTACAAACAAGATAATTATGTCGAATTCTTTAACATTTATTAGGCCCTATGATTGTTACGGTTATGATCTTTTATAAAGAAATTTTAAATGATCTATCAAATTATCTTTTACAAAGAAGATAATTAATTTAAATTTTTTAGCATTTATTAGGCCCAATGATTGTTACCATTATGATCTTTTAGAAAGAAATTTTAAATGATCTATTAAATTATCTTTTACAAAAAAGATAATTAATTTAAATTTTTTAGCATTTATTAGGCCCAATGAGTCTCACCATTATGACATTTTATAAAGAAATTTTAAATGATCTATTAAATTATCTTTTACAAAGAAGATAATTAATTTAAATTTTTTAGCATTTATTAGTCCCAATGATTGTTACCGTTATGATCTTTTATAAAGAAATTTTAAATGATCTATAAAATTATCTTTTACAAAGAAGATAATTATGTGAACTTTTTTAGTATTTATTAGTCCCAACGATCGTTACCGTTATGATCTTATGATAAAGAAATTTTAAATATCTATTAAATTATTTTTTACAAGGAAGATAATTTTGTCAACTTTTTTAGCATTTCTTAGGCTCAACGATCGTTACCGTTATGAGCTTTTGATAAAGAATTTTTAAATGATCTATTAAATTATTTTTTACAAAGAAGATAATTTTGTCAACTTTTTTAGCATTTATTCGGCCAACGATCGTAACCGTTATGATCATTTAATAAAGACATTTTAAATGATCTATTAAATTATCTATTACAAAAAAATAACTAATTTAAATTTTTTAGCATTTATTATTCCCAATGATTGTTACCGTTAAGATCTTTTATAAAGAAATTTTAAATGATCTATTAAATTAACTTTTACAACGACGATAATTATGTCAACTTCATTAGCATTTATTAGGCCCAATGATAGTTACCATTATGATCTTTTATAAAGAAATTTTACATGATTTATTAAATTATCTTTTACAAAGAAGATAATTTTGTCAACTTTTTTATGATTTATTAGGCCCAACGATCGTTACTGTCATGATCTTTTAATAAAGACATTTTAAATGATCTATTAAATTATCTTTTACAAAAAAAATTATTAGCTTAAATTTTTTAGCATTTGTTATTCCCAAAGATTGTTACCATTATGATCTTTTATAAAGAAATTTTAAATGATTTATTAAATTATCTATTACAAAGAAGATAATTAATTTAAATTTTTCAACATTTATTATTCCCAATGATTGATACCGTTATGATCTTTTATAAAGAAATTTTAAATGATCTATTAAATTATCTTTTACAAAGAAGATAATTATGTCAACTTTTTTAGCATTTATTAGGCGCAACGATCGTTACCGTTATGATCTTTTGGTAAAGAAATTTTAAATGATCTGTTCAATTATCTTTTACAAAGAAGATAATTATGTGAAATTTTGTAGCATTTGTTATTCCCAATGATTGTTACCGTTATGATCTTTTATAAATAAATTTTAAATGATCTATTAAATTATCTTTTACAAAGAAGATAATTAATTTAAATTTTTTAGCATTTATTATTCCCAATTATTGTTACCGTTAAGATCTTTTATAAAGAAATCTTAAATTATCTTTTACAAGGACGATAATTATGTCAACTTCTTTAGCATTTATTAGGCCCAATGATAGTTACCTTTATGATCTTTTATAAATAAATTTTACATGATTTATTAAATTATCTGTTACAAAGAAGATAATTTTGTCAACTTTTTTAGCATTTATTAGGCCCAACGATGGTTACCGTTATGATCTTTTAATAAAGAAATTTTAAATGATCTATTAAATTATCTTTTACAAACAAGATAATTATGTCAAATTCTTTAACATTTATTAGGCCCTATGATTGTTACGGTTATGATCTTTTATAAAGAAATTTTAAATGATCTATCAAATTATCTTTTACAAAGAAGATAATTAATTTAAATTTTTTAGCATTTATTAGGCCCAATGATTGTGACCATTATGATCTTTTAGAAAGAAATTTTAAATGATCTATTAAATTATCTTTTACAAAAAAGATAATTAATTTAAATTTTTTAGCATTTATTAGGCCCAATGAGTCTCACCATTATGACCTTTTATAAAGAAATTTTAAATGATCTATTAAATTATCTTTTACGAAGAAGATAATTAATTTAAAATTTTTAGCATTTATTAGTCCCAATGATTGTTACCGTTATGATCTTTTATAAAGAAATTTTAAATGATCTATAAAATTATCTTTTACAAAGAAGATAATTATGTGAACTTTTTTAGCATTTATTAGTCCCAATGATCGTTACCGTTATGATCTTGTGATAAAGAAATTTTAAATATCTATTAAATTATTTTTTACAAGGAAGATAATTTTGTCAACTTTTTTAGCATTTCTTAGGCTCAACGATCGTTACCGTTATGATCTTTTGATAAAGAAATTTTAAATGATCTATTAAATTATTTTTTACAAAGAAGATAATTTTGTCAACTTTTTTAGCACTAACTAGGCCCAACGATCGTTACCGTTATGATCTTTTAATAAAGACATTTTAAAAGATCTATTAAATTATCTGTTACAAAAAAAAAATTAATTTAAATTTTTTAGCGTTTGTTAGTCACTATGATCGTTACCGTTATGATCTTTTATAAAGAAATTTTAAATGATCTATTAAATTATCTTTTACAAAGAAGATAATTATGTCAACTTCTTTAGCATTTATTAGGCTCAACGATAGTTACCATTATGATCTTTTATAAACAAATTTTGAATGATCTATTAAATTATCTTTTACAAAGAAGATAATTTTGTCAACCTTTTTAGCATTTATTAGGCCAAACGATCGTTACCGTTATGATCTTTTAATAAACACATTTTAAATGATCAATTAAATTATCTTTTACAAAAAAATAATTAATTTAAATTTTTTAGCATTTGTTATTCCCAATGATTGTTACCGTTATGATATTTTATAAAGAAATTTTAAATGATCTATTAAATTATCTTTTACAAAGAAGATAATTAATTTAAACTTTTTAGCATTTATTAGTCCCAATGATTGTTACCGTTATGATCTTTTATAACTAAATTTTAAATGATCTATAAAATTATCTTTTACAAAGAAGATTATTATGCCAACTTTTTTAGCATTTATTAGGCCCAACGATCGTTACCGTTATGATCTTTTAATAAAGAAATTTTAAATGATATATTAAATTATCTTTTACAAAGAAGATAATTATGTCAAATTTTTTAACATTTATTAGGCCCAATGATTGTTACCGTTGTGATCTTTTATAAAGAAATTTTAAATGATCTATTAAATTATCTTTTACAAAGAAGATAATTATGTCAACTTTGTTAGAATTTATTAGGCCCAATGATTGTTACCGTTATGATCTTTTATAAAGAAATTTTAAGTGATCTATTAAATTATCTTTTACAACGACGATAATTATGTGAACTTCTTTAGCATTTATTAGGCCCAATGATAGTTAGCATTATGATCTTTTATAAAGAAATTTTACATGATTTATTAAATTATCTTTTACAAAGAAGATAATTTTGTCAATTTTTTTAGCATTTATTAGGCCCAACGATCGTTACCATTATGATCTTTTAATAAAGAAATTTTAAATGATCTATTAAATTATCTTTTACAAACAAGATAATTATGTCAAATTTTTTAACATTTATTAGGCCCTACGATTGTTACCGTTATGATCTTTTATAAAGAAATTTTAAATGATCTATTAAATTATCTTTTACAAAGAAGATAATTAATTTAAATTTTTTAGCATTTATTAGGCCCAATGATTGTTACCGTTATGATCTTTTAGAAAGAAATTTTAAATGATCTATTAAATTATCTTTTAACAAAAAAGATAATTAATTTAAATTTTTTAGCATTTATTAGTCCCAATGACTGTTACCGTTAAGATCTTTTATAAAGAAATTTTAAATGATCTATTAAATTATCTTTTATAAAGACGATAATTATGTCAACTTCTTTAGCATTTATTAGGCCTAATGATAGTTTCTATTATGATCTTTTATAAATAAATTTTACATGATCTATTAAATTATCTTTTACAATGAAGATTATTATGTCAACTTTTTTGGCATTTATTAGGCCCAACGATCGTTACCGTTATGATCTTTTAATAAAGAAATTTTAAATGATCTATTAAATTATTTTTTGCAAAGAAGATAATTTTGTGAACTTTTTTAGCATTTATTAGGCCCAACGATCGTTACCGTTATAATCTTTTAATAAAGACATTTTAAATGATCTATTAAATTATCTGTTACAAAAAAATAATTAATTTAAATTTTTTAGCGTTTGTTATTCACATTGATTGTTACCATTATGATCTTTTATAAAGAAATTTTAAATGATCTATTAAATTATCTTTTACATAGAAGATAATTATGTCAACTTCTTTAGCATTTATTAGGCCCAACGATAGTTACCATTATGATATTTTATAAAGAAATTTTGAATGATCTATTAAATTATCTTTTACAAAGAAGATAATTTTGTCAACTTTTTTAGCATTTATTAGGCCCAACGATCGTTACCGTTATGATCTTTTAATAAACACATTTTAAATGATCAATTAAATTATCTTTTACAAAAAAATAATTAATTTAAATTTTTTAGCATTTGTTATTCCCAATGATTGTTACCGTTATGATATTTTATAAAGAAATTTTAAATGATCTATTAAATTATCTTTTACAAAGAAGATAATTAATTTAAACTTTTTAGCATTTGTTAGTCCCAATGATTGTTACCGTTATGATCTTTTATAACTAAATTTTAAATGATCTATAAAATTATCTTTTACAAAGAAGATTATTATGCCAACTTTTTTAGCATTTATTAGGCCCAACGATCGTTACCGTTACGATCTTTTAATAAAGAAATTTTAAATGATATATTAAATTATCTTTTACAAAGAAGATAATTATGTCAAATTTTTTAACATTTATTAGGCCCAATGATTGTTACCGTTATGATCTTTTATAAAGAAATTTTAAATGATCTATTAAGTTATCTTTTACAACGACGATAATTATGTCTACTTCTTTAGCATTTATTAGGCACAATGATAGTTACCATTATGATCTTTTATAAAGAAATTTTACATGATTTATTAAATTATCTTTTACAAAGAAGATAATTTTGTCAATTTTTTTAGCATTTATTAGGCCCAACGATCGTTACCTTTATGATCTTTTAATAAAGAAATTTGAAATGATCTATTAAATTATCTTTTACAAACAAGATAATTATGTCAACTTTGTTAGCATTTATTAGGCCCAATGATTGTTACCGTTATGATCTTTTATAATGAAATTTTAAATGATCTATTAAGTTATCTTTTACAACGACGATAATTATGTCTACTTCTTTAGCATTTATTAGGCCCAATGATAGTTACCATTATGATCTTTTATAAAGAAATTTTACATGATTTATTAAATTATCTTTTTCAAAGAAGATAATTTTGTCAATTTTTTTAGCATTTATTAGGCCCAACGATCGTTACCTTTATGATCTTTTAATAAAGAAATTTTAAATGATCTATTAAATTATCTTTTACAAACAAGATAATTATGTCGAATTTTTTAACATTTATTAGGCCCTACGATTGTTACCGTTATGATCTTTTATAAAGAAATTGTAAATGATCTATTAAATTATCTTTTACAAAGAAGATAATTATGTCAAATTTTTTAAGATTTATTAGGCCCAATGATTGTTACCGTTATGATCTTTTATAAAGAAATTTTAAATGATCTATTAAATTATCTTTTACAAAGAAGATAATTATGTCAACTTTGTTAGAATTTATTAGGCCCAATGATTGTTACCGTTATGATCTTTTATAAAGAAATTTTAAGTGATCTATTAAATTATCTTTTACAACGACGATAATTATGTCAACTTCTTTAGCATTTCTTAGGCCCAATGATAGTTACCATTATGATCTTTTATAAAGAAATTTTACAAGATTTATTAAATTATCTTTTACAAAGAAGATAATTTTGTCAATTTTTTTAGCATTTACTAGGCCCAACGATCGTTACCATTATGATCTTTTAATAAAGAAATTTTAAATGATCTATTAAATTATCTTTTACAAACAAGATAATTATGTCGAATTTTTTAACATTTATTAGGCCCTACGATTGTTACCGTTATGATCTTTTATAAAGAAATTTTAAATGATCTATTAAATTATCTTTTACAAAGAAGATAATTAATTTAAATTTTTTAGCATTTATTAGGCCCAATGATTGTTACCGTTATGATCTTTTAGAAAGAAATTTTAAATGATCTATTAAATTATCTTTTAACAAAAAAGATAATTAATTTAAATTTTTTAGTATTTATTAGTCCCAATGATTGTTACCGTTAAGATCTTTTATAAAGAAATTTTAAATGATCTATTAAATTATCTTTTATAAAGACGATAATTATGTCAACTTCTTTAGCATTTATTAGGCCTAATGATAGTTTCTATTATGATCTTTTATAAAGAAATTTTACATGATCTATTAAATTATCTTTTACAAAGAAGATTATTATGTCAACTTTTTTGGCATTTATTAGGCCCAACGATCGTTATCGTTATGATCTTTTAATAAAGAAATTTTAAATGATCTATTAAATTATTTTTTGCAAAGAAGATAATTTTGTGAACTTTTTTAGCATTTATTAGGCCCAACGATCGTTACCGTTATAATCTTTTAATAAAGACATTTTAAATGATCTATTAAATTATCTGTTACAAAAAAATAATTAATTTAAATTTTTTAGCGTTTGTTATTCACATTGATTGTTACCATTATGATCTTTTATAAAGACATTTTAAATGATCTATTAAATTCTTTTACAAAGAAGATAATTTATTTAAACCTTTTAGCATTTCTTAGTACCAATGATTGTTACTGTTATGATCTTTTATAAAGAAATTTTAAATGATCTATAAAATTATCTTTTACAAAGAAGATTATTATGTCAACTTTTTTAGCATTTGTTAGGCCCAACGATCGTTACCGTTATGATCTTTTAATAAAGAAATTTTAAATAATCTATGAAATTATCTTTTACAAAGAAGATAATTATGTCAACTTTGTTAGCATTTATTAGGCCCAATGATTGTTACCGTTATGATCTTTTATAATGAAATTTTAAATGATCTATTAAGTTATCTTTTATAATGAAGATAATTAATTTAAATTTTTTAGCATTTACTAGGCCCAATGATTGTTATCATTATCATCTTTTAGAAATAAATTTTAAATGATCTATTAAATTATCTTTTACAAAAAAGATAATTAATTTAAATTTTTTAGCATTTATTAGTCCCAATGATTGTTACCGTGAAGATCTTTTATAAAGAAATTTTAAATGATCTATTAAATTATCTTTTATAAAGACGATAATTATGTCAACTTCTTTAGCATTTATTAGGCCCAATGACATTTACCATTATGATCTTTTATAAAGAAATTTTACATGATCAATTAAATTATCTTTTACAAAGAAGATTATTATGTCAATTTTTTTACCATTTATTAGGCCCAACGGTCGTTACCGTTATGATCTTTTGATAAAGAAATTTTAAATGATCTGTTCAATTATCTTTTACAAAGAAGATAATTTTGTCAACTTTTTTAGCATTTATTAGGCCCAACGATCGTTACCGTTATGATCTTTTAATAAAGACATTTTAAATGATCTATTAAATTATATGTTACAAAAAAATAATTAATTTAAATTTTTTAGCATTTGTTATTCAGAATGATTGTTAGCGTTATGATCTTTTATAAAGAAATTTTAAATGATATATTCAATTATCTTTTACAAAGAAGATAATTAATTCAAATTTTTTAGCATTTACTAGGCCCAATGATTGTTATCATTATGATGTTTTAGAAATAAATTTTAAATGATCTATTAAATTATCTTTTACAAAAAAGATAATTAATTTAAATTTTTTAGCATTTATTAGTCCCAATGATTGTTACCGTGAAGATCTTTTATAAAGAAATTTTAAATGATCTATTAAATTATCTTTTATAAAGACGATAATTATGTCAACTTCTTTAGCATTTATTAGGCCCAATGACATTTACCATTATGATCTTTTATAAAGAAATTTTACATGATCAATTAAATTATCTTTTACAAAGAAGATTATTATGTCAATTTTTTTACCATTTATTAGGCCCAACGGTCGTTACCGTTATGATCTTTTGATAAAGAAATTTTAAATGATCTGTTCAATTATCTTTTACAAAGAAGATAATTTTGTCAACTTTTTTAGCATTTATTAGGCCCAACGATCGTTACCGTTATGATCTTTTAATAAAGACATTTTAAATGATCTATTAAATTATATGTTACAAAAAAATAATTAATTTAAATTTTTTAGCATTTGTTATTCAGAATGATTGTTAGCGTTATGATCTTTTATAAAGAAATTTTAAATGATATATTCAATTATCTTTTACAAAGAAGATAATTAATTCAAATTTTTTAGCATTTATTAGTCTCAATGATTGTTACCGTTATGATCTTTTAGAAAGAAATTTTAAATGATCTATTAAATTATCTTTTACAAAAAAGATAATTAATTTAAATTTTTTAGCATTTATTAGGCCCAATGAGTCTCACCGTTATGACCTTTTATAAATAAATTTTAAACGATCTATTAAATTATCTTTTACAAAGAATATAATTAATTTAAATTTTTTAGCATTTATTACTCCCAATGATTGTTACCGTTATGATCTTTTATAAAGAAATTTTAAATGATCTATAAAATTATCTCTTACAAAGCAGATAATTATGTGAACTTTGTTAGCATTTATTAGTCCCAACGATCGTTACCGTTATGATCTTTTGATAAAGAAATTTTAAATATCTATTAAATTATTTTTTTCAAAGAAGATAATTTTGTCAACTTTTTTAGCATTTATTAGGCTCAACGATCGTTACCGTTATGATCGTTTGATAAAGAAATTTTAAATGATCTATTAAATTATTTTTTACAAAGAAGATAATTTTGTCAACTTTTTTAGCATTTATTAGGACCAACGATAATTACCGTTATGATCTTTTAATACAGACATTTTAAATGATCTATTAAATTATATGCCACAAAAAAATAATTAATTTAAATTTTTTAGCATTTGTTATTTAGAATGATTGTTACCGTTATGATCTTTTATAAAGAAATTTTAAATGATCTATTAAATTACCTTTTACAAAGAAGATAATTATGTCAACTTTTTTAGCATTTATTAGGCCCAACGATCGTTACCGTTATGATCTTTTATAAAGAAATTTTGAATGATCTATTAAATTATCTTTTACAAAGAAGATAATTATGTCAACTTTTTTAGCATTTATTAGGCCCAACGATCGTTACCGTTATGATCTTTTAATAAAGACATTTTAAATGATCTAATAAATTATCTCTTACAAAAAAATAATTAATTTAAATTTTTTAGCGTTTGTTATTCACAATGATTGTTACCGTTATGATCCTTTATAAAGAAATTTTAAATGATCTCTTAAATTATCTTTTACAAAGAAGATAATTATGTGAACTTCTTTAGCATTTATTAAGCCCAACGATAGTTACCATTATGATCTTTTATAAAGAAATTTTTAATGATCTAATAAATTATCTTTTACAAAGAAGATAATTTTGTCAACTTTTTTAGCATTTATTAGGCCCAACGATCGTTACCGTTATGATCTTTTAATAAACACATTTTAAATGATCAATTAAATTATCTTTTACAAAAAAATAATTAATTTAAATTTTATAGCATTTGTTATTCTCAATGATTGTTACCGTTAAGATCTTTTATAAAGAAATTTTAAATAATCTATTAAATTATCTTTTACAGAGAAGATTATTATGTCAACTTTTTTAGCATTTATTAGGCCCAACGATCGTTACCGTTATGATCTTTTATAAAGAAATTTTGAATGATCTATTAAATTATCTTTTACAAAGAAGATAATTATGTTAACTTTTTTAGCATTTATTAGGCCGAATGATCGTTACCCGTATAATCTTCTATAAAGAAATTTTAAGTGATCTATACAATTATCTTTTACAAAGAAGATAATTATGTCAATTTTTTTAGCATTTATTAGGCCCAACGATCGTTACCTTTATGATCTTTTAATAAACACATTTTAAATGATCAATTAAATTATCTTTTACAAAAAAATAATTAATTTAAATTTTTTAGCATTGGTTATTCCCAATGATTGTTACTGTTATAATCTTTTATAAAGAAATTTTAAATGATCTATTAAATTATCTTTTACAAAGAAGATAATTAATTTAAATTTTTTAGCATTTATTATTCCCAATGATTGTTATCGTTAAGATCTTTTATAAAGAAATTTTAAATGATCTATTAAATTATCTTTTACAAAGACGATAATTATGTCAACTTGTTTACCATTTATTAGGCCCAATGATAGTTACCATTATGATCTTTTATAAAGAAAATTTACATGATCTATTAAATTATCTTTTACAAAGATGATTATTATGTCAACTTTTTTAGCATTTATTAGGCCCCACGATCGTTACCGTTATGATCTTTTAATAAAGAAATTTTAAATGATCTATTAAATTATTTTTTACATAGAAGATAATTATGTTGAATTTTTTAGCATTTATTAGGCCCAATAATTGTTACCGTTATCATCTTTTATAAAGAAATTTTAAATGATCTATTAAATTATCTTTTACAAAGAAGATAATTATGTCAACATTTTTAGCATTTATTAGGCCGAATGATCGTTACCCGTATAATCTTCTATAAAGAAATTTTAAGTGATCTATACAATTATCTTTTACAAAGAAGATCATTATGTCAATTTTTTTAGCATTGATTAGGCCAACGATCGTTACCGTTATGATCTTTTAATAAACACATTTTAAATGATCAATTAAATTATCTTTTACAAAAAAATAATTAATTTAAATTTTTTAGCATTGGTTATTCCCAATGATTGTTACCGTTATAATCTTTTATAAAGAAATTTTAAATGATCTATTAAATTATCTTTTACAAAGAAGATTATTATGCCAACTTTTTTAGCATTTATTATTCCCAATGATTGTTACCGTTAAGATCTTTTATAAAGAAATTTTAAATGATCTATTAAATTATCTTTTACAAAGACGATAATTATGTCAACTTGTTTAGCATTTATTAGGCCCAATGATAGTTACCATTATGATCTTTTATAAAGAAAATTTACATGATCTATTAAATTATCTTTTACAAAGATGATTATTATGTCAACTTTTTTAGCATTTATTAGGCCCCACGATCGTTACCGTTATGATCTTTTAATAAAGAAATTTTAAATGATCTATTAAATTATTTTTTACATAGAAGATAATTATGTTGAATTTTTTAGCATTTATTAGGCCCAATAGTTGTTACCGTTATCATCTTTTATAAAGAAATTTTAAATGATCTATTAAATTATCTTTTACAAAGAAGATAATTATGTCAACTTTTTTAGCATTTATTAGGCCAAATGATCGTTACCCGTATAATCTTGTATAAAGAAATTTTAAGTGATCTATACAATTATCTTTTACAAAGAAGATCATTATGTCAATTTTTTTAGCATTTATTAGGCCAACGATCGTTACCGTTATGATCTTTTAATAAACACATTTTAAATGATCAATTAAATTATCTTTTACAAAAAAATAATTAATTTAAATTTTTTAGCATTGGTTATTCCCAATGATTGTTACCGTTATAATCTTTTATAAAGAAATTTTAAATGATCTATTAAATTATCTTTTACAAAAAAGATAATTAATTTAAATTTTTTAGCATTTATTATTCCCAATGATTGTTACCGTTAAGATCTTTTATAAAGAAATTTTAAATGATCTATTAAATTATCTTTTACAAATACGATAATTATGTCAACTTGTTTAGCATTTATTAGGCCCAATGATAGTTACCATTATGATCTTTTATAAAGAAAATTTACATGATCTATTAAATTATCTTTTACAAAGATGATTATTATGTCAACTTTTTTAGCATTTATTAGGCCCCACGATCGTTACCGTTATGATCTTTTAATAAAGAAATTTTAAATGATCTATTAAATTATTTTTTACATAGAAGATAATTATGTTGAATTTTTTAGCATTTATTAGGCCCAATAATTGTTACCGTTATCATCTTTTATAAAGAAATTTTGAATGATCTATTAAATTATCTTTTACAAAGAAGATAATTATGTCAACTTTTTTAGCATTTATTAGGCCCAACGATCGTTACCGTTATGATCTTTTAATAAAGACATTTTAAATGATCTAATAAATTATCTGTTACAAAAAAATAATTAATTTATATTTTTTAGCGCTTGTTATTCACAATGATTGTTACCGTTATGATCCTTTATAAAGAAATTTTAAATGATCTCTTAAATTATCTTTTACAAAGAAGATAATTATGTGAACTTCTTTAGCATTTATTAGGCCCAACGATAGTTACCATTATGATCTTTTATAAAGAAATTTTTAATGATCTAATAAATTATCTTTTACAAAGAAGATAATTTTGTCAACTATTTTAGCATTTATTACGCCCAACGATTGTTACCGTTATGATCTTTTAATAAACACATTTTAAATGATCAATTAAATTATCTTTTACAAAAAAATAATTAATTTAAATTTTTTAGCATTTGTTATTCTCAATGATTGTTACCGTTAAGATCTTTTATAAAGAAATTTTAAATAATCTATTAAATTATCTTTTACAGAGAAGATTATTATGTCAAATTTTTTAGCATTTATTAGGCCCAACGATCGTTACCGTTATGATCTTTTATAAAGAAATTTTGAATGATCTATTAAATTATCTTTTACAAAGAAGATAATTATGTTAACTTTTTTAGCATTTATTAGGCCGAATGATCGTTACCCGTATAATCTTCTATAAAGAAATTTTAAGTGATCTATACAATTATCTTTTACAAAGAAGATAATTATGTCAATTTTTTTAGCATTTATTAGGCCCAACGATCGTTACCTTTATGATCTTTTAATAAACACATTTTAAATGATCAATTAAATTATCTTTTACAAAAAAATAATTAATTTAAATTTTTTAGCATTGGTTATTCCCAATGATTGTTACCGTTATAATCTTTTATAAAGAAATTTTAAATGATCTATTAAATTATCTTTTACAAAGAAGATAATTAATTTAAATTTTTTAGCATTTATTATTCCCAATGATTGTTATCGTTAAGATCTTTTATAAAGAAATTTTAAATGATCTATTAAATTATCTTTTACAAAGACGATAATTATGTCAACTTGTTTACCATTTATTAGGCCCAATGATAGTTACCATTATGATCTTTTATAAAGAAAATTTACATGATCTATTAAATTATCTTTTACAAAGATGATTATTATGTCAACTTTTTTAGCATTTATTAGGCCCCACGATCGTTACCGTTATGATCTTTTAATAAAGAAATTTTAAATGATCTATTAAATTATCTTTTACAAAGAAGATTATTATGCCAACTTTTTTAGCATTTATTATTCCCAATGATTGTTACCGTTAAGATCTTTTATAAAGAAATTTTAAATGATCTATTAAATTATCTTTTACAAAGAAGATAATTATGTCAACTTTTTTAGCATTTATTAGGCCGAATGATCGTTACCCGTATAATCTTGTATAAAGAAATTTTAAGTGATCTATACAATTATCTTTTACAAAGAAGATCATTATGTCAATTTTTTTAGCATTGATTAGGCCAACGATCGTTACCGTTATGATCTTTTAATAAACACATTTTAAATGATCAATTAAATTATCTTTTACAAAAAAATAATTAATTTAAATTTTTTAGCATTGGTTATTCCCAATGATTGTTACCGTTATAATCTTTTATAAAGAAATTTTAAATGATCTATTAAATTATCTTTTACAAAGAAGATTATTATGCCAACTTTTTTAGCATTTATTATTCCCAATGATTGTTATCGTTAAGATCTTTTATAAAGAAATTTTAAATGATCTATTAAATTATCTTTTACAAAGACGATAATTATGTCAACTTGTTTAGCATTTATTAGGCCCAATGATAGTTACCATTATGATCTTTTATAAAGAAAATTTACATGATCTATTAAATTATCTTTTACAAAGATAATTATTATGTCAACTTTTTTAGCATTTATTAGGCCCCACGATCGTTACCGTTATGATCTTTTAATAAAGAAATTTTAAATGATCTATTAAATTATTTTTTACATAGAAGATAATTATGTTGAATTTTTTAGCATTTATTAGGCCCAATAGTTGTTACCGTTATCATCGTTTATAAAGAAATTTTAAATGATCTATTAAATTATCTTTTACAAAGAAGATAATTATGTCAACTTTTTTAGCATTTATTAGGCCGAATGATCGTTACCCGTATAATCTTGTATAAAGAAATTTTAAGTGATCTATACAATTATCTTTTACAAAGAAGATCATTATGTCAATTTTTTTAGCATTTATTAGGCCAACGATCGTTACCGTTATGATCTTTTAATAAACACATTTTAAATGATCAATTAAATTATCTTTTACAAAAAAATAATTAATTTAAATTTTTTAGCATTGGTTATTCCCAATGATTGTTACCGTTATAATCTTTTATAAAGAAATTTTAAATGATCTATTAAATTATCTTTTACAAAAAAGATAATTAATTTAAATTTTTTAGCATTTATTATTCCCAATGATTGTTACCGTTAAGATCTTTTATAAAGAAATTTTAAATGATCTATTAAATTATCTTTTACAAATACGATAATTATGTCAACTTGTTTAGCATTTATTAGGCCCAATGATAGTTACCATTATGATCTTTTATAAAGAAAATTTACATGATCTATTAAATTATCTTTTACAAAGATGATTATTATGTCAACTTTTTTAGCATTTATTAGGCCCCACGATCGTTACCGTTATGATCTTTTAATAAAGAAATTTTAAATGATCTATTAAATTATTTTTTACATAGAAGATAATTATGTTGAATTTTTTAGCATTTATTAGGCCCAATAATTGTTACCGTTATCATCTTTTATAAAGAAATTTTGAATGATCTATTAAATTATCTTTTACAAAGAAGATAATTATGTCAACTTTTTTAGCATTTATTAGGCCCAACGATCGTTACCGTTATGATCTTTTAATAAAGACATTTTAAATGATCTAATAAATTATCTGTTACAAAAAAATAATTAATTTATATTTTTTAGCGCTTGTTATTCACAATGATTGTTACCGTTATGATCCTTTATAAAGAAATTTTAAATGATCTCTTAAATTATCTTTTACAAAGAAGATAATTATGTGAACTTCTTTAGCATTTATTAGGCCCAACGATAGTTACCATTATGATCTTTTATAAAGAAATTTTTAATGATCTAATAAATTATCTTTTACAAAGAAGATAATTTTGTCAACTATTTTAGCATTTATTACGCCCAACGATTGTTACCGTTATGATCTTTTAATAAACACATTTTAAATGATCAATTAAATTATCTTTTACAAAAAAATAATTAATTTAAATTTTTTAGCATTTGTTATTCCCAATGATTGTTACCGTTATAATATTTTATAAAGAAATTTTAAATGATCTATTAAATTATCTTTTACAAAGAAGATAATTAATTTAAATTTTTTAGCATTTATTATTCCCAATGATTGTTACCGTTAAGATCTTTGATAAAGAAATTTTAAATGATCTATTAAATTATCTTTTACAAAGACGATAATTATGTCAACTTGTTTAGCATTTATTAGGCCCAATGATAGTTACCATTATGATCTTTTATAAAGAAAATTTACATGATCTATTAAATTATCTTTTACAAAGATGATTATTATGTCAACTTTTTTAGCATTTATTAGGCCCCACGATCGTTACCGTTATGATCTTTTAATAAAGAAATTTTAAATGATCTATTAAATTATTTTTTATAAAGAAGATAATTATGTTGAATTTTTTAGCATTTATTAGGCCCAATAGTTGTTACCGTTATCATCTTTTATAAAGAAATTTTAAATGATCTATTAAATTATCTTTTACAAAGAAGATAATTATGTCAACTTTTTTAGCATTTATTAGGCCGAATGATCGTTACCCGTATAATCTTGTATAAAGAAATTTTAAGTGATCTATACAATTATCTTTTACAAAGAAGATCATTATGTCAATTTTTTTAGCATTTATTAGGCCAACGATCGTTACCGTTATGATCTTTTAATAAACACATTTTAAATGATCAATTAAATTATCTTTTACAAAAAAATAATTAATTTAAATTTTTTAGCATTGGTTATTCCCAATGATTGTTACCGTTATAATCTTTTATAAAGAAATTTTAAATGATCTATTAAATTATCTTTTACAAAAAAGATAATTAATTTAAATTTTTTAGCATTTATTATTCCCAATGATTGTTACCGTTAAGATCTTTTATAAAGAAATTTTAAATGATCTATTAAATTATCTTTTACAAATACGATAATTATGTCAACTTGTTTAGCATTTATTAGGCCCAATGATAGTTACCATTATGATCTTTTATAAAGAAAATTTACATGATCTATTAAATTATCTTTTACAAAGATGATTATTATGTCAACTTTTTTAGCATTTATTAGGCCCCACGATCGTTACCGTTATGATCTTTTAATAAAGAAATTTTAAATGATCTATTAAATTATTTTTTACATAGAAGATAATTATGTTGAATTTTTTAGCATTTATTAGGCCCAATAATTGTTACCGTTATCATCTTTTATAAAGAAATTTTGAATGATCTATTAAATTATCTTTTACAAAGAAGATAATTATGTCAACTTTTTTAGCATTTATTAGGCCCAACGATCGTTACCGTTATGATCTTTTAATAAAGACATTTTAAATGATCTAATAAATTATCTGTTACAAAAAAATAATTAATTTATATTTTTTAGCGCTTGTTATTCACAATGATTGTTACCGTTATGATCCTTTATAAAGAAATTTTAAATGATCTCTTAAATTATCTTTTACAAAGAAGATAATTATGTGAACTTCTTTAGCATTTATTAGGCCCAACGATAGTTACCATTATGATCTTTTATAAAGAAATTTTTAATGATCTAATAAATTATCTTTTACAAAGAAGATAATTTTGTCAACTTTTTTAGCATTTATTAGGCCCAACGATTGTTACCGTTATGATCTTTTAATAAACACATTTTAAATGATCAATTAAATTATCTTTTACAAAAAAATAATTAATTTAAATTTTTTAGCATTTGTTATTCCCAATGATTGTTACCGTTATAATATTTTATAAAGAAATTTTAAATGATCTATTAAATTATCTTTTACAAAGAAGATAATTAATTTAAATTTTTTAGCATTTATTATTCCCAATGATTGTTACCGTTAAGATCTTTTATAAAGAAATTTTAAATGATCTATTAAATTATCTTTTACAAAGACGATAATTATGTCAACTTGTTTAGCATTTATTAGGCCCAATGATAGTTACCATTATGATCTTTTATAAAGAAAATTTACATGATCTATTAAATTATCTTTTACAAAGATGATTATTATGTCAACTTTTTTAGCATTTATTAGCCCCACGATCGTTACCGTTATGATCTTTTAATAAAGAAATTTTAAATGATCTATTAAATTATCTTTTACAAAGAAGATAATTATGTTGAATTTTTTAGCATTTATTAGGCCCAATAATTGTTACCGTTATCATCTTTTATAAAGAAATTTTAAATGATCTATTAAATTATCTTTTACAAAGAAGATAATTATGTCAACGTTTTTAGCATTTATTAGGCCGAATGATCGTTACCCGTATAATCTTGTATAAAGAAATTTTAAGTGATCTATACAATTATCTTTTACAAAGAAGATCATTATGTCAATTTTTTTAGCATTTATTAGGCCAACGATCGTTACCGTTATGATCTTTTAATAAACACATTTTAAATGATCAATTAAATTATCTTTTACAAAAAAATAATTAATTTAAAATTTTTAGCGTTGGTTATTCCCAATGATTGTTACCGTTATAATATTTTATAAAGAAATTTTAAATGATCTATTAAATTATCTTTTACAAAGAAGATAATTAATTTAAATTTTTTAGCATTTATTATTCCCAATGATTGTTATCGTTAAGATCTTTTATAAAGAAATTTTAAATGATCTATTAAATTATCTTTTACAAAGACGATAATTATGTCAACTTGTTTACCATTTATTAGGCCCAATGATAGTTACCATTATGATCTTTTATAAAGAAAATTTACATGATCTATTAAATTATCTTTTACAAAGATGATTATTATGTCAACTTTTTTAGCATTTATTAGGCCCCACGATCGTTACCGTTATGATCTTTTAATAAAGAAATTTTAAATGATCTATTAAATTATTTTTTACATAGAAGATAATTATGTTGAATTTTTTAGCATTTATTAGGCCCAATAATTGTTACCGTTATCATCTTTTATAAAGAAATTTTAAATGATCTATTAAATTATCTTTTACAAAGAAGATAATTATGTCAACTTTTTTAGCATTTATTAGGCCGAATGATCGTTACCCGTATAATCTTGTATAAAGAAATTTTAAGTGATCTATACAATTATTTTTTACAAAGAAGATCATTATGTCAATTTTTTTAGCATTTATTAGGCCAACGATCGTTACCGTTATGATCTTTTAATAAACACATTTTAAATGATCAATTAAATTATCTTTTACAAAAAAATAATTAATTTAAATTTTTTAGCATTGGTTATTCCCAATGATTGTTACCGTTATAATCTTTTATAAAGAAATTTTAAATGATCTATTAAATTATCTTTTACAAAGAAGATAATTAATTTAAATTTTTTAGCATTTATTATTCCCAATGATTGTTATCGTTAAGATCTTTTATAAAGAAATTTTAAATGATCTATTAAATTATCTTTTACAAAGAAGATAATTATGTTGAATTTTTTAGCATTTATTAGGCCCAATAATTGTTACCGTTATCATCTTTTATAAAGAAATTTTAAATGATCTATTAAATTATCTTTTACAAAGAAGATAATTATGTTGAATTTTTTAGCATTTATTAGGCCCAATAATTGTTACCGTTATCATCTTTTATAAAGAAATTTTAAATGATCTATTAAATTATCTTTTACAAAGAAGATAATTATGTCAACGTTTTTAGCATTTATTAGGCCGAATGATCGTTACCCGTATAATCTTGTATAAAGAAATTTTAAGTGATCTATACAATTATCTTTTACAAAGAAGATCATTATGTCAATTTTTTTAGCATTTATTAGGCCAACGATCGTTACCGTTATGATCTTTTAATAAACACATTTTAAATGATCAATTAAATTATCTTTTACAAAAAAATAATTAATTTAAAATTTTTAGCGTTGGTTATTCCCAATGATTGTTACCGTTATAATATTTTATAAAGAAATTTTAAATGATCTATTAAATTATCTTTTACAAAGAAGATAATTAATTTAAATTTTTTAGCATTTATTATTCCCAATGATTGTTATCGTTAAGATCTTTTATAAAGAAATTTTAAATGATCTATTAAATTATCTTTTACAAAGACGATAATTATGTCAACTTGTTTACCATTTATTAGGCCCAATGATAGTTACCATTATGATCTTTTATAAAGAAAATTTACATGATCTATTAAATTATCTTTTACAAAGATGATTATTATGTCAACTTTTTTAGCATTTATTAGGCCCCACGATCGTTACCGTTATGATCTTTTAATAAAGAAATTTTAAATTATCTATTAAATTATTTTTTACATAGAAGATAATTATGTTGAATTTTTTAGCATTTATTAGGCCCAATAATTGTTACCGTTATCATCTTTTATAAAGAAATTTTGAATGATCTATTAAATTATCTTTTACAAAGAAGATAATTATGTCAACTTTTTTAGCATTTATTAGGCCCAACGATCGTTACCGTTATGATCTTTTAATAAAGACATTTTAAATGATCTAATAAATTATCTGTTACAAAAAAATAATTAATTTATATTTTTTAGCGCTTGTTATTCACAATGATTGTTACCGTTATGATCCTTTATAAAGAAATTTTAAATGATCTCTTAAATTATCTTTTACAAAGAAGATAATTATGTGAACTTCTTTAGCATTTATTAGGCCCAACGATAGTTACCATTATGATCTTTTATAAAGAAATTTTTAATGATCTAATAAATTATCTTTTACAAAGAAGATAATTTTGTCAACTTTTTTAGCATTTATTAGGCCCAACGATTGTTACCGTTATGATCTTTTAATAAACACATTTTAAATGATCAATTAAATTATCTTTTACAAAAAAATAATTAATTTAAATTTTTTAGCATTTGTTATTCCCAATGATTGTTACCGTTATAATATTTTATAAAGAAATTTTAAATGATCTATTAAATTATCTTTTACAAAGAAGATAATTAATTTAAATTTTTTAGCATTTATTATTCCCAATGATTGTTACCGTTAAGATCTTTTATAAAGAAATTTTAAATGATCTATTAAATTATCTTTTACAAAGACGATAATTATGTCAACTTGTTTAGCATTTATTAGGCCCAATGATAGTTACCATTATGATCTTTTATAAAGAAAATTTACATGATCTATTAAATTATCTTTTACAAAGATGATTATTATGTCAACTTTTTTAGCATTTATTAGCCCCACGATCGTTACCGTTATGATCTTTTAATAAAGAAATTTTAAATGATCTATTAAATTATTTTTTACAAAGAAGATAATTATGTTGAATTTTTTAGCATTTATTAGGCCCAATAGTTGTTACCGTTATCATCTTTTATAAAGAAATTTTAAATGATCTATTAAATTATCTTTTACAAAGAAGATAATTATGTCAACTTTTTTAGCATTTATTAGGCCGAATGATCGTTACCCGTATAATCTTGTATAAAGAAATTTTAAGTGATCTATACAATTATTTTTTACAAAGAAGATCATTATGTCAATTTTTTTAGCATTTATTAGGCCAACGATCGTTACCGTTATGATCTTTTAATAAACACATTTTAAATGATCAATTAAATTATCTTTTACAAAAAAATAATTAATTTAAATTTTTTAGCATTGGTTATTCCCAATGATTGTTACCGTTATAATCTTTTATAAAGAAATTTTAAATGATCTATTAAATTATCTTTTACAAAGAAGATAATTAATTTAAATTTTTTAGCATTTATTATTCCCAATGATTGTTATCGTTAAGATCTTTTATAAAGAAATTTTAAATGATCTATTAAATTATCTTTTACAAAGAAGATAATTATGTTGAATTTTTTAGCATTTATTAGGCCCAATAATTGTTACCGTTATCATCTTTTATAAAGAAATTTTAAATGATCTATTAAATTATCTTTTACAAAGAAGATAATTATGTTGAATTTTTTAGCATTTATTAGGCCCAATAATTGTTACCGTTATCATCTTTTATAAAGAAATTTTAAATGATCTATTAAATTATCTTTTACAAAGAAGATAATTATGTCAACGTTTTTAGCATTTATTAGGCCGAATGATCGTTACCCGTATAATCTTGTATAAAGAAATTTTAAGTGATCTATACAATTATCTTTTACAAAGAAGATCATTATGTCAATTTTTTTAGCATTTATTAGGCCAACGATCGTTACCGTTATGATCTTTTAATAAACACATTTTAAATGATCAATTAAATTATCTTTTACAAAAAAATAATTAATTTAAAATTTTTAGCGTTGGTTATTCCCAATGATTGTTACCGTTATAATATTTTATAAAGAAATTTTAAATGATCTATTAAATTATCTTTTACAAAGAAGATAATTAATTTAAATTTTTTAGCATTTATTATTCCCAATGATTGTTATCGTTAAGATCTTTTATAAAGAAATTTTAAATGATCTATTAAATTATCTTTTACAAAGACGATAATTATGTCAACTTGTTTACCATTTATTAGGCCCAATGATAGTTACCATTATGATCTTTTATAAAGAAAATTTACATGATCTATTAAATTATCTTTTACAAAGATGATTATTATGTCAACTTTTTTAGCATTTATTAGGCCCCACGATCGTTACCGTTATGATCTTTTAATAAAGAAATTTTAAATGATCTATTAAATTATTTTTTACATAGAAGATAATTATGTTGAATTTTTTAGCATTTATTAGGCCCAATAATTGTTACCGTTATCATCTTTTATAAAGAAATTTTAAATGATCTATTAAATTATCTTTTACAAAGAAGATAATTATGTCAACTTTTTTAGCATTTATTAGGCCGAATGATCGTTACCCGTATAATCTTCTATAAAGAAATTTTAAGTGATCTATACAATTATCTTTTACAAAGAAGATCATTATGTCAATTTTTTTAGCATTTATTAGGCCAACGATCGTTACCTTTATGATCTTTTAATAAACACATTTTAAATGATCAATTAAATTATCTTTTACAAAAAAATAATTAATTTAAATTTTTTAGCATTGGTTATTCCCAATGATTGTTACCGTTATAATCTTTTATAAAGAAATTTTAAATGATCTATTAAATTATCTTTTACAAAAAAGATAATTAATTTAAATTTTTTAGCATTTGTTATTCCCAATGATTGTTACCGCTAAGATCTTTTATAAAGAAATTTTAAATAATCTATTAAATTATCTTTTACAAAGACGATAATTATGTCAACTTCTTTAGCATTTATTAGGCCCAATGATAGTTACCATTATGATCTTTTATAAAGAAATTTTACATGATCTATTAAATTATCTTTTACAAAGAAGATTATTATGTCAACTTTTTTAGCATTTATTACGCACAACTATCGTTACTGTTATGATCTTTTATAAAGAAATTTTGAATGATCTATTAAATTATCTTTTACAAAGAAGATAATTATTTCAACTTTTTTAGCATTTATTAGGCCTAACGATCGTTACCATTATGATCTTTTAATAAAGACATTTTAAATGATCTAATAAATTATCTGTTACAAAAAAATAATTAATTTAAATTTTTTAGCGTTTGTTATTCACAATGATTGTTACCGTTATGATCCTTTATAAAGAAATTTTAAATGATCTCTTAAATTATCTTTTACAAAGAAGATAATTATGTGAACTTCTTTAGCATTTATTAGGCCCAACGATAGTTACCATTATGATCTTTTATAAAGAAATTTTTAATGATCTAATAAATTATCTTTTACAAAGAAGATAATTTTGTCAACTTTTTTAGCATTTATTAGGCCCAACGATCGTTACCGTTATGATCTTTTAATAAACACATTTTAAATGATCAATTAAATTATCTTTTACAAAAAAATAATTAATTTAAATTTTTTAGCGTTTGTTATTCCCAATGATTGTTACCGTTATAATATTTTATAAAGAAATTTTAAATGATCTATTAAATTATCTTTTACAAAGAAGATAATTAATTTAAATTTTTTAGCATTTATTATTCCTAATGATTGTTACCGTTAAGATCTTTTATAAAGAAATTTTAAATGATCTATTAAATTATCTTTTAAAAGACGATAATTATGTCAACTTCTTTAGCATTTATTAGGCCCAATGATAGTTACCATTATGATCTTTTATAAAGAAATTTTACATGATCTATTAAATTATCTTTTACAAAGAAGATTATTATGTCAACTTTTTTAGCATTTATTACGCACAACTATCGTTACTGTTATGATCTTTTATAAAGAAATTTTGAATGATCTATTAAATTATCTTTTACAAAGAAGATAATTATTTCAACTTTTTTAGCATTTATTAGGCCTAACGATCGTTACCATTATGATATTTTAATAAAGACATTTTAAATGATCTAATAAATTATCTGTTACAAAAAAATAATTAATTTAAATTTTTTAGCGTTTGTTATTCACAATGATTGTTACCGTTATGATCCTTTATAAAGAAATTTTAAATGATCTCTTAAATTATCTTTTACAAAGAAGATAATTATGTGAACTTCTTTAGCATTTATTAGGCCCAACGATAGTTACCATTATGATCTTTTATAAAGAAATTTTTAATGATCTAATAAATTATCTTTTACAAAGAAGATAATTAATTTAAATTTTTTAGCATTTATTATTCCCAATGATTGTTACCGTTAAGATCTTTTATAAAGAAATTTTAAATGATCTATTAAATTATCTTTTACAAAGACGATAATTATGTCAACTTGTTTAGCATTTATTAGGCCCAATGATAGTTACCATTATGATCTTTTATAAAGAAAATTTACATGATCTATTAAATTATCTTTTACAAAGATGATTATTATGTCAACTTTTTTAGCATATATTAGGCCCCACGATCGTTACCGTTATGATCTTTTAATAAAGAAATTTTAAATGATCTATTAAATTATTTTTTACATAGAAGATAATTATGTTGAATTTTTTAGCATTTATTAGGCCCAATAGTTGTTACCGTTATCATCTTTTATAAAGAAATTTTAAATGATCTATTAAATTATCTTTTACAAAGAAGATAATTATGTCAACTTTTTTAGCATTTATTAGGCCGAATGATCGTTACCCGTATAATCTTGTATAAAGAAATTTTAAGTGATCTATACAATTATCTTTTACAAAGAAGATCATTATGTCAATTTTTTTAGCATTTATTAGGCCAACGATCGTTACCGTTATGATCTTTTAATAAACACATTTTAAATGATCAATTAAATTATCTTTTACAAAAAAATAATTAATTTAAATTTTTTAGCATTGGTTATTCCCAATGATTGTTACCGTTATAATCTTTTATAAAGAAATTTTAAATGATCTATTAAATTATCTTTTACAAAGAAGATAATTAATTTAAATTTTTTAGCATTTATTATTCCCAATGATTGTTATCGTTAAGATCTTTTATAAAGAAATTTTAAATGATCTATTAAATTATCTTTTACAAAGACGATAATTATGTCAACTTGTTTACCATTTATTAGGCCCAATGATAGTTACCATTATGATCTTTTATAAAGAAATTTTACATGATCTATTAAATTATCTTTTACAAAGAAGATTATTATGTCAACTTTTTTAGCATTTATTACGCACAACTATCGTTACTGTTATGATCTTTTATAAAGAAATTTTGAATGATCTATTAAATTATCTTTTACAAAGAAGATAATTATTTCAACTTTTTTAGCATTTATTAGGCCTAACGATCGTTACCATTATGATATTTTAATAAAGACATTTTAAATGATCTAATAAATTATCTGTTACAAAAAAATAATTAATTTAAATTTTTTAGCGTTTGTTATTCACAATGATTGTTACCGTTATGATCCTTTATAAAGAAATTTTAAATGATCTCTTAAATTATCTTTTACAAAGAAGATAATTATGTGAACTTCTTTAGCATTTATTAGGCCCAACGATAGTTACCATTATGATCTTTTATAAAGAAATTTTTAATGATCTAATAAATTATCTTTTACAAAGAAGATAATTAATTTAAATTTTTTAGCATTTATTATTCCCAATGATTGTTACCGTTAAGATCTTTTATAAAGAAATTTTAAATGATCTATTAAATTATCTTTTACAAAGACGATAATTATGTCAACTTGTTTAGCATTTATTAGGCCCAATGATAGTTACCATTATGATCTTTTATAAAGAAAATTTACATGATCTATTAAATTATCTTTTACAAAGATGATTATTATGTCAACTTTTTTAGCATATATTAGGCCCCACGATCGTTACCGTTATGATCTTTTAATAAAGAAATTTTAAATGATCTATTAAATTATTTTTTACATAGAAGATAATTATGTTGAATTTTTTAGCATTTATTAGGCCCAATAGTTGTTACCGTTATCATCTTTTATAAAGAAATTTTAAATGATCTATTAAATTATCTTTTACAAAGAAGATAATTATGTCAACTTTTTTAGCATTTATTAGGCCGAATGATCGTTACCCGTATAATCTTGTATAAAGAAATTTTAAGTGATCTATACAATTATCTTTTACAAAGAAGATCATTATGTCAATTTTTTTAGCATTTATTAGGCCAACGATCGTTACCGTTATGATCTTTTAATAAACACATTTTAAATGATCAATTAAATTATCTTTTACAAAAAAATAATTAATTTAAATTTTTTAGCATTGGTTATTCCCAATGATTGTTACCGTTATAATCTTTTATAAAGAAATTTTAAATGATCTATTAAATTATCTTTTACAAAGAAGATAATTAATTTAAATTTTTTAGCATTTATTATTCCCAATGATTGTTATCGTTAAGATCTTTTATAAAGAAATTTTAAATGATCTATTAAATTATCTTTTACAAAGACGATAATTATGTCAACTTGTTTACCATTTATTAGGCCCAATGATAGTTACCATTATGATCTTTTATAAAGAAAATTTACATGATCTATTAAATTATCGTTTACAAAGATGATTATTATGTCAACTTTTTTAGCATTTATTAGGCCCCACGATCGTTACCGTTATGATCTTTTAATAAAGAAATTTTAAATGATCTATTAAATTATTTTTTACATAGAAGATAATTATGTTGAATTTTTTAGCATTTATTAGGCCCAATAATTGTTACCGTTATCATCTTTTATAAAGAAATTTTGAATGATCTATTAAATTATCTTTTACAAAGAAGATAATTATGTCAACTTTTTTAGCATTTATTAGGCCCAACGATCGTTACCGTTATGATCTTTTAATAAAGACATTTTAAATGATCTAATAAATTATCTGTTACAAAAAAATAATTAATTTATATTTTTTAGCGCTTGTTATTCACAATGATTGTTACCGTTATGATCCTTTATAAAGAAATTTTAAATGATCTCTTAAATTATCTTTTACAAAGAAGATAATTATGTGAACTTCTTTAGCATTTATTAGGCCCAACGATAGTTACCATTATGATCTTTTATAAAGAAATTTTTAATGATCTAATAAATGATCTTTTACAAAGAAGATAATTTTGTCAACTTTTTTAGCATTTATTAGGCCCAACGATTGTTACCGTTATGATCTTTTAATAAACACATTTTAAATGATCAATTAAATTATCTTTTACAAAAAATAATTAATTTAAATTTTTTAGCATTTGTTATTCCCAATGATTGTTACCGTTATAATATTTTATAAAGAAATTTTAAATGATCTATTAAATTATCTTTTACAAAGAAGATAATTAATTTAAATTTTTTAGCATTTATTATTCCCAATTGTTACCGTTAAGATCTTTGATAAAGAAATTTTAAATGATCTATTAAATTATCTTTTACAAAGACGATAATTATGTCAACTTGTTTAGCATTTATTAGGCCCAATGATAGTTACCATTATGATCTTTTATAAAGAAAATTTACATGATCTATTAAATTATCTTTTACAAAGATGATTATTATGTCAACTTTTTTAGCATTTATTAGGCCCCACGATCGTTACCGTTATGATCTTTTAATAAAGAAATTTTAAATGATCTATTAAATTATTTTTTACAAAGAAGATAATTATGTTGAATTTTTTAGCATTTATTAGGCCCAATAGTTGTTACCGTTATCATCTTTTATAAAGAAATTTTAAATGATCTATTAAATTATCTTTTACAAAGAAGATAATTATGTCAACGTTTTTAGCATTTATTAGGCCGAATGATCGTTACCCGTATAATCTTCTATAAAGAAATTTTAAGTGATCTATACAATTATCTTTTACAAAGAAGATCATTATGTCAATTTTTTTAGCATTGATTAGGCCAACGATCGTTACCGTTATGATCTTTTAATAAACACATTTTAAATGATCAATTAAATTATCTTTTACAAAAAAATAATTAATTTAAATTTTTTAGCATTGGTTATTCCCAATGATTGTTACCGTTATAATCTTTTATAAAGAAATTTTAAATGATCTATTAAATTATCTTTTACAAAGAAGATAATTAATTTAAATTTTTTAGCATTTATTATTCCCAATGATTGTTACCGTTAAGATCTTTTATAAAGAAATTTTAAATGATCTATTAAATTATCTTTTACAAAGACGATAATTATGTCAACTTGTTTAGCATTTATTAGGCCCAATGATAGTTACCATTATGATCTTTTATAAAGAAAATTTACATGATCTATTAAATTATCTTTTACAAAGATGATTATTATGTCAACTTTTTTAGCATTTATTAGGCCCCACGATCGTTACCGTTATGATCTTTTAATAAAGAAATTTTAAATAATCTATTAAATTATTTTTTACATAGAAGATAATTATGTTGAATTTTTTAGCATTTATTAGGCCCAATAGTTGTTACCGTTATCATCTTTTATAAAGAAATTTTAAATGATCTATTAAATTATCTTTTACAAAGAAGATAATTATGTCAACTTTTTTAGCATTTATTAGGCCGAATGATCGTTACCCGTATAATCTTGTATAAAGAAATTTTAAGTGATCTATACAATTATCTTTTACAAAGAAGATCATTATGTCAATTTTTTTAGCATTTATTAGGCCAACGATCGTTACCTTTATGATCTTTTAATAAACACATTTTAAATGATCAATTAAATTATCTTTTACAAAAAAATAATTAATTTAAATTTTTTAGCATTGGTTATTCCCAATGATTGTTACCGTTATAATCTTTTATAAAGAAATTTTAAATGATCTATTAAATTATCTTTTACAAAGAAGATAATTAATTAAAATTTTTTAGCATTTATTATTCCCAATGATTATTATCGTTAAGATCTTTTATAAAGAAATTTTAAATGATCTATTAAATTATCTTTTACAAAGACGATAATTATGTCAACTTGTTTACCATTTATTAGGCCCAATGATAGTTACCATTATGATCTTTTATAAAGAAAATTTACATGATCTATTAAATTATCTTTTACAAAGATGATTATTATGTCAACTTTTTTAGCATTTATTAGGCCCCACGATCGTTACCGTTATGATCTTTTAATAAAGAAATTTTAAATGATCTATTAAATTATTTTTTACAAAGAAGAGAATTATGTTGAATTTTTTAGCATTTATTAGGCCCAATAATTGTTACCGTTATCATCTTTTATAAAGAAATGTTAAATGATCTATTAAATTATCTTTTACAAAAAAGATAATTAATTTAAATTTTTTAGCATTTATTATTCCCAATGATTGTTACCGTTATGATCCTTTATAAAGAAATTTTAAATGATCTCTTAAATTATCTTTTACAAAGAAGATAATTATGTGAACTTCTTTAGCATTTATTAGGCCCAACGATAGTTACCATTATGATCTTTTATAAAGAAATTTTTAATGATCTAATAAATTATCTTTTACAAAGAAGATAATTTTGTCAACTTTTTTAGCATTTATTAGGCCCAACGATTGTTACCGTTATGATCTTTTAATAAACACATTTTAAATGATCAATTAAATTATCTTTTACAAAAAAATAATTAATTTAAATTTTTTAGCATTTGTTATTCCCAATGATTGTTACCGTTATAATCTTTTATAAAGAAATTTTAAATGATCTATTAAATTATCTTTTACAAAGAAGATAATTAATTTAAATTTTTTAGCATTTATTATTCCCAATGATTGTTACCGTTAAGATCTTTGATAAAGAAATTTTAAATGATCTATTAAATTATCTTTTACAAAGACGATAATTATGTCAACTTGTTTAGCATTTATTAGGCCCAATGATAGTTACCATTATGATCTTTTATAAAGAAAATTTACATGATCTATTAAATTATCTTTTACAAAGATGATTATTATGTCAACTTTTTTAGCATTTATTAGGCCCCACGATCGTTACCGTTATGATCTTTTAATAAAGAAATTTTAAATGATCTATTAAATTATTTTTTACAAAGAAGATAATTATGTTGAATTTTTTAGCATTTATTAGGCCCAATAGTTGTTACCGTTATCATCTTTTATAAAGAAATTTTAAATGATCTATTAAATTATCTTTTACAAAGAAGATAATTATGTCAACGTTTTTAGCATTTATTAGGCCGAATGATCGTTACCCGTATAATCTTCTATAAAGAAATTTTAAGTGATCTATACAATTATCTTTTACAAAGAAGATCATTATGTCAATTTTTTTAGCATTGATTAGGCCAACGATCGTTACCGTTATGATCTTTTAATAAACACATTTTAAATGATCAATTAAATTATCTTTTACAAAAAAATAATTAATTTAAATTTTTTAGCATTGGTTATTCCCAATGATTGTTACCGTTATAATCTTTTATAAAGAAATTTTAAATGATCTATTAAATTATCTTTTACAAAGAAGATAATTAATTTAAATTTTTTAGCATTTATTATTCCCAATGATTGTTACCGTTAAGATCTTTTATAAAGAAATTTTAAATGATCTATTAAATTATCTTTTACAAAGACGATAATTATGTCAACTTGTTTAGCATTTATTAGGCCCAATGATAGTTACCATTATGATCTTTTATAAAGAAAATTTACATGATCTATTAAATTATCTTTTACAAAGATGATTATTATGTCAACTTTTTTAGCATTTATTAGGCCCCACGATCGTTACCGTTATGATCTTTTAATAAAGAAATTTTAAATAATCTATTAAATTATTTTTTACATAGAAGATAATTATGTTGAATTTTTTAGCATTTATTAGGCCCAATAGTTGTTACCGTTATCATCTTTTATAAAGAAATTTTAAATGATCTATTAAATTATCTTTTACAAAGAAGATAATTATGTCAACTTTTTTAGCATTTATTAGGCCGAATGATCGTTACCCGTATAATCTTGTATAAAGAAATTTTAAGTGATCTATACAATTATCTTTTACAAAGAAGATCATTATGTCAATTTTTTTAGCATTTATTAGGCCAACGATCGTTACCTTTATGATCTTTTAATAAACACATTTTAAATGATCAATTAAATTATCTTTTACAAAAAAATAATTAATTTAAATTTTTTAGCATTGGTTATTCCCAATGATTGTTACCGTTATAATCTTTTATAAAGAAATTTTAAATGATCTATTAAATTATCTTTTACAAAGAAGATAATTAATTAAAATTTTTTAGCATTTATTATTCCCAATGATTATTATCGTTAAGATCTTTTATAAAGAAATTTTAAATGATCTATTAAATTATCTTTTACAAAGACGATAATTATGTCAACTTGTTTACCATTTATTAGGCCCAATGATAGTTACCATTATGATCTTTTATAAAGAAAATTTACATGATCTATTAAATTATCTTTTACAAAGATGATTATTATGTCAACTTTTTTAGCATTTATTAGGCCCCACGATCGTTACCGTTATGATCTTTTAATAAAGAAATTTTAAATGATCTATTAAATTATTTTTTACAAAGAAGAGAATTATGTTGAATTTTTTAGCATTTATTAGGCCCAATAATTGTTACCGTTATCATCTTTTATAAAGAAATGTTAAATGATCTATTAAATTATCTTTTACAAAAAAGATAATTAATTTAAATTTTTTAGCATTTATTATTCCCAATGATTGTTACCGTTATGATCCTTTATAAAGAAATTTTAAATGATCTCTTAAATTATCTTTTACAAAGAAGATAATTATGTGAACTTCTTTAGCATTTATTAGGCCCAACGATAGTTACCATTATGATCTTTTATAAAGAAATTTTTAATGATCTAATAAATTATCTTTTACAAAGAAGATAATTTTGTCAACTTTTTTAGCATTTATTAGGCCCAACGATTGTTACCGTTATGATCTTTTAATAAACACATTTTAAATGATCAATTAAATTATCTTTTACAAAAAAATAATTAATTTAAATTTTTTAGCATTTGTTATTCCCAATGATTGTTACCGTTATAATCTTTTATAAAGAAATTTTAAATGATCTATTAAATTATCTTTTACAAAGAAGATAATTAATTTAAATTTTTTAGCATTTATTATTCCCAATGATTGTTACCGTTAAGATCTTTGATAAAGAAATTTTAAATGATCTATTAAATTATCTTTTACAAAGACGATAATTATGTCAACTTGTTTAGCATTTATTAGGCCCAATGATAGTTACCATTATGATCTTTTATAAAGAAAATTTACATGATCTATTAAATTATCTTTTACAAAGATGATTATTATGTCAACTTTTTTAGCATTTATTAGGCCCCACGATCGTTACCGTTATGATCTTTTAATAAAGAAATTTTAAATGATCTATTAAATTATTTTTTACAAAGAAGATAATTATGTTGAATTTTTTAGCATTTATTAGGCCCAATAGTTGTTACCGTTATCATCTTTTATAAAGAAATTTTAAATGATCTATTAAATTATCTTTTACAAAGAAGATAATTATGTCAACGTTTTTAGCATTTATTAGGCCGAATGATCGTTACCCGTATAATCTTCTATAAAGAAATTTTAAGTGATCTATACAATTATCTTTTACAAAGAAGATCATTATGTCAATTTTTTTAGCATTGATTAGGCCAACGATCGTTACCGTTATGATCTTTTAATAAACACATTTTAAATGATCAATTAAATTATCTTTTACAAAAAAATAATTAATTTAAATTTTTTAGCATTGGTTATTCCCAATGATTGTTACCGTTATAATCTTTTATAAAGAAATTTTAAATGATCTATTAAATTATCTTTTACAAAGAAGATAATTAATTTAAATTTTTTAGCATTTATTATTCCCAATGATTGTTACCGTTAAGATCTTTTATAAAGAAATTTTAAATGATCTATTAAATTATCTTTTACAAAGACGATAATTATGTCAACTTGTTTAGCATTTATTAGGCCCAATGATAGTTACCATTATGATCTTTTATAAAGAAAATTTACATGATCTATTAAATTATCTTTTACAAAGATGATTATTATGTCAACTTTTTTAGCATTTATTAGGCCCCACGATCGTTACCGTTATGATCTTTTAATAAAGAAATTTTAAATAATCTATTAAATTATTTTTTACATAGAAGATAATTATGTTGAATTTTTTAGCATTTATTAGGCCCAATAGTTGTTACCGTTATCATCTTTTATAAAGAAATTTTAAATGATCTATTAAATTATCTTTTACAAAGAAGATAATTATGTCAACTTTTTTAGCATTTATTAGGCCGAATGATCGTTACCCGTATAATCTTGTATAAAGAAATTTTAAGTGATCTATACAATTATCTTTTACAAAGAAGATCATTATGTCAATTTTTTTAGCATTTATTAGGCCAACGATCGTTACCTTTATGATCTTTTAATAAACACATTTTAAATGATCAATTAAATTATCTTTTACAAAAAAATAATTAATTTAAATTTTTTAGCATTGGTTATTCCCAATGATTGTTACCGTTATAATCTTTTATAAAGAAATTTTAAATGATCTATTAAATTATCTTTTACAAAGAAGATAATTAATTAAAATTTTTTAGCATTTATTATTCCCAATGATTATTATCGTTAAGATCTTTTATAAAGAAATTTTAAATGATCTATTAAATTATCTTTTACAAAGACGATAATTATGTCAACTTGTTTACCATTTATTAGGCCCAATGATAGTTACCATTATGATCTTTTATAAAGAAAATTTACATGATCTATTAAATTATCTTTTACAAAGATGATTATTATGTCAACTTTTTTAGCATTTATTAGGCCCCACGATCGTTACCGTTATGATCTTTTAATAAAGAAATTTTAAATGATCTATTAAATTATTTTTTACAAAGAAGAGAATTATGTTGAATTTTTTAGCATTTATTAGGCCCAATAATTGTTACCGTTATCATCTTTTATAAAGAAATGTTAAATGATCTATTAAATTATCTTTTACAAAAAAGATAATTAATTTAAATTTTTTAGCATTTATTATTCCCAATGATTGTTACCGTTATGATCCTTTATAAAGAAATTTTAAATGATCTCTTAAATTATCTTTTACAAAGAAGATAATTATGTGAACTTCTTTAGCATTTATTAGGCCCAACGATAGTTACCATTATGATCTTTTATAAAGAAATTTTTAATGATCTAATAAATTATCTTTTACAAAGAAGATAATTTTGTCAACTTTTTTAGCATTTATTAGGCCCAACGATTGTTACCGTTATGATCTTTTAATAAACACATTTTAAATGATCAATTAAATTATCTTTTACAAAAAAATAATTAATTTAAATTTTTTAGCATTTGTTATTCCCAATGATTGTTACCGTTATAATCTTTTATAAAGAAATTTTAAATGATCTATTAAATTATCTTTTACAAAGAAGATAATTAATTTAAATTTTTTAGCATTTATTATTCCCAATGATTGTTACCGTTAAGATCTTTGATAAAGAAATTTTAAATGATCTATTAAATTATCTTTTACAAAGACGATAATTATGTCAACTTGTTTAGCATTTATTAGGCCCAATGATAGTTACCATTATGATCTTTTATAAAGAAAATTTACATGATCTATTAAATTATCTTTTACAAAGATGATTATTATGTCAACTTTTTTAGCATTTATTTGGCCCCACGATCGTTACCGTTATGATCTTTTAATAAAGAAATTTTAAATGATCTATTAAATTATTTTTTACAAAGAAGATAATTATGTTGAATTTTTTAGCATTTATTAGGCCCAATAGTTGTTACCGTTATCATCTTTTATAAAGAAATTTTAAATGATCTATTAAATTATCTTTTACAAAGAAGATAATTATGTCAACGTTTTTAGCATTTATTAGGCCGAATGATCGTTACCCGTATAATCTTCTATAAAGAAATTTTAAGTGATCTATACAATTATCTTTTACAAAGAAGATCATTATGTCAATTTTTTTAGCATTGATTAGGCCAACGATCGTTACCGTTATGATCTTTTAATAAACACATTTTAAATGATCAATTAAATTATCTTTTACAAAAAAATAATTAATTTAAATTTTTTAGCATTGGTTATTCCCAATGATTGTTACCGTTATAATCTTTTATAAAGAAATTTTAAATGATCTATTAAATTATCTTTTACAAAGAAGATAATTAATTTAAATTTTTTAGCATTTATTATTCCCAATGATTGTTACCGTTAAGATCTTTTATAAAGAAATTTTAAATGATCTATTAAATTATCTTTTACAAAGACGATAATTATGTCAACTTGTTTAGCATTTATTAGGCCCAATGATAGTTACCATTATGATCTTTTATAAAGAAAATTTACATGATCTATTAAATTATCTTTTACAAAGATGATTATTATGTCAACTTTTTTAGCATTTATTAGGCCCCACGATCGTTACCGTTATGATCTTTTAATAAAGAAATTTTAAATAATCTATTAAATTATTTTTTACATAGAAGATAATTATGTTGAATTTTTTAGCATTTATTAGGCCCAATAGTTGTTACCGTTATCATCTTTTATAAAGAAATTTTAAATGATCTATTAAATTATCTTTTACAAAGAAGATAATTATGTCAACTTTTTTAGCATTTATTAGGCCGAATGATCGTTACCCGTATAATCTTGTATAAAGAAATTTTAAGTGATCTATACAATTATCTTTTACAAAGAAGATCATTATGTCAATTTTTTTAGCATTTATTAGGCCAACGATCGTTACCTTTATGATCTTTTAATAAACACATTTTAAATGATCAATTAAATTATCTTTTACAAAAAAATAATTAATTTAAATTTTTTAGCATTGGTTATTCCCAATGATTGTTACCGTTATAATCTTTTATAAAGAAATTTTAAATGATCTATTAAATTATCTTTTACAAAGAAGATAATTAATTAAAATTTTTTAGCATTTATTATTCCCAATGATTATTATCGTTAAGATCTTTTATAAAGAAATTTTAAATGATCTATTAAATTATCTTTTACAAAGACGATAATTATGTCAACTTGTTTACCATTTATTAGGCCCAATGATAGTTACCATTATGATCTTTTATAAAGAAAATTTACATGATCTATTAAATTATCTTTTACAAAGATGATTATTATGTCAACTTTTTTAGCATTTATTAGGCCCCACGATCGTTACCGTTATGATCTTTTAATAAAGAAATTTTAAATGATCTATTAAATTATTTTTTACAAAGAAGAGAATTATGTTGAATTTTTTAGCATTTATTAGGCCCAATAATTGTTACCGTTATCATCTTTTATAAAGAAATGTTAAATGATCTATTAAATTATCTTTTACAAAAAAGATAATTAATTTAAATTTTTTAGCATTTATTATTCCCAATGATTGTTACCGTTATGATCCTTTATAAAGAAATTTTAAATGATCTCTTAAATTATCTTTTACAAAGAAGATAATTATGTGAACTTCTTTAGCATTTATTAGGCCCAACGATAGTTACCATTATGATCTTTTATAAAGAAATTTTTAATGATCTAATAAATTATCTTTTACAAAGAAGATAATTTTGTCAACTTTTTTAGCATTTATTAGGCCCAACGATTGTTACCGTTATGATCTTTTAATAAACACATTTTAAATGATCAATTAAATTATCTTTTACAAAAAAATAATTAATTTAAATTTTTTAGCATTTGTTATTCCCAATGATTGTTACCGTTATAATCTTTTATAAAGAAATTTTAAATGATCTATTAAATTATCTTTTACAAAGAAGATAATTAATTTAAATTTTTTAGCATTTATTATTCCCAATGATTGTTACCGTTAAGATCTTTGATAAAGAAATTTTAAATGATCTATTAAATTATCTTTTACAAAGACGATAATTATGTCAACTTGTTTAGCATTTATTAGGCCCAATGATAGTTACCATTATGATCTTTTATAAAGAAAATTTACATGATCTATTAAATTATCTTTTACAAAGATGATTATTATGTCAACTTTTTTAGCATTTATTAGGCCCCACGATCGTTACCGTTATGATCTTTTAATAAAGAAATTTTAAATGATCTATTAAATTATTTTTTACAAAGAAGATAATTATGTTGAATTTTTTAGCATTTATTAGGCCCAATAGTTGTTACCGTTATCATCTTTTATAAAGAAATTTTAAATGATCTATTAAATTATCTTTTACAAAGAAGATAATTATGTCAACGTTTTTAGCATTTATTAGGCCGAATGATCGTTACCCGTATAATCTTCTATAAAGAAATTTTAAGTGATCTATACAATTATCTTTTACAAAGAAGATCATTATGTCAATTTTTTTAGCATTGATTAGGCCAACGATCGTTACCGTTATGATCTTTTAATAAACACATTTTAAATGATCAATTAAATTATCTTTTACAAAAAAATAATTAATTTAAATTTTTTAGCATTGGTTATTCCCAATGATTGTTACCGTTATAATCTTTTATAAAGAAATTTTAAATGATCTATTAAATTATCTTTTACAAAGAAGATAATTAATTTAAATTTTTTAGCATTTATTATTCCCAATGATTGTTACCGTTAAGATCTTTTATAAAGAAATTTTAAATGATCTATTAAATTATCTTTTACAAAGACGATAATTATGTCAACTTGTTTAGCATTTATTAGGCCCAATGATAGTTACCATTATGATCTTTTATAAAGAAAATTTACATGATCTATTAAATTATCTTTTACAAAGATGATTATTATGTCAACTTTTTTAGCATTTATTAGGCCCCACGATCGTTACCGTTATGATCTTTTAATAAAGAAATTTTAAATAATCTATTAAATTATTTTTTACATAGAAGATAATTATGTTGAATTTTTTAGCATTTATTAGGCCCAATAGTTGTTACCGTTATCATCTTTTATAAAGAAATTTTAAATGATCTATTAAATTATCTTTTACAAAGAAGATAATTATGTCAACTTTTTTAGCATTTATTAGGCCGAATGATCGTTACCCGTATAATCTTGTATAAAGAAATTTTAAGTGATCTATACAATTATCTTTTACAAAGAAGATCATTATGTCAATTTTTTTAGCATTTATTAGGCCAACGATCGTTACCTTTATGATCTTTTAATAAACACATTTTAAATGATCAATTAAATTATCTTTTACAAAAAAATAATTAATTTAAATTTTTTAGCATTGGTTATTCCCAATGATTGTTACCGTTATAATCTTTTATAAAGAAATTTTAAATGATCTATTAAATTATCTTTTACAAAGAAGATAATTAATTAAAATTTTTTAGCATTTATTATTCCCAATGATTATTATCGTTAAGATCTTTTATAAAGAAATTTTAAATGATCTATTAAATTATCTTTTACAAAGACGATAATTATGTCAACTTGTTTACCATTTATTAGGCCCAATGATAGTTACCATTATGATCTTTTATAAAGAAAATTTACATGATCTATTAAATTATCTTTTACAAAGATGATTATTATGTCAACTTTTTTAGCATTTATTAGGCCCCATGATCGTTACCGTTATGATCTTTTAATAAAGAAATTTTAAATGATCTATTAAATTATTTTTTACAAAGAAGAGAATTATGTTGAATTTTTTAGCATTTATTAGGCCCAATAATTGTTACCGTTATCATCTTTTATAAAGAAATGTTAAATGATCTATTAAATTATCTTTTACAAAAAAGATAATTAATTTAAATTTTTTAGCATTTATTATTCCCAATGATTGTTACCGTTATGATCCTTTATAAAGAAATTTTAAATGATCTCTTAAATTATCTTTTACAAAGAAGATAATTATGTGAACTTCTTTAGCATTTATTAGGCCCAACGATAGTTACCATTATGATCTTTTATAAAGAAATTTTTAATGATCTAATAAATTATCTTTTACAAAGAAGATAATTTTGTCAACTTTTTTAGCATTTATTAGGCCCAACGATTGTTACCGTTATGATCTTTTAATAAACACATTTTAAATGATCAATTAAATTATCTTTTACAAAAAAATAATTAATTTAAATTTTTTAGCATTTGTTATTCCCAATGATTGTTACCGTTATAATCTTTTATAAAGAAATTTTAAATGATCTATTAAATTATCTTTTACAAAGAAGATAATTAATTTAAATTTTTTAGCATTTATTATTCCCAATGATTGTTACCGTTAAGATCTTTGATAAAGAAATTTTAAATGATCTATTAAATTATCTTTTACAAAGACGATAATTATGTCAACTTGTTTAGCATTTATTAGGCCCAATGATAGTTACCATTATGATCTTTTATAAAGAAAATTTACATGATCTATTAAATTATCTTTTACAAAGATGATTATTATGTCAACTTTTTTAGCATTTATTAGGCCCCACGATCGTTACCGTTATGATCTTTTAATAAAGAAATTTTAAATGATCTATTAAATTATTTTTTACAAAGAAGATAATTATGTTGAATTTTTTAGCATTTATTAGGCCCAATAGTTGTTACCGTTATCATCTTTTATAAAGAAATTTTAAATGATCTATTAAATTATCTTTTACAAAGAAGATAATTATGTCAACGTTTTTAGCATTTATTAGGCCGAATGATCGTTACCCGTATAATCTTCTATAAAGAAATTTTAAGTGATCTATACAATTATCTTTTACAAAGAAGATCATTATGTCAATTTTTTTAGCATTGATTAGGCCAACGATCGTTACCGTTATGATCTTTTAATAAACACATTTTAAATGATCAATTAAATTATCTTTTACAAAAAAATAATTAATTTAAATTTTTTAGCATTGGTTATTCCCAATGATTGTTACCGTTATAATCTTTTATAAAGAAATTTTAAATGATCTATTAAATTATCTTTTACAAAGAAGATAATTAATTTAAATTTTTTAGCATTTATTATTCCCAATGATTGTTACCGTTAATATCTTTTATAAAGAAATTTTAAATGATCTATTAAATTATCTTTTACAAAGACGATAATTATGTCAACTTGTTTAGCATTTATTAGGCCCAATGATAGTTACCATTATGATCTTTTATAAAGAAAATTTACATGATCTATTAAATTATCTTTTACAAAGATGATTATTATGTCAACTTTTTTAGCATTTATTAGGCCCCACGATCGTTACCGTTATGATCTTTTAATAAAGAAATTTTAAATAATCTATTAAATTATTTTTTACATAGAAGATAATTATGTTGAATTTTTTAGCATTTATTAGGCCCAATAGTTGTTACCGTTATCATCTTTTATAAAGAAATTTTAAATGATCTATTAAATTATCTTTTACAAAGAAGATAATTATGTCAACTTTTTTAGCATTTATTAGGCCGAATGATCGTTACCCGTATAATCTTGTATAAAGAAATTTTAAGTGATCTATACAATTATCTTTTACAAAGAAGATCATTATGTCAATTTTTTTAGCATTTATTAGGCCAACGATCGTTACCTTTATGATCTTTTAATAAACACATTTTAAATGATCAATTAAATTATCTTTTACAAAAAAATAATTAATTTAAATTTTTTAGCATTGGTTATTCCCAATGATTGTTACCGTTATAATCTTTTATAAAGAAATTTTAAATGATCTATTAAATTATCTTTTACAAAGAAGATAATTAATTAAAATTTTTTAGCATTTATTATTCCCAATGATTATTATCGTTAAGATCTTTTATAAAGAAATTTTAAATGATCTATTAAATTATCTTTTACAAAGACGATAATTATGTCAACTTGTTTAGCATTTATTAGGCCCAATGATAGTTACCATTATGATCTTTTATAAAGAAAATTTACATGATCTATTAAATTATCTTTTACAAAGATGATTATTATGTCAACTTTTTTAGCATTTATTAGGCCCCACGATCGTTACCGTTATGATCTTTTAATAAACACATTTTAAATGATCAATTAAATTATCTTTTACAAAAAAATAATTAATTTAAATTTTTTAGCATTGGTTATTCCCAATGATTGTTACCGTTATAATCTTTTATAAAGAAATTTTAAATGATCTATTAAATTATCTTTTACAAAAAAGATAATTAATTTAAATTTTTTAGCATTTATTATTCCCAATGATTGTTACCGTTATAATCTTTTATAAAGAAATTTTAAATGATCTATTAAATTATCTTTTACAAAGAAGATAATTAATTTAAATTTTTTAGCATTTATTATTCCCAATGATTGTTACCGTTAAGATCTTTTATAAAGAAATTTTAAATGATCTATTAAATTATCTTTTACAAAGACGATAATTATGTCAACTTGTTTAGCATTTATTAGTCCCAATGATAGTTACCATTATGATCTTTTATAAAGAAAATTTACATGATCTATTAAATTATCTTTTACAAAGATGATTATTATGTCAACTTTTTTAGCATTTATTAGGCCCCACGATCGTTACCGTTATGATTTTTAATAAAGAAATTTTAAATAATCTATTAAATTATTTTTTACATAGAAGATAATTATGTTGAATTTTTTAGCATTTATTAGGCCCAATAGTTGTTACCGTTATCATCTTTTATAAAGAAATTTTAAATGATCTATTAAATTATCTTTTACAAAGAAGATAATTATGTCAACTTTTTTAGCATTTATTAGGCCGAATGATCGTTACCCGTATAATCTTGTATAAAGAAATTTTAAGTGATCTATACAATTATCTTTTACAAAGAAGATCATTATGTCAATTTTTTTAGCATTTATTAGGCCAACGATCGTTACCTTTATGATCTTTTAATAAACACATTTTAAATGATCAATTAAATTATCTTTTACAAAAAAATAATTAATTTAAATTTTTTAGCATTGGTTATTCCCAATGATTGTTACCGTTATAATCTTTTATAAAGAAATTTTAAATGATCTATTAAATTATCTTTTACAAAGAAGATAATTAATTAAAATTTTTTAGCATTTATTATTCCCAATGATTATTATCGTTAAGATCTTTTATAAAGAAATTTTAAATGATCTATTAAATTATCTTTTACAAAGACGATAATTATGTCAACTTGTTTACCATTTATTAGGCCCAATGATAGTTACCATTATGATCTTTTATAAAGAAAATTTACATGATCTATTAAATTATCTTTTACAAAGATGATTATTATGTCAACTTTTTTAGCATTTATTAGGCCCCACGACCGTTACCGTTATGATCTTTTAATAAACACATTTTAAATGATCAATTAAATTATATTTTACAAAAAAATAATTAATTTAAATTTTTTAGCATTGGTTATTCCCAATGATTGTTACCGTTATAATCTTTTATAAAGAAATTTTAAATGATCTATTAAATTATCTTTTACAAAAAAGATAATTAATTTAAATTTTTTAGCATTTATTATTCCCAATGATTGTTACCGTTATAATCTTTTATAAAGAAATTTTAAATGATCTATTAAATTATCTTTTACAAAGAAGATAATTAATTTAAATTTTTTAGCATTTATTATTCCCAATGATTGTTACCGTTAAGATCTTTTATAAAGAAATTTTAAATGATCTATTAAATTATCTTTTACAAAGACGATAATTATGTCAACTTGTTTAGCATTTATTAGGCCCAATGATAGTTACCATTATGATCTTTTATAAAGAAAATTTACATGATCTATTAAATTATCTTTTACAAAGATGATTATTATGTCAACTTTTTTAGCATTTATTAGGCCCCACGATCGTTACCGTTATGATTTTTAATAAAGAAATTTTAAATAATCTATTAAATTATTTTTTACATAGAAGATAATTATGTTGAATTTTTTAGCATTTATTAGGCCCAATAGTTGTTACCGTTATCATCTTTTATAAAGAAATTTTAAATGATCTATTAAATTATCTTTTACAAAGAAGATAATTATGTCAACTTTTTTAGCATTTATTAGGCCGAATGATCGTTACCCGTATAATCTTGTATAAAGAAATTTTAAGTGATCTATACAATTATCTTTTACAAAGAAGATCATTATGTCAATTTTTTTAGCATTTATTAGGCCAACGATCGTTACCTTTATGATCTTTTAATAAACACATTTTAAATGATCAATTAAATTATCTTTTACAAAAAAATAATTAATTTAAATTTTTTAGCATTGGTTATTCCCAATGATTGTTACCGTTATAATCTTTTATAAAGAAATTTTAAATGATCTATTAAATTATCTTTTACAAAGAAGATAATTAATTAAAATTTTTTAGCATTTATTATTCCCAATGATTATTATCGTTAAGATCTTTTATAAAGAAATTTTAAATGATCTATTAAATTATCTTTTACAAAGACGATAATTATGTCAACTTGTTTACCATTTATTAGGCCCAATGATAGTTACCATTATGATCTTTTATAAAGAAAATTTACATGATCTATTAAATTATCTTTTACAAAGATGATTATTATGTCAACTTTTTTAGCATTTATTAGGCCCCACGACCGTTACCGTTATGATCTTTTAATAAACACATTTTAAATGATCAATTAAATTATCTTTTACAAAAAAATAATTAATTTAAATTTTTTAGCATTGGTTATTCCCAATGATTGTTACCGTTATAATCTTTTATAAAGAAATTTTAAATGATCTATTAAATTATCTTTTACAAAAAAGATAATTAATTTAAATTTTTTAGCATTTATTATTCCCAATGATTGTTACCGTTATAATCTTTTATAAAGAAATTTTAAATGATCTATTAAATTATCTTTTACAAAGAAGATAATTAATTTAAATTTTTTAGCATTTATTATTCCCAATGATTGTTACCGTTAAGATCTTTTATAAAGAAATTTTAAATGATCTATTAAATTATCTTTTACAAAGACGATAATTATGTCAACTTGTTTAGCATTTATTAGGCCCAATGATAGTTACCATTACGATCTTTTATAAAGAAAATTTACATGATCTATTAAATTATCTTTTACAAAGATGATTATTATGTCAACTTTTTTAGCATTTATTAGGCCCCACGATCGTTACCGTTATGATCTTTTAATAAAGAAATTCTAAATAATCTATTAAATTATTTTTTACATAGAAGATAATTATGTTGAATTTTTTAGCATTTATTAGGCCCAATAGTTGTTACCGTTATCATCTTTTATAAAGAAATTTTAAATGATCTATTAAATTATCTTTTACAAAGAAGATAATTATGTCAACTTTTTTAGCATTTATTAGGCCAAATGATCGTTACCTGTATAATCTTGTATAAAGAAATTTTAAGTGATCTATACAATTATCTTTTACAAAGAAGATCATTATGTCAATTTTTTTAGCATTTATTAGGCCAACGATCGTTACCTTTATGATCTTTTAATAAACACATTTTAAATGATCAATTAAATTATCTTTTACAAAAAAATAATTAATTTAAATTTTTTAGCATTGGTTATTCCCAATGATTGTTACCGTTATAATCTTTTATAAAGAAATTTTAAATGATCTATTAAATTATCTTTTACAAAGAAGATAATTAATTAAAATTTTTTAGCATTTATTATTCCCAATGATTATTATCGTTAAGATCTTTTATAAAGAAATTTTAAATGATCTATTAAATTATCTTTTACAAAGACGATAATTATGTCAACTTGTTTACCATTTATTAGGCCCAATGATAGTTACCATTATGATCTTTTATAAAGAAAATTTACATGATCTATTAAATTATCTTTTACAAAGATGATTATTATGTCAACTTTTTTAGCATTTATTAGGCCCCACGATCGTTACCGTTATGATCTTTTAATAAAGAAATTTTAAATGATCTATTAAATTATTTTTTACAAAGAAGAGAATTATGTTGAATTTTTTAGCATTTATTAGGCCCAATAATTGTTACCGTTATCATCTTTTATAAAGAAATGTTAAATGATCTATTAAATTATCTTTTACAAAAAAGATAATTAATTTAAATTTTTTAGCATTTATTATTCCCAATGATTGTTACCGTTATGATCCTTTATAAAGAAATTTTAAATGATCTCTTAAATTATCTTTTACAAAGAAGATAATTATGTGAACTTCTTTAGCATTTAGTAGGCCCAACGATAGTTACCATTATGATCTTTTATAAAGAAATTTTTAATGATCTAATAAATTATCTTTTACAAAGAAGATAATTTTGTCAACTTTTTTAGCATTTATTAGGCCCAACGATTGTTACCGTTATGATCTTTTAATAAACACATTTTAAATGATCAATTAAATTATCTTTTACAAAAAAATAATTAATTTAAATTTTTTAGCATTTGTTATTCCCAATGATTGTTACCGTTATAATCTTTTATAAAGAAATTTTAAATGATCTATTAAATTATCTTTTACAAAGAAGATAATTAATTTAAATTTTTTAGCATTTATTATTCCAATGATTGTTACCGTTAAGATCTTTTATAAAGAAATTTTAAATGATCTATTAAATTATCTTTTACAAAGACGATAATTATGTCAACTTGTTTAGCATTTATTAGGCCCAATGATAGTTACCATTATGATCTTTTATAAAGAAAATTTACATGATCTATTAAATTATCTTTTACAAAGATGATTATTATGTCAACTTTTTTAGCATTTATTAGGCCCCACGATCGTTACCGTTATGATCTTTTAATAAAGAAATTTTAAATAATCTATTAAATTATTTTTTACATAGAAGATAATTATGTTGAATTTTTTAGCATTTATTAGGCCCAATAGTTGTTACCGTTATCATCTTTTATAAAGAAATTTTAAATGATCTATTAAATTATCTTTTACAAAGAAGATAATTATGTCAACTTTTTTAGCATTTATTAGGCCGAATGATCGTTACCCGTATAATCTTGTATAAAGAAATTTTAAGTGATCTATACAATTATCTTTTACAAAGAAGATCATTATGTCAATTTTTTTAGCATTTATTAGGCCAACGATCGTTACCTTTATGATCTTTTAATAAACACATTTTAAATGATCAATTAAATTATCTTTTACAAAAAAATAATTAATTTAAATTTTTTAGCATTGGTTATTCCCAATGATTGTTACCGTTATAATCTTTTATAAAGAAATTTTAAATGATCTATTAAATTATCTTTTACAAAGAAGATAATTAATTAAAATTTTTTAGCATTTATTATTCCCAATGATTATTATCGTTAAGATCTTTTATAAAGAAATTTTAAATGATCTATTAAATTATCTTTTACAAAGACGATAATTATGTCAACTTGTTTAGCATTTATTAGGCCCAATGATAGTTACCATTATGATCTTTTATAAAGAAAATTTACATGATCTATTAAATTATCTTTTACAAAGATGATTATTATGTCAACTTTTTTAGCATTTATTAGGCCCCACGATCGTTACCGTTATGATCTTTTAATAAACACATTTTAAATGATCAATTAAATTATCTTTTACAAAAAAATAATTAATTTAAATTTTTTAGCATTTGTTATTCCCAATGATTGTTACCGTTATAATCTTTTATAAAGAAATTTTAAATGATCTATTAAATTATCTTTTACAAAGAAGATAATTAATTTAAATTTTTTAGCATTTATTATTCCCAATGATTGTTACCGTTAAGATCTTTGATAAAGAAATTTTAAATGATCTATTAAATTATCTTTTACAAAGACGATAATTATGTCAACTTGTTTAGCATTTATTAGGCCCAATGATAGTTACCATTATGATCTTTTATAAAGAAAATTTACATGATCTATTAAATTATCTTTTACAAAGATGATTATTATGTCAACTTTTTTAGCATTTATTAGGCCCCACGATCGTTACCGTTATGATCTTTTAATAAAGAAATTTTAAATGATCTATTAAATTATTTTTTACAAAGAAGATAATTATGTTGAATTTTTTAGCATTTATTAGGCCCAATAGTTGTTACCGTTATCATCTTTTATAAAGAAATTTTAAATGATCTATTAAATTATCTTTTACAAAGAAGATAATTATGTCAACGTTTTTAGCATTTATTAGGCCGAATGATCGTTACCCGTATAATCTTCTATAAAGAAATTTTAAGTGATCTATACAATTATCTTTTACAAAGAAGATCATTATGTCAATTTTTTTAGCATTGATTAGGCCAACGATCGTTACCGTTATGATCTTTTAATAAACACATTTTAAATGATCAATTAAATTATCTTTTACAAAAAAATAATTAATTTAAATTTTTTAGCATTGGTTATTCCCAATGATTGTTACCGTTATAATCTTTTATAAAGAAATTTTAAATGATCTATTAAATTATCTTTTACAAAGAAGATAATTAATTTAAATTTTTTAGCATTTATTATTCCAATGATTGTTACCGTTAAGATCTTTTATAAAGAAATTTTAAATGATCTATTAAATTATCTTTTACAAAGACGATAATTATGTCAACTTGTTTAGCATTTATTAGGCCCAATGATAGTTACCATTATGATCTTTTATAAAGAAAATTTACATGATCTATTAAATTATCTTTTACAAAGATGATTATTATGTCAACTTTTTTAGCATTTATTAGGCCCCACGATCGTTACCGTTATGATCTTTTAATAAAGAAATTTTAAATAATCTATTAAATTATTTTTTACATAGAAGATAATTATGTTGAATTTTTTAGCATTTATTAGGCCCAATAGTTGTTACCGTTATCATCTTTTATAAAGAAATTTTAAATGATCTATTAAATTATCTTTTACAAAGAAGATAATTATGTCAACTTTTTTAGCATTTATTAGGCCGAATGATCGTTACCCGTATAATCTTGTATAAAGAAATTTTAAGTGATCTATACAATTATCTTTTACAAAGAAGATCATTATGTCAATTTTTTTAGCATTTATTAGGCCAACGATCGTTACCTTTATGATCTTTTAATAAACACATTTTAAATGATCAATTAAATTATCTTTTACAAAAAAATAATTAATTTAAATTTTTTAGCATTGGTTATTCCCAATGATTGTTACCGTTATAATCTTTTATAAAGAAATTTTAAATGATCTATTAAATTATCTTTTACAAAGAAGATAATTAATTAAAATTTTTTAGCATTTATTATTCCCAATGATTATTATCGTTAAGATCTTTTATAAAGAAATTTTAAATGATCTATTAAATTATCTTTTACAAAGACGATAATTATGTCAACTTGTTTAGCATTTATTAGGCCCAATGATAGTTACCATTATGATCTTTTATAAAGAAAATTTACATGATCTATTAAATTATCTTTTACAAAGATGATTATTATGTCAACTTTTTTAGCATTTATTAGGCCCCACGATCGTTACCGTTATGATCTTTTAATAAACACATTTTAAATGATCAATTAAATTATCTTTTACAAAAAAATAATTAATTTAAATTTTTTAGCATTGGTTATTCCCAATGATTGTTACCGTTATAATCTTTTATAAAGAAATTTTAAATGATCTATTAAATTATCTTTTACAAAAAAGATAATTAATTTAAATTTTTTAGCATTTATTATTCCCAATGATTGTTACCGTTATGATCCTTTATAAAGAAATTTTAAATGATCTCTTAAATTATCTTTTACAAAGAAGATAATTATGTGAACTTCTTTAGCATTTATTAGGCCCAACGATAGTTACCATTATGATCTTTTATAAAGAAATTTTTAATTATCTAATAAATTATCTTTTACAAAGAAGATAATTTTGTCAACTTTTTTAGCATTTATTAGGCCCAACGATTGTTACCGTTATGATCTTTTAATAAACACATTTTAAATGATCAATTAAATTATCTTTTACAAAAAAATAATTAATTTAAATTTTTTAGCATTTGTTATTCCCAATGATTGTTACCGTTATAATCTTTTATAAAGAAATTTTAAATGATCTATTAAATTATCTTTTACAAAGAAGATAATTAATTTAAATTTTTTAGCATTTATTATTCCCAATGATTGTTACCGTTAAGATCTTTGATAAAGAAATTTTAAATGATCTATTAAATTATCTTTTACAAAGACGATAATTATGTCAACTTGTTTAGCATTTATTAGGCCCAATGATAGTTACCATTATGATCTTTTATAATGAAAATTTACATGATCTATTAAATTATCTTTTACAAAGATGATTATTATGTCAACTTTTTTAGCATTTATTAGGCCCCACGATCGTTACCGTTATGATCTTTTAATAAAGAAATTTTAAATGATCTATTAAATTATTTTTTACAAAGAAGATAATTATGTTGAATTTTTTAGCATTTATTAGGCCCAATAGTTGTTACCGTTATCATCTTTTATAAAGAAATTTTAAATGATCTATTAAATTATCTTTTACAAAGAAGATAATTATGTTAACGTTTTTAGCATTTATTAGGCCGAATGATCGTTACCCGTATAATCTTCTATAAAGAAATTTTAAGTGATCTATACAATTATCTTTTACAAAGAAGATCATTATGTCAATTTTTTTAGCATTGATTAGGCCAACGATCGTTACCGTTATGATCTTTTAATAAACACATTTTAAATGATCAATTAAATTATCTTTTACAAAAAAATAATTAATTTAAATTTTTTAGCATTGGTTATTCCCAATGATTGTTACCGTTATAATCTTTTATAAAGAAATTTTAAATGATCTATTAAATTATCTTTTACAAAGAAGATAATTAATTTAAATTTTTTAGCATTTATTATTCCCAATGATTGTTATCGTTAAGATCTTTTATAAAGAAATTTTAAATGATCTATTAAATTATCTTTTACAAAGAAGATAATTATGTCAACTTTTTTAGCATTTATTAGGCCGAATGATCATTACCCGTATAATCTTGTATAAAGAAATTTTAAGTGATCTATACAATTATCTTTTACAAAGAAGATCATTATGTCAATTTTTTTAGCATTTATTAGGCCAACGATCGTTACCGTTATGATCTTTTAATAAACACATTTTAAATGATCAATTAAATTATCTTTTACAAAAAAATAATTAATTTAAATTTTTTAGCATTGGTTATTCCCAATGATTGTTACCGTTATAATCTTTTATAAAGAAATTTTAAATGATCTATTAAATTATCTTTTACAAAGAAGATAATTAATTTAAATTTTTTAGCATTTATTATTCCCAATGATTGTTATCGTTAAGATCTTTTATAAAGAAATTTTAAATGATCTATTAAATTATCTTTTACAAAGACGATAATTATGTCAACTTGTTTACCATTTATTAGGCCCAATGATAGTTACCATTATGATATTTTATAAAGAAAATTTACATGATCTATTAAATTATCTTTTACAAAGATGATTATTATGTCAACTTTTTTAGCATTTATTAGGCCCCACGATCGTTACCGTTATGATCTTTTAATAAAGAAATTTTAAATGATCTATTAAATTATTTTTTACAAAGAAGATAATTATGTTGAATTTTTTAGCATTTATTAGGCCCAATAATTGTTACCGTTATCATCTTTTATAAAGAAATTTTAAATGATCTATTAAATTATCTTTTACAAAGAAGATAATTATGTCAACTTTTTTAGCATTTATTAGGCCGAATGATCGTTACCCGTATAATTTTCTATAAAGAAATTTTAAGTGATCTATACAATTATCTTTTACAAAGAAGATCATTATGTCAATTTTTTTAGCATTTATTAGGCCAACGATCGTTACCGTTATGATCTTTTAATAAACACATTTTAAATGATCAATTAAATTATCTTTTACAAAAAAATAATTAATTTAAATTTTTTAGCATTGGTTATTCCCAATGATTGTTACCGTTATAATCTTTTATAAAGAAATTTTAAATGATCTATTAAATTATCTTTTACAAAGAAGATAATTAATTTAAATTTTTTAGCATTTATTATTCCCAATGATTGTTACCGTTAAGATCTTTTATAAAGAAATTTTAAATGATCTCTTAAATTATCTTTTACAAAGACGATAATTATGTCAACTTGTTTAGCATTTATTAGGCCCAATGATAGTTACCATTATGACCTTTTATAAAGAAAATTTACATGATCTATTAAATTATCTTTTACAAAGATGATTATTATGTCAACTTTTTTAGCATTTATTAGGCCCCACGATCGTTACCGTTATGATCTTTTAATAAATAAATTTTAAATGATCTATTAAATTATTTTTTACAAAGAAGATAATTATGTTGAATTTTTTAGCATTTATTAGGCCCAATAATTGTTACCGTTATCATCTTTTATAAAGAAATTTTAAATGATCTATTAAATTATCTTTTACAAAGAAGATAATTATGTCAACTTTTTTAGTATTTATTAGGCCGAATGATCGTTACCCGTATAATCTTCTATAAAGAAATTTTAAGTGATCTATACAATTATCTTTTACAAAGAAGATCATTATGTCAATTTGTTTAGCATTTATTAGGCCAACGATCGTTACCGTTATGATCTTTTAATAAACACATTTTAAATGATCAATTAAATTATCTTTTACAAAAAAATAATTAATTTAAATTTTTTAGCATTGGTTATTCCCAATGATTGTTACCGTTATAATCTTTTATAAAGAAATTTTAAATGATCTATTAAATTATCTTTTACAAAGAAGATAATTAATTTAAATTTCTTAGCATTTTTTATTCCCAATGATTGTTACCGTTAAGATCTTTTATAAAGAAGTTTTAAATAATCTATTAAATTATCTTTTACAAAGACGATAATTATGTCAACTTGTTTAGCATTTATTAGGCCCAATGATAGTTACCATTATGATCTTTTATAAAGAAATTTTACATGATCTATAAAATTATCTTTTACAAAGAAGATTATTATGTAAACTTTTTTAGCATTTATTAGGCCCCACGATCGTTACCGTTATGATCTTTTAATAAAGAAATTTTGAATGATCTATTAAATTATTTTTTACATAGAAGATAATTATGTTGAATTTTTTAGCATTTATTAGGCCCAATAATTGTTACCGTTATCATCTTTTATAAAGAAATTTTAAATGATCTATTAAATTATCTTTTACAAAGAAGATAATTATGTCAACTTTTTTAGCATTTATTAGGCCCAACGATCGTTACCGTTATGATATTTTAATAAAGACATTTTAAATGATCTAATAAATTATCTGTTACAAAAAAATAATTAATTTATATTTTTTAGCGCTTGTTATTCACAATGATTGTTACCGTTATGATCCTTTATAAAGAAATTTTAAATGATCTCTTAAATTATCTTTTACAAAGAAGATAATTATGTGAACTTCTTTAGCATTTATTAGGCCCAACGATAGTTACCATTATGATCTTTTATAAAAAAATTTTTAATGATCTAATAAATGATCTTTTACAAAGAAGATAATTTTGTCAACTTTTTTAGCATTTATTAGGCCCAACGATTGTTACCGTTATGATCTTTTAATAAACACATTTTAAATGATCAATTAAATTATCTTTTACAAAAAAATAATTAATTTAAATTTTTTAGCATTGGTTATTCCCAATGATTGTTACCGTTATAATCTTTTATAAAGAAATTTTAAATGATCTATTAAATTATCTTTTACAAAGAAGATAATTAATTTAAATTTTTTAGCATTTATTATTCCCAATGATTGTTACCGTTAAGATCTTTTATAAAGAAATTTTAAATGATCTCTTAAATTATCTTTTACAAAGACGATAATTATGTCAACTTGTTTAGCATTTATTAGGCCCAATGATAGTTACCATTATGATCTTTTATAAAGAAAATTTACATGATCTATTAAATTATCTTTTACAAAGATGATTATTATGTCAACTTTTTTAGCATTTATTAGGCCCCACGATCGTTACCGTTATGATCTTTTAATAAAGAAATTTTAAATGATCTATTAAATTATTTTTTACAAAGAAGATAATTATGTTGAATTTTTTAGCATTTATTAGGCCCAATAGTTGTTACCGTTATCATCTTTTATAAAGAAATTTTAAATGATCTATTAAATTATCTTTTACAAAGAAGATAATTATGTCAACGTTTTTAGCATTTATTAGGCCGAATGATCGTTACCCGTATAATCTTCTATAAAGAAATTTTAAGTGATCTATACAATTATCTTTTACAAAGAAGATCATTATGTCAATTTTTTTAGCATTGATTAGGCCAACGATCGTTACCGTTATGATCTTTTAATAAACACATTTTAAATGATCAATTAAATTATCTTTTACAAAAAAATAATTAATTTAAATTTTTTAGCATTGGTTATTCCCAATGATTGTTACCGTTATAATCTTTTATAAAGAAATTTTAAATGATCTATTAAATTATCTTTTACAAAGAAGATAATTAATTTAAATTTTTTAGCATTTATTATTCCAATGATTGTTACCGTTAAGATCTTTTATAAAGAAATTTTAAATGATCTATTAAATTATCTTTTACAAAGACGATAATTATGTCAACTTGTTTAGCATTTATTAGGCCCAATGATAGTTACCATTATGATCTTTTATAAAGAAAATTTACATGATCTATTAAATTATCTTTTACAAAGATGATTATTATGTCAACTTTTTTAGCATTTATTAGGCCCCACGATCGTTACCGTTATGATCTTTTAATAAAGAAATTTTAAATAATCTATTAAATTATTTTTTACATAGAAGATAATTATGTTGAATTTTTTAGCATTTATTAGGCCCAATAGTTGTTACCGTTATCATCTTTTATAAAGAAATTTTAAATGATCTATTAAATTATCTTTTACAAAGAAGATAATTATGTCAACTTTTTTAGCATTTATTAGGCCGAATGATCGTTACCCGTATAATCTTGTATAAAGAAATTTTAAGTGATCTATACAATTATCTTTTACAAAGAAGATCATTATGTCAATTTTTTTAGCATTTATTAGGCCAACGATCGTTACCTTTATGATCTTTTAATAAACACATTTTAAATGATCAATTAAATTATCTTTTACAAAAAAATAATTAATTTAAATTTTTTAGCATTGGTTATTCCCAATGATTGTTACCGTTATAATCTTTTATAAAGAAATTTTAAATGATCTATTAAATTATCTTTTACAAAGAAGATAATTAATTAAAATTTTTTAGCATTTATTATTCCCAATGATTATTATCGTTAAGATCTTTTATAAAGAAATTTTAAATGATCTATTAAATTATCTTTTACAAAGACGATAATTATGTCAACTTGTTTAGCATTTATTAGGCCCAATGATAGTTACCATTATGATCTTTTATAAAGAAAATTTACATGATCTATTAAATTATCTTTTACAAAGATGATTATTATGTCAACTTTTTTAGCATTTATTAGGCCCCACGATCGTTACCGTTATGATCTTTTAATAAACACATTTTAAATGATCAATTAAATTATCTTTTACAAAAAAATAATTAATTTAAATTTTTTAGCATTGGTTATTCCCAATGATTGTTACCGTTATAATCTTTTATAAAGAAATTTTAAATGATCTATTAAATTATCTTTTACAAAAAAGATAATTAATTTAAATTTTTTAGCATTTATTATTCCCAATGATTGTTACCGTTATGATCCTTTATAAAGAAATTTTAAATGATCTCTTAAATTATCTTTTACAAAGAAGATAATTATGTGAACTTCTTTAGCATTTATTAGGCCCAACGATAGTTACCATTATGATCTTTTATAAAGAAATTTTTAATTATCTAATAAATTATCTTTTACAAAGAAGATAATTTTGTCAACTTTTTTAGCATTTATTAGGCCCAACGATTGTTACCGTTATGATCTTTTAATAAACACATTTTAAATGATCAATTAAATTATCTTTTACAAAAAAATAATTAATTTAAATTTTTTAGCATTTGTTATTCCCAATGATTGTTACCGTTATAATCTTTTATAAAGAAATTTTAAATGATCTATTAAATTATCTTTTACAAAGAAGATAATTAATTTAAATTTTTTAGCATTTATTATTCCCAATGATTGTTACCGTTAAGATCTTTGATAAAGAAATTTTAAATGATCTATTAAATTATCTTTTACAAAGACGATAATTATGTCAACTTGTTTAGCATTTATTAGGCCCAATGATAGTTACCATTATGATCTTTTATAATGAAAATTTACATGATCTATTAAATTATCTTTTACAAAGATGATTATTATGTCAACTTTTTTAGCATTTATTAGGCCCCACGATCGTTACCGTTATGATCTTTTAATAAAGAAATTTTAAATGATCTATTAAATTATTTTTTACAAAGAAGATAATTATGTTGAATTTTTTAGCATTTATTAGGCCCAATAGTTGTTACCGTTATCATCTTTTATAAAGAAATTTTAAATGATCTATTAAATTATCTTTTACAAAGAAGATAATTATGTTAACGTTTTTAGCATTTATTAGGCCGAATGATCGTTACCCGTATAATCTTCTATAAAGAAATTTTAAGTGATCTATACAATTATCTTTTACAAAGAAGATCATTATGTCAATTTTTTTAGCATTGATTAGGCCAACGATCGTTACCGTTATGATCTTTTAATAAACACATTTTAAATGATCAATTAAATTATCTTTTACAAAAAAATAATTAATTTAAATTTTTTAGCATTGGTTATTCCCAATGATTGTTACCGTTATAATCTTTTATAAAGAAATTTTAAATGATCTATTAAATTATCTTTTACAAAGAAGATAATTAATTTAAATTTTTTAGCATTTATTATTCCCAATGATTGTTATCGTTAAGATCTTTTATAAAGAAATTTTAAATGATCTATTAAATTATCTTTTACAAAGAAGATAATTATGTCAACTTTTTTAGCATTTATTAGGCCGAATGATCATTACCCGTATAATCTTGTATAAAGAAATTTTAAGTGATCTATACAATTATCTTTTACAAAGAAGATCATTATGTCAATTTTTTTAGCATTTATTAGGCCAACGATCGTTACCGTTATGATCTTTTAATAAACACATTTTAAATGATCAATTAAATTATCTTTTACAAAAAAATAATTAATTTAAATTTTTTAGCATTGGTTATTCCCAATGATTGTTACCGTTATAATCTTTTATAAAGAAATTTTAAATGATCTATTAAATTATCTTTTACAAAGAAGATAATTAATTTAAATTTTTTAGCATTTATTATTCCCAATGATTGTTATCGTTAAGATCTTTTATAAAGAAATTTTAAATGATCTATTAAATTATCTTTTACAAAGACGATAATTATGTCAACTTGTTTACCATTTATTAGGCCCAATGATAGTTACCATTATGATATTTTATAAAGAAAATTTACATGATCTATTAAATTATCTTTTACAAAGATGATTATTATGTCAACTTTTTTAGCATTTATTAGGCCCCACGATCGTTACCGTTATGATCTTTTAATAAAGAAATTTTAAATGATCTATTAAATTATTTTTTACAAAGAAGATAATTAGGTTGAATTTTTTAGCATTTATTAGGCCCAATAATTGTTACCGTTATCATCTTTTATAAAGAAATTTTAAATGATCTATTAAATTATCTTTTACAAAGAAGATAATTATGTCAACTTTTTTAGCATTTATTAGGCCGAATGATCGTTACCCGTATAATTTTCTATAAAGAAATTTTAAGTGATCTATACAATTATCTTTTACAAAGAAGATCATTATGTCAATTTTTTTAGCATTTATTAGGCCAACGATCGTTACCGTTATGATCTTTTAATAAACACATTTTAAATGATCAATTAAATTATCTTTTACAAAAAAATAATTAATTTAAATTTTTTAGCATTGGTTATTCCCAATGATTGTTACCGTTATAATCTTTTATAAAGAAATTTTAAATGATCTATTAAATTATCTTTTACAAAGAAGATAATTAATTTAAATTTTTTAGCATTTATTATTCCCAATGATTGTTACCGTTAAGATCTTTTATAAAGAAATTTTAAATGATCTCTTAAATTATCTTTTACAAAGACGATAATTATGTCAACTTGTTTAGCATTTATTAGGCCCAATGATAGTTACCATTATGACCTTTTATAAAGAAAATTTACATGATCTATTAAATTATCTTTTACAAAGATGATTATTATGTCAACTTTTTTAGCATTTATTAGGCCCCACGATCGTTACCGTTATGATCTTTTAATAAATAAATTTTAAATGATCTATTAAATTATTTTTTACAAAGAAGATAATTATGTTGAATTTTTTAGCATTTATTAGGCCCAATAATTGTTACCGTTATCATCTTTTATAAAGAAATTTTAAATGATCTATTAAATTATCTTTTACAAAGAAGATAATTATGTCAACTTTTTTAGTATTTATTAGGCCGAATGATCGTTACCCGTATAATCTTCTATAAAGAAATTTTAAGTGATCTATACAATTATCTTTTACAAAGAAGATCATTATGTCAATTTGTTTAGCATTTATTAGGCCAACGATCGTTACCGTTATGATCTTTTAATAAACACATTTTAAATGATCAATTAAATTATCTTTTACAAAAAAATAATTAATTTAAATTTTTTAGCATTGGTTATTCCCAATGATTGTTACCGTTATAATCTTTTATAAAGAAATTTTAAATGATCTATTAAATTATCTTTTACAAAGAAGATAATTAATTTAAATTTCTTAGCATTTTTTATTCCCAATGATTGTTACCGTTAAGATCTTTTATAAAGAAGTTTTAAATAATCTATTAAATTATCTTTTACAAAGACGATAATTATGTCAACTTGTTTAGCATTTATTAGGCCCAATGATAGTTACCATTATGATCTTTTATAAAGAAATTTTACATGATCTATAAAATTATCTTTTACAAAGAAGATTATTATGTAAACTTTTTTAGCATTTATTAGGCCCCACGATCGTTACCGTTATGATCTTTTAATAAAGAAATTTTGAATGATCTATTAAATTATTTTTTACATAGAAGATAATTATGTTGAATTTTTTAGCATTTATTAGGCCCAATAATTGTTACCGTTATCATCTTTTATAAAGAAATTTTAAATGATCTATTAAATTATCTTTTACAAAGAAGATAATTATGTCAACTTTTTTAGCATTTATTAGGCCCAACGATCGTTACCGTTATGATATTTTAATAAAGACATTTTAAATGATCTAATAAATTATCTGTTACAAAAAAATAATTAATTTATATTTTTTAGCGCTTGTTATTCACAATGATTGTTACCGTTATGATCCTTTATAAAGAAATTTTAAATGATCTCTTAAATTATCTTTTACAAAGAAGATAATTATGTGAACTTCTTTAGCATTTATTAGGCCCAACGATAGTTACCATTATGATCTTTTATAAAGAAATTTTTAATGATCTAATAAATGATCTTTTACAAAGAAGATAATTTTGTCAACTTTTTTAGCATTTATTAGGCCCAACGATTGTTACCGTTATGATCTTTTAATAAACACATTTTAAATGATCAATTAAATTATCTTTTACAAAAAAATAATTAATTTAAATTTTTTAGCATTTGTTATTCCCAATGATTGTTACCGTTATAATATTTTATAAAGAAATTTTAAATGATCTATTAAATTATCTTTTACAAAGAAGATAATTAATTTAAATTTTTTAGCATTTATTATTCCCAATGATTGTTACCGTTAAGATCTTTGATAAAGAAATTTTAAATGATCTATTAAATTATCTTTTACAAAGACGATAATTATGTCAACTTGTTTAGCATTTATTAGGCCCAATGATAGTTACCATTATGATCTTTTATAAAGAAAATTTACATGATCTATTAAATTATCTTTTACAAAGATGATTATTATGTCAACTTTTTTAGCATTTATTAGGCCCCACGATCGTTACCGTTATGATCTTTTAATAAAGAAATTTTAAATGATCTATTAAATTATTTTTTACAAAGAAGATAATTATGTTGAATTTTTTAGCATTTATTAGGCCCAATAGTTGTTACCGTTATCATCTTTTATAAAGAAATTTTAAATGATCTATTAAATTATCTTTTACAAAGAAGATAATTATGTCAACGTTTTTAGCATTTATTAGGCCGAATGATCGTTACCCGTATAATCTTCTATAAAGAAATTTTAAGTGATCTATACAATTATCTTTTACAAAGAAGATCATTATGTCAATTTTTTTAGCATTGATTAGGCCAACGATCGTTACCGTTATGATCTTTTAATAAACACATTTTAAATGATCAATTAAATTATCTTTTACAAAAAAATAATTAATTTAAATTTTTTAGCATTGGTTATTCCCAATGATTGTTACCGTTATAATCTTTTATAAAGAAATTTTAAATGATCTATTAAATTATCTTTTACAAAGAAGATAATTAATTTAAATTTTTTAGCATTTATTATTCCCAATGATTGTTACCGTTAAGATCTTTTATAAAGAAATTTTAAATGATCTATTAAATTATCTTTTACAAAGACGATAATTATGTCAACTTGTTTAGCATTTATTAGGCCCAATGATAGTTACCATTATGATCTTTTATAAAGAAAATTTACATGATCTATTAAATTATCTTTTACAAAGATGATTATTATGTCAACTTTTTTAGCATTTATTAGGCCCCACGATCGTTACCGTTATGATCTTTTAATAAAGAAATTTTAAATAATCTATTAAATTATTTTTTACATAGAAGATAATTATGTTGAATTTTTTAGCATTTATTAGGCCCAATAGTTGTTACCGTTATCATCTTTTATAAAGAAATTTTAAATGATCTATTAAATTATCTTTTACAAAGAAGATAATTATGTCAACTTTTTTAGCATTTATTAGGCCGAATGATCGTTACCCGTATAATCTTGTATAAAGAAATTTTAAGTGATCTATACAATTATCTTTTACAAAGAAGATCATTATGTCAATTTTTTTAGCATTTATTAGGCCAACGATCGTTACCTTTATGATCTTTTAATAAACACATTTTAAATGATCAATTAAATTATCTTTTACAAAAAAATAATTAATTTAAATTTTTTAGCATTGGTTATTCCCAATGATTGTTACCGTTATAATCTTTTATAAAGAAATTTTAAATGATCTATTAAATTATCTTTTACAAAGAAGATAATTAATTTAAATTTTTTAGCATTTATTATTCCCAATGATTATTATCGTTAAGATCTTTTATAAAGAAATTTTAAAGTATCTATTAAATTATCTTTTACAAAGACGATAATTATGTCAACTTGTTTACCATTTATTAGGCCCAATGATAGTTACCATTATGATCTTTTATAAAGAAAATTTACATGATCTATTAAATTATCTTTTACAAAGATGATTATTATGTCAACTTTTTTAGCATTTATTAGGCCCCACGATCGTTACCGTTATGATCTTTTAATAAAGAAATTTTAAATGATCTATTAAATTATTTTTTACAAAGAAGATAATTATGTTGAATTTTTTAGCATTTATTAGGCCCAATAATTGTTACCGTTATCATCTTTTATAAAGAAATGTTAAATGATCTATTAAATTATCTTTTACAAAGAAGATAATTATGTCAACTTTTTTAGCATTTATTAGGCCGAATAATCGTTACCCGTATAATCTTCTATAAAGAAATTTTAAGTGATCTATACAATTATCTTTTACAAAGAAGATCATTATGTCAATTTTTTTAGCATTTATTAGGCCAACGATCGTTACCGTTATGATCTTTTAATAAACACATTTTAAATGATCAATTAAATTATCTTTTACAAAAAAATAATTAATTTAAATTTTTTAGCATTGGTTATTCCCAATGATTGTTACCGTTATAATCTTTTATAAAGAAATTTTAAATGATCTATTAAATTATCTTTTACAAAGAAGATAATTAATTTAAATTTTTTAGCATTTTTTATTCCCAATGATTGTTACCGTTAAGATCTTTTATAAAGAAATTTTAAATGATCTATTAAATTATCTTTTACAAAGACGATAATTATGTCAACTTGTTTAGCATTTATTAGGCCCAATGATAGTTACCATTATGGTCTTTTATAAAGAAAATTTACATGATCTATTAAATTATCTTTTACAAAGATGATTATTATGTCAACTTTTTTAGCATTTATTAGGCCCCACGATCGTTACCGTTATGATCTTTAATAAAGAAATTTTAAATGATCTATTAAATTATTTTTTACATAGAAGATAATTATGTTGAATTTTTTAGCATTTATTAGGCCCAATAGTTGTTACCGTTATCATCTTTTATAAAGAAATTTTAAATGATCTATTAAATTATCTTTTACAAAGAAGATAATTATGTCAACTTTTTTAGCATTTATTAGGCCGAATGATCGTTACCCGTATAATCTTGTATAAAGAAATTTTAAGTGATCTATACAATTATCTTTTACAAAGAAGATCATTATGTCAATTTTTTTAGCATTTATTAGGCCAACGATCGTTACCGTTATGATCTTTTAATAAACACATTTTAAATGATCAATTAAATTATCTTTTACAAAAAAATAATTAATTTAAATTTTTTAGCATTGGTTATTCCCAATGATTGTTACCGTTATAATCTTTTATAAAGAAATTTTAAATGATCTATTAAATTATCTTTTACAAAGAAGATAATTAATTTAAATTTTTTAGCATTTATTATTCCCAATGATTGTTATCGTTAAGATCTTTTATAAAGAAATTTTAAATGATCTATTAAATTATCTTTTACAGAGACGATAATTATGTCAACTTGTTTAGCATTTATTAGGCCCAATGATAGTTACCATTATGATCTTTTATAAAGAAAATTTACATGATCTATTAAATTATCTTTTACAAAGATGATTATTATGTCAACTTTTTTAGCATTTATTAGGCCCCACGATCGTTACCGTTATGATCTTTTAATAAAGAAATTTTAAATGATCTATTAAATTATTTTTTACATAGAAGATAATTATGTTGAATTTTTTAGCATTTATTAGGCCCAATAATTGTTACCGTTATCATCTTTTATAAAGAAATTTTGAATGATCTATTAAATTATCTTTTACAAAGAAGATAATTATGTCAACTTTTTTAGCATTTATTAGGCCCAACGATCGTTACCGTTATGATCTTTTAATAAAGACATTTTAAATGATCTAATAAATTATCTGTTACAAAAAAATAATTAATTTATATTTTTTAGCGCTTGTTATTCACAATGATTGTTACCGTTATGATCCTTTATAAAGAAATTTTAAATGATCTCTTAAATTATCTTTTACAAAGAAGATAATTATGTGAACTTCTTTAGCATTTATTAGGCCCAACGATAGTTACCATTATGATCTTTTATAAAGAAATTTTTAATGATCTAATAAATTATCTTTTACAAAGAAGATAATTTTGTCAACTTTTTTAGCATTTATTAGGCCCAACGATTGTTACCGTTATGATCTTTTAATAAACACATTTTAAATGATCAATTAAATTATCTTTTACAAAAAAATAATTAATTTAAATTTTTTAGCATTTGTTATTCCCAATGATTGTTACCGTTATAATATTTTATAAAGAAATTTTAAATGATCTATTAAATTATCTTTTACAAAGAAGATAATTAATTTAAATTTTTTAGCATTTATTATTCCCAATGATTGTTACCGTTAAGATCTTTGATAAAGAAATTTTAAATGATCTATTAAATTATCTTTTACAAAGACGATAATTATGTCAACTTGTTTAGCATTTATTAGGCCCAATGATAGTTACCATTATGATCTTTTATAAAGAAAATTTACATGATCTATTAAATTATCTTTTACAAAGATGATTATTATGTCAACTTTTTTAGCATTTATTAGGCCCCACGATCGTTACCGTTATGATCTTTTAATAAAGAAATTTTAAATGATCTATTAAATTATTTTTTACAAAGAAGATAATTATGTTGAATTTTTTAGCATTTATTAGGCCCAATAGTTGTTACCGTTATCATCTTTTATAAAGAAATTTTAAATGATCTATTAAATTATCTTTTACAAAGAAGATAATTATGTCAACGTTTTTAGCATTTATTAGGCCGAATGATCGTTACCCGTATAATCTTCTATAAAGAAATTTTAAGTGATCTATACAATTATCTTTTACAAAGAAGATCATTATGTCAATTTTTTTAGCATTGATTAGGCCAACGATCGTTACCGTTATGATCTTTTAATAAACACATTTTAAATGATCAATTAAATTATCTTTTACAAAAAAATAATTAATTTAAATTTTTTAGCATTGGTTATTCCCAATGATTGTTACCGTTATAATCTTTTATAAAGAAATTTTAAATGATCTATTAAATTATCTTTTACAAAGAAGATAATTAATTTAAATTTTTTAGCATTTATTATTCCCAATGATTGTTACCGTTAAGATCTTTTATAAAGAAATTTTAAATGATCTATTAAATTATCTTTTACAAAGACGATAATTATGTCAACTTGTTTAGCATTTATTAGGCCCAATGATAGTTACCATTATGATCTTTTATAAAGAAAATTTACATGATCTATTAAATTATCTTTTACAAAGATGATTATTATGTCAACTTTTTTAGCATTTATTAGGCCCCACGATCGTTACCGTTATGATCTTTTAATAAAGAAATTTTAAATGATCTATTAAATTATTTTTTACAAAGCAGATAATTATGTTGAATTTTTTAGCATTTATTAGGCCCAATAGTTGTTACCGTTATCATCTTTTATAAAGAAATTTTAAATGATCTATTAAATTATATTTTACAAAGAAGATAATTATGTCAACGTTTTTAGCATTTATTAGGCCGAATGATCGTTACCCGTATAATCTTCTATAAAGAAATTTTAAGTGATCTATACAATTATCTTTTACAAAGAAGATCATTATGTCAATTTTTTTAGCATTGATTAGGCCAACGATCGTTACCGTTATGATCTTTTAATAAACACATTTTAAATGATCAATTAAATTATCTTTTACAAAAAAATAATTAATTTAAATTTTTTAGCATTGGTTATTCCCAATGATTCTTACCGTTATAATCTTTTATAAAGAAATTTTAAATGATCTATTAAATTATCTTTTACAAAAAAGATAATTAATTTAAATTTTTTAGCATTTATTATTCCCAATGATTGTTACCGTTAAGATCTTTGATAAAGAAATTTTAAATGATCTATTAAATTATCTTTTACAAAGACGATAATTATGTCAACTTGTTTAGCATTTATTAGGCCCAATGATAGTTACCATTATGATCTTTTATAAAGAAAATTTACATGATCTATTAAATTATCTTTTACAAAGATGATTATTATGTCAACTTTTTTAGCATTTATTAGGCCCCACGATCGTTACCGTTATGATCTTTTAATAAAGAAATTTTAAATGATCTATTAAATTATTTTTTACAAAGAAGATAATTATGTTGAATTTTTTAGCATTTATTAGGCCCGATAGTTGTTACCGTTATCATCTTTTATAAAGAAATTTTAAATGATCTATTAAATTATCTTTTACAAAGAAGATAATTATGTCAACGTTTTTAGCATTTATTAGGCCGAATGATCGTTACCCGTATAATCTTCTATAAAGAAATTTTAAGTGATCTATACAATTATCTTTTACAAAGAAGATCATTATGTCAATTTTTTTAGCATTGATTAGGCCAACGATCGTTACCGTTATGATCTTTTAATAAACACATTTTAAATGATCAATTAAATTATCTTTTACAAAAAAATAATTAATTTAAATTTTTTAGCATTGGTTATTCCCAATGATTGTTACCGTTATAATCTTTTATAAAGAAATTTTAAATGATCTATTAAATTATCTTTTACAAAAAAGATAATGAATTTAAATTTTTTAGCATTTATTATTCCCAATGATTGTTACCGTTATGATCCTTTATAAAGAAATTTTAAATGATCTCTTAAATTATCTTTTACAAAGAAGATAATTATGTGAACTTCTTTAGCATTTATTAGGCCCAACGATAGTTACCATTATGATCTTTTATAAAGAAATTTTTAATGATCTAATAAATTATCTTTTACAAAGAAGATAATTTTGTCAACTTTTTTAGCATTTATTAGGCCCAACGATTTTTACCGTTATGATCTTTTAATAAACACATTTTAAATGATCAATTAAATTATCTTTTACAAAAAAATAATTAATTTAAATTTTTTAGCATTTGTTATTCCCAATGATTGTTACCGTTATAATATTTTATAAAGAAATTTTAAATGATCTATTAAATTATCTTTTACAAAGAAGATAATTAATTTAAATTTTTTAGCATTTATTATTCCCAATGATTGTTACCGTTAAGATCTTTGATAAAGAAATTTTAAATGATCTATTAAATTATCTTTTACAAAGACGATAATTATGTCAACTTGTTTAGCATTTATTAGGCCCAATGATAGTTACCATTATGATCTTTTATAAAGAAAATTTACATGATCTATTAAATTATCTTTTACAAAGATGATTATTATGTCAACTTTTTTAGCATTTATTAGGCCCCACGATCGTTACCGTTATGATCTTTTAATAAAGAAATTTTAAATGATCTATTAAATTATTTTTTACAAAGAAGATAATTATGTTGAATTTTTTAGCATTTATTAGGCCCAATAGTTGTTACCGTTATCATCTTTTATAAAGAAATTTTAAATGATCTATTAAATTATCTTTTACAAAGAAGATAATTATGTCAACGTTTTTAGCATTTATTAGGCCGAATGATCGTTACCCGTATAATCTTCTATAAAGAAATTTTAAGTGATCTATACAATTATCTTTTACAAAGAAGATCATTATGTCAATTTTTTTAGCATTGATTAGGCCAACGATCGTTACCGTTATGATATTTTAATAAACACATTTTAAATGATCAATTAAATTATCTTTTACAAAAAAATAATTAATTTAAATTTTTTAGCATTGGTTATTCCCAATGTTGTTACCGTTATAATCTTTTATAAAGAAATTTTAAATGATCTATTAAATTATCTTTTACAAAGAAGATAATTAATTTAAATTTTTTAGCATTTATTATTCCCAATGATTGTTATCGTTAAGATCTTTTATAAAGAAATTTTAAATGATCTATTAAATTATCTTTTACAAAGAAGATAATTATGTCAACTTTTTTAGCATTTATTAGGCCGAATGATCGTTACCCGTATAATCTTGTATAAAGAAATTTTAAGTGATCTATACAATTATCTTTTACAAAGAAGATCATTATGTCAATTTTTTTAGCATTTATTAGGCCAACGATCGTTACCGTTATGATCTTTTAATAAACACATTTTAAATGATCAATTAAATTATCTTTTACAAAAAAATAATTAATTTAAATTTTTTAGCATTGGTTATTCCCAATGATTGTTACCGTTATAATCTTTTATAAAGAAATTTTAAATGATCTATTAAATTATCTTTTACAAAGAAGATAATTAATTTAAATTTTTTAGCATTTATTATTCCCAATGATTGTTATCGTTAAGATCTTTTATAAAGAAATTTTAAATGATCTATTAAATTATCTTTTACAAAGACGATAATTATGTCAACTTGTTTACCATTTATTAGGCCCAATGATAGCTACCATTATGATCTTTTATAAAGAAAATTTACATGATCTATTAAATTATCTTTTACAAAGATGATTATTATGTCAACTTTTTTAGCATTTATTAGGCCCCACGATCGTTACCGTTATGATCTTTTAATAAAGAAATTTTAAATGATCTATTAAATTATTTTTTACAAAGAAGATAATTATGTTGAATTTTTTAGCATTTATTAGGCCCAATAATTGTTACCGTTATCATCTTTTATAAAGAAATTTTAAATGATCTATTAAATTATCTTTTACAAAGAAGATAATTATGTCAACTTTTTTAGCATTTATTAGGCCGAATGATCGTTACCCGTATAATTTTCTATAAAGAAATTTTAAGTGATCTATACAATTATCTTTTACAAAGAAGATCATTATGTCAATTTTTTTAGCATTTATTAGGCCAACGATCGTTACCGTTATGATCTTTTAATAAACACATTTTAAATGATCAATTAAATTATCTTTTACAAAAAAATAATTAATTTAAATTTTTTAGCATTGGTTATTCCCAATGATTGTTACCGTTATAATCTTTTATAAAGAAATTTTAAATGATCTATTAAATTATCTTTTACAAAGAAGATAATTAATTTAAATTTTTTAGCATTTATTATTCCCAATGATTGTTACCGTTAAGATCTTTTATAAAGAAATTTTAAATGATCTCTTAAATTATCTTTTACAAAGACGATAACTATGTCAACTTGTTTAGCATTTATTAGGCCCAATGATAGTTACCATTATGATCTTTTATAAAGAAAATTTACATGATCTATTAAATTATCTTTTACAAAGATGATTATTATGTCAACTTTTTTAGCATTTATTAGGCCCCACGATCGTTACCGTTATGATCTTTTAATAAATAAATTTTAAATGATCTATTAAATTATTTTTTACAAAGAAGATAATTATGTTGAATTTTTTAGCATTTATTAGGCCCAATAATTGTTACCGTTATCATCTTTTATAAAGAAATTTTAAATGATCTATTAAATTATCTTTTACAAAGAAGATAATTATGTCAACTTTTTTAGCATTTATTAGGCCGAATGATCGTTACCCGTATAATCTTCTATAAAGAAATTTTAAGTGATCTATACAATTATCTTTTACAAAGAAGATCATTATGTCAATTTGTTTAGCATTTATTAGGCCAACGATCGTTACCGTTATGATCTTTTAATAAACACATTTTAAATGATCAATTAAATTATCTTTTACAAAAAAATAATTAATTTAAATTTTTTAGCATTGGTTATTCCCAATGATTGTTACCGTTATAATCTTTTATAAAGAAATTTTAAATGATCTATTAAATTATCTTTTACAAAGAAGATAATTAATTTAAATTTCTTAGCATTTTTTATTCCCAATGATTGTTACCGTTAAGATCTTTTATAAAGAAGTTTTAAATAATCTATTAAATTATCTTTTACAAAGACGATAATTATGTCAACTTGTTTAGCATTTATTAGGCCCAATGATAGTTACCATTATGATCTTTTATAAAGAAATTTTACATGATCTATAAAATTATCTTTTACAAAGAAGATTATTATGTCAACTTTTTTAGCATTTATTAGGCCCCACGATCGTTACCGTTATGATCTTTTAATAAAGAAATTTTGAATGATCTATTAAATTATTTTTTACAAAGAAGATAATTATGTTGAATTTTTTAGCATTTATTAGGCCCAATAATTGTTACCGTTATCATCTTTTATAAAGAAATTTTAAATGATCTATTAAATTATCTTTTACAAAGAAGATAATTATGTTGAATTTTTTAGCATTTATTAGGCCCAATAATTGTTACCGTCATCATCTTTTATAAAGAAATTTTAAATGATCTATTAAATTATCTTTTACAAAGAAGATAATTATGTCAACGTTTTTAGCATTTATTAGGCCGAATGATCGTTACCCGTATAATCTTCTATAAAGAAATTTTAAGTGATCTATACAATTATCTTTTACAAAGAAGATCATTATGTCAATTTTTTTAGCATTGATTAGGCCAACGATCGTTACCGTTATGATCTTTTAATAAACACATTTTAAATGATCAATTAAATTATCTTTTACAAAAAAATAATTAATTTAAATTTTTTAGCATTGGTTATTCCCAATGATTGTTACCGTTATAATCTTTTATAAAGAAATTTTAAATGATCTATTAAATTATCTTTTACAAAAAAGATAATTAATTTAAATTTTTTAGCATTTATTATTCCCAATGATTGTTACCGTTATGATCCTTTATAAAGAAATTTTAAATGATCTCTTAAATTATCTTTTACAAAGAAGATAATTATGTGAACTTCTTTAGCATTTATTAGGCCCAACGATAGTTACCATTATGATCTTTTATAAAGAAATTTTTAATGATCTAATAAATTATCTTTTACAAAGAAGATAATTTTGTCAACTTTTTTAGCATTTATTAGGCCCAACGATTGTTACCGTTATGATATTTTAATAAACACATTTTAAATGATCAATTAAATTATCTTTTACAGAAAAATAATTAATTTAAATTTTTTAGCATTTGTTATTCCCAATGATTGTTACCGTTATAATATTTTATAAAGAAATTTTAAATGATCTATTAAATTATCTTTTACAAAGAAGATAATTAATTTAAATTTTTTAGCATTTATTATTCCCAATGATTGTTAACGTTAAGATCTTTGATAAAGAAATTTTAAATGATCTATTAAATTATCTTTTACAAAGACGATAATTATGTCAACCTGTTTAGCATTTATTAGGCCCAATGATAGTTACCATTATGATCTTTTATAAAGAAAATTTACATGATCTATTAAATTATCTTTTACAAAGATGATTATTATGTCAACTTTTTTAGCATTTATTAGGCCCCACGATCGTTACCGTTATGATCTTTTAATAAAGAAATTTTAAATGATCTATTAAATTATTTTTTACAAAGAAGATAATTATGTTGAATTTTTTAGCATTTATTAGGCCCAATAGTTGTTACCGTTATCATCTTTTATAAAGAAATTTTAAATGATCTATTAAATTATCTTTTACAAAGAAGATAATTATGTCAATGTTTTTAGCATTTATTAGGCCGACTGATCGTTACCCGTATAATCTTCTATAAAGAAATTTTAAGTGATCTATACAATTATCTTTTACAAAGAAGATCATTATGTCAATTTTTTTAGCATTGATTAGGCCAACGATCGTTACCGTTATGATCTTTTAATAAACACATTTTAAATGATCAATTAAATTATCTTTTACAAAAAAATAATTAATTTAAATTTTTTAGCATTGGTTATTCCCAATGATTGTTACCGTTATAATCTTTTATAAAGAAATTTTAAATGATCTATTAAATTATCTTGTACAAAGAAGATAATTAATTTAAATTTTTTAGCATTTATTATTCCCAATGATTGTTATCGTTAAGATCTTTTATAAAGAAATTTTAAATGATCTATTAAATTATCTTTTACAAAGAAGATAATTATGTCAACTTTTTTAGCATTTATTAGGCCGAATGATCGTTACCCGTATAATCTTGTATAAAGAAATTTTAAGTGATCTATACAATTATCTTTTACAAAGAAGATCATTATGTCAATTTTTTTAGCATTTATTAGGCCAACGTTCGTTACCGTTATGATCTTTTAATAAACACATTTTAAATGATCAATTAAATTATCTTTTACAAAAAAATAATTAATTTAAATTTTTTAGCATTGGTTATTCCCAATGATTGTTACCGTTATAATCTTTTATAAAGAAATTTTAAATGATCTATTAAATTATCTTTTACAAAGAAGATAATTAATTTAAATTTTTTAGCATTTATTATTCCCAATGATTGTTATCGTTAAGATCTTTTATAAAGAAATTTTAAATGATCTATTAAATTATCTTTTACAAAGACGATAATTATGTCAACTTGTTTACCATTTATTAGGCCAAATGATAGTTACCATTATGATCTTTTATAAAAAAAATTTACATGATCTATTAAATTATCTTTTACAAAGATGATTATTATGTCAACTTTTTTAGCATTTATTAGGCCCCACGATCGTTACCGTTATGATCTTTTAATAAAGAAATTTTAAATGATCTATTAAATTATTTTTTACAAAGAAGATAATTATGTTGAATTTTTTAGCATTTATTAGGCTCAATAATTGTTACCGTTATCATCTTTTATAAAGAAATTTTAAATGATCTATTAAATTATCTTTTACAAAGAAGATAATTATGTCAACTTTTTTAGCATTTATTAGGCCGAATGATCGTTACCCGTATAATTTTCTATAAAGAAATTTTAAGTGATCTATACAATTATCTTTTACAAAGAAGATCATTATGTCAATTTTTTTAGCATTTATTAGGCCAACGATCGTTACCGTTATGATCTTTTAATAAACACATTTTAAATGATCAATTAAATTATCTTTTACAAAAAAATAATTAATTTAAATTTTTTAGCATTGGTTATTCCCAATGATTGTTACCGTTATAATCTTTTATAAAGAAATTTTAAATGATCTATTAAATTATCTTTTACAAAGAAGATAATTAATTTAAATTTTTTAGCATTTATTATTCCCAATGATTGTTACCGTTAAGATCTTTTATAAAGAAATTTTAAATGATCTCTTAAATTATCTTTTACAAAGACGATAATTATGTCAACTTGTTTAGCATTTATTAGGCCCAATGATAGTTACCATTATGATCTTTTATAAAGAAAATTTACATGATCTATTAAATTATCTTTTACAAAGATGATTATTATGTCAACTTTTTTAGCATTTATTAGGCCCCACGATCGTTACCGTTATGATCTTTTAATAAATAAATTTTAAATGATCTATTAAATTATTTTTTACAAAGAAGATAATTATGTTGAATTTTTTAGCATTTATTAGGCCCAATAATTGTTACCGTTATCATCTTTTATAAAGAAATTTTAAATGATCTATTAAATTATCTTTTACAAAGAAGATAATTATGTCAACTTTTTTAGCATTTATTAGGCCGAATGATCGTTACCCGTATAATCTTCTATAAAGAAATTTTAAGTGATCTATACAATTATCTTTTACAAAGAAGATCATTATGTCAATTTGTTTAGCATTTATTAGGCCAACGATCGTTACCGTTATGATCTTTTAATAAACACATTTTAAATGATCAATTAAACTATCTTTTACAAAAAAATAATTAATTTAAATTTTTTAGCATTGGTTATTCCCAATGATTGTTACCGTTATAATCTTTTATAAAGAAATTTTAAGTGATCTATTAAATTATCTTTTACAAAGAAGATAATTAATTTAAATTTCTTAGCATTTTTTATTCCCAATGATTGTTACCGTTAAGATCTTTTATAAAGAAGTTTTAAATAATCTATTAAATTATCTTTTACAAAGACGATAATTATGTCAACTTGTTTAGCATTTATTAGGCCCAATGATAGTTACCATTATGATCTTTTATAAAGAAATTTTACATGATCTATAAAATTATCTTTTACAAAGAAGATTATTATGTCAACTTTTTTAGCATTTATTAGGCCCCACGATCGTTACCGTTATGATCTTTTAATAAAGAAATTTTGAATGATCTATTAAATTATTTTTTACAAAGAAGATAATTATGTTGAATTTTTTAGCATTTATTAGGCCCAATAATTGTTACCGTTATCATCTTTTATAAAGAAATTTTAAATGATCTATTAAATTATCTTTTACAAAGAAGATAATTATGTTGAATTTTTTAGCATTTATTAGGCCCAATAATTGTTACCGTCATCATCTTTTATAAAGAAATTTTAAATGATCTATTAAATTATCTTTTACAAAGAAGATAATTATGTCAACGTTTTTAGCATTTATTAGGCCGAATGATCGTTACCCGTATAATCTTCTATAAAGAAATTTTAAGTGATCTATACAATTATCTTTTACAAAGAAGATCATTATGTCAATTTTTTTAGCATTGATTAGGCCAACGATCGTTACCGTTATGATCTTTTAATAAACACATTTTAAATGATCAATTAAATTATCTTTTACAAAAAAATAATTAATTTAAATTTTTTAGCATTGGTTATTCCCAATGATTGTTACCGTTATAATCTTTTATAAAGAAATTTTAAATGATCTATTAAATTATCTTTTACAAAGAAGATAATTATGTCAACTTTTTTAGCATTTATTAGGCCGAATGATCGTTACCCGTATAATCTTGTATAAAGAAATTTTAAGTGATCTATACAATTATCTTTTACAAAGAAGATCATTATGTCAATTTTTTTAGCATTTATTAGGCCAACGTTCGTTACCGTTATGATCTTTTAATAAACACATTTTAAATGATCAATTAAATTATCTTTTACAAAAAAATAATTAATTTAAATTTTTTAGCATTGGTTATTCCCAATGATTGTTACCGTTATAATCTTTTATAAAGAAATTTTAAATGATCTATTAAATTATCTTTTACAAAGAAGATAATTAATTTAAATTTTTTAGCATTTATTATTCCCAATGATTGTTATCGTTAAGATCTTTTATAAAGAAATTTTAAATGATCTATTAAATTATCTTTTACAAAGACGATAATTATGTCAACTTGTTTACCATTTATTAGGCCAAATGATAGTTACCATTATGATCTTTTATAAAGAAAATTTACATGATCTATTAAATTATCTTTTACAAAGATGATTATTATGTCAACTTTTTTAGCATTTATTAGGCCCCACGATCGTTACCGTTATGATCTTTTAATAAAGAAATTTTAAATGATCTATTAAATTATTTTTTACAAAGAAGATAATTATGTTGAATTTTTTAGCATTTATTAGGCTCAATAATTGTTACCGTTATCATCTTTTATAAAGAAATTTTAAATGATCTATTAAATTATCTTTTACAAAGAAGATAATTATGTCAACTTTTTTAGCATTTATTAGGCCGAATGATCGTTACCCGTATAATCTTGTATAAAGAAATTTTAAGTGATCTATACAATTATCTTTTACAAAGAAGATCATTATGTCAATTTTTTTAGCATTTATTATGCCAACGATCGTTACCGTTATGATCTTTTAATAAACACATTTTAAATGATCAATTAAATTATCTTTTACAAAAAAATAATTAATTTAAATTTTTTAGCATTGGTTATTCCCAATGATTGTTACCGTTATAATCTTTTATAAAGAAATTTTAAATGATCTATTAAATTATCTTTTACAAAGAAGATAATTAATTTAAATTTTTTAGCATTTATTATTCCCAATGATTGTTACCGTTAAGATCTTTTATAAAGAAATTTTAAATGATCTCTTAAATTATCTTTTACAAAGACGATAATTATGTCAACTTGTTTAGCATTTATTAGGCCCAATGATAGTTACCATTATGATCTTTTATAAAGAAAATTTACATGATCTATTAAATTATCTTTTACAAAGATGATTATTATGTCAACTTTTTTAGCATTTATTAGGCCCCACGATCGTTACCGTTATGATCTTTTAATAAATAAATTTTAAATGATCTATTAAATTATTTTTTACAAAGAAGATAATTATGTTGAATTTTTTAGCATTTATTAGGCCCAATAATTGTTACCGTTATCATCTTTTATAAAGAAATTTTAAATGATCTATTAAATTATCTTTTACAAAGAAGATAATTATGTCAACTTTTTTAGCATTTATTAGGCCGAATGATCGTTACCCGTATAATCTTCTATAAAGAAATTTTAAGTGATCTATACAATTATCTTTTACAAAGAAGATCATTATGTCAATTTGTTTAGCATTTATTAGGCCAACGATCGTTACCGTTATGATCTTTTAATAAACACATTTTAAATGATCAATTAAACTATCTTTTACAAAAAAATAATTAATTTAAATTTTTTAGCATTGGTTATTCCCAATGATTGTTACCGTTATAATCTTTTATAAAGAAATTTTAAGTGATCTATTAAATTATCTTTTACAAAGAAGATAATTAATTTAAATTTCTTAGCATTTTTTATTCCCAATGATTGTTACCGTTAAGATCTTTTATAAAGAAGTTTTAAATAATCTATTAAATTATCTTTTACAAAGACGATAATTATGTCAACTTGTTTAGCATTTATTAGGCCCAATGATAGTTACCATTATGATCTTTTATAAAGAAATTTTACATGATCTATAAAATTATCTTTTACAAAGAAGATTATTATGTCAACTTTTTTAGCATTTATTAGGCCCCACGATCGTTACCGTTATGATCTTTTAATAAAGAAATTTTGAATGATCTATTAAATTATTTTTTACAAAGAAGATAATTATGTTGAATTTTTTAGCATTTATTAGGCCCAATAATTGTTACCGTTATCATCTTTTATAAAGAAATTTTAAATGATCTATTAAATTATCTTTTACAAAGAAGATAATTATGTTGAATTTTTTAGCATTTATTAGGCCCAATAATTGTTACCGTCATCATCTTTTATAAAGAAATTTTAAATGATCTATTAAATTATCTTTTACAAAGAAGATAATTATGTCAACGTTTTTAGCATTTATTAGGCCGAATGATCGTTACCCGTATAATCTTCTATAAAGAAATTTTAAGTGATCTATACAATTATCTTTTACAAAGAAGATCATTATGTCAATTTTTTTAGCATTGATTAGGCCAACGATCGTTACCGTTATGATCTTTTAATAAACACATTTTAAATGATCAATTAAATTATCTTTTACAAAAAAATAATTAATTTAAATTTTTTAGCATTGGTTATTCCCAATGATTGTTACCGTTATAATCTTTTATAAAGAAATTTTAAATGATCTATTAAATTATCTTTTACAAAAAAGATAATTAATTTAAATTTTTTAGCATTTATTATTCCCAATGATTGTTACCGTTATGATCCTTTATAAAGAAATTTTAAATGATCTCTTAAATTATCTTTTACAAAGAAGATAATTATGTGAACTTCTTTAGCATTTATTAGGCCCAACGATAGTTACCATTATGATCTTTTATAAAGAAATTTTTAATGATCTAATAAATTATCTTTTACAAAGAAGATAATTTTGTCAACTTTTTTAGCATTTATTAGGCCCAACGATTGTTACCGTTATGATATTTTAATAAACACATTTTAAATGATCAATTAAATTATCTTTTACAGAAAAATAATTAATTTAAATTTTTTAGCATTTGTTATTCCCAATGATTGTTACCGTTATAATATTTTATAAAGAAATTTTAAATGATCTATTAAATTATCTTTTACAAAGAAGATAATTAATTTAAATTTTTTAGCATTTATTATTCCCAATGATTGTTAACGTTAAGATCTTTGATAAAGAAATTTTAAATGATCTATTAAATTATCTTTTACAAAGACGATAATTATGTCAACTTGTTTAGCATTTATTAGGCCCAATGATAGTTACCATTATGATCTTTTATAAAGAAAATTTACATGATCTATTAAATTATCTTTTACAAAGATGATTATTATGTCAACTTTTTTAGCATTTATTAGGCCCCACGATCGTTACCGTTATGATCTTTTAATAAAGAAATTTTAAATGATCTATTAAATTATTTTTTACAAAGAAGATAATTATGTTGAATTTTTTAGCATTTATTAGGCCCAATAGTTGTTACCGTTATCATCTTTTATAAAGAAATTTTAAATGATCTATTAAATTATCTTTTACAAAGAAGATAATTATGTCAATGTTTTTAGCATTTATTAGGCCGACTGATCGTTACCCGTATAATCTTCTATAAAGAAATTTTAAGTGATCTATACAATTATCTTTTACAAAGAAGATCATTATGTCAATTTTTTTAGCATTGATTAGGCCAACGATCGTTACCGTTATGATCTTTTAATAAACACATTTTAAATGATCAATTAAATTATCTTTTACAAAAAAATAATTAATTTAAATTTTTTAGCATTGGTTATTCCCAATGATTGTTACCGTTATAATCTTTTATAAAGAAATTTTAAATGATCTATTAAATTATCTTTTACAAAGAAGATAATTAATTTAAATTTTTTAGCATTTATTATTCCCAATGATTGTTATCGTTAAGATCTTTTATAAAGAAATTTTAAATGATCTATTAAATTATCTTTTACAAAGAAGATAATTATGTCAACTTTTTTAGCATTTATTAGGCCGAATGATCGTTACCCGTATAATCTTGTATAAAGAAATTTTAAGTGATCTATACAATTATCTTTTACAAAGAAGATCATTATGTCAATTTTTTTAGCATTTATTAGGCCAACGTTCGTTACCGTTATGATCTTTTAATAAACACATTTTAAATGATCAATTAAATTATCTTTTACAAAAAAATAATTAATTTAAATTTTTTAGCATTGGTTATTCCCAATGATTGTTACCGTTATAATCTTTTATAAAGAAATTTTAAATGATCTATTAAATTATCTTTTACAAAGAAGATAATTAATTTAAATTTTTTAGCATTTATTATTCCCAATGATTGTTATCGTTAAGATCTTTTATAAAGAAATTTTAAATGATCTATTAAATTATCTTTTACAAAGACGATAATTATGTCAACTTGTTTACCATTTATTAGGCCAAATGATAGTTACCATTATGATCTTTTATAAAGAAAATTTACATGATCTATTAAATTATCTTTTACAAAAATGATTATTATGTCAACTTTTTTAGCATTTATTAGGCCCCACGATCGTTACCGTTATGATCTTTTAATAAAGAAATTTTAAATGATCTATTAAATTATTTTTTACAAAGAAGATAATTATGTTGAATTTTTTAGCATTTATTAGGCTCAATAATTGTTACCGTTATCATCTTTTATAAAGAAATTTTAAATGATCTATTAAATTATCTTTTACAAAGAAGATAATTATGTCAACTTTTTTAGCATTTATTAGGCCGAATGATCGTTACCCGTATAATTTTCTATAAAGAAATTTTAAGTGATCTATACAATTATCTTTTACAAAGAAGATCATTATGTCAATTTTTTTAGCATTTATTAGGCCAACGATCGTTACCGTTATGATCTTTTAATAAACACATTTTAAATGATCAATTAAATTATCTTTTACAAAAAAATAATTAATTTAAATTTTTTAGCATTGGTTATTCCCAATGATTGTTACCGTTATAATCTTTTATAAAGAAATTTTAAATGATCTATTAAATTATCTTTTACAAAGAAGATAATTAATTTAAATTTTTTAGCATTTATTATTCCCAATGATTGTTACCGTTAAGATCTTTTATAAAGAAATTTTAAATGATCTCTTAAATTATCTTTTACAAAGACGATAATTATGTCAACTTGTTTAGCATTTATTAGGCCCAATGATAGTTACCATTATGATCTTTTATAAAGAAAATTTACATGATCTATTAAATTATCTTTTACAAAGATGATTATTATGTCAACTTTTTTAGCATTTATTAGGCCCCACGATCGTTACCGTTATGATCTTTTAATAAATAAATTTTAAATGATCTATTAAATTATTTTTTACAAAGAAGATAATTATGTTGAATTTTTTAGCATTTATTAGGCCCAATAATTGTTACCGTTATCATCTTTTATAAAGAAATTTTAAATGATCTATTAAATTATCTTTTACAAAGAAGATAATTATGTCAACTTTTTTAGCATTTATTAGGCCGAATGATCGTTACCCGTATAATCTTCTATAAAGAAATTTTAAGTGATCTATACAATTATCTTTTACAAAGAAGATCATTATGTCAATTTGTTTAGCATTTATTAGGCCAACGATCGTTACCGTTATGATCTTTTAATAAACACATTTTAAATGATCAATTAAACTATCTTTTACAAAAAAATAATTAATTTAAATTTTTTAGCATTGGTTATTCCCAATGATTGTTACCGTTATAATCTTTTATAAAGAAATTTTAAGTGATCTATTAAATTATCTTTTACAAAGAAGATAATTAATTTAAATTTCTTAGCATTTTTTATTCCCAATGATTGTTACCGTTAAGATCTTTTATAAAGAAGTTTTAAATAATCTATTAAATTATCTTTTACAAAGACGATAATTATGTCAACTTGTTTAGCATTTATTAGGCCCAATGATAGTTACCATTATGATCTTTTATAAAGAAATTTTACATGATCTATAAAATTATCTTTTACAAAGAAGATTATTATGTCAACTTTTTTAGCATTTATTAGGCCCCACGATCGTTACCGTTATGATCTTTTAATAAAGAAATTTTGAATGATCTATTAAATTATTTTTTACAAAGAAGATAATTATGTTGAATTTTTTAGCATTTATTAGGCCCAATAATTGTTACCGTTATCATCTTTTATAAAGAAATTTTAAATGATCTATTAAATTATCTTTTACAAAGAAGATAATTATGTTGAATTTTTTAGCATTTATTAGGCCCAATAATTGTTACCGTCATCATCTTTTATAAAGAAATTTTAAATGATGTATTAAATTATCTTTTACAAAGAAGATAATTATGTCAACGTTTTTAGCATTTATTAGGCCGAATGATCGTTACCCGTATAATCTTCTATAAAGAAATTTTAAGTGATCTATACAATTATCTTTTACAAAGAAGATCATTATGTCAATTTTTTTAGCATTTATTAGGCCAACGATCGTTACCGTTATGATCTTTTAATAAACACATTTTAAATGATCAATTAAATTATCTTTTACAAAAAAATAATTAATTTAAATTTTTTAGCATTGGTTATTCCCAATGATTGTTACCGTTATAATCTTTTATAAAGAAATTTTAAATGATCTATTAAATTATCTTTTACAAAGAAGATAATTAATTTAAATTTTTTAGCATTTATTATTCCCAATGATTGTTATCGTTAAGATCTTTTATAAAGAAATTTTAAATGATCTATTAAATTATCTTTTACAAAGACGATAATTATGTCAACTTGTTTACCATTTATTAGGCCCAATGATAGTTACCATTATGATCTTTTATAAAGAAAATTTACATGATCTATTAAATTATCTTTTACAAAGAAGATTATTATGTCAACTTTTTTAGCATTTATTAGGCCCCACGATCGTTACCGTTATGATCTTTTAATAAAGAAATTTTGAATGATCTATTAAATTATTTTTTACAAAGAAGATAATTATGTTGAATTTTTTAGCATTTATTAGGCCCAATAATTGTTACCGTTATCATCTTTTATAAAGAAATTTTAAATGATCTATTAAATTATCTTTTACAAAGAAGATAATTATGTTGAATTTTTTAGCATTTATTAGGCCCAATAATTGTTACCGTCATCATCTTTTATAAAGAAATTTTAAATGATCTATTAAATTATCTTTTACAAAGAAGATAATTATGTCAACGTTTTTAGCATTTATTAGGCCGAATGATCGTTACCCGTATAATCTTCTATAAAGAAATTTTAAGTGATCTATACAATTATCTTTTACAAAGAAGATCATTATGTCAATTTTTTTAGCATTTATTAGGCCAACGATCGTTACCGTTATGATCTTTTAATAAACACATTTTAAATGATCAATTAAATTATCTTTTACAAAAAAATAATTAATTTAAATTTTTTAGCATTGGTTATTCCCAATGATTGTTACCGTTATAATCTTTTATAAAGAAATTTTAAATGATCTATTAAATTATCTTTTACAAAGAAGATAATTAATTTAAATTTTTTAGCATTTATTATTCCCAATGATTGTTATCGTTAAGATCTTTTATAAAGAAATTTTAAATGATCTATTAAATTATCTTTTACAAAGACGATAATTATGTCAACTTGTTTACCATTTATTAGGCCCAATGATAGTTACCATTATGATCTTTTATAAAGAAAATTTACATGATCTATTAAATTATCTTTTACAAAGATGATTATTATGTCAACTTTTTTAGCATTTATTAGGCCCCACGATCGTTACCGTTATGATCTTTTAATAAAGAAATTTTAAATGATCTATTAAATTATTTTTTACAAAGAAGATAATTATGTTGAATTTTTTAGCATTTATTAGGCCCAATAATTGTTACCGTTATCATCTTTTATAAAGAAATTTTAAATGATCTATTAAATTATCTTTTACAAAGAAGATAATTATGTCAACTTTTTTAGCATTTATTAGGCCGAATGATCGTTACCCGTATAATTTTCTATAAAGAAATTTTAAGTGATCTATACAATTATCTTTTACAAAGAAGATCATTATGTCAATTTTTTTAGCATTTATTAGGCCAACGATCGTTACCGTTATGATCTTTTAATAAACACATTTTAAATGATCAATTAAATTATCTTTTACAAAAAAATAATTAATTTAAATTTTTTAGCATTGGTTATTCCCAATGATTGTTACCGTTATAATCTTTTATAAAGAAATTTTAAATGATCTATTAAATTATCTTTTACAAAGAAGATAATTAATTTAAATTTTTTAGCATTTATTATTCCCAATGATTGTTACCGTTAAGATCTTTTATAAAGAAATTTTAAATGATCTCTTAAATTATCTTTTACAAAGACGATAATTATGTCAACTTGTTTAGCATTTATTAGGCCCAATGATAGTTACCATTATGATCTTTTATAAAGAAAATTTACATGATCTATTAAATTATCTTTTACAAAGATGATTATTATGTCAACTTTTTTAGCATTTATTAGGCCCCACGATCGTTACCGTTATGATCTTTTAATAAATAAATTTTAAATGATCTATTAAATTATTTTTTACAAAGAAGATAATTATGTTGAATTTTTTAGCATTTATTAGGCCCAATAATTGTTACCGTTATCATCTTTTATAAAGAAATTTTAAATGATCTATTAAATTATCTTTTACAAAGAAGATAATTATGTCAACTTTTTTAGCATTTATTAGGCCGAATGATCGTTACCCGTATAATCTTCTATAAAGAAATTTTAAGTGATCTATACAATTATCTTTTACAAAGAAGATCATTATGTCAATTTGTTTAGCATTTATTAGGCCAACGATCGTTACCGTTATGATCTTTTAATAAACACATTTTAAATGATCAATTAAACTATCTTTTACAAAAAAATAATTAATTTAAATTTTTTAGCATTGGTTATTCCCAATGATTGTTACCGTTATAATCTTTTATAAAGAAATTTTAAATGATCTATTAAATTATCTTTTACAAAGAAGATAATTAATTTAAATTTTTTAGCATTTATTATTCCCAATGATTGTTACCGTTAAGATCTTTTATAAAGAAATTTTAAATGATCTCTTAAATTATCTTTTACAAAGACGATAATTATGTCAACTTGTTTAGCATTTATTAGGCCCAATGATAGTTACCATTATGATCTTTTATAAAGAAAATTTACATGATCTATTAAATTATCTTTTACAAAGATGATTATTATGTCAACTTTTTTAGCATTTATTAGGCCCCACGATCGTTACCGTTATGATCTTTTAATAAATAAATTTTAAATGATCTATTAAATTATTTTTTACAAAGAAGATAATTATGTTGAATTTTTTAGCATTTATTAGGCCCAATAATTGTTACCGTTATCATCTTTTATAAAGAAATTTTAAATGATCTATTAAATTATCTTTTACAAAGAAGATAATTATGTCAACTTTTTTAGCATTTATTAGGCCGAATGATCGTTACCCGTATAATCTTCTATAAAGAAATTTTAAGTGATCTATACAATTATCTTTTACAAAGAAGATCATTATGTCAATTTGTTTAGCATTTATTAGGCCAACGATCGTTACCGTTATGATCTTTTAATAAACACATTTTAAATGATCAATTAAACTATCTTTTACAAAAAAATAATTAATTTAAATTTTTTAGCATTGGTTATTCCCAATGATTGTTACCGTTATAATCTTTTATAAAGAAATTTTAAGTGATCTATTAAATTATCTTTTACAAAGAAGATAATTAATTTAAATTTCTTAGCATTTTTTATTCCCAATGATTGTTACCGTTAAGATCTTTTATAAAGAAGTTTTAAATAATCTATTAAATTATCTTTTACAAAGACGATAATTATGTCAACTTGTTTAGCATTTATTAGGCCCAATGATAGTTACCATTATGATCTTTTATAAAGAAATTTTACATGATCTATAAAATTATCTTTTACAAAGAAGATTATTATGTCAACTTTTTTAGCATTTATTAGGCCCCACGATCGTTACCATTATGATCTTTTATAAAGAAAATTTACATGATCTATTAAATTATCTTTTACAAAGATGATTATTATGTCAACTTTTTTAGCATTTATTAGGCCCCACGATCGTTACCGTTATGATCTTTTAATAAAGAAATTTTAAATGATCTATTAAATTATTTTTTACAAAGAAGATAATTATGTTGAATTTTTTAGCATTTATTAGGCCCAATAGTTGTTACCGTTATCATCTTTTATAAAGAAATTTTAAATGATCTATTAAATTATCTTTTACAAAGAAGATAATTATGTCAATGTTTTTAGCATTTATTAGGCCGACTGATCGTTACCCGTATAATCTTCTATAAAGAAATTTTAAGTGATCTATACAATTATCTTTTACAAAGAAGATCATTATGTCAATTTTTTTAGCATTGATTAGGCCAACGATCGTTACCGTTATGATCTTTTAATAAACACATTTTAAATGATCAATTAAATTATCTTTTACAAAAAAATAATTAATTTAAATTTTTTAGCATTGGTTATTCCCAATGATTGTTACCGTTATAATCTTTTATAAAGAAATTTTAAATGATCTATTAAATTATCTTTTACAAAGAAGATAATTAATTTAAATTTTTTAGCATTTATTATTCCCAATGATTGTTATCGTTAAGATCTTTTATAAAGAAATTTTAAATGATCTATTAAATTATCTTTTACAAAGAAGATAATTATGTCAACTTTTTTAGCATTTATTAGGCCGAATGATCGTTACCCGTATAATCTTGTATAAAGAAATTTTAAGTGATCTATACAATTATCTTTTACAAAGAAGATCATTATGTCAATTTTTTTAGCATTTATTAGGCCAACGTTCGTTACCGTTATGATCTTTTAATAAACACATTTTAAATGATCAATTAAATTATCTTTTACAAAAAAATAATTAATTTAAATTTTTTAGCATTGGTTATTCCCAATGATTGTTACCGTTATAATCTTTTATAAAGAAATTTTAAATGATCTATTAAATTATCTTTTACAAAGAAGATAATTAATTTAAATTTTTTAGCATTTATTATTCCCAATGATTGTTATCGTTAAGATCTTTTATAAAGAAATTTTAAATGATCTATTAAATTATCTTTTACAAAGACGATAATTATGTCAACTTGTTTACCATTTATTAGGCCAAATGATAGTTACCATTATGATCTTTTATAAAGAAAATTTACATGATCTATTAAATTATCTTTTACAAAAATGATTATTATGTCAACTTTTTTAGCATTTATTAGGCCCCACGATCGTTACCGTTATGATCTTTTAATAAAGAAATTTTAAATGATCTATTAAATTATTTTTTACAAAGAAGATAATTATGTTGAATTTTTTAGCATTTATTAGGCTCAATAATTGTTACCGTTATCATCTTTTATAAAGAAATTTTAAATGATCTATTAAATTATCTTTTACAAAGAAGATAATTATGTCAACTTTTTTAGCATTTATTAGGCCGAATGATCGTTACCCGTATAATTTTCTATAAAGAAATTTTAAGTGATCTATACAATTATCTTTTACAAAGAAGATCATTATGTCAATTTTTTTAGCATTTATTAGGCCAACGATCGTTACCGTTATGATCTTTTAATAAACACATTTTAAATGATCAATTAAATTATCTTTTACAAAAAAATAATTAATTTAAATTTTTTAGCATTGGTTATTCCCAATGATTGTTACCGTTATAATCTTTTATAAAGAAATTTTAAATGATCTATTAAATTATCTTTTACAAAGAAGATAATTAATTTAAATTTTTTAGCATTTATTATTCCCAATGATTGTTACCGTTAAGATCTTTTATAAAGAAATTTTAAATGATCTCTTAAATTATCTTTTACAAAGACGATAATTATGTCAAGTTGTTTAGCATTTATTAGGCCCAATGATAGTTACCATTATGATCTTTTATAAAGAAAATTTACATGATCTATTAAATTATCTTTTACAAAGATGATTATTATGTCAACTTTTTTAGCATTTATTAGGCCCCACGATCGTTACCGTTATGATCTTTTAATAAATAAATTTTAAATGATCTATTAAATTATTTTTTACAAAGAAGATAATTATGTTGAATTTTTTAGCATTTATTAGGCCCAATAATTGTTACCGTTATCATCTTTTATAAAGAAATTTTAAATGATCTATTAAATTATCTTTTACAAAGAAGATAATTATGTCAACTTTTTTAGCATTTATTAGGCCGAATGATCGTTACCCGTATAATCTTCTATAAAGAAATTTTAAGTGATCTATACAATTATCTTTTACAAAGAAGATCATTATGTCAATTTGTTTAGCATTTATTAGGCCAACGATCGTTACCGTTATGATCTTTTAATAAACACATTTTAAATGATCAATTAAACTATCTTTTACAAAAAAATAATTAATTTAAATTTTTTAGCATTGGTTATTCCCAATGATTGTTACCGTTATAATCTTTTATAAAGAAATTTTAAGTGATCTATTAAATTATCTTTTACAAAGAAGATAATTAATTTAAATTTCTTAGCATTTTTTATTCCCAATGATTGTTACCGTTAAGATCTTTTATAAAGAAGTTTTAAATAATCTATTAAATTATCTTTTACAAAGACGATAATTATGTCAACTTGTTTAGCATTTATTAGGCCCAATGATAGTTACCATTATGATCTTTTATAAAGAAATTTTACATGATCTATAAAATTATCTTTTACAAAGAAGATTATTATGTCAACTTTTTTAGCATTTATTAGGCCCCACGATCGTTACCGTTATGATCTTTTAATAAAGAAATTTTAAATGATCTATTAAATTATTTTTTACAAAGAAGATAATTATGTTGAATTTTTTAGCATTTATTAGGCCCAATAATTGTTACCGTTATCATCTTTTATAAAGAAATTTTAAATGATCTATTAAATTATCTTTTACAAAGAAGATAATTATGTCAACTTTTTTAGCATTTATTAGGCCGAATGATCGTTACCCGTATAATTTTCTATAAAGAAATTTTAAGTGATCTATACAATTATCTTTTACAAAGAAGATCATTATGTCAATTTTTTTAGCATTTATTAGGCCAACGATCGTTACCGTTATGATCTTTTAATAAACACATTTTAAATGATCAATTAAATTATCTTTTACAAAAAAATAATTAATTTAAATTTTTTAGCATTGGTTATTCCCAATGATTGTTACCGTTATAATCTTTTATAAAGAAATTTTAAATGATCTATTAAATTATCTTTTACAAAGAAGATAATTAATTTAAATTTTTTAGCATTTATTATTCCCAATGATTGTTACCGTTAAGATCTTTTATAAAGAAATTTTAAATGATCTCTTAAATTATCTTTTACAAAGACGATAATTATGTCAACTTGTTTAGCATTTATTAGGCCCAATGATAGTTACCATTATGATCTTTTATAAAGAAAATTTACATGATCTATTAAATTATCTTTTACAAAGATGATTATTATGTCAACTTTTTTAGCATTTATTAGGCCCCACGATCGTTACCGTTATGATCTTTTAATAAATAAATTTTAAATGATCTATTAAATTATTTTTTACAAAGAAGATAATTATGTTGAATTTTTTAGCATTTATTAGGCCCAATAATTGTTACCGTTATCATCTTTTATAAAGAAATTTTAAATGATCTATTAAACTATCTTTTACAAAGAAGATAATTATGTCAACTTTTTTAGCATTTATTAGGCCGAATGATCGTTACCCGTATAATCTTCTATAAAGAAATTTTAAGTGATCTATACAATTATCTTTTACAAAGAAGATCATTATGTCAATTTGTTTAGCATTTATTAGGCCAACGATCGTTACCGTTATGATCTTTTAATAAACACATTTTAAATGATCAATTAAACTATCTTTTACAAAAAAATAATTAATTTAAATTTTTTAGCATTGGTTATTCCCAATGATTGTTACCGTTATAATCTTTTATAAAGAAATTTTAAGTGATCTATTAAATTATCTTTTACAAAGAAGATAATTAATTTAAATTTCTTAGCATTTTTTATTCCCAATGATTGTTACCGTTAAGATCTTTTATAAAGAAGTTTTAAATAATCTATTAAATTATCTTTTACAAAGACGATAATTATGTCAACTTGTTTAGCATTTATTAGGCCCAATGATAGTTACCATTATGATCTTTTACAAAGAAATTTTACATGATCTATAAAATTATCTTTTACAAAGAAGATTATTATGTCAACTTTTTTAGCATTTATTAGGCCCCACGATCGTTACCGTTATGATCTTTTAATAAAGAAATTTTGAATGATCTATTAAATTATTTTTTACAAAGAAGATAATTATGTTGAATTTTTTAGCATTTATTAGGCCCAATAATTGTTACCGTTATCATCTTTTATAAAGAAATTTTAAATGATCTATTAAATTATCTTTTACAAAGAAGATAATTATGTTGAATTTTTTAGCATTTATTAGGCCCAATAATTGTTACCGTCATCATCTTTTATAAAGAAATTTTAAATGATCTATTAAATTATCTTTTACAAAGAAGATAATTATGTCAACGTTTTTAGCATTTATTAGGCCGAATGATCGTTACCCGTATAATCTTCTATAAAGAAATTTTAAGTGATCTATACAATTATCTTTTACAAAGAAGATCATTATGTCAATTTTTTTAGCATTTATTAGGCCAACGATCGTTACCGTTATGATCTTTTAATAAACACATTTTAAATGATCAATTAAATTATCTTTTACAAAAAAATAATTAATTTAAATTTTTTAGCATTGGTTATTCCCAATGATTGTTACCGTTATAATCTTTTATAAAGAAATTTTAAATGATCTATTAAATTATCTTTTACAAAAAAGATAATTAATTTAAATTTTTTAGCATTTGTTATTCCCAATGATTGTTACCGTTAAGATCTTTTATAAAGAAATTTTAAATAATCTATTAAATTATCTTTTACAAAGACGATAATTATGTCAACTTGTTTACCATTTATTAGGCCCAATGATAGTTACCATTATGATCTTTTATAAAGAAATTTTACATGATCTATTAAATTATCTTTTACAAAGATGATTATTATGTCAACTTTTTTAGCATTTATTACGCACAACTATCGTTACCGTTATGATCTTTTATAAAGAAATTTTGAATGATCTATTAAATTATCTTTTACAAAGAAGATAATTATGTCAACTTTTTTAGCATTTATTAGGCCTAACGATCGTTACCATTATGATCTTTTAATAAAGACATTTTAAATGATCTAATAAATTATCTGTTACAAAAAAATAATTAATTTAAATTTTTTAGCGTTTGTTATTCACAATGATTGTTACCGTTATGATCCTTTATAAAGAAATTTTAAATGATCTCTTAAATTATCTTTTACAAAGAAGATAATTATGTGAACTTCTTTAGCATTTATTAGGCCCAACGATAGTTACCATTATGATCTTTTATAAAGAAATTTTTAATGATCTAATAAATTATCTTTTACAAAGAAGATAATTTTGTCAACTTTTTTAGCATTTATTAGGCCCAACAATCGTTACCGTTATGATCTTTTAATAAACACATTTTAAATGATCAATTAAATTATCTTTTACAAAAAAATAATTAATTTAAATTTTTTAGCGTTTGTTATTCCCAATGATTGTTACCGTTATAATATTTTATAAAGAAATTTTAAATGATCTATTAAATTATCTTTTACAAAGAAGATAATTAATTTAAATTGTTTAGCATTTATTATTCCCAATGATTGTTATCGTTAAGATCTTTTATAAAGAAATTTTAAATGATCTATTAAATTATCTTTTACAAAGACGATAATTATGTCAACTTGTTTAGCATTTATTAGTACCAATGATAGTTACCATTATGACCTTTTATAAAGAAAATTTACATGATCTATTAAATTATCTTTTACAAAGATGATTATTATGTCAACTTTTTTAGCATTTATTAGGCCCCACGATCGTTACCGTTATGATCTTTTAATAAACAAATTTTAAATGATCTATTAAATTATTTTTTACATAGAAGATAATTATGTTGAATTTTTTAGCATTTATTAGGCCCAATAATTGTTACCGTTATCATCTTTTATAAAGAAATTTTGAATGATCTATTAAATTATCTTTTACAAAGAAGATAATTATGTCAACTTTTTTAGCATTTATTAGGCCCAACGATCGTTACCGTTATGATCTTTTAATAAAGACATTTTAAATGATCTAATAAATTATCTGTTACAAAAAAATAATTAATTTATATTTTTTAGCGCTTGTTATTGACAATGATTGTTACCGTTATGATCCTTTATAAAGAAATTTTAAATGATCTCTTAAATTATCTTTTACAAAGACGATAATTATGTCAACTTCTTTAGCATTTATTAGGCCCAATGATAGTTACCATTATGATCTTTTATAAAGAAATTTTACATGATCTATTAAATTATCTTTTACAAAGAAGATTATTATGTCAACTTTTTTAGCATTTATTACGCACAACTATCGTTACCGTTATGATCTTTTATAAAGAAATTTTGAATGATCTATTAAATTATCTTTTACAAAGAAGATAATTATGTCAACTTTTTTAGCATTTATTAGGCCTAACGATCGTTACCATTATGATCTTTTAATAAAGACATTTTAAATGATCTAATAAATTATCTGTTACAAAAAAATAATTAATTTAAATTTTTTAGCGTTTGTTATTCACAATGATTGTTACCGTTATGATCCTTTATAAAGAAATTTTAAATGATCTCTTAAATTATCTTTTACAAAGAAGATAATTATGTGAACTTCTTTAGCATTTATTAGGCCCAACGATAGTTACCATTATGATCTTTTATAAAGAAATTTTTAATGATCTAATAAATTATCTTTTACAAAGAAGATAATTTTGTCAACTTTTTTAGCATTTATTAGGCCCAACGATCGTTACCGTTATGATCTTTTAATAAACACATTTTAAATGATCAATTAAATTATCTTTTACAAAAAAATAATTAATTTAAATTTTTTAGCATTTGTTATTCCCAATGATTGTTACCGTTATAATATTTTATAAAGAAATTTTAAATGATCTATTAAATTATCTTTTACAAAGAAGATAATTAATTTAAACTTTTTAGCATTTATTATTCCCAATGATTGTTACCGATAAGATCTTTTATAAAGAAATTTTAAATGATCTATTAAATTATCTTTTACAAAGACGATAATTATGTCAACTTGTTTAGCATTTATTAGGCCCAATGATAGTTACCATTATGATCTTTTATAAAGAAAATTTACATGATCTATTAAATTATCTTTTACAAAGATGATTATTATGTCAACTTTTTTAGCATTTATTAGGCCCCACGATCGTTACCGTTATGATCTTTTAATAAAGAAATTTTAAATGATCTATTAAATTATTTTTTACAAAGAAGATAATTATGTTGAATTTTTTAGCATTTATTAGGCCCAATAATTGTTACCGTTATCATCTTTTATAAAGAAATTTTAAATGATCTATTAAATTATCTTTTACAAAGAAGATAATTATGTCAACTTTTTTAGCATTTATTAGGCCCAACGATCGTTACCGTTATGATCTTTTAAGAAAGACATTTTAAATGATCTAATAAATTATCTGTTACAAAAAAATAATTAATTTATATTTTTTAGCGCTTGTTATTGACAATGATTGTTACCGTTATGATCCTTTATAAAGAAATTTTAAATGATCTCTTAAATTATCTTTTACAAAGACGATAATTATGTCAACTTCTTTAGCATTTATTAGGCCCAATGATAGTTACCATTATGATCTTTTATAAAGAAATTTTACATGATCTATTAAATTATCTTTTACAAAGAAGATTATTATGTCAACTTTTTTAGCATTTATTACGCACAACTATCGTTACCGTTATGATCTTTTATAAAGAAATTTTGAATGATCTATTAAATTATCTTTTACAAAGAAGATAATTATGTCAACTTTTTTAGCATTTATTAGGCCTAACGATCGTTACCATTATGATCTTTTAATAAAGACATTTTAAATGATCTAATAAATTATCTGTTACAAAAAAATAATTAATTTAAATTTTTTAGCGTTTGTTATTCACAATGATTGTTACCGTTATGATCCTTTATAAAGAAATTTTAAATGATCTCTTAAATTATCTTTTACAAAGAAGATAATTATGTGAACTTCTTTAGCATTTATTAGGCCCAACGATAGTTACCATTATGATCTTTTATAAAGAAATTTTTAATGATCTAATAAATTATCTTTTACAAAGAAGATAATTTTGTCAACTTTTTTAGCATTTATTAGGCCCAACGATCGTTACCGTTATGATCTTTTAATAAACACATTTTAAATGATCAATTAAATTATCTTTTACAAAAAAATAATTAATTTAAATTTTTTAGCATTTGTTATTCCCAATGATTGTTACCGTTATAATATTTTATAAAGAAATTTTAAATGATCTATTAAATTATCTTTTACAAAGAAGATAATTAATTTAAACTTTTTAGCATTTATTATTCCCAATGATTGTTACCGATAAGATCTTTTATAAAGAAATTTTAAATGATCTATTAAATTATCTTTTACAAAGACGATAATTATGTCAACTTGTTTAGCATTTATTAGGCCCAATGATAGTTACCATTATGATCTTTTATAAAGAAAATTTACATGATCTATTAAATTATCTTTTACAAAGATGATTATTATGTCAACTTTTTTAGCATTTATTAGGCCCCACGATCGTTACCGTTATGATCTTTTAATAAAGAAATTTTAAATGATCTATTAAATTATTTTTTACAAAGAAGATAATTATGTTGAATTTTTTAGCATTTATTAGGCCCAATAATTGTTACCGTTATCATCTTTTATAAAGAAATTTTAAATGATCTATTAAATTATCTTTTACAAAGAAGATAATTATGTCAACTTTTTTAGCATTTATTAGGCCCAACGATCGTTACCGTTATGATCTTTTAAGAAAGACATTTTAAATGATCTAATAAATTATCTGTTACAAAAAAATAATTAATTTATATTTTTTAGCGCTTGTTATTGACAATGATTGTTACCGTTATGATCTTTTATAAAGAAATTTTAAATGATCTCTTAAATTATCTTTTACAAAGACGATAATTATGTCAACTTCTTTAGCATTTATTAGGCCCAATGATAGTTACCATTATGATCTTTTATAAAGAAATTTTACATGATCTATTAAATTATCTTTTACAAAGAAGATTATTATGTCAACTTTTTTAGCATTTATTACGCACAACTATCGTTACCGTTATGATCTTTTATAAAGAAATTTTGAATGATCTATTAAATTATCTTTTACAAAGAAGATAATTATGTCAACTTTTTTAGCATTTATTAGGCCTAACGATCGTTACCATTATGATCTTTTAATAAAGACATTTTAAATGATCTAATAAATTATCTGTTACAAAAAAATAATTAATTTAAATTTTTTAGCGTTTGTTATTCACAATGATTGTTACCGTTATAATCCTTTATAAAGAAATTTTAAATGATCTCTTAAATTATCTTTTACAAAGAAGATAATTATGTGAACTTCTTTAGCATTTATTAGGCCCAACGATAGTTACCATTATGATCTTTTATAAAGAAATTTTTAATGATCTAATAAATTATCTTTTACAAAGAAGATAATTTTGTCAACTTTTTTAGCATTTATTAGGCCCAACGATCGTTACCGTTATGATCTTTTAATAAACACATTTTAAATGATCAATTAAATTATCTTTTACAAAAAAATAATTAATTTAAATTTTTTAGCGTTTGTTATTCCCAATGATTGTTACCGTTATAATATTTTATAAAGAAATTTTAAATGATCTATTAAATTATCTTTTACAAAGAAGATAATTAATTTAAATTTTTTAGCATTTATTATTCCCAATGATTGTTATCGTTAAGATCTTTTATAAAGAAATTTTAAATGATCTATTAAATTATCTTTTACAAAGACGATAATTATGTCAACTTGTTTAGCATTTATTAGTACCAATGATAGTTACCATTATGACCTTTTATAAAGAAAATTTACATGATCTACTAAATTATCTTTTACAAAGATGATTATTATGTCAACTTTTTTAGCATTTATTAGGCCCCACGATCGTTACCGTTATGATCTTTTAATAAACAAATTTTAAATGATCTATTAAATTATTTTTTACATAGAAGATAATTATGTTGAATTTTTTAGCATTTATTAGGCCCAATAATTGTTACCGTTATCATCTTTTATAAAGAAATTTTGAATGATCTATTAAATTATCTTTTACAAAGAAGATAATTATGTCAACTTTTTTAGCATTTATTAGGCCCAACGATCGTTACCGTTATGATCTTTTAATAAAGACATTTTAAATGATCTAATAAATTATCTGTTACAAAAAAATAATTAATTTATATTTTTTAGCGCTTGTTATTGACAATGATTGTTACCGTTATGATCCTTTATAAAGAAATTTTAAATGATCTATTAAATTATCTTTTACAAAGACGATAATTATGTCAACTTGTTTACCATTTATTAGGCCCAATGATAGTTACCATTATGATCTTTTATAAAGAAAATTTACATGATCTATTAAATTATCTTTTACAAAGATGATTATTATGTCAACTTTTTTAGCATTTATTAGGCCCCACGATCGTTACCGTTATGATCTTTTAATAAAGAAATTTTAAATGATCTATTAAATTATTTTTTACAAAGAAGATAATTATGTTGAATTTTTTAGCATTTATTAGGCCCAATAATTGTTACCGTTATCATCTTTTATAAAGAAATTTTAAATGATCTATTAAATTATCTTTTACAAAGAAGATAATTATGTCAACTTTTTTAGCATTTATTAGGCCGAATGATCGTTACCCGTATAATTTTCTATAAAGAAATTTTAAGTGATCTATACAATTATCTTTTACAAAGAAGATCATTATGTCAATTTTTTTAGCATTTATTAGGCCAACGATCGTTACCGTTATGATCTTTTAATAAACACATTTTAAATGATCAATTAAATTATCTTTTACAAAAAAATAATTAATTTAAATTTTTTAGCATTGGTTATTCCCAATGATTGTTACCGTTATAATCTTTTATAAAGAAATTTTAAATGATCTATTAAATTATCTTTTACAAAGAAGATAATTAATTTAAATTTTTTAGCATTTATTATTCCCAATGATTGTTACCGTTAAGATCTTTTATAAAGAAATTTTAAATGATCTCTTAAATTATCTTTTACAAAGACGATAATTATGTCAACTTGTTTAGCATTTATTAGGCCCAATGATAGTTACCATTATGATCTTTTATAAAGAAAATTTACATGATCTATTAAATTATCTTTTACAAAGATGATTATTATGTCAACTTTTTTAGCATTTATTAGGCCCCACGATCGTTACCGTTATGATCTTTTAATAAATAAATTTTAAATGATCTATTAAATTATTTTTTACAAAGAAGATAATTATGTTGAATTTTTTAGCATTTATTAGGCCCAATAATTGTTACCGTTATCATCTTTTATAAAGAAATTTTAAATGATCTATTAAATTATCTTTTACAAAGAAGATAATTATGTCAACTTTTTTAGCATTTATTAGGCCGAATGATCGTTACCCGTATAATCTTCTATAAAGAAATTTTAAGTGATCTATACAATTATCTTTTACAAAGAAGATCATTATGTCAATTTGTTTAGCATTTATTAGGCCAACGATCGTTACCGTTATGATCTTTTAATAAACACATTTTAAATGATCAATTAAATTATCTTTTACAAAAAAATAATTAATTTAAATTTTTTAGCATTGGTTATTCCCAATGATTGTTACCGTTATAATCTTTTATAAAGAAATTTTAAATGATCTATTAAATTATCTTTTACAAAGAAGATAATTAATTTAAATTTCTTAGCATTTTTTATTCCCAATGATTGTTACCGTTAAGATCTTTTATAAAGAAGTTTTAAATAATCTATTAAATTATCTTTTACAAAGACGATAATTATGTCAACTTGTTTAGCATTTATTAGGCCCAATGATAGTTACCATTATGATCTTTTATAAAGAAATTTTACATGATCTATAAAATTATCTTTTACAAAGAAGATTATTATGTCAACTTTTTTAGCATTTACTAGGCCCCACGATCGTTACCGTTATGATCTTTTAATAAAGAAATTTTGAATGATCTATTAAATTATTTTTTACAAAGAAGATAATTATGTTGAATTTTTTAGCATTTATTAGGCCCAATAATTGTTACCGTTATCATCTTTTATAAAGAAATTTTAAATGATCTATTAAATTATCTTTTACAAAGAAGATAATTATGTTGAATTTTTTAGCATTTATTAGGCCCAATAATTGTTACCGTCATCATCTTTTATAAAGAAATTTTAAATGATCTATTAAATTATCTTTTACAAAGAAGATAATTATGTCAACGTTTTTAGCATTTATTAGGCCGAATGATCGTTACCCGTATAATCTTCTATAAAGAAATTTTAAGTGATCTATACAATTATCTTTTACAAAGAAGATCATTATGTCAATTTTTTTAGCATTTATTAGGCCAACGATCGTTACCGTTATGATCTTTTAATAAACACATTTTAAATGATCAATTAAATTATCTTTTACAAAAAAATAATTAATTTAAATTTTTTAGCATTGGTTATTCCCAATGATTGTTACCGTTATAATCTTTTATAAAGAAATTTTAAATGATCTATTAAATTATCTTTTACAAAAAAGATAATTAATTTAAATTTTTTAGCATTTGTTATTCCCAATGATTGTTACCGTTAAGATCTTTTATAAAGAAATTTTAAATAATCTATTAAATTATCTTTTACAAAGACGATAATTATGTCAACTTCTTTAGCATTTATTAGGCCCAATGATAGTTACCATTATGATCTTTTATAAAGAAATTTTACATGATCTATTAAATTATCTTTTACAAAGAAGATTATTATGTCAACTTTTTTAGCATTTATTACGCACAACTATCGTTACCGTTATGATCTTTTATAAAGAAATTTTGAATGATCTATTAAATTATCTTTTACAAAGAAGATAATTATGTCAACTTTTTTAGCATTTATTAGGCCTAACGATCGTTACCATTATGATCTTTTAATAAAGACATTTTAAATTATCTAATAAATTATCTGTTACAAAAAAATAATTAATTTAAATTTTTTAGCGTTTGTTATTCACAATGATTGTTACCGTTATGATCCTTTATAAAGAAATTTTAAATGATCTCTTAAATTATCTTTTACAAAGAAGATAATTATGTGAACTTCTTTAGCATTTATTAGGCCCAACGATAGTTACCATTATGATCTTTTATAAAGAAATTTTTAATGATCTAATAAATTATCTTTTACAAAGAAGATAATTTTGTCAACTTTTTTAGCATTTATTAGGCCCAACGATCGTTACCGTTATGATCTTTTAATAAACACATTTTAAATGATCAATTAAATTATCTTTTACAAAAAAATAATTAATTTAAATTTTTTAGCGTTTGTTATTCCCAATGATTGTTACCGTTATAATATTTTATAAAGAAATTTTAAATGATCTATTAAATTATCTTTTACAAAGAAGATAATTAATTTAAATTTTTTAGCATTTATTATTCCCAATGATTGTTATCGTTAAGATCTTTTATAAAGAAATTTTAAATGATCTATTAAATTATCTTTTACAAAGACGATAATTATGTCAACTTGTTTAGCATTTATTAGTACCAATGATAGTTACCATTATGACCTTTTATAAAGAAAATTTACATGATCTATTAAATTATCTTTTACAAAGATGATTATTATGTCAACTTTTTTAGCATTTATTAGGCCCCACGATCGTTACCGTTATGATCTTTTAATAAACAAATTTTAAATGATCTATTAAATTATTTTTTACATAGAAGATAATTATGTTGAATTTTTTAGCATTTATTAGGCCCAATAATTGTTACCGTTATCATCTTTTATAAAGAAATTTTGAATGATCTATTAAATTATCTTTTACAAAGAAGATAATTATGTCAACTTTTTTAGCATTTATTAGGCCCAACGATCGTTACCGTTATGATCTTTTAATAAAGACATTTTAAATGATCTAATAAATTATCTGTTACAAAAAAATAATTAATTTATATTTTTTAGCGCTTGTTATTGACAATGATTGTTACCGTTATGATCCTTTATAAAGAAATTTTAAATGATCTCTTAAATTATCTTTTACAAAGACGATAATTATGTCAACTTCTTTAGCATTTATTAGGCCTAATGATAGTTACCATTATGATATTTTATAAAGAAATTTTACATGATCTATTAAATTATCTTTTACAAAGAAGATTATTATGTCAACTTTTTTAGCATTTATTACGCACAACTATCGTTACCGTTATGATCTTTTATAAAGAAATTTTGAATGATCTATTAAATTATCTTTTACAAAGAAGATAATTATGTCAACTTTTTTAGCATTTATTAGGCCTAACGATCGTTACCATTATGATCTTTTAATAAAGACATTTTAAATGATCTAATAAATTATCTGTTACAAAAAAATAATTAATTTAAATTTTTTAGCGTTTGTTATTCACAATGATTGTTACCGTTATGATCCTTTATAAAGAAATTTTAAATGATCTCTTAAATTATCTTTTACAAAGAAGATAATTATGTGAACTTCTTTAGCATTTATTAGGCCCAACGATAGTTACCATTATGATCTTTTATAAAGAAATTTTTAATGATCTAATAAATTATCTTTTACAAAGAAGATAATTTTGTCAGCTTTTTTAGCATTTATTAGGCCCAACGATCGTTACCGTTATGATCTTTTAATAAACACATTTTAAATGATCAATTAAATTATCTTTTACAAAAAAATAATTAATTTAAATTTTTTAGCATTTGTTATTCCCAATGATTGTTACCGTTATAATATTTTATAAAGAAATTTTAAATGATCTATTAAATTATCTTTTACAAAGAAGATAATTAATTTAAACTTTTTAGCATTTATTATTCCCAATGATTGTTACCGATAAGATCTTTTATAAAGAAATTTTAAATGATCTATTAAATTATCTTTTACAAAGACGATAATTATGTCAACTTGTTTACCATTTATTAGGCCCAATGATAGTTACCATTATGATCTTTTATAAAGAAAATTTACATGATCTATTAAATTATCTTTTACAAAGATGATTATTATGTCAACTTTTTTAGCATTTATTAGGCCCCACGATCGTTACCGTTATGATCTTTTAATAAAGAAATTTTAAATGATCTATTAAATTATTTTTTACAAAGAAGATAATTATGTTGAATTTTTTAGCATTTATTAGGCCCAATAATTGTTACCGTTATCATCTTTTATAAAGAAATTTTAAATGATCTATTAAATTATCTTTTACAAAGAAGATAATTATGTCAACTTTTTTAGCATTTATTAGGCCCAACGATCGTTACCGTTATGATCTTTTAAGAAAGACATTTTAAATGATCTAATAAATTATCTGTTACAAAAAAATAATTAATTTATATTTTTTAGCGCTTGTTATTGACAATGATTGTTACCGTTATGATCCTTTATAAAGAAATTTTAAATGATCTCTTAAATTATCTTTTACAAAGACGATAATTATGTCAACTTCTTTAGCATTTATTAGGCCCAATGATAGTTACCATTATGATCTTTTATAAAGAAATTTTACATGATCTATTAAATTATCTTTTACAAAGAAGATTATTATGTCAACTTTTTTAGCATTTATTACGCACAACTATCGTTACCGTTATGATCTTTTATAAAGAAATTTTGAATGATCTATTAAATTATCTTTTACAAAGAAGATAATTATGTCAACTTTTTTAGCATTTATTAGGCCTAACGATCGTTACCATTATGATCTTTTAATAAAGACATTTTAAATGATCTAATAAATTATCTGTTACAAAAAAATAATTAATTTAAATTTTTTAGCGTTTGTTATTCACAATGATTGTTACCGTTATGATCCTTTATAAAGAAATTTTAAATGATCTCTTAAATTATCTTTTACAAAGAAGATAATTATGTGAACTTCTTTAGCATTTATTAGGCCCAACGATAGTTACCATTATGATCTTTTATAAAGAAATTTTTAATGATCTAATAAATTATCTTTTACAAAGAAGATAATTTTGTCAACTTTTTTAGCATTTATTAGGCCCAACGATCGTTACCGTTATGATCTTTTAATAAACACATTTTAAATGATCAATTAAATTATCTTTTACAAAAAAATAATTAATTTAAATTTTTTAGCGTTTGTTATTCCCAATGATTGTTACCGTTATAATATTTTATAAAGAAATTTTAAATGATCTATTAAATTATCTTTTACAAAGAAGATAATTAATTTAAATTTTTTAGCATTTATTATTCCCAATGATTGTTACCGTTAAGATCTTTTATAAAGAAATTTTAAATGATCTATTAAATTATCTTTTACAAAGACGATAATTATGTCAACTTGTTTAGCATTTATTAGTACCAATGATAGTTACCATTATGACCTTTTATAAAGAAAATTTACATGATCTATTAAATTATCTTTTACAAAGATGATTATTATGTCAACTTTTTTAGCATTTATTAGGCCCCACGATCGTTACCGTTATGATATTTTAATAAACAAATTTTAAATGATCTATTAAATTATTTTTTACATAGAAGATAATTATGTTGAATTTTTTAGCATTTATTAGGCCCAATAATTGTTACCGTTATCATCTTTTATAAAGAAATTTTGAATGATCTATTAAATTATCTTTTACAAAGAAGATAATTATGTCAACTTTTTTAGCATTTATTAGGCCCAACGATCGTTACCGTTATGATCTTTTAATAAAGACATTTTAAATGATCTAATAAATTATCTGTTACAAAAAAATAATTAATTTATATTTTTTAGCGCTTGTTATTGACAATGATTGTTACCGTTATGATCCTTTATAAAGAAATTTTAAATGATCTCTTAAATTATCTTTTACAAAGACGATAATTATGTCAACTTCTTTAGCATTTATTAGGCCCAATGATAGTTACCATTATGATATTTTATAAAGAAATTTTACATGATCTATTAAATTATCTTTTACAAAGAAGATTATTATGTCAACTTTTTTAGCATTTATTACGCACAACTATCGTTACCGTTATGATCTTTTATAAAGAAATTTTGAATGATCTATTAAATTATCTTTTACAAAGAAGATAATTATGTCAACTTTTTTAGCATTTATTAGGCCTAACGATCGTTACCATTATGATCTTTTAATAAAGACATTTTAAATGATCTAATAAATTATCTGTTACAAAAAAATAATTAATTTAAATTTTTTAGCGTTTGTTATTCACAATGATTGTTACCGTTATGATCCTTTATAAAGAAATTTTAAATGATCTCTTAAATTATCTTTTACAAAGAAGATAATTATGTGAACTTCTTTAGCATTTATTAGGCCCAACGATAGTTACCATTATGATCTTTTATAAAGAAATTTTTAATGATCTAATAAATTATCTTTTACAAAGAAGATAATTTTGTCAACTTTTTTAGCATTTATTAGGCCCAACGATCGTTACCGTTATGATCTTTTAATAAACACATTTTAAATGATCAATTAAATTATCTTTTACAAAAAAATAATTAATTTAAATTTTTTAGCGTTTGTTATTCCCAATGATTGTTACCGTTATAATATTTTATAAAGAAATTTTAAATGATCTATTAAATTATCTTTTACAAAGAAGATAATTAATTTAAATTTTTTAGCATTTATTATTCCCAATGATTGTTACCGTTAAGATCTTTTATAAAGAAATTTTAAATGATCTATTAAATTATCTTTTACAAAGACGATAATTATGTCAACTTGTTTAGCATTTATTAGTACCAATGATAGTTACCATTATGACCTTTTATAAAGAAAATTTACATGATCTATTAAATTATCTTTTACAAAGATGATTATTATGTCAACTTTTTTAGCATTTATTAGGCCCCACGATCGTTACCGTTATGATCTTTTAATAAACAAATTTTAAATGATCTATTAAATTATTTTTTACATAGAAGATAATTATGTTGAATTTTTTAGCATTTATTAGGCCCAATAATTGTTACCGTTATCATCTTTTATAAAGAAATTTTGAATGATCTATTAAATTATCTTTTACAAAGAAGATAATTATGTCAACTTTTTTAGCATTTATTAGGCCCAACGATCGTTACCGTTATGATCTTTTAATAAAGACATTTTAAATGATCTAATAAATTATCTGTTACAAAAAAATAATTAATTTATATTTTTTAGCGCTTGTTATTGACAATGATTGTTACCGTTATGATCCTTTATAAAGAAATTTTAAATGATCTCTTAAATTATCTTTTACAAAGACGATAATTATGTCAACTTCTTTAGCATTTATTAGGCCCAATGATAGTTACCATTATGATATTTTATAAAGAAATTTTACATGATCTATTAAATTATCTTTTACAAAGAAGATTATTATGTCAACTTTTTTAGCATTTATTACGCACAACTATCGTTACCGTTATGATCTTTTATAAAGAAATTTTGAATGATCTATTAAATTATCTTTTACAAAGAAGATAATTATGTCAACTTTTTTAGCATTTATTAGGCCTAACGATCGTTACCATTATGATCTTTTAATAAAGACATTTTAAATGATCTAATAAATTATCTGTTACAAAAAAATAATTAATTTAAATTTTTTAGCGTTTGTTATTCACAATGATTGTTACCGTTATGATCCTTTATAAAGAAATTTTAAATGATCTCTTAAATTATCTTTTACAAAGAAGATAATTATGTGAACTTCTTTAGCATTTATTAGGCCCAACGATAGTTACCATTATGATCTTTTATAAAGAAATTTTTAATGATCTAATAAATTATCTTTTACAAAGAAGATAATTTTGTCAACTTTTTTAGCATTTATTAGGCCCAACGATCGTTACCGTTATGATCTTTTAATAAACACATTTTAAATGATCAATTAAATTATCTTTTACAAAAAAATAATTAATTTAAATTTTTTAGCATTTGTTATTCCCAATGATTGTTACCGTTATAATATTTTATAAAGAAATTTTAAATGATCTATTAAATTATCTTTTACAAAGAAGATAATTAATTTAAACTTTTTAGCATTTATTATTCCCAATGATTGTTACCGATAAGATCTTTTATAAAGAAATTTTAAATGATCTATTAAATTATCTTTTACAAAGACGATAATTATGTCAACTTGTTTACCATTTATTAGGCCCAATGATAGTTACCATTATGATCTTTTATAAAGAAAATTTACATGATCTATTAAATTATCTTTTACAAAGATGATTATTATGTCAACTTTTTTAGCATTTATTAGGCCCCACGATCGTTACCGTTATGATCTTTTAATAAAGAAATTTTAAATGATCTATTAAATTATTTTTTACAAAGAAGATAATTATGTTGAATTTTTTAGCATTTATTAGGCCCAATAATTGTTACCGTTATCATCTTTTATAAAGAAATTTTAAATGATCTATTAAATTATCTTTTACAAAGAAGATAATTATGTCAACTTTTTTAGCATTTATTAGGCCCAACGATCGTTACCGTTATGATCTTTTAAGAAAGACATTTTAAATGATCTAATAAATTATCTGTTACAAAAAAATAATTAATTTATATTTTTTAGCGCTTGTTATTGACAATGATTGTTACCGTTATGATCCTTTATAAAGAAATTTTAAATGATCTCTTAAATTATCTTTTACAAAGACGATAATTATGTCAACTTCTTTAGCATTTATTAGGCCCAATGATAGTTACCATTATGATCTTTTATAAAGAAATTTTACATGATCTATTAAATTATCTTTTACAAAGAAGATTATTATGTCAACTTTTTTAGCATTTATTACGCATAACTATCGTTACCGTTATGATCTTTTATAAAGAAATTTTGAATGATCTATTAAATTATCTTTTACAAAGAAGATAATTATGTCAACTTTTTTAGCATTTATTAGGCCTAACGATCGTTACCATTATGATCTTTTAATAAAGACATTTTAAATGATCTAATAAATTATCTGTTACAAAAAAATAATTAATTTAAATTTTTTAGCGTTTGTTATTCACAATGATTGTTACCGTTATGATCCTTTATAAAGAAATTTTAAATGATCTCTTAAATTATCTTTTACAAAGAAGATAATTATGTGAACTTCTTTAGCATTTATTAGGCCCAACGATAGTTACCATTATGATCTTTTATAAAGAAATTTTTAATGATCTAATAAATTATCTTTTACAAAGAAGATAATTTTGTCAACTTTTTTAGCATTTATTAGGCCCAACGATCGTTACCGTTATGATCTTTTAATAAACACATTTTAAATGATCAATTAAATTATCTTTTACAAAAAAATAATTAATTTAAATTTTTTAGCGTTTGTTATTCCCAATGATTGTTACCGTTATAATATTTTATAAAGAAATTTTAAATGATCTATTAAATTATCTTTTACAAAGAAGATAATTAATTTAAATTTTTTAGCATTTATTATTCCCAATGATTGTTACCGTTAAGATCTTTTATAAAGAAATTTTAAATGATCTATTAAATTATCTTTTACAAAGACGATAATTATGTCAACTTGTTTAGCATTTATTAGTACCAATGATAGTTACCATTATGACCTTTTATAAAGAAAATTTACATGATCTATTAAATTATCTTTTACAAAGATGATTATTATGTCAACTTTTTTAGCATTTATTAGGCCCCACGATCGTTACCGTTATGATATTTTAATAAACAAATTTTAAATGATCTATTAAATTATTTTTTACATAGAAGATAATTATGTTGAATTTTTTAGCATTTATTAGGCCCAATAATTGTTACCGTTATCATCTTTTATAAAGAAATTTTGAATGATCTATTAAATTATCTTTTACAAAGAAGATAATTATGTCAACTTTTTTAGCATTTATTAGGCCCAACGATCGTTACCGTTATGATCTTTTAATAAAGACATTTTAAATGATCTAATAAATTATCTGTTACAAAAAAATAATTAATTTATATTTTTTAGCGCTTGTTATTGACAATGATTGTTACCGTTATGATCCTTTATAAAGAAATTTTAAATGATCTCTTAAATTATCTTTTACAAAGACGATAATTATGTCAACTTCTTTAGCATTTATTAGGCCCAATGATAGTTACCATTATGATATTTTATAAAGAAATTTTACATGATCTATTAAATTATCTTTTACAAAGAAGATTATTATGTCAACTTTTTTAGCATTTATTACGCACAACTATCGTTACCGTTATGATCTTTTATAAAGAAATTTTGAATGATCTATTAAATTATCTTTTACAAAGAAGATAATTATGTCAACTTTTTTAGCATTTATTAGGCCTAACGATCGTTACCATTATGATCTTTTAATAAAGACATTTTAAATGATCTAATAAATTATCTGTTACAAAAAAATAATTAATTTAAATTTTTTAGCGTTTGTTATTCACAATGATTGTTACCGTTATGATCCTTTATAAAGAAATTTTAAATGATCTCTTAAATTATCTTTTACAAAGAAGATAATTATGTGAACTTCTTTAGCATTTATTAGGCCCAACGATAGTTACCATTATGATCTTTTATAAAGAAATTTTTAATGATCTAATAAATTATCTTTTACAAAGAAGATAATTTTGTCAACTTTTTTAGCATTTATTAGGCCCAACGATCGTTACCGTTATGATCTTTTAATAAACACATTTTAAATGATCAATTAAATTATCTTTTACAAAAAAATAATTAATTTAAATTTTTTAGCATTTGTTATTCCCAATGATTGTTACCGTTATAATATTTTATAAAGAAATTTTAAATGATCTATTAAATTATCTTTTACAAAGAAGATAATTAATTTAAACTTTTTAGCATTTATTATTCCCAATGATTGTTACCGATAAGATCTTTTATAAAGAAATTTTAAATGATCTATTAAATTATCTTTTACAAAGACGATAATTATGTCAACTTGTTTACCATTTATTAGGCCCAATGATAGTTACCATTATGATCTTTTATAAAGAAAATTTACATGATCTATTAAATTATCTTTTACAAAGATGATTATTATGTCAACTTTTTTAGCATTTATTAGGCCCCACGATCGTTACCGTTATGATCTTTTAATAAAGAAATTTTAAATGATCTATTAAATTATTTTTTACAAAGAAGATAATTATGTTGAATTTTTTAGCATTTATTAGGCCCAATAATTGTTACCGTTATCATCTTTTATAAAGAAATTTTAAATGATCTATTAAATTATCTTTTACAAAGAAGATAATTATGTCAACTTTTTTAGCATTTATTAGGCCCAACGATCGTTACCGTTATGATCTTTTAAGAAAGACATTTTAAATGATCTAATAAATTATCTGTTACAAAAAAATAATTAATTTATATTTTTTAGCGCTTGTTATTGACAATGATTGTTACCGTTATGATCCTTTATAAAGAAATTTTAAATGATCTCTTAAATTATCTTTTACAAAGACGATAATTATGTCAACTTCTTTAGCATTTATTAGGCCCAATGATAGTTACCATTATGATCTTTTATAAAGAAATTTTACATGATCTATTAAATTATCTTTTACAAAGAAGATTATTATGTCAACTTTTTTAGCATTTATTACGCACAACTATCGTTACCGTTATGATCTTTTATAAAGAAATTTTGAATGATCTATTAAATTATCTTTTACAAAGAAGATAATTATGTCAACTTTTTTAGCATTTATTAGGCCTAACGATCGTTACCATTATGATCTTTTAATAAAGACATTTTAAATGATCTAATAAATTATCTGTTACAAAAAAATAATTAATTTAAATTTTTTAGCGTTTGTTATTCACAATGATTGTTACCGTTATGATCCTTTATAAAGAAATTTTAAATGATCTCTTAAATTATCTTTTACAAAGAAGATAATTATGTGAACTTCTTTAGCATTTATTAGGCCCAACGATAGTTACCATTATGATCTTTTATAAAGAAATTTTTAATGATCTAATAAATTATCTTTTACAAAGAAGATAATTTTGTCAACTTTTTTAGCATTTATTAGGCCCAACGATCGTTACCGTTATGATCTTTTAATAAACACATTTTAAATGATCAATTAAATTATCTTTTACAAAAAAATAATTAATTTAAATTTTTTAGCGTTTGTTATTCCCAATGATTGTTACCGTTATAATATTTTATAAAGAAATTTTAAATGATCTATTAAATTATCTTTTACAAAGAAGATAATTAATTTAAATTTTTTAGCATTTATTATTCCCAATGATTGTTACCGTTAAGATTTTTTATAAAGAAATTTTAAATGATCTATTAAATTATCTTTTACAAAGACGATAATTATGTCAACTTGTTTAGCATTTATTAGTACCAATGATAGTTACCATTATGACCTTTTATAAAGAAAATTTACATGATCTATTAAATTATCTTTTACAAAGATGATTATTATGTCAACTTTTTTAGCATTTATTAGGCCCCACGATCGTTACCGTTATGATCTTTTAATAAAGAAATTTTAAATGATCTATTAAATTATTTTTTACATAGAAGATAATTATGTTGAATTTTTTAGCATTTATTAGGCCCAATAATTGTTACCGTTATCATCTTTTATAAAGAAATTTTGAATGATCTATTAAATTATCTTTTACAAAGAAGATAATTATGTCAACTTTTTTAGCATTTATTAGGCCCAACGATCGTTACCGTTATGATCTTTTAATAAAGACATTTTAAATGATCTAATAAATTATCTGTTACAAAAAAATAATTAATTTATATTTTTTAGCGCTTGTTATTGACAATGATTGTTACCGTTATGATCCTTTATAAAGAAATTTTAAATGATCTCTTAAATTATCTTTTACAAAGACGATAATTATGTCAACTTCTTTAGCATTTATTAGGCCCAATGATAGTTACCATTATGATATTTTATAAAGAAATTTTACATGATCTATTAAATTATCTTTTACAAAGAAGATTATTATGTCAACTTTTTTAGCATTTATTACGCACAACTATCGTTACCGTTATGATCTTTTATAAAGAAATTTTGAATGATCTATTAAATTATCTTTTACAAAGAAGATAATTATGTCAACTTTTTTAGCATTTATTAGGCCTAACGATCGTTACCATTATGATCTTTTAATAAAGACATTTTAAATGATCTAATAAATTATCTGTTACAAAAAAATAATTAATTTAAATTTTTTAGCGTTTGTTATTCACAATGATTGTTACCGTTATGATCCTTTATAAAGAAATTTTAAATGATCTCTTAAATTATCTTTTACAAAGAAGATAATTATGTGAACTTCTTTAGCATTTATTAGGCCCAACGATAGTTACCATTATGATCTTTTATAAAGAAATTTTTAATGATCTAATAAATTATCTTTTACAAAGAAGATAATTTTGTCAACTTTTTTAGCATTTATTAGGCCCAACGATCGTTACCGTTATGATCTTTTAATAAACACATTTTAAATGATCAATTAAATTATCTTTTACAAAAAAATAATTAATTTAAATTTTTTAGCGTTTGTTATTCCCAATGATTGTTACCGTTATAATATTTTATAAAGAAATTTTAAATGATCTATTAAATTATCTTTTACAAAGAAGATAATTAATTTAAATTTTTTAGCATTTATTATTCCCAATGATTGTTACCGTTAAGATCTTTTATAAAGAAATTTTAAATGATCTATTAAATTATCTTTTACAAAGACGATAATTATGTCAACTTGTTTAGCATTTATTAGTACCAATGATAGTTACCATTATGACCTTTTATAAAGAAAATTTACATGATCTATTAAATTATCTTTTACAAAGATGATTATTATGTCAACTTTTTTAGCATTTATTAGGCCCCACGATCGTTACCGTTATGATCTTTTAATAAACAAATTTTAAATGATCTATTAAATTATTTTTTACATAGAAGATAATTATGTTGAATTTTTTAGCATTTATTAGGCCCAATAATTGTTACCGTTATCATCTTTTATAAAGAAATTTTGAATGATCTATTAAATTATCTTTTACAAAGAAGATAATTATGTCAACTTTTTTAGCATTTATTAGGCCCAACGATCGTTACCGTTATGATCTTTTAATAAAGACATTTTAAATGATCTAATAAATTATCTGTTACAAAAAAATAATTAATTTATATTTTTTAGCGCTTGTTATTGACAATGATTGTTACCGTTATGATCCTTTATAAAGAAATTTTAAATGATCTCTTAAATTATCTTTTACAAAGACGATAATTATGTCAACTTCTTTAGCATTTATTAGGCCCAATGATAGTTACCATTATGATCTTTTATAAAGAAATTTTACATGATCTATTAAATTATCTTTTACAAAGAAGATTATTATGTCAACTTTTTTAGCATTTATTACGCACAACTATCGTTACCGTTATGATCTTTTATAAAGAAATTTTGAATGATCTATTAAATTATCTTTTACAAAGAAGATAATTATGTCAACTTTTTTAGCATTTATTAGGCCTAACGATCGTTACCATTATGATCTTTTAATAAAGACATTTTAAATGATCTAATAAATTATCTGTTACAAAAAAATAATTAATTTAAATTTTTTAGCGTTTGTTATTCACAATGATTGTTACCGTTATGATCCTTTATAAAGAAATTTTAAATGATCTCTTAAATTATCTTTTACAAAGAAGATAATTATGTGAACTTCTTTAGCATTTATTAGGCCCAACGATAGTTACCATTATGATCTTTTATAAAGAAATTTTTAATGATCTAATAAATTATCTTTTACAAAGAAGATAATTTTGTCAACTTTTTTAGCATTTATTAGGCCCAACGATCGTTACCGTTATGATCTTTTAATAAACACATTTTAAATGATCAATTAAATTATCTTTTACAAAAAAATAATTAATTTAAATTTTTTAGCGTTTGTTATTCCCAATGATTGTTACCGTTATAATATTTTATAAAGAAATTTTAAATGATCTATTAAATTATCTTTTACAAAGAAGATAATTAATTTAAATTTTTTAGCATTTATTATTCCCAATGATTGTTACCGTTAAGATTTTTTATAAAGAAATTTTAAATGATCTATTAAATTATCTTTTACAAAGACGATAATTATGTCAACTTGTTTAGCATTTATTAGTACCAATGATAGTTACCATTATGACCTTTTATAAAGAAAATTTACATGATCTATTAAATTATCTTTTACAAAGATGATTATTATGTCAACTTTTTTAGCATTTATTAGGCCCCACGATCGTTACCGTTATGATCTTTTAATAAAGAAATTTTAAATGATCTATTAAATTATTTTTTACATAGAAGATAATTATGTTGAATTTTTTAGCATTTATTAGGCCCAATAATTGTTACCGTTATCATCTTTTATAAAGAAATTTTGAATGATCTATTAAATTATCTTTTACAAAGAAGATAATTATGTCAACTTTTTTAGCATTTATTAGGCCCAACGATCGTTACCGTTATGATCTTTTAATAAAGACATTTTAAATGATCTAATAAATTATCTGTTACAAAAAAATAATTAATTTATATTTTTTAGCGCTTGTTATTGACAATGATTGTTACCGTTATGATCCTTTATAAAGAAATTTTAAATAATCTCTTAAATTATCTTTTACAAAGACGATAATTATGTCAACTTCTTTAGCATTTATTAGGCCCAATGATAGTTACCATTATGATATTTTATAAAGAAATTTTACATGATCTATTAAATTATCTTTTACAAAGAAGATTATTATGTCAACTTTTTTAGCATTTATTACGCACAACTATCGTTACCGTTATGATCTTTTATAAAGAAATTTTGAATGATCTATTAAATTATCTTTTACAAAGAAGATAATTATGTCAACTTTTTTAGCATTTATTAGGCCTAACGATCGTTACCATTATGATCTTTTAATAAAGACATTTTAAATGATCTAATAAATTATCTGTTACAAAAAAATAATTAATTTAAATTTTTTAGCGTTTGTTATTCACAATGATTGTTACCGTTATGATCCTTTATAAAGAAATTTTAAATGATCTCTTAAATTATCTTTTACAAAGAAGATAATTATGTGAACTTCTTTAGCATTTATTAGGCCCAACGATAGTTACCATTATGATCTTTTATAAAGAAATTTTTAATGATCTAATAAATTATCTTTTACAAAGAAGATAATTTTGTCAACTTTTTTAGCATTTATTAGGCCCAACGATCGTTACCGTTATGATCTTTTAATAAACACATTTTAAATGATCAATTAAATTATCTTTTACAAAAAAATAATTAATTTAAATTTTTTAGCGTTTGTTATTCCCAATGATTGTTACCGTTATAATATTTTATAAAGAAATTTTAAATGATCTATTAAATTATCTTTTACAAAGAAGATAATTAATTTAAATTTTTTAGCATTTATTATTCCCAATGATTGTTACCGTTAAGATCTTTTATAAAGAAATTTTAAATGATCTATTAAATTATCTTTTACAAAGACGATAATTATGTCAACTTGTTTAGCATTTATTAGTACCAATGATAGTTACCATTATGACCTTTTATAAAGAAAATTTACATGATCTATTAAATTATCTTTTACAAAGATGATTATTATGTCAACTTTTTTAGCATTTATTAGGCCCACGATCGTTACCGTTATGATCTTTTAATAAACAAATTTTAAATGATCTATTAAATTATTTTTTACATAGAAGATAATTATGTTGAATTTTTTAGCATTTATTAGGCCCAATAATTGTTACCGTTATCATCTTTTATAAAGAAATTTTGAATGATCTATTAAATTATCTTTTACAAAGAAGATAATTATGTCAACTTTTTTAGCATTTATTAGGCCCAACGATCGTTACCGTTATGATCTTTTAATAAAGACATTTTAAATGATCTAATAAATTATCTGTTACAAAAAAATAATTAATTTATATTTTTTAGCGCTTGTTATTGACAATGATTGTTACCGTTATGATCCTTTATAAAGAAATTTTAAATGATCTCTTAAATTATCTTTTACAAAGACGATAATTATGTCAACTTCTTTAGCATTTATTAGGCCCAATGATAGTTACCATTATGATCTTTTATAAAGAAATTTTACATGATCTATTAAATTATCTTTTACAAAGAAGATTATTATGTCAACTTTTTTAGCATTTATTACGCACAACTATCGTTACCGTTATGATCTTTTATAAAGAAATTTTGAATGATCTATTAAATTATCTTTTACAAAGAAGATAATTATGTCAACTTTTTTAGCATTTATTAGGCCTAACGATCGTTACCATTATGATCTTTTAATAAAGACATTTTAAATGATCTAATAAATTATCTGTTACAAAAAAATAATTAATTTAAATTTTTTAGCGTTTGTTATTCACAATGATTGTTACCGTTATGATCCTTTATAAAGAAATTTTAAATGATCTCTTAAATTATCTTTTACAAAGAAGATAATTATGTGAACTTCTTTAGCTTTTATTAGGCCCAACGACAGTTACCATTATAATCTTTTATAAAGAAATTTTTAATGATCTAATAAATTATCTTTTACAAAGAAGATAATTTTGTCAACTTTTTTAGCATTTATTAGGCCCAACGATCGTTACCGTTATGATCTTTTAATAAACACATTTTAAATGATCAATTAAATTATCTTTTACAAAAAAATAATTAATTTAAATTTTTTAGCGTTTGTTATTCCCAATGATTGTTACCGTTATAATATTTTATAAAGAAATTTTAAATGATCTATTAAATTATCTTTTACAAAGAAGATAATTAATTTAAATTTTTTAGCATTTATTATTCCCAATGATTGTTACCGTTAAGATTTTTTATAAAGAAATTTTAAATGATCTATTAAATTATCTTTTACAAAGACGATAATTATGTCAACTTGTTTAGCATTTATTAGTACCAATGATAGTTACCATTATGACCTTTTATAAAGAAAATTTACATGATCTATTAAATTATCTTTTACAAAGATGATTATTATGTCAACTTTTTTAGCATTTATTAGGCCCCACGATCGTTACCGTTATGATCTTTTAATAAAGAAATTTTAAATGATCTATTAAATTATTTTTTACATAGAAGATAATTATGTTGAATTTTTTAGCATTTATTAGGCCCAATAATTGTTACCGTTATCATCTTTTATAAAGAAATTTTGAATGATCTATTAAATTATCTTTTACAAAGAAGATAATTATGCCAACTTTTTTAGCATTTATTAGGCCCAACGATCGTTACCGTTATGATCTTTTAATAAAGACATTTTAAATGATCTAATAAATTATCTGTTACAAAAAAATAATTAATTTATAATTTTTAGCGCTTGTTATTGACAATGATTGTTACCGTTATGATCCTTTATAAAGAAATTTTAAATGATCTCTTAAATTATCTTTTACAAAGACGATAATTATGTCAACTTCTTTAGCATTTATTAGGCCCAATGATAGTTACCATTATGATATTTTATAAAGAAATTTTACATGATCTATTAAATTATCTTTTACAAAGAAGATTATTATGTCAACTTTTTTAGCATTTATTACGCACAACTATCGTTACCGTTATGATCTTTTATAAAGAAATTTTAAATGATCTATTAAATTATCTTTTACAAAGAAGATAATTATGTCAACTTTTTTAGCATTTATTAGGCCTAACGATCGTTACCATTATGATCTTTTAATAAAGACATTTTAAATGATCTAATAAATTATCTGTTACAAAAAAATAATTAATTTAAATTTTTTAGCGTTTGTTATTCACAATGATTGTTACCGTTATGATCCTTTATAAAGAAATTTTAAATGATCTCTTAAATTATCTTTTACAAAGAAGATAATTATGTGAACTTCTTTAGCATTTATTAGGCCCAACGATAGTTACCATTATGATCTTTTATAAAGAAATTTTTAATGATCTAATAAATTATCTTTTACAAAGAAGATAATTTTGTCAACTTTTTTAGCATTTATTAGGCCCAACGATCGTTACCGTTATGATCTTTTAATAAACACATTTTAAATGATCAATTAAATTATCTTTTACAAAAAAATAATTAATTTAAATTTTTTAGCGTTTGTTATTCCCAATGATTGTTACCGTTATAATATTTTATAAAGAAATTTTAAATGATCTATTAAATTATCTTTTACAAAGAAGATAATTAATTTAAATTTTTTAGCATTTATTATTCCCAATGATTGTTACCGTTAAGATCTTTTATAAAGAAATTTTAAATGATCTATTAAATTATCTTTTACAAAGACGATAATTATGTCAACTTGTTTACCATTTATTAGGCCCAATGATAGTTACCATTATGATCTTTTATAAAGAAAATTTACATGATCTATTAAATTATCTTTTACAAAGATGATTATTATGTCAACTTTTTTAGCATTTATTAGGCCCCACGATCGTTACCGTTATGATCTTTTAATAAAGAAATTTTAAATGATCTATTAAATTATTTTTTACATAGAAGATAATTATGTTGAATTTTTTAGCATTTATTAGGCCCAATAATTGTTACCGTTATCATCTTTTATAAAGAAATTTTGAATGATCTATTAAATTATCTTTTACAAAGAAGATAATTATGTCAACTTTTTTAGCATTTATTAGGCCCAACGATCGTTACCGTTATGATCTTTTAATAAAGACATTTTAAATGATCTAATAAATTATCTGTTACAAAAAAATAATTAATTTATATTTTTTAGCGCTTGTTATTGACAATGATTGTTACCGTTATGATCCTTTATAAAGAAATTTTAAATGATCTCTTAAATTATCTTTTACAAAGACGATAATTATGTCAACTTCTTTAGCATTTATTAGGCCCAATGATAGTTACCATTATGATATTTTATAAAGAAATTTTACATGATCTATTAAATTATCTTTTACAAAGAAGATTATTATGTCAACTTTTTTAGCATTTATTACGCACAACTATCGTTACCGTTATGATCTTTTATAAAGAAATTTTGAATGATCTATTAAATTATCTTTTACAAAGAAGATAATTATGTCAACTTTTTTAGCATTTATTAGGCCTAACGATCGTTACCATTATGATCTTTTAATAAAGACATTTTAAATGATCTAATAAATTATCTGTTACAAAAAAATAATTAATTTAAATTTTTTAGCGTTTGTTATTCACAATGATTGTTACCGTTATGATCCTTTATAAAGAAATTTTAAATGATCTCTTAAATTATCTTTTACAAAGAAGATAATTATGTGAACTTCTTTAGCATTTATTAGGCCCAACGATAGTTACCATTATGATCTTTTATAAAGAAATTTTTAATGATCTAATAAATTATCTTTTACAAAGAAGATAATTCTGTCAACTTTTTTAGCATTTATTAGGCCCAACGATCGTTACCGTTATGATCTTTTAATAAACACATTTTAAATGATCAATTAAATTATCTTTTACAAAAAAATAATTAATTTAAATTTTTTAGCGTTTGTTATTCCCAATGATTGTTACCGTTATAATATTTTATAAAGAAATTTTAAATGATCTATTAAATTATCTTTTACAAAGAAGATAATTAATTTAAATTTTTTAGCATTTATTATTCCCAATGATTGTTACCGTTAAGATCTTTTATAAAGAAATTTTAAATGATCTATTAAATTATCTTTTACAAAGACGATAATTATGTCAACTTGTTTAGCATTTATTAGTACCAATGATAGTTACCATTATGACCTTTTATAAAGAAAATTTACATGATCTATTAAATTATCTTTTACAAAGATGATTATTATGTCAACTTTTTTAGCATTTATTAGGCCCCACGATCGTTACCGTTATGATCTTTTAATAAACAAATTTTAAATGATCTATTAAATTATTTTTTACATAGAAGATAATTATGTTGAATTTTTTAGCATTTATTAGGCCCAATAATTGTTACCGTTATCATCTTTTATAAAGAAATTTTGAATGATCTATTAAATTATCTTTTACAAAGAAGATAATTATGTCAACTTTTTTAGCATTTATTAGGCCCAACGATCGTTACCGTTATGATCTTTTAATAAAGACATTTTAAATGATCTAATAAATTATCTGTTACAAAAAAATAATTAATTTATATTTTTTAGCGCTTGTTATTGACAATGATTGTTACCATTATGATCCTTTATAAAGAAATTTTAAATGATCTCTTAAATTATCTTTTACAAAGACGATAATTATGTCAACTTCTTTAGCATTTATTAGGCCCAATGATAGTTACCATTATGATCTTTTATAAAGAAATTTTACATGATCTATTAAATTATCTTTTACAAATAAGATTATTATGTCAACTTTTTTAGCATTTATTACGCACAACTATCGTTACCGTTATGATCTTTTATAAAGAAATTTTGAATGATCTATTAAATTATCTTTTACAAAGAAGATAATTATGTCAACTTTTTTAGCATTTATTAGGCCTAACGATCGTTACCATTATGATCTTTTAATAAAGACATTTTAAATGATCTAATAAATTATCTGTTACAAAAAAATAATTAATTTAAATTTTTTAGCGTTTGTTATTCACAATGATTGTTACCGTTATGATCCTTTATAAAGAAATTTTAAATGATCTCTTAAATTATCTTTTACAAAGAAGATAATTATGTGAACTTCTTTAGCATTTATTAGGCCCAACGATAGTTACCATTATGATCTTTTATAAAGAAATTTTTAATGATCTAATAAATTATCTTTTACAAAGAAGATAATTTTGTCAACTTTTTTAGCATTTATTAGGCCCAACGATCGTTACCGTTATGATCTTTTAATAAACACATTTTAAATGATCAATTAAATTATCTTTTACAAAAAAATAATTAATTTAAATTTTTTAGCGTTTGTTATTCCCAATGATTGTTACCGTTATAATATTTTATAAAGAAATTTTAAATGATCTATTAAATTATCTTTTACAAAGAAGATAATTAATTTAAATTTTTTAGCATTTATTATTCCCAATGATTGTTACCGTTAAGATTTTTTATAAAGAAATTTTAAATGATCTATTAAATTATCTTTTACAAAGACGATAATTATGTCAACTTGTTTAGCATTTATTAGTACCAATGATAGTTACCATTATGACCTTTTATAAAGAAAATTTACATGATCTATTAAATTATCTTTTACAAAGATGATTATTATGTCAACTTTTTTAGCATTTATTAGGCCCCACGATCGTTACCGTTATGATCTTTTAATAAAGAAATTTTAAATGATCTATTAAATTATTTTTTACATAGAAGATAATTATGTTGAATTTTTTAGCATTTATTAGGCCCAATAATTGTTACCGTTATCATCTTTTATAAAGAAATTTTGAATGATCTATTAAATTATCTTTTACAAAGAAGATAATTATGTCAACTTTTTTAGCATTTATTAGGCCCAACGATCGTTACCGTTATGATCTTTTAATAAAGACATTTTAAATGATCTAATAAATTATCTGTTACAAAAAAATAATTAATTTATATTTTTTAGCGCTTGTTATTGACAATGATTGTTACCGTTATGATCCTTTATAAAGAAATTTTAAATGATCTCTTAAATTATCTTTTACAAAGACGATAATTATGTCAACTTCTTTAGCATTTATTAGGCCCAATGATAGTTACCATTATGATATTTTATAAAGAAATTTTACATGATCTATTAAATTATCTTTTACAAAGAAGATTATTATGTCAACTTTTTTAGCATTTATTACGCACAACTATCGTTACCGTTATGATCTTTTATAAAGAAATTTTGAATGATCTATTAAATTATCTTTTACAAAGAAGATAATTATGTCAACTTTTTTAGCATTTATTAGGCCTAACGATCGTTACCATTATGATCTTTTAATAAAGACATTTTAAATGATCTAATAAATTATCTGTTACAAAAAAATAATTAATTTAAATTTTTTAGCGTTTGTTATTCACAATGATTGTTACCGTTATGATCCTTTATAAAGAAATTTTAAATGATCTCTTAAATTATCTTTTACAAAGAAGATAATTATGTGAACTTCTTTAGCATTTATTAGGCCCAACGATAGTTACCATTATGATCTTTTACAAAGAAATTTTTAATGATCTAATAAATTATCTTTTACAAAGAAGATAATTTTGTCAACTTTTTTAGCATTTATTAGGCCCAACGATCGTTACCGTTATGATCTTTTAATAAACACATTTTAAATGATCAATTAAATTATCTTTTACAAAAAAATAATTAATTTAAATTTTTTAGCGTTTGTTATTCCCAATGATTGTTACCGTTATAATATTTTATAAAGAAATTTTAAATGATCTATTAAATTATCTTTTACAAAGAAGATAATTAATTTAAATTTTTTAGCATTTATTATTCCCAATGATTGTTACCGTTAAGATCTTTTATAAAGAAATTTTAAATGATCTATTAAATTATCTTTTACAAAGACGATAATTATGTCAACTTGTTTAGCATTTATTAGTACCAATGATAGTTACCATTATGACCTTTTATAAAGAAAATTTACATGATCTATTAAATTATCTTTTACAAAGATGATTATTATGTCAACTTTTTTAGCATTTATTAGGCCCCACGATCGTTACCGTTATGATCTTTTAATAAACAAATTTTAAATGATCTATTAAATTATTTTTTACATAGAAGATAATTATGTTGAGTTTTTTAGCATTTATTAGGCCCAATAATTGTTACCGTTATCATCTTTTATAAAGAAATTTTGAATGATCTATTAAATTATCTTTTACAAAGAAGATAATTATGTCAACTTTTTTAGCATTTATTAGGCCCAACGATCGTTACCGTTATGATCTTTTAATAAAGACATTTTAAATGATCTAATAAATTATCTGTTACAAAAAAATAATTAATTTATATTTTTTAGCGCTTGTTATTGACAATGATTGTTACCGTTATGATCCTTTATAAAGAAATTTTAAATGATCTCTTAAATTATCTTTTACAAAGACGATAATTATGTCAACTTCTTTAGCATTTATTAGGCCCAATGATAGTTACCATTATGATCTTTTATAAAGAAATTTTACATGATCTATTAAATTATCTTTTACAAAGAAGATTATTATGTCAACTTTTTTAGCATTTATTACGCACAACTATCGTTACCGTTATGATCTTTTATAAAGAAATTTTGAATGATCTATTAAATTATCTTTTACAAAGAAGATAATTATGTCAACTTTTTTAGCATTTATTAGGCCTAACGATCGTTACCATTATGATCTTTTAATAAAGACATTTTAAATGATCTAATAAATTATCTGTTACAAAAAAATAATTAATTTAAATTTTTTAGCGTTTGTTATTCACAATGATTGTTACCGTTATGATCCTTTATAAAGAAATTTTAAATGATCTCTTAAATTATCTTTTACAAAGAAGATAATTATGTGAACTTCTTTAGCATTTATTAGGCCCAACGATAGTTACCATTATGATCTTTTATAAAGAAATTTTTAATGATCTAATAAATTATCTTTTACAAAGAAGATAATTTTGTCAACTTTTTTAGCATTTATTAGGCCCAACGATCGTTACCGTTATGATCTTTTAATAAACACATTTTAAATGATCAATTAAATTATCTTTTACAAAAAAATAATTAATTTAAATTTTTTAGCGTTTGTTATTCCCAATGATTGTTACCGTTATAATATTTTATAAAGAAATTTTAAATGATCTATTAAATTATCTTTTACAAAGAAGATAATTAATTTAAATTTTTTAGCATTTATTATTCCCAATGATTGTTACCGTTAAGATCTTTTATAAAGAAATTTTAAATGATCTATTAAATTATCTTTTACAAAGACGATAATTATGTCAACTTGTTTAGCATTTATTAGTACCAATGATAGTTACCATTATGACCTTTTATAAAGAAAATTTACATGATCTATTAAATTATCTTTTACAAAGATGATTATTATGTCAACTTTTTGAGCATTTATTAGGCCCCACGATCGTTACCGTTATGATCTTTTAATAAACAAATTTTAAATGATCTATTAAATTATTTTTTACATAGAAGATAATTATGTTGAATTTTTTAGCATTTATTAGGCCCAATAATTGTTACCGTTATCATCTTTTATAAAGAAATTTTGAATGATCTATTAAATTATCTTTTACAAAGAAGATAATTATGTCAACTTTTTTAGCATTTATTAGGCCCAACGATCGTTACCGTTATGATCTTTTAATAAAGACATTTTAAATGATCTAATAAATTATCTGTTACAAAAAAATAATTAATTTATATTTTTTAGCGCTTGTTATTGACAATGATTGTTACCGTTATGATCCTTTATAAAGAAATTTTAAATGATCTCTTAAATTATCTTTTACAAAGACGATAATTATGTCAACTTCTTTAGCATTTATTAGGCCCAATGATAGTTACCATTATGATCTTTTATAAAGAAATTTTACATGATCTATTAAATTATCTTTTACAAAGAAGATTATTATGTCAACTTTTTTAGCATTTATTACGCACAACTATCGTTACCGTTATGATCTTTTATAAAGAAATTTTGAATGATCTATTAAATTATCTTTTACAAAGAAGATAATTATGTCAACTTTTTTAGCATTTATTAGGCCTAACGATCGTTACCATTATGATCTTTTAATAAAGACATTTTAAATGATCTAATAAATTATCTGTTACAAAAAAATAATTAATTTAAATTTTTTAGCGTTTGTTATTCACAATGATTGTTACCGTTATGATCCTTTATAAAGAAATTTTAAATGATCTCTTAAATTATCTTTTACAAAGAAGATAATTATGTGAACTTCTTTAGCATTTATTAGGCCCAACGATAGTTACCATTATAATCTTTTATAAAGAAATTTTAATGATCTAATAAATTATCTTTTACAAAGAAGATAATTTTGTCAACTTTTTTAGCATTTATTAGGCCCAACGATCGTTACCGTTATGATCTTTTAATAAACACATTTTAAATGATCAATTAAATTATCTTTTACAAAAAAATAATTAATTTAAATTTTTTAGCGTTTGTTATTCCCAATGATTCTTACCGTTATAATATTTTATAAAGAAATTTTAAATGATCTATTAAATTATCTTTTACAAAGAAGATAATTAATTTAAATTTTTTAGCATTTATTATTCCCAATGATTGTTACCGTTAAGATCTTTTATAAAGAAATTTTAAATGATCTATTAAATTATCTTTTACAAAGACGATAATTATGTCAACTTGTTTAGCATTTATTAGTACCAATGATAGTTACCATTATGACCTTTTATAAAGAAAATTTACATGATCTATTAAATTATCTTTTACAAAGATGATTATTATGTCAACTTTTTTAGCATTTATTAGGCCCCACGATCGTTACCGTTATGATCTTTTAATAAACAAATTTTAAATGATCTATTAAATTATTTTTTACATAGAAGATAATTATGTTGAATTTTTTAGCATTTATTAGGCCCAATAATTGTTACCGTTATCATCTTTTATAAAGAAATTTTGAATGATCTATTAAATTATCTTTTACAAAGAAGATAATTATGTCAACTTTTTTAGCATTTATTAGGCCCAACGATCGTTACCGTTATGATCTTTTAATAAAGACATTTTAAATGATCTAATAAATTATCTGTTACAAAAAAATAATTAATTTATATTTTTTAGCGCTTGTTATTGACAATGATTGTTACCGTTATGATCCTTTATAAAGAAATTTTAAATGATCTCTTAAATTATCTTTTACAAAGACGATAATTATGTCAACTTCTTTAGCATTTATTAGGCCCAATGATAGTTACCATTATGATCTTTTATAAAGAAATTTTACATGATCTATTAAATTATCTTTTACAAAGAAGATTATTATGTCAACTTTTTTAGCATTTATTACGCACAACTATCGTTACCGTTATGATCTTTTATAAAGAAATTTTGAATGATCTATTAAATTATCTTTTACAAAGAAGATAATTATGTCAACTTTTTTAGCATTTATTAGGCCTAACGATCGTTACCATTATGATCTTTTAATAAAGACATTTTAAATGATCTAATAAATTATCTGTTACAAAAAAATAATTAATTTAAATTTTTTAGCGTTTGTTATTCACAATGATTGTTACCGTTATGATCCTTTATAAAGAAATTTTAAATGATCTCTTAAATTATCTTTTACAAAGAAGATAATTATGTGAACTTCTTTAGCATTTATTAGGCCCAACGATAGTTACCATTATGATCTTTTATAAAGAAATTTTTAATGATCTAATAAATTATCTTTTACAAAGAAGATAATTTTGTCAACTTTTTTAGCATTTATTAGGCCCAACGATCGTTACCGTTATGATCTTTTAATAAACACATTTTAAATGATCAATTAAATTATCTTTTACAAAAAAATAATTAATTTAAATTTTTTAGCATTTGTTATTCCCAATGATTGTTACCGTTATAATATTTTATAAAGAAATTTTAAATGATCTATTAAATTATCTTTTACAAAGAAGATAATTAATTTAAACTTTTTAGCATTTATTATTCCCAATGATTGTTACCGATAAGATCTTTTATAAAGAAATTTTAAATGATCTATTAAATTATCTTTTACAAAGACGATAATTATGTCAACTTGTTTAGCATTTATTAGGCCCAATGATAGTTACCATTATGACCTTTTATAAAGAAAATTTACATGATCTATTAAATTATCTTTTACAAAGATGATTATTATGTCAACTTTTTTAGCATTTATTAGGCCCCACGATCGTTACCGTTATGATCTTTTAATAAAGAAATTTTAAATGATCTATTAAATTATTTTTTACAAAGAAGATAATTATGTTGAATTTTTTAGCATTTATTAGGCCCAATAATTGTTACCGTTATCATCTTTTATAAAGAAATTTTAAATGATCTATTAAATTATCTTTTACAAAGAAGATAATTATGTCAACTTTTTTAGCATTTATTAGGCCCAACGATCGTTACCGTTATGATCTTTTAAGAAAGACATTTTAAATGATCTAATAAATTATCTGTTACAAAAAAATAATTAATTTATATTTTTTAGCGCTTGTTATTGACAATGATTGTTACCGTTATGATCCTTTATAAAGAAATTTTAAATGATCTCTTAAATTATCTTTTACAAAGAAGACAATTATGTGAACTTCTTTAGCATTTATTAGGCCCAACGATAGTTACCATTATGATCTTTTATAAAGAAATTTTTAATGATCTAATAAATTATCTTTTACAAAGAAGATAATTTTGTCAACTTTTTTAGCATTTATTAGGCCCAACGATTGTTACCGTTATGATCTTTTAATAAACACATTTTAAATGATCAATTAAATTATCTTTTACAAAAAAATAATTAATTTAAATTTTTTAGCATTTGTTATTCCCAATGATTGTTACCGTTATAATATTTTATAAAGAAATTTTAAATGATCTATTAAATTATCTTTTACAAAGAAGATAATTAATTTAAATTTTTTAGCATTTATTATTCCCAATGATTGTTACCGTTAAGATCTTTGATAAAGAAATTTTAAATGATCTATTAAATTATCTTTTACAAAGACGATAATTATGTCAACTTGTTTAGCATTTATTAGGCCCAATGATAGTTACCATTATGATCTTTTATAAAGAAAATTTACATGATCTATTAAATTATCTTTTACAAAGATGATTATTATGTCAACTTTTTTAGCATTTATTAGGCCCCACGATCGTTACCGTTATGATCTTTTAATAAAGAAATTTTAAATGATCTATTAAATTATTTTTTACAAAAAAGATAATTATGTTGAATTTTTTAGCATTTATTAGGCCCAATAGTTGTTACCGTTATCATCTTTTATAAAGAAATTTTAAATGATCTATTAAATTATCTTTTACAAAGAAGATAATTATGTCAACGTTTTTAGCATTTATTAGGCCGAATGATCGTTACCCGTATAATCTTCTATAAAGAAATTTTAAGTGATCTATACAATTATCTTTTACAAAGAAGATCATTATGTCAATTTTTTTAGCATTGATTAGGCCAACGATCGTTACCGTTATGATCTTTTAATAAACACATTTTAAATGATCAATTAAATTATCTTTTACAAAAAAATAATTAATTTAAATTTTTTAGCATTTGTTATTCCCAATGATTGTTACCGTTATAAACTTTTATAAAGAAATTTTAAATGATCTATTAAATTATCTTTTACAAAGAAGATAATTAATTTAAATTTTTTAGCATTTATTATTCCCAATGATTGTTACCGTTAAGATCTTTTATAAAGAAATTTTAAATGATCTATTAAATTATCTTTTACAAAGACGATAATTATGTCAACTTGTTTAGCATTTATTAGGCCCAATGATAGTTACCATTATGATCTTTTATAAAGAAAATTTACATGATCTATTAAATTATCTTTTACAAAGATGATTATTATGTCAACTTTTTTAGCATTTATTAGGCCCCACGATCGTTACCGTTATGATCTTTTAATAAAGAAATTTTAAATGATCTATTAAATTATTTTTTACAAAGAAGATAATTATGTTGAATTTTTTAGCATTTATTAGGCCCAATAATTTTTACCGTTATCATCTTTTATAAAGAAATTTTAAATGATCTATTAAATTATCTTTTACAAAGAAGATAATTATGTCAACTTTTTTAGCATTTATTAGGCCGAATGATCGTTACCCGTATAATCTTCTATAAAGAAATTTTAAGTGATCTATACAATTATCTTTTACAAAGAAGATCATTATGTCAATTTTTTTAGCATTGATTAGGCCAACGATCGTTACCGTTATGATCTTTTAATAAACACATTTTAAATGATCAATTAAATTATCTTTTACAAAAAAATAATTAATTTAAATTTTTTAGCATTGGTTATTCCCAATGATTGTTACCGTTATAATCTTTTATAAAGAAATTTTAAATGATCTATTAAATTATCTTTTACAAAGAAGATAATTAATTTAAATTTTTTAGCATTTATTATTCCCAATGATTGTTACCGTTAAGATCTTTTATAAATAAAATTTAAATGATCTATTAAATTATCTTTTAAAAAGACGATAATTATGTCAACTTGTTTAGCATTTATTAGGCCCAATGATAGTTACCATTATGATCTTTTATAAAGAAAATTTACATGATCTATTAAATTATCTTTTACAAAGATGATTATTATGTCAACTTTTTTAGCATTTATTAGGCCCCACGATCGTTACCGTTATGATCTTTTAATAAAGAAATTTTAAATGATCTATTAAATTATTTTTTACAAAGAAGATAATTATGTTGAATTTTTTAGCATTTATTAGGCCCAATAATTTTTACCGTTATCATCTTTTATAAAGAAATTTTAAATGATCTATTAAATTATCTTTTACAAAGAAGATAATTATGTCAACTTTTTTAGCATTTATTAGGCCGAATGATCGTTACCCGTATAATCTTCTATAAAGAAATTTTAAGTGATCTATACAATTATCTTTTACAAAGAAGATCATTATGTCAATTTTTTTAGCATTTATTAGGCCAACGATCGTTACCGTTATGATCTTTTAATAAACACATTTTAAATGATCAATTAAATTATCTTTTACAAAAAAATAATTAATTTAAATTTTTTAGCATTGGTTATTCCCAATGATTGTTACCGTTATAATCTTTTATAAAGAAATTTTAAATGATCTATTAAATTATCTTTTACAAAGAAGATAATTAATTTAAATTTTTTAGCATTTATTATTCCCAATGATTGTTACCGTTAAGATCTTTTATAAAGAAATTTTAAATGATCTATTAAATTATCTTTTACAAAGACGATAATTATGTCAACTTGTTTAGCATTTATTAGGCCCAATGATAGTTACCATTATGATCTTTTATAAAGAAAATTTACATGATCTATTAAATTATCTTTTACAAAGATGATTATTATGTCAACTTTTTTAGCATTTATTAGGCCCCACGATCGTTACCGTTATGATCTTTTAATAAAGAAATTTTAAATGATCTATTAAATTATTTTTTACAAAGAAGATAATTATGTTGAATTTTTTAGCATTTATTAGGCCCAATAATTGTTACCGTTATCATCTTTTATAAAGAAATTTTAAATGATCTATTAAATTATCTTTTACAAAGAAGATAATTATGTCAACTTTTTTAGCATTTATTAGGCCGAATGATCGTTACCCGTATAATCTTCTATAAAGAAATTTTAAGTGATCTATACAATTATCTTTTACAAAGAAGATCATTATGTCAATTTTTTTAGCATTTATTAGGCCAACGATCGTCACCGTTATGATCTTTTAATAAACACATTTTAAATGATCAATTAAATTATCTTTTACAAAAAAATAATTAATTTAAATTTTTTAGCATTGGTTATTCCCAATGATTGTTACCGTTATAATCTTTTATAAAGAAATTTTAAATGATCTATTAAATTATCTTTTACAAAGAAGATAATTAATTTAAATTTTTTAGCATTTTTTATTCCCAATGATTGTTACCGTTAAGATCTTTTATAAAGAAGTTTTAAATAATCTATTAAATTATCTTTTACAAAGACGATAATTATGTCAACTTGTTTAGCATTTATTAGGCCCAATGATAGTTACCATTATGATCTTTTATAAAGAAATTTTACATGATCTATAAAATTATCTTTTACAAAGAAGATTATTATGTCAACTTTTTTAGCATTTATTAGGCCCCACGATCGTTACCGTTATGATCTTTTAATAAAAAAATTTTGAATGATCTATTAAATTATTTTTTACAAAGAAGATAATTATGTTGAATTTTTTAGCATTTATTAGGCCCAATAATTGTTACCGTTATCATCTTTTATAAAGAAATTTTAAATGATCTATTAAATTATCTTTTACAAAGATGATAATTATGTTGAATTTTTTAGCATTTATTAGGCCCAATAATTGTTACCGTTATCATCTTTTATAAAGAAATTTTAAATGATCTATTAAATTATCTTTTACAAAGAAGATAATTATGTCAACTTTTTTAGCATTTATTAGGCCGAATGATCGTTACCCGTATAATCTTCTATAAAGAAATTTTAAGTGATCTATACAATTATCTTTTACAAAGAAGATCATTATGTCAATTTTTTTAGCATTTATTAGGCCAACGATCGTTACCGTTATGATCTTTTAATAAACACATTTTAAATGATCAATTAAATTATCTTTTACAAAAAAATAATTAATTTAAATTTTTTAGCATTGGTTATTCCCAATGATTGTTACCGTTATAATCTTTTATAAAGAAATTTTAAATGATCTATTAAATTATCTTTTACAAAAAAGATAATTAATTTAAATTTTTTAGCATTTGTTATTCCCAATGATTGTTACCGTTAAGATCTTTTATAAAGAAATTTTAAATAATCTATTAAATTATCTTTTACAAAGACGATAATTATGTCAACTTCTTTAGCATTTATTAGGCCCAATGATAGTTACCATTATGATCTTTTATAAAGAAATTTTACATGATCTATTAAATTATCTTTTACAAAGAAGATTATTATGTCAACTTTTTTAGCATTTATTACGCACAACTATCGTTACCGTTATGATCTTTTATAAAGAAATTTTGAATGATCTATTAAATTATCTTTTACAAAGAAGATAATTATGTCAACTTTTTTAGCATTTATTAGGCCTAACGATCGTTACCATTATGATCTTTTAATAAAGAAATTTTAAATGATCTATTAAATTATTTTTTACATAGAAGATAATTATGTTGAATTTTTTAGCATTTATTAGGCCCAATAATTGTTACCGTTATCATCTTTTATAAAGAAATTTTGAATGATCTATTAAATTATCTTTTACAAAGAAGATAATTATGTGAACTTCTTTAGCATTTATTAGGCCCAACGATAGTTACCATTATGATCTTTTATAAAGAAATTTTTAATGATCTAATAAATTATCTTTTACAAAGAAGATAATTTTGTCAACTTTTTTAGCATTTATTAGGCCCAACGATCGTTACCGTTATGATCTTTTAATAAACACATTTTAAATGATCAATTAAATTATCTTTTACAAAAAAATAATTAATTTAAATTTTTTAGCATTGGTTATTCCCAATGATTGTTACCGTTATAATCTTTTATAAAGAAATTTTAAATGATCTATTAAATTATCTTTTACAAAGAAGATAATTATGTTGAATTTTTTAGCATTTATTAGGCCCAATAATTGTTACCGTTATCATCTTTTATAAAGAAATTTTAAATGATCTATTAAATTATCTTTTACAAAGAAGATAATTATGTCAACTTTTTTAGCATTTATTAGGCCGAATGATCGTTACCCGTATAATCTTGTATAAAGAAATTTTAAGTGATCTATACAATTATCTTTTACAAAGAAGATCATTATGTCAATTTTTTTAGCATTTATTAGGCCAACGATCGTTACCGTTATGATCTTTTAATAAACACATTTTAAATGATCAATTAAATTATCTTTTACAAAAAAATAATTAATTTAAATTTTTTAGCATTGGTTATTCCCAATGATTGTTACCGTTATAATCTTTTTTAAAGAAATTTTAAATGATCTATTAAATTATCTTTTACAAAGAAGATAATTAATTTAAATTTTTTAGCATTTATGATTCCCAATGATTGTTACCGTTAAGATCTTTTATAAAGAAATTTTAAATGATCTCTTAAATTATCTTTTACAAAGACGATAATTATGTCAACTTGTTTAGCATTTATTAGGCCCAATGATAGTTACCATTATGATCTTTTATAAAGAAAATTTACATGATCTATTAAATTATCTTTTACAAAGATGATTATTATGTCAACTTTTTTAGCATTTATTAGGCCCCACGATCGTTACCGTTATGATCTTTTAATAAAGAAATTTTAAATGATCTATTAAATTATTTTTTACAAAGAAGATAATTATGTTGAATTTTTTAGCATTTATTAGGCCCAATAATTGTTACCGTTATCATCTTTTATAAAGAAATTTTAAATGATCTATTAAATTATCTTTTACAAAGAAGATAATTATGTCAACTTTTTTAGCATTTATTAGGCCGAATGATCGTTACCCGTATAATCTTCTGTAAAGAAATTTTAAGTGATCTATACAATTATCTTTTACAAAGAAGATCATTATGTCAATTTGTTTAGCATTTATTAGGCCAACGATCGTTACCGTTATGATCTTTTAATAAACACATTTTAAATGATCAATTAAATTATCTTTTACAAAAAAATAATTAATTTAAATTTTTTAGCATTGGTTATTCCCAATGATTGTTACCGTTATAATCTTTTATAAAGAAATTTTAAATGATCTATTAAATTATCTTTTACAAAGAAGATAATTAATTTAAATTTTTTAGCATTTTTTATTCCCAATGATTGTTACCGTTAAGATCTTTTATAAAGAAGTTTTAAATAATCTATTAAATTATCTTTTACAAAGACGATAATTATGTCAACTTGTTTAGCATTTATTAGGCCCAATGATAGTTACCATTATGATCTTTTATAAAGAAATTTTACATGATCTATAAAATTATCTTTTACAAAGAAGATTATTATGTCAACTTTTTTAGCATTTATTAGGCCCCACGATCGTTACCGTTATGATCTTTTAATAAAGAAATTTTGAATGATCTATTAAATTATTTTTTACAAAGAAGATAATTATGTTGAATTTTTTAGCATTTATTAGGCCCAATAATTGTTACCGTTATCATCTTTTATAAAGAAATTTTAAATGATCTATTAAATTATCTTTTACAAAGAAGATAATTATGTTGAATTTTTTAGCATTTATTAGGCCCAATAATTGTTACCGTTATCATCTTTTATAAAGAAATTTTAAATGATCTATTAAATTATCTTTTACAAAGAAGATAATTATGTCAACTTTTTTAGCATTTATTAGGCCGAATGATCGTTACCCGTATAATCTTCTATAAAGAAATTTTAAGTGATCTATACAATTATCTTTTACAAAGAAGATCATTATGTCAATTTTTTTAGCATTTATTAGGCCAACGATCGTTACCGTTATGATCTTTTAATAAACACATTTTAAATGATCAATTAAATTATCTTTTACAAAAAAATAATTAATTTAAATTTTTTAGCATTGGTTATTCCCAATGATTGTTACCGTTATAATCTTTTATAAAGAAATTTTAAATGATCTATTAAATTATCTTTTACAAAGAAGATAATTAATTTAAATTTTTTAGCATTTATTATTCCCAATGATTGTTACCGTTAAGATCTTTTATAAAGAAATTTTAAATGATCTCTTAAATTATCTTTTACAAAGACGATAATTATGTCAACTTGTTTAGCATTTATTAGGCCCAATGATAGTTACCATTATGATCTTTTATAAAGAAAATTTACATGATCTATTAAATTATCTTTTACAAAGATGATTATTATGTCAACTTTTTTAGCATTTATTAGGCCCCACGATCGTTACCGTTATGATCTTTTAATAAAGAAATTTTAAATGATCTATTAAATTATTTTTTACAAAGAAGATAATTATGTTGAATTTTTTAGCATTTATTAGGCCCAATAATTGTTACCGTTATCATCTTTTATAAAGAAATTTTAAATGATCTATTAAATTATCTTTTACAAAGAAGATAATTATGTCAACTTTTTTAGCATTTATTAGGCCGAATGATCGTTACCCGTATAATCTTGTATAAAGAAATTTTAAGTGATCTATACAATTATCTTTTACAAAGAAGATCATTATGTCAATTTTTTTAGCATTTATTAGGCCAACGATCGTTACCGTTATGATCTTTTAATAAACACATTTTAAATGATCAATTAAATTATCTTTTACAAAAAAATAATTAATTTAAATTTTTTAGCATTGCTTATTCCCAATGATTGTTACCGTTATAATCTTTTATAAAGAAATTTTAAATGATCTATTAAATTATCTTTTACAAAGAAGATAATTAATTTAAATTTTTTAGCATTTTTTATTCCCAATGATTGTTACCGTTAAGATCTTTTATAAAGAAGTTTTAAATAATCTATTAAATTATCTTTTACAAAGACGATAATTATGTCAACTTGTTTAGCATTTATTAGGCCCAATGATAGTTACCATTATGATCATTTATAAAGAAATTTTACATGATCTATAAAATTATCTTTTACAAAGAAGATTATTATGTCAACTTTTTTAGCATTTATTAGGCCCCACGATCGTTACCGTTATGATCTTTTAATAAAGAAATTTTGAATGATCTATTAAATTATTTTTTACAAAGAAGATAATTATGTTGAATTTTTTAGCATTTATTAGGCCCAATAATTGTTACCGTTATCATCTTTTATAAAGAAATTTTAAATGATCTATTAAATTATCTTTTACAAAGAAGATAATTATGTTGAATTTTTTAGCATTTATTAGGTCCAACAATTGTTACCGTTATCATCTTTTATAAAGAAATTTTAAATGATCTATTAAATTATCTTTTACAAAGAAGATAATTATGTCAACTTTTTTAGCATTTATTAGGCCGAATGATCGTTACCCGTATAATCTTCTATAAAGAAATTTTAAGTGATCTATACAATTATCTTTTACAAAGAAGATCATTATGTCAATTTTTTTAGCATTTATTAGGCCAACGATCGTTACCGTTATGATCTTTTAATAAACACATTTAAATGATCAATTAAATTATCTTTTACAAAAAAATAATTAATTTAAATTTTTTAGCATTGGTTATTCCCAATGATTGTTACCGTTATAATCTTTTATAAAGAAATTTTAAATGATCTATTAAATTATCTTTTACAAAGAAGATAATTATGTCAACTTTTTTAGCATTTATTAGTCCCAATGATTGTTACCGTTATGATCTTTTATAAAGAAATTTTAAAGGATCTATAAAATTATCTCTTACAAAGAAGATAATTATGTGAACTTTTTTAGCATTTATTAGTCCCATCGATCGTTACCGTTATGATCTTTTGATAAAGAAGTTTTAAATATCTATTAAATTATTTTTTACAAAGAAGTTAATTTTGTCAACTTTTTTACCATTTATTAGGCTCAACGATCTTTACCGTTATGATCTTTTGATAAAGAAATTTTAACGGATCTATTAAATTATTTTTTACAAAGAAGATAGTTTTGTCAACTTTTTTAGCATTTATTAGGCCCAACGATAGTTACCGTTATGATATTTTAATAACAACATTTTAAATGATCTATTAAGTAATTTGTTACAAAAAAATAATTAATTTAAATTTTTTAGCGTTCGTTATTCACAATGGTTTTTATCGTTATGATCTTTTATAAAGAAATTTTAAATGATCTATTAAATCATCTTTTACAAAGAAGATAATTATGTCAACTTCTTTAGCATTTATTAGGGCCAACGATCGTTACTATTATGATCTTTTGATAAAGACATTTTAAATGATCTATTAAATTATTTGTTACAAAAAAATAATTAATTTAAACTTTTTAGCGTTTGTTATTCACAATGATTGTTACCGTTTTTATCTTTTATAAAGAAATTTTAAATGATCTATTAAATTATCTTTTATAAAGAAGATAATTATGTCAACTTTTCTAGCATTTATTAGGCCCAACTATCGTTACCGTTATGATCTTTTAATAAAGAAATTTTAAATGATCTATTAAATTATCTTTTACAAACAAGATAATTATTTCAAATTTTTTAACATTTATTAGGCCCTATGATTGTTACCGTTATGATCTTTTATAAAGAAATTTTAAGGGATCTATTAAATTATCTTTTATAAAGAAGATAATTATGTCAACTTTTTTAGCATTTATTAGGCCCAAGGATCGTTACCGTTATAATCTTTTAATAAAGAAATTTTAAATGATGTATTAAATTAGCTTTTACAAACAAGATAATTATTTCAAATTTTTTAACATTTATTAGGCCCTATGATTGTTAACTTATGATCTTTGATAAAGAAATTTTAAATGATCTATTAAATTATCTTTTACAAAGAAGATAATTATGTCAACTTTTTTAGCATTTATTAGGCCCAACGATTGTTACCATTATGATCTTTTATAACGAAATTTTTAATGATCTATTAAATTATCTTTTACAACGAAGATTGTTTTGTCAACTTTTTTAGCATTTATTAGGCCCAACGATCGTTACCGTTATGATCTTTTAATAAACACATTTTAAATGATCAATTAAATTATGTTTTACAAAAAAATAATTATTTTAAATTTTTTAGCATTTGTTATTCCCAATGATTGTTACCGTTATGATCTTTTATAAAGAAATTTTAAATGATCTATTAAATTATCTTTTACAAAGAAGATAATTAATTTAAATTTTTTAGCATTTATTATTCCCAATGATTGTTACCGTTAAGAACTTTTATAAAGAAATTTTAAATGATCTATTAAATTATCTTTTAGAAAGACGATAATTATGTCAACTTCTTTAGCATTTATTAGGCCCAATAATTGTTACCGTTACGATCTTTTATAAGGAAATTTTAAATGATCTAGTAAATTATCTTTTACAAATAAGATAATTTTGTCAACTTGTTTAGCATTTATTAGGCTCAACGATCGTTACCGTTATGATAGTTTGATAAAGAAATTTTAAATGATCTATTAAATTATTTTTTACAAAGAAGATAATTTTGTCAACTTTTTTGGCATTTATTAGGCTCAACGATCGTTACCGTTATGATCTTTTAATAAAGACATTTTAAATGATCTATTAAAATATCTGTTACAAAAAAATAATTAATTTAAATTTTTTAGCGTTTGTTATTCACAATGATTCTTACCGTTTTGATCTTTTATAAAGAAATTTTAAATGATCTATTAAATTATCTTTTATAAAGAAGATAATTATGTCAACTTCTTTAGCATTTATTAGGCTCAACGATAGTTACCAATATGATCTTTTATAACGATCTAAATGCTAAACCCTAAACCCTAAAATTTTTAATGATCTATTAAATTATCTTTTACTAAGAAGATAATTTTGTCAACTTTTTTAGCATTAATTAGGCCCAACGATCGTTACCGTTATGATCTTTTAATAAAAACAATTTAAATGATCTATTAAATTATCTGTTACAAAAAAATAATTAATTTAAAATTTTTAGCATTTGTTATTCCCAATGATTGTTACCGTTATGATCTTTTATAAAGAAATTTTAAATGATCTATTAAATTATCTTTTACAAAGAATATAATTAATTTAAATTTTTTAGCATTTATTATTCGCAATGATTGTTACTGTTATGATCTTTTATAAAGACATTTTAAATGATCTATTAAATTATCTTTTGCAAAGAAGACAATTATGTCAACTTTTTTAGCATTTATTACGCCCAACAGTCATTACCGTTATGATCTTTTGATAAAAAAATTTTAAATGATCTATTCAATTATCTTTTACAAAGAAGATAATTATGTCAGCTTTTTTAGCATTTATTATTCCCAATGATTGTTACCGTTATGATCCTTTATAAAGAAATTTTAAATGATCTATTAAATTATCTTTTACAAAGAAGATAATTATGTCAACTTTTTTAGCATTTATTAGGCCGAACGATCGTTACCGTTATGATCTTTTATAAAGAAATTTTAAGGGATCTATTAAATTATCTTTTATAAAGAAGATAATTATGTCAACTTTTGTAGCATTTATTAGGCCCAACGATCGTTACTGTTATGATAGTTTGATAAAGAAATTTTAAATGATCTATTAAATTATTTTTTACAAATAAGATAATTTTGTCAACTTGTTTAGCATTTATTAGGCTCAACGATCGTTACCGTTATGATAGTTTGATAAAGAAATTTTAAATGATCTATTAAATTTTTTTTTACAAAGAAGATAATTTTGTCAACTTTTTTGGCATTTATTAGGCCCAACGATCGTTACCGTTATGATCTTTTAATAAAGACATTTTAAATGATCTATTAAAATATCTGTTACAAAAAAATAATTAATTTAAATTTTTTAGCGTTTGTTATTCACAATGATTGTTACCGTTTTGATCTTTTATAAAGAAATTTTAAATGATCTATTAAATTATCTTTTATAAAGAAGATAATTATGTCAACTTCTTTAGCATTTATTAGGCCCAACGATAGTTACCAATATGATCTTTTCTAATGATCTAAATGCTAAACCCTAAACCCTAAAATTTTTAATGATCTATTAAATTATCTTTTACTAAGAAGATAATTTTGTCAACTTTTTTAGCATTTATTAGGCCTAACGATGGTTACCGTTATGATCTTTTAATAAACACATTTTAAACGAGCTATTAAATTATCTTTTACAAAAAATAATTAATTTAAAATTTTTAGCATTTATTATTCCCAATGATTGTTACCGTTATGATCCTTTATATAGAAATTTTAAATGATCTATAAAATTATCTCTTACAAAGAAGATAATTTACTGAACTTTTTTAGCATTTATTAGTCCCGACGATCGTTACCGTAATGATCTTTTGATAAAGAAATTTTAAATATCTATTAAATTATCTTTTCCAAAGAAGATAATTTTGTCAACTTGTTTAGCATTTATTAGGCTCAACGATCGTTACCGTTATAATCGTTTGATAAAGAAATTTTAAATGATCTATTAAATTATTTTTTACAAAGAAGATAATTTTGTCAACTTTTTTGGCATTTATTAGGCCCAACGATCGTTACCATTATGATCTTTTAATAAAGACATTTTAAATGATCTATTAAATTATCTGTTGCAAAAAAATAATTAATTTAAATTTTTTAGCGTTTGTTATTCCCAATGATTGTTACCGTTATGATCCTTTATATAGAAATTTTAAATGATCTATTAAATTATCTTTTGCAAAGAAGACAATTATGTCAACTTTTTTAGCATTTATTAGGCCCAACCGTCATTACCGTTATGATCTTTTAATAAAGAAATTTTAAATGATCTATTAAATTATCTTTTACAAACAAGATAATTATGTCGAATTTTTTAACATTTATTAGGCCCTATGATTGTTACCGTTATGATCTTTGATAAAGAAATTTTAAATGATCTATTAAATTATCTTTTACAAAGAAGATAATTATGTCAAATTTTTTCGCATTTATTAGGCCCAATAATTGTTGCCGTTATGATCTTTTATAAAGAAATTTTAGATGATCTATTAAATTATGTTTTACAAAGAAGATAATTATGTCAACTTTTTTAGCATTTATTAGGCCCAACGATCGTTACCGTTATGATTTTTTATAAAAAAATTTTAAATGATCTATTAAATTATCTTTTATAAAGAAGATAATTATGTAAACTTCTTTAGCATTTATTAGGCCCAACGACTGTTACCATTATGATCTTTTAGGAAGAAATTTTAAAGGATCTATTAAATTATTTTTTACAAAGAAGATAATTTTGCAACTTTTTTAGCATTTATTAGGCCCAACGATCGTTACCGTTATGATCTTTTCGTAAAGAAATTTTAAATGATCTATTAAATTATCTTTTACAAAGAAGATAATTATTTCAAATTTTTTAACATTTATTAGGCCCTATGATTGTTACCGTTATGATCTTTTATAAAGAAATTTTAAGGGATCTATTAAATTATCTTTTATGAAGAAGATAATTATGTCAACTTTTTTAGCATTTATTAGGCCCAACGATCGTTACCGTTATGATCTTTTAATAAAGAAATTTTAAATGATCTGTTAAATTATCTTTTACAAACAAGATAATTATTTCAAATTTTTTAACATTTATTAGGCCCTATGATTGTTACCGTTATGATCTTTTGTAAAGAAATTTTAAATGATCTATTAAATTATCTTTTACAAAGAAGATAATTAATTTAAATTTTTTAGCATTTATTATTCGCAATGATTGTTACTGTTATGATCTTTTATAAAGACATTTTAAATGATCTATTAAATTATCTTTTGCAAAGAAGACAATTATGTCAACTTTTTTAGCATTTATTAGGCCCAACCGTCATTACCGTTATGATCTTTTAATAAAGAAATTTTAAATGATCTATTAAATTATCTTTTACAAACAAGATAATTATGTCGAATTTTTTAACATTTATTAGGCCCTATGATTGTTACCGTTATGATCTTTTATAAAGAAATTTTAAATGATCTATTAAATTATCTTTTACAAAGAAGATAATTATGTCGAATTTTTTCGCATTTATTAGGCCCAATAATTGTTGCCGTTATGATCTTTTATAAAGAAATTTTAGATGATCTATTAAATTATCTTTTACAAAGAAGATAATTATGTCAACTTCTTTAGCATTTATTAGGCCCAACGATTGTTACCATTATGATCTTTTATAAAGAAATTTTAAAGGATCTATTAAATTATCTTTTACAAAGAAGATAATTTTGTCAACTTTTTTAGCATTTATTAGGCCCAACGATCGTTACCGTTATGATCTTTTATAAAAAAATTTTAAATGATCTATTAAATTATCTTTTATAAAGAAGATAATTATGTAAACTTCTTTAGCATTTATTAGGCCCAACGACTGTTACCATTATGATCTTTTAGGAAGAAATTTTACTATTAAATTATTTTTTACAAAGAAGATAATTTTGCAACTTTTTTAGCATTTATTAGTCCTAACGATCGTTACCGTTATGATCTTTTAATAATGATCTATTAAATTATCTGTTACAAAAAAATAATTAATTTAAAATTTTTAGTATTTGTTATTCCCAATGATTGTTACCGTTATGATCTTTTATAAAGAAATTTTAAATGATCTATTAAATTATCTTTTACAAAGAAGATAATTAATTTAAATTTTTTAACATTTATTATTCGCAATGATTGTTACCGTTATGATCTTTTATAAAGACATTTTAAATGATCTATTAAATTATCTTTTGCAAAGAAGACAATTATGTCAACTTTTTTAGCATTTATTAGGCCCAACAGTCATTACCGTTATGATCTTTTGATAAAAAAATTTTAAATGATCTATTCAATTATCTTTTACAAAGAAGATAATTATGTCAACTTTTTTAGCCTTTATTAGGCCCAACGATTGTCACCATTATGATCTTTTATAAAGAAATTTTAATTGATCTATTAAATTATCTTTTACAAAGAAGATAATTATGTCAACTTTTTTAGCATTTATGAGGCCCAACGATCGTTACCGTTATGATCTTGTGATAAAGAAATTTTAAATTATCTGCTAAATTATCTTCTACAAAGAAGATAATTATATGAAATTTTGTAGCATTTATTAGGTCCAATGATTGTTACCGTTATGATCTTTTATAAAGACATTTTAAATGATCTATTAAATTATCTTTTACAAAAAAAAATTAATTTAAATGTTTTAGCATTTGTGATTCCCTATGATTGTTACCGTTATGATCTTTTATAAAGAAATTTTAAATGATCTATTAAATTATCTTTTACAAAGAAGACAATTATGTCAACTTTTTTAGCATTTATTAGGCCTAACAATCAGTACCGTTATGATCTTTTGATAAAGAAATTTTAATGATCTATTCAATAATCTTTTACAAAGAAGATAATTATGTCAACTTTTTGAGCATTTATTATTCCCAATGACTGTTATCGTTATGATCTTTTAATAAAGAAATTTTAAATGATCTATTAAATTATCTTTTACAAACAACATAACTATTTCAAATTTTTTAAGATTTATTAGGCCCTATGACTCTTACCGTTATGATCTTTTGTAAAGAAATTTTAAATGATCTATTAAATTATCTTTTACAAAGAAGATAATTATGTAAACTTTTTTAGTATTTATTAGGCCCAACGATTGTTACCATTATGATCTTTTATAAAGAAATTTTAAATGATCTATTAAATTATCTTTTACAAAGAAGATAATTATGTCAACTTTTTTAGCATTTATGAGGCCCGACGATCGTTACCGTTATGATCTTTTGATAAAGAAATTTTAAATGATCTGCTAAATTATCTTTTACAAAGAAGATAATTATATGAAATTTTGTAGCATTTATTAGGCCCAATGATTGTTACCGTTATGATCTTTTATAAAGACATTTTAAATGATCTATTAAATTATCTTTTACAAAAAAATAATTAATTTAAATTTTTTAGCATTTGTTATTCCCTATGATTGTTACCGTTATGATCTTTTATAAAGAAATTTTAAATGATCTATTAAATTATCCTTTACAAAAAAGACAATTATGTCAACTTTTTTAGCAATTATTAGGCCTAACAATCAGTACCGTTATGATCTTTTGATAAAGAAATTTTAAATGATCTATTCAATTATCATTTACAAAGAAGATAATTATGTCAACTTGTTTAGCATTTATTATTCCCAATGATTGTTACCGTTATGATCTTTTATAAAGAAATTTTAAATGATATATTAAATTATCCTTTACAAAGAAGATAATTATGTAAACTTGTTTAACATTTATTAGGCCGAACGATCGATACCGTTGTGATCTTTTGCTAAATAAATTTTAAATGATCTATTAAATTATCTTTTACAAAAAAGATAATTAATTTAAATTTTTTAGCATTTATTAGTCCAATGATTGTTACCGTTATGATCTTTTATAAAGAAATTTTAAATGATCTATAAAATTATCTGTTACAAAGAAGATAATTATGTGAACTTTTTTAGTATTTATTAGTCCCAACGATCATTACCGTTATGATCTTTTGATAAAGAAATTTTAAATATCTATTTAATTATTTTTTACAAAGAAGATAATTTTGTCAACTTTTTTAGCATTTATTAGGCTCAAGGATCGTTACCGTTATGATCTTTTGATAAAGAAATTTTAAATGATCTATTTAATTATTTTTTACAAAGAAGATAATTTTGTCAACTTTTTTAGCATTTATTAGGCTCAAGGATCGTTACCGTTATGATCTTTTGATAAAGAAATTTTAAATGATCTATTAAATTATTTTCTACAAAGAAGATAATTTTGTCAACTTTTTTAGCATTTATTAGGCCCAAGGATCGTCACCGTTATGATCTTTTAATAAAGACATTTTAAATGATCTATTAAATTATCTGTTACAAGAAAATAATTAATTTAAATTTTTTAGTGTTTGTTATTCACAATGATTGTTACCGTTATGATCTTTTATAAAGAAATTTTAAATGATCTATTAAATTATCTTTTACAAAGAAGATAATTATATCAACTACTTTAGCATTTATTAGGCCCAATGATTGTTACCTCTATGATCTTTTATAAAGAAATTTTAAATGATCTATTAAATTATCTTTTACAAAGAAGATAATTATATCAACTTCTTTAGCATTTATTACGCCCAACGATAGTTACCATTATGACCTTTTATAAAGAAATTTTTAATGATCTATTAAATTATCTTTTACAAAGAAGATAATTATGTCAATTTTTTTATCATTTATTAGGCCCAACGATTGTCACCATTATGATCTTTTATAAAGAAAATTTAATTGATCTATTAAATTATCTTTTACAAAGAAGATAATTATGTCAACTTTTTTAGCATTTATGAGGCCCAACGATCGTTACCGTTATGGTCTTTTGATAAAGAAATTTTAAATGATCTGCTAAATTATCTTCTACAAAGAAGATAATTATATGAAATTTTGTAGCATTTATTAGGCCCAATGATTGTTACCGTTATGATCTTTTATAAAGACATTTTAAATGATCTATTGAATTATCTTTTACAAAGAAGATAATTATGTCAACTTTTTTAGCATTTAATAGGCCGACGATCGTTACCGTTATGATCTTTTGGTAAAGAAATTTTAAATGATCTATTAAATTATCTTTTACAAAGAAGATAGTTATGTGAAATTTTGTAGCATGTATTAGGCCCAATGATTGTTACCGTTATGATCTTTTATAAAAAAATTTTAAATGATCTATTAAATTATCTTTTACAAAGAAGACAATTATGTCAACTTTTTTAGTATTTATTAGGCCCAACTATCGTTATCATTATGATATTTTATAAAGAAATTTTAAATGATCTATTAAATTATCCTTTTAAAGAAGATAATTATGTCAACTTTTTTAGCATTTATTAGGCCCAATGATTGTTACCGTTATGATCTTTTAGAAAGAAATTTTAAATGATCTATTAAATTATCTTTTACAAAGAAGATAATTATGTCAACTTTTTTAGCATTTGTTAGGCCGAATGATCGTTAACGTTATGATCTTTTATAAAGAAATTTTAAGTGATCTATACAATTATCTTTTACAAAGAAGATAATTTTGTCAACTTTTTTAGCCTTTATTAGGCCCAACGATCGTTACTGTTATGATCTTTTGATAAAGAAATTTTAAATGATCTATTAAATTATCTTTTACAAAGAAGATAATTAGGTGAAATTTTGTAGCATTTATTAGGCCCAATGATTGTTACCGTTATGATATTTTATGAAGAATTTTAAATGATCTATTAAATTATCTTTTACAAAGAAGACAATTATGTCAACTTTTTTAGCATTTACTAGGCCCAACAATCATTACCGTTATGATCATTTGATAAAGAAATTTTAAATGATCTATTCAGTTATCTTTTACAAAGAAGATAATTGTGTGAAATGTTGTAGCATTTATTCGGCCCAATGATTGTTACCGTTATGATATTTTATAAAGACATTTTAAATGGTCTATTAAATTATCTTTTACAAAGAAGATAATTATGGCAACTTTTTTAGCATTTGTTAGGCCGAATGATCATTAACGTTATGATATTTTATAAAGAAATTTTAAGTGATCTATTAAATTAACTTTTACAAAGAAGATAATTATGTCAAATTTTTTAACATTTATTAGGCCCAATGATTGTTACCATTGTGATCTTTTATAAAGAAATTTTAAATGATCAATTAAATTATCTTTTACAAAGAAGATAATTATGTGAAATTTTGTAGCATTTATTCGGCCCAATGATTGTTACCGTTATGATATTTTATAAAGACATTTTAAATGATCTATTAAATTATCTTTTACAAAGAAGATAATTATGTCAACTTTTTTCGCATTTATTAGGACGAATGATCGTTAACGTTATGATCTTTTATAAAGAAATTTTAAGTGATCTATACAATTATCTTTTACAAAGAAGATAATTATGTGAACTTTTTGAGCATTTATTAGGCCCAACCATTGTTACCATTATGATCTTTTATAAAGACATTTTAAATGATCTATTAAATTATCTTTTACAAAGAAGATAATTATGTCAACTTTTTTAGCATTTATTAGGCCCAACAGTCATTACCATTATGATCTTTTGATAAAAAAATTTTAAATGATCTATTCAATTATCTTTTACAAAGAAGATAATTATGTCAACTTTTTTAGCATTTATTATTCCCAATGATTGTGACCGTTATGATCCTTTATAAAGAAATTTTAAATGATCTATTAAATTATCTTTTACAAAGCAGATAATTATGTCAACTTTTTTAGCATTTATTAGGCCCAACAGTAATTACCATTATGATCTTTTGATAAAAAAATTTTAAATGATCTATTCAATTATCTTTTACAAAGAAGATAATTATGTCAACTTTTTTAGCATTTATTATTCCCAATGACTGTTACCGTTATGATCCTTTATAAAGAAATTTTAAATGATCTATTAAATTATCTTTTACAAAGAAGATAATTATGTCAACTTTTTTAGCATTTATTAGGCCCAACGATCGTTACCGTTATGATCTTTTATAAAGAAATTTTAAGTCATCTATTAAATTAACTTTTACAAAGAAGATAATTATGTCAACTTTTTTAGCATTTATTAGGCCCAACGATCGTTACCGTTATGATCTTTTAATAAAGAAATTTTAAATGATCTATTAAATTATCTTTTACAAGGAAGATAATTAATTTAAATTTTTTAGCATTTATTATTCCCAATGATTGTTACCGTTATGATCTTTTATACAGAAATTTTAAATGATCTATTAAATTATCTTTTACAAAGAAGACAATTATGTCAACTTTTTTAGCATTTATTAGGCCCAACAATCATTACCGTTATGATCATTTGATAAAGAAATTTTAAATGATCTATTCAATTATCTTTTACAAAGAAGATAATTATGTCAACTTTTTTAGCATTTATTATTTCCAATGATTGTTACCGTTATGATCCTTTATAAAGAAATTTTAAATGATCTATTAAATTATCTTTTACAAAGAAGATAATTATGTCAACTTTTTTAGCATTTATTAGGCCCAACGATCGTTACCGTTATGATCTTTTCATATAGAAATTTTAAATAATCTATTAAATTATATTTTACAAAGAAGATAATTATGTGAATTTTGTAGCATTTATTCGGCCCAATGATTGTTACCGTTATGATATTTTATAAAGACATTTTAAATGATCTATTAAATTATCTTTTACAAAGAAGATAAGTATGTCAACTTTTTTCGCATTTATTAGGCCGAATGATCGTTAACGTTATGATCTTTTATAAAGAAATTTTAAGTGATCTATACAATTATCTTTTACAAAGAAGATAATTATGTGAAATTTTTGAGCATTTATTAGGCCCAACCATTGTTACCATTATGATATTTTATAAAGACATTTTAAATGATCTATTAAATTATCTTTTACAAAGAAGATAATTATGTCAACTTTGTTAGCATTTATTAGGCCCAATAGTCATTACCATTATGATCTTTTGATAAAAAAATTTTAAATGATCTATTCAATTATCTTTTACAAAGAAGATAATTATGTCAACTTTTTTAGCATTTATTATTCCCAATGATTGTTACCGTTATGATCCTTTATAAAGAAATTTTAAATGATCTATTAAATTATCTTTTACAAAGCAGAGAATTATGTCAACTTTTTAGGCATTTATTAGGCCCAACAGTAATTACCATTATTATCTTTTGATAAAAAAATTTTAAATGATCTATTCAATTATCTTTTACAAAGAAGATAATTATGTCAACTTTTTTAGCATTTATTATTCCCAATGATTGTTACCGTTATGATCCTTTATAAAGAAATTTTAAATGATCTATTAAATTATCTTTTACAAAGAAGATAATTATGTCAACTTTTTTAGCATTTATTAGGTCCAACGATCGTTACCGTTATGATATTTTATAAAGAAATTTTAAGTGATCTATTAAATTAACTTTTACAAAGAAGATAATTATGTCAACTTTTTTAGCATTTATTAGGCCCAATAGCCATTACCATTATGATCTTTTGATAAAAAAATTTCAAATGATCTATTCAATTATCTTTTACAATGAAGATAATTATGTCAACTTTTTTAGCATTTATTATTCCCAATGATTGTTACCGTTATGATCCTTTATAAAGAAATTTTAAATGATCTATTAAATTATCTTTTACAAAGAAGATAATTATGTCAACTTTTTTAGCATTTATTAGGCCCAACAATCATTACCGTTATGATCATTTGATAAAGAAATTTTAAATGATCTATTCAATTATCTTTTACAAAGAAGATAATTATGTCAACTTTTTTAGCATTTATTATTTCCAATGATTGTTACCGTTATGATCCTTTATAAAGAAATTTTAAATGATCTATTAAATTATCTTTTACAAAGAAGATAATTATGTCAACTTTTTTAGCATTTATTAGGCCCAACGATCGTTACCGTTATGATCTTTTCATATAGAAATTTTAAATAATCTATTAAATTATCTTTTACAAAGAAGATAATTATGTGAATTTTGTAGCATTTATTCGGCCCAATGATTGTTACCGTTATGATATTTTATAAAGACATTTTAAATGATCTATTAAATTATCTTTTACAAAGAAGATAAGTATGTCAACTTTTTTCGCATTTATTAGGCCGAATGATCGTTAACGTTATGATCTTTTATAAAGAAATTTTAAGTGATCTATACAATTATCTTTTACAAAGAAGATAATTATGTGAACTTTTTGAGCATTTATTAGGCCCAACCATTGTTACCATTATGATCTTTTATAAAGACATTTTAAATGATCTATTAAATTATCTTTTACAAAGAAGATAATTATGTCAACTTTGTTAGCATTTATTAGGCCCAATAGTCATTACCATTATGATCTTTTGATAAAAAAATTTTAAATGATCTATTCAATTATCTTTTACAAAGAAGATAATTATGTCAACTTTTTTAGCATTTATTATTCCCAATGATTGTTACCGTTATGATCCTTTATAAAGAAATTTTAAATGATCTATTAAATTATCTTTTACAAAGAAGATAATTATCTCAACTTTTTTAGCATTTATTAGGCCCAACAGTCATTACCATTATGATCTTTTGATAAAAAAATTTTAAATGATCTATTCAATTATCTTTTACAAAAAAGATAATTATGTCAACTTTTTTAGCATTTATTATTCCCAATGATTGTGACCGTTATGATCCTTTATAAAGAAATTTTAAATGATCTATTAAATTATCTTTTACAAAGCAGAGAATTATGTCAACTTTTTTAGCATTTATTAGGCCCAACAGTAATTACCATTATTATCTTTTGATAAAAAAATTTTAAATGATCTATTCAATTATCTTTTACAAAGAAGATAATTATGTCAACTTTTTTAGCATTTATTATTCCCAATGATTGTTACCGTTATGATCCTTTATAAAGAAATTTTAAATGATCTATTAAATTATCTTTTACAAAGAAGATAATTATGTCAACTTTTTTAGCATTTATTAGGCCCAACGATCGTTACCGTTATGATATTTTATAAAGAAATTTTAAGTGATCTATTAAATTAACTTTTACAAAGAAGATAATTATGTCAACTTTTTTAGCATTTATTAGGCCCAATAGTCATTACCATTATGATCTTTTGATAAAAAAATTTCAAATGATCTATTCAATTATCTTTTACAATGAAGATAATTATGTCAACTTTTTTAGCATTTATTATTCCCAATGATTGTTACCGTTATGATCCTTTATAAAGAAATTTTAAATGATCTATTAAATTATCTTTTACAAAGAAGATAATTATGTCAACTTTTTTAGCATTTATTAGGCCCAACAATCATTACCGTTATGATCATTTGATAAAGAAATTTTAAATGATCTATTCAATTATCTTTTACAAAGAAGATAATTATGTCAACTTTTTTAGCATTTATTATTTCCAATGATTGTTACCGTTATGATCCTTTATAAAGAAATTTTAAATGATCTATTAAATTATCTTTTACAAAGAAGATAATTATGTCAACTTTTTTAGCATTTATTAGGCCCAACGATCGTTACCGTTATGATCTTTTCATACAGAAAATTTAAATAATCTATTAAATTATCTTTTACAAAGAAGATAATTATGTGAAATTTTGTAGCATTTATTCGGCCCAATGATTGTTACCGTTATGATATTTTATAAAGACATTTTAAATGATCTATTAAATTATCTTTTACAAAGAAGATAAGTATGTCAACTTTTTTCGCATTTATTAGGCCGAATGATCGTTAACGTTATGATCTTTTATAAAGAAATTTTAAGTGATCTATACAATTATCTTTTACAAAGAAGATAATTATGTGAACTTTTTGAGCATTTATTACGCCCAACCATTGTTACCATTATGATCTTTTATAAAGACATTTTAAATGATCTATTAAATTATCTTTTACAAAGAAGATAATTATGTCAACTTTGTTAGCATTTATTAGGCCCAATAGTCATTACCATTATGATCTTTTGATAAAAAAATTTTAAATGATCTATTCAATTATCTTTTACAAAGAAGATAATTATGTCAACTTTTTTAGCATTTATTATTCCCAATGATTGTTACCGTTATGATCCTTTATAAAGAAATTTTAAATGATCTATTAAATTATCTTTTACAAAGAAGATAATTATCTCAACTTTTTTAGCATTTATTAGGCCCAACAGTCATTACCATTATGATCTTTTGATAAAAAAATTTTAAATGATCTATTCAATTATCTTTTACAAAGAAGATAATTATGTCAACTTTTTTAGCATTTATTATTCCCAATGATTGTGACCGTTATGATCCTTTATAAAGAAATTTTAAATGATCTATTAAATTATCTTTTACAAAGCAGAGAATTATGTCAACTTTTTTAGCATTTATTAGGCCCAACAGTAATTACCACTATTATCTTTTGATAAAAAAATTTTAAATGATTTATTCAATTATCTTTTACAAAGAAGATAATTATGTCAACTTTTTTAGCATTTATTATTCCCAATGATTGTTACCGTTATGATCCTTTATAAAGAAATTTTAAATGATCTATTAAATTATCTTTTACAAAGAAGATAATTATGTCAACTTTTTTAGCATTTATTAGGCCCAACAATCATTACCGTTATGATCATTTGATAAAGAAATTTTAAATGATCTATTCAATTATCTTTTACAAAGAAGATAATTATGTCAACTTTTTTAGCATTTATTATTTCCAATGATTGTTACCGTTATGATCCTTTATAAAGAAATTTTAAATGATCTATTAAATTATCTTTTACAAAGAAGATAATTATGTCAACTTTTTTAGCATTTATTAGGCCCAACGATCGTTACCGTTATGATCTTTTCATACAGAAAATTTAAATAATCTATTAAATTATCTTTTACAAAGAAGATAATTATGTGAAATTTTGTAGCATTTATTCGGCCCAATGATTGTTACCGTTATGATATTTTATAAAGACATTTTAAATGATCTATTAAATTATCTTTTACAAAGAAGATAAGTATGTCAACTTTTTTCGCATTTATTAGGCCGAATGATCGTTAACGTTATGATCTTTTATAAAGAAATTTTAAGTGATCTATACAATTATCTTTTACAAAGAAGATAATTATGTGAACTTTTTGAGCATTTATTACGCCCAACCATTGTTACCATTATGATCTTTTATAAAGACATTTTAAATGATCTATTAAATTATCTTTTACAAAGAAGATAATTATGTCAACTTTGTTAGCATTTATTAGGCCCAATAGTCATTACCATTATGATCTTTTGATAAAAAAATTTTAAATGATCTATTCAATTATCTTTTACAAAGAAGATAATTATGTCAACTTTTTTAGCATTTATTATTCCCAATGATTGTTACCGTTATGATCCTTTATAAAGAAATTTTAAATGATCTATTAAATTATCTTTTACAAAGAAGATAATTATCTCAACTTTTTTAGCATTTATTAGGCCCAACAGTCATTACCATTATGATCTTTTGATAAAAAAATTTTAAATGATCTATTCAATTATCTTTTACAAAGAAGATAATTATGTCAACTTTTTTAGCATTTATTATTCCCAATGATTGTGACCGTTATGATCCTTTATAAAGAAATTTTAAATGATCTATTAAATTATCTTTTACAAAGCAGAGAATTATGTCAACTTTTTTAGCATTTATTAGGCCCAACAGTAATTACCACTATTATCTTTTGATAAAAAAATTTTAAATGATTTATTCAATTATCTTTTACAAAGAAGATAATTATGTCAACTTTTTTAGCATTTATTATTCCCAATGATTGTTACCGTTATGATCCTTTATAAAGAAATTTTAAATGATCTATTAAATTATCTTTTACAAAGAAGATAATTATGTCAACTTTTTTAGCATTTATTAGGCCCAACGATCGTTACCGTTATGATATTTTATAAAGAAATTTTAAGTGATCTATTAAATTAACTTTTACAAAGAAGATAATTATGTCAACTTTTTTAGCATTTATTAGGCCCAATAGTCATTACCATTATGATCTTTTGATAAAAAAATTTCAAATGATCTATTCAATTATCTTTTACAATGAAGATAATTATGTCAACTTTTTTAGCATTTATTATTCCCAATGATTGTTACCGTTATGATCCTTTATAAAGAAATTTTAAATGATCTATTAAATTATCTTTTACAAAGAAGATAATTATGTCAACTTTTTTAGCATTTATTAGGCCCAACAATCATTACCGTTATGATCATTTGATAAAGAAATTTTAAATGATCTATTCAATTATCTTTTACAAAGAAGATAATTATATCAACTTTTTTAGCATTTATTATTTCCAATGATTGTTACCGTTATGATCCTTTATAAAGAAATTTTAAATGATATATTAAATTATCTTTTACAAAGAAGATAATTATGTCAACTTTTTTAGCATTTATTAGGCCCAACGATCGTTACCGTTATGATCTTTTATAAAGAAATTTTAAGTGATCTATACAATTATCTTTTGCAAAGAAGCTAATTATGTGAAATTTTGGAGCATTTATTAGGCCCAACCATTGTTACCATTATGATCTTTTATAAAGACATTTTAAATGATCTATTAAATTATCTTTTACAAAGAAGATAATTATGTCAACTTTGTTAGCATTTATTAGGCCCAATAGTCATTACCATTATGATCTTTTGATAAAAAAATTTTAAATGATCTATTCAATTATCTTTTACAAAGAAGATAATTATGTCAACTTTTTTAGCATTTATTATTCCCAATGATTGTTACCGTTATGATCCTTTATAAAGAAATTTTAAATGATCTATTAAATTATCTTTTACAAAGAAGATAATTATGTCAACTTTTTTAGCATTTATTAGGCCCAACAGTCATTACCATTATGATCTTTTGATAAAAAAATTTTAAATGATCTATTCAATTATCTTTTACAAAGAAGATAATTATGTCCACTTTTTTAGCATTTATTATTCCCAATGATTGTTACCGTTATGATCTTTTATAAACAAATTTTAAATGATCTATTAAATTATCTTTTACAAAGAAGATAATTATGTCAACTTTTTTAGCATTTATTAGGCCCAACGATCGTTACCGTTATGATATTTTATAAAGAAATTTTAAGTGATCTATTAAATTAACTTTTACAAAGAAGATAATTATTTCAACTTTTTTAGCATTTATTAGGCCCAACGATCGTTACCGTTATGATCTTTTCATACAGAAATTTTAAATAATCTATTAAATTATCTTTTACAAAGAAGATAATTATGTAAAATTTTGTAGCATTTATTCGGCCCAATGATTGTTACCGTTATGATATTTTACAAAGACATTTTAAATGATCTATTAAATTATCTTTTACAAAGAAGATAAGTATGTCAACTTTTTTTGCATTTATTAGGCCGAATGATCGTTAACGTTATGATCTTTAATAAAGAAATTTTAAGTGATCTATACAATTATCTTTTACAAAGAAGATAATTATGTGAACTTTTTGAGCATTTATTAGGCCCAACCATTGTTACCATTATGATCTTTTATAAAGACATTTTAAATGATCTATTAAATTATCTTTTACAAAGAAGATAATTATGTCAACTTTGTTAGCATTTATTAGGCCCAATAGTCATTACCATTATGATCTTTTGATAAAAAAATTTCAAATGATCTATTCAATTATCTTTTACAAAGAAGATAATTATGTCAACTTTTTTAGCATTTATTATTCCCAATGATTGTTACCGTTATGATCCTTTATAAAGAAATTTTAAATGATCTATTAAATTATCTTTTACAAAGAAGATAATTATGTCAACTTTTTTAGCATTTATTAGGCCCAACAGTCATTACCATTATGATCTTTTGATAAAAAAATTTTAAATGATCTATTCAATTATCTTTTACAAAGAAGATAATTATGTCCACTTTTTTAGCATTTATTATTCCCAATGATTGTTACCGTTATGATCCTTTATAAAGAAATTTTAAATGATCTATTAAATTATCTTTTACAAAGAAGATAATTATGTCAACTTTTTTAGCATTTATTAGGCCCAACAGTCATTACCATTATGATCTTTTTATAAAAAAATTTTAAATGATCTATTCAATTATCTTTTACAAAGAAGATAATTATGTCCACTTTTTTAGCATTTATTATTCCCAATGATTGTTAACGTTATGATCTTTTATAAAGAAATTTTAAATGATCTATTAAATTATCTTTTATAAAGAAGATAATTATGTCAAGTTTTTTAGCATTTATTAGGCCCAACGATTGTTACCGTTATGATCTTTTAATAAAGAAATTTTAAATGATCTATTAAATTATGTTTTACAAACAAGATAATTATTTCAAATTTTTTAACATTTATTAGGCCCTATGATTGTTACCGTTATGATCTTTTATAAAGAAATTTTAAATGATCTATTAAATTATCTTTTACAATGAAGATAATTAATTTAAATTTTTTAGCATTTATTATTTCCAAAGATTGTTACCGTTATGATCCTTTATAAAGAAATTTTAAATGATCTATTAAATTATCTTTTACAAAGAAGATAATTATGTCAACTTTTTTAGCATTTATTAGGCCCAACGATCGTTACCGTTATGATCTTTTCATACAGAAATTTTAAGTAATCTATTAAATTATCTTTTACAAAGAAGATAATTATGTGAAATTTTGTAGCATTTATTCGGCCCAATGATTGTTACCGTTATGATATTTTACAAAGACATTTTAAATGATCTATGAAATTATCTTTTACAAAGAAGATAAGTATGTCAACTTTTTTCGCATTTATTAGGCCGAATGATCGTTAACGTTATGATCTTTTATAAAGATATTTTAAGTGATCCATACAATTATCTTTTACAAAGAAGATAATTATGTGAACTTTTTGAGCATTTATTAGGCCCAACCATTGTTACCATTATGATCTTTTATAAAGACATTTTAAATGATCTATTAAATTATCTTTTACAAAGAAGATAATTATGTCAACTTTGTTAGCATTTATTAGGCCCAATAGTCATTACCATTATGATCTTTTGATAAAAAAATTTCAAATGATCTATTCAATTATCTTTTACAAAGAAGATAATTATGTCAACTTTTTTAGCATTTATTATTCCCAATGATCGTTACCGTTATGATCTTTTAATAAAGAAATTTTAAATGATCTATTAAATCATCTTTTACAAGGAAGATAATTATGTCAACTTTTTTAGCATTTATTATTTCCAATGATTGTTACCGTTATGATCCTTTATAAAGAAATTTTAAATGATCTATTAAATTATCTTTTACAAAGAAGATAATTATGTCAGCTTTTTTAGCATTTATTAGGCCCAACGATCGTTACCGTTATGATCTTTTCATACAGAAATTTTAAATAATCTATTAAATTACCTTTTACAAAGAAGATAATTATGTGAAATTTTGTAGCATTTATTCGGCCCAATGATTGTTACCGTTATGATATTTTACAAAGACATTTTAAATGATCTATTAAATTATCTTTTACAAAGAAGATAAGTATGTCAACTTTTTTCGCATTTATTATTCCCAATGATTGTTACCGTTATGATCCTTTATAAAGAAATTTTAAATGATCTATTAAATTATCTTTTACAAAGAAGATAATTATGTCAACTTTTTTAGCATTTATTAGGCCCAACAGTCATTACCATTATGATCTTTTGATAAAAAAATTTTAAATGATTTATTCAATTATCTTTTACAAAGAAGATAATTATGTCCACTTTTTTAGCATTTATTATTCCCAATGATTGTTACCGTTATGATCTTTTATAAACAAATTTTAAATGATCTATTAAATTATCTTTTACAAATAAGATAATTATGTCAACTTTTTTAGCATTTATTAGGCCCAACGATCGTTACCGTTATGATATTTTATAAAGAAATTTTAAGTGATCTATTAAATTAACTTTTACAAAGAAGATAATTATGTCAAATTTTTTAGCATTTATTAGGCCCAACGATCGTTACCGTTATGATCTTTTAATAAAGAAATTTTAAATGATCTATTAAATCATCTTTTACAAGGAAGATAATTAATTTAAATTTTTTAGCATTTATTATTCCCAACGATTGTTACCGTTATGATCTTTTATAAACAAATTTTAAATGATCTATTAAATTATCTTTTACAAATAAGATAATTATGTCAACTTTTTTAGCATTTATTAGGCCCAACGATCGTTACCGTTATGATATTTTATAAAGAAATTTTATGTGATCTATTAAATTAACTTTTACAAAGAAGATAATTATGTCAACTTTTTTAGCATTTATTAGGCCCAATAGTCATTACCATTATGATCTTTTGATAAAAAAATTTCAAATGATCTATTCAATTATCTTTTACAATGAAGATAATTATGTCAACTTTTTTAGCATTTATTATTCCCAATGATTGTTACCGTTATGATCCTTTATAAAGAAATTTTAAATGATCTATTAAATTATCTTTTACAAAGAAGATAATTATGTCAACTTTTTTAGCATTTATTAGGCCCAACAATCATTACCGTTATGATCATTTGATAAAGAAATTTTAAATGATCTATTCAATTATCTTTTACAAAGAAGATAATTATGTCAACTTTTTTAGCATTTATTATTTCCAATGATTGTTACCGTTATGATCCTTTATAAATAAATTTTAAATGATCTATTAAATTATCTTTTACAAAGAAGATAATTATGTCAACTTTTTTAGCATTTATTAGGCCCAACGATCGTTACCGTTATGATCTTTTCATACAGACATTTTAAATGATCTATTAAATTATCTTTTACAAAGAAGATAAGTATGTCAACTTTTTTCGCATTTATTAGGCCGAATGATCGTTAACGTTATGATCTTTTATAAAGAAATTTTAAGTGATCTATACAATTACCTTTTACAAAGAAGATAATTATGTGAACTTTTTTAGCATTTATTAGGCCCAACCATTGTTACCATTATGATCTTTTATAAAGACATTTTAAATGATCTATTAAATTATCTTTTACAAAGAAGATAATTATGTCAAATTTGTTAGCATTTATTAGGCCCATTAGTCATTACCATTATGATCTTTTGATAAAAAAATTTTAAATGATCTATTCAATTATCTTTTACAAAGAAGATAATTATGTGAAATTTTGTAGCATTTATTCGGCCCAATGATTGTTACTGTTATGATATTTTATAAAGACATTTTAAATGATCTATTAAATTATCTTTTACAAAGAAGATAATTATGTCAACTTTTTTAGCATTTGTTAGGCCGAATGATCATTAACGTTATGATCTTTTATAAAGAAATTTCAAATGATCTATTAAATTATCTTTTATAAAGAAGATAATTATGTCAAGTTTTTTAGCATTTATTAGGCCCAATGATCGTGACCGTTATGATCTTTTCGTAAAGAAATTTTAAATGATCTATTAAATTATCTTTTACAAACAAGATAATTATTTCAAATTTTTTAACATTTATTAGGCCCTATGATTGTTACTGTTATGATCTTTTCTAAAGAAATTTTAAGGGATCTATTAAATTATCTTTTATAAAGAAGATAATTATGTCAACTTTTTTAGCATTTATTAGGCCCAACGATTGTTACCGTTATGATCTTTTAATAAAGAAATTTTAAATGATCTATTAAATTATCTTTACAAACAAGATAATTATTTCAAATTTTTTAACATTTATTAGGCCCTATGATTGTTACCGTTATGATCTTTTATAAAGAAATTTTAAGGGATCTATTAAATTATCTTTTATAAAGGAGATAATTATGTCAACTTTTTTAGCATTTATTAGGCCCAACGATCATTACCGTTATGATCTTTTCATACAGAAATTTTAAATAATCTATTAAATTATCTTTTACAAAGAAGATAATTATGTGAAATTTTGTAGCATTTATTCGGCCCAATGATTGTTACCGTTATGATATTTTACAAAGACATTTTAAATGATCTATTAAATTATCTTTTACAAAGAAGATAAGTATGTCAACTTTTTTCGCATTTATTAGGCCGAATGATCGTTAACGTTATGATCTTTTATAAAGAAATTTTAAGTGATCTATACAATTACCTTTTACAAAGAAGATAATTATGTGAACTTTTTGAGCATTTATTAGGCCCAACCATTGTTACCATTATGATCTTTTATAAAGACATTTTAAATGATCTATTAAATTATCTTTTACAAAGAAGATAATTATGTCAACTTTGTTAGCATTTATTAGGCCCAATAGTCATTACCATTATGATCTTTTGATAAAAAAATTTTAAATGATCTATTCAATTATCTTTTACAAAGAAGATAATTATGTGAAATTTTGTAGCATTTATTCGGCCCAATGATTGTTACTGTTATGATATTTTATAAAGACATTTTAAATGATCTATTAAATTATCTTTTACAAAAAGATAATTATGTCAACTTTTTTAGCATTTGTTAGGCCGAATGATCATTAACGTTATGATCTTTTATAAAGAAATTTCAAATGATCTATTAAATTATCTTTTATAAAGAAGATAATTATGTCAAGTTTTTTAGCATTTATTAGGCCCAATGATCGTGACCGTTATGATCTTTTCGTAAAGAAATTTTAAATGATCTATTAAATTATCTTTTACAAACAAGATAATTATTTCAAATTTTTTAACATTTATTAGGCCCTATGATTGTTACCGTTATGATCTTTTATAAAGAAATTTTAAGGGATCTATTAAATTATCTTTTATAAAGAAGATAATTATGTCAACTTTTTTAGCATTTATTAGGCCCAACGATTGTTACCGTTATGATCTTTTAATAAAGAAAGTTTAAATGATCTATTAAATTATCTTTACAAACAAGATAATTATTTCAAATTTTTTAACATTTATTAGGCCCTATGATTGTTACCGTTATGATCTTTTATAAAGAAATTTTAAATGATCTATTAAATTATCTTTTACAAAGAAGATAATTAATTTAAATTTTTTAGCATTTATTATTCGCAATGATTGTTACTGTTATGATCTTTTATAAAGACATTTTAAATGATCTATTAAATTATCTTTTGCAAAGAAGACAATTATGTCAACTTTTTTAGCATTTATTAGGCCCAACAGTCATTACCGTTATGATCTTTTAATAAAGAAATTTTAAATGATCTATTAAATTATCTTTTACAAACAAGATAATTATGTCGAATTTTTTAACATTTATTAGGCCCTATGATTGTTACCGTTGTGATCTTTTATAAAGATATTTTAAATGATCTATTAAATTATCTTTTACAAAGAAGATAATTATGTCGAATTTTTTAGCATTTATTAGGCCCAATAATTGTTGCCGTTATGATCTTTTATAAAGAAATTTTAGATGATCTATTAAATTATCTTTTACAAAGAAGATAATTAATTTAAATTTTTTAGCATTTATGAGGCCCAACGATCGTTACTGTTATGATCTTTTGATAAAGAAATTTTAAATGATCTGCTAAATTATCTTCTACAAAGAAGATAATTATATGAAATGTTGTAGCATTTATTAGGTCCAAGGATTGTTACCGTTATGATCTTTTATACATAAATTTTAAATGATCTATTAAATTATCTTTTACAAAGAAGATAATTATGTCAACTTTTTTAGCATTTATGAGGCCCAACGATCGTTACCGTTATGATCTTTTGATAAAGAAATTTTAAATGATCTGCTAAATTATCTTCTACAAAGAAGATAATTATATGAAATGTTGTAGCATTTATTAGGTCCAATGATCGTTACCGTTATGATCTTTTATACATAAATTTTAAATGATCTATTAAATTATCTTTTACAAAGAAGACAATTATTTCAACTTTTTTAGCATTTATTAGGCCCAACGATCGTTACCGTTATGATCTTTTGATATAGAAATTTTAAATGATCTATTAAATTATCTTTTACAAAGAAGATAATTATGTGAAATTTTGTAGCATTTATTCGGCCCAATGATTGTTACCGTTATGATATTTTATAAAGACATTTTAAATGATCTATTAAATTATCTTTTACAAAGAAGCTAATTATGTCAACTTTTTTAGCATTTATTAGGTTGAATGATCGTTAACGTTATGATATTTTATAAAGAAATTTTAAGTGATCTATTAAATTAACTTTTACAAAGAAGATAATTATGTCAAATTTTTAACATTTATTATTCCCAATGATTGTTACCGTTATGATCCTTTATAAAGAAATTTTAAATGATCTATTAAATTATCTTTTACAAAGAAGATAATTATGTCAACTTTTTTAGTATTTATTAGGCCCAACGATCGTTATCGTTATTATCTTTTATAAAGAATTTTTAAGTGATCTATTAAATTATCTTTTACAAAGAAGATAATTATGTCAACTTTTTTAGCATTTATTAGGCCCAACCATCGTTACCGTTATGATCTTTTAATAAAGAAATTTTAAATGATCTATTAAATTATCTTTTACAAAGAAGATAATTAATTTAAATTTTTTAGCATTTATTATTCCCAATGATTGTTACCGTTATGATCTTTTATACAGAAATTTTAAATGATCTATTAAATTATCTTTTACAAAGAAGACAATTATGTCAACTTTTTTAGCATTTATTAGGACGAACAATCATTACCGTTATGATAATTTCATAAAGAAATTTTAAATGATCTATTAAATTATCTTTTACAAAGAAGATAATTATGTCAACTTTTTTAGCATTTATTAGCGCCAATGATTGTTACCGTTATGATCTTTTGATATAGAAATTTTAAATGATCTATTAAATTATCTTTTACAAAGAAGATAATTATGTGAAATTTTGTAGCATTTATTCGGCCCAATGATTGTTACCGTTATGATATTTTATAAAGACATTTTAAATGATCTATTAAATTATCTTTTACAAAGAAGATAATTATGTCAACTTTTTTAGCATTTATTAGGCCGAATGATCGTGAACGTTATGATCTTTTATAAAGAAATTTTAAGTGATCTATACAATTATCTTTTACAAAGAAGATAATTATGTCAACTTTTTGAGCATTTATTAGGCCCAACCATTGTTACCATTATGATCTTTTATAAAGACATTTTAAATGATATATTAAATTATCTTTTACAAAGAAGATAATCATGTCAGCTTTTTTAGCATTTATTAGGCCCAACCATCGTTACTGTTATGATCTTTTGATAAAGAAATTTTAAATGATCTATTATATTATCTTTTACAAAGAAGATAATTATTTGAAATTTTGTAGCATTTATTAGGCCCAATGATTGTTACCGTTATGATATTTTATGAAAAATTTTACATTATCTATTAAATTATCTTTTATAAAGAAGATAATTATGTCAACTTTTTTAGCATATATTAGGCCCAACGATCGTTACCGTTATGATCTTTTCATAAAGAAATTTAAATGATCTATTAAATTATCTTTTACGAAGAAGATAATTATGTCAACTTTTTTAGCATTTATTATTCCCAACGATTGTTACCATTATGATCTTTTATAAAGAAATTTTAAATGATCTTTTAAATTATCTTTTACAAAGAAGATAATTATGTCAACTTTTTTAGCATTTATTAGGCCTAACGATCGTTACCGTTATGATATTTTAATAAAGACATTTTAAGTGATGAATTATATTATCTTTTATAAAAAACAATTAATTTAAATTTTTTGGTATTTGTTATTCCCAATGATTGTTACCGTTATGATCTTTTGATAAAGAAATTTTAAATGATCTATTAAATTATCTTTTACAAAGAAGATAATTATCTGAAATTTTGTAGCATTTATTAGGCCCAATGATTGTTAGCGTTATGATATTTTATAAAGACATTTTAAATGATCTATTAAATTATCTTTTACAAAGAAGATAATTATGTCAAATTTTAGCATTTATTAGGCCCGACGATCGTTACCGTTATCATCTTTTGATGAATAAATTTTAAATGATCTATTAAATTATCTTTTACAAAGAAGATAATTATGTCAGCTTTTTTAGCATTTATTATTCCCAATGATTGTTACCGTTATGATCCTTTATAAAGAAATTTTAAATGATCTATTAAATTATCTTTTACAAAGAAGATAATTATGTCAACTTTTTTACCATTTATTAGGCCCAACGATTGTTACCGTTATGATCTTTTATAAAGAAATTTTAAGTGATCTATTAAATTATCTTTTACAAAGAAGATAATTAGGTCAACTTTTTTAGCATTTATTAGGCCCAACGATCGTTACCGTTATGATCTTTTAATAAAGAAATTTTAAATGATCTATTAAATTATCTTTTACAAACAAGATAATTATGTCGAATTTTTTAACATTTATTAGGCCCTATGATTGTTACCGTTATGATCTTTTATAAAGAAATTTTAAATGATCTATTAAATTATCTTTTACAAAGAAGATAATTATGTCAACTTTCTTAGCATTTATGAGGCCCAACGATCGTTACCGTTATGATCTTTCCATAAAGAAATTTTAAATGATCTGCTAAATTATCTTTTACAAAGAAGATAATTATATGAAATTTTGTAGCATTTATTAGGCCCAATGATTGTTACCGTTATGATCTTTTATAAAGACATTTTAAATGATCTATTAAATTATCTTTTACAAAAAAATAATTAATTTAAATTTTTTAGCATTTGTTATTGCCTATGATTGTTACCGTTATGATATTTTATAAAGAAATTTTAAATGATTTATTAAATTATCTTTTACAAAGAAGATAATTATGTCAACTTTTTTAGCAGTTATTATTCCCAATGATTGTTACCGTTATGATATTTTATAAAGAAATTTTAATTGATCTATTAAATTATCTTTTCAAAGAAGATAATTATATCAACTTGTTTAGCATTTATTAGGCCGAACGATCATTACCGTTATGATCTTTTGGTAAAGAAATTTTAAATGATCTGTTAAATTATCTTTTACAAAAGTAGATAGTTATGTGAAATTTTGTAGCATTTATTAGGCCCAATGATTGTTACCGTTATGATCTTTTATAAAGACATTTTACATAATCTATTAAATTAACTTCTACAAAGAAGATAATTATGTTGAATTTTTTAACATTTATTAGGCCCAATGATTGTTACCGTTATGATCTTTTATACAGAAATTTTAAACGATCTATTAAATTATCTTTTACAAAGAAGATAATTATGTCAACTTTTTTAGCATTTATTAGGCCTAACGATCGTTACCCTTATGATATTTTAATGAAGACATTTTAATTGATGAATTATATTATCTTTTATAAAAAAACAATTAATTTAAATTTTTTGGTATTTGTTATTCCCGATGATTGTTACCGTTATGATCTTTTGATAAAGACATTTTAAATGATCTATTAAATTATCTTTTACAAAGAAGATAATTATGTCAACTTTTTTAGCATTTATTAGGCCGAATGATCGTGAACGTTATGATCTTTCATAAATAAATTTTAAGTGATCTATACAATTATCTTTTACAAAGAAGATAATTATGTCAACTTTTTGAGCATTTATTAGGCCCAACCATTGTTACCATTATGATCTTTATAAAGACATTTTAAATGATATATTAAATTATCTTTTACAAAGAAGATAATCAAGTCAACTTTTTTAGCATTTATTAGGCCCAACCATCGTTACTGTTATGATCTTTTGATAAAGAAATTTTAAATGATCTATTAAATTATCTTTTACAAAGAAGATAATTATCTGAAATTTTGTAGCATTTATTAGGCCTAATGATTGTTACCGTTATGATATTTTATAAAGACAGTTTAAATGATCTATTAAATTAGCTTTTACAAAGAAGATAATTATGTCAACTTTTTTACCATTTATTAGGCCCAACGATCGTTACCGTTATCATCTTTTGATAAATAAATTTTAAATGATCTATTCAATTATCTTTTACAAAGAAGATAATTATGTGAAATTTTGTAGCATTTATTAGGCCCAATGATTGTTACCGTTATGATCTTTTATAAAGACATTTTAAATGAGCTATTAAATTTTGTAGCATTTATTAAGTTATCTTTTACAAAGAAGATAATTATGTCAACTTTTTTAGCATTTATTAGGCCGAACGATCGTTACCGTTATGATCTTTTATAAAGAAATTTTAACTGATCTATTAAATTATCTTTTACAAAGAAGATAATTATGTCAACTTTTTTAGCATTTATTAGGCCCAACGATCATTCCCGTTATGATCTTTTAATAAAGAAATTTTAAATGATCTATTAAATTATCTTTTACAAACAAGATGATTATGTCGACTTTTTTAACATTTATTAGGCCCTATGATTTTTACCGTTATGATATTTTATAAAGAAATTTTAAATGATCTATTAAATTATCTTTTACAATGAAGATAATTATGTCAACTTTTTTAGCATTTATTAGGCCCAACGATTGTCACCATTATGATCTTTTGTAAAGAAATTTTAAATGATCTATAAAATTATCTGTTACAAAGAAGATAATTATGTCAATTTTTTTAGCATTTATTTTTCCCAATGGTTGTTACCGTTATAATATTTTGATAAAGAAATTTTAAATATCTATTAAATTATTTTTTACGAAGAAGATAATTTTGTCAACTTTTTTAGCATTTATGAGGCCCAACGATCATTACCGTTATGATCTTTTGATAAAGAAATTTTAAATGATCTGCTAAATTATCTTCTACAAAGAAGATAATTATATGAAATTTTGTAGCATTTATTAGGTCCAATGATTGTTACCATTATGATCTTTTATAAAGACATTTTAAATGATCTATTAAATTATCTTTTACAAAAAAAAATTAATTTAAATTTTTTAGCATTTGTGATTCCCTATGATTGTTAGCGTTATGATCTTTTATAAAGAAATTTTAAATGATCTATTAAATTATCTTTTACAAAGAAGACAATTATGTCAACTTTTTTAGCATTTATTAGGCCTAACAATCAGTACCGTTATGATCTTTTGATAAAGAAATTTTAATGATCTATTCAATTATCTTTTACAAAAAAGATAATTATGTCAAGTTTCTTAGCATTTATTAGGCCCAACGATCGTTACCGTTATGATCTTTTGATACAGAAATTTTACATGATCTATTAAATTATCTTTTACAAAGAAGATAATTATGTGAAATTTTGTAGCATTTATTTGGCCCAATGATTGTTACCGTTATGATATTTTATAAAGACATTTTAAATGATCTATTAAATTATCTTTTACAAAGAAAATAATTATGTCAACTTTTTTAGCATTTATTAGGCCGAATGATCGTTAACGTTATGATATTTTATAAAGAAATTTTAAGTGATCTATTAAATTAACTTTTACAAAGAAGATAATTATGTCAAAATTTTTAACATTTATTAGGCCCAATGATTGTTACCGTTATGATCTTTTATAAAAATGATCTATTAAATTATCTTTTGCAAAGAAGACAATTATGTCAACTTTTTTACCATTTATTAGGCCCAATAGTCATTATCGTTATGATCTTTTGATAAAAAAATTTTAAATAATCTATTCAATTATCTTTTACAAAGAAGATAATTATGTCAACTTTTTTAGCCTTTATTAGGCCCAACGATTGTCACCATTATGATCTTTTATAAAGAAATTTTAATTGATCTATTAAATTATCTTTTACAAAGAAGATAATTATGTCAACTTTTTTAGCATTTATGAGGCCCAACGATCGTTACCGTTATGATCTTTTGATAAAGAAATTTTAAATGATCTGCTAAATTATCTTCTACAAAGAAGATAATTATATGAAATGTTGTAGCATTTATTAGGTCCAATGATTGTTACCGTTATGATCTTTTATAAAGACATTTTAAATGATCTATTAAATTATCTTTTACAAAAAAAAATTAATTTAAATTTTTTAGCATTTGTGATTCCCTATGATTGTTACCGTTATGATCTTTTATAAAGAAATTTTAAATGATCTATTAAATTACCTTTGACAAAGAAGACAATTATGTCAACTTTTTTAGCATTTATTAGGCCTAACAATCAGTACCGTTATGATCTTTTGATAAAGAAATTTTAATGATCTATTCAATAATCTTTTACAAAGAAGATAATTATGTCAACTTTTTCAGCATTTATTATTCCCAATGATTGTTACCGTTATGATCTTTTATAAAGAAATTTTAAATGATCTATTAAATTATCTTTTACAAAGAAGATAATTATGTCAACTTTTTTAGCATTTATTAGGCCGAATGATGGTTAACGTTATGATCTTTTATAAAGAAATTTTAAGTGATCTGTACAATTATCTTTTACAAAGAAGATAATTATGTGAACTTTTTGAGCATTTATTAGGCCCAACCATTGTTACCATTATGATCTTTTATAAAGACATTTTAAATGATCTATTAAATTATCTTTTACAAAGAAGATAATTATGTCAACTTTGTTAGCATTTATTAGGCCCAATAGTCATTACCATTATGATCTTTTGATAAAAAAATTTTAAATGATCTATTCAATTATCTTTTACAAAGAAGATAATTATGTCAACTTTTTTACCATTTATTATTCCCAATGATTGTTACCGTTATGATCCTTTATAAAGAAATTTTAAATGATCTATTAAATTATCTTTTACAAAGAAGATAATTATGTCAACTTTTTTAGCATTTATTAGGCCCAACAGTCATTACCATTATGATCTTTTGATAAAAAATTTTTGAATGATCTATTCAATTATCTTTTACAAAGAAGATAATTATGTCAACTTTTTTAGTATTTATTATTCCCAATGATTGTTACCGTTATGATCCTTTATAAAGAAATTTTAAATGATCTATTAAATTATCTTTTACAAAGAAGATAATTATGTCAACTTTTTTAGCATTTATTAGGCCCAACGATCGTTACCGTTATGATATTTTATAAAGAAATTTTAAGTGATCTATTAAATTAACTTTTACAAAGAAGATAATTATGTCAAATTTTTTAGCATGTATTAGGCCCAACGATCGTTACCGTTATGATATTTTATAAAGACATTTTAAATGATCTATTAAATTATCTTTTACAAAGAAGCTAATTATGTCAACTTTTTTAGCATTTATTAGGCTGGATGATCGTTAACGTTATGATATTTTATAAAGAAATTTTAAGTGATCTATTAAATTATCTTTTACAAAGAAGATAATTATGTCAACTTTTTTAGCATTTATTAGGCCCAACGATCGTTACCGTTATGATATTTTATATTGAAATTTTAAGTGATCTATTAAATTAACTTTTACAAAGAAGATAATTATGTCAAATTTTTTAGCATTTATTAGGCCCAACGATCGTTACCGTTATGATCTTTTAATAAAGAAATTTTAAATGATCTATTAAATTATCTTTTACAAGGAAGATAATTAATTTAAATTTTTTAGCATTTATTATTCCCAACGATTGTTTCCGTTATGATCTTTTATACAGAAATTTAAATGATCTATCAAATTATCTTTTACAAAGAAGACAATTATGTCAACTTTTTTCGCATTTATTAGGCCCAACAATCATTACCGTTATGATCATTTGATAAAGAAATTTTAAATGATCTATTCAATTATCTTTTACAAAGAAGATAATTATGTCAACTTTTTTAGCATTTATTATTTCCAATGATTGTTACCGTTATGATCCTTTATAAAGAAATTTTAAATGATCTATTAAATTATCTTTTACAAAGAAGATAATTATGTCAACTTTTTTAGCAGTTATTAGGCCCAACGATCGTTACCGTTATGATCTTTTCATACAGAAATTTTAAATAATCTATTAAATTATCTTTTACAAAGAAGATAATTATGTGAAATTTTGTAGCATTTATTCGGCCCAATGATTGTTACTGTTATGATATTTTATAAAAACATTTTAAATGATCTATTAAATTATCTTTTACAAAGAAGATAATTATGTCAACTTTTTTAGCATTTGTTAGGCCGAATGATCGTTAACGTTATGATCTTTTATAAAGAAATTTCAAATGATCTATTAAATTATCTTTTATAAAGAAGATAATTATGTCAAGTTTTTTAGCATTTATTAGGCCCAACGATCGTGACCGTTATGATCTTTTCGTAAAGAAATTTTAAATGATCTATTAAATTATCTTTTACAAACAAGATAATTATTTCAAATTTTTTAACATTTATTAGGCCCTATGATTGTTACCGTTATGATCTTTTATAAAGAAATTTTAAGGGATCTATTAAATTATCTTTTATAAAGAAGATAATTATGTCAACTTTTTTAGCATTTATTAGGCCCAACGATTGTTACCGTTATGATCTTTTAATAAAGAAATTTTAAATGATCTATTAAATTATCTTTACAAACAAGATAATTATTTCAAATTTTTTAACATTTATTAGGCCCTATGATTGTTACCGTTATGATCTTTTATAAAGAAATTTTAAACGATCTATTAAATTATCTTTTACAAAGAAGATAATTAATTTAAATTTTTTAGCATTTATTATTCCCAATGATTGTTACTGTTATGATCTTTTATAAAGACATTTTAAATGATCTATTAAATTATCTTTTGCAAAGAAGACAATTATGTCAACTTTTTTAGCATTTATTAGGCCCAACAGTCATTACCGTTATGATCTTTTAATAAAGAAATTTTAAATGATCTATTAAATTATCTTTTACAAACAAGATAATTATGTCAAATTTTTTAACATTTATTAGGCCCTATGATTGTTACCGTTATGATCTTTTATAAAGAAATTTTAAATGATCTATTAAATTATCTTTTACAAAGAAGATAATTATGTCAACTTTTTTAGCAGTTATTAGGCCCAACGATCGTTACCGTTATGATCTTTTCATAAGGAAATTTTAAATAATCTATTAAATTATCTTTTACAAAGAAGATAATTATGTGAAATTTTGTAGCATTTATTCGGCCCAATGATTGTTACTGTTATGATATTTTATAAAAACATTTTAAATGATCTATTAAATTATCTTTTACAAAGAAGATAATTATGTCAACTTTTTTAGCATTTGTTAGGCCGAATGATCGTTAACGTTATGATCTTTTATAAAGAAATTTCAAATGATCTATTAAATTATCTTTTATAAAGAAGATAATTATGTCAAGTTTTTTAGCATTTATTAGGCCCAACGATCGTGACCGTTATGATCTTTTCGTAAAGAAATTTTAAATGATCTATTAAATTATCTTTTACAAACAAGATAATTATTTCAAATTTTTTAACATTTATTAGGCCCTATGATTGTTACCGTTATGATCTTTTATAAAGAAATTTTAAGGGATCTATTAAATTATCTTTTATAAAGAAGATAATTATGTCAACTTTTTTAGCATTTATTAGGCCCAACGATTGTTACCGTTATGATCTTTTAATAAAGAAATTTTAAATGATCTATTAAATTATCTTTACAAACAAGATAATTATTTCAAATTTTTTAACATTTATTAGGACCTATGATTGTTACCGTTATGATCTTTTATAAAGAAATTTTAAACGATCTATTAAATTATCTTTTACAAAGAAGATAATTAATTTAAATTTTTTAGCATTTATTATTCCCAATGATTGTTACTGTTATGATCTTTTATAAAGACATTTTAAATGATCTATTAAATTATCTTTTGCAAAGAAGACAATTATGTCAACTTTTTTAGCATTTATTAGGCCCAACAGTCATTACCGTTATGATCTTTTAATAAAGAAATTTTAAATGATCTATTAAATTATCTTTTACAAACAAGATAATTATGTCAAATTTTTTAACATTTATTAGGCCCTATGATTGTTACCGTTATGATCTTTTATAAAGAAATTTTAAATGATCTATTAAATTATCTTTTACAAAGAAGATAATTATGTCGAATTTTTTAGCATTTATTAGGCCCAATAATTGTTGCCGTTATGATCTTTTATAAAGAAATTTTAGATGATCTATTAAATTATCTTTTACAAAGAAGATAATTAATTTAAATTTTTTAGCATTTATTATTCCCAATGATTGTTACCGTTATGATCTTTTATACATAAATTTTAAATGATCTATTAAATTATCTTTTACAAAGAAGACAATTATGTCAACTTTTTTAGCATTTATTAGGGCCAACGATCGTTACCGTTATGATCTTTTGATATAGAAATTTTAAATGATCTATTAAATTATCTTTTACAAAGAAGATAATTATGTGAAATTTTGTAGCATTTATTCGGCCCAATGATTGTTACCGTTATGATATTTTATAAAGACATTTTAAATGATCTATTAAATTATCTTTTACAAAGAAGCTAATTATGTCAACTTTTTTAGCATTTATTAGGCTGAATGATCGTTAACGTTATGATATTTTATAAAGAAATTATAAGTGATCTATTAAATTAACTTTTACAAAGAAGATAATTATGTCAAATTTTTAACATTTATTATTCCCAATGATTGTTACCGTTATGATCCTTTATAAAGAAATTTTAAATGATCTATTAAATTATCTTTTACAAAGAAGATAATTATGTCAACTTTTTTAGCATTTATTAGGCCCAACGATCCTTACCGTTATGATCTTTTATAAAGAAATTTTAAGTGATCTATTAAATTATCTTTTACAAAGAAGATAATTATGTCAACTTTTTTAGCATTTATTAGGCCCAACGATCGTTACCGTTATGATCTTTTCATAAAGAAATTTTAATGATCTATTCAATTATCTTTTACAAAGAAGATAATTAATTTAAATTTTTTAGCATTTATTATTCCCAATGATTGTTACCGTTATGATCTTTTATACATAAATTTTAAATGATCTATTAAATTATCTTTTACAAAGAAGACAATTATGTGAACTTTTTTAGCATTTATTAGGCCCAACAATCATTACCGTTATGATAATTTGATAAAGAAATTTTAAATGATCTATTCAATTATCTTTTACAAAGAAGATAATTATGTCAACTTTTTTAGCATTTATTAGGCCCAATGATTGTTACTGTTATGATCTTTTAGGAATAAATTTTAAATGATCTATTAAATTATCTTTTACAAAGAAGATAATTATGTCAACTTTTTTAGCATTTATTAGGCCCAACAGTCATTACCATTATGATCTTTTGATAAAAAAATTTTAAATGATCTATTCAATTATCTTTTACAAAGAAGATAATTATGTCAACTTTTTTAGCATTTATTATTCGCAATGATTGTTACCGTTATGATCCTTTATAAAGAAATTTTAAATGATCTATTAAATTATCTTTTACAAAGAAGATAATTATGTCAACTTTTTTAGCATTTATTAGGCCCAACGATCGTTACCGTTATGATATTTTATAAAGAAATTTTAAGTGATCTATTAAATTATCTTTTGCAAAGAAGACAATTATGTCAACTTTTTTAGCATTTATTAGGCCCAACAGTCATTACCGTTATGATCTTTTAATAAAGAAATTTTACATGATCTATTAAATTATCTTTTACAAAGAAGATAATTATGTCAACTTTTTAAGCATTTGTTAGGCCGAATGATCGTTAACGTTATGATCTTTTATAAAGAAATTTTAAATGATCTATTAAATTATCTTTTATAAAGAAGATAATTATGTCAAGTTTTTTAGCATTTATTAGGCCCAACGATTGTTACCGTTATGATCTTTTAATAAAGAAATTTTAAATGATCTATTAAATTATCTTTTACAAACAAGATAATTATTTCAAATTTTTTAACATTTATTAGGCCCTATGATTGTTACCGTTATGATCTTTTATAAAGAAATTTTAAATGATCTATTAAATTATCTTTTACAAAGAACATAATTAATTTAAATTTTTTAGTATTTATTATTCGCAATGATTGTTACTGTTATGATCTTTTATAAAGACATTTTAAATGATCTATTAAATTATCTTTTGCAAAGAAGACAATTATGTCAACTTTTTTAGCATTTATTAGGCCCAACAGTCATTACCGTTATGATCTTTTAATAAAGAAATTTTACATGATCTATTAAATTATCTTTTACAAAGAAGATAATTATGTCAACTTTTTAAGCATTTGTTAGGCCGAATGATCGTTAACGTTATGATCTTTTATAAAGAAATTTTAAATGATCTATTAAATTATCTTTTATAAAGAAGATAATTATGTCAAGTTTTTTAGCATTTATTAGGCCCAACGATTGTTACCGTTATGATCTTTTAATAAAGAAATTTTAAATGATCTATTAAATTATCTTTTACAAACAAGATAATTATTTCAAATTTTTTAACATTTATTAGGCCCTATGATTGTTACCGTTATGATCTTTTATAAAGAAATTTTAAATGATCTATTAAATTATCTTTTACAAAGAACATAATTAATTTAAATTTTTTAGTATTTATTATTCGCAATGATTGTTACTGTTATGATCTTTTATAAAGACATTTTAAATGATCTATTAAATTATCTTTTGCAAAGAAGACAATTATGTCAACTTTTTTAGCATTTATTAGGCCCAACAGTCATTACCGTTATGATCTTTTAATAAAGAAATTTTAAATGATCTATTAAATTATCTTTTACAAAGAAGATAATTATGTCAACTTTTTTAGCATTTGTTAGGCCGAATGATCGTTAACGTTATGATCTTTTACAAAGAAATTTTAAATGATCTATTAAATTATCTTTTATAAAAAAGATAATTATGTCAAGTTTTTTAGCATTTATTAGGCCCAACGATTGTTACCGTTATGATCCTTTATAAAGAAATTTTAAATGATCTATTAAATTATCTTTTACAAAGAAGATAACTATGTCAACTTTTTTAGCATTTGTTAGGCCGAATGATCGTTAACATTATGATCTTTTATAAAGAAATTTTAAATGATCTATTAAATTATCTTTTATAAAGAAGATAATTATGTCAAGTTTTTTAGCATTTATTAGGCCCAACGATTGTTACCGTTATGATCTTTTAATAAAGAAATTTTAATGATCTATTAAATTATCTTTCACAAACAAGATAATTATTTCAAATTTTTTAACATTTATTAGGCCCTATGATTGTTACCGTTATGATCTTTTATAAAGAAATTTTAAATGATCTATTAAATTATCTTTTACAAAGAAGATAATTAATTTAAATTTTTTAGCATTTATTATTCGCAATGATTGTTACTGTTATGATCTTTTATAAAGACATTTTAAATGATCTATTAAATTATCTTTTGCAAAGAAGACAATTATGTCAACTTTTTTAGCATTTATTAGGCCCAACAGTCATTACCGTTATGATCTTTTAATAAAGAAATTTTAAATGATCTATTAAATTATCTTTTACAAAGAAGATAATTATGTCAACTTTTTTACCATTTGTTAGGCCGAATGATCGTTAACGTTATGATCTTTTATAAAGAAATTTTAAATGATCTATTAAATTATCTTTTATAAAGAAGATAATTATGTCAAGTTTTTTAGCATTTATTAGGCCCAATGATTGTTACCGTTATGATCTTTTAATAAAGAAATTTTAAATGATCTATTAAATTATCTTTTACAAACAAGATAATTATTTCAAATTTTTTAACATTTATTAGGCCCTATGATTGTTACCGTTATGATCTTTTATAAAGAAATTTTAAATGATCTATTAAATTATCTTTTACAAAGAAGATAATTAATTTAAATTTTTTAGCATTTATTATTTCCAATGATTGTTACCGTTATGATCCTTTATAAAGAAATTTTAAATGATCTATTAAATTATCTTTTACAAAGAAGATAATTATGTCAACTTTTTTAGCATTTATTAGGCCCAACGATCGTTACCGTTATGATCTTTTCATACAGAAATTTTAAATAATCTATTAAATTATCTTTTACAAAGAAGATAATTATGTGAAATTTTGTAGCATTTATTCGGCCCAATGATTGTTACCGTTATGATATTTTACAAAGACATTTTAAATGATCTATTAAATTATCTTTTACAAAGAAGATAAGTATGTCAACTTTTTTCGCATTTATTAGGCCGAATGATCGTTAACGTTATGATCTTTTATAAAGAAATTTTAAGTGATCCATACAATTATCTTTTACAAAGAAGATAATTATGTGAACTTTTTGAGCATTTATTAGGCCCAACCATTGTTACCATTATGATCTTTTATAAAGACATTTTAAATGTTCTATTAAATTATCTTTTACAAAGAAGATAATTATGTCAACTTTGTTAGCATTTATTAGGCCCAATAGTCATTACCATTATGATCTTTTGATAAAAAAATTTCAAATGATCTATTCCATTATCTTTTACAAAGAAGATAATTATGTCAACTTTTTTAGCATTTATTATTCCCAATGATTGTTACCGTTATGATCCTTTATAAAGAAATTTTAAATGATCTATTAAATTATCTTTTACAAAGAAGATAATTATATCAACTTTTTTAGCATTTATTAGGCCCAACAGTCATTACCATTATGATCTTTTGATAAAAAAATTTTAAATGATCTATTCAATTATCTTTTACAAAAAAATAATTATGTCCACTTTTTTAGCCTTTATTATTCCCAATGATTGTTACCGTTATGATCTTTTATAAACAAATTTTAAATGATCTATTAAATTATCTTTTACAAAGAAGATAATTATGTCAACTTTTTTAGCATTTATTAGGCCCAACGATTGTTACCGTTATGATATTTTATAAAGAAATTTTAAGTGATCTATTAAATTAACTTTTACAAAGAAGATAATTATGTCAAATTTTTTAGCATTTATTAGGCCCAACGATCGTTACCGTTATGATCTTTTAATAAAGAAATTTTAAATGATCTATTAAATTATCTTTTACAAGGAAGATAATTAATTTAAATTTTTTAGCATTTATTATTCCCAACGATTGTTACCGTTATGATCTTTTATACAGAAATTTTAAATGATCTATCAAATTCTCTTTTACAAAGAAGACAATTATGTCAACTTTTTAAGCATTTATTAGGCCCAACAATCATTGCCGTTATGATCATTTGATAAAGAAATTTTAAATGATCTATTCAATTATCTTTTACAAAGAAGATAATTATGTCAACTTTTTTAGCATTTATTATTTCCAATGATTGTTACCGTTATGATCCTTTATAAAGAAATTTTAAATGATCTATTAAATTATCTTTTACAAAGAAGATAATTAATTTAAATTTTTTAGCATTTATTATTCGCAATGATTGTTACTGTTATGATCTTTTATAAAGACATTTTAAATGGTCTATTAAATTATCTTTTGCAAAGAAGACAATTATGTCAACTTTTTTAGCATTTATTAGGCCCAACAGTCATTACCGTTATGATCTTTTAATAAAGAAATTTTAAATGATCTATTAAATTATCTTTTACAAAGAAGATAATTATGTCAACTTTTTTAGCATTTGTTAGGCCGAATGATCGTTAACGTTATGATCTTTTATAAAGAAATTTTAAATGATCTATTAAATTATATTTTATAAAGAAGATAATTATGTCAAGTTTTTTAGCATTTATTAGGCCCAACGATTGTTACCGTTATGATCCTTTATAAAGAAATTTTAAATGATCTATTAAATTATCTTTTACAAAGAAGATAACTATGTCAACTTTTTTAGCATTTGTTAGGCCGAATGATCGTTAACGTTATGATCTTTTATAAAGAAATTTTAAATGATCTATTAAATTATCTTTTATAAAGAAGATAATTATGTCAAGTTTTTTAGCATTTATTAGGCCCAACGATTGTTACCGTTATGATCTTTTAATAAAGAAATTTTAAATGATCTATTAAATTATCTTTTACAAACAAGATAATTATTTCAAATTCTTTAACATTTATTAGGCCCTATGATTGTTACCGTTATGATGTTTTATAAAGAAATTTTAAATGATCTATTAAATTATCTTTTACAAAGAAGATAATTAATTTAAATTTTTTAGCATTTATTATTCGCAATGATTGTTACTGTTATGATCTTTTATAAAGACATTTTAAATGATCTATTAAATTATCTTTTGCAAAGAAGACAATTATGTCAACTTTTTTAGCATTTATTAGGCCCAACAGTCATTACCGTTATGATCTTTTAATAAAGAAATTTTAAATGATCTATTAAATTATCTTTTACAAAGAAGATAATTATGTCAACTTTTTTAGCATTTGTTAGGCCGAATGATCGTTAACGTTATGATCTTTTATAAAGAAATTTTAAATGATCTATTAAATTATCTTTTATAAAGAAGATAATTATGTCATGTTTTTTAGCATTTATTAGGCCCAACGATTGTTACCGTTATGATCTTTTAATAAAGAAATTTTAAATGATCTATTAAATTATCTTTTACAAACAAGATAATTATTTCAAATTTTTTAACATTTATTAGGCCCTATGATTGTTACCGTTATGATCTTTTATAAAAAAATTTTAAATGATCTATTAAATTATCTTTTACAAAGAAGATAATTAATTTAAATTTTTTAGCATTTATTATTTCCAAAGATTGTTACCGTTATGATCCTTTATAAAGAAATTTTAAATGATCTATAAAATTATCTTTTACAAAGAAGATAATTATGTCAACTTTTTTAGCATTTATTAGGCCCAACGATCGTTACCGTTATGATCTTTTCATACAGAAATTTTAAATAATCTATTAAATTATCTTTTACAAAGAAGATAATTATGTGAAATTTTGTAGCATTTATTCGGCCCAATGATTGTTACCGTTATGATATTTTACAAAGACATTTTAAATGATCTATTAAATTATCTTTTACAAAGAAGATAAGTATGTCAACTTTTTTCGCATTTATTAGGCCGAATGATCGTTAACGTTATGATCTTTTATAAAGGAATTTTAAGTGATCTATACAATTATCTTTTGCAAAGAAGCTAATTATGTGAACTTTTGGAGCATTTATTAGGCCCAACCATTGTTACCATTATGATCTTTTATAAAGACATTTTAAATGATGTATTAAATTATCTTTTACAAAGAAGATAATTATGTCAACTTTTTTAGCATTTATTAGGCCCAACAGTCATTACTGTTATGATCTTTTAATAAAGAAATTTTAAATGATCTATTAAATTATCTTTTACAAAGAAGATAATTATGTCAACTTTTTTAGCATTTGTTAGGCCGAATGATCGTTAACGTTATGATCTTTTATAAAGAAATTTTAAATGATCTATTAAATTATATTTTATAAAGAAGATAATTATGTCAAGTTTTTTAGCATTTATTAGGCCCAACGATTGTTACCGTTATGATCCTTTATAAAGAAATTTTAAATGATCTATTAAATTATCTTTTACAAAGAAGATAACTATGTAAACTTTTTTAGCATTTGTTAGGCCGAATGATCGTTAACGTTATGATCTTTTATAAAGAAATTTTAAATGATCTATTAAATTATCTTTTATAAAGAAGATAATTATGTCAACTTTTTTAGCATTTATTAGGCCCAACGATTGTTACCGTTATGATCTTTTAATAAAGAAATTTTAAATGATCTATTAAATTATCTTTTACAAACAAGATAATTATTTCAAATTTTTTAACATTTATTAGGCCCTATGATTGTTACCGTTATGATCTTTTATAAAGAAATTTTAAATGATCTATTAAATTATCTTTTACAAAGAAGATAATTAATTTAAATTTTTTAGCATTTATTATTCGCAATGATTGTTACTGTTATGATCTTTTATAAAGACATTTTAAATGATCTATTAAATTATCTTTTGCAAAGAAGACAATTATGTCAACTTTTTTAGCATTTATTAGGCCCAACAGTCATTACCGTTATGATCTTTTAATAAAGAAATTTTAAATGATCTATTAAATTATCTTTTACAAAGAAGATAATTATGTCAGCTTTTTTAGCATTTGTTAGGCCGAATGATCGTTAACGTTATGATCTTTTATAAAGAAATTTTAAATGATCTATTAAATTATCTTTTATAAAGAAGATAATTATGTCAAGTTTTTTAGCATTTATTAGGCCCAACGATTGTTACCGTTATGATCTTTTATAAAGAAATTTTAAATGATCTATTAAATTAACTTTTACAAAGAAGATAATTAATTTAAATTTTTTAGCATTTATTATTTCGAAAGATTGTTACCGTTATGATCCTTTATAAAGAAATTTTAAATGATCTATTAAATTATCTTTTACAAAGAAGATAATTATGTCAACTTTTTTAGCATTTATTAGGCCCAACGATCGTTACCGTTATGATCTTTTCATACAGAAATTTTAAATAATCTATTAAATTATCTTTTACAAAGAAGATAATTATGTGAAATTTTGTAGCATTTATTCGGCCCAATGATTGTTACCGTTATGATATTTTACAAAGACATTTTAAATGATCTATTAAATTATCTTTTACAAAGAAGATAAGTATGTCAACTTTTTTCGCATTTTTTAGGCCGAATGATCGTTAACGTTATGATCTTTTATAAAGAAATTTTAAGTGATCTATACAATTATCTTTTGCAAAGAAGCTAATTATGTGAACTTTTGGAGCATTTATTAGGCCCAACCATTGTTACCATTATGATCTTTTATAAAGACATTTTAAATGATGTATTAAATTATCTTTTACAAAGAAGATAATTATGTCAACTTTGTTAGCATTTATTAGGCCCAATAGTCATTACCATTATGATCTTTTGATAAAAAAATTTTAAATGATCTATTCAATTATCTTTTACAAAGAAGATAATTATGTCAACTTTTTTAGCATTTATTATTCCCAATGATTGTTACCGTTATGATCCTTTATAAAGAAATTTTAAATGATCTATTAAATTATCTTTTACAAAGAAGATAATTATGTCAACTTTTTTAGCATTTATTAGGCCCAACAGTCATTACCATTATGATCTTTTGATAAAAAAATTTTAAATGATCTATTCAATTATCTTTTACAAAGAAGATAATTATGTCCACTTTTTTAGCATTTATTATTCCCAATGATTGTTACCGTTATGATCTTTTATAAACAAATTTTAAATGATCTATTAAATTATCTTTTACAAAGAAGATAATTATGTCAACTTTTTTAGCATTTATTAGGCCCAACGATCGTTACCGTTATGATATTTTATAAAGAAATTTTAAGTGATCTATTAAATTAACTTTTACAAAGAAGATAATTATGTCAACTTTTTTAGCATTTATTAGGCCCAACGATCGTTACCGTTATGATCTTTTCATACAGAAATTTTAAATAATCTATTAAATTATCTTTTACAAAGAAGATAATTATGTGAAATTTTGTAGCATTTATTCGGCCCAATGATTGTTACCGTTATGATATTTTACAAAGACATTTTAAATGATCTATTAAATTATCTTTTACAAAGAAGATAAGTATGTCAACTTTTTTCGCATTTATTAGGCCGAATGATCGTTAACGTTATGATCTTTTATAAAAAAATTTTAAGTGATCCATACAATTATCTTTTACAAAGAAAATAATTATGTGAACTTTTTGAGCATTTATTAGGCCCAACCATTGTTACCATTATGATCTTTTATAAAGACATTTTAAATAATCTATTAAATTATCTTTTACAAAGAAGATAATTATGTCAACTTTGTTAGCATTTATTAGGCCCAATAGTCATTACCATTATGATCTTTTGATAAAAAAATTTCAAATGATCTATTCAATTATCTTTTACAAAGAAGATAATTATGTCAACTTTTTTAGCATTTATTATTCCCAATGATTGTTACCGTTATAATCCTTTATAAAGAAATTTTAAATGATCTATTAAATTATCTTTTACAAAGAAGATAATTATGTCAACTTTTTTAGCATTTATTAGGCCCAACAGTCATTACCATTATGATCTTTTGATAAAAAAATTTTAAATGATTTATTCAATTATCTTTTACAAAGAAGATAATTATGTCCACTTTTTTAGCATTTATTATTCCCAATGATTGTTAACGTTATGATCTTTTATAAAGAAATTTTAAATGATCTATTAAATTATCTTTTATAAAGAAGATAATTATGTCAAGTTTTTTAGCATTTATTAGGCCCAACGATTGTTACCGTTATGATCTTTTAATAAAGAAATTTTAAATGAACTATTAAATTATCTTTTACAAACAAGATAATTATTTCAAATTTTTTAACATTTATTAGGCCCTATGATTGTTACCGTTATGATCTTTTATAAAGAAATTTTAAATGATCTATTAAATTATCTTTACAAAGAAGATAATTAATTTAGATTTTTTAGCGTTTATTATTTTCAAAGATTGTTACCGTTATGATCCTTTATAAAAAAATTTTAAATGATCTATTAAATTATCTTTTACAAAGAAGATAATTATGTTAACTTTTTTAGCATTTATTAGGCCCAACGATCGTTACCGTTATGATCTTTTCATACAGAAATTTTAAATAATCTATTAAATTATCTTTTACAAAGAAGATAATTATGTGAAATTTTGTAGCATTTATTCGGCCCAATGATTGTTACCGTTATGATATTTTACAAAGACATTTTAAATGATCTATTAAATTATCTTTTACAAAGAAGATAAGTATGTCAACTTTTTTCGCATTTATTAGGCCGAATGATCGTTAACGTTATGATCTTTTATAAAGAAATTTTAAGTGATCCATACAATTATCTTTTACAAAGAAGATAATTATGTGAACTTTTTGAGCATTTATTAGGCTCAACCATTGTTACCATTATGATTTTTTATAAAGACATTTTAAATGATCTATTAAATTATCTTTTACAAAGAAGATAATTATGTCAACTTTGTTAGCATTTATTAGGCCCATTAGTCATTACCATTATGATCTTTTGATAAAAAAATTTTAAATGATCTATTCAATTATCTTTTACAAAGAAGATAATTATGTGAAATTTTGTAGCATTTATTCGGCCCAATGATTGTTACTGTTATGATATTTTATAAAGACATTTTAAATGATCTATTAAATTATCTTTTACAAAGAAGATAATTATGTCAACTTTTTTAGCATTTGTTAGGCCGAATGATCATTAACGTTATGATCTTTTATAAAGAAATCTCAAATGATCTATTAAATTATCTTTTATAAAGAAGATAATTATGTCAAGTTTTTTAGCATTTATTAGGCCCAATGATCGTGACCGTTATGATCTTTTCGTAAAGAAATTTTAAATGATCTATTAAATTATCTTTTACAAACAAGATAATTATTTCAAATTTTTTAACATTTATTAGGCCCTATGATTGTTACCGTTATGATCTTTTATAAAGAAATTTTAAGGGATCTATTAAATTATCTTTTATAAAGAAGATAATTATGTCAACTTTTTTAGCATTTATTAGGCCCAACGATTGTTACCGTTATGATCTTTTAATAAAGAAAGTTTAAATGATCTATTAAATTATCTTTACAAACAAGATAATTATTTCAAATTTTTTAACATTTATTAGTCCCTATGATTGTTACCGTTATGATCTTTTATAAAGAAATTTTAAATGATCTATTAAATTATCTTTTACAAAGAAGATAATTAATTTAAATTTTTTAGCATTTATTAATCGCAATGATTGTTACTGTTATGATCTTTTATAAAGACATTTTAAATGATCTATTAAATTATCTTTTGCAAAGAAGACAATTATGTCAACTTTTTTAGCATTTATTAGGCCCAACAGTCATTACCGTTATGATCTTTTAATAAAGAAATTTTAAATGATCTATTAAATTATCTTTTACAAACAAGATAATTATGTCGAATTTTTTAACATTTATTAGGCCCTATGATTGTTACCGTTGTGATCTTTTATAAAGATATTTTAAATGATCTATTAAATTATCTTTTACAAAGAAGATAATTATGTCGAATTTTTTAGCATTTATTAGGCCCAATAATTGTTGCCGTTATGATCTTTTATAAAGAAATTTTAGATGATCTATTAAATTATCTTTTACAAAGAAGATAATTAATTTAAATTTTTTAGCATTTATGAGGCCCAACGATCGTTACCGTTATGATCTTTTGATAAAGAAATTTTAAATGATCTGCTAAATTATCTTCTACAAAGAAGATAATTATATGAAATGTTGTAGCATTTATTAGGTCCAATGATTGTTACCGTTATGATCTTTTATACATAAATTTTAAATGATCTATTAAATTATCTTTTACAAATAAGATAATTATGTCAACTTTTTTAGCATTTATGAGGCCCAACGATCGTTACCGTTATGATCTTTTGATAAAGAAATTTTAAATGATCTGCTAAATTATCTTCTACAAAGAAGATAATTATATGAAATGTTGTAGCATTTATTAGGTCCAATGATCGTTACCGTTATGATCTTTTATACATAAATTTTAAATGATCTATTAAATTATCTTTTACAAAGAAGACAATTATTTCAACTTTTTTAGCATTTATTAGGCCCAACGATCGTTACCGTTATGATCTTTTGATATAGAAATTTTAAATGATCTATTAAATTATCTTTTACAAAGAAGATAATTATGTGAAATTTTGTACCATTTATTCTGCCTAATGATTGTTACCGTTATGATATTTTATAAAGACATTTTAAATGATCTATTAAATTATCTTTTACAAAGAAGCTAATTATGTCAACTTTTTTAGCATTTATTAGGTTGAATGATCGTTACCGTTATGATATTTTATAAAGAAATTTTAAGTGATCTATTAAATTAACTTTTACAAAGAAGATAATTATGTCAAATTTTTAACATTTATTATTCCCAATGATTGTTACCGTTATGATCCTTTATAAAGAAATTTTAAATGATCTATTAAATTATCTTTTACAAAGAAGATAATTATGTCAACTTTTTTAGCATTTATTAGGCCCAACGATGGTTATCGTTATTATCTTTTATAAAGAAATTTTAAGTGATCTATTAAATTATCTTTTACAAAGAAGATAATTATGTCAACTTTTTTAGCATTTATTAGGCCCAACCATCGTTACCGTTATGATCTTTTAATAAAGAAATTTTAAATGATCTATTAAATTATCTTTTACAAAGAAGATAATTAATTTAAATTTTTTAGCATTTATTATTCCCAATGATTGTTACCGTTATGATCTTTTATACAGAAATTTTAAATGATCTATTAAATTATCTTTTACAAAGAAGACAATTATGTCAACTTTTTTAGCATTTATTAGGACGAACAATCATTACCGTTATGATAATTTCATAAAGAAATTTTAAATGATCTATTAAATTATCTTTTACAAAGAAGATAATTATGTCAACTTTTTTAGCATTTATTAGCGCCAATGATTGTTACCGTTATGATCTTTTGATATAGAAATTTTAAATGATCTATTAAATTATCTTTTACAAGAAGATAATTATGTGAAATTTTGTAGCATTTATTCGGCCCAATGATTGTTACCGTTATGATATTTTATAAAGACATTTTAAATGATCTATTAAATTATCTTTTACAAAGAAGATAATTATGTCAACTTTTTTAGCATTTATTAGGCCGAATGATGGTGAACGTTATGATCTTTTATAAAGAAATTTTAAGTGATCTATACAATTATCTTTTACAAAGAAGATAATTATGTCAACTTTTTGAGCATTTATTAGGCCCAACCATTGTTACCTTTATGATCTTTTATAAAGACATTTTAAATGATATATTAAATTATCTTTTACAAAGAAGATAATCATGTCAGCTTTTTTAGCATTTATTAGGCCCAACCATCGTTACTGTTATGATCTTTTGATAAAGAAATTTTAAATGATCTATTATATCATCTTTTACAAAGAAGATAATTATTTGAAATTTTGTAGCATTTATTAGGCCCAATGATTGTTACCGTTATGATATTTTATGAAGAATTTTACATTATCTATTAAATTATCTTTTATAAAGAAGATAATTATGTCAACTTTTTTAGCATATATTAGGCCCAACGATCGTTACCGTTATGATCTTTTGATAAAGAAATTTTAAATGATCTATTAAATTATCTTTTACGAAGAAGATAATTATGTCAACTTTTTTAGCATTTATTATTCCCAACGATTGTTACCATTATGATCTTTTATAAAGAAATTTTAAATGATCTTTTAAATTATCTTTTACAAAGAAGATAATTATGTCAACTTTTTTAGCATTTATTAGGCCTAACGATCGTTACCGTTATGATATTTTAATAAAGACATTTTAAGTGATGAATTATATTATCTTTTATAAAAAACAATTAATTTAAATTTTTTGGTATTTGTTATTCCCAATGATTGTTACCGTTATGATCTTTTGATAAAGAAATTTTAAATGATCTATTAAATTATCTTTTACAAAGAAGATAATTATCTGAAATTCTGTAGCATTTATTAGGCCCAATGATTGTTAGCGTTATGATATTTTATAAAGACATTTTAAATGATCTATTAAATTATATTTTACAAAGAAGATAATTATGTCAAATTTTAGCATTTATTAGGCCCGACGATCGTTACCGTTATCATCTTTTGATGAATAAATTTTAAATGATCTATTAAATTATCTTTTACAAAGAAGATAATTATGTCAGCTTTTTTAGCATTTATTATTCCCAATGATTGTTACCGTTATGATCCTTTATAAAGAAATTTTAAATGATCTATTAAATTATCTTTTACAAAGAAGATAATTATGTCAACTTTTTTAGCATTTATTAGGCCCAACCATCGTTACCGTTATGATCTTTTAATAAAGAAATTTTAAATGATCTATTAAATTATCTTTTACAAAGAAGATAATTAATTTAAATTTTTTAGCATTTATTATTCCCAATGATTGTTACCGTTATGATCTTTTATACAGAAATTTTAAATGATCTATTAAATTATCTTTTACAAAGAAGACAATTATGTCAACTTTTTTAGCATTTATTAGGACGAACAATCATTACCGTTATGATAATTTCATAAAGAAATTTTAAATGATCTATTAAATTATCTTTTACAAAGAAGATAATTATGTCAACTTTTTTAGCATTTATTAGCGCCAATGATTGTTACCGTTATGATCTTTTGATATAGAAATTTTAAATGATCTATTAAATTATCTTTTACAAAGAAGATAATTATGTGAAATTTTGTAGCATTTATTCGGCCCAATGATTGTTACCGTTATGATATTTTATAAAGACATTTTAAATGATCTATTAAATTATCTTTTACAAAGAAGATAATTATGTCAACTTTTTTAGCATTTATTAGGCCGAATGATCGTGAACGTTATGATCTTTTATAAAGAAATTTTAAGTGATCTATACAATTATCTTTTCAAAGAAGATAATTATGTCAACTTTTTGAGCATTTATTAGGCCCAACCATTGTTACCTTTATGATCTTTTATAAAGACATTTTAAATGATATATTAAATTATCTTTTACAAAGAAGATAATCATGTCAGCTTTTTTAGCATTTATTAGGCCCAACCATCGTTACTGTTATGATCTTTTGATAAAGAAATTTTAAATGATCTATTATATTATCTTTTACAAAGAAGATAATTATTTGAAATTTTGTAGCATTTATTAGGCCCAATGATTGTTACCGTTATGATATTTTATGAAGAATTTTACATTATCTATTAAATTATCTTTTATAAAGAAGATAATTATGTCAACTTTTTTAGCATTTATTATTCCCAACGATTGTTACCATTATGATCTTTTATAAAGAAATTTTAAATGATCTTTTAAATTATCTTTTACAAAGAAGATAATTATGTCAACTTTTTTAGCATTTATTAGGCCTAACGATCGTTACCGTTATGATATTTTAATAAAGACATTTTAAGTGATGAATTATATTATCTTTTATAAAAAACAATTAATTTAAATTTTTTGGTATTTGTTATTCCCAATGATTGTTACCGTTATGATCTTTTGATAAAGAAATTTTAAATGATCTATTAAATTATCTTTTACAAAGAAGATAATTATCTGAAATTTTGTAGCATTTATTAGGCCCAATGATTGTTAGCGTTATGATATTTTATAAAGACATTTTAAATGATCTATTAAATTATATTTTACAAAGAAGATAATTATGTCAAATTTTAGCATTTATTAGGCCCGACGATCGTTACCGTTATCATCTTTTGATGAATAAATTTTAAATGATCTATTAAATTATCTTTTACAAAGAAGATAATTATGTCAGCTTTTTTAGCATTTATTATTCCCAATGATTGTTACCGTTATGATCCTTTATAAAGAAATTTTAAATGATCTATTAAATTATCTTTTACAAAGAAGATAATTATGTCAACTTTTTTAGCATTTATTAGGCCCAACGATTGTTACCGTTATGATCTTTTATAAAGAAATTTTAAGTGATCTATTAAATTATCTTTTACAAACAAGATAATTATGTCGAATTTTTTAACATTTATTAGGCCCTATGATTGTTACCGTTATGATCTTTTATAAAGAAATTTTAAATGATCTATTAAATTATCTTTTACAAAGAAGATAATTATGTCAACTATCTTAGCATTTATGAGGCCCAACGATCGTTACCGTTATGATCTTTTCATAAAGAAATTTTAAATGATCTGCTAAATTATCTTTTACAAAGAAGATAATTATATGAAATTTTGTAGCATTTATTAGGCCCAATGATTGTTACCGTTATGATCTTTTATAAAGACATTTTAAATGATCTATTAAATTATCTTTTACAAAAAAATAATTAATTTAAATTTTTTAGCATTTGTTATTGCCTATGATTGTTACCGTTATGATATTTTATAAAGAAATTTTAAATGATTTATTAAATTATCTTTTACAAAGAAGATAATTATGTCAACTTTTTTAGCAGTTATTATTCCCAATGATTGTTACCGTTATGATATTTTATAAAGAAATTTTAATTGATCTATTAAATTATCTTTTACAAAGAAGATAATTATATCAACTTGTTTAGCATTTATTAGGCCGAACGATCATTACCGTTATGATATTTTGGTAAAGAAATTTTAAATGATCTGTTAAATTATCTTTTACAAAGTAGATAGTTATGTGAAATTTTGTAGCATTTATTAGGCCCAATGATTGTTACCGTTATGATCTTTTATAAAGACATTTTACATAATCTATTAAATTAACTTCTACAAAGAAGATAATTATGTTGAATTTTTTAACATTTATTAGGCCCAATGATTGTTACCGTTATGATCTTTTATACAGAAATTTTAAACGATCTATTAAATTATCTTTTACAAAGAAGATAATTATGTCAACTTTTTTAGCATTTATTAGGCCGAATGATCGTGAACGTTATGATCTTTCATAAAGAAATTTTAAGTGATCTATACAATTATCTTTTACAAAGAAGATAATTATGTCAACTTTTTGAGCATTTATTAGGCCCAACCATTGTTACCATTATGATCTTTATAAAGACATTTTAAATGATATATTAAATTATCTTTTACAAAGAAGATAATCATGTCAACTTTTTTAGCATTTATTAGGCCCAACCATCGTTACTGTTATGATCTTTTGATAAAGAAATTTTAAATGATCTATTAAATTATCTTTTACAAAGAAGATAATTATCTGAAATTTTGTAGCATTTATTAGGCCCAATGATTGTTACCGTTATGATATTTTATAAAGACAGTTTAAATGATCTATTAAATTAGCTTTTACAAAGAAGATAATTATGTCAACTTTTTTACCATTTATTATGCCCAACGATCGTTACCGTTATCATCTTTTGATAAATAAATTTTAAATGATCTATTAAATTATCTTTTACTAAGAAGATAATTATGTCAACTTTTTTAGCATGTATTAGGCCCAATGATTCTTACCGTTATGATATTTTATAAAGAAATTTTAAATGATCTATTAAATTATCTTTTACAAAGAAGATAATTAATTTTAATTTTTTTGAATTTATTAGTCCCAATGATTGTTACCGTTATGATCTTTTATAAAGAAATTTTAAATGATCTATTAAATTATCTTTTACAAAGAAGACAATTATGTCAACTTTTTTAGCATTTTTTAGGCCCAACAATCATTACCGTTATGATCATTTGATAAAGAAATTTTAAATGATCTATTCAATTATCTTTTACAAAGAAGATAATTATGTGAAATTTTGTAGCATTTATTAGGCCCAATGATTGTTACCGTTATGATCTTTTATAAAGACATTTTAAATGAGCTATTAAAATTTGTAGCATTTATTAAGTTATCTTTTACAAAGAAGATAATTATGTCAACTTTTTTAGCATTTATTAGGCCGAACGATCGTTACCGTTATGATGTTTTATAAAGAAATTTTAACTGATCTATTAAATTATCTTTTACAAAGAAGATAATTATGTCAACTTTTTTAGCATTTATTAGGCCCAACGATCATTACCGTTATGATCTTTTAATAAAGAAATTTTAAATGATCTATTAAATTATCTTTTACAAACAAGATGATTATGTCGACTTTTTTAACATTTATTAGGCCCTATGATTTTTACCGTTATGATCTTTTATAAAGAAATTTTAAATGATCTATTAAATTATCTTTTACAATGAAGATAATTATGTCAACTTTTTTAGCATTTATTAGGCCCAACGATTGTCACCATTATGATCTTTTGTAAAGAAATTTTAAATGATCTATAAAATTATCTGTTACAAAGAAGATAATTATGTCAACTTTTTTAGCATTTATTTTTCCCAATGGTTGTTACCGTTATAATATTTTGATAAAGAAATTTTAAATATCTATTAAATTATTTTTTACGAAGAAGATAATTTTGTCAACTTTTTTAGCATTTATGAGGCCCAACGATCATTACCGTTATGATCTTTTGATAAAGAAATTTTAAATGATCTGCTAAATTATCTTCTACAAAGAAGATAATTATATGAAATTTTGTAGCATTTATTAGGTCCAATGATTGTTACCGTTATGATCTTTTATAAAGACATTTTAAATGATCTATTAAATTATCTTTTACAAAAAAAAATTAATTTAAATTTTTTAGCATTTGTGATTCCCTATGATTGTTAGCGTTATGATCTTTTATAAAGAAATTTTAAATGATCTATTAAATTATCTTTTACAAAGAAGACAATTATGTCAACTTTTTTAGCATTTATTAGGCCTAACAATCAGTACCGTTATGATCTTTTGATAAAGAAATTTTAATGATCTATTCAATTATCTTTTACAAAAAAGATAATAATGTCAAGTTTCTTAGCATTTATTAGGCCCAACGATCATTACCGTTATGATCTTTTAATAAAGAAATTTTAAATGATCTATTAAATTATCTTTTACAAACAAGATGATTATGTCGACTTTTTTAACATTTATTAGGCCCTATGATTTTTACCGTTATGATCTTTTATAAAGAAATTTTAAATGATCTATTAAATTATCTTTTACAATGAAGATAATTATGTCAACTTTTTTAGCATTTATTAGGCCCAACGATTGTCACCATTATGATCTTTTGTAAAGAAATTTTAAATGATCTATAAAATTATCTGTTACAAAGAAGATAATTATGTCAACTTTTTTAGCATTTATTTTTCCCAATGGTTGTTACCGTTATAATATTTTGATAAAGAAATTTTAAATATCTATTAAATTATTTTTTACGAAGAAGATAATTTTGTCAACTTTTTTAGCATTTATGAGGCCCAACGATCATTACCGTTATGATCTTTTGATAAAGAAATTTTAAATGATCTGCTAAATTATCTTCTACAAAGAAGATAATTATATGAAATTTTGTAGCATTTATTAGGTCCAATGATTGTTACCGTTATGATCTTTTATAAAGACATTTTAAATGATCTATTAAATTATCTTTTACAAAAAAAAATTAATTTAAATTTTTTAGCATTTGTGATTCCCTATGATTGTTAGCGTTATGATCTTTTATAAAGAAATTTTAAATGATCTATTAAATTATCTTTTACAAAGAAGACAATTATGTCAACTTTTTTAGCATTTATTAGGCCTAACAATCAGTACCGTTATGATCTTTTGATAAAGAAATTTTAATGATCTATTCAATTATCTTTTACAAAAAAGATAATTATGTCAAGTTTCTTAGCATTTATTAGGCCCAACGATCGTTACCGTTATGATCTTTTGATACAGAAATTTTAAATGATCTATTAAATTATCTTTTACAAAGAAGATAATTATGTGAAATTTTGTAGCATTTATTCGGCCCAATGATTCTTACTGTTATGATATTTTATAAAGACATTTTAAATGATCTATTAAATTATCTTTTACAAAGAAAATAATTATGTCAACTTTTTTAGCATTTATTAGGCCGAATGATCGTTAACGTTATGATATTTTATAAAGAAATTTTAAGTGATCTATTAAATTAACTTTTACAAACAAGATAATTATGTCAAAATTTTTAACATTTATTAGGCCCAATGATTGTTACCGTTATGATCTTTTATAAAAATGATCTATTAAATTATCTTTTGCAAAGAAGACAATTATGTCAACTTTTTTACCATTTATTAGGCCCAACAGTCATTACCGTTATGATCTTTTGATAAAGAAATTTTAAATGATCTGCTAAATTATCTTCTACAAAGAAGATAATTATATGAAATGTTGTAGCATTTATTAGGTCCAATGATTGTTACCGTTATGATCTTTTATAATGACATTTTAAATGATCTATTAAATTATCTTTTACAAAAAAAAATTAATTTAAATTTTTTAGCATTTGTGATTCCCTATGATTGTTACCGTTATGATCTTTTATAAAGAAATTTTAAATGATCTATTAAATTATCTTTGACAAAGAAGACAATTATGTCAACTTTTTTAGCATTTATTAGGCCTAACAATCAGTACCGTTATGATCTTTTGATAAAGAAATTTTAATGATCTATTCAATAATCTTTTACAAAGAAGATAATTATGTCAACTTTTTGAGCATTTATTATTCCCAATGATTGTTACCGTTATGATCTTTTATAAAGAAATTTTAAATGATCTATTAAATTATCTTTTACAAAGAAGATAATTATGTCAACTTGTTTAGTATTTATTAGGCCGAACGATCATTACCGTTATGATCTTTTGGTAAAGAAATTTTAAATGATCTGTTAAATTATCTTTTACAAAGAAGATAGTTATGTGAAATTTTGTAGCATTTATTAGGCCCTATGATTGTTCCCGTTATGATATTTTATAAAGACATTTTAAATGATCTATTAAATTATCTTTTACAAAGAAGATAATTATGTCAACTTTTTTAACATTTATTAGGCTGGATGATCGTTAACGTTATGATATTTTATAAAGAAATTTAAAGTGATCTATTAAATTAACTTTTACAAAGAAGATAATTATGTCGAATTTTTAAACATTTATTAGGCCAATAATTGTTACCGTTATGATCTTTTATAAAGAAGACAATTATGTGAACTGTTTTAGTATTTATTAGCCCCAACGATAGTTACCATTATGATCTTTTATAAAGAAATTCTAAATGATCTATTAAATTATCCTTTACAAAGAAGATAATTATGTCAACTTTTTTAGCATTTATTAGGCCCAATGATTGTTACCGTTATGATCTTTTAGAAAGAAATTTTAAATGATCTATTAAATTATCTTTTACAAAGAAGATAATTATGTCAACTTTTTTAGCATTTATTAGGCCCAACGATCATTACCGTTATGATATTTTGATATAGAAATTTTAAATGATCTATTAAATTATCTTTTACAAAGAAGATAATTATGTGAAATTTTGTAGTATTTATTCGGCCCAATGATTGTTTCCGTTATGATATTTTATAAAGACATTTTAAATGATCTATTAAATTATATTTTACAAAGAAGCTAATTATGTCAACTTTTTTGATCGTTGACGTTATGATATTTTATAAAGAAATTTTAAGTGATCTATTAAATTAACTTTTACAAAGAAGATAATTATGTCAAATTTTTTAGCATTTATTAGGCCCAACGATCGTTACCGTTATGATATTTTATAAAGACATTTTAAATGATCTATTAAATTATCTTTTACAAAGAAGCTAATTATGTCAACTTTTTTAGCATTTATTAGGCTGGATGATCGTTAACGTTATGATATTTTATAAAGAAATTTTAAGTGATCTATTAAATTATCTTTTACAAAGAAGATAATTATGTCAACTCTTTTAGCATTTATTAGGCCCAACCATCGTTACCGTTATGATATTTTATAAAGAAATTTTAAGTGATCTATTAAATTAATTTTTACAAAGAAGATAATTATGTCAAATTTTTTAGCATTTATTAGGCCCAACGATCGTTACCGTTATGATCTTTTAATAGAGAAATTTTAAATGATCTATTAAATTATCTTTTACAAGGAAGATAATTAATTTAAATTTTTTAGCATTTATTATTCCCAACGATTGTTTCCGTTATGATCTTTTATACAAAAATTTTAAATGATCTATCAAATTATCTTTTACAAAGAAGACAATTATGTCAACTTTTTTAGCATTTATTAGGCCCAACAATCATTACCGTTATGATCATTTGATAAAGAAATTTTAAATGATCTATTCAATTATCTTTTACAGAGAAGATAATTATGTCAACTTTTTTAGCATTTATTATTTCCAATGATTGTTACCGTTATGATCCTTTATAAAGAAATTTTAAATGATCTATTAAATTATCTTTTACAAAGAAGATAATTATGTCAACTTTTTTAGCAGTTATTAGGCCCAACGATCGTTACCGTTATGATCTTTTCATACAGAAATTTTAAATAATCTATTAAATTATCTTTTACAAAGAAGATAATTATGTGAAATTTTGTAGCATTTATTCGGCCCAATGATTGTTACTGTTATGATATTTTATAAAAACATTTTAAATGATCTATTAAATTATCTTTTACAAAGAAGATAATTATGTCAACTTTTTTAGCATTTGTTAGGCCGAATGATCGTTAACGTTATGATCTTTTATAAAGAAATTTCAAATGATCTATTAAATTATCTTTTATAAAGAAGATAATTATGTCAAGTTTTTTAGCATTTATTAGGCCCAACGATCGTGACCGTTATGATCTTTTCGTAAAGAAATTTTAAATGATCTATTAAATTATCTTTTACAAACAAGATAATTATTTCAAATTTTTTAACATTTATTAGGCCCTATGATTGTTACCGTGATGATCTTTTATAAAGAAATTTTAAGGGATCTATTAAATTATCTTTTATAAAGAAGATAATTATGTCAACTTTTTTAGCATTTATTAGGCCCAACGATTGTTACCGTTATGATCTTTTAATAAAGAAATTTTAAATGATCTATTAAATTATCTTTACAAACAAGATAATTATTTCAAATTTTTTAACATTTATTAGGCCCTATCATTGTTACCGTTATGATCTTTTATAAAGAAATTTTAAACGATCTATTAAATTATTTTTTACAAAGAAGATAATTAATTTAAATTTTTTAGCATTTATTATTCCCAATGATTGTTACTGTTATGATCTTTTATAAAGACATTTTAAATGATCTATTAAATTATCTTTTGCAAAGAAGACAATTATGTCAACTTTTTTAGCATTTATTAGGCCCAACAGTCATTACCGTTATGATCTTTTAATAAAGAAATTTTAAATGATCTATTAAATTATCTTTTACAAACAAGATAATTATGTCAAATTTTTTAACATTTATTAGGCCCTATGATTGTTACCGTTATGAACTTTTATAAAGAAATTTTAAATGATCTATTAAATTATCTTTTACAAAGAAGATAATTATGTCGAATTTTTTAGCATTTATTAGGCCCAATAATTGTTGCCGTTATGATCTTTTATAAAGAAATTTTAGATGATCTATTAAATTATCTTTTACAAAGAAGATAATTAATTTAAATTTTTTAGCATTTATTATTCCCAATGATTGTTACCGTTATGATCTTTTATACATAAATTTTAAATGATCTATTAAATTATCTTTTACAAAGAAGACAATTATGTCAACTTTTTTAGCATTTATTAGGCCCAACGATCGTTACCGTTATGATCTTTTGATATAGAAATTTTAAATGATCTATTAAATTATCTTTTACAAAGAAGATAATTATGTGAAATTTTGTAGCATTTATTAGGCCCAATGATTGTTACCGTTATGATATTTTATAAAGACATTTTAAATGATCTATTAAATTATCTTTTACAAAGAAGCTAATTATGTCAACTTTTTTAGCATTTATTAGGCTGAATGATCGTTAACGTTATGATATTTTATAAAGAAATTTTAAGTGATCTATTAAATTAACTTTTACAAAGAAGATAATTATGTCAAATTTTTAACATTTATTATTCCCAATGATTGTTACCGTTATGATCCTTTATAAAGAAATTTTAAATAATCTATTAAATTATCTTTTACAAAGAAGATAATTATGTCAACTTTTTTAGCATTTATTAGGCCCAATGATCCTTACCGTTATGATCTTTTATAAAGAAATTTTAAGTGATCTATTAAATTAACTTTTACAAAGAAGATAATTATGTCAAATTTTTAGCATTTATTAGGCCCAACGATCGTTACCGTTATGATCTTTTAATAAAGAAATTTTAAATGATCTATTAAATTATCTTTTACAAGGAAGATAATTAATTTAAATTTTTTAGCATTTATTATTCCCAACGATTGTTTCCGTTATGATCTTTTATACAAAAATTTTAAATGATCTATCAAATTATCTTTTACAAAGAAGACAATTATGTTAACTTTTTTAGCATTTATTAGGCCCAACAATCATTACCGTTATGATATTTTATAAAGAAATTTTAAGTGATCTATTAAATTAACTTTTACAAAGAAGATAATTATGTCAAATTTTTTAGCATTTATTAGGCCCAACGATCGTTACCGTTATGATCTTTTAATAAAGAAATTTTAAATGATCTATTAAATTATCTTTTACAAGGAAGATAATTAATTTAAATTTTTTAGCATTTATTATTCCCAACGATTGTTTCCGTTATGATCTTTTATACAAAAATTTTAAATGATCTATCAAATTATCTTTTACAAAGAAGACAATTATGTCAACTTTTTTAGCATTTATTAGGCCCAACAATCATTACCGTTATGATCATTTGATAAAGAAATTTTAAATGATCTTTTCAATTATCTTTTACAAAGAAGATAATTATGTCAAATTTTTTAGCATTTATTATTTCCAATGATTGTTACCGTTATGATCCTTTATAAAGAAATTTTAAATGATCTATTAAATTATCTTTTACAAAGAAGATAATTATGTCACCTTTTTTAGCAGTTATTAGGCCCAACGATCGTTACCGTTATGATCTTTTCATACAGAAATTTTAAATAATCTATTAAATTATCTTTTACAAAGAAGATAATTATGTGAAATTTTGTAGCATTTATTCGGCCCAATGATTGTTACTGTTATGATATTTTATAAAAACATTTTAAATGATCTATTAAATTATCTTTTACAAAGAAGATAATTATGTCAACTTTTTTAGCATTTGTTAGGCCGAATGATCGTTAACGTTATGATCTTTTATAAAGAAATTTCAAATGATCTATTAAATTATCTTTTATAAAGAAGATAATTATGTCAAGTTTTTTAGCATTTATTAGGCCCAACGATGGTGACCGTTATGATCTTTTCGTAAAGAAATTTTAAATGATCTATTAAATTATCTTTTACAAACAAGATAATTATTTCAAATTTTTTAACATTTATTAGGCCCTATGATTGTTACCGTTATGATCTTTTATAAAGAAATTTTAAGGGATCTATTAAATTATCTTTTATAAAGAAGATAATTATGTCAACTTTTTTAGCATTTATTAGGCCCAACGATTGTTACCGTTATGATCTTTTAATAAAGAAATTTTAAATGATCTATTAAATTATCTTTACAAACAAGATAATTATTTCAAATTTTTTAACATTTATTAGGCCCTATGATTGTTACCGTTATGATCTTTTATAAAGAAATTTTAAACGATCTATTAAATTATTTTTTACAAAGAAGATAATTAATTTAAATTTTTTAGCATTTATTATTCCCAATGATTGTTACGTTTATGATCTTTTATAAAGACATTTTAAATGATCTATTAAATTATCTTTTGCAAAGAAGACAATTATGTCAACTTTTTTAGCATTTATTAGGCCCAACAGTCATTACCGTTATGATCTTTTAATAAAGAAATTTTAAATGATCTATTAAATTATCTTTTACAAACAAGATAATTATGTCAAATTTTTTAACATTTATTAGGCCCTATGATTGTTACCGTTATGAACTTTTATAAAGAAATTTTAAATGATCTATTAAATTATCTTTTACAAAGAAGATAATTATGTCAAATTTTTTAGCATTTATTAGGCCCAATAATTGTTGCCGTTATGATCTTTTATAAAGAAATTTTAGATGATCTATTAAATTATCTTTTACAAAGAAGATAATTAATTTAAATTTTTTAGCATTTATTATTCCCAATGATTGTTACCGTTATGATCTTTTATACATAAATTTTAAATGATCTATTAAATTATCTTTTACAAAGAAGACAATTATGTCAACTTTTTTAGCATTTATTAGGCCCAACGATCGTTACCGTTATGATCTTTTAATAAAGAAATTTTAAATAATCTATTAAATTATCTTTTACAAAGAAGATAATTATGTCAACTTTTTTAGCATTTATTAGGCCCAATGATCCTTACCGTTATGATCTTTTATAAAGAAATTTTAAGTGATCTATTAAATTAACTTTTACAAAGAAGATAATTATGTCAAATTTTTAGCATTTATTAGGCCCAACGATCGTTACCGTTATGATCTTTTAATAAAGAAATTTTAAATGATCTATTAAATTATCTTTTACAAGGAAGATAATTAATTTAAATTTTTTAGCATTTATTATTCCCAACGATTGTTTCCGTTATGATCTTTTATACAAAAATTTTAAATGATCTATCAAATTATCTTTTACAAAGAAGACAATTATGTTAACTTTTTTAGCATTTATTAGGCCCAACAATCATTACCGTTATGATATTTTATAAAGAAATTTTAAGTGATCTATTAAATTAACTTTTACAAAGAAGATAATTATGTCAAATTTTTTAGCATTTATTAGGCCCAACGATCGTTACCGTTATGATCTTTTAATAAAGAAATTTTAAATGATGTATTAAATTATCTTTTACAAGGAAGATAATTAATTTAAATTTTTTAGCATTTATTATTCCCAACGATTGTTTCCGTTATGATCTTTTATACAAAAATTTTAAATGATCTATCAAATTATCTTTTACAAAGAAGACAATTATGTCAACTTTTTTAGCATTTATTAAGCCCAACAATCATTACCGTTATGATCATTTGATAAAGAAATTTTAAATGATCTATTCAATTATCTTTTACAAAGAAGATAATTATGTCAAATTTTTTAGCATTTATTATTTCCAATGATTGTTACCGTTATGATCCTTTATAAAGAAATTTTAAATGATCTATTAAATTATCTTTTACAAAGAAGATAATTATGTCACCTTTTTTAGCAGTTATTAGGCCCAACGATCGTTACCATTATGATCTTTTCATACAGAAATTTTAAATAATCTATTAAATTATCTTTTACAAAGAAGATAATTATGTGAAATTTTGTAGCATTTATTCGGCCCAATGATTGTTACTGTTATGATATTTTATAAAAACATTTTAAATGATCTATTAAATTATCTTTTACAAAGAAGATAATTATGTCAACTTTTTTAGCATTTGTTAGGCCGAATGATCGTTAACGTTATGATCTTTTATAAAGAAATTTCAAATGATCTATTAAATTATCTTTTATAAAGAAGATAATTATGTCAAGTTTTTTAGCATTTATTAGGCCCAACGATGGTGACCGTTATGATCTTTTCGTAAAGAAATTTTAAATGATCTATTAAATTATCTTTTACAAACAAGATAATTATTTCAAATTTTTTAACATTTATTAGGCCCTATGATTGTTACCGTTATGATCTTTTATAAAGAAATTTTAAGGGATCTATTAAATTATCTTTTATAAAGAAGATAATTATGTCAACTTTTTTAGCATTTATTAGGCCCAACGATTGTTACCGTTATGATCTTTTAATAAAGAAATTTTAAATGATCTATTAAATTATCTTTACAAACAAGATAATTATCTCAAATTTTTTAACATTTATTAGGCCCTATGATTGTTACCGTTATGATCTTTTTTAAAGAAATTTTAAACGATCTATTAAATTATTTTTTACAAAGAAGATAATTAATTTAAATTTTTTAGCATTTATTATTCCCAATGATTGTTACGTTTATGATCTTTTATAAAGACATTTTAAATGATCTATTAAATTATCTTTTGCAAAGAAGACAATTATGTCAACTTTTTTAGCATTTATTAGGCCCAACAGTCATTACCGTTATGATCTTTTAATAAAGAAATTTTAAATGATCTATTAAATTATCTTTTACAAACAAGATAATTATGTCAAATTTTTTAACATTTATTAGGCCCTATGATTGTTACCGTTATGAACTTTTATAAAGGAATTTTAAATGATCTATTAAATTATCTTTTACAAAGAAGATAATTATGTCAAATTTTTTAGCATTTATTAGGCCCAATAATTGTTGCCGTTATGATCTTTTATAAAGAAATTTTAGATGATCTATTAAATTATCTTTTACAAAGAAGATAATTAATTTAAATTTTTTAGCATTTATTATTCCCAATGATTGTTACCGTTATGATCTTTTATACATAAATTTTAAATGATCTATTAAATTATCTTTTACAAAGAAGACAATTATGTCAACTTTTTTAGCATTTATTAGGCCCAACGATCGTTACCGTTATGATCTTTTGATATAGAAATTTTAAATGATCTATTAAATTATCTTTTACAAAGAAGATAATTATGTGAAATTTTGTAGCATTTATTAGGCCCAATGATTGTTACCGTTATGATATTTTATAAAGACATTTTAAATGATCTATTAAATTATCTTTTACAAAGAAGCTAATTATGTCAACTTTTTTAGCATTTATTAGGCTGAATGATCGTTAACGTTATGATATTTTATAAAGAAATTTTAAGTGATCTATTAAATTAACTTTTACAAAGAAGATAATTATGTCAAATTTTTAACATTTATTATTCCCAATGATTGTTACCGTTATGATCCTTTATAAAGAAATTTTAAATAATCTATTAAATTATCTTTTACAAAGAAGATAATTATGTCAACTTTTTTAGCATTTATTAGGCCCAATGATCCTTACCGTTATGATCTTTTATAAAGAAATTTTAAGTGATCTATTAAATTAACTTTTACAAAGAAGATAATTATGTCAAATTTTTAGCATTTATTAGGCCCAACGATCGTTACCGTTATGATCTTTTAATAAAGAAATTTTAAATGATCTATTAAATTATCTTTTACAAGGAAGATAATTAATTTAAATTTTTTAGCATTTATTATTCCCAACGATTGTTTCCGTTATGATCTTTTATACAAAAATTTTAAATGATCTATCAAATTATCTTTTACAAAGAAGACAATTATGTTAACTTTTTTAGCATTTATTAGGCCCAACAATCATTACCGTTATGATATTTTATAAAGAAATTTTAAGTGATCTATTAAATTAACTTTTACAAAGAAGATAATTATGTCAAATTTTTTAGCATTTATTAGGCCCAACGATCGTTACCGTTATGATCTTTTAATAAAGAAATTTTAAATGATGTATTAAATTATCTTTTACAAGGAAGATAATTAATTTAAATTTTTTAGCATTTATTATTCCCAACGATTGTTTCCGTTATGATCTTTTATACAAAAATTTTAAATGATCTATCAAATTATCTTTTACAAAGAAGACAATTATGTCAACTTTTTTAGCATTTATTAAGCCCAACAATCATTACCGTTATGATCATTTGATAAAGAAATTTTAAATGATCTATTCAATTATCTTTTACAAAGAAGATAATTATGTCAAATTTTTTAGCATTTATTATTTCCAATGATTGTTACCGTTATGATCCTTTATAAAGAAATTTTAAATGATCTATTAAATTATCTTTTACAAAGAAGATAATTATGTCACCTTTTTTAGCAGTTATTAGGCCCAACGATCGTTACCATTATGATCTTTTCATACAGAAATTTTAAATAATCTATTAAATTATCTTTTACAAAGAAGATAATTATGTGAAATTTTGTAGCATTTATTCGGCCCAATGATTGTTACTGTTATGATATTTTATAAAAACATTTTAAATGATCTATTAAATTATCTTTTACAAAGAAGATAATTATGTCAACTTTTTTAGCATTTGTTAGGCCGAATGATCGTTAACGTTATGATCTTTTATAAAGAAATTTCAAATGATCTATTAAATTATCTTTTATAAAGAAGATAATTATGTCAAGTTTTTTAGCATTTATTAGGCCCAACGATGGTGACCGTTATGATCTTTTCGTAAAGAAATTTTAAATGATCTATTAAATTATCTTTTACAAACAAGATAATTATTTCAAATTTTTTAACATTTATTAGGCCCTATGATTGTTACCGTTATGATCTTTTATAAAGAAATTTTAAGGGATCTATTAAATTATCTTTTATAAAGAAGATAATTATGTCAACTTTTTTAGCATTTATTAGGCCCAACGATTGTTACCGTTATGATCTTTTAATAAAGAAATTTTAAATGATCTATTAAATTATCTTTACAAACAAGATAATTATTTCAAATTTTTTAACATTTATTAGGCCCTATGATTGTTACCGTTATGATCTTTTATAAAGAAATTTTAAACGATCTATTAAATTATTTTTTACAAAGAAGATAATTAATTTAAATTTTTTAGCATTTATTATTCCCAATGATTGTTACGTTTATGATCTTTTATAAAGACATTTTAAATGATCTATTAAATTATCTTTTGCAAAGAAGACAATTATGTCAACTTTTTTAGCATTTATTAGGCCCAACAGTCATTACCGTTATGATCTTTTAATAAAGAAATTTTAAATGATCTATTAAATTATCTTTTACAAACAAGATAATTATGTCAAATTTTTTAACATTTATTAGGCCCTATGATTGTTACCGTTATGAACTTTTATAAAGAAATTTTAAATGATCTATTAAATTATCTTTTACAAAGAAGATAATTATGTCAAATTTTTTAGCATTTATTAGGCCCAATAATTGTTGCCGTTATGATCTTTTATAAAGAAATTTTAGATGATCTATTAAATTATCTTTTACAAAGAAGATAATTAATTTAAATTTTTTAGCATTTATTATTCCCAATGATTGTTACCGTTATGATCTTTTATACATAAATTTTAAATGATCTATTAAATTATCTTTTACAAAGAAGACAATTATGTCAACTTTTTTAGCATTTATTAGGCCCAACGATCGTTACCGTTATGATCTTTTGATATAGAAATTTTAAATGATCTATTAAATTATCTTTTACAAAGAAGATAATTATGTGAAATTTTGTAGCATTTATTCGGCCCAATGATTGTTACCGTTATGATATTTTATAAAGACATTTTAAATGATCTATTAAATTATCTTTTACAAAGAAGCTAATTATGTCAACTTTTTTAGCATTTATTAGGCTGAATGATCGTTAACGTTATGATATTTTATAAAGAAATTTTAAGTGATCTATTAAATTAACTTTTACAAAGAAGATAATTATGTCAAATTTTTAACATTTATTATTCCCAATGATTGTTACCGTTATGATCCTTTATAAAGAAATTTTAAATGATCTATTAAATTATCTTTTACAAAGAAGATAATTATGTCAACTTTTTTAGCATTTATTAGGCCCAATGATCCTTACCGTTATGATCTTTTATAAAGAAATTTTAAGTGATCTATTAAATTATCTTTTACAAAGAAGATAATTATGTCAACGTTTTTAGCATTTATTAGGCCCAACGATCGTTACCGTTATGATCTTTTCATAAAGAAATTTTAATGATCTATTCAATTATCTTTTACAAAGAAGATAATTAATTTAAATTTTTTAGCATTTATTATTCCCAATGATTGTTACCGTTATGATCTTTTATACATAAATTTTAAATGATCTATTAAATTATCTTTTACAAAGAAGACAATTATGTGAACTTTTTTAGCATTTATTAGGCCCAACAATCATTACCGTTATGATAATTTGATAAAGAAATTTTAAATGATCTATTCAATTATCTTTTACACAGAAGATAATTATGTCAACTTTTTTAGCATTTATTAGGCCCAATGATTGTTACTGTTATGATCTTTTAGGAATAAATTTTAAATGATCTATTAAATGATCTTTTACAAAGAAGATAATTATGTCAACTTTTTTAGCATTTATTAGGCCCAACAATCATTACCATTATGATCTTTTGATAAAAAAATTTTAAATGATCTATTCAATTATCTTTTACAAAGAAGATAATTATGTCAACTTTTTTAGCATTTATTATTCCCAATGATTGTTACCGTTATGATCCTTTATAAAGAAATTTTAAATGATCTATTAAATTATCTTTTACAAAGAAGATAATTATGTCAACTTTTTTAGCATTTATTAGGCCCAACGATCGTTACCGTTATGATATTTTATAAAGAAATTTTAAGTGATCTATTAAATTAACTTTTACAAAGAAGATAATTATGTCAAATTTTTTAGCATTTATTAGGCCCAACGATCGTTACCGTTATGATCTTTTAATAAAGAAATTTTAAATGATCTATTAAATTATCTTTTACAAGGAAGATAATTAATTTAAATTTTTTAGCATTTATTATTCCCAATTATTGTTACCGTTATGATCTTTTATACAGAAATTTTAAATGATCTATCAAATTATCTTTTACAAAGAAGACAATTATGTCAACTTTTTTAGCATTTCTTAGGCCCAACAATCATTACCGTTATGATCATTTGATAAAGAAATTTTAAATGATCTATTCAATTATCTTTTACAAAGAAGATAATTATGTCAACTTTTTTAGCATTTATTAGGCCCAACGATCCTTACCGTTATGATCTTTTATAAAGAAATTTTAAGTGATCTATTAAATTATCTTTTACAAAGAAGATAATTATGTCAACTTTTTTAGCATTTATTAGGCCCAACGATCCTTACCGTTATGATCTTTTATAAAGAAATTTTAAGTGATCTATTAAATTATCTTTTACAAAGAAGATAATTATGTCAACTTTTTTAGCATTTATTATTCCCAACGATTGTTTCCGTTATGATCTTTTATACAGAAATTTTAAATGATCTATCAAATTATCTTTTACAAAGAAGACAATTATGTCAACTTTTTTAGAATTTATTAGGCCCAACAATCATTACCGTTATGATCATTTGATAAAGAAATTTTAAATGATCTATTCAATTATCTTTTACAAAGAAGATAATTATGTCAACTTTTTTAGCATTTATTATTTCCAATGATTGTTACCGTTATGATCCTTTATAAAGAAATTTTAAATGATCTACTAAATTATCTTTTACAAAGAAGATAATTATGTCAACTTTTTTAGCAGTTATTAGGCCCAACGATCGTTACCGTTATGATCTTTTCATACAGAAATTTTAAATAATCTATTAAATTATCTTTTACAAAGAAGATAATTATGTGAAATTTTGTAGCATTTATTCGGCCCAATGATTGTTACTGTTATGATATTTTATAAAGACATTTTAAATGATCTATTAAATTATCTTTTACAAAGAAGATAATTATGTCAAGTTTTTTAGCATTTGTTAGGCCGAATGATCGTTAACGTTATGATCTTTTATAAAGAAATTTCAAATGATCTATTAAATTATCTTTTATAAAGAAGATAATTATGTCAAGTTTTTTAGCATTTATTAGGCCCAACGATCGTGACCGTTATGATCTTTTCGTAAAGAAATTTTAAATGATCTATTAAATTATCTTTTACAAACAAGATAATTATTTCAAATTTTTTAACATTTATTAGGCCCTATAATTGTTACCGTTATGATCTTTTATAAAGAAATTTTAAGGGATCTATTAAATTATCTTTTATAAAGAAGATAATTATGTCAACTTTTTTAGCATTTATTAGGCCCAACGATTGTTACCGTTATGATCTTTTAATAAAGAAATTTTAAATGATCTATTAAATTATCTTTACAAACAAGATAATTATTTCAAATTTTTTAACATTTATTAGGCCTATGATTGTTACCGTTATGATCTTTTATAGAGAAATTTTAAATGATCTATTAAATTATCTTTTACAAAGAAGATAATTAATTTAAATTTTTTAGCATTTATTATTCCCAATGATTGTTACTGTTATGATCTTTTATAAAGACATTTTAAATGATCTATTAAATTATCTTTTGCAAAGAAGACAATTATGTCAACTTTTTTAGCATTTATTAGGCCCAACAGTCATTACCGTTATGATCTTTTAATAAAGAAATTTTAAATGATCTATTAAATTATCTTTTACAAACAAGATAATTATGTCGAATTTTTTAACATTTATTAGGCCCTATGATTGTTACCGTTATGATCTTTTATAAAGAAATTTTAAATGATCTATTAAATTATCTTTTACAAAGAAGATAATTATGTCGAATTTTTTAACATTTATTATTCCCAATGATTGTTACCGTTATGATCTTTTATACATAAATTTTAAATGATCTATTAAATTATCTTTTACAAAGAAGACAATTATGTCAACTTTTTTAGCATTTATTAGGCCCAACGATCGTTACCGTTATGATCTTTTGATATAGAAATTTTAAATGATCTATTAAATTATCTTTTACAAAGAAGATAATTATGTGAAATTTTGTAGCATTTATTCGGCCCAATGATTGTTACCGTTATGATATTTTATAAAGACATTTTAAATGATCTATTAAATTATCTTTTACAAAGAAGCTAATTATGTCAACTTTTTTAGCATTTATTAGGCTGGATGATCGTTAACGTTATGATATTTTATAAAGAAATTTTAAGTGATCTATTAAATTAACTTTTACAAAGAAGATAATTATGTCAAATTTTTAACATTTATTATTCCCAATGATTGTTACCGTTATGATCCTTTATAAAGAAATTTTAAATGATCTATTAAATTATCTTTTACAAAGAAGATAATTATGTCAACTTTTTTAGCATTTATTAGGCCCAACGATCCTTACCGTTATGATCTTTTATAAAGAAATTTTAAGTGATCTATTAAATTATCTTTTACAAAGAAGATAATTATGTCAACTTTTTTAGCATTTATTAGGCCCAACGATCGTTACCGTTATGATCTTTTCATAAAGAAATTTTAATGATCTATTCAATTATCTTTTACAAAGAAGATAATTAATTTAAATTTTTTAGCATTTATTATTCCCAATGATTGTTACCGTTATGATCTTTTATACATAAATTTTAAATGATCTATTAAATTATCTTTTACAAAGAAGACAATTATGTGAACTTTTTTAGCATTTATTAGGCCCAACAATCATTACCGTTATGATAATTTGATAAAGAAATTTTAAATGATCTATTCAATTATCTTTTACAAAGAAGATAATTATGTCAACTTTTTTAGCATTTATTAGGCCCAATGATTGTTACTGTTATGATCTTTTAGGAATAAATTTTAAATGATCTATTAAATTATCTTTTACAAAGAAGATAATTATGTCAACTTTTTTAGCATTTATTAGGCCCAACAGTCATTACCATTATGATCTTTTGATAAAAAAATTTTAAATGATCTATTCAATTATCTTTTACAAAGAAGATAATTATGTCAACTTTTTTAGCATTTATTATTCCCAATGATTGTTACCGTTATGATCCTTTATAAAGAAATTTTAAATGATCTATTAAATTATCTTTTACAAAGAAGATAATTATGTCAACTTTTTTAGCATTTATTAGGCCCAACGATCGTTACCGTTATGATATTTTATAAAGAAATTTTAAGTGATCTATTAAATTAACTTTTACAAAAAAGATAATTATGTCAAATTTTTTAGCATTTATTAGGCCCAACGATCGTTACCGTTATGATCTTTTAATAAAGAAATTTTAAATGATCTATTAAATTATCTTTTACAAGGAAGATAATTAATTTAAATTTTTTAGCATTTATTATTCCCAATGATTGTTACCGTTATGATCTTTTATACAGAAATTTTAAATGATCTATCAAATTATCTTTTACAAAGAAGACAATTATGTCAACTTTTTTAGCATTTATTAGGCCCAACAATCATTACCGTTATGATCATTTGATAAAGAAATTTTAAATGATCTATTCAATTATCTTTTACAAAGAAGATAATTATGTCAACTTTTTTAGCATTTATTAGGCCCAACGATCCTTACCGTTATGATCTTTTATAAAGAAATTTTAAGTGATCTATTAAATTATGTTTTACAAAGAAGATAATTATGTCAACTTTTTTAGCATTTATTAGGCCCAACGATCGTTACCGTTATGATCTTTTCATAAAGAAATTTTAATGATCTTTTCAATTATCTTTTACAAAGAAGATAATTAATTTAAATTTTTTAGCATTTATTATTCCCAATGATTGTTACTGTTATGATCTTTTATAAAGACATTTTAAATGATCTATTAAATTATCTTTTGCAAAGAAGACAATTATGTCAACTTTTTTAGCATTTATTAGGCCCAACAGTCATTACCGTTATTATCTTTTAATAAAGAAATTTTAAATGATCTATTAAATTATCTTTTACAAACAAGATAATTATGTCGCATTTTTTAACATTTATTATTCCCAATGATTGTTACCGTTATGATCTTTAATACATAAATTTTAAATGATCTATTAAATTATCTTTTACAAAGAAGACAATTATGTCAACTTTTTTAGCATTTATTAGGCCCAACGATCGTTACCGTTATCATCTTTTGATATAGAAATTTTAAATGATCTATTAAATTATCTTTTACAAGGAAGATAATTAATTTAAATTTTTTAGCATTTATTATTCCCAATGATTGTTACCGTTATGATATTTTATAAAGAAATTATAAGTGATCTATTAAATTAACTTTTACAAAAAAGATAATTATGTCAAATTTTTTAGCATTTATTAGGCCCAACGATCGTTACCGTTATGATCTTTTAATAAAGAAATTTTAAATGATCTATTAAATTATCTTTTACAAGGAAGATAATTAATTTAAATTTTTTAGCATTTATTATTCCCAATGATTGTTACCGTTATGATCTTTTATACAGAAATTTTAAATGATCTATCAAATTATCTTTTACAAAGAAGACAATTATGTCAACTTTTTTAGCATTTATTAGGCCCAACAATCATTACCGTTATGATCATTTGATAAAGAAATTTTAAATGATCTATTCAATTATCTTTTACAAAGAAGATAATTATGTCAACTTTTTTAGCATTTATTAGGCCCAACGATCCTTACCGTTATGATCTTTTATAAAGAAATTTTAAGTGATCTATTAAATTATCTTTTACAAAGAAGATAATTATGTCAACTTTTTTAGCATTTATTAGGCCCAACGATCGTTACCGTTATGATCTTTTCATAAAGAAATTTTAATGATCTATTCAATTATCTTTTACAAAGAAGATAATTAATTTAAATTTTTTAGCATTTATTATTCCCAATGATTGTTACCGTTATGATCTTTTATACATAAATTTTAAATGATCTATTAAATTATCTTTTACAAAGAAGACAATTATGTCAACTTTTTTAGCATTTATTAGGCCCAACAATCATTACCGTTATGATCATTTGATAAAGAAATTTTAAATGATCTATTCAATTATCTTTTACAAAGAAGATAATTATGTCAACTTTTTTAGCATTTATTATTTCCAATGATTGTTACCGTTATGATCCTTTATAAAGAAATTTTAAATGATCTACTAAATTATCTTTTACAAAGAAGATAATTATGTCAACTTTTTTAGCAGTTATTAGGCCCAACGATCGTTACCGTTATGATCTTTTCATACAGAAATTTTAAATAATCTATTAAATTATCTTTTACAAAGAAGATAATTATGTGAAATTTTGTAGCATTTATTCGGCCCAATGATTGTTACTGTTATGATATTTTATAAAGACATTTTAAATGATCTATTAAATTATCTTTTACAAAGAAGATAATTATGTCAACTTTTTTAGCATTTGTTAGGCCGAATGATCGTTAACGTTATGATCTTTTATAAAGAAATTTCAAATGATCTATTAAATTATCTTTTATAAAGAAGATAATTATGTCAAGTTTTTTAGCATTTATTAGGCCCAACGATCGTGACCGTTATGATCTTTTCGTAAAGAAATTTTAAATGATCTATTAAATTATCTTTTACAAACAAGATAATTATTTCAAATTTTTTAACATTTATTAGGCCCTATAATTGTTACCGTTATGATCTTTTATAAAGAAATTTTAAGGGATCTATTAAATTATCTTTTATAAAGAAGATAATTATGTCAACTTTTTTAGCATTTATTAGGCCCAACGATTGTTACCGTTATGATCTTTTAATAAAGAAATTTTAAATGATCTATTAAATTATCTTTACAAACAAGATAATTATTTCAAATTTTTTAACATTTATTAGGCCCTATGATTGTTACCGTTATGATCTTTTATAGAGAAATTTTAAATGATCTATTAAATTATCTTTTACAAAGAAGATAATTAATTTAAATTTTTTAGCATTTATTATTCCCAATGATTGTTACTGTTATGATCTTTTATAAAGACATTTTAAATGATCTATTAAATTATCTTTTGCAAAGAAGACAATTATGTCAACTTTTTTAGCATTTATTAGGCCCAACAGTCATTACCGTTATGATCTTTTAATAAAGAAATTTTAAATGATCTATTAAATTATCTTTTACAAACAAGATAATTATGTCGAATTTTTTAACATTTATTAGGCCCTATGATTGTTACCGTTATGATCTTTTATAAAGAAATTTTAAATGATCTATTAAATTATCTTTTACAAAGAAGATAATTATGTCGAATTTTTTAACATTTATTATTCCCAATGATTGTTACCGTTATGATCTTTTATACATAAATTTTAAATGATCTATTAAATTATCTTTTACAAAGAAGACAATTATGTCAACTTTTTTAGCATTTATTAGGCCCAACAATCATTACCGTTATGATCATTTGATAAAGAAATTTTAAATGATCTATTCAGTTATCTTTTACAAAGAAGATAATTATGTCAACTTTTTTAGCATTTATTATTTCCAATGATTGTTACCGTTATGATCCTTTATAAAGAAATTTTAAATGATCTATTAAATTATCTTTTACAAAGAAGATAATTATGTCAACTTTTTTAGCATTTGTTAGGCCGAATGATCGTTAACGTTATGATCTTTTATAAAGAAATTTCAAATGATCTATTAAATTATCTTTTATAAAGAAGATAATTATGTCAAGTTTTTTAGCATTTATTAGGCCCAACGATCGTGACCGTTATGATCTTTTCGTAAAGAAATTTTAAATGATCTATTAAATTATCTTTTACAAACAAGATAATTATGTCGAATTTTTTAACATTTATTAGGCCCTATGATTGTTACCGTTATGATCTTTTATAAAGAAATTTTAAATGATCTATTAAATTATCTTTTACAAAGAAGATAATTATGTCGAATTTTTTAACATTTATTATTCCCAATGATTGTTACCGTTATGATCTTTTATACATAAATTTTAAATGATCTATTAAATTATCTTTTACAAAGAAGACAATTATGTCAACTTTTTTAGCATTTATTAGGCCCAACGATCGTTACCGTTATGATCTTTTGATATAGAAATTTTAAATGATCTATTAAATTATCTTTTACAAAGAAGATAATTATGTGAAATTTTGTAGCATTTATTCGGCCCAATGATTGTTACCGTTATGATATTTTATAAAGACATTTTAAATGATCTATTAAATTATCTTTTACAAAGAAGCTAATTATGTCAACTTTTTTAGCATTTATTAGGCTGGATGATCGTTAACGTTATGATATTTTATAAAGAAATTTTAAGTGATCTATTAAATTAACTTTTACAAAGAAGATAATTATGTCAAATTTTTAACATTTATTATTCCCAATGATTGTTACCGTTATGATCCTTTATAAAGAAATTTTAAATGATCTATTAAATTATCTTTTACAAAGAAGATAATTATGTCGAATTTTTTAACATTTATTATTCCCAATGATTGTTACCGTTATGATCTTTTATACATAAATTTTAAATGATCTATTAAATTATCTTTTACAAAGAAGACAATTATGTCAACTTTTTTAGCATTTATTAGGCCCAACGATCGTTACCGTTATGATCTTTTGATATAGAAATTTTAAATGATCTATTAAATTATCTTTTACAAAGAAGATAATTATGTGAAATTTTGTAGCATTTATTCGGCCCAATGATTGTTACCGTTATGATATTTTATAAAGACATTTTAAATGATCTATTAAATTATCTTTTACAAAGAAGCTAATTATGTCAACTTTTTTAGCATTTATTAGGCTGGATGATCGTTAACGTTATGATATTTTATAAAGAAATTTTAAGTGATCTATTAAATTAACTTTTACAAAGAAGATAATTATGTCAAATTTTTAACATTTATTATTCCCAATGATTGTTACCGTTATGATCCTTTATAAAGAAATTTTAAATGATCTATTAAATTATCTTTTACAAAGAAGATAATTATGTCAACTTTTTTAGCATTTATTAGGCCCAACGATCCTTACCGTTATGATCTTTTATAAAGAAATTTTAAGTGATCTATTAAATTATCTTTTACAAAGAAGATAATTATGTCAACTTTTTTAGCATTTATTAGGCCCAACGATCGTTACCGTTATGATCTTTTCATAAAGAAATTTTAATGATCTATTCAATTATCTTTTACAAAGAAGATAATTAATTTAAATTTTTTAGCATTTATTATTCCCAATGATTGTTACCGTTATGATCTTTTATACATAAATTTTAAATGATCTATTAAATTATCTTTTACAAAGAAGACAATTATGTGAACTTTTTTAGCATTTATTAGGCCCAACAATCATTACCGTTATGATAATTTGATAAAGAAATTTTAAATGATCTATTCAATTATCTTTTACAAAGAAGATAATTATGTCAACTTTTTTAGCATTTATTAGGCCCAATGATTGTTACTGTTATGATCTTTTAGGAATAAATTTTAAATGATCTATTAAATTATCTTTTACAAAGAAGATAATTATGTCAACTTTTTTAGCATTTATTAGGCCCAACAGTCATTACCATTATGATCTTTTGATAAAAAAATTTTAAATGATCTATTCAATTATCTTTTACAAAGAAGATAATTATGTCAACTTTTTTAGCATTTATTATTCCCAATGATTGTTACCGTTATGATCCTTTATAAAGAAATTTTAAATGATCTATTAAATTATCTTTTACAAAGAAGATAATTATGTCAACTTTTTTAGCATTTATTAGGCCCAACGATCGTTACCGTTATGATATTTTATAAAGAAATTTTAAGTGATCTATTAAATTAACTTTTACAAAAAAGATAATTATGTCAAATTTTTTAGCATTTATTAGGCCCAACGATCGTTACCGTTATGATCTTTTAATAAAGAAATTTTAAATGATCTATTAAATTATCTTTTACAAGGAAGATAATTAATTTAAATTTTTTAGCATTTATTATTCCCAATGATTGTTACCGTTATGATCTTTTATACAGAAATTTTAAATGATCTATCAAATTATCTTTTACAAAGAAGACAATTATGTCAACTTTTTTAGCATTTATTAGGCCCAACAATCATTACCGTTATGATCATTTGATAAAGAAATTTTAAATGATCTATTCAATTATCTTTTACAAAGAAGATAATTATGTCAACTTTTTTAGCATTTATTAGGCCCAACGATCCTTACCGTTATGATCTTTTATAAAGAAATTTTAAGTGATCTATTAAATTATGTTTTACAAAGAAGATAATTATGTCAACTTTTTTAGCATTTATTAGGCCCAACGATCGTTACCGTTATGATCTTTTCATAAAGAAATTTTAATGATCTTTTCAATTATCTTTTACAAAGAAGATAATTAATTTAAATTTTTTAGCATTTATTATTCCCAATGATTGTTACTGTTATGATCTTTTATAAAGACATTTTAAATGATCTATTAAATTATCTTTTGCAAAGAAGACAATTATGTCAACTTTTTTAGCATTTATTAGGCCCAACAGTCATTACCGTTATGATCTTTTAATAAAGAAATTTTAAATGATCTATTAAATTATCTTTTACAAACAAGATAATTATGTCGCATTTTTTAACATTTATTAGGCCCTATGATTGTTACCGTTATGATCTTTTATAAAGAAATTTTAAATGATCTATTAAATTATCTTTTACAAAGAAGATAATTATGTCGAATTTTTTAACATTTATTATTCCCAATGATTGTTACCGTTATGATCTTTAATACATAAATTTTAAATGATCTATTAAATTATCTTTTACAAAGAAGACAATTATGTCAACTTTTTTAGCATTTATTAGGCCCAACGATCGTTACCGTTATCATCTTTTGATATAGAAATTTAGATGATCTATTAAATTATCTTTTACAAGGAAGATAATTAATTTAAATTTTTTAGCATTTATTATTCCCAATGATTGTTACCGTTATGATATTTTATAAAGAAATTTTAAGTGATCTATTAAATTAACTTTTACAAAAAAGATAATTATGTCAAATTTTTTAGCATTTATTAGGCCCAACGATCGTTACCGTTATGATCTTTTAATAAAGAAATTTTAAATGATCTATTAAATTATCTTTTACAAGGAAGATAATTAATTTAAATTTTTTAGCATTTATTATTCCCAATGATTGTTACCGTTATGATCTTTTATACAGAAAATTTAAATGATCTATCAAATTATCTTTTACAAAGAAGACAATTATGTCAACTTTTTTAGCATTTATTAGGCCCAACAATCATTACCGTTATGATCATTTGATAAAGAAATTTTAAATGATCTATTCAATTATCTTTTACAAAGAAGATAATTATGTCAACTTTTTTAGCATTTATTAGGCCCAACGATCCTTACCGTTATGATCTTTTATAAAGAAATTTTAAGTGATCTATTAAATTATCTTTTACAAAGAAGATAATTATGTCAACTTTTTTAGCATTTATTAGGCCCAACGATCGTTACCGTTATGATCTTTTCATAAAGAAATTTTAATGATCTATTCAATTATCTTTTACAAAGAAGATACTTAATTTAAATTTTTTAGCATTTATTATTCCCAATGATTGTTACCGTTATGATCTTTTATACATAAATTTTAAATGATCTATTAAATTATCTTTTACAAAGAAGACAATTATGTGAACTTTTTTAGCATTTATTAGGCCCAACAATCATTACCGTTATGATAATTTGATAAAGAAATTTTAAATGATCTATTCAATTATCTTTTACAAAGAAGATAATTATGTCAACTTTTTTAGCATTTATTAGGCCCAATGATTGTTACTGTTATGATCTTTTAGGAATAAATTTTAAATGATCTATTAAATTATCTTTTACAAAGAAGATAATTATGTCAACTTTTTTAGCATTTATTAGGCCCAACAGTGATTACCATTATGATCTTTTGATAAAAAAATTTTAAATGATCTATTCAATTATCTTTTACAAAGAAGATAATTATGTCAACTTTTTTAGCATTTATTATTCCCAATGATTGTTACCGTTATGATCCTTTATAAAGAAATTTTAAATGATCTATTAAATTATCTTTTACAAAGAAGATAATTATGTCAACTTTTTTAGCATTTATTAGGCCCAACGATCGTTACCGTTATGATATTTTATAAAGAAATTTTAAGTGATCTATTAAATTAACTTTTACAAAGAAGATAATTATGTCAAATTTTTTAGCATTTATTAGGCCCAACGATCGTTACCGTTATGATCTTTTAATAAAGAAATTTTAAATGATCTATTAAATTATCTTTTACAAGGAAAATAATTAATTTAAATTTTTTAGCATTTATTATTCCCAATGATTGTTACCGTTATGATCTTTTATACATAAATTTTAAATGATCTATCAAATTATCTTTTACAAAGAAGACAATTATGCCAACTTTTTTAGCATTTATTAGGCCCAACAATCATTACCGTTATGATCATTTGATAAAGAAATTTTAAATGATCTATTCAATTATCTTTTACAAAGAAGATAATTATGTCAACTTTTTTAGCATTTATTATTTCCAATGATTGTTACCGTTATGATCCTTTATAAAGAAATTTTAAATGATCTATTAAATTATCTTTTACAAAGAAGATAATTATGTCAACTTTTTTAGCAGTTATTAGGCCCAACGATCGTTACCGTTATGATCTTTTCATACAGAAATTTTAAATAATCTATTAAATTATCTTTTACAAAGAAGATAATTATATGAAATTTTGTAGCATTTATTCGGCCCAATGATTGTTACTGTTATGATATTTTATAAAGACATTTTAAATGATCTATTAAATTATCTTTTACAAAGAAGATAATTATGTCAACTTTTTTAGCATTTGTTAGGCCGAATGATCATTAACGTTATGATCTTTTATAAAGAAATTTCAAATGATCTATTAAATTATCTTTTATAAAGAAGATAATTATGTCAAGTTTTTTAGCATTTATTAGGCCCAACGATCGTGACCGTCATGATCTTTTCGTAAAGAAATTTTAAATGATCTATTAAATTATCTTTTACAAACAAGATAATTATTTCAAATTTTTTAACATTTATTAGGCCCTATGATTGTTACCGTTATGATCTTTTATAAAGAAATTTTAAGGGATCTATTAAATTATCTTTTATAAAGAAGATAATTATGTCAACTTTTTTAGCATTTATTAGGCCCAACGATTGTTACCGTTATGATCTTTTAATAAAGAAATTTTAAATGATCTATTAAATTATCTTTACAAACAAGATAATTATTTCAAATTTTTTAACATTTATTAGGCCCTATGATTGTTACCGTTATGATCTTTTATAGAGAAATTTTAAATGATCTATTAAATTATCTTTTACAAAGAAGATAATTAATTTAAATTTTTTAGCATTTATTATTCCCAATGATTGTTACTGTTATGATCTTTTATAAAGACATTTTAAATGATCTATTAAATTATCTTTTGCAAAGAAGACAATTATGTTAACTTTTTTAGCATTTATTAGGCCCAACAGTCATTACCGTTATGATCTTTTAATAAAGAAATTTTAAATGATCTATTAAATTATCTTTTACAAACAAGATAATTATGTCGAATTTTTTAACATTTATTAGGCCCTATGATTGTTACCGTTATGATCCTTTATAAAGAAATTTTAAATGATCTATTAAATTATCTTTTACAAAGAAGATAATTATGTCAAATTTTTTAGCATTTATTAGGCCCAATAATTGTTGCCGTTATGATCTTTTATAAAGAAATTTTAGATGATCTATTAAATTATCTTTTACAAAGAAGATAATTAATTTAAATTTTTTAGCATTTATTATTCCCAATGATTGTTACCGTTATGATCTTTTATACATAAATTTTAAATGATCTATTAAATTATCTTTTACAAAGAAGACAATTATGTCAACTTTTTTAGCATTTATTAGGCCCAACGATCGTTACCGTTATGATCTTTTGATATAGAAATTTTAAATGATCTATTAAATTATCTTTTACAAAGAAGATAATTATGTGAAATTTTATAGCATTTATTCGGCCCAATGATTGTTACCGTTATGATATTTTATAAAGACATTTTAAATGATCTATTAAATTATCTTTTACAAAGAAGCTAATTATGTCAACTTTTTTAGCATTTATTAGGCTGAATGATCGTTAACGTTATGATATTTTATAAAGAAATTTTAAGTGATCTATTAAATTAACTTTTACAAAGAAGATAATTATGTCAAGTTTTTTAGCATTTATTAGGCCCAACGATCGTGACCGTTACGATCTTTTCGTAAAGAAATTTTAAATGATCTATTAAATTATCTTTTACAAACAAGATAATTATTTCAAATTTTTTAACATTTATTAGGCCCTATGATTGTTACCGTTATGATCTTTTATAAAGAAATTTTAAGGGATCTATTAAATTATCTTTTATAAAGAAGATAATTATGTCAACTTTTTTAGCATTTATTAGGCCCAACGATTGTTACCGTTATGATCTTTTAATAAAGAAATTTTAAATGATCTATTAAATTATCTTTACAAACAAGATAATTATTTCAAATTTTTTAACATTTATTAGGCCCTATGATTGTTACCGTTATGATCTTTTATAGAGAAATTTTAAATGATCTATTAAATTATCTTTTACAAAGAAGATAATTAATTTAAATTTTTTAGCATTTATTATTCCCAATGATTGTTACTGTTATGATCTTTTATAAAGACATTTTAAATGATCTATTAAATTATCTTTTGCAAAGAAGACAATTATGTCAACTTTTTTAGCATTTATTAGGCCCAACAGTCATTACCGTTATGATCTTTTAATAAAGAAATTTTAAATGATCTATTAAATTATCTTTTACAAACAAGATAATTATGTCGAATTTTTTAATATTTATTAGGCCCTATGATTGTTACCGTTATGATCCTTTATAAAGAAATTTTAAATGATCTATTAAATTATCTTTTACAAAGAAGATAATTATGTTGAATTTTTTAGCATTTACTAGGCCCAATAATTGTTGCCGTTATGATCTTTTATAAAGAAATTTTAGATGATCTATTAAATTATCTTTTACAAAGAAGATAATTAATTTAAATTTTTTAGCATTTATTATTCCCAATGATTGTTACCGTTATGATCTTTTATACATAAATTTTAAATGATCTATTAAATTATCTTTTACAAAGAAGACAATTATGTCAACTTTTTTAGCATTTATTAGGCCCAACGATCGTTACCGTTATGATCTTTTGAGATAGAAATTTTAAATGATCTATTAAATTATCTTTTACAAAGAAGATAATTATGTGAAATTTTGTAGCATTTATTCGGCCCAATGATTGTTACCGTTATGATATTTTATAAAGACATTTTAAATGATCTATTAAATTATCTTTTACAAAGAAGCTAATTATGTCAACTTTTTTAGCATTTATTAGGCTGAATGATCGTTAACGTTATGATATTTTATAAAGAAATTTTAAGTGATCTATTAAATTAACTTTTACAAAGAAGATAATTATGTCAAATTTTTAACATTTATTATTCCCAATGATTGTTACTGTTATGATCCTTTATAAAGAAATTTTAAATGATCTATTAAATTATCTTTTACAAAGAAGATAGTTATGTCAACTTTTTTAGCATTTATTAGGCCCAACGATCCTTACCGTTATGATCTTTTATAAAGAAATTTTAAGTGATCTATTGAATTATCTTTTACAAAGAAGATAATTATGTCAACTTTTTTAGCATTTATTAGGCCCAACGATCGTTACCGTTATGATCTTTTCATAAAGAAATTTTAATGATCTATTCAATTATCTTTTACAAAGAAGATAATTAATTTAAATTTTTTAGCATTTATTATTCCCAATGATTGTTACCGTTATGATCTTTTATACATAAATTTTAAATGATCTATTAAATTATGTTTTACAAAGAAGACAATTATGTGAACTTTTTTAGCATTTATTAGGCCCAACAATCATTACCGTTATGATAATTTGATAAAGAAATTTTAAATGATCTATTCAATTATCTTTTACAAAGAAGATAATTATGTCAACTTTTTTAGTATTTATTAGGCCCAATGATTGTTACTGTTATGATCTTTTAATAAAGAAATTTTAAATGATCTATTAAATTATCTTTTACAAGGAAGATAATTAATTTAAATTTTTTAGCATTTATTATTCCCAATGATTGTTACCGTTATGATCTTTTATACAGAAATTTTAAATGATCTATCAAATTATCTTTTACAAAGAAGACAATTATGCCAACTTTTTTAGCATTTATTAGGCCCAACAATCATTACCGTTATGATCATTTGATAAAGAAATTTTAAATGATCTATTCAATTATCTTTTACAAAGAAGATAATTATGTCAACTTTTTTAGCATTTATTATTTCCAATGATTGTTACCGTTATGATCCTTTATAAAGAAATTTTAAATGATCTATTAAATTATCTTTTACAAAGAAGATAATTATGTCAACTTTTTTAGCAGTTATTAGGCCCAACGATCGTTACCGTTATGATCTTTTCATACAGAAATTTTAAATAATCTATTAAATTATCTTTTACAAAGAAGATAATTATATGAAATTTTGTAGCATTTATTCGGCCCAATGATTGTTACTGTTATGATATTTTATAAAGACATTTTAAATGATCTATTAAATTATCTTTTACAACGAAGATAATTATGTCAACTTTTTTAGCATTTGTTAGGCCGAATGATCGTTAACGTTATGATCTTTTATAAAGAAATTTCAAATGATCTATTAAATTATCTTTTATAAAGAAGATAATTATGTCAAGTTTTTTAGCATTTATTAGGCCCAACGATCGTGACCGTCATGATCTTTTCGTAAAGAAATTTTAAATGATCTATTAAATTATCTTTTACAAACAAGATAATTATTTCAAATTTTTTAACATTTATTAGGCCCTATGATTGTTACCGTTATGATCTTTTATAAAGAAATTTTAAGGGATCTATTAAATTATCTTTTATAAAGAAGATAATTATGTCAACTTTTTTAGCATTTATTAGGCCCAACGATTGTTACCGTTATGATCTTTTAATAAAGAAATTTTAAATGATCTATTAAATTATCTTTACAAACAAGATAATTATTTCAAATTTTTTAACATTTATTAGGCCCTATGATTGTTACCGTTATGATCTTTTATAGAGAAATTTTAAATGATCTATTAAATTACCTTTTACAAAGAAGATAATTAATTTAAATTTTTTAGCATTTATTATTCCCAATGATTGTTACCGTTATGATCTTTTATACATAAATTTTAAATGATCTATTAAATTATCTTTTACAAAGAAGACAATTATGTCAACTTTTTTAGCATTTATTAGGCCCAACGATCGTTACCGTTATGATCTTTTGATATAGAAATTTTAAATGATCTATTAAATTATCTTTTACAAAGAAGATAATTATGTCAAATTTTTTAGCATTTATTAGGCCCAATAATTGTTGCCGTTATGATCTTTTATAAAGAAATTTTAGATGATCTATTAAATTATCTTTTACAAAGAAGATAATTAATTTAAATTTTTTAGCATTTATTATTCCCAATGATTGTTACCGTTATGATCTTTTATACATAAATTTTAAATGATCTATTAAATTATCTTTTACAAAGAAGACAATTATGTCAACTTTTTTAGCATTTATTAGGCCCAACGATCGTTACCGTTATGATCTTTTGATATAGAAATTTTAAATGATCTATTAAATTATCTTTTACAAAGAAGATAATTATGTGAAATTTTGTAGCATTTATTCGGCCCAATGATTGTTACCGTTATGATATTTTATAAAGACATTTTAAATGATCTATTAAATTATCTTTTACAAAGAAGCTAATTATGTCAACTTTTTTAGCATTTATTAGGCTGAATGATCGTTAACGTTATGATATTTTATAAAGAAATTTTAAGTGATCTATTAAATTAACTTTTACAAAGAAGATAATTATGTCAAGTTTTTTAGCATTTATTAGGCCCAACGATCGTGACCGTTACGATCTTTTCGTAAAGAAATTTTAAATGATCTATTAAATTATCTTTTACAAACAAGATAATTATTTCAAATTTTTTAACATTTATTAGGCCCTATGATTGTTACCGTTATGATCTTTTATAAAGAAATTTTAAGGGATCTATTAAATTATCTTTTATAAAGAAGATAATTATGTCAACTTTTTTAGCATTTATTAGGCCCAACGATTGTTACCGTTATGATCTTTTAATAAAGAAATTTTAAATGATCTATTAAATTATCTTTACAAACAAGATAATTATTTCAAATTTTTTAACATTTATTAGGCCCTATGATTGTTACCGTTATGATCTTTTATAGAGAAATTTTAAATGATCTATTAAATTATCTTTTACAAAGAAGATAATTAATTTAAATTTTTTAGCATTTATTATTCCCAATGATTGTTACCGTTATGATCTTTTATACATAAATTTTAAATGATCTATTAAATTATCTTTTACAAAGAAGACAATTATGTCAACTTTTTTAGCATTTATTAGGCCCAACGATCGTTACCGTTATGATCTTTTGATATAGAAATTTTAAATGATCTATTAAATTATCTTTTACAAAGAAGATAATTATGTCAAATTTTTTAGCATTTATTAGGCCCAATAATTGTTGCCGTTATGATCTTTTATAAAGAAATTTTAGATGATCTATTAAATTATCTTTTACAAAGAAGATAATTAATTTAAATTTTTTAGCATTTATTATTCCCAATGATTGTTACCGTTATGATCTTTTATACATAAATTTTAAATGATCTATTAAATTATCTTTTACAAAGAAGACAATTATGTCAACTTTTTTAGCATTTATTAGGCCCAACGATCGTTACCGTTATGATCTTTTGATATAGAAATTTTAAATGATCTATTAAATTATCTTTTACAAAGAAGATAATTATGTGAAATTTTGTAGCATTTATTCGGCCCAATGATTGTTACCGTTATGATATTTTATAAAGACATTTTAAATGATCTATTAAATTATCTTTTACAAAGAAGCTAATTATGTCAACTTTTTTAGCATTTATTAGGCTGAATGATCGTTAACGTTATGATATTTTATAAAGAAATTTTAAGTGATCTATTAAATTAACTTTTACAAAGAAGATAATTATGTCAAGTTTTTTAGCATTTATTAGGCCCAACGATCGTTACCGTTATGATCTTTTCATAAAGAAATTTTAATGATCTTTTCAATTATCTTTTACAAAGAAGATAATTAATTTAAATTTTTTAGCATTTATTATTCCCAATGATTGTTACTGTTATGATCTTTTATAAAGACATTTTAAATGATCTATTAAATTATCTTTTGCAAAGAAGACAATTATGTCAACTTTTTTAGCATTTATTAGGCCCAACAGTCATTACCGTTATGATCTTTTAATAAAGAAATTTTAAATGATCTATTAAATTATCTTTTACAAACAAGATAATTATGTCGCATTTTTTAACATTTATTAGGCCCTATGATTGTTACCGTTATGATCTTTTATAAAGAAATTTTAAATGATCTATTAAATTATCTTTTACAAAGAAGATAATTATGTCGAATTTTTTAACATTTATTATTCCCAATGATTGTTACCGTTATGATCTTTAATACATAAATTTTAAATGATCTATTAAATTATCTTTTACAAAGAAGACAATTATGTCAACTTTTTTAGCATTTATTAGGCCCAACGATCGTTACCGTTATCATCTTTTGATATAGAAATTTTAAATGATCTATTAAATTATCTTTTACAAGGAAGATAATTAATTTAAATTTTTTAGCATTTATTATTCCCAATGATTGTTACCGTTATGATATTTTATAAAGAAATTTTAAGTGATCTATTAAATTAACTTTTACAAAAAAGATAATTATGTCAAATTTTTTAGCATTTATTAGGCCCAACGATCGTTACCGTTATGATCTTTTAATAAAGAAATTTTAAATGATCTATTAAATTATCTTTTACAAGGAAGATAATTAATTTAAATTTTTTAGCATTTATTATTCCCAATGATTGTTACCGTTATGATCTTTTATACAGAAATTTTAAATGATCTATCAAATTATCTTTTACAAAGAAGACAATTATGTCAACTTTTTTAGCATTTATTAGGCCCAACAATCATTACCGTTATGATCATTTGATAAAGAAATTTTAAATGATCTATTCAATTATCTTTTACAAAGAAGATAATTATGTCAACTTTTTTAGCATTTATTAGGCCCAACGATCCTTACCGTTATGATCTTTTATAAAGAAATTTTAAGTGATCTATTAAATTATCTTTTACAAAGAAGATAATTATGTCAACTTTTTTAGCATTTATTAGGCCCAACGATCGTTACCGTTATGATCTTTTCATAAAGAAATTTTAATGATCTATTCAATTATCTTTTACAAAGAAGATACTTAATTTAAATTTTTTAGCATTTATTATTCCCAATGATTGTTACCGTTATGATCTTTTATACATAAATTTTAAATGATCTATTAAATTATCTTTTACAAAGAAGACAATTATGTGAACTTTTTTAGCATTTATTAGGCCCAACAATCATTACCGTTATGATAATTTGATAAAGAAATTTTAAATGATCTATTCAATTATCTTTTACAAAGAAGATAATTATGTCAACTTTTTTAGCATTTATTAGGCCCAATGATTGTTACTGTTATGATCTTTTAGGAATAAATTTTAAATGATCTATTAAATTATCTTTTACAAAGAAGATAATTATGTCAACTTTTTTAGCATTTATTAGGCCCAACAGTGATTACCATTATGATCTTTTGATAAAAAAATTTTAAATGATCTATTCAATTATCTTTTACAAAGAAGATAATTATGTCAACTTTTTTAGCATTTATTATTCCCAATGATTGTTACCGTTATGATCCTTTATAAAGAAATTTTAAATGATCTATTAAATTATCTTTTACAAAGAAGATAATTATGTCAACTTTTTTAGCATTTATTAGGCCCAACGATCGTTACCGTTATGATATTTTATAAAGAAATTTTAAGTGATCTATTAAATTAACTTTTACAAAGAAGATAATTATGTCAAATTTTTTAGCATTTATTAGGCCCAACGATCGTTACCGTTATGATCTTTTAATAAAGAAATTTTAAATGATCTATTAAATTATCTTTTACAAGGAAGATAATTAATTTAAATTTTTTAGCATTTATTATTCCCAATGATTGTTACCGTTATGATCTTTTATACATAAATTTTAAATGATCTATCAAATTATCTTTTACAAAGAAGACAATTATGCCAACTTTTTTAGCATTTATTAGGCCCAACAATCATTACCGTTATGATCATTTGATAAAGAAATTTTAAATGATCTATTCAATTATCTTTTACAAAGAAGATAATTATGTCAACTTTTTTAGCATTTATTATTTCCAATGATTGTTACCGTTATGATCCTTTATAAAGAAATTTTAAATGATCTATTAAATTATCTTTTACAAAGAAGATAATTATGTCAACTTTTTTAGCAGTTATTAGGCCCAACGATCGTTACCGTTATGATCTTTTCATACAGAAATTTTAAATAATCTATTAAATTATCTTTTACAAAGAAGATAATTATATGAAATTTTGTAGCATTTATTCGGCCCAATGATTGTTACTGTTATGATATTTTATAAACACATTTTAAATGATCTATTAAATTATCTTTTACAAAGAAGATAATTATGTCAACTTTTTTAGCATTTGTTAGGCCGAATGATCATTAACGTTATGATCTTTTATAAAGAAATTTCAAATGATCTATTAAATTATCTTTTATAAAGAAGATAATTATGTCAAGTTTTTTAGCATTTATTAGGCCCAACGATCGTGACCGTCATGATCTTTTCGTAAAGAAATTTTAAATGATCTATTAAATTATCTTTTACAAACAAGATAATTATTTCAAATTTTTTAACATTTATTAGGCCCTATGATTGTTACCGTTATGATCTTTTATAAAGAAATTTTAAGGGATCTATTAAATTATCTTTTATAAAGAAGATAATTATGTCAACTTTTTTAGCATTTATTAGGCCCAACGATTGTTACCGTTATGATCTTTTAATAAAGAAATTTTAAATGATCTATTAAATTATCTTTACAAACAAGATAATTATTTCAAATTTTTTAACATTTATTAGGCCCTATGATTGTTACCGTTATGATCTTTTATAGAGAAATTTTAAATGATCTATTAAATTATCTTTTACAAAGAAGATAATTAATTTAAATTTTTTAGCATTTATTATTCCCAATGATTGTTACTGTTATGATCTTTTATAAAGACATTTTAAATGATCTATTAAATTATCTTTTGCAAAGAAGACAATTATGTTAACTTTTTTAGCATTTATTAGGCCCAACAGTCATTACCGTTATGATCTTTTAATAAAGAAATTTTAAATGATCTATTAAATTATCTTTTACAAACAAGATAATTATGTCGAATTTTTTAACATTTATTAGGCCCTATGATTGTTACCGTTATGATCCTTTATAAAGAAATTTTAAATGATCTATTAAATTATCTTTTACAAAGAAGATAATTATGTCAAATTTTTTAGCATTTATTAGGCCCAATAATTGTTGCCGTTATGATCTTTTATAAAGAAATTTTAGATGATCTATTAAATTATCTTTTACAAAGAAGATAATTAATTTAAATTTTTTAGCATTTATTATTCCCAATGATTGTTACCGTTATGATCTTTTATACATAAATTTTAAATGATCTATTCAATTATCTTTTACAAAGAAGATAATTATGTCCACTTTTTTAGCATTTATTATTCCCAATGATTGTTAACGTTATGATCTTTTATAAAGAAATTTTAAATGATCTATTAAATTATCTTTTATAAAGAAGATAATTATGTCAAATTTTTTAGCATTTATTAGGCCCAACGATCGTTACCGTTATGATCTTTTAATAAAGAAATTTTAAATGATCTATTAAATTATCTTTTACAAGGAAGATAATTAATTTAAATTTTTTAGCATTTATTATTCCCAATGATTGTTACCGTTATGATCTTTTATACAGAAATTTTAAATGATCTATCAAATTATCTTTTACAAAGAAGACAATTATGTCAACTTTTTTAGCATTTATTAGGCCCAACAATCATTACCGTTATGATCATTTGATAAAGAAATTTTAAATGATCTATTCAATTATCTTTTACAAAGAAGATAATTATGTCAACTTTTTTAGCATTTATTAGGCCCAACGATCCTTACCGTTATGATCTTTTATAAAGAAATTTTAAGTGATCTATTAAATTATCTTTTACAAAGAAGATAATTATGTCAACTTTTTTAGCATTTATTAGGCCCAACGATCGTTACCGTTATGATCTTTTCATAAAGAAATTTTAATGATCTATTCAATTATCTTTTACAAAGAAGATACTTAATTTAAATTTTTTAGCATTTATTATTCCCAATGATTGTTACCGTTATGATCTTTTATACATAAATTTTAAATGATCTATTAAATTATCTTTTACAAAGAAGACAATTATGTGAACTTTTTTAGCATTTATTAGGCCCAACAATCATTACCGTTATGATAATTTGATAAAGAAATTTTAAATGATCTATTCAATTATCTTTTACAAAGAAGATAATTATGTCAACTTTTTTAGCATTTATTAGGCCCAATGATTGTTACTGTTATGATCTTTTAGGAATAAATTTTAAATGATCTATTAAATTATCTTTTACAAAGAAGATAATTATGTCAACTTTTTTAGCATTTATTAGGCCCAACAGTGATTACCATTATGATCTTTTGATAAAAAAATTTTAAATGATCTATTCAATTATCTTTTACAAAGAAGATAATTATGTCAACTTTTTTAGCATTTATTATTCCCAATGATTGTTACCGTTATGATCCTTTATAAAGAAATTTTAAATGATCTATTAAATTATCTTTACAAACAAGATAATTATTTCAAATTTTTTAACATTTATTAGGCCCTATGATTGTTACCGTTATGATCTTTTATAGAGAAATTTTAAATGATCTATTAAATTATCTTTTACAAAGAAGATAATTAATTTAAATTTTTTAGCATTTATTATTCCCAATGATTGTTACTGTTATGATCTTTTATAAAGACATTTTAAATGATCTATTAAATTATCTTTTGCAAAGAAGACAATTATGTTAACTTTTTTAGCATTTATTAGGCCCAACAGTCATTACCGTTATGATCTTTTAATAAAGAAATTTTAAATGATCTATTAAATTATCTTTTACAAACAAGATAATTATGTCGAATTTTTTAACATTTATTAGGCCCTATGATTGTTACCGTTATGATCCTTTATAAAGAAATTTTAAATGATCTATTAAATTATCTTTTACAAAGAAGATAATTATGTCAAATTTTTTAGCATTTATTAGGCCCAATAATTGTTGCCGTTATGATCTTTTATAAAGAAATTTTAGATGATCTATTAAATTATCTTTTACAAAGAAGATAATTAATTTAAATTTTTTAGCATTTATTATTCCCAATGATTGTTACCGTTATGATCTTTTATACATAAATTTTAAATGATCTATTCAATTATCTTTTACAAAGAAGATAATTATGTCCACTTTTTTAGCATTTATTATTCCCAATGATTGTTAACGTTATGATCTTTTATAAAGAAATTTTAAATGATCTATTAAATTATCTTTTATAAAGAAGATAATTATGTCAAATTTTTTAGCATTTATTAGGCCCAACGATCGTTACCGTTATGATCTTTTAATAAAGAAATTTTAAATGATCTATTAAATTATCTTTTACAAGGAAGATAATTAATTTAAATTTTTTAGCATTTATTATTCCCAATGATTGTTACCGTTATGATCTTTTATACAGAAATTTTAAATGATCTATCAAATTATCTTTTACAAAGAAGACAATTATGTCAACTTTTTTAGCATTTATTAGGCCCAACAATCATTACCGTTATGATCATTTGATAAAGAAATTTTAAATGATCTATTCAATTATCTTTTACAAAGAAGATAATTATGTCAACTTTTTTAGCATTTATTAGGCCCAACGATCCTTACCGTTATGATCTTTTATAAAGAAATTTTAAGTGATCTATTAAATTATCTTTTACAAAGAAGATAATTATGTCAACTTTTTTAGCATTTATTAGGCCCAACGATCGTTACCGTTATGATCTTTTCATAAAGAAATTTTAATGATCTATTCAATTATCTTTTACAAAGAAGATACTTAATTTAAATTTTTTAGCATTTATTATTCCCAATGATTGTTACCGTTATGATCTTTTATACATAAATTTTAAATGATCTATTAAATTATCTTTTACAAAGAAGACAATTATGTGAACTTTTTTAGCATTTATTAGGCCCAACAATCATTACCGTTATGATAATTTGATAAAGAAATTTTAAATGATCTATTCAATTATCTTTTACAAAGAAGATAATTATGTCAACTTTTTTAGCATTTATTAGGCCCAATGATTGTTACTGTTATGATCTTTTAGGAATAAATTTTAAATGATCTATTAAATTATCTTTTACAAAGAAGATAATTATGTCAACTTTTTTAGCATTTATTAGGCCCAACAGTGATTACCATTATGATCTTTTGATAAAAAAATTTTAAATGATCTATTCAATTATCTTTTACAAAGAAGATAATTATGTCAACTTTTTTAGCATTTATTATTCCCAATGATTGTTACCGTTATGATCCTTTATAAAGAAATTTTAAATGATCTATTAAATTATCTTTTACAAAGAAGATAATTATGTCAACTTTTTTAGCATTTATTAGGCCCAACGATCGTTACCGTTATGATATTTTATAAAGAAATTTTAAGTGATCTATTAAATTAACTTTTACAAAGAAGATAATTATGTCAAATTTTTTAGCATTTATTAGGCCCAACGATCGTTACCGTTATGATCTTTTAATAAAGAAATTTTAAATGATCTATTAAATTATCTTTTACAAGGAAGATAATTAATTTAAATTTTTTAGCATTTATTATTCCCAATGATTGTTACCGTTATGATCTTTTATACATAAATTTTAAATGATCTATCAAATTATCTTTTACAAAGAAGACAATTATGCCAACTTTTTTAGCATTTATTAGGCCCAACAATCATTACCGTTATGATCATTTGATAAAGAAATTTTAAATGATCTATTCAATTATCTTTTACAAAGAAGATAATTATGTCAACTTTTTTAGCATTTATTATTTCCAATGATTGTTACCGTTATGATCCTTTATAAAGAAATTTTAAATGATCTATTAAATTATCTTTTACAAAGAAGATAATTATGTCAACTTTTTTAGCAGTTATTAGGCCCAACGATCGTTACCGTTATGATCTTTTCATACAGAAATTTTAAATAATCTATTAAATTATCTTTTACAAAGAAGATAATTATATGAAATTTTGTAGCATTTATTCGGCCCAATGATTGTTACTGTTATGATATTTTATAAACACATTTTAAATGATCTATTAAATTATCTTTTACAAAGAAGATAATTATGTCAACTTTTTTAGCATTTGTTAGGCCGAATGATCATTAACGTTATGATCTTTTATAAAGAAATTTCAAATGATCTATTAAATTATCTTTTATAAAGAAGATAATTATGTCAAGTTTTTTAGCATTTATTAGGCCCAACGATCGTGACCGTCATGATCTTTTCGTAAAGAAATTTTAAATGATCTATTAAATTATCTTTTACAAACAAGATAATTATTTCAAATTTTTTAACATTTATTAGGCCCTATGATTGTTACCGTTATGATCTTTTATAAAGAAATTTTAAGGGATCTATTAAATTATCTTTTATAAAGAAGATAATTATGTCAACTTTTTTAGCATTTATTAGGCCCAACGATTGTTACCGTTATGATCTTTTAATAAAGAAATTTTAAATGATCTATTAAATTATCTTTACAAACAAGATAATTATTTCAAATTTTTTAACATTTATTAGGCCCTATGATTGTTACCGTTATGATCTTTTATAGAGAAATTTTAAATGATCTATTAAATTATCTTTTACAAAGAAGATAATTAATTTAAATTTTTTAGCATTTATTATTCCCAATGATTGTTACTGTTATGATCTTTTATAAAGACATTTTAAATGATCTATTAAATTATCTTTTGCAAAGAAGACAATTATGTTAACTTTTTTAGCATTTATTAGGCCCAACAGTCATTACCGTTATGATCTTTTAATAAAGAAATTTTAAATGATCTATTAAATTATCTTTTACAAACAAGATAATTATGTCGAATTTTTTAACATTTATTAGGCCCTATGATTGTTACCGTTATGATCCTTTATAAAGAAATTTTAAATGATCTATTAAATTATCTTTTACAAAGAAGATAATTATGTCAAATTTTTTAGCATTTATTAGGCCCAATAATTGTTGCCGTTATGATCTTTTATAAAGAAATTTTAGATGATCTATTAAATTATCTTTTACAAAGAAGATAATTAATTTAAATTTTTTAGCATTTATTATTCCCAATGATTGTTACCGTTATGATCTTTTATACATAAATTTTAAATGATCTATTAAATTATCTTTTACAAAGAAGACAATTATGTCAACTTTTTTAGCATTTATTAGGCCCAACGATCGTTACCGTTATGATCTTTTGATATAGAAATTTTAAATGATCTATTAAATTATCTTTTACAAAGAAGATAATTATGTGAAATTTTATAGCATTTATTCGGCCCAATGATTGTTACCGTTATGATATTTTATAAAGACATTTTAAATGATCTATTAAATTATCTTTTACAAAGAAGCTAATTATGTCAACTTTTTTAGCATTTATTAGGCTGAATGATCGTTAACGTTATGATATTTTATAAAGAAATTTTAAGTGATCTATTAAATTAACTTTTACAAAGAAGATAATTATGTCAAGTTTTTTAGCATTTATTAGGCCCAACGATCGTGACCGTTACGATCTTTTCGTAAAGAAATTTTAAATGATCTATTAAATTATCTTTTACAAACAAGATAATTATTTCAAATTTTTTAACATTTATTAGGCCCTATGATTGTTACCGTTATGATCTTTTATAAAGAAATTTTAAGGGATCTATTAAATTATCTTTTATAAAGAAGATAATTATGTCAACTTTTTTAGCATTTATTAGGCCCAACGATTGTTACCGTTATGATCTTTTAATAAAGAAATTTTAAATGATCTATTAAATTATCTTTACAAACAAGATAATTATTTCAAATTTTTTAACATTTATTAGGCCCTATGATTGTTACCGTTATGATCTTTTATAGAGAAATTTTAAATGATCTATTAAATTATCTTTTACAAAGAAGATAATTAATTTAAATTTTTTAGCATTTATTATTCCCAATGATTGTTACTGTTATGATCTTTTATAAAGACATTTTAAATGATCTATTAAATTATCTTTTGCAAAGAAGACAATTATGTCAACTTTTTTAGCATTTATTAGGCCCAACAGTCATTACCGTTATGATCTTTTAATAAAGAAATTTTAAATGATCTATTAAATTATCTTTTACAAACAAGATAATTATGTCGAATTTTTTAACATTTATTAGGCCCTATGATTGTTACCGTTATGATCCTTTATAAAGAAATTTTAAATGATCTATTAAATTATCTTTTACAAAGAAGATAATTATGTTGAATTTTTTAGCATTTATTAGGCCCAATAATTGTTGCCGTTATGATCTTTTATAAAGAAATTTTAGATGATCTATTAAATTATCTTTTACAAAGAAGATAATTAATTTAAATTTTTTAGCATTTATTATTCCCAATGATTGTTACCGTTATGATCTTTTATACATAAATTTTAAATGATCTATTAAATTATCTTTTACAAAGAAGACAATTATGTCAACTTTTTTAGCATTTATTAGGCCCAACGATCGTTACCGTTATGATCTTTTGAGATAGAAATTTTAAATGATCTATTAAATTATCTTTTACAAAGAAGATAATTATGTGAAATTTTGTAGCATTTATTCGGCCCAATGATTGTTACCGTTATGATATTTTATAAAGACATTTTAAATGATCTATTAAATTATCTTTTACAAAGAAGCTAATTATGTCAACTTTTTTAGCATTTATTAGGCTGAATGATCGTTAACGTTATGATATTTTATAAAGAAATTTTAAGTGATCTATTAAATTAACTTTTACAAAGAAGATAATTATGTCAAATTTTTAACATTTATTATTCCCAATGATTGTTACTGTTATGATCCTTTATAAAGAAATTTTAAATGATCTATTAAATTATCTTTTACAAAGAAGATAGTTATGTCAACTTTTTTAGCATTTATTAGGCCCAACGATCCTTACCGTTATGATCTTTTATAAAGAAATTTTAAGTGATCTATTGAATTATCTTTTACAAAGAAGATAATTATGTCAACTTTTTTAGCATTTATTAGGCCCAACGATCGTTACCGTTATGATCTTTTCATAAAGAAATTTTAATGATCTATTCAATTATCTTTTACAAAGAAGATAATTAATTTAAATTTTTTAGCATTTATTATTCCCAATGATTGTTACCGTTATGATCTTTTATACATAAATTTTAAATGATCTATTAAATTATGTTTTACAAAGAAGACAATTATGTGAACTTTTTTAGCATTTATTAGGCCCAACAATTATTACCGTTATGATAATTTGATAAAGAAATTTTAAATGATCTATTCAATTATCTTTTACAAAGAAGATAATTATGTCAACTTTTTTAGTATTTATTAGGCCCAATGATTGTTACTGTTATGATCTTTTAATAAAGAAATTTTAAATGATCTATTAAATTATCTTTTACAAGGAAGATAATTAATTTAAATTTTTTAGCATTTATTATTCCCAATGATTGTTACCGTTATGATCTTTTATACAGAAATTTTAAATGATCTATCAAATTATCTTTTACAAAGAAGACAATTATGCCAACTTTTTTAGCATTTATTAGGCCCAACAATCATTACCGTTATGATCATTTGATAAAGAAATTTTAAATGATCTATTCAATTATCTTTTACAAAGAAGATAATTATGTCAACTTTTTTAGCATTTATTATTTCCAATGATTGTTACCGTTATGATCCTTTATAAAGAAATTTTAAATGATCTATTAAATTATCTTTTACAAAGAAGATAATTATGTCAACTTTTTTAGCAGTTATTAGGCCCAACGATCGTTACCGTTATGATCTTTTCATACAGAAATTTTAAATAATCTATTAAATTATCTTTTACAAAGAAGATAATTATATGAAATTTTGTAGCATTTATTCGGCCCAATGATTGTTACTGTTATGATATTTTATAAAGACATTTTAAATGATCTATTAAATTATCTTTTACAAAGAAGATAATTATGTCAACTTTTTTAGCATTTGTTAGGCCGAATGATCGTTAACGTTATGATCTTTTATAAAGAAATTTCAAATGATCTATTAAATTATCTTTTATAAAGAAGATAATTATGTCAAGTTTTTTAGCACTTATTAGGCCCAACGATCGTGACCGTCATGATCTTTTCGTAAAGAAATTTTAAATGATCTATTAAATTATCTTTTACAAACAAGATAATTATTTCAAATTTTTTAACATTTATTAGGCCCTATGATTGTTACCGTTATGATCTTTTATAAAGAAATTTTAAGGGATCTATTAAATTATCTTTTATAAAGAAGATAATTATGTCAACTTTTTTAGCATTTATTAGGCCCAACGATTGTTACCGTTATGATCTTTTAATAAAGAAATTTTAAATGATCTATTAAATTATCTTTACAAACAAGATAATTATTTCAAATTTTTTAACATTTATTAGGCCCTATGATTGTTACCGTTATGATCTTTTATAGAGAAATTTTAAATGATCTATTAAATTACCTTTTACAAAGAAGATAATTAATTTAAATTTTTTAGCATTTATTATTCCCAATGATTGTTACCGTTATGATCTTTTATACATAAATTTTAAATGATCTATTAAATTATCTTTTACAAAGAAGACAATTATGTCAACTTTTTTAGCATTTATTAGGCCCAACGATCGTTACCGTTATGATCTTTTGATATAGAAATTTTAAATGATCTATTAAATTATCTTTTACAAAGAAGATAATTATGTCAAATTTTTTAGCATTTATTAGGCCCAATAATTGTTGCCGTTATGATCTTTTATAAAGAAATTTTAGATGATCTATTAAATTATCTTTTACAAAGAAGATAATTAATTTAAATTTTTTAGCATTTATTATTCCCAATGATTGTTACCGTTATGATCTTTTATACATAAATTTTAAATGATCTATTAAATTATCTTTTACAAAGAAGACAATTATGTCAACTTTTTTAGCATTTATTAGGCCCAACGATCGTTACCGTTATGATCTTTTGATATAGAAATTTTAAATGATCTATTAAATTATCTTTTACAAAGAAGATAATTATGTGAAATTTTGTAGCATTTATTCGGCCCAATGATTGTTACCGTTATGATATTTTATAAAGACATTTTAAATGATCTATTAAATTATCTTTTACAAAGAAGCTAATTATGTCAACTTTTTTAGCATTTATTAGGCTGAATGATCGTTAACGTTATGATATTTTATAAAGAAATTTTAAGTGATCTATTAAATTAACTTTTACAAAGAAGATAATTATGTCAAGTTTTTTAGCATTTATTAGGCCCAACGATCGTGACCGTTACGATCTTTTCGTAAAGAAATTTTAAATGATCTATTAAATTATCTTTTACAAACAAGATAATTATTTCAAATTTTTTAACATTTATTAGGCCCTATGATTGTTACCGTTATGATCTTTTATAAAGAAATTTTAAGGGATCTATTAAATTATCTTTTATAAAGAAGATAATTATGTCAACTTTTTTAGCATTTATTAGGCCCAACGATTGTTACCGTTATGATCTTTTAATAAAGAAATTTTAAATGATCTATTAAATTATCTTTACAAACAAGATAATTATTTCAAATTTTTTAACATTTATTAGGCCCTATGATTGTTACCGTTATGATCTTTTATAGAGAAATTTTAAATGATCTATTAAATTATCTTTTACAAAGAAGATAATTAATTTAAATTTTTTAGCATTTATTATTCCCAATGATTGTTACCGTTATGATCTTTTATACATAAATTTTAAATGATCTATTAAATTATCTTTTACAAAGAAGACAATTATGTCAACTTTTTTAGCATTTATTAGGCCCAACGATCGTTACCGTTATGATCTTTTGATATAGAAATTTTAAATGATCTATTAAATTATCTTTTACAAAGAAGATAATTATGTCAAATTTTTTAGCATTTATTAGGCCCAATAATTGTTGCCGTTATGATCTTTTATAAAGAAATTTTAGATGATCTATTAAATTATCTTTTACAAAGAAGATAATTAATTTAAATTTTTTAGCATTTATTATTCCCAATGATTGTTACCGTTATGATCTTTTATACATAAATTTTAAATGATCTATTAAATTATCTTTTACAAAGAAGACAATTATGTCAACTTTTTTAGCATTTATTAGGCCCAACGATCGTTACCGTTATGATCTTTTGATATAGAAATTTTAAATGATCTATTAAATTATCTTTTACAAAGAAGATAATTATGTGAAATTTTGTAGCATTTATTCGGCCCAATGATTGTTACCGTTATGATATTTTATAAAGACATTTTAAATGATCTATTAAATTATCTTTTACAAAGAAGCTAATTATGTCAACTTTTTTAGCATTTATTAGGCTGAATGATCGTTAACGTTATGATATTTTATAAAGAAATTTTAAGTGATCTATTAAATTAACTTTTACAAAGAAGATAATTATGTCAAGTTTTTTAGCATTTATTAGGCCCAACGATCGTGACCGTTACGATCTTTTCGTAAAGAAATTTTAAATGATCTATTAAATTATCTTTTACAAACAAGATAATTATTTCAAATTTTTTAACATTTATTAGGCCCTATGATTGTTACCGTTATGATCTTTTATAAAGAAATTTTAAGGGATCTATTAAATTATCTTTTATAAAGAAGATAATTATGTCAACTTTTTTAGCATTTATTAGGCCCAACGATTGTTACCGTTATGATCTTTTAATAAAGAAATTTTAAATGATCTATTAAATTATCTTTACAAACAAGATAATTATTTCAAATTTTTTAACATTTATTAGGCCCTATGATTGTTACCGTTATGATCTTTTATAGAGAAATTTTAAATGATCTATTAAATTATCTTTTACAAAGAAGATAATTAATTTAAATTTTTTAGCATTTATTATTCCCAATGATTGTTACTGTTATGATCTTTTATAAAGACATTTTAAATGATCTATTAAATTATCTTTTGCAAAGAAGACAATTATGTCAACTTTTTTAGCATTTATTAGGCCCAACAGTCATTACCGTTATGATCTTTTAATAAAGAAATTTTAAATGATCTATTAAATTATCTTTTACAAACAAGATAATTATGTCGAATTTTTTAACATTTATTAGGCCCTATGATTGTTACCGTTATGATCCTTTATAAAGAAATTTTAAATGATCTATTAAATTATCTTTTACAAAGAAGATAATTATGTCAAATTTTTTAGCATTTATTAGGCCCAATAATTGTTGCCGTTATGATCTTTTATAAAGAAATTTTAGATGATCTATTAAATTATCTTTTACAAAGAAGATAATTAATTTAAATTTTTTAGCATTTATTATTCCCAATGATTGTTACCGTTATGATCTTTTATACATAAATTTTAAATGATCTATTAAATTATCTTTTACAAAGAAGACAATTATGTCAACTTTTTTAGCATTTATTAGGCCCAACGATCGTTACCGTTATGATCTTTTGATATAGAAATTTTAAATGATCTATTAAATTATCTTTTACAAAGAAGATAATTATGTGAAATTTTGTAGCATTTATTCGGCCCAATGATTGTTACCGTTATGATATTTTATAAAGACATTTTAAATGATCTATTAAATTATCTTTTACAAAGAAGCTAATTATGTCAACTTTTTTAGCATTTATTAGGCTGAATGATCGTTAACGTTATGATATTTTATAAAGAAATTTTAAGTGATCTATTAAATTAACTTTTACAAAGAAGATAATTATGTCAAGTTTTTTAGCATTTATTAGGCCCAACGATCGTGACCGTTACGATCTTTTCGTAAAGAAATTTTAAATGATCTATTAAATTATCTTTTACAAACAAGATAATTATTTCAAATTTTTTAACATTTATTAGGCCCTATGATTGTTACCGTTATGATCTTTTATAAAGAAATTTTAAGGGATCTATTAAATTATCTTTTATAAAGAAGATAATTATGTCAACTTTTTTAGCATTTATTAGGCCCAACGATTGTTACCGTTATGATCTTTTAATAAAGAAATTTTAAATGATCTATTAAATTATCTTTACAAACAAGATAATTATTTCAAATTTTTTAACATTTATTAGGCCCTATGATTGTTACCGTTATGATCTTTTATAGAGAAATTTTAAATGATCTATTAAATTATCTTTTACAAAGAAGATAATTAATTTAAATTTTTTAGCATTTATTATTCCCAATGATTGTTACTGTTATGATCTTTTATAAAGACATTTTAAATGATCTATTAAATTATCTTTTGCAAAGAAGACAATTATGTCAACTTTTTTAGCATTTATTAGGCCCAACAGTCATTACCGTTATGATCTTTTAATAAAGAAATTTGAAATGATCTATTAAATTATCTTTTACAAACAAGATAATTATGTCGAATTTTTTAACATTTATTAGGCCCTATGATTGTTACCGTTATGATCCTTTATAAAGAAATTTTAAATGATCTATTAAATTATCTTTTACAAAGAAGATAATTATGTCAAATTTTTTAGCATTTATTAGGCCCAATAATTGTTGCCGTTATGATCTTTTATAAAGAAATTTTAGATGATCTATTAAATTATCTTTTACAAAGAAGATAATTAATTTAAATTTTTTAGCATTTATTATTCCCAATGATTGTTACCGTTATGATCTTTTATACATAAATTTTAAATGATCTATTAAATTATCTTTTACAAAGAAGACAATTATGTCAACTTTTTTAGCATTTATTAGGCCCAACGATCGTTACCGTTATGATCTTTTGATATAGAAATTTTAAATGATCTATTAAATTATCTTTTACAAAGAAGATAATTATGTGAAATTTTGTAGCATTTATTCGGCCCAATGATTGTTACCGTTATGATATTTTATAAAGACATTTTAAATGATCTATTAAATTATCTTTTACAAAGAAGCTAATTATGTCAACTTTTTTAGCATTTATTAGGCTGAATGATCGTTAACGTTATGATATTTTATAAAGAAATTTTAAGTGATCTATTAAATTAACTTTTACAAAGAAGATAATTATGTCAAGTTTTTTAGCATTTATTAGGCCCAACGATCGTGACCGTTACGATCTTTTCGTAAAGAAATTTTAAATGATCTATTAAATTATCTTTTACAAACAAGATAATTATTTCAAATTTTTTAACATTTATTAGGCCCTATGATTGTTACCGTTATGATCTTTTATAAAGAAATTTTAAGGGATCTATTAAATTATCTTTTATAAAGAAGATAATTATGTCAACTTTTTTAGCATTTATTAGGCCCAACGATTGTTACCGTTATGATCTTTTAATAAAGAAATTTTAAATGATCTATTAAATTATCTTTACAAACAAGATAATTATTTCAAATTTTTTAACATTTATTAGGCCCTATGATTGTTACCGTTATGATCTTTTATAGAGAAATTTTAAATGATCTATTAAATTATCTTTTACAAAGAAGATAATTAATTTAAATTTTTTAGCATTTATTATTCCCAATGATTGTTACTGTTATGATCTTTTATAAAGACATTTTAAATGATCTATTAAATTATCTTTTGCAAAGAAGACAATTATGTCAACTTTTTTAGCATTTATTAGGCCCAACAGTCATTACCGTTATGATCTTTTAATAAAGAAATTTGAAATGATCTATTAAATTATCTTTTACAAACAAGATAATTATGTCGAATTTTTTAACATTTATTAGGCCCTATGATTGTTACCGTTATGATCCTTTATAAAGAAATTTTAAATGATCTATTAAATTATCTTTTACAAAGAAGATAATTATGTCAAATTTTTTAGCATTTATTAGGCCCAATAATTGTTGCCGTTATGATCTTTTATAAAGAAATTTTAGATGATCTATTAAATTATCTTTTACAAAGAAGATAATTAATTTAAATTTTTTAGCATTTATTATTCCCAATGATTGTTACCGTTATGATCTTTTATACATAAATTTTAAATGATCTATTAAATTATCTTTTACAAAGAAGACAATTATGTCAACTTTTTTAGCATTTATTAGGCCCAACGATCGTTACCGTTATGATCTTTTGATATAGAAATTTTAAATGATCTATTAAATTATCTTTTACAAAGAAGATAATTATGTGAAATTTTGTAGCATTTATTCGGCCCAATGATTGTTACCGTTATGATATTTTATAAAGACATTTTAAATGATCTATTAAATTATCTTTTACAAAGAAGCTAATTATGTCAACTTTTTTAGCATTTATTAGGCTGAATGATCGTTAACGTTATGATATTTTATAAAGAAATTTTAAGTGATCTATTAAATTAACTTTTACAAAGAAGATAATTATGTCAAGTTTTTTAGCATTTATTAGGCCCAACGATCGTGACCGTTACGATCTTTTCGTAAAGAAATTTTAAATGATCTATTAAATTATCTTTTACAAACAAGATAATTATTTCAAATTTTTTAACATTTATTAGGCCCTATGATTGTTACCGTTATGATCTTTTATAAAGAAATTTTAAGGGATCTATTAAATTATCTTTTATAAAGAAGATAATTATGTCAACTTTTTTAGCATTTATTAGGCCCAACGATTGTTACCGTTATGATCTTTTAATAAAGAAATTTTAAATGATCTATTAAATTATCTTTACAAACAAGATAATTATTTCAAATTTTTTAACATTTATTAGGCCCTATGATTGTTACCGTTATGATCTTTTATAGAGAAATTTTAAATGATCTATTAAATTATCTTTTACAAAGAAGATAATTAATTTAAATTTTTTAGCATTTATTATTCCCAATGATTGTTACTGTTATGATCTTTTATAAAGACATTTTAAATGATCTATTAAATTATCTTTTGCAAAGAAGACAATTATGTCAACTTTTTTAGCATTTATTAGGCCCAACAGTCATTACCGTTATGATCTTTTAATAAAGAAATTTGAAATGATCTATTAAATTATCTTTTACAAACAAGATAATTATGTCGAATTTTTTAACATTTATTAGGCCCTATGATTGTTACCGTTATGATCCTTTATAAAGAAATTTTAAATGATCTATTAAATTATCTTTTACAAAGAAGATAATTATGTCAAATTTTTTAGCATTTATTAGGCCCAATAATTGTTGCCGTTATGATCTTTTATAAAGAAATTTTAGATGATCTATTAAATTATCTTTTACAAAGAAGATAATTAATTTAAATTTTTTAGCATTTATTATTCCCAATGATTGTTACCGTTATGATCTTTTATACATAAATTTTAAATGATCTATTAAATTATCTTTTACAAAGAAGACAATTATGTCAACTTTTTTAGCATTTATTAGGCCCAACGATCGTTACCGTTATGATCTTTTGATATAGAAATTTTAAATGATCTATTAAATTATCTTTTACAAAGAAGATAATTATGTGAAATTTTGTAGCATTTATTCGGCCCAATGATTGTTACCGTTATGATATTTTATAAAGACATTTTAAATGATCTATTAAATTATCTTTTACAAAGAAGCTAATTATGTCAACTTTTTTAGCATTTATTAGGCTGAATGATCATTAACGTTATGATATTTTATAAAGAAATTTTAAGTGATCTATTAAATTAACTTTTACAAAGAAGATAATTATGTCAAGTTTTTTAGCATTTATTAGGCCCAACGATCGTGACCGTTACGATCTTTTCGTAAAGAAATTTTAAATGATCTATTAAATTATCTTTTACAAACAAGATAATTATTTCAAATTTTTTAACATTTATTAGGCCCTATGATTGTTACCGTTATGATCTTTTATAAAGAAATTTTAAGGGATCTATTAAATTATCTTTTATAAAGAAGATAATTATGTCAACTTTTTTAGCATTTATTAGGCCCAACGATTGTTACCGTTATGATCTTTTAATAAAGAAATTTTAAATGATCTATTAAATTATCTTTACAAACAAGATAATTATTTCAAATTTTTTAACATTTATTAGGCCCTATGATTGTTACCGTTATGATCTTTTATAGAGAAATTTTAAATGATCTATTAAATTATCTTTTACAAAGAAGATAATTAATTTAAATTTTTTAGCATTTATTATTCCCAATGATTGTTACTGTTATGATCTTTTATAAAGACATTTTAAATGATCTATTAAATTATCTTTTGCAAAGAAGACAATTATGTCAACTTTTTTAGCATTTATTAGGCCCAACAGTCATTACCGTTATGATCTTTTAATAAAGAAATTTGAAATGATCTATTAAATTATCTTTTACAAACAAGATAATTATGTCGAATTTTTTAACATTTATTAGGCCCTATGATTGTTACCGTTATGATCCTTTATAAAGAAATTTTAAATGATCTATTAAATTATCTTTTACAAAGAAGATAATTATGTCAAATTTTTTAGCATTTATTAGGCCCAATAATTGTTGCCGTTATGATCTTTTATAAAGAAATTTTAGATGATCTATTAAATTATCTTTTACAAAGAAGATAATTAATTTAAATTTTTTAGCATTTATTATTCCCAATGATTGTTACCGTTATGATCTTTTATACATAAATTTTAAATGATCTATTAAATTATCTTTTACAAAGAAGACAATTATGTCAACTTTTTTAGCATTTATTAGGCCCAACGATCGTTACCGTTATGATCTTTTGATATAGAAATTTTAAATGATCTATTAAATTATCTTTTACAAAGAAGATAATTATGTGAAATTTTGTAGCATTTATTCGGCCCAATGATTGTTACCGTTATGATATTTTATAAAGACATTTTAAATGATCTATTAAATTATCTTTTACAAAGAAGCTAATTATGTCAACTTTTTTAGCATTTATTAGGCTGAATGATCATTAACGTTATGATATTTTATAAAGAAATTTTAAGTGATCTATTAAATTAACTTTTACAAAGAAGATAATTATGTCAAGTTTTTTAGCATTTATTAGGCCCAACGATCGTGACCGTTACGATCTTTTCGTAAAGAAATTTTAAATGATCTATTAAATTATCTTTTACAAACAAGATAATTATTTCAAATTTTTTAACATTTATTAGGCCCTATGATTGTTACCGTTATGATCTTTTATAAAGAAATTTTAAGGGATCTATTAAATTATCTTTTATAAAGAAGATAATTATGTCAACTTTTTTAGCATTTATTAGGCCCAACGATTGTTACCGTTATGATCTTTTAATAAAGAAATTTTAAATGATCTATTAAATTATCTTTACAAACAAGATAATTATTTCAAATTTTTTAACATTTATTAGGCCCTATGATTGTTACCGTTATGATCTTTTATAGAGAAATTTTAAATGATCTATTAAATTATCTTTTACAAAGAAGATAATTAATTTAAATTTTTTAGCATTTATTATTCCCAATGATTGTTACTGTTATGATCTTTTATAAAGACATTTTAAATGATCTATTAAATTATCTTTTGCAAAGAAGACAATTATGTCAACTTTTTTAGCATTTATTAGGCCCAACAGTCATTACCGTTATGATCTTTTAATAAAGAAATTTTAAATGATCTATTAAATTATCTTTTACAAACAAGATAATTATGTCGAATTTTTTAACATTTATTAGGCCCTATGATTGTTACCGTTATGATCCTTTATAAAGAAATTTTAAATGATCTATTAAATTATCTTTTACAAAGAAGATAATTATGTTGAATTTTTTAGCATTTATTAGGCCCAATAATTGTTGCCGTTATGATCTTTTATAAAGAAATTTTAGATGATCTATTAAATTATCTTTTACAAAGAAGATAATTAATTTAAATTTTTTAGCATTTATTATTCCCAATGATTGTTACCGTTATGATCTTTTATACATAAATTTTAAATGATCTATTAAATTATCTTTTACAAAGAAGACAATTATGTCAACTTTTTTAGCATTTATTTGGCCCAACGATCGTTACCGTTATGATCTTTTGAGATAGAAATTTTAAATGATCTATTAAATTATCTTTTACAAAGAAGATAATTATGTGAAATTTTGTAGCATTTATTCGGCCCAATGATTGTTACCGTTATGATATTTTATAAAGACATTTTAAATGATCTATTAAATTATCTTTTACAAAGAAGCTAATTATGTCAACTTTTTTAGCATTTATTAGGCTGAATGATCGTTAACGTTATGATATTTTATAAAGAAATTTTAAGTGATCTATTAAATTAACTTTTACAAAGAAGATAATTATGTCAAATTTTTAACATTTATTATTCCCAATGATTGTTACTGTTATGATCCTTTATAAAGAAATTTTAAATGATCTATTAAATTATCTTTTACAAAGAAGATAGTTATGTCAACTTTTTTAGCATTTATTAGGCCCAACGATCCTTACCGTTATGATCTTTTATAAAGAAATTTTAAGTGATCTATTAAATTATCTTTTACAAAGAAGATAATTATGTCAACTTTTTTAGCATTTATTAGGCCCAACGATCGTTACCGTTATGATCTTTTCATAAAGAAATTTTAATGATCTATTCAATTATCTTTTACAAAGAAGATAATTAATTTAAATTTTTTAGCATTTATTATTCCCAATGATTGTTACCGTTATGATCTTTTATACATAAATTTTAAATGATCTATTAAATTATGTTTTACAAAGAAGACAATTATGTGAACTTTTTTAGCATTTATTAGGCCCAACAATCATTACCGTTATGATAATTTGATAAAGAAATTTTAAATGATCTATTCAATTATCTTTTACAAAGAAGATAATTATGTCAACTTTTTTAGCATTTATTAGGCCCAACAGTCATTACCGTTATGATCTTTTAATAAAGAAATTTTAAATGATCTATTAAATTATCTTTTACAAACAAGATAATTATGTCGAATTTTTTAACATTTATTAGGTCCTATGATTGTTACCGTTATGATCTTTTATAAAGAAATTTTAAATGATCTATTAAATTATCTTTTACAAAGAGGATAATTATGTCGAATTTTTTAGCATTTATTAGGCCCAATAATTGTTGCCGTTATGATCTTTTATAAAGAAATTTTAGATGATCTATTAAATTATCTTTTACAAAGAAGATAATTAATTTAAATTTTTTAGCATTTATTATTCCCAATGATTGTTACCGTTATGATCTTTTATACATAAATTTTAAATGATCTATTAAATTATCTTTTACAAAGAAGACAATTATGTCAACTTTTTTAGCATTTATTTGGCCCAACGATCATTACCGTTATGATCTTTTGAGATAGAAATTTTAAATGATCTATTAAATTATCTTTTACAAAGAAGATAATTATGTGAAATTTTGTAGCATTTATTCGGCCCAATGATTGTTACCGTTATGATATTTTATAAAGACATTTTAAATGATCTATTAAATTATCTTTTACAAAGAAGCTAATTATGTCAACTTTTTTAGCATTTATTAGGCTGAATGATCGTTAACGTTATGATATTTTATAAAGAAATTTTAAGTGATCTATTAAATTAACTTTTACAAAGAAGATAATTATGTCAAATTTTTAACATTTATTATTCCCAATGATTGTTACTGTTATGATCCTTTATAAAGAAATTTTAAATGATCTATTAAATTATCTTTTACAAAGAAGATAGTTATGTCAACTTTTTTAGCATTTATTAGGCCCAACGATCCTTACCGTTATGATCTTTTATAAAGAAATTTTAAGTGATCTATTAAATTATCTTTTACAAAGAAGATAATTATGTCAACTTTTTTAGCATTTATTAGGCCCAACGATCGTTACCGTTATGATCTTTTCATAAAGAAATTTTAATGATCTATTCAATTATCTTTTACAAAGAAGATAATTAATTTAAATTTTTTAGCATTTATTATTCCCAATGATTGTTACCGTTATGATCTTTTATACATAAATTTTAAATGATCTATTAAATTATGTTTTACAAAGAAGACAATTATGTGAACTTTTTTAGCATTTATTAGGCCCAACAATCATTACCGTTATGATAATTTGATAAAGAAATTTTAAATGATCTATTCAATTATCTTTTACAAAGAAGATAATTATGTCAACTTTTTTAGCATTTATTAGGCCCAACAGTCATTACCGTTATGATCTTTTAATAAAGAAATTTTAAATGATCTATTAAATTATCTTTTACAAACAAGATAATTATGTCGAATTTTTTAACATTTATTAGGTCCTATGATTGTTACCGTTATGATCTTTTATAAAGAAATTTTAAATGATCTATTAAATTATCTTTTACAAAGAGGATAATTATGTCGAATTTTTTAGCATTTATTAGGCCCAATAATTGTTGCCGTTATGATCTTTTATAAAGAAATTTTAGATGATCTATTAAATTATCTTTTACAAAGAAGATAATTATGTCAACTTTTTTAGCATTTATTAGGCCCAACGATCGTTACCGTTATGATATTTTATAAAGAAATTTTAAGTGATCTATTAAATTAACTTTTACAAAGAAGATAATTATGTCAAATTTTTTAGCATTTATTAGGCCCAACGATCGTTACCGTTATGATCTTTTAATAAAGAAATTTTAAATGATCTATTAAATTATCTTTTACAAGGAAGATAATTAATTTAAATTTTTTAGCATTTATTATTCCCAACGATTGTTTCCGTTATGATCGTTTATACAGAAATTTTAAATGATCTATCAAATTATCTTTTACAAAGAAGACAATTATGTCAACTTTTTTAGCATTTATTAGGCCCAACAATCATTACCGTTATGATCATTTGATAAAGAAATTTTAAATGATCTATTCAATTATCTTTAACAAAGAAGATAATTATGTCAACTTTTTTAGCATTTATTATTTCCAATGATTGTTACCGTTATGATCCTTTATAAAGAAATTTTAAATGATCTATTAAATTATCTTTTACAAAGAAGATAATTATGTCAACTTTTTTAGCAGTTATTAGGCCCAACGATCGTTACCGTTATGATCTTTTCATACAGAAATTTTAAATAATCTATTAAATTATCTTTTACAAAGAAGATAATTATGTGAAATTTTGTAGCATTTATTCGGCCCAATGATTGTTACTGTTATGATATTTTATAAAGACATTTTAAATGATCTATTAAATTATCTTTTACAAAGAAGACAATTATGTCAACTTTTTTAGCATTTGTTAGGCCGAATGATCGTTAACGTTATGATCTTTTATAAAGATATTTCAAATGATCTATTAAATTATCTTTTATAAAGAAGATAATTATGTCAAGTTTTTTAGCATTTATTAGGCCCAACGATCGTGACCGTTATGATCTTTTCGTAAAGAAATTTTAAATGATCTATTAAATTATCTTTTACAAACAAGATAATTATTTCAAATTTTTTAACATTTATTAGGCCCTATGATTGTTACCGTTATGATCTTTTATAAAGAAATTTTAAGGGATCTATTAAATTATCTTTTATAAAGAAGATAATTATGTCAACTTTTTTAGCATTTATTAGGCCCAACGATTGTTACCGTTATGATCTTTTAATAAAGAAATTTTAAATGATCTATTAAATTATCTTTACAAACAAGATAATTATTTCAAATTTTTTAACATTTATTACGCCCTTTGATTGTTACCGTTATGATCTTTTATAAAGAAATTTTAAATGATCTATTAAATTATCTTTTACAAAGAAGATAATTAATTTAAATTTTTTAGCATTTATTATTCCCAATGATTGTTACTGTTATGATCTTTTATAAAGACATTTTAAATGATCTATTAAATTATATTTTGCAAAGAAGACAATTATGTCAACTTTTTTAGCATTTATTAGGCCCAACGATTGTCACCATTATGATCTTTTATAAAGAAGTTTTAATTGATCTATTAAATTATCTTTTACAAAGAAGATAATTATGTCAACTTTTTTAGCATTTATTAGGCCCAACGATCGTTACCATTATGATCTTTTGATATAGAAATTTTAAATGATCTATTAAATTATCTTTTACAAAGAAGATAATTATGTGAAATTTTGTAGCATTTATTCGGCCCAATGATTGTTACCGTTATGATATTTTATAAAGACATTTTAAATGATCTATTAAATTATCTTTTACAAAGAAGCTAATTATGTCAACTTTTTTAGCATTTATTAGGCTGGATGATCGTTAACGTTATGATATTTTATAAAGAAATTTTAGGTGATCTATTAAATTAACTTTTACAAAGAAGATAATTATGTCAAATTTTTTAACATTTATTAGGCCCAATGATTGTTACAATTATGATCCTTTATAAAGAAATTTTAAATGATCTATTAAATTATCTTTTACAAAGAAGATAATTATGTCAACTTTTTTAGCATTTATTAGGCCCAACGATCCTTACCGTTATGATCTTTTATAAAGAAATTTTAAATGATCTATTAAATTATCTTTTACAAAGAAGATAATTATGTCAACTTTTTTAGCATTTATTAGGCCCAACCATCGTTACCGTTATGATCTTTTAATAAAGAAATTTTAAATGATCTATTAAATTATCTTTTACAAAGAAGATAATTAATTTAAATTTTTTAGCATTTATTATTCCCAATTATTGTTACCGTTATCATCTTTTATACATAAATTTTAAATGATCTATTAAATTATCTTTTACAAAGAAGACAATGATGTCAAATTTTTTAGCATTTATTAGGCCCAACAATCATTACCGTTATGATAATTTGATAAAGAAATTTTAAATGATCTATTCAATTATCTTTTACAAAGAAGATAATTATGTCAACTTTTTTAGCATTTATTAGGCCCAATGATTGTTACTGTTATGATCTTTTGATACAGAAATTTTAAATGATCTATTAAATTATCTCTTACAAAGAAGATAATTATGTGAAATTTTGTAGCATTTATTCGGCCCAATGATTGTTACCGTTATGATATTTTATAAAGACATTTTAAATGATCTATTAAATTATCTTTTACAAAGAAAATAATTATGTCAACTTTTTTAGCATTTATTAGGCCGAATGATCGTTAACGTTATGATATTTTATAAAGAAATTTTAAGTGATCTATTAAATTAACTTTTACAAAGAAGATAATTATGTCAATTTTTTTAAAATTTATTAGGCCCAAGGATTGTTACCGTTATGATCTTTTGTAAAAATGATCTATTAAATTATCTTTTGCAAAGAAGACAATTATGTCAACTTTTTTACCATTTATTAGGCCCAACAGTCATTACCGTTATGATCTTTTGATAAAAAAATTTTAAATGATCTATTCAATTATCTTTTACAAAGAAGATAATTATGTCAACTTTTTTAGCCTTTATTAGGCCCAACGATTGTCACCATTATGATCTTTTATAAAGAAATTTTAATTGATCTATTAAATTATCTTTTACGAAGAAGATAATTATGTCAACTTTTTTAGCATTTATGAGGTCCAACGATCGTTACCGTTATGATCTTTTGATAAAAAAATTTTAAATGATCTATTCAATTATCTTTTACAAAGAAGATAATTATGTCAATTTTTTTAGCATTTATTATTCCCAATGATTGTTACCGTTATGATCTTTTATAAAGAAATTTTAAATGATCTATTAAATTATCTTTTACAAAGAAGATAATTATGTCAACTTTTTTAGCATTTACTAGGCCCAACGATCGATACCGTTATTATCTTTTATAAAGAAATTTTAAGTGATCTATTAAATTATCTTTTACGAAGAAGATAATTATGTCAACTTTTTTAGCATTTATTAGGCCCAACCATCGTTACCGTTATGATCTTTTAATAAAGAAATTTTAAATGATCTATTAAATTATCTTTTACAAAGAAGATAATTAATTTAAATTTTTTAGCATTTATTATTCCCAATGATTGTTACCGTTATGATCTTTTATACATAAATTTTAAATGATCTATTAAATTATCTTTTACAAAGAAGACAATTATGTCAACTTTTTTAGCATTTATTAGGCCCAACGATCGTTACCGTTATGATCTTTTGATATAGAAATTTTAAATGATCTATTAAATTATCTTTTACAAAGAAGATAATTATGTGAAATTTTGTAGCATTTATTCGGCCCAATGATTTTTACCGTTATGATATTTTATAAAGACATTTTAAATGATCTATTAAATTATCTTTTACAAAGAAGCTAATTATGTCAACTTTTTTAGCATTTATTAGGCTGAATGATCGTTAACATTATGATATTTTATAAAGAAATTTTAAGTGATTTATTAAATTAACTTTTACAAAGAAGATAATTATGTCAAATTTTTTAACATTTATTAGCCCCAATGATTGTTACCGTTATGATCCTTTATAAAGAAATTTTAAATGATCTATTAAATTATCTTTTACAAAGAAGATAATTATGTCAACTTTTTTAGCATTTATTAGGCTCAACGATCCTTACCGTTATGATCTTTTATAAAGAAATTTTAAGTGATCTATTAAATTATCTTTTACAAAGAAGATAATTATGTCAACTTTTTTAGCATTTATTAGGCCCAACGATCGTTACCGTTATGATCTTTTGATAAAGAAATTTTAATGATCTATTCAATTATCTTTTACAAAGAAGATAATTAATTTAAATTTTTTAGCATTTATTATTCCCAATGATTGTTACCGTTATGATCTTTTACACATAGATTTTAAATGATCTATTAAATTATCTTTTACAAACAAGACAATTATGTCAACTTTTTTAGCATTTATTAGGCCCAACAATCATTACCGTTATGATAATTTGATAAAGAAATTTTAAATGATCTATTCAATTATCTTTTACAAAGAACATAATTATGTCAACTTTTTTAGCATTTATTAGGCCCAATGATTGTTACTGTTATGATCTTTTAGGAATAAATTTTAAATGATCTATTAAATTATCTTTTACAAAGAAGATAATTATGTCAACTTTTTTAGCATTTATTAGGCCCAACAGTCATTACCAATATGATCTTTTGATAAAAAAATTTTAAATGATCTATTCAATTATCTTTTACAAAGAAGATAATTATGTCAACTTTTTTAGCATTTATTATTCCCAATGATTGTTACCGTTATGATCCTTTATAAAGAAATTTTAAATGATCTATTAAATTATATTTTACAAAGAAGATAAATATGTCAACTTTTTTAGCATTTATTTGGCCCAACGATCATTACCGTTATTATCTTTTATAAAGAAATTTTAAGTGATCTATTAAATTATCTTTTACAAAGAAGATAATCATGTCAACTTTTTTAGCATTTATTAGGCCCAACCATCGTTACCGTTATGATCTTTTAATAAAGAAATTTTAAATGATCTATTAAATTATCTTTTACCAAGAAGATAATTAATTTAAATTTTTTAGCATTTATTATTCCCAATGATTGTTACCGTTATGATCTTTTATACAGAAATTTTAAATGATCTATTAAATTATCTTTTACAAAGAAGACAATTATATCAATTTTTTTAGCATCTATTAGGACGAACAATCATTACCGTTATGATAATTTGATAAAGAAATTTTAAATGATCTATTAAATTATCTTTTACAAAGAAGATAATTATGTCAACTTTTTTAGCATTTATTAGCTCCAATGATTGTTACTGTTATGATCTTTTGATACAGAAATTTTAAATGATCTATTAAATTATCTTTTACAAAGAAGATAATTATGTGAAATTTTGTAGCATTTATTCGGCCCAATGATTGTTACCGTTATGATATTTTATAAAGACATTTTAAATGATCTATTAAATTATCTTTTACAAAGAAAATAATTATGTCAACTTTTTTAGCATTTATTAGGCCGAATGATCGTTAACGTTATGATATTTTATAAAGAAATTTTAAGTGATATATTAAATTAACTTTTACAAAGAAGATAATTATGTCAAAATTTTTAACATTTATTAGGCCCAATGATTGTTACCGTTATGATCTTTTATAAAAATGATCTATTAAATTATCTTTTGCAAAGAAGACAATTATGTCAACTTTTTTAGCATTTATTAGGCCCAACAGTCATTACCGTTATGATCTTTTGATAAAAAAATTTTAAATGATCTATTCAATTATCTTTTACAAAGAAGATAATTATGTCAACTTTTTTAGCCTTTATTAGGCCCAACGATTGTCACCATTATGATCTTTTATAAAGAAATTTTAATTGATCTATTAAATTATCTTTTACAAAGAAGATAATTATGTCAACTTTTTTAGCATTTATTAGGCCCAACGATCCTTACCGTTATGATCTTTTATAAAGAAATTTTAAGTGATCTATTAAATTATCTTTTACAAACAAGATAATTATGTCAACTTTTTTAGCATTTATTAGGCCCAACGATCGTTACCGTTATGATCTTTTGATAAAGAAATTTAATGATCTATTCAATTATCTTTTACAAAGAAGATAATTAATTTAAATTTTTTAGCATTTATTATTCCCAATGATTGTTACCGTTATGATCTTTTACACATAGATTTTAAATGATCTATTAAATTATCTTTTACAAACAAGACAATTATCTCAACTTTTTTAGCATTTATTAGGCCCAACAATCATTACCGTTATGATAATTTGATAAAGAAATTTTAAATGATCTATTCAATTATCTTTTACAAAGAACATAATTATGTCAACTTTTTTAGCATTTATTAGGCCCAATGATTGTTACTGTTATGATCTTTTGATACAGAAATTTTAAATGATCTATTAAATTATCTTTTACAAAGAAGATAATTATGTGAAATTTTGTAGCATTTATTCGGCCCAATGATTGTTACCGTTATGATATTTTATAAAGACATTTTAAATGATCTATTAAATTATCTTTTACAAAGAAAATAATTATGTCAACTTTTTTAGCATTTATTAGGCCGAATGATCGTTAACGTTATGATATTTTATAAAGAAATTTTAAGTGATCTATTAAATTAACTTTTACAAAGAAGATAATTATGTCAATTTTTTTAACATTTATTAGGCGCAATGATTGTTACCGTTATGATCCTTTATAAAGAAATTTTAAATGATCTATTAAATTATCTTTTACAAAGAAGATAATTATGTCAACTTTTTTAGCATTTATTAGGCCCAACGATCCTTACCGTTATGATCTTTTATAAAGAAATTTTAAGTGATCTATTAAATTATCTTTTACAAAGAAGATAATTATGTCAACCTTTTTAGCATTTATTAGGCCCAACGATCGTTACCGTTATGATCTTTTTATAAAGAAATTTTAATGATCTATTCAATTATCTTTTACAAAGAAGATAATTAATTTAAATTTTTTAGCATTTATTATTCCCAATGATTGTTACCTTTATGATCTTTTATACATAAATTTTAAATGATCTATTAAATTATCTTTTACAAAGAAGACAATTATGTCAACTTTTTTAGCATTTATTAGGCCCAACGATCGTTACCGTTATGATCTTTTGATATAGAAATTTTAAATGATCTATTAAATTATCTTTTACAAAGAAGATAATTATGTGAAATTTTGTAGCATTTATTCGGCCCAATGATTTTTACCGTTATGATGTTTTATAAAGACATTTTAAATGATCTATTAAATTATCTTTTACAAAGAAGCTAATTATGTCAACTTTTTTAGCATTTATTAGGCTGAATGATCGTTAACGTTATGATATTTTATAAAGAAATTTTAAGTGATCTATTAAATTAACTTTTACAAAGAAGATAATTATGTCAAATTTTTTAACATTTATTAGGCCCAATGATTGTTACCGTTATGATCCTTTATAAAGAAATTTTAAATGATCTGTTAAATTATCTTTTATAAAGAAATTTTAAATGATCTATTAAATTATCTTTTACAAAGAAGATAATTATGTCAACTTTTTTAGCATTTATTAGGCCCAACGATCGTTACCGTTATGATCTTTTTATAAAGAAATTTTAATGATCTATTCAATTATCTTTTACAAACAAGATAATTAATTTAAATTTTTTAGCATTTATTATTCCCAATGATTGTTACCGTTATGATCTTTTATACATAGATTTTAAATGATCTATTAAATTATCTTTTACAAAGAAGACAATTATGTCAACCTTTTTAGCATTTATTAGGCCCAACAATCATTACCGTTATGATAATTTGATAAAGAAATTTTAAATGATCTATTCAATTATCTTTTACAAAGAAGATAATTATGTCAACTTTTTTAGCATTTATTAGGCCCAATGATTGTTACTGTTATGATCTTTTGATACAGAAATTTTAAATGATCTATTAAATTATCTTTTACAAAGAAGATAATTATGTGAAATTTTGTAGCATTTATTCGGCCCAATGATTGTTACCGTTATGATATTTTATAAAGACATTTTAAATGATCTATTAAATTATCTTTTACAAAGAAAATAATTATGTCAACTTTTTTAGCATTTATTAGGCCGAATGATCGTTAACGTTATGATATTTTATAAAGAAATTTTAAGTGATCTATTAAATTAACTTTTACAAAGAAGATAATTATGTCAAAATTTTTAACATTTATTAGGCCCAATGATTGTTACCGTTATGATCTTTTGTAAAAATGATCTATTAAATTATCTTTTGCAAAGAAGACAATTATGTCAACTTTTTTACCATTTATTAGGCCCAACAGTCATTACCGTTATGATCTTTTGATAAAAAAATTTTAAATGATCTATTCAATTATCTTTTACAATGAAGATAATTATGTCAACTTTTTTAGCCTTTATTAGGCCCAACGATTTTCACCATTATGATCTTTTATAAAGAAATTTTAATTGATCTATTAAATTATCTTTTACGAAGAAGATAATTATGTCAACTTTTTTAGCATTTATGAGGTCCAACGATCGTTACCGTTATGATCTTTTGATAAAAAAATTTTAAATGATCTATTCAATTATCTTTTACAAAGAAGATAATTATGTCAATTTTTTTAGCATTTATTATTCCCAATGATTGTTACCGTTATGATCTTTTATAAAGAAATTTTAAATGATCTATTAAATTATCTTTTACAATGAAGATAATTATGTCAACTTTTTTAGCATTTACTAGGCCCAACGATCGATACCGTTATTATCTTTTATAAAGAAATTTTAAGTGATCTATTAAATTATCTTTTACGAAGAAGATAATTATGTCAACTTTTTTAGCATTTATTAGGCCCAACCATCGTTACCGTTATGATCTTTTAATAAAGAAATTTTAAATGATCTATTAAATTATCTTTTACAAAGAAGATAATTAATTTAAATTTTTTAGCATTTATTATTCCCAATGATTGTTAACGTTATGATCTTTTATACATAAATTTTAAATGATCTATTAAATTATCTTTTACAAAGAAGACAATTATGTCAACTTTTTTAGCATTTATTAGGCCCAACGATCGTTACCGTTATGATCTTTTGATATAGAAATTTTAAATGATCTATTAAATTATCTTTTACAAAGAAGATAATTATGTGAAATTTTGTAGCATTTATTCGGCCCAATGATTTTTACCGTTATGATATTTTATAAAGACATTTTAAATGATCTATTAAATTATCTTTTACAAAGAAGCTAATTATGTCAACTTTTTTAGCATTTATTAGGCTGAATGATCGTTAACGTTATGATATTTTATAAAGAAATTTTAAGTGATTTATTAAATTAACTTTTACAAAGAAGATAATTATGTCAAATTTTTTAACATTTATTAGCCCCAATGATTGTTACCGTTATGATCTTTTATAAAGAAATTTTAAATGATCTATTAAATTATCTTTTACAAAGAAGATAATTATGTCAACTTTTTTAGCATTTATTAGGCCCAACGATCCTTACCGTTATGATCTTTTATAAAGAAATTTTAAGTGATCTATTAAATTATCTTTTACAAAGAAGATAATTATGTCAACTTTTTTAGCATTTATTAGGCCCAACGATCGTTACCGTTATGATCTTTTGATAAAGAAATTTTAATGATCTATTCAATTATCTTTTACAAAGAAGATAATTAATTTAAATTTTTTAGCATTTATTATTCCCAATGATTGTTACCGTTATGATCTTTTACACATAGATTTTAAATGATCTATTAAATTATCTTTTACAAACAAGACAATTATGTCAACTTTTTTAGCATTTATTAGGCCCAACAATCATTACCGTTATGATAATTTGATAAAGAAATTTTAAATGATCTATTCAATTATCTTTTACAAAGAACATAATTATGTCAACTTTTTTAGCATTTATTAGGCCCAATGATTGTTACTGTTATGATCTTGTAGGAATAAATTTTAAATGATCTATTAAATTATCTTTTACAAAGAAGATAATTATGTCAACTTTTTTAGCATTTATTAGGCCCAACAGTCATTACCAATATGATCTTTTGATAAAAAAATTTTAAATGATCTATTCAATTATCTTTTACAAAGAAGATAATTATGTCAACTTTTTTAGCATTTATTATTCCCAATAATTGTTACCGTTATGATCCTTTATAAAGAAATTTTAAATGATCTATTAAATTATATTTTACAAAGAAGATAAATATGTCAACTTTTTTAGCATTTATTTGGCCCAACGATCATTACCGTTATTATCTTTTATAAAGAAATTTTAAGTGATCTATTAAATTATCTTTTACAAAGAAGATAATTATGTCAACTTTTTTAGCATTTATTAGGCCCAACCATCGTTACCGTTATGATCTTTTAATAAAGAAATTTTAAATGATCTATTAAATTATCTTTTACCAAGAAGATAATTAATTTAAATTTTTTAGAATTTATTATTCCCAATGATTGTTACCGTTATGATCTTTTATACAGAAATTTTAAATGATCTATTAAATTATCTTTTACAAAGAAGACAATTATATCAACTTTTTTAGCATTTATTAGGACGAACAATCATTACCGTTATGATAATTTGATAAAGAAATTTTAAATGATCTATTAAATTATCTTTTACAAAGAAGATAATTATGTCAACTTTTTTAGCATTTATTAGCTCCAATGATTGTTACTGTTATGATCTTTTGATACAGAAATTTTAAATGATCTATTAAATTATCTTTTACAAAGAAGATAATTATGTGAAATTTTGTAGCATTTATTCGGCCCAATGATTGTTACCGTTATGATATTTTATAAAGACATTTTAAATGATCTATTAAATTATCTTTTACAAAGAAAATAATTATGTCAACTTTTTTAGCATTTATTAGGCCGAATGATCGTTAACGTTATGATATTTTATAAAGAAATTTTAAGTGATATATTAAATTAACTTTTACAAAGAAGATAATTATGTCAAAATTTTTAACATTTATTAGGCCCAATGATTGTTACCGTTATGATCATTTATAAAAATGATCTATTAAATTATCTTTTGCAAAGAAGATAATTATGTCAACTTTTTTAGCATTTATTAGGCCCAACAGTCATTACCGTTATGATCTTTTGATAAAAAAATTTTAAATGATCTATTCAATTATCTTTTACAAAGAAGATAATTATGTCAACTTTTTTAGCCTTTATTAGGCCCAACGATTGTCACCATTATGATCTTTTATAAAGAAATTTTAATTGATCTATTAAATTATCTTTTACAAAGAAGATAATTATGTCAACTTTTTTACCATTTATGAGGTCCAACGATCGTTACCGTTATGATCTTTTGATAAAAAAATTTTAAATGATCTATTCAATTATCTTTTACAAAGAAGATAATTATGTAAATTTTTTTAGCATTTATTATTCCCAATGATTGTTACCGTTATGATCTTTTATAAAGAAATTTTAAATGATCTATTAAATTATCTTTTACAAAGAAGATAATTATGTCAACTTTTTTCGCATTTACTAGGCCCAACGATCGTTGCCGTTATTATCTTTTATAAAGAAATTTTAAGTGATCTATTAAATTATCTTTTACGAAGAAGATAATTATGTCAACTTTTTTAGCATTTATTAGGCCCAACCATCGTTACCGTTATGATCTTTTAATAAAGAAATTTTAAATGATCTATTAAATTATCTTTTACAAAGAAGATAATTAATTTAAATTTTTTAGCATTTATTATTCCCAATGATTGTTACCGTTATGATCTTTTATACATAAATTTTAAATGATCTATTAAATTATCTTTTACAAAGAAGACAATTATGTCAACTTTTTTAGCATTTATTAGGCCCAACGATCGTTACCGTTATGATCTTTTGATATAGAAATTTTAAATGATCTATTAAATTATCTTTTACAAAGAAGATAATTATGTGAAATTTTGTAGCATTTATTCGGCCCAATGATTTTTACCGTTATGATATTTTATAAAGACATTTTAAATAATCTATTAAATTATCTTTTACAAAGAAGCTAATTATGTCAACTTTTTTAGCATTTATTAGGCTGAATGATCGTTAACGTTATGATATTTTATAAAGAAATTTTAAGTAATCTATTAAATTAACTTTTACAAAGAAGATAATTATGTCAAATTTTTTAACATTTATTAGGCCCAATGATTGTTACCGTTATGATCCTTTATAAAGAAATTTTAAATGATCTATTAAATTATCTTTTACAAAGAAGATAATTATGTCAACTTTTTTAGCATTTATTAGGCCCAACGATCCTTACCGTTATGATCTTTTAATAAAGAAATTTTAATGATCTATTCAATTATCTTTTACAAAGAAGATAATTAATTTAAATTTTTTAGCATTTATTATTCCCAATGATTGTTACCGTTATGATCTTTTATACATAGATTTTAAATGATCTATTAAATTATCTTTTACAAACAAGACAATTATGTCAACTTTTTTAGCATTTATTAGGCCCAATAATCATTACCGTTATGATAATTTGATAAAGAAATTTTAAATGATCTATTCAATTATCTTTTACAAAGAAGATAATTATGCCAACTTTTTTAGCATTTATTAGGCCCAATGATTGTTACTGTTATGATCTTTTAGGAATAAGTTTTAAATGATCTATTAAATTATCTTTTACAAAGAAGATAATTATGTCAACTTTTTTAGCATTTATTAGGCCCAACCATCGTTACCGTTATGATCTTTTAATAAAGAAATTTTAAATGATCTATTAAATTATCTTTTACAAAGAAGATAATTAATTTAAATTTTTTAGCATTTATTATTCCCAATGATTGTTACCGTTATGATCTTTTATACATAGATTTTAAATGATCTATTAAATTATCTTTTACAAAGAAGACAATTATGTCAACTTTTTTAGCATTTTTTAGGCCCAACAATCATTACCGTTATGATCATTTGATAAAGAAATTTTAAATGATCTATTAAATTATCTTTTACAAAGAAGATAATTATGTCAACTTTTTTAGCATTTATTAGCTCCAATGATTGTTACTGTTATGATCTTTTAGGAATAAATTTTAAATGATCTATTAAATTATCTTTTACAAAGAAGATAATTATGTCAACTTTTTGAGCATTTATTAGGCCCAACCATTGTTACCATTATGATCTTTTATAAAGACATTTTAAATGATATATTCAATTATCTTTTACAAAGAAGATAATCATGTCAGCTTTTTTAGCATTTATTAGGTCCAACCATCGTTACTGTTATGATCTTTTGATAAAGAAATTTTAAATGATCTATTATATTATCTTTTACAAAGAAGATAATTATTTGAAATTTTGTAGCATTTATTAGGCCCAATGATTGTTACCGTTATGATATTTTATGAAGAATTTTACATGATCTATTAAATTATCTTTTATAAAGAAGATAATTATGTCAACTTTTTTAGCATATATTAGGCCCAACGATCGTTACCGTTATGATCTTTTGATAAAGAAATTTTAAATGATCTATTAAATTATCTTTTACAAAGAAGATAATTATGTCAACTTTTTTAGCATTTATTATTCCCAACGATTGTTACCATTATGATCTTTTATAAAGAAATTTTAAATGATCTATTAAATTATCTTTTACAAAGAAGATAATTATGTCAACTTTTTTAGCATTTATTAGCTCCAATGATTGTTACTGTTATGATCTTTTGATACAGAAATTTTAAATGATCTATTAAATTATCTTTTACAAAGAAGATAATTATGTGAAATTTTGTAGCATTTATTCGGCCCAATGATTGTTACCGTTATGATATTTTATAAAGACATTTTAAATGATCTATTAAATTATCTTTTACAAAGAAAATAATTATGTCAACTTTTTTAGCATTTATTAGGCCGAATGATCGTTAACGTTATGATATTTTATAAAGAAATTTTAAGTGATATATTAAATTAACTTTTACAAAGAAGATAATTATGTCAAAATTTTTAACATTTATTAGGCCCAATGATTGTTACCGTTATGATCTTTTATAAAAATGATCTATTAAATTATCTTTTGCAAAGAAGACAATTATGTCAACTTTTTTAGCATTTATTAGGCCCAACAGTCATTACCGTTATGATCTTTTGATAAAAAAATTTTAAATGATCTATTCAATTATCTTTTACAAAGAAGATAATTATGTCAACTTTTTTAGCCTTTATTAGGCCCAACGATTGTCACCATTATGATCTTTTATAAAGAAATTTTAATTGATCTATTAAATTATCTTTTACAAAGAAGATAATTATGTCAACTTTTTTAGCATTTATTAGGCCCAACGATCCTTACCGTTATGATCTTTTATAAAGAAATTTTAAGTGATCTATTAAATTATCTTTTACAAAGAAGATAATTATGTCAACTTTTTTAGCATTTATTAGGCCCAACGATCGTTACCGTTATGATATTTTGATAAAGAAATTTTAAATGATCTATTCAATTATCTTTTACAAAGAACATAATTATGTCAACTTTTTTAGCATTTATTAGGCCCAATGATTGTTACTGTTATGATCTTTTAGGAATAAATTTTAAATGATCTCTTAAATTATCTTTTACAAAGAAGATAATTATGTCAACTTTTTTAGCATTTATTAGGCCCAACAGTCATTACCAATATGATCTTTTGATAAAAAAATTTTAAATGATCTATTCAATTATCTTTTACAAAGAAGATAATTATGTCAACTTTTTTAGCATTTATTATTCCCAATAATTGTTACCGTTATGATCCTTTATAAAGAAATTTTAAATGATCTATTAAATCATATTTTACAAAGAAGATAAATATGTCAACTTTTTTAGCATTTATTAGGCCTAACGATAGTTACCGTTATGATATTTTAATAAAGACATTTTAATTTATGAATTATATTATCTTTTACAAAAAACAATTATTTTAAATTTTTTGGTATTTGTTATTCCCAATGATTGTTACTGTTATGATCTTTTGATAAAGAAATTTTAAATGATCTATTAAATTATCTTTTACAAAGAAGATAATTATCTGAAAATTTGTAGCATTTATTAGGCCAATGATTGTTACCGTTATGATATTTTATAAAGACATTTTAAATGATCTATTAAATTATCTTTTACAAAGAAGATAATTATGTCAAATTTTAGCATTTATTAGGCCCGACGATCGTTACCGTTATCATCTTTTGATAAATAAATTTTAAATGATCTATTAAATTAGCTTTTACAAAGAAGATAATTATGTCTGCTTTTTTAGCATTTATTATTCCCAACGATTGTTACCGTTACGATCCTTTATAAAGAAATTTTAAATGATCTATTAAATTATCTTTTACAAAGAAGATAATTATGTCAACTTTTTTAGCATTTATTAGGCCCAACGATCGTCACCGTTATGATCTTTTACAAAGAAATTTTAACTGATCTATTAAATTATCTTTTACAAAGAAGATAATTAGGTCAACTTTTTTAGCATTTATTAGGCCCAACGATCGTTACCGTTATGATCTTTTAATAAAGAAATTTTAAATGATCTATTAAATTATCTTTTACAAAGAAGATAATTATGTCGAATTTTTTAACATTTATTAGGCCCTATGATTGTTACTGTTATGATCTTTTATAAAGAAATTTTAAATGATCTATTAAATTATCTTTTACAAAGAAGATAATTATGTCAACTTTTTTAGCATTTATGAGGCCCAACGATCGTTACCGTTATGATCTTTTCATAAAGAAATTTTAAATGATCTGCTAAATTATCTTTTACAAAGAAGATAATTATATGAAATTTTGTAGCATTTATTAGGTCCAATGATTGTTACCGTTATGATCTTTTATAAAGACATTTTAAATGATCTATTAAATTATCTTTTACAAAAAAATAATTAATTTAAATTTTTTAGCATTTGTTATTGCCTATGATTGTTACCGTTATGATATTTTATAAAGAAATTTTAAATGATTTATTAAATTATCCTTTACAAAGAAGATAATTATGTCAACTTTTTTAGCATTTATTATTCCCAATGATTGTTGCCGTTATGATATTTTATAAAGAAATTTTAATTGATCTATTAAATTATCTTTTACAAAGAAGATAATTATATCAACTTGTTTAGCATTTATTAGGCCGAACGATCATTACCGTTATGATCTTTTGGTAAAGAAATTTTAAATGATCTGTTAAATTATCTTTTACAAAGTAGATAGTTATGTGAAATTTTGTAGCATTTATTAGGCCCAATGATTGTTACTGTTATGATCTTTTATAAAGACATTTTACATAATCTATTAAATTAACTTCTACAGAGAAGATAATTATGTTGAATTTTTTAACATTTATTAGGCCCAATGATTGTTACCGTTATGATATTTTATACAGAAATTTTAAACGATCTATTAAATTATCTTTTACAAAGACGATAATTATGTCAACTTTTTTAGCATTTATTAGGCCTAACGATCGTTACCCTTATGATATTTTAATAAAGACATTTTAACTGATGAATTATATTATCTTTTACAGAAAAACAATTAATTTAAATTTTTTGGTATTTGTTATTCCCGATGATTGTTACCGTTATGATCTTTTGATAAAGACATTTTAAATGATCTATTAAATTATCTTTTACAAAGAAGATAATTATGTCAACTTTTTTAGCATTTGTTAGGCCGAATGATCGTGAACGTTATGATCTTTTATAAAGAAATTTTAAGTGATCTATACAATTATCTTTTACAAAGAAGATAATTATGTCAACTTTTTGAGCATTTATTAGGCCCAACCATTGTTACCATTATGATCTTTATAAAGACATTTTAAATGATATATTAAATTATCTTTTACAAAGAAGATAATCATGTCAACTTTTTTAGCATTTATTAGGCCCAACCATCGTTACTGTTATGATCTTTTGATAAAGAAATTTTAAATGATCTATTAAATTATCTTTTACAAAGAAGATAATTATCTGAAATTTTGTAGCATTTATTAGGCCCAATGATTGTTACCGTTATGATATTTTATAAAGACATTTTAAATGATCTATTAAATTAGCTTTTACAAAGAAGATAATTATTTGAAATTTTGTAGCATTTATTAGGCCCAATGATTGTTACCGTTATGATATTTTATGAAGAATTTTAAATGATCTATTAAATTATCTTTCATAAAGAAGATAATTATGTCAACTTTTTTAGCATATATTAGGCCCAACGATCGTTACCGTTATGATCTTTTGATAAATAAATTTTAAATGATCTATTAAATTATCTTTTACAAAGAAGATAACTATGTCAACTTTTTTAGCATTTATTATGCGCAATGATTGTTACCATTATGATCTCTTATAAAGAAATTTTAAATGATCTTTTAAATTATCTTTTACAAAGAAGATAATTATGTCAACTTTTTTAGCATTTATTAGGCCTAACGATCGTTACCGTTATGATATTTTAATAAAGACATTTTAAGTGATGAATTATATTATCTTTTACAAAAAACAATTAATTTAAATTTTTTGGTATTTGTTATTCCCAAAGATTGTTACCGTTATGATCTTTTGATAAAGAAATTTTAAATGATCTATTAAATTATCTTTTACAAAGAAGATAATTATCTGAAATTTTGTAGCATTTATTAGGCCCAATGATTGTTACCGTTATGATATTTTATAAAGACATTTTAAATGATCTATTAAATTATCTTTTACAAAGAAGATAATTATGTCAACTTTTTTAGCATTTATGAGGCCCAACGATCGTTACCGTTATGATCTTTTCATAAAGAAATTTTAAATGATCTGCTAAATTATCTTTTACAAAGAAGATAATTATATGAAATTTTGTAGCATTTATTAGGTCCAATGATTGTTACCGTTATGATCTTTTATAAAGACATTTTAAATGATCTATTAAATTATCTTTTACAAAAAAATAATTAATTTAAATTTTTTAGCATTTGTTATTGCCTATGATTGTTACCGTTATGATATTTTATAAAGAAATTTTAAATGATTTATTAAATTATCCTTTACAAAGAAGATAATTATGTCAACTTTTTTAGCATTTATTATTCCCAATGATTGTTGCCGTTATGATATTTTATAAAGAAATTTTAATTGATCTATTAAATTATCTTTTACAAAGAAGATAATTATATCAACTTGTTTAGCATTTATTAGGCCGAACGATCATTACCGTTATGATCTTTTGGTAAAGAAATTTTAAATGATCTGTTAAATTATCTTTTACAAAGTAGATAGTTATGTGAAATTTTGTAGCATTTATTAGGCCCAATGATTGTTACTGTTATGATCTTTTATAAAGACATTTTACATAATCTATTAAATTAACTTCTACAGAGAAGATAATTATGTTGAATTTTTTAACATTTATTAGGCCCAATGATTGTTACCGTTATGATATTTTATACAGAAATTTTAAACGATCTATTAAATTATCTTTTACAAAGACGATAATTATGTCAACTTTTTTAGCATTTATTAGGCCTAACGATCGTTACCCTTATGATATTTTAATAAAGACATTTTAACTGATGAATTATATTATCTTTTACAGAAAAACAATTAATTTAAATTTTTTGGTATTTGTTATTCCCGATGATTGTTACCGTTATGATCTTTTGATAAAGACATTTTAAATGATCTATTAAATTATCTTTTACAAAGAAGATAATTATGTCAACTTTTTTAGCATTTGTTAGGCCGAATGATCGTGAACGTTATGATCTTTTATAAAGAAATTTTAAGTGATCTATACAATTATCTTTTACAAAGAAGATAATTATGTCAACTTTTTGAGCATTTATTAGGCCCAACCATTGTTACCATTATGATCTTTATAAAGACATTTTAAATGATATATTAAATTATCTTTTACAAAGAAGATAATCATGTCAACTTTTTTAGCATTTATTAGGCCCAACCATCGTTACTGTTATGATCTTTTGATAAAGAAATTTTAAATGATCTATTAAATTATCTTTTACAAAGAAGATAATTATCTGAAATTTTGTAGCATTTATTAGGCCCAATGATTGTTACCGTTATGATATTTTATAAAGACATTTTAAATGATCTATTAAATTAGCTTTTACAAAGAAGATAATTATTTGAAATTTTGTAGCATTTATTAGGCCCAATGATTGTTACCGTTATGATATTTTATGAAGAATTTTAAATGATCTATTAAATTATCTTTCATAAAGAAGATAATTATGTCAACTTTTTTAGCATATATTAGGCCCAACGATCGTTACCGTTATGATCTTTTGATAAATAAATTTTAAATGATCTATTAAATTATCTTTTACAAAGAAGATAACTATGTCAACTTTTTTAGCATTTATTATGCGCAATGATTGTTACCATTATGATCTCTTATAAAGAAATTTTAAATGATCTTTTAAATTATCTTTTACAAAGAAGATAATTATGTCAACTTTTTTAGCATTTATTAGGCCTAACGATCGTTACCGTTATGATATTTTAATAAAGACATTTTAAGTGATGAATTATATTATCTTTTACAAAAAACAATTAATTTAAATTTTTTGGTATTTGTTATTCCCAAAGATTGTTACCGTTATGATCTTTTGATAAAGAAATTTTAAATGATCTATTAAATTATCTTTTACAAAGAAGATAATTATCTGAAATTTTGTAGCATTTATTAGGCCCAATGATTGTTACCGTTATGATATTTTATAAAGACATTTTAAATGATCTATTAAATTATCTTTTACAAACAAGATAATTATGTCAACTTTTTTAGCATTTATTAGGCCCAACGATCGTTACCGTTATCATCTTTTGATAAATAAATTTTAAATGATCTATTAAATTATCTTTTACAAAGAAGATAATTATGTCAACTTCTTTAGCATTTATTATTCCCAACGATTGTTACCATTATGATCTTTTATAAAGAAATTTTAAATGATCTGTTAAATTATCTTTTACAAAGAAGATAATTATGTCAACTTTTTTAGCATTTATTAGGCCCAACGATCGTCACCGTTATGATCTTTTACAAAGAAATTTTAACTGATCTATTAAATTATCTTTTACAAAGAAGATAATTAGGTCAACTTTTTTAGCATTTATTAGGCCCAACGATCGTTACCGTTATGATCTTTTAATAAAGAAATTTTAAATGATCTATTAAATTATCTTTTACAAAGAAGATAATTATGTCGAATTTTTTAACATTTATTAGGCCCTATGATTGTTACTGTTATGATCTTTTATAAAGAAATTTTAAATGATCTATTAAATTATCTTTTACAAAGAAGATAATTATGTCAACTTTTTTAGCATTTATGAGGCCCAACGATCGTTACCGTTATGATCTTTTCATAAAGAAATTTTAAATGATCTGCTAAATTATCTTTTACAAAGAAGATAATTATATGAAATTTTGTAGCATTTATTAGGTCCAATGATTGTTACCGTTATGATCTTTTATAAAGACATTTTAAATGATCTATTAAATTATCTTTTACAAAAAAATAATTAATTTAAATCTTTTAGCATTTGTTATTGCCTATGATTGTTACCGTTATGATATTTTATAAAGAAATTTTAAATGATTTATTAAATTATCCTTTACAAAGAAGATAATTATGTCAACTTTTTTAGCATTTATTATTCCCAATGATTGTTGCCGTTATGATATTTTATAAAGAAATTTTAATTGATCTATTAAATTATCTTTTACAAAGAAGATAATTATATCAACTTGTTTAGCATTTATTAGGCCGAACGATCATTACCGTTATGATCTTTTGGTAAAGAAATTTTAAATGATCTGTTAAATTATCTTTTACAAAGTAGATAGTTATGTGAAATTTTGTAGCATTTATTAGGCCCAATGATTGTTACTGTTATGATCTTTTATAAAGACATTTTACATAATCTATTAAATTAACTTCTACAGAGAAGATAATTATGTTGAATTTTTTAACATTTATTAGGCCCAATGATTGTTACCGTTATGATATTTTATACAGAAATTTTAAACGATCTATTAAATTATCTTTTACAAAGACGATAATTATGTCAACTTTTTTAGCATTTATTAGGCCTAACGATCGTTACCCTTATGATATTTTAATAAAGACATTTTAACTGATGAATTATATTATCTTTTACAGAAAAACAATTAATTTAAATTTTTTGGTATTTGTTATTCCCGATGATTGTTACCGTTATGATCTTTTGATAAAGACATTTTAAATGATCTATTAAATTATCTTTTACAAAGAAGATAATTATGTCAACTTTTTTAGCATTTGTTAGGCCGAATGATCGTGAACGTTATGATCTTTTATAAAGAAATTTTAAGTGATCTATACAATTATCTTTTACAAAGAAGATAATTATGTCAACTTTTTGAGCATTTATTAGGCCCAACCATTGTTACCATTATGATCTTTATAAAGACATTTTAAATGATATATTAAATTATCTTTTACAAAGAAGATAATCATGTCAACTTTTTTAGCATTTATTAGGCCCAACCATCGTTACTGTTATGATCTTTTGATAAAGAAATTTTAAATGATCTATTAAATTATCTTTTACAAAGAAGATAATTATCTGAAATTTTGTAGCATTTATTAGGCCCAATGATTGTTACCGTTATGATATTTTATAAAGACATTTTAAATGATCTATTAAATTAGCTTTTACAAAGAAGATAATTATTTGAAATTTTGTAGCATTTATTAGGCCCAATGATTGTTACCGTTATGATATTTTATGAAGAATTTTAAATGATCTATTAAATTATCTTTCATAAAGAAGATAATTATGTCAACTTTTTTAGCATATATTAGGCCCAACGATCGTTACCGTTATGATCTTTTGATAAATAAATTTTAAATGATCTATTAAATTATCTTTTACAAAGAAGATAACTATGTCAACTTTTTTAGCATTTATTATGCGCAATGATTGTTACCATTATGATCTCTTATAAAGAAATTTTAAATGATCTTTTAAATTATCTTTTACAAAGAAGATAATTATGTCAACTTTTTTAGCATTTATTAGGCCTAACGATCGTTACCGTTATGATATTTTAATAAAGACATTTTAAGTGATGAATTATATTATCTTTTACAAAAAACAATTAATTTAAATTTTTTGGTATTTGTTATTCCCAAAGATTGTTACCGTTATGATCTTTTGATAAAGAAATTTTAAATGATCTATTAAATTATCTTTTACAAAGAAGATAATTATCTGAAATTTTGTAGCATTTATTAGGCCCAATGATTGTTACCGTTATGATATTTTATAAAGACATTTTAAATGATCTATTAAATTATCTTTTACAAACAAGATAATTATGTCAACTTTTTTAGCATTTATTAGGCCCAACGATCGTTACCGTTATCATCTTTTGATAAATAAATTTTAAATGATCTATTAAATTATCTTTTACAAAGAAGATAATTATGTCAACTTCTTTAACATTTATTATTCCCAACGATTGTTACTATTATGATCTTTTATAAAGAAATTTTAAATGATCTATTAAATTATCTTTTACAAAGAAGATAATTATGTCAACTTTTTTAGCATTTATTAGGCCCAACGATCGTCACCGTTATGATCTTTTACAAAGAAATTTTAACTGATCTATTAAATTATCTTTTACAAAGAAGATAATTAGGTCAACTTTTTTAGCATTTATTAGGCCCAACGATCGTTACCGTTATGATCTTTTAATAAAGAAATTTTAAATGATCTATTAAATTATCTTTTACAAAGAAGATAATTATGTCGAATTTTTTAACATTTATTAGGCCCTATGATTGTTACTGTTATGATCTTTTATAAAGAAATTTTAAATGATCTATTAAATTATCTTTTACAAAGAAGATAATTATGTCAACTTTTTTAGCATTTATGAGGCCCAACGATCGTTACCGTTATGATCTTTTCATAAAGAAATTTTAAATGATCTGCTAAATTATCTTTTACAAAGAAGATAATTATATGAAATTTTGTAGCATTTATTAGGTCCAATGATTGTTACCGTTTTGATCTTTTATAAAGACATTTTAAATGATCTATTAAATTATCTTTTACAAAAAAATAATTAATTTAAATTTTTTAGCATTTGTTATTGCCTATGATTGTTACCGTTATGATATTTTATAAAGAAATTTTAAATGATTTATTAAATTATCCTTTACAAAGAAGATAATTATGTCAACTTTTTTAGCATTTATTATTCCCAATGATTGTTGCCGTTATGATATTTTATAAAGAAATTTTAATTGATCTATTAAATTATCTTTTACAAAGAAGATAATTATATCAACTTGTTTAGCATTTATTAGGCCGAACGATCATTACCGTTATGATCTTTTGGTAAAGAAATTTTAAATGATCTGTTAAATTATCTTTTACAAAGTAGATAGTTATGTGAAATTTTGTAGCATTTATTAGGCCCAATGATTGTTACTGTTATGATCTTTTATAAAGACATTTTACATAATCTATTAAATTAACTTCTACAGAGAAGATAATTATGTTGAATTTTTTAACATTTATTAGGCCCAATGATTGTTACCGTTATGATATTTTATACAGAAATTTTAAACGATCTATTAAATTATCTTTTACAAAGACGATAATTATGTCAACTTTTTTAGCATTTATTAGGCCTAACGATCGTTACCCTTATGATATTTTAATAAAGACATTTTAACTGATGAATTATATTATCTTTTACAGAAAAACAATTAATTTAAATTTTTTGGTATTTGTTATTCCCGATGATTGTTACCGTTATGATCTTTTGATAAAGACATTTTAAATGATCTATTAAATTATCTTTTACAAAGAAGATAATTATGTCAACTTTTTTAGCATTTGTTAGGCCGAATGATCGTGAACGTTATGATCTTTTATAAAGAAATTTTAAGTGATCTATACAATTATCTTTTACAAAGAAGATAATTATGTCAACTTTTTGAGCATTTATTAGGCCCAACCATTGTTACCATTATGATCTTTATAAAGACATTTTAAATGATATATTAAATTATCTTTTACAAAGAAGATAATCATGTCAACTTTTTTAGCATTTATTAGGCCCAACCATCGTTACTGTTATGATCTTTTGATAAAGAAATTTTAAATGATCTATTAAATTATCTTTTACAAAGAAGATAATTATCTGAAATTTTGTAGCATTTATTAGGCCCAATGATTGTTACCGTTATGATATTTTATAAAGACATTTTAAATGATCTATTAAATTAGCTTTTACAAAGAAGATAATTATTTGAAATTTTGTAGCATTTATTAGGCCCAATGATTGTTACCGTTATGATATTTTATGAAGAATTTTAAATGATCTATTAAATTATCTTTCATAAAGAAGATAATTATGTCAACTTTTTTAGCATATATTAGGCCCAACGATCGTTACCGTTATGATCTTTTGATAAATAAATTTTAAATGATCTATTAAATTATCTTTTACAAAGAAGATAACTATTTCAACTTTTTTAGCATTTATTATGCGCAATGATTGTTACCATTATGATCTCTTATAAAGAAATTTTAAATGATCTTTTAAATTATCTTTTACAAAGAAGATAATTATGTCAACTTTTTTAGCATTTATTAGGCCTAACGATCGTTACCGTTATGATATTTTAATAAAGACATTTTAAGTGATGAATTATATTATCTTTTACAAAAAACAATTAATTTAAATTTTTTGGTATTTGTTATTCCCAAAGATTGTTACCGTTATGATCTTTTGATAAAGAAATTTTAAATGATCTATTAAATTATCTTTTACAAAGAAGATAATTATCTGAAATTTTGTAGCATTTATTAGGCCCAATGATTGTTACCGTTATGATATTTTATAAAGACATTTTAAATGATCTATTAAATTATCTTTTACAAACAAGATAATTATGTCAACTTTTTTAGCATTTATTAGGCCCAACGATCGTTACCGTTATCATCTTTTGATAAATAAATTTTAAATGATCTATTAAATTATCTTTTACAAAGAAGATAATTATGTCAACTTCTTTAGCATTTATTATTCCCAACGATTGTTACCATTATGATCTTTTATAAAGAAATTTTAAATGATCTATTAAATTATCTTTTACAAAGAAGATAATTATGTCAACTTTTTTAGCATTTATTAGGCCCAACGATCGTCACCGTTATGATCTTTTACAAAGAAATTTTAACTGATCTATTAAATTATCTTTTACAAAGAAGATAATTAGGTCAACTTTTTTAGCATTTATTAGGCCCAACGATCGTTACCGTTATGATCTTTTAATAAAGAAATTTTAAATGATCTATTAAATTATCTTTTACAAAGAAGATAATTATGTCGAATTTTTTAACATTTATTAGGCCCTATGATTGTTACTGTTATGATCTTTTATAAAGAAATTTTAAATGATCTATTAAATTATCTTTTACAAAGAAGATAATTATGTCAACTTTTTTAGCATTTATGAGGCCCAACGATCGTTACCGTTATGATCTTTTCATAAAGAAATTTTAAATGATCTGCTAAATTATCTTTTACAAAGAAGATAATTATATGAAATTTTGTAGCATTTATTAGGTCCAATGATTGTTACCGTTATGATCTTTTATAAAGACATTTTAAATGATCTATTAAATTATCTTTTACAAAAAAATAATTAATTTAAATTTTTTAGCATTTGTTATTGCCTATGATTGTTACCGTTATGATATTTTATAAAGAAATTTTAAATGATTTATTAAATTATCCTTTACAAAGAAGATAATTATGTCAACTTTTTTAGCATTTATTATTCCCAATGATTGTTGCCGTTATGATATTTTATAAAGAAATTTTAATTGATCTATTAAATTATCTTTTACAAAGAAGATAATTATATCAACTTGTTTAGCATTTATTAGGCCGAACGATCATTACCGTTATGATCTTTTGGTAAAGAAATTTTAAATGATCTGTTAAATTATCTTTTACAAAGTAGATAGTTATGTGAAATTTTGTAGCATTTATTAGGCCCAATGATTGTTACTGTTATGATCTTTTATAAAGACATTTTACATAATCTATTAAATTAACTTCTACAGAGAAGATAATTATGTTGAATTTTTTAACATTTATTAGGCCCAATGATTGTTACCGTTATGATATTTTATACAGAAATTTTAAACGATCTATTAAATTATCTTTTACAAAGACGATAATTATGTCAACTTTTTTAGCATTTATTAGGCCTAACGATCGTTACCCTTATGATATTTTAATAAAGACATTTTAACTGATGAATTATATTATCTTTTACAGAAAAACAATTAATTTAAATTTTTTGGTATTTGTTATTCCCGATGATTGTTACCGTTATGATCTTTTGATAAAGACATTTTAAATGATCTATTAAATTATCTTTTACAAAGAAGATAATTATGTCAACTTTTTTAGCATTTGTTAGGCCGAATGATCGTGAACGTTATGATCTTTTATAAAGAAATTTTAAGTGATCTATACAATTATCTTTTACAAAGAAGATAATTATGTCAACTTTTTGAGCATTTATTAGGCCCAACCATTGTTACCATTATGATCTTTATAAAGACATTTTAAATGATATATTAAATTATCTTTTACAAAGAAGATAATCATGTCAACTTTTTTAGCATTTATTAGGCCCAACCATCGTTACTGTTATGATCTTTTGATAAAGAAATTTTAAATGATCTATTAAATTATCTTTTACAAAGAAGATAATTATCTGAAATTTTGTAGCATTTATTAGGCCCAATGATTGTTACCGTTATGATATTTTATAAAGACATTTTAAATGATCTATTAAATTAGCTTTTACAAAGAAGATAATTATTTGAAATTTTGTAGCATTTATTAGGCCCAATGATTGTTACCGTTATGATATTTTATGAAGAATTTTAAATGATCTATTAAATTATCTTTCATAAAGAAGATAATTATGTCAACTTTTTTAGCATATATTAGGCCCAACGATCGTTACCGTTATGATCTTTTGATAAATAAATTTTAAATGATCTATTAAATTATCTTTTACAAAGAAGATAACTATTTCAACTTTTTTAGCATTTATTATGCGCAATGATTGTTACCATTATGATCTCTTATAAAGAAATTTTAAATGATCTTTTAAATTATCTTTTACAAAGAAGATAATTATGTCAACTTTTTTAGCATTTATTAGGCCTAACGATCGTTACCGTTATGATATTTTAATAAAGACATTTTAAGTGATGAATTATATTATCTTTTACAAAAAACAATTAATTTAAATTTTTTGGTATTTGTTATTCCCAAAGATTGTTACCGTTATGATCTTTTGATAAAGAAATTTTAAATGATCTATTAAATTATCTTTTACAAAGAAGATAATTATCTGAAATTTTGTAGCATTTATTAGGCCCAATGATTGTTACCGTTATGATATTTTATAAAGACATTTTAAATGATCTATTAAATTATCTTTTACAAACAAGATAATTATGTCAACTTTTTTAGCATTTATTAGGCCCAACGATCGTTACCGTTATCATCTTTTGATAAATAAATTTTAAATGATCTATTAAATTATCTTTTACAAAGAAGATAATTATGTCAACTTCTTTAGCATTTATTATTCCCAACGATTGTTACCATTATGATCTTTTATAAAGAAATTTTAAATGATCTATTAAATTATCTTTTACAAAGAAGATAATTATGTCAACTTTTTTAGCATTTATTAGGCCCAACGATCGTCACCGTTATGATCTTTTACAAAGAAATTTTAACTGATCTATTAAATTATCTTTTACAAAGAAGATAATTAGGTCAACTTTTTTAGCATTTATTAGGCCCAACGATCGTTACCGTTATGATCTTTTAATAAAGAAATTTTAAATGATCTATTAAATTATCTTTTACAAAGAAGATAATTATGTCGAATTTTTTAACATTTATTAGGCCCTATGATTGTTACTGTTATGATCTTTTATAAAGAAATTTTAAATGATCTATTAAATTATCTTTTACAAAGAAGATAATTATGTCAACTTTTTTAGCATTTATGAGGCCCAACGATCGTTACCGTTATGATCTTTTCATAAAGAAATTTTAAATGATCTGCTAAATTATCTTTTACAAAGAAGATAATTATATGAAATTTTGTAGCATTTATTAGGTCCAATGATTGTTACCGTTATGATCTTTTATAAAGACATTTTAAATGATCTATTAAATTATCTTTTACAAAAAAATAATTAATTTAAATTTTTTAGCATTTGTTATTGCCTATGATTGTTACCGTTATGATATTTTATAAAGAAATTTTAAATGATTTATTAAATTATCCTTTACAAAGAAGATAATTATGTCAACTTTTTTAGCATTTATTATTCCCAATGATTGTTGCCGTTATGATATTTTATAAAGAAATTTTAATTGATCTATTAAATTATCTTTTACAAAGAAGATAATTATATCAACTTGTTTAGCATTTATTAGGCCGAACGATCATTACCGTTATGATCTTTTGGTAAAGAAATTTTAAATGATCTGTTAAATTATCTTTTACAAAGTAGATAGTTATGTGAAATTTTGTAGCATTTATTAGGCCCAATGATTGTTACTGTTATGATCTTTTATAAAGACATTTTACATAATCTATTAAATTAACTTCTACAGAGAAGATAATTATGTTGAATTTTTTAACATTTATTAGGCCCAATGATTGTTACCGTTATGATATTTTATACAGAAATTTTAAACGATCTATTAAATTATCTTTTACAAAGACGATAATTATGTCAACTTTTTTAGCATTTATTAGGCCTAACGATCGTTACCCTTATGATATTTTAATAAAGACATTTTAACTGATGAATTATATTATCTTTTACAGAAAAACAATTAATTTAAATTTTTTGGTATTTGTTATTCCCGATGATTGTTACCGTTATGATCTTTTGATAAAGACATTTTAAATGATCTATTAAATTATCTTTTACAAAGAAGATAATTATGTCAACTTTTTTAGCATTTGTTAGGCCGAATGATCGTGAACGTTATGATCTTTTATAAAGAAATTTTAAGTGATCTATACAATTATCTTTTACAAAGAAGATAATTATGTCAACTTTTTGAGCATTTATTAGGCCCAACCATTGTTACCATTATGATCTTTATAAAGACATTTTAAATGATATATTAAATTATCTTTTACAAAGAAGATAATCATGTCAACTTTTTTAGCATTTATTAGGCCCAACCATCGTTACTGTTATGATCTTTTGATAAAGAAATTTTAAATGATCTATTAAATTATCTTTTACAAAGAAGATAATTATCTGAAATTTTGTAGCATTTATTAGGCCCAATGATTGTTACCGTTATGATATTTTATAAAGACATTTTAAATGATCTATTAAATTAGCTTTTACAAAGAAGATAATTATTTGAAATTTTGTAGCATTTATTAGGCCCAATGATTGTTACCGTTATGATATTTTATGAAGAATTTTAAATGATCTATTAAATTATCTTTCATAAAGAAGATAATTATGTCAACTTTTTTAGCATATATTAGGCCCAACGATCGTTACCGTTATGATCTTTTGATAAATAAATTTTAAATGATCTATTAAATTATCTTTTACAAAGAAGATAACTATGTCAACTTTTTTAGCATTTATTATGCGCAATGATTGTTACCATTATGATCTCTTATAAAGAAATTTTAAATGATCTTTTAAATTATCTTTTACAAAGAAGATAATTATGTCAACTTTTTTAGCATTTATTAGGCCTAACGATCGTTACCGTTATGATATTTTAATAAAGACATTTTAAGTGATGAATTATATTATCTTTTACAAAAAACAATTAATTTAAATTTTTTGGTATTTGTTATTCCCAAAGATTGTTACCGTTATGATCTTTTGATAAAGAAATTTTAAATGATCTATTAAATTATCTTTTACAAAGAAGATAATTATCTGAAATTTTGTAGCATTTATTAGGCCCAATGATTGTTACCGTTATGATATTTTATAAAGACATTTTAAATGATCTATTAAATTATCTTTTACAAACAAGATAATTATGTCAACTTTTTTAGCATTTATTAGGCCCAACGATCGTTACCGTTATCATCTTTTGATAAATAAATTTTAAATGATCTATTAAATTATCTTTTACAAAGAAGATAATTATGTCAACTTTTTTAGCATTTATTATTCCCAACGATTGTTACCATTATGATCTTTTATAAAGAAATTTTAAATGATCTATTAAATTATCTTTTACAAAGAAGATAATTAATTTAAATTTTTTAGCATTTATTATTCCCAATGATTGTTACCGTTATGATCTTTTATACAAAAATTTTAAATGATCTATTAAATTGTCTTTTACAAAGAAGACAATTATGTCAACTTTTTTAGCATTTATTAGGCCCAACAATCATTACCGTTATGATCATTTGATAAAGAAATTTTAAATGATCTATTCAATTATCTTTTACAAAGAAGATAATTATGTGAAATTTTGTAGCATATATTAGGCCCAATGATTGTTACCGTTATGATCTTTTATAAAGACATTTTAAATGATCTATTAAATTATCTTTTCCAAAGAAGACAATTATGTCAACTTTTTTAGCATTTATTAGGCCTAACAGTCATTACCGTTATGATCTTTTGATAAAAAAATTTTAAATGATCTATTCAATTATCTTTTACAAAGAAGATAATTATGTCAGCTTTTTTAGCATTTATTATTCCCAATGATTGTTACCGTTATGATCCTTTATAAAGAAATTTTAAATGATCTATTAAATTATCTTTTACAAAAAAGATAATTATGTCAACTTTTTTAGCATTTGTTAGGCCCAACGATCGTTACCGTTATGATCTTTTATAAAGACATTTTAAATGATCTATTAAATTATATTTTACAAAGAAGATAATTATGTCAAATTTTAGCATTTATTACGCCCGACGATCGTTACCGTTATCATCTTTTGATAAATAAATTTTAAATGATCTATTAAATTATCTTTTACAAAGAAGATAATTATGTCAGCTTTTTTAGCGTTTATTATTCCCAATGATTGTTACCGTTATGATCCTTTATAAAGAAATTTTAAATGATCTATTAAATTATCTTTTACAAAGAAGATAATTATGTCAACTTTTTTAGCATTTATTAGGCCCAACGATTGTTACCGTTATGATCTTTTATAAAGAAATTTTAAGTGATCTATTAAATTATCTTTTACAAAGAAGATAATTATGTCAACTTTTTTAGCATTTATGAGGCCCAACGATCGTTACCGTTATGATCTTTTCATAAAGAAATTTTAAATGATCTGCTAAATTATCTTTTACAAAGAAGATAATTATATGAAATTTTGTAGCATTTATTAGGCCCAATGATTGTTACCGTTATGGTCTTTTATAAAGACATTTTAAATGATCTATTAAATTATCTTTTACAAAAAAATAATTAATTTAAATTTTTTAGCATTTGTTATTGCCTATGATTGTTACCAGTATGATATTTTATAAAGAAATTTTAAATGATTTATTAAATTATCTTTTACAAAGAAGATAATTATGTCAACTTTTTTAGCATTTATTATTCCCAATGATTGTTACCGTTATGATATTTTGTAAAGAAATTTTAATTGATCTATTAAATTATCTTTTCCGAAGAAGATAATTATATCAACTTGTTTAGCATTTATTAGGCCGAACGATCATTACCGTTATGATCTTTTGGTAAAGAAATTTTAAATGATCTGTTAAATTATCTTTTTCAAAGTAGATAGTTATGTGAAATTTTGTAGCATTTATTAGGCCCAATGATTGTTACCGTTATGATCTTTTATAAAGACATTTTACATAATCTATTAAATTAACTTCTACAAAGAAGATAATTATGTTGAATTTTCTAACATTTATTAGGCCCAATGATTGTTACCGTTATGATCTTTTATACAGAAATTTTAAACGATCTATTAAATTATCTTTTACAAAGAAGATAATTATGTCAACTTTTTTAGCATTTATTAGGCCTAACGATCGTTACCCTTATGATATTTTAATAAAGACATTTTAAGTGATGAATTATATTATCTTTTACAAAAAACAATTAATTTAAATTTTTTGGTATTTGTTATTCCCAATGATTGTTACCGTTATGATCTTTTGATAAAGAAATTTTAAATGATCTATTAAATTATCTTTTACAAAGAAGATAATTATCTGAAATTTTGTAGCATTTATTAGGCCCAATGATTGTTACCGTTATGATATTTTATAAAGACATTTTAAATGATCTATTAAATTATCTTTTACAAACAAGATAATTATGTCAACTTTTTTAGCATTTATTAGGCCCAACGATCGTTACCGTTATCATCTTTTGATAAATAAATTTTAAATGATCTATTAAATTATCTTTTACAAAGAAGATAATTATGTCAACTTTTTTAGCATTTATTATTCCCAACGATTGTTACCATTATGATCTTTTATAAAGAAATTTTAAATGATCTATTAAATTATCTTTTACAAAGAAGATAATTAATTTAAATTTTTTAGCATTTATTATTCCCAATGATTGTTACCGTTATGATCTTTTATACAAAAATTTTAAATGATCTATTAAATTATCTTTTACAAAGAAGACAATTATGTCAACTTTTTTAGCATTTATTAGGCCCAACAATCATCACCGTTATGATCATTTGATAAAGAAATTTTAAATGATCTATTCAATTATCTTTTACAAAGAAGATAATTATGTGAAATTTTGTAGCATATATTAGGCCCAATGATTGTTACCGTTATGATCTTTTATAAAGACATTTTAAATGATCTATTAAATTATCTTTTGCAAAGAAGACAATTATGTCAAGTTTTTTAGGATTTATTAGGCCCAACAGTCATTACCGTTATGATCTTTTGATAAAAAAATTTTAAATGATCTATGCAATTATCTTTTACAAAGAAGATAATTATGTCAGCTCTTTTAGCATTTATTATTCCCAATGATTGTTACCGTTATGATCCTTTATAAAGAAATTTTAAATGATCTATTAAATTATCTTTTACAAAGAAGATAATTATGTCAACTTTTTTAGCATTTATTAGGCCCAACGATCGTTACCGTTATGATCTTTTCATAAAGAAATTTTAAATGATCTGCTAAATTATCTTTTACAAAGAAGATAATTATATGAAATTTTGTAGCATTTATTAGGCCCAATGATTGTTACCGTTATGGTCTTTTATAAAGACATTTTAAATGATCTATTAAATTATCTTTTACAAAAAAATAATTAATTTAAATTTTTTAGCATTTGTTATTGCCTATGATTGTTACCGGTATGATATTTTATAAAGAAATTTTAAATGATTTATTAAATTATCTTTTACAAAGAAGATAATTATGTCAGCTCTTTTAGCATTTATTATTCCCAATGATTGTTACCGTTATGATCCTTTATAAAGAAATTTTAAATGATCTATTAAATTATCTTTTACAAAGAAGATAATTATGTCAACTTTTTTAGCATTTATTAGGCCCAACGATCATTACCGTTATGATCTTTTGGTAAAGAAATTTTAAATGATCTGTTAAATTATCTTTTACAAAGTAGATAGTTATGTGAAATTTTGTAGCATTTATTACGCCCAATGATTGTTATCGTTATGATCTTTTATAAAGACATTTTACATAATCTATTAAATTAACTTCTACAAAGAAGATAATTATGTTGAATTTTTTAACATTTATTAGGCCCAATGATTGTTACCGTTATGATCTTTTAATTTTTTAACATTTATTAGGACCAATGATCGATACCGTTATGATCTTTTAATAAACTAATTTTAAATGATCTATTAAATTATCTTTTACAAACAAGATAATTATGTCAAATGTTTTAACATTTATTAGGCCCGATGATTGTTACCGTTATGATCTTTTATAAAGAAATTTTAAATGATCTATTAAATTATCTTTTACAAAGAAGATAATTATGTCAACTTTTTTAGCATTTATTAGGCCCAACGATTGTTAGCATTATGATCTTTTATAAAGAAATTTTAAATGATCTATTAAATTATCTTTTACAAAGAAGATAGTTATGTGAAATTTTGTAGCATTTATTACGCCCAATGATTGTTATCGTTATGATCTTTTATAAAGACATTTTACATAATCTATTAAATTAACTTCTACAAAGAAGATAATTATGTTGAATTTTTTAACATTTATTAGGCCCAATGATTGTTACCGTTATGATCTTTTAATTTTTTAACATTTATTAGGACCAATGATCGATACTGTTATTATCTTTTAATAAACTAATTTTAAATGATCTATTAAATTATCTTTACAAACAAGATAATTATGTCAAATGTTTTAACATTTATTAGGCCCGATGATTGTTACCGTTATGATCTTTTATAAAGAAATTTTAAATGATCTATTAAATTATCTTTTACAAAGAAGATAATTATGTCAACTTTTTTACCATTTATTAGGCCCAACGATTGTTAGCATTATGATCTTTTATAAAGAAATTTTAAATGATCTATTAAATTATCTTTTACAAAGAAGATAGTTATGTCAACTTTTTTAGCATTTATTAAGTCGAACGATCTTACCGTTATGATCCTTTGATAAAGAAATTTTAAATGATCTATTAAATTATCTTTTACACAGAAAATTATCTAAAATTTTGTAGCATTTATTAGGCCCAATGATTGTTACCGTTATGATATTTTATAAAGACATTTTAAATCATCTATTAAATTATCTTTTACAAAGAAGATAATTATGTTAACTTTTTTAGCATTTATTAGGCCGAACGATCGTTACCGTTATGATCTTTTATAAAGAAATTTTAACTAATTTATTAAATTATCTTTTACAAAGAAGATAATTATGGCTACTTTTTTAGCAATTATTAGGCCCAACGATCGATACCGTTATGATCTTTTAATAAATTATCTTTTACAAAGAAGATAGTTATGTCAACTTGTTTAGCATTTATTAAATCCAACGATCGTTACCGTTATGATCTTTTGATAAAGAAATTTTAAATGATCTATTAAATTATCTTTTACAAACAAGATAATTATGTCAAATGTTTTAACATTTATTAGGCCCGATGATTGTTACCGTTATGATGTTTTATAAAGAAATTTTAAATGATCTATTAAATTATCTTTTACAAAGAAGATAATTATGTCAACTTTTTTAGCATTTATTAGGCCCAACGATTGTTAACATTATGATCTTTTATAAAGAAATTGTAAATGATCTATTAAATTATCTTTTACAAAGAAGATAGTTATGTCAACTTTTTTAGCATTTATTAAGTCCAACGATCTTACCATTATGATCCTTTGATAAAGAAATTTTAAATGATCTACTAAATTATCTTTTACAAAGAAGATAGTTATCTGAAATTTTGTAGCATTTATTAGGCCCAATGATTGTTCCCGTTATGATATTTTATAAAGACATTTTAAATGATCTATTAAATTATCTTTTACAAAGAAGATAATTATGTCAACTTTTTTAGCATTTATTAGGCCCAACGATCGTTACCGTTATGATCTTTTAATAAAGAAATTTTAAATGATCTATTAAATTATGTTTTACAAAGAAGATAATTATGTCGAATTTTTTAACATTTATTAGGACCAATGATTGTTACTGCTATGATCTTTTATAAAGAAATTTTAAATTATCTATTAAATTATCTTTTACAAAGAAGATAATTATGTCAACTTGTTTAGCATTTATTAGGTCCAACGATCGTTACCGTTATGATCTTTTGATAAAGAAATTTTAAATGATTTATTTAATTATCTTTTATACAAAAAATTAGCTAAAATTTTGTAGCATTTATTAGGCCCAATGATTGTTACCGTTATGATATTTTATAAAGACATTTTAAATCATCTATTAAATTATCTTTTACAAACAAGATAATTATGTCAACTTTTTTAGCATTTATTAGGCCGAACGATCATTACCGTTATGATCTTTTATAAAGAAATTTTAACTGATTTATTAAATTATCTTTTACAAAGAAGATAATTATGTCTACTTTTTTATCATTTATTAGGCCCAACGATCGATACCGTTATGATCTCTTAATAAACTAATTTTAAATGATCTATTAAATTATCTTTTACAAACAAGATAATTATGTCAAATTTTTTTACATTTATTAGGCCCGATGATTGTTACCGTTATGATCTTTTATCAAGAAATTTTAAATGATCTATTAAATTATCTTTTACAAAGAAGATAATTATATTAACTTTTTTAGCATTTATTAGGCCCAAGATTGTTACCAGTATGATCTTTTATAAAGAAATTTTAAATGATCTATTAAATTATCTTTTACAAAGAAGATAATTTTGTCGAATTTTTTAACATTTATTAGGACCAATGATCGATACAGTTATGATCTTTTAATAAACTAATTTTAAATGATCTATTAAATTATCTTTTACAAACAAGATAATTATGTCAAATGTTTTAACATTTATTAGGCCGGATGATTGTTACCGTTATGATCTTTTATAAAGAAATTTTAAATGATTTATTAAATTATCTTTTACAAAGAAGATAATTATGTCTACTTTTTTATCATTTATTAGGCCCAACGATCGATACCGTTATGATCTTTTAATAAACTAATTTTAAATGATCTATTAAATTATCTTTTACAAACAAGATAATTATGTCAACTTTTTTAGCATTTATTAGGCCGAACGATCATTACCGTTATGATCTTTTATAAAGAAATTTTAACTGATTTATTAAATTATCTTTTACAAAGAAGATAATTATGTCTACTTTTTTATCATTTATTAGGCCCAACGATCGATACCGTTACGATCTCTTAATAAACTAATTTTAAATGATCTATTAAATTATCTTTTACAAACAAGATAATTATGTCAAATTTTTTTACATTTATTAGGCCCGATGATTGTTACCGTTATGATCTTTTATCAAGAAATTTTAAATGATCTATTAAATTATCTTTTACAAAGAAGATAATTATATTAACTTTTTTAGCATTTATTAGGCCCAACGATTGTTACCAGTATGATCTTTTATAAAGAAATTTTAAATGATCTATTAAATTATCTTTTACAAAGAAGATAATTTTGTCGAATTTTTTAACATTTATTAGGACCAATGATCGATACAGTTATGATCTTTTAATAAACTAATTTTAAATGATCTATTAAATTATCTTTTACAAACAAGATAATTATGTCAAATGTTTTAACATTTATTAGGCCGGATGATTGTTACCGTTATGATCTTTTATAAAGAAATTTTAAATGATTTATTAAATTATCTTTTACAAAGAAGATAATTATGTCTACTTTTTTATCATTTATTAGGCCCAACGATCGATACCGTTATGATCTTTTAATAAACTAATTTTAAATGATCTATTAAATTATCTTTTACAAACAAGATAATTATGTCAACTTTTTTAGCATTTATTAGGCCGAACGATCATTACCGTTATGATCTTTTATAAAGAAATTTTAACTGATTTATTAAATTATCTTTTACAAAGAAGATAATTATGTCTACTTTTTTATCATTTATTAGGCCCAACGATCGATACCGTTATGATCTCTTAATAAACTAATTTTAAATGATCTATTAAATTATCTTTTACAAACAAGATAATTATGTCAAATTTTTTTACTTTTATTAGGCCCGATGATTGTTACCGTTATGATCTTTTATCAAGAAATTTTAAATGATCTATTAAATTATCTTTTACAAAGAAGATAATTATATTAACTTTTTTAGCATTTATTAGGCCCAACGATTGTTACCAGTATGATCTTTTATAAAGAAATTTTAAATGATCTATTAAATTATCTTTTACAAAGAAGATAATTTTGTCGAATTTTTTAACATTTATTAGGACCAATGATCGATACAGTTATGATCTTTTAATAAACTAATTTTAAATGATCTATTAAATTATCTTTTACAAACAAGATAATTATGTCAAATGTTTTAACATTTATTAGGCCGGATGATTGTTACCGTTATGATCTTTTATAAAGAAATTTTAAATGATTTATTAAATTATCTTTTACAAAGAAGATAATTATGTCTACTTTTTTATCATTTATTAGGCCCAACGATCGATACCGTTATGATCTTTTAATAAACTAATTTTAAATGATCTATTAAATTATCTTTTACAAACAAGATAATTATGTCAAATTTTTTAACATTTATTAGGCCCGATGATTGTTACCGTTATGATCTTTTATAAAGAAATTTTAAATGATCTATTAAATTATTTTTTACAAAGAACATAATTATATCAACTTTTTTAGCATTTATTAGGCCCGATGATTGTTACCGTTATGATCTTTTATAAAGAAATTTTAAATGATCTATTAAATTATCTTTTACAAAGAAGATAATTATATCAACTTTTTTAGCATTTATTAGGCCCAATGATTGTTACCATTATGATCTTTTATAAAGAAATTTTAAATGATCTATTAAATTATCATTTACAAAGAAGATAATTATGTCAAATTTTTTAACATTTATTAGGACCAATGATCGATACCGTTATGATCTTTTAATAAACTAATTTTAAATGATCTATTAAATTATCTTTTACAAACAAGATAATTATGTCAAATGTTTTAACATTTATTAGGCCCGATGATTGTTACCATTATGATCTTTTATAAAGAAATTTTAAATGATCTATTAAATTATCTTTTACAAAGAAGATAATTATGTCAACTTTTTTAGCATTTATTAGGCCCAACGATTGTTAGCATTATGATCTTTTATAAAGAAATTTTAAATGATCTATTAAATTATCTTTTACAAAGAAGATAATTATGTCAACTTTTTAAGCATTTATTAAGTCCAACGATCTTACCGTTATGATCCTTTGACAAAGAAATTTTAAATGATCTATTAAATTATCTTTTACAAAGAAGATAATTATCTGAAATTTTGTAGCATTTATTAGGCCCAATGATTGTTCCCGTTATGATATTTTATAAAGACATTTTAAATGATCTATTAAATTATCTTTTACAAAGAAGATAATTATGTCAACTTTTTTAGCATTTATTAGGCCCAACGATCGTTACCGTTATGATCTTTCAATAAAGAAATTTTAAATGATCTATTAAATTATGTTTTACAAAGAAGATAATTATGTCGAATTTTTTAACATTTATTAGGACAAATGATTGTTACTGCTATGATCTTTTATAAAGAAATTTTAAATTATCTATTAAATTATCTTTTACAAAGAAGATAATTATGTCAACATGTTTAGCATTTATTAGGTCCAACGATCGTTACCGTTATGATCTTTTGATAAAGAAATTTTAAATGATTTATTTAATTATATTTTATACAAAAAATTAGCTAAAATTTTGTAGCATTTATTAGGCCCAATGATTGTTACCGTTATGATATTTTATAAAGACATTTTAAATCATCTATTAAATTATCTTTTACAAACAAGATAATTATGTCAACTTTTTTAGCATTTATTAGGCTGAACGATCATTACCGTTATGATCTTTTATAAAGAAATTTTAACTGATTTATTAAATTATCTTTTACAAAGAAGATAATTATGTCTACTTTTTTATCATTTATTAGGCCCAACGATCGATACCATTATGATCTCTTAATAAACTAATTTTAAATGATCTATTAAATTATCTTTTACAAACAAGATAATTATGTCAAATTTTTTTACATTTATTAGGCCCGATGATTGTTACCGTTATGATCTTTTATAAAGAAATTTTAAATGATCTATTAAATTATCTTTTACAAAGAAGATAATTATGTCAACTTTTTTAGCATTTATTAGGCCCAACGATTGTTAACATTATGATCTTTTATAAAGAAATTTTAAATGATCTATTAAATTATCTTTTACAAAGATAGTTATGTCAACTTTTTCAGCATTTATTAAGTCCAACGATCTTACCGTTATGATCCTTTGATAAAGAAATTTTAAATGATCTATTAAATTATCTTTTACAAAGAAGATAATTATCTGAAATTTTGTAGCATTTATTAGGCCCAATGATTGTTCCCGTTATGATATTTTATAAAGACATTTTAAATGATCTATTAAATTATCTTTTACAAAGAAGATAATTATGTCAACTTTTTTAGCATTTATTAGGCCCAACGATCGTTACCGTTATGATCTTTTAATAAAGAAATTTTAAATGATCTATTAAATTAAGTTTTACAAAGAAGATAATTATGTCGAATTTTTTAACATTTATTAGGACCAATGATTGTTACTGCTATGATCTTTTATAAAGAAATTTTAAATTATCTATTAAATTATCTTTTACAAAGAAGATAATTATGTCAACTTGTTTAGCATTTATTAGGTCCAACGATCGTTACCGTTATGATCTTTTGATAAAGAAATTTTAAATGATTTATTAAATTATCTTTTATACAAAAAATTATCTAAAATTTTGTAGCATTTATTAGGCCCAATGATTGTTACCGTTATGATATTTTATAAAGACATTTTAAATCATCTATTAAATTATCTTTTACAAAGAACATAATTATGTCAACTTTTTTAGCATTTATTAGGCCCAACGATTGTTAGCATTATGATCTTTTATAAAGAAATTTTAAATGATATATTAAATTATCTTTTACAAAGAAGATAATTATGTCGAATTTTTTAACATTTATTAGGACCAATTATCGATACAGTTATGATCTTTTAATAAACTAATTTTAAATGATCTATTAAATTATCTTTTACAAACAAGATAATTATGTCAAATGTTTTAACATTTATTGGGCCCGATGATTGTTACCGTTATGATCTTTTATAAAGAAATTTTAAATGATTTATTAAATTATCTTTTACAAAGAAGATAATTATGTCTACTTTTTTATCATTTATTAGGCCCAACGATCGATACCGTTATGATCTTTTAATAAACTAATTTTAAATGATCTATTAAATTATCTTTTACAAACAAGATAATTATGTCAAATTTTTTAACATTTATTAGGCCCGATGATTGTTACCGTTATGATCTTTTATAAAGAAATTTTAATGATCTATTAAATTATCTTTTACAAAGAAGATAATTATATCAACTTTTTTAGCATTTATTAGGCCCAACGATTGTTATCATTATGATCTTTTATAAAGAAATTTTAAATGATCTATTAAATTATCTTTTACAAAGAAGATTATTATGTCAAATTTTTTAACATTTATTAGGATCAATGATCGATACCGTTATCATCTTTTAATAAACTAATTTTAAATGATCTATTAAATTATCTTTTACAAACAAGATAATTATGTCAAATGTTTTAACATTTATTAGGCCCGATGATTGTTACCGTTATGATCTTTTATAAAGAAATTTTAAATGATCTATTAAATTATCTTTTACAAAGAAGATAATTATATTAACTTTTTTAGCATTTATTAGGCCCAACGATTGTTACCAGTATGATCTTTTATAAAGAAATTTTAAATGATCTATTAAATTATCTTTTACAAAGAAGATAATTATGTCGAATTTTTTAACATTTATTAGGACCAATGATCGATACCGTTATGATCTTTTAATAAACTAATTTTAAATGATCTATTAAATTATCTTTTACAAACACGATAATTATGTCAAATGTTTTAACATTTATTAGGCCCGATGATTGTTACCGTTATGATCTTTTATAAAGAAATTTTAAATGATCTATTAAATTATCTTTTACAAAGAAGATAATTAGATCAACTTTTTTAGCATTTATTAGGCCCAACGATTGTGACCATTATGATCTTTTATAAAGAAATTTTAAATGATATATTAAATTATCTTTTACAAAGAAGATAATTATGTCGAATTTTTTAACATTTATTAGGACCAATGATTGTTACTGCTATGATCTTTTATAAAGAAATTTTAAATTATCTATTAAATTATCTTTTACAAAGAAGATAATTATGTCAACTTGTTTAGCATTTATTAGGTCCAACGATCGTTACCGTTATGATCTTTTGATAAAGAAATTTTAAATGATTTATTAAATTATCTTTTATACAAAAAATTATCTAAAATTTTGTAGCATTTATTAGGCCCAATGATTGTTACCGTTATGATATTTTATAAAGACATTTTAAATCATCTATTAAATTATCTTTTACAAAGAAGATAATTATGTCAACTTTTTTAGCATTTATTAGGCCCAACGATTGTTAGCATTATGATCTTTTATAAAGAAATTTTAAATGATATATTAAATTATCTTTTACAAAGAAGATAATTATGTCGAATTTTTTAACATTTATTAGGACCAATGATCGATACAGTTATGATCTTTTAATAAACTAATTTTAAATGATCTATTAAATTATCTTTTACAAACAAGATAATTATGTCAAATGTTTTAACATTTATTGGGCCCGATGATTGTTACCGTTATGATCTTTTATAAAGAAATTTTAAATGATTTATTAAATTATCTTTTACAAAGAAGATAATTATGTCTACTTTTTTATCATTTATTAGGCCCAACGATCGATACCGTTATGATCTTTTAATAAACTAATTTTAAATGATCTATTAAATTATCTTTTACAAACAAGATAATTATGTCAAATTTTTTAACATTTATTAGGCCCGATGATTGTTACCGTTATGATCTTTTATAAAGAAATTTTAAATGATCTATTAAATTATCTTTTACAAAGAAGATAATTATATCAACTTTTTTAGCATTTATTAGGCCCAACGATTGTTATCATTATGATCTTTTATAAAGAAATTTTAAATGATCTATTAAATTATCTTTTACAAAGAAGATTATTATGTCAAATTTTTTAACATTTATTAGGATCAATGATCGATACCGTTATCATCTTTTAATAAACTAATTTTAAATGATCTATTAAATTATCTTTTACAAACAAGATAATTATGTCAAATGTTTTAACATTTATTAGGCCCGATGATTGTTACCGTTATGATCTTTTATAAAGAAATTTTAAATGATCTATTAAATTATCTTTTACAAAGAAGATAATTATATTAACTTTTTTAGCATTTATTAGGCCCAACGATTGTTACCAGTATGATCTTTTATAAAGAAATTTTAAATGATCTATTAAATTATCTTTTACAAAGAAGATAATTATGTCGAATTTTTTAACATTTATTAGGACCAATGATCGATACCGTTATGATCTTTTAATAAACTAATTTTAAATGATCTATTAAATTATCTTTTACAAACAAGATAATTATGTCAAATGTTTTAACATTTATTAGGCCCGATGATTGTTACCGTTATGATCTTTTATAAAGAAATTTTAAATGATCTATTAAATTATCTTTTACAAAGAAGATAATTAGATCAACTTTTTTAGCATTTATTAGGCCCAACGATTGTGACCATTATGATCTTTTATAAAGAAATTTTAAATGATATATTAAATTATCTTTTACAAAGAAGATAATTATGTCAAATTTTTTAACATTTATTAGGACCAATGATCGATACAGTTATGATCTTTTAATAAACTAATTTTAAATGATCTATTAAATTATCTTTTACAAACAAGATAATTATTTCAAATGTTTTAACATTTATTAGGCCCGATGATTGTTACCGTTATGATCTTTTATAAAGAAATTTTAAATGATTTATTAAATTATCTTTTACAAAGAAGATAATTATGTCTACTTTTTTATCATTTATTAGGCCCAACGATCGATACCGTTATGATCTTTTAATAAAATAATTTTAAATGATCTATTAAATTATCTTTTACAAACAAGATAATTATGTCAAATTTTTTAACATTTATTAGGCCCGATGATTGTTACCGTTATGATCTTTTATAAAGAAATTTTAAATGATCTATTAAATTATCTTTTACAAAGAAGATAATTATATCAACTTTTTTAGCATTTATTAGGCCCAACGATTGTTATCATTATGATCTTTTATAAAGAAATTTTAAATGATCTATTAAATTATCTTTTACAAAGAAGATTATTATGTCAAATTTTTTAACATTTATTAGGATCAATGATCGATACCGTTATCATCTTTTAATAAACTAATTTTAAATGATCTATTAAATTATCTTTTACAAACAAGATAATTATGTCAAATGTTTTAACATTTATTAGGCCCGATGATTGTTACCGTTATGATCTTTTATAAAGAAATTTTAAATGATCTATTAAATTATCTTTTACAAAGAAGATAATTATGTCAACTTTTTTAGCATTTATTAGGCCCAATGATTGTTAGCATTATGATCTTTTATAAAGAAATTTTAAATGATCTATTAAATTATCTTTTACAAAGAAGATAGTTATGTCAACTTTTTTAGCATTTATTAAGTCCAACGATCTTACCGTTATGATCCTTTGATAAAGAAATTTTAAATGATCTATTAAATTATCTTTTACAAAGAAGATAATTATCTGAAATTTTGTAGCATTTATTAGGCCCAATGATTGTTCCCGTTATGATATTTTATAAAGACATTTTAAATGATCTATTAAATTATCTTTTACAAAGAAGATAATTATGTCAACTTTTTTAGCATTTATTAGGCCCAACGATCGTTACCGTTATGATCTTTTAATAAAGAAATTTTAAATGATCTATTACATTATGTTTTACAAAGAAGATAATTATGTCAAATTTTTTAAATTTATTAGGACCAATGATTGTTACTGCTATGATCTTTTATAAAGAAATTTTAGATTATCTATTAAATTATCTTTTACAAAGAAGATAATTATGTCAACTTGTTTAGCATTTATTAGGTCCAACGATCGTTACCGTTATGATCTTTTGATAAAGAAATTTTAAATGATTTATTAAATTATCTTTTACAAAGAAGATAATTATGTTTACTTTTTTATCATTTATTAGGCCCAACGATCGATACCGTTATGGTCTTTTAATAAACTAATTTTAAATGATCTATTAAATTATCTTTTACAAACAAGATAATTATGTCAAATTTTTTAACATTTATTAGGCCCGATGATTGTTACCGTTATGATCTTTTATAAAGAAATTTTAAATGATCTATTAAATTATCTTTTACAAAGAAGATAATTATATCAACTTTTTTAGCATTTATTAGGCCCAACGATCGTTACCGTTATGATCTTTCAATAAAGAAATTTTAAATGATCTATTAAATTATGTTTTACAAAGAAGATAATTATGTCGAATTTTTTAACATTTATTAGGACAAATGATTGTTACTGCTATGATCTTTTATAAAGAAATTTGAAATTATCTATTAAATTATCTTTTACAAAGAAGATAATTATGTCAACTTGTTTAGCATTTATTAGGTCCAACGATCGTTACCGTTATGATCTTTTGATAAAGAAATTTTAAATGATTTATTTAATTATCTTTTATACAAAAAATTAGCTAAAATTTTGTAGCATTTATTAGGCCCAATGATTGTTACCGTTATGATATTTTATAAAGACATTTTAAATCATCTATTAAATTATCTTTTACAAACAAGATAATTATGTCAACTTTTTTAGCATTTATTAGGCTGAACGATCATTACCGTTATGATCTTTTATAAAGAAATTTTAACTGATTTATTAAATTATCTTTTACAAAGAAGATAATTATGTCTACTTTTTTATCATTTATTAGGCCCAACGATCGATACCATTATGATCTCTTAATAAACTAATTTTAAATGATCTATTAAATTATCTTTTACAAACAAGATAATTATGTCAAATTTTTTTACATTTATTAGGCCCGATGATTGTTACCGTTATGATCTTTTATAAAGAAATTTTAAATGATCTATTAAATTATCTTTTACAAAGAAGATAATTATGTCAACTTTTTTAGCATTTATTAGGCCCAACGATTGTTAACATTATGATCTTTTATAAAGAAATTTTAAATGATCTATTAAATTATCTTTTACAAAGATAGTTATGTCAACTTTTTTAGCATTTATTAAGTCCAACGATCTTACCGTTATGATCCTTTGATAAAGAAATTTTAAATGATCTATTAAATTATCTTTTACAAAGAAGATAATTATCTGAAATTTTGTAGCATTTATTAGGCCCAATGATTGTTCCCGTTATGATATTTTATAAAGACATTTTAAATGATCTATTAAATTATCTTTTACAAAGAAGATAATTATGTCAACTTTTTTAGCATTTATTAGGCCCAACGATCGTTACCGTTATGATCTTTTAATAAAGAAATTTTAAATGATCTATTAAATTATGTTTTACAAAGAAGATAATTATGTCGAATTTTTTAACATTTATTAGGACCAATGATTGTTACTGCTATGATCTTTTATAAAGAAATTTTAAATTATCTATTAAATTATCTTTTACAAAGAAGATAATTATGTCAACTTGTTTAGCATTTATTAGATCCAACGATCGTTACCGTTATGATCTTTTGATAAAGAAATTTTAAATGATTTATTAAATTATCTTTTATACAAAAAATTATCTAAAATTTTGTAGCATTTATTAGGCCCAATGATTGTTACCGTTATGATATTTTATAAAGACATTTTAAATCATCTATTAAATTATCTTTTACAAACAAGATAATTATGTCAACTTTTTTAGCATTTATTAGGCCGAACGATCATTACCGTTATGATCTTTTATAAAGAAATTTTAACTGATTTATTAAATTATCTTTTACAAAGAAGATAATTATGTCTACTTTTTTATCATTTATTAGGCCCAACGATCGATACCGTTATGATCTCTTAATAAACTAATTTTAAATGATCTATTAAATTATCTTTTACAAACAAGATAATTATGTCAAATTTTTTTACATTTATTAGGCCCGATGATTGTTACCGTTATGATCTTTTATAAAGAAATTTTAAATGATCTATTAAATTATCTTTTACAAAGAAGATAATTATATTAACTTTTTTAGCATTTATTAGGCCCAATGATTGTTACCAGTATGATCTTTTATAAAGAAATTTTAAATGATCTTTTAAATTATCTTTTACAAAGAAGATAATTATGTCGAATTTTTTAACATTTATTAGGACCAATGATCGATACCGTTATGATCTTTTAATAAACTAATTTTAAATGATCTATTAAATTATCTTTTACAAACAAGATAATTATGTCAAATGTTTTAACATTTATTAGGCCCGATGATTGTTACCGTTATGATCTTTTATAAAGAAATTTTAAATGATCTATTAAATTATCTTTTACAAAGAAGATAATTATATCAACTTTTTTAGCATTTATTAGGCCCAACGATTGTGACCATTATGATCTTTTATAAAGAAATTTTAAATGATATATTAAATTATCTTTTACAAAGAAGATAATTATGTCGAATTTTTTAACATTTATTAGGACCAATGATCGATACAGTTATGATCTTTTAATAAACTAATTTTAAATGATCTATTAAATTATCTTTTACAAACAAGATAATTATGTCAAATGTTTTAACATTTATTGGGCCCGATTATTGTTACCGTTATGATCTTTTATAAAGAAATTTTAAATGATTTATTAAATTATCTTTTACAAAGAAGATAATTATGTCTACTTTTTTATCATTTATTAGGCCCAACGATCGATACCGTTATGATCTTTTAATAAACTAATTTTAAATGATCTATTAAATTATCTTTTACAAACAAGATAATTATGTCAAATTTTTTAACATTTATTAGGCCCGATGATTGTTACCGTTATGATCTTTTATAAAGAAATTTTAAATGATCTATTAAATTATCTTTTACAAAGAAGATAATTATATCAACTTTTTTAGCATTTATTAGGCCCAACGATTGTTATCATTATGATCTTTTATAAAGAAATTTTAAATGATCTATTAAATTATCTTTTACAAAGAAGATTATTATGTCAAATTTTTTATCATTTATTAGGCCCAACGATCGATACCGTTATGATCTTTTAATAAAATAATTTTAAATGATCTATTAAATTATCTTTTACAAACAAGATAATTATGTCAAATTTTTTAACATTTATTAGGCCCGATGATTGTTACCGTTATGATCTTTTATAAAGAAATTTTAAATGATCTATTAAATTATCTTTTACAAAGAAGATAATTATATTAACTTTTTTAGCAATTATTAGGCCCAACGATTGTTACCAGTATGATCTTTTATAAAGAAATTTTAAATGATCTATTAAATTATCTTTTACAAAGAAGATAATTATGTCGAATTTTTTAACATTTATTAGGACCAATGATCGATACCGTTATCATCTTTTAATAAACTAATTTTAAATGATCTATTAAATTATCTTTTACAAACAAGATAATTATGTCAAATGTTTTAACATTTATTAGGCCCGATGATTGTTACCGTTATGATCTTTTATAAAGAAATTTTAAATGATCTATTAAATTATCTTTTACAAAGAAGATAATTAGATCAACTTTTTTAGCATTTATTAGGCCCAACGATTGTGACCATTATGATCTTTTATAAAGAAATTTTAAATGATATATTAAATTATCTTTTACAAAGAAGATAATTATGTCGAATTTTTTAACATTTATTAGGACCAATGATCGATACAGTTATGATCTTTTAATAAACTAATTTTAAATGATCTATTAAATTATTTTTTACAAACAAGATAATTATTTCAAATGTTTTAACATTTATTAGGCCCGATGATTGTTACCGTTATGATCTTTTATAAAGAAATTTTAAATGATTTATTAAATTATCTTTTACAAAGAAGATAATTATGTCTACTTTTTTATCATTTATTAGGCTCAACGATCGATACCGTTATGATCTTTTAATAAAATAATTTTAAATGATCTATTAAATTATCTTTTACAAACAAGATAATTATGTCAAATTTTTTAACATTTATTAGGCCCGATGATTGTTACCGTTATGATCTTTTATAAAGAAATTTTAAATGATCTATTAAATTATCTTTTACAAAGAAGATAATTATATCAACTTTTTTAGCATTTATTAGGCCCAACGATTGTTATCATTATGATCTTTTATAAAGAAATTTTAAATGATCTATTAAATTATCTTTTACAAAGAAGATTATTATGTCAAATTTTTTATCATTTATTAGGCCCAACGATCGATACCGTTATGATCTTTTAATAAAATAATTTTAAATGATCTATTAAATTATCTTTTACAAACAAGATAATTATGTCAAATTTTTTAACATTTATTAGGCCCGATGATTGTTACCGTTATGATCTTTTATAAAGAAATTTTAAATGATCTATTAAATTATCTTTTACAAAGAAGATAATTATATTAACTTTTTTAGCAATTATTAGGCCCAACGATTGTTACCAGTATGATCTTTTATAAAGAAATTTTAAATGATCTATTAAATTATCTTTTACAAAGAAGATAATTATGTCAAATTTTTTAACATTTATTAGGACCAATGATCGATACCGTTATCATCTTTTAATAAACTAATTTTAAATGATCTATTAAATTATCTTTTACAAACAAGATAATTATGTCAAATGTTTTAACATTTATTAGGCCCGATGATTGTTACCGTTATGATCTTTTATAAAGAAATTTTAAATGATCTATTAAATTATCTTTTACAAAGAAGATAATTAGATCAACTTTTTTAGCATTTATTAGGCCCAACGATTGTGACCATTATGATCTTTTATAAAGAAATTTTAAATGATATATTAAATTATCTTTTAGAAAGAAGATAATTATGTCGAATTTTTTAACATTTATTAGGACCAATGATCGATACAGTTATGATCTTTTAATAAACTAATTTTAAATGATCTATTAAATTATTTTTTACAAACAAGATAATTATTTCAAATGTTTTAACATTTATTAGGCCCGATGATTGTTACCGTTATGATCTTTTATAAAGAAATTTTAAATGATTTATTAAATTATCTTTTACAAAGAAGATAATTATGTCTACTTTTTTATCATTTATTAGGCCCAACGATCGATACCGTTATGATCTTTTAATAAAATAATTTTAAATGATCTATTAAATTATCTTTTACAAACAAGATAATTATGTCAAATTTTTTAACATTTATTAGGCCCGATGATTGTTACCGTTATGATCTTTTATAAAGAAATTTTAAATGATCTATTAAATTATCTTTTACAAAGAAGATAATTATATCAACTTTATTAGCATTTATTAGGCCCAACGATTGTTATCATTATGATCTTTTATAAAGAAATTTTAAATGATCTATTAAATTATCTTTTACAAAGAAGATTATTATGTCAAATTTTTTAACATTTATTAGGATCAATGATCGATACCGTTATCATCTTTTAATAAACTAATTTTAAATGATCTATTAAATTATCTTTTACAAACAAGATAATTATGTCAAATGTTTTAACATTTATTAGGCCCGATGATTGTTACCGTTATGATCTTTTATAAAGAAATTTTAAATGATCTATTAAATTATCTTTTACAAAGAAGATAATTATGTCAACTTTTTTAGCATTTATTAGGCCCAATGATTGTTAGCATTATGATCTTTTATAAAGAAATTTTAAATGATCTATTAAATTATCTTTTACAAAGAAGATAGTTATGTCAACTTTTTTAGCATTTATTAAGTCCAACGATCTTACCGTTATGATCCTTTGATAAAGAAATTTTAAATGATCTATTAAATTATCTTTTACAAAGAAGATAATTATCTGAAATTTTGTAGCATTTATTAGGCCCAATGATTGTTCCCGTTATGATATTTTATAAAGACATTTTAAATGATCTATTAAATTATCTTTTACAAAGAAGATAATTATGTCAACTTTTTTAGCATTTATTAGGCCCAACGATCGTTACCGTTATGATCTTTTAATAAAGAAATTTTAAATGATCTATTACATTTGTTTTACAAAGAAGATAATTATGTCAAATTTTTTAAATTTATTAGGACCAATGATTGTTACTGCTATGATCTTTTATAAAGAAATTTTAAATTATCTATTAAATTATGTTTTACAAAGAAGATAATTATGTCAACTTGTTTAGCATTTATTAGGTCCAACGATCGTTACCGTTATGATCTTTTGATAAAGAAATTTTAAATGATTTATTAAATTATCTTTTACAAAGAAGATAATTATGTCTACTTTTTTATCATTTATTAAGCCCAACGATCGATACCGTTATGATCTTTTAATAAACTAATTTTAAATGATCTATTAAATTATCTTTTACAAACAAGATAATTATGTCAAATTTTTTAACATTTATTAGGCCCGATGATTGTTACCGTTATGATCTTTTATAAAGAAATTTTAAATGATCTATTAAATTATCTTTTACAAAGAAGATAATTATATCAACTTTTTTAGCATTTATTAGGCCCAACGATTGTTACCAGTATGATCTTTTATAAAGAAATTTTAAATGATCTATTAAATTATCTTTTACAAAGAAGATAATTATGTCGAATTTTTTAACATTTATTAGGACCAATGATCGATACCGTTATGATCTTTTAATAAACTAATTTTAAATGATCTATTAAATTATCTTTTACAAACAAGATAATTATGTCAAATGTTTTAACATTTATTAGGCCCGATGATTGTTACCGTTATGATCTTTTATAAAGAAATTTTAAATGATCTATTAAATTATCTTTTACAAAGAAGATAATTATATCAACTTTTTTAGCATTTATTAGGCCCAACGATTGTTATCATTATGATCTTTTATAAAGAAATTTTAAATGATCTATTAAATTATCTTTTACAAAGAAGATTATTATGTCAAATTTTTTAACATTTATTAGGACCAATGATCGATACCGTTATCATCTTTTAATAAACTAATTTTAAATGATCTATTAAATTATCTTTTACAAACAAGATAATTATGTCAAATGTTTTAACATTTATTAGGCCCGATGATTGTTACCGTTATGATCTTTTATAAAGAAATTTTAAATGATCTATTAAAGTATCTTTTACAAAGAAGATAATTATATCAACTTTTTTAGCATTTATTAGGCCCAACGATTGTTATCATTATGATCTTTTATAAAGAAATTTTAAATGATCTATTAAATTATCTTTTACAAAGAAGATTATTATGTCAAATTTTTTAACATTTATTAGGACCAATGATCGATACCGTTATCATCTTTTAATAAACTAATTTTAAATGATCTATTAAATTATCTTTTACAAACAAGATAATTATGTCAAATGTTTTAACATTTATTAGGCCCGATGATTGTTACCGTTATGATCTTTTATAAAGAAATTTTAAATGATCTATTAAAGTATCTTTTACAAAGAAGATAATTATATCAACTTTTTTAGCATTTATTAGGCCCAACGATTGTTATCATTATGATCTTTTATAAAGAAATTTTAAATGATCTATTAAATTATCTTTTACAAAGAAGATTATTATGTCAAATTTTTTAACATTTATTAGGACCAATGATCGATACCGTTATGATCTTTTAATAAACTAATTTTAAATGATCTATTAAATTATCTTTTACAAACAAGATAATTATGTCAAATGTTTTAACATTTATTAGGCCCGATGATTGTTACCGTTATGATCTTTTATAAAGAAATTTTAAATGATCTATTAAAGTATCTTTTACAAAGAAGATAATTATGTCAACTTTTTTAGCATTTATTAGGCCCAACGATTGTTAGCATTATGATCTTTTATAAAGAAATTTTAAATGATCTATTAAATTATCTTTTACAAAGAAGATAGTTATGTCAACTTTTTTAGCATTTATTAAGTCCAACGATCTTACCGTTATGATCCTTTGATAAAGAAATTTTAAATGATCTATTAAATTATCTTTTACAAAGAAGATAATTATCTGAAATTTTGTAGCATTTATTAGGCCCAATGATTGTTCCCGTTATGATATTTTATAAAGACATTTTAAATGATCTATTAAATTATCTTTTACAAAGAAGATAATTATGTCAACTTTTTTAGCATTTATTAGGCCCAACGATCGTTACCGTTATGATCTTTTAATAAAGAAATTTTAAATGATCTATTAAATTATGTTTTACAAAGAAGATAATTATGTCAAATTTTTTAACATTTATTAGGACCAATGATTGTTACTGCTATGATCTTTTATAAAGAAATTTTAAATTATCTATTAAATTATCTTTTACAAAGAAGATAATTATGTCAACTTGTTTAGCATTTATTAGGTCCAACGATCGTTACCGTTATGATCTTTTGATAAAGAAATTTTAAATGATTTATTAAATTATCTTTTATACAAAAAATTATCTAAAATTTTGTAACATTTATTAGGCCCAATGATTGTTACCGTTATGATATTTTATAAAGGCATTTTAAATCATCTATTAAATTATCTTTTACAAAGAAGATAATTATGTCAACTTCTTTAGCATTTATTATGCCGAACGATCATTACCGTTATGATCTTTTATAAAGAAATTTTAACTGATTTATTAAATTATCTTTTACAAAGAAGATAATTATGTCTACTTTTTTATCATTTATTAGGCCCAACGATCGATACCGTTATGATCTCTTAATAAACTAATTTTAAATGATCTATTAAATTATCTTTTACAAACAAGATAATTATGTCAAATTTTTTAACATTTATTAGGCCCGATGATTGTTACCGTTATGATCTTTTATAAAGAAATTTTAAATGATCTATTAAATTATCTTTTACAAAGAAGATAATTATATCAACTTTTTTAGCATTTATTAGGCCCAACGATTGTTATCATTATGATCTTTTATAAAGAAATTTTAAATGATCTATTAAATTATCTTTTACAAAGAAGATTATTATGTCAAATTTTTTAACATTTATTAGGACCAATGATCGATACCGTTATCATCTTTTAATAAACTAATTTTAAATGATCTATTAAATTATCTTTTACAAACAAGATAATTATGTCAAATGTTTTAACATTTATTAGGCCCGATGATTGTTACCGTTATGATCTTTTATAAAGAAATTTTAAATGATCTATTAAATTATCTTTTACAAAGAAGATAATTATGTCAACTTTTTTAGCATTTATTAGGCCCAACGATTGTTAGCATTATGATCTTTTATAAAGAAATTTTAAATGATCTATTAAATTATCTTTTACAAAGAAGATAGTTATGTCAACTTTTTTAGCATTTATTAAGTCCAACGATCTTACCGTTATGATCCTTTGATAAAGAAATTTTAAATGATCTATTAAATTATCTTTTACAAAGAAGATAATTATCTGAAATTTTGTAGCATTTATTAGGCCCAATGATTGTTCCTGTTATGATATTTTATAAAGACATTTTAAATGATCTATTAAATTATCTTTTACAAAGAAGATAATTATGTCAACTTTTTTAGCATTTATTAGGCCGAACGATTGTTATCATTATGATCTTTTATAAAGAAATTTTAAATGATCTATTAAATTATCTTTTACAAAGAAGATTATTATGTCAAATTTTTTAACATTTATTAGGACCAATGATCGATACCGTTATGATCTTTTAATAAACTAATTTTAAATGATCTATTAAATTATCTTTTACAAACAAGATAATTATGTCAAATGTTTTAACATTTATTAGGCCCGATGATTGTTACCGTTATGATCTTTTATAAAGAAATTTTAAATGATCTATTAAAGTATCTTTTACAAAGAAGATAATTATGTCAACTTTTTTAGCATTTATTAGGCCCAACGATTGTTAGCATTATGATCTTTTATAAAGAAATTTTAAATGATCTATTAAATTATCTTTTACAAAGAAGATAGTTATGTCAACTTTTTTAGCATTTATTAAGTCCAACGATCTTACCGTTATGATCCTTTGATAAAGAAATTTTAAATGATCTATTAAATTATCTTTTACAAAGAAGATAATTATCTGAAATTTTGTAGCATTTATTAGGCCCAATGATTGTTCCCGTTATGATATTTTATAAAGACATTTTAAATGATCTATTAAATTATCTTTTACAAAGAAGATAATTATGTCAACTTTTTTAGCATTTATTAGGCCCAACGATCGTTACCGTTATGATCTTTTAATAAAGAAATTTTAAATGATCTATTAAATTATGTTTTACAAAGAAGATAATTATGTCAAATTTTTTAACATTTATTAGGACCAATGATTGTTACTGCTATGATCTTTTATAAAGAAATTTTAAATTATCTATTAAATTATCTTTTACAAAGAAGATAATTATGTCAACTTGTTTAGCATTTATTAGGTCCAACGATCGTTACCGTTATGATCTTTTGATAAAGAAATTTTAAATGATTTATTAAATTATCTTTTATACAAAAAATTATCTAAAATTTTGTAACATTTATTAGGCCCAATGATTGTTACCGTTATGATATTTTATAAAGGCATTTTAAATCATCTATTAAATTATCTTTTACAAAGAAGATAATTATGTCAACTTCTTTAGCATTTATTATGCCGAACGATCATTACCGTTATGATCTTTTATAAAGAAATTTTAACTGATTTATTAAATTATCTTTTACAAAGAAGATAATTATGTCTACTTTTTTATCATTTATTAGGCCCAACGATCGATACCGTTATGATCTCTTAATAAACTAATTTTAAATGATCTATTAAATTATCTTTTACAAACAAGATAATTATGTCAAATTTTTTAACATTTATTAGGCCCGATGATTGTTACCGTTATGATCTTTTATAAAGAAATTTTAAATGATCTATTAAATTATCTTTTACAAAGAAGATAATTATATCAACTTTTTTAGCATTTATTAGGCCCAACGATTGTTATCATTATGATCTTTTATAAAGAAATTTTAAATGATCTATTAAATTATCTTTTACAAAGAAGATTATTATGTCAAATTTTTTAACATTTATTAGGACCAATGATCGATACCGTTATCATCTTTTAATAAACTAATTTTAAATGATCTATTAAATTATCTTTTACAAACAAGATAATTATGTCAAATGTTTTAACATTTATTAGGCCCGATGATTGTTACCGTTATGATCTTTTATAAAGAAATTTTAAATGATCTATTAAATTATCTTTTACAAAGAAGATAATTATGTCAACTTTTTTAGCATTTATTAGGCCCAACGATTGTTAGCATTATGATCTTTTATAAAGAAATTTTAAATGATCTATTAAATTATCTTTTACAAAGAAGATAGTTATGTCAACTTTTTTAGCATTTATTAAGTCCAACGATCTTACCGTTATGATCCTTTGATAAAGAAATTTTAAATGATCTATTAAATTATCTTTTACAAAGAAGATAATTATCTGAAATTTTGTAGCATTTATTAGGCCCAATGATTGTTCCTGTTATGATATTTTATAAAGACATTTTAAATGATCTATTAAATTATCTTTTACAAAGAAGATAATTATGTCAACTTTTTTAGCATTTATTAGGCCGAACGATCGTTACCGTTATGATCTTTTAATAAAGAAATTTTAAATGATCTATTAAATTATGTTTTACAAAGAAGATAATTATGTCAAATTTTTTAACATTTATTAGGACCAATGATTGTTACTGCTATGATCTTTTATAAAGAAATTTTAAATTATCTTTTACAAAGAAGATAATTATGTCAACTTGTTTAGCATTTATTAGGTCCAACGATCGTTACCGTTATGATCTTTTGATAAAGAAATTTTAAATGATTTATTAAATTATCTTTTATACAAAAAATTATCTAAAATTTTGTAACATTTATTAGGCCCAATGATTGTTACCGTTATGATATTTTATAAAGACATTTTAAATCATCTATTAAATTATCTTTTACAAAGAAGATAATTATGTCAACTTTTTTAGCATTTATTAGGCCGAACGATCATTACCGTTATGATCTTTTATAAAAGAAATTTTAACTGATTTATTAAATTATCTTTTACAAAGAAGATAATTATGTCTACTTTTTTATCATTTATTAGGCCCAACGATCGATACCGTTATGATCTCTTAATAAACTAATTTTAAATGATCTATTAAATTATCTTTTACAAACAAGATAATTATGTCAAATTTTTTAACATTTATTAGGCCCGATGATTGTTACCGTTATGATCTTTTATAAAGAAATTTTAAATGATCTATTAAATTATCTTTTACAAAGAAGATAATTATATCAACTTTTTTAGCATTTATTAGGCCCAACGATTGTTACCAGTATGATCTTTTATAAAGAAATTTTAAATGATCTATTAAATTATCTTTTACAAAGAAGATAATTATGTCGAATTTTTTAACATTTATTTGGACCAATGGTCGATACCGTTATGATTTTTTAATAAACTAATTTTAAATGATCTATTAAATTATCTTTTACAAACAAGATAATTATGTCAAATGTTTTACATTTATTAGGCCCGATGATTGTTACCGTTATGATCTTTTATAAAGAAATTTTAAATGATTTATTAAATTATCTTTTACAAAGAAGATAATTATGTCTACTTTTTTATCATTTATTAGGCCCAACGATCGATACCGTTATGATCTTTTAATAAACTAATTTTAAATGATCTATTAAATTATCTTTTACAAACAAGACAATTATGTCAAATGTTTTAACATATACTAGGCCCGATGATTGTTACCGTTATGATCTTTTATAAAGAAATTTTAAATGATATATTAAATTATCTTTTACAAAGAAGATAATTATGTCAACTTTTTTAGCATTTATTAGGCCCAATGATTGTTACCGTTATGATATTTTATAAAGACATTTTAAATCATCTATTAAATTATCTTTTACAAAGAAGATAATTATGTCAACTTTTTTAGCATTTATTAGGCCCAACGATCGTTACCGTTATGATCTTTTAATAAAGAAATTTTAAATGATCTATTAAATTATGTTTTACAAAGAAGATAATTATGTCAAATTTTTTAACATTTATTAGGACAAATGATTGTTACTGCTATGATCTTTTATAAAGAAATTTTAAATTATCTATTAAATTATCTTTTACAAAGAAGATAATTATGTCAACTTGTTTAGCATTTATTAGGCCCAACGATCGTTACCGTTATGATCTTTTGATAAATAAATTTTAAATGATCTATTAAATTATCTTTTACACAGAAAATTATCTAAAATTTTGTAGCATTTATTAGGCCCAATGATTGTTACCGTTATGATATTTTATAAAGACATTTTAAATCATCTATTAAATTATCTTTTACAACGAAGATAATTATGTCAACTTTTTTAGCATTTATTAGGCCGAACGATCCTTACCGTGATGATCTTTTATAAAAAAATTTTAACTAATTTATTAAATTATCTTTTACAAAGAAGATAATTATGGCTACTTTTTTAGCAATTATTAGGCCCAACGATCGATACCGTTATTATCTTTTAATAAATTATCTTTTACAAAGAAGATAGTTATGTCAACTTGTTTAGCATTTATTAAGTCCAACGATCGTTACCATTATGATCTTTTGATAAAGAAATTTTAAATGATCTATTAAATTATGTTTTACAAAGAAGATAATTATGTCAAATTTTTTAACATTTATTAGGACCAATGATTGTTACTGCTATGATCTTTTATAAAGAAATTTTAAATTATCTATTAAATTATCTTTTACAAAGAAGATAATTATGTCAACTTGTTTAGCATTTATTAGGTCCAACGATCGTTACCGTTATGATCTTTTGATAAAGAAATTTTAAATGATTTATTAAATTATCTTTTACACAAAAAATTATCTAAAATTTTGTAGCATTTATTAGGCCCAATGATTGTTACCGTTATGATATTTTATAAAGACATTTTAAATCATCTATTAAATTATCTTTTACAAAGAAGATAATTATGTCAACTTTTTTAGCATTTATTAGGCCGAACGATCATTACCGTTATGATCTTTTATAGAGAAATTTTAACTGATTTATTAAATTATCTTTTACAAAGAAGTTAATTATGTCTACTTTTTTATCATTTATTAGGCCCAACGATCGATACCGTTATGATCTCTTAATAAACTAATTTTAAATGATCTATTAAATTATCTTTTACAAACAAGATAATTATGTCAAATTTTTTTACATTTATTAGGCCCGATGATTGTTACCGTTATGATCTTGTATAAAGAAATTTTAAATGATCTATTAAATTATCTTTTACAAAGAAGATAATTATATCAACTTTTTTAGCATGTATTAGGCCCAACGATCGATACCGTTATGATCTCTTAATAAACTAATTTTCAATGATCTATTAAATTATCTTTTACAAACATGATAATTATGTCAAATTTTTTTACATTTATTAGGCCCGATGATTGTTACCGTTATGATCTTTTATAAAGAAATTTTAAATGATCTATTAAATTATCTTTTACAAAGAAGATAATTATATCAACTTTTTTAGCATGTATTAGGCCCAACGATCGATACCGTTATGATCTCTTAATAAACTAATTTTAAATGATCTATTAAATTATCTTTTACAAACAAGATAATTATGTCAAATGTTTTACAATTTATTAGGCCCGATGATTGTTACCGTTATGATCTTTTATAAAGAAATTTTAAATGATTTATTAAATTATCTTTTACAAAGAAGATAATTATGTCTACTTTTTTATCATTTATTAGGCCCAACGATCAATACCGTTATGATCTTTTAATAAACTAATTTTAAATGATCTATTAAATTATCTTTTACAAACAAGATAATTATGTAAAATTTTTTAACATTTATTAGGCCCGATGATTGTTACCGTTATGATCTTTTATAAAGAAATTTTAAATGATCTATTAAATTATCTTTTACAAAGAAGATAATTATATCAACTTTTTTAGCATTTATTAGGCCCAACGATTGTTATCATTATGATCTTTTATAAAGAAATTTTAAATGATCTATTAAATTATCTTTTACAAAGAAGATTATTATGTCAAATTTTTTAACATTTATTAGGACCAATGATCGATACCGTTATCATCTTTTAATAAACTAATTTTAAATGATCTATTAAATTATCTTTTACAAACAAGATAATTATGTCAAATGTTTTAACATTTATTAGGCCCGATGATTGTTACCGTTATGATCTTTTATAAAGAAATTTTAAATGATCTATTAAAGTATCTTTTACAAAGAAGATAATTATATCAACTTTTTTAGCATTTATTAGGCCCAACGATTGTTATCATTATGATCTTTTATAAAGAAATTTTAAATGATCTATTAAATTATCTTTTACAAAGAAGATTATTATGTCAAATTTTTTAACATTTATTAGGACCAATGATCGATACCGTTATCATCTGTTAATAAACTAATTTTAAATGATCTATTAAATTATCTTTTACAAACAAGATAATTATGTCAAATGTTTTAACATTTATTAGGCCCGATGATTGTTACCGTTATGATCTTTTATAAAGAAATTTTAAATGATCTATTAAAGTATCTTTTACAAAGAAGATAATTATATCAACTTTTTTAGCATTTATTAGGCCCAACGATTGTTATCATTATGATCTTTTATAAAGAAATTTTAAATGATCTATTAAATTATCTTTTAGAAAGAAGATTATTATGTCAAATTTTTTAACATTTATTAGGACCAATGATCGATACCGTTATGATCTTTTAATAAACTAATTTTAAATGATCTATTAAATTATCTTTTACAAACAAGATAATTATGTCAAATGTTTTAACATTTATTAGGCCCGATGATTGTTACCGTTATGATCTTTTATAAAGAAATTTTAAATGATCTATTAAAGTATCTTTTACAAAGAAGATAATTATGTCAACTTTTTTAGCATTTATTAGGCCCAACGATTGTTAGCATTATGATCTTTTATAAAGAAATTTTAAATGATCTATTAAATTATCTTTTACAAAGAAGATAGTTATGTCAACTTTTTTAGCATTTATTAAGTCCAACGATCTTACCGTTATGATCCTTTGATAAAGAAATTTTAAATGATCTATTAAATTATCTTTTACAAAGAAGATAATTATCTGAAATTTTGTAGCATTTATTAGGCCCAATGATTGTTCCCGTTATGATATTTTATAAAGACATTTTAAATGATCTATTAAATTATCTTTTACAAAGAAGATAATTATGTCAACTTTTTTAGCATTTATTAGGCCCAACGATCGTTACCGTTATGATCTTTTAATAAAGAAATTTTAAATGATCTATTAAATTATGTTTTACAAAGAAGATAATTATGTCAAATTTTTTAACATTTATTAGGACCAATGATTGTTACTGCTATGATCTTTTATAAAGAAATTTTAAATTATCTATTAAATTATCTTTTACAAAGAAGATAATTATGTCAACTTGTTTAGCATTTATTAGGTCCAACGATCGTTACCGTTATGATCTTTTGATAAAGAAATTTTAAATGATTTATTAAATTATCTTTTATACAAAAAATTATCTAAAATTTTGTAACATTTATTAGGCCCAATGATTGTTACCGTTATGATATTTTATAAAGGCATTTTAAATCATCTATTAAATTATCTTTTACAAAGAAGATAATTATGTCAACTTTTTTAGCATTTATTATGCCGAACGATCATTACCGTTATGATCTTTTATAAAGAAATTTTAACTGATTTATTAAATTATCTTTTACAAAGAAGATAATTATGTCTACTTTTTTATCATTTATTAGGCCCAACGATCGATACCGTTATGATCTCTTAATAAACTAATTTTAAATGATCTATTAAATTATCTTTTACAAACAAGATAATTATGTCAAATTTTTTAACATTTATTAGGCCCGATGATTGTTACCGTTATGATCTTTTATAAAGAAATTTTAAATGATCTATTAAATTATCTTTTACAAAGAAGATAGTTATGTCAACTTTTTTAGCATTTATTAAGTCCAACGATCTTACCGTTATGATCCTTTGATAAAGAAATTTTAAATGATCTATTAAATTATCTTTTACAAAGAAGATAATTATCTGAAATTTTGTAGCATTTATTAGGCCCAATGATTGTTCCCGTTATGATATTTTATAAAGACATTTTAAATGATCTATTAAATTATCTTTTACAAAGAAGATAATTATGTCAACTTTTTTAGCATTTATTAGGCCCAACGATTGTTACCGTTATGATCTTTTATAAAGAAATTTTAAATGATCTATTAAATTATCTTTTACAAAGAAGATAGTTATGTCAACTTTTTTAGCATTTATTAAGTCCAACGATCTTACCGTTATGATCCTTTGATAAAGAAATTTTAAATGATCTATTAAATTATCTTTTACAAAGAAGATAATTATCTGAAATTTTGTAGCATTTATTAGGCCCAATGATTGTTCCCGTTATGATATTTTATAAAGACATTTTAAATGATCTATTAAATTATCTTTTACAAAGAAGATAATTATGTCAACTTTTTTAGCATTTATTAGGCCCAACGATCGTTACCGTTATGATCTTTTAATAAAGAAATTTTAAATGATCTATTAAATTATGTTTTACAAAGAAGATAATTATGTCAAATTTTTTAACATTTATTAGGACCAATGATTGTTACTGCTATGATCTTTTATAAAGAAATTTTAAATTATCTATTAAATTATCTTTTACAAAGAAGATAATTATGTCAACTTGTTTAGCATTTATTAGGTCCAACGATCGTTACCGTTATGATCTTTTGATAAAGAAATTTTAAATGATTTATTAAATTATCTTTTATACAAAAAATTATCTAAAATTTTGTAACATTTATTAGGCCCAATGATTGTTACCGTTATGATATTTTATAAAGGCATTTTAAATCATCTATTAAATTATCTTTTACAAAGAAGATAATTATGTCAACTTTTTTAGCATTTATTATGCCGAACGATCATTACCGTTATGATCTTTTATAAAGAAATTTTAACTGATTTATTAAATTATCTTTTACAAAGAAGATAATTATGTCTACTTTTTTATCATTTATTAGGCCCAACGATCGATACCGTTATGATCTCTTAATAAACTAATTTTAAATGATCTATTAAATTATCTTTTACAAACAAGATAATTATGTCAAATTTTTTAACATTTATTAGGCCCGATGATTGTTACCGTTATGATCTTTTATAAAGAAATTTTAAATGATCTATTAAATTATCTTTTACAAAGAAGATAATTATATCAACTTTTTTAGCATTTATTAGGCCCAACGATTGTTATCATTATGATCTTTTATAAAGAAATTTTAAATGATCTATTAAATTATCTTTTACAAAGAAGTTAATTATGTCTACTTTTTTATCATTTATTAGGCCCAACGATCGATACCGTTATGATCTCTTAATAAACTAATTTTAAATGATCTATTAAATTATCTTTTACAAACAAGATAATTATGTCAAATTTTTTTACATTTATTAGGCCCGATGATTGTTACCGTTATGATCTTGTATAAAGAAATTTTAAATGATCTATTAAATTATCTTTTACAAAGAAGATAATTATATCAACTTTTTTAGCATGTATTAGGCCCAACGATCGATACCGTTATGATCTCTTAATAAACTAATTTTCAATGATCTATTAAATTATCTTTTACAAACATGATAATTGTGTCAAATTTTTTTACATTTATTAGGCCCGATGATTGTTACCGTTATGATCTTTTATAAAGAAATTTTAAATGATCTATTAAATTATCTTTTACAAAGAAGATAATTATATCAACTTTTTTAGCATGTATTAGGCCCAACGATCGATACCGTTATGATCTCTTAATAAACTAATTTTAAATGATCTATTAAATTATCTTTTACAAACAAGATAATTATGTCAAATGTTTTAACATTTATTAGGCCCGATGATTGTTACCGTTATGATCTTTTATAAAGAAATTTTAAATGATTTATTAAATTATCTTTTACAAAGAAGATAATTATGTCTACTTTTTTATCATTTATTAGGCCCAACGATCAATACCGTTATGATCTTTTAATAAACTAATTTTAAATGATCTATTAAATTATCTTTTACAAACAAGATAATTATGTAAAATTTTTTAACATTTATTAGGCCCGATGGTTGTTACCGTTATCATCTTTTATAAAGAAATTTTAAATGATCTATTAAATTATCTTTTACAAAGAAGATAATTATATCAACTTTTTTAGCATTTATTAGGCCCAACGATTGTTACCATTATGATCTTTTATAAAGAAATTTTAAATGATCTATTAAATTATCTTTTACAAAGAAGATAATTATGTCGAATTTTTTAACATTTATTAGGACCAATGATCGATACCGTTATGATCTTTTAATAAACTAATTTTAAATGATCTATTAAATTATCTTTTACAAACAAGATAATTATGTCAAATGTTTTAACATTTATTAGGCCCGATGATTGTTACCGTTATGATCTTTTATAAAGAAATTTTAAATGATCTATTAAATTATCTTTTACAAAGAAGATAGTTATGTCAACTTTTTTAGCATTTATTTAGTCCAACGATCGTTACCGTTATGATCTTTTGATAAAGAAATTTTAAATGATCTATTAAATTATCTTTTACAAACAAGATAATTATGTCAAATGTTTTAACATTTATTAGGCCCGATGATTGTTACCGTTATGATCTTTTATAAAGAAATTTTAAATGATCTATTAAATTATCTTTTACAAAGAAGATAATTATGTCAACTTTTTTAGCATTTATTAGGCCCAACGATTGTTAGCATTATGATCTTTTATAAAGAAATTTTAAATGATCTATTAAATTATCTTTTACAAAGAAGATAGTTATGTCAACTTTTTTAGCATTTATTAAGTCCAACGATCTTACCGTTATGATCCTTTGATAAAGAAATTTTAAATGATATATTAAATTATCTTTTACAAAGAAGATAATTATCTGAAATTTTGTAGCATTTATTAGGCCCAATGATTGTTCCTGTTATGATATTTTATAAAGACATTTTAAATGATCTATTAAATTATCTTTTACAAAGAAGATAATTATGTCAACTTTTTTAGCATTTATTAGGCCGAACGATCGTTACCGTTATGATCTTTTAATAAAGAAATTTTAAATGATCTATTAAATTATGTTTTACAAAGAAGATAATTATGTCAAATTTTTTAACATTTATTAGGACCAATGATTGTTACTGCTATGATCTTTTATAAAGAAATTTTAAATTATCTTTTACAAAGAAGATAATTATGTCAACTTGTTTAGCATTTATTAGGTCCAACGATCGTTACCGTTATGATCTTTTGATAAAGAAATTTTAAATGATTTATTAAATTATCTTTTATACAAAAAATTATCTAAAATTTTGTAACATTTATTAGGCCCAATAATTGTTACCGTTATGATATTTTATAAAGACATTTTAAATCATCTATTAAATTATCTTTTACAAAGAAGATAATTATGTCAAATTTTTTAGCATTTATTAGGCCGAACGATCATTACCGTTATGATCTTTTATAAAGAAATTTTAACTGATTTATTAAATTATCTTTTACAAAGAAGTTAATTATGTCTACTTTTTTATCATTTATTAGGCCCAACGATCGATACCGTTATGATCTCTTAATAAACTAATTTTAAATGATCTATTAAATTATCTTTTACAAACAAGATAATTATGTCAAATTTTTTTACATTTATTAGGCCCGATGATTGTTACCGTTATGATCTTGTATAAAGAAATTTTAAATGATCTATTAAATTATCTTTTACAAAGAAGATAATTATATCAACTTTTTTAGCATGTATTAGGCCCAACGATCGATACCGTTATGATCTCTTAATAAACTAATTTTCAATGATCTATTAAATTATCTTTTACAAACATGATAATTATGTCAAATTTTTTTACATTTATTAGGCCCGATGATTGTTACCGTTATGATCTTTTATAAAGAAATTTTAAATGATCTATTAAACTATCTTTTACAAAGAAGATAATTATATCAACTTTTTTAGCATGTATTAGGCCCAACGATCGATACCGTTATGATCTCTTAATAAACTAATTTTAAATGATCTATTAAATTATCTTTTACAAACAAGATAATTATGTCAAATGTTTTAACATTTATTAGGCCCGATGATTGTTACCGTTATGATCTTTTATAAAGAAATTTTAAATGATTTATTAAATTATCTTTTACAAAGAAGATAATTATGTCTACTTTTTTATCATTTATTAGGCCCAACGATCAATACCGTTATGATCTTTTAATAAACTAATTTTAAATGATCTATTAAATTATCTTTTACAAACAAGATAATTATGTAAAATTTTTTAACATTTATTAGGCCCGATGGTTGTTACCGTTATCATCTTTTATAAAGAAATTTTAAATGATCTATTAAATTATCTTTTACAAAGAAGATAATTATATCAACTTTTTTAGCATTTATTAGGCCCAACGATTGTTACCATTATGATCTTTTATAAAGAAATTTTAAATGATCTATTAAATTATCTTTTACAAAGAAGATAATTATGTCGAATTTTTTAACATTTATTAGGACCAATGATCGATACCGTTATGATCTTTTAATAAACTAATTTTAAATGATCTATTAAATTATCTTTTACAAACAAGATAATTATGTCAAATGTTTTAACATTTATTAGGCCCGATGATTGTTACCGTTATGATCTTTTATAAAGAAATTTTAAATGATCTATTAAATTATCTTTTACAAAGAAGATAGTTATGTCAACTTTTTTAGCATTTATTTAGTCCAACGATCGTTACCGTTATGATCTTTTGATAAAGAAATTTTAAATGATCTATTAAATTATCTTTTACAAACAAGATAATTATGTCAAATGTTTTAACATTTATTAGGCCCGATGATTGTTACCGTTATGATCTTTTATAAAGAAATTTTAAATGATCTATTAAATTATCTTTTACAAAGAAGATAATTATGTCAACTTTTTTAGCATTTATTAGGCCCAACGATTGTTAGCATTATGATCTTTTATAAAGAAATTTTAAATGATCTATTAAATTATCTTTTACAAAGAAGATAGTTATGTCAACTTTTTTAGCATTTATTAAGTCCAACGATCTTACCGTTATGATCCTTTGATAAAGAAATTTTAAATGATCTATTAAATTATCTTTTACAAAGAAGATAATTATCTGAAATTTTGTAGCATTTATTAGGCCCAATGATTGTTCCTGTTATGATATTTTATAAAGACATTTTAAATGATCTATTAAATTATCTTTTACAAAGAAGATAATTATGTCAACTTTTTTAGCATTTATTAGGCCGAACGATCGTTACCGTTATGATCTTTTAATAAAGAAATTTTAAATGATCTATTAAATTATGTTTTACAAAGAAGATAATTATGTCAAATTTTTTAACATTTATTAGGACCAATGATTGTTACTGCTATGATCTTTTATAAAGAAATTTTAAATTATCTTTTACAAAGAAGATAATTATGTCAACTTGTTTAGCATTTATTAGGTCCAACGATCGTTACCGTTATGATCTTTTGATAAAGAAATTTTAAATGATTTATTAAATTATCTTTTATACAAAAAATTATCTAAAATTTTGTAACATTTATTAGGCCCAATAATTGTTACCGTTATGATATTTTATAAAGACATTTTAAATCATCTATTAAATTATCTTTTACAAGGAAGATAATTATGTCAACTTTTTTAGCATTTATTAGGCCGAACGATCATTACCGTTATGATCTTTTATAAAGAAATTTTAACTGATTTATTAAATTATCTTTTACAAAGAAGTTAATTATGTCTACTTTTTTATCATTTATTAGGCCCAACGATCGATACCGTTATGATCTCTTAATAAACTAATTTTAAATGATCTATTAAATTATCTTTTACAAACAAGATAATTATGTCAAATTTTTTTACATTTATTAGGCCCGATGATTGTTACCGTTATGATCTTGTATAAAGAAATTTTAAATGATCTATTAAATTATCTTTTACAAAGAAGATAATTATATCAACTTTTTTAGCATGTATTAGGCCCAACGATCGATACCGTTATGATCTCTTAATAAACTAATTTTCAATGATCTATTAAATTATCTTTTACAAACATGATAATTATGTCAAATTTTTTTACATTTATTAGGCCCGATGATTGTTACCGTTATGATCTTTTATAAAGAAATTTTAAATGATCTATTAAATTATCTTTTACAAAGAAGATAATTATATCAACTTTTTTAGCATGTATTAGGCCCAACGATCGATACCGTTATGATCTCTTAATAAACTAATTTTAAATGATCTATTAAATTATCTTTTACAAACAAGATAATTATGTCAAATGTTTTAACATTTATTAGGCCCGATGATTGTTACCGTTATGATCTTTTATAAAGAAATTTTAAATGATTTATTAAATTATCTTTTACAAAGAAGATAATTATGTCTACTTTTTTATCATTTATTAGGCCCAACGATCAATACCGTTATGATCTTTTAATAAACTAATTTTAAATGATCTATTAAATTATCTTTTACAAACAAGATAATTATGTAAAATTTTTTAACATTTATTAGGCCCGATGGTTGTTACCGTTATCATCTTTTATAAAGAAATTTTAAATGATCTATTAAATTATCTTTTACAAAGAAGATAATTATATCAACTTTTTTAGCATTTATTAGGCCCAACGATTGTTACCATTATGATCTTTTATAAAGAAATTTTAAATGATCTATTAAATTATCTTTTACAAAGAAGATAATTATGTCGAATTTTTTAACATTTATTAGGACCAATGATCGATACCGTTATGATCTTTTAATAAACTAATTTTAAATGATCTATTAAATTATCTTTTACAAACAAGATAATTATGTCAAATGTTTTAACATTTATTAGGCCCGATGATTGTTACCGTTATGATCTTTTATAAAGAAATTTTAAATGATCTATTAAATTATCTTTTACAAAGAAGATAGTTATGTCAACTTTTTTAGCATTTATTTAGTCCAACGATCGTTACCGTTATGATCTTTTGATAAAGAAATTTTAAATGATCTATTAAATTATCTTTTACAAACAAGATAATTATGTCAAATGTTTTAACATTTATTAGGCCCGATGATTGTTACCGTTATGATCTTTTATAAAGAAATTTTAAATGATCTATTAAATTATCTTTTACAAAGAAGATAATTATGTCAACTTTTTTAGCATTTATTAGGCCCAACGATTGTTAGCATTATGATCTTTTATAAAGAAATTTTAAATGATCTATTAGATTATCTTTTTACAAAGAAGATAGTTATGTCAACTTTTTTAGCATTTATTAAGTCCAACGATCTTACCGTTATGATCCTTTGATAAAGAAATTTTAAATGATCTATTAAATTATCTTTTACAAAGAAGATAATTATCTGAAATTTTGTAGCATTTATTAGGCCCAATGATTGTTCCCGTTATGATATTTTATAAAGACATTTTAAATGATCTATTAAATTATCTTTTACAAAGAAGATAATTATGTCAACTTTTTTAGCATTTATTAGGCCCAACGATCGTTACCGTTATGATCTTTTAATAAAGAAATTTTAAATGATCTATTAAATTATGTTTTACAAAGAAGATAATAATGTTGAATTTTTTAACATTTATTAGGACCAATGATTGTTACTGCTATGATCTTTTATAAAGAAATTTTAAATTATCTATTAAATTATCTTTTACAAAGAAGATAATTATGTCAACTTGTTTAGCATTTATTAGGTCCAACGATCGTTACCGTTATGATCTTTTGATAAAGAAATTTTAAATGATCTATTAAATTATCTTTTACACAAAAAATTATCTAAAATTTTGTAGCATTTATTAGGCCCAATGATTGTTACCGTTATGATATTTTACAAAGACATTTTAAATCATCTATTAAATTATCTTTTACAAAGAAGATAATTATGTCAACTTTTTTAGCATTTATTAGGCCGAACGATCATTACCGTTATGATCTTTTATAAAGAAATTTTAACTGATTTATTAAATTATCTTTTACAAAGAAGATAATTATGTCTACTTTTTTATCATTTATTAGGCCCAACGATCGATACCGTTATGATCTCTTAATAAACTAATTTTAAATGATCTATTAAATTATCTTTTACAAACAAGATAATTATGTCAAATTTTTTAACATTTATTAGGCCCGACGATTGTTACCGTTATGATCTTGTATAAAGAAATTTTAAATGATCTATTAAATTATCTTTTACAAAGAAGATAATTATATCAACTTTTTTAGCATGTATTAGGCCCAACGATCGATACCGTTATGATCTCTTAATAAACTAATTTTCAATGATCTATTAAATTATGTTTTACAAAGAAGATAATTATGTCAAATTTTTTAACATTTATTAGGACCAATGATTGTTACTGCTATGATCTTTTATAAAGAAATTTTAAATTATCTATTAAATTATCTTTTACAAAGAAGATAATTATGTCAACTTGTTTAGCATTTATTAGGTCCAACGATCGTTACCGTTATGATCTTTTGATAAAGAAATTTTAAATGATTTATTAAATTATCTTTTATACAAAAAATTATCTAAAATTTTGTAACATTTATTAGGCCCAATGATTGTTACCATTATGATATTTTATAAAGACATTTTAAATCATCTATTAAATTATCTTTTACAAAGAAGATAATTATGTCAACTTTTTTAGCATTTATTAGGCCGAACGATCATTACCGTTATGATCTTTTATAAAGAAATTTTAACTGATTTATTAAATTATCTTTTACAAAGAAGATAATTATGTCTACTTTTTTATCATTTATTAGGCCCAACGATCGATACCGTTATGATCTCTTAATAAACTAATTTTAAATGATCTATTAAATTATCTTTTACAAACAAGATAATTATGTCAAATTTTTTAACATTTATTAGGCCCGATGATTGTTACCGTTATGATCTTTTATAAAGAAATTTTAAATGATCTATTAAATTATCTTTTACAAAGAAGATAATTATATCAACTTTTTTAGCATTTATTAGGCCCAACGATTGTTACCAGTATGATCTTTTATAAAGAAATTTTAAATGATCTATTAAATTATCTTTTACAAAGAAGATAATTATGTCGAATTTTTTAACATTTATTAGGAGCAATGATCGATACCGTTATGATCTTTTAATAAACTAATTTTAAATGATCTATTAAATTATCTTTTACAAACAAGATAATTATGTCAAATGTTTTAACATTTATTAGGCCCGATGATTGTTACCGTTATGATCTTTTATAAAGAAATTTTAAATGATCTATTAAATTATCTTTTACAAAGAAGATAATTATATCAACTTTTTTAGCATTTATTAGGCCCAACGATTGTGACCATTATGATCTTTTATAAAGAAATTTTAAATGATCTATTAAATTATCTTTTACAAAGAAGATAATTATGTCGAATTTTTTAACATTTATTTGGACCAATGATCGATACCGTTATGATTTTTTAATAAACTAATTTTAAATGATCTATTAAATTATCTTTTACAAACAAGATAATTATGTCAAATGTTTTAACATTTATTAGGCCCGATGATTGTTACCGTTATGATCTTTTATAAAAAAATTTTAAATGATTTATTAAATTATCTTTTACAAAGAAGATAATTATGTCTACTTTTTTATCATTTATTAGGCCCAACGATCGATACCGTTATGATCTTTTAATAAACTAATTTTAAATGATCTATTAAATTATCTTTTACAAACAAGATAATTATGTCAAATGTTTTAACATATATTAGGCCCGATGATTGTTACCGTTATGATCTTGTATAAAGAAATTTTAAATGATCTATTAAATTATCTTTTACAAAGAAGATAATTATATCAACTTTTTTAGCATGTATTAGGCCCAACGATCGATACCGTTATGATCTCTTAATAAACTAATTTTCAATGATCTATTAAATTATCTTTTACAAACATGATAATTATGTCAAATTTTTTTACATTTATTAGGCCCGATGATTGTTACCGTTATGATCTTTTATAAAGAAATTTTAAATGATCTATTAAATTATCTTTTACAAAGAAGATAATTATATCAACTTTTTTAGCATGTATTAGGCCCAACGATCGATACCGTTATGATCTCTTAATAAACTAATTTTAAATGATCTATTAAATTATCTTTTACAAACAAGATAATTATGTCAAATGTTTTAACATTTATTAGGCCCGATGATTGTTACCGTTATGATCTTTTATAAAGAAATTTTAAATGATTTATTAAATTATCTTTTACAAAGAAGATAATTATGTCTACTTTTTTATCATTTATTAGGCCCAACGATCAATACCGTTATGATCTTTTAATAAACTAATTTTAAATGATCTATTAAATTATCTTTTACAAACAAGATAATTATGTAAAATTTTTTAACATTTATTAGGCCCGATGATTGTTACCGTTATCATCTTTTATAAAGAAATTTTAAATGATCTATTAAATTATCTTTTACAAAGAAGATAATTATATCAACTTTTTTAGCATTTATTAGGCCCAACGATTGTTACCATTATGATCTTTTATAAAGAAATTTTAAATGATCTATTAAATTATCTTTTACAAAGAAGATAATTATGTCGAATTTTTTAACATTTATTAGGACCAATGATCGATACCGTTATGATCTTTTAATAAACTAATTTTAAATGATCTATTAAATTATCTTTTACAAACAAGATAATTATGTCAAATGTTTTAACATTTATTAGGCCCGATGATTGTTACCGTTATGATCTTTTATAAAGAAATTTTAAATGATCTATTAAATTATCTTTTACAAAGAAGATAGTTATGTCAACTTTTTTAGCATTTATTTAGTCCAACGATCGTTACCGTTATGATCTTTTGATAAAGAAATTTTAAATGATCTATTAAATTATCTTTTACAAACAAGATAATTATGTCAAATGTTTTAACATTTATTAGGCCCGATGATTGTTACCGTTATGATCTTTTATAAAGAAATTTTAAATGATCTATTAAATTATCTTTTACAAAGAAGATAATTATGTCAACTTTTTTAGCATTTATTAGGCCCAACGATTGTTAGCATTATGATCTTTTATAAAGAAATTTTAAATGATCTATTAAATTATCTTTTACAAAGAAGATAGTTATGTCAACTTTTTTAGCATTTATTAGGTCCAACGATCGTTACCGTTATGATCTTTTGATAAAGAAATTTTAAATGATTTATTAAATTATCTTTTACACAAAAAATTATCTAAAATTTTGTAGCATTTATTAGGCCCAATGATTGTTACCGTTATGATATTTTATAAAGACATTTTAAATCATCTATTAAATTATCTTTTACAAAGAAGATAATTATGTCAACTTTTTTAGCATTTATTAGGCCGAACGATCATTACCGTTATGATCTTTTATAAAGAAATTTTAACTGATTTATTAAATTATCTTTTACAAAGAAGTTAATTATGTCTACTTTTTTATCATTTATTAGGCCCAACGATCGATACCGTTATGATCCCTTAATAAACTAATTTTAAATGATCTATTAAATTATCTTTTACAAACAAGATAATTATGTCAAATTTTTTTACATTTATTAGGCCCGATGATTGTTACCGTTATGATCTTGTATAAAGAAATTTTAAATGATCTATTAAATTATCTTTTACAAAGAAGATAATTATATCAACTTTTTTAGCATGTATTAGGCCCAACGATCGATACCGTTATGATCTCTTAATAAACTAATTTTCAATGATCTATTAAATTATCTTTTACAAACATGATAATTATGTCAAATTTTTTTACATTTATTAGGCCCGATGATTGTTACCGTTATGATCTTTTATAAAGAAATTTTAAATGATCTATTAAATTATCTTTTACAAAGAAGATAATTATATCAACTTTTTTAGCATGTATTAGGCCCAACGATCGATACCGTTATGATCTCTTAATAAACTAATTTTAAATGATCTATTAAATTATCTTTTACAAACAAGATAATTATGTCAAATGTTTTAACATTTATTAGGCCCGATGATTGTTACCGTTATGATCTTTTATAAAGAAATTTTAAATGATTTATTAAATTATCTTTTACAAAGAAGATAATTATGTCTACTTTTTTATCATTTATTAGGCCCAACGATCAATACCGTTATGATCTTTTAATAAACTAATTTTAAATGATCTATTAAATTATCTTTTACAAACAAGATAATTATGTAAAATTTTTTAACATTTATTAGGCCCGATGATTGTTACCGTTATCATCTTTTATAAAGAAATTTTAAATGATCTATTAAATTATCTTTTACAAAGAAGATAATTATATCAACTTTTTTAGCATTTATTAGGCCCAACGATTGTTACCATTATGATCTTTTATAAAGAAATTTTAAATGATCTATTAAATTATCTTTTACAAAGAAGATAATTATGTCGAATTTTTTAACATTTATTAGAACCAATGATCGATACCGTTATGATCTTTTAATAAACTAATTTTAAATGATCTATTAAATTATCTTTTACAAACAAGATAATTATGTCAAATGTTTTAACATTTATTAGGCCCGATGATTGTTACCGTTATGATCTTTTATAAAGAAATTTTAAATGATCTATTAAATTATCTTTTACAAAGAAGATAGTTATGTCAACTTTTTTAGCATTTATTTAGTCCAACGATCGTTACCGTTATGATCTTTTGATAAAGAAATTTTAAATGATCTATTAAATTATCTTTTACAAACAAGATAATTATGTCAAATGTTTTAACATTTATTAGGCCCGATGATTGTTACCGTTATGATCTTTTATAAAGAAATTTTAAATGATCTATTAAATTATCTTTTACAAAGAAGATAATTATGTCAACTTTTTTAGCATTTATTAGGCCCAACGATTGTTAGCATTATGATCTTTTATAAAGAAATTTTAAATGATCTATTAAATTATCTTTTACAAAGAAGATAGTTATGTCAACTTTTTTAGCATTTATTAAGTCCAACGATCTTACCGTTATGATCCTTTGATAAAGAAATTTTAAATGATCTATTAAATTATCTTTTACAAAGAAGATAATTATCTGAAATTTTGTAGCATTTATTAGGCCCAATGATTGTTCCCGTTATGATATTTTATAAAGACATTTTAAATGATCTATTAAATTATCTTTTACAAAGAAGATAATTATGTCAACTTTTTTAGCATTTATTAGGCCCAACGATCGTTACCGTTATGATCTTTTAATAAAGAAATTTTAAATGATCTATTAAATTATGTTTTACAAAGAAGATAATAATGTCGAATTTTTTAACATTTATTAGGACCAATGATTGTTACTGCTATGATCTTTTATAAAGAAATTTTAAATTATCTATTAAATTATCTTTTACAAAGAAGATAATTATGTCAACTTGTTTAGCATTTATTAGGTCCAACGATCGTTACCGTTATGATCTTTTGATAAAGAAATTTTAAATGATCTATTAAATTATCTTTTACACAAAAAATTATCTAAAATTTTGTAGCATTTATTAGGCCCAATGATTGTTACCGTTATGATATTTTACAAAGACATTTTAAATCATCTATTAAATTATCTTTTACAAAGAAGATAATTATGTCAACTTTTTTAGCATTTATTAGGCCGAACGATCATTACCGTTATGATCTTTTATAAAGAAATTTTAACTGATTTATTAAATTATCTTTTACAGAGAAGATAATTATGTCTACTTTTTTATCATTTATTAGGCCCAACGATCGATACCGTTATGATCTTTTAATAAACTAATTTTAAATGATCTATTAAATTATCTTTTACAAACAAGATAATTATGTAAAATTTTTTAACATTTATTAGGCCCGATGATTGTTACCGTTATGATCTTTTATAAAGAAATTTTAAATGATCTATTAAATTATCTTTTACAAAGAAGATAATTATATCAACTTTTTTAGCATTTATTAGGCCCAACGATTGTTACCGTTATGATGTTTTATAAAGACATTTTAAATGATCTATTAAATTATCTTTTACAAAAAAATAATTAATTTAAATTTTTTAGTATTTGTTATTCCCTATGATTGTTACCGTTAATGATCTTTTATAAAGAAATTTTAAATTATCTATTAAATTATCTTTTACAAAAAAGACAATTATGTCAGCTTTTTTAGCATTTATTAGGCCTAACAATCATTACCATTATGATCTTTTGATAAAGAAATTTTAAATGATCTATTCAATTATCTTTTACAAGGAAGATAATTATGTGAAATTTTGTAGCATTTATTAGGCCCAATGATTGTTACCATTATGATATTTTATAAAGACATTTTAAATGATCTATTAAATTATCTTTTACAAAAAAATAATTAATTTAAATTTTTTAGCATTTGTTATTCCCTATGATTGTTACTGTTATGATATTTTGTAAAGAAATTTTAAATAATCTATTAAATTATCTTTTACAAAGAAGACAATTATGTCAACTTTTTTAGCATTTATTACGCCCAACAATCATTACCGTTATGTTCTTTTGATAAAGAAATTTTTAATGATCTATTAAATTATCTTTTACAAAGAAGATAATTGTGTCAACTTTTTTAGCATTTATTAGGCACAACGATCGTGACCGTTATGATCTTTTAATAAAGTAATTTTAAATGATCTATTAAATTGTCTTTTACAAACAAGATAATTATGTCCAATTTTTTAACATTTATTAGGCCCGATGATTGTTACCGTTATGATCTTTTATAAAGAAATTTTAAATGATCTATTAAATTATCTTTTACAAAGAAGATAATTGTATCAACTTTTTTAGCATTTATTAGGCCCAACGATTGTTACCATTATGATCTTTCATAAAGAAATTTTAAATGATCTATTAAATTATCTTTTACAAAGAAGATAGTTATGTCAACTTTTTTAGCATTTATTAAGTCCAACGATCGATACCGTTATGATCTTTTAATAAACTAATTTTAAATGATCTATTGAATTATGTTTTACAAACAAGATAATTATGTCAAATGTTTTAACATTTATTAGGCCCGATGATTGTTACCGTTATGATCTTTTATAAACAAATTTTAAATGATCTATGAAATTATCTTTGACAAAGAAGATAATTATGTCAACTTTTTTAGCATTTATTAGGCCCAGCGATTGTTAGCATTATGATCTTTTATAAAGAAATTTTAAATGATCTATTAAATTATCTTTTACAAAGAAGATAGTTATGTCAACTTTTTTAGCATTTATTAAGTCCAACAATCTTACCGTTATGATCCTTTGATAAAGAAATTTGAAATGATCTATTAAATTATCTTTTACAAAGAAGATAATTATTTGAAATTTTGTAGCATTTATTAGGCCCAATGATTGTTCCCGTTATGATATTTTATAAAGACATTTTAAATGATCTATTAAATTATCTTTTACAAAGAAGATAATTATGTCAACTTTTTTAGCATTTATTTGGCTCAACGATCGTTACCGTTATGATCTTTTAATAAAGAAATTTTAAATGATCTATTAAATTATGTTTTACAAAGAAGATAATTATGTCGAATTTTTTAACATTTATTAGGACCAATGATTGTTACTGCTATGATCTTTTATAAAGAAATTTTAAATTATCTATTAAATTATCTTTTACAAAGAAGATAATTATGTCAACTTTTTTAGCATTTATTAGGCCGAACGATCATTACCGTTATGATCTTTTATAAAGAAATTTTAACTGATTTATTAAATTATCTTTTACAAAGAAGATAATTATGTCTACTTTTTTATCATTTATTAGGCCCAACGATCGATACCGTTATGATCTTTTAATAAACTAATTTTAAATGATCTATTAAATTATCTTTTACAAACAAGATAATTATGTCAAATTTTTTAACATTTATTAGGCCCGATGATTGTTACCGTTATGATCTTTTATAAAGAAATTTTAAATGATCTATTAAATTATCTTTTACAAAGAAGATAATTATATCAACTTTTTTAGCATTTATTAGGCCCAATGATTGTTACCATTATGATCTTTTATAAAGAAATTTTAAATGATCTATTAAATTATCTTTTACAAAGAAGATAATTATGTCACCTTTTTTAGCATTTATTAAGTCCAACGATCGATACCGTTATGATCTTTTAATAAACTAATTTTAAATGATCTATTGAATTATGTTTTACAAACAAGATAATTATGTCAAATGTTTTAACATTTATTAGGCCCGATGATTGTTACCGTTATGATCTTTTATAAACAAATTTTAAATGATCTATGAAATTATCTTTTACAAAGAAGATAATTATGTCAACTTTTTTAGCATTTATTAGGCCCAACGATTGTTAGCATTATGATCTTTTATAAAGAAATTTTAAATGATCTATTAAATTATCTTTTAGAAAGAAGATAGTTATGTCAACTTTTTTAGCATTTATTAAGTCCAACAATCTTACCGTTATGATCCTTTGATAAAGAAATTTGAAATGATCTATTAAATTATCTTTTACAAAGAAGATAATTATCTGAAATTTTGTAGCATTTATTAGGCCCAATGATTGTTCCCGTTATGATATTTTATAAAGACATTTTAAATGATCTATTAAATTATCTTTTACAAAGAAGATAATTATGTCAACTTTTTTAGGATTTATTAGGCTCAACGATCGTTACCGTTATGATCTTTTAATAAAGAAATTTTAAATGATCTATTAAATTATGTTTTACAAAGAAGATAATTATGTCGAATTTTTTAACATTTATTAGGACCAATGATTGTTACTGCTATGATCTTTTATAAAGAAATTTTAAATTATCTATTAAATTATCTTTTACAAAGAAGATAATTATGTCAACTTGTTTAGCATTTATTAGGTCCAACGATCGTTACCGTTATGATCTTTTGATAAAGAAATTTTAAATGATCTATTAAATTATCTTTTACACAAAAAATTATCTAAAATTTTGTAGCATTTATTAGGCACAATGATTGTTACCGTTATGATATTTTATAAAGACATTTTAAATCATCTATTAAATTATCTTTTACAAAGAAGATAATTATGTCAACTTTTTTAGCATTTATTAGGCCGAACGATCATTACCGTTATGATCTTTTATAAAGAAATTTTAACTGATTTATTAAATTATCTTTTACAAAGAAGATAATTATGTCTACTTTTTTATCATTTATTAGGCCCAACGATCGATACCGTTATGATCTTTTAATAAACTAATTTTAAATGATCTATTAAATTATCTTTTACAAACAAGATAATTATGTCAAATTTTTTAACATTTATTAGGCCCGATGATTGTTACCGTTATGATCTTTTATAAAGAAATTTTAAATGATCTATTAAATTATCTTTTACAAAGAAGATAATTATGTCACCTTTTTTAGCATTTATTAAGTCCAACGATCGATACCGTTATGATCTTTTAATAAACTAATTTTAAATGATCTATTAAATTATCTTTTACAAACAAGATAATTATGTCAAAAGTTTTAACATTTATTAGGCCCGATGATTGTTACCGTTATGATCTTTTATAAAGAAATTTTAAATGATATATTAAATTATCTTTTACAAAGAAGATAATTATGTCAACTTTTTTAGCATTTATTAGGCCCAACGATTGTTACCATTATGATCTTTTATAAAGAAATTTTAAATGATCTATTAAATTATCTTTTACAAAGAAGATAGTTATGTCAACTTTTTTAGCATTTATTAAGTCCAACGATCGTTGCCGTTATGATCCTTTGATAAAGAAATTTCAAATGATCTATTAAATTATCTTTTACAAAGAAGATAATTATCTGAAATTTTGTAGCATTTATTAGGCCCAACGATTGTTACCATTATGATCTTTTATAAAGAAATTTTAAATGATCTATTAAATTATCTTTTACAAAGAAGATAGTTATGTCAACTTGTTTAGCATTTATTAGGCCCAACGATCGTTACCGTTATGATCTTTTAATAAAGTAATTTTAAATCATCTATTAAATTATCTTTTACAAACAAGATAATTATGTCAAATTTTTTAACATTTATTAGGCCCGATGATTGTTACCGTTATGATCTTTTATAAAGAAATTTTAAATGATCTATTAAATTATCTTTTACAAAGAAGATAATTATGTCTACTTTTTTAGCATTTATTAGGCCCAACGATCGATACCGTTATGATCTTTTAATAAACTAATTTTAAATGATCTATTAAATTATCTTTTACAAACAAGATAATTATGTCAAATTTTTTAACATTTATTAGGCCCGATGATTGTTACCGTTATGATCTTTTATAAAGAAATTTTAAATGATCTATTAAATTATCTTTTACAAAGAAGATAATTATATCAACTTTTTTAGCATTTATTAGGCCCAACGGTTGTTACTGTTATGATCTTTTAATAAAGAAATTTTAAATTATCTATTAAATTATGTTTTACAAGGAAGATAATTATGTCGAATTTTTTAACATTTATTAGGGCCAATGATTGTTACTGCTATGATCTTTTATAAATAAATTTTAAATTATCTATTAAATTATCTTTTACAAAGAAGATACTTATGTCAACTTGTTTGGCATTTATTAGGCCCAACGATCGATACCGTTATGATCTTTTAATAAACTAATTTTAAATGATCTATTAAATTATCTTTTACAAACAAGATAATTATGTCAAATTTTTTAACATTTATTAGGCCCGATGATTGTTACCGTTATGATCTTTTATAAAGAAATTTTAAATGATCTATTAAATTATCTTTTACAAAGAAGATAATTATATCAACTTTTTTAGCATTTATTAGGCCTAACGATTGTTACCGTTATGATCCTTTAATAAAGAAATTTTAAATGATCTATTAAATTATCTTTTACAAAGAAGATAATTATGTCGAATTTTTTAACATTTATTAGGACCAATGATTGTTACTGCTATGACCTTTTATAAAGAAATTTTAAATTATCTATTAAATTATCTTTTACAAAGAAGATAATTATGTCAACTTGTTTAGCATTTATTAGGCCCAACGATCATTACCGTTATGATCTTTTAATAAAGTAATTTTAAATGATCTATTAAATTATCTTTTATAAACAAGATAATTATGTCAAATTTTTTAACATTTATTAGGCCCGATGATTGTTACCGTTATGATCTTTTATAAAGAAATTTTAAATGATCTATTAAATTATCTTTTACAAAGAAGATAATTATGTCAAATTTTTTAACATTTGTTAGGCCCGATGATTGTTACCGTTATGATCTTTTATAAAGAAATTTTAAATAATCTATTAAATTATCTTTTACAAAGAAGATAATTATATCAACTTTTTTAGCATTTATTAGGCCCAACGGTTGTTACTGTTATGATCTTTTAATAAAGAAATTTTAAATTATCTATTAAATTATGTTTTACAAGGAAGATAATTATGTCGAATTTTTTAACATTTATTAGGGCCAATGATTGTTACTGCTATGATCTTTTATAAATAAATTTTAAATTATCTATTAAATTATCTTTTACAAAGAAGATACTTATGTCAACTTGTTTGGCATTTATTAGGCCCAACGATCGATACCGTTATGATCTTTTAATAAACTAATTTTAAATGATCTATTAAATTATCTTTTACAAACAAGATAATTATGTCAAATTTTTTAACATTTATTAGGCCCGATGATTGTTACCGTTATGATCTTTTATAAAGAAATTTTAAATGATCTATTAAATTATCTTTTACAAAGAAGATAATTATATCAACTTTTTTAGCATTTATTAGGCCCAACGGTTGTTACTGTTATGATCTTTTAATAAAGAAATTTTAAATTATCTATTAAATTATGTTTTACAAGGAAGATAATTATGTCGAATTTTTTAACATTTATTAAGGCCAATGATTGTTACTGCTATGATCTTTTATAAATAAATTTTAAATTATCTATTAAATTATCTTTTACAAAGAAGATACTTATGTCAACTTGTTTGGCATTTATTAGGCCCAACGATCGATACCGTTATGATCTTTTAATAAACTAATTTTAAATGATCTATTAAATTATCTTTTACAAACAAGATAATTATGTCAAATGTTTTAACATTTATTAGGCCCGATGATTGTTACCGTTATGATCTTTTATAAAGAAATTTTAAATGATCTATTAAATTATCTTTTACAATGAAGATAATTATATCAACTTTTTTAGCATTTATTAGGCCTAACGATTGTTACCGTTATGATCCTTTAATAAAGAAATTTTAAATGATCTATTAAATTATCTTTTACAAAGAAGATAATTATGTCGAATTTTTTAACATTTATTAGGACCAATGATTGTTACTGCTATGACCTTTTATAAAGAAATTTTAAATTATCTATTAAATTATCTTTTACAAAGATGATAATTATGTCAACTTGTTTAGCATTTATTAGGCCCAACGATCATTACCGTTATGATCTTTTAATAAAGTAATTTTAAATGATCTATTAAATTATCTTTTACAAATAAGATAATTATGTCAAATTTTTTAACATTTATTAGGCCCGATGATTGTTACCGTTATGATCTTTTATAAAGAAATTTTAAATGATCTATTAAATTATCTTTTACAAAGAAGATAATTATGTCAAATTTTTTAACATTTATTAGGCCCGATGATTGTTACCGTTATGATCTTTTATAAAGAAATTTTAAATAATCTATTAAATTATCTTTTACAAAGAAGACAATTATGTCAACTTTTTTAGCATTTATTACGCCCAACAATCATTACCGTTATGATCTTTTGCTAAAGAAATTTTTAATGATCTTTTAAATTATCTTTTACAAAGAAGATAATTGTGTCAACTTTTTTAGCATTTATTAGGCCCAACGATCGTTACCGTTATGATCTTTTAATAAAGTAATTTTAAATGATCTATTAAATTATCTTTTACAAACAAGATAATTATGTCAAATTTTTTAACAATTATTAGGCCCGATGATTGTTACCGTTATCATCTTTTATAAAGAAATTTTAAATGATCTATTAAATTATCTTTTACAAAGAAGATAATTATGTGTACTTTTTTAGCATTTATTAGGCCCAACGATCGATACCGTTTTGATATTTTAATAAAGAAATTTTAAATGATCTATTAAATTATCTTTTACAAAGAAGATAATTATGTCAAATTTTTTAACATTTATTGGGACCAATGATTGTTACTGCTATGATCTTTTATAAAGAAATTTTAAATTATCTATTAAATTATCTTTTACAAAGAAGATAATTATGTCAACTTGTTTAGCATTTATTAGGCCCAACGATCGTTACCGTTATGATCTTTTGATAAAGAAATTTTAAATGATCTATTAAATTATCTTTTACACAGAAAATTATCTAAAATTTTGTAGCATTTATTAGGCCCAATGATTGTTACCGTTATGATATTTTATAAAAACATTTTAAATCATCTATTAAATTATCTTTTACAAAGAAGATAATTATGTCAACTTTTTTAGCATTTATTAGGTCGAACGATCGTTACCGTTATGATCTTTTATAAAGAAATTTTAACTAATTTATTAAATTATCTTTTACAAAGAAGATAATTATGGCTACTTTTTTAGCATTTATTAGGCCCAACGATCGATACCGTTATGATCTTTTAATAAACTAATTTTAAATGATCTATTAAATTATCTTTTACAAACAAGATAATTATGTCAAATTTTTTAACATTTATTAGGCCCGATGATTGTTACCGTTATGATCTTTTATAAAGAAATTTTAAATGATCTATTAAATTATCTTTTACAAAGAAGATAATTATATCAACTTTTTTAGCATTTATTAGGCCCAACGATTGTTACCATTATCATCTTCTATAAAGAAATTTTAAATGATCTATTAAATTATCTTTTACAAAGAAGATAATTATGTCAACTTTTTTAGCATTTATTATTCCCTATGGTTGTTATCGTTATCATCCTTCATAAAGAAATTTTAAATAATCTATTAAATTATCTTTTACAAAGAAGATAATTATGTCAACTTTTTTAGCATTTATTAGGCCCAACGATCGTTACCGTTATGATCTTTTGATAAATAAATTTTAAATGATCTATTAAATTATTGTTTACAAAAAAATAATTAATTTAAATTTTTTAGTATTTGTTATTCCCTATGATTGTTACCGTTAATGATCTTTTATAAAGAAATTTTAAATTATCTATTAAATTATCTTTTACAAAAAAGACAATTATGTCAACTTTTTTAGCATTTATTAGGCCTACCAATCATTACCATTATGATCTTTTGATAAAGAAATTTTAAATGATCTATTCAATTATCTTTTACAAAGAAGATAATTATGTGAAATTTTGTAGCATTTATTAGGCCCAATGATTGTTACCATTATGATATTTTATAAAGACATTGTAAATGATCTATTAAATTATCTTTTACAAAAAAATAATTAATTTAAATTTTTTAGCATTTGTTATTCCCTATGATTGTTACCGTTATGATATTTTATAAAGAAATTTTAAATAATCTATTAAATTATCTTTTACAAAGAAGACAATTATGTCAACTTTTTTAGCATTTATTACGCCCAACAATCATTACCGTTATGATCTTTTGCTAAAGAAATTTTTAATGATCTATTAAATTATCTTTTACAAAGAAGATAATTGTGTCAACTTTTTTAGCATTTATTAGGCCCAACGATCGTTACCGTTATGATCTTTTAATAAAGTAATTTTAAATGATCTATTAAATTATCTTTTACAAACAAGATAATTATGTCAAATTTTTTAACAATTATTAGGCCCGATGATTGTTACCGTTATGATCTTTTATAAAGAAATTTTAAATGATCTATTAAATTATCTTTTACAAAGAAGATAATTATGTGTACTTTTTTAGCATTTATTAGGCCCAACGATCGATACCGTTTTGATATTTTAATAAAGAATTTTTAAATGATCTATTAAATTATCTTTTACAAAGAAGATAATTATGTCAAATTTTTTAACATTTATTGGGACCAATGATTGTTACTGCTATGATCTTTTATAAAGAAATTTTAAATTATCTTTTACAAAGAAGATAATTATGTCAACTTGTTTAACATTTATTAGGCCCAACGATCGTTACCGTTATGATCTTTTGATAAAGAAATTTTAAATGATCTATTAAATTATCTTTTACACAGAAAATTATCTAAAATTTTGTAGCATTTATTAGGCCCAATGATTGTTACCGTTATGATATTTTATAAAGACATTTTAAATCATCTATTAAATTATCTTTTACAAAGAAGATAATTATGTCAACTTTTTTAGCATTTATTAGGCCGAACGATCGTTACCGTTATGATCTTTTATAAAGAAATTTTAACTAATTTATTAAATTATCTTTTACAAAGAAGATAATTATGGCTACTTTTTTAGCATTTATTAGGCCCAACGATCGATACCGTTATGATCTTTTAATAAACTAATTTTAAATGATCTATTAAATTATCTTTTACAAACAAGATAATTATGTCAAATTTTTTAACATTTATTAGGCCCGATGATTGTTACCGTTATGATCTTTTATAAAGAAATTTTAAATCATCTATTAAATTATCTTTTACAAAGAAGATAATTATATCAACTTTTTTAGCATTTATTAGGCCCAACGGTTGTTACTGTTATGATCTTTTAATAAAGAAATTTTAAATTATCTATTAAATTATGTTTTACAAGGAAGATAATTATGTCGAATTTTTTAACATTTATTAGGGCCAATGATTGTTACTGCTATGATCTTTTATAAATAAATTTTAAATTATCTATTAAATTATCTTTTACAAAGAAGATACTTATGTCAACTTGTTTGGCATTTATTAGGCCCAACGATCGATACCGTTATGATCTTTTAATAAACTAATTTTAAATGATCTATTAAATTATCTTTTACAAACAAGATAATTATGTCAAATTTTTTAACATTTATTAGGCCCGATGATTGTTACCGTTATGATCTTTTATAAAGAAATTTTAAATGATCTATTAAATTATCTTTTACAAAGAAGATAATTATATCAACTTTTTTAGCATTTATTAGGCCTAACGATTGTTACCGTTATGATCCTTTAATAAAGAAATTTTAAATGATCTATTAAATTATCTTTTACAAAGAAGATAATTATGTCGAATTTTTTAACATTTATTAGGGCCAATGATTGTTACTGCTATGATCTTTTATAAATAAATTTTAAATTATCTATTAAATTATCTTTTACAAAGAAGATACTTATGTCAACTTGTTTGGCATTTATTAGGCCCAACGATCGATACCGTTATGATCTTTTAATAAACTAATTTTAAATGATCTATTAAATTATCTTTTACAAACAAGATAATTATGTCAAATTTTTTAACATTTATTAGGCCCGACGATTGTTACCGTTATGATCTTTTATAAAGAAATTTTAAATGATCTATTAAATTATCTTTTACAAAGAAGATAATTATATCAACTTTTTTAGCATTTATTAGGCCCAACGATTGTTACCATTATCATCTTTTATAAAGAAATTTTAAATGATCTATTAAATTATCTTTTACAAAGAAGATAATTATGTCAACTTTTTTAGCATTTATTATTCCCAATGATTGTTACCGTTATCATCCTTTATAAAGAAATTTTAAATAATCTATTAAATTATCTTTTACAAAGAAGATAATTATGTCAACTTTTTTAGCATTTATTAGGCCCAACGATCGTTACCGTTATGATCTTTTGATAAATAAATTTTAAATGATCTATTAAATTATCTTTTACAAAAAAAATAATTAATTTAAATTTTTTAGTATTTGTTATTCCCTATGATTGTTACCGTTAATGATCTTTTATAAAGAAATTTTGAATTATCTATTAAATTATCTTTTACAAAAAAGACAATTATGTCAACTTTTTTAGCATTTATTAGGCCTGCCAATCATTACCATTATGATCTTTTGATAAAGAAATTTTAAATGATCTATTCAATTATCTTTTACAAAGAAGATAATTATGTGAAATTTTGTAGCATTTATTAGGCCCAATGATTGTTACCATTATGATATTTTATAAAGACATTTTAAATGATCTATTAAATTATCTTTTACAAAGAAGACAATTATGTCAACTTTTTTAGCATTTATTACGCCCAACAATCATTACCGTTATGATCTTTTGCTAAAGAAATTTTTAATGATCTATTAAATTATCTTTTACAAAGAAGATAATTGTGTCAACTTTTTTAGCATTTATTAGGCCCAACGATCGTTACCGTTATGATCTTTTAATAAAGTAATTTTAAATGATCTATTAAATTATCTTTTACAAACAAGATAATTATGTCAAATTTTTTAACAATTATTAGGCCCGATGATTGTTACCGTTATCATCTTTTATAAAGAAATTTTAAATGATCTATTAAATTATCTTTTACAAAGAAGATAATTATGTCAACTTTTTTAGCATTTATTAGGCCGAACGATCGTTACCGTTATGATCTTTTATAAAGAAATTTTAACTAATTTATTAAATTATCTTTTACAAAGAAGATAATTATGGCTACTTTTTTAGCATTTATTAGGCCCAACGATCGATACCGTTATGATCTTTTAATAAACTAATTTTAAATGATCTATTAAATTATCTTTTACAAACAAGATAATTATGTCAAATTTTTTAACATTTATTAGGCCCGATGATTGTTACCGTTATGATCTTTTATAAAGAAATTTTAAATGATCTATTAAATTATCTTTTACAAAGAAGATAATTATATCAACTTTTTTAGCATTTATTAGGCCCAACGGTTGTTACTGCTATGACCTTTTATAAAGAAATTTTAAATTATCTATTAAATTATCTTTTACAAAGAAGATAATTATGTCAACTTGTTTAGCATTTATTAGGCCGAACGATCATTACCGTTATGATCTTTTAATAAAGTAATTTTAAATGATCTATTAAATTATCTTTTACAAACAAGATAATTATGTCAAATTTTTTAACATTTATTAGGCCCGATGATTGTTACCGTTATGATCTTTTATAAAGAAATTTTAAATGATCTATTAAATTATCTTTTACAAAGAAGATAATTATGTCAAATTTTTTAACATTTATTAGGCCCGATGATTGTTACCGTTATGATCTTTTATAAAGAAATTTTAAATAATCTATTAAATTATCTTTTACAAAGAAGACAATTATGTCAACTTTTTTAGCATTTATTACGCCCAACAATCATTACCGTTATGATCTTTTGCTAAAGAAATTTTTAATGATCTATTAAATTATCTTTTACAAAGAAGATAATTGTGTCAACTTTTTTAGCATTTATTAGGCCCAACGATCGTTACCGTTATGATCTTTTAATAAAGTAATTTTAAATGATCTATTAAATTATCTTTTACAAACAAGATAATTATGTCAAATTTTTTAACAATTATTAGGCCCGATGATTGTTACCGTTATCATCTTTTATAAAGAAATTTTAAATGATCTATTAAATTATCTTTTACAAAGAAGATAATTATGTGTACTTTTTGGCCCAACGATCGATACCGTTTTGATATTTTAATAAAGAAATTTTAAATGATCTATTAAATTATCTTTTACAAAGAAGATAATTATGTCAAATTTTTTAACATTTATTGGGACCAATGATTGTTACTGCTATGATCTTTTATAAAGAAATTTTAAATTATCTATTAAATTATCTTTTACAAAGAAGATAATTATGTCAACTTGTTTAGCATTTATTAGGCCCAACGATCGTTACCGTTATGATCTTTTGATAAAGAAATTTTAAATGATCTATTAAATTATCTTTTACACAGAAAATTATCTAAAATTTTGTAGCATTTATTAGGCCCAATGATTGTTACCGTTATGATATTTTATAAAAACATTTTAAATCATCTATTAAATTATCTTTTACAAAGAAGATAATTATGTCAACTTTTTTAGCATTTATTAGGTCGAACGATCGTTACCGTTATGATCTTTTATAAAGAAATTTTAACTAATTTATTAAATTATCTTTTACAAAGAAGACATTTATGTCAACTTTTTTAGCATTTATTACGCCCAACAATCATTACCGTTATGATCTTTTGCTAAAGAAATTTTTAATGATCTATTAAATTATCTTTTACAAAGAAGATAATTGTGTCAACTTTTTTAGCATTTATTAGGCCCAACGATCGTTACCGTTATGATCTTTTAATAAAGTAATTTTAAATGATCTATTAAATTATCTTTTACAAACAAGATAATTATGTCAAATTTTTTAACATTTATTAGGCCCGATGATTGTTACCGTTATGATCTTTTATAAAGAAATTTTAAATCATCTATTAAATTATCTTTTACAAAGAAGATAATTATATCAACTTTTTTAGCATTTATTAGGCCCAACGGTTGTTACTGTTATGATCTTTTAATAAAGAAATTTTAAATTATCTATTAAATTATGTTTTACAAGGAAGATAATTATGTCGAATTTTTTAACATTTATTAGGGCCAATGATTGTTACTGCTATGATCTTTTATAAATAAATTTTAAATTATCTATTAAATTATCTTTTACAAAGAAGATACTTATGTCAACTTGTTTGGCATTTATTAGGCCCAACGATCGATACCGTTATGATCTTTTAATAAACTAATTTTAAATGATCTATTAAATTATCTTTTACAAACAAGATAATTATGTCAAATTTTTTAACATTTATTAGGCCCGATGATTGTTACCGTTATGATCTTTTATAAAGAAATTTTAAATGATCTATTAAATTATCTTTTACAAAGAAGATAATTATGTCAAATTTTTTAACATTTATTAGGCCCGATGATTGTTACCGTTATGATTTTTTATAAAGAAATTTTAAATAATCTATTAAATTATCTTTTACAAAGAAGACAATTATGTCAACTTTTTTAGCATTTATTACGCCCAACAATCATTACCGTTATGATCTTTTGCTAAAGAAATTTTTAATGATCTATTAAATTATCTTTTACAAAGAAGATAATTGTGTCAACTTTTTTAGCATTTATTAGGCCCAACGATCGTTACCGTTATGATCTTTTAATAAAGTAATTTTAAATGATCTATTAAATTATCTTTTACAAACAAGATAATTATGTCAAATTTTTTAACAATTATTAGGCCCGATGATTGTTACCGTTATCATCTTTTATAAAGAAATTTTAAATGATCTATTAAATTATCTTTTACAAAGAAGATAATTATGTGTACTTTTTTAGCATTTATTAGGCCCAACGATCGATACCGTTTTGATATTTTAATAAAGAAATTTTAAATGATCTATTAAATTATCTTTTACAAAGAAGATAATTATGTCAAATTTTTTAACATTTATTGGGACCAATGATTGTTACTGCTATGATCTTTTATAAAGAAATTTTAAATTATCTATTAAATTATCTTTTACAAAGAAGATAATTATGTCAACTTGTTTAGCATTTATTAGGCCCAACGATCGTTACCGTTATGATCTTTTGATAAAGAAATTTTAAATGATCTATTAAATTATCTTTTACACAGAAAATTATCTAAAATTTTGTAGCATTTATTAGGCCCAATGATTGTTACCGTTATGATATTTTATAAAAACATTTTAAATCATCTATTAAATTATCTTTTACAAAGAAGATAATTATGTCAACTTTTTTAGCATTTATTAGGTCGAACGATCGTTACCGTTATGATCTTTTATAAAGAAATTTTAACTAATTTATTAAATTATCTTTTACAAAGAAGATAATTATGGCTACTTTTTTAGCATTTATTAGGCCCAACGATCGATACCGTTATGATCTTTTAATAAACTAATTTTAAATGATCTATTAAATTATCTTTTACAAACAAGATAATTATGTCAAATTTTTTAACATTTATTAGGCCCGATGATTGTTACCGTTATGATCTTTTATAAAGAAATTTTAAATGATCTATTAAATTATCTTTTACAAAGAAGATAATTATATCAACTTTTTTAGCATTTATTAGGCCCAACGATTGTTACCATTATCATCTTCTATAAAGAAATTTTAAATGATCTATTAAATTATCTTTTACAAAGAAGATAATTATGTCAACTTTTTTAGCATTTATTATTCCCTATGGTTGTTACCGTTATCATCCTTCATAAAGAAATTTTAAATAATCTATTAAATTATCTTTTACAAAGAAGATAATTATGTCAACTTTTTTAGCATTTATTAGGCCCAACGATCGTTACCGTTATGATCTTTTGATAAATAAATTTTAAATGATCTATTAAATTATTGTTTACAAAAAAATAATTAATTTAAATTTTTTAGTATTTGTTATTCCCTATGATTGTTACCGTTAATGATCTTATATAAAGAAATTTTAAATTATCTATTAAATTATCTTTTACAAAAAAGACAATTATGTCAACTTTTTTAGCATTTATTAGGCCTACCAATCATTACCATTATGATCTTTTGGTAAAGAAATTTTAAATGATCTATTCAATTATCTTTTACAAAGAAGATAATTATGTGAAATTTTGTAGCATTTATTAGGCCCAATGATTGTTACCATTATGATATTTTATAAAGACATTGTAAATGATCTATTAAATTATCTTTTACAAAAAAATAATTAATTTAAATTTTTTAGCATTTGTTATTCCCTATGATTGTTACCGTTATGATATTTTATAAAGAAATTTTAAATAATCTATTAAATTATCTTTTACAAAGAAGACAATTATGTCAACTTTTTTAGCATTTATTACGCCCAACAATCATTACCGTTATGATCTTTTGCTAAAGAAATTTTTAATGATCTATTAAATTATCTTTTACAAAGAAGATAATTGTGTCAACTTTTTTAGCATTTATTAGGCCCAACGATCGTTACCGTTATGATCTTTTAATAAAGTAATTTTAAATGATCTATTAAATTATCTTTTACAAACAAGATAATTATGTCCAATTTTTTAACATTTATTAGGCCCGATGATTGTTACCGTTATGATCTTTTATAAAGAAATTTTAAATAATCTATTAAATTATCTTTTACAAAGAAGACAATTATGTCAACTTTTTTAGCATTTATTACGCCCAACAATCATTACCGTTATGATCTTTTGCTAAAGAAATTTTTAATGATCTATTAAATTATCTTTTACAAAGAAGATAATTGTGTCAACTTTTTTAGCATTTATTAGGCCCAACGATCGTTACCGTTATGATCTTTTAATAAAGTAATTTTAAATGATCTATTAAATTATCTTTTACAAACAAGATAATTATGTCAAATTTTTTAACAATTATTAGGCCCGATGATTGTTACCGTTATCATCTTTTATAAAGAAATTTTAAATGATCTATTAAATTATCTTTTACAAAGAAGATAATTATGTGTACTTTTTGGCCCAACGATCGATACCGTTTTGATATTTTAATAAAGAAATTTTAAATGATCTATTAAATTATCTTTTACAAAGAAGATAATTATGTCAAATTTTTTAACATTTATTGGGACCAATGATTGTTACTGCTATGATCTTTTATAAAGAAATTTTAAATTATCTTTTACAAAGAAGATAATTATGTCAACTTGTTTAACATTTATTAGGCCCAACGATCGTTACCGTTATGATCTTTTGATAAAGAAATTTTAAATGATCTATTAAATTATCTTTTACACAGAAAATTATCTAAAATTTTGTAGCATTTATTAGGCCCAATGATTGTTACCGTTATGATATTTTATAAAGACATTTTAAATCATCTATTAAATTATCTTTTACAAAGAAGATAATTATGTCAACTTTTTTAGCATTTATTAGGCCGAACGATCGTTACCGTTATGATCTTTTATAAAGAAATTTTAACTAATTTATTAAATTATCTTTTACAAAGAAGATAATTATGGCTACTTTTTTAGCATTTATTAGGCCCAACGATCGATACCGTTATGATCTTTTAATAAACTAATTTTAAATGATCTATTAAATTATCTTTTACAAACAAGATAATTATGTCAAATTTTTTAACATTTATTAGGCCCGATGATTGTTACCGTTATGATCTTTTATAAAGAAATTTTAAATGATCTATTAAATTATCTTTTACAAAGAAGATAATTATATCAACTTTTTTAGCATTTATTAGGCCCAACGGTTGTTACTGTTATGATCTTTTAATAAAGAAATTTTAAATTATCTATTAAATTATGTTTTACAAGGAAGATAATTATGTCGAATTTTTTAACATTTATTAGGGCCAATGATTGTTACTGCTATGATCTTTTATAAATAAATTTTAAATTATCTATTAAATTATCTTTTACAAAGAAGATACTTATGTCAACTTGTTTGGCATTTATTAGGCCCAACGATCGATACCGTTATGATCTTTTAATAAACTAATTTTAAATGATCTATTAAATTATCTTTTACAAACAAGATAATTATGTCAAATTTTTTAACATTTATTAGGCCCGATGATTGTTACCGTTATGATCTTTTATAAAGAAATTTTAAATGATCTATGAAATTATCTTTTACAAAGAAGATAATTATATCAACTTTTTTAGCATTTATTAGGCCTAACGATTGTTACCGTTATGATCCTTTAATAAAGAAATTTTAAATGATCTATTAAATTATCTTTTACAAAGAAGATAATTATGTCGAATTTTTTAACATTTATTAGGACCAATGATTGTTACTGCTATGACCTTTTATAAAGAAATTTTAAATTATCTATTAAATTATCTTTTACAAAGAAGATAATTATGTCAACTTGTTTAGCATTTATTAGGCCCAACGATCGATACCGTTATGATCTTTTAATAAACTAATTTTAAATGATCTATTAAATTATCTTTTACAAACAAGATAATTATGTCAAATTTTTTAACATTTATTAGGCCCGATGATTGTTACCGTTATGATCTTTTATAAAGAAATTTTAAATGATCTATTAAATTATCTTTTACAAAGAAGATAATTATATCAACTTTTTTAGCATTTATTAGGCCCAACGATTGTTACCATTATCATCTTTTATAAAGAAATTTTAAATTATCTATTAAATTATCTTTTACAAAGAAGATAATTATGTCAACTTTTTTAGCATTTATTATTCCCAATGATTGTTACCGTTATCATCCTTTATAAAGAAATTTTAAATAATCTATTAAATTATCTTTTACAAAGAAGATATTTATGTCAACTTTTTTAGCATTTATTAGGCCCAACGATCGTTACCGTTATGATCTTTTGATAAATAAATTTTAAATGATCTATTAAATTATCTTTTACAAAAAAAATAATTAATTTAAATTTTTTAGTATTTGTTATTCCCTATGATTGTTACCGTTAATGATCTTTTATAAAGAAATTTTGAATTATCTATTAAATTATCTTTTACAAAAAAGACAATTATGTCAACTTTTTTAGCATTTATTAGGCCTACCAATCATTACCATTATGATCTTTTGATAAAGAAATTTTAAATGATCTATTCAATTATCTTTTACAAAGAAGATAATTATGTGAAATTTTGTAGCATTTATTAGGCCCAATGATTGTTACCATTATGATATTTTATAAAGACATTTTAAATGATCTATTAAATTATCTTTTACAAAAAAATAATTAATTTAAATTTTTTAGCATTTGTTATTCCCTATGATTGTTACCGTTATGCTATTTTATAAAGAAATTTTAAATAATCTATTAAATTATCTTTTACAAAGAAGACAATTATGTCAACTTTTTTAGCATTTATTACGCCCAACAATCATTACCGTTATGATCTTTTGCTAAAGAAATTTTTAATGATCTATTAAATTATCTTTTACAAAGAAGATAATTGTGTCAACTTTTTTAGCATTTATTAGGCCCAACGATCGTTACCGTTATGATCTTTTAATAAAGTAATTTTAAATGATCTATTAAATTATCTTTTACAAACAAGATAATTATGTCAAATTTTTTAACAATTATTAGGCCCGATGATTGTTACCGTTATGATCTTTTATAAAGAAATTTTAAATTATCTATTAAATTATGTTTTACAAGGAAGATAATTATGTCGAATTTTTTAACATTTATTAGGGCCAATGATTGTTACTGCTATGATCTTTTATAAATAAATTTTAAATTATCTATTAAATTATCTTTTACAAAGAAGATACTTATGTCAACTTGTTTGGCATTTATTAGGCCCAACGATCGATACCGTTATGATCTTTTAATAAAGTAATTTTAAATGATCTATTAAATTATCTTTTACAAACAAGATAATTATGTCAAATTTTTTAACAATTATTAGGCCCGATGATTGTTACCGTTATCATCTTTTATAAAGAAATTTTAAATGATCTATTAAATTATCTTTTACAAAGAAGATAATTATGTCAACTTTTTTAGCATTTATTAGGCCGAACGATCGTTACCGTTATGATCTTTTATAAAGAAATTTTAACTAATTTATTAAATTATCTTTTACAAAGAAGATAATTATGGCTACTTTTTTAGCATTTATTAGGCCCAACGATCGATACCGTTATGATCTTTTAATAAACTAATTTTAAATGATCTATTAAATTATCTTTTACAAACAAGATAATTATGTCAAATTTTTTAACATTTATTAGGCCCGATGATTGTTACCGTTATGATCTTTTATAAAGAAATTTTAAATGATCTATTAAATTATCTTTTACAAAGAAGATAATTATATCAACTTTTTTAGCATTTATTAGGCCCAACGGTTGTTACTGTTATGATCTTTTAATAAAGAAATTTTAAATTATCTATTAAATTATGTTTTACAAGGAAGATAATTATGTCGAATTTTTTAACATTTATTAGGGCCAATGATTGTTACTGCTATGATCTTTTATAAATAAATTTTAAATTATCTATTAAATTATCTTTTACAAAGAAGATACTTATGTCAACTTGTTTGGCATTTATTAGGCCCAACGATCGATACCGTTATGATCTTTTAATAAACTAATTTTAAATGATCTATTAAATTATCTTTTACAAACAAGATAATTATGTCAAATTTTTTAACATTTATTAGGCCCGATGATTGTTACCGTTATGATCTTTTATAAAGAAATTTTAAATGATCTATTAAATTATCTTTTACAAAGAAGATAATTATGTCAAATTTTTTAACATTTATTAGGCCCGATGATTGTTACCGTTATGATCTTTTATAAAGAAATTTTAAATAATCTATTAAATTATCTTTTACAAAGAAGACAATTATGTCAACTTTTTTAGCATTTATTACGCCCAACAATCATTACCGTTATGATCTTTTGCTAAAGAAATTTTTAATGATCTATTAAATTATCTTTTACAAAGAAGATAATTGTGTCAACTTTTTTAGCATTTATTAGGCCCAACGATCGTTACCGTTATGATCTTTTAATAAAGTAATTTTAAATGATCTATTAAATTATCTTTTACAAACAAGATAATTATGTCAAATTTTTTAACAATTATTAGGCCCGATGATTGTTACCGTTATCATCTTTTATAAAGAAATTTTAAATGATCTATTAAATTATCTTTTACAAAGAAGATAATTATGTGTACTTTTTTAGCATTTATTAGGCCCAACGATCGATACCGTTTTGATATTTTAATAAAGAAATTTTAAATGATCTATTAAATTATCTTTTACAAAGAAGATAATTATGTCAAATTTTTTAACATTTATTGGGACCAATGATTGTTACTGCTATGATCTTTTATAAAGAAATTTTAAATTATCTATTAAATTATCTTTTACAAAGAAGATAATTATGTCAACTTGTTTAGCATTTATTAGGCCCAACGATCGTTACCGTTATGATCTTTTGATAAAGAAATTTTAAATGATCTATTAAATTATCTTTTACACAGAAAATTATCTAAAATTTTGTAGCATTTATTAGGCCCAATGATTGTTACCGTTATGATATTTTATAAAAACATTTTAAATCATCTATTAAATTATCTTTTACAAAGAAGATAATTATGTCAACTTTTTTAGCATTTATTAGGTCGAACGATCGTTACCGTTATGATCTTTTATAAAGAAATTTTAACTAATTTATTAAATTATCTTTTACAAAGAAGATAATTATGGCTACTTTTTTAGCATTTATTAGGCCCAACGATCGATACCGTTATGATCTTTTAATAAACTAATTTTAAATGATCTATTAAATTATCTTTTACAAACAAGATAATTATGTCAAATTTTTTAACATTTATTAGGCCCGATGATTGTTACCGTTATGATCTTTTATAAAGAAATTTTAAATGATCTATTAAATTATCTTTTACAAAGAAGATAATTATATCAACTTTTTTAGCATTTATTAGGCCCAACGATTGTTACCATTATCATCTTCTATAAAGAAATTTTAAATGATCTATTAAATTATCTTTTACAAAGAAGATAATTATGTCGAATTTTTTAACATTTATTAGGACCAATGATTGTTACTGCTATGACCTTTTATAAAGAAATTTTAAATAATCTATTAAATTATCTTTTACAAAGAAGATAATTATGTCAACTTTTTTAGCATTTATTAGGCCCAACGATCGTTACCGTTATGATCTTTTGATAAATAAATTTTAAATGATCTATTAAATTATCGTTTACAAAAAAATAATTAATTTAAATTTTTTAGTATTTGTTATTCCCTATGATTGTTACCGTTAATGATCTTTTATAAAGAAATTTTAAATTATCTATTAAATTATCTTTTACAAAAAAGACAATTATGTCAACTTTTTTAGCATTTATTAGGCCTACCAATCATTACCATTATGATCTTTTGATAAAGAAATTTTAAATGATCTATTCAATTATCTTTTACAAAGAAGATAATTATGTGAAATTTTGTAGCATTTATTAGGCCCAATGATTGTTACCATTATGATATTTTATAAAGACATTGTAAATGATCTATTAAATTATCTTTTACAAAAAAATAATTAATTTAAATTTTTTAGCATTTGTTATTCCCTATGATTGTTACCGTTATGATATTTTATAAAGAAATTTTAAATAATCTATTAAATTATCTTTTACAAAGAAGATAATTATGTCGAATTTTTTAACATTTATTAGGACCAATGATTGTTACTGCTATGACCTTTTATAAAGAAATTTTAAATTATCTATTAAATTATCTTTTACAAAGAAGATAATTATGTCAACTTGTTTAGCATTTATTAGGCCCAACGATCATTACCGTTATGATCTTTTAATAAAGTAATTTTAAATGATCTATTAAATTATCTTTTACAAACAAGATAATTATGTCAAATTTTTTAACATTTATTAGGCCCGATGATTGTTACCGTTATGATCTTTTATAAAGAAATTTTAAATGATCTATTAAATTATCTTTTACAAAGAAGATAATTATGTCAAATTTTTTAACATTTATTAGGCCCGATGATTGTTACCGTTATGATCTTTTATAAAGAAATTTTAAATAATCTATTAAATTATCTTTTACAAAGAAGACAATTATGTCAACTTTTTTAGCATTTATTACGCCCAACAATCATTACCGTTATGATCTTTTGCTAAAGAAATTTTTAATGATCTATTAAATTATCTTTTACAAAGAAGATAATTGTGTCAACTTTTTTAGCATTTATTAGGCCCAACGATCGTTACCGTTATGATCTTTTAATAAAGTAATTTTAAATGATCTATTAAATTATCTTTTACAAACAAGATAATTATGTCAAATTTTTTAACAATTATTAGGCCCGATGATTGTTACCGTTATCATCTTTTATAAAGAAATTTTAAATGATCTATTAAATTATCTTTTACAAAGAAGATAATTATGTGTACTTTTTTAGCATTTATTAGGCCCAACGATCGATACCGTTTTGATATTTTAATAAAGAAATTTTAAATGATCTATTAAATTATCTTTTACAAAGAAGATAATTATGTCAAATTTTTTAACATTTATTGGGAACAATGATTGTTACTGCTATGATCTTTTATAAAGAAATTTTAAATTATCTATTAAATTATCTTTTACAAAGAAGATAATTATGTCAACTTGTTTAGCATTTATTAGGCCCAACGATCGTTACCGTTATGATCTTTTGATAAAGAAATTTTAAATGATCTATTAAATTATCTTTTACACAGAAAATTATCTAAAATTTTGTAGCATTTATTAGGCCCAATGATTGTTACCGTTATGATATTTTATAAAAACATTTTAAATCATCTATTAAATTATCTTTTACAAAGAAGATAATTATGTCAACTTTTTTAGCATTTATTAGGTCGAACGATCGTTACCGTTATGATCTTTTATAAAGAAATTTTAACTAATTTATTAAATTATCTTTTACAAAGAAGATAATTATGGCTACTTTTTTAGCATTTATTAGGCCCAACGATCGATACCGTTATGATCTTTTAATAAACTAATTTTAAATGATCTATTAAATTATCTTTTACAAACAAGATAATTATGTCAAATTTTTTAACATTTATTAGGCCCGATGATTGTTACCGTTATGATCTTTTATAAAGAAATTTTAAATGATCTATTAAATTATCTTTTACAAAGAAGATAATTATATCAACTTTTTTAGCATTTATTAGGCCCAACGATTGTTACCATTATCATCTTCTATAAAGAAATTTTAAATGATCTATTAAATTATCTTTTACAAAGAAGATAATTATGTCGAATTTTTTAACATTTATTAGGACCAATGATTGTTACTGCTATGACCTTTTATAAAGAAATTTTAAATAATCTATTAAATTATCTTTTACAAAGAAGATAATTATGTCAACTTTTTTAGCATTTATTAGGCCCAACGATCGTTACCGTTATGATCTTTTGATAAATAAATTTTAAATGATCTATTAAATTATCGTTTACAAAAAAATAATTAATTTAAATTTTTTAGTATTTGTTATTCCCTATGATTGTTACCGTTAATGATCTTTTATAAAGAAATTTTAAATTATCTATTAAATTATCTTTTACAAAAAAGACAATTATGTCAACTTTTTTAGCATTTATTAGGCCTACCAATCATTACCATTATGATCTTTTGATAAAGAAATTTTAAATGATCTATTCAATTATCTTTTACAAAGAAGATAATTATGTGAAATTTTGTAGCATTTATTAGGCCCAATGATTGTTACCATTATGATATTTTATAAAGACATTGTAAATGATCTATTAAATTATCTTTTACAAAAAAATAATTAATTTAAATTTTTTAGCATTTGTTATTCCCTATGATTGTTACCGTTATGATATTTTATAAAGAAATTTTAAATAATCTATTAAATTATCTTTTACAAAGAAGATAATTATGTCGAATTTTTTAACATTTATTAGGACCAATGATTGTTACTGCTATGACCTTTTATAAAGAAATTTTAAATTATCTATTAAATTATCTTTTACAAAGAAGATAATTATGTCAACTTGTTTAGCATTTATTAGGCCCAACGATCATTACCGTTATGATCTTTTAATAAAGTAATTTTAAATGATCTATTAAATTATCTTTTACAAACAAGATAATTATGTCAAATTTTTTAACATTTATTAGGCCCGATGATTGTTACCGTTATGATCTTTTATAAAGAAATTTTAAATGATCTATTAAATTATCTTTTACAAAGAAGATAATTATGTCAAATTTTTTAACATTTATTAGGCCCGATGATTGTTACCGTTATGATCTTTTATAAAGAAATTTTAAATAATCTATTAAATTATCTTTTACAAAGAAGACAATTATGTCAACTTTTTTAGCATTTATTACGCCCAACAATCATTACCGTTATGATCTTTTGCTAAAGAAATTTTTAATGATCTATTAAATTATCTTTTACAAAGAAGATAATTGTGTCAACTTTTTTAGCATTTATTAGGCCCAACGATCGTTACCGTTATGATCTTTTAATAAAGTAATTTTAAATGATCTATTAAATTATCTTTTACAAACAAGATAATTATGTCAAATTTTTTAACAATTATTAGGCCCGATGATTGTTACCGTTATCATCTTTTATAAAGAAATTTTAAATGATCTATTAAATTATCTTTTACAAAGAAGATAATTATGTGTACTTTTTTAGCATTTATTAGGCCCAACGATCGATACCGTTTTGATATTTTAATAAAGAAATTTTAAATGATCTATTAAATTATCTTTTACAAAGAAGATAATTATGTCAAATTTTTTAACATTTATTGGGAACAATGATTGTTACTGCTATGATCTTTTATAAAGAAATTTTAAATTATCTATTAAATTATCTTTTACAAAGAAGATAATTATGTCAACTTGTTTAGCATTTATTAGGCCCAACGATCGTTACCGTTATGATCTTTTGATAAAGAAATTTTAAATGATCTATTAAATTATCTTTTACACAGAAAATTATCTAAAATTTTGTAGCATTTATTAGGCCCAATGATTGTTACCGTTATGATATTTTATAAAAACATTTTAAATCATCTATTAAATTATCTTTTACAAAGAAGATAATTATGTCAACTTTTTTAGCATTTATTAGGTCGAACGATCGTTACCGTTATGATCTTTTATAAAGAAATTTTAACTAATTTATTAAATTATCTTTTACAAAGAAGATAATTATGGCTACTTTTTTAGCATTTATTAGGCCCAACGATCGATACCGTTATGATCTTTTAATAAACTAATTTTAAATGATCTATTAAATTATCTTTTACAAACAAGATAATTATGTCAAATTTTTTAACATTTATTAGGCCCGATGATTGTTACCGTTATGATCTTTTATAAAGAAATTTTAAATGATCTATTAAATTATCTTTTACAAAGAAGATAATTATATCAACTTTTTTAGCATTTATTAGGCCCAACGATTGTTACCATTATCATCTTCTATAAAGAAATTTTAAATGATCTATTAAATTATCTTTTACAAAGAAGATAATTATGTCGAATTTTTTAACATTTATTAGGACCAATGATTGTTACTGCTATGACCTTTTATAAAGAAATTTTAAATAATCTATTAAATTATCTTTTACAAAGAAGATAATTATGTCAACTTTTTTAGCATTTATTAGGCCCAACGATCGTTACCGTTATGATCTTTTGATAAATAAATTTTAAATGATCTATTAAATTATCGTTTACAAAAAAATAATTAATTTAAATTTTTTAGTATTTGTTATTCCCTATGATTGTTACCGTTAATGATCTTTTATAAAGAAATTTTAAATTATCTATTAAATTATCTTTTACAAAAAAGACAATTATGTCAACTTTTTTAGCATTTATTAGGCCTACCAATCATTACCATTATGATCTTTTGATAAAGAAATTTTAAATGATCTATTCAATTATCTTTTACAAAGAAGATAATTATGTGAAATTTTGTAGCATTTATTAGGCCCAATGATTGTTACCATTATGATATTTTATAAAGACATTGTAAATGATCTATTAAATTATCTTTTACAAAAAAATAATTAATTTAAATTTTTTAGCATTTGTTATTCCCTATGATTGTTACCGTTATGATATTTTATAAAGAAATTTTAAATAATCTATTAAATTATTTTTTACAAAGAAGACAATTATGTCAACTTTTTTAGCATTTATTACGCCCAACAATCATTACCATTATGATCTTTTGCTAAAGAAATTTTTAATGATCTATTAAATTATCTTTTACAAAGAAGATAATTGTGTCAACTTTTTTAGCATTTATTAGGCCCAACGATCGTTACCGTTATGATCTTTTAATAAAGTAATTTTAAATGATCTATTAAATTATCTTTTACAAACAAGATAATTATGTCAAATTTTTTAACATTTATTAGGCCCGATGATTGTTACCGTTATGATCTTTTATAAAGAAATTTTAAATCATCTATTAAATTATCTTTTACAAAGAAGATAATTATATCAACTTTTTTAGCATTTATTAGGCCCAACGGTTGTTACTGTTATGATCTTTTAATAAAGAAATTTTAAATTATCTATTAAATTATGTTTTACAAGGAAGATAATTATGTCGAATTTTTTAACATTTATTAGGGCCAATGATTGTTACTGCTATGATCTTTTATAAATAAATTTTAAATTATCTATTAAATTATCTTTTACAAAGAAGATACTTATGTCAGCTTGTTTGGCATTTATTAGGCCCAACGATCGATACCGTTATGATCTTTTAATAAACTAATTTTAAATGATCTATTAAATTATCTTTTACAAACAAGATAATTATGTCAAATTTTTTAACATTTATTAGGCCCGATGATTGTTACCGTTATGATCTTTTATAAAGAAATTTTAAATGATCTATTAAATTATCTTTTACAAAGAAGATAATTATATCAACTTTTTTAGCATTTATTAGGCCTAACGATTGTTACCGTTATGATCCTTTAATAAAGAAATTTTAAATGATCTATTAAATTATCTTTTACAAAGAAGATAATTATGTCGAATTTTTTAACATTTATTAGGACCAATGATTGTTACTGCTATGACCTTTTATAAAGAAATTTTAAATTATCTATTAAATTATCTTTTACAAAGAAGATAATTATGTCAACTTGTTTAGCATTTATTAGGCCCAACGATCATTACCGTTATGATCTTTTAATAAAGTAATTTTAAATGATCTATTAAATTATCTTTTACAAACAAGATAATTATGTCAAATTTTTTAACATTTATTAGGCCCGATGATTGTTACCGTTATGATCTTTTATAAAGAAATTTTAAATGATCTATTAAATTATCTTTTACAAAGAAGATAATTATGTCAAATTTTTTAACATTTATTAGGCCCGATGATTGTTACCGTTATGATATTTTATAAAGAAATTTTAAATAATCTATCAAATTATCTTTTACAAAGAAGACAATTATGTCAACTTTTTTAGCATTTATTACGCCCAACAATCATTACCGTTATGATCTTTTGCTAAAGAAATTTTTAATGATCTATTAAATTATCTTTTACAAAGAAGATAATTGTGTCAACTTTTTTAGCATTTATTAGGCCCAACGATCGTTACCGTTATGATCTTTTAATAAAGTAATTTTAAATGATCTATTAAATTATCTTTTACAAACAAGATAATTATGTAAAATTTTTTAACAATTATTAGGCCCGATGATTGTTACCGTTATCATCTTTCATAAAGAAATTTTAAATGATCTATTAAATTATCTTTTACAAAGAAGATAATTATGTGTACTTTTTTAGCATTTATTAGGCCCAACGATCGATACCGTTTTGATATTTTAATAAAGAAATTTTAAATGATCTATTAAATTATCTTTTACAAAGAAGATAATTATGTCAAATTTTTTAACATTTATTGGGACCAATGATTGTTACTGCTATGATCTTTTATAAAGAAATTTTAAATTATCTATTAAATTATCTTTTACAAAGAAGATAATTATGTCAACTTGTTTAGCATTTATTAGGCCCAACGATCGTTACCGTTATGATCTTTTGATAAAGAAATTTTAAATGATCTATTAAATTATCTTTTACACAGAAAATTATCTAAAATTTTGTAGCATTTATTAGGCCCAATGATTGTTACCGTTATGATATTTTATAAAAACATTTTAAATCATCTATTAAATTATCTTTTACAAAGAAGATAATTATGTCAACTTTTTTAGCATTTATTAGGTCGAACGATCGTTACCGTTATGATCTTTTATAAAGAAATTTTAACTAATTTATTAAATTATCTTTTACAAAGAAGATAATTATGGCTACTTTTTTAGCATTTATTAGGCCCAACGATCGATACCGTTTTGATATTTTAATAAAGAAATTTTAAATGATCTATTAAATTATCTTTTACAAAGAAGATAATTATGTCAAATTTTTTAACATTTATTGGGACCAATGATTGTTACTGCTATGATCTTTTATAAAGAAATTTTAAATGATCTATTAAATTATCTTTTACAAAGAAGATAATTATGTGTACTTTTTTAGCATTTATTAGGCCCAACGATCGATACCGTTTTGATATTTTAATAAAGAAATTTTAAATGATCTATTAAATTATCTTTTACAAAGAAGATAATTATGTCAAATTTTTTAACATTTATTGGGACCAATGATTGTTACTGCTATGATCTTTTATAAAGAAATTTTAAATTATCTATTAAATTATCTTTTACAAAGAAGATAATTATGTCAACTTGTTTAGCATTTATTAGGCCCAACGATCGTTACCGTTATGATCTTTTGATAAAGAAATTTTAAATGATCTATTAAATTATCTTTTACACAGAAAATTATCTAAAATTTTGTAGCATTTATTAGGCCCAATGATTGTTACCGTTATGATATTTTATAAAAACATTTTAAATCATCTATTAAATTATCTTTTACAAAGAAGATAATTATGTAAACTTTTTTAGCATTTATTAGGTCGAACGATCGTTACCGTTATGATCTTTTATAAAGAAATTTTAACTAATTTATTAAATTATCTTTTACAAAGAAGACAATTATGTCAACTTTTTTAGCATTTATTACGCCCAACAATCATTACCATTATGATCTTTTGCTAAAGAAATTTTTAATGATCTATTAAATTATCTTTTACAAAGAAGATAATTGTGTCAACTTTTTTAGCATTTATTAGGCCCAACGATCGTTACCGTTATGATCTTTTAATAAAGTAATTTTAAATGATCTATTAAATTATCTTTTACAAACAAGATAATTATGTCAAATTTTTTAACATTTATTAGGCCCGATGATTGTTACCGTTATGATCTTTTATAAAGAAATTTTAAATCATCTATTAAATTATCTTTTACAGAGAAGATAATTATATCAACTTTTTTAGCATTTATTAGGCCCAACGGTTGTTACTGTTATGATCTTTTAATAAAGAAATTTTAAATTATCTATTAAATTATGTTTTACAAGGAAGATAATTATGTCGAATTTTTTAACATTTATTAGGGTCAATGATTGTTACTGCTATGATCTTTTATAAATAAATTTTAAATTATCTATTAAATTATCTTTTACAAAGAAGATACTTATGTCAACTTGTTTGGCATTTATTAGGCCCAACGATCGATACCGTTATGATCTTTTAATAAACTAATTTTAAATGATCTATTAAATTATCTTTTACAAACAAGATAATTATGTCAAATTTTTTAACATTTATTAGGCCCGATGATTGTTACCGTTATGATCTTTTATAAAGAAATTTTAAATGACTATTAAATTATCTTTTACAAAGAAGATAATTATATCAACTTTTTTAGCATTTATTAGGCCTAACGATTGTTACCGTTATGATCCTTTAATAAAGAAATTTTAAATGATCTATTAAATTATCTTTTACAAAGAAGATAATTATGTCGAATTTTTTAACATTTATTAGGACCAATGATTGTTACTGCTATGACCTTTTATAAAGAAATTTTAAATTATCTATTAAATTATCTTTTACAAAGAAGATAATTATGTCAACTTGTTTAGCATTTATTAGGCCCAACGATCATTACCGTTATGATCTTTTAATAAAGTAATTTTAAATGATCTATTAAATTATCTTTTACAAACAAGATAATTATGTCAAATTTTTTAACATTTATTAGGCCCGATGATTGTTACCGTTATGATCTTTTATAAAGAAATTTTAAATGATCTATTAAATTATCTTTTACAAAGAAGATAATTATGTCAAATTTTTTAACATTTATTAGGCCCGATGATTGTTACCGTTATGATATTTTATAAAGAAATTTTAAATAATCTATTAAATTATCTTTTACAAAGAAGACAATTATGTCAACTTTTTTAGCATTTATTACGCCCAACAATCATTATCGTTATGATCTTTTGCTAAAGAAATTTTTAATGATCTATTAAATTATCTTTTACAAAGAAGATAATTGTGTCAACTTTTTTAGCATTTATTAGGCCCAACGATCGTTACCGTTATGATCTTTTAATAAAGTAATTTTAAATGATCTATTAAATTATCTTTTACAAACAAGATAATTATGTCAAATTTTTTAACAATTATTAGGCCCGATGATTGTTACCGTTATGATCTTTTATAAAGAAATTTTAAATGATCTATTAAATTATCTTTTACAAAGAAGATAATTATGTGTACTTTTTTAGCATTTATTAGGCCCAACGATCGATACCGTTTTGATATTTTAATAAAGAAATTTTAAATGATCTATTAAATTATCTTTTACAAAGAAGATAATTATGTCAAATTTTTTAACATTTATTGGGACCAATGATTGTTACTGCTATGATCTTTTATAAAGAAATTTTAAATTATCTATTAAATTATCTTTTACAAAGAAGATAATTATGTCAACTTGTTTAGCATTTATTAGGCCCAACGATCGTTACCGTTATGATCTTTTGATAAAGAAATTTTAAATGATCTATTAAATTATCTTTTACACAGAAAATTATCTAAAATTTTGTAGCATTTATTAGGCCCAATGATTGTTACCGTTATGATATTTTATAAAAACATTTTAAATCATCTATTAAATTATCTTTTACAAACAAGATAATTATGTCAAATTTTTTAACATTTATTAGGCCCGATGATTGTTACCGTTATGATCTTTTATAAAGAAATTTTAAATGATCTATTAAATTATCTTTTACAAAGAAGATAATTATATCAACTTTTTTAGCATTTATTAGGCCCAACGATTGTTACCATTATCATCTTCTATAAAGAAATTTTAAATGATCTATTAAATTATCTTTTACAAAGAAGATAATTATGTCAACTTTTTTAGCATTTATTATTCCCAATGGTTGTTACCGTTATCATCCTTCATAAAGAAATTTTAAATAATCTATTAAATTATCTTTTACAAAGAAGATAATTATGTCAACTTTTTTAGCATTTATTAGGCCCAACGATCGTTACCGTTATGATCTTTTGATAAATAAATTTTAAATGATCTATTAAATTATCGTTTACAAAAAAATAATTAATTTAAATTTTTTAGTATTTGTTATTCCCTATGATTGTTACCGTTAATGATCTTTTATAAAGAAATTTTAAATTATCTATTAAATTATCTTTTACAAAAAAGACAATTATGTCAACTTTTTTAGCATTTATTAGGCCTACCAATCATTACCATTATGATCTTTTGATAAAGAAATTTTAAATGATCTATTCAATTATCTTTTACAAAGAAGATAATTATGTGAAATTTTGTAGCATTTATTAGGCCCAATGATTGTTACCATTATGATATTTTATAAAGACATTTTAAATGATCTATTAAATTATATTTTACAAAAAAATAATTAATTTAAATTTTTTAGCATTTGTTATTCCCTATGATTGTTACCGTTATGATATTTTATAATGAAATTTTAAATAATCTATTAAATTATCTTTTACAAAGAAGACAATTATGTCAACTTTTTTAGCATTTATTACGCCCAACAATCATTACCGTTATGATCTTTTGCTAAAGAAATTTTTAATGATCTATTAAATTATCTTTTACAAAGAAGATAATTGTGTCAACTTTTTTAGCATTTATTAGGCCCAACGATCGTTACCGTTATGATCTTTTAATAAAGTAATTTTAAATGATCTATTAAATTATCTTTTACAAACAAGATAATTATGTCAAATTTTTTAACAATTATTAGGCCCGATGATTGTTACCGTTATGATCTTTTATAAAGAAATTTTAAATGATCTATTAAATTATCTTTTACAAAGAAGATAATTATGTGTACTTTTTTAGCATTTATTAGGCCCAACGATCGATACCGTTTTGATATTTTAATAAAGAAATTTTAAATGATCTATTAAATTATCTTTTACAAAGAAGATAATTATGTCAAATTTTTTAACATTTATTGGGACCAATGATTGTTACTGCTATGATCTTTTATAAAGAAATTTTAAATTATCTATTAAATTATCTTTTACAAAGAAGATAATTATGTCAACTTGTTTAGCATTTATTAGGCCCAACGATCGTTACCGTTATGATCTTTTGATAAAGAAATTTTAAATGATCTATTAAATTATCTTTTACACAGAAAATTATCTAAAATTTTGTAGCATTTATTAGGCCCAATGATTGTTACCGTTATGATATTTTATAAAAACATTTTAAATCATCTATTAAATTATCTTTTACAAACAAGATAATTATGTCAAATTTTTTAACATTTATTAGGCCCGATGATTGTTACCGTTATGATCTTTTATAAAGAAATTTTAAATGATCTATTAAATTATCTTTTACAAAGAAGATAATTATATCAACTTTTTTAGCATTTATTAGGCCCAACGATTGTTACCATTATCATCTTCTATAAAGAAATTTTAAATGATCTATTAAATTATCTTTTACAAAGAAGATAATTATGTCAACTTTTTTAGCATTTATTATTCCCAATGGTTGTTACCGTTATCATCCTTCATAAAGAAATTTTAAATAATCTATTAAATTATCTTTTACAAAGAAGATAATTATGTCAACTTTTTTAGCATTTATTAGGCCCAACGATCGTTACCGTTATGATCTTTTGATAAATAAATTTTAAATGATCTATTAAATTATCGTTTACAAAAAAATAATTAATTTAAATTTTTTAGTATTTGTTATTCCCTATGATTGTTACCGTTAATGATCTTTTATAAAGAAATTTTAAATTATCTATTAAATTATCTTTTACAAAAAAGACAATTATGTCAACTTTTTTAGCATTTATTAGGCCTACCAATCATTACCATTATGATCTTTTGATAAAGAAATTTTAAATGATCTATTCAATTATCTTTTACAAAGAAGATAATTATGTGAAATTTTGTAGCATTTATTAGGCCCAATGATTGTTACCATTATGATATTTTATAAAGACATTTTAAATGATCTATTAAATTATATTTTACAAAAAAATAATTAATTTAAATTTTTTAGCATTTGTTATTCCCTATGATTGTTACCGTTATGATATTTTATAATGAAATTTTAAATAATCTATTAAATTATCTTTTACAAAGAAGACAATTATGTCAACTTTTTTAGCATTTATTACGCCCAACAATCATTACCGTTATGATCTTTTGCTAAAGAAATTTTTAATGATCTATTAAATTATCTTTTACAAAGAAGATAATTGTGTCAACTTTTTTAGCATTTATTAGGCCCAACGATCGTTACCGTTATGATCTTTTAATAAAGTAATTTTAAATGATCTATTAAATTAGCTTTTACAAACAAGATAATTATGTCAAATTTTTTAACAATTATTAGGCCCGATGATTGTTACCGTTATCATCTTTTATAAAGAAATTTTAAATGATCTATTAAATTATCTTTTACAAAGAAGATAATTATGTGTACTTTTTTAGCATTTATTAGGCCCAACGATCGATACCGTTTTGATATTTTAATAAAGAATTTTTAAATGATCTATTAAATTATCTTTTACAAAGAAGATAATTATGTCAAATTTTTTAACATTTATTGGGACCAATGATTGTTACTGCTATGTTCTTTTATAAAGAAATTTTAAATTATCTTTTACAAAGAAGATAATTATGTCAACTTGTTTAGCATTTATTAGGCCCAACGATCCTTACCGTTATGATCTTTTGATAAAGAAATTTTAAATGATCTATTAAATTATCTTTTACACAGAAAATTATCTAAAATTTTGTAGCATTTATTAGGCCCAATGATTGTTACCGTTATGATATTTTATAAAGACATTTTAAATCATCTATTAAATTATCTTTTACAAAGAAGATAATTATGTCAACTTTTTTAACATTTATTGGGACCAATGATTGTTACTGCTATGATCTTTTATAAAGAAATTTTAAATTATCTATTAAATTATCTTTTACAAAGAAGATAATTATGTCAACTTTTTTAGCATTTATTATTCCCAATGGTTGTTACCGTTATCATCCTTCATAAAGAAATTTTAAATAATCTATTAAATTATCTTTTACAAAGAAGATAATTATGTCAACTTTTTTAGCATTTATTAGGCCCAACGATCGTTACCGTTATGATCTTTTGATAAATAAATTTTAAATGAACTATTAAATTATCTTTTACAAAAAAATAATTAATTTAAATTTTTTAGCATTTGTTATTCCCTATGATTGTTACCGTTATGATATTTTATAAAGAAATTTTAAATAATCTATTAAATTATCTTTTACAAAGAAGACAATTATGTCAACTTTTTTAGCATTTATTATGCCCAACAATCATTACCGTTATGATCTTTTGCTAAAGAAATTTTTAACTGATTTATTAAATTATCTTTTACAAAGAAGATAATTGTGTCAACTTTTTTAGCATTTATTAGGCCCAACGATCGTTACCGTTATGATCTTTTAATAAAGTAATTTTAAATGATCTATTAAATTATCTTTTACAAACAAGATAATTATGTCAAATTTTTTAACAATTATTAGGCCCGATGATTGTTACCGTTATCATCTTTTATAAAGAAATTTTAAATGATCTATTAAATTATCTTTTACAAAGAAGATAATTATGTGTACTTTTTTAGCATTTATTAGGCCCAACGATCGATACCGTTTTGATATTTTAATAAAGAATTTTTAAATGATCTATTAAATTATCTTTTACAAAGAAGATAATTATGTCAAATTTTTTAACATTTATTGGGACCAATGATGGTTACTGCTATGATCTTTTATAAAGAAATTTTAAATTATCTATTAAATTATCTTTTACAAAGAAGATAATTATGTCAACTTGTTTAGCATTTATTAGGCCCAACGATCGTTACCGTTATGATCTTTTGATAAAGAAATTTTAAATGATCTATTAAATTATCTTTTACACATAAAATTATCTAAAATTTTGTAGCATTTATTAGGCCCAATGATTGTTACCGTTATGATATTTTATAAAGACATTTTAAATCATCTATTAAATTATCTTTTACAAAGAAGATAATTATGTCAACTTTTTTAGCATTTATTAGGCCGAACGATCGTTACCGTTATGATCTTTTATAAAGAAATTTTAACTAATTTATTAAATTATCTTTTACAAAGAAGATAATTATGGCTACTTTTTTAGCAATTATTAGGCCCAACGATCGATACCGTTATGATCTTTTAATAAATTATCTTTTACAAAGAAGATAGTTATGTCAACTTGTTTAGCATTTATTAAGTCCAACGATCGTTACCCTTATGATCTTTTGATAAAGAAATTTTAAATGATCTATTAAATTATCTTTTACAAACAAGATAATTATGTCAAATGTTTTAACATTTATTAGGCCCGATGATTGTTACCGTTATGATCTTTTATAAAGAAATTTTAAATGATCTATTAAATTATCTTTTACAAAGAAGATAATTATGTCAACTTTTTTAGCATTTATTAGGTCCAACGATCGTTACCGTTATGATCTTTTGATAAAGAAATTTTAAATGAATTATTAAATTATCTTTTACACAAAAAATTATCTAAAATTTTGTAGCATTTATTAGGCCCAATGATTGTTACCGTTATGATATTTTATAAAGACATTTTAAATCATCTATTAAATTATCTTTTACAAAGAAGATAATTATGTCAACTTTTTTAGCATTTATTAGGCCGAACGATCATTACCGTTATGATCTTTTATAAAGAAATTTTAACTGATTTATTAAATTATCTTTTACAAAGAAGAAAATTATGTCTACTTTTTTATCATTTATTAGGCCCAACGATCGATACCGTTATGATCTCTTAATAAACTAATTTTAAATGATCTATTAAATTATCTTTTACAAACAAGATAATTATGTCAAATTTTTTTACATTTATTAGGCCCGATGATTGTTACCGTTATGATCTTTTATAAAGAAATTTTAAATGATCTATTAAATTATCTTTTACAAAGAAGACAACTATGTCAACTTTTTTAGCATTTATTACGCCCAACAATCATTACCGTTATGATCTTTTGCTAAAGAAATTTTTAATGATCTATTAAATTATCTTTTACAAAGAAGATAATTGTGTCAACTTTTTTAGCATTTATTAGGCCCAACGATCGTTACCGTTATGATCTTTTAATAAAGTAATTTTAAATGATCTATTAAATTATCTTTTACAAACAAGATAATTATGTCAAATTTTTTAACAATTATTAGGCCCGATGATTGTTACCGTTATGATCTTTTATAAAGAAATTTTAAATGATCTATTAAATTATCTTTTACAAAGAAGATAATTATGTGTACTTTTTTAGCATTTATTAGGCCCAACGATCGATACCGTTTTGATATTTTAATAAAGAATTTTTAAATGATCTATTAAATTATCTTTTACAAAGAAGATAATTATGTCAAATTTTTTAACATTTATTGGGACCAATGATTGTTACTGCTATGATCTTTTATAAAGAAATTTTAAATTATCTATTAAATTATCTTTTACAAAGAAGATAATTATGTCAACTTGTTTAGCATTTATTAGGCCCAACGATCGTTACCGTTATGATCTTTTGATAAAGAAATTTTAAATGATCTATTAAATTATCTTTTACACAGAAAATTATCTAAAATTTTGTAGCATTTATTAGGCCCAATGATTGTTACCGTTATGATATTTTATAAAGACATTTTAAATCATCTATTAAATTATCTTTTACAAAGAAGATAATTATGTCAACTTTTTTAGCATTTATTAGGCCGAACGATCGTTACCGTTATGATCTTTTATAAAGAAATTTTAACTAATTTATTAAATTATCTTTTACAAAGAAGATAATTATGGCTACTTTTTTAGCAATTATTAGGCCCAACGATCGATACCGTTATGATCTTTTAATAAATTATCTTTTACAAAGAAGATAGTTATGTCAACTTGTTTAGCATTTATTAAGTCCAACGATCGTTACCCTTATGATCTTTTGATAAAGAAATTTTAAATGATCTATTAAATTATCTTTTACAAACAAGATAATTATGTCAAATGTTTTAACATTTATTAGGCCCGATGATTGTTACCGTTATGATCTTTTATAAAGAAATTTTAAATGATCTATTAAATTATCTTTTACAAAGAATATAATTATGTCAACTTTTTTAGCATTTATTAGGTCCAACGATCGTTACCGTTATGATCTTTTGATAAAGAAATTTTAAATGATTTATTAAATTATCTTTTACACAAAAAATTATCTAAAATTTTGTAGCATTTATTAGGCCCAATGATTGTTACCGTTATGATATTTTATAAAGACATTTTAAATCATCTATTAAATTATCTTTTACAAAGAAGATAATTATGTCAACTTTTTTAGCATTTATTAGGCCGAACGATCATTACCGTTATGATCTTTTATAAAGAACTTTTAACTGATTTATTAAATTATCTTTTACAAAGAAGATAATTATGTCTACTTTTTTATCATTTATTAGGCCCAACGATCGATACCGTTATGATCTCTTAATAAACTAATTTTAAATGATCTATTAAATTATGTTTTACAAACAAGATAATTATGTCAAATTTTTTTACATTTATTAGGCCCGATGATTGTTACCGTTATGATCTTTTATAAAGAAATTTTAAATGATCTATTAAATTATCTTTTACAAAGAAGACAACTATGTCAACTTTTTTAGCATTTATTACGCCCAACAATCATTACCGTTATGATCTTTTGCTAAAGAAATTTTTAATGATCTATTAAATTATCTTTTACAAAGAAGATAATTGTGTCAACTTTTTTAGCATTTATTAGGCCCAACGATCGTTACCGTTATGATCTTTTAATAAAGTAATTTTAAATGATCTATTAAATTATCTTTTACAAACAAGATAATTATGTCAAATTTTTTAACAATTATTAGGCCCGATGATTGTTACCGTTATGATCTTTTATAAAGAAATTTTAAATGATCTATTAAATTATCTTTTACAAAGAAGATAATTATGTGTACTTTTTTAGCATTTATTAGGCCCAACGATCGATACCGTTTTGATATTTTAATAAAGAATTTTTAAATGATCTATTAAATTATCTTTTACAAAGAAGATAATTATGTCAAATTTTTTAACATTTATTGGGACCAATGATTGTTACTGCTATGATCTTTTATAAAGAAATTTTAAATTATCTATTAAATTATCTTTTACAAAGAAGATAATTATGTCAACTTGTTTAGCATTTATTAGGCCCAACGATCGTTACCGTTATGATCTTTTGATAAAGAAATTTTAAATGATCTATTAAATTATCTTTTACACAGAAAATTATCTAAAATTTTGTAGCATTTATTAGGCCCAATGATTGTTACCGTTATGATATTTTATAAAGACATTTTAAATCATCTATTAAATTATCTTTTACAAAGAAGATAATTATGTCAACTTTTTTAGCATTTATTAGGCCGAACGATCGTTACCGTTATGATCTTTTATAAAGAAATTTTAACTAATTTATTAAATTATCTTTTACAAAGAAGATAATTATGGCTACTTTTTTAGCAATTATTAGGCCCAACGATCGATACCGTTATGATCTTTTAATAAATTATCTTTTACAAAGAAGATAGTTATGTCAACTTGTTTAGCATTTATTAAGTCCAACGATCGTTACCCTTATGATCTTTTGATAAAGAAATTTTAAATGATCTATTAAATTATCTTTTACAAACAAGATAATTATGTCAAATGTTTTAACATTTATTAGGCCCGATGATTGTTACCGTTATGATCTTTTATAAAGAAATTTTAAATGATCTATTAAATTATCTTTTACAAAGAATATAATTATGTCAACTTTTTTAGCATTTATTAGGTCCAACGATCGTTACCGTTATGATCTTTTGATAAAGAAATTTTAAATGATTTATTAAATTATCTTTTACACAAAAAATTATCTAAAATTTTGTAGCATTTATTAGGCCCAATGATTGTTACCGTTATGATATTTTATAAAGACATTTTAAATCATCTATTAAATTATCTTTTACAAAGAAGATAATTATGTCAACTTTTTTAGCATTTATTAGGCCGAACGATCATTACCGTTATGATCTTTTATAAAGAACTTTTAACTGATTTATTAAATTATCTTTTACAAAGAAGATAATTATGTCTACTTTTTTATCATTTATTAGGCCCAACGATCGATACCGTTATGATCTCTTAATAAACTAATTTTAAATGATCTATTAAATTATGTTTTACAAACAAGATAATTATGTCAAATTTTTTTACATTTATTAGGCCCGATGATTGTTACCGTTATGATCTTTTATAAAGAAATTTTAAATGATCTATTAAATTATCTTTTACAAAGAAGACAACTATGTCAACTTTTTTAGCATTTATTACGCCCAACAATCATTACCGTTATGATCTTTTGCTAAAGAAATTTTTAATGATCTATTAAATTATCTTTTACAAAGAAGATAATTGTGTCAACTTTTTTAGCATTTATTAGGCCCAACGATCGTTACCGTTATGATCTTTTAATAAAGTAATTTTAAATGATCTATTAAATTATCTTTTACAAACAAGATAATTATGTCAAATTTTTTAACAATTATTAGGCCCGATGATTGTTACCGTTATGATCTTTTATAAAGAAATTTTAAATGATCTATTAAATTATCTTTTACAAAGAAGATAATTATGTGTACTTTTTTAGCATTTATTAGGCCCAACGATCGATACCGTTTTGATATTTTAATAAAGAATTTTTAAATGATCTATTAAATTATCTTTTACAAAGAAGATAATTATGTCAAATTTTTTAACATTTATTGGGACCAATGATTGTTACTGCTATGATCTTTTATAAAGAAATTTTAAATTATCTATTAAATTATCTTTTACAAAGAAGATAATTATGTCAACTTGTTTAGCATTTATTAGGCCCAACGATCGTTACCGTTATGATCTTTTGATAAAGAAATTTTAAATGATCTATTAAATTATCTTTTACACAGAAAATTATCTAAAATTTTGTAGCATTTATTAGGCCCAATGATTGTTACCGTTATGATATTTTATAAAGACATTTTAAATCATCTATTAAATTATCTTTTACAAAGAAGATAATTATGTCAACTTTTTTAGCATTTATTAGGCCGAACGATCGTTACCGTTATGATCTTTTATAAAGAAATTTTAACTAATTTATTAAATTATCTTTTACAAAGAAGATAATTATGGCTACTTTTTTAGCAATTATTAGGCCCAACGATCGATACCGTTATGATCTTTTAATAAATTATCTTTTACAAAGAAGATAGTTATGTCAACTTGTTTAGCATTTATTAAGTCCAACGATCGTTACCCTTATGATCTTTTGATAAAGAAATTTTAAATGATCTATTAAATTATCTTTTACAAACAAGATAATTATGTCAAATGTTTTAACATTTATTAGGCCCGATGATTGTTACCGTTATGATCTTTTATAAAGAAATTTTAAATGATCTATTAAATTATCTTTTACAAAGAATATAATTATGTCAACTTTTTTAGCATTTATTAGGTCCAACGATCGTTACCGTTATGATCTTTTGATAAAGAAATTTTAAATGATTTATTAAATTATCTTTTACACAAAAAATTATCTAAAATTTTGTAGCATTTATTAGGCCCAATGATTGTTACCGTTATGATATTTTATAAAGACATTTTAAATCATCTATTAAATTATCTTTTACAAAGAAGATAATTATGTCAACTTTTTTAGCATTTATTAGGCCGAACGATCATTACCGTTATGATCTTTTATAAAGAACTTTTAACTGATTTATTAAATTATCTTTTACAAAGAAGATAATTATGTCTACTTTTTTATCATTTATTAGGCCCAACGATCGATACCGTTATGATCTCTTAATAAACTAATTTTAAATGATCTATTAAATTATGTTTTACAAACAAGATAATTATGTCAAATTTTTTTACATTTATTAGGCCCGATGATTGTTACCGTTATGATCTTTTATAAAGAAATTTTAAATGATCTATTAAATTATCTTTTACAAAGAAGACAACTATGTCAACTTTTTTAGCATTTATTACGCCCAACAATCATTACCGTTATGATCTTTTGCTAAAGAAATTTTTAATGATCTATTAAATTATCTTTTACAAAGAAGATAATTGTGTCAACTTTTTTAGCATTTATTAGGCCCAACGATCGTTACCGTTATGATCTTTTAATAAAGTAATTTTAAATGATCTATTAAATTATCTTTTACAAACAAGATAATTATGTCAAATTTTTTAACAATTATTAGGCCCGATGATTGTTACCGTTATCATCTTTTATAAAGAAATTTTAAATGATCTATTAAATTATCTTTTACAAAGAAGATAATTATGTGTACTTTTTTAGCATTTATTAGGCCCAACGATCGATACCGTTTTGATATTTTAATAAAGAATTTTTAAATGATCTATTAAATTATCTTTTACAAAGAAGATAATTATGTCAAATTTTTTAACATTTATTGGGACCAATGATTGTTACTGCTATGTTCTTTTATAAAGAAATTTTAAATTATCTTTTACAAAGAAGATAATTATGTCAACTTGTTTAGCATTTATTAGGCCCAACGATCCTTACCGTTATGATCTTTTGATAAAGAAATTTTAAATGATCTATTAAATTATCTTTTACACAGAAAATTATCTAAAATTTTGTAGCATTTATTAGGCCCAATGATTGTTACCGTTATGATATTTTATAAAAACATTTTAAATCATCTATTAAATTATCTTTTACAAAGAAGATAATTATGTCAACTTTTTTAGCATTTATTAGGCCGAACGATCGTTACCGTTATGATCTTTTATAAAGAAATTTTAACTAATTTATTAAATTATCTTTTACAAAGAAGATAATTATGGCTACTTTTTTAGCATTTATTAGGCCCAACGATCGATACCGTTATGATCTTTTAATAAACTAATTTTAAATGATCTATTAAATTATCTTTTACAAACAAGATAATTATGTCAAATTTTTTAACAATTATTAGGCCCGATGATTGTTACCGTTATGATCTTTTATAAGGAAATTTTAAATGATCTATTAAATTATCTTTTACAAAGAAGATAATTATGTGTACTTTTTTAGCATTTATTAGGCCCAACGATCGATACCATTTTGATATTTTAATAAAGAATTTTTAAATGATCTATTAAATTATCTTTTACAAAGAAGATAATTATGTCAACTTTTTTAACATTTATTGGGACCAATGATTGTTACTGCTATGTTCTTTTATAAAGAAATTTTAAATTATCTTTTACAAAGAAGATAATTATGTCAACTTGTTTAGCATTTATTAGGTCCAACGATCGTTACCGTTATGATCTTTTGATAAAGAAATTTTAAATGATTTATTAAATTATCTTTTACACAAAAAATTATCTAAAATTTTGTAGCATTTATTAGGCCCAATGATTGTTACCGTTATGATATTTTATAAAGACATTTTAAATCATCTATTAAATTATCTTTTACAAAGAAGATAATTATGTCAACTTTTTTAGCATTTATTAGGCCGAACGATCATTACCGTTATGATCTTTTATAAAGAACTTTTAACTGATTTATTAAATTATCTTTTACAAAGAAGATAATTATGTCTACTTTTTTATCATTTATTAGGCCCAACGATCGATACCGTTATGATCTCTTAATAAACTAATTTTAAATGATCTATTAAATTATGTTTTACAAACAAGATAATTATGTCAAATTTTTTTACATTTATTAGGCCCGATGATTGTTACCGTTATGATCTTTTATAAAGAAATTTTAAATGATCTATTAAATTATCTTTTACAAAGAAGACAACTATGTCAACTTTTTTAGCATTTATTACGCCCAACAATCATTACCGTTATGATCTTTTGCTAAAGAAATTTTTAATGATCTATTAAATTATCTTTTACAAAGAAGATAATTGTGTCAACTTTTTTAGCATTTATTAGGCCCAACGATCGTTACCGTTATGATCTTTTAATAAAGTAATTTTAAATGATCTATTAAATTATCTTTTACAAACAAGATAATTATGTCAAATTTTTTAACAATTATTAGGCCCGATGATTGTTACCGTTATCATCTTTTATAAAGAAATTTTAAATGATCTATTAAATTATCTTTTACAAAGAAGATAATTATGTGTACTTTTTTAGCATTTATTAGGCCCAACGATCGATACCGTTTTGATATTTTAATAAAGAATTTTTAAATGATCTATTAAATTATCTTTTACAAAGAAGATAATTATGTCAAATTTTTTAACATGTATTGGGACCAATGATTGTTACTGCTATGATCTTTTATAAAGAAATTTTAAATTATCTTTTACAAAGAAGATAATTATGTCAACTTGTTTAGCATTTATTAGGCCCAACGATCGTTACCGTTATGATCTTTTGATAAAGAAATTTTAAATGATCTATTAAATTATCTTTTACACAGAAAATTATCTAAAATTTTGTAGCATTTATTAGGCCCAATGATTGTTACCGTTATGATATTTTATAAAGACATTTTAAATCATCTATTAAATTATCTTTTACAAAGAAGATAATTATGTCAACTTTTTTAGCATTTATTAGGCCGAACGATCGTTACCGTTATGATCTTTTATAAAGAAATTTTAACTAATTTATTAAATTATCTTTTACAAAGAAGATAATTATGGCTACTTTTTTAGCAATTATTAGGCCCAACGATCGATACCGTTATGATCTTTTAATAAATTATCTTTTACAAAGAAGATAGTTATGTCAACTTGTTTAGCATTTATTAAGTCCAACGATCGTTACCCTTATGATCTTTTGATAAAGAAATTTTAAATGATCTATTAAATTATCTTTTACAAACAAGATAATTATGTCAAATTTTTTAACATTTATTGGGACCAATGATTGTTACTGCTATGTTCTTTTATAAAGAAATTTTAAATTATCTTTTACAAAGAAGATAATTATGTCAACTTGTTTAGCATTTATTAGGTCCAACGATCGTTACCGTTATGATCTTTTGATAAAGAAATTTTAAATGATTTATTAAATTATCTTTTACACAAAAAATTATCTAAAATTTTGTAGCATTTATTAGGCCCAATGATTGTTACCGTTATGATATTTTATAAAGACATTTTAAATCATCTATTAAATTATCTTTTACAAAGAAGATAATTATGTCAACTTTTTTAGCATTTATTAGGCCGAACGATCATTACCGTTATGATCTTTTATAAAGAAATTTTAACTGATTTATTAAATTATCTTTTACAAAGAAGATAATTATGTCTACTTTTTTATCATTTATTAGGCCCAACGATCGATACCGTTATGATCTCTTAATAAACTAATTTTAAATGATCTATTAAATTATCTTTTACAAACAAGATAATTATGTCAAATTTTTTTTTACATTTATTAGGCCCGATGATTGTTACCGTTATGATCTTTTATAAAGAAATTTTAAATGATCTATTAAATTATCTTTTACAAAGAAGACAATTATGTCAACTTTTTTAGCATTTATTACGCCCAACAATCATTACCGTGATGATCTTTTGCTAAAGAAATTTTTAATGATCTATTAAATTATCTTTTACAAAGAAGATAATTGTGTCAACTTTTTTAGCATTTATTAGGCCCAACGATCGTTACCGTTATGATCTTTTAATAAAGTAATTTTAAATGATCTATTAAATTATCTTTTACAAACAAGATAATTATGTCAAATTTTTTAACAATTATTAGGCCCGATGATTGTTACCGTTATCATCTTTTATAAAGAAATTTTAAATGATCTATTAAATTATCTTTTACAAAGAAGATAATTATGTGTACTTTTTTAGCATTTATTAGGCCCAACGATCGATACCGTTTTGATATTTTAATAAAGAATTTTTAAATGATCTATTAAATTATCTTTTACAAAGAAGATAATTATGTCAAATTTTTTAACATGTATTGGGACCAATGATTGTTACTGCTATGATCTTTTATAAAGAAATTTTAAATTATCTATTAAATTATCTTTTACAAAGAAGATAATTATGTCAACTTGTTTAGCATTTATTAGGCCCAACGATCGTTACCGTTATGATCTTTTGATAAAGAAATTTTAAATGATCTATTAAATTATCTTTTACACAGAAAATTATCTAAAATTTTGTAGCATTTATTAGGCCCAATGATTGTTACCGTTATGATATTTTATAAAGACATTTTAAATCATCTATTAAATTATCTTTTATAAAGAAGATAATTATGTCAACTTTTTTAGCATTTATTAGGCCGAACGATCGTTACCGTTATGATCTTTTATAAAGAAATTTTAACTAATTTATTAAATTATCTTTTACAAAGAAGATAATTATGGCTACTTTTTTAGCAATTATTAGGCCCAACGATCGATACCGTTATGATCTTTTAATAAATTATCTTTTACAAAGAAGATAGTTATGTCAACTTGTTTAGCATTTATTAAGTCCAACGATCGTTACCCTTATGATCTTTTGATAAAGAAATTTTAAATGATCTATTAAATTATCTTTTACAAACAAGATAATTATGTCAAATGTTTTAACATTTATTAGGCCCGATGATTGTTACCGTTATGATCTTTTATAAAGAAATTTTAAATGATCTATTAAATTATCTTTTACAAAGAAGATAATTATGTCAACTTTTTTAGCATTTATTAGGTCCAACGATCGTTACCGTTATGATCTTTTGATAAAGAAATTTTAAATGAATTATTAAATTATCTTTTACACAAAAAATTATCTAAAATTTTGTAGCATTTATTAGGCCCAATGATTGTTACCGTTATGATATTTTATAAAGACATTTTAAATCATCTATTAAATTATCTTTTACAAAGAAGATAATTATGTCAACTTTTTTAGCATTTATTAGGCCGAACGATCATTACCGTTATGATCTTTTATAAAGAAATTTTAACTGATTTATTAAATTATCTTTTACAAAGAAGATAATTATGTCTACTTTTTTATCATTTATTAGGCCCAACGATCGATACCGTTATGATCTCTTAATAAACTAATTTTAAATGATCTATTAAATTATCTTTTACAAACAAGATAATTATGTCAAATTTTTTTTTACATTTATTAGGCCCGATGATTGTTACCGTTATGATCTTTTATAAAGAAATTCTAAATGATCTATTAAATTATCTTTTACAAAGAAGACAATTATGTCAACTTTTTTAGCACTTATTACGCCCAACAATCATTACCGTGATGATCTTTTGCTAAAGAAATTTTTAATGATCTATTAAATTATCTTTTACAAAGAAGATAATTGTGTCAACTTTTTTAGCATTTATTAGGCCCAACGATCGTTACCGTTATGATCTTTTAATAAAGTAATTTTAAATGATCTATTAAATTATCTTTTACAAACAAGATAATTATGTCAAATTTTTTAACAATTATTAGGCCCGATGATTGTTACCGTTATCATCTTTTATAAAGAAATTTTAAATGATCTATTAAATTATCTTTTACAAAGAAGATAATTATGTGTACTTTTTTAGCATTTATTAGGCCCAACGATCGATACCGTTTTGATATTTTAATAAAGAATTTTTAAATGATCTATTAAATTATCTTTTACAAAGAAGATAATTATGTCAAATTTTTTAACATGTATTGGGACCAATGATTGTTACTGCTATGATCTTTTATAAAGAAATTTTAAATTATCTATTAAATTATCTTTTACAAAGAAGATAATTATGTCAACTTGTTTAGCATTTATTAGGCCCAACGATCGTTACCGTTATGATCTTTTGATAAAGAAATTTTAAATGATCTATTAAATTATCTTTTACACAGAAAATTATCTAAAATTTTGTAGCATTTATTAGGCCCAATGATTGTTACCGTTATGATATTTTATAAAGACATTTTAAATCATCTATTAAATTATCTTTTACAAAGAAGATAATTATGTCAACTTTTTTAGCATTTATTAGGCCGAACGATCGTTACCGTTATGATCTTTTATAAAGAAATTTTAACTAATTTATTAAATTATCTTTTACAAAGAAGATAATTATGGCTACTTTTTTAGCAATTATTAGGCCCAACGATCGATACCGTTATGATCTTTTAATAAATTATCTTTTACAAAGAAGATAGTTATGTCAACTTGTTTAGCATTTATTAAGTCCAACGATCGTTACCCTTATGATCTTTTGATAAAGAAATTTTAAATGATCTATTAAATTATCTTTTACAAACAAGATAATTATGTCAAATGTTTTAACATTTATTAGGCCCGATGATTGTTACCGTTATGATCTTTTATAAAGAAATTTTAAATGATCTATTAAATTATCTTTTACAAAGAAGATAATTATGTCAACTTTTTTAGCATTTATTAGGTCCAACGATCGTTACCGTTATGATCTTTTGATAAAGAAATTTTAAATGAATTATTAAATTATCTTTTACACAAAAAATTATCTAAAATTTTGTAGCATTTATTAGGCCCAATGATTGTTACCGTTATGATATTTTATAAAGACATTTTAAATCATCTATTAAATTATCTTTTACAAAGAAGATAATTATGTCAACTTTTTTAGCATTTATTAGGCCGAACGATCATTACCGTTATGATCTTTTATAAAGAAATTTTAACTGATTTATTAAATTATCTTTTACAAAGAAGATAATTATGTCTACTTTTTTATCATTTATTAGGCCCAACGATCGATACCGTTATGATCTCTTAATAAACTAATTTTAAATGATCTATTAAATTATCTTTTACAAACAAGATAATTATGTCAAATTTTTTTTTACATTTATTAGGCCCGATGATTGTTACCGTTATGATCTTTTATAAAGAAATTTTAAATGATCTATTAAATTATCTTTTACAAAGAAGACAATTATGTCAACTTTTTTAGCATTTATTACGCCCAACAATCATTACCGTGATGATCTTTTGCTAAAGAAATTTTTAATGATCTATTAAATTATCTTTTACAAAGAAGATAATTGTGTCAACTTTTTTAGCATTTATTAGGCCCAACGATCGTTACCGTTATGATCTTTTAATAAAGTAATTTTAAATGATCTATTAAATTATCTTTTACAAACAAGATAATTATGTCAAATTTTTTAACAATTATTAGGCCCGATGATTGTTACCGTTATCATCTTTTATAAAGAAATTTTAAATGATCTATTAAATTATCTTTTACAAAGAAGATAATTATGTGTACTTTTTTAGCATTTATTAGGCCCAACGATCGATACCGTTTTGATATTTTAATAAAGAATTTTTAAATGATCTATTAAATTATCTTTTACAAAGAAGATAATTATGTCAAATTTTTTAACATGTATTGGGACCAATGATTGTTACTGCTATGATCTTTTATAAAGAAATTTTAAATTATCTATTAAATTATCTTTTACAAAGAAGATAATTATGTCAACTTGTTTAGCATTTATTAGGCCCAACGATCGTTACCGTTATGATCTTTTGATAAAGAAATTTTAAATGATCTATTAAATTATCTTTTACACAGAAAATTATCTAAAATTTTGTAGCATTTATTAGGCCCAATGATTGTTACCGTTATGATATTTTATAAAGACATTTTAAATCATCTATTAAATTATCTTTTACAAAGAAGATAATTATGTCAACTTTTTTAGCATTTATTAGGCCGAACGATCGTTACCGTTATGATCTTTTATAAAGAAATTTTAACTAATTTATTAAATTATCTTTTACAAAGAAGATAATTATGGCTACTTTTTTAGCAATTATTAGGCCCAACGATCGATACCGTTATGATCTTTTAATAAATTATCTTTTACAAAGAAGATAGTTATGTCAACTTGTTTAGCATTTATTAAGTCCAACGATCGTTACCCTTATGATCTTTTGATAAAGAAATTTTAAATGATCTATTAAATTATCTTTTACAAACAAGATAATTATGTCAAATGTTTTAACATTTATTAGGCCCGATGATTATTACCGTTATGATCTTTTATAAAGAAATTTTAAATGATCTATTAAATTATCTTTTACAAAGAAGATAATTATGTCAACTTTTTTAGCATTTATTAGGTCCAACGATCGTTACCGTTATGATCTTTTGATAAAGAAATTTTAAATGATTTATTAAATTATCTTTTACACAAAAAATTATCTAAAATTTTGTAGCATTTATTAGGCCCAATGATTGTTACCGTTATGATATTTTATAAAAACATTTTAAATCATCTATTAAATTATCTTTTACAAAGAAGATAATTATGTCAACTTTTTTAGCATTTATTAGGCCGAACGATCATTACCGTTATGATCTTTTATAAAGAAATTTTAACTGATTTATTAAATTATCTTTTACAAAGAAGATAATTGTGTCAACTTTTTTAGCATTTATTAGGCCCAACGATCGTTACCGTTATGATCTTTTAATAAAGTAATTTTAAATGATCTATTAAATTATCTTTTACAAACAAGATAATTATGTCAAATTTTTTAACAATTATTAGGCCCGATGATTGTTACCGTTATGATCTTTTGTAAAGAAATTTTAAATGATCTATTAAATTATCTTTTACAAAGAAGATAATTATGTGTACTTTTTTAGCATTTATTAGGCCCAACGATCGATACCGTTTTGATATTTTAATAAAGAATTTTTAAATGATCTATTAAATTATCTTTTACAAAGAAGATAATTATGTCAAATTTTTTATCATGTATTGGGACCAATGATTGTTACTGCTATGATCTTTTATAAAGAAATTTTAAATTATCTATTAAATTATCTTTTACAAAGAAGATAATTATGTCAACTTGTTTAGCATTTATTAGGCCCAACGATCGTTACCGTTATGATCTTTTGATAAAGAAATTTTAAATGATCTATTAAATTATCTTTTACACAGAAAATTATCTAAAATTTTGTAGCATTTATTAGGCCCAATGATTGTTACCGTTATGATATTTTATAAAGACATTTTAAATCATCTATTAAATTATCTTTTACAAAGAAGATAATTATGTCAACTTTTTTAGCATTTATTAGGCCGAACGATCGTTACCGTTATGATCTTTTATAAAGAAATTTTAACTAATTTATTAAATTATCTTTTACAAAGAAGATAATTATGGCTACTTTTTTAGCAATTATTAGGCCCAACGATCGATACCGTTATGATCTTTTAATAAATTATCTTTTACAAAGAAGATAGTTATGTCAACTTGTTTAGCATTTATTAAGTCCAACGATCGTTACCCTTATGATCTTTTGATAAAGAAATTTTAAATGATCTATTAAATTATCTTTTACAAACAAGATAATTATGTCAAATGTTTTAACATTTATTAGGCCCGATGATTATTACCGTTATGATCTTTTATAAAGAAATTTTAAATGATCTATTAAATTATCTTTTACAAAGAAGATAATTATGTCAACTTTTTTAGCATTTATTAGGTCCAACGATCGTTACCGTTATGATCTTTTGATAAAGAAATTTTAAATGATCTATTAAATTATCTTTTACACAGAAAATTATCTAAAATTTTGTAGCATTTATTAGGCCCAATGATTGTTACCGTTATGATATTTTATAAAGACATTTTAAATCATCTATTAAATTATCTTTTACAAAGAAGATAATTATGTCAACTTTTTTAGCATTTATTAGGCCGAACGATCGTTACCGTTATGATCTTTTATAAAGAAATTTTAACTAATTTATTAAATTATCTTTTACAAAGAAGATAATTATGGCTACTTTTTTAGCAATTATTAGGCCCAACGATCGATACCGTTATGATCTTTTAATAAATTATCTTTTACAAAGAAGATAGTTATGTCAACTTGTTTAGCATTTATTAAGTCCAACGATCGTTACCCTTATGATCTTTTGATAAAGAAATTTTAAATGATCTATTAAATTATCTTTTACAAACAAGATAATTATGTCAAATGTTTTAACATTTATTAGGCCCGATGATTATTACCGTTATGATCTTTTATAAAGAAATTTTAAATGATCTATTAAATTATCTTTTACAAAGAAGATAATTATGTCAACTTTTTTAGCATTTATTAGGTCCAACGATCGTTACCGTTATGATCTTTTGATAAAGAAATTTTAAATGATTTATTAAATTATCTTTTACACAAAAAATTATCTAAAATTTTGTAGCATTTATTAGGCCCAATGATTGTTACCGTTATGATATTTTATAAAAACATTTTAAATCATCTATTAAATTATCTTTTACAAAGAAGATAATTATGTCAACTTTTTTAGCATTTATTAGGCCGAACGATCATTACCGTTATGATCTTTTATAAAGAAATTTTAACTGATTTATTAAATTATCTTTTACAAAGAAGATAATTGTGTCAACTTTTTTAGCATTTATTAGGCCCAACGATCGTTACCGTTATGATCTTTTAATAAAGTAATTTTAAATGATCTATTAAATTATCTTTTACAAACAAGATAATTATGTCAAATTTTTTAACAATTATTAGGCCCGATGATTGTTACCGTTATGATCTTTTGTAAAGAAATTTTAAATGATCTATTAAATTATCTTTTACAAAGAAGATAATTATGTGTACTTTTTTAGCATTTATTAGGCCCAACGATCGATACCGTTTTGATATTTTAATAAAGAATTTTTAAATGATCTATTAAATTATCTTTTACAAAGAAGATAATTATGTCAAATTTTTTAACATGTATTGGGACCAATGATTGTTACTGCTATGATCTTTTATAAAGAAATTTTAAATTATCTATTAAATTATCTTTTACAAAGAAGATAATTATGTCAACTTGTTTAGCATTTATTAGGCCCAACGATCGTTACCGTTATGATCTTTTGATAAAGAAATTTTAAATGATCTATTAAATTATCTTTTACACAGAAAATTATCTAAAATTTTGTAGCATTTATTAGGCCCAATGATTGTTACCGTTATGATATTTTATAAAGACATTTTAAATCATCTATTAAATTATCTTTTACAAAGAAGATAATTATGTCAACTTTTTTAGCATTTATTAGGCCGAACGATCGTTACCGTTATGATCTTTTATAAAGAAATTTTAACTAATTTATTAAATTATCTTTTACAAAGAAGATAATTATGGCTACTTTTTTAGCAATTATTAGGCCCAACGATCGATACCGTTATGATCTTTTAATAAATTATCTTTTACAAAGAAGATAGTTATGTCAACTTGTTTAGCATTTATTAAGTCCAACGATCGTTACCCTTATGATCTTTTGATAAAGAAATTTTAAATGATCTATTAAATTATCTTTTACAAACAAGATAATTATGTCAAATGTTTTAACATTTATTAGGCCCGATGATTATTACCGTTATGATCTTTTATAAAGAAATTTTAAATGATCTATTAAATTATCTTTTACAAAGAAGATAATTATGTCAACTTTTTTAGCATTTATTAGGTCCAACGATCGTTACCGTTATGATCTTTTGATAAAGAAATTTTAAATGATTTATTAAATTATCTTTTACACAAAAAATTATCTAAAATTTTGTAGCATTTATTAGGCCCAATGATTGTTACCGTTATGATATTTTATAAAAACATTTTAAATCATCTATTAAATTATCTTTTACAAAGAAGATAATTATGTCAACTTTTTTAGCATTTATTAGGCCGAACGATCATTACCGTTATGATCTTTTATAAAGAAATTTTAACTGATTTATTAAATTATCTTTTACAAAGAAGATAATTGTGTCAACTTTTTTAGCATTTATTAGGCCCAACGATCGTTACCGTTATGATCTTTTAATAAAGTAATTTTAAATGATCTATTAAATTATCTTTTACAAACAAGATAATTATGTCAAATTTTTTAACAATTATTAGGCCCGATGATTGTTACCGTTATGATCTTTTGTAAAGAAATTTTAAATGATCTATTAAATTATCTTTTACAAAGAAGATAATTATGTGTACTTTTTTAGCATTTATTAGGCCCAACGATCGATACCGTTTTGATATTTTAATAAAGAATTTTTAAATGATCTATTAAATTATCTTTTACAAAGAAGATAATTATGTCAAATTTTTTAACATGTATTGGGACCAATGATTGTTACTGCTATGATCTTTTATAAAGAAATTTTAAATTATCTATTAAATTATCTTTTACAAAGAAGATAATTATGTCAACTTGTTTAGCATTTATTAGGCCCAACGATCGTTACCGTTATGATCTTTTGATAAAGAAATTTTAAATGATCTATTAAATTATCTTTTACACAGAAAATTATCTAAAATTTTGTAGCATTTATTAGGCCCAATGATTGTTACCGTTATGATATTTTATAAAGACATTTTAAATCATCTATTAAATTATCTTTTACAAAGAAGATAATTATGTCAACTTTTTTAGCATTTATTAGGCCGAACGATCGTTACCGTTATGATCTTTTATAAAGAAATTTTAACTAATTTATTAAATTATCTTTTACAAAGAAGATAATTATGGCTACTTTTTTAGCAATTATTAGGCCCAACGATCGATACCGTTATGATCTTTTAATAAATTATCTTTTACAAAGAAGATAGTTATGTCAACTTGTTTAGCATTTATTAAGTCCAACGATCGTTACCCTTATGATCTTTTGATAAAGAAATTTTAAATGATCTATTAAATTATCTTTTACAAACAAGATAATTATGTCAAATGTTTTAACATTTATTAGGCCCGATGATTATTACCGTTATGATCTTTTATAAAGAAATTTTAAATGATCTATTAAATTATCTTTTACAAAGAAGATAATTATGTCAACTTTTTTAGCATTTATTAGGTCCAACGATCGTTACCGTTATGATCTTTTGATAAAGAAATTTTAAATGATTTATTAAATTATCTTTTACACAAAAAATTATCTAAAATTTTGTAGCATTTATTAGGCCCAATGATTGTTACCGTTATGATATTTTATAAAAACATTTTAAATCATCTATTAAATTATCTTTTACAAAGAAGATAATTATGTCAACTTTTTTAGCATTTATTAGGCCGAACGATCATTACCGTTATGATCTTTTATAAAGAAATTTTAACTGATTTATTAAATTATCTTTTACAAAGAAGATAATTGTGTCAACTTTTTTAGCATTTATTAGGCCCAACGATCGTTACCGTTATGATCTTTTAATAAAGTAATTTTAAATGATCTATTAAATTATCTTTTACAAACAAGATAATTATGTCAAATTTTTTAACAATTATTAGGCCCGATGATTGTTACCGTTATGATCTTTTGTAAAGAAATTTTAAATGATCTATTAAATTATCTTTTACAAAGAAGATAATTATGTGTACTTTTTTAGCATTTATTAGGCCCAACGATCGATACCGTTTTGATATTTTAATAAAGAATTTTTAAATGATCTATTAAATTATCTTTTACAAAGAAGATAATTATGTCAAATTTTTTAACATGTATTGGGACCAATGATTGTTACTGCTATGATCTTTTATAAAGAAATTTTAAATTATCTATTAAATTATCTTTTACAAAGAAGATAATTATGTCAACTTGTTTAGCATTTATTAGGCCCAACGATCGTTACCGTTATGATCTTTTGATAAAGAAATTTTAAATGATCTATTAAATTATCTTTTACACAGAAAATTATCTAAAATTTTGTAGCATTTATTAGGCCCAATGATTGTTACCGTTATGATATTTTATAAAGACATTTTAAATCATCTATTAAATTATCTTTTACAAAGAAGATAATTATGTCAACTTTTTTAGCATTTATTAGGCCGAACGATCGTTACCATTATGATCTTTTATAAAGAAATTTTAACTAATTTATTAAATTATCTTTTACAAAGAAGATAATTATGGCTACTTTTTTAGCAATTATTAGGCCCAACGATCGATACCGTTATGATCTTTTAATAAATTATCTTTTACAAAGAAGATAGTTATGTCAACTTGTTTAGCATTTATTAAGTCCAACGATCGTTACCCTTATGATCTTTTGATAAAGAAATTTTAAATGATCTATTAAATTATCTTTTACAAACAAGATAATTATGTCAAATGTTTTAACATTTATTAGGCCCGATGATTATTACCGTTATGATCTTTTATAAAGAAATTTTAAATGATCTATTAAATTATCTTTTACAAAGAAGATAATTATGTCAACTTTTTTAGCATTTATTAGGTCCAACGATCGTTACCGTTATGATCTTTTGATAAAGAAATTTTAAATGATCTATTAAATTATCTTTTACACAGAAAATTATCTAAAATTTTGTAGCATTTATTAGGCCCAATGATTGTTACCGTTATGATATTTTATAAAGACATTTTAAATCATCTATTAAATTATCTTTTACAAAGAAGATAATTATGTCAACTTTTTTAGCATTTATTAGGCCGAACGATCGTTACCGTTATGATCTTTTATAAAGAAATTTTAACTAATTTATTAAATTATCTTTTACAAAGAAGATAATTATGGCTACTTTTTTAGCAATTATTAGGCCCAACGATCGATACCGTTATGATCTTTTAATAAATTATCTTTTACAAAGAAGATAGTTATGTCAACTTGTTTAGCATTTATTAAGTCCAACGATCGTTACCCTTATGATCTTTTGATAAAGAAATTTTAAATGATCTATTAAATTATCTTTTACAAACAAGATAATTATGTCAAATGTTTTAACATTTATTAGGCCCGATGATTATTACCGTTATGATCTTTTATAAAGAAATTTTAAATGATCTATTAAATTATCTTTTACAAAGAAGATAATTATGTCAACTTTTTTAGCATTTATTAGGTCCAACGATCGTTACCGTTATGATCTTTTGATAAAGAAATTTTAAATGATTTATTAAATTATCTTTTACACAAAAAATTATCTAAAATTTTGTAGCATTTATTAGGCCCAATGATTGTTACCGTTATGATATTTTATAAAAACATTTTAAATCATCTATTAAATTATCTTTTACAAAGAAGATAATTATGTCAACTTTTTTAGCATTTATTAGGCCGAACGATCATTACCGTTATGATCTTTTATAAAGAAATTTTAACTGATTTATTAAATTATCTTTTACAAAGAAGATAATTGTGTCAACTTTTTTAGCATTTATTAGGCCCAACGATCGTTACCGTTATGATCTTTTAATAAAGTAATTTTAAATGATCTATTAAATTATCTTTTACAAACAAGATAATTATGTCAAATTTTTTAACAATTATTAGGCCCGATGATTGTTACCGTTATGATCTTTTGTAAAGAAATTTTAAATGATCTATTAAATTATCTTTTACAAAGAAGATAATTATGTGTACTTTTTTAGCATTTATTAGGCCCAACGATCGATACCGTTTTGATATTTTAATAAAGAATTTTTAAATGATCTATTAAATTATCTTTTACAAAGAAGATAATTATGTCAAATTTTTTAACATGTATTGGGACCAATGATTGTTACTGCTATGATCTTTTATAAAGAAATTTTAAATTATCTATTAAATTATCTTTTACAAAGAAGATAATTATGTCAACTTGTTTAGCATTTATTAGGCCCAACGATCGTTACCGTTATGATCTTTTGATAAAGAAATTTTAAATGATCTATTAAATTATCTTTTACACAGAAAATTATCTAAAATTTTGTAGCATTTATTAGGCCCAATGATTGTTACCGTTATGATATTTTATAAAGACATTTTAAATCATCTATTAAATTATCTTTTACAAAGAAGATAATTATGTCAACTTTTTTAGCATTTATTAGGCCGAACGATCGTTACCGTTATGATCTTTTATAAAGAAATTTTAACTAATTTATTAAATTATCTTTTACAAAGAAGATAATTATGGCTACTTTTTTAGCAATTATTAGGCCCAACGATCGATACCGTTATGATCTTTTAATAAATTATCTTTTACAAAGAAGATAGTTATGTCAACTTGTTTAGCATTTATTAAGTCCAACGATCGTTACCCTTATGATCTTTTGATAAAGAAATTTTAAATGATCTATTAAATTATCTTTTACAAACAAGATAATTATGTCAAATGTTTTAACATTTATTAGGCCCGATGATTGTTACCGTTATGATCTTTTATAAAGAAATTTTAAATGATCTATTAAATTATCTTTTACAAAGAATATAATTATGTCAACTTTTTTAGCATTTATTAGGTCCAACGATCGTTACCGTTATGATCTTTTGATAAAGAAATTTTAAATGAATTATTAAATTATCTTTTACACAAAAAATTATCTAAAATTTTGTAGCATTTATTAGGCCCAATGATTGTTACCGTTATGATATTTTATAAAGACATTTTAAATCATCTATTAAATTATCTTTTACAAAGAAGATAATTATGTCAACTTTTTTAGCATTTATTAGGCCGAACGATCATTACCGTTATGATCTTTTATAAAGAAATTTTAACTGATTTATTAAATTATCTTTTACAAAGAAGATAATTATGTCTACTTTTTTATCATTTATTAGGCCCAACGATCGATACCGTTATGATCTCTTAATAAACTAATTTTAAATGATCTATTAAATTATCTTTTACAAACAAGATAATTATGTCAAATTTTTTTTTACATTTATTAGGCCCGATGATTGTTACCGTTATGATCTTTTATAAAGAAATTTTAAATGATCTATTAAATTATCTTTTACAAAGAAGACAATTATGTCAACTTTTTTAGCATTTATTACGCCCAACAATCATTACCGTGATGATCTTTTGCTAAAGAAATTTTTAATGATCTATTAAATTATCTTTTACAAAGAAGATAATTGTGTCAACTTTTTTAGCATTTATTAGGCCCAACGATCGTTACCGTTATGATCTTTTAATAAAGTAATTTTAAATGATCTATTAAATTATCTTTTACAAACAAGATAATTATGTCAAATTTTTTAACAATTATTAGGCCCGATGATTGTTACCGTTATCATCTTTTATAAAGAAATTTTAAATGATCTATTAAATTATCTTTTACAAAGAAGATAATTATGTGTACTTTTTTAGCATTTATTAGGCCCAACGATCGATACCGTTTTGATATTTTAATAAAGAATTTTTAAATGATCTATTAAATTATCTTTTACAAAGAAGATAATTATGTCAAATTTTTTAACATGTATTGGGACCAATGATTGTTACTGCTATGATCTTTTATAAAGAAATTTTAAATTATCTATTAAATTATCTTTTACAAAGAAGATAATTATGTCAACTTGTTTAGCATTTATTAGGCCCAACGATCGTTACCGTTATGATCTTTTGATAAAGAAATTTTAAATGATCTATTAAATTATCTTTTACACAGAAAATTATCTAAAATTTTGTAGCATTTATTAGGCCCAATGATTGTTACCGTTATGATATTTTATAAAGACATTTTAAATCATCTATTAAATTATCTTTTACAAAGAAGATAATTATGTCAACTTTTTTAGCATTTATTAGGCCGAACGATCGTTACCGTTATGATCTTTTATAAAGAAATTTTAACTAATTTATTAAATTATCTTTTACAAAGAAGATAATTATGGCTACTTTTTTAGCAATTATTAGGCCCAACGATCGATACCGTTATGATCTTTTAATAAATTATCTTTTACAAAGAAGATAGTTATGTCAACTTGTTTAGCATTTATTAAGTCCAACGATCGTTACCCTTATGATCTTTTGATAAAGAAATTTTAAATGATCTATTAAATTATCTTTTACAAACAAGATAATTATGTCAAATGTTTTAACATTTATTAGGCCCGATGATTGTTACCGTTATGATCTTTTATAAAGAAATTTTAAATGATCTATTAAATTATCTTTTACAAAGAAGATAATTATGTCAACTTTTTTAGCATTTATTAGGTCCAACGATCGTTACCGTTATGATCTTTTGATAAAGAAATTTTAAATGATTTATTAAATTATCTTTTACACAAAAAATTATCTAAAATTTTGTAGCATTTATTAGGCCCAATGATTGTTATCGTTATGATATTTTATAAAAACATTTTAAATCATCTATTAAATTATCTTTTACAAAGAAGATAATTATGTCAACTTTTTTAGCATTTATTAGGCCGAACGATCATTACCGTTATGATCTTTTATAAAGAAATTTTAACTGATTTATTAAATTATCTTTTACAAAGAAGATAATTGTGTCAACGTTTTTAGCATTTATTAGGCCCAACGATCGTTACCGTTATGATCTTTTAATAAAGTAATTTTAAATGATCTATTAAATTATCTTTTACAAACAAGATAATTATGTCAAATTTTTTAACAATTATTAGGCCCGATGATTGTTACCGTTATCATCTTTTATAAAGAAATTTTAAATGATCTATTAAATTATCTTTTACAAAGAAGATAATTATGTGTACTTTTTTAGCATTTATTAGGCCCAACGATCGATACCGTTTTGATATTTTAATAAAGAATTTTTAAATGATCTATTAAATTATCTTTTACAAAGAAGATAATTATGTCAAATTTTTTAACATGTATTGGGACCAATGATTGTTACTGCTATGATCTTTTATAAAGAAATTTTAAATTATCTATTAAATTATCTTTTACAAAGAAGATAATTATGTCAACTTGTTTAGCATTTATTAGGCCCAACGATCGTTACCGTTATGATCTTTTGATAAAGAAATTTTAAATGATCTATTAAATTATCTTTTACACAGAAAATTATCTAAAATTTTGTAGCATTTATTAGGCCCAATGATTGTTACCGTTATGATATTTTATAAAGACATTTTAAATCATCTATTAAATTATCTTTTACAAAGAAGATAATTATGTCAACTTTTTTAGCATTTATTAGGCCGAACGATCGTTACCGTTATGATCTTTTATAAAGAAATTTTAACTAATTTATTAAATTATCTTTTACAAAGAAGATAATTATGGCTACTTTTTTAGCAATTATTAGGCCCAACGATCGATACCGTTATGATCTTTTAATAAATTATCTTTTACAAAGAAGATAGTTATGTCAACTTGTTTAGCATTTATTAAGTCCAACGATCGTTACCCTTATGATCTTTTGATAAAGAAATTTTAAATGATCTATTAAATTATCTTTTACAAACAAGATAATTATGTCAAATGTTTTAACATTTATTAGGCCCGATGATTGTTACCGTTATGATCTTTTATAAAGAAATTTTAAATGATCTATTAAATTATCTTTTACAAAGAATATAATTATGTCAACTTTTTTAGCATTTATTAGGTCCAACGATCGTTACCGTTATGATCTTTTGATAAAGAAATTTTAAATGAATTATTAAATTATCTTTTACACAAAAAATTATCTAAAATTTTGTAGCATTTATTAGGCCCAATGATTGTTACCGTTATGATATTTTATAAAGACATTTTAAATCATCTATTAAATTATCTTTTACAAAGAAGATAATTATGTCAACTTTTTTAGCATTTATTAGGCCGAACGATCATTACCGTTATGATCTTTTATAAAGAAATTTTAACTGATTTATTAAATTATCTTTTACAAAGAAGATAATTATGTCTACTTTTTTATCATTTATTAGGCCCAACGATCGATACCGTTATGATCTCTTAATAAACTAATTTTAAATGATCTATTAAATTATCTTTTACAAACAAGATAATTATGTCAAATTTTTTTTTACATTTATTAGGCCCGATGATTGTTACCGTTATGATCTTTTATAAAGAAATTTTAAATGATCTATTAAATTATCTTTTACAAAGAAGACAATTATGTCAACTTTTTTAGCATTTATTACGCCCAACAATCATTACCGTGATGATCTTTTGCTAAAGAAATTTTTAATGATCTATTAAATTATCTTTTACAAAGAAGATAATTGTGTCAACTTTTTTAGCATTTATTAGGCCCAACGATCGTTACCGTTATGATCTTTTAATAAAGTAATTTTAAATGATCTATTAAATTATCTTTTACAAACAAGATAATTATGTCAAATTTTTTAACAATTATTAGGCCCGATGATTGTTACCGTTATCATCTTTTATAAAGAAATTTTAAATGATCTATTAAATTATCTTTTACAAAGAAGATAATTATGTGTACTTTTTTAGCATTTATTAGGCCCAACGATCGATACCGTTTTGATATTTTAATAAAGAATTTTTAAATGATCTATTAAATTATCTTTTACAAAGAAGATAATTATGTCAAATTTTTTAACATGTATTGGGACCAATGATTGTTACTGCTATGATCTTTTATAAAGAAATTTTAAATTATCTATTAAATTATCTTTTACAAAGAAGATAATTATGTCAACTTGTTTAGCATTTATTAGGCCCAACGATCGTTACCGTTATGATCTTTTGATAAAGAAATTTTAAATGATCTATTAAATTATCTTTTACACAGAAAATTATCTAAAATTTTGTAGCATTTATTAGGCCCAATGATTGTTACCGTTATGATATTTTATAAAGACATTTTAAATCATCTATTAAATTATCTTTTACAAAGAAGATAATTATGTCAACTTTTTTAGCATTTATTAGGCCGAACGATCGTTACCGTTATGATCTTTTATAAAGAAATTTTAACTAATTTATTAAATTATCTTTTACAAAGAAGATAATTATGGCTACTTTTTTAGCAATTATTAGGCCCAACGATCGATACCGTTATGATCTTTTAATAAATTATCTTTTACAAAGAAGATAGTTATGTCAACTTGTTTAGCATTTATTAAGTCCAACGATCGTTACCCTTATGATCTTTTGATAAAGAAATTTTAAATGATCTATTAAATTATCTTTTACAAACAAGATAATTATGTCAAATGTTTTAACATTTATTAGGCCCGATGATTGTTACCGTTATGATCTTTTATAAAGAAATTTTAAATGATCTATTAAATTATCTTTTACAAAGAAGATAATTATGTCAACTTTTTTAGCATTTATTAGGTCCAACGATCGTTACCGTTATGATCTTTTGATAAAGAAATTTTAAATGATTTATTAAATTATCTTTTACACAAAAAATTATCTAAAATTTTGTAGCATTTATTAGGCCCAATGATTGTTACCGTTATGATATTTTATAAAAACATTTTAAATCATCTATTAAATTATCTTTTACAAAGAAGATAATTATGTCAACTTTTTTAGCATTTATTAGGCCGAACGATCATTACCGTTATGATCTTTTATAAAGAAATTTTAACTGATTTATTAAATTATCTTTTACAAAGAAGATAATTATGTCTACTTTTTTATCATTTATTAGGCCCAACGATCGATACCGTTATGATCTCTTAATAAACTAATTTTAAATGATCTATTAAATTATCTTTTACAAACAAGATAATTATGTCAAATTTTTTTACATTTATTAGGCCCGATGATTGTTACCGTTATGATCTTTTATAAAGAAATTTTAAATGATCTATTAAATTATCTTTTACAAAGAAGATAATTATATCAACTTTTTTAGCATGTATTAAGCCCAACGATCGATACCGTTATGATCTCTTAATAAACTAATTTTCAATGATCTATTAAATTATCTTTTACAAACAAGATAATTATGTCAAATTTTTTTACATTTATTAGGCCCGATGATTGTTACCGTTATGATCTTTTATAAAGAAATTTTAAATGATTTATTAAATTATCTTTTACAAAGAAGATAATTATGTCTACTTTTTTATCATTTATTAGGCCCAACGATCGATACCTTTATGATCTTTTAATAAACTAATTTTAAATGATCTATTAAATTATCTTTTACAAACAAGATAATTATGTCAAATTTTTTAACATTTATTAGGCCCGATGATTGTTACCGTTATGATCTTTTATAAAGAAATTTTAAATGATCTATTAAATTATCTTTTACAAAGAAGATAATTATATCAACTTTTTTAGCATTTATTAGGCCCAACGATTGTTACCATTATGATCTTTTATAAAGAAATTTTAAATGATCTATTAAATTATCTTTTACAAAGAAGATAATTATGTCGAATTTTTTAACATTTATTAGGACCAATGATCGATACCGTTATGATCTTTTAATAAACTAATTTTAAATGAGCTATTAAATTATCTTTTACAAACAAGATAATTATGTCAAATGTTTTAACATTTATTAGGCCCGATGATTGTTACCGTTATGATCTTTTATAAAGAAATTTTAAATGATCTATTAAATTATCTTTTACAAAGAAGATAGTTATGTCAACTTTTTTAGCATTTATTTAGTCCAACGATCTTACCGTTATGATCCTTTGATAAAGAAATTTTAAATGATCTATTAAATTATCTTTTACAAAGAAGATAATTATCTGAAATTTTGTAGCATTTATTAGGCCCTATGATTGTTCCCGTTATGATATTTTATAAAGACATTTTAAAAGATCTATTAAATTATCTTTTACAAAGAAGATAATTATGTCAACTTGTTTAGCATTTATTAGGTCCAACGATCGTTACCGTTATGATCTTTTGATAAAGAAATTTTAAATGATCTATTAAATTATCTTTTACAAACAAGATAATTATGTCAAATGTTTTAACATTTATTAAGCCCGATGATTGTTACCGTTATGATCTTTTATAAAGAAATTTTAAATGATCTATTAAATTATCTTTTACAAAGAAGATAATTATGTCAACTTTTTTAGCATTTATTAGGCCCAACGATTGTTAGCATTATGATCTTTTATAAAGAAATTTTAAATGATCTATTAAATTATCTTTTACAAAGAAGATAGTTATGTCAACTTTTTTAGCATTTATTAAGTCCAACGATCTTACCGTTATGATCCTTTGATAAAGAAATTTTAAATGATCTATTAAATTATCTTTTACAAAGAAGATAATTATCTGAAATTTTGTAGCATTTATTAGGCCCAATGATTGTTCCCTTTATGATATTTTATAAAGACATTTTAAATGATCTATTAAATTATCTTTTACAAAGAAGATAATTATGTCAACTTTTTTAGCATTTATTAGGCCCAACGATCGTTACCGTTATGATCTTTTAATAAAGAAATTTTAAATGATCTATTAAATTATGTTTTACAAAGAAGATAATAATGTCGAATTTTTTAACATTTATTAGGACCAATGATTGTTACTGCTATGATCTTTTATAAAGAAATTTTAAATTATCTATTAAATTATCTATTACAAAGAAGATAATTATGTCAACTTGTTTAGCATTTATTAGGTCCAACGATCGTTACCGTTATGATCTTTTGATAAAGAAATTTTAAATGATCTATTAAATTATCTTTTACACAAAAAATTATCTAAAATTTTATAGCATTTATTAGGCCCAATGATTGTTACCGTTATGATATTTTATAAAGACATTTTAAATCATCTATTAAATTATCTTTTACAAAGAAGATAATTATGTCAACTTTTTTAGCATTTATTAGGCCGAACGATCATTACCGTTATGATCTTTTATAAAGAAATTTTAACTGATTTATTAAATTATCCTTTACAGAGAAGATAATTATGTCTACTTTTTTATCATTTATGAGGCCCAACGATCGATACCGTTATGATCTTTTAATAAACTAATTTTAAATGATCTATTAAATTATCTTTTACAAACAAGATAATTATGTAAAATTTTTTAACATTTATTAGGCCCGATGATTGTTACCGTTATGATCTTTTATAAAGAAATTTTAAATGATCTATTAAATTATCTTTTACAAAGAAGATAATTATATCAACTTTTTTAGCATTTATTAGGCCCAACGATTGTTACCATTATGATCTTTTATAAAGAAATTTTAAATGATCTATTAAATTATCTTTTACAAAGAAGATAATTATGTCGAATTTTTTAACATTTATTAGGACCAATGATTGTTTCTTCTATGATCTTTTATAAAGAAATTTTAAATTATCTATTAAATTATCGTTTACAAAGAAGATAATTATGTCAACTTGTTTAGCATTTATTAGGCCCAACGATCGTTACCGTTATGATCTTTTGATAAAGAAATTTTAAATGATCTATTAAATTATCTTTTACACAGAAAATTATCTAAAATTTTGTAGCATTTATTAGGCCCAATAATTGTTACCGTTATGATATTTTATAAAGACATTTTAAATCATCTATTAAATTATCTTTTACAAAGAAGATAATTATGTCAACTTTTTTAGCATTTATTAGGCCGAACGATCGTTACCGTTATGATCTTTTATAAAGAAATTTTAACTAATTTATTAAATTATCTTTTAGAAAGAAGATAATTATGGCTACTTTTTTAGCATTTATTAGGCCCAACGATCGATACCGTTATGATCTTTTCATAAACTAATTTTAAATGATCTATTAAATTATCTTTTACAAACAAGATAATTATGTCAAATTTTTTAACATTTATTAGGCCCGATGATTGTTACCGTTATGATCTTTTATAAAGAAACTTTAAATGATCTATTAAATTATCTTTTACAAACAAGATAATTATATCAACTTTTTTAGCATTTATTAGGCCCAACGATTGTTACCATTATCATCTTTTATAAAGAAATTTTAAATGATCTATTAAATTAAATTTTACAAAGAAGATAATTATGTCAACTTTTTTAGCATTTATTATTCCCAATGATTGTTACCGTTATCATCCTTTATAAAGAAATTTTAAATAATCTATTAAATTATCTTTTACAAAGAAGACAATTATGTCAGCTTTTTTAGCATTTATTAGGCCTAACAATCATTACCATTATGATCTTTTGATAAAGAAATTTTAAATGATCTATTCAATTATCTTTTACAAGGAAGATAATTATGTGAAATTTTGTAGCATTTATTAGGCCCAATGATTGTTACCATTATGATATTTTATAAAGACATTTTAAATGATCTATTAAATTATCTTTTACAAAAAAATAATTAATTTAAATTTTTTAGCATTTGTTATTCCCTATGATTGTTACCGTTATGATATTTTATAAAGAAATTTTAAATAATCTATTAAATTATCTTTTACAAAGAAGACAATTATGTCAACTTTTTTAGCATTTATTACGCCCAACAATCATTACCGTTATGTTCTTTTGATAAAGAAATTTTTAATGATCTATTAAATTATCTTTTACAAAGAAGATAATTGTGTCAACTTTTTTAGCATTTATTAGGCACAACGATCGTTACCGTTATGATCTTTTAATAAAGTAATTTTAAATGATCTATTAAATTATCTTTTACAAACAAGATAATTATGTCCAATTTTTTAACATTTATTAGGCCCGATGATTGTTACCGTTATGATCTTTTATAAAGAAATTTTAAATGATCTATTAAATTATCTTTTACAAAGAAGATAATTATATCAACTTTTTTAGCATTTATTAGGCCCAACGATTGTTACCATTATGATCTTTCATAAAGAAATTTTAAATGATCTATTAAATTATCTTTTACAAAGAAGATAGTTATGTCAACTTTTTTAGCATTTATTAAGTCCAACGATCGATACTGTTATGATCTTTTAATAAACTAATTTTAAATGATCTATTGAATTATCTTTTACAAACAAGATAATTATGTCAAATGTTTTAACATTTATTAGGCCCGATGATTGTTACCGTTATGATCTTTTATAAACAAATTTTAAATGATCTATGAAATTATCTTTTACAAAGAAGATAATTATGTCAACTTTTTTAGCATTTATTAGGCCCAACGATTGTTAGCATTATGATCTTTTATAAAGAAATTTTAAATGATCTATTAAATTATCTTTTACAAAGAAGATAGTTATGTCAACTTTTTTAGCATTTATTAAGTCCAACAATCTTACCGTTATGATCCTTTGATAAAGAAATTTGAAATGATCTATTAAATTATCTTTTACAAAGAAGATAATTATCTGAAATTTTGTAGCATTTATTAGGCCCAATGATTGTTCCGGTTATGATATTTTATAAAGACATTTTAAATGATCTATTAAATTATCTTTTACAAAGAAGATAATTATGTCAACTTTTTTAGCATTTATTTGGCTCAACGATCGTTACCGTTATGATCTTTTAATAAAGAAATTTTAAATGATCTATTAAATTATGTTTTACAAAGAAGATAATAATGTCGAATTTTTTAACATTTATTAGGACCAATGATTGTTACTGCTATGATCTTTTATAAATAAATTTTAAATTATCTATTAAATTATCTATTACAAAGAAGATAATTATGTCAACTTGTTTAGCATTTATTAGGTCCAACGATCGTTACCGTTATGATCTTTTGATAAAGAAATTTTAAATGATCTATTAAATTATCTTTTACACAAAAAATTATCTAAAATTTTGTAGCATTTATTAGGCCCAATGATTGTTACCGTTATGATATTTTATAAAGACATTTTAAATCATCTATTAAATTATCTTTTACAAAGAAGATAATTATGTCAACTTTTTTAGCATTTATTAGGCCGAACGATCATTACCGTTATGATCTTTTATAAAGAAATTTTAACTGATTTATTAAATTATCTTTTACAGAGAAGATAATTATGTCTACTTTTTTATCATTTATGAGGCCCAACGATCGATAACGTTATGATCTTTTAATAAACTAATTTTAAATGATCTATTAAATTATCTTTTACAAACAAGATAATTATGTAAAATTTTTTAACATTTATTAGGCCCGATGATTGTTACCGTTATGATCTTTTATAAAGAAATTTTAAATGATCTATTAAATTATCTTTTACAAAGAAGATAATTATATCAACTTTTTTAGCATTTATTAGGCCCAACGATTGTTACCATTATGATCTTTTATAAAGAAATTTTAAATGATCTATTAAATTATCTTTTACAAAGAAGATAATTATGTCGAATTTTTTAACATTTATTAGGACCAATGATTGTTTCTTCTATGATCTTTTATAAAGAAATTTTAAATTATCTATTAAATTATCGTTTACAAAGAAGATAATTATGTCAACTTGTTTAGCATTTATTAGGCCCAACGATCGTTACCGTTATGATCTTTTGATAAAGAAATTTTAAATGATCTATTAAATTATCTTTTACACAGAAAATTATCTAAAATTTTGTAGCATTTATTAGGCCCAATAATTGTTACCGTTATGATATTTTATAAAGACATTTTAAATCATCTATTAAATTATCTTTTACAAAGAAGATAATTATATCAACTTTTTTAGCATTTATTAGGCCCAACGATTGTTACCATTATCATCTTTTATAAAGAAATTTTAAATGATCTATTAAATTAAATTTTACAAAGAAGATAATTATGTCAACTTTTTTAGCATTTATTATTCCCAATGATTGTTACCGTTATCATCCTTTATAAAGAAATTTTAAATAATCTATTAAATTATCTTTTACAAAGAAGATAATTATGTCAACTTTTTTAGCATTTATTAGGCCCAACGATCGTTACCGTTATGATCTTTTGATAAATAAATTTTAAATGATCTATTAAATTATCTTTTACAAAGAATATAATTATGTCAACTTTTTTAGCATGTATTAGGCCGATGATTGTTACCGTTATGATGTTTTATAAAGACATTTTAAATGATCTATTAAATTATCTTTTACAAAAAAATAATTAATTTAAATTTTTTAGTATTTGTTATTCCCTATGATTGTTACCGTTAATGATCTTTTATAAAGAAATTTTAAATTATCTATTAAATTATCTTTTACAAAAAAGACAATTATGTCAGCTTTTTTAGCATTTATTAGGCCTAACAATCATTACCATTATGATCTTTTGATAAAGAAATTTTAAATGATCTATTCAATTATCTTTTACAAGGAAGATAATTATGTGAAATTTTGTAGCATTTATTAGGCCCAATGATTGTTACCATTATGATATTTTATAAAGACATTTTAAATGATCTATTAAATTATCTTTTACAAAAAAATAATTAATTTAAATTTTTTAGCATTTGTTATTCCCTATGATTGTTACCGTTATGATATTTTATAAAGAAATTTTAAATAATCTATTAAATTATCTTTTACAAAGAAGACAATTATGTCAACTTTTTTAGCATTTATTACGCCCAACAATCATTACCGTTATGTTCTTTTGATAAAGAAATTTTTAATGATCTATTAAATTATCTTTTACAAAGAAGATAATTGTGTCAACTTTTTTAGCATTTATTAGGCACAACGATCGTTACCGTTATGATCTTTTAATAAAGTAATTTTAAATGATCTATTAAATTATCTTTTACAAACAAGATAATTATGTCCAATTTTTTAACATTTATTAGGCCCGATGATTGTTACCGTTATGATCTTTTATAAAGAAATTTTAAATGATCTATTAAATTATCTTTTACAAAGAAGATAATTATATCAACTTTTTTAGCATTTATTAGGCCCAACGATTGTTACCATTATGATCTTTCATAAAGAAATTTTAAATGATCTATTAAATTATCTTTTACAAAGAAGATAGTTATGTCAACTTTTTTAGCATTTATTAAGTCCAACGATCGATACTGTTATGATCTTTTAATAAACTAATTTTAAATGATCTATTGAATTATGTTTTACAAACAAGATAATTATGTCCAATTTTTTAACATTTATTAGGCCCGATGATTGTTACCGTTATGATCTTTTATAAAGAAATTTTAAATGATCTATTAAATTATCTTTTACAAAGAAGATAATTATGTCAACTTTTTTAGCATTTATTAGGCCCAACGATTGTTAGCATTATGATCTTTTATAAAGAAATTTTAAATGATCTATTAAATTATCTTTTACAAAGAAGATAGTTATGTCAACTTTTTTAGCATTTATTAAGTCCAACAATCTTACCGTTATGATCCTTTGATAAAGAAATTTGAAATGATCTATTAAATTATCTTTTAAAAGAAGATAATTATCTGAAATTTTGTAGCATTTATTAGGCCCAATGATTGTTCCCGTTATGATATTTTATAAAGACATTTTAAATGATCTATTAAATTATCTTTTACAAAGAAGATAATTATGTCAACTTTTTTAGCATTTATTAGGCACAACGATCGTTACCGTTATGATCTTTTAATAAAGTAATTTTAAATGATCTATTAAATTATCTTTTACAAACAAGATAATTATGTCCAATTTTTTAACATTTATTAGGCCCGATGATTGTTACCGTTATGATCTTTTATAAAGAAATTTTAAATGATCTATTAAATTATATTTTACAAAGAAGATAATTATGTCAACTTTTTTAGCATTTATTAGGCCCAACGATTGTTAGCATTATGATCTTTTATAAAGAAATTTTAAATGATCTATTAAATTATCTTTTACAAAGAAGATAGTTATGTCAACTTTTTTAGCATTTATTAAGTCCAACAATCTTACCGTTATGATCCTTTGATAAAGAAATTTGAAATGATCTATTAAATTATCTTTTACAAAGAAGATAATTATCTGAAATTTTGTAGCATTTATTAGGCCCAATGATTGTTCCCGTTATGATATTTTATAAAGACATTTTAAATGATCTATTAAATTATCTTTTACAAAGAAGATAATTATGTCAACTTTTTCAGCATTTATTTGGCTCAACGATCGTTACCGTTATGATCTTTTAATAAAGAAATTTTAAATGATCTATTAAATTATGTTTTACAAAGAAGATAATAATGTCGAATTTTTTAACATTTATTAGGACCAATGATTGTTACTGCTATGATCTTTTATAAATAAATTTTAAATTATCTATTAAATTATCTATTACAAAGAAGATAATTATGTCAACTTGTTTAGCATTTATTAGGTCCAACGATCGTTACCGTTATGATCTTTTGATAAAGAAATTTTAAATGATCTATTAAATTATCTTTTACACAAAAAATTATCTAAAATTTTGTAGCATTTATTAGGCCCAATGATTGTTACCGTTATGATATTTTATAAAGACATTTTAAATCATCTATTAAATTATCTTTTACAAAGAAGATAATTATGTCAACTTTTTTAGCATTTATTAGGCCGAAGGATCATTACCGTTATGATCTTTTATAAAGAAATTTTAACTGATTTATTAAATTATCTTTTACAGAGAAGATAATTATGTCTACTTTTTTATCATTTATGAGGCCCAACGATCGATACCGTTATGATCTTTTAATAAACTAATTTTAAATGATCTATTAAATTATCTTTTACAAACAAGATAATTATGTAAAATTTTTTAACATTTATTAGGCCCGATGATTGTTACCGTTATGATCTTTTATAAAGAAATTTTAAATGATCTATTAAATTATCTTTTACAAAGAAGATAATTATATCAACTTTTTTAGCATTTATTAGGCCCAACGATTGTTACCATTATGATCTTTTATAAAGAAATTTTAAATGATCTATTAAATTATCTTTTACAAAGAAGATAATTATGTCGAATTTTTTAACATTTATTAGGACCAATGATTGTTTCTTCTATGATCTTTTATAAAGAAATTTTAAATTATCTATTAAATTATCGTTTACAAAGAAGATAATTATGTCAACTTGTTTAGCATTTATTAGGCCCAACGATCGTTACCGTTATGATCTTTTGATAAAGAAATTTTAAATGATCTATTAAATTATCTTTTACACAGAAAATTATCTAAAATTTTGTAGCATTTATTAGGCCCAATAATTGTTACCGTTATGATATTTTATAAAGACATTTTAAATCATCTGTTAAATTATCTTTTACAAAGAAGATAATTATGTCAACTTTTTTAGCATTTATTAGGCCGAACGATCGTTACCGTTATGATCTTTTATAAAGAAATTTTAACTAATTTATTAAATTATCTTTTAGAAAGAAGATAATTATGGCTACTTTTTTAGCATTTATTAGGCCCAACGATCGATACCGTTATGATCTTTTCATAAACTAATTTTAAATGATCTATTAAATTATCTTTTACAAACAAGATAATTATGTAAAATTTTTTAACATTTATTAGGCCCGATGATTGTTACCGTTATGATCTTTTATAAAGAAATTTTAAATGATCTATTAAATTATCTTTTACAAAGAAGATAATTATATCAACTTTTTTAGCATTTATTAGGCCCAACGATTGTTACCATTATGATCTTTTATAAAGAAATTTTAAATGATCTATTAAATTATCTTTTACAAAGAAGATAATTATGTCGAATTTTTTAACATTTATTAGGACCAATGATTGTTTCTTCTATGATCTTTTATAAAGAAATTTTAAATTATCTATTAAATTATCGTTTACAAAGAAGATAATTATGTCAACTTGTTTAGCATTTATTAGGCCCAACGATCGTTACCGTTATGATCTTTTGATAAAGACATTTTAAATGATCTATTAAATTATCTTTTACAAAAAAATAATTAATTTAAATTTTTTAGTATTTGTTATTCCCTATGATTGTTACCATTAATGATCTTTTATAAAGAAATTTTAAATTATCTATTAAATTATCTTTTACAAAAAAGACAATTATGTCAGCTTTTTTAGCATTTATTAGGCCTAACAATCATTACCATTATGATCTTTTGATAAAGAAATTTTAAATGATCTATTCAATTATCTTTTACAAGGAAGATAATTATGTGAAATTTTGTAGCATTTATTAGGCCCAATGATTGTTACCATTATGATATTTTATAAAGACATTTTAAATGATCTATTAAATTATCTTTTACAAAAAAATAATTAATTTAAAATTTTAGCATTTGTTATTCCCTATGATTGTTACCGTTATGATATTTTATAAAGAAATTTTAAATAATCTATTAAATTATCTTTTACAAAGAAGACAATTGTGTCAACTTTTTTAGCATTTATTACGCCCAACAATCATTACCGTTATGTTCTTTTGATAAAGAAATTTTTAATGATCTATTAAATTATCTTTTACAAAGAAGATAATTGTGTCAACTTTTTTAGCATTTATTAGGCACAACGATCGTTACCGTTATGATCTTTTAATAAAGTAATTTTAAATGATCTATTAAATTATCTTTTACAAACAAGATAATTATGTCCAATTTTTTAACATTTATTAGGCCCGTTGATTGTTACCGTTATGATCTTTTATAAAGAAATTTTAAATGATCTATTAAATTATCTTTTACAAAGAAGATAATTATATCAACTTTTTTAGCATTTATTAGGCCCAACGATTGTTACCATTATGATCTTTCATAAAGAAATTTTAAATGATCTATTAAATTATCTTTTACAAAGAAGATAGTTATGTCAACTTTTTTAGCATTTATTAAGTCCAACGATCGATACCGTTATGATCTTTTAATAAACTAATTTTAAATGATCTATTGAATTATGTTTTACAAACAAGATAATTATGTCAAATTTTTAACATTTATTAGGCCTGATGATTGTTACCGTTATGATCTTTTATAAAAAAATTTTAAATGATCTATGAAATTATCTTTTACAAAGAAGATAATTATGTCAACTTTTTTAGCATTTATTAGGCCCAACGATTGTTAGCATTATGATCTTTTATAAAGAAATTTTAAATGATCTATTAAATTATCTTTTACAAAGAAGATAGTTATGTCAACTTTTTTAGCATTTATTAAGTCCAACAATCTTACCGTTATGATCCTTTGATAAAGAAATTTGAAATGATCTATTAAATTATCTTTTACAAAGAAGATAATTATCTGAAATTTTGTAGCATTTATTAGGCCCAATGATTGTTCCCGTTATGATATTTTATAAAGACATTTTAAATGATCTATTAAATTATCTTTTACAAAGAAGATAATTATGTCAACTTTTTTAGCATTTATTTGGCTCAACGATCGTTACCGTTATGATCTTTTAATAAAGAAATTTTAAATGATCTATTAAATTATGTTTTACAAAGAAGATAATTATGTCGAATTTTTTAACATTTATTAGGACCAATGATTGTTACTGCTATGATCTTTTATAAAGAAATTTTAAATTATCTTTTACAAAGAAGATAATTATGTCAACTTGTTTAGCATTTATTAGGTCCAACGATCGTTACCGTTATGATCTTTTGATAAAGAAATTTTAAATGATCTATTAAATTATCTTTTACACAAAAAATTATCTAAAATTTTGTAGCATTTATTAGGCACAATGATTGTTACCGTTATGATATTTTATAAAGACATTTTAAATCATCTATTAAATTATCTTTTACAAAGAAGATAATTATGTCAACTTTTTTAGCATTTATTAGGCCGAACGATCATTACCGTTATGATCTTTTATAAAGAAATTTTAACTGATTTATTAAATTATCTTTTACAAAGAAAATAATTATGTCTACTTTTTTATCATTTATTAGGCCCAACGATCGATACCGTTATGATCTTTTAATAAACTAATTTTAAATGATCTATTAAATTATCTTTTACAAACAAGATAATTATGTCAAATTTTTTAACATTTATTAGGCCCGATGATTGTTACTGTTATGATCTTTTATAAAGAAATTTTAAATGATCTATTAAATTATCTTTTACAAAGAAGATAATTATATCAACTTTTTTAGCATTTATTAGGCCCAATGATTGTTACCATTATGATCTTTTATAAAGAAATTTTAAATGATCTATTAAATTATCCTTTACAAAGAAGATAGTTATGTCAACTTTTTTAGCATTTATTAAGTCCAACGATCGTTACCATTATGATCCTTTGATAAAGAAATTTCAAATGATCTATTAAATTATCTTTTACAAAGAAGATAATTATCTGAAATTTTGTAGCATTTATTAGGCCCAATGATTGTTCCCGTTATGATATTTTATAAAGACATTTTAAATGATCTATTAAATTATCTTTTACAAAGAAGATAATTATGTCAACTTTTTTAGCATTTATTAGGCCGAACGATCGTTACCGTTTTGATCTTTTAATAAAGAAATTTTAAATGATCTATTAAATTATCTTTTACAAAGAAGATAATTATGTCGAATTTTTTAACATCTATTAGGACCAATGATTGTTACTGCTATGATCTTTTATAAAGAAATCTTAAATTATCTATCAAATTATCTTTTACAAAGAAGATAATTATGTCAACTTGTTTAGCATTTATTAGGCCCGATGATTGTTACCGTTATGATCTTTTATAAAGAAATTTCAAATGATCTATTAAATTATCTTTTACAAAGAAGATAATTATGTCTACTTTTTTAGCATTTATTAGGCCCAACGATCGATACCGTTATGATCTTTTAATAAACTAATTTTAAATGATCTATTAAATTATCTTTTACAAACAAGATAATTATGTCAAATTTTTTAACATTTATTAGGCCCGATGATTGTTACCGTTATGATCTTTTATAAAGAAATTTTAAATCATCTATTAAATTATCTTTTACAAAGAAGATAATTATATCAACTTTTTTAGCATTTATTAGGCCCAACGGTTGTTACTGTTATGATCTTTTAATAAAGAAATTTTAAATTATCTATTAAATTATGTTTTACAAGGAAGATAATTATGTCGAATTTTTTAGTATTTGTTATTCCCTATGATTGTTACCGTTAATGATCTTTTATAAAGAAATTTTAAATTATCTATTAAATTATCTTTTACAAAAAAGACAATTATGTCAACTTTTTTAGCATTTATTATTCCCAATGATTGTTACCGTTATCATCCTTTATAAAGAAATTTTAAATAATCTATTAAATTATCTTTTACAAAGAAGATAATTATGTCAACTTTTTTAGCATTTATTAGGCCCAACGATCGATACTGTTATGATCTTTTAATAAACTAATTTTAAATGATCTATTAAATTATCTTTTACAAACAAGATAATTATGTCAAATTTTTTAACATTTATTAGGCCCGATGATTGTTACCGTTATGATCTTTTATAAAGAAATTTTAAATGATCTATTAAATTATCTTTTACAAAGAAGATAATTATATCAACTTTTTTAGCATTTATTAGGCCCAACGATTGTTACCATTATCATCTTTTATAAAGAAATTTTAAATGATCTATTAAATTATCTTTTACAAAGAAGATAATTATGTCAACTTTTTTAGCATTTATTATTCCCAATGATTGTTACCGTTATCATCCTTTATAAAGAAATTTTAAATAATCTATTAAATTATCTTTTACAAAGAAGATAATTATGTCAACTTTTTTAGCATTTATTAGGCCCAACGATCATTACCGTTATGATCTTTTATAAAGAAATTTTAACTGATTTATTAAATTATCTTTTACAAAGAAAATAATTATGTCTACTTTTTTATCATTTATTAGGCCCAACGATCGATACCGTTATGATCTTTTAATAAACTAATTTTAAATGATCTATTAAATTATCTTTTACAAACAAGATAATTATGTCAAATTTTTTAACATTTATTAGGCCCGATGATTGTTACTGTTATGATCTTTTATAAAGAAATTTTAAATGATCTATTAAATTATCTTTTACAAAGAAGATAATTATGTCAACTTTTTTAGCATTTATTAGGCCCAACGATCGATACTGTTATGATCTTTTAATAAACTAATTTTAAATGATCTATTAAATTATCTTTTACAAACAAGATAATTATGTCAAATTTTTTAACATTTATTAGGCCCGATGATTGTTACCGTTATGATCTTTTATAAAGAAATTTTAAATGATCTATTAAATTATCTTTTACAAAGAAGATAATTATATCAACTTTTTTAGCATTTATTAGGCCCAACGATTGTTACCATTATCATCTTTTATAAAGAAATTTTAACTGATTTATTAAATTATCTTTTACAAAAAAAATAATTATGTCTACTTTTTTATCATTTATTAGGCCCAACGATCGATACCGTTATGATCTTTTAATAAACTAATTTTAAATGATCTATTAAATTATCTTTTACAAACAAGATAATTATGTCAAATTTTTTAACATTTATTAGGCCCGATGATTGTTACTGTTATGATCTTTTATAAAGAAATTTTAAATGATCTATTAAATTATCTTTTACAAAGAAGATAATTATGTCAACTTTTTTAGCATTTATTAGGCCCAACGATCGATACTGTTATGATCTTTTAATAAACTAATTTTAAATGATCTATTAAATTATCTTTTACAAACAAGATAATTATGTCAAATTTTTTAACATTTATTAGGCCCGATGATTGTTACCGTTATGATCTTTTATAAAGAAATTTTAAATGATCTATTAAATTATCTTTTACAAAGAAGATAATTATATCAACTTTTTTAGCATTTATTAGGCCCAACGATTGTTACCATTATCATCTTTTATAAAGAAATTTTAAATGATCTATTAAATTATCTTTTACAAAGAAGATAATTATGTCAACTTTTTTAGCATTTATTATTCCCAATGATTGTTACCGTTATCATCCTTTATAAAGAAATTTTAAATAATCTATTAAATTATCTTTTACAAAGAAGATAATTATGTCAACTTTTTTAGCATTTATTAGGCCCAACGATCGTTACCGTTATGATCTTTTGATAAATAAATTTTAAATGATCTATTAAATTATCTTTTACAAAAAAAATAATTAATTTAAATTTTTTAGTATTTGTTATTCCCTATGATTGTTACCGTTAATGATCTTTTATAAAGAAATTTTAAATTATCTATTAAATTATCTTTTACAAAAAAGACAATTATGTCAACTTTTTTAGCATTTATTAGGCCTACCAATCATTACCATTATGATCTTTTGATAAAGAAATTTTAAATGATCTATTCAATTATCTTTTACAAAGAAGATAGTTATGTCAACTTTTCTAGCATTTGTTAAGTCCAACGATCGTTACCGTTATGATCTTTTAATAAACTAATTTTAAATGATCTATTAAATTATCTTTTACAAACAAGATAATTATGTCAAATTTTTTAACATTTATTAGGCCCGATGATTGTTACCGTTATGATCTTTTATAAAGAAATTTTAAATGATCTATTAAATTATCTTTTAGAAAGAAGATAATTATATCAACTTTTTTAGCATTTATTAGGCCTAACGATTGTTACCGTTATGATCCTTTAATAAAGAAATTTTAAATGATCTATTAAATTATCTTTTACAAAGAAGATAATTATGTCGAATTTTTTAACATTTATTAGGACCAATGATTGTTACTGCTATGACCTTTTATAAAGAAATTTTAAATTACCTATTAAATTATCTTTTACAAAGAAGATAATTATGTCAACTTGTTTAGCATTTATTAGGCCCAACGATCATTACCGTTATGATCTTTTAATAAAGTAATTTTAAATGATCTATTAAATTATCTTTTACAAACAAGATAATTATGTCAAATTTTTTAACATTTATTAGGCCCGATGATTGTTACCGTTATGATCTTTTATAAAGAAATTTTAAATGATCTATTAAATTATCTTTTACAAAGAAGATAATTATGTCAAATTTTTTAACATTTATTAGGCCCGATGATTGTTACCGTTATGATCTTTTATAAAGAAATTTTAAATAATCTATTAAATTATCTTTTACAAAGAAGACAATTATGTCAACTTTTTTAGCATTTATTATGCCCAACAATCATTACCGTTATGATCTTTTGCTAAAGAAATTTTTAATGATCTATTAAATTATCTTTTACAAAGAAGATAATTGTGTCAACTTTTTTAGCATTTATTAGGCCCAACGATCGTTACCGTTATCATCTTTTAATAAAGTAATTTTAAATGATCTATTAAATTATCTTTTACAAACAAGATAATTATGTCAAATTTTTTAACAATTATTAGGCCCGATGATTGTTACCGTTATCATCTTTTATAAAGAAATTTTAAATGATCTATTAAATTATCTTTTACAAAGAAGATAATTATGTGTACTTTTTTAGCATTTATTAGGCCCAACGATCGATACCGTTTTGATATTTTAATAAAGAAATTTTAAATGATCTATTAAATTATCTTTTACAAAGAAGATAATTATGTCAAATTTTTTAACATTTATTGGGACCAATGATTGTTACTGCTATGATCTTTTATAAAGAAATTTTAAATTATCTATTAAATTATCTCTTACAAAGAAGATAATTATGTCAACTTGTTTAGCATTTATTAGGCCCAACGATCGTTACCGTTATGATCTTTTGATAAAGAAATTTTAAATGATCTATTAAATTATCTTTTACACAGAAAATTATCTAAAATTTTGTAGCATTTATTAGGCCCAATGATTGTTACCGTTATGATATTTTATAAAAACATTTTAAATCATCTATTAAATTATCTTTTACAAAGAAGATAATTATGTCAACTTTTTTAGCATTTATTAGGTCGAACGATCGTTACCGTTATGATCTTTTATAAAGAAATTTTAACTAATTTATTAAATTATCTTTTACAAAGAAGATAATTATGGCTACTTTTTTAGCATTTATTAGGCCCAACGATTGATACCGTTATGATCTTTTAATAAACTAATTTTAAATGATCTATTAAATTATCTTTTACAAACAAGATAATTATGTCAAATTTTTTAACATTTATTAGGCCCGATGATTGTTACCGTTATGATCTTTTATAAAGAAATTTTAAATGATCTATTAAATTATCTTTTACAAAGAAGATAATTATATCAACTTTTTTAGCATTTATTAGGCCCAACGATTGTTACCATTATCATCTTTTATAAAGAAATTTTAAATGATCTATTAAATTATCTTTTACAAAGAAGATAATTATGTCAACTTTTTTAGCATTTATTATTCCCAATGGTTGTTACCGTTATCATCCTTCATAAGGAAATTTTAAATAATCTATTAAATTATCTTTTACAAAGAAGATAATTATTTCTACTTTTTTAGCATTTATTAGGCCCAACGATCGTTACCGTTATGATCTTTTGATAAATAAATTTTAAATGATCTGTTAAATTATCTTTTACAAAAAAAATAATTAATTTAAATTTTTTAGTATTTGTTATTCCCTATGATTGTTGCCGTTAATGATCTTTTATAAAGAAATTTTAAATTATCTATTAAATTATCTTTTACAAAAAAGACAATTATGTCAACTTTTTTAGCATTTATTAGGCCTACCAATCATTACCATTATGATCTTTTGATAAAGAAATTTTAAATGATCTATTCAATTATCTTTTACAAAGAAGATAGTTATGTCAACTTTTCTAGCATTTGTTAAGTCCAACGATCGTTACCGTTATGATCTTTTAATAAACTAATTTTAAATGATCTATTAAATTATCTTTTACAAACAAGATAATTATGTCAAATTTTTTAACATTTATTAGGCCCGATGATTGTTACCGTTATGATCTTTTATGAAGAAATTTTAAATGATCTATTAAATTATCTTTTAGAAAGAAGATAATTATATCAACTTTTTTAGCATTTATTAGGCCCAATGATTGTTACCATTATGATATTTTATAAAGACATTTTAAATGATCTATTAAATTATCTTTTACAAAAAAATAATTAATTTAAATTTTTTAGCATTTGTTATTCCCTATAATTGTTACCGTTATGATATTTTATAAAGAAATTTTAAATAATCTATTAAATTATCTTTTACAAAGAAGACAATTATGTCAACTTTTTTAGCATTTATTACGCCCAACAATCATTACCGTTATGATCTTTTGCTAAAGAAATTTTTAATGATCTATTAAATTATCTTTTACAAAGAAGATAATTGTGTCAACTTTTTTAGCATTTATTAGGCCCAACGATCGTTACCGTTATGATCTTTTAATAAAGTAATTTTAAATGATCTATTAAATTATCTTTTACAAACAAGATAATTATGTCAAATTTTTTAACAATTATTAGGCCTGATGATTGTTACCGTTATGATCTTTTATAAAGAAATTTTAAATGATCTATTAAATTATCTTTTACAAAGAAGATAATTATGTGTACTTTTTTAGCATTTATTAGGCCCAACGATCGATAACGTTTTGATATTTTAATAAAGAATTTTTAAATGATCTATTAAATTATCTTTTACAAAGAAGATAATTATGTCAAATTTTTTAACATTTGTTGGGACCAATGATTGTTACTGCTATGATCTTTTATAAAGAAATTTTAAATTATCTATTAAATTATCTTTTACAAAGAAGATAATTATGTCAACTTGTTTAGCATTTATTAGGCCCAACGATCGTTACCGTTATGATCTTTTGATAAAGAAATTTTAAATGATCTATTAAATTATCTTTTACACAGAAAATTATCTAAAATTTTGTAGCATTTATTAGGCCCAATGATTGTTACCGTTATGATATTTTATAAAAACATTTTAAATCATCTATTAAATTATCTTTTACAAAGAAGATAATTATGTCAACTTTTTTAGCATTTATTAGGCCGAACGATCGTTACCGTTATGATCTTTTATAAAGAAATTTTAACTAATTTATTAAATTATCTTTTACAAAGAAGATAATTATGGCTACTTTTTTAGCATTTATTAGGCCCAACGATCGATACCGTTATGATCTTTTAATAAACTAATTTTAAATGATCTATTAAATTATCTTTTACAAACAAGATAATTATGTCAAATTTTTTAACATTTATTAGGCCCGATGATTGTTACCGTTATGATCTTTTATAAAGAAATTTTAAATGATCTATTAAATTATCTTTTACAAAGAAGATAATTATATCAACTTTTTTAGCATTTATTAGGCCCAACGATTGTTACCATTATCATCTTTTATAAAGAAATTTTAAATGATCTATTAAATTATCTTTTACAAAGAAGATAATTATGTCAACTTTTTTAGCATTTATTATTCCCAATGATTGTTACCGTTATCATCCTTTATAAAGAAATTTTAAATAATCTATTAAATTATCTTTTACAAAGAAGATAATTATGTCAACTTTTTTAGCATTTATTAGGCCCAACGATCGTTACCGTTATGATCTTTTGATAAATAAATTTTAAATGATCTATTAAATTATCTTTTACAAAAAAAATAATTAATTTAAATTTTTTAGTATTTGTTATTCCCTATGATTGTTACCGTTAATGATCTTTTATAAAGAAATTTTAAATTATCTATTAAATTATCTTTTACAAAAAAGACAATTATGTCAACTTTTTTAGCATTTATTAGGCCTACCAATCATTACCATTATGATCTTTTGATAAAGAAATTTTAAATGATCTATTCAATTATCTTTTACAAAGAAGATAATTATGTGAAATTTTATAGCATTTATTAGGCCCAATGATTGTTACCATTATGATATTTTATAAAGACATTTTAAATGATCCATTAAATTATCTTTTACAAAGAAGATAATTATGTCAAATTTTTTAACATTTATTAGGCCCGATGATTGTTACCGTTATGATCTTTTATAAAGAAATTTTAAATAATCTATTAAATTATGTTTTACAAAGAAGACAATTATGTCAACTTTTTTAGCATTTATTACGCCCAACAATCATTACCGTTATGATCTTTTGCTAAAGAAATTTTTAATGATCTATTAAATTATCTTTTACAAAGAAGATAATTGTGTCAACTTTTTTAGCATTTATTAGGCTCAACGATCGTTACCGTTATGATCTTTTAATAAAGTAATTTTAAATGATCTATTAAATTATCTTTTACAAACAAGATAATTATGTCAAATTTTTTAACAATTATTAGGCCCGATGATTGTTATCGTTATGATCTTTTATAAAGAAATCTTAAATGATCTATTAAATTATCTTTTACAAAGAAGATAATTATGTCTACTTTTTTAGCATTTATTAGGCCCAACGATCGATACCGTTTTGATATTTTAATAAAGAATTTTTAAATGATCTATTAAATTATCTTTTACAAAGAAGATAATTATGTCAAATTTTTTAACATTTATTGGGACCAATGATTGTTACTGCTATGATCTTTTATAAAGAAATTTTAAATTATCTATTAAATTATCTTTTACAAAGAAGATAATTATGTCAACTTGTTTAGCATTTATTAGGTCCAACGATCGTTACCGTTATGATCTTCTGATAAAGAAATTTTAAATGATCTATTAAATTATCTTTTACACAGAAAATTATCTAAAATTTTGTAGCATTTATTAGGCCCAATGATTGTTACCGTTATGATATTTTATAAAGACATTCTAAATCATCTATTAAATTATCTTTTACAAAGAAGATAATTATGTCAACTTTTTTAGCATTTATTAGGCCGAACGATCGTTACCGTTATGATCTTTTATAAAGAAATTTTAACTAATTTATTAAATTATCTTTTACAAAGAAGATAATTATGGCTACTTTTTTAGCATTTATTAGGCCCAACGATCGATACCGTTATGATCTTTTAATAAACTAATTTTAAATGATCTATTAAATTATCTTTTACAAACAAGATAATTATGTCAAATTTTTTAACAATTATTAGGCCCGATGATTGTTACCGTTATGATCTTTTATAAAGAAATTTTAAATGATCTATTAAATTATCTTTTACAAAGAAGATAATTATATCAACTTTTTTAGCATTTATTAGGCCCAACGATTGTTACCATTATCATCTTTTATAAAGAAATTTTAAATGATCTATTAAATTATCTTTTACAAAGAAGATAATTATGTCAACTTTTTTATCATTTATTATTCCCAATGGTTGTTACCGTTATCATCCTTCATAAGGAAATTTTAAATAATCTATTAAATTATCTTTTACAAAGAAGATAATTATTTCAACTTTTTTAGCATTTATTAGGCCCAACGATCGTTACCGTTATGATCTTTTGATAAATAAATTTTAAATGATCTGTTAAATTATCTTTTACAAAAAAAATAATTAATTTAAATTTTTTAGTATTTGTTATTCCCTATGATTGTTACCGTTAATGATCTTTTATAAAGAAATTTTAAATTATCTATTAAATTATCTTTTACAAAAAAGACAATTATGTCAACTTTTTTAGCATTTATTAGGCCTACCAATCATTACCATTATGATCTTTTGATAAAGAAATTTTAAATGATCTATTCAATTATCTTTTACAAAGAAGATAGTTATGTCAACTTTTCTAGCATTTGTTAAGTCCAACGATCGTTACCGTTATGATCTTTTAATAAACTAATTTTAAATGATCTATTAAATTATCTTTTACAAACAAGATAATTATGTCAAATTTTTTAACATTTATTAGGCCCGATGATTGTTACCGTTATGATCTTTTATAAAGAAATTTTAAATGATCTATTAAATTATCTTTTACAAAGAAGATAATTATGTCGAATTTTTTAACATTTATTAGGACCAATGATTGTTACTGCTATGACCTTTTATAAAGAAATTTTAAATTATCTATTAAATTATCTTTTACAAAGAAGATAATTATGTCAACTTGTTTAGCATTTATTAGGCCCAACGATCATTACCGTTATGATCTTTTAATAAAGTAATTTTAAATGATCTATTAAATTATCTTTTACAAACAAGATAATTATGTCAAATTTTTTAACATTTATTAGGCCCGATGATTGTTACCGTTATGATCTTTTATAAAGAAATTTTAAATGATCTATTAAATTATCTTTTACAAAGAAGATAATTATGTCAAATTTTTTAACATTTATTAGGCCCGATGATTGTTACCGTTATGATCTTTTATAAAGAAATTTTAAATAATCTATTAAATTATCTTTTACAAAGAAGACAATTATGTCAACTTTTTTAGCATTTATTATGCCCAACAATCATTACCGTTATGATCTTTTGCTAAAGAAATTTTTAATGATCTATTAAATTATCTTTTACAAAGAAGATAATTGTGTCAACTTTTTTAGCATTTATTAGGCCCAACGATCGTTACCGTTATCATCTTTTAATAAAGTAATTTTAAATGATCTATTAAATTATCTTTTACAAACAAGATAATTATGTCAAATTTTTTAACAATTATTAGGCCCGATGATTGTTACCGTTATCATCTTTTATAAAGAAATTTTAAATGATCTATTAAATTATCTTTTACAAAGAAGATAATTATGTGTACTTTTTTAGCATTTATTAGGCCCAACGATCGATACGGTTTTGATATTTTAATAAAGAAATTTTAAATGATCTATTAAATTATCTTTTACAAAGAAGATAATTATGTCAAATTTTTTAACATTTATTGGGACCAATGATTGTTACTGCTATGATCTTTTATAAAGAAATTTTAAATTATCTATTAAATTATCTCTTACAAAGAAGATAATTATGTCAACTTGTTTAGCATTTATTAGGCCCAACGATCGTTACCGTTATGATCTTTTGATAAAGAAATTTTAAATGATCTATTAAATTATCTTTTACACAGAAAATTATCTAAAATTTTGTAGCATTTATTAGGCCCAATGATTGTTACCGTTATGATATTTTATAAAAACATTTTAAATCATCTATTAAATTATCTTTTACAAAGAAGATAATTATGTCAACTTTTTTAGCATTTATTAGGTCGAACGATCGTTACCGTTATGATCTTTTATAAAGAAATTTTAACTAATTTATTAAATTATCTTTTACAAAGAAGATAATTATGGCTACTTTTTTAGCATTTATTAGGCCAAACGATTGATACCGTTATGATCTTTTAATAAACTAATTTTAAATGATCTATTAAATTATCTTTTACAAACAAGATAATTATGTCAAATTTTTTAACATTTATTAGGCCCGATGATTGTTACCGTTATGATCTTTTATAAAGAAATTTTAAATGATCTATTAAATTATCTTTTACAAAGAAGATAATTATATCAACTTTTTTAGCATTTATTAGGCCCAACGATTGTTACCATTATCATCTTTTATAAAGAAATTTTAAATGATCTATTAAATTATCTTTTACAAAGAAGATAATTATGTCAACTTTTTTAGCATTTATTATTCCCAATGGTTGTTACCGTTATCATCCTTCATAAGGAAATTTTAAATAATCTATTAAATTATCTTTTATAAAGAAGATAATTATTTCAACTTTTTTAGCATTTATTAGGCCCAACGATCGTTACCGTTATGATCTTTTGATAAATAAATTTTAAATGATCTGTTAAATTATCTTTTACAAAAAAAATAATTAATTTAAATTTTTTAGTATTTGTTATTCCCTATGATTGTTACCGTTAATGATCTTTTATAAAGAAATTTTAAATTATCTATTAAATTATCTTTTACAAAAAAGACAATTATGTCAACTTTTTTAGCATTTATTAGGCCTACCAATCATTACCATTATGATCTTTTGATAAAGAAATTTTAAATGATCTATTCAATTATCTTTTACAAAGAAGATAGTTATGTCAACTTTTCTAGCATTTGTTAAGTCCAACGATCGTTACCGTTATGATCTTTTAATAAACTAATTTTAAATGATCTATTAAATTATCTTTTACAAACAAGATAATTATGTCAAATTTTTTAACATTTATTAGGCCCGATGATTGTTACCGTTATGATCTTTTATAAAGAAATTTTAAATGATCTATTAAATTATCTTTTAGAAAGAAGATAATTATATCAACTTTTTTAGCATTTATTAGGCCCAATGATTGTTACCATTATGATATTTTATAAAGACATTTTAAATGATCTATTAAATTATCTTTTACAAAAAAATAATTAATTTAAATTTTTTAGCATTTGTTATTCCCTATGATTGTTACCGTTATGATATTTTATAAAGAAATTTTAAATAATCTATTAAATTATCTTTTACAAAGAAGACAATTATGTCAACTTTTTTAGCATTTATTACGCCCAACAATCATTACCGTTATGATCTTTTGCTAAAGAAATTTTTAATGATCTATTAAATTATCTTTTACAAAGAAGATAATTGTGTCAACTTTTTTAGCATTTATTAGGCCCAACGATCGTTACCGTTATGATCTTTTAATAAAGTAATTTTAAATGATCTATTAAATTATCTTTTACAAACAAGATAATTATGTCAAATTTTTTAACAATTATTAGGCCCGATGATTGTTACCGTTATGATCTTTTATAAAGAAATTTTAAATGATCTATTAAATTATCTTTTACAAAGAAGATAATTATGTGTACTTTTTTAGCATTTATTAGGCCCAACGATCGATAACGTTTTGATATTTTAATAAAGAATTTTTAAATGATCTATTAAATTATCTTTTACAAAGAAGATAATTATGTCAAATTTTTTAACATTTATTGGGACCAATGATTGTTACTGCTATGATCTTTTATAAAGAAATTTTAAATTATCTATTAAATTATCTTTTACAAAGAAGATAATTATGTCAACTTCTTTAGCATTTATTAGGCCCAACGATCGTTACCGTTATGATCTTTTGATAAAGAAATTTTAAATGATCTATTAAATTATCTTTTACACAGAAAATTATCTAAAATTTTGTAGCATTTATTAGGCCCAATGATTGTTACCGTTATGATATTTTATAAAAACATTTTAAATCATCTATTAAATTATCTTTTACAAAGAAGATAATTATGTCAACTTTTTTAGCATTTATTAGGTCGAACGATCGTTACCGTTATGATCTTTTATAAAGAAATTTTAACTAATTTATTAAATTATCTTTTACAAAGAAGATAATTATGGCTACTTTTTTAGCATTTATTAGGCCAAACGATTGATACCGTTATGATCTTTTAATAAACTAATTTTAAATGATCTATTAAATTATCTTTTACAAACAAGATAATTATGTCAAATTTTTTAACATTTATTAGGCCCGATGATTGTTACCGTTATGATCTTTTATAAAGAAATTTTAAATGATCTATTAAATTATCTTTTACAAAGAAGATAATTATATCAACTTTTTTAGCATTTATTAGGCCCAACGATTGTTACCATTATCATCTTTTATAAAGAAATTTTAAATGATCTATTAAATTATCTTTTACAAAGAAGATAATTATGTCAACTTTTTTAGCATTTATTATTCCCAATGGTTGTTACCGTTATCATCCTTCATAAGGAAATTTTAAATAATCTATTAAATTATCTTTTATAAAGAAGATAATTATTTCAACTTTTTTAGCATTTATTAGGCCCAACGATCGTTACCGTTATGATCTTTTGATAAATAAATTTTAAATGATCTGTTAAATTATCTTTTACAAAAAAAATAATTAATTTAAATTTTTTAGTATTTGTTATTCCCTATGATTGTTACCGTTAATGATCTTTTATAAAGAAATTTTAAATTATCTATTAAATTATCTTTTACAAAAAAGACAATTATGTCAACTTTTTTAGCATTTATTAGGCCTACCAATCATTACCATTATGATCTTTTGATAAAGAAATTTTAAATGATCTATTCAATTATCTTTTACAAAGAAGATAGTTATGTCAACTTTTCTAGCATTTGTTAAGTCCAACGATCGTTACCGTTATGATCTTTTAATAAACTAATTTTAAATGATCTATTAAATTATCTTTTACAAACAAGATAATTATGTCAAATTTTTTAACATTTATTAGGCCCGATGATTGTTACCGTTATGATCTTTTATAAAGAAATTTTAAATGATCTATTAAATTATCTTTTAGAAAGAAGATAATTATATCAACTTTTTTAGCATTTATTAGGCCCAATGATTGTTACCATTATGATATTTTATAAAGACATTTTAAATGATCTATTAAATTATCTTTTACAAAAAAATAATTAATTTAAATTTTTTAGCATTTGTTATTCCCTATGATTGTTACCGTTATGATATTTTATAAAGAAATTTTAAATAATCTATTAAATTATCTTTTACAAAGAAGACAATTATGTCAACTTTTTTAGCATTTATTACGCCCAACAATCATTACCGTTATGATCTTTTGCTAAAGAAATTTTTAATGATCTATTAAATTATCTTTTACAAAGAAGATAATTGTGTCAACTTTTTTAGCATTTATTAGGCCCAACGATCGTTACCGTTATGATCTTTTAATAAAGTAATTTTAAATGATCTATTAAATTATCTTTTACAAACAAGATAATTATGTCAAATTTTTTAACAATTATTAGGCCCGATGATTGTTACCGTTATGATCTTTTATAAAGAAATTTTAAATGATCTATTAAATTATCTTTTACAAAGAAGATAATTATGTGTACTTTTTTAGCATTTATTAGGCCCAACGATCGATAACGTTTTGATATTTTAATAAAGAATTTTTAAATGATCTATTAAATTATCTTTTACAAAGAAGATAATTATGTCAAATTTTTTAACATTTATTGGGACCAATGATTGTTACTGCTATGATCTTTTATAAAGAAATTTTAAATTATCTATTAAATTATCTTTTACAAAGAAGATAATTATGTCAACTTCTTTAGCATTTATTAGGCCCAACGATCGTTACCGTTATGATCTTTTGATAAAGAAATTTTAAATGATCTATTAAATTATCTTTTACACAGAAAATTATCTAAAATTTTGTAGCATTTATTAGGCCCAATGATTGTTACCGTTATGATATTTTATAAAAACATTTTAAATCATCTATTAAATTATCTTTTACAAAGAAGATAATTATGTCAACTTTTTTAGCATTTATTAGGCCGAACGATCGTTACCGTTATGATCTTTTATAAAGAAATTTTAACTAATTTATTAAATTATCTTTTACAAAGAAGATAATTATGGCTACTTTTTTAGCATTTATTAGGCCCAACGATCGATACCGTTATGATCTTTTAATAAACTAATTTTAAATGATCTATTAAATTATCTTTTACAAACAAGATAATTATGTCAAATTTTTTAACATTTATTAGGCCCGATGATTGTTACCGTTATGATCTTTTATAAAGAAATTTTAAATGATCTATTAAATTATCTTTTACAAAGAAGATAATTATATCAACTTTTTTAGCATTTATTAGGCCCAACGATTGTTACCATTATCATCTTTTATAAAGAAATTTTAAATGATCTATTAAATTATCTTTTACAAAGAAGATAATTATGTCAACTTTTTTAGCATTTATTATTCCCAATGATTGTTACCGTTATCATCCTTTATAAAGAAATTTTAAATAATCTATTAAATTATCTTTTACAAAGAAGATAATTATGTCAACTTTTTTAGCATTTATTAGGCCCAACGATCGTTACCGTTATGATCTTTTGATAAATAAATTTTAAATGATCTATTAAATTATCTTTTACAAAAAAAATAATTAATTTAAATTTTTTAGTATTTGTTATTCCCTATGATTGTTACCGTTAATGATCTTTTATAAAGAAATTTTAAATTATCTATTAAATTATCTTTTACAAAAAAGACAATTATGTCAACTTTTTTAGCATTTATTAGGCCTACCAATCATTACCATTATGATCTTTTGATAAAGAAATTTTAAATGATCTATTCAATTATCTTTTACAAAGAAGATAATTATGTGAAATTTTGTAGCATTTATTAGGCCCAATGATTGTTACCATTATGATATTTTATAAAGACATTTTAAATGATCTATTAAATTATCTTTTACAAAGAAGATAATTATGTCAAATTTTTTAACATTTATTAGGCCCGATGATTGTTACCGTTATGATCTTTTATAAAGAAATTTTAAATAATCTATTAAATTATCTTTTACAAAGAAGACAATTATGTCAACTTTTTTAGCATTTATTACGCCCAACAATCATTACCGTTATGATCTTTTGCTAAAGAAATTTTTAATGATCTATTAAATTATCTTTTACAAAGAAGATAATTGTGTCAACTTTTTTAGCATTTATTAGGCCCAACGATCGTTACCGTTATGATCTTTTAATAAAGTAATTTTAAATGATCTATTAAATTATCTTTTACAAACAAGATAATTATGTCAAATTTTTTAACAATTATTAGGCCCGATGATTGTTATCGTTATGATCTTTTATAAAGAAATCTTAAATGATCTATTAAATTATCTTTTACAAAGAAGATAATTATGTCTACTTTTTTAGCATTTATTAGGCCCAACGATCGATACCGTTTTGATATTTTAATAAAGAATTTTTAAATGATCTATTAAATTATCTTTTACAAAGAAGATAATTATGTCAAATTTTTTAACATTTATTGGGACCAATGATTGTTACTGCTATGATCTTTTATAAAGAAATTTTAAATTATCTATTAAATTATCTTTTACAAAGAAGATAATTATGTCAACTTGTTTAGCATTTATTAGGTCCAACGATCGTTACCGTTATGATCTTCTGATAAAGAAATTTTAAATGATCTATTAAATTATCTTTTACACAGAAAATTATCTAAAATTTTGTAGCATTTATTAGGCCCAATGATTGTTACCGTTATGATATTTTATAAAGACATTCTAAATCATCTATTAAATTATCTTTTACAAAGAAGATAATTATGTCAACTTTTTTAGCATTTATTAGGCCGAACGATCGTTACCGTTATGATCTTTTATAAAGAAATTTTAACTAATTTATTAAATTATCTTTTACAAAGAAGATAATTATGGCTACCTTTTTAGCATTTATTAGGCCCAACGATCGATACCGTTATGATCTTTTAATAAACTAATTTTAAATGATCTATTAAATTATCTTTTACAAACAAGATAATTATGTCAAATTTTTTAACATTTATTAGGCCCGATGATTGTTACCGTTATGATCTTTTATAAAGAAATTTTAAATGATCTATTAAATTATCTTTTACAAAGAAGATAATTATATCAACTTTTTTAGCATTTATTAGGCCCAACGATTGTTACAATTATCATCTTTTATAAAGAAATTTTAAATGATCTATTAAATTATCTTTTACAAAGAAGATAATTATGTCAACTTTTTTAGCATTTATTATTCCCAATGGTTGTTACCGTTATCATCCTTCATAAGGAAATTTTAAATAATCTATTAAATTATCTTTTACAAAGAAGATAATTATGTCAACTTCTTTAGCATTTATTAGGCCCAACGATCGTTACCGTTATGATCTTTTGATAAAGAAATTTTAAATGATCTATTAAATTATCTTTTACACAGAAAATTATCTAAAATTTTGTAGCATTTATTAGGCCCAATGATTGTTACCGTTATCATATTTTATAAAGACATTTTAAATCATCTATTAAATTATCTTTTACAAAGAAGATAATTATGTCAACTTTTTTAGCATTTACTAGGCCGAACGATCGTTACCGTTATGATCTTTTACAAAGAAATTTTAACTAATTTATTAAATTATCTTTTACAAAGAAGATAATTATGGCTACTTTTTTAGCATTTATTAGGCCCAACGATTGATACCGTTATGATCTTTTAATAAACTAATTTTAAATGATCTATTAAATTATCTTTTACAAACAAGATAATTATGTCAAATTTTTTAACATTTATTAGGCCCGATGATTGTTACCGTTATGATCTTTTATAAAGAAATTTTAAATGATCTATTAAATTATCTTTTACAAAGAAGATAATTATATCAACTTTTTTAGCATTTATTAGGCCCAACGATTGTTACAATTATCATCTTTTATAAAGAAATTTTAAATGATCTATTAAATTATCTTTTACAAAGAAGATAATTATGTCAACTTTTTTAGCATTTATTATTCCCAATGGTTGTTACCGTTATCATCCTTCATAAGGAAATTTTAAATAATCTATTAAATTATCTTTTACAAAGAAGATAATTATTTCAACTTTTTTAGCATTTATTAGGCCCAACGATCGTTACCGTTATGATCTTTTGATAAATAAATTTTAAATGATCTGTTAAATTATCTTTTACAAAAAAAATAATTAATTTAAATTTTTTAGTATTTGTTATTCCCTATGATTGTTACCGTTAATGATCTTTTATAAAGAAATTTTAAATTATCTATTAAATTATCTTTTACAAAAAAGACAATTATGTCAACTTTTTTAGCATTTATTAGGCCTACAAATCATTACCATTATGATCTTTTGATAAAGAAATTTTAAATGATCTATTCAATTATCTTTTACAAAGAAGATAGTTATGTCAACTTTTCTAGCATTTGTTAAGTCCAACGATCGTTACCGTTATGATCTTTTAATAAACTAATTTTAAATGATCTATTAAATTATCTTTTACAAACAAGATAATTATGTCAAATTTTTTAACATTTATTAGGCCCGATGATTGTTACCGTTATGATCTTTTATAAAGAAATTTTAAATGATCTATTAAATTATCTTTTAGAAAGAAGATAATTATATCAACTTTTTTAGCATTTATTAGGCCCAATGATTGTTACCATTATGATATTTTATAAAGACATTTTAAATGATCTATTAAATTATCTTTTACAAAAAAATAATTAATTTAAATTTTTTAGCATTTGTTATTCCCTATGATTGTTACCGTTATGATATTTTATAAAGAAATTTTAAATAATCTATTAAATTATCTTTTACAAAGAAGACAATTATGTCAACTTTTTTAGCATTTATTACGCCCAACAATCATTACCGTTATGATCTTTTGCTAAAGAAATTTTTAATGATCTATTAAATTATCTTTTACAAAGAAGATAATTGTGTCAACTTTTTTAGCATTTATTAGGCCCAACGATCGTTACCGTTATGATCTTTTAATAAAGTAATTTTAAATGATCTATTAAATTATCTTTTACAAACAAGATAATTATGTCAAATTTTTTAACAATTATTAGGCCCGATGATTGTTACCGTTATGATCTTTTATAAAGAAATTTTAAATGATCTATTAAATTATCTTTTACAAAGAAGATAATTATGTGTACTTTTTTAGCATTTATTAGGCCCAACGATCGATAACGTTTTGATATTTTAATAAAGAATTTTTAAATGATCTATTAAATTATCTTTTACAAAGAAGATAATTATGTCAAATTTTTTAACATTTATTGGGACCAATGATTGTTACTGCTATGATCTTTTATAAAGAAATTTTAAATTATCTATTAAATTATCTTTTACAAAGAAGATAATTATGTCAACTTCTTTAGCATTTATTAGGCCCAACGATCGTTACCGTTATGATCTTTTGATAAAGAAATTTTAAATGATCTATTAAATTATCTTTTACACAGAAAATTATCTAAAATTTTGTAGCATTTATTAGGCCCAATGATTGTTACCGTTATGATATTTTATAAAAACATTTTAAATCATCTATTAAATTATCTTTTACAAAGAAGATAATTATGTCAACTTTTTTAGCATTTATTAGGCCGAACGATCGTTACCGTTATGATCTTTTATAAAGAAATTTTAACTAATTTATTAAATTATCTTTTACAAAGAAGATAATTATGGCTACTTTTTTAGCATTTATTAGGCCCAACGATCGATACCGTTATGATCTTTTAATAAACTAATTTTAAATGATCTATTAAATTATCTTTTACAAACAAGATAATTATGTCAAATTTTTTAACATTTATTAGGCCCGATGATTGTTACCGTTATGATCTTTTATAAAGAAATTTTAAATGATCTATTAAATTATCTTTTACAAAGAAGATAATTATATCAACTTTTTTAGCATTTATTAGGCCCAACGATTGTTACCATTATCATCTTTTATAAAGAAATTTTAAATGATCTATTAAATTATCTTTTACAAAGAAGATAATTATGTCAACTTTTTTAGCATTTATTATTCCCAATGGTTGTTACCGTTATCATCCTTCATAAGGAAATTTTAAATAATCTATTAAATTATCTTTTATAAAGAAGATAATTATTTCAACTTTTTTAGCATTTATTAGGCCCAACGATCGTTACCGTTATGATCTTTTGATAAATAAATTTTAAATGATCTGTTAAATTATCTTTTACAAAAAAAATAATTAATTTAAATTTTTTAGTATTTGTTATTCCCTATGATTGTTACCGTTAATGATCTTTTATAAAGAAATTTTAAATTATCTATTAAATTATCTTTTACAAAAAAGACAATTATGTCAACTTTTTTAGCATTTATTAGGCCTACCAATCATTACCATTATGATCTTTTGATAAAGAAATTTTAAATGATCTATTCAATTATCTTTTACAAAGAAGATAGTTATGTCAACTTTTCTAGCATTTGTTAAGTCCAACGATCGTTACCGTTATGATCTTTTAATAAACTAATTTTAAATGATCTATTAAATTATCTTTTACAAACAAGATAATTATGTCAAATTTTTTAACATTTATTAGGCCCGATGATTGTTACCGTTATGATCTTTTATAAAGAAATTTTAAATGATCTATTAAATTATCTTTTAGAAAGAAGATAATTATATCAACTTTTTTAGCATTTATTAGGCCCAATGATTGTTACCATTATGATATTTTATAAAGACATTTTAAATGATCTATTAAATTATCTTTTACAAAAAAATAATTAATTTAAATTTTTTAGCATTTGTTATTCCCTATGATTGTTACCGTTATGATATTTTATAAAGAAATTTTAAATAATCTATTAAATTATCTTTTACAAAGAAGACAATTATGTCAACTTTTTTAGCATTTATTACGCCCAACAATCATTACCGTTATGATCTTTTGCTAAAGAAATTTTTAATGATCTATTAAATTATCTTTTACAAAGAAGATAATTGTGTCAACTTTTTTAGCATTTATTAGGCCCAACGATCGTTACCGTTATGATCTTTTAATAAAGTAATTTTAAATGATCTATTAAATTATCTTTTACAAACAAGATAATTATGTCAAATTTTTTAACAATTATTAGGCCCGATGATTGTTACCGTTATGATCTTTTATAAAGAAATTTTAAATGATCTATTAAATTATCTTTTACAAAGAAGATAATTATGTGTACTTTTTTAGCATTTATTAGGCCCAACGATCGATAACGTTTTGATATTTTAATAAAGAATTTTTAAATGATCTATTAAATTATCTTTTACAAAGAAGATAATTATGTCAAATTTTTTAACATTTATTGGGACCAATGATTGTTACTGCTATGATCTTTTATAAAGAAATTTTAAATTATCTATTAAATTATCTTTTACAAAGAAGATAATTATGTCAACTTGTTTAGCATTTATTAGGCCCAACGATCGTTACCGTTATGATCTTTTGATAAAGAAATTTTAAATGATCTATTAAATTATCTTTTACACAGAAAATTATCTAAAATTTTGTAGCATTTATTAGGCCCAATGATTGTTACCGTTATGATATTTTATAAAAACATTTTAAATCATGTATTAAATTATCTTTTACAAAGAAGATAATTATGTCAACTTTTTTAGCATTTATTAGGCCGAACGATCGTTACCGTTATGATCTTTTATAAAGAAATTTTAACTAATTTATTAAATTATCTTTTACAAAGAAGATAATTATGGCTACTTTTTTAGCATTTATTAGGCCCAACGATCGATACCGTTATGATCTTTTAATAAACTAATTTTAAATGATCTATTAAATTATCTTTTACAAACAAGATAATTATGTCAAATTTTTTAACATTTATTAGGCCCGATGATTGTTACCGTTATGATCTTTTATAAAGAAATTTTAAATGATCTATTAAATTATCTTTTACAAAGAAGATAATTATATCAACTTTTTTAGCATTTATTAGGCCCAACGATTGTTACCATTATCATCTTTTATAAAGAAATTTTAAATGATCTATTAAATTATCTTTTACAAAGAAGATAATTATGTCAACTTTTTTAGCATTTATTATTCCCAATGATTGTTACCGTTATCATCCTTTATAAAGAAATTTTAAATAATCTATTAAATTATCTTTTACAAAGAAGATAATTATGTCAACTTTTTTAGCATTTATTAGGCCCAACGATCGTTACCGTTATGATCTTTTGATAAATAAATTTTAAATGATCTATTAAATTATCTTTTACAAAAAAAATAATTAATTTAAATTTTTTAGTATTTGTTATTCCCTATGATTGTTACCGTTAATGATCTTTTATAAAGAAATTTTAAATTATCTATTAAATTATCTTTTACAAAAAAGACAATTATGTCAACTTTTTTAGCATTTATTAGGCCTACCAATCATTACCATTATGATCTTTTGATAAAGAAATTTTAAATGATCTATTCAATTATCTTTTACAAAGAAGATAATTATGTGAAATTTTGTAGCATTTATTAGGCCCAATGATTGTTACCATTATGATATTTTATAAAGACATTTTAAATGATCTATTAAATTATCTTTTACAAAGAAGATAATTATGTCAAATTTTTTAACATTTATTAGGCCCGATGATTGTTACCGTTATGATCTTTTATAAAGAAATTTTAAATAATCTATTAAATTATCTTTTACAAAGAAGACAATTATGTCAACTTTTTTAGCATTTATTACGCCCAACAATCATTACCGTTATGATCTTTTGCTAAAGAAATTTTTAATGATCTATTAAATTATCTTTTACAAAGAAGATAATTGTGTCAACTTTTTTAGCATTTATTAGGCCCAACGATCGTTACCGTTATGATCTTTTAATAAAGTAATTTTAAATGATCTATTAAATTATCTTTTACAAACAAGATAATTATGTCAAATTTTTTAACAATTATTAGGCCCGATGATTGTTATCGTTATGATCTTTTATAAAGAAATCTTAAATGATCTATTAAATTATCTTTTACAAAGAAGATAATTATGTCTACTTTTTTAGCATTTATTAGGCCCAACGATCGATACCGTTTTGATATTTTAATAAAGAATTTTTAAATGATCTATTAAATTATCTTTTACAAAGAAGATAATTATGTCAAATTTTTTAACATTTATTGGGACCAATGATTGTTACTGCTATGATCTTTTATAAAGAAATTTTAAATTATCTATTAAATTATCTTTTACAAAGAAGATAATTATGTCAACTTGTTTAGCATTTATTAGGTCCAACGATCGTTACCGTTATGATCTTCTGATAAAGAAATTTTAAATGATCTATTAAATTATCTTTTACACAGAAAATTATCTAAAATTTTGTAGCATTTATTAGGCCCAATGATTGTTACCGTTATGATATTTTATAAAGACATTCTAAATCATCTATTAAATTATCTTTTACAAAGAAGATAATTATGTCAACTTTTTTAGCATTTATTAGGCCGAACGATCGTTACCGTTATGATCTTTTATAAAGAAATTTTAACTAATTTATTAAATTATCTTTTACAAAGAAGATAATTATGGCTACCTTTTTAGCATTTATTAGGCCCAACGATCGATACCGTTATGATCTTTTAATAAACTAATTTTAAATGATCTATTAAATTATCTTTTACAAACAAGATAATTATGTCAAATTTTTTAACAATTATTAGGCCCGATGATTGTTACCGTTATGATCTTTTATAAAGAAATTTTAAATGATCTATTAAATTATCTTTTACAAAGAAGATAATTATGTGTACTTTTTTAGCATTTATTAGGCCCAACGATCGATACCGTTTTGATATTTTAATAAAGAATTTTTAAATGATCTATTAAATTATCTTTTACAAAGAAGATAATTATGTCAAATTTTTTAACATTTATTGGGACCAATGATTGTTACTGCTATGATCTTTTATAAAGAAATTTCAAAATTATCTATTAAATTATCTTTTACAAAGAAGATAATTATGTCAACTTGTTTAGCATTTATTAGGCCCAACGATCGTTACCGTTATGATCTTTTGATAAAGAAATTTTAAATGATCTATTAAATTATCTTTTACACAGAAAATTATCTAAAATTTTGTAGCATTTATTAGGCCCAATGATTGTTACCGTTATCATATTTTATAAAGACATTTTAAATCATCTATTAAATTATCTTTTACAAAGAAGATAATTATGTCAACTTTTTTAGCATTTACTAGGCCGAACGATCGTTACCGTTATGATCTTTTACAAAGAAATTTTAACTAATTTATTAAATTATCTTTTACAAAGAAGATAATTATGGCTACTTTTTTAGCATTTATTAGGCCCAACGATTGATACCGTTATGATCTTTTAATAAACTAATTTTAAATGATCTATTAAATTATCTTTTACAAACAAGATAATTATGTCAAATTTTTTAACATTTATTAGGCCCGATGATTGTTACCGTTATGATCTTTTATAAAGAAATTTTAAATGATCTATTAAATTATCTTTTACAAAGAAGATAATTATATCAACTTTTTTAGCATTTATTAGGCCCAACGATTGTTACCATTATCATCTTTTATAAAGAAATTTTAAATGATCTATTAAATTATCTTTTACAAAGAAGATAATTATGTCAACTTTTTTAGCATTTATTATTCCCAATGGTTTTTACCGTTATCATCCTTCATAAGGAAATTTTAAATAATCTATTAAATTATCTTTTACAAAGAAGATAATTATTTCAACTTTTTTAGCATTTATTAGGCCCAACGATCGTTACCGTTATGATCTTTTGATAAATAAATTTTAAATGATCTGTTAAATTATCTTTTACAAAAAAAATAATTAATTTAAATTTTTTAGTATTTGTTATTCCCTATGATTGTTACCGTTAATGATCTTTTATAAAGAAATTTTAAATTATCTATTAAATTATCTTTTACAAAAAAGACAATTATGTCAACTTTTTTAGCATTTATTAGGCCTACAAATCATTACCATTATGATCTTTTGATAAAGAAATTTTAAATGATCTATTCAATTATCTTTTACAAAGAAGATAGTTATGTCAACTTTTCTAGCATTTGTTAAGTCCAACGATCGTTACCGTTATGATCTTTTAATAAACTAATTTTAAATGATCTATTAAATTATCTTTTACAAACAAGATAATTATGTCAAATTTTTTAACATTTATTAGGCCCGATGATTGTTACCGTTATGATCTTTTATAAAGAAATTTTAAATGATCTATTAAATTATCTTTTAGAAAGAAGATAATTATATCAACTTTTTTAGCATTTATTAGGCCCAATGATTGTTACCATTATGATATTTTATAAAGACATTTTAAATGATCTATTAAATTATCTTTTACAAAAAAATAATTAATTTAAATTTTTTAGCATTTGTTATTCCCTATGATTGTTACCGTTATGATATTTTATAAAGAAATTTTAAATAATCTATTAAATTATCTTTTACAAAGAAGACAATTATGTCAACTTTTTTAGCATTTATTACGCCCAACAATCATTACCGTTATGATCTTTTGCTAAAGAAATTTTTAATGATCTATTAAATTATCTTTTACAAAGAAGATAATTGTGTCAACTTTTTTAGCATTTATTAGGCCCAACGATCGTTACCGTTATGATCTTTTAATAAAGTAATTTTAAATGATCTATTAAATTATCTTTTACAAACAAGATAATTATGTCAAATTTTTTAACAATTATTAGGCCCGATGATTGTTACCGTTATGATCTTTTATAAAGAAATTTTAAATGATCTATTAAATTATCTTTTACAAAGAAGATAATTATGTGTACTTTTTTAGCATTTATTAGGCCCAACGATCGATAACGTTTTGATATTTTAATAAAGAATTTTTAAATGATCTATTAAATTATCTTTTACAAAGAAGATAATTATGTCAAATTTTTTAACATTTATTGGGACCAATGATTGTTACTGCTATGATCTTTTATAAAGAAATTTTAAATTATCTATTAAATTATCTTTTACAAAGAAGATAATTATGTCAACTTGTTTAGCATTTATTAGGCCCAACGATCGTTACCGTTATGATCTTTTGATAAAGAAATTTTAAATGATCTATTAAATTATCTTTTACACAGAAAATTATCTAAAATTTTGTAGCATTTATTAGGCCCAATGATTGTTACCGTTATGATATTTTATAAAAACATTTTAAATCATGTATTAAATTATCTTTTACAAAGAAGATAATTATGTCAACTTTTTTAGCATTTATTAGGCCGAACGATCGTTACCGTTATGATCTTTTATAAAGAAATTTTAACTAATTTATTAAATTATCTTTTACAAAGAAGATAATTATGGCTACTTTTTTAGCATTTATTAGGCCCAACGATCGATACCGTTATGATCTTTTAATAAACTAATTTTAAATGATCTATTAAATTATCTTTTACAAACAAGATAATTATGTCAAATTTTTTAACATTTATTAGGCCCGATGATTGTTACCGTTATGATCTTTTATAAAGAAATTTTAAATGATCTATTAAATTATCTTTTACAAAGAAGATAATTATATCAACTTTTTTAGCATTTATTAGGCCCAACGATTGTTACCATTATCATCTTTTATAAAGAAATTTTAAATGATCTATTAAATTATCTTTTACAAAGAAGATAATTATGTCAACTTTTTTAGCATTTATTATTCCCAATGATTGTTACCGTTATCATCCTTTATAAAGAAATTTTAAATAATCTATTAAATTATCTTTTACAAAGAAGATAATTATGTCAACTTTTTTAGCATTTATTAGGCCCAACGATCGTTACCGTTATGATCTTTTGATAAATAAATTTTAAATGATCTATTAAATTATCTTCTACAAAAAAATAATTAATTTAAATTTTTTAGTATTTGTTATTCCCTATGATTGTTACCGTTAATGATCTTTTATAAAGAAATTTTAAATTATCTATTAAATTATCTTTTACAAAAAAGACAACTATGTCAACTTTTTTAGCATTTATTGGGCCTACCAATCATTACCATTATGATCTTTTGATAAAGAAATTTTAAATGATCTATTCAATTATCTTTTACAAAGAAGATAATTATGTGAAATTTTGTAGCATTTATTAGGCCCAATGATTGTTACCATTATGATATTTTATAAAGACATTTTAAATGATCTATTAAATTATCTTTTACAAAAAAATAATTAATTTAAATTTTTTAGCATTTGTTATTCCCTATGATTGTTACCGTTATGATATTTTATGAAGAAATTTTAAATAATCTATTAAATTATCTTTTATAAAGAAGACAATTATGTCAACTTTTTTAGCATTTATTACGCCCAACAATCATTACCGTTATGATCTTTTGCTAAAGAAATTTTTAATGATCTATTAAATTATCTTTTACAAAGAAGATAATTGTGTCAACTTTTTTAGCATTTATTAGGCCCAACGATCGTTACCGTTATGATCTTTTAATAAAGTAATTTTAAATGATCTATTAAATTATCTTTTACAAACAAGATAATTATGTCAAATTTTTTAACAATTATTAGGCCCGATGATTGTTACCGTTATGATCTTTTATAAAGAAATTTTAAATGATCTATTAAATTATCTTTTACAAAGAAGATAATTATGTGTACTTTTTTAGCATTTATTAGGCCCAACGATCGATACCGTTTTGATATTTTAATAAAGAATTTTTAAATGATCTATTAAATTATCTTTTACAAAGAAGATAATTATGTCAAATTTTTTAACATTTATTGGGACCAATGATTGTTACTGCTATGATCTTTTATAAAGAAATTTCAAAATTATCTATTAAATTATCTTTTACAAAGAAGATAATTATGTCAACTTGTTTAGCATTTATTAGGCCCAACGATCGTTACCTTTATGATCTTTTGATAAAGAAATTTTAAATGATCTATTAAATTATCTTTTACACAGAAAATTATCTAAAATTTTGTAGCATTTATTAGGCCCAATGATTGTTACCGTTATCATATTTTATAAAGACATTTTAAATCATCTATTAAATTATCTTTTACAAAGAAGATAATTATGTCAACTTTTTTAGCATTTATTAGGCCGAACGATCGTTACCGTTATGATCTTTTACAAAGAAATTTTAACTAATTTATTAAATTATCTTTTACAAAGAAGATAATTATGGCTATTTTTTTAGCATTTATTAGGCCCAACGATCGTTACCGTTATGATCTTTTGATAAATAAATTTTAAATGATCTATTAAATTATCTTTTACAAAAAAATAATTAATTTAAATTTTTTAGTATTTGTTATTCCCTATGATTGTTACCGTTAATGATCTTTTATAAAGAAATTTTAAATTATCTATTAAATTATCTTTTACAAAAAAGACAATTATGTCAACTTTTTTAGCATTTATTAGGCCTACCAATCATTACCATTATGATCTTTTGATAAAGAAATTTTAAATGATCTATTCAATTATCTTTTACAAAGAAGATAATTATGTGAAATTTTGTAGCATTTATTAGGCCCAATGATTGTTACCATTATGATATTTTATAAAGACATTTTAAATGATCTATTAAATTATCTTTTACAAAAAAATAATTAATGTAAATTTTTTAGCATTTTTTATTCCCTATGATTGTTACCGTTATGATATTTTATAAAGAAATTTTAAATAATCTATTAAATTATCTTTTACAAAGAAGACAATTATGTCAACTTTTTTAACATTTATTACGCCCAACAACCATTACCGTTATGATCTTTTGCTAAAGAAATTTTTAATGATCTATTAAATTATCTTTTACAAAGAACATAATTGTGTCAACTTTTTTAGCATTTATTAGGCCCAACAATCGTTACCGTTATGATCTTTTAATAAAGTAATTTTAAATGATCTATTAAATTATCTTTTACAAACAAGATAATTATGTCAAATTTTTTAACAATTATTAGGCCCGATGATTGTTACCGTTATGATCTTTTATAAAGAAATTTTAAATGATCTATTAAATTATCTTTTACAAAGAAGATAATTATGTCTACTTTTTTAGCATTTATTGGGCCCAACGATCGATACCGTTTTGATATTTTAATAAAGAATTTTTAAATGATCTATTAAATTATCTTTTACAAAGAAGATAATTATGTCAAATTTTTTAACATTTATTGGGACCAATGATTGTTACTGCTATGATCTTTTATAAAGAAATTTTAAATTATCTATTAAATTATCTTTTACAAAGAAGATAATTATGTCAACTTGTTTAGCATTTATTAGGTCCAACGATCGTTACCGTTATGATCTTTTGATAAAGAAATTTTAAATGATCTATTAAATTATCTTTTACACAGAAAATTATCTAAAATTTTGTAGCATTTATTAGGCCCAATGATTGTTACCGTTATGATATTTTATAAAGACATTTTAAATCATCTATTAAATTATCTTTTACAAAGAAGATAATTATGTCAACTTTTTTAGCATTTATTAGGCCGAACGATCGTTACCGTTATGATCTTTTATAAAGAAATTTTAACTAATTTATTAAATTATCTTTTACAAAGAAGATAATTATGGCTACTTTTTTAGCATTTATTAGGCCCAACGATCGATACCGTTATGATCTTTTAATAAACTAATTTTAAATGATCTATTAAATTATCTTTTACAAACAAGATAATTATGTCAAATTTTTTAACATTTATTAGGCCCGATGATTGTTACCGTTATGATCTTTTATAAAGAAATTTTAAATGATCTATTAAATTATCTTTTACAAAGAAGATAATTATATCAACTTTTTTAGCATTTATTAGGCCCAACGATTGTTACCATTATCATCTTTTATAAAGAAATTTTAAATGATCTATTAAATTATCTTTTACAAAGAAGATAATTATGTCAACTTTTTTAGCATTTATTATTCCCAATGATTGTTACCGTTATCATCCTTTATAAAGAAATTTTAAATAATCTATTAAATTATCTTTTACAAAGAAGATAATTATGTCAACTTTTTTAGCATTTATTAGGCCCAACGATCGTTACCGTTATGATCTTTTGATAAATAAATTTTAAATGATCTATTAAATTATCTTTTACAAAAAAATAATTAATTTAAATTTTTTAGTATTTGTTATTCCCTATGATTGTTACCGTTAATGATCTTTTATAAAGAAATTTTAAATTATCTATTAAATTATCTTTTACAAAAAAGACAACTATGTCAACTTTTTTAGCATTTATTAGGCCTACCAATCATTACCATTATGATCTTTTGATAAAGAAATTTTAAATGATCTATTCAATTATCTTTTACAAAGAAGATAATTATGTGAAATTTTGTAGCATTTATTAGGCCCAATGATTGTTACCATTATGATATTTTATAAAGACATTTTAAATGATCTATTAAATTATCTTTTACAAAAAAATAATTAATTTAAATTTTTTAGCATTTGTTATTCCCTATGATTGTTACCGTTATGATATTTTATGAAGAAATTTTAAATAATCTATTAAATTATCTTTTACAAAGAAGACAATTATGTCAACTTTTTTAGCATTTATTACGCCCAACAATCATTACCGTTATGATCTTTTGATAAAGAAATTTTTAATGATCTATTAAATTATCTTTTACAAAGAAGATAATTGTGTCAACTTTTTTAGCATTTATTAGGTCGAACGATCGTTACCGTTTTGATCTTTTAATAAAGAAATTTTAAATGATCTATTAAATTATCTTTTACAAAGAAGATAATTATCTGAAATTTTGTAGCATTTATTAGGCCCAATGATTGTTCCCGTTATGATATTTTATAAAGACATTTTAAATGATCTATTAAATTATCTTTTACAAAGAAGATAACTATGTCAACTTGTTTAGCATTTATTAGGCCCAACGATCGTTACCGTTATGATCTTTTGATAAAGAAATTTTAAATGATCTATGAAATTATCTTTTACACAGAAAATTATCTAAAATTTTGTAGCATTTATTAGGCCCAATGATTGTTACTGTTATGATATTTTATAAAGACATTTTAAATCATCTATTAAATTATCTTTTACAAAGAAGATAATTATGTCAACTTTTTTAGCATTTAATAGGCCGAACGATCGTTACCGTTATGATCTTTTATAAAGAAATTTTAACTGATCTATTAAATTATCTTTTGCAAAGAAGATAATTATGTCAAATTTTTTAGCATTTATTACGCCCAACGATCGATACCGTTATGATCTTTTAATAAACTAATTTTAAATGATCTATTAAATTATCTTCTACAAACAACATAATTATGTCAAATGTTTTAACATTTATTAGGCCCGATGATTGTTACCGTTATGATCTTTTATAAAGAAATTTTAAATGATCTATTAAATTATATTTTACAAAGAAGATAATTATATAAACTTTTTTAGCATTTATTAGGCCCAACGATTGTTACCATTATCATCTTTTATAAAGAAATTTTAAATGATCTATTAAATTATCTTTTACAAAGAAGATAATTATGTCAACTTTTTTAGCATTTATTATTCCCAATGGTTGTTACCGTTATCATCCTTTATAAAGAAATTTTAAATAATCTATTAAATTATCTTTTACAAAGAAGATAATTATGTCAACTTTTTTAGCATTTATTAGGCCCAACGATCGTTACCGTTATGATCTTTTGATAAATAAATTTTAAATGATCTATTAAATTATCTTTTACAAAAAAATAATTAATTTAAATTTTTTAGTATTTGTTATTCCCTATGATTGTTACCGTTAATGATCTTTTATAAAGAAATTTTAAATTATCTATTAAATTATCTTTTACAAAAAAGACAATTATGTCAACTTTTTTAGCATTTATTAGGCCTACCAATCATTACCATTATGATCTTTTGATAAAGAAATTTTAAATGATCTATTCAATTATCTTTTACAAAGAAGATAATTATGTGAAATTTTGTAGCATTTATTAGGCCCAATGATTGTTACCATTATGATATTTTATAAAGACATTTTAAATGATCTATTAAATTATCTTTTACAAAAAAATAATTAATGTAAATTTTTTAGCATTTTTTATTCCCTATGATTGTTACCGTTATGATATTTTATAAAGAAATTTTAAATAATCTATTAAATTATCTTTTACAAAGAAGACAATTATGTCAACTTTTTTAACATTTATTACGCCCAACAACCATTACCGTTATGATCTTTTGCTAAAGAAATTTTTAATGATCTATTAAATTATCTTTTACAAAGAACATAATTGTGTCAACTTTTTTAGCATTTATTAGGCCCAACAATCGTTACCGTTATGATCTTTTAATAAAGTAATTTTAAATGATCTATTAAATTATCTTTTACAAACAAGATAATTATGTCAAATTTTTTAACAATTATTAGGCCCGAACGATCGTTACCGTTATGATCTTTTATAAAGAAATTTTAACTAATTTATTAAATTATCTTTTACAAAGAAGATAATTATGGCTACTTTTTTAGCATTTATTAGGCCCAACGATCGATACCGTTATGATCTTTTAATAAACTAATTTTAAATGATCTATTAAATTATCTTTTACAAACAAGATAATTATGTCAAATTTTTTAACATTTATTAGGCCCGATGATTGTTACCGTTATGATCTTTTATAAAGAAATTTTAAATGATCTATTAAATTATCTTTTACAAAGAAGATAATTATATCAACTTTTTTAGCATTTATTAGGCCCAACGATTGTTACCATTATCATCTTTTATAAAGAAATTTTAAATGATCTATTAAATTATCTTTTACAAAGAAGATAATTATGTCAACTTTTTTAGCATTTATTATTCCCAATGATTGTTACCGTTATCATCCTTTATAAAGAAATTTTAAATAATCTATTAAATTATCTTTTACAAAGAAGATAATTATGTCAACTTTTTTAGCATTTATTAGGCCCAACGATCGTTACCGTTATGATCTTTTGATAAATAAATTTTAAATGATCTATTAAATTATCTTTTACAAAAAAATAATTAATTTAAATTTTTTAGTATTTGTTATTCCCTATGATTGTTACCGTTAATGATCTTTTATAAAGAAATTTTAAATTATCTATTAAATTATCTTTTACAAAAAAGACAACTATGTCAACTTTTTTAGCATTTATTAGGCCTACCAATCATTACCATTATGATCTTTTGATAAAGAAATTTTAAATGATCTATTCAATTATCTTTTACAAAGAAGATAATTATGTGAAATTTTGTAGCATTTATTAGGCCCAATGATTGTTACCATTATGATATTTTATAAAGACATTTTAAATGATCTATTAAATTATCTTTTACAAAAAAATAATTAATTTAAATTTTTTAGCATTTGTTATTCCCTATGATTGTTACCGTTATGATATTTTATGAAGAAATTTTAAATAATCTATTAAATTATCTTTTACAAAGAAGACAATTATGTCAACTTTTTTAGCATTTATTACGCCCAACAATCATTACCGTTATGATCTTTTGATAAAGAAATTTTTAATGATCTATTAAATTATCTTTTACAAAGAAGATAATTGTGTCAACTTTTTTAGCATTTATTAGGTCGAACGATCGTTACCGTTTTGATCTTTTAATAAAGAAATTTTAAATGATCTATTAAATTATCTTTTACAAAGAAGATAATTATCTGAAATTTTGTAGCATTTATTAGGCCCAATGATTGTTCCCGTTATGATATTTTATAAAGACATTTTAAATGATCTATTAAATTATCTTTTACAAAGAAGATAACTATGTCAACTTGTTTAGCATTTATTAGGCCCAACGATCGTTACCGTTATGATCTTTTGATAAAGAAATTTTAAATGATCTATGAAATTATCTTTTACACAGAAAATTATCTAAAATTTTGTAGCATTTATTAGGCCCAATGATTGTTACTGTTATGATATTTTATAAAGACATTTTAAATCATCTATTAAATTATCTTTTACAAAGAAGATAATTATGTCAACTTTTTTAGCATTTATTAGGCCGAACGATCGTTACCGTTATGATCTTTTATAAAGAAATTTTAACTGATCTATTAAATTATCTTTTGCAAAGAAGATAATTATGTCAAATTTTTTAGCATTTATTACGCCCAACGATCGATACCGTTATGATCTTTTAATAAACTAATTTTAAATGATCTATTAAATTATCTTCTACAAACAACATAATTATGTCAAATGTTTTAACATTTATTAGGCCCGATGATTGTTACCGTTATGATCTTTTATAAAGAAATTTTAAATGATCTATTAAATTATATTTTACAAAGAAGATAATTATATAAACTTTTTTAGCATTTATTAGGCCCAACGATTGTTACCATTATCATCTTTTATAAAGAAATTTTAAATGATCTATTAAATTATCTTTTACAAAGAAGATAATTATGTCAACTTTTTTAGCATTTATTATTCCCAATGGTTGTTACCGTTATCATCCTTTATAAAGAAATTTTAAATAATCTATTAAATTATCTTTTACAAAGAAGATAATTATGTCAACTTTTTTAGCATTTATTAGGCCCAACGATCGTTACAGTTATGATCTTTTGATAAATAAATTTTAAATGATCTATTAAATTATCTTTTACAAAAAAATAATTAATTTAAATTTTTTAGTATTTGTTATTCCCTATGATTGTTACCGTTAATGATCTTTTATAAAGAAATTTTAAATTATCTATTAAATTATCTTTTACAAAAAAGACAATTATGTCAACTTTTTTAGCATTTATTAGGCCTACCAATCATTACCATTATGATCTTTTGATAAAGAAATTTTAAATGATCTATTCAATTATCTTTTACAAAGAACATAATTATGTGAAATTTTGTAGCATTTATTAGGCCCAATGATTGTTACCATTATGATATTTTATAAAGACATTTTAAATGATCTATTAAATTATCTTTTACAAAGAAGATAATTATGTCTACTTTTTTAGCATTTATTAGGCCCAACGATCGATACCGTTTTGATATTTTAATAAAGAATTTTTAAATGATCTATTAAATTATCTTTTACAAAGAAGATAATTATGTCAAATTTTTTAACATTTATTGGGACCAATGATTGTTACTGCTATGATCTTTTATAAAGAAATTTTAAATTATCTATTAAATTATCTTTTACAAAGAAGATAATTATGTCAACTTGTTTAGCATTTATTAGGTCCAACGATCGTTACCGTTATGATCTTTTGATAAAGAAATTTTAAATGATCTATTAAATTATCTTTTACACAGAAAATTATCTAAAATTTTGTAGCATTTATTAGGCCCAATGATTGTTACCGTTATGATATTTTATAAAGACATTTTAAATCATCTATTAAATTATCTTTTACAAAGAAGATAATTATGTCAACTTTTTTAGCATTTATTAGGCCGAACGATCGTTACCGTTATGATCTTTTATAAAGAAATTTTAACTAATTTATTAAATTATCTTTTACAAAGAAGATAATTATGGCTACTTTTTTAGCATTTATTAGGCCCAACGATCGATACCGTTATGATCTTTTAATAAACTAATTTTAAATGATCTATTAAATTATCTTTTACAAACAAGATAATTATGTCAAATTTTTTAACATTTATTAGGCCCGATGATTGTTACCGTTATGATCTTTTATAAAGAAATTTTAAATGATCTATTAAATTATCTTTTACAAAGAAGATAATTATATCAACTTTTTTAGCATTTATTAGGCCCAACGATTGTTACCATTATCATCTTTTATAAAGAAATTTTAAATGATCTATTAAATTATCTTTTACAAAGAAGATAATTATGTCAACTTTTTTAGCATTTATTATTCCCAATGATTGTTACCGTTATCATCCTTTATAAAGAAATTTTAAATAATCTATTAAATTATCTTTTACAAAGAAGATAATTATGTCAACTTTTTTAGCATTTATTAGGCCCAACGATCGTTACCGTTATGATCTTTTGATAAATAAATTTTAAATGATCTATTAAATTATCTTTTACAAAAAAATAATTAATTTAAATTTTTTAGTATTTGTTATTCCCTATGATTGTTACCGTTAATGATCTTTTATAAAGAAATTTTAAATTATCTATTAAATTATCTTTTACAAAAAAGACAACTATGTCAACTTTTTTAGCATTTATTAGGCCTACCAATCATTACCATTATGATCTTTTGATAAAGAAATTTTAAATGATCTATTCAATTATCTTTTACAAAGAAGATAATTATGTGAAATTTTGTAGCATTTATTAGGCCCAATGATTGTTACCATTATGATATTTTATAAAGACATTTTAAATGATCTATTAAATTATCTTTTACAAAAAAATAATTAATTTAAATTTTTTAGCATTTGTTATTCCCTATGATTGTTACCGTTATGATATTTTATGAAGAAATTTTAAATAATCTATTAAATTATCTTTTACAAAGAAGACAATTATGTCAACTTTTTTAGCATTTATTACGCCCAACAATCATTACCGTTATGATCTTTTGATAAAGAAATTTTTAATGATCTATTAAATTATCTTTTACAAAGAAGATAATTGTGTCAACTTTTTTAGCATTTATTAGGCCGAACGATCGTTACCGTTTTGATCTTTTAATAAAGAAATTTTAAATGATCTATTAAATTATCTTTTACAAAGAAGATAATTATCTGAAATTTTGTAGCATTTATTAGGCCCAATGATTGTTCCCGTTATGATATTTTATAAAGACATTTTAAATGATCTATTAAATTATCTTTTACAAAGAAGATAACTATGTCAACTTGTTTAGCATTTATTAGGCCCAACGATCGTTACCGTTATGATCTTTTGATAAAGAAATTTTAAATGATCTATGAAATTATCTTTTACACAGAAAATTATCTAAAATTTTGTAGCATTTATTAGGCCCAATGATTGTTACTGTTATGATATTTTATAAAGACATTTTAAATCATCTATTAAATTATCTTTTACAAAGAAGCTAATTATGTCAACTTTTTTAGCATTTATTAGGCCGAACGATCCTTACCGTTATGATCTTTTATAAAGAAATTTTAACTGATCTATTAAATTATCTTTTGCAAAGAAGATAATTATGTCAAATTTTTTAGCAATTATTACGCCCAACGATCGATACCGTTATGATCTTTTAATAAACTAATTTTAAATGATCTATTAAATTATCTTCTACAAACAACATAATTATGTCAAATGTTTTAACATTTATTAGGCCCGATGATTGTTACCATTATGATCTTTTATAAAGAAATTTTAAATGATCTATTAAATTATCTTTTACAAAGAAGATAATTATGTCAACTTTTTTAGCATTTATTAGGCCCAATGATCGTTACCGTGATGATCTTTTAATAAAGAAATTTTAGATGACCTCTTAAATTATCTTTTACAAAGAAGATAATTATGTCAACTTTTTGAACATTTATTAGGCCCAATGATCGTTACCGTTATGATCTTTTAATAAAGAAATTTTAAATGATCTCTTAAATTATCTTTTACAAAGAAGATTATTATGTCAATATTTTTAGCATTTATTAGGCCCAACAATCGTTACTGTTATCATCTTTGAATAAAGAAATTTTAAATGATCTATTAAATTATATTTTACAAAGAAGATAATTTTGTCAACTTTTTTAGCATTTATTAGGCCTAATGATCGTTACCGTTATGATCTTTTATAAAGAAATTTTAAACGATCTATTAAATTACCTTTTACAAAGAAGATAATTATGTCATCATTTTTAGCATTTATTAGGCCACATGATCGTTACCGTTATGATCTTTTAATAAAGAAATTTTAAATGATCTATTAAATTATCTTTTACATAGAAGATAATTATGTCAACTTTTTTAGGATTTATTAGGCCCAATGATCGTTACCGTTATGGTCTTTTAATAAAGAAATTTTAAATAAGGTAATAAATAATCTTGTACAAAGAAGATCATTATGTCAACTTTTTCAGCATTTATTAGGCCCAATGATCGTTGCCGTTATGATCTTTTATAAACAAATTTTAAAGGATGTACAAAATTATCTTTTAGAAAAAGATAATTATGTCAACTTTTTTAGCATTTATTAGGCCCAATGATCGTTACCGTGATGATCTTTTAATAAAGAAATTTTAAATGACCTCTTAAATTATCTTTTACAAAGAAGATAATTATGTCAACTTTTTTAGCATTTATTAGGCCCAATGATCGTTACCGTTATGATCTTTTAATAAAGAAATTTTAAATGACCTCTTAAATTATCTTTTACAAAGAAGATAATTATGTCAACTTTTTTAGCATTTATTAGGCCCAATGATCGTTACCATTATGATCTTTTAATAAAGAAATTTTAAATGATCTCTTAAATTATCTTTTACAAAGAAGATTATTATGTCAATATTTTTAGCATTTATTAGGCCCAACGATCGTTACTGTTATCATATTTGAATAAAGAAATTTTAAATGATCTATTAAATTATATTTTACAAAGAAGATAATTTTGTCACCTTTTTTAGCATTTATTAGACATAATGATCATTACTGTTATGATATTTTAATAAAGAAATTTTAAATGATCTAATAAATTATTTTTTACACAGAAAATTATCTAAAATTTTGTAGCATTTATTAGGCCCAATGATTGTTACCGTTATGATATTTTATAAAGACATTTTAAATCATCTATTAAATTATCTTTTACAAAGAAGATAATTATGTCAACTTTTTTAGCATTTATTAGGCCGAACGATCGTTACCGTTATGATCTTTTATAAAGAAATTTTAACTAATTTATTAAATTATCTTTTACAAAGAAGATAATTATGGCTACTTTTTTAGCATTTATTAGGCCCAACGATCGATACCGTTATGATCTTTTAATAAACTAATTTTAAATGATCTATTAAATTATCTTTTACAAACAAGATAATTATGTCAAATTTTTTAACATTTATTAGGCCCGATGATTGTTACCGTTATGATCTTTTATAAAGAAATTTTAAATGATCTATTAAATTATCTTTTACAAAGAAGATAATTATATCAACTTTTTTAGCATTTATTAGGCCCAACGATTGTTACCATTATCATCTTTTATAAAGAAATTTTAAATGATCTATTAAATTATCTTTTACAAAGAAGATAATTATGTCAACTTTTTTAGCATTTATTATTCCCAATGATTGTTACCGTTATCATCCTTTATAAAGAAATTTTAAATAATCTATTAAATTATCTTTTACAAAGAAGATAATTATGTCAACTTTTTTAGCATTTATTAGGCCCAACGATCGTTACCGTTATGATCTTTTGATAAATAAATTTTAAATGATCTATTAAATTATCTTTTACAAAAAAATAATTAATTTAAATTTTTTAGTATTTGTTATTCCCTATGATTGTTACCGTTAATGATCTTTTATAAAGAAATTTTAAATTATCTATTAAATTATCTTTTACAAAAAAGACAACTATGTCAACTTTTTTAGCATTTATTAGGCCTACCAATCATTACCATTATGATCTTTTGATAAAGAAATTTTAAATGATCTATTCAATTATCTTTTACAAAGAAGATAATTATGTGAAATTTTGTAGCATTTATTAGGCCCAATGATTGTTACCATTATGATATTTTATAAAGACATTTTAAATGATCTATTAAATTATCTTTTACAAAAAAATAATTAATTTAAATTTTTTAGCATTTGTTATTCCCTATGATTGTTACCGTTATGATATTTTATGAAGAAATTTTAAATAATCTATTAAATTATCTTTTACAAAGAAGACAATTATGTCAACTTTTTTAGCATTTATTACGCCCAACAATCATTACCGTTATGATCTTTTGATAAAGAAATTTTTAATGATCTATTAAATTATCTTTTACAAAGAAGATAATTGTGTCAACTTTTTTAGCATTTATTAGGCCGAACGATCGTTACCGTTTTGATCTTTTAATAAAGAAATTTTAAATGATCTATTAAATTATCTTTTACAAAGAAGATAATTATCTGAAATTTTGTAGCATTTATTAGGCCCAATGATTGTTCCCGTTATGATATTTTATAAAGACATTTTAAATGATCTATTAAATTATCTTTTACAAAGAAGATAACTATGTCAACTTGTTTAGCATTTATTAGGCCCAACGATCGTTACCGTTATGATCTTTTGATAAAGAAATTTTAAATGATCTATGAAATTATCTTTTACACAGAAAATTATCTAAAATTTTGTAGCATTTATTAGGCCCAATGATTGTTACTGTTATGATATTTTATAAAGACATTTTAAATCATCTATTAAATTATCTTTTACAAAGAAGCTAATTATGTCAACTTTTTTAGCATTTATTAGGCCGAACGATCCTTACCGTTATGATCTTTTATAAAGAAATTTTAACTGATCTATTAAATTATCTTTTGCAAAGAAGATAATTATGTCAAATTTTTTAGCATTTATTACGCCCAACGATCGATACCGTTATGATCTTTTAATAAACTAATTTTAAATGATCTATTAAATTATCTTCTACAAACAACATAATTATGTCAAATGTTTTAACATTTATTAGGCCCGATGATTGTTACCATTATGATCTTTTATAAAGAAATTTTAAATGATCTATTAAATTATCTTTTACAAAGAAGATAATTATGTCAACTTTTTTAGCATTTATTAGGCCCAATGATCGTTACCGTGATGATCTTTTAATAAAGAAATTTTAGATGACCTCTTAAATTATCTTTTACAAAGAAGATAATTATGTCAACTTTTTGAACATTTATTAGGCCCAATGATCGTTACCGTTATGATCTTTTAATAAAGAAATTTTAAATGATCTCTTAAATTATCTTTTACAAAGAAGATTATTATGTCAATATTTTTAGCATTTATTAGGCCCAACAATCGTTACTGTTATCATCTTTGAATAAAGAAATTTTAAATGATCTATTAAATTATATTTTACAAAGAAGATAATTTTGTCAACTTTTTTAGCATTTATTAGGCCTAATGATCGTTACCGTTATGATCTTTTATAAAGAAATTTTAAACGATCTATTAAATTACCTTTTACAAAGAAGATAATTATGTCATCATTTTTAGCATTTATTAGGCCACATGATCGTTACCGTTATGATCTTTTAATAAAGAAATTTTAAATGATCTATTAAATTATCTTTTACATAGAAGATAATTATGTCAACTTTTTTAGGATTTATTAGGCCCAATGATCGTTACCGTTATGGTCTTTTAATAAAGAAATTTTAAATAAGGTAATAAATAATCTTGTACAAAGAAGATCATTATGTCAACTTTTTCAGCATTTATTAGGCCCAATGATCGTTGCCGTTATGATCTTTTATAAACAAATTTTAAAGGATGTACAAAATTATCTTTTAGAAAAAGATAATTATGTCAACTTTTTTAGCATTTATTAGGCCCAATGATCGTTACCGTGATGATCTTTTAATAAAGAAATTTTAAATGACCTCTTAAATTATCTTTTACAAAGAAGATAATTATGTCAACTTTTTTAGCATTTATTAGGCCCAATGATCGTTACCGTTATGATCTTTTAATAAAGAAATTTTAAATGATCTCTTAAATTATCTTTTACAAAGAAGATTATTATGTCAATATTTTTAGCATTTATTAGGCCCAACGATCGTTACTCTTATCATATTTGAATAAAGAAATTTTAAATGATCTATTAAATTATATTTTACAAAGAAGATAATTTTGTCAACTTTTTTAGCATTTATTAGGCATAATGATCATTACTGTTATGATATTTTAATAAAGAAATTTTAAATGATCTAATAAATTATTTTTTACAAAGAAGATAATTATGTCAACATTTTTAGCATTTATTAGGCCAAATGATCGTTACCGTTATGATCTTTTAAAAAACAAATTTTAAATGATCTATTAAATTATCTTTTACAAAGAAGAAAATTATGTCAACTTTTTTAGCATTTATTAGGCCCAATGATCGTTACCGTTATGATCTTTTAATAAAGAAATTTCAAATGATCTAATAAATTATTTTTTACAAAGAAGATAATTATGTCAACATTTTTAGCATTTATTAGGCCAAATGATCGTTACCGTTATGATCTTTTAATAAAGAAATTTTAAATGATCTATTAAATTATCTTTTACAAAGAAGATAATTTTGTCAACTTTTTTACCATTTATTAGGCATAATGATCGTTACCGTTATGATCTTTTAATAAAGAAATTTTAAATAATCTATTAAATTATCTTTTACAAAGAAGACAATTATGTCAACTTTTTTAGCATTTATTACGCCCAACAATCATTACCGTTATGATCTTTTGATAAAGAAATTTTTAATGATCTATTAAATTATCTTTTACAAAGAAGATAATTGTGTCAACTTTTTTAGCATTTATTAGGCCGAACGATCGTTACCGTTTTGATCTTTTAATAAAGAAATTTTAAATGATCTATTAAATTATCTTTTACAAAGAAGATAATTATCTGAAATTTTGTAGCATTTATTAGGCCCAATGATTGTTCCCGTTATGATATTTTATAAAGACATTTTAAATGATCTATTAAATTATCTTTTACAAAGAAGATAACTATGTCAACTTGTTTAGCATTTATTAGGCCCAACGATCGTTACCGTTATGATCTTTTGATAAAGAAATTTTAAATGATCTATGAAATTATCTTTTACACAGAAAATTATCTAAAATTTTGTAGCATTTATTAGGCCCAATGATTGTTACTGTTATGATATTTTATAAAGACATTTTAAATCATCTATTAAATTATCTTTTACAAAGAAGCTAATTATGTCAACTTTTTTAGCATTTATTAGGCCGAACGATCCTTACCGTTATGATCTTTTATAAAGAAATTTTAACTGATCTATTAAATTATCTTTTGCAAAGAAGATAATTATGTCAAATTTTTTAGCATTTATTACGCCCAACGATCGATACCGTTATGATCTTTTAATAAACTAATTTTAAATGATCTATTAAATTATCTTCTACAAACAACATAATTATGTCAAATGTTTTAACATTTATTAGGCCCGATGATTGTTACCATTATGATCTTTTATAAAGAAATTTTAAATGATCTATTAAATTATCTTTTACAAAGAAGATAATTATGTCAACTTTTTTAGCATTTATTAGGCCCAATGATCGTTACCGTGATGATCTTTTAATAAAGAAATTTTAGATGACCTCTTAAATTATCTTTTACAAAGAAGATAATTATGTCAACTTTTTGAACATTTATTAGGCCCAATGATCGTTACCGTTATGATCTTTTAATAAAGAAATTTTAAATCATCTCTTAAATTATCTTTTACAAAGAAGATTATTATGTCAATATTTTTAGCATTTATTAGGCCCAACAATCGTTACTGTTATCATCTTTGAATAAAGAAATTTTAAATGATCTATTAAATTATATTTTACAAAGAAGATAATTTTGTCAACTTTTTTAGCATTTATTAGGCCTAATGATCGTTACCGTTATGATCTTTTATAAAGAAATTTTAAACGATCTATTAAATTACCTTTTACAAAGAAGATAATTATGTCATCATTTTTAGCATTTATTAGGCCACATGATCGTTACCGTTATGATCTTTTAATAAAGAAATTTTAAATGATCTATTAAATTATCTTTTACATAGAAGATAATTATGTCAACTTTTTTAGGATTTATTAGGCCCAATGATCGTTACCGTTATGGTCTTTTAATAAAGAAATTTTAAATAAGGTAATAAATAATCTTGTACAAAGAAGATCATTATGTCAACTTTTTCAGCATTTATTAGGCCCAATGATCGTTGCCGTTATGATCTTTTATAAACAAATTTTAAAGGATGTACAAAATTATCTTTTAGAAAAAGATAATTATGTCAACTTTTTTAGCATTTATTAGGCCCAATGATCGTTACCGTGATGATCTTTTAATAAAGAAATTTTAAATGACCTCTTAAATTATCTTTTACAAAGAAGATAATTATGTCAACTTTTTTAGCATTTATTAGGCCCAATGATCGTTACCGTTATGATCTTTTAATAAAGAAATTTTAAATGATCTCTTAAATTATCTTTTACAAAGAAGATTATTATGTCAATATTTTTAGCATTTATTAGGCCCAACGATCGTTACTCTTATCATATTTGAATAAAGAAATTTTAAATGATCTATTAAATTATATTTTACAAAGAAGATAATTTTGTCAACTTTTTTAGCATTTATTAGGCATAATGATCATTACTGTTATGATATTTTAATAAAGAAATTTTAAATGATCTAATAAATTATTTTTTACAAAGAAGATAATTATGTCAACATTTTTAGCATTTATTAGGCCAAATGATCGTTACCGTTATGATCTTTTAAAAAACAAATTTTAAATGATCTATTAAATTATCTTTTACAAAGAAGAAAATTATGTCAACTTTTTTAGCATTTATTAGGCCCAATGATCGTTACCGTTATGATCTTTTAATAAAGAAATTTCAAATGATCTAATAAATTATTTTTTACAAAGAAGATAATTATGTCAACATTTTTAGCATTTATTAGGCCAAATGATCGTTACCGTTATGATCTTTTAATAAAGAAATTTTAAATGATCTATTAAATTATCTTTTACAAAGAAGATAATTTTGTCAACTTTTTTACCATTTATTAGGCATAATGATCGTTACCGTTATGATCTTTTAATAAAGAAATTTTAAATGATCTATTAAATTATCTTTTACACAGAAGATAATTATGTCAACTTTTTAGGATTTATTAGGCCCAATGATTGTTACCGTTATGGTCTTTTAATAAAGAAATTTTAAATAATGTAATAAATTATCTTTTACAAAGAAGATCATTATGTCAACTTTTTTAGCATTTATTAGGCCCAATGATCGTTACCGTTATGATCTTTTATAAAGAAATTTTAAACGATCTATTAAATTATCTTTTACAAAGAAGATAATTATGTCATCATTTTTAGCATTTATTAGGCCACATGATCGTTACCGTTATGATCTTTTAATAAAGAAATTTTAAATGATCTATTAAATTATCTTTTACAAAGAAGATAATTATGTCAACTTTTTTAGCATTTATTAGGTCAATGATCGTTACCGTTATGATCTTTTAATAAAGAAATTTTAAATAAGGTAATAAATTATCTTGTACAAAGAAGATCATTATGTCAACTTTTTCAGCATTTATTAGGCCCAATGATCGTTGCCGTTATGATCTTTTATAAACAAATTTTAAAGGATGTACAAAATTATCTTTTAGAAAAAGATAATTATGTCAACTTTTTTAGCATTTATTAGGCCCATTGATCGTTACCGTGATGATCTTTTAATAAAGAAATTTTAAATGACCTCTTAAATTATCTTTTACAAAGAAGATAATTATGTCAACTTTTTTAGCATTTATTAGGCCCAATGATCGTTACCGTTATAATCTTTTAATAAAGAAATTTTAAATGATCTCTTAAATTATCTTTTACAAAGAAGATTATTATGTCAATATTTTTAGCATTTATTAGGCCCAACGATCGTTACTGTTATCATCTTTGAATAAAGAAATTTTAAATGATCTATTAAATTATATTTTACAAAGAAGATAATTTTTTCAACTTTTTTAGCATTTATTAGGCATAATGATCGTTACTGTTATGCTATTTTAATAAATAAATTTTAAATGATCTAATAACTTATTTTTTACAAAGAAGATAATTATGTCAACATTTTTAGCATTTATTAGGCCAAATGATCGTTACCCTTATGGTCTTTTAATAAAGAAATTTTAAATGATCTATTAAATTATCTTTTACAAAGAATAAAATTTTGTCAACTTTTTTAGCATTTATTAGGCATAATGATCATTACTGTTATGATATTTTAATAAAGAAATTTTAAATGATCTAATAAATTATTTTTTACAAAGAAGATAATTATGTCAACATTTTTAGCATTTATTAGGCCAAATGATCGTTACCGTTATGATCTTTTAATAAAGAAATTTTAAATGATCTATTAAATTATCTTTTACAAAGAAGATAATTTTGTCAACTTTTTTACCATTTATTAGGCATAATGATCGTTACCGTTATGATCTTTTAATAAAGAAATTTTAAATGATCTATTAAATTATCTTTTACACAGAAGATAATTATGTCAACTTTTTAGGATTTATTAGGCCCAATGATTGTTACCGTTATGGTCTTTTAATAAAGAAATTTTAAATAATGTAATAAATTATCTTTTACAAAGAAGATCATTATGTCAACTTTTTTAGCATTTATTAGGCCCAATGATCGTTACCGTTATGATCTTTTATAAAGAAATTTTAAACGATCTATTAAATTATCTTTTACAAAGAAGATAATTATGTCATCATTTTTAGCATTTATTAGGCCACATGATCGTTACCGTTATGATCTTTTAATAAAGAAATTTTAAATGATCTATTAAATTATCTTTTACAAAGAAGATAATTATGTCAACTTTTTTAGCATTTATTAGGTCAATGATCGTTACCGTTATGATCTTTTAATAAAGAAATTTTAAATAAGGTAATAAATTATCTTGTACAAAGAAGATCATTATGTCAACTTTTTCAGCATTTATTAGGCCCAATGATCGTTGCCGTTATGATCTTTTATAAACAAATTTTAAAGGATGTACAAAATTATCTTTTAGAAAAAGATAATTATGTCAACTTTTTTAGCATTTATTAGGCCCATTGATCGTTACCGTGATGATCTTTTAATAAAGAAATTTTAAATGACCTCTTAAATTATCTTTTACAAAGAAGATAATTATGTCAACTTTTTTAGCATTTATTAGGCCCAATGATCGTTACCGTTATAATCTTTTAATAAAGAAATTTTAAATGATCTCTTAAATTATCTTTTACAAAGAAGATTATTATGTCAATATTTTTAGCATTTATTAGGCCCAACGATCGTTACTGTTATCATCTTTGAATAAAGAAATTTTAAATGATCTATTAAATTATATTTTACAAAGAAGATAATTTTTTCAACATTTTTAGCATTTATTAGGCCAAATGATCGTTACCCTTATGGTCTTTTAATAAAGAAATTTTAAATGATCTATTAAATTATCTTTTACAAAGAATAAAATTTTGTCAACATTTTTAGCATTTATTAGGCCAAATGATCGTTACCGTTATGATCTTTTAATAAAGAAATTTTAAATGATCTAATAAATTGTCTTTTACAAAGAAGAAAATTATGTCAACTTTTTTAGCATTTATTAGGCCCAATGATCGTTACTGTTATGATATTTTAATAAAGAAATTTTAAATGACCTCTTAAATTATCTTTTACAAAGAAGATAATTATGTCAACTTTTTTACCATTTATTAGGCCCAATGATCGTTACCATTATGATCTTTTAATAAAGAAATTTTAAATGATTTATAAATTATTTTTTAGAAAGAAGATAATTATGTCAATATTTTTAGCATTTATTAGGCCCAACGATCGTTACTGTTATCATATTTGAATAAAGAAATTTTAAATGATCTATTAAATTATATTTTACAAAGAAGATAATTTTGTCAACTTTTTTAGCATTTATTAGACATAATGATCATTACTGTTATGATATTTTAATAAAGAAATTTTAAATGATCTAATAAATTATTTTTTACAAACAAGATAATTATGTCAACTTTTTTACCATTTATTAGGCATAATGATCGTTACCGTTATGATCTTTTAATAAAGAAATTTTAAATGATCTAATAAATTATTTTTTAGAAAGAAGATAATTATGTCAATATTTTTAGCATTTATTAGGCCCAACGATCGTTACTGTTATCATATTTGAATAAAGAAATTTTAAATGATCTATTAAATTATATTTTACAAAGAAGATAATTTTGTCAACTTTTTTAGCATTTATTAGACATAATGATCATTACTATTATGATATTTTAATAAAGAAATTTTAAATGATCTAATAAATTATTTTTTACAAACAAGATAATTATGTCAACATTTTTAGCATTTATTAGGCCAAATGATCGTTACCGTTATGATCTTTTAATAAAGAAATTTTAAATGATCTATTAAATTATCTTTTACAAAGAAGAAAATTATGTCAACTTTTTTAGCATTTATTAGGCCCAATGATCGTTACTGTTATGATATTTTAATAAAGAAATTTTAAATGATCTAATAAATTATTTTTTAGAAAGAAGATAATTATGTCAACATTTTTAGCATTTATTAGGCCAAATGATCGTTACCGTTATGATCTTTTAATAAAGAAATTTTAAATGATCTATTAAATTATCTTTTACAAAGAAGATAATTATGTCAACTTTTTTACCATTTATTAGGCATAATGATCGTTACCGTTATGATCTTTTAATAAAGAAATTTTAAATGATCTATTAAATTATTTTTTAGAAAGAAGATAATTATGTCAATATTTTTAGCATTTATTAGGCCCAACGATCGTTACTGTTATCATATTTGAATAAAGAAATTTTAAATGATCTATTAAATTATATTTTACAAAGAAGATAATTTTGTCAACTTTTTTAGCATTTATTAGACATAATGATCATTACTGTTATGATATTTTAATAAAGAAATTTTAAATGATCTAATAAATTATTTTTTACAAACAAGATAATTATGTCAACATTTTTAGCATTTATTAGGCCAAATGATCGTTACCGTTATGATCTTTTAATAAAGAAATTTTAAATGATCTATTAAATTATCTTTTACAAAGAAGAAAATTATATCAACTTTTTTAGCATTTATTAGGCCCAATGATTGTTACCGTTATGATCTTTTAATAAAGAAATTTTAAATGATCTAATAAATTATTTTTTACAAAGAAGATAATTATGTCAACATTTTTAGCATTTATTAGGCCAAATGATCGTTACCGTTATGATCTTTTAATAAAGAAATTTTAAATGATCTATTAAATTATCTTTTACAAAGAAGATAATTATGTCAACTTTTTTACCATTTATTAGGCATAATGATCGTTACCGTTATGATCTTTTAATAAAGAAATTTTAAATGATCTATTAAATTATCTTTTACATAGAAGATAATTATGTCAACTTTTTTAGGATTTATTAGGCCCAATGATCGTTACCGTTATGGTCTTTTAATAAAGAAATTTTAAATAATGTAATAAATTATCTTTTACAAAGAAGATAATTTTGTCAACTTTTTTAGCATTTATTAGGCATAATGATCATTACTGTTATGATATTTTAATAAAGAAATTTTAAATGATCTAATAAATTATTTTTTACAAAGAAGATAATTATGTCAACATTTTTAGCATTTATTAGGCCAAATGATCGTTACCGTTATGATCTTTTAATAAAGAAATTTTAAATGATCTATTAAATTGTCTTTTACAAAGAAGAAAATTATGTCAACTTTTTTAGCATTTATTAGGCCCAATGATCGTTACTGTTATGATATTTTAATAAAGAAATTTTAAATGACCTCTTAAATTATCTTTTACAAAGAAGATAATTATGTCAACTTTTTTAGCATTTATTAGGCCCAATGATCGTTACCATTATGATCTTTTAATAAAGAAATTTTAAATGATCTCTTAAATTATCTTTTACAAAGAAGATTATTATGTCAATATTTTTAGCATTTATTAGGCCCAACGATCGTTACTGTTATCATATTTGAATAAAGAAATTTTAAATGATCTATTAAATTATATTTTACAAAGAAGATAATTTTGTCACCTTTTTTAGCATTTATTAGACATAATGATCATTACTGTTATGATATTTTAATAAAGAAATTTTAAATGATCTAATAAATTATTTTTTACAAACAAGATAATTATGTCAACATTTTTAGCATTTATTAGGCCAAATGATCGTTACCGTTATGATCTTTTAATAAAGAAATTTTAAATGATCTATTAAATTATCTTTTACAAAGAAGAAAATTATGTCAACTTTTTTAGCATTTATTAGGCCCAATGATCGTTACTGTTATGATATTTTAATAAAGAAATTTTAAATGATCTAATAAATTATTTTTTAGAAAGAGGATAATTATGTCAACATTTTTAGCATTTATTAGGCCAAATGATCGTTACCGTTATGATCTTTTAATAAAGAAATTTTAAATGATCTATTAAATTGTCTTTTACAAAGAAGAAAATTATGTCAACTTTTTTAGCATTTATTAGGCCCAATGATCGTTACTGTTATGATATTTTAATAAAGAAATTTTAAATGATCTAATAAATTATTTTTTAGAAAGAAGATAATTATGTCAACATTTTTAGCATTTATTAGGCCAAATGATCGTTACCGTTATGATCTTTTAATAAAGAAATTTTAAATGATCTATTAAATTATCTTTTACAAAGAAGATAATTATGTCAACTTTTTTACCATTTATTAGGCATAATGATCGTTACCGTTATGATCTTTTAATAAAGAAATTTTAAATGATCTAATAAATTATTTTTTAGAAAGAAGATAATTATGTCAATATTTTTAGCATTTATTAGGCCCAACGATCGTTACTGTTATCATATTTGAATAAAGAAATTTTAAATGATCTATTAAATTATATTTTACAAAGAAGATAATTTTGTCAACTTTTTTAGCATTTATTAGACATAATGATCATTACTGTTATGATATTTTAATAAAGAAATTTTAAATGATCTAATAAATTATTTTTTACAAACAAGATAATTATGTCAACATTTTTAGCATTTATTAGGCCAAATGATCGTTACCGTTATGATCTTTTAATAAAGAAATTTTAAATGATCTATTAAATTATCTTTTACAAAGAAGAAAATTATATCAACTTTTTTAGCATTTATTAGGCCCAATGATTGTTACCGTTATGATCTTTTAATAAAGAAATTTTAAATGATCTAATAAATTATTTTTTACAAAGAAGATAATTATGTCAACATTTGTAGCATTTATTAGGCCAAATGATCGTTACCGTTATGATCTTTTAATAAAGAAATTTTAAATGATCTATTAAATTATCTTTTACAAAGAAGATAATTATGTCAACTTTTTTACCATTTATTAGGCATAATGATCGTTACCGTTATGATCTTTTAATAAAGAAATTTTAAATGATCTATTAAATTATCTTTTACATAGAAGATAATTATGTCAACTTTTTTAGGATTTATTAGGCCCAATGATCGTTACCGTTATGGTCTTTTAATAAAGAAATTTTAAATAATGTAATAAATTATCTTTTACAAAGAAGATAATTTTGTCAACTTTTTTAGCATTTATTAGGCATAATGATCATTACTGTTATGATATTTTAATAAAGAAATTTTAAATGATCTAATAAATTATTTTTTACAAAGAAGATAATTATGTCAACATTTTTAGCATTTATTAGGCCAAATGATCGTTACCGTTATGATCTTTTAATAAAGAAATTTTAAATGATCTATTAAATTGTCTTTTACAAAGAAGAAAATTATGTCAACTTTTTTAGCATTTATTAGGCCCAATGATCGTTACTGTTATGATATTTTAATAAAGAAATTTTAAATGATCTAATAAATTATTTTTTAGAAAGAAGATAATTATGTCAACATTTTTAGCATTTATTAGGCCAAATGATCGTTACCGTTATGATCTTTTAATAAAGAAATTTTAAATGATCTATTAAATTATCTTTTACAAAGAAGATAATTATGTCAACTTTTTTACCATTTATTAGGCATAATGATCGTTACCGTTATGATCTTTTAATAAAGAAATTTTAAATGATCTATTAAATTATCTTTTACATAGAAGATAATTATGTCAACTTTTTTAGGATTTATTAGTCCCAATGATCGTTACCGTTATGGTCTTTTAATAAAGAAATTTTAAATAATGTAATAAATTATCTTTTACAAAGAAGATAATTTTGTCAACTTTTTTAGCATTTATTAGGCATAATGATCATTACTGTTATGATATTTTAATAAAGAAATTTTAAATGATCTAATAAATTATTTTTTACAAAGAAGATAATTATGTCAACATTTTTAGCATTTATTAGGCCAAATGATCGTTACCGTTATGATCTTTTAATAAAGAAATTTTAAATGATCTATTAAATTGTCTTTTACAAAGAAGAAAATTATGTCAACTTTTTTAGCATTTATTAGGCCCAATGATCGTTACTGTTATGATATTTTAATAAAGAAATTTTAAATGACCTCTTAAATTATCTTTTACAAAGAAGATAATTATGTCAACTTTTTTAGCATTTATTAGGCCCAATGATCGTTACCATTATGATCTTTTAATAAAGAAATTTTAAATGATCTCTTAAATTATCTTTTACAAAGAAGATTATTATGTCAATATTTTTAGCATTTATTAGGCCCAACAATCGTTACTGTTATCATATTTGAATAAAGAAATTTTAAATGATCTATTAAATTATATTTTACAAAGAAGATAATTTTGTCACCTTTTTTAGCATTTATTAGACATAATGATCATTACTGTTATGATATTTTAATAAAGAAATTTTAAATGATCTAATAAATTATTTTTTACAAACAAGATAATTATGTCAACATTTTTAGCATTTATTAGGCCAAATGATCGTTACCGTTATGATCTTTTAATAAAGAAATTTTAAATGATCTATTAAATTATCTTTTACAAAGAAGAAAATTATGTCAACTTTTTTAGCATTTATTAGGCCCAATGATCGTTACTGTTATGATATTTTAATAAAGAAATTTTAAATGATCTAATAAATTATTTTTTAGAAAGAAGATAATTATGTCAACATTTTTAGCATTTATTAGGCCAAATGATCGTTACCGTTATGATCTTTTAATAAAGAAATTTTAAATGATCTATTAAATTGTCTTTTACAAAGAAGAAAATTATGTCAACTTTTTTAGCATTTATTAGGCCCAATGATCGTTACTGTTATGATATTTTAATAAAGAAATTTTAAATGATCTAATAAATTATTTTTTAGAAAGAAGATAATTATGTCAACATTTTTAGCATTTATTAGGCCAAATGATCGTTACCGTTATGATCTTTTAATAAAGAAATTTTAAATGATCTATTAAATTATCTTTTACAAAGAAGATAATTATGTCAACTTTTTTACCATTTATTAGGCATAATGATCGTTACCGTTATGATCTTTTAATAAAGAAATTTTAAATGATCTATTAAATTATCTTTTACATAGAAGATAATTATGTCAACTTTTTTAGGATTTATTAGGCCCAATGATCGTTACCGTTATGGTCTTTTAATAAAGAAATTTTAAATAATGTAATAAATTATCTTTTACAAAGAAGATAATTTTGTCAACTTTTTTAGCATTTATTAGGCATAATGATCATTACTGTTATGATATTTTAATAAAGAAATTTTAAATGATCTAATAAATTATTTTTTACAAAGAAGATAATTATGTCAACATTTTTAGCATTTATTAGGCCAAATGATCGTTACCGTTATGATCTTTTAATAAAGAAATTTTAAATGATCTATTAAATTGTCTTTTACAAAGAAGAAAATTATGTCAACTTTTTTAGCATTTATTAGGCCCAATGATCGTTACTGTTATGATATTTTAATAAAGAAATTTTAAATGACCTCTTAAATTATCTTTTACAAAGAAGATAATTATGTCAACTTTTTTAGCATTTATTAGGCCCAATGATCGTTACCATTATGATCTTTTAATAAAGAAATTTTAAATGATCTCTTAAATTATCTTTTACAAAGAAGATTATTATGTCAATATTTTTAGCATTTATTAGGCCCAACGATCGTTACTGTTATCATATTTGAATAAAGAAATTTTAAATGATCTATTAAATTATATTTTACAAAGAAGATAATTTTGTCACCTTTTTTAGCATTTATTAGACATAATGATCATTACTGTTATGATATTTTAATAAAGAAATTTTAAATGATCTAATAAATTATTTTTTACAAACAAGATAATTATGTCAACATTTTTAGCATTTATTAGGCCAAATGATCGTTACCGTTATGATCTTTTAATAAAGAAATTTTAAATGATCTATTAAATTATCTTTTACAAAGAAGAAAATTATGTCAACTTTTTTAGCATTTATTAGGCCCAATGATCGTTACTGTTATGATATTTTAATAAAGAAATTTTAAATGATCTAATAAATTATTTTTTAGAAAGAAGATAATTATGTCAACATTTTTAGCATTTATTAGGCCAAATGATCGTTACCGTTATGATCTTTTAATAAAGAAATTTTAAATGATCTATTAAATTGTCTTTTACAAAGAAGAAAATTATGTCAACTTTTTTAGCATTTATTAGGCCCAATGATCGTTACTGTTATGATATTTTAATAAAGAAATTTTAAATGATCTAATAAATTATTTTTTAGAAAGAAGATAATTATGTCAACATTTTTAGCATTTATTAGGCCAAATGATCGTTACCGTTATGATCTTTTAATAAAGAAATTTTAAATGATCTATTAAATTATCTTTTACAAAGAAGATAATTATGTCAACTTTTTTACCATTTATTAGGCATAATGATCGTTACCGTTATGATCTTTTAATAAAGAAATTTTAAATGATCTATTAAATTATCTTTTACATAGAAGATAATTATGTCAACTTTTTTAGGATTTATTAGGCCCAATGATCGTTACCGTTATGGTCTTTTAATAAAGAAATTTTAAATAATGTAATAAATTATCTTTTACAAAGAAGATAATTTTGTCAACTTTTTTAGCATTTATTAGGCATAATGATCATTACTGTTATGATATTTTAATAAAGAAATTTTAAATGATCTAATAAATTATTTTTTACAAAGAAGATAATTATGTCAACATTTTTAGCATTTATTAGGCCAAATGATCGTTACCGTTATGATCTTTTAATAAAGAAATTTTAAATGATCTATTAAATTGTCTTTTACAAAGAAGAAAATTATGTCAACTTTTTTAGCATTTATTAGGCCCAATGATCGTTACTGTTATGATATTTTAATAAAGAAATTTTAAATGACCTCTTAAATTATCTTTTACAAAGAAGATAATTATGTCAACTTTTTTAGCATTTATTAGGCCCAATGATCGTTACCATTATGATCTTTTAATAAAGAAATTTTAAATGATCTCTTAAATTATCTTTTACAAAGAAGATTATTATGTCAATATTTTTAGCATTTATTAGGCCCAACGATCGTTACTGTTATCATATTTGAATAAAGAAATTTTAAATGATCTATTAAATTATATTTTACAAAGAAGATAATTTTGTCACCTTTTTTAGCATTTATTAGACATAATGATCATTACTGTTATGATATTTTAATAAAGAAATTTTAAATGATCTAATAAATTATTTTTTACAAACAAGATAATTATGTCAACATTTTTAGCATTTATTAGGCCAAATGATCGTTACCGTTATGATCTTTTAATAAAGAAATTTTAAATGATCTATTAAATTATCTTTTACAAAGAAGAAAATTATGTCAACTTTTTTAGCATTTATTAGGCCCAATGATCGTTACTGTTATGATATTTTAATAAAGAAATTTTAAATGATCTAATAAATTATTTTTTAGAAAGAAGATAATTATGTCAACATTTTTAGCATTTATTAGGCCAAATGATCGTTACCGTTATGATCTTTTAATAAACAAATTTTAAATGATCTATTAAATTATCTTTTACAAAGAAGAAAATTATGTCAACTTTTTTAGCATTTATTAGGCCCAATGATCGTTACCGTTATGATCTTTTAATAAAGAAATTTCAAATGATCTAATAAATTATTTTTTACAAAGAAGATAATTATGTCAACTTTTTTACCATTTATTAGGCATAATGATCGTTACCGTTATGATCTTTTAATAAAGAAATTTTAAATGATCTATTAAATTATCTTTTACATAGAAGATAATTATGTCAACTTTTTTAGGATTTATTAGGCCCAATGATCGTTACCGTTATGGTCTTTTAATAAAGAAATTTTAAATAATGTAATAAATTATCTTTTACAAAGAAGATAATTTTGTCAACTTTTTTAGCATTTCTTAGGCATAATGATCATTACTGTTATGATATTTTAATAAAGAAATTTTAAATGATCTAATAAATTATTTTTTACAAAGAAGATAATTATGTCAACATTTTTAGCATTTATTAGGCCAAATGATCGTTACCGTTATGATCTTTTAATAAAGAAATTTTAAATGATCTATTAAATTGTCTTTTACAAAGAAGAAAATTATGTCAACTTTTTTAGCATTTATTAGGCCCAATGATCGTTACTGTTATGATATTTTAATAAAGAAATTTTAAATGATCTAATAAATTATTTTTTAGAAAGAAGATAATTATGTCAACATTTTTAGCATTTATTAGGCCAAATGATCGTTACCGTTATGATCCTTTAATAAAGAAATTTTAAATGATCTATTAAATTATCTTTTACAAAGAAGATAATTATGTCAACTTTTTTACCATTTATTAGGCATAATGATCGTTACCGTTATGATCTTTTAATAAAGAAGGTTTAAATGATCTATTAAATTATCGTTGACAAAGAACATAATTATGTCAAGATTTTAGCATTTATTAGGCCGAATGATCATTACCGTTATGATCATTTAATAAAGAAATTTGAAATGATCTATTAAATTATCTTTTACAAAGAAGATAATTATGTCAACATTTTTAGCATTTATTAGGCCTAATGATCGTTACCGTTATGATCTTTTAATAAAGAAATTTTAAATGATCTATTAAATTATCTTTTACAACGAAGATAATTATGTCAACTTTTTTAGCATTTATTAGGCCAAATGATCGTTACCGTTATGATCTTTTAATAAACAAATTGTAAATGATCTAATAAATTATTTTTTACAAAGAAGATAATTATGTCAACATTTTTAGCATTTATTAGACCAAATGATCGTTACCGTTATGATCTTTTAATAAAGAAATTTTAAATGATCTATTAAGTTGTCTTTTACAAAAAAGATAATTATGCCATCATTTTTATCATTTATTAGGCCACATGATCGTTACCGTTATGATCTTTTAATAAAGAAATTTTAAATGATCTATTAGATTATCTTTTACATAGAAGATAATTATGTCAACATTTTTAGCATTTATTAGGCCCAATGATCGTTACCGTTATGATCTTTTAATAAAGAAATTTTAAATGATCTAATAAATAATTTTTTACAAAGAAGATAATTATGTGAACATTTTTAACATTTATTAGGCCAAATGATCGTTACTGTTATGATGTTTTAATAAAGAAATTTTAAATGATCTAATAAATAATTTTTTACAAAGAAGATAATTATGTCAAAATTTTTAGCATTTATTATGCCAAATGATCGTTACCGTTATGATCATTTTATAAAGAAACTTTAAATGATCTCTTAAATTATCTTTTACAAAGAAGATAATTAAGTCAACATTTTTAGCATTTATTATGCCAAATGATCGTTACCGTTATGATCTTTTAATAAAGAAATTTTAAATGATCTATTAAATTATGTTTTACAAAATATAATTATGTCTTCATTTTTAGCATTTATTAGGCCACATGATCGTTACCGTTATGATCTTTTAATAAAGAAATTTTAAAGGATCTATTAAATTATCTTTTTACATAGAAGATAATTATGTCAACATTTTTAGCATTTATTAGGCCAAATGATTGTTACCGTTATGATCTTTTATAAAGAAACTTTAAATGATCTGTTAAATTATCTTTTACAAAGAAGATAATTATGTCAACTTTTGTAGCATTTATTAGGCCAAATGATCGTTACCGTTATGATCTTTTAATAAAGAAACTTTAAATGATCTCTTAAATTATCTTTTACAAAGAAGATAATTATGTCAACATTTTTAGCATTTATTAGGTCAAATGATTGTTACCGTTATAATATTTTATAAACAAATTTTAAAGGATGTACAAAATTATCTTTTACAAAGAAGATAATTATGTAAAGATTTTAGCATTTATTAGGCCAAATGATCGTTACCATTATGATCTTTTAATAAAGAAATTTTAAATGATCTATCAAATTATCTTTTACATAGAAGATAATTATGTCAACTTTTTTAGCATTTATTAGGCCAATCATCGTTACTGTTATGATCTTTTAATAAAGAAATTTTAAATGATCTATTAAATTGTCTTTTACAAAAAAGATAATTATGCCATCATTTTTATCATTTATTAGGCCACATGATCGTTACCGTTATGATCTTTTAATAAAGAAATTTTAAATGATCTATTAAATTATCTTTCACATAGAAGATAATTATGTCAACATTTTTAGCATTTATTAGGCCCAATGAACGTTACCGTTATGATCTTTTAATAAAGAAATTTTAAATGATCTAATAAATAATTTTTTACAAAGAAGATAATTATGTGAACATTTTTAGCATTTATTAGGCCAAATGATCGTTACTGTTATGATCTTTTAATAAAGAAATTTTAAATGATCTAATAAATTATTTTTTACAAAGAACATAATTATGTCAAAATTTTTAGCATTTATTATGCCAAATGATCGTTACCGTTATGATCTTTTAATAAACAAATTTTAAATGATCTATTAAATTATCTTTTACAAAGAAGATAATTATGTCAACATTTTTAGCATTTATTAGGTCAAATGATTGTTACCGTTATAATACTTTATCAACAAATTTTAAAGGATGTACAAAATTATCTTTTACAAAGAAGATAATTATGTAAAGATTTTAGCATTTATTAGGCCAAATGATCGTTACCATTATGATCTTTTAATAAAGAAATTTTAAATGATCTATCAAATTATCTTTTACATAGAAGATAATTATGTCAACATTTTTAGCATTTATTGGGCCAAATGATCATTACCGTTATGATCTTTTATAAAGAAATTTTAAATGATCTAATAAATTATTTTTTACAAAGAAGATAATTATGTCAACATTTTTAGCATTTATTTGGCCAAATGATCGTTACCGTTATTATCTTTTATAAATAAACTTTAAATGATCTCTTAAATTATCTTTTACAAAGAAGATAATTATGTAAACTTTTTTAGCATTTATTAGGCCCAATGATAATTACCGTTATGATCTTTTAATAAAGAAATTTTAAATGATCTATTAAATTATCTTTCACAAAGAAGATAATTATGTCGACTTTTTTAGCATTTATTAGGCCCAATGATCGTTACCTTTATGATCCTTTAATAAAAAAATTTAAATGATCTATTAACTTATCTTTTACAAAGAAGATAATTATGTCAACATTTTTAGCATCTATTAGGCCAAATGATTGGTACCGTTATGATCTTTTATGAAGAAACTTTAAATGATCTGTTAAATTATCTTTTACAAAGAAGATAATTATGTCAACTTTTGTAGCATTTATTAGGCCAAATGATCGTTACCGTTATGATCTTTTAATAAAGAAATTTTAAAGGATCTATTAAATTATATTTTACAAAGAAGATAATTATGTCAACATTTTTAGCATTTGTTAGGCCAAATGATCGTTACCGTTATGATCTTTTATAAAGAAACTTTAAATGATCTCTTAAATTATCCTTTACAAAGAAGATAATTATGTCAACATTTTTAGCATTTATTAGGCTCAATGATCGTTACCGCTATGATCTTTTAATAAAGAAATTTTAAATGATCTATTAAATTATCTTTTACAAAGAAGATAATTATGTCAACTTTTTTAGCATTTATTAGGTCAATGATCGTTACCGTTATGATCTTTTAATAAAGAAATTTTAAATGATCTAATAAATAATTTTTTACAAAGAAGATAATTATGTGAACATTTTTAGCATTTATTAGGCCAAATGATTGTTACCGTTATGATCTTTTATAAATAAACTTTAAATGATCTGTTAAATTTTCTTTTACAAAGAAGATAATTATGTCAACTTTTGTAGCATTTATTAGGCCAAATGATCGTTACCGTTATGATCTTTTAATAAAGAAACTTTAAATGATCTCTTAAATTATCTTTTACAAAGAAGATAATTATGTCAACATTTTTAGCATTTATTAGGTCAAATGATTGTTTTCGTTATAATACTTTATAAACAAATTTTAAAGGATGTACAAAATTATCTTTTACAAAGAAGATAATTATGTAAAGATTTTAGCATTTATTAGGCGAAATGATCGTTACCATTATGATCTTTTAATAAAGAAATTTTAAATGATCTATCAAATTATCTTTTACATAGAAGATAATTATGTCAACATTTTTAGCATTTATTGGGCCAAATGATCATTACCGTTATGATCTTTTATAAAGAAATTTTAAATGATCTAATAAATTATTTTTTAAAAAGAAGATAATTATGTCAACATTTTTAGCATTTATTTGGCCAAATGATCGTTACCGTTATGATCTTTTAATAAAGAAATTTTAAATGATCTATTAAATTATCTTTTACAAAGAAGATAATTATGTCAACATTTTTAGCATTTATTAGGCTCAATGATCGTTACCGTCATGATCTTTTAATAAAGAAATTTTAAATGATCTATTAAATTATCTTTTACAAAGAAGATAATTATGTCAACTTTTTTAGCATTTATTAGGTCAATGATCGTTACCGTTATGATCTTTTAATAAAGAAATTTTAAATGATCTAATAAATAATTTTTTACAAAGAAGATAATTATGTCAACATTTTTAGCATTTATTAGGCCAAATGATTGTTACCGTTATGATCTTTTATAAAGAAACTTTAAATGATCTAATAAATTATTTTTTACAAAGAAGATAATTATGTCAACATTTTTAGCATTTATTAGGCCAAATGATCGGTACCGTTATGATCTTTTAATAAAGAAATTTTAAATGATCTAATAAATTATTTTTTACAAAGAAGATAATTATGTAAAAATTTTTAGCATTTATTATGCCAAATGATCGTTACCGTTATGATCTTTTAATAAAGAAATTTTAAATGATCTATTAAATTATCTTTTACAAAAAAGATAATTATGTCATCATTTTTAGCATTTATTAGGCCACTTGATCGTTACCGTTATGATCTTTTAATGAAGAAATTTTAAATGATCTAATAAATTATTTTTTACAAAGAAGATAATTCTGTCAACATTTTTAGCATTTATTAGGCCAAATGATTGTTACCGTTATGATCTTTTATAAAGAAACTTTAAATGATCTGTTAAATTTTCTTTTACAAAGAAGATAATTATGTCAACTTTTGTAGCATTTATTAGGCCAAATGATCGTTACCATTATGACCTTTTAATAAAGAAACTTTAAATGATCTCTTAAATTATCTTTTACAAAGAAGATAATTATGTCAAAATTTTTAGCATTTATTATGCCAAATGATCGTTACCGTTATGATCATTTTATAAAGAAACTTTAAATGATCTCTTAAATTATCTTTTACAAAGAAGATAATTATGTCAACATTTTTAGCATTTATTATGCCAAATGATCGTTACCGTTATGATCTTTTAATAAAGAAATTTTAAATGATCTATTAAATTATGTTTTACAAAATATAATTATGTCTTCATTTTTAGCATTTATTAGGCCACATGATCGTTACCGTTATGATCTTTTAATAAAGAAATTTTAAAGGATCTATTAAATTATCTTTTTACATAGAAGATAATTATGTCAACATTTTTAGCATTTATTAGGCCAAATGATTGTTACCGTTATGATCTTTTATAAAGAAACTTTAAATGATCTGTTAAATTATCTTTTACAAAGAAGATAATTATGTCAACTTTTGTAGCATTTATTAGGCCAAATGATCGTTACCGTTATGATCTTTTAATAAAGAAACTTTAAATGATCTCTTAAATTATCTTTTACAAAGAAGATAATTATGTCAACATTTTTAGCATTTATTAGGTCAAATGATTGTTACCGTTATAATATTTTATAAACAAATTTTAAAGGATGTACAAAATTATCTTTTACAAAGAAGATAATTATGTAAAGATTTTAGCATTTATTAGGCCAAATGATCGTTACCATTATGATCTTTTAATAAAGAAATTTTAAATGATCTATCAAATTATCTTTTACATAGAAGATAATTATGTCAACATTTTTAGCATTTATTAGGCCAAATGATCGTTACCGTTATGATCTTTTAATAAAGAAATTTTAAATGATCTATTAAATTGTCTTTTACAAAAAAGATAATTATGCCATCATTTTTATCATTTATTAGGCCACATGATCGTTACCGTTATGATCTTTTAATAAAGAAATTTTAAATGATCTATTAAATTATCTTTCACATAGAAGATAATTATGTCAACATTTTTAGCATTTATTAGGCCCAATGATCGTTACCGTTATGATCTTTTAATAAAGAAATTTTAAATGATCTAATAAATAATTTTTTACAAAGAAGATAATTATGTGAACATTTTTAGCATTTATTAGGCCAAATGATCGTTACTGTTATGATCTTTTAATAAAGAAATTTTAAATGATCTAATAAATTATTTTTTACAAAGAAGATAATTATGTCAAAATTTTTAGCATTTATTATGCCAAATGATCGTTACCGTTATGATCATTTTATAAAGAAACTTTAAATGATCTCTTAAATTATCTTTTACAAAGAAGATAATTATGTCAACATTTTTAGCATTTATTATGCCAAATGATCGTTACCGTTATGATCTTTTAATAAAGAAATTTTAAATGATCTATTAAATTATGTTTTACAAAATATAATTATGTCTTCATTTTTAGCATTTATTAGGCCACATGATCGTTACCGTTATGATCTTTTAATAAAGAAATTTTAAAGGATCTATTAAATTATCTTTTTACATAGAAGATAATTATGTCAACATTTTTAGCATTTATTAGGCCAAATGATTGTTACCGTTATGATCTTTTATAAAGAAACTTTAAATGATCTGTTAAATTATCTTTTACAAAGAAGATAATTATGTCAACTTTTGTAGCATTTATTAGGCCAAATGATCGTTACCGTTATGATCTTTTAATAAAGAAACTTTAAATGATCTCTTAAATTATCTTTTACAAAGAAGATAATTATGTCAACATTTTTAGCATTTATTAGGTCATATGATTGTTACCGTTATAATATTTTATAAACAAATTTTAAAGGATGTACAAAATTATCTTTTACAAAGAAGATAATTATGTAAAGATTTTAGCATTTATTAGGCCAAATGATCGTTACCATTATGATCTTTTAATAAAGAAATTTTAAATGATCTATCAAATTATCTTTTACATAGAAGATAATTATGTCAACTTTTTTAGCATTTATTAGGCCAATCATCGTTACCGTTATGATCTTTTAATAAAGAAATTTTAAATGATCTATTAAATTGTCTTTTACAAAAAAGATAATTATGCCATCATTTTTATCATTTATTAGGCCACATGATCGTTACCGTTATGATCTTTTAATAAAGAAATTTTAAATGATCTATTAAATTATCTTTCACATAGAAGATAATTATGTCAACATTTTTAGCATTTATTAGGCCCAATGATCGTTACCGTTATGATCTTTTAATAAAGAAATTTTAAATGATCTAATAAATAATTTTTTACAAAGAAGATAATTACGTGAACATTTTTAGCATTTATTAGGCCAAATGATCGTTACTGTTATGATCTTTTAATAAAGAAATTTTAAATGATCTAATAAATTATTTTTTACAAAGAACATAATTATGTCAAAATTTTTAGCATTTATTATGCCAAATGATCGTTACCGTTATGATCTTTTAATAAACAAATTTTAAATGATCTATTAAATTATCTTTTACAAAGAAGATAATTATGTCAACATTTTTAGCATTTATTAGGTCAAATGATTGTTACCGTTATAATACTTTATCAACAAATTTTAAAGGATGTACAAAATTATCTTTTACAAAGAAGATAATTATGTAAAGATTTTAGCATTTATTAGGCCAAATGATCGTTACCATTATGATCTTTTAATAAAGAAATTTTAAATGATCTATCAAATTATCTTTTACATAGAAGATAATTATGTCAACATTTTTAGCATTTATTGGGCCAAATGATCATTACCGTTATGATCTTTTATAAAGAAATTTTAAATGATCTAATAAATTATTTTTTACAAAGAAGATAATTATGTCAACATTTTTAGCATTTATTTGGCCAAATGATCGTTACCGTTATTATCTTTTATAAATAAACTTTAAATGATCTCTTAAATTATCTTTTACAAAGAAGATAATTATGTAAACTTTTTTAGCATTTATTAGGCCCAATGATAATTACCGTTATGATCTTTTAATAAAGAAATTTTAAATGATCTATTAAATTATCTTTCACAAAGAAGATAATTATGTCGACTTTTTTAGCATTTATTAGGCCCAATGATCGTTACCTTTATGATCCTTTAATAAAGAAAATTTAAATGATCTATTAACTTATCTTTTACAAAGAAGATAATTATGTCAACATTTTTAGCATCTATTAGGCCAAATGATTGGTACCGTTATGATCTTTTATGAAGAAACTTTAAATGATCTGTTAAATTATCTTTTACAAAGAAGATAATTATGTCAACTTTTGTAGCATTTATTAGGCCAAATGATCGTTACCGTTATGATCTTTTAATAAAGAAATTTTAAAGGATCTATTAAATTATATTTTACAAAGAAGATAATTATGTCAACATTTTTAGCATTTGTTAGGCCAAATGATCGTTACCGTTATGATCTTTTATAAAGAAACTTTAAATGATCTCTTAAATTATCCTTTACAAAGAAGATAATTATGTCAACATTTTTAGCATTTATTAGGCTCAATGATCGTTACCGCTATGATCTTTTAATAAAGAAATTTTAAATGATCTATTAAATTATCTTTTACAAAGAAGATAATTATGTCAACTTTTTTAGCATTTATTAGGTCAATGATCGTTACCGTTATGATCTTTTAATAAAGAAATTTTAAATGATCTAATAAATAATTTTTTACAAAGAAGATAATTATGTGAACATTTTTAGCATTTATTAGGCCAAATGATTGTTACCGTTATGATCTTTTATAAATAAACTTTAAATGATCTGTTAAATTTTCTTTTACAAAGAAGATAATTATGTCAACTTTTGTAGCATTTATTAGGCCAAATGATCGTTACCGTTATGATCTTTTAATAAAGAAACTTTAAATGATCTCTTAAATTATCTTTTACAAAGAAGATAATTATGTCAACATTTTTAGCATTTATTAGGTCAAATGATTGTTACCGTTATAATACTTTATAAACAAATTTTAAAGGATGTACAAAATTATCTTTTACAAAGAAGATAATTATGTAAAGATTTTAGCATTTATTAGGCCAAATGATCGTTACCATTATGATCTTTTAATAAAGAAATTTTAAATGATCTATCAAATTATCTTTTACATAGAAGATAATTATGTCAACATTTTTAGCATTTATTGGGCCAAATGATCATTACCGTTATGATCTTTTATAAAGAAATTTTAAATGATCTAATAAATTATTTTTTAAAAAGAAGATAATTATGTCAACATTTTTAGCATTTATTTGGCCAAATGATCGTTACCGTTATTATCTTTTATAAATAAACTTTAAATGATCTCTTAAATTATCTTTTACGAAGAAGATAATTATGTAAACTTTTTTAGCATTTATTAGGCCCAATGATAATTACCGTTATGATCTTTTAATAAAGAAATTTTAAATGATCTATTAAATAATCTTTCACAAAGAAGATAATTATGTCGACTTTTTTAGCATTTATTAGGCCCAATGATCGTTACGTTTATGATCTTTTAATAAAGAAAATTTAAATGATCTATTAACTTATCTTTTACAAAGAAGATAATTATGTCAACATTTTTAGCATTTATTAGGCCAAATGATTGTTACCGTTATGATCTTTTATGAAGAAACTTTAAATGATCTGTTAAATTATCTTTTACAAAGAAGATAATTATGTCAACTTTTGTAGCATTTATTAGGCCAAATGATCGTTACCGTTATGATCTTTTAATAAAGAAATTTTAAAGGATCTATTAAATTATATTTTACAAAGAAGATAATTATGTCAACATTTTTAGCATTTGTTAGGCCAAATGATCGTTACCGTTATGATCTTTTATAAAGAAATTTTAAATGATCTCTTAAATTATCCTTTACAAAGAAGATAATTATGTCAACATTTTTAGCATTTATTAGGCTCAATGATCGTTACCGTCATGATCTTTTAATAAAGAAATTTTAAATGATCTATTAAATTATCTTTTACAAAGAAGATAATTATGTCAACTTTTTTAGCATTTATTAGGTCAATGATCGTTACCGTTATGATCTTTTAATAAAGAAATTTTAAATGATCTAATAAATAATTTTTTACAAAGAAGATAATTATGTCAACATTTTTAGCATTTATTAGGCCAAATGATTGTTACCGTTATGATCTTTTATAAAGAAACTTTAAATGATCTAATAAATTATTTTTTACAAAGAAGATAATTATGTCAACATTTTTAGCATTTATTAGGCCAAATGATCGGTACCGTTATGATCTTTTAATAAAGAAATTTTAAATGATCTAATAAATTATGTTTTACAAAGAAGATAATTATGTAAAAATTTTTAGCATTTATTATGCCAAATGATCGTTACCGTTATGATCTTTTAATAAAGAAATTTTAAATGATCTATTAAATTATCTTTTACAAAAAAGATAATTATGTCATCATTTTTAGCATTTATTAGGCCACTTGATCGTTACCGTTATGATCTTTTAATGAAGAAATTTTAAATGATCTAATAAATTATTTTTTACAAAGAAGATAATTCTGTCAACATTTTTAGCATTTATTAGGCCAAATGATTGTTACCGTTATGATCTTTTATAAAGAAACTTTAAATGATCTGTTAAATTTTCTTTTACAAAGAAGATAATTATGTCAACTTTTGTAGCATTTATTAGGCCAAATGATCGTTACCATTATGACCTTTTAATAAAGAAACTTTAAATGATCTCTTAAATTATCTTTTACAAAGAAGATAATTATGTCAAAATTTTTAGCATTTATTATGCCAAATGATCGTTACCGTTATGATCATTTTATAAAGAAACTTTAAATGATCTCTTAAATTATCTTTTACAAAGAAGATAATTATGTCAACATTTTTAGCATTTATTATGCCAAATGATCGTTACCGTTATGATCTTTTAATAAAGAAATTTTAAATGATCTATTAAATTATGTTTTACAAAATATAATTATGTCTTCATTTTTAGCATTTATTAGGCCACATGATCGTTACCGTTATGATCTTTTAATAAAGAAATTTTAAAGGATCTATTAAATTATCTTTTTACATAGAAGATAATTATGTCAACATTTTTAGCATTTATTAGGCCAAATGATTGTTACCGTTATGATCTTTTATAAAGAAACTTTAAATGATCTGTTAAATTATCTTTTACAAAGAAGATAATTATGTCAACTTTTGTAGCATTTATTAGGCCAAATGATCGTTACCGTTATGATCTTTTAATAAAGAAACGTTAAATGATCTCTTAAATTATCTTTTACAAAGAAGATAATTATGTCAACATTTTTAGCATTTATTAGGTCAAATGATTGTTACCGTTATAATATTTTATAAACAAATTTTAAAGGATGTACAAAATTATCTTTTACAAAGAAGATAATTATGTAAAGATTTTAGCATTTATTAGGCCAAATGATCGTTACCATTATGATCTTTTAATAAAGAAATTTTAAATGATCTATCAAATTATCTTTTACATAGAAGATAATTATGTCAACATTTTTAGCATTTATTAGGCCAAATGATCGTTACCGTTATGATCTTTTAATAAAGAAATTTTAAATGATCTATTAAATTGTCTTTTACAAAAAAGATAATTATGCCATCATTTTTATCATTTATTAGGCCACATGATCGTTACCGTTATGATCTTTTAATAAAGAAATTTTAAATGATCTATTAAATTATCTTTCACATAGAAGATAATTATGTCAACATTTTTAGCATTTATTAGGCCCAATGATCGTTACCGTTATGATCTTTTAATAAAGAAATTTTAAATGATCTAATAAATAATTTTTTACAAAGAAGATAATTATGTGAACATTTTTAGCATTTATTAGGCCAAATGATCGTTACTGTTATGATCTTTTAATAAAGAAATTTTAAATGATCTAATAAATTATTTTTTACAAAGAACATAATTATGTCAAAATTTTTAGCATTTATTATGCCAAATGATCGTTACCGTTATGATCTTTTAATAAACAAATTTTAAATGATCTATTAAATTATCTTTTACAAAGAAGATAATTATGTCAACATTTTTAGCATTTATTAGGTCAAATGATTGTTACCGTTATAATACTTTATAAACAAATTTTAAAGGATGTACAAAATTATCTTTTACAAAGAAGATAATTATGTAAAGATTTTAGCATTTATTAGGCCAAATGATCGTTACCATTATGATCTTTTAATAAAGAAATTTTAAATGATCTATCAAATTATCTTTTACATAGAAGATAATTATGTCAACATTTTTAGCATTTATTGGGCCAAATGATCATTACCGTTATGATCTTTTATAAAGAAATTTTAAATGATCTAATAAATTATTTTTTACAAAGAAGATAATTATGTCAACATTTTTAGCATTTATTTGGCCAAATGATCGTTACCGTTATTATCTTTTATAAATAAACTTTAAATGATCTCTTAAATTATCTTTTACAAAGAAGATAATTATGTAAACTTTTTTAGCATTTATTAGGCCCAATGATAATTACCGTTATGATCTTTTAATAAAGAAATTTTAAATGATCTATTAAATTATCTTTCACAAAGAAGATAATTATGTCGACTTTTTTAGCATTTATTAGGCCCAATGATCGTTACCTTTATGATCCTTTAATAAAGAAAATTTAAATGATCTATTAACTTATCTTTTACAAAGAAGATAATTATGTCAACATTTTTAGCATCTATTAGGCCAAATGATTGGTACCGTTATGATCTTTTATGAAGAAACTTTAAATGATCTGTTAAATTATCTTTTACAAAGAAGATAATTATGTCAACTTTTGTAGCATTTATTAGGCTCAATGATCGTTACCGTCATGATCTTTTAATAAAGAAATTTTAAATGATCTATTAAATTATCTTTTACAAAGAAGATAATTATGTCAACTTTTTTAGCATTTATTAGGTCAATGATCGTTACCGTTATGATCTTTTAATAAAGAAATTTTAAATGATCTAATAAATAATTTTTTACAAAGAAGATAATTATGTCAACATTTTTAGCATTTATTAGGCCAAATGATTGTTACCGTTATGATCTTTTATAAAGAAACTTTAAATGATCTAATAAATTATTTTTTACAAAGAAGATAATTATGTCAACATTTTTAGCATTTATTAGGCCAAATGATCGGTACCGTTATGATCTTTTAATAAAGAAATTTTAAATGATCTAATAAATTATGTTTTACAAAGAAGATAATTATGTAAAAATTTTTAGCATTTATTATGCCAAATGATCGTTACCGTTATGATCTTTTAATAAAGAAATTTTAAATGATCTATTAAATTATCTTTTACAAAAAAGATAATTATGTCATCATTTTTAGCATTTATTAGGCCACTTGATCGTTACCGTTATGATCTTTTAATGAAGAAATTTTAAATGATCTAATAAATTATTTTTTACAAAGAAGATAATTCTGTCAACATTTTTAGCATTTATTAGGCCAAATGATTGTTACCGTTATGATCTTTTATAAAGAAACTTTAAATGATCTGTTAAATTTTCTTTTACAAAGAAGATAATTATGTCAACTTTTGTAGCATTTATTAGGCCAAATGATCGTTACCATTATGACCTTTTAATAAAGAAACTTTAAATGATCTCTTAAATTATCTTTTACAAAGAAGATAATTATGTCAAAATTTTTAGCATTTATTATGCCAAATGATCGTTACCGTTATGATCATTTTATAAAGAAACTTTAAATGATCTCTTAAATTATCTTTTACAAAGAAGATAATTATGTCAACATTTTTAGCATTTATTATGCCAAATGATCGTTACCGTTATGATCTTTTAATAAAGAAATTTTAAATGATCTATTAAATTATGTTTTACAAAATATAATTATGTCTTCATTTTTAGCATTTATTAGGCCACATGATCGTTACCGTTATGATCTTTTAATAAAGAAATTTTAAAGGATCTATTAAATTATCTTTTTACATAGAAGATAATTATGTCAACATTTGTAGCATTTATTAGGCCAAATGATTGTTACCGTTATGATCTTTTATAAAGAAACTTTAAATGATCTGTTAAATTATCTTTTACAAAGAAGATAATTACGTCAACTTTTGTAGCATTTATTAGGCCAAATGATCGTTACCGTTATGATCTTTTAATAAAGAAACGTTAAATGATCTCTTAAATTATCTTTTACAAAGAAGATAATTATGTCAACATTTTTAGCATTTATTAGGTCAAATGATTGTTACCGTTATAATATTTTATAAACAAATTTTAAAGGATGTACAAAATTATCTTTTACAAAGAAGATAATTATGTAAAGATTTTAGCATTTATTAGGCCAAATGATCGTTACCATTATGATCTTTTAATAAAGAAATTTTAAATGATCTATCAAATTATCTTTTACATAGAAGATAATTATGTCAACATTTTTAGCATTTATTAGGCCAAATGATCGTTACCGTTATGATCTTTTAATAAAGAAATTTTAAATGATCTATTAAATTGTCTTTTACAAAAAAGATAATTATGCCATCATTTTTATCATTTATTAGGCCACATGATCGTTACCGTTATGATCTTTTAATAAAGAAATTTTAAATGATCTATTAAATTATCTTTCACATAGAAGATAATTATGTCAACATTTTTAGCATTTATTAGGCCCAATGATCGTTACCGTTATGATCTTTTAATAAAGAAATTTTAAATGATCTAATAAATAATTTTTTACAAAGAAGATAATTATGTGAACATTTTTAGCATTTATTAGGCCAAATGATCGTTACTGTTATGATCTTTTAATAAAGAAATTTTAAATGATCTAATAAATTATTTTTTACAAAGAACATAATTATGTCAAAATTTTTAGCATTTATTATGCCAAATGATCGTTACCGTTATGATCTTTTAATAAACAAATTTTAAATGATCTATTAAATTATCTTTTACAAAGAAGATCATTATGTCAACATTTTTAGCATTTATTAGGTCAAATGATTGTTACCGTTATAATACTTTATAAACAAATTTTAAAGGATGTACAAAATTATCTTTTACAAAGAAGATAATTATGTAAAGATTTTAGCATTTATTAGGCCAAATGATCGTTACCATTATGATCTTTTAATAAAGAAATTTTAAATGATCTATCAAATTATCTTTTACATAGAAGATAATTATGTCAACATTTTTAGCATTTATTGGGCCAAATGATCATTACCGTTATGATCTTTTATAAAGAAATTTTAAATGATCTAATAAATTATTTTTTACAAAGAAGATAATTATGTCAACATTTTTAGCATTTATTTGGCCAAATGATCGTTACCGTTATTATCTTTTATAAATAAACTTTAAATGATCTCTTAAATTATCTTTTACAAAGAAGATAATTATGTAAACTTTTTTAGCATTTATTAGGCCCAATGATAATTACCGTTATGATCTTTTAATAAAGAAATTTTAAATGATCTATTAAATTATCTTTCACAAAGAAGATAATTATGTCGACTTTTTTAGCATTTATTAGGCCCAATGATCGTTACCTTTATGATCCTTTAATAAAGAAAATTTAAATGATCTATTAACTTATCTTTTACAAAGAAGATAATTATGTCAACATTTTTAGCATCTATTAGGCCAAATGATTGGTACCGTTATGATCTTTTATGAAGAAACTTTAAATGATCTGTTAAATTATCTTTTACAAAGAAGATAATTATGTCAACTTTTGTAGCATTTATTAGGCCAAATGATCGTTACCGTTATGATCTTTTAATAAAGAAATTTTAAAGGATCTATTAAATTATATTTTACAAAGAAGATAATTATGTCAACATTTTTAGCATTTGTTAGGCCAAATCATCGTTACCGTTATGATCTTTTATAAAGAAACTTTAAATGATCTCTTAAATTATCCTTTACAAAGAAGATAATTATGTCAACATTTTTAGCATTTATTAGGCTCAATGATCGTTACCGCTATGATCTTTTAATAAAGAAATTTTAAATGATCTATTAAATTATCTTTTACAAAGAAGATAATTATGTCAACTTTTTTAGCATTTATTAGGTCAATGATCGTTACCGTTATGATCTTTTAATAAAGAAATTTTAAATGATCTAATAAATAATTTTTTACAAAGAAGATAATTATGTGAACATTTTTAGCATTTATTAGGCCAAATGATTGTTACCGTTATGATCTTTTATAAATAAACTTTAAATGATCTGTTAAATTTTCTTTTACAAAGAAGATAATTATGTCAACTTTTGTAGCATTTATTAGGCCAAATGATCGTTACCGTTATGATCTTTTAATAAAGAAACTTTAAATGATCTCTTAAATTATCTTTTACAAAGAAGATAATTATGTCAACATTTTTAGCATTTATTAGGTCAAATGATTGTTACCGTTATAATACTTTATAAACAAATTTTAAAGGATGTACAAAATTATCTTTTACAAAGAAGATAATTATGTAAAGATTTTAGCATTTATTAGGCCAAATGATCGTTACCATTATGATCTTTTAATAAAGAAATTTTAAATGATCTATCAAATTATCTTTTACATAGAAGATAATTATGTCAACATTTTTAGCATTTATTGGGCCAAATGATCATTACCGTTATGATCTTTTATAAAGAAATTTTAAATGATCTAATAAATTATTTTTTAAAAAGAAGATAATTATGTCAACATTTTTAGCATTTATTTGGCCAAATGATCGTTACCGTTATTATCTTTTATAAATAAACTTTAAATGATCTCTTAAATTATCTTTTACGAAGAAGATAATTATGTAAACTTTTTTAGCATCTATTAGGCCCAATGATAATTACCGTTATGATCTTTTAATAAAGAAATTTTAAATGATCTATTAAATTATCTTTCACAAAGAAGATAATTATGTCGACTTTTTTAGCATTTATTAGGCCGAATGATCGTTACGTTTATGATCTTTTAATAAAGAAAATTTAAATGATCTATTAACTTATCTTTTACAAAGAAGATAATTATGTCAACATTTTTAGCATTTATTAGGCCAAATGATTGTTACCGTTATGATCTTTTATGAAGAAACTTTAAATGATCTGTTAAATTATCTTTTACAAAGAAGATAATTATGTCAACTTTTGTAGCATTTATTAGGCCAAATGATCGTTACCGTTATGATCTTTTAATAAAGAAATTTTAAAGGATCTATTAAATTATATTTTACAAAGAAGATAATTATGTCAACATTTTTAGCATTTGTTAGGCCAAATGATCGTTACCGTTATGATCTTTTATAAAGAAACTTTAAATGATCTCTTAAATTATCCTTTACAAAGAAGATAATTATGTCAACATTTTTAGCATTTATTAGGCTCAATGATCGTTACCGTCATGATCTTTTAATAAAGAAATTTTAAATGATCTATTAAATTATCTTTTACAAAGAAGATAATTATGTCAACTTTTTTAGCATTTATTAGGTCAATGATCGTTACCGTTATGATCTTTTAATAAAGAAATTTTAAATGATCTAATAAATAATTTTTTACAAAGAAGATAATTATGTCAACATTTTTAGCATTTATTAGGCCAAATGATTGTTACCGTTATGATCTTTTATAAAGAAACTTTAAATGATCTAATAAATTATTTTTTACAAAGAAGATAATTATGTCAACATTTTTAGCATTTATTAGGCCAAATGATCGGTACCGTTATGATCTTTTAATAAAGAAATTTTAAATGATCTAATAAATTATTTTTTACAAAGAAGATAATTATGTCAACATTTTTAGCATTTATTAGGCCAAATGATCGGTACCGTTATGATCTTTTAATAAAGAAATTTTAAATGATCTAATAAATTATTTTTTACAAAGAAGATAATTATGTAAAAATTTTTAGCATTTATTATGCCAAATGATCGTTACCGTTATGATCTTTTAATAAAGAAATTTTAAATGATCTATTAAATTATCTTTTACAAAAAAGATAATTATGTCATCATTTTTAGCATTTATTAGGCCACTTGATCGTTACCGTTATGATCTTTTAATGAAGAAATTTTAAATGATCTAATAAATTATTTTTTACAAAGAAGATAATTCTGTCAACATTTTTAGCATTTATTAGGCCAAATGATTGTTACCGTTATGATCTTTTATAAAGAAACTTTAAATGATCTGTTAAATTTTCTTTTACAAAGAAGATAATTATGTCAACTTTTGTAGCATTTATTAGGCCAAATGATCGTTACCATTATGATCTTTTAATAAAGAAACTTTAAATGATCTCTTAAATTATCTTTTACAAAGAAGATAATTATGTCAACATTTTTAGCATTTATTAGGCCCAATGATAATTACCGTTATGATCTTTTAATAAAGAAATTTTAAATGATCTCTTAAATTATCTTTTACAAAGAAGATAATTATGTCAACATTTTTAGCATTTGTTAGGTCAAATGATTGTTACCATTATAATATTTTATAAACAAATTTTAAAGGATGTACAAAATTATCTTTTACAAAGAAGATAATTATGTAAAGATTTTAGCATTTATTAGGCCAAATGATCGTTACCATTATGATCTTTTAATAAAGAAACTTTAAATGATCTCTTAAATTATCTTTTACAAAGAAGATAATTATGTCAACATTTTTAGCATTTGTTAGGCCAAATGATCGTTACCGTTATGATCTTTTATAAAGAAACTTTAAATGATCTCTTAAATTATCCTTTACAAAGAAGATAATTATGTCAACATTTTTAGCATTTATTAGGCTCAATGATCGTTACCGCTATGATCTTTTAATAAAGAAATTTTAAATGATCTATTAAATTATCTTTTACAAAGAAGATAATTATGTCAACTTTTTTAGCATTTATTAGGTCAATGATCGTTACCGTTATGATCTTTTAATAAAGAAATTTTAAATGATCTAATAAATAATTTTTTACAAAGAAGATAATTATGTGAACATTTTTAGCATTTATTAGGCCAAATGATTGTTACCGTTATGATCTTTTATAAATAAACTTTAAATGATCTGTTAAATTTTCTTTTACAAAGAAGATAATTATGTCAACTTTTGTAGCATTTATTAGGCCAAATGATCGTTACCGTTATGATCTTTTAATAAAGAAACTTTAAATGATCTCTTAAATTATCTTTTACAAAGAAGATAATTATGTCAACATTTTTAGCATTTATTAGGTCAAATGATTGTTACCGTTATAATACTTTATAAACAAATTTTAAAGGATGTACAAAATTATCTTTTACAAAGAAGATAATTATGTAAAGATTTTAGCATTTATTAGGCCAAATGATCGTTACCATTATGATCTTTTAATAAAGAAATTTTAAATGATCTATCAAATTATCTTTTACATAGAAGATAATTATGTCAACATTTTTAGCATTTATTGGGCCAAATGATCATTACCGTTATGATCTTTTATAAAGAAATTTTAAATGATCTAATAAATTATTTTTTAAAAAGAAGATAATTATGTCAACATTTTTAGCATTTATTTGGCCAAATGATCGTTACCGTTATTATCTTTTATAAATAAACTTTAAATGATCTCTTAAATTATCTTTTACAAAGAAGATAATTATGTAAACTTTTTTAGCATTTATTAGGCCCAATGATAATTACCGTTATGATCTTTTAATAAAGAAATTTTAAATGATCTATTAAATTATCTTTCACAAAGAAGATAATTATGTCGACTTTTTTAGCATTTATTAGGCCCAATGATCGTTACCTTTATGATCCTTTAATAAAGAAAATTTAAATGATCTATTAACTTATCTTTTACAAAGAAGATAATTATGTCAACATTTTTAGCATCTATTAGGCCAAATGATTGGTACCGTTATGATCTTTTATGAAGAAACTTTAAATGATCTGTTAAATTATCTTTTACAAAGAAGATAATTATGTCAACTTTTGTAGCATTTATTAGGCCAAATGATCGTTACCGTTATGATCTTTTAATAAAGAAATTTTAAAGGATCTATTAAATTATATTTTACAAAGAAGATAATTATGTCAACATTTTTAGCATTTGTTAGGCCAAATCATCGTTACCGTTATGATCTTTTATAAAGAAACTTTAAATGATCTCTTAAATTATCCTTTACAAAGAAGATAATTATGTCAACATTTTTAGCATTTATTAGGCTCAATGATCGTTACCGCTATGATCTTTTAATAAAGAAATTTTAAATGATCTATTAAATTATCTTTTACAAAGAAGATAATTATGTCAACTTTTTTAGCATTTATTAGGTCAATGATCGTTACCGTTATGATCTTTTAATAAAGAAATTTTAAATGATCTAATAAATAATTTTTTACAAAGAAGATAATTATGTGAACATTTTTAGCATTTATTAGGCCAAATGATTGTTACCGTTATGATCTTTTATAAATAAACTTTAAATGATCTGTTAAATTTTCTTTTACAAAGAAGATAATTATGTCAACTTTTGTAGCATTTATTAGGCCAAATGATCGTTACCGTTATGATCTTTTAATAAAGAAACTTTAAATGATCTCTTAAATTATCTTTTACAAAGAAGATAATTATGTCAACATTTTTAGCATTTATTAGGTCAAATGATTGTTACCGTTATAATACTTTATAAACAAATTTTAAAGGATGTACAAAATTATCTTTTACAAAGAAGATAATTATGTAAAGATTTTAGCATTTATTAGGCCAAATGATCGTTACCATTATGATCTTTTAATAAAGAAATTTTAAATGATCTATCAAATTATCTTTTACATAGAAGATAATTATGTCAACATTTTTAGCATTTATTGGGCCAAATGATCATTACCGTTATGATCTTTTATAAAGAAATTTTAAATGATCTAATAAATTATTTTTTAAAAAGAAGATAATTATGTCAACATTTTTAGCATTTATTTGGCCAAATGATCGTTACCGTTATTATCTTTTATAAATAAACTTTAAATGATCTCTTAAATTATCTTTTACGAAGAAGATAATTATGTAAACTTTTTTAGCATCTATTAGGCCCAATGATAATTACCGTTATGATCTTTTAATAAAGAAATTTTAAATGATCTATTAAATTATCTTTCACAAAGAAGATAATTATGTCGACTTTTTTAGCATTTATTAGGCCGAATGATCGTTACGTTTATGATCTTTTAATAAAGAAAATTTAAATGATCTATTAACTTATCTTTTACAAAGAAGATAATTATGTCAACATTTTTAGCATTTATTAGGCCAAATGATTGTTACCGTTATGATCTTTTATGAAGAAACTTTAAATGATCTGTTAAATTATCTTTTACAAAGAAGATAATTATGTCAACTTTTGTAGCATTTATTAGGCCAAATGATCGTTACCGTTATGATCTTTTAATAAAGAAATTTTAAAGGATCTATTAAATTATATTTTACAAAGAAGATAATTATGTCAACATTTTTAGCATTTGTTAGGCCAAATGATCGTTACCGTTATGATCTTTTATAAAGAAACTTTAAATGATCTCTTAAATTATCCTTTACAAAGAAGATAATTATGTCAACATTTTTAGCATTTATTAGGCTCAATGATCGTTACCGTCATGATCTTTTAATAAAGAAATTTTAAATGATCTATTAAATTATCTTTTACAAAGAAGATAATTATGTCAACTTTTTTAGCATTTATTAGGTCAATGATCGTTACCGTTATGATCTTTTAATAAAGAAATTTTAAATGATCTAATAAATAATTTTTTACAAAGAAGATAATTATGTCAACATTTTTAGCATTTATTAGGCCAAATGATTGTTACCGTTATGATCTTTTATAAAGAAACTTTAAATGATCTAATAAATTATTTTTTACAAAGAAGATAATTATGTCAACATTTTTAGCATTTATTAGGCCAAATGATCGGTACCGTTATGATCTTTTAATAAAGAAATTTTAAATGATCTAATAAATTATTTTTTACAAAGAAGATAATTATGTCAACATTTTTAGCATTTATTAGGCCAAATGATCGGTACCGTTATGATCTTTTAATAAAGAAATTTTAAATGATCTAATAAATTATTTTTTACAAAGAAGATAATTATGTAAAAATTTTTAGCATTTATTATGCCAAATGATCGTTACCGTTATGATCTTTTAATAAAGAAATTTTAAATGATCTATTAAATTATCTTTTACAAAAAAGATAATTATGTCATCATTTTTAGCATTTATTAGGCCACTTGATCGTTACCGTTATGATCTTTTAATGAAGAAATTTTAAATGATCTAATAAATTATTTTTTACAAAGAAGATAATTCTGTCAACATTTTTAGCATTTATTAGGCCAAATGATTGTTACCGTTATAATCTTTTATAAAGAAACTTTAAATGATCTGTTAAATTTTCTTTTACAAAGAAGATAATTATGTCAACTTTTGTAGCATTTATTAGGCCAAATGATCGTTACCATTATGATCTTTTAATAAAGAAACTTTAAATGATCTCTTAAATTATCTTTTACAAAGAAGATAATTATGTCAACATTTTTAGCATTTATTAGGCCCAATGATAATTACCGTTATGATCTTTTAATAAAGAAATTTTAAATGATCTCTTAAATTATCTTTTACAAAGAAGATAATTATGTCAACATTTTTAGCATTTGTTAGGTCAAATGATTGTTACCATTATAATATTTTATAAACAAATTTTAAAGGATGTACAAAATTATCTTTTACAAAGAAGATAATTATGTAAAGATTTTAGCATTTATTAGGCCAAATGATCGTTACCATTATGATCTTTTAATAAAGAAACTTTAAATGATCTCTTAAATTATCTTTTACAAAGAAGATAATTATGTCAACATTTTTAGCATTTGTTAGGCCAAATGATCGTTACCGTTATGATCTTTTATAAAGAAACTTTAAATGATCTCTTAAATTATCCTTTACAAAGAAGATAATTATGTCAACATTTTTAGCATTTATTAGGCTCAATGATCGTTACCGCTATGATCTTTTAATAAAGAAATTTTAAATGATCTATTAAATTATCTTTTACAAAGAAGATAATTATGTCAACTTTTTTAGCATTTATTAGGTCAATGATCGTTACCGTTATGATCTTTTAATAAAGAAATTTTAAATGATCTAATAAATAATTTTTTACAAAGAAGATAATTATGTGAACATTTTTAGCATTTATTAGGCCAAATGATTGTTACCGTTATGATCTTTTATAAATAAACTTTAAATGATCTGTTAAATTTTCTTTTACAAAGAAGATAATTATGTCAACTTTTGTAGCATTTATTAGGCCAAATGATCGTTACCGTTATGATCTTTTAATAAAGAAACTTTAAATGATCTCTTAAATTATCTTTTACAAAGAAGATAATTATGTCAACATTTTTAGCATTTATTAGGTCAAATGATTGTTACCGTTATAATACTTTATAAACAAATTTTAAAGGATGTACAAAATTATCTTTTACAAAGAAGATAATTATGTAAAGATTTTAGCATTTATTAGGCCAAATGATCGTTACCATTATGATCTTTTAATAAAGAAATTTTAAATGATCTATCAAATTATCTTTTACATAGAAGATAATTATGTCAACATTTTTAGCATTTATTGGGCCAAATGATCATTACCGTTATGATCTTTTATAAAGAAATTTTAAATGATCTAATAAATTATTTTTTAAAAAGAAGATAATTATGTCAACATTTTTAGCATTTATTTGGCCAAATGATCGTTACCGTTATTATCTTTTATAAATAAACTTTAAATGATCTCTTAAATTATCTTTTACGAAGAAGATAATTATGTAAACTTTTTTAGCATCTATTAGGCCCAATGATAATTACCGTTATGATCTTTTAATAAAGAAATTTTAAATGATCTATTAAATTATCTTTCACAAAGAAGATAATTATGTCGACTTTTTTAGCATTTATTAGGCCGAATGATCGTTACGTTTATGATCTTTTAATAAAGAAAATTTAAATGATCTATTAACTTATCTTTTACAAAGAAGATAATTATGTCAACATTTTTAGCATTTATTAGGCCAAATGATTGTTACCGTTATGATCTTTTATGAAGAAACTTTAAATGATCTGTTAAATTATCTTTTACAAAGAAGATAATTATGTCAACTTTTGTAGCATTTATTAGGCCAAATGATCGGTACCGTTATGATCTTTTAATAAAGAAATTTTAAATGATCTAATAAATAATTTTTTACAAAGAAGATAATTATGTCAACATTTTTAGCATTTATTAGGCCAAATGATCGTTACCGTTATGATCTTTTAATAAAGAAATTTTAAATGATCTAATAAATAATTTTTTACAAAGAAGATAATTATGTGAACATTTTTAGCATTTATTAGGCCAAATGATCGTTACTGTTATGATCTTTGATAAAGAAATTTTAAATGATCTAATAAATTATTTTTTACAAAGAACATAATTATGTCAAAATTTTTAGCATTTATTATGCCAAATGATCGTTACCGTTATGATCTTTTAATAAAGAAATTTTAAAGGATCTATTAAATTATATTTTACAAAGAAGATAATTATGTCAACATTTTTAGCATTTGTTAGGCCAAATGATCGTTACCGTTATGATCTTTTATAAAGAAACTTTAAATGATCTCTTAAATTATCCTTTACAAAGAAGATAATTATGTCAACATTTTTAGCATTTATTAGGCTCAATGATCGTTACCGTCATGATCTTTTAATAAAGAAATTTTAAATGATCTATTAAATTATCTTTTACAAAGAAGATAATTATGTCAACTTTTTTAGCATTTATTAGGTCAATGATCGTTACCGTTATGATCTTTTAATAAAGAAATTTTAAATGATCTAATAAATAATTTTTTACAAAGAAGATAATTATGTCAACATTTTTAGCATTTATTAGGCCAAATGATTGTTGCCGTTATGATCTTTTATAAAGAAACTTTAAATGATCTAATAAATTATTTTTTACAAAGAAGATAATTATGTCAACATTTTTAGCATTTATTAGGCCAAATGATCGGTACCGTTATGATCTTTTAGTAAAGAAATTTTAAATGATCTAATAAATAATTTTTTACAAAGAAGATAATTATGTCAACATTTTTAGCATTTATTAGGCCAAATGATCGGTACCGTTATGATCTTTTAATAAAGAAATTTTAAATGATCTAATAAATTATTTTTTACAAAGAAGATAATTATGTAAAAATTTTTAGCATTTATTATGCCAAATGATCGTTACCGTTATGATCTTTTAATAAAGAAATTTTAAATGATCTATTAAATTATCTTTTACAAAAAAGATAATTATGTCATCATTTTTAGCATTTATTAGGCCACTTGATCGTTACCGTTATGAGCTTTTAATGAAGAAATTTTAAATGATCTAATAAATTATTTTTTACAAAGAAGATAATTCTATCAACATTTTTAGCATTTATTAGGCCAAATGATTGTTACCGTTATGATCTTTTATAAAGAAACTTTAAATGATCTGTTAAATTTTCTTTTACAAAGAAGATAATTATGTCAACTTTTGTAGCATTTATTAGGCCAAATGATCGTTACCATTATGATCTTTTAATAAAGAAACTTTAAATGATCTCTTAAATTATCTTTTACAAAGAAGATAATTATGTCAACATTTTTAGCATTTATTAGGCCCAATGATAATTACCGTTATGATCTTTTAATAAAGAAATTTTAAATGATCTCTTAAATTATCTTTTACAAAGAAGATAATTATGTCAACATTTTTAGCATTTATTAGGTCAAATGATTGTTACCATTATAATATTTTATAAACAAATTTTAAAGGATGTACAAAATTATCTTTTACAAAGAAGATAATTATGTAAAGATTTTAGCATTTATTAGGCCAAATGATCGTTACCATTATGATCTTTTAATAAAGAAACTTTAAATGATCTCTTAAATTATCTTTTACAAAGAAGATAATTATGTCAACATTTTTTGCATTTATTAGGCCAACTGATCGTTACCGTTATGATCTTTTATAAAGAAATTTTAAATGATCTAATAAATTATTTTTTACAAAGAAGATAATTATGTCAACATTTTTAGCATTTATTTGGCCAAATGATCGTTACCGTTATGATCTTTTAATAAAGAAATTTTAAATGATCTATTAAATTATCTTTTACAAAGAAGATAATTATGTCAACATTTTTAGCATTTATTAGGCCAAATGATCGTTACCGTTAACATCTTTTATAAATAAACTTTAAATGATCTCTTAAATTATCTTTTACAAAAAAGATAATTATGTCAACTTTTTTAGCATTTATTAGGCCCAATGATAATTACCGTTATGATCTTTTAATAAAGAAATTTTAAATGATCTATTAAATTATCTTTCACAAAGAAGATAATTATGTCGACTTTTTTAGCATTTATTAGGCCCAATGATCGTTACCATTATGAACTTTTAATAAAGAAAATTTAAATGATCTATTAACTTATCTTTTACAATGAAGATAATTATGTCAACATTTTTAGCATTTATTAGGCCAAATGATTGTTACCGTTATGATCTTTTATAAAGAAACTTTAAATGATCTGTTAAATTATCTTTTACAAAGAAGATACTTATGTCAACTTTTGTAGCATTTATTAGGCCAAATGATCGTTACCGTTATGATCTTTTAATAAAGAAACTTTAAATGATCTCTTAAATTATCTTTTACAAAGAAGATAATTATGTCAACATTTTTAGATTTTATTAGGTCAAATGATTGTTACCGTTATGATATTTTATAAACAAATTTTAAAGGATGTACAAAATTATCTTTTACAAAGAAGATAATTATGTAAAGATTTTAGCATTTAGTAGGCCAAATGATCGTTACCATTATGATCTTTTAATAAAGAAATTTTAAATGATCTATCAAATTATCTTTTACATAGAAGATAATTATGTCAAAATTTTTAGCATTTATTGGCCCAAATGATCGTTACCGTTATGATCTTTTATAAAGAAATTTTAAACGATCTATTAAATTATCTTTTACAAAGAAGATAATTATGTCAACATTTTTAGCATTTATTAGGCCAAATGATCGTTACCGTTATGATCTTTTAATAAAGAAATTTTAAATGATCTATTAAATTACCTTTTACAAAGAAGATAATTATGTCAACTTTTTTAGCATTTATTAGGCATAATGATCGTTACCGTTATGATCTTTTAATAAAGAAAGTTTAAATGATCTATTAAATTATCTTTTACAAAGAACATAATTATGCCAAGATTTTAGCATTTATTAGGCCCAATGATCATTACCGTTATGATCTTTTAATAAAGAAATTTGAAATGATCTATTAAATTATCTTTTACAAAGAAGATAATTATGTCAACATTTTTACCATTTATTAGGCCTAATGATCGTTACCGTTATGATCTTTTAATAAAGAAATTTTAAATGATCTATTAAATTATCTTTTACAAAGAAGATAATTATGTCCACTTTTTTAGCATTTATTAGGCTAATCATCGTTACCGTTATGATCTTTTAATAAAGAAATTTTAAATGATCTAATAAATAATTTTTTACAAAGAAGATAATTATGTCAACATTTTTAGCATTTATTAGGCCAAATGATTGTTACCGTTATGATCTTTTATAAAGAAACTTTAAATGATCTGTTAAATTATCTTTTTCAAAGAAGATAATTATGTCAACTTTTATAGCATTTATTAGGCCAAATGATCGTTACTGTTATGATCTTTTAATAAAGAAACTTTAAATGATCTCTTAAATTATCTTTTACAAAGAAGATAATTATGTCAACATTTTTAGCATTTATTAGGCCAAATGATTGTTACCCTTATGGTCTTTTAATAAAGAAATTTTAAATGATCTATTAAATTATCTTTTACAAAGAATAAAATTATGTCAACTTTTGTAGCATTTATTAGGCCAAATGATCGTTACTGTTATGATCTTTTAATAAAGAAACTTTAAATGATCTCTTAAATTATCTTTTACAAAGAAGATAATTATGTCAGCATTTTTAGCATTTATTAGGTCAAATGATTGTTACCGTTATGATATTTTATAAACAAATTTTAAAGGATGTACAAAATTATCTTTTACAAAGAAGATAATTATGTAAAGATTTTAGCATTTATTAGGCCAAATGATCGTTACCATTATGATCTTTTAATAAAGAAATTTTAAATGATCTATCAAATTATCTTTTACATAGAAGATAATTATGTCAAAATTTTTAGCATTTATTGGCCCAAATGATCGTTACCGTTATGATCTTTTATAAAGAAATTTTAAACGATCTATTAAATTATCTTTTACAAAGAAGATAATTATGTCAACATTTTTAGCATTTATTAGGCCAAATGATCGTTACCGTTATGATCTTTTAATAAAGAAATTTTAAATGATCTATTAAATTACCTTTTACAAAGAAGATAATTATGTCAACTTTTTTAGCATTTATTAGGCATAATGATCGTTACCGTTATGATCTTTTAATAAAGACAGTTTAAATGATCTATTAAACTATCTTTTACAAAGAACATAATTATGCCAAGATTTTAGCATTTATTAGGCCCAATGATCATTACCGTTATGATCTTTTAATAAAGAAATTTGAAATGATCTATTAAATTATCTATTACAAAGAAGATAATTATGTCAACATTTTTACCATTTATTAGGCCTAATGAACGTTACCGTTATGATCTTTTAATAAAGAAATTTTAAATGATCTATTAAATTATCTTTTACAAAGAAGATAATTATGTCAACTTTTTTAGCATTTATTAGGCCAATCATCGTTACCGTTATGATCTTTTAATAAAGAAATTTTAAATGATCTAATAAATAATTTTTTACAAAGAAGATAATTATGTCAACATTTTTAGCATTTATTAGGCCAAATGATTGTTACCGTTATGATCTTTTATAAAGAAACTTTAAATGATCTGTTAAATTATCTTTTTGAAAGAAGATAATTATGTCAACTTTTGTAGCATTTATTAGGCCAAATGATCGTTACTGTTATGATCTTTTAATAAAGAAACTTTAAATGATCTCTTAAATTATCTTTTACAAAGAAGATAATTATGTCAGCATTTTTAGCATTTATTAGGTCAAATGATTGTTACCGTTATGATATTTTATAAACAAATTTTAAAGGATGTACAAAATTATCTTTTACAAAGAAGATAATTATGTAAAGATTTTAGCATTTATTAGGCCAAATGATCGTTACCATTATGATCTTTTAATAAAGAAATTTTAAATGATCTATCAAATTATCTTTTACATAGAAGATAATTATGTCAAAATTTTTAGCATTTATTGGCCCAAATGATCGTTACCGTTATGATCTTTTATAAAGAAATTTTAAACGATCTATTAAATTATCTTTTACAAAGAAGATAATTATGTCAACATTTTTAGCATTTATTAGGCCAAATGATCGTTACCGTTATGATCTTTTAATAAAGAAATTTTAAATGATCTATTAAATTACCTTTTACAAAGAAGATAATTATGTCAACTTTTTTAGCATTTATTAGGCATAATGATCGTTACCGTTATGATCTTTTAATAAAGAAAGTTTAAATGATCTATTAAACTATCTTTTACAAAGAACATAATTATGCCAAGATTTTAGCATTTATTAGGCCCAATGATCATTACCGTTATGATCTTTTAATAAAGAAATTTGGAATGATCTATTAAATTATCTTTTACAAAGAAGATAATTATGTCAACATTTTTACCATTTATTAGGCCTAATGATCGTTACCGTTATGATCTTTTAATAAAGAAATTTTAAATGATCTATTAAATTATCTTTTACAAAGAAGATAATTATGTCAACTTTTTTAGCATTTATTAGGCTAATCATCGTTACCGTTATGATCTTTTAATAAAGAAATTTTAAATGATCTAATAAATAATTTTTTACAAAGAAGATAATTATGTCAACATTTTTAGCATTTATTAGGCCAAATGATTGTTACCGTTATGATCTTTTATAAAGAAACTTTAAATGATCTGTTAAATTATCTTTTTGAAAGAAGATAATTATGTCAACTTTTGTAGCATTTATTAGGCCAAATGATCGTTACTGTTATGATCTTTTAATAAAGAAACTTTAAATGATCTCTTAAATTATCTTTTACAAAGAAGATAATTATGTCAGCATTTTTAGCATTTATTAGGTCAAATGATTGTTACCGTTATGATATTTTATAAACAAATTTTAAAGGATGTACAAAATTATCTTTTACAAAGAAGATAATTATGTAAAGATTTTAGCATTTATTAGGCCAAATGATCGTTACCATTATGATCTTTTAATAAAGAAATTTTAAATGATCTATCAAATTATCTTTTACATAGAAGATAATTATGTCAAAATTTTTAGCATTTATTGGCCCAAATGATCGTTACCGTTATGATCTTTTATAAAGAAATTTTAAACGATCTATTAAATTATCTTTTACAAAGAAGATAATTATGTCAACATTTTTAGCATTTATTAGGCCAAATGATCGTTACCGTTATGATCTTTTAATAAAGAAATTTTAAATGATCTATTAAATTACCTTTTACAAAGAAGATAATTATGTCAACTTTTTTAGCATTTATTAGGCATAATGATCGTTACCGTTATGATCTTTTAATAAAGAAAGTTTAAATGATCTATTAAACTATCTTTTACAAAGAACATAATTATGCCAAGATTTTAGCATTTATTAGGCCCAATGATCATTACCGTTATGATCTTTTAATAAAGAAATTTGGAATGATCTATTAAATTATCTTTTACAAAGAAGATAATTATGTCAACATTTTTACCATTTATTAGGCCTAATGATCGTTACCGTTATGATCTTTTAATAAAGAAATTTTAAATGATCTATTAAATTATCTTTTACAAAGAAGATAATTATGTCAACTTTTTTAGCATTTATTAGGCTAATCATCGTTACCGTTATGATCTTTTAATAAAGAAATTTTAAATGATCTAATAAATAATTTTTTACAAAGAAGATAATTATGTCAACATTTTTAGCATTTATTAGGCCAAATGATTGTTACCGTTATGATCTTTTATAAAGAAACTTTAAATGATCTGTTAAATTATCTTTTTGAAAGAAGATAATTATGTCAACTTTTGTAGCATTTATTAGGCCAAATCATCGTTACTGTTATGATATTTTAATAAAGAAACTTTAAATGATCTCTTAAATTATATTTTACAAAGAAGATAATTATGTCAACATTTTAAGCATTTATTAGGTTAAATGATCGTTACCGTTATGATCTTTTAATAAAGAAATTTTAAATGATCTATTAAATTACCTTTTACAAAGAAGATAATTATGTCAACTTTTTTAGCATTTATTAGGCATAATGATCGTTACCGTTATGATCTTTTAATAAAGAAAGTTTAAATGATCTATTAAATTATCTTTTACAAAGAACATAATTATGCCAAGATTTTAGCATTTATTAGGCCCAATGATCATTACCGTTATGATCTTTTAATAAAGAAATTTGAAATGATCTATTAAATTATCTTTTACAAAGAAGATAATTATGTCAACATTTTTACCATTTATTAGGCCTAATGATCGTTACCGTTATGATCTTTTAATAAAGAAATTTTAAATGATCTATTAAATTATCTTTTACAAAGAAGATAATTATGTCAACGTTTTTAGCATTTATTAGGCCAAATGATAATTACCGTTATGATCTTTTAATAAAGAAATTTTAAATGATCTCTTAAATTATCTTTTACAACGAAGATATTTATGTCAACATTTTTATCATTTATTAGGTCAAATGATTGTTACCATTATAATATTTTATAAACAAATTTTAAAGGATGTACAAAATTATCTTTTACAAAGAAGATAATTATGTAAAGATTTTAGCATTTATTAGGCCAAATGATCGTTACCATTATGATCTTTTAATAAAGAAATTTTAAATGATCTATTAAATTATCTTTTACACAGAAGATAATTATGTCAACTTTTTTAGGATTTATTAGGCCCAATGATCGTTACCGTTATGGTCTTTAAATAAAGAAATTTTAAATAATGTAATAAATTATCTTTTACAAAGAAGATCATTATGTCAACTTTTTTAGCATTTATTAGGCCCAATGATCGTTACCGTTATGATCTTTTATAAAGAAATTTTAAACGATCTATTAAATTATCTTTTACAAAGAAGACAATTATGTCATCATTTTTAGCATTTATTAGGCCACATGATCGTTACCGTTATGATCTTTTAATAAAGAAATTTTAAATGATCTATTAAATTATCTTTTACATAGAAGATAATTATGTCAACTTTTTTAGGATTTATTAGGCCCAATGATCGTTACCGTTATGGTCTTTTAATAAAGAAATTTTAAATAAGGTAATAAATTATCTTGTACAAAGAAGATCATTATGTCAACTTTTTCAGCATTTATTAGGCCCAATGATCGTTGCTGTTATGATCTTTTATAAACAAATTTTAAAGGATGTACAAAATTATCTTTTAGAAAAAGATAATTATGTCAACATTTTTAGCATTTATTAGGCCAAATGATCGTTACCCTTATGGTCTTTTAATAAAGAAATTTTAAATGATCTATTAAATTATCTTTTACAAAGAATAAAATTATGTCAACTTTTTTAGCATTTATTAGGCCCAATGATCGTTACCGTTATGATCTTTTAATAAAGAAATTTTAAATGATCTCTTAAATTATCTTTTACAAAGAAGATTATTATGTCAACTTTTTTAGCATTTATTAGGCCCAACGATCGTTACTGTTATCATTTTTTAATAAAGAAATTTTAAATGATCTATTAAATTATATTTTACAAAGAAGATAATTTTGTCAACTTTTTTAGCATTTATTAGGCATAATGATCGTTACTGTTATGATATTTTAATAAAGAAATTTTCAATGATCTAATAAATAATTTTTTACAAAGAAGATAATTATGTCAACATTTTTAGCATTTATTAGGCCAAATGATTGTTACCGTTATGATCTTTTATAAAGAAACTTTAAATGATCTGTTAAATTATCTTTTTAAAAGAAGATAATTATGTCAACTTTTGTAGCATTTATTAGGCCAAATGATCGTTACTGTTATGATCTTTTAATAAAGAAACTTTAAATGATCTCTTAAATTATCTTTTACAAAGAAGATAATTATGTCAGCATTTTTAGCATTTATTAGGTCAAATGATTGTTACCGTTATGATATTTTATAAACAAATTTTAAAGGATGTACAAAATTATCTTTTACAAAGAAGATAATTATGTAAAGATTTTAGCATTTATTAGGCCAAATGATCGTTACCATTATGATCTTTTAATAAAGAAATTTTAAATGATCTATCAAATTATCTTTTACATAGAAGATAATTATGTCAAAATTTTTAGCATTTATTGGCCCAAATGATCGTTACCGTTATGATCTTTTATAAAGAAATTTTAAACGATCTATTAAATTATCTTTTACAAAGAAGATAATTATGTCAACATTTTTAGCATTTATTAGGCCAAATGATCGTTACCGTTATGATCTTTTAATAAAGAAATTTTAAATGATCTATTAAATTACCTTTTACAAAGAAGATAATTATGTCAACTTTTTTAGCATTTATTAGGCATAATGATCGTTACCGTTATGATCTTTTAATAAAGAAAGTTTAAATGATCTATTAAACTATCTTTTACAAAGAACATAATTATGCCAAGATTTTAGCATTTATTAGGCCCAATGATCATTACCGTTATGATCTTTTAATAAAGAAATTTGGAATGATCTATTAAATTATCTTTTACAAAGAAGATAATTATGTCAACATTTTTACCATTTATTAGGCCTAATGATCGTTACCGTTATGATCTTTTAATAAAGAAATTTTAAATGATCTATTAAATTATCTTTTACAAAGAAGATAATTATGTCAACTTTTTTAGCATTTATTAGGCTAATCATCGTTACCGTTATGATCTTTTAATAAAGAAATTTTAAATGATCTAATAAATAATTTTTTACAAAGAAGATAATTATGTCAACATTTTTAGCATTTATTAGGCCAAATGATTGTTACCGTTATGATCTTTTATAAAGAAACTTTAAATGATCTGTTAAATTATCTTTTTGAAAGAAGATAATTATGTCAACTTTTGTAGCATTTATTAGGCCAAATGATCGTTACTGTTATGATCTTTTAATAAAGAAACTTTAAATGATCTCTTAAATTATATTTTACAAAGAAGATAATTATGTCAACATTTTTAGCATTTATTAGGCCAAATGATCGTTACCGTTATGATCTTTTAATAAAGAAATTTTAAATGATCTATTAAATTACCTTTTACAAAGAAGATAATTATGTCAACTTTTTTAGCATTTATTAGGCATAATGATCGTTACCGTTATGATCTTTTAATAAAGAAAGTTTAAATGATCTATTAAATTATCTTTTACAAAGAACATAATTATGCCAAGATTTTAGCATTTATTAGGCCCAATGATCATTACCGTTATGATCTTTTAATAAAGAAATTTGAAATGATCTATTAAATTATCTTTTACAAAGAAGATAATTATGTCAACATTTTTACCATTTATTAGGCCTAATGATCGTTACCGTTATGATCTTTTAATAAAGAAATTTTAAATGATCTATTAAATTATCTTTTACAAAGAAGATAATTATGTCAACGTTTTTAGCATTTATTAGGCCAAATGATAATTACCGTTATGATCTTTTAATAAAGAAATTTTAAATGATCTCTTAAATTGTCTTTTACAAAGAAGATATTTATGTCAACATTTTTATCATTTATTAGGTCAAATGATTGTTACCATTATAATATTTTATAAACAAATTTTAAAGGATGTACAAAATTATCTTTTACAAAGAAGATAATTATGTAAAGATTTTAGCATTTATTAGGCCAAATGATCGTTACCATTATGATCTTTTAATAAAGAAATTTTAAATGATCTATTAAATTATCTTTTACACAGAAGATAATTATGTCAACTTTTTTAGGATTTATTAGGCCCAATGATCGTTACCGTTATGGTCTTTAAATAAAGAAATTTTAAATAATGTAATAAATTATCTTTTACAAAGAAGATCATTATGTCAACTTTTTTAGCATTTATTAGGCCCAATGATCGTTACCGTTATGATCTTTTATAAAGAAATTTTAAACGATCTATTAAATTATCTTTTACAAAGAAGACAATTATGTCATCATTTTTAGCATTTATTAGGCCACATGATCGTTACCGTTATGATCTTTTAATAAAGAAATTTTAAAGGATCTATTAAATTATCTTTTTACATAGAAGATAATTATGTCAACTTTTTTAGGATTTATTAGGCCCAATGATCGTTACCGTTATGGTCTTTTAATAAAGAAATTTTAAATAATGTAATAAATTATCTTTTACAAAGAAGATCATTATGTCAACTTTTTTAGCATTTATTAGGCCCAATGATCGTTACCGTTATGATCTTTTATAAAGAAATTTTAAACGATCTATTAAATTATCTTTTACAAAGAAGACAATTATGTCATCATTTTTAGCATTTATTAGGCCACATGATCGTTACCGTTATGATCTTTTAATAAAGAAATTTTAAATGATCTATTAAATTATATTTTACATAGAAGATAATTATGTCAACTTTTTTAGGATTTATTAGGCCCAATGATCGTTACCGTTATGGTCTTTTAATAAAGAAATTTTAAATAAGGTAATAAATTATCTTGTACAAAGAAGATCATTATGTCAACTTTTTCAGCATTTATTAGGCCCAATGATCGTTGCTGTTATGATCTTTTATAAACAAATCTTAAAGGATGTACAAAATTATCTTTTAGAAAAAGATAATTATGTCAACTTTTTTAGCATTTATTAGGCCCAATGATCGTTACCGTGATGATCTTTTAATAAAGAAATTTTAAATGACCTCTTAAATTATCTTTTACAAAGAAGATAATTATGTCAACTTCTTTAGCATTTATTAGGCCCAATGATCGTTACCGTTATAATCTTTTAATAAAGAAATTTTAAATGATCTCTTAAATTATCTTTTACAAAGAAGATTATTATGTCAATATTTTTAGCATTTATTAGGCCCAACGATCGTTACTGTTATCATCTTTGAATAAAGAAATTTTAAATGATCTATTAAATTATATTTTACAAAGAAGATAATTTTTTCAACTTTTTTAGCATTTATTAGGCATAATGATCGTTACTGTTATGCTATTTTAATAAATAAATTTTAAATGATCTAATAACTTATTTTTTACAAAGAAGATAATTATGTCAACATTTTTAGCATTTATTAGGCCAAATGATCGTTACCCTTATGGTCTTTTAATAAAGAAATTTTAAATGATCTATTAAATTATCTTTTACAAAGAATAAAATTATGTCAACTTTTTTAGCATTTATTAGGCCCAATGATCGTTACCGTTATGATCTTTTAATAAAGAAATTTTAAATGATCTCTTAAATTATCTTTTACAAAGAAGATTATTATGTCAACTTTTTTAGCATTTATTAGGCCCAACGATCGTTACTGTTATCATTTTTGAATAAAGAAATTTTAAATGATCTATTAAATTATATTTTACAAAGAAGATAATTTTGTCAACTTTTTTAGCATTTATTAGGCATAATGATCGTTACTGTTATGATATTTTAATAAAGAAATTTTCAATGATCTAATAAATAATTTTTTACAAAGAAGATAATTATGTCAACATTTTTAGCATTTATTAGGCCAAATGATTGTTACCGTTATGATCTTTTATAAAGAAACTTTAAATGATCTGTTAAATTATCTTTTTGAAAGAAGATAATTATGTCAACTTTTGTAGCATTTATTAGGCCAAATGATCGTTACTGTTATGATCTTTTAATAAAGAAACTTTAAATGATCTCTTAAATTATCTTTTACAAAGAAGATAATTATGTAAAGATTTTAGCATTTATTAGGCCAAATGATCGTTACCATTATGATATTTTAATAAAGAAATTTTAAATGATCTATCAAATTATCTTTTACAAAGAAGATAATTATGTCAACATTTTTAGCATTTATTAGGCCAACTGATCGTTACCGTTATGATCTTTTATAAAAAAATTTTAAATGATCTAATAAATTATTTTTTACAAAGAAGATAATTATGTCAACATTTTTAGCATTTATTTGGCCAAATGATCGTTACCGTTATGATCTTTTAATAAAGAAATTTTAAATGATCTATTAAATTATCTTTTACAAAGAAGATAATTATGTCAACATTTTTAGCATTTATTAGGCCAAATGATTGTTACCGTTAACATCTTTTATAAATAAACTTTAAATGATCTCTTAAATTATCTTTTACAAAAAAGATAATTATGTCAACTTTTTTAGCATTTATTAGGCCCAATGTTAATGACCGTTATGATCTTTTAATAAAGAAATTTTAAATGATCTATTAAATTATCATTCACAAAAAATATAATTATGTCGACTTTTTTAGCATTTATTAGGCCCAATGATCGTTACCATTATGAACTTTTAATAAAGAAAATTTAAATGATCTATTAACTTATCTTTTACCAAAAAGATAATTATGTCAACTTTTGTAGCATTTATTAGGCCAAATGATCGTTCCCATTATGATCTTTTAATAAAGAAATTTTAAATGATCTATCAAATTATCTTTTACATAGAAGATAATTATGTCAACATTTTTAGCATTTATTGGGCCAAATGATCGTTACCGTTATGATCTTTTATAAAGAAATTTTAAACGATCTATTAAATTATCTTTTACAAAGAAGATAATTATGTCATCATTTTTAGCATTTATTAGGCCACATGATCGTTACCGTTATGATCTTTTAATAAAGAAATTTTAAATGATCTATTAAATTATCTTTTACATAGAAGATAATTATGTCACCTTTTTTAGGATTTATTACGCCCAATGATCGTTACCGTTATGGTCTTTTAATAAAGAAATTTTAAATAATGTAATAAATTATCTTTTACAAAGAAGATCATTATGTCAACTTTTTTAGCATTTATTAGGCCCAATGATCGTTACCGTTATGATCTTTTAATAAAGAAATTTTAAATGATCTATTAAATTATCTTTTACATAGAAGATAATTATGTCAACATTTTTAGCATTTATTAGGCCCAATGATCGTTACCGTTATGATCTTTTAATAAAGAAATTTTAAATGATCTATTAAATTATCTTTTACATAGAAGATAATTATGTCAACTTTTTTAGGATTTATTAGGCCCAATGATCGTTACCGTTATGGTCTTTTAATAAAGAAATTTTAAATAAGGTAATAAATTATCTTGTACAAAGAAGATCATTATGTCAACTTTTTCAGCATTTATTAGGCCCAATGATCGTTGCTGTTATGATCTTTTATAAACAAATTTTAAAGGATGTACAAAATTATCTTTTAGAAAAAGATAATTATGTCAACTTTTTTACCATTTATTAGGCCCAATGATTGTTACCGTCATGATCTTTTAATAAAGAAATTTTAAATGACCTCTTAAATTATCTTTTACAAAGAAGATAATTATGTCAACTTTTTTAGCATTTATTAGGCCCAATGATCGTTACCGTTATAATCTTTTAATAAAGAAATTTTAAATGATCTCTTAAATTATCTTTTACAAAGAAGATTATTATGTCAATATTTTTAGCATTTATTAGGCCCAACGATCGTTACTGTTATCATCTTTGAATAAAGAAATTTTAAATGATCTATTAAATTATATTTTACAAAGAAGATAATTTTTTCAACTTTTTTAGCATTTATTAGGCATAATGATCGTTACTGTTATGCTATTTTAATAAATAAATTTTAAATGATCTAATAACTTATTTTTTACAAAGAAGATAATTATGTCAACATTTTTAGCATTTATTAGGCCAAATGATCGTTACCCTTATGGTCTTTTAATAAAGAAATTTTAAATGATCTATTAAATTATCTTTTACAAAGAATAAAATTATGTCAACTTTTTTAGCATTTATTAGGCCCAATGATCGTTACCGTTATGATCTTTTAATAAAGAAATTTGAAATGATCTATTAAATTATCTTTTACAAAGAAGATAATTATGTCAACATTTTTAGCATTTATTAGGCCTAGTGATCGTTACCGTTATGATATTTTAATAAAGAAATTTTAAATGATCTATTAAATTATCTTTTACACCGAATATAATTATGTCAACTTTTTTAGGATTTATTAGGCCCAATGATCGTTACCGTTATGGTCTTTTAATAAAGAAATTTTAAATAATGTAATAAATTATCTTTTACAAAGAAGATCATTATGTCAACTTTTTTAGCATTTATTAGGCCCAATGATCGTTACCGTTATGATCTTTTATAAAGAAATTTTAAACGATCTATTAAATTATCTTTTACAAAGAAGACAATTATGTCATCATTTTTAGCATTTATTAGGCCACATGATCGTTACCGTTATGATCTTTTAATAAAGAAATTTTAAATGATCTATTAAATTATCTTTTACATAGAAGATAATTATGTCAACTTTTTTAGGATTTATTAGGCCCAACGATCGTTACCGTTATGGTCTTTTAATAAAGAAATTTTAAATAAGGTAATAAATTATCTTGTACAAAGAAGATCATTATGTCAACTTTTTCAGCATTTATTAGGCCCAATGATCGTTGCTGTTATGATCTTTTATAAACAAATTTTAAAGGATGTACAAAATTATCTTTTAGAAAAAGATAATTATGTCAACTTTTTTAGCATTTATTAGGCCCAATGATCGTTACCGTGATGATCTTTTAATAAAGAAATTTAAATGACCTCTTAAATTATCTTTTACAAAGAAGATAATTATGTCAACTTTTTTAGCATTTATTAGGCCCAATAATCGTTACCGTTATGATCTTTTAATAAAGAAATTTTAAATGACCTCTTAAATTATCTTTTACAAAGAAGATAATTATGTCAACTTTTTTAGCATTTATTAGGCCCAATGATCGTTACCGTTATAATCTTTTAATAAAGAAATTTTAAATGATCTCTTAAATTATCTTTTACAAAGAAGATTATTATGTCAATATTTTTAGCATTTATTCGGCCCAACGATCGTTACTGTTATCATCTTTGAATAAAGAAATTTTGAATGATCTATTAAATTATATTTTACAAAGAAGATAATTTTTTCAACTTTTTTAGCATTTATTAGGCATAATGATCGTTACTGTTATGCTATTTTAATAAAGAAATTTTAAATGATCTAATAACTTATTTTTTACAAAGAAGATAATTATGTCAACATTTTTAGCATTTATTAGGCCAAATGATCGTTACCCTTATGGTCTTTTAATAAAGAAATTTTAAATGTTCTATTAAATTATCTTTTACAAAGAATAAAATTATGTCAACTTTTTTAGCATTTATTAGGCCCAATGATCGTTACCGTTATGATCTTTTAATAAAGAAATTTGAAATGATCTATTAAATTATCTTTTACAAAGAAGATAATTATGTCAACATTTTTAGCATTTATTAGGCCTAGCTATCGTTACCGTTATGATCTTTTAATAAAGAAATTTTAAATGATCTATTAAATTATCTTTTACAAAGAAGATAATTATGTCAACTTTTTTAGCATTTATTAGGGCAAATGATCGTTACCGTTATGATCTTTTAATAAACAAATTGTAAATGATCTAATAAATTATTTTTTACAAAGAAGATAATTATGTCAACATTTTTAGCATTTATTAGGCCAAATGATCGTTACCGTTATGATCTTTTAATAAAGAAATTTTAAATGATCTATTAAATTATCTTTTACAAAAAAGATAATTATGTCAACATTTTTAGCATTTATTAGGCCACATGATCGTTACCGTTATGATCTTTTAATAAAGAAATTTTAAATGATCTATTAAATTATCTTTTACATAGAAGATAATTATGTCAACATTTTTAGCATTTATTAGGCCCAATGATCGTTACCGTTATGATCTTTTAATAAAGAAATTTTAAATGATCTAATAAATTATTTTTTACAAAGAAGATAATTATGTCAACATTTTTAGGATTTATTAGGCCAAATGATTGTTACCGTTATGATCTTTTATAAAGAAACTTTAAATGATCTGTTAAATTATCTTTTACAAAGAAGATAATTATGTCAACTTTTGTAGCATTTATTAGGCCAAATGATCGTTACCTTTATGATCTTTTAATAAAGAAACTTTAAATGATCTCTTAAATTATCTTTTACAAAGAAGATAATTATGTCAAGATTTTTAGCATTTATTAGGTCAAATGATTGTTACCGTTATGATATTTTATAAACAAATTTTAAAGGATGTACAAAATTATCTTTTACAAAGAAGATAATTATGTAAAGATTTTAGCATTTATTAGGCCAAATGATCGTTACCATTATGATCTTTTAATAAAGAAATTTTAAATGATCTATCAAATTATCTTTTACATAGAAGATAATTATGTCAACATTTTTAGCATTTATTGGGCCAAATGATCGTTACCGTTATGATCTTTTATAAAGAAATTTTAAACGATCTATTAAATTATCTTTTACAAAGAAGATAATTATGTCATCATTTTTAGCATTTATTAGGCCACATGATCGTTACCGTTATGATCTTTTAATAAAGAAATTTTAAATGATCTATTAAATTATCTTTTACATAGAAGATAATTATGTCACCTTTTTTAGGATTTATTAGGCCCAATGATCGTTACCGTTATGGTCTTTTAATAAAGAAATTTTAAATAATGTAATAAATTATCTTTTACAAAGAAGATCATTATGTCAACTTTTTTAGCATTTATTAGGCCCAATGATCGTTACCGTTATGATCTTTTAATAAAGAAATTTTAAATGATCTATTAAATTATCTTTTACATAGAAGATAATTATGTCAACATTTTTAGCATTTATTAGGCCCAATGATCGTTACTGTTATGATCTTTTATAAAGAAATTTTAAATGATCTAATAAATTATTTTTTACAAAGAAGATAATTATGTAAACATTTTTAGCATTTATTTGGCCAAATGATCGTTACCGTTATGATCTTTTAATAAAGAAATTTTAAATGATCTATTAAATTATCTTTTACAAAGAAGATAATTATGTCAACATTTTTAACATTTATTAGGCCAAATGATCGTTACCGTTAAGATCTTTTATAAATAAACTTTAAATGATCTCTTAAATTATCTTTTACAAAAAAGATAATTATGTCAACTTTTTTAGCATTTATTAGGCCCATTGATAATTACAGTTATGATCTTTTAATAAAGAAATTTTAAATGATCTATTAAATTATCTTTCACAAAGAAGATAATTATGTCGACTTTTTTAGCATTTATTAGGCCCAATGATCGTTACCATTATGAACTTTTAATAAAGAAAATTTAAATGATCTATTAACTTATCTTTTACCAAAAAGATAATTATGTCAACCTTTTTAGCATTTATTAGGCCCAATGATAATTACCGTTATGATTTTTTGATAAAGAAATTTTAAATGATCTATTAAATTATCTTTCACAAAGAAGATAATTATGTCGACTTTTTTAGCATTTATTAGGCCCAATGATCGTTACCATCATGAACTTTTAATAAAGAAAATTTAAATGATCTATTAACTTATCTTTTACAATGAAGATAATTATGTCAACATTTTTAGCATTTATTAGGCCAAATGATTGTTACCGTTATGATCTTTTATAAAGAAACTTTAACTGAGCTGTTAAATTATATTTTACAAAGAAGATAATTATGTCAACTTTTGTAGCATTTATTAGGCCAAATGATCCTTACCGTTATGATCTTTTAATAAAGAAACTTTAAATGATCTCTTAAATTATCTTTTACAAAGAAGATAATTATGTCAACATTTTTAGAATTTATTAGGTCAAATGATTGTTACCGTTATGATATTTTATAAACAAATTTTAAAGGATGTACAAAATTATCTTTTACAAAGAAGATACTTATGTAAAGATTTTAGCATTTATTAGGCCAAATGATCGTTACCATTATGATCTTTTAATAAAGAAATTTTAAATGATCTATCAAATTATCTTTTACATAGAAGATAATTATGTCAACATTTTTAGCATTTATTGGGCCAAATGATCGTTACCGTTATGATCTTTTATAAAGAAATTTTAAACGATCTATTAAATTATCTTTTACAAAGAAGATAATTATGTCAACATTTTTAGCATTTATTAGGCCAAATGATCGTTACCGTTATGATCTTTTAATAAAGAAATTTTAAATGATCTATTAAATTATCTTTTACAAAGAAGATAATTATGTCAACATTTTTAGCATTTATTAGGCCAAATGATCGTTACCCTTATGGTCTTTTAATAAAGAAATTTTAAATGATCTATTAAATTATCTTTTACAAAGAATAAAATTATGTCAACTTTTTTAGCATTTATTAGGCCCAATGATCGTTACCGTTATGATCTTTTAATAAAGAAATTTGAAATGATCTCTTAAATTATCTTTTACAAAGAAGATTATTATGTCAACTTTCTTAGCATTTATTAGGCCCAATGATCGTTACCGTGATGATCTTTTAATAAAGAAATTTTAAATGACCTCTTAAATTATCTTTTACAAAGAAGATAATTATGTCAACATTTTTAGCATTTATTAGGCCAATGATCGTTACCGTTATGATCTTTTAATAAAGAAATTTTAAATGATCTAATAAATAATTTTTTACAAAGAAGATAATTATGTCAACATTTTTAGCATTTATTAGGCCAAATGATTGTTACCGTTATGATCTTTTATAAAGAAACTTTAAATGATCTGTTAAATTATCTTTTTGAAAGAAGATAATTATGTCAACTTTTGTAGCATTTATTAGGTCAAATGATTGTTACCGTTATGATATTTTATAAACAAATTTTAAAGGATGTACAAAATTATCTTTTACAAAGAGGATAATTATGTAAAGATTTTAGCATTTATTAGGCCAAATGATAGTTACCATTATGATCTTTTAATAAAGAAATTTAAAATGATCTATCAAATTATCTTTTACATAGAAGATAATTATGTCAACATTTTTAGCATTTATTGGGCCAAATGATCGTTACCGTTATGATCTTTTATAAAGAAATTTTACACGATCTATTAAATTATCTTTTACAAAGAAGATAATTATGTCATCATTTTTAGCATTTATTAGGCCACATGATCATTACCGTTATGATATTTTAATAAAGAAATTTTAAATGATCTATTAAATTATCTTTTACACCGAAGATAATTATGTCAACTTTTTTAGGATTTATTAGGCCCAATGATTGTTACCGCTATGGTCTTTTAATAAAGAAATTTTAAATAAGGTAATAAATTATCTTGTACAAAGAAGATCATTATGTCAACTTTTTTAGCATTTATTAGGCCCAATGATCGTTGCCGTTATGATTTTTATAAACAAATTTTAAAGGATGTACAAAATTATCTTTTAGATAAAGATAATTATGTCAACTTTTTTAGCATTTATTAGGCCCAATGATCGTTACCGTGATGATCTTTTAATAAAGAAATTTTAAATGACCTCTTAAATTATCTTTTACAAAGAAGATAATTATGTCCACTTTTTTAGCATTTATTAGGCTCAATGATCGTTACCGTTATGATCTTTTAATAAAGAAATTTTAAATGATCTCTTAAATTATCTTTTACAAAGAAGATTATTATGTCAACTTTTTTAGCATTTATTAGGCCCAATGATCGTTACCGTTATGATTTTTTAATAAAGAAATTTTAAAGGATCTCTTAAATTATCTTTTACAAAGAAGATTATTATGTCAACTTTTTTAGCATTTATTAGGCCCAACGATCGTTACTGTTATCATTTTTGAATAAAGAAATTTTAAATGATCTATTAAATTATATTTTACAAAGAAGATAATTTTGTCAACTTTTTTAGCATTTATTAGGCATAATGATCGTTACTGTTATGATATTTTAATAAAGAAATTTTAAATGATCTAATAAATTATTTTTTACAAAGAAGATAATTATGTTAACATTTTTAGCATTTATTAGGCCAAATGGTCGTTACCGTTATGATCTTTTAATAAAGAAATTTGAAATGATCTATTAAATTATCTTTTACAAAGAAGATAATTATGTCAACATTTTTAGCATTTATTAGGCCTAGTGATCGTTACCGTTATGATCTTTTAATAAAGAAATTTTAAATGATCTATTAAATTATCTTTTAGAAAGAAGATAATTATGTCAACTTTTTTAGCATTTATTAGGCCAAATGATCGTTACCGTTATGATCTTTTAATAAAGAAATTTTAAATGATCTATTAAATTGTCTTTTACAAAGAACATAATTATGCCAAGATTTTAGCATTTATTAGGCCCAATGATCATTACCGTTATGATCTTTTAATAAAGAAATTTGAAATGATCTATTAAATTATCTTTTACAAAGAAGATAATTATGTCAACATTTTTAGCATTTATTAGGCCTAATGATCGTTACCGTTATGATCTTTTAATAAAGAAATTTTAAATGATCTCTTAAATTATCTTTTACAAAGAAGATTATTATGTCAACTTTTTTAGCATTTATTAGGCCCAATGATCGTTACCGTGATGATCTTTTAATAAAGAAATTTTAAATGACCTCTTATATTATCTTTTACAAAGAAGATAATTATGTCAACTTTTTTAGCATTTATTAGGCCCAATGATCGTTACCGTTATGATCTTTTAATAAAGAAATTTTAAATGATCTCTTAAATTATCTTTTACAAAGAAGATTATTATGTCAACTTTTTTAGCATTTATTAGGCCCAACGATCGTTACTGTTATCATTTTTTAATAAAGAAATTTTAAATGATCTATTAAATTATATTTTACAAAGAAGATAATTTTGTCAACTTTTTTAGCATTTATTAGGCATAATGATCGTTACTGTTATGATATTTTAATAAAGAAATTTTAAATGATCTAATAAATTATTTTTTACAAAGAAGATAATTATGTCAACATTTTTAGCATTTATTAGGCCAAATGATCGTTACCCTTATGGTCTTTTAATAAAGAAATTTTAAATGATCTATTAAATTATCTTTTACATAAAAGATAATTATGTCAACATTTTTAGAATTTATTAGGCCCAATGATCGTTACGGTTATGATCTTTTAATAAATAAATTTTAAATGATCTAATAAATTATTTTTTACAAAGAAGATAATTATGTCAACATTTTTAGCATTTATTAGGCCACATGATTGTTACCGTTATGATCTTTTATAAAGAAACTTTAAATGATCTGTTAAATTATCTTTTACAAAGAAGATAATTATGTCAACTTTTGTAGCATTTATTCGGCCAAATGATCGTTACCTTTATGATCTTTTAATAAAGAAACTTTAAATGATCTCTTAAATTATCATTTACAAAGAAGATAATTATGTCAACATTTTTAGCATTTATTAGGTCAAATGATTGTTACCGTTATGATATTTTATAAAAAAATTTTAAAGGATGTACAAAATTATCTTTTACAAAGAAGATAATTATGTAAAGATTTTTGCATTTAATAGGCCAAATGATCGTTACCATTATGATCTTTTAATAAAGAAATTTTAAATGATCTATCAAATTATCTTTTACATAGAAGATAATTATGTCAACATTTTTAGCATTTATTGGGCCAAATGATCGTTACCGTTATGATCTTTTATAAAGAAATTTTAAACGATCTATTAAATTATCTTTTACAAAGAAGATAATTATGTCATCATTTTTAGCATTTATTAGGCCACATGATCGTTACCGTTATGATCTTTTAATAAAGAAATTTTAAATGATCTATTAAATTATCTTTTACATAGAAGATAATTATGTCAACTTTTTTAGGATTTATTAGGCCCAATGATCGCTACCGTTATGGTCTTTTAATAAAGAAATTTTAAATAATGTAATAAATTATCTTTTACAAAGAAGATCATTATCTCAACTTTTTTAGCATTTATTAGGCCCAATGATCGTTACCGTTATGGTCTTTTAATAAAGAAATTTTAAATAATGTAATAAATTATCTTTTACAAAGAAGATCATTATGTCAACTTTTTTAGCATTTATTAGGCCCAATGATCGTTACCGTTATGATCTTTTAATAAAGAAATTTTAAATGATCTATTAAATTATCTTTTACATAGAAGATAATTATGTCAACATTTTTAGCATTTATTAGGCCCAATGATCATTATTGTTATGATCTTTTATAAAGAAATTTTAAATGATCTAATAAATTATTTTTTACAAAGAAGATAATTATGTAAACATTTTTAGCATTTATTTGGCCAAATGATCGTTACCGTTATGATCTTTTGTAAATAAACTTTAAATGATCTCTTAAATTATCTTTTACAAAAACGATAATTATGTCAACTTTTTTACCATTTATTAGGCCCAATGATAATTACCGTTATGATCTTTTATAAAGAAATTTTAAATGATCTATTAAATTATCTTTCACAAAGAAGATAATTATGTCGACTTTTTTAGCATTTATTAGGCCCAATGATCGTTACCATTATGAACTTTTAATAAAGAAATTTAAATGATCTATTAACTTATCTTTTACCAAAAAGATAATTATGTCAACCTTTTTAGCATTTATTAGGCCCAATGATAATTACCGTTATGATTTTTTGATAAAGAAATTTTAAATGATCTATTAAATTATCTTTCACAAAGAAGATAATTATGTCGACTTTTTTAGCAGTTGTTAGGCCCAATGATCGTTACCATTATGAACTTTTAATAAAGAAAATTTAAATGATCTATTAACTTATCTTTTACAAAGAAGATAATTATGTCAACATTTTTAGCATTTATTAGGCCAAATGATTGTTACCGTTATGATCTTTTATAAAGAAACTTTAAATGATCTGTTAAATTATCTTTTACAAAGAAGATAATTATGTCAACTTTTGTAGCATTTATTAGGCCAAATGATCGTTAGCTTTATGATCTTTTAATAAAGAAACTTTAAATGATCTCTTAAATTATCTTTTACAAAGAAGATAATTATGTCAACTTTTTTAGCATTTATTAGGTCAAACGATCGTTACCGTTATGATCTTTTAATAAACAAATTGTAAATGATCTAATAAATTATTTTTTACAAAGAAGATAATTATGTCAACATTTTTAGCATTTATTAGGCCAAATGATCGTTACCGTTATGATCTTTTAATAAAGAAATTTTAAATGATCTATTAAATTATCTTTTACAGAAAAGATAATTATGCCATCATTTTTATCATTTATTAGGCCACATGATCATTACCGTTATGATCTTTTAATAAAGAAATTTTAAATGATCTATTAAATTATCTTTTACAAAGAAGAAAATTATGTCAACTTTTTTAGCATTTATTAGGCCCAATGATCGTTACCGTTATGATCTTTTAATAAAGAAATTTGAAATGATCTATTAAATTATCTTTTACAAAGAAGATAATTATGTCAACATTTTTAGCATTTATTAGGCCTAGTGATCGTTACCGTTATGATCTTTTAATAAAGAAATTTTAAATGATCTATTAAATTATCTTTTACAAAGAAGATAATTATGTCAACTTTTTTAGCATTTATTAGGCCAAATGATCGTTACCGTTATGATCTTTTAATAAAGAAATTTTAAATGATCTATTAAATTATCTTTTACAAAGAAGATAATTATGTCAACTTTTTTAGCATTTATTAGGCATAATCATCGTTACCGTTATGATCTTTTAATAAAGAAAGTTTAAATGATCTATTAAATTATCTTTTACAAAGAACATAATTATGCCAAGATTTTAGCATTTATTAGGCCCAATGATCATTACCGTTATGATCTTTTAATAAAGAAATTTGAAATGATCTATTAAATTATCTTTTACAAAGAAGATAATTATGTCAACATTTTTAGCATTTATTAGGCCTAATGATCGTTACCGTTATGATCTTTTAATAAAGAAATTTTAAATGATCTCTTAAATTATCTTTTACAAAGAAGATTATTATGTCAACTTTTTTAGCATTTATTAGGCCCAATGATCGTTACCGTGATGATCTTTTAATAAAGAAATTTTAAATGACCTCTTATATTATCTTTTACAAAGAAGATAATTATGTCAACTTTTTTAGCATTTATTAGGCCCAATGATCGTTACCGTTATGATCTTTTAATAAAGAAATTTTAAATGATCTCTTAAATTATCTTTTACAAAGAAGATTATTATGTCAACTTTTTTAGCATTTATTAGGCCCAACGATCGTTACTGTTATCATTTTTTAATAAAGAAATTTTAAATGATCTATTAAATTATATTTTACAAAGAAGATAATTTTGTCAACTTTTTTAGCATTTATTAGGCATAATGATCGTTACTGTTATGATATTTTAATAAAGAAATTTTAAATGATCTAATAAATTATTTTTTACAAAGAAGATAATTATGTCAACATTTTTAGCATTTATTAGGCCAAATGATCGTTACCCTTATGGTCTTTTAATAAAGAAATTTTAAATGATCTATTAAATTATCTTTTACATAAAAGATAATTATGTCAACATTTTTAGAATTTATTAGGCCCAATGATCGTTACGGTTATGATCTTTTAATAAATAAATTTTAAATGATCTAATAAATTATTTTTTACAAAGAAGATAATTATGTCAACATTTTTAGCATTTATTAGGCCACATGATTGTTACCGTTATGATCTTTTATAAAGAAACTTTAAATGATCTGTTAAATTATCTTTTACAAAGAAGATAATTATGTCAACTTTTGTAGCATTTATTAGGCCAAATGATCGTTACCTTTATGATCTTTTAATAAAGAAACTTTAAATGATCTCTTAAATTATCATTTACAAAGAAGATAATTATGTCAACATTTTTAGCATTTATTAGGTCAAATGATTGTTACCGTTATGATATTTTATAAAAAAATTTTAAAGGATGTACAAAATTATCTTTTACAAAGAAGATAATTATGTAAAGATTTTTGCATTTAATAGGCCAAATGATCGTTACCATTATGATCTTTTAATAAAGAAATTTTAAATGATCTATCAAATTATCTTTTACATAGAAGATAATTATGTCAACATTTTTAGCATTTATTGGGCCAAATGATCGTTACCGTTATGATCTTTTATAAAGAAATTTTAAACGATCTATTAAATTATCTTTTACAAAGAAGATAATTATGTCATCATTTTTAGCATTTATTAGGCCACATGATCGTTACCGTTATGATCTTTTAATAAAGAAATTTTAAATGATCTATTAAATTATCTTTTACATAGAAGATAATTATGTCAACTTTTTTAGGATTTATTAGGCCCAATGATCGCTACCGTTATGGTCTTTTAATAAAGAAATTTTAAATAATGTAATAAATTATCTTTTACAAAGAAGATCATTATGTCAACTTTTTTAGCATTTATTAGGCCCAATGATCGTTACCGTTATGGTCTTTTAATAAAGAAATTTTAAATAATGTAATAAATTATCTTTTACAAAGAAGATCATTATGTCAACTTTTTTAGCATTTATTAGGCCCAATGATCGTTACCGTTATGATCTTTTAATAAAGAAATTTTAAATGATCTATTAAATTATCTTTTACATAGAAGATAATTATGTCAACATTTTTAGCATTTATTAGGCCCAATGATCATTACTGTTATGATCTTTTATAAAGAAATTTTAAATGATCTAATAAATTATTTTTTACAAAGAAGATAATTATGTAAACATTTTTAGCATTTATTTGCCCAATTGATCGTTACCGTTATGATCTTTTGTAAATAAACTTTAAATGATCTCTTAAATTATCTTTTACAAAAACGATAATTATGTCAACTTTTTTACCATTTATTAGGCCCAATGATAATTACCGTTATGATCTTTTATAAAGAAATTTTAAATGATCTATTAAATTATCTTTCACAAAGAAGATAATTATGTCGACTTTTTTAGCATTTATTAGGCCCAATGATCGTTACCATTATGAACTTTTAATAAAGAAATTTAAATGATCTATTAACTTATCTTTTACCAAAAAGATAATTATGTCAACCTTTTTAGCATTTATTAGGCCCAATGATAATTACCGTTATGATTTTTTGATAAAGAAATTTTAAATGATCTATTAAATTATCTTTCACAAAGAAGATAATTATGTCGACTTTTTTAGCAGTTGTTAGGCCCAATGATCGTTACCATTATGAACTTTTAATAAAGAAAATTTAAATGATCTATTAACTTATCTTTTACAAAGAAGATAATTATGTCAACATTTTTAGCATTTATTAGGCCAAATGGTTGTTACCGTTATGATCTTTTATAAAGAAACTTTAAATGATCTGTTAAATTATCTTTTACAAAGAAGATAATTATGTCAACTTTTGTAGCATTTATTAGGCCAAATGATCGTTAGCTTTATGATCTTTTAATAAAGAAACTTTAAATGATCTCTTAAATTATCTTTTACAAAGAAGATAATTATGTCAACTTTTTTAGCATTTATTAGGTCAAACGATCGTTACCGTTATGATCTTTTAATAAACAAATTGTAAATGATCTAATAAATTATTTTTTACAAAGAAGATAATTATGTCAACATTTTTAGCATTTATTAGGCCAAATGATCGTTACCGTTATGATCTTTTAATAAAGAAATTTTAAATGATCTATTAAATTATCTTTTACAGAAAAGATAATTATGCCATCATTTTTATCATTTATTAGGCCACATGATCATTACCGTTATGATCTTTTAATAAACAAATTTTAAATGATCTATTAAATTATCTTTTACATAGAAGATAATTATGTCAACATTTTTAGCATTTATTAGGCCCAATGATCGTTACCGTTATGATCTTTTAATAAAGAAATTTTAAATGATCTAATAAATTATTTTTTACAAAGAAGATAATTATGTCAACATTTTTAGCATTTATTAGGCCAAATGATTGTTACCGTTATGATCTGTTATAAAGAAACTTTAAATGATCTGTTAAATTATCTTTTACAAAGAAGATAATTATGTCAACTTTTGTAGCATTTATTAGGCCAAATGATCGTTACCTTTATGATCTTTTAATAAAGAAACTTTAAATGATCTCTTAAATTATCTTTTACAAAGAAGATAATTATGTCAACATTTTTAGCATTTATTAGGTCAAATGATTGTTACCGTTATGATATTTTATAAAACAATTTTAAAGGATGTACAAAATTATCTTTTACAAAGAAGATAATTATGTAAAGATTTTAGCATTTATTAGGCCAAATGATCGTTACCATTATGATCTTTTAATAAAGAAATTTTAAATGATCTATCAAATTATCTTTTACATAGAAGATAATTATGTCAACATTTTTAGCATTTATTGGGCCAAATGATCGTTACCGTTATGATCTTTTATAAAGAAATTTTAAACGATCTATTAAATTATCTTTTACAAAGAAGATAATTATGTCATCATTTTTAGCATTTATTAGGCCACATGATCGTTACCGTTATGATCTTTTAATAAAGAAATTTTAAATGATCTATTAAATTATCTTTTATATAGAAGATAATTATGTCAACTTTTTTAGGATTTATTAGGCCCAATGATCGCTACCGTTATGGTCTTTTAATAAAGAAATTTTAAATAATATAATAAATTATCTTTTACAAAGAAGATCATTATGTCAACTTTTTTAGCATTTATTAGGCCCAATAATCGTTACCGTTATGGTCTTTTAATAAAGAAATTTTAAATAATGTAATAAATTATCTTTTACAAAGAAGATCATTATGTCAACTTTTTTAGCATTTATTAAGCCTAATGATCGTTACCGTTATGATCTTTTAATAAAGAAATTTTAAATGATCTATTAAATTATCTTTTACATAGAAGATAATTATGTCAACATTTTTAGCATTTATTAGGCCCAATGATCGTTACTGTTATGATCTTTTATAAAGAAATTTTAAATGATCTAATAAATTATTTTTTACAAAGAAGATAATTATGTCAACATTTTTAACATTTATTAGGCCAAATGATCGTTACCGTTAAGATCTTTTATAAATAAACTTTAAATGATCTCTTAAATTATCTTTTACAAAAAAGATAATTATGTCAACTTTTTTAGCATTTATTAGGCCCAATGATAATTACCGTTATGATCTTTTAATAAAGAAATTTTAAATGATCTATTAAATTATCTTTCACAAAGAAGATAATTATGTCGACTTTTTTAGCATTTATTAGGCCCAATGATCGTTACCATTATGAACTTTTAATAAAGAAATTTAAATGATCTATTAACTTATCTTTTACCAAAAAGATAATTATGTCAACCTTTTTAGCATTTATTAGGCCCAATGATAATTACCGTTATGATTTTTTGATAAAGAAATTTTAAATGATCTATTAAATTATCTTTCACAAAGAAGATAATTATGTCGACTTTTTTAGCATTTGTTAGGCCCAATGATCGTTACCATTATGAACTTTTAATAAAAAAAATTTAAATGATCTATTAACTTATCTTTTACAAAGAAGATAATTATGTCAACATTTTTAGCATTTATTAGGCCAAATGATTGTTACCGTTATGATCTTTTATAAAGAAACTTTAAATGATCTGTTAAATTATCTTTTACAAAGAAGATAATTATGTCATCATTTTTATCATTTATTAGGCCACATAGAAGATAATTATGTCAACATTTTTAGCATTTATTAGGCCCAATGATCGTTACTGTTATGATCTTTTAATAAAGAATTTTTAATGATCTAATAAATTATTTTTTACAAAGAAGATAATTATGTCAACATTTTTAGCATTTATTAGGCCAAATGATTGTTACCGTTATGATCTTTTATAAAGAAACTTTAAATGATCTGTTAAATTATCTTTTACAAAGAAGATAATTATGTCAACTTTTGTAGCATTTATTAGGCCAAATGATCGTTACCGTTATGATCTTTTAATAAAGAAACTTTAAATGATCTCTTAAATTATCTTTTACAAAGAAGATAATTATGTCAACATTTTTAGCATTTATTAGGTCAAATGATTGTTACCGTTATGATATTTTATAAACAAATTTTAAAGGATGTACAAAATTATCTTTTACAAAGAAGATAATTATGTAAAGATTTTAGCATTTATTAGGCCAAATGATCGTTACCATTATGATCTTTTAATAAAGAAATTTTAAATGATCTATCAAATTATCTTTTACATAGAAGATAATTATGTCAACATTTTTAGCATTTATTGGGCCAAATGATCGTTACCGTTATGATCTTTTATAAAGAAATTTTAAACGATCTATTAAATTATCTTTTACAAAGAAGATAATTATGTCATCATTTTTAGCATTTATTAGGCCACATGATCGTTACCGTTATGATCTTTTAATAAAGAAATTTTAAATGATCTATTAAATTATCTTTTACATAGAAGATAATTATGTCAACTTTTTTAGGATTTATTAGGCCCAATGATCGTTACCGTTATGGTCTTTTAATAAAGAAATTTTAAATAGTGTAATAAATTATCTTTTACAAAGAAGATCATTATGTCAACTTTTTTAGCATTTATTAGGCCCAATGATCGTTACCGTTATGATCTTTTAATAAAGAAATTTTAAATGATGTAATAAATTATTTTTTACAAAGAAGATAATTATGTCAACTTTTTTAGCATTTATTAGGACAAATGATTGTTACCGTTATGATCTTTTAATAAAGAAATTTTAAATGATCTAATAAATTATTTTTTACAAAGAAGATAATTATGTCAACATTTTTAGCATTTATTAGGCCAAATGATCGTTACCGTTATGATCTTTTAATCAAGAAATTTTAAATGATCTATTAAATTATCTTTTACAAAAAAGATAATTATGTCATCATTTTTATCATTTATTAGGCCACATAGAAGATAATTATGTCAACATTTTTAGCATTTATTAGGCCCAATGATCGTTACTGTTATGATCTTTTAATAAAGAATTTTTAATGATCTAATAAATTATTTTTTACAAAGAAGATAATTATGTCAACATTTTTAGCATTTATTAGGCCAAATGATTGTTACCGTTATGATCTTTATAAAGAAACTTTAAATGATCTCTTAAATTATCTTTTACAAAGAAGATAATTATGTCAACATTTTTAGCATTTATTAGGTCAAATGATTGTTACCATTATGATATTTTATAAACAAATTTTAAAGGATGTACAAAATTATCTTTTACAAAGAAGATAATTATGTAAAGATTTTAGCATTTATTAGGCCAAATGATAGTTACCATTATGATCTTTTAATAAAGAAATTTAAAATGATCTATCAAATTATATTTTACATAGAAGATAATTATGTCAACATTTTTAGCATTTATTGGGCCAAATGATCGTTACCATTATGATCTTTTATAAAGAAATTTTAAACGATCTATTAAATTATCTTTTACAAATAAGATAATTATGTCAACTTTTTTAGCATTTATTAGGCATAATGATCGTTACCGTTATGATCTTTTAATAAAGAAAGTTTAAATGATCTATTAAATTATCTTTTACAAAGAACATAATTATGCCAAGATTTTAGCATTTATTAGGCCCAATGATCATTACCGTTATGATCGTTTAATAAAGAAATTTGAAATGATCTATTAAATTATCTTTTACAAAGAAGATAATTATGTCAACATTTTTAGCATTTATTAGGCCTAATGATCGTTACCGTTATGATCTTTTAATAAAGAAATTTTAAATGATCTATTAAATTATCTTTTACAAAAAAGATAATTATGTCAACATTTTTAGCATTTATTTGGCCAAATGATCGTTACCGTTATGATCTTTTAATAAAGAAATTCTAAATGATCTATTAAATTATCTTTTACAAAGAAGATAATTATGTCAACATTTTTAGCAGTTGTTAGGCCCAATGATCGTTACCATTATGATCTTTTAATAAAGAAATTTTAAATGATCTAATAAATTATCTTTTAGAAAGAATATAATTCTGTCAACATTTTTAGCATTTATTAGGCCAAATGATTGTTACCGTTATGATCTTTTATAAAGAAACTTTAAATGATCTGTTAAATTATCTTTTACAAAGAAGATAATTATGTCAACTTTTGTAGCATTTATTAGGCCAAATGATCGTTACCGTTATGATCTTTTAATAAAGAAACTTTAAATGATCTCTTAAATTATCTTTTACAAAGAAGATAATTATGTCAACATTTTTAGCATTTATTAGGCATAATGATTGTTACCGTTATGATCTTTTAATAAAGAAATTTTAAATAATGTAATAAATTATCTTTTGCAAAGAAGATCATTATGTCAACTTTTTTAGCATTTATTAGGCCAAATGATTGTTACCGTTATGATCTTTTATAAAGAAACTTTAAATGATCTGTTAAATTATCTTTTCAAAGAAGATAATTATGTCAACTTTTGTAGCATTTATTAGGCCAAATGATCGTTACCGTTATGATCTTTTAATAAAGAAACTTTAAATGATCTCTTAAATTATCTTTTACAAAGAAGATAATTATGTCACCATTTTTAGCATTTATTAGGTCAAATGATTGTTACCGTTATGATATTTTATAAACAAATTTTAAAGGATGTACAAAATTATCTTTTACAAAGAAGATAATTATGTAAAGATTTTAGCATTTATTAAGCCAAATGATCGTTACCATTATGATCTTTTAATAAAGAAATTTTAAATGAGCTATCAAATTATCTTTTACATAGAAGATAATTATGTCAACATTTTGAGCATTTATTGGGCCAAATGATCGTTACCGTTATGATCTTTTATAAAGAAATTTTAAATGATCTAATAAATTATTTTTTACAAAGAAGATAATTATGTCAACATTTTTAGCATTTATTTGGCCAAATGATCGTTACCGTTATGATCTTTTAATAAAGAAATTTTAAATGATCTATTAAATTATCTTTTACAAAGAAGATAATTATGTCAACATTTTTAGCATTTATTAGGCCAAATGATCGTTACCATTATGATCTTTTAATAAAGAAATTTTAAATGATCTAATAAATTATCTTTTAGAAAGAATATAATTCTGTCAACATTTTTAGCATTTATTAGGCCAAATGATTGTTACCGTTATGATCTTTTATAAAGAAACTTTAAATGATCTGTTAAATTATCTTTTACAAAGAAGATAATTATGTCAACTTTTGTAGCATTTATTAGGCCAAATGATCGTTACCATTATGATTTTTTAATAAAGAAACATTAAATGATCTCTTAAATTATCTTTTACAAATAAGATAATTATGTCAACATTTTTAGCATTTATTAGGTCAAATGATTGTTACCATTATAATATTTTATAAACAAATTTTAAAGGATGTACAAAATTATCTTTTACAAAGAAGATAATTATGTAAAGATTTTAGCATTTATTAGGCCAAATGATCGTTACCATTATGATCTTTTTATAAAGAAATTTTAAATGATCTATCAAATTATCTTTTACAAAGAAGATAATTATGTCAACATTTTTAGCATTTATTAGGCCAAATGATCGTTACCGTTATGATCTTTTATAAAGAAATTTTAAATGATCTAATAAATTATTTTTTACAAAGAAGATAATTATGTCCACATTTTTAGCATTTATTTGGCGAAATGATTGTTACCGTTATGATCTTTTAATAAATAAATTTTAAATGATCTATTAAATTATCTTTTAGAAAGAAGATAATTATGTTAACATTTTTAGCATTTATTAGGCCAAATGATCGTTACCGTTAAGATCTTTTATAAATAAACTTTAAATGATCTCTTAAATCATCTTTTACAAAAAAGATAATTATGTCAACTTTTTTAGCATTTATTAGGCCCAATGATAATTACCGTTATGATCTTTTAATAAAGAAATTTTAAATGATCTATTAAATTATCTTTCACAAAGAAGATAATTATGTTGACTTTTTTAGCATTTATTAGGCCCAATGATAGTTACCATTATGAACTTTTAATAAAGAAAATTTAAATGATCTATTAACTTATCTTTTACCAAAAAGATAATTATGTCAACTTTTTTAGCATTTATTAGGCCCAATGATAATTACCGTTATGATCTTTTAGTAAAGAAATTTTAAATGATCTATTAAATTATCTTTCACAAAGAAGATAATTATGTCGACTTTTTTAGCATTTATTAGGCCCAATAATCGTTACCATTATGAACTTTTAATAAAGAAAATTTAAATGATCTATTAACTTATCTTTTACAATGAAGATAATTATGTCAACATTTTTAGCATTTATTAGGCCAAATGATTGTTACCGTTATGATCTTTTATAAAGAAACTTTAAATGATCTGTTAAATTATCTTTTACAAAGAAGATAATTATGTCAACTTTTGTAGCATTTATTAGGCCAAATAATCGTTACCGTTATGATCTTTTAATAAAGAAACTTTAAATGATCTCTTAAATTATCTTTTACAATGAAGATAGTTATGTCAACATTTTCAGAATTTATTAGGTCAAATGATTGTTACCGTTATAATATTTTATAAACAAATTTTAAAGGATGTAAAAAATTATCTTTTACAAAGAAGATAATTATGTAAAGATTTTAGCATTTATTAGGCCAAATGATCGTTACCATTATGATCTTTTAATAAAGAAATTTTAAATGATCTATCAAATTATCTTTTACATAGAAGATAATTATGTCAACATTTTTAGCATTTATTGGGCCAAATGATCGTTACCGTTATGATCTTTTATAAAGAAATTTTAAACGATCTATTAAATTATCTTTTACAAAGAAGATAATTATGTCAACATTTTTAGCATTTATTAAGCCAAATGATCGTTACCGTTATGATCTTTTAATAAAGAAATTTTAAATGATCTATTAAATTATCTTTTACGAAGAAGATAATTATGTCAACTTTTTTAGCATTTATTAGGCATAATGATTGTTACCGTTATGATCTTTTAATAAAGAAATTTTAAATAATGTAATAAATTATCTTTTGCAAAGAAGATCATTATGTCAACTTTTTTAGCATTTATTAGGCCAAATGATTGTTACCGTTATGATCTTTTACAAAGAAACTTTAAATGATCTGTTAAATTATCTTTTCAAAGAAGATAATTATGTCAACTTTTGTAGCATTTATTAGGCCAAATGATCGTTACCGTTATGATCTTTTAATAAAGAAACTTTAAATGATCTCTTAAATTATCTTTTACAAAGAAGATAATTATGTCACCATTTTTAGCATTTATTAGGTCAAATGATTGTTACCGTTATGATATTTTATAAACAAATTTTAAAGGATGTACAAAATTATCTTTTACAAAGAAGATAATTATGTAAAGATTTTAGCATTTATTAGGCCAAATGAACGTTACCATTATGATCTTTTAATAAAGAAATTTTAAACGATCTATTAAATTATCTTTTACAAAGAAGATAATTATGTCAACATTTTTAGCATTTATTAAGCCAAATGATCGTTACCGTTATGATCTTTTAATAAAGAAATTTTGAATGATCTATTAAATTATCTTTTACGAAGAAGATAATTATGTCAACTTTTTTAGCATTTATTAGGCATAATGATTGTTACCGTTATGATCTTTTAATAAAGAAATTTTAAATAATGTAATAAATTATCTTTTGCAAAGAAGATCATTATGTCAACTTTTTTAGCATTTATTAGGCCAAATGATTGTTACCGTTATGATCTTTTACAAAGAAACTTTATATGATCTGTTAAATTATCTTTTCAAAGAAGATAATTATGTCAACTTTTGTAGCATTTATTAGGCCAAATGATCGTTACCGTTATGATCTTTTAATAAAGAAACTTTAAATGATCTCTTAAATTATCTTTTACAAAGAAGATAATTATGTCACCATTTTTAGCATTTATTAGGTCAAATGATTGTTACCGTTATGATATTTTATAAACAAATTTTAAAAGATGTACAAAATTATCTTTTACAAAGAAGATAATTATGTAAAGATTTTAGCATTTATTAGGCCAAATGAACGTTACCATTATGATCTTTTAATAAAGAAATTTTAAATGATCTATCAAATTATCTTTTACATAGAAGATAATTATGTCAACATTTTTAGCATTTATTGGGCCAAATGATCGTTACCGTTATGATCTTTTATAAAGAAATTTTAAACGATCTATTAAATTTTCATTTACAAAGAAGATAATTATGTCATCATTTTTCGCATTTATTAGGCCACATGATCATTACCGTTATGATCTTTTAATAAAGAAATTTTAAATGATCTATTAAATCATCTTTTAGACAGAAGATAATTATGTCAACTTTTTTAGGATTTATTAGGCCCAATGATCGTTACCGTTATGGTCTTTTAATAACGAAATTTTAAATAAGGTAATAAATTATCTTGTACAAAGAAGATCATTATGTCAACCTTTTCAGCATTTATTAGGCCCAATGATCGTTGCCGTTATGATCTTTTATAAACAAATTTTAAAGGATGTACAAAATTATCTTTTTGAAAAAGATAATTATGTCAACTTTTTTAGCATTTATTAAGCCCAATGATCATTACCGTGATGATCTTTTAATAAAGAAATTTTAAATGACCTCTTAAATTATCTTTTACAAAGAAGATAATTATGTCAACTTTTTTAGCATTTATTAGGCCCAATGATCGTTACCGTTATGATCTTTTAATAAAGAAATTTTGAATGATCTCTTAAATTATCTTTTACAAAGAAGATTATTACGTCAATATTTTTAGCATTTATTAGGCCCAACGATCGTTACTGTTATCATCTTTGAATAAAGAAATTTTAAACGATCTATTAAATTATATTTTACAAAGAAGATAATTTTGTCAACTTTTTTAGCATTTATTAGGCATAATGATCGTTACTGTTATGATATTTTAATAAAGAAACTTTAAATGATCTAATAAATTATATTTTACAAAGAAGATAATTATGTCAACTTTTGTAGCATTTATTAGGCCAAATGATCGTTACCGTTATGATCTTTTAATAAAGAAACTTTAAATGATCTCTTAAATTATCTTTTACAAAGAAGATAATTATGTCAACATTTTTAGCATTTATTAGGTCAAATGATTGTTACCGTTATGATATTTTATAAACAAATTTTAAAGGATGTACAAAATTATCTTTTTCAAAGACGATAATTATGTAAAAGATTTTAGCATTTATTAGGCCAAATGATCGTTACCATTATGATCTTTTAATAAAGAAATTTTAAATGATGTATCAAATTATCTTTTACATAGAAGATAATTATGTCAACATTTTTAGCATTTATTGGGCCAAATGATCGTTACCGTTATGATCTTTTATAAAGAAATTTTAAACGATCTATTAAATTATCATTTACAAAAAAGATAATTATGTCATCATTTTTAGCATTTATTAGGCCACATGATCATTACCGTTATGATCTTTTAATAAAGAAATTTTAAATGACCTATTAAATCATCTTTTACGCAGAAGATAATTATGTCAACTTTTTTAGGATTTATTAGGCCCAATGATCGTTACCGTTATGGTCTTTTAATAAAGAAATTTTAAATGATCTATTAAATTATCTTTTACAAAGAACATAATTATGCCAAGATTTTAGCATTTATTAGGCCCAATGATCATTACCGTTATGATCTTTTAATAAAGAAATTTTAAATTATCTATTAAATTATCCTTTACATAGAAGATAATTATGTCAACTTTTTTAGGATTTATTAGGCCCAATGATCGTTACCGTTATGGTCTTTTAATAAAGAAATTTTAAATAAGGTAATAAACTATCTTGTACAAAGAAGATCATTATGTCAACCTTTTCAGCATTTATTAGGCCCAATGATCGTTACCGTTATGATCTTTTATAAACAAATTTTAAAGGATGTACAAAATTATCTTTTAGAAAAAGATAATTTTGTCAACTTTTTTAGCATTTATTAGGCATAATGATCGTTACTGTTATGATATTTTAATAAAGAAATTTTAAATGATCTAATAAATTATTTTTTACAGAGAAGATAATTATGTGAACATTTTTAGCATTTATTAGGCCAAATGATTGTTACCCTTATGGTCTTTTAATAAAGAAATTTTAAATGATCTATTAAATTATGTTTTACAAAGAAGAAAATTATGTCAACTTTTTTAGCATTTATTAGGCCCAATGATCGTTACCGTTATGATCTTTTAATAAAGAAATTTGAAATGATCTAATAAATAATTTTTCACAAAGAAGATAATTATGTCAACATTTTTAGCATTTATTAGGCCAAATGATCGTTACCATTATGATCTTTTAATAAAGAAATTTTAAATGATCTATTAAATTATCTTTTAGAAAGAAGATAATTATGTCAACATTTTTAGCATTTATTAGGCCAAATGATCGTTACCGTTAGGATCTTTTATAAACAAATTTTAAAGGATGTAAAAAATTATCTTTTACAAAGAAGATAATTATGTAAAGATTTTAGCATTTATTAGGCCAAATGATCGTTACCATTATGATCTTTTAATAAAGAAAATTTAAATGATCTATTAACTTATCTTTTACATAGAAGATAATTATGTCAACATTTTTAGCATTTATTGGGCCAAATGATCGTTACCGTTATGATCTTTTATAAAGAAATTTTAAAGGATGTAAAAAATTATCTTTTACAAAGAAGATAATTATGTAAAGATTTTAGCATTTATTAGGCCAAATGATCGTTACCATTATGATCTTTTAATAAAGAAAATTTAAATGATCTATTAACTTATCTTTTACAATGAAGATAATTATGTCAACATTTTTAGCATTTATTAGGCCAAATGATTGTTACCGTTATGATCTTTTATAAAGAAACTTTAAATGATCTGTTAAATTATCTTTTACAAAGAAGATAATTATGTCAACTTTTGTAGCATTTATTAGGCCAAATGATCGTTACCGTTATGATCTTTTAATAAAGAAACTTTAAATGATCTCTTAAATTATCTTTTACAATGAAGATAGTTATGTCAACATTTTCAGAATTTATTAGGTCAAATGATTGTTACCGTTATAATATTTTATAAACAAATTTTAAAGGATGTAAAAAATTATCTTTTACAAAGAAGATAATTATGTAAAGATTTTAGCATTTATTAGGCCAAATGATCGTTACCATTATGATCTTTTAATAAAGAAATTTTAAATGATCTATCAAATTATCTTTTACATAGAAGATAATTATGTCAACATTTTTAGCATTTATTGGGCCAAATGATCGTTACCGTTATGATCTTTTATAAAGAAATTTTAAACGATCTATTAAATTATCTTTTACAAAGAAGATAATTATGTCAACATTTTTAGCATTTATTAAGCCAAATGATCGTTACCGTTATGATCTTTTAATAAAGAAATTTTAAATGATCTATTAAATTATCTTTTACGAAGAAGATAATTATGTCAACTTTTTTAGCATTTATTAGGCATAATGATTGTTACCGTTATGATCTTTTAATAAAGAAATTTTAAATAATGTAATAAATTATCTTTTGCAAAGAAGATCATTATGTCAACTTTTTTAGCATTTATTAGGCCAAATGATTGTTACCGTTATGATCTTTTATAAAGAAACTTTAAATGATCTGTTAAATTATCTTTTCAAAGAAGATAATTATGTCAACTTTTGTAGCATTTATTAGGCCAAATGATCGTTACCGTTATGATCTTTTAATAAAGAAACTTTAAATGATCTCTTAAATTATCTTTTACAAAGAAGATAATTATGTCACCATTTTTAGCATTTATTAGGTCAAATGATTGTTACCGTTATGATATTTTATAAACAAATTTTAAAGGATGTACAAAATTATCTTTTACAAAGAAGATAATTATGTAAAGATTTTAGCATTTATTAGGCCAAATGAACGTTACCATTATGATCTTTTAATAAAGAAATTTTAAACGATCTATTAAATTATCTTTTACAAAGAAGATAATTATGTGAACATTTTTAGCATTTATTAAGCCAAATGATCGTTACCGTTATGATATTTTATAAAGAAATTTTAAACGATCTATTAAATTTTCATTTACAAAGAAGATAATTATGTCATCATTTTTCGCATTTATTAGGCCACATGACCATTACCGTTATGATCTTTTAATAAAGAAATTTTAAATGATCTATTAAATCATCTTTTAGACAGAAGATAATTATGTCAACTTTTTTAGGATTTATTAGGCCCAATGATCGTTACCGTTATGGTCTTTTAATAACAAAATTTTAAATAAGGTAATAAATTATCTTGTACAAAGAAGATCATTATGTCAACCTTTTCAGCATTTATTAGGCCCAATGATCGTTGCCGTTATGATCTTTTATAAACAAATTTTAAAGGATGTACAAAATTATCTTTTTGAAAAAGATAATTATGTCAACTTTTTTAGCATTTATTAGGCCCAATGATCATTACCGTGATGATCTTTTAATAAAGAAATTTTAAATGACCTCTTAAATTATCTTTTACAAAGAAGATAATTATGTCAACTTTTTTAGCATTTATTAGGCCCAATGATCGTTACCGTTATGATCTTTTAATAAAGAAATTTTGAATGATCTCTTAAATTATCTTTTACAAAGAAGATTATTACGTCAATATTTTTAGCATTTATTAGGCCCAACGATCGTTACTGTTATCATCTTTGAATAAAGAAATTTTAAACGATCTATTAAATTATATTTTACAAAGAAGATAATTTTGTCAACTTTTTTAGCATTTATTAGGCATAATGATCGTTACTGTTATGATATTTTAATAAAGAAACTTTAAATGATCTAATAAATTATATTTTACAAAGAAGATAATTATGTCAACTTTTGTAGCATTTATTAGGCCAAATGATCGTTACCGTTATGATCTTTTAATAAAGAAACTTTAAATGATCTCTTAAATTATCTTTTACAAAGAAGATAATTATGTCAACATTTTTAGCATTTATTAGGTCAAATGATTGTTACCGTTATGATATTTTATAAACAAATTTTAAAGGATGTACAAAATTATCTTTTTCAAAGACGATAATTATGTAAAAGATTTTAGCATTTATTAGGCCAAATGATCGTTACCATTATGATCTTTTAATAAAGAAATTTTAAATGATCTATCAAATTATCTTTTACATAGAAGATAATTATGTCAACATTTTTAGCATTTATTGGGCCAAATGATCGTTACCGTTATGATCTTTTATAAAGAAATTTTAAACGATCTATTAAATTATCATTTACAAAAAAGATAATTATGTCATCATTTTTAGGATTTATTAGGCCCAATGATCGTTACCGTTATGGTCTTTTAATAAAGAAATTTTAAATGATCTATTAAATTATCTTTTACAAAGAACATAATTATGCCAAGATTTTAGCATTTATTAGGCCCAATGATCATTACCGTTATGATCTTTTAATAAAGAAATTTTAAATTATCTATTAAATTATCCTTTACGTAGAAGATAATTATGTCAACTTTTTTAGGATTTATTAGGCCCAATGATCGTTACCGTTATGGTCTTTTAATAAAGAAATTTTAAATAAGGTAATAAACTATCTTGTACAAAGAAGATCATTATGTCAACCTTTTCAGCATTTATTAGGCCCAATGATCGTTACCGTTATGATCTTTTATAAACAAATTTTAAAGGATGTACAAAATTATCTTTTAGAAAAAGATAATTTTGTCAACTTTTTTAGCATTTATTAGGCCCAATGATCGTTACCGTTATGATCTTTTAATAAAGAAATTTGAAATGATCTAATAAATAATTTCTCACAAAGAAGATAATTATGTCAACATTTTTAGCATTTATTAGGTCAAATGATCGTTACCGTTATGATCTTTTAATAAAGAAATTTTAAATGATCTATTAAATTATCTTTTAGAAAGAAGATAATTATGTCAACATTTTTAGCATTTATTAGGCCAAATGATCGTTACCGTTAAGATCTTTTATAAACAAATTTTAAACGATCTATTAAATTATCTTTTACAAAGAAGATAATTATGTCAACATTTTTAGCATTTATTAAGCCAAATGATCGTTACCGTTATGATCTTTTGTAAAGAAATTTTAAACGATCTATTAAATTATCTTTTACAAAGAAGATAATTATGTCAACATTTTTAGCATTTATTAAGCCAAATGATCGTTACCATTATGATCTTTTAATAAAGAAATTTTAAATGATCTATCAAATTATCTTTTACATAGAAGATAATTATGTCAACATTTTTAGCATTTATTGGGCCAAATGATCGTTACCATTATGAACTTTTAATAAAGAAAATTTAAATGATCTATTAACTTATCTTTTACAATGAAGATAATTATGTCAACATTTTTAGCATTTATTAGGCCAAATGATTGTTACCGTTATGATCTTTTATAAAGAAACTTTAAATGATCTGTTAAATTATCTTTTACAAAGAAGATAATTATGTCAACTTTTGTAGCATTTATTAGGCCAAATGATTGTTACCGTTATGATCTTTTAATAAAGAAACTTTAAATGATCTCTTAAATTATCTTTTACAATGAAGATAGTTATGTCAACATTTTCAGAATTTATTAGGTCAAATGATTGTTACCGTTATAATATTTTATAAACAAATTTTAAAGGATGTAAAAAATTATCTTTTACAAAGAAGATAATTATGTAAAGATTTTAGCATTTATTAGGCCAAATGATCGTTACCATTATGATCTTTTAATAAAGAAATTTTAAATGATCTATCAAATTATCTTTTACATAGAAGATAATTATATCAACATTTTTAGCATTTATTGGGCCAAATGATCGTTACCGTTATGATCTTTTATAAAGAAATTTTAAACGATCTATTAAATTATCTTTTACAAAGAAGATAATTATGTCAACATTTTTAGCATTTATTAAGCCAAATGATCGTTACCGTTATGATCTTTTAATAAAGAAATTTTAAATGATCTATTAAATTATCTTTTACGAAGAAGATAATTATGTCAACTTTTTTAGCATTTATTAGGCATAATGATTGTTACCGTTATGATCTTTTAATAAAGAAATTTTAAATAATGTAATAAATTATCTTTTGCAAAGAAGATCATTATGTCAACTTTTTTAGCATTTATTAGGCCAAATGATTGTTACCGTTATGATCTTTTATAAAGAAACTTTAAATGATCTGTTAAATTATCTTTTCAAAGAAGATAATTATGTCAACTTTTGTAGCATTTATTAGGCCAAATGATCGTTACCGTTATGATCTTTTAATAAAGAAACTTTAAATGATCTCTTAAATTATCTTTTACAAAGAAGATAATTATGTCACCATTTTTAGCATTTATTAGGTCAAATGATTGTTACCGTTATGATATTTTATAAACAAATTTTAAAGGATGTACAAAATTATCTTTTACAAAGAAGATAATTATGTAAAGATTTTAGCATTTATTAAGCCAAATGATCGTTACCATTATGATCTTTTAATAAAGAAATTTTAAATGAGCTATCAAATTATCTTTTACATAGAAGATAATTATGTCAACATTTTGAGCATTTATTGGGCCAAATGATCGTTACCGTTATGATCTTTTATAAAGAAATTTTAAATGATCTAATAAATTATTTTTTACAAAGAAGATAATTATGTCAACATTTTTAGCATTTATTTGGCCAAATGATCGTTACCGTTATGATCTTTTAATAAAGAAATTTTAAATGATCTATTAAATTATCTTTTACAAAGAAGATAATTATGTCAACATCTTTAGCATTTATTAGGCCAAATGATCGTTACCATTATGATCTTTTAATAAAGAAATTTTAAATGATCTAATAAATTATCTTTTAGAAAGAATATAATTCTGTCAACATTTTTAGCATTTATTAGGCCAAATGATTGTTACCGTTATGATCTTTTATAAAGAAACTTTAAATGATCTCTTAAATTATCTTTTACAAAGAAGATAATTATGTCAACTTTTGTAGCATTTATTAGGCCAAATGATCGTTACCATTATGATTTTTTAATAAAGAAACTTTAAATGATCTCTTAAATTATATTTTACAAATAAGATAATTATGTCAACATTTTTAGCATTTATTAGGTCAAATGATTGTTACCATTATAATATTTTATAAACAAATTTTAAAGGATGTACAAAATTATCTTTTACAAAGAAGATAATTATGTAAAGATTTTAGCATTTATTAGGCCAAATGATCGTTACCATTATGATCTTTTTATAAAGAAATTTTAAATGATCTATCAAATTATCTTTTACAAAGAAGATAATTATGTCAACATTTTTAGCATTTATTAGGCCAAATGATCGTTACCGTTATGATCTTTTATAAAGAAATTTTAAATGATCTAATAAATTATTTTTTACAAAGAAGATAATTATGTCCACATTTTTAGCATTTATTTGGCAAAATGATTGTTACCGTTATGATCTTTTAATAAATAAATTTTAAATGATCTATTAAATTATCTTTTAGAAAGAAGATAATTATGTCAACATTTTTAGCATTTATTAGGCCAAATGATCGTTACCGTTAAGATCTTTTATAAATAAACTTTAAATGATCTCTTAAATCATCTTTTACAAAAAAGATAATTATGTCAACTTTTTTAGCATTTATTAGGCCCAATGATAATTACCGTTATGATCTTTTAATAAAGAAATTTTAAATGATCTATTAAATTATCTTTCACAAAGAAGATAATTATGTCGACTTTTTTAGCATTTATTAGGCCCAATGATAGTTACCATTATGAACTTTTAATAAAGAAAATTTAAATGATCTATTAACTTATCTTTTACCAAAAAGATAATTATGTCAACTTTTTTAGCATTTATTAGGCCCAATGATAATTACCGTTATAATCTTTTAATAAAGAAATTTTAAATGATCTATTAAATTATCTTTCTCAAAGAAGATAATTATGTCGACTTTTTTAGCATTTATTAGGCCCAATGATCGTTACCATTATGAACTTTTAATAAAGAAAATTTAAATGATCTATTAACTTATCTTTTACAATGAAGATAATTATGTCAACATTTTTAGCATTTATTAGGCCAAATGATTGTTACCGTTATGATCTTTTATAAAGAAACTTTAAATGATCTGTTAAATTATCTTTTACAAAGAAGATAATTATGTCAACTTTTGTAGCATTTATTAGGCCAAATGATCGTTACCGTTATGATCTTTTAATAAAGAAACTTTAAATGATCTCTTAAATTATCTTTTACAAAGAAGATAGTTATGTCAACATTTTCAGCATTTATTAGGTCAAATGATTGTTACCGTTATAATATTTTATAAACAAATTTTAAAGGATGTAAAAAATTATCTTTTACAAAGAAGTTAATTATGTAAAGATTTTAGCATTTATTAGGCCAAATGATCGTTACCATTATGATCTTTTAATAAAGAAATTTTAAATGATCTATCAAATTATCTTTTACATAGAAGATAATTATGTCAACATTTTTAGCATTTATTGGGCCAAATGATCGTTACCGTTATGATCTTTTATAAAGAAATTTTAAACGATCTATTAAATTATCTTTTACAAAGAAGATAATTATGTCAACATTTTTAGCATTTATTAAGCCAAATGATCGTTACCGTTATGATCTTTTAATAAAGAAATTTTAAATGATCTATTAAATTATCTTTTACGAAGAAGATAATTATGTCAACTTTTTTAGCATTTATTAGGCATAATGATTGTTACCGTTATGATCTTTTAATAAAAAAATTTTAAATAATGTAATAAATTATATTTTGCAAAGAAGATCATTATGTCAACTTTTTTAGCATTTATTAGGCGAAATGATCGTTACCGTTATGATCTTTTAATAAAGAAACTTTAAATGATCTCTTAAATTATCTTTTACAAAGAAGATAGTTATGTCAACATTTTCAGCATTTATTAGGTCAAATGATTGTTACCGTTATAATATTTTATAAACAAATTTTAAAGGATGTAAAAAATTATCTTTTACAAAGAAGATAATTATGTAAAGATTTTAGCATTTATTAGGCCAAATGATCGTTACCATTATGATCTTTTAATAAAGAAATTTTAAATGATCTATCAAATTATCTTTTACATAGAAGATAATTATGTCAACATTTTTAGCATTTATTGGGCCAAATGATCGTTACCGTTATGATCTTTTATAAAGAAATTTTAAACGATCTATTAAATTATCTTTTACAAAGAAGATAATTATGTCAACATTTTTAGCATTTATTAAGCCAAATGATCGTTACCGTTATGATCTTTTAATAAAGAAATTTCAAATGATCTATTAAATTATCTTTTACGAAGAAGATAATTATGTCAACTTTTTTAGCATTTATTAGGCATAATGATTGTTACCGTTATGATCTTTTAATAAAGAAATTTTAAATAATGTAATAAATTATCTTTTGCAAAGAAGATCATTATGTCAACTTTTTTAGCATTTATTAGGCCAAATGATTGTTACCGTTATGATCTTTTATAAAGAAACTTTAAATGATCTGTTAAATTATCTTTTCAAAGAAGATAATTATGTCAACTTTTGTAGCATTTATTAGGCCAAATGATCGTTACCGTTATGATCTTTTAATAAAGAAACTTTAAATGATCTCTTAAATTATCTTTTACAAAGAAGATAATTATGTCACCATTTTTAGCATTTATTAGGTCAAATGATTGTTACCGTTATGATATTTTATAAACAAATTTTAAAGGATGTACAAAATTATCTTTTACAAAGAAGATAATTATGTAAAGATTTTAGCATTTATTAAGCCAAATGATCGTTACCATTATGATCTTTTAATAAGGAAATTTTAAATGAGCTATCAAATTATCTTTTACATAGAAGATAATTATGTCAACATTTTGAGCATTTATTGGGCCAAATGATCGTTACCGTTATGATCTTTTATAAAGAAATTTTAAATGATCTAATAAATTATTTTTTACAAAGAAGATAATTATGGCAACATTTTTAGCATTTATTTGGCCAAATGATCGTTACCGTTATGATCTTTTAATAAAGAAATTTTAAATGATCTATTAAATTATCTTTTACAAAGAAGATAATTATGTCAACATTTTTAGCATTTATTGGGCCAAATGATCGTTACCGTTATGATCTTTTATAAAGAAATTTTAAACGATCTATTAAATTATCTTTTACAAAGAAGATAATTATGTCAACATTTTTAGCATTTATTAAGCCAAATGATCGTTACCGTTATGATCTTTTAATAAAGAAATTTTAAATGATCTATTAAATTATCTTTTACGAAGAAGATAATTATGTCAACATTTTTAGCATTTATTAAGCCAAATGATCGTTACCGTTATGATCTTTTAATAAAGAAATTTTAAATGATCTATAAAATTATCTTTTACGAAGAAGATAATTATGTCAACTTTTTTAGCATTTATTAGGCATAATGATTGTTACCGTTATGATCTTTTAATAAAGAAATTTTAAATAATGTAATAAATTATATTTTGCAAAGAAGATCATTATGTCAACTTTTTTAGCATTTATTAGGCCAAATGATCGTTACCGTTATGATCTTTTAATAAAGAAACTTTAAATGATCTCTTAAATTATCTTTTACAAAGAAGATAGTTATGTCAACATTTTCAGCATTTATTAGGTCAAATGATTGTTACCGTTATAATATTTTATAAACAAATTTTAAAGGATGTAAAAAATTATCTTTTACAAAGAAGATAATTATGTAAAGATTTTAGCATTTATTAGGCCAAATGATCGTTACCATTATGATCTTTTAATAAAGAAATTTTAAATGATCTATCAAATTATCTTTTACATAGAAGATAATTATGTCAACATTTTTAGCATTTATTGGGCCAAATGATCGTTACCGTTATGATCTTTTATAAAGAAATTTTAAACGATCTATTAAATTATCTTTTACAAAGAAGATAATTATGTCAACATTTTTAGCATTTATTAAGCCAAATGATCGTTACCGTTATGATCTTTTAATAAAGAAATTTTAAATGATCTATTAAATTATCTTTTACGAAGAAGATAATTATGTCAACATTTTTAGCATTTATTAAGCCAAATGATCGTTACCGTTATGATCTTTTAATAAAGAAATTTTAAATGATCTATAAAATTATCTTTTACGAAGAAGATAATTATGTCAACTTTTTTAGCATTTATTAGGCATAATGATTGTTACCGTTATGATCTTTTAATAAAGAAATTTTAAATAATGTAATAAATTATATTTTGCAAAGAAGATCATTATGTCAACTTTTTTAGCATTTATTAGGCCAAATGATCGTTACCGTTATGATCTTTTAATAAAGAAACTTTAAATGATCTCTTAAATTATCTTTTACAAAGAAGATAGTTATGTCAACATTTTCAGCATTTATTAGGTCAAATGATTGTTACCGTTATAATATTTTATAAACAAATTTTAAAGGATGTAAAAAATTATCTTTTACAAAGAAGATAATTATGTAAAGATTTTAGCATTTATTAGGCCAAATGATCGTTACCATTATGATCTTTTAATAAAGAAATTTTAAATGATCTATCAAATTATCTTTTACATAGAAGATAATTATGTCAACATTTTTAGCATTTATTGGGCCAAATGATCGTTACCGTTATGATCTTTTATAAAGAAATTTTAAACGATCTATTAAATTATCTTTTACAAAGAAGATAATTATGTCAACATTTTTAGCATTTATTAAGCCAAATGATCGTTACCGTTATGATCTTTTAATAAAGAAATTTTAAATGATCTATGAAATTATCTTTTACGAAGAAGATAATTATGTCAACTTTTTTAGCATTTATTAGGCATAATGATTGTTACCGTTATGATCTTTTAATAAAGAAATTTTAAATAATGTAATAAATTATATTTTGCAAAGAAGATCATTATGTCAACTTTTTTAGCATTTATTAGGCCAAATGATCGTTACCGTTATGATCTTTTAATAAAGAAACTTTAAATGATCTCTTAAATTATCTTTTACAAAGAAGATAGTTATGTCAACATTTTCAGCATTTATTAGGTCAAATGATTGTTACCGTTATAATATTTTATAAACAAATTTTAAAGGATGTAAAAAATTATCTTTTACAAAGAAGATAATTATGTAAAGATTTTAGCATTTATTAGGCCAAATGATCGTTACCATTATGATCTTTTAATAAAGAAATTTTAAATGATCTATCAAATTATCTTTTACATAGAAGATAATTATGTCAACATTTTTAGCATTTATTGGGCCAAATGATCGTTACCGTTATGATCTTTTATAAAGAAATTTTAAACGAACTATTAAATTATCTTTTACAAAGAAGATAATTATGTCAACATTTTTAGCATTTATTAAGTCAAATGATCGTTACCGTTATGATCTTTTAATAAAGAAATTTTAAATGATCTATTAAATTATCTTTTACGAAGAAGATAATTATGTCAACTTTTTTAGCATTTATTAGGCATAATGATTGTTACCGTTATGATCTTTTAATAAAGAAATTTTAAATAATGTAATAAATTATCTTTTGCAAAGAAGATCATTATGTCAACTTTTTTAGCATTTATTAGGCCAAATGATTGTTACCGTTATGATCTTTTATAAAGAAACTTTAAATGATCTGTTAAATTATCTTTTCAAAGAAGATAATTATGTCAACTTTTGTAGCATTTATTAGGCCAAATGATCGTTACCGTTATGATCTTTTAATAAAGAAACTTTAAATGATCTCTTAAATTAAATTTTACAAAGAAGATAATTATGTCACCATTTTTAGCATTTATTAGGTCAAATGATTGTTACCGTTATGATATTTTATAAACAAATTTTAAAGGATGTACAAAATTATCTTTTACAAAGAAGATAATTATGTAAAGATTTTAGCATTTATTAAGCCAAATGATCGTTACCATTATGATCTTTTAATAAAGAAATTTTAAATGAGCTATCAAATTATCTTTTACATAGAAGATAATTATGTCAACATTTTGAGCATTTATTGGGCCAAATGATCGTTACCGTTATGATCTTTTATAAAGAAATTTTAAATGATCTAATAAATTATTTTTTACAAAGAAGATAATTATGTCAACATTTTTAGAATTTATTTGGCCAAATGATCGTTACCGTTATGATCTTTTAATAAAGAAATTTTAAATGATCTATTAAATTATCTTTTACAAAGAAGATAATTATGTCAACATTTTTAGCATTTATTGGGCCAAATGATCGTTACCGTTATGATCTTTTATAAAGAAATTTTAAACGATCTATTAAATTATCTTTTACAAAGAAGATAATTATGTCAACATTTTTAGCATTTATTAAGCCAAATGATCGTTACCGTTATGATCTTTTAATAAAGAAATTTTAAATGATCTATTAAATTATCTTTTACGAAGAAGATAATTATGTCAACATTTTTAGCATTTATTAAGCCAAATGATCGTTACCGTTATGATCTTTTAATAAAGAAATTTTAAATGATCTATTAAATTATCTTTTACGAAGAAGATAATTATGTCAACTTTTTTAGCATTTATTAGGCATAATGATTGTTACCGTTATGATCTTTTAATAAAGAAATTTTAAATAATGTAATAAATTATATTTTGCAAAGAAGATCATTATGTCAACTTTTTTAGCATTTATTAGGCCAAATGATCGTTACCGTTATGATCTTTTAATAAAGAAACTTTAAATGATCTCTTAAATTATCTTTTACAAAGAAGATAGTTATGTCAACATTTTCAGCATTTATTAGGTCAAATGGTTGTTACCGTTATAATATTTTATAAACAAATTTTAAAGGATGTAAAAAATTATCTTTTACAAAGAAGATAATTATGTAAAGATTTTAGCATTTATTAGGCCAAATGATCGTTACCATTATGATCTTTTAATAAAGAAATTTTAAATGATCTATCAAATTATCTTTTACATAGAAGATAATTATGTCAACATTTTTAGCATTTATTGGGCCAAATGATCGTTACTGTTATGATCTTTTATAAAGAAATTTTAAACGATCTATTAAATTATCTTTTACAAAGAAGATAATTATGTCAACATTTTTAGCATTTATTAAGCCAAATGATCGTTACCGTTATGATCTTTTAATAAAGAAATTTTAAATGATCTATTAAATTATCTTTTACGAAGAAGATAATTATGTCAACTTTTTTAGCATTTATTAGGCATAATGATTGTTACCGTTATGATCTTTTAATAAAGAAATTTTAAATAATGTAATAAATTATCTTTTGCAAAGAAGATCATTATGTCAACTTTTTTAGCATTTATTAGGCCAAATGATTGTTACCGTTATGATCTTTTATAAAGAAACTTTAAATGATCTGTTAAATTATCTTTTCAAAGAAGATAATTATGTCAACTTTTGTAGCATTTATTAGGCCAAATGATCGTTACCGTTATGATCTTTTAATAAAGAAACTTTAAATGATCTCTTAAATTATCTTTTACAAAGAAGATAATTATGTCACCATTTTTAGCATTTATTAGGTCAAATGATTGTTACCGTTATGATATTTTATAAACAAATTTTAAAGGATGTACAAAATTATCTTTTACAAAGAAGATAATTATGTAAAGATTTTAGCATTTATTAAGCCAAATGATCGTTACCATTATGATCTTTTAATAAAGAAATTTTAAATGAGCTATCAAATTATCTTTTACATAGAAGATAATTATGTCAACATTTTGAGCATTTATTGGGCCAAATGATCGTTACCGTTATGATCTTTTATAAAGAAATTTTAAATGATCTAATAAATTATTTTTTACAAAGAAGATAATTATGTCAACATTTTTAGCATTTATTTGGCCAAATGATCGTTACCGTTATGATCTTTTAATAAAGAAATTTTAAATGATCTATTAAATTATCTTTTACAAAGAAGATAATTATGTCAACATTTTTAGCATTTATTAGGCCAAATGATCGTTACCATTATGATCTTTTAATAAAGAAATTTTAAATGATCTAATAAATTATCTTTTAGAAAGAATATAATTCTGTCAACATTTTTAGCATTTATTAGGCCAAATGATTGTTACCGTTATGATCTTTTATAAAGAAACTTTAAATGATCTGTTAAATTATCTTTTACAAAGAAGATAATTATGTCAACATTTTTAGCATTTATTAAGCCAAATGATCGTTACCGTTATGATCTTTTAATAAAGAAATTTTAAATGATCTATTAAATTATCTTTTACGAAGAAGATAATTATGTCAACATTTTTAGCATTTATTAAGCCAAATGATCGTTACCGTTATGATCTTTTAATAAAGAAATTTTAAATGATCTATTAAATTATCTTTTACGAAGAATATAATTATGTCAACTTTTTTAGCATTTATTAGGCATAATGATTGTTACCGTTATGATCTTTTAATAAAGAAATTTTAAATAATGTAATAAATTATATTTTGCAAAGAAGATCATTATGTCAACTTTTTTAGCATTTATTAGGCCAAATGATCGTTACCGTTATGATCTTTTAATAAAGAAACTTTAAATGATCTCTTAAATTATCTTTTACAAAGAAGATAGTTATGTCAACATTTTCAGCATTTATTAGGTCAAATGGTTGTTACCGTTATAATATTTTATAAACAAATTTTAAAGGATGTAAAAAATTATCTTTTACAAAGAAGATAATTATGTAAAGATTTTAGCATTTATTAGGCCAAATGATCGTTACCATTATGATCTTTTAATAAAGAAATTTTAAATGAGCTATCAAATTATCTTTTACATAGAAGATAATTATGTCAACATTTTGAGCATTTATTGGGCCAAATGATCGTTACCGTTATGATCTTTTATAAAGAAATTTTAAATGATCTAATAAATTATTTTTTACAAAGAAGATAATTATGTCAACATTTTTAGCATTTATTTGGCCAAATGATCGTTACCGTTATGATCTTTTAATAAAGAAATTTTAAATGATCTATTAAATTATCTTTTACAAAGAAGATAATTATGTCAACATTTTTAGCATTTATTGGGCCAAATGATCGTTACCGTTATGATCTTTTATAAAGAAATTTTAAACGATCTATTAAATTATCTTTTACAAAGAAGATAATTATGTCAACATTTTTAGCATTTATTAAGCCAAATGATCGTTACCGTTATGATCTTTTAATAAAGAAATTTTAAATGATCTATTAAATTATCTTTTACGAAGAAGATAATTATGTCAACATTTTTAGCATTTATTAAGCCAAATGATCGTTACCGTTATGATCTTTTAATAAAGAAATTTTAAATGATCTATTAAATTATCTTTTACGAAGAAGATAATTATGTCAACTTTTTTAGCATTTATTAGGCATAATGATTGTTACCGTTATGATCTTTTAATAAAGAAATTTTAAATAATGTAATAAATTATATTTTGCAAAGAAGATCATTATGTCAACTTTTTTAGCATTTATTAGGCCAAATGATCGTTACCGTTATGATCTTTTAATAAAGAAACTTTAAATGATCTCTTAAATTATCTTTTACAAAGAAGATAGTTATGTCAACATTTTCAGCATTTATTAGGTCAAATGGTTGTTACCGTTATAATATTTTATAAACAAATTTTAAAGGATGTAAAAAATTATCTTTTACAAAGAAGATAATTATGTAAAGATTTTAGCATTTATTAGGCCAAATGATCGTTACCATTATGATCTTTTAATAAAGAAATTTTAAATGATCTATCAAATTATCTTTTACATAGAAGATAATTATGTCAACATTTTTAGCATTTATTGGGCCAAATGATCGTTACTGTTATGATCTTTTATAAAGAAATTTTAAACGATCTATTAAATTATCTTTTACAAAGAAGATAATTATGTCAACATTTTTAGCATTTATTAAGCCAAATGATCGTTACCGTTATGATCTTTTAATAAAGAAATTTTAAATGATCTATTAAATTATCTTTTACGAAGAAGATAATTATGTCAACTTTTTTAGCATTTATTAGGCATAATGATTGTTACCGTTATGATCTTTTAATAAAGAAATTTTAAATAATGTAATAAATTATCTTTTGCAAAGAAGATCATTATGTCAACTTTTTTAGCATTTATTAGGCCAAATGATTGTTACCGTTATGATCTTTTATAAAGAAACTTTAAATGATCTGTTAAATTATCTTTTCAAAGAAGATAATTATGTCAACTTTTGTAGCATTTATTAGGCCAAATGATCGTTACCGTTATGATCTTTTAATAAAGAAACTTTAAATGATCTCTTAAATTATCTTTTACAAAGAAGATAATTATGTCACCATTTTTAGCATTTATTAGGTCAAATGATTGTTACCGTTATGATATTTTATAAACAAATTTTAAAGGATGTACAAAATTATCTTTTACAAAGAAGATAATTATGTAAAGATTTTAGCATTTATTAAGCCAAATGATCGTTACCATTATGATCTTTTAATAAAGAAATTTTAAATGAGCTATCAAATTATCTTTTACATAGAAGATAATTATGTCAACATTTTGAGCATTTATTGGGCCAAATGATCGTTACCGTTATGATCTTTTATAAAGAAATTTTAAATGATCTAATAAATTATTTTTTACAAAGAAGATAATTATGTCAACATTTTTAGCATTTATTTGGCCAAATGATCGTTACCGTTATGATCTTTTAATAAAGAAATTTTAAATGATCTATTAAATTATCTTTTACAAAGAAGATAATTATGTCAACATTTTTAGCATTTATTAGGCCAAATGATCGTTACCATTATGATCTTTTAATAAAGAAATTTTAAATGATCTAATAAATTATCTTTTAGAAAGAATATAATTCTGTCAACATTTTTAGCATTTATTAGGCCAAATGATTGTTACCGTTATGATCTTTTATAAAGAAACTTTAAATGATCTGTTAAATTATCTTTTACAAAGAAGATAATTATGTCAACTTTTGTAGCATTTATTAGGCCAAATGATCGTTACCATTATGATTTTTTAATAAATAACCTTAAATGATCTCTTAAATTATCTTTTACAAATAAGATAATTATGTCAACATTTTTAGCATTTATTAGGTCAAATGATTGTTACCATTATAATATTTTATAAACAAATTTTAAAGGATGTACAAAATTATCTTTTACAAAGAAGATAATTATGTAAAGATTTTAGCATTTATTAGGCCAAATGATCGTTACCATTATGATCTTTTTATAAAGAAATTTTAAATGATCTATCAAATTATCTTTTACAAAGAAGATAATTATGTCAACATTTTTAACATTTATTAGGCCAAATGATCGTTACCGTTATGATCTTTTATAAAGAAATTTTAAATGATCTAATAAATTATTTTTTACAATGAAGATAATTATGTCCACATTTTTAGCATTTATTTGGCGAAATGATTGTTACCGTTATGATCTTTTAATAAATAAATTTTAAATGATCTATTAAATTATCTTTTAGAAAGAAGATAATTATGTCAACATTTTTAGCATTTATTAGGCCAAATGATCGTTACCGTTAAGATCTTTTATAAATAAACTTTAAATGATCTCTTAAATCATCTTTTACAAAAAAGATAATTATGTCAACTTTTTTAGTATTTATTAGGCCCAATGATAATTACCGTTATGATCTTTTAATAAAGAAATTTTAAATGATCTATTAAATTATCTTTCACAAAGAAAATTATGTTGACTTTTTTAGCATTTATTAGGCCCAATGATAGTTACCATTATGAACTTTTAATAAAGAAAATTTAAATGATCTATTAACTTATCTTTTACCAAAAAGATAATTATGTCAACTTTTTTAGCATTTATTAGGCCCAATGATAATTACCGTTATGATCTTTTAATAAAGAAATTTTAAATGATCTATTAAATTATCTTTTACGAAGAAGATAATTATGTCAACTTTTTTAGCATTTATTAGGCATAATGATTGTTACCGTTATGATCTTTTAATAAAGAAATTTTAAATAATGTAATAAATTATATTTTGCAAAGAAGATCATTATGTCAACTTTTTTAGCATTTATTAGGCCAAATGATCGTTACCGTTATGATCTTTTAATAAAGAAACTTTAAATGATCTCTTAAATTATCTTTTACAAAGAAGATAGTTATGTCAACATTTTCAGCATTTATTAGGTCAAATGGTTGTTACCGTTATAATATTTTATAAACAAATTTTAAAGGATGTAAAAAATTATCTTTTACAAAGAAGATAATTATGTAAAGATTTTAGCATTTATTAGGCCAAATGATCGTTACCATTATGATCTTTTAATAAAGAAATTTTAAATGATCTATCAAATTATCTTTTACATAGAAGATAATTATGTCAACATTTTTAGCATTTATTGGGCCAAATGATCGTTACTGTTATGATCTTTTATAAAGAAATTTTAAACGATCTATTAAATTATCTTTTACAAAGAAGATAATTATGTCAACATTTTTAGCATTTATTAAGCCAAATGATCGTTACCGTTATGATCTTTTAATAAAGAAATTTTAAATGATCTATTAAATTATCTTTTACGAAGAAGATAATTATGTCAACTTTTTTAGCATTTATTAGGCATAATGATTGTTACCGTTATGATCTTTTAATAAAGAAATTTTAAATAATGTAATAAATTATCTTTTGCAAAGAAGATCATTATGTCAACTTTTTTAGCATTTATTAGGCCAAATGATTGTTACCGTTATGATCTTTTATAAAGAAACTTTAAATGATCTGTTAAATTATCTTTTCAAAGAAGATAATTATGTCAACTTTTGTAGCATTTATTAGGCCAAATGATCGTTACCGTTATGATCTTTTAATAAAGAAACTTTAAATGATCTCTTAAATTATCTTTTACAAAGAAGATAATTATGTCACCATTTTTAGCATTTATTAGGTCAAATGATTGTTACCGTTATGATATTTTATAAACAAATTTTAAAGGATGTACAAAATTATCTTTTACAAAGAAGATAATTATGTAAAGATTTTAGCATTTATTAAGCCAAATGATCGTTACCATTATGATCTTTTAATAAAGAAATTTTAAATGAGCTATCAAATTATCTTTTACATAGAAGATAATTATGTCAACATTTTGAGCATTTATTGGGCCAAATGATCGTTACCGTTATGATCTTTTATAAAGAAATTTTAAATGATCTAATAAATTATTTTTTACAAAGAAGATAATTATGTCAACATTTTTAGCATTTATTTGGCCAAATGATCGTTACCGTTATGATCTTTTATAAAGAAATTTTAAATGATCTAATAAATTATTTTTTACAATGAAGATAATTATGTCCACATTTTTAGCATTTATTTGGCGAAATGATTGTTACCGTTATGATCTTTTAATAAATAAATTTTAAATGGTCTATTAAATTATCTTTTAGAAAGAAGATAATTATGTCAACATTTTTAGCATTTATTAGGCCAAATGATCGTTACCGTTAAGATCTTTTATAAATAAACTTTAAATGATCTCTTAAATCATCTTTTACAAAAAAGATAATTATGTCAACTTTTTTAGTATTTATTAGGCCCAATGATAATTACCGTTATGATCTTTTAATAAAGAAATTTTAAATGATCTATTAAATTATCTTTCACAAAGAAGATAATTATGTTGACTTTTTTAGCATTTATTACGCCCAATGATAGTTACCATTATGAACTTTTAATAAAGAAAATTTAAATGATCTATTAACTTATCTTTTACCAAAAAGATAATTATGTCAACTTTTTTAGCATTTATTAGGCCCAATGATAATTACCGTTATGATCTTTTAATAAAGAAATTTTAAATGATCTATTAAATTATCTTTCACAAAGAAGATAATTATGTCGACTTTTTTAGCATTTATTAGGCCCAATGATCGTTACCATTATGAACTTTTAATAAAGAAAATTTAAATGATCTATTAACTTATCTTTTACAATGAAGATAATTATGTCAACATTTTTAGCATTTATTAGGCCAAATGATTGTTACCGTTATGATCTTTTATAAAGAAACTTTAAATGATCTGTTAAATTATCTTTTACAAAGAAGATAATTATGTCAACTTTTGTAGCATTTATTAGGCCAAATGATCGTTACCGTTATGATCTTTTAATAAAGAAACTTTAAATGATCTCTTAAATTATCTTTTACAAAGAAGATAGTTATGTCAACATTTTCAGAATTTATTAGGTCAAATGATTGTTACCGTTATAATATTTTATAAACAAATTTTAAAGGATGTAAAAAATTATCTTTTACAAAGAAGATAATTATGTAAAGATTTTAGCATTTATTAGGCCAAATGATCGTTACCATTATGATCTTTTAATAAAGAAATTTTAAATGATCTATCAAATTATCTTTTACATAGAAGATAATTATGTCAACATTTTTAGCATTTATTGGGCCAAATGATCGTTACCGTTATGATCTTTTAATAAAGAAATTTGAAATGATCTAATAAATAATTTTTCACAAAGAAGATAATTATGTCAACATTTTTAGCATTTATTAGGCCAAATGATCGTTACCGTTATGATCTTTTAATAAAGAAATTTTAAATGATCTATTAAATTATCTTTTACGAAGAAGATAATTATGTCAACTTTTTTAGCATTTATTAGGCATAATGATTGTTACCGTTATGATCTTTTAATAAAGAAATTTTAAATAATGTAATAAATTATCTTTTGCAAAGAAGATCATTATGTCAACTTTTTTAGCATTTATTAGGCCAAATGATTGTTACCGTTATGATCTTTTATAAAGAAACTTTAAATGATCTGTTAAATTATCTTTTCAAAGAAGATAATTATGTCAACTTTTGTAGCATTTATTAGGCCAAATGATCGTTACCGTTATGATCTTTTAATAAAGAAACTTTAAATGATCTCTTAAATTATCTTTTACAAAGAAGATAATTATGTCACCATTTTTAGCATTTATTAGGTCAAATGATTGTTACCGTTATGATATTTTATAAACAAATTTTAAAGGATGTACAAAATTATCTTTTACAAAGAAGATAATTATGTAAAATTTTTAGCATTTATTATGCCAAATGATCGTTACCGTTATGATCTTTTAATAAAGAAATTTTAAATGAGCTATCAAATTATCTTTTACATAGAAGATAATTATGTCAACATTTTGAGCATTTATTGGGCCAAATGATCGTTACCGTTATGATCTTTTATAAAGAAATTTTAAATGATCTAATAAATTATTTTTTACAAAGAAGATAATTATGTCAACATTTTTAGCATTTATTTGGCCAAATGATCGTTACCGTTATGATCTTTTATAAAGAAATTTTAAATGATCTAATAAATTATTTTTTACAATGAAGATAATTATGTCCACATTTTTAGCATTTATTTGGCGAAATGATTGTTACCGTTATGATCTTTTAATAAATAAATTTTAAATGGTCTATTAAATTATCTTTTAGAAAGAAGATAATTATGTCAACATTTTTAGCATTTATTAGGCCAAATGATCGTTACCGTTAAGATCTTTTATAAATAAACTTTAAATGATCTCTTAAATCATCTTTTACAAAAAAGATAATTATGTCAACTTTTTTAGTATTTATTAGGCCCAATGATAATTACCGTTATGATCTTTTAATAAAGAAATTTTAAATGATCTATTAAATTATCTTTCACAAAGAAGATAATTATGTTGACTTTTTTAGCATTTATTACGCCCAATGATAGTTACCATTATGAACTTTTAATAAAGAAAATTTAAATGATCTATTAACTTATCTTTTACCAAAAAGATAATTATGTCAACTTTTTTAGCATTTATTAGGCCCAATGATAATTACCGTTATGATCTTTTAATAAAGAAATTTTAAATGATCTATTAAATTATCTTTCACAAAGAAGATAATTATGTCGACTTTTTTAGCATTTATTAGGCCCAATGATCGTTACCATTATGAACTTTTAATAAAGAAAATTTAAATGATCTATTAACTTATCTTTTACAATGAAGATAATTATGTCAACATTTTTAGCATTTATTAGGCCAAATGATTGTTACCGTTATGATCTTTTATAAAGAAACTTTAAATGATCTGTTAAATTATCTTTTACAAAGAAGATAATTATGTCAACTTTTGTAGCATTTATTAGGCCAAATGATCGTTACCGTTATGATCTTTTAATAAAGAAACTTTAAATGATCTCTTAAATTATCTTTTACAAAGAAGATAGTTATGTCAACATTTTCAGAATTTATTAGGTCAAATGATTGTTACCGTTATAATATTTTATAAACAAATTTTAAAGGATGTAAAAAATTATCTTTTACAAAGAAGATAATTATGTAAAGATTTTAGCATTTATTAGGCCAAATGATCGTTACCATTATGATCTTTTAATAAAGAAATTTTAAATGATCTATCAAATTATCTTTTACATAGAAGATAATTATGTCAACATTTTTAGCATTTATTGGGCCAAATGATCGTTACCGTTATGATCTTTTAATAAAGAAATTTGAAATGATCTAATAAATAATTTTTCACAAAGAAGATAATTATGTCAACATTTTTAGCATTTATTAGGCCAAATGATCGTTACCGTTATGATCTTTTAATAAAGAAATTTTAAATGATCTATTAAATTATCTTTTACGAAGAAGATAATTATGTCAACTTTTTTAGCATTTATTAGGCATAATGATTGTTACCGTTATGATCTTTTAATAAAGAAATTTTAAATAATGTAATAAATTATCTTTTGCAAAGAAGATCATTATGTCAACTTTTTTAGCATTTATTAGGCCAAATGATTGTTACCGTTATGATCTTTTATAAAGAAACTTTAAATGATCTGTTAAATTATCTTTTCAAAGAAGATAATTATGTCAACTTTTGTAGCATTTATTAGGCCAAATGATCGTTACCGTTATGATCTTTTAATAAAGAAACTTTAAATGATCTCTTAAATTATCTTTTACAAAGAAGATAATTATGTCACCATTTTTAGCATTTATTAGGTCAAATGATTGTTACCGTTATGATATTTTATAAACAAATTTTAAAGGATGTACAAAATTATCTTTTACAAAGAAGATAATTATGTAAAATTTTTAGCATTTATTATGCCAAATGATCGTTACCGTTATGATCTTTTAATAAAGAAATTTTAAATGACCTCTTAAATTATCTTTTACAAAGAAGATAATTATGTCAACTTTTTTAGCATTTATTAGGCCCAATGATCGTTACCGTTATGATCTTTTAATAAAGAAATTTTGAATGATCTCTTAAATTATCTTTTACAAAGAAGATTATTACGTCAATTTTTTAGCATTTATTAGGCCCAACGATCGTTACTGTTATCATCTTTGAATAAAGAAATTTTAAACGATCTATTAAATTATATTTTACAAAGAAGATAATTTTGTCAACTTTTTTAGCATTTATTAGGCATAATGATCGTTACTGTTATGATATTTTAATAAAGAAACTTTAAATGATCTAATAAATTATATTTTACAAAGAAGATAATTATGTCAACTTTTGTAGCATTTATTAGGCCAAATGATCGTTACCGTTATGATCTTTTAATAAAGAAACTTTAAATGATCTCTTAAATTATCTTTTACAAAGAAGATAATTATGTCAACATTTTTAGCATTTATTAGGTCAAATGATTGTTACCGTTATGATATTTTATAAACAAATTTTAAAGGATGTACAAAATTATCTTTTTCAAAGACGATAATTATGTAAAAGATTTTAGCATTTATTAGGCCAAATGATCGTTACCATTATGATCTTTTAATAAAGAAATTTTAAATGATCTATCAAATTATCTTTTACATAGAAGATAATTATGTCAACATTTTTAGCATCTATTGGGCCAAATGATCGTTACCGTTATGATCTTTTATAAAGAAATTTTAAACGATCTATTAAATTATCATTTACAAAAAAGATAATTATGTAAACTTTTTTAGGATTTATTAGGCCCAATGATCGTTACCGTTATGGTCTTTTAATAAAGAAATTTTAAATAAGGTAATAAACTATCTTGTACAAAGAAGATCATTATGTCAACCTTTTCAGCATTTATTAGGCCCAATGATCGTTACCGTTATGATCTTTTATAAACAAATTTTAAAGGATGTACAAAATTATCTTTTAGAAAAAGATAATTTTGTCAACTTTTTTAGCATTTATTAGGCATAATGATCGTTACTGTTATGATATTTTAATAAAGAAATTTTAAATGATCTAATAAATTATTTTTCACAAAGAAGATAATTATGTGAACATTTTTAGCATTTATTAGGCCAAATGATTGTTACCCTTATGGTCTTTTAATAAAGAAATTTTAAATGATCTATTAAATTATCTTTTACAAAGAAGAAAATTATGTCAACTTTTTTAGCATTTATTAGGCCCAATGATCGTTACCGTTATGATCTTTTAATAAAGAAATTTGAAATGATCTAATAAATAATTTTTCACAAAGAAGATAATTATGTCAACATTTTTAGCATTTATTAGGCCAAATGATCGTTACCGTTATGATCTTTTAATAAAGAAATTTTAAATGATCTATTAAATTATCTTTTACGAAGAAGATAATTATGTCAACTTTTTTAGCATTTATTAGGCATAATGATTGTTACCGTTATGATCTTTTAATAAAGAAATTTTAAATAATGTAATAAATTATCTTTTGCAAAGAAGATCATTATGTCAACTTTTTTAGCATTTATTAGGCCAAATGATTGTTACCGTTATGATCTTTCATAAAGAAACTTTAAATGATCTGTTAAATTATCTTTTCAAAGAAGATAATTATGTAAACTTTTGTAGCATTTATTAGGCCAAATGATCGTTACCGTTATGATCTTTTAATAAAGAAACTTTAAATGATCTCTTAAATTATCTTTTACAAAGAAGATAATTATGTCACCATTTTTAGCATTTATTAGGTCAAATGATTGTTACCGTTATGATATTTTATAAACAAATTTTAAAGGATGTAAAAAATTATCTTTTACAAAGAAGATAATTATGTAAAGATTTTAGCATTTATTAGGCCAAATGATCGTTACCATTATGATCTTTTAATAAAGAAATTTTAAATGATCTATCAAATTATCTTTTACATAGAAGATAATTATGTCAACATTTTTAGCATTTATTGGGCCAAATGATCGTTACCGTTATGATCTTTTAATAAAGAAATTTGAAATGATCTAATAAATAATTTTTCACAAAGAAGATAATTATGTCAACATTTTTAGCATTTATTAGGCCAAATGATCGTTACCGTTATGATCTTTTAATAAAGAAATTTTAAATGATCTATTAAATTATCTTTTACGAAGAAGATAATTATGTCAACTTTTTTAGCATTTATTAGGCATAATGATTGTTACCGTTATGATCTTTTAATAAAGAAATTTTAAATAATGTAATAAATTATCTTTTGCAAAGAAGATCATTATGTCAACTTTTTTAGCATTTATTAGGCCAAATGATTGTTACCGTTATGATCTTTTATAAAGAAACTTTAAATGATCTGTTAAATTATCTTTTCAAAGAAGATAATTATGTCAACTTTTGTAGCATTTATTAGGCCAAATGATCGTTACCGTTATGATCTTTTAATAAAGAAACTTTAAATGATCTCTTAAATTATCTTTTACAAAGAAGATAATTATGTCACCATTTTTAGCATTTATTAGGTCAAATGATTGTTACCGTTATGATATTTTATAAACAAATTTTAAAGGATGTACAAAATTATCTTTTACAAAGAAGATAATTATGTAAAATTTTTAGCATTTATTATGCCAAATGATCGTTACCGTTATGATCTTTTAATAAAGAAATTTTAAATGACCTCTTAAATTATCTTTTACAAAGAAGATAATTATGTCAACTTTTTTAGCATTTATTAGGCCCAATGATCGTTACCGTTATGATCTTTTAATAAAGAAATTTTGAATGATCTCTTAAATTATCTTTTACAAAGAAGATTATTACGTCAATTTTTTAGCATTTATTAGGCCCAACGATCGTTACTGTTATCATCTTTGAATAAAGAAATTTTAAACGATCTATTAAATTATATTTTACAAAGAAGATAATTTTGTCAACTTTTTTAGCATTTATTAGGCATAATGATCGTTACTGTTATGATATTTTAATAAAGAAACTTTAAATGATCTAATAAATTATATTTTACAAAGAAGATAATTATGTCAACTTTTGTAGCATTTATTAGGCCAAATGATCGTTACCGTTATGATCTTTTAATAAAGAAACTTTAAATGATCTCTTAAATTATCTTTTACAAAGAAGATAATTATGTCAACATTTTTAGCATTTATTAGGTCAAATGATTGTTACCGTTATGATATTTTATAAACAAATTTTAAAGGATGTACAAAATTATCTTTTTCAAAGACGATAATTATGTAAAAGATTTTAGCATTTATTAGGCCAAATGATCGTTACCATTATGATCTTTTAATAAAGAAATTTTAAATGATCTATCAAATTATCTTTTACATAGAAGATAATTATGTCAACATTTTTAGCATCTATTGGGCCAAATGATCGTTACCGTTATGATCTTTTATAAAGAAATTTTAAACGATCTATTAAATTATCATTTACAAAAAAGATAATTATGTAAACTTTTTTAGGATTTATTAGGCCCAATGATCGTTACCGTTATGGTCTTTTAATAAAGAAATTTTAAATAAGGTAATAAACTATCTTGTACAAAGAAGATCATTATGTCAACCTTTTCAGCATTTATTAGGCCCAATGATCGTTACCGTTATGATCTTTTATAAACAAATTTTAAAGGATGTACAAAATTATCTTTTAGAAAAAGATAATTTTGTCAACTTTTTTAGCATTTATTAGGCATAATGATCGTTACTGTTATGATATTTTAATAAAGAAATTTTAAATGATCTAATAAATTATTTTTCACAAAGAAGATAATTATGTGAACATTTTTAGCATTTATTAGGCCAAATGATTGTTACCCTTATGGTCTTTTAATAAAGAAATTTTAAATGATCTATTAAATTATCTTTTACAAAGAAGAAAATTATGTCAACTTTTTTAGCATTTATTAGGCCCAATGATCGTTACCGTTATGATCTTTTAATAAAGAAATTTGAAATGATCTAATAAATAATTTTTCACAAAGAAGATAATTATGTCAACATTTTTAGCATTTATTAGGCCAAATGATCGTTACCGTTATGATCTTTTAATAAAGAAATTTTAAATGATCTATTAAATTATCTTTTACGAAGAAGATAATTATGTCAACTTTTTTAGCATTTATTAGGCATAATGATTGTTACCGTTATGATCTTTTAATAAAGAAATTTTAAATAATGTAATAAATTATCTTTTGCAAAGAAGATCATTATGTCAACTTTTTTAGCATTTATTAGGCCAAATGATTGTTACCGTTATGATCTTTCATAAAGAAACTTTAAATGATCTGTTAAATTATCTTTTCAAAGAAGATAATTATGTAAACTTTTGTAGCATTTATTAGGCCAAATGATCGTTACCGTTATGATCTTTTAATAAAGAAACTTTAAATGATCTCTTAAATTATCTTTTACAAAGAAGATAATTATGTCACCATTTTTAGCATTTATTAGGTCAAATGATTGTTACCGTTATGATATTTTATAAACAAATTTTAAAGGATGTACAAAATTATCTTTTACAAAGAAGATAATTATGTAAAGATTTTAGCATTTATTAGGCCAAATGAACGTTACCATTATGATCTTTTAATAAAGAAATTTTAAACGATCTATTAAATTATCTTTTACAAAGAAGATAATTATGTCAACATTTTTAGGATTTATTAAGCCAAATGATCGTTACCGTTATGATCTTTTAATAAAGAAATTTTAAATGATCTATTAAATTATCTTTTACGAAGAAGATAATTATGTCAACATTTTTAGCATTTATTAGGCATAATGATTGTTACCGTTATGATCTTTTAATAAAGAAATTTTAAATAATGTAATAAATTATCTTTTGCAAAGAAGATCATTATGTCAACTTTTTTAGCATTTATTAGGCCAAATGATTGTTACCGTTATGATCTTTTATAAAGAAACTTTAAATGATCTGTTAAATTATCTTTTCAAAGAAGATAATTATGTCAACTTTTGTAGCATTTATTAGGCCAAATGATCGTTACCGTTATGATCTTTTAATAAAGAAACTTTAAATGATCTCTTAAATTATCTTTTACAAAGAAGATAATTATGTCACCATTTTTAGCATTTATTAGGTCAAATGATTGTTACCGTTATGATATTTTATAAACAAATTTTAAAGGATGTACAAAATTATCTTTTACAAAGAAGATAATTATGTAAAGATTTTAGCATTTATTAAGCCAAATGATCGTTACCATTATGATCTTTTAATAAAGAAATTTTAAATGAGCTATCAAATTATCTTTTACATAGAAGATAATTATGTCAACATTTTGAGCATTTATTGGGCCAAATGATCGTTACCGTTATGATCTTTTATAAAGAAATTTTAAATGATCTAATAAATTATTTTTTACAAAGAAGATAATTATGTCAACATTTTTAGCATTTATTTGGCCAAATGATCGTTACCGTTATGATCTTTTAATAAAGAAATTTTAAATGATCTATTAAATTATCTTTTACAAAGAAGATAATTATGTCAACATTTTTAGCATTTATTAGGCCAAATGATCGTTACCATTATGATCTTTTAATAAAGAAATTTTAAATGATCTAATAAATTATCTTTTAGAAAGAATATAATTCTGTCAACATTTTTAGCATTTATTAGGCCAAATGATTGTTACCGTTATGATCTTTTATAAAGAAACTTTAAATGATCTGTTAAATTATCTTTTACAAAGAAGATAATTATGTCAACTTTTGTAGCATTTATTAGGCCAAATGATCGTTACCATTATGATTTTTTAATAAATAACCTTAAATGATCTCTTAAATTATCTTTTACAAATAAGATAATTATGTCAACATTTTTAGCATTTATTAGGTCAAATGATTGTTACCATTATAATATTTTATAAACAAATTTTAAAGGATGTACAAAATTATCTTTTACAAAGAAGATAATTATGTAAAGATTTTAGCATTTATTAGGCCAAATGATCGTTACCATTATGATCTTTTTATAAAGAAATTTTAAATGATCTATCAAATTATCTTTTACAAAGAAGATAATTATGTCAACATTTTTAACATTTATTAGGCCAAATGATCGTTACCGTTATGATCTTTTATAAAGAAATTTTAAATGATCTAATAAATTATTTTTTACAATGAAGATAATTATGTCCACATTTTTAGCATTTATTTGGCGAAATGATTGTTACCGTTATGATCTTTTAATAAATAAATTTTAAATGATCTATTAAATTATCTTTTAGAAAGAAGATAATTATGTCAACATTTTTAGCATTTATTAGGCCAAATGATCGTTACCGTTAAGATCTTTTATAAATAAACTTTAAATGATCTCTTAAATCATCTTTTACAAAAAAGATAATTATGTCAACTTTTTTAGTATTTATTAGGCCCAATGATAATTACCGTTATGATCTTTTAATAAAGAAATTTTAAATGATCTATTAAATTATCTTTCACAAAGAAGATAATTATGTTGACTTTTTTAGCATTTATTACGCCCAATGATAGTTACCATTATGAACTTTTAATAAAGAAAATTTAAATGATCTATTAACTTATCTTTTACCAAAAAGATAATTATGTCAACTTTTTTAGCATTTATTAGGCCCAATGATAATTACCGTTATGATCTTTTAATAAAGAAATTTTAAATGATCTATTAAATTATCTTTTACGAAGAAGATAATTATGTCAACTTTTTTAGCATTTATTAGGCATAATGATTGTTACCGTTATGATCTTTTAATAAAGAAATTTTAAATAATGTAATAAATTATATTTTGCAAAGAAGATCATTATGTCAACTTTTTTAGCATTTATTAGGCCAAATGATCGTTACCGTTATGATCTTTTAATAAAGAAACTTTAAATGATCTCTTAAATTATCTTTTACAAAGAAGATAGTTATGTCAACATTTTCAGCATTTATTAGGTCAAATGGTTGTTACCGTTATAATATTTTATAAACAAATTTTAAAGGATGTAAAAAATTATCTTTTACAAAGAAGATAATTATGTAAAGATTTTAGCATTTATTAGGTCAAATGATCGTTACCATTATGATCTTTTAATAAAGAAATTTTAAATGATCTATCAAATTATCTTTTACATAGAAGATAATTATGTCAACATTTTTAGCATTTATTGGGCCAAATGATCGTTACTGTTATGATCTTTTATAAAGAAATTTTAAACGATCTATTAAATTATCTTTTACAAAGAAGATAATTATGTCAACATTTTTAGCATTTATTAAGCCAAATGATCGTTACCGTTATGATCTTTTAATAAAGAAATTTTAAATGATCTATTAAATTATCTTTTACGAAGAAGATAATTATGTCAACTTTTTTAGCATTTATTAGGCATAATGATTGTTACCGTTATGATCTTTTAATAAAGAAATTTTAAATAATGTAATAAATTATCTTTTGCAAAGAAGATCATTATGTCAACTTTTTTAGCATTTATTAGGCCAAATGATTGTTACCGTTATGATCTTTTATAAAGAAACTTTAAATGATCTGTTAAATTATCTTTTCAAAGAAGATAATTATGTCAACTTTTGTAGCATTTATTAGGCCAAATGATCGTTACCGTTATGATCTTTTAATAAAGAAACTTTAAATGATCTCTTAAATTATCTTTTACAAAGAAGATAATTATGTCACCATTTTTAGCATTTATTAGGTCAAATGATTGTTACCGTTATGATATTTTATAAACAAATTTTAAAGGATGTACAAAATTATCTTTTACAAAGAAGATAATTATGTAAAGATTTTAGCATTTATTAAGCCAAATGATCGTTACCATTATGATCTTTTAATAAAGAAATTTTAAATGAGCTATCAAATTATCTTTTACATAGAAGATAATTATGTCAACATTTTGAGCATTTATTGGGCCAAATGATCGTTACCGTTATGATCTTTTATAAAGAAATTTTAAATGATCTAATAAATTATTTTTTACAAAGAAGATAATTATGTCAACATTTTTAGCATTTATTTGGCCAAATGATCGTTACCGTTATGATCTTTTAATAAAGAAATTTTAAATGATCTATTAAATTATCTTTTACAAAGAAGATAATTATGTCAACATTTTTAGCATTTATTAGGCCAAATGATCGTTACCATTATGATCTTTTAATAAAGAAATTTTAAATGATCTAATAAATTATCTTTTAGAAAGAATATAATTCTGTCAACATTTTTAGCATTTATTAGGCCAAATGATTGTTACCGTTATGATCTTTTATAAAGAAACTTTAAATGATCTGTTAAATTATCTTTTACAAAGAAGATAATTATGTCAACTTTTGTAGCATTTATTAGGCCAAATGATCGTTACCATTATGATTTTTTAATAAATAACCTTAAATGATCTCTTAAATTATCTTTTACAAATAAGATAATTATGTCAACATTTTTAGCATTTATTAGGTCAAATGATTGTTACCATTATAATATTTTATAAACAAATTTTAAAGGATGTACAAAATTATCTTTTACAAAGAAGATAATTATGTAAAGATTTTAGCATTTATTAGGCCAAATGATCGTTACCATTATGATCTTTTTATAAAGAAATTTTAAATGATCTATCAAATTATCTTTTACAAAGAAGATAATTATGTCAACATTTTTAACATTTATTAGGCCAAATGATCGTTACCGTTATGATCTTTTATAAAGAAATTTTAAATGATCTAATAAATTATTTTTTACAATGAAGATAATTATGTCCACATTTTTAGCATTTATTTGGCGAAATGATTGTTACCGTTATGATCTTTTAATAAATAAATTTTAAATGATCTATTAAATTATCTTTTAGAAAGAAGATAATTATGTCAACATTTTTAGCATTTATTAGGCCAAATGATCGTTACCGTTAAGATCTTTTATAAATAAACTTTAAATGATCTATTAAATTATCTTTCACAAAGAAGATAATTATGTTGACTTTTTTAGCATTTATTACGCCCAATGATAGTTACCATTATGAACTTTTAATAAAGAAAATTTAAATGATCTATTAACTTATCTTTTACCAAAAAGATAATTATGTCAACTTTTTTAGCATTTATTAGGCCCAATGATAATTACCGTTATGATCTTTTAATAAAGAAATTTTAAATGATCTATTAAATTATCTTTCACAAAGAAGATAATTATGTCGACTTTTTTAGCATTTATTAGGCCCAATGATCGTTACCATTATGAACTTTTAATAAAGAAAATTTAAATGATCTATTAACTTATCTTTTACAATGAAGATAATTATGTCAACATTTTTAGCATTTATTAGGCCAAAAGATTGTTACCGTTATGATCTTTTATAAAGAAACTTTAAATGATCTGTTAAATTATCTTTTACAAAGAAGATAATTATGTCAACTTTTGTAGCATTTATTAGGCCAAATGATCGTTACCGTTATGATCTTTTAATAAAGAAACTTTAAATGATCTCTTAAATTATCTTTTACAAAGAAGATAGTTATGTCAACATTTTCAGAATTTATTAGGTCAAATGATTGTTACCGTTATAATATTTTATAAACAAATTTTAAAGGATGTAAAAAATTATCTTTTACAAAGAAGATAATTATGTAAAGATTTTAGCATTTATTAGGCCAAATGATCGTTACCATTATGATCTTTTAATAAAGAAATTTTAAATGATCTATCAAATTATCTTTTACATAGAAGATAATTATGTCAACATTTTTAGCATTTATTGGGCCAAATGATCGTTACCGTTATGATCTTTTAATAAAGAAATTTGAAATGATCTAATAAATAATTTTTCACAAAGAAGATAATTATGTCAACATTTTTAGCATTTATTAGGCCAAATGATCGTTACCGTTATGATCTTTTAATAAAGAAATTTTAAATGATCTATTAAATTATCTTTTACGAAGAAGATAATTATGTCAACTTTTTTAGCATTTATTAGGCATAATGATTGTTACCGTTATGATCTTTTAATAAAGAAATTTTAAATAATGTAATAAATTATCTTTTGCAAAGAAGATCATTATGTCAACTTTTTTAGCATTTATTAGGCCAAATGATTGTTACCGTTATGATCTTTTATAAAGAAACTTTAAATGATCTGTTAAATTATCTTTTCAAAGAAGATAATTATGTCAACTTTTGTAGCATTTATTAGGCCAAATGATCGTTACCGTTATGATCTTTTAATAAAGAAACTTTAAATGATCTCTTAAATTATCTTTTACAAAGAAGATAATTATGTCACCATTTTTAGCATTTATTAGGTCAAATGATTGTTACCGTTATGATATTTTATAAACAAATTTTAAAGGATGTACAAAATTATCTTTTACAAAGAAGATAATTATGTAAAATTTTTAGCATTTATTATGGCAAATGATCGTTACCGTTATGATCTTTTAATAAAGAAATTTTAAATGACCTCTTAAATTATCTTTTACAAAGAAGATAATTATGTCAACTTTTTTAGCATTTATTAGGCCCAATGATCGTTACCGTTATGATCTTTTAATAAAGAAATTTTGAATGATCTCTTAAATTATCTTTTACAAAGAAGATTATTACGTCAATATTTTTAGCATTTATTAGGCCCAACGATCGTATAAAGAAATTTTAAACGATCTATTAAATTATATTTTACAAAGAAGATAATTTTGTCAACTTTTTTAGCATTTATTAGGCATAATGATCGTTACTGTTATGATATTTTAATAAAGAAACTTTAAATGATCTAATAAATTATATTTTACAAAGAAGATAATTATGTCAACTTTTGTAGCATTTATTAGGCCAAATGATCGTTACCGTTATGATCTTTTAATAAAGAAACTTTAAATGATCTCTTAAATTATCTTTTACAAAGAAGATAATTATGTCAACATTTTTAGCATTTATTAGGTCAAATGATTGTTACCGTTATGATATTTTATAAACAAATTTTAAAGGATGTACAAAATTATCTTTTTCAAAGACGATAATTATGTAAAAGATTTTAGCATTTATTAGGCCAAATGATCGTTACCATTATGATCTTTTAATAAAGAAATTTTAAATGATCTATCAAATTATCTTTTACATAGAAGATAATTATGTCAACATTTTTAGCATCTATTGGGCCAAATGATCGTTACCGTTATGATCTTTTATAAAGAAATTTTAAACGATCTATTAAATTATCATTTACAAAAAAGATAATTATGTAAACTTTTTTAGGATTTATTAGGCCCAATGATCGTTACCGTTATGGTCTTTTAATAAAGAAATTTTAAATAAGGTAATAAACTATCTTGTACAAAGAAGATCATTATGTCAACCTTTTCAGCATTTATTAGGCCCAATGATCGTTACCGTTATGATCTTTTATAAACAAATTTTAAAGGATGTACAAAATTATCTTTTAGAAAAAGATAATTTTGTCAACTTTTTTAGCATTTATTAGGCATAATGATCGTTACTGTTATGATATTTTAATAAAGAAATTTTAAATGATCTAATAAATTATTTTTCACAAAGAAGATAATTATGTGAACATTTTTAGCATTTATTAGGCCAAATGATTGTTACCCTTATGGTCTTTTAATAAAGAAATTTTAAATGATCTATTAAATTATCTTTTACAAAGAAGAAAATTATGTCAACTTTTTTAGCATTTATTAGGCCCAATGATCGTTACCGTTATGATCTTTTAATAAAGAAATTTGAAATGATCTAATAAATAATTTTTCACAAAGAAGATAATTATGTCAACATTTTTAGCATTTATTAGGCCAAATGATCGTTACCGTTATGATCTTTTAATAAAGAAATTTTAAATGATCTATTAAATTATCTTTTACGAAGAAGATAATTATGTCAACTTTTTTAGCATTTATTGGGATAATGATTGTTACCGTTATGATCTTTTAATAAAGAAATTTTAAATAATGTAATAAATTATCTTTTGCAAAGAAGATCATTATGTCAACTTTTTTAGCATTTATTAGGCCAAATGATTGTTACCGTTATGATCTTTTATAAAGAAACTTTAAATGATCTGTTAAATTATCTTTTCAAAGAAGATAATTATGTCAACTTTTGTAGCATTTATTAGGCCAAATGATCGTTACCGTTATGATCTTTTAATAAAGAAACTTTAAATGATCTCTTAAATTATCTTTTACAAAGAAGATAATTATGTCACCATTTTTAGCATTTATTAGGTCAAATGATTGTTACCGTTATGATATTTTATAAACAAATTTTAAAGGATGTACAAAATTATCTTTTACAAAGAAGATAATTATGTAAAGATTTTAGCATTTATTAGGCCAAATGAACGTTACCATTATGATCTTTTAATAAAGAAATTTTAAACGATCTATTAAATTATCTTTTACAAAGAAGATAATTATGTCAACATTTTTAGGATTTATTAAGCCAAATGATCGTTACCGTTATGATCTTTTAATAAAGAAATTTTAAATGATCTATTAAATTATCTTTTACGAAGAAGATAATTATGTCAACATTTTTAGCATTTATTAGGCATAATGATTGTTACCGTTATGATCTTTTAATAAAGAAATTTTAAATAATGTAATAAATTATCTTTTGCAAAGAAGATCATTATGTCAACTTTTTTAGCATTTATTAGGCCAAATGATTGTTACCGTTATGATCTTTTATAAAGAAACTTTAAATGATCTGTTAAATTATCTTTTCAAAGAAGATAATTATGTCAACTTTTGTAGCATTTATTAGGCCAAATGATCGTTACCGTTATGATCTTTTAATAAAGAAACTTTAAATGATCTCTTAAATTATCTTTTACAAAGAAGATAATTATGTCACCATTTTTAGCATTTATTAGGTCAAATGATTGTTACCGTTATGATATTTTATAAACAAATTTTAAAGGATGTACAAAATTATCTTTTACAAAGAAGATAATTATGTAAAGATTTTAGCATTTATTAGGTTCAATGATAATTACCGTTATGATCTTTTAATAAAGAAATTTTAAATGATCTATTAAATCATCTTTTACGCAGAAGATAATTATGTCAACTTTTTTAGGATTTATTAGGCCCAATGATCGTTACCGTTATGGTCTTTTAATAAAGAAATTTTAAATGATCTATTAAATTATCTTTTACAAAGAACATAATTATGGCAAGATTTTCGCATTTATTAGGCCCAATGATCATTACCGTTATGATCTTTTAATAAAGAAATTTTAAATTATCTATTAAATTATCCTTTACATAGAAGATAATTATGTAAACTTTTTTAGGATTTATTAGGCCCAATGATCGTTACCGTTATGGTCTTTTAATAAAGAAATTTTAAATAAGGTAATAAACTATCTTGTACAAAGAAGATCATTATGTCAACCTTTTCAGCATTTATTAGGCCCAATGATCGTTACCATTATGATCTTTTATAAACAAATTTTAAAGGATGTACAAAATTATCTTTTAGAAAAAGATAATTTTGTCAACTTTTTTAGCATTTATTAGGCATAATGATCGTTACGGTTATGATATTTTAATAAAGAAATTTTAAATGATCTAATAAATTATTTTTTACAAATAAGATAATTATGTGAACATTTTTAGCATTTATTAGGCCAAATGATTGTTACCCTTATGGTCTTTTAATAAAGAAATTTTAAATGATCTATTAAATTATCTTTTACAAAGAAGAAAATTATGTCAACTTTTTTAGCATTTATTAGGCCCAATGATCGTTACCGTTATGATCTTTTAATAAAGAAATTTGAAATGATCTAATAAATAATTTTTCACAAAGAAGATAATTATGTCAACATTTTTAGCATTTATTAGGCCAAATGATCGTTACCGTTATGATCTTTTAATAAAGAAATTTTAAATGATCTATTAAATTATCTTTTACGAAGAAGATAATTATGTCAACTTTTTTAGCATTTATTAGGCATAATGATTGTTACCGTTATGATCTTTTAATAAAGAAATTTTAAATAATGTAATAAATTATCTTTTGCAAAGAAGATCATTATGTCAACTTTTTTAGCATTTATTAGGCCAAATGATTGTTACCGTTATGATCTTTTATAAAGAAACTTTAAATGATCTGTTAAATTATCTTTTCAAAGAAGATAATTATGTCAACTTTTGTAGCATTTATTAGGCCAAATGATCGTTACCGTTATGATCTTTTAATAAAGAAACTTTAAATGATCTCTTAAATTATCTTTTACAAAGAAGATAATTATGTCACCATTTTTAGCATTTATTAGGTCAAATGATTGTTACCGTTATGATATTTTATAAACAAATTTTAAAGGATGTACAAAATTATCTTTTACAAAGAAGATAATTATGTAAAATTTTTAGCATTTATTATGCCAAATGATCGTTACCGTTATGATCTTTTAATAAAGAAATTTTAAATGACCTCTTAAATTATCTTTTACAAAGAAGATAATTATGTCAACTTTTTTAGCATTTATTAGGCCCAATGATCGTTACCGTTATGATCTTTTAATAAAGAAATTTTGAATGATCTCTTAAATTATCTTTTACAAAGAAGATTATTACGTCAATTTTTTAGCATTTATTAGGCCCAACGATCGTTACTGTTATCATCTTTGAATAAAGAAATTTTAAACGATCTATTAAATTATATTTTACAAAGAAGATAATTTTGTCAACTTTTTTAGCATTTATTAGGCATAATGATCGTTACTGTTATGATATTTTAATAAAGAAACTTTAAATGATCTAATAAATTATATTTTACAAAGAAGATAATTATGTCAACTTTTGCAGCATTTATTAGGCCAAATGATCGTTACCGTTATGATCTTTTAATAAAGAAACTTTAAATGATCTCTTAAATTATCTTTTACAAAGAAGATAATTATGTCAACATTTTTAGCATTTATTAGGTCAAATGATTGTTACCGTTATGATATTTTATAAACAAATTTTAAAGGATGTACAAAATTATCTTTTTCAAAGACGATAATTATGTAAAAGATTTTAGCATTTATTAGGCCAAATGATCGTTACCATTATGATCTTTTAATAAAGAAATTTTAAATGATCTATCAAATTATCTTTTACATAGAAGATAATTATGTCAACATTTTTAGCATCTATTGGGCCAAATGATCGTTACCGTTATGATCTTTTATAAAGAAATTTTAAACGATCTATTAAATTATCATTTACAAAAAAGATAATTATGTAAACTTTTTTAGGATTTATTAGGCCCAATGATCGTTACCGTTATGGTCTTTTAATAAAGAAATTTTAAATAAGGTAATAAACTATCTTGTACAAAGAAGATCATTATGTCAACCTTTTCAGCATTTATTAGGCCCAATGATCGTTACCGTTATGATCTTTTATAAACAAATTTTAAAGGATGTACAAAATTATCTTTTAGAAAAAGATAATTTTGTCAACTTTTTTAGCATTTATTAGGCATAATGATCGTTACTGTTATGATATTTTAATAAAGAAATTTTAAATGATCTAATAAATTATTTTTCACAAAGAAGATAATTATGTGAACATTTTTAGCATTTATTAGGCCAAATGATTGTTACCCTTATGGTCTTTTAATAAAGAAATTTTAAATGATCTATTAAATTATCTTTTACAAAGAAGAAAATTATGTCAACTTTTTTAGCATTTATTAGGCCCAATGATCGTTACCGTTATGATCTTTTAATAAAGAAATTTGAAATGATCTAATAAATAATTTTTCACAAAGAAGATAATTATGTCAACATTTTTAGCATTTATTAGGCCAAATGATCGTTACCGTTATGATCTTTTAATAAAGAAATTTTAAATGATCTATTAAATTATCTTTTACGAAGAAGATAATTATGTCAACTTTTTTAGCATTTATTAGGCATAATGATTGTTACCGTTATGATCTTTTAATAAAGAAATTTTAAATAATGTAATAAATTATCTTTTGCAAAGAAGATCATTATGTCAACTTTTTTAGCATTTATTAGGCCAAATGATTGTTACCGTTATGATCTTTTATAAAGAAACTTTAAATGATCTGTTAAATTATCTTTTCAAAGAAGATAATTATGTAAACTTTTGTAGCATTTATTAGGCCAAATGATCGTTACCGTTATGATCTTTTAATAAAGAAACTTTAAATGATCTCTTAAATTATCTTTTACAAAGAAGATAATTATGTCACCATTTTTAGCATTTATTAGGTCAAATGATTGTTACCGTTATGATATTTTATAAACAAATTTTAAAGGATGTACAAAATTATCTTTTACAAAGAAGATAATTATGTAAAGATTTTAGCATTTATTAGGCCAAATGAACGTTACCATTATGATCTTTTAATAAAGAAATTTTAAACGATCTATTAAATTATCTTTTACAAAGAAGATAATTATGTCAACATTTTTAGGATTTATTAAGCCAAATGATCGTTACCGTTATGATCTTTTAATAAAGAAATTTTAAATGATCTATTAAATTATCTTTTACGAAGAAGATAATTATGTCAACATTTTTAGCATTTATTAGGCATAATGATTGTTACCGTTATGATCTTTTAATAAAGAAATTTTAAATAATGTAATAAATTATCTTTTGCAAAGAAGATCATTATGTCAACTTTTTTAGCATTTATTAGGCCAAATGATTGTTACCGTTATGATCTTTTATAAAGAAACTTTAAATGATCTGTTAAATTATCTTTTCAAAGAAGATAATTATGTCAACTTTTGTAGCATTTATTAGGCCAAATGATCGTTACCGTTATGATCTTTTAATAAAGAAACTTTAAATGATCTCTTAAATTATCTTTTACAAAGAAGATAATTATGTCACCATTTTTAGCATTTATTAGGTCAAATGATTGTTACCGTTATGATATTTTATAAACAAATTTTAAAGGATGTACAAAATTATCTTTTACAAAGAAGATAATTATGTAAAGATTTTAGCATTTATTAGGCCAAATGAACGTTACCATTATGATCTTTTAATAAAGAAATTTTAAACGATCTATTAAATTATCTTTTACAAAGAAGATAATTATGTCAACATTTTTAGGATTTATTAAGCCAAATGATCGTTACCGTTATGATCTTTTAATAAAGAAATTTTAAATGATCTATTAAATTATCTTTTACGAAGAAGATAATTATGTCAACATTTTTAGCATTTATTAGGCATAATGATTGTTACCGTTATGATCTTTTAATAAAGAAATTTTAAATAATGTAATAAATTATCTTTTGCAAAGAAGATCATTATGTCAACTTTTTTAGCATTTATTAGGCCAAATGATTGTTACCGTTATGATCTTTTATAAAGAAACTTTAAATGATCTGTTAAATTATCTTTTCAAAGAAGATAATTATGTCAACTTTTGTAGCATTTATTAGGCCAAATGATCGTTACCGTTATGATCTTTTAATAAAGAAACTTTAAATGATCTCTTAAATTATCTTTTACAAAGAAGATAATTATGTCACCATTTTTAGCATTTATTAGGTCAAATGATTGTTACCGTTATGATATTTTATAAACAAATTTTAAAGGATGTACAAAATTATCTTTTACAAAGAAGATAATTATGTAAAGATTTTAGCATTTATTAGGCCAAATGAACGTTACCATTATGATCTTTTAATAAAGAAATTTTAAATGATCTATCAAATTATCTTTTACATAGAAGATAATTATGTCAACATTTTTAGCATTTATTGGGCCAAATGATCGTTACCGTTATGATCTTTTATAAAGAAATTTTAAACGATCTATTAAATTATCATTTACAAAAAAGATAATTATGTCATCATTTTTAGCATTTATTAGGCCACATGATCATTACCGTTATGATCTTTTAATAAAGAAATTTTAAATGATCTATTAAATCATCTTTTACGCAGAAGATAATTATGTCAACTTTTTTAGGATTTATTAGGCGCAATGATCGTTACCGTTATGGCCTTTTAATAAAGAAATTTTAAATGATCTATTAAATTATCTTTTACAAAGAACATAATTATGCCAAGATTTTCGCATTTATTAGGCCCAATGATCATTACCGTTATGATCTTTTAATAAAGAAATTTTAAATTATCTATTAAATTATCCTTTACATAGAAGATAATTATGTCAACTTTTTTAGGATTTATTAGGCCCAATGATCGTTACCGTTATGGTCTTTTAATAAAAAAATTTTAAATAAGGTAATAAACTATCTTGTACAAAGAAGATCATTATGTCAACCTTTTCAGCATTTATTAGGCCCAATGATCGTTACCGTTATGATCTTTTATAAACAAATTTTAAAGGATGTACAAAATTATCTTTTAGAAAAAGATAATTTTGTCAACTTTTTTAGCATTTATTAGGCCCAATGATCGTTACCGTTATGATCTTTTAATAAAGAAATTTGAAATGATCTAATAAATAATTTTTCACAAAGAAGATAATTATGTCAACATTTTTAGCATTTATTAGGCCAAATGATCGTTACCGTTATGATCTTTTAATAAAGAAATTTTAAATGATCTATTAAATTATCTTTTACGAAGAAGATAATTATGTCAACTTTTTTAGCATTTATTAGGCATAATGATTGTTACCGTTATGATCTTTTAATAAAGAAATTTTAAATAATGTAATAAATTATCTTTTGCAAAGAAGATCATTATGTCAACTTTTTTAGCATTTATTAGGCCAAATGATTGTTACCGTTATGATCTTTCATAAAGAAACTTTAAATGATCTGTTAAATTATCTTTTCAAAGAAGATAATTATGTAAACTTTTGTAGCATTTATTAGGCCAAATGATCGTTACCGTTATGATCTTTTAATAAAGAAACTTTAAATGATCTCTTAAATTATCTTTTACAAAGAAGATAATTATGTCACCATTTTTAGCATTTATTAGGTCAAATGATTGTTACCGTTATGATATTTTATAAACAAATTTTAAAGGATGTAAAAAATTATCTTTTACAAAGAAGATAATTATGTAAAGATTTTAGCATTTATTAGGCCAAATGATCGTTACCATTATGATCTTTTAATAAAGAAATTTTAAATGATCTATCAAATTATCTTTTACATAGAAGATAATTATGTCAACATTTTTAGCATTTATTGGGCCAAATGATCGTTACCGTTATGATCTTTTAATAAAGAAATTTGAAATGATCTAATAAATAATTTTTCACAAAGAAGATAATTATGTCAACATTTTTAGCATTTATTAGGCCAAATGATCGTTACCGTTATGATCTTTTAATAAAGAAATTTTAAATGATCTATTAAATTATCTTTTACGAAGAAGATAATTATGTCAACTTTTTTAGCATTTATTAGGCATAATGATTGTTACCGTTATGATCTTTTAATAAAGAAATTTTAAATAATGTAATAAATTATCTTTTGCAAAGAAGATCATTATGTCAACTTTTTTAGCATTTATTAGGCCAAATGATTGTTACCGTTATGATCTTTTATAAAGAAACTTTAAATGATCTGTTAAATTATCTTTTCAAAGAAGATAATTATGTCAACTTTTGTAGCATTTATTAGGCCAAATGATCGTTACCGTTATGATCTTTTAATAAAGAAACTTTAAATGATCTCTTAAATTATCTTTTACAAAGAAGATAATTATGTCACCATTTTTAGCATTTATTAGGTCAAATGATTGTTACCGTTATGATATTTTATAAACAAATTTTAAAGGATGTACAAAATTATCTTTTACAAAGAAGATAATTATGTAAAGATTTTAGCATTTATTAGGCCAAATGAACGTTACCATTATGATCTTTTAATAAAGAAATTTTAAATGATCTATCAAATTATCTTTTACATAGAAGATAATTATGTCAACATTTTTAGCATTTATTGGGCCAAATGATCGTTACCGTTATGATCTTTTATAAAGAAATTTTAAACGATCTATTAAATTATCATTTACAAAAAAGATAATTATGTCATCATTTTTAGCATTTATTAGGCCACATGATCATTACCGTTATGATCTTTTAATAAAGAAATTTTAAATGATCTATTAAATCATCTTTTACGCAGAAGATAATTATGTCAACTTTTTTAGGATTTATTAGGCGCAATGATCGTTACCGTTATGGCCTTTTAATAAAGAAATTTTAAATGATCTATTAAATTATCTTTTACAAAGAACATAATTATGCCAAGATTTTCGCATTTATTAGGCCCAATGATCATTACCGTTATGATCTTTTAATAAAGAAATTTTAAATTATCTATTAAATTATCCTTTACATAGAAGATAATTATGTCAACTTTTTTAGGATTTATTAGGCCCAATGATCGTTACCGTTATGGTCTTTTAATAAAAAAATTTTAAATAAGGTAATAAACTATCTTGTACAAAGAAGATCATTATGTCAACCTTTTCAGCATTTATTAGGCCCAATGATCGTTACCGTTATGATCTTTTATAAACAAATTTTAAAGGATGTACAAAATTATCTTTTAGAAAAAGATAATTTTGTCAACTTTTTTAGCATTTATTAGGCATAATGATCGTTACTGTTATGATATTTTAATAAAGAAATTTTAAATGATCTAATAAATTATTTTTTACAAAGAACATAATTATGTCAACATTTTTAGCATTTATTAGGCCAAATGATCGTTACCGTTATGATCTTTTAATAAAGAAATTTTAAATGATCTGTTAAATTATCTTTTCAAAGAAGATAATTATGTAAACTTTTGTAGCATTTATTAGGCCAAATGATCGTTACCGTTATGATCTTTTAATAAAGAAACTTTAAATGATCTCTTAAATTATCTTTTACAAAGAAGATAATTATGTCACCATTTTTAGCATTTATTAGGTCAAATGATTGTTACCGTTATGATATTTTATAAACAAATTTTAAAGGATGTACAAAATTATCTTTTACAAAGAAGATAATTATGTAAAGATTTTAGCATTTATTAGGCCAAATGAACGTTACCATTATGATCTTTTAATAAAGAAATTTTAAACGATCTATTAAATTATCTTTTACAAAGAAGATAATTATGTCAACATTTTTAGGATTTATTAAGCCAAATGATCGTTACCGTTATGATCTTTTAATAAAGAAATTTTAAATGATCTATTAAATTATCTTTTACGAAGAAGATAATTATGTCAACATTTTTAGCATTTATTAGGCATAATGATTGTTACCGTTATGATCTTTTAATAAAGAAATTTTAAATAATGTAATAAATTATCTTTTGCAAAGAAGATCATTATGTCAACTTTTTTAGCATTTATTAGGCCAAATGATTGTTACCGTTATGATCTTTTATAAAGAAACTTTAAATGATCTGTTAAATTATCTTTTCAAAGAAGATAATTATGTCAACTTTTGTAGCATTTATTAGGCCAAATGATCGTTACCGTTATGATCTTTTAATAAAGAAACTTTAAATGATCTCTTAAATTATCTTTTACAAAGAAGATAATTATGTCACCATTTTTAGCATTTATTAGGTCAAATGATTGTTACCGTTATGATATTTTATAAACAAATTTTAAAGGATGTACAAAATTATCTTTTACAAAGAAGATAATTATGTAAAGATTTTAGCATTTATTAGGCCAAATGAACGTTACCATTATGATCTTTTAATAAAGAAATTTTAAACGATCTATTAAATTATCTTTTACAAAGAAGATAATTATGTCAACATTTTTAGGATTTATTAAGCCAAATGATCGTTACCGTTATGATCTTTTAATAAAGAAATTTTAAATGATCTATTAAATTATCTTTTACGAAGAAGATAATTATGTCAACATTTTTAGCATTTATTAGGCATAATGATTGTTACCGTTATGATCTTTTAATAAAGAAATTTTAAATAATGTAATAAATTATCTTTTGCAAAGAAGATCATTATGTCAACTTTTTTAGCATTTATTAGGCCAAATGATTGTTACCGTTATGATCTTTTATAAAGAAACTTTAAATGATCTGTTAAATTATCTTTTCAAAGAAGATAATTATGTCAACTTTTGTAGCATTTATTAGGCCAAATGATCGTTACCGTTATGATCTTTTAATAAAGAAACTTTAAATGATCTCTTAAATTATCTTTTACAAAGAAGATAATTATGTCACCATTTTTAGCATTTATTAGGTCAAATGATTGTTACCGTTATGATATTTTATAAACAAATTTTAAAGGATGTACAAAATTATCTTTTACAAAGAAGATAATTATGTAAAGATTTTAGCATTTATTAGGCCAAATGAACGTTACCATTATGATCTTTTAATAAAGAAATTTTAAACGATCTATTAAATTATCTTTTACAAAGAAGATAATTATGTCAACATTTTTAGGATTTATTAAGCCAAATGATCGTTACCGTTATGATCTTTTAATAAAGAAATTTTAAATGATCTATTAAATTATCTTTTACGAAGAAGATAATTATGTCAACATTTTTAGCATTTATTAGGCATAATGATTGTTACCGTTATGATCTTTTAATAAAGAAATTTTAAATAATGTAATAAATTATCTTTTGCAAAGAAGATCATTATGTCAACTTTTTTAGCATTTATTAGGCCAAATGATTGTTACCGTTATGATCTTTTATAAAGAAACTTTAAATGATCTGTTAAATTATCTTTTCAAAGAAGATAATTATGTCAACTTTTGTAGCATTTATTAGGCCAAATGATCGTTACCGTTATGATCTTTTAATAAAGAAACTTTAAATGATCTCTTAAATTATCTTTTACAAAGAAGATAATTATGTCACCATTTTTAGCATTTATTAGGTCAAATGATTGTTACCGTTATGATATTTTATAAACAAATTTTAAAGGATGTACAAAATTATCTTTTACAAAGAAGATAATTATGTAAAGATTTTAGCATTTATTAGGCCAAATGAACGTTACCATTATGATCTTTTAATAAAGAAATTTTAAATGATCTATCAAATTATCTTTTACATAGAAGATAATTATGTCAACATTTTTAGCATTTATTGGGCCAAATGATCGTTACCGTTATGATCTTTTATAAAGAAATTTTAAACGATCTATTAAATTATCATTTACAAAAAAGATAATTATGTCATCATTTTTAGCATTTATTAGGCCACATGATCATTACCGTTATGATCTTTTAATAAAGAAATTTTAAATGATCTATTAAATCATCTTTTACGCAGAAGATAATTATGTCAACTTTTTTAGGATTTATTAGGCGCAATGATCGTTACCGTTATGGCCTTTTAATAAAGAAATTTTAAATGATCTATTAAATTATCTTTTACAAAGAACATAATTATGCCAAGATTTTCGCATTTATTAGGCCCAATGATCATTACCGTTATGATCTTTTAATAAAGAAATTTTAAATTATCTATTAAATTATCCTTTACATAGAAGATAATTATGTCAACTTTTTTAGGATTTATTAGGCCCAATGATCGTTACCGTTATGGTCTTTTAATAAAAAAATTTTAAATAAGGTAATAAACTATCTTGTACAAAGAAGATCATTATGTCAACCTTTTCAGCATTTATTAGGCCCAATGATCGTTACCGTTATGATCTTTTATAAACAAATTTTAAAGGATGTACAAAATTATCTTTTAGAAAAAGATAATTTTGTCAACTTTTTTAGCATTTATTAGGCATAATGATCGTTACTGTTATGATATTTTAATAAAGAAATTTTAAATGATCTAATAAATTATTTTTTACAAAGAAGATAATTATGTCAACATTTTTAGCATTTATTAGGCCAAATGATCGTTACCGTTATGATCTTTTAATAAAGAAATTTTAAATGATCTGTTAAATTATCTTTTCAAAGAAGATAATTATGTAAACTTTTGTAGCATTTATTAGGCCAAATGATCGTTACCGTTATGATCTTTTAATAAAGAAACTTTAAATGATCTCTTAAATTATCTTTTACAAAGAAGATAATTATGTCACCATTTTTAGCATTTATTAGGTCAAATGATTGTTACCGTTATGATATTTTATAAACAAATTTTAAAGGATGTACAAAATTATCTTTTACAAAGAAGATAATTATGTAAAGATTTTAGCATTTATTAGGCCAAATGAACGTTACCATTATGATCTTTTAATAAAGAAATTTTAAACGATCTATTAAATTATCTTTTACAAAGAAGATAATTATGTCAACATTTTTAGGATTTATTAAGCCAAATGATCGTTACCGTTATGATCTTTTAATAAAGAAATTTTAAATGATCTATTAAATTATCTTTTACGAAGAAGATAATTATGTCAACATTTTTAGCATTTATTAGGCATAATGATTGTTACCGTTATGATCTTTTAATAAAGAAATTTTAAATAATGTAATAAATTATCTTTTGCAAAGAAGATCATTATGTCAACTTTTTTAGCATTTATTAGGCCAAATGATTGTTACCGTTATGATCTTTTATAAAGAAACTTTAAATGATCTGTTAAATTATCTTTTCAAAGAAGATAATTATGTCAACTTTTGTAGCATTTATTAGGCCAAATGATCGTTACCGTTATGATCTTTTAATAAAGAAACTTTAAATGATCTCTTAAATTATCTTTTACAAAGAAGATAATTATGTCACCATTTTTAGCATTTATTAGGTCAAATGATTGTTACCGTTATGATATTTTATAAACAAATTTTAAAGGATGTACAAAATTATCTTTTACAAAGAAGATAATTATGTAAAGATTTTAGCATTTATTAGGCCAAATGAACGTTACCATTATGATCTTTTAATAAAGAAATTTTAAACGATCTATTAAATTATCTTTTACAAAGAAGATAATTATGTCAACATTTTTAGGATTTATTAAGCCAAATGATCGTTACCGTTATGATCTTTTAATAAAGAAATTTTAAATGATCTATTAAATTATCTTTTACGAAGAAGATAATTATGTCAACATTTTTAGCATTTATTAGGCATAATGATTGTTACCGTTATGATCTTTTAATAAAGAAATTTTAAATAATGTAATAAATTATCTTTTGCAAAGAAGATCATTATGTCAACTTTTTTAGCATTTATTAGGCCAAATGATTGTTACCGTTATGATCTTTTATAAAGAAACTTTAAATGATCTGTTAAATTATCTTTTCAAAGAAGATAATTATGTCAACTTTTGTAGCATTTATTAGGCCAAATGATCGTTACCGTTATGATCTTTTAATAAAGAAACTTTAAATGATCTCTTAAATTATCTTTTACAAAGAAGATAATTATGTCACCATTTTTAGCATTTATTAGGTCAAATGATTGTTACCGTTATGATATTTTATAAACAAATTTTAAAGGATGTACAAAATTATCTTTTACAAAGAAGATAATTATGTAAAGATTTTAGCATTTATTAGGCCAAATGAACGTTACCATTATGATCTTTTAATAAAGAAATTTTAAATGATCTATCAAATTATCTTTTACATAGAAGATAATTATGTCAACATTTTTAGCATTTATTGGGTCAAATGATCGTTACCGTTATGATCTTTTATAAAGAAATTTTAAACGATCTATTAAATTATCATTTACAAAAAAGATAATTATGTCATCATTTTTAGCATTTATTAGGCCACATGATCATTACCGTTATGATCTTTTAATAAAGAAATTTTAAATGATCTATTAAATCATCTTTTACGCAGAAGATAATTATGTCAACTTTTTTAGGATTTATTAGGCGCAATGATCGTTACCGTTATGGCCTTTTAATAAAGAAATTTTAAATGATCTATTAAATTATCTTTTACAAAGAACATAATTATGCCAAGATTTTCGCATTTATTAGGCCCAATGATCATTACCGTTATGATCTTTTAATAAAGAAATTTTAAATTATCTATTAAATTATCCTTTACATAGAAGATAATTATGTCAACTTTTTTAGGATTTATTAGGCCCAATGATCGTTACCGTTATGGTCTTTTAATAAAAAAATTTTAAATAAGGTAATAAACTATCTTGTACAAAGAAGATCATTATGTCAACCTTTTCAGCATTTATTAGGCCCAATGATCGTTACCGTTATGATCTTTTATAAACAAATTTTAAAGGATGTACAAAATTATCTTTTAGAAAAAGATAATTTTGTCAACTTTTTTAGCATTTATTAGGCATAATGATCGTTACTGTTATGATATTTTAATAAAGAAATTTTAAATGATCTAATAAATTATTTTTTACAAAGAAGATAATTATGTCAACATTTTTAGCATTTATTAGGCCAAATGATCGTTACCGTTATGATCTTTTAATAAAGAAATTTTAAATGATCTATTAAATTATCTTTTACGAAGAAGATAATTATGTCAACTTTTTTAGCATTTATTAGGCATAATGATTGTTACCGTTATGATCTTTTAATAAAGAAATTTTAAATAATGTAATAAATTATCTTTTGCAAAGAAGATCATTATGTCAACTTTTTTAGCATTTATTAGGCCAAATGATTGTTATCGTTATGATCTTTTATAAAGAAACTTTAAATGATCTGTTAAATTATCTTTTCAAAGAAGATAATTATGTCAACTTTTGTAGCATTTATTAGGCCAAATGATCGTTACCGTTATGATCTTTTAATAAAGAAACTTTAAATGATCTCTTAAATTATCTTTTACAAAGAAGATAATTATGTCACCATTTTTAGCATTTATTAGGTCAAATGATTGTTACCGTTATGATATTTTATAAACAAATTTTAAAGGATGTACAAAATTATCTTTTACAAAGAAGATAATTATGTAAAGATTTTAGCATTTATTAGGCCAAATGAACGTTACCATTATGATCTTTTAATAAAGAAATTTTAAATGATCTATCAAATTATCTTTTACATAGAAGATAATTATGTCAACATTTTTAGCATTTATTGGGCCAAATGATCGTTACCGTTATGATCTTTTATAAAGAAATTTTAAACGATCTATTAAATTATCATTTACAAAAAAGATAATTATGTCATCATTTTTAGCATTTATTAGGCCACATGATCATTACCGTTATGATCTTTTAATAAAGAAATTTTAAATGATCTATTAAATCATCTTTTACGCAGAAGATAATTATGTCAACTTTTTTAGGATTTATTAGGCGCAATGATCGTTGCCGTTATGGCCTTTTAATAAAGAAATTTTAAATGATCTATTAAATTATCTTTTACAAAGAACATAATTATGCCAAGATTTTCGCATTTATTAGGCCCAATGATCATTACCGTTATGATCTTTTAATAAAGAAATTTTAAATTATCTATTAAATTATCCTTTACATAGAAGATAATTATGTCAACTTTTTTAGGATTTATTAGGCCCAATGATCGTTACCGTTATGGTCTTTTAATAAAGAAATTTTAAATAAGGTAATAAACTATCTTGTACAAAGAAGATCATTATGTCAACCTTTTCAGCATTTATTAGGCCCAATGATCGTTACCGTTATGATCTTTTATAAACAAATTTTAAAGGATGTACAAAATTATCTTTTAGAAAAAGATAATTTTGTCAACTTTTTTAGCATTTATTAGGCATAATGATCGTTACTGTTATGATATTTTAATAAAGAAATTTTAAATGATCTAATAAATTATTTTTTACAAAGAAGATAATTATGTCAACATTTTTAGCATTTATTAGGCCAAATGATCGTTACCGTTATGATCTTTTAATAAAGAAATTTTAAATGATCTATTAAATTATCTTTTACGAAGAAGATAATTATGTCAACTTTTTTAGCATTTATTAGGCATAATGATTGTTACCGTTATGATCTTTTAATAAAGAAATTTTAAATAATGTAATAAATTATCTTTTGCAAAGAAGATCATTATGTCAACTTTTTTAGCATTTATTAGGCCAAATGATTGTTACAGTTATGATCTTTTATAAAGAAACTTTAAATGATCTGTTAAATTATCTTTTCAAAGAAGATAATTATGTCAACTTTTGTAGCATTTATTAGGCCAAATGATCGTTACCGTTATGATCTTTTAATAAAGAAACTTTAAATGATCTCTTAAATTATCTTTTACAAAGAAGATAATTATGTCACCATTTTTAGCATTTATTAGGTCAAATGATTGTTACCGTTATGATATTTTATAAACAAATTTTAAAGGATGTACAAAATTATCTTTTACAAAGAAGATAATTATGTAAAGATTTTAGCATTTATTAGGCCAAATGAACGTTACCATTATGATCTTTTAATAAAGAAATTTTAAACGATCTATTAAATTATCTTTTACAAAGAAGATAATTATGTCAACATTTTTAGCATTTATTAAGCCAAATGATCGTTACCATTATGATCTTTTAATAAAGAAATTTTAAATGATCTATTAAATTATCTTTTACGAAGAAGATAATTATGTCAACATTTTTAGCATTTATTAAGCCAAATGAACGTTACCATTATGATCTTTTAATAAAGAAATTTTAAATGATCTATCAAATTATCTTTTACAAAGAAGATAATTATGTCACCATTTTTAGCATTTATTAAGCCAAATGATCGTTACCATTATGATCTTTTAATAAAGAAATTTTAAATGATCTATTAAATTATCTTTTACGAAGAAGATAATTATGTCAACATTTTTAGCATTTATTAAGCCAAATGAACGTTACCATTATGATCTTTTAATAAAGAAATTTTAAATGATCTATCAAATTATCTTTTACATAGAAGATAATTATGTCAACATTTTTAGCATTTATTGGGCCAAATGATCGTTACCGTTATGATCTTTTATAAAGAAATTTTAAACGATCTATTAAATTTTCATTTACAAAGAAGATAATTATGTCATCATTTTTCGCATTTATTAGGCCACATGATCATTACCGTTATGATCTTTTAATAAAGAAATTTTAAATGATCTATTAAATCATCTTTTAGACAGAAGATAATTATGTCAACTTTTTTAGGATTTATTAGGCCCAATGATCGTTACCGTTATGGTCTTTTAATAACGAAATTTTAAATAAGGTAATAAATTATCTTGTACAAAGAAGATCATTATGTCAACCTTTTCAGCATTTATTAGGCCCAATGATCGTTGCCGTTATGATCTTTTATAAACAAATTTTAAAGGATGTACAAAATTATCTTTTTTAAAAAGATAATTATGTCAACTTTTTTAGCATTTATTAGGCCCAATGATCATTACCGTGATGATCTTTTAATAAAGAAATTTTAAATGACCTCTTAAATTATCTTTTACAAAGAAGATAATTATGTCAACTTTTTTAGCATTTATTAGGCCCAATGATCGTTACCGTTATGATCTTTTAATAAAGAAATTTTGAATGATCTCTTAAATTATCTTTTACAAAGAAGATTATTACGTCAATATTTTTAGCATTTATTAGGCCCAACGATCGTTACTGTTATCATCTTTGAATAAAGAAATTTTAAACGATCTATTAAATTATATTTTACAAAGAAGATAATTTTGTCAACTTTTTTAGCATTTATTAGGCATAATGATCGTTACTGTTATGATATTTTAATAAAGAAACTTTAAATGATCTAATAAATTATATTTTACAAAGAAGATAATTATGTCAACTTTTGTAGCATTTATTAGGCCAAATGATCGTTACCGTTATGATCTTTTAATAAAGAAACTTTAAATGATCTATTAAATTATCTTTTACAAAGAAGATAATTATGTCAACTTTTTTAGCATTTATTAGGCATAATGATCGTTACCGTTATGATCTTTTAATAAAGAAATTTTAAATGATCTATTAAATTATCTTTTACAAAAAATATAATTATGCCATCATTTTTATCATTTGTTAGGCCACATGATCGTTACCGTTATGATCTTTTAATAAAGAAATTTTAAATGATCTATTAAATTATCTTTTACATAGAAGATAATTATGTCAACATTTTTAGCATTTATTAGGCCAAATGATCGTTACCGTTATGATCTTTTAATAAAGAAATTTTAAATGATCTATTAAATTATCTTTTACAAAGAAGATAATTATGTCAACATTTTTAGCATTTATTAGGCCTAATGATCGTTACCGTTATGATCTTTTAATAAAGAAATTTTAAATGATCTATTAAATTATCTTTTACAAAGAAGATAATTATGTTAACTTTTTTAGCGTTTATTAGGCCAAATGATCGTTACCGTTATGATCATTTAATAAACAAATTGTAAATGATCTAATAAATTATTTTTTACAAAGAAGATAATTGTGTCAACATTTTTAGCATTTATTAGGCCAAATGATCGTTACCGTTATGATCTTTTAATAAAGAAATTTTAAATGATCTATTAAATTATCTTTTACAAAAAAGATAATTATGCCATCATTTTTATCATTTATTAGGTCACATGATCGTTACCGTTATGATATTTTAATAAAGAAATTTTAAATGATCTATTAAATTATCTTTTACATAGAAGATAATTATGTCAACATTTTTAGCATTTATTAGGCCCAATGATCGTTACCGTTATCATCTTTTAATAAAGAAATTTTAAATGATCTAATAAATAATTTTTCACCAAGAAGATAATTATGTCAACATTTTTAGCATTTATTAGGCCAAATGATCGTTACCGTTATGATCTTTTAATAAAGAAATTTTAAATCATCTAATAAATTATTTTTTACAAAGAAGATAATTATGTCAAAATTTTTAGCATTTATTATGCCAAATGATCGTTACCGTTATGATCTTTTAATAAAGAAATTTTAAATGATCTATTAAATTATCTTTTACAAAGAAGATAATTATGTCAACATTTTTAGCATTTATTAGGCCAAATGATCGTTACCGTTATGATCTTTTAATAAAGAAATTTTAAATGATCTATTAAATTATCTTTTACAAAGAAGATAATTATGTCAACTTTTTTAGCATTTATTAGGCATAATGATCGTTACCGTTATGTTCTTTTAATAAAGAAAGTTTAAATGATCTATTAAATTATCTTTTACAATGAACATAATTATGCCAAGATTTTAGCATTTATTAGGCCCAATGATCATTACCGTTATGATCTTTTAATAAAGAAATTTGAAATGATCTATTAAATTATCTTTTACAAAGAAGATAATTATGTCAACATTTTTAGCATTTATTAGGCCTAATGATCGTTACCGTTATGATCTTTTAATAAAGAAATTTTAAATGATCTGTTAAATTATCTTTTACAAAGAAGATACTTATGTCAACTTTTTTAGCATTTATTAGGCCAATCATCGTTACCGTTGTGATCTTTTAATAAAGAAATTTTAAATGATCTAATAAATAATTTTTTACAAAGAAGATAATTATGTCAACATTTTTAGCATTTATTAGGCCAAATGATCGTTACCGTTATGATCTTTTAATAAAGAAATTTTAAATCATCTAATAAATTATTTTTTACAAAGAAGATAATTATGTCAAATTTTTTAGCATTTATTATGCCAAATGATCGTTACCGTTATGATCTTTTAATAAAGAAATTTTAAATGATCTATTAAATTATCTTTTACAAAGAAGATAATTATGTCGACTTTTTTAGCATTTATTAGGCCCAATGATCGTTACCATTATGATCTTTTAATAAAGAAAATTTAAATGATCTATTAACTTATCTTTTACAAAGAAGATAATTATGTCAACATTTTTAGCATTTATTAGGCCAAATGATTGTTACCGTTATGATCTTTTATGAAGAAACTTTAAATGATCTGCTAAATTATCTTTTACAAAGAAGATAATTATGTCAACTTTTGTAGCATTTATTAGGCCAAATGATCGTTACCGTTATGATCTTTTAATAAAGAAATTTTAAAGGATCTATTAAATTATATTTTACAAAGAAGATAATTATGTCAACATTTTTAGCATTTATTAGGCCAAATGATCGTTACCGTTATGATCTTTTATAAAGAAACTTTAAATTATCTATTAAATTATCCTTTACAAAGAAGATAATTATGTCAACATTTTTAGCATTTATTAGGCTCAATGATCGTTACTGTTATGATATTTTAATAAAGAAATTTTAAATGATCTAATAAATTATTTTTTACAAAGAAGATAATTATGTCAACATTTTTAGCATTTATTAGGCCAAATGATCGTTACCGTTATGATCTTTTAATAAAGAAATTTTAAATGATCTATTAAATTATCTTTTACGAAGAAGATAATTATGTCAACTTTTTTAGCATTTATTAGGCATAATGATTGTTACCGTTATGATCTTTTAATAAAGAAATTTTAAATAATGTAATAAATTATCTTTTGCAAAGAAGATCATTATGTCAACTTTTTTAGCATTTATTAGGCCAAATGATTGTTACCGTTATGATCTTTTATAAAGAAACTTTAAATGATCTGTTAAATTATCTTTTCAAAGAAGATAATTATGTCAACTTTTGTAGCATTTATTAGGCCAAATGATCGTTACCGTTATGATCTTTTAATAAAGAAACTTTGAATGATCTCTTAAATTATCTTTTACAAAGAAGATAATTATGTCAAGATTTTTAGCATTTATTAGGTCAAATGATTGTTACCGTTATGATATTTTAATAAAGAAATTTTAAATGATCTATTAAATTATCTTTTACATAGAAGATAATTATGTCAACATTTTTAGCATTTATTAGGCCCAATGATCGTTACCGTTATCATCTTTTAATAAAGAAATTTTAAATGATCTAATAAATAATTTTTCACCAAGAAGATAATTATGTCAACATTTTTAGCATTTATTAGGCCAAATGATCGTTACCGTTATGATCTTTTAATAAAGAAATTTTAAATCATCTAATAAATTATTTTTTACAAAGAAGATAATTATGTCAAAATTTTTAGCATTTATTATGCCAAATGATCGTTACCGTTATGATCTTTTAATAAAGAAATTTTAAATGATCTATTAAATTATCTTTTACAAAGAAGATAATTATGTCAACATTTTTAGCATTTATTAGGCCAAATGATCGTTACCGTTATGATCTTTTAATAAAGAAATTTTAAATGATCTATTAAATTATCTTTTACAAAGAAGATAATTATGTCAACTTTTTTAGCATTTATTAGGCATAATGATCGTTACCGTTATGTTCTTTTAATAAAGAAAGTTTAAATGATCTATTAAATTATCTTTTACAATGAACATAATTATGCCAAGATTTTAGCATTTATTAGGCCCAATGATCATTACCGTTATGATCTGTTAATAAAGAAATTTGAAATGATCTATTAAATTATCTTTTACAAAGAAGATAATTATGTCAACATTTTTAGCATTTATTAGGCCTAATGATCGTTACCGTTATGATCTTTTAATAAAGAAATTTTAAATGATCTGTTAAATTATCTTTTACAAAGAAGATACTTATGTCAACTTTTTTAGCATTTATTAGGCCAATCATCGTTACCGTTGTGATCTTTTAATAAAGAAATTTTAAATGATCTAATAAATAATTTTTTACAAAGAAGATAATTATGTCAACATTTTTAGCATTTATTAGGCCAAATGATCGTTACCGTTATGATCTTTTAATAAAGAAATTTTAAATCATCTAATAAATTATTTTTTACAAAGAAGATAATTATGTCAAATTTTTTAGCATTTATTATGCCAAATGATCGTTACCGTTATGATCTTTTAATAAAGAAATTTTAAATGATCTATTAAATTATCTTTTACAAAGAAGATAATTATGTCGACTTTTTTAGCATTTATTAGGCCCAATGATCGTTACCATTATGATCTTTTAATAAAGAAAATTTAAATGATCTATTAACTTATCTTTTACAAAGAAGATAATTATGTCAACATTTTTAGCATTTATTAGGCCAAATGATTGTTACCGTTATGATCTTTTATGAAGAAACTTTAAATGATCTGCTAAATTATCTTTTACAAAGAAGATAATTATGTCAACTTTTGTAGCATTTATTAGGCCAAATGATCGTTACCGTTATGATCTTTTAATAAAGAAATTTTAAAGGATCTATTAAATTATATTTTACAAAGAAGATAATTATGTCAACATTTTTAGCATTTATTAGGCCAAATGATCGTTACCGTTATGATCTTTTATAAAGAAACTTTAAATTATCTATTAAATTATCCTTTACAAAGAAGATAATTATGTCAACATTTTTAGCATTTATTAGGCTCAATGATCGTTACTGTTATGATATTTTAATAAAGAAATTTTAAATGATCTAATAAATTATTTTTTACAAAGAAGATAATTATGTCAACATTTTTAGCATTTATTAGGCCAAATGATCGTTACCGTTATGATCTTTTAATAAAGAAATTTTAAATGATCTATTAAATTATCTTTTACGAAGAAGATAATTATGTCAACTTTTTTAGCATTTATTAGGCATAATGATTGTTACCGTTATGATCTTTTAATAAAGAAATTTTAAATAATGTAATAAATTATCTTTTGCAAAGAAGATCATTATGTCAACTTTTTTAGCATTTATTAGGCCAAATGATTGTTACCGTTATGATCTTTTATAAAGAAACTTTAAATGATCTGTTAAATTATCTTTTCAAAGAAGATAATTATGTCAACTTTTGTAGCATTTATTAGGCCAAATGATCGTTACCGTTATGATCTTTTAATAAAGAAACTTTGAATGATCTCTTAAATTATCTTTTACAAAGAAGATAATTATGTCAAGATTTTTAGCATTTATTAGGTCAAATGATTGTTACCGTTATGATATTTTATAAACAAATTTTAAAGGATGTACAAAATTATCTTTTACAAAGAAGATAATTATGTAAAGATTTTAGCATTTATTAGGCCAAATGAACGTTACCATTATGATCTTTTAATAAAGAAATTTTAAACGATCTATTAAATTATCTTTTACAAAGAAGATAATTATGTCAACATTTTTAGCATTTATTAAGCCAAATGATCGTTACCATTATGATCTTTTAATAAAGAAATTTTAAATGATCTATTAAATTATCTTTTACGAAGAAGATAATTATGTCAACATTTTTAGCATTTATTAAGCCAAATGATCGTTACCATTATGATCTTTTAATAAAGAAATTTTAAATGATCTCTTAAATTATCTTTTACAAAGAAGATAATTATGTCACCATTTTTAGCATTTATTAGGTCAAATGATTGTTACCGTTATGATATTTTATAAACAAATTTTAAAGGATGTACAAAATTATCTTTTACAAAGAAGATAATTATGTAAAGATTTTAGCATTTATTAGGCCAAATGAACGTTACCATTATGATCTTTTAATAAAGAAATTTTAAATGATCTATCAAATTATCTTTTACATAGAAGATAATTATGTCAACATTTTTAGCATTTATTGGGCCAAATGATCGTTACCGTTATGATCTTTTATAAAGAAATTTTAAACGATCTATTAAATTTTCATTTACAAAGAAGATAATTATGTCATCATTTTTCGCATTTATTAGGCCACATGATCATTACCGTTATGATCTTTTAATAAAGAAATTTTAAATGATCTATTAAATCATCTTTTAGACAGAAGATAATTATGTCAACTTTTTTAGGATTTATTAGGCCCAATGATCGTTACCGTTATGGTCTTTTAATAACGAAATTTTAAATAAGGTAATAAATTATCTTGTACAAAGAAGATCATTATGTCAACCTTTTCAGCATTTATTAGGCCCAATGATCGTTGTCGTTATGATCTTTTATAAACAAATTTTAAAGGATGTACAAAATTATCTTTTTGAAAAAGATAATTATGTCAACTTTTTTAGCATTTATTAGGCCCAATGATCATTACCGTGATGATCTTTTAATAAAGAAAATTTAAATGACCTCTTAAATTATCTTTTACAAAGAAGATAATTATGTCAACTTTTTTAGCATTTATTAGGCCCAATGATCGTTACCGTTATGATCTTTTAATAAAGAAATTTTGAATGATCTCTTAAATTATCTTTTACAAAGAAGATTATTACGTCAATATTTTTAGCATTTATTAGGCCCAACGATCGTTACTGTTATCATCTTTGAATAAAGAAATTTTAAACGATCTATTAAATTATATTTTACAAAGAAGATAATTTTGTCAACTTTTTTAGCATTTATTAGGCATAATGATCGTTACTGTTATGATATTTTAATAAAGAAACTTTAAATGATCTAATAAATTATATTTTACAAAGAAGATAATTATGTCAACTTTTGTAGCATTTATTAGGCCAAATGATCGTTACCGTTATGATCTTTTAATAAAGAAACTTTAAATGATCTATTAAATTATCTTTTACAAAGAAGATAATTATGTCAACTTTTTTAGCATTTATTAGGCATAATGATCGTTACCGTTATGATCTTTTAATAAAGAAATTTTAAATGATCTATTAAATTATCTTTTACAAAAAATATAATTATGCCATCATTTTTATCATTTATTAGGCCACATGATCGTTACCGTTATGATCTTTTAATAAAGAAATTTTAAATGATCTATTAAATTATCTTTTACATAGAAGATAATTATGTCAACATTTTTAGCATTTATTAGGCCAAATGATCGTTACCGTTATGATCTTTTAATAAAGAAATTTTAAATGATCTATTAAATTATCTTTTACAAAGAAGATAATTATGTCAACATTTTTAGCATTTATTAGGCCTAATGATCGTTACCGTTATGATCTTTTAATAAAGAAATTTTAAATGATCTATTAAATTATCTTTTACAAAGAAGATAATTATGTTAACTTTTTTAGCGTTTATTAGGCCAAATGATCGTTACCGTTATGATCATTTAATAAACAAATTGTAAATGATCTAATAAATTATTTTTTACAAAGAAGATAATTGTGTCAACATTTTTAGCATTTATTAGGCCAAATGATCGTTACCGTTATGATCTTTTAATAAAGAAATTTTAAATGATCTATTAAATTATCTTTTACAAAAAAGATAATTATGCCATCATTTTTATCATTTATTAGGTCACATGATCGTTACCGTTATGATATTTTAATAAAGAAATTTTAAATGATCTATTAAATTATCTTTTACATAGAAGATAATTATGTCAACATTTTTAGCATTTATTAGGCCCAATGATCGTTACCGTTATCATCTTTTAATAAAGAAATTTTAAATGATCTAATAAATAATTTTTCACCAAGAAGATAATTATGTCAACATTTTTAGCATTTATTAGGCCAAATGATCGTTACCGTTATGATCTTTTAATAAAGAAATTTTAAATCATCTAATAAATTATTTTTTACAAAGAAGATAATTATGTCAAAATTTTTAGCATTTATTATGCCAAATGATCGTTACCGTTATGATCTTTTAATAAAGAAATTTTAAATGATCTATTAAATTATCTTTTACAAAGAAGATAATTATGTCAACATTTTTAGCATTTATTAGGCCAAATGATCGTTACCGTTATGATCTTTTAATAAAGAAATTTTAAATGATCTATTAAATTATCTTTTACAAAGAAGATAATTATGTCAACTTTTTTAGCATTTATTAGGCATAATGATCGTTACCGTTATGTTCTTTTAATAAAGAAAGTTTAAATGATCTATTAAATTATCTTTTACAATGAACATAATTATGCCAAGATTTTAGCATTTATTAGGCCCAATGATCATTACCGTTATGATCTTTTAATAAAGAAATTTGAAATGATCTATTAAATTATCTTTTACAAAGAAGATAATTATGTCAACATTTTTAGCATTTATTAGGCCTAATGATCGTTACCGTTATGATCTTTTAATAAAGAAATTTTAAATGATCTGTTAAATTATCTTTTACAAAGAAGATACTTATGTCAACTTTTTTAGCATTTATTAGGCCAATCATCGTTACCGTTGTGATCTTTTAATAAAGAAATTTTAAATGATCTAATAAATAATTTTTTACAAAGAAGATAATTATGTCAACATTTTTAGCATTTATTAGGCCAAATGATCGTTACCGTTATGATCTTTTAATAAAGAAATTTTAAATCATCTAATAAATTATTTTTTACAAAGAAGATAATTATGTCAAATTTTTTAGCATTTATTATGCCAAATGATCGTTACCGTTATGATCTTTTAATAAAGAAATTTTAAATGATCTATTAAATTATCTTTTACAAAGAAGATAATTATGTCGACTTTTTTAGCATTTATTAGGCCCAATGATCGTTACCATTATGATCTTTTAATAAAGAAAATTTAAATGATCTATTAACTTATCTTTTACAAAGAAGATAATTATGTCAACATTTTTAGCATTTATTAGGCCAAATGATTGTTACCGTTATGATCTTTTATGAAGAAACTTTAAATGATCTGCTAAATTATCTTTTACAAAGAAGATAATTATGTCAACTTTTGTAGCATTTATTAGGCCAAATGATCGTTACCGTTATGATCTTTTAATAAAGAAATTTTAAAGGATCTATTAAATTATATTTTACAAAGAAGATAATTATGTCAACATTTTTAGCATTTATTAGGCCAAATGATCGTTACCGTTATGATCTTTTATGAAGAAACTTTAAATGATCTGCTAAATTATCTTTTACAAAGAAGATAATTATGTCAACTTTTGTAGCATTTATTAGGCCAAATGATCGTTACCGTTATGATCTTTTAATAAAGAAATTTTAAAGGATCTATTAAATTATATTTTACAAAGAAGATAATTATGTCAACATTTTTAGCATTTATTAGGCCAAATGATCGTTACCGTTATGATCTTTTATAAAGAAACTTTAAATTATCTATTAAATTATCCTTTACAAAGAAGATAATTATGTCAACATTTTTAGCATTTATTAGGCTCAATGATCGTTACCTTTATGATCTTTTAATGAAGAAATTTTAAATGATCTAATAAATAATTTTTTACAAAGAAGATAATTATGTCAATATTTTTAGCATTTATTAGGCCAAATGATCGTTACCGTTATGATCTTTTAATAAAGAAATTTTAAATGATCTAATAAATTATTTTTTACAAAGAAGATAATTATGTCAAAATTTTTAGCATTTATTATGCCAAATGATCGTTACCGTTATGATCTTTTAATAAAGAAATTTTAAATGATCTATTAAATTATCTTTTACAAAGAAGATAATTATGTCAACTTTTTTAGCATTTATTAGGCATAATGATCGTTACCGTTATGATCTTTTAATAAAGAAAGTTTAAATGATCTATTAAATTATCTTTTACAAAGAACATAATTATGCCAAGATTTTAGCATTTATTAGGCCCTATGATCATTACCGTTATGATCTTTTAATAAAGAAATTTGAAATGATCTATTAAATTATCTTTTACAAAGAAGATAATTATGTCAATATTTTTAGCATTTATTAGGCCTAATGATCGTTACCGTTATGATCTTTTAATAAAGAAATTTTAAATGATCTGTTAAATTATCTTTTACAAAGAAGATACTTATGTCAACTTTTTTAGCATTTATTAGGCCAATCATCATTACCGTTGTGATCTTTTAATAAAGAAATTTTAAATGATCTAATAAATAATTTTTTATAAAGAAGATAATTATGTCAACATTTTTAGCATTTATTAGGCCAAATGATCGTTACCGTTATGATCTTTTAATAAAGAAATTTTAAATGATCTATTAAATTATCTTTTACAAAGAACATAATTATGCCAAGATTTTAGCATTTATTATGCCAAATGATCGTTACCGTTATGATCTTTTAATAAAGAAATTTTAAATGATCTATTAAATTATCTTTTACAAAGAAGATAATTATGTCAACATTTTTAGCATTTATTAGGCCAAATGATCGTTACCGTTATGATCTTTTAATAAAGAAATTTTAAATGATCTATTAAATTATCTTTTACAAAGAAGATAATTATGTCAACTTTTTTAGCATTTATTAGGCATAATGATCGTTACCGTTATGTTCTTTTAATAAAGAAAGTTTAAATGATCTATTAAATTATCTTTTACAATGAACATAATTATGCCAAGATTTTAGCATTTATTAGGCCCAATGATCATTACCGTTATGATCTTTTAATAAAGAAATTTGAAATGATCTATTAAATTATCTTTTACAAAGAAGATAATTATGTCAACATTTTTAGCATTTATTAGGCCTAATGATCGTTACCGTTATGATCTTTTAATAAAGAAATTTTAAATGATCTGTTAAATTATCTTTTACAAAGAAGATACTTATGTCAACTTTTTTAGCATTTATTAGGCCAATCATCGTTACCGTTGTGATCTTTTAATAAAGAAATTTTAAATGATCTAATAAATAATTTTTTACAAAGAAGATAATTATGTCAACATTTTTAGCATTTATTAGGCCAAATGATCGTTACCGTTATGATCTTTTAATAAAGAAATTTTAAATCATCTAATAAATTATTTTTTACAAAGAAGATAATTATGTCAAATTTTTTAGCATTTATTATGCCAAATGATCGTTACCGTTATGATCTTTTAATAAAGAAATTTTAAATGATCTATTAAATTATCTTTTACAAAGAAGATAATTATGTCGACTTTTTTAGCATTTATTAGGCCCAATGATCGTTACCATTATGATCTTTTAATAAAGAAAATTTAAATGATCTATTAACTTATCTTTTACAAAGAAGATAATTATGTCAACATTTTTAGCATTTATTAGGCCAAATGATTGTTACCGTTATGATCTTTTATGAAGAAACTTTAAATGATCTGCTAAATTATCTTTTACAAAGAAGATAATTATGTCAACTTTTGTAGCATTTATTAGGCCAAATGATCGTTACCGTTATGATCTTTTAATAAAGAAATTTTAAAGGATCTATTAAATTATATTTTACAAAGAAGATAATTATGTCAACATTTTTAGCATTTATTAGGCCAAATGATCGTTACCGTTATGATCTTTTATAAAGAAACTTTAAATTATCTATTAAATTATCCTTTACAAAGAAGATAATTATGTCAACATTTTTAGCATTTATTAGGCTCAATGATCGTTACCTTTATGATCTTTTAATAAAGAAATTTTAAATGATCTAATAAATAATTTTTTACAAAGAAGATAATTATGTCAATATTTTTAGCATTTATTAGGCCAAATGATCGTTACCGTTATGATCTTTTAATAAAGAAATTTTAAATGATCTAATAAATTATTTTTTACAAAGAAGATAATTATGTCAAAATTTTTAGCATTTATTATGCCAAATGATCCTTACCGTTATGATCTTTTAATGAAGAAATTTTAAATGATCTATTAAATTATCTTTTACAAAGAAGATAATTATGTCAACTTTTTTAGCATTTATTAGGCATAATGATCGTTACCGTTATGATCTTTTAATAAAGAAAGTTTAAATGATCTATTAAATTATCTTTTACAAAGAACATAATTATGCCAAGATTTTAGCATTTATTAGGCCCTATGATCATTACCGTTATGATCTTTTAATAAAGAAATTTGAAATGATCTATTAAATTATCTTTTACAAAGAAGATAATTATGTCAATATTTTTAGCATTTATTAGGCCTAATGATCGTTACCGTTATGATCTTTTAATAAAGAAATTTTAAATGATCTGTTAAATTATCTTTTACAAAGAAGATACTTATGTCAACTTTTTTAGCATTTATTAGGCCAATCATCATTACCGTTGTGATCTTTTAATAAAGAAATTTTAAATGATCTAATAAATAATTTTTTATAAAGAAGATAATTATGTCAACATTTTTAGCATTTATTAGGCCAAATGATCGTTACCGTTATGATCTTTTAATAAAGAAATTTTAAATGATCTATTAAATTATCTTTTACAAAGAACATAATTATGCCAAGATTTTAGCATTTATTATGCCAAATGATCGTTACCGTTATGATCTTTTAATAAAGAAATTTTAAATGATCTATTAAATTATCTTTTACAAAGAAGATAATTATGTCAACATTTTTAGCATTTATTAGGCCAAATGATCGTTACCGTTATGATCTTTTAATAAAGAAATTTTAAATGATCTATTAAATTATCTTTTACAAAGAAGATAATTATGTCAACTTTTTTAGCATTTATTAGGCATAATGATCGTTACCGTTATGTTCTTTTAATAAAGAAAGTTTAAATGATCTATTAAATTATCTTTTACAATGAACATAATTATGCCAAGATTTTAGCATTTATTAGGCCCAATGATCATTACCGTTATGATCTTTTAATAAAGAAATTTGAAATGATCTATTAAATTATCTTTTACAAAGAAGATAATTATGTCAACATTTTTAGCATTTATTAGGCCTAATGATCGTTACCGTTATGATCTTTTAATAAAGAAATTTTAAATGATCTGTTAAATTATCTTTTACAAAGAAGATACTTATGTCAACTTTTTTAGCATTTATTAGGCCAATCATCGTTACCGTTGTGATCTTTTAATAAAGAAATTTTAAATGATCTAATAAATAATTTTTTACAAAGAAGATAATTATGTCAACATTTTTAGCATTTATTAGGCCAAATGATCGTTACCGTTATGATCTTTTAATAAAGAAATTTTAAATCATCTAATAAATTATTTTTTACAAAGAAGATAATTATGTCAAATTTTTTAGCATTTATTATGCCAAATGATCGTTACCGTTATGATCTTTTAATAAAGAAATTTTAAATGATCTATTAAATTATCTTTTACAAAGAAGATAATTATGTCGACTTTTTTAGCATTTATTAGGCCCAATGATCGTTACCATTATGATCTTTTAATAAAGAAAATTTAAATGATCTATTAACTTATCTTTTACAAAGAAGATAATTATGTCAACATTTTTAGCATTTATTAGGCCAAATGATTGTTACCGTTATGATCTTTTATGAAGAAACTTTAAATGATCTGCTAAATTATCTTTTACAAAGAAGATAATTATGTCAACTTTTGTAGCATTTATTAGGCCAAATGATCGTTACCGTTATGATCTTTTAATAAAGAAATTTTAAAGGATCTATTAAATTATATTTTACAAAGAAGATAATTATGTCAACATTTTTAGCATTTATTATGCCAAATGATCGTTACCGTTATGATCTTTTAATAAAGAAATTTTAAATGATCTATTAAATTATCTTTTACAAAGAAGATAATTATGTCAACTTTTTTAGCATTTATTAGGCATAATGATCGTTACCGTTATGATCTTTTAATAAAGAAAGTTTAAATGATCTATTAAATTATCTTTTACAAAGAACATAATTATGCCAAGATTTTAGCATTTATTAGGCCCTATGATCATTACCGTTATGATCTTTTAATAAAGAAATTTGAAATGATCTATTAAATTATCTTTTACAAAGAAGATAATTATGTGAATATTTTTAGCATTTATTAGGCCTAATGATCGTTACCGTTATGATCTTTTAATAAAGAAATTTTAAATGATCTGTTAAATTATCTTTTACAAAGAAGATACTTATGTCAACTTTTTTAGTATTTATTAGGCCAATCATCATTACCGTTGTGATCTTTTAATAAAGAAATTTTAAATGATCTAATAAATAATTTTTTATAAAGAAGATAATTATGTCAACATTTTTAGCATTTATTAGGCCAAATGATCGTTACCGTTATGATCTTTTAATAAAGAAATTTTAAATGATCTAATAAATTATTTTTCACAAAGAAGATAATTATGTCAAAATTTTTAGCATTTATTATGCCAAATGATCGTTACCATTATGATCTTTTAATAAAGAAATTTTAAATGATCTATTAAATTATCTTTTACAAAAAAGATAATTATGTCATCATTTTTAGCATTTATTAGGCCACATGATCGTTACCGTTATGATCTTTTAATAAAGAAATTTTAAATGATCTATTAAATTATCTTTTTACATAGAAGATAATTATGTCAACATTTTTAGCATTTATTAGGCCAAATGATTGTTACCGTTATGATCTTTTATAAAGAAACTTTAAATGATCTGTTAAATTATCTTTTACAAAGAAGATAATTATGTCAACTTTTGTAGCATTTATTAGGCCAAATGATCGTTACCGTTATGATCTTTTAATAAAGAAATTTTAAATGATCTATTAAATTATATTTTACAAAGAAGATAATTATGTCAACATTTTTAGCATTTATTAGGCCAAATGATCGTTACCGTTATGATCTGTTATAAAGAAACTTTAAATGATCTCTTAAATTATCCTTTACAAAGAAGATAATTATGTCAACATTTTTAGCATTTATTAGGCTCAATGATCGTTACCGTTATGATCTTTTAATAAAGAAATTTTAAATGATCTAATAAATTATTTTTTACAAAGAAGATAATTATGTCAATATTTTTAGCATTTATTAGGCCAAATCATCGTTACCGTTATCATCCTTTAATAAAGAAATTTTAAATGATCTAATAAATTATTTTTTACAAAGAAGATAATTATGTCAAAATTTTTAGCATTTATTATGCCAAATGATCGTTACCGTTATGATCTTTTAATAAAGAAATTTTAAATGATCTAATAAATTATTTTTTACAAAGAAGATAATTATGTCAAAATTTTTAGCATTTATTATGCCAAATGATCGTTACCGTTATGATCTTTTAATAAAGAAATTTTAAATGATCTATTAAATTATCTTTTACAAAAAAGATAATTATGTCATCATTTTTAGCATTTATTAGGCCACATGATCGTTACCGTTATGATCTTTTAATAAAGAAATTATAAATGATGTATTAAATTATCTTTTTACAAAGAAGATAATTATGTCAACATTTTTAGCATTTATTAGGCCAAATGATTGTTACCGTTATGATCTTTTATAAAGAAACTTTAAATGATCTGTTAAATTATCTTTTACAAAGAAGATAATTATGTCAACTTTTGTAGCATTTATTAGGCCAAATGATCGTTACCGTTATGATCTTTTAATAAAGAAACTTTAAATGATCTCTTAAATTATCTTTTACAAAGAAGATAATTATGTCAACATTTTTAGCATTTATTAGGTCAAATGATTGTTACCGTTATAATATTTTATAAACAAATTTTAAAGGATGTAGAAAATTATCTTTTACAAAGAAGATAATTATGTAAAGATTTTAGCATTTATTAGGCCAAATGATCGTTACCATTATGATCTTTTAATAAAGAAATTTTAAATGATCTATCAAATTATCTTTTACATAGAAGATAATTATGTCAACATTTTTAGCATTTATTGGGCCAAATGATCGTTACTGTTATGATCTTTTATAAAGAAATTTTAAATGATCTAATAAATTATTTTTTACAAAGAAGATAATTATGTCAACATTTTTAGCATTTATTTGGCCAAATGATCGTTACCATTATGATCTTTTAATAAAGAAATTTTAAATGATCTATTAAATTATCTTTTACAAAGAAGATAATTATGTCAACATTTTTAGCATTTATTAGGCCAAATGATCATTACCGTTAAGATCTTTTATAAATAAACTTTAAATGATCTCTTAAATTATCTTTTACGAAGAAGATAATTATGTCAACTTTTTTAGCATTTATTAGGTCCAATGATAATTACCGTTATGATCTTTTAATAAAGAAATTTTAAATGATCTATTAAATTATCTTTCACAAAGAAGATAATTATGTCGACTTTTTTAGCATTTATTAGGCCCAATGATCGTTACCATTATGATCTTTTAATAAAGAAAATTTAAATGATCTATTAACTTATCTTTTACAAAGAAGATAATTATGTCAACATTTTTAGCATTTATTAGGCCAAATGATTGTTACCGTTATGATCTTTTATGAAGAAACTTTAAATGATCTGCTAAATTATCTTTTACAAAGAAGATAATTATGTCAACTTTTGTAGCATTTATTAGGCCAAATGATCGTTACCGTTATGATCTTTTAATAAAGAAATTTTAAAGGATCTATTAAATTATATTTTACAAAGAAGATAATTATGTCAACATTTTTAGCATTTATTAGGCCAAATGATCGTTACCGTTATGATCTTTTATAAAGAAACTTTAAATTATCTCTTAAATTATCCTTTACAAAGAAGATAATTATGTCAACATTTTTAGCATTTATTAGGCTCAATGATCGTTACCTTTATGATCTTTTAATAAAGAAATTTTAAATGATCTAATAAATAATTTTTTACAAAGAAGATAATTATGTCAATATTTTTAGCATTTATTAGGCCAAATGATCGTTACCGTTATGATCTTTTAATAAAGAAATTTTAAATGATCTAATAAATTATTTTTTACAAAGAAGATAATTATGTCAAAATTTTTAGCATTTATTATGCCAAATGATCGTTACCGTTATGATCTTTTAATAAAGAAATTTTAAATGATCTATTAAATTATCTTTTACAAAGAAGATAATTATGTCAACTTTTTTAGCATTTATTAGGCATAATGATCGTTACCGTTATGATCTTTTAATAAAGAAATTTTAAATGATCTATTAAACTATCTTTTACAAAAAAGATAATTATGTCATCATTTTTAGCATTTATTAGGCCACATGATCGTTACCGTTATGATCTTTTAATAAATAAATTTTAAATGATCTATTAAATTATCTTTTTACATAGAAGATAATTATGTCAACATTTTTAGCATTTATTAGGCCAAATGATTGTTAGCGTTATGATCTTTTATAAAGAAACTTTAAATGATCTGTTAAATTATCTTTTACAAAGAAGATAATTATGTCAACTTTTGTAGCATTTATTAGGCCAAATGATCGTTACCGTTATGATCTTTTAATAAAGAAACTTTAAATGATCTCTTAAATTATCTTTTACAAAGAAGATAATTATGTCAACATTTTTAGCATTTATTAGGTCAAATGATTGTTACCGTTATAATATTTTTTAAACAAATTTTAAAGGATGTACAAAATTATCTTTTACAAAGAAGATAATTATGTAAAGATTTTAGCATTTATTAGGCCAAATGATCGTTACCATTATGATCTTTTAATAAAGAAATTTTAAATGATCTATCAAATTATCTTTTACATAGAAGATAATTATGTCAACATTTTTAGCATTTATTGGGCCAAATGATCGTTACCGTTATGATCTTTTATAAAGAAATTTTAAACGATCTATTAAATTATCTTTTACATAGAAGATAATTATGTCAACATTTTTAGCATTTATTAGGCTCAATGATCGTTACCGTTATGATGTTTTAATAAAGAAATTTTAAATGATCTAATAAATGATTTTTTACAAAGAAAATAATTATGTCAACATTCTTAGTATTTATTCGGCCAAATGATCGTTACCGTTATGATCTTTTAATAAAGAAATTTTAAATGATCTAATAAATTATTTTTTACAAAGAAGATAATTATGTCAAAATTTTTAGCATTTATTATGCCAAATGATCGTTACCATTATGATCTTTTAATAAAGAAATTTTAAATGATCTATTAAATTATCTTTTACAAAGAAGATAATTATGTCAACATTTTTAGCATTTATTAGGCCAAATGACCATTACCGTTATGATCTTTTAATAAAGAAATTTTAAATGATCTATTAAATTATCTTTTACAGAGAAGATAATTATGTCAACTTTTTTACCATTTATTAGGCATAATGATCGTTACCGTTATGATCATTTAATAAAGAAAGTTTAAATGATCTATTAAATTATCTTTTACAAAGAACATAATTATGCCAAGATTTTAGCATTTATTAGGCCCAATGATCATTACCGTTATGATCTTTTAATAAAGAAATTTGAATTTGAATTGATCTATTAAATTATCTTTTACAAAGAAGATAATTATGTCAACATTTTTAGCATTTATTTGGCCTAATGATCGTTACCGTTATGATCTTTTAATAAAGAAATTTTAAATGATATGTTAAATTATCTTTTACAAAGAAGATACTTATGTCAACTTTTTTAGCATTTATTAGGCCAAATGATCGTTACCATTATGATCTTTTAATAAAGAAATTTTAAATGATCTATCAAATTATCTTTTACATAGAAGATAATTATGTCAACATTTTTAGCATTTATTGGGCCAAATGATCGTTACTGTTATGATCTTTTATAAAGAAATTTTAAATGATCTAATAAATTATTTTTTACAAAGAAGATAATTATGTCAACATTTTTAGCATTTATTTGGCCAAATGATCGTTACCATTATGATCTTTTAATAAAGAAATTTTAAATGATCTATTAAATTATCTTTTACAAAGAAGATAATTATGTCAACATTTTTAGCATTTATTGGGCCAAATGATCGTTACCGTTAAGATCTTTTATAAATAAACTTTAAATGATCTCTTAAATTATCTTTTACGAAGAAGATAATTATGTCAACTTTTTTAGCATTTATTAGGTCCAATGATAATTACCGTTATGATCTTTTAATAAAGAAATTTTAAATGATCTATTAAATTATCTTTCACAAAGAAGATAATTATGTCGACTTTTTTAGCATTTATTAGGCCCAATGATCGTTACCATTATGATCTTTTAATAAAGAAAATTTAAATGATCTATTAACTTATCTTTTACAAAGAAGCTACTTATGTCAAGTTTTTTAGCATTTATTAGGCCAATCATCGTTACCGTTGTGATCTTTTAATAAAGAAATTTTAAATGATCTAATAAATTATTTTTTACAAAGAAGATAATTATGTCAAAATTTTTAGCATTTATTATGCCAAATGATCGTTACCGTTATGATCTTTTAATAAAGAAATTTTAAATGATCTAATAAATTATTTTTTACAAAGAAGATAATTATGTCAAAATTTTTAGCATTTATTATGCCAAATGATCGTTACCGTTATGATCTTTTAATAAAGAAATTTTAAATGATCTATTAAATTATCTTTTACAAAAAAGATAATTATGTCAACATTTTTAGCATTTATTAGGCCAAATGATCATTACCGTTAAGATCTTTTATAAATAAACTTTAAATGATCTCTTAAATTATCTTTTACGAAGAAGATAATTATGTCAACTTTTTTAGCATTTATTAGGTCCAATGATAATTACCGTTATGATCTTTTAATAAAGAAATTTTAAATGATCTATTAAATTATCTTTCACAAAGAAGATAATTATGTCGACTTTTTTAGCATTTATTAGGCCCAATGATCGTTACCATTATGATCTTTTAATAAAGAAAATTTAAATGATCTATTAACTTATCTTTTACAAAGAAGATAATTATGTCAACATTTTTAGCATTTATTAGGCCAAATGATTGTTACCGTTATGATCTTTTATGAAGAAACTTTAAATGATCTGCTAAATTATCTTTTACAAAGAAGATAATTATGTCAACTTTTGTAGCATTTATTAGGCCAAATGATCGTTACCGTTATGATCTTTTAATAAAGAAATTTTAAAGGATCTATTAAATTATATTTTACAAAGAAGATAATTATGTCAACATTTTTAGCATTTATTAGGCCAAATGATCGTTACCGTTATGATCTTTTATAAAGAAACTTTAAATTATCTCTTAAATTATCCTTTACAAAGAAGATAATTATGTCAACATTTTTAGCATTTATTAGGCTCAATGATCATTACCTTTATGATCTTTTAATAAAGAAATTTTAAATGATCTAATAAATAATTTTTTACAAAGAAGATAATTATGTCAATATTTTTAGCATTTATTAGGCCAAATGATCGTTACCGTTATGATCTTTTAATAAAGAAATTTTAAATGATCTAATAAATTATTTTTTACAAAGAAGATAATTATGTCAAAATTTTTAGCATTTATTATGCCAAATGATCGTTACCGTTATGATCTTTTAATAAAGAAATTTTAAATGATCTATTAAATTATCTTTTACAAAGAAGATAATTATGTCAACTTTTTTAGCATTTATTAGGCATAATGATCGTTACCGTTATGATCTTTTAATAAAGAAAGTTTAAATGTTCTATTAAATTATCTTTTACAAAGAACATAATTATACCAAGATTTTAGCATTTATTAGGCCCTATGATCATTACCGTTATGATCTTTTAATAAAGAAATTTGAAATGATCTATTAAATTATCTTTTACAAAGAAGATAATTATGTCAATATTTTTAGCATTTATTAGGCCTAATGATCGTTACCGTTATGATCTTTTAATAAAGAAATTTTAAATGATCTGTTAAATTATCCTTTACAAAGAAGATACTTATGTCAACTTTTTTAGCATTTATTAGGCCAATCATCATTACCGTTGTGATCTTTTAATAAAGAAATTTTAAATGATCTAATAAATAATTTTTTACAAAGAAGATAATTATGTCAACATTTTTAGCATTTATTAGGTCAAATGATCGTTACCGTTATGATCTTTTAATAAAGAAATTTTAAATGATCTAATAAATTATTTTTTACAAAGAAGATAATTATGTCAAAATTTTTAGCATTTATTATGCCAAATGATCGTTACCGTTATGATCTTTTAATAAAGAAAATTTAAATGATCTATTAACTTATCTTTTACAAAGAAGATAATTATGTCAACATTTTTAGCATTTATTAGGCCAAATGATTGTTACCGTTATGATCTTTTATGAAGAAACTTTAAATGATCTGCTAAATTATCTTTTACAAAGAAGATAATTATGTCAACTTTTGTAGCATTTATTAGGCCAAATGACCATTACCGTTATGATCTTTTAATAAAGAAATTTTAAATGATCTATTAAATTATCTTTTACAGAGAAGATAATTATGTCAACTTTTTTACCATTTATTAGGCATAATGATCGTTACCGTTATGATCATTTAATAAAGAAAGTTTAAATGATCTATTAAATTATCTTTTACAAAGAACATAATTATGCCAAGATTTTAGCATTTATTAGGCCCAATGATCATTACCGTTATGATCTTTTAATAAAGAAATTTGAATTTGAATTGATCTATTAAATTATCTTTTACAAAGAAGATAATTATGTCAACATTTTTAGCATTTATTTGGCCTAATGATCGTTACCGTTATGATCTTTTAATAAAGAAATTTTAAATGATATGTTAAATTATCTTTTACAAAGAAGATACTTATGTCAACTTTTTTAGCATTTATTAGGCCAAATGATCGTTACCATTATGATCTTTTAATAAAGAAATTTTAAATGATCTATCAAATTATCTTTTACATAGAAGATAATTATGTCAACATTTTTAGCATTTATTGGGCCAAATGATCGTTACTGTTATGATCTTTTATAAAGAAATTTTAAATGATCTAATAAATTATTTTTTACAAAGAAGATAATTATGTCAACATTTTTAGCATTTATTTGGCCAAATGATCGTTACCATTATGATCTTTTAATAAAGAAATTTTAAATGATCTATTAAATTATCTTTTACAAAGAAGATAATTATGTCAACATTTTTAGCATTTATTGGGCCAAATGATCGTTACCGTTAAGATCTTTTATAAATAAACTTTAAATGATCTCTTAAATTATCTTTTACGAAGAAGATAATTATGTCAACTTTTTTAGCATTTATTAGGTCCAATGATAATTACCGTTATGATCTTTTAATAAAGAAATTTTAAATGATCTATTAAATTATCTTTCACAAAGAAGATAATTATGTCGACTTTTTTAGCATTTATTAGGCCCAATGATCGTTACCATTATGATCTTTTAATAAAGAAAATTTAAATGATCTATTAACTTATCTTTTACAAAGAAGCTACTTATGTCAAGTTTTTTAGCATTTATTAGGCCAATCATCGTTACCGTTGTGATCTTTTAATAAAGAAATTTTAAATGATCTAATAAATTATTTTTTACAAAGAAGATAATTATGTCAAAATTTTTAGCATTTATTATGCCAAATGATCGTTACCGTTATGATCTTTTAATAAAGAAATTTTAAATGATCTAATAAATTATTTTTTACAAAGAAGATAATTATGTCAAAATTTTTAGCATTTATTATGCCAAATGATCGTTACCGTTATGATCTTTTAATAAAGAAATTTTAAATGATCTATTAAATTATCTTTTACAAAAAAGATAATTATGTCAACATTTTTAGCATTTATTAGGCCAAATGATCATTACCGTTAAGATCTTTTATAAATAAACTTTAAATGATCTCTTAAATTATCTTTTACGAAGAAGATAATTATGTCAACTTTTTTAGCATTTATTAGGTCCAATGATAATTACCGTTATGATCTTTTAATAAAGAAATTTTAAATGATCTATTAAATTATCTTTCACAAAGAAGATAATTATGTCGACTTTTTTAGCATTTATTAGGCCCAATGATCGTTACCATTATGATCTTTTAATAAAGAAAATTTAAATGATCTATTAACTTATCTTTTACAAAGAAGATAATTATGTCAACATTTTTAGCATTTATTAGGCCAAATGATTGTTACCGTTATGATCTTTTATGAAGAAACTTTAAATGATCTGCTAAATTATCTTTTACAAAGAAGATAATTATGTCAACTTTTGTAGCATTTATTAGGCCAAATGATCGTTACCGTTATGATCTTTTAATAAAGAAATTTTAAAGGATCTATTAAATTATATTTTACAAAGAAGATAATTATGTCAACATTTTTAGCATTTATTAGGCCAAATGATCGTTACCGTTATGATCTTTTATAAAGAAACTTTAAATTATCTCTTAAATTATCCTTTACAAAGAAGATAATTATGTCAACATTTTTAGCATTTATTAGGCTCAATGATCATTACCTTTATGATCTTTTAATAAAGAAATTTTAAATGATCTAATAAATAATTTTTTACAAAGAAGATAATTATGTCAATATTTTTAGCATTTATTAGGCCAAATGATCGTTACCGTTATGATCTTTTAATAAAGAAATTTTAAATGATCTAATAAATTATTTTTTACAAAGAAGATAATTATGTCAAAATTTTTAGCATTTATTATGCCAAATGATCGTTACCGTTATGATCTTTTAATAAAGAAATTTTAAATGATCTATTAAATTATCTTTTACAAAGAAGATAATTATGTCAACTTTTTTAGCATTTATTAGGCATAATGATCGTTACCGTTATGATCTTTTAATAAAGAAAGTTTAAATGTTCTATTAAATTATCTTTTACAAAGAACATAATTATACCAAGATTTTAGCATTTATTAGGCCCTATGATCATTACCGTTATGATCTTTTAATAAAGAAATTTGAAATGATCTATTAAATTATCTTTTACAAAGAAGATAATTATGTCAATATTTTTAGCATTTATTAGGCCTAATGATCGTTACCGTTATGATCTTTTAATAAAGAAATTTTAAATGATCTGTTAAATTATCCTTTACAAAGAAGATACTTATGTCAACTTTTTTAGCATTTATTAGGCCAATCATCATTACCGTTGTGATCTTTTAATAAAGAAATTTTAAATGATCTAATAAATAATTTTTTACAAAGAAGATAATTATGTCAACATTTTTAGCATTTATTAGGTCAAATGATCGTTACCGTTATGATCTTTTAATAAAGAAATTTTAAATGATCTAATAAATTATTTTTTACAAAGAAGATAATTATGTCAAAATTTTTAGCATTTATTATGCCAAATGATCGTTACCGTTATGATCTTTTAATAAAGAAATTTTAAATGATCTATTAAATTATCTTTTACAAAAAAGATAATTATGTCATCATTTTTAGCATTTATTAGGTCACACGATCGTTACCGTTATGATCTTTTAATAAAGAAATTTTAAATGATCTATTAAATTATCTTTTTACAAAGAAGATAATTATGTCAACTTTTGTAGCATTTATTAGGCCAAATGATCGTTACCGTTATGATCTTTTAATAAAGAAACTTTAAATGATCTCTTAAATTATCTTTTACAAAGAAGATAATTATGTCAACATTTTTAGCATTTATTAGGTCAAATGATTGTTACCGTTATAATATTTTATAAACAAATTTTAAAGGATGTAGAAAATTATCTTTTACAAAGAAGATAATTATGTAAAGATTTTAGCATTTATTAGGCCAAATGATCGTTACCATTATGATCTTTTAATAAAGAAATTTTAAATGATCTATCAAATTATCTTTTGCATAGAAGATAATTATGTCAACATTTTTAGCATTTATTGGGCCAAATGATCGTTACTGTTATGATCTTTTATAAAGAAATTTTAAATGATCTAATAAATTATTTTTTACAAAGAAGATAATTATGTCAACATTTTTAGCATTTATTTGGCCAAATGATCGTTACCATTATGATCTTTTAATAAAGAAATTTTAAATGATCTATTAAATTATCTTTTACAAAGAAGATAATTATGTCAACATTTTTAGCATTTATTAGGCCAAATGATCATTACCGTTATGATCTTTTAATAAAGAAACTTTAAATGATCTCTTAAATTATCTTTTACAAAGAAGATAATTATGTCAACATTTTTAGCATTTATTAGGTCAAATGATTGTTACCGTTATAATATTTTATAAACAAATTTTAAAGGATGTAGAAAATTATCTTTTACAAAGAAGATAATTATGTAAAGATTTTAGCATTTATTAGGCCAAATGATCGTTACCATTATGATCTTTTAATAAAGAAATTTTAAATGATCTATCAAATTATCTTTTGCATAGAAGATAATTATGTCAACATTTTTAGCATTTATTGGGCCAAATGATCGTTACTGTTATGATCTTTTATAAAGAAATTTTAAATGATCTAATAAATTATTTTTTACAAAGAAGATAATTATGTCAACATTTTTAGCATTTATTTGGCCAAATGATCGTTACCATTATGATCTTTTAATAAAGAAATTTTAAATGATCTATTAAATTATCTTTTACAAAGAAGATAATTATGTCAACATTTTTAACATTTATTAGGCCAAATGATCATTACCGTTAAGATCTTTTATAAATAAACTTTAAATGATCTCTTAAATTATCTTTTACGAAGAAGATAATTATGTCAACTTTTTTAGCATTTATTAGGTCCAATGATAATTACCGTTATGATCTTTTAATAAAGAAATTTTAAATGATCTATTAAATTATCTTTCACAAAGAAGATAATTTGTCGACTTTTTTAGCATTTATTAGGCATAATGATCGTTACCGTTATGATCTTTTAATAAAGAAAGTTTAAATGATCTATTAAATTATCTTTTACAAAGAACATAATTATACCAAGATTTTAGCATTTATTAGGCCCTATGATCATTACCGTTATGATCTTTTAATAAAGAAATTTGAAATGATCTATTAAATTATCTTTTACAAAGAAGATAATTATGTCAATATTTTTAGCATTTATTAGGCCTAATGATCGTTACCGTTATGATCTTTTAATAAAGAAATTTTAAATGATCTATTAACTTATCTTTTACAAAGAAGATAATTATGTCAACATTTTTAGCATTTATTAGGCCAAATGATTGTTACCGTTATGATCTTTTATGAAGAAACTTTAAATGATCTGCTAAATTATCTTTTACAAAGAAGATAATTATGTCAACTTTTGTAGCATTTATTAGGCCAAATGATCGTTACCGTTATGATCTTTTAATAAAGAAATTTTAAAGGATCTATTAAATTATATTATACAAAGAAGATAATTATGTCACCATTTTTAGCATTTATTAGGCCAAATGATCGTTACCGTTATGATCTTTTATAAAGAAACTTTAAATTATCTCTTAAATTATCCTTTACAAAGAAGATAATTATGTCAACATTTTTAGCATTTATTAGGCTCAATGATCGTTACCTTTATGATCTTTTAATAAAGAAATTTTAAATGATCTAATAAATAATTTTTTACAAAGAAGATAATTATGTCAATATTTTTAGCATTTATTAGGCCAAATGACCGTTACCGTTATGATCTTTTAATAAAGAAATTTTAAATGATCTAATAAATTATTTTTTACAAAGAAGATAATTATGTCAAAATTTTTAGCATTTATTATGCCAAATGATCGTTACCGTTATGATCTTTTAATAAAGAAATTTTAAATGATCTATTAAATTATCTTTTACAAAGAAGATAATTATGTCAACTTTTTTAGCATTTATTAGGCATAATGATCGTTACCGTTATGATCTTTTAATAAAGAAAGTTTAAATGATCTATTAAATTATCTTTTACAAAGAACATAATTATGCCAAGATTTTAGCATTTATTAGGCCCTATGATCATTACCGTTATGATCTTTTAATAAAGAAATTTGAAATGATCTATTAAATTATCTTTTACAAAGAAGATAATTATGTCAATATTTTTAGCATTTATTAGGCCTAATGATCGTTACCGTTATGATCTTTTAATAAAGAAATTTTAAATGATCTGTTAAATTATCTTTTACAAAGAAGATACTTATGTCAACTTTTTTAGCATTTATTAGGCCAATCATCATTACCGTTGTGATCTTTTAATAAAGAAATTTTAAATGATCTAATAAATAATTTTTTACAAAGAAGATAATTATGTCAACATTTTTAGCATTTATTAGGCCAAATGATCGTTACCGTTATGATCTTTTAATAAAGAAATTTTAAATGATCTAATAAATTATTTTTTACAAAGAAGATAATTATGTCAAAATTTTTAGCATTTATTATGCCAAATGATCGTTACCGTTATGATCTTTTAATAAAGAAATTTTAAATGATCTATTAAATTATCTTTTACAAAAAAGATAATTATGTCATCATTTTTAGCATTTATTAGGCCACATGATCGTTACCGTTATGATCTTTTAATAAAGAAATTTTAAATGATCTATTAAATTATCTTTTTACATAGAAGATAATTATGTCAATATTTTTAGCATTTATTGGGCCAAATGATCGTTACCGTTATGATCTTTTATAAAGAAATTTTAAACGATCTATTAAATTATCTTTTACAAAGAAGATAATTATGTCAACATTTTTAGCATTTATTAAGCCAAATGATCGTTACCGTTATGATCTTTTAATAAAGAAATTTTAAATGATCTATCAAATTATCTTTTACATAGAAGATAATTATGTCAACATTTTTACCATTTATTGTGCCAAATGATCGTTACCGTTATGATCTTTTATAAAGAAATTTTAAATGATCTGTTAAATTATCTTTTACAAAGAAGATACTTATGTCAACTTTTTTAGCATTTATTAGGCCAATCATCGTTACCGTTGTGATCTTTTAATAAAGAAATTTTAAATGATCTAATAAATAATTTTTTACAAAGAAGATAATTATGTCAATATTTTTAGCATTTATTAGGCCAAATGACCGTTACCGTTATGATCTTTTAATAAAGAAATTTTAAATGATCTAATAAATTATTTTTTACAAAGAAGATAATTATGTCAAAATTTTTAGCATTTATTATGCCAAATGATCGTTACCGTTATGATCTTTTAATAAAGAAATTTTAAATGATCTATTAAATTATCTTTTACAAAGAAGATAATTATGTCAACTTTTTTAGCATTTATTAGGCATAATGATCGTTACCGTTATGATCTTTTAATAAAGAAAGTTTAAATGATCTATTAAATTATCTTTTACAAAGAACATAATTATGCCAAGATTTTAGCATTTATTAGGCCCTATGATCATTACCGTTATGATCTTTTAATAAAGAAATTTGAAATGATCTATTAAATTATCTTTTACAAAGAAGATAATTATGTCAATATTTTTAGCATTTATTAGGCCTAATGATCGTTACCGTTATGATCTTTTAATAAAGAAATTTTAAATGATCTGTTAAATTATCTTTTACAAAGAAGATACTTATGTCAACTTTTTTAGCATTTATTAGGCCAATCATCATTACCGTTGTGATCTTTTAATAAAGAAATTTTAAATGATCTAATAAATAATTTTTTACAAAGAAGATAATTATGTCAACATTTTTAGCATTTATTAGGCCAAATGATCGTTACCGTTATGATCTTTTAATAAAGAAATTTTAAATGATCTAATAAATTATTTTTTACAAAGAAGATAATTATGTCAAAATTTTTAGCATTTATTATGCCAAATGATCGTTACCGTTATGATCTTTTAATAAAGAAATTTTAAATGATCTATTAAATTATCTTTTACAAAAAAGATAATTATGTCATCATTTTTAGCATTTATTAGGCCACATGATCGTTACCGTTATGATCTTTTAATAAAGAAATTTTAAATGATCTATTAAATTATCTTTTTACATAGAAGATAATTATGTCAATATTTTTAGCATTTATTGGGCCAAATGATCGTTACCGTTATGATCTTTTATAAAGAAATTTTAAACGATCTATTAAATTATCTTTTACAAAGAAGATAATTATGTCAACATTTTTAGCATTTATTAAGCCAAATGATCGTTACCGTTATGATCTTTTAATAAAAAAATTTTAAATGATCTATTAAATTATCTTTTACAAAGAAGATAATTATGTCAACATTTTTAGCATTTATTAGGCCAAATGATCATTACCGTTAAGATCTTTTATAAATAAACTTTAAATGATCTCTTAAATTATCTTTTACGAAGAAGATAATTATGTCAACTTTTTTAGCATTTATTAGGTCCAATGATAATTACCGTTATGATCTTTTAATAAAGAAATTTTAAATGATCTATTAAATTATCTTTCACAAAGAAGATAATTTGTCGACTTTTTTAGCATTTATTAGGCCCAATGATCGTTACCATTATGATCTTTTAATAAAGAAAATTTAAATGATCTATTAACTTATCTTTTACAAAGAAGATAATTATGTCAACATTTTTAGCATTTATTAGGCCAAATGATTGTTACCGTTATGATCTTTTATGAAGAAACTTTAAATGATCTGCTAAATTATCTTTTACAAAGAAGATAATTATGTCAACTTTTGTAGCATTTATTAGGCCAAATGATCGTTACCGTTATGATCTTTTAATAAAGAAATTTTAAAGGATCTATTAAATTATATTATACAAAGAAGATAATTATGTCACCATTTTTAGCATTTATTAGGCCAAATGATCGTTACCGTTATGATCTTTTATAAAGAAACTTTAAATTATCTCTTAAATTATCCTTTACAAAGAAGATAATTATGTCAACATTTTTAGCATTTATTAGGCTCAATGATCGTTACCTTTATGATCTTTTAATAAAGAAATTTTAAATGATCTAATAAATAATTTTTTACAAAGAAGATAATTATGTCAATATTTTTAGCATTTATTAGGCCAAATGACCGTTACCGTTATGATATTTTAATAAAGAAATTTTAAATGATCTAATAAATTATTTTTTACAAAGAAGATAATTATGTCAAAATTTTTAGCATTTATTATGCCAAATGATCGTTACCGTTATGATCTTTTAATAAAGAAATTTTAAATGATCTATTAAATTATCTTTTACAAAGAAGATAATTATGTCAACTTTTTTAGCATTTATTAGGCATAATGATCATTACCGTTAAGATCTTTTATAAATAAACTTTAAATGATCTCTTAAATTATCTTTTACGAAGAAGATAATTATGTCAACTTTTTTAGCATTTATTAGGTCCAATGATAATTACCGTTATGATCTTTTAATAAAGAAATTTTAAATGATCTATTAAATTATCTTTCACAAAGAAGATAATTTGTCGACTTTTTTAGCATTTATTAGGCCCAATGATCGTTACCATTATGATCTTTTAATAAAGAAAATTTAAATGATCTATTAACTTATCTTTTACAAAGAAGATAATTATGTCAACATTTTTAGCATTTATTAGGCCAAATGATTGTTACCGTTATGATCTTTTATGAAGAAACTTTAAATGATCTGCTAAATTATCTTTTACAAAGAAGATAATTATGTCAACTTTTGTAGCATTTATTAGGCCAAATGATCGTTACCGTTATGATCTTTTAATAAAGAAATTTTAAAGGATCTATTAAATTATATTATACAAAGAAGATAATTATGTCACCATTTTTAGCATTTATTAGGCCAAATGATCGTTACCGTTATGATCTTTTATAAAGAAACTTTAAATTATCTCTTAAATTATCCTTTACAAAGAAGATAATTATGTCAACATTTTTAGCATTTATTAGGCTCAATGATCGTTACCTTTATGATCTTTTAATAAAGAAATTTTAAATGATCTAATAAATAATTTTTTACAAAGAAGATAATTATGTCAATATTTTTAGCATTTATTAGGCCAAATGACCGTTACCGTTATGATCTTTTAATAAAGAAATTTTAAATGATCTAATAAATTATTTTTTACAAAGAAGATAATTATGTCAAAATTTTTAGCATTTATTATGCCAAATGATCGTTACCGTTATGATCTTTTAATAAAGAAATTTTAAATGATCTATTAAATTATCTTTTACAAAGAAGATAATTATGTCAACTTTTTTAGCATTTATTAGGCATAATGATCGTTACCGTTATGATCTTTTAATAAAGAAAGTTTAAATGATCTATTAAATTATCTTTTACAAAGAACATAATTATGCCAAGATTTTAGCATTTATTAGGCCCTATGATCATTACCGTTATGATCTTTTAATAAAGAAATTTGAAATGATCTATTAAATTATCTTTTACAAAGAAGATAATTATGTCAATATTTTTAGCATTTATTAGGCCTAATGATCGTTACCGTTATGATCTTTTAATAAAGAAATTTTAAATGATCTGTTAAATTATCTTTTACAAAGAAGATACTTATGTCAACTTTTTTAGCATTTATTAGGCCAATCATCATTACCGTTGTGATCTTTTAATAAAGAAATTTTAAATGATCTAATAAATAATTTTTTACAAAGAAGATAATTATGTCAACATTTTTAGCATTTATTAGGCCAAATGATCGTTACCGTTATGATCTTTTAATAAAGAAATTTTAAATGATCTAATAAATTATTTTTTACAAAGAAGATAATTATGTCAAAATTTTTAGCATTTATTATGCCAAATGATCGTTACCGTTATGATCTTTTAATAAAGAAATTTTAAATGATCTATTAAATTATCTTTTACAAAAAAGATAATTATGTCATCATTTTTAGCATTTATTAGGCCACATGATCGTTACCGTTATGATCTTTTAATAAAGAAATTTTAAATGATCTATTAAATTATCTTTTTACATAGAAGATAATTATGTCAATATTTTTAGCATTTATTGGGCCAAATGATCGTTACCGTTATGATCTTTTATAAAGAAATTTTAAACGATCTATTAAATTATCTTTTGCAAAGAAGATAATTATGTCAACATTTTTAGCATTTATTAAGCCAAATGATCGTTACCGTTATGATCTTTTAATAAAGAAATTTTAAATGATCTATCAAATTATCTTTTACATAGAAGATAATTATGTCAACATTTTTAGCATTTATTGTGCCAAATGATCGTTACCGTTATGATCTTTTATAAAGAAATTTTAAATGATCTGTTAAATTATCTTTTACAAAGAAGATACTTATGTCAACTTTTTTAGCATTTATTAGGCCAATCATCGTTACCGTTGTGATCTTTTAATAAAGAAATTTTAAATGATCTAATAAATAATTTTTTACAAAAAAGATAATTATGTCAACATTTTTAGCATTTATTTGGCCAAATGATCGTTACCGTTATGATCTTTTAATAAATAAATTTTAAATGATCTATTAAATTATCTTTTTACATAGAAGATAATTATGTCAACATTTTTAGCATTTATTAGGCCAAATGATTGTTACCGTTATGATCTTTTATAAAGAAACTTTAAATGATCTATTAAATTATCTTTTACAAAGAAGATAATTATGTCAACTTTTGTAGCATTTATTAGGCCAAATGATCGTTACCATTATGATCTTTTAATAAAGAAACTTTAAATGATCTCTTAAATTATCTTTTAGAAAGAAGATAATTATGTCAACATTTTTAGCATTTATTAGGTCAAATGATTGTTACCGTTATAATATTTTATAAACAAATTTTAAAGGATGTACAAAATTATCTTTTACAAAGAAGATAATTATGTAAAGATTTTAGCATTTATTAGGCCAAATGATCGTTACCATTATGATCTTTTAATAAAGAAATTTTAAATGATCTATCAAATTATCTTTTACATAGAAGATAATTATGTCAACATTTTTAGCATTTATTGTGCCAAATGATCGTTACCGTCATGATCTTTTATAAAGAAATTTTAAACGATCTATTAAATTATCTTTTACAAAGAAGATAATTATCTCATCATTTTTAGCATTTATTAGGCCACATGATCGTTACCGTTATGATCTTTTAATAAAGAAATTTTAAATGATCTAATAAATTATTTTTTACAAAGAAGATAATTATGTCAAAATTTTTAGCATTTATTATGCCAAATGATCGTTACCGTTATGATCTTTTAATAAAGAAATTTTAAATGATCTATTAAATTATCTTTTACAAAAAAGATAATTATGTCATCATTTTTAGCATTTATTAGGCCACATGATCGTTACCGTTATGATCTTTTAATAAAGAAATTTTAAATGATCTATTAAATTATCTTTTTACATAGAAGATAATTATGTCAACATTTTTAGCATTTATTAGGCCAAATGATTGTTACCGTTATGATCTTCTATAAAGAAACTTTAAATGATCTGTTAAATTATCTTTTACAAAGAAGATAATTATGTCAACTTTTGTAGCATTTATTAGGCCAAATGATCGTTACCGTTATGATCTTTTAATAAAGAAACTTTAAATGATCTCTTAAATTATCTTTTACAAAGAAGATAATTATGTCAACATTTTTAGCATTTATTAGGTCAAATGATTGTTACCGTTATAATATTTCATAAACAAATTTTAAAGGATGTACAAAATTATCTTTTACAAAGAAGATAATTATGTAAAGATTTTAGCATTTATTAGGCCAAATGATCGTTACCATTATGATCTTTTAATAAAGAAATTTTAAATGATCTATCAAATTATCTTTTACATAGAAGATAATTATGTCAACATTTTTAGCATTTATTGGGCCAAATGATCGTTACCGTTATGATCTTTTATAAAGAAATTTTAAACGATCTATTAAATTATCTTTTACAAAGAAGATAATTATGTCATCATTTTTAGCATTTATTAGGCCACATGATCGTTACCGTTATGATCTTTTAATAAAGAAATTTTAAATGATCTAATAAATTATTTTTTACAAAGAAGATAATTATGTCAAAATTTTTAGCATTTATTATGCCAAATGATCGTTACCGTTATGATCTTTTAATAAAGAAATTTTAAATGATCTATTAAATTATCTTTTACAAAAAAGATAATTATGTCATCATTTTTAGCATTTATTAGGCCACATGATCGTTACCGTTATGATCTTTTAATAAAGAAATTTTAAATGATCTATCAAATTATCTTTTACATAGAAGATAATTATGTCAACATTTTTAGCATTTATTGGGCCAAATGATCGTTACTGTTATGATCTTTTATGAAGAAACTTTAAATGATCTGCTAAATTATCTTTTACAAAGAAGATAATTATGTCAACTTTTGTAGCATTTATTAGGCCAAATGATCGTTACCGTTATGATCTTTTAATAAAGAAACTTTAAATGATCTCTTAAATTATCTTTTACAAAGAAGATAATTATGTCAACATTTATAGCATTTATTAGGCCAAATGATTGTTACCGTTATGATCTTTTATGAAGAAATTTTAAATGATCTAATAAATTATCTTTTACAAAGAAGATAATTATGTCATCATTTTTAGCATTTATTAGGCCACATGATCGTTACCGTTATGATCTTTTAATAAAGAAATTTTAAATGATCTATTAAATTATTTTTTTACATAGAAGATAATTATGTCAACATTTTTAGCATTTATTAGGCCAAATGATTGTTACCGTTATGATCTTTTATAAAGAAACTTTAAATGATCTGTTAAATTATCTTTTACAAAGAAGATAATTATGTCAACTTTTGTAGCATTTATTAGGCCAAATGATCGTTACCATTATGATCTTTTAATAAAGAAATTTTAAATGATCTATTAAATTATCTTTTACAAAGAAGATAATTATGTCAACATTTTTAGCATTTATTAGGCCAAATGATCGTTACCATTAAGATCTTTTATAAATAAACTTTAAATGATCTCTTAAATTATCTTTTACGAAGAAGATAATTATGTCAACTTTTTTAGCATTTATTAGGTTCAATGATAATTACCGTTATGATCTTTTAATAAAGAAATTTTAACTGATCTATTAAATTATCTTTCACAAAGAAGATAATTATGTCGACTTTTTTAGCATTTATTAGGCCCAATGATCGTTACCATTATGATCTTTTAATAAAGAAAATTTAAATGATCTATTAACTTATCTTTTACAAAGAAGATAATTATGTCAACATTTTTAGCATTTATTAGGCCAAATGATTGTTACCGTTATGATCTTTTATGAAGAAACTTTAAATGATCTGCTAAATTATCTTTTACAAAGAAGATAATTATGTCAACTTTTGTAGCATTTATTAGGCCAAATGATCGTTACTGTTATGATCTTTTAATAAAGAAACTTTAAATGATCTCTTAAATTATCTTTTACAAAGAAGATAATTATGTAAACATTTTTAGCATTTATTAGGTCAAATGATTGTTACCGTTATAATATTTTATAAACAAATTTTAAAGGATGCACAAAATTATCTTTTACAAAGAAGATAATTATGTAAAGATTTTAGCATTTATTAGGCCAAATGATCGTTACCATTATGATCTTTTAATAAAGAAATTTTAAATGATCTATCAAATTATCTTTTACATAGAAGATAATTATGTCAACATTTTTAGCATTTATTCGGCCAAATGATCGTTACCGTTATGATCTTTTATAAAGAAATTTTAAACGATCTATTAAATTATCTTTTACATAGAAGATAATTATGTCAACTTTTTTAGCATTTATTTGGCCAAATGATTGTTACCGTTATGATCTTTTATAAAGAAACTTTAAATGATCTGTTAAATTATCTTTTACAAAGAAGATAATTATGTCAACTTTTGTAGCATTTATTAGGCCAAATGATCGTTACCGTTATGATCTTTTAATAAAGAAACCTTAAATGATCTCTTAAATTATCTTTTACAAAGAAGATAATTATGTCAACATTTTTAGCATTTATTAGGTCAAATGATTGTTACCGTTATAATATTTTATAAACAAATTTTAAAGGATGTAGAAAATTATCTTTTACAAAGAAGATAATTATGTAAAGATTTTAGCATTTATTAGGCCAAATGATCGTTACCATTATGATCTTTTAATAAAGAAATTTTAAATGATCTATCAAATTATCTTTTACATAGAAGATAATTATGTCAACATTTTTAGCATTTATTGGGCCAAATGATCGTTACTGTTATGATCTTTTATAAAGAAATTTTAAATGATCTAATAAATTATTTTTTACAAAGAAGATAATTATGTCAACATTTTTAGCATTTATTTGGCCAAATGATCGTTACCATTATGATCTTTTAATAAAGAAATTTTAAATGATCTATTAAATTATCTTTTACAAAGAAGATAATTATGTCAACATTTTTAGGATTTATTAGGCCAAATGATCGTTACCGTTAAGATCTTTTATAAATAAACTTTAAATGATCTCTTAAATTATCTTTTACGAAGAAGATAATTATGTCAACTTTTTTAGCATTTATTAGGTCCAATGATAATTACCGTTATGATCTTTTAATAAAGAAATTTTAACTGATCTCTTAAATTATCTTTTACAAAGAAGATAATTATGTCAACATTTTTAGCATTTATTAGGTCAAATGATTGTTACCGTTATAATATTTTATAAACAAATTTTAAAGGATGCACAAAATTATCTTTTACAAAGAAGATAATTATGTAAAGATTTTAGCATTTATTAGGCCAAATGATCGTTACCATTATGATCTTTTAATAAAGAAATTTTAAATGATCTATCAAATTATCTTTTACATAGAAGATAATTATGTCAACATTTTTAGCATTTATTGGGCCAAATGATCGTTACCGTTATGATCTTTTATAAAGAAATTTTAAACGATCTATTAAATTATCTTTTACATAGAAGATAATTATGTCAACTTTTTTAGCATTTATTTGGCCAAATGATTGTTACCGTTATGATCTTTTATAAAGAAACTTTAAATGATCTGTTAAATTATCTTTTACAAAGAAGATAATTATGTCAACTTTTGTAGCATTTATTAGGCCAAATGATCGTTACCATTATGATCTTTTAATAAAGAAATTTTAAATGATCTATTAAATTATCTTTTACAAAGAAGATAATTATGTCAACATTTTTAGCATTTATTAGGCCAAATGATCGTTACCGTTAAGATCTTTTATAAATAAACTTTAAATGATCTCTTAAATTATCTTTTACGAAGAAGATAATTATGTCAACTTTTTTAGCATTTATTAGGTCCAATGATAATTACCGTTATGATCTTTTAATAAAGAAATTTTAACTGATCTCTTAAATTATCTTTTACAAAGAAGATAATTATGTCAACATTTTTAGCATTTATTAGGCCAAATGATCGTTACCATTATGATCTTTTATGAAGAAATTTTAAATGATCTAATAAATTATCTTTTACAAAGAAGATAATTATGTCATCATTTTTAGCATTTATTAGGCCACATGATCGTTACCGTTATGATCTTTTAATAAAGAAATTTTAAATGATCTATTAAATTATTTTTTTACATAGAAGATAATTATGTCAACATTTTTAGCATTTATTAGGCCAAATGATTGTTACCGTTATGATCTTTTATAAAGAAACTTTAAATGATCTGTTAAATTATCTTTTACAAAGAAGATAATTATGTCAACTTTTGTAGCATTTATTAGGCCAAATGATCGTTACCGTTATGATCTTTTAATAAAGAAACTTTAAATGATCTCTTAAATTATCTTTTACAAAGAAGATAATTATGTCAACATTTTTAGCATTTATTTGGCCAAATGATCGTTACCATTATGATCTTTTAATAAAAAAATTTTAAATGATCTATTAAATTATCTTTTACAAAGAAGATAATTATGTCAACATTTTTAGCATTTATTAGGCCAAATGATCGTTACCGTTAAGATCTTTTATAAATAAACTTTAAATGATCTCTTAAATTATCTTTTACGAAGAAGATAATTATGTCAACTTTTGTAGCATTTATTAGGCCAAATGATCGTTACCATTATGATCTTTTAATAAAGAAACTTTAAATGATCTCTTAAATTATCTTTTACAAAGAAGATAATTATGTCAACATTTTTAGCATTTATTAGGTCAAATGATTGTTACCGTTATAATATTTTATAAACAAATTTTAAAGGATGCACAAAATTATCTTTTACAAAGAAGATAATTATGTAAAGATTTTAGCATTTATTAGGCCAAATGATCGTTACCATTATGATCTTTTATGAAGAAATTTTAAATGATCTAATAAATTATCTTTTACAAAGAAGATAATTATGTCATCATTTTTAGCATTTATTAGGCCACATGATCGCTACCGTTATGATCTTTTAATAAAGAAATTTTAACTGATCTATTAAATTATTTTTTTACATAGAAGATAATTATGTCAACATTTTTAGCATTTATTAGGCCAAATGATTGTTACCGTTATGATCTTTTATAAAGAAACTTTAAATGATCTGTTAAATTATCTTTTACAAAGAAGATAATTATGTCAACTTTTGTAGCATTTATTAGGCCAAATGATCGTTACCATTATGATCTTTTAATAAAGAAATTTTAAATGATCTATTAAATTATCTTTTACAAAGAAGATAATTATGTCAACATTTTTAGCATTTATTAGGCCAAATGATCGTTACCGTTAAGATCTTTTATAAATAAACTTTAAATGATCTCTTAAATTATCTTTTACGAAGAAGATAATTATGTCAACTTTTTTAGCATTTATTAGGTTCAATGATAATTACCGTTATGATCTTTTAATAAAGAAATTTTAACTGATCTATTAAATTATCTTTCACAAAGAAGATAATTATGTCGACTTTTTTAGCATTTATTAGGCCCAATGATCGTTACCATTATGATCTTTTAATAAAGAAAATTTAAATGATCTATTAACTTATCTTTTACAAAGAAGATAATTATGTCAACATTTTTAGCATTTATTAGGCCAAATGATTGTTACCGTTATGATCTTTTATGAAGAAACTTTAAATGATCTTCTAAATTATCTTTTACAAAGAAGATAATTATGTCAACTTTTGTAGCATTTATTAGGCCAAATGATCGTTACCGTTATGATCTTTTAATAAAGAAACTTTAAATGATCTCTTAAATTATCTTTTACAAAGAAGATAATTATGTCAACATTTTTAGCATTTATTAGGTCAAATGATTGTTACCGTTATAATATTTTATAAACAAATTTTAAAGGATGTAGAAAATTATCTTTTACAAAGAAGATAATTATGTAAAGATTTTAGCATTTATTAGGCCAAATGATCGTTACCATTATGATCTTTTAATAAAGAAATTTTAAATGATCTATCAAATTATCTTTTACATAGAAGATAATTATGTCAACATTTTTAGCATTTATTGGGCCAAATGATCGTTACTGTTATGATCTTTTATAAAGAAATTTTAAATGATCTAATAAATTATTTTTTACAAAGAAGATAATTATGTCAACATTTTTAGCATTTATTTGGCCAAATGATCGTTACCATTATGATCTTTTAATAAAGAAATTTTAAATGATCTATTAAATTATCTTTTACAAAGAAGATAATTATGTCAACATTTTTAGCATTTATTAGGCCAAATGATCGTTACCGTTAAGATCTTTTATAAATAAACTTTAAATGATCTCTTAAATTATCTTTTACGAAGAAGATAATTATGTCAACTTTTTTAGCATTTATTAGGTCCAATGATAATTACCGTTATGATCTTTTAATAAAGAAATTTTAACTGATCTCTTAAATTATCTTTTACAAAGAAGATAATTATGTCAATATTTTTAGCATTTATTAGGTCAAATGATTGTTACCGTTATAATATTTTATAAACAAATTTTAAAGGATGCACAAAATTGTCTTTTACAAAGAAGATAATTATGTAAAGATTTTAGCATTTATTAGGCCAAATGATCGTTACCATTATGATCTTTTAATAAAGAAATTTTAAATGATCTATCAAATTATCTTTTACATAGAAGATAATTATGTCAACATTTTTAGCATTTATTGGGCCAAATGATCGTTACCGTTATGATCTTTTATAAAGAAATTTTAAACGATCTATTAAATTATCTTTTACATAGAAGATAATTATGTCAACTTTTTTAGCATTTATTTGGCCAAATGATTGTTACCGTTATGATCTTTTATAAAGAAACTTTAAATGATCTGTTAAATTATCTTTTACAAAGAAGATAATTATGTCAACTTTTGTAGCATTTATTAGGCCAAATGATCGTTACCGTTATGATCTTTTAATAAAGAAACTTTAAATGATCTCTTAAATTATCTTTTACAAAGAAGATAATTATGTCAACATTTTTAGCATTTATTAGGTCAAATGATTGTTACCGTTATAATATTTTATAAACAAATTTTAAAGGATGTAGAAAATTATCTTTTACAAAGAAGATAATTATGTAAAGATTTTAGCATTTATTAGGCCAAATGATCGTTACCATTATGATCTTTTAATAAAGAAATTTTAAATGATCTATCAAATTATCTTTTACATAGAAGATAATTATGTCAACATTTTTAGCATTTATTGGGCCAAATGATCGTTACTGTTATGATCTTTTATAAAGAAATTTTAAATGATCTAATAAATTATTTTTTACAAAGAAGATAATTATGTCAACATTTTTAGCATTTATTTGGCCAAATGATCGTTACCATTATGATCTTTTAATAAAGAAATTTTAAATGATCTATTAAATTATCTTTTACAAAGAAGATAATTATGTCAACATTTTTAGCATTTATTAGGCCAAATGATCGTTACCGTTAAGATCTTTTATAAATAAACTTTAAATGATCTCTTAAATTATCTTTTACGAGGAAGATAATTATGTCAACTTTTTTAGCATTTATTAGGTCCAATGATAATTACCGTTATGATCTTTTAATAAAGAAATTTTAACTGATCTCTTAAATTATCTTTTACAAAGAAGATAATTATGTCAACATTTTTAGCATTTATTAGGTCAAATGATTGTTACCGTTATAATATTTTATAAACAAATTTTAAAGGATGCACAAAATTATCTTTTACAAAGAAGATAATTATGTAAAGATTTTAGCATTTATTAGGCCAAATGATCGTTACCATTATGATCTTTTAATAAAGAAATTTTAAATGATCTATCAAATTATCTTTTACATAGAAGATAATTATGTCAACATTTTTAGCATTTATTGGGCCAAATGATCGTTACCGTTATGATCTTTTATAAAGAAATTTTAAACGATCTATTAAATTATCTTTTACATAGAAGATAATTATGTCAACTTTTTTAGCATTTATTTGGCCAAATGATTGTTACCGTTATGATCTTTTATAAAGAAACTTTAAATGATCTGTTAAATTATCTTTTACAAAGAAGATAATTATGTCAACTTTTGTAGCATTTATTAGGCCAAATGATCGTTACCGTTATGATCTTTTAATAAAGAAACTTTAAATGATCTCTTAAATTATCTTTTACAAAGAAGATAATTATGTCAACATTTTTAGCATTTATTAGGTCAAATGATTGTTACCGTTAAATATTTTATAAACAAATTTTAAAGGATGTAGAAAATTATCTTTTACAAAGAAGATAATTATGTAAAGATTTTAGCATTTATTAGGCCAAATGATCGTTACCATTATGATCTTTTAATAAAGAAATTTTAAATGATCTATCAAATTATCTTTTACATAGAAGATAATTATGTCAACATTTTTAGCATTTATTGGGCCAAATGATCGTTACTGTTATGATCTTTTATAAAGAAATTTTAAATGATCTAATAAATTATTTTTTACAAAGAAGATAATTATGTCAACATTTTTAGCATTTATTTGGCCAAATGATCGTTACCATTATGATCTTTTAATAAAGAAATTTTAAATGATCTATTCAATTATCTTTTACAAAGAAGATAATTATGTCAACATTTTTAGCATTTATTAGGCCAAATGATCGTTACCGTTAAGATCTTTTATAAATAAACTTTAAATGATCTCTTAAATTATCTTTTACGAGGAAGATAATTATGTCAACTTTTTTAGCATTTATTAGGTCCAATGATAATTACCGTTATGATCTTTTAATAAAGAAATTTTAACTGATCTCTTAAATTATCTTTTACAAAGAAGATAATTATGTCAACATTTTTAGCATTTATTAGGTCAAATGATTGTGACCGTTATAATATTTTATAAACAAATTTTAAAGGATGCACAAAATTATCTTTTACAAAGAAGATAATTATGTAAAGATTTTAGCATTTATTAGGCCAAATGATCGTTACCATTATGATCTTTTAATAAAGAAATTTTAAATGATCTATCAAATTATCTTTTACATAGAAGATAATTATGTCAACATTTTTAGCATTTATTGGGCCAAATGATCGTTACCGTTATGATCTTTTATAAAGAAATTTTAAACGATCTATTAAATTATCTTTTACATAGAAGATAATTATGTCAACTTTTTTAGCATTTATTTGGCCAAATGATTGTTACCGTTATGATCTTTTATAAAGAAACTTTAAATGATCTGTTAAATTATCTTTTACAAAGAAGATAATTATGTCAACTTTTGTAGCATTTATTAGGCCAAATGATCGTTACCGTTATGATCTTTTAATAAAGAAACTTTAAATGATCTCTTAAATTATCTTTTACAAAGAAGATAATTATGTCAACATTTTTAGCATTTATTAGGTCAAATGATTGTTACCGTTAAATATTTTATAAACAAATTTTAAAGGATGTAGAAAGTTATCTTTTACAAAGAAGATAATTATGTAAAGATTTTAGCATTTATTAGGCCAAATGATCGTTACCATTATGATCTTTTAATAAAGAAATTTTAAATGATCTATCAAATTATCTTTTACATAGAAGATAATTATGTCAACATTTTTAGCATTTATTGGGCCAAATGATCGTTACTGTTATGATCTTTTATAAAGAAATTTTAAATGATCTAATAAATTATTTTTTACAAAGAAGATAATTATGTCAACATTTTTAGCATTTATTTGGCCAAATGATCGTTACCATTATGATCTTTTAATAAAGAAATTTTAAATGATCTATTCAATTATCTTTTACAAAGAAGATAATTATGTCAACATTTTTAGCATTTATTAGGCCAAATGATCGTTACCGTTAAGATCTTTTATAAATAAACTTTAAATGATCTCTTAAATTATCTTTTACGAAGAAGATAATTATGTCAACTTTTTTAGCATTTATTAGGTCCAATGATAATTACCGTTATGATCTTTTAATAAAGAAATTTTAACTGATCTATTAAATTATCTTTCACAAAGAAGATAATTATGTCGACTTTTTTAGCATTTATTAGGCCAAATGATCGTTACCATTATGATCTTTTAATAAAGAAATTTTAAATGATCTATCAAATTATCTTTTACATAGAAGATAATTATGTCAACATTTTTAGCATTTATTGGGCCAAATGATCGTTACCGTTATGATCTTTTATAAAGAAATTTTAAACGATCTATTAAATTATCTTTTACAAAGAAGATAATTATGTCATCATTTTTAGCATTTATTAGGCCACATGATCGTTACCGTTATGATCTTTTAATAAAGAAATTTTAAATGATCTATTAAATTATTTTTTTACATAGAAAATAATTATGTCAACATTTTTAGCATTTATTAGGCCAAATGATTGTTACCGTTATGATCTTTTATAAAGAAACTTTAAATCATCTGTTAAATTATCTTTTACAAAGAAGATAATTATGTCAACTTTTGTAGCATTTATTAGGCCAAATGATCGTTACCATTATGATCTTTTAATAAAGAAATTTTAAATGATCTATCAAATTATCTTTTACATAGAAGATAATTATGTCAACATTTTTAGCATTTATTGGGCCAAATGATCGTTATTGTTATGATCTTTTATAAAGAAATTTTAAATGATCTAATAAATTATTTTTTATAAAGAAGATAATTATGTCAACATTTTTAGCATTTATTTGGCCAAATGATCGTTACCGTTAAGATCTTTTATAAATAAACTTTAAATGATCTCTTAAATTATCTTTTACGAAGAAGATAATTATGTCAACTTTTTTAGCATTTATTAGGCCAAATGATTGTTACCGTTATGATCTTTTATAAAGAAACTTTAAATGATCTGTTAAATTATCTTTTACAAAGAAGATAATTATGTCAACTTTTGTAGCATTTATTAGGCCAAATGATCGTTACCATTATGATCTTTTAATAAAGAAATTTTAAATGATCTATTAAATTATCTTTTACAAAGAAGATAATTATGTCAACATTTTTAGCATTTATTAGGCCAAATGATCGTTACCGTTAAGATCTTTTATAAATAAACTTTAAATGATCTCTTAAATTATCTTTTACGAAGAAGATAATTATGTCAACTTTTTTAGCATTTATTAGGTTCAATGATAATTACCGTTATGATCTTTTAATAAAGAAATTTTAACTGATCTATTAAATTATCTTTCATAAAGAAGATAATTATGTCGACTTTTTTAGCATTTATTAGGCCCAATGATCGTTACCATTATGATCTTTTAATAAAGAAAATTTAAATGATCTATTAACTTATCTTTTACAAAGAAGATACTTATGTCAACATTTTTAGCATTTATTAGGCCAAATGATTGTTACCGTTATGATCTTTTATGAAGAAACTTTAAATGATCTGCTAAATTATCTTTTACAAAGAAGATAATTATGTCAACTTTTGTAGCATTTATTAGGCCAAATGATCGTTACCGTTATGATCTTTTAATAAAGAAACTTTAAATGATCTCTTAAATTATCTTTTACAAAGAAGATAATTATGTCAACATTTTTAGCATTTATTAGGTCAAATGATTGTTACCGTTATAATATTTTATAAACAAATTTTAAAGGATGCACAAAATTATCTTTTACAAAGAAGATAATTATGTAAAGATTTTAGCATTTATTAGGCCAAATGATCGTTACCATTATGATCTTTTAATAAAGAAATTTTAAATGATCTATCAAATTATCTTTTACATAAAAGATAATTATGTCAACATTTTTAGCATTTATTGGGCCAAATGATCGTTACCGTTATGATCTTTTATAAAGAAATTTTAAACGATCTATTAAATTATCTTTTACATAGAAGATAATTATGTCAACTTTTTTAGCATTTATTTGGCCAAATGATTGTTACCGTTATGATCTTTTATAAAGAAACTTTAAATGATCTGGTAAATTATCTTTTACAAAGAAGATAATTATGTCAACTTTTGTAGCATTTATTAGGCCAAATGATCGTTACCGTTATGATCTTTTAATAAAGAAACTTTAAATGATCTCTTAAATTATCTTTTACAAAGAAGATAATTATGTCAACATTTTTAGCATTTATTAGGTCCAATGATAATTACCGTTATGATCTTTTAATAAAGAAATTTTAACTGATCTATTAAATTATCTTTCACAAAGAAGATAATTATGTCGACTTTTTTAGCATTTATTAGGCCCAATGATCGTTACCATTATGATCTTTTAATAAAGAAAATTTAAATGATCTATTAACTTATCTTTTACAAAGAAGATAATTATGTCAACATTTTTAGCATTTATTAGGCCAAATGATTGTTACCGTTATGATCTTTTATGAAGAAACTTTAAATGATCTGCTAAATTATCTTTTACAAAGAAGATAATTATGTCAACTTTTGTAGCATTTATTAGGCCAAATGATCGTTACCGTTATGATCTTTTAATAAAGAAATTTTAAATGATCTATCAAATTATCTTTTACATAGAAGATAATTATGTCAACATTTTTAGCATTTATTGGGCCAAATGATCGTTACCGTTATGATCTTTTATAAAGAAATTTTAAACGATCTATTAAATTATCTTTTACAAAGAAGATAATTATGTCATCATTTTTAGCATTTATTAGGCCACATGATCGTTACCGTTATGATCTTTTAATAAAGAAATTTTAAATGATCTATTAAATTATTTTTTTACATAGAAAATAATTATGTCAACATTTTTAGCATTTATTAGGCCAAATGATTGTTACCGTTATGATCTTTTATAAAGAAACTTTAAATCATCTGTTAAATTATCTTTTACAAAGAAGATAATTATGTCAACTTTTGTAGCATTTATTAGGCCAAATGATCGTTACCATTATGATCTTTTAATAAAGAAATTTTAAATGATCTATCAAATTATCTTTTACATAGAAGATAATTATGTCAACATTTTTAGCATTTATTGGGCCAAATGATCGTTATTGTTATGATCTTTTATAAAGAAATTTTAAATGATCTAATAAATTATTTTTTATAAAGAAGATAATTATGTCAACATTTTTAGCATTTATTTGGCCAAATGATCGTTACCGTTAAGATCTTTTATAAATAAACTTTAAATGATCTCTTAAATTATCTTTTACGAAGAAGATAATTATGTCAACTTTTTTAGCATTTATTAGGCCAAATGATTGTTACCGTTATGATCTTTTATAAAGAAACTTTAAATGATCTGTTAAATTATCTTTTACAAAGAAGATAATTATGTCAACTTTTGTAGCATTTATTAGGCCAAATGATCGTTACCATTATGATCTTTTAATAAAGAAATTTTAAATGATCTATTAAATTATCTTTTACAAAGAAGATAATTATGTCAACATTTTTAGCATTTATTAGGCCAAATGATCGTTACCGTTAAGATCTTTTATAAATAAACTTTAAATGATCTCTTAAATTATCTTTTACGAAGAAGATAATTATGTCAACTTTTTTAGCATTTATTAGGTTCAATGATAATTACCGTTATGATCTTTTAATAAAGAAATTTTAACTGATCTATTAAATTATCTTTCATAAAGAAGATAATTATGTCGACTTTTTTAGCATTTATTAGGCCCAATGATCGTTACCATTATGATCTTTTAATAAAGAAAATTTAAATGATCTATTAACTTATCTTTTACAAAGAAGATACTTATGTCAACATTTTTAGCATTTATTAGGCCAAATGATTGTTACCGTTATGATCTTTTATGAAGAAACTTTAAATGATCTGCTAAATTATCTTTTACAAAGAAGATAATTATGTCAACTTTTGTAGCATTTATTAGGCCAAATGATCGTTACCGTTATGATCTTTTAATAAAGAAACTTTAAATGATCTCTTAAATTATCTTTTACAAAGAAGATAATTATGTCAACATTTTTAGCATTTATTAGGTCAAATGATTGTTACCGTTATAATATTTTATAAACAAATTTTAAAGGATGCACAAAATTATCTTTTACAAAGAAGATAATTATGTAAAGATTTTAGCATTTATTAGGCCAAATGATCGTTACCATTATGATCTTTTAATAAAGAAATTTTAAATGATCTATCAAATTATCTTTTACATAAAAGATAATTATGTCAACATTTTTAGCATTTATTGGGCCAAATGATCGTTACCGTTATGATCTTTTATAAAGAAATTTTAAACGATCTATTAAATTATCTTTTACATAGAAGATAATTATGTCAACTTTTTTAGCATTTATTTGGCCAAATGATTGTTACCGTTATGATCTTTTATAAAGAAACTTTAAATGATCTGGTAAATTATCTTTTACAAAGAAGATAATTATGTCAACTTTTGTAGCATTTATTAGGCCAAATGATCGTTACCGTTATGATCTTTTAATAAAGAAACTTTAAATGATCTCTTAAATTATCTTTTACAAAGAAGATAATTATGTCAACATTTTTAGCATTTATTAGGTCCAATGATAATTACCGTTATGATCTTTTAATAAAGAAATTTTAACTGATCTATTAAATTATCTTTCACAAAGAAGATAATTATGTCGACTTTTTTAGCATTTATTAGGCCCAATGATCGTTACCATTATGATCTTTTAATAAAGAAAATTTAAATGATCTATTAACTTATCTTTTACAAAGAAGATAATTATGTCAACATTTTTAGCATTTATTAGGCCAAATGATTGTTACCGTTATGATCTTTTATGAAGAAACTTTAAATGATCTGCTAAATTATCTTTTACAAAGAAGATAATTATGTCAACTTTTGTAGCATTTATTAGGCCAAATGATCGTTACCGTTATGATCTTTTAATAAAGAAATTTTAAATGATCTATCAAATTATCATTTACATAGAAGATAATTATGTCAACATTTTTAGCATTTATTGTGCCAAATGATCGTTACCGTTATGATCTTTTATAAAGAAATTTTAAACGATCTATTAAATTATCTTTTACAAAGAAGATAATTATGTCATCATTTTTAGCATTTATTAGGCCACATGATCGTTACCGTTATGATCTTTTAATAAAGAAATTTTAAATGATCTAATAAATTATTTTTTACAAAGAAGATAATTATGTCAAAATTTTTAGCATTTATTATGCCAAATGATCGTTACCGTTATGATCTTTTAATAAAGAAATTTTAAATGATCTATTAAATTATCTTTTACAAAAAAGACAATTATGTCATCATTTTTAGCATTTATTAGGCCACATGATCGTTACCGTTATGATCTTTTAATAAAGAAATTTTAAATGATCTATTAAATTATCTTTTTACATAGAAGATAATTATGTCAACATTTTTAGCATTTATTAGGCCAAATGATTGTTACCGTTATGATCTTCTATAAAGAAACTTTAAATGATCTGTTAAATTATCTTTTACAAAGAAGATAATTATGTCAACTTTTGTAGCATTTATTAGGCCAAATGATCGTTACCGTTATGATCTTTTAATAAAGAAACTTTAAATGATCTCTTAAATTATCTTTTACAAAGAAGATAATTATGTCAACATTTTTAGCATTTATTAGGTCAAATGATTGTTACCGTTATAATATTTCATAAACAAATTTTAAAGGATGTACAAAATTATCTTTTACAAAGAAGATAATTATGTAAAGATTTTAGCATTTATTAGGCCAAATGATCGTTACCATTATGATCTTTTAATAAAGAAATTTTAAATGATCTATCAAATTATCTTTTACATAGAAGATAATTATGTCAACATTTTTAGCATTTATTGGGCCAAATGATCGTTACCGTTATGATCTTTTATAAAGAAATTTTAAACGATCTATTAAATTATCTTTTACAAAGAAGATAATTATGTCATCATTTTTAGCATTTATTAGGCCACATGATCGTTACCGTTATGATCTTTTAATAAAGAAATTTTAAATGATCTAATAAATTATTTTTTACAAAGAAGATAATTATGTCAAAATTTTTAGCATTTATTATGCCAAATGATCGTTACCGTTATGATCTTTTAATAAAGAAATTTTAAATGATCTATCAAATTATCTTTTTCATAGAAGATAATTATGTCAACATTTTTAGCATTTATTGGGCCAAATGATCGTTACTGTTATGATCTTTTATGAAGAAACTTTAAATGATCTGCTAAATTATCTTTTACAAAGAAGATAATTATGTCAACTTTTGTAGCATTTATTAGGTCAAATGATCGTTACCGTTATGATCTTTTAATAAAGAAACTTTAAATGATCTCTTAAATTATCTTTTACAAAGAAGATAATTATGTCAACATTTATAGCATTTATTAGGCCAAATGATTGTTACCGTTATGATCTTTTATGAAGAAATTTTAAATGATCTAATAAATTATCTTTTACAAAGAAGATAATTATGTCATCATTTTTAGCATTTATTAGGCCACATGATCGTTACCGTTATGATCTTTTAATAAAGAAATTTTAAATGATCTATTAAATTATTTTTTTACATAGAAGATAATTATGTCAACATTTTTAGCATTTATTAGGCCAAATGATTGTTACCGTTATGATCTTTTATAAAGAAACTTTAAATGATCTGTTAAATTATCTTTTACAAAGAAGATAATTATGTCAACTTTTGTAGCATTTATTAGGCCAAATGATCGTTACCATTATGATCTTTTAATAAAGAAATTTTAAATGATCTATTAAATTATCTTTTACAAAGAAGATAATTATGTCAACATTTTTAGCATTTATTAGGCCAAATGATCGTTACCGTTAAGATCTTTTATAAATAAACTTTAAATGATCTCTTAAATTATCTTTTACGAAGAAGATAATTATGTCAACTTTTTTAGCATTTATTAGGTTCAATGATAATTACCGTTATGATCTTTTAATAAAGAAATTTTAACTGATCTATTAAATTATCTTTCATAAAGAAGATAATTATGTCGACTTTTTTAGCATTTATTAGGCCCAATGATCGTTACCATTATGATCTTTTAATAAAGAAAATTTAAATGATCTATTAACTTATCTTTTACAAAGAAGATACTTATGTCAACATTTTTAGCATTTATTAGGCCAAATGATTGTTACCGTTATGATCTTTTATGAAGAAACTTTAAATGATCTGCTAAATTATCTTTTACAAAGAAGATAATTATGTCAACTTTTGTAGCATTTATTAGGCCAAATGATCGTTACCGTTATGATCTTTTAATAAAGAAACTTTAAATGATCTCTTAAATTATCTTTTACAAAGAAGATAATTATGTCAACATTTTTAGCATTTATTAGGTCAAATGATTGTTACCGTTATAATATTTTATAAACAAATTTTAAAGGATGCACAAAATTATCTTTTACAAAGAAGATAATTATGTAAAGATTTTAGCATTTATTAGGCCAAATGATCGTTACCATTATGATCTTTTAATAAAGAAATTTTAAATGATCTATCAAATTATCTTTTACATAAAAGATAATTATGTCAACATTTTTAGCATTTATTGGGCCAAATGATCGTTACCGTTATGATCTTTTATAAAGAAATTTTAAACGATCTATTAAATTATCTTTTAAATAGAAGATAATTATGTCAACTTTTTTAGCATTTATTTGGCCAAATGATTGTTACCGTTATGATCTTTTATAAAGAAACTTTAAATGATCTGGTAAATTATCTTTTACAAAGAAGATAATTATGTCAACTTTTGTAGCATTTATTAGGCCAAATGATCGTTACCGTTATGATCTTTTAATAAAGAAACTTTAAATGATCTCTTAAATTATCTTTTACAAAGAAGATAATTATGTCAACATTTTTAGCATTTATTAGGTCAAGTGATTGTTACCGTTATAATATTTTATAAACAAATTTTAAAGGATGTAGAAAATTATCTTTTACAAAGAAGATAATTATGTAAAGATTTTACCATTTATTAGGCCAAATGATCGTTACCATTATGATCTTTTAATAAAGAAATTTTAAATGATCTATCAAATTATCTTTTACATAGAAGATAATTATGTCAACATTTTTAGCATTTATTGGGCCAAATGATCGTTACCGTTATGATCTTTTATAAAGAAATTTTAAACGATCTATTAAATTATCTTTTACAAAGAAGATAATTATGTCATCATTTTTAGCATTTATTAGGCCACATGATCGTTACCGTTATGATCTTTTAATAAAGAAATTTTAAATGATCTAATAAATTATTTTTTACAAAGAAGATAATTATGTCAAAATTTTTAGCATTTATTATGCCAAATGATCGTTACCGTTATGATCTTTTAATAAAGAAATTTTAAATGATCTATCAAATTATCTTTTTCATAGAAGATAATTATGTCAACATTTTTAGCATTTATTGGGCCAAATGATCGTTACTGTTATGATCTTTTATGAAGAAACTTTAAATGATCTGCTAAATTATCTTTTACAAAGAAGATAATTATGTCAACTTTTGTAGCATTTATTAGGTCAAATGATCGTTACCGTTATGATCTTTTAATAAAGAAACTTTAAATGATCTCTTAAATTATCTTTTACAAAGAAGATAATTATGTCAACATTTATAGCATTTATTAGGCCAAATGATTGTTACCGTTATGATCTTTTATGAAGAAATTTTAAATGATCTAATAAATTATCTTTTACAAAGAAGATAATTATGTCATCATTTTTAGCATTTATTAGGCCACATGATCGTTACCGTTATGATCTTTTAATAAAGAAATTTTAAATGATCTATTAAATTATTTTTTTACATAGAAGATAATTATGTCAACATTTTTAGCATTTATTAGGCCAAATGATTGTTACCGTTATGATCTTTTATAAAGAAACTTTAAATGATCTGTTAAATTATCTTTTACAAAGAAGATAATTATGTCAACTTTTGTAGCATTTATTAGGCCAAATGATCGTTACCATTATGATCTTTTAATAAAGAAATTTTAAATGATCTATTAAATTATCTTTTACAAAGAAGATAATTATGTCAACATTTTTAGCATTTATTAGGCCAAATGATCGTTACCGTTAAGATCTTTTATAAATAAACTTTAAATGATCTCTTAAATTATCTTTTACGAAGAAGATAATTATGTCAACTTTTTTAGCATTTATTAGGTTCAATGATAATTACCGTTATGATCTTTTAATAAAGAAATTTTAACTGATCTATTAAATTATCTTTCATAAAGAAGATAATTATGTCGACTTTTTTAGCATTTATTAGGCCCAATGATCGTTACCATTATGATCTTTTAATAAAGAAAATTTAAATGATCTATTAACTTATCTTTTACAAAGAAGATACTTATGTCAACATTTTTAGCATTTATTAGGCCAAATGATTGTTACCGTTATGATCTTTTATGAAGAAACTTTAAATGATCTGCTAAATTATCTTTTACAAAGAAGATAATTATGTCAACTTTTGTAGCATTTATTAGGCCAAATGATCGTTACCGTTATGATCTTTTAATAAAGAAACTTTAAATGATCTCTTAAATTATCTTTTACAAAGAAGATAATTATGTCAACATTTTTAGCATTTATTAGGTCAAATGATTGTTACCGTTATAATATTTTATAAACAAATTTTAAAGGATGCACAAAATTATCTTTTACAAAGAAGATAATTATGTAAAGATTTTAGCATTTATTAGGCCAAATGATCGTTACCATTATGATCTTTTAATAAAGAAATTTTAAATGATCTATCAAATTATCTTTTACATAAAAGATAATTATGTCAACATTTTTAGCATTTATTGGGCCAAATGATCGTTACCGTTATGATCTTTTATAAAGAAATTTTAAACGATCTATTAAATTATCTTTTACATAGAAGATAATTATGTCAACTTTTTTAGCATTTATTTGGCCAAATGATTGTTACCGTTATGATCTTTTATAAAGAAACTTTAAATGATCTGGTAAATTATCTTTTACAAAGAAGATAATTATGTCAACTTTTGTAGCATTTATTAGGCCAAATGATCGTTACCGTTATGATCTTTTAATAAAGAAACTTTAAATGATCTCTTAAATTATCTTTTACAAAGAAGATAATTATGTCAACATTTTTAGCATTTATTAGGTCAAGTGATTGTTACCGTTATAATATTTTATAAACAAATTTTAAAGGATGTAGAAAATTATCTTTTACAAAGAAGATAATTATGTAAAGATTTTAGCATTTATTAGGCCAAATGATCGTTACCATTATGATCTTTTAATAAAGAAATTTTAAATGATCTATCAAATTATCTTTTACATAGAAGATAATTATGTCAACATTTTTAGCATTTATTGGGCCAAATGATCGTTACCGTTATGATCTTTTATAAAGAAATTTTAAACGATCTATTAAATTATCTTTTACAAAGAAGATAATTATGTCATCATTTTTAGCATTTATTAGGCCACATGATCGTTACCGTTATGATCTTTTAATAAAGAAATTTTAAATGATCTAATAAATTATTTTTTACAAAGAAGATAATTATGTCAAAATTTTTAGCATTTATTATGCCAAATGATCGTTACCGTTATGATCTTTTAATAAAGAAATTTTAAATGATCTATCAAATTATCTTTTTCATAGAAGATAATTATGTCAACATTTTTAGCATTTATTGGGCCAAATGATCGTTACTGTTATGATCTTTTATGAAGAAACTTTAAATGATCTGCTAAATTATCTTTTACAAAGAAGATAATTATGTCAACTTTTGTAGCATTTATTAGGTCAAATGATCGTTACCGTTATGATCTTTTAATAAAGAAACTTTAAATGATCTCTTAAATTATCTTTTACAAAGAAGATAATTATGTCAACATTTATAGCATTTATTAGGCCAAATGATTGTTACCGTTATGATCTTTTATGAAGAAATTTTAAATGATCTAATAAATTATCTTTTACAAAGAAGATAATTATGTCAACTTTTGTAGCATTTATTAGGCCAAATGATCGTTACCATTATGATCTTTTAATAAAGAAATTTTAAATGATCTATTAAATTATCTTTTACAAAGAAGATAATTATGTCAACATTTTTAGCATTTATTAGGCCAAATGATCGTTACCGTTAAGATCTTTTATAAATAAACTTTAAATGATCTCTTAAATTATCTTTTACGAAGAAGATAATTATGTCAACTTTTTTAGCATTTATTAGGTTCAATGATAATTACCGTTATGATCTTTTAATAAAGAAATTTTAACTGATCTATTAAATTATCTTTCATAAAGAAGATAATTATGTCGACTTTTTTAGCATTTATTAGGCCCAATGATCGTTACCATTATGATCTTTTAATAAAGAAAATTTAAATGATCTATTAACTTATCTTTTACAAAGAAGATACTTATGTCAACATTTTTAGCATTTATTAGGCCAAATGATTGTTACCGTTATGATCTTTTATGAAGAAACTTTAAATGATCTGCTAAATTATCTTTTACAAAGAAGATAATTATGTCAACTTTTGTAGCATTTATTAGGCCAAATGATCGTTACCGTTATGATCTTTTAATAAAGAAACTTTAAATGATCTCTTAAATTATCTTTTACAAAGAAGATAATTATGTCAACATTTTTAGCATTTATTAGGTCAAATGATTGTTACCGTTATAATATTTTATAAACAAATTTTAAAGGATGCACAAAATTATCTTTTACAAAGAAGATAATTATGTAAAGATTTTAGCATTTATTAGGCCAAATGATCGTTACCATTATGATCTTTTAATAAAGAAATTTTAAATGATCTATCAAATTATCTTTTACATAAAAGATAATTATGTCAACATTTTTAGCATTTATTGGGCCAAATGATCGTTACCGTTATGATCTTTTATAAAGAAATTTTAAACGATCTATTAAATTATCTTTTACATAGAAGATAATTATGTCAACTTTTTTAGCATTTATTTGGCCAAATGATTGTTACCGTTATGATCTTTTATAAAGAAACTTTAAATGATCTGTCAAAATTATCTTTTACAAAGAAGATAATTATGTCAACTTTTGTAGCATTTATTAGGCCAAATGATCGTTACCGTTATGATCTTTTAATAAAGAAACTTTAAATGATCTCTTAAATTATCTTTTACAAAGAAGATAATTATGTCAACATTTTTAGCATTTATTAGGTCAAGTGATTGTTACCGTTATAATATTTTGTAAACAAATTTTAAAGGATGTAGAAAATTATCTTTTACAAAGAAGATAATTATGTAAAGATTTTAGCATTTATTAGGCCAAATGATCGTTACCATTATGATCTTTTAATAAAGAAATTTTAAATGATCTATCAAATTATCTTTTACATAGAAGATAATTATGTCAACATTTTTAGCATTTATTGGGCCAAAGGATCGTTACTGTTATGATCTTTTATAAAGAAATTTTAAATGATCTAATAAATTATTTTTTACAAAGAAGATAATTATGTCAACATTTTTAGCATTTATTTGGCCAAATGATCGTTACCATTATGATCTTTTAATAAAGAAATTTTAAATGATCTATTAAATTATCTTTTACAAAGAAGATAATTATGTCAACATTTTTAGCATTTATTAGGCCAAATGATCGTTACCGTTAAGATCTTTTATAAATAAACTTTAAATGATCTCTTAAATTATCTTTTACGAAGAAGATAATTATGTCAACTTTTTTAGCATTTATTTGGCCAAATGATCGTTACCATTATGATCTTTTAATAAAGAAATTTTAAATGATCTATTAAATTATCTTTTACAAAGAAGATAATTATGTCAACATTTTTAGTATTTATTAGGCCAAATGATCGTTACCGTTAAGATCTTTTATAAATAAACTTTAAATGATCTCTTAAATTATCTTTTACGAAGAAGATAATTATGTCAACTTTTTTAGCATTTATTAGGTCCAATGATAATTACCGTTATGATCTTTTAATAAAGAAATTTTAACTGATCTATTAAATTATCTTTCACAAAGAAGATAATTATGTCGACTTTTTTAGCATTTATTAGGCCCAATGATCGTTACCATTATGATCTTTTAATAAAGAAAATTTAAATGATCTATTAACTTATCTTTTACAAAGAAGATAATTATGTCAACATTTTTAGCATTTATTAGGCCAAATGATTGTTACCGTTATAATATTTTATAAACAAATTTTAAAGGATGTACAAAATTATCTTTTACAAAGAAGATAATTATGTAAAGATTTTAGCATTTATTAGGCCAAATGATCGTTACCATTATGATCTTTTAATAAAGAAATTTTAAATGATCTATCAAATTATCTTTTACATAGAAGATAATTATGTCAACATTTTTAGCATTTATTGGGCCAAATGATCGTTACCGTTATGATCTTTTATAAAGAAATTTTAAACGATCTATTAAATTATCTTTTACAAAGAAGATAATTATGTCATCATTTTTAGCATTTATTAGGCCACATGATCGTTACCGTTATTATCTTTTAATAAAGAAATTTTAAATGATCTATTAAATTATTTTTTTACATAGAAAATAATTATGTCAACATTTTTAGCATTTATTAGGCCAAATGATTGTTACCGTTATGATCTTTTATAAAGAAACTTTAAATCATCTGTTAAATTATCTTTTACAAAGAAGATAATTATGTCAACTTTTGTAGCATTTATTAGGCCAAATGATCGTTACCATTATGATCTTTTAATAAAGAAATTTTAAATGATCTATCAAATTATCTTTTACATAGAAGATAATTATGTCAACATTTTTAGCATTTATTGGGCCAAATGATCGTTACTGTTATGATCTTTTATAAAGAAATTTTAAATGATCTAATAAATTATTTTTTACAAAGAAGATAATTATGTCAACATTTTTAGCATTTATTTGGCCAAATGATCGTTACCATTATGATCTTTTAATAAAGAAATTTTAAATGATCTATTAAATTATCTTTTACAAAGAAGATAATTATGTCAACATTTTTAGCATTTATTAGGCCAAATGATCGTTACCGTTAAGATCTTTTATAAATAAACTTTAAATGATCTCTTAAATTATCTTTTACGAAGAAGATAATTATGTCAACTTTTTTAGCATTTATTAGGTTCAATGATAATTACCGTTATGATCTTTTAATAAATAAATTTTAACTGATCTATTAAATTATCTTTCACAAAGAAGATAATTATGTCGACTTTTTTAGCATTTATTAGGCCCAATGATCGTTACCATTATGATCTTTTAATAAAGAAAATTTAAATGATCTATTAACTTATCTTTTACAAAGAAGAAAATTATGTCAACATTTTTAGCATTTATTAGGCCAAATGATTGTTACCGTTATGATCTTTTATGAAGAAACTTTAAATGATCTGCTAAATTATCTTTTACAAAGAAGATAATTATGTCAACTTTTGTAGCATTTATTAGGCCAAATGATCGTTACCGTTATGATCTTTTAATAAAGAAACTTTAAATGATCTCTTAAATTATCTTTTACAAAAAAGATAATTATGTCAACATTTTTAGCATTTATTAGGCCAAATGATTGTTACCGTTATGATCTTTTATAAAGAAACTTTAAATGATCTGTTAAATTATCTTTTACAAAGAAGATAATTATGTCAACTTTTGTAGCATTTATTAGGCCAAATGATCGTTACCATTATGATCTTTTAATAAAGAAATTTTAAATGATCTATCAAATTATCTTTTACATAGAAGATAATTATGTCAACATTTTTAGCATTTATTGGGCCAAATGATCGTTACTGTTATGATCTTTTATAAAGAAATTTTAAATGATCTAATAAATTATTTTTTACATAGAAGATAATTATGTCAACATTTTTAGCATTTATTTGGCCAAATGATCGTTACCATTATGATCTTTTAATAAAGAAATTTTAAATGATCTATTAAATTATCTTTTACAAAGAAGATAATTATGTCAACATTTTTAGCATTTATTAGGCCAAATGATCGTTACCGTTAAGATCTTTTATAAATAAACTTTAAATGATCTCTTAAATTATCTTTTACGAAGAAGATAATTATGTCAACTTTTTTAGCATTTATTAGGTCCAATGATAATTACCGTTATGATCTTTTAATAAAGAAATTTTAACTGATCTATTAAATTATCTTTCACAAAGAAGATAATTATGTCGACTTTTTTAGCATTTATTAGGCCCAATGATCGTTACCATTATGATCTTTTAATAAAGAAAATTTAAATGATCTATTAACTTATCTTTTACAAAGAAGATAATTATGTCAACATTTTTAGCATTTATTAGGCCAAATGATTGTTACCGTTATGATCTTTTATGAAGAAACTTTAAATGATCTGCTAAATTATCTTTTACAAAGAAGATAATTATGTCAACTTTTGTAGCATTTATTAGGCCAAATGATCGTTACCGTTATGATCTTTTAATAAAGAAACTTTAAATGATCTCTTAAATTATCTTTTACAAAGAAGATAATTATGTCAACATTTTTAGCATTTATTAGGTCAAATGATTGTTACCGTTATAATATTTTATAAACAAATTTTAAAGGATGTACAAAATTATCTTTTATAAAGAAGATAATTATGTAAAGATTTTAGCATTTATTAGGCCAAATGATCGTTACCATTATGATCTTTTAATAAAGAAATTTTAAATGATCTATCAAATTATCTTTTACATAGAAGATAATTATGTCAACATTTTTAGCATTTATTGGGCCAAATGATCGTTACCGTTATGATCTTTTATAAAGAAATTTTAAACGATCTATTAAATTATCTTTTACAAAGAAGATAATTATGTCATCATTTTTAGCATTTATTAGGCCACATGATCGTTACCGTTATGATCTTTTAATAAAGAAATTTTAAATGATCTATTAAATTATCTTTTTACATAGAAGATAATTATGTCAACATTTTTAGCATTTATTAGGCCAAATGATTGTTACCGTTATGATCTTTTATAAAGAAACTTTAAATGATCTGTTAAATTATCTTTTACAAAGAAGATAATTATGTCAACTTTTGTAGCATTTATTAGGCCAAATGATCGTTACCGTTATGATCTTTTAATAAAGAAACTTTAAATGATCTCTTAAATTATCTTTTACAAAGAAGATAATTATGTCAGCATTTTTAGCATTTATTAGGTCAAATGATTGTTACCGTTTTAATATTTTATAAACAAATTTTAAAGGATGTACAAAATTATCTTTTACAAAGAAGATAATTATGTAAAGATTTTCGCATTTATTAGGCCAAATAATCGTTACCATTATGATCTTTTAATAAAGAAATTTTAAATGATCTATCAAATTATCTTTTACATAGAAGATAATTATGTCAACATTTTTAGCATTTATTGGGCCAAATGATCGTTACCGTTATGATCTTTTATAAAGAAATTTTAAACGATCTATTAAATTATCTTTTACAAAGAAGATAATTATGTCAACTTTTTTAGCATTTATTAGGCCAATCATCGTTACCGTTATGATCTTTTAATAAATAAATTTTAAATGATCTAATAAATAATTTTTTACAAAGAAGATAATTATGTCAACATTTTTAGCATTTATTAGGCCAAATGATCGTTACCATTATGATCTTTTAATAAAGAAATTTTAAATGATCTAATAAATAATTTTTTACAAAGAAGATAATTATGTCAACATTTTTAGCATTTATTAGGCCAAATGATCGTTACCATTATGATCTTTTAATAAAGAAATTTTAAATGATCTATCAAATTATCTTTTACATAGAAGATAATTATGTCAACATTTTTAGCATTTATTAGGCCAAGTGATCGTTACCGTTATGATCTTTTATAAAGAAATTTTAAATGATCTAATAAATTATTTTTTACAAAGAAGATAATTATGTCAACATTTTTAGCATTTATTTGGCCAAATGATCGTTACCGTTATGATCTTTTAATAAAGAAACTTTAAATGATCTGTTAAATAATCTTTTACAAAGAAGATAATTATGTCAACTTTTGTAGCATATATTAGGCCAAATGATCGTTACCATTATGATCTTTTAATAAAGAAATTTTAAATGATCTATCAAATTATCTTTTACATAGAAGATAATTATGTCAACATTTTTAGCATTTATTGGTCCAAATGATCGTTACTGTTATGATCTTTTATAAAGAAATTTTAAATGATCTAATAAATTATTTTTTACAAAGAAGATAATTATGTCAACATTTTTAGCATTTATTTGGCCAAATGATCGTTACCATTATGATCTTTTAATAAAGAAATTTTAAATGATCTATTAAATTATCTTTTACAAAGAAGATAATTGTGTCAACATTTTTAGCATTTATTAGGCCAAATGATCGTTACCGTTAAGATCTTTTATAAATAAACTTTAAATGATCTCTTAAATTATCTTTTACGAAGAAGATAATTATGTCAACTTTTTTAGCATTTATTAGGTTCAATGATAATTACCGTTATGATCTTTTAATAAAGAAATTTTAACTAATCTATTAAATTATCTTTCACAAAGAAGATAATTATGTCGACTTTTTTAGCATTTATTAGGCCCAATGATCGTTACCATTATGATCTTTTAATAAAGAAAATTTAAATGATCTATTAACTTATCTTTTACAAAGAAGATAATTATGTCAACATTTTTAGCATTTATTAGGCCAAATGATTGTTACCGTTATGATCTTTTATGAAGAAACTTTAAATGATCTGCTAAATTATCTTTTACAAAGAAGATAATTATGTCAACTTTTGTAGCATTTATTAGGCCAAATGATCGTTACCGTTATGATCTTTTAATAAAGAAACTTTAAATGATCTCTTAAATTATCTTTTACAAAAAAGATAATTATGTCAACATTTTTAGCATTTATTAGGCCAAATGATTGTTACCGTTATGATCTTTTATAAAGAAACTTTAAATGATCTGTTAAATTATCTTTTACAAAGAAGATAATTATGTCAACTTTTGTAGCATTTATTAGGCCAAATGATCGTTACCATTATGATCTTTTAATAAAGAAATTTTAAATGATCTATCAAATTATCTTTTACATAGAAGATAATTATGTCAACATTTTTAGCATTTATTGGGCCAAATGATCGTTACTGTTATGATCTTTTATAAAGAAATTTTAAATGATCTAATAAATTATTTTTTACATAGAAGATAATTATGTCAACATTTTTAGCATTTATTTGGCCAAATGATCGTTACCATTATGATCTTTTAATAAAGAAATTTTAAATGATCTATTAAATTATCTTTTACAAAGAAGATAATTATGTCAACATTTTTAGCATTTATTAGGCCAAATGATCGTTACCGTTAAGATCTTTTATAAATAAACTTTAAATGATCTCTTAAATTATCTTTTACGAAGAAGATAATTATGTCAACTTTTTTAGCATTTATTAGGTTCAATGATAATTACCGTTATGATCTTTTAATAAAGAAATTTTAACTAATCTATTAAATTATCTTTCACAAAGAAGATAATTATGTCGACTTTTTTAGCATTTATTAGGCCCAATGATCGTTACCATTATGATCTTTTAATAAAGAAAATTTAAATGATCTATTAACTTATCTTTTACAAAGAAGATAATTATGTCAACATTTTTAGCATTTATTAGGCCAAATGATTGTTACCGTTATGATCTTTTATGAAGAAACTTTAAATGATCTGCTAAATTATCTTTTACAAAGAAGATAATTATGTCAACTTTTGTAGCATTTATTAGGCCAAATGATCGTTACCGTTATGATCTTTTAATAAAGAAACTTTAAATGATCTCTTAAATTATCTTTTACAAAAAAGATAATTATGTCAACATTTTTAGCATTTATTAGGCCAAATGATTGTTACCGTTATGATCTTTTATAAAGAAACTTTAAATGATCTGTTAAATTATCTTTTACAAAGAAGATAATTATGTCAACTTTTGTAGCATTTATTAGGCCAAATGATCGTTACCATTATGATCTTTTAATAAAGAAATTTTAAATGATCTATCAAATTATCTTTTACATAGAAGATAATTATGTCAACATTTTTAGCATTTATTGGGCCAAATGATCGTTACTGTTATGATCTTTTATAAAGAAATTTTAAATGATCTAATAAATTATTTTTTACATAGAAGATAATTATGTCAACATTTTTAGCATTTATTTGGCCAAATGATCGTTACCATTATGATCTTTTAATAAAGAAATTTTAAATGATCTATTAAATTATCTTTTACAAAGAAGATAATTATGTCAACATTTTTAGCATTTATTAGGCCAAATGATCGTTACCGTTAAGATCTTTTATAAATAAACTTTAAATGATCTCTTAAATTATCTTTTACGAAGAAGATAATTATGTCAACTTTTTTAGCATTTATTAGGTCCAATGATAATTACCGTTATGATCTTTTAATAAAGAAATTTTAACTGATCTATTAAATTATCTTTCACAAAGAAGATAATTATGTCGACTTTTTTAGCATTTATTAGGCCCAATGATCGTTACCATTATGATCTTTTAATAAAGAAAATTTAAATGATCTATTAACTTATCTTTTACAAAGAAGATAATTATGTCAACATTTTTAGCATTTATTAGGCCAAATGATTGTTACCGTTATGATCTTTTATAAAGAAACTTTAAATGATCTGTTAAATTATCTTTTACAAAGAAGATAATTATGTCAACTTTTGTAGCATTTATTAGGCCAAATGATCGTTACCATTATGATCTTTTAATAAAGAAATTTTAAATGATCTATCAAATTATCTTTTACATAGAAGATAATTATGTCAACATTTTTAGCATTTATTGGGCCAAATGATCGTTACTGTTATGATCTTTTATAAAGAAATTTTAAATGATCTAATAAATTATTTTTTACATAGAAGATAATTATGTCAACATTTTTAGCATTTATTTGGCCAAATGATCGTTACCATTATGATCTTTTAATAAAGAAATTTTAAATGATCTATTAAATTATCTTTTACAAAGAAGATAATTATGTCAACATTTTTAGCATTTATTAGGCCAAATGATCGTTACCGTTAAGATCTTTTATAAATAAACTTTAAATGATCTCTTAAATTATCTTTTACGAAGAAGATAATTATGTCAACTTTTTTAGCATTTATTAGGTCCAATGATAATTACCGTTATGATCTTTTAATAAAGAAATTTTAACTGATCTATTAAATTATCTTTCACAAAGAAGATAATTATGTCGACTTTTTTAGCATTTATTAGGCCCAATGATCGTTACCATTATGATCTTTTAATAAAGAAAATTTAAATGATCTATTAACTTATCTTTTACAAAGAAGATAATTATGTCAACATTTTTAGCATTTATTAGGCCAAATGATTGTTACCGTTATGATCTTTTATGAAGAAACTTTAAATGATCTGCTAAATTATCTTTTACAAAGAAGATAATTATGTCAACTTTTGTAGCATTTATTAGGCCAAATGATCGTTACCGTTATGATCTTTTAATAAAGAAACTTTAAATGATCTCTTAAATTATCTTTTACAAAGAAGATAATTATGTCAACATTTTTAGCATTTATTAGGTCAAATGATTGTTACCGTTATAATATTTTATAAACAAATTTTAAAGGATGTACAAAATTATCTTTTATAAAGAAGATAATTATGTAAAGATTTTAGCATTTATTAGGCCAAATGATCGTTACCATTATGATCTTTTAATAAAGAAATTTTAAATGATCTATCAAATTATCTTTTATATAGAAGATAATTATGTCAACATTTTTAGCATTTATTGGGCCAAATGATCGTTACCGTTATGATCTTTTATAAAGAAATTTTAAACGATCTATTAAATTATCTTTTACAAAGAAGATAATTATGTCATCATTTTTAGCATTTATTAGGCCACATGATCGTTACCGTTATGATCTTTTAATAAAGAAATTTTAAATGATCTATTAAATTATCTTTTTACATAGAAGATAATTATGTCAACATTTTTAGCATTTATTAGGCCAAATGATTGTTACCGTTATGATCTTTTATAAAGAAACTTTAAATGATCTGTTAAATTATCTTTTACAAAGAAGATAATTATGTCAACTTTTGTAGCATTTATTAGGCCAAATGATCGTTACTGTTATGATCTTTTAATAAAGAAACTTTAAATGATCTCTTAAATTATCTTTTACAAAGAAGATAATTATGTCAGCATTTTTAGCATTTATTAGGTCAAATGATTGTTACCGTTTTAATATTTTATAAACAAATTTTAAAGGATGTACAAAATTATCTTTTACAAAGAAGATAATTATGTAAAGATTTTCGCATTTATTAGGCCAAATGATCGTTACCATTATGATCTTTTAATAAAGAAATTTTAAATGATCTATCAAATTATCTTTTACATAGAAGATAATTATGTCAACATTTTTAGCATTTATTGGGCCAAATGATCGTTACCGTTATGATCTTTTATAAAGAAATTTTAAACGATCTATTAAATTATCTTTTACAAAGAAGATAATTATGTCAACTTTTTTAGCATTTATTAGGCCAATCATCGTTACCGTTATGATCTTTTAATAAATAAATTTTAAATGATCTAATAAATAATTTTTTACAAAGAAGATAATTATGTCAACATTTTTAGCATTTATTAGGCCAAATGATCGTTACCATTATGATCTTTTAATAAAGAAATTTTAAATGATCTAATAAATAATTTTTTACAAAGAAGATAATTATGTCAACATTTTTAGCATTTATTAGGCCAAATGATCGTTACCATTATGATCTTTTAATAAAGAAATTTTAAATGATCTATCAAATTATCTTTTACATAGAAGATAATTATGTCAACATTTTTAGCATTTATTAGGCCAAGTGATCGTTACCGTTATGATCTTTTATAAAGAAATTTTAAATGATCTAATAAATTATTTTTTACAAAGAAGATAATTATGTCAACATTTTTAGCATTTATTTGGCCAAATGATCGTTACCGTTATGATCTTTTAATAAAGAAACTTTAAATGATCTGTTAAATTATCTTTTACAAAGAAGATAATTATGTCAACTTTTGTAGCATTTATTAGGCCAAATGATCGTTACCATTATGATCTTTTAATAAAGAAATTTTAAATGATCTATCAAATTATCTTTTACATAGAAGATAATTATGTCAACATTTTTAGCATTTATTGGGCCAAATGATCGTTACTGTTATGATCTTTTATAAAGAAATTTTAAATGATCTAATAAATTATTTTTTACAAAGAAGATAATTATGTCAACATTTTTAGCATTTATTTGGCCAAATGATCGTTACCATTATGATCTTTTAATAAAGAAATTTTAAATGATCTATTAAATTATCTTTTACAAAGAAGATAATTATGTCAACATTTTTAGCATTTATTAGGCCAAATGATCGTTACCGTTAAAATCTTTTATAAATAAACTTTAAATGATCTCTTAAATTATCTTTTACGAAGAAGATAATTATGTCAACTTTTTTAGCATTTATTAGGTTCAATGATAATTACCGTTATGATCTTTTAATAAAGAAATTTTAACTAATCTATTAAATTATCTTTCACAAAGAAGATAATTATGTCAACATTTTTAGCATTTATTAGGCCAAATGATTGTTACCGTTATGATCTTTTATGAAGAAACTTTAAATGATCTGCTAAATTATCTTTTACAAAGAAGATAATTATGTCAACTTTTGTAGCATTTATTAGGCCAAATGATCGTTACCGTTATGATCTTTTAATAAAGAAACTTTAAATGATCTCTTAAATTATCTTTTACAAAAAAGATAATTATGTCAACATTTTTAGCATTTATTAGGCCAAATGATTGTTACCGTTATGATCTTTTATAAAGAAACTTTAAATGATCTGTTAAATTATCTTTTACAAAGAAGATAATTATGTCAACTTTTGTAGCATTTATTAGGCCAAATGATCGTTACCATTATGATCTTTTAATAAAGAAATTTTAAATGATCTATCAAATTATCTTTTACATAGAAGATAATTATGTCAACATTTTTAGCATTTATTGGGCCAAATGATCGTTACTGTTATGATCTTTTATAAAGAAATTTTAAATGATCTAATAAATTATTTTTTACATAGAAGATAATTATGTCAACATTTTTAGCATTTATTTGGCCAAATGATCGTTACCATTATGATCTTTTAATAAAGAAATTTTAAATGATCTATTAAATTATCTTTTACAAAGAAGATAATTATGTCAACATTTTTAGCATTTATTAGGCCAAATGATCGTTACCGTTAAGATCTTTTATAAATAAACTTTAAATGATCTCTTAAATTATCTTTTACGAAGAAGATAATTATGTCAACTTTTTTAGCATTTATTAGGTCCAATGATAATTACCGTTATGATCTTTTAATAAAGAAATTTTAACTGATCTATTAAATTATCTTTCACAAAGAAGATAATTATGTCGACTTTTTTAGCATTTATTAGGCCCAATGATCGTTACCATTATGATCTTTTAATAAAGAAAATTTAAATGATCTATTAACTTATCTTTTACAAAGAAGATAATTATGTCAACATTTTTAGCATTTATTAGGCCAAATGATTGTTACCGTTATGATCTTTTATAAAGAAACTTTAAATGATCTGTTAAATTATCTTTTACAAAGAAGATAATTATGTCAACTTTTGTAGCATTTATTAGGCCAAATGATCGTTACCATTATGATCTTTTAATAAAGAAATTTTAAATGATCTATCAAATTATCTTTTACATAGAAGATAATTATGTCAACATTTTTAGCATTTATTGGGCCAAATGATCGTTACTGTTATGATCTTTTATAAAGAAATTTTAAATGATCTAATAAATTATTTTTTACATAGAAGATAATTATGTCAACATTTTTAGCATTTATTTGGCCAAATGATCGTTACCATTATGATCTTTTAATAAAGAAATTTTAAATGATCTATTAAATTATCTTTTACAAAGAAGATAATTATGTCAACATTTTTAGCATTTATTAGGCCAAATGATCGTTACCGTTAAGATCTTTTATAAATAAACTTTAAATGATCTCTTAAATTATCTTTTACGAAGAAGATAATTATGTCAACTTTTTTAGCATTTATTAGGTCCAATGATAATTACCGTTATGATCTTTTAATAAAGAAATTTTAACTGATCTATTAAATTATCTTTCACAAAGAAGATAATTATGTCGACTTTTTTAGCATTTATTAGGCCCAATGATCGTTACCATTATGATCTTTTAATAAAGAAAATTTAAATGATCTATTAACTTATCTTTTACAAAGAAGATAATTATGTCAACATTTTTAGCATTTATTAGGCCAAATGATTGTTACCGTTATGATCTTTTATGAAGAAACTTTAAATGATCTGCTAAATTATCTTTTACAAAGAAGATAATTATGTCAACTTTTGTAGCATTTATTAGGCCAAATGATCGTTACCGTTATGATCTTTTAATAAAGAAACTTTAAATGATCTCTTAAATTATCTTTTACAAAGAAGATAATTATGTCAACATTTTTAGCATTTATTAGGTCAAATGATTGTTACCGTTATAATATTTTATAAACAAATTTTAAAGGATGTACAAAATTATCTTTTATAAAGAAGATAATTATGTAAAGATTTTAGCATTTATTAGGCCAAATGATCGTTACCATTATGATCTTTTAATAAAGAAATTTTAAATGATCTATCAAATTATCTTTTATATAGAAGATAATTATGTCAACATTTTTAGCATTTATTGGGCCAAATGATCGTTACCGTTATGATCTTTTATAAAGAAATTTTAAACGATCTATTAAATTATCTTTTACAAAGAAGATAATTATGTCATCATTTTTAGCATTTATTAGGCCACATGATCGTTACCGTTATGATCTTTTAATAAAGAAATTTTAAATGATCTATTAAATTATCTTTTTACATAGAAGATAATTATGTCAACATTTTTAGCATTTATTAGGCCAAATGATTGTTACCGTTATGATCTTTTATAAAGAAACTTTAAATGATCTGTTAAATTATCTTTTACAAAGAAGATAATTATGTCAACTTTTGTAGCATTTATTAGGCCAAATGATCGTTACCGTTATGATCTTTTAATAAAGAAACTTTAAATGATCTCTTAAATTATCTTTTACAAAGAAGATAATTATGTCAGCATTTTTAGCATTTATTAGGTCAAATGATTGTTACCGTTTTAATATTTTATAAACAAATTTTAAAGGATGTACAAAATTATCTTTTACAAAGAAGATAATTATGTAAAGATTTTCGCATTTATTAGGCCAAATGATCGTTACCATTATGATCTTTTAATAAAGAAATTTTAAATGATCTATCAAATTATCTTTTACATAGAAGATAATTATGTCAACATTTTTAGCATTTATTGGGCCAAATGATCGTTACCGTTATGATCTTTTATAAAGAAATTTTAAACGATCTATTAAATTATCTTTTACAAAGAAGATAATTATGTCAACTTTTTTAGCATTTATTAGGCCAATCATCGTTACCGTTATGATCTTTTAATAAATAAATTTTAAATGATCTAATAAATAATTTTTTACAAAGAAGATAATTATGTCAACATTTTTAGCATTTATTAGGCCAAATGATCGTTACCATTATGATCTTTTAATAAAGAAATTTTAAATGATCTAATAAATAATTTTTTACAAAGAAGATAATTATGTCAACATTTTTAGCATTTATTAGGCCAAATGATCGTTACCATTATGATCTTTTAATAAAGAAATTTTAAATGATCTATCAAATTATCTTTTACATAGAAGATAATTATGTCAACATTTTTAGCATTTATTAGGCCAAGTGATCGTTACCGTTATGATCTTTTATAAAGAAATTTTAAATGATCTAATAAATTATTTTTTACAAAGAAGATAATTATGTCAACATTTTTAGCATTTATTTGGCCAAATGATCGTTACCGTTATGATCTTTTAATAAAGAAACTTTAAATGATCTGTTAAATTATCTTTTACAAAGAAGATAATTATGTCAACTTTTGTAGCATTTATTAGGCCAAATGATCGTTACCATTATGATCTTTTAATAAAGAAATTTTAAATGATCTATCAAATTATCTTTTACATAGAAGATAATTATGTCAACATTTTTAGCATTTATTGGGCCAAATGATCGTTACTGTTATGATCTTTTATAAAGAAATTTTAAATGATCTAATAAATTATTTTTTACAAAGAAGATAATTATGTCAACATTTTTAGCATTTATTTGGCCAAATGATCGTTACCATTATGATCTTTTAATAAAGAAATTTTAAATGATCTATTAAATTATCTTTTACAAAGAAGATAATTATGTCAACATTTTTAGCATTTATTAGGCCAAATGATCGTTACCGTTAAGATCTTTTATAAATAAACTTTAAATGATCTCTTAAATTATCTTTTACGAAGAAGATAATTATGTCAACTTTTTTAGCATTTATTAGGTTCAATGATAATTACCGTTATGATCTTTTAATAAAGAAATTTTAACTAATCTATTAAATTATCTTTCACAAAGAAGATAATTATGTCGACTTTTTTAGCATTTATTAGGCCCAATGATCGTTACCATTATGATCTTTTAATAAAGAAAATTTAAATGATCTATTAACTTATCTTTTACAAAGAAGATAATTATGTCAACATTTTTAGCATTTATTAGGCCAAATGATTGTTACCGTTATGATCTTTTATGAAGAAACTTTAAATGATCTGCTAAATTATCTTTTACAAAGAAGATAATTATGTCAACTTTTGTAGCATTTATTAGGCCAAATGATCGTTACCGTTATGATCTTTTAATAAAGAAACTTTAAATGATCTCTTAAATTATCTTTTACAAAAAAGATAATTATGTCAACATTTTTAGCATTTATTAGGCCAAATGATTGTTACCGTTATGATCTTTTATAAAGAAACTTTAAATGATCTGTTAAATTATCTTTTACAAAGAAGATAATTATGTCAACTTTTGTAGCATTTATTAGGCCAAATGATCGTTACCATTATGATCTTTTAATAAAGAAATTTTAAATGATCTATCAAATTATCTTTTACATAGAAGATAATTATGTCAACATTTTTAGCATTTATTGGGCCAAATGATCGTTACTGTTATGATCTTTTATAAAGAAATTTTAAATGATCTAATAAATTATTTTTTACATAGAAGATAATTATGTCAACATTTTTAGCATTTATTTGGCCAAATGATCGTTACCATTATGATCTTTTAATAAAGAAATTTTAAATGATCTATTAAATTATCTTTTACAAAGAAGATAATTATGTCAACATTTTTAGCATTTATTAGGCCAAATGATCGTTACCGTTAAGATCTTTTATAAATAAACTTTAAATGATCTCTTAAATTATCTTTTACGAAGAAGATAATTATGTCAACTTTTTTAGCATTTATTAGGTCCAATGATAATTACCGTTATGATCTTTTAATAAAGAAATTTTAACTGATCTATTAAATTATCTTTCACAAAGAAGATAATTATGTCGACTTTTTTAGCATTTATTAGGCCCAATGATCGTTACCATTATGATCTTTTAATAAAGAAAATTTAAATGATCTATTAACTTATCTTTTACAAAGAAGATAATTATGTCAACATTTTTAGCATTTATTAGGCCAAATGATTGTTACCGTTATGATCTTTTATAAAGAAACTTTAAATGATCTGTTAAATTATCTTTTACAAAGAAGATAATTATGTCAACTTTTGTAGCATTTATTAGGCCAAATGATCGTTACCATTATGATCTTTTAATAAAGAAATTTTAAATGATCTATCAAATTATCTTTTACATAGAAGATAATTATGTCAACATTTTTAGCATTTATTGGGCCAAATGATCGTTACTGTTATGATCTTTTATAAAGAAATTTTAAATGATCTAATAAATTATTTTTTACATAGAAGATAATTATGTCAACATTTTTAGCATTTATTTGGCCAAATGATCGTTACCATTATGATCTTTTAATAAAGAAATTTTAAATGATCTATTAAATTATCTTTTACAAAGAAGATAATTATGTCAACATTTTTAGCATTTATTAGGCCAAATGATCGTTACCGTTAAGATCTTTTATAAATAAACTTTAAATGATCTCTTAAATTATCTTTTACGAAGAAGATAATTATGTCAACTTTTTTAGCATTTATTAGGTCCAATGATAATTACCGTTATGATCTTTTAATAAAGAAATTTTAACTGATCTATTAAATTATCTTTCACAAAGAAGATAATTATGTCGACTTTTTTAGCATTTATTTGGCCCAATGATCGTTACCATTATGATCTTTTAATAAAGAAAATTTAAATGATCTATTAACTTATCTTTTACAAAGAAGATAATTATGTCAACATTTTTAGCATTTATTAGGCCAAATGATTGTTACCGTTATGATCTTTTATGAAGAAACTTTAAATGATCTGCTAAATTATCTTTTACAAAGAAGATAATTATGTCAACTTTTGTAGCATTTATTAGGCCAAATGATCGTTACCGTTATGATCTTTTAATAAAGAAACTTTAAATGATCTCTTAAATTATCTTTTACAAAGAAGATAATTATGTCAACATTTTTAGCATTTATTAGGTCAAATGATTGTTACCGTTATAATATTTTATAAACAAATTTTAAAGGATGTACAAAATTATCTTTTATAAAGAAGATAATTATGTAAAGATTTTAGCATTTATTAGGCCAAATGATCGTTACCATTATGATCTTTTAATAAAGAAATTTTAAATGATCTATCAAATTATCTTTTATATAGAAGATAATTATGTCAACATTTTTAGCATTTATTGGGCCAAATGATCGTTACCGTTATGATCTTTTATAAAGAAATTTTAAACGATCTATTAAATTATCTTTTACAAAGAAGATAATTATGTCATCATTTTTAGCATTTATTAGGCCACATGATCGTTACCGTTATGATCTTTTAATAAAGAAATTTTAAATGATCTATTAAATTATCTTTTTACATAGAAGATAATTATGTCAACATTTTTAGCATTTATTAGGCCAAATGATTGTTACCGTTATGATCTTTTATAAAGAAACTTTAAATGATCTGTTAAATTATCTTTTACAAAGAAGATAATTATGTCAACTTTTGTAGCATTTATTAGGCCAAATGATCGTTACCGTTATGATCTTTTAATAAAGAAACTTTAAATGATCTCTTAAATTATCTTTTACAAAGAAGATAATTATGTCAGCATTTTTAGCATTTATTAGGTCAAATGATTGTTACCGTTATAATATTTTATAAACAAATTTTAAAGGATGTACAAAATTATCTTTTACAAAGAAGATAATTATGTAAAGATTTTCGCATTTATTAGGCCAAATGATCGTTACCATTATGATCTTTTAATAAAGAAATTTTAAATGATCTATCAAATTATCTTTTACATAGAAGATAATTATGTCAACATTTTTAGCATTTATTGGGCCAAATGATCGTTACCGTTATGATCTTTTATAAAGAAATTTTAAACGATCTATTAAATTATCTTTTACAAAGAAGATAATTATGTCAACTTTTTTAGCATTTATTAGGCCAATCATCGTTACCGTTATGATCTTTTAATGAATAAATTTTAAATGATCTAATAAATAATTTTTTACAAAGAAGATAATTATGTCAACATTTTTAGCATTTATTAGGCCAAATGATCGTTACCATTATGATCTTTTAATAAAGAAATTTTAAATGATATAATAAATAATTTTTTACAAAGAAGATAATTATGTCAACATTTTTAGCATTTATTAGGCCAAATGATCGTTACCATTATGATCTTTTAATAAAGAAATTTTAAATGATCTATCAAATTATCTTTTACATAGAAGATAATTATGTCAACATTTTTAGCATTTATTAGGCCAAGTGATCGTTACCGTTATGATCTTTTATAAAGAAATTTTAAATGATCTAATAAATTATTTTTTACAAAGAAGATAATTATGTCAACATTTTTAGCATTTATTTGGCCAAATGATCGTTACCGTTATGATCTTTTAATAAAGAAATTTTAAATGATCTATTAAATTATCTTTTACAAAGAAGATAATTATGTCAACTTTTGTAGCATTTATTAGGCCAAATGATTGTTACCGTTATGATCTTTTATGAAGAAACTTTATATGATCTGTTAAATTATCTTTTACAAAGAAGATAATTATGTCAACTTTTGTCGCATTTATTAGGCTAAATGATCGTTACCGTTATGATCTTTTAATAAAGAAATTTTAAATGATCTATTAAATTATCTTTTACAAAAAAGATAATTATGTCATCATTTTTAGCATTTATTAGGCCACATGATCGTTACCGTTATGATCTTTTAATAAAGAAATTTTAAATGATCTAATAAATTATTTTTTACAAAGAAGATAATTATGCCAACATTTTTAGCATTTATTAGGCCAATGATGGTTACCGTTATGATCTTTTATAAAGAAACTTTAAATGATCTGTTAAATTATCTTTTACAAAGAAGATAATTATGTCAACTTTTGTAGCATTTATTAGGCCAAATGATCGTTACCATTATGATCTTTTAATAAAGAAACTTTAAATGATCTCTTAAATTATCTTTTACAAAGAAGATAATTATGTCAACATTTTTAGCAATTATTAGGTCAAATGATTGTTACCATTATAATATTTTATAAACAAATTTTAAAGGATGTACAAAATTGTCTTTTACAAAGAAGATAATTATGTAAAGATTTTAGCATTTATTAGGCCAAATAATCGTTACCATTATGATCTTTTAACAAAGAAATTTTAAATGATCTATCAAATTATCTTTTACAAAGAAGATAATTATGTCAACATTTTTAGCATTTATTAGGCCAAATGATCGTTACCGTTATGATCTTTTATAAAGAAATTTTAAATGATCTAATAAATTATTTTTTACAAAGAAGATAATTATGTCAACATTTTTAGCATTTATTTGGCCAAATGATCGTTACCGTTATCATCTTTTAATAAAGAAATTTTAAATGATCTATTAAATTATCTTTTACAAAGAAGATAATTATGTCAACATTTTTAGCATTTATTAGGCCAAATGATCGTTACCGTTAAAATCTTTTATAAATAAACTTTAAATGATCTGTTAAATTATCTTTTACAAAAAAGATAATTATGTCAACTTTTTTGGCATTTATTAGGCCCAATGATAATTACCGTTATGATCTTTTAATAAATAAATTTTAAATGATCTATTAAATTATCTTTCACAAAGAAGATAATTATGTCGACTTTTTTAGCATTTATTAGGCCCAATGATCGTTTCCATTATGAACTTTTAATAAAAAAAATTTAAATGATCTATTAACTTATCTTTTACAAAAAAGATAATTATGTCAACTTTTTAAACATTTATTAGGCCCAATGATAATTACCGTTATGATCTTTTAATAAAGAAATTTTAAATGATCTATTAAATTATCTTTCACAAAGAAGATAATTATGTCGAGTTTTTTAGCATTTATTAGGCCCAATGATCGTTACCATTATGAACTTTTAATAAAGAAAATTTAAATGATCTATTAACTTATCTTTTACAATGAAGATAATTATGTCAACATTTTTAGCATTTATTAGGCCAAATGATTGTTACCGTTATGATCTTTTATAAAGAAACTTTAAATGATCTGTTAAATTATCTTTTACAAAGAAGATAATTATGTCAACTTTTGTAGCATTTATTAGGCCAAATGATCGTTACCGTTATGATCTTTTAATAAAGAAACTTTAAATGATCTCTTAAATTATCTTTTACAAAGAAGATAATTATGTCAACATTTTTAGCATTTAGTAGGTCAAATGATTGTTACCGTTACGATATTTTATAAACAAATTTTAAAGGATGTACAAAATTATCTTTTACAAAGAAGATAATTATGTAAAGATTTTAGCATTTATTAGGCCAAATGATCGTTACCATTATAATCTTTTAATAAAGAAATTTTAAATGATCTATCAAATTATCTTTTACATAGAAGATAATTATGTCAACATTTTTAGCATTTATTGGGCCAAATGATCGTTACCGTTATGATATTTTATAAAGAAATTTTAAACGATCTATTAAATTATCTTTTACAAAAAAGATAATTATGTCAACATTTTTAGCATTTATTAGGCCAAATGATCGTTACCGTTATGATCTTTTAATAAAGAAATTTTAAATGATCTATTAAATTATCTTTTACAAAGAAGATAATTATGTCAACTTTTTTAGCATTTATTAGGCATAATGATCGTTACCGTTATGATCTTTTAATAAAGAAAGTTTAAATGATCTATTAAATTATCTTTTACAAAGAACATAATTATGCCAAGATTTTAGCATTTATTAGGCCCAATGATCATTACCGTTATGATCTTTTAATAAAGAAATTTGAAATGATCTATTAAATTATCTTTTACAAAGAAGATAATTATGTCAACATTTTTAGCATTTATTAGGCCAAATGATCGTTACCGTTAAAATCTTTTATAAATAAACTTTAAATGATCTGTTAAATTATCTTTTACAAAAAAGATAATTATGTCAACTTTTTAAACATTTATTAGGCCCAATGATAATTACCGTTATGATCTTTTAATAAAGAAATTTTAAATGATCTATTAAATTATCTTTCACAAAGAAGATAATTATGTCGACTTTTTTAGCATTTATTAGGCCCAATGATCGTTACCATTATGAACTTTTAATAAAGAAAATTTAAATGATCTATTAACTTATCTTTTACAATGAAGATAATTATGTCAACATTTTTAGCATTTATTAGGCCAAATGATTGTTACCGTTATGATCTTTTATAAAGAAACTTTAAATGATCTGTTAAATTATCTTTTACAAAGAAGATAATTATGTCAACTTTTGTAGCATTTATTAGGCCAAATGATCGTTACCGTTATGATCTTTTAATAAAGAAACTTTAAATGATCTCTTAAATTATCTTTTACAAAGAAGATAATTATGTCAACATTTTTAGCATTTAGTAGGTCAAATGATTGTTACCGTTACGATATTTTATAAACAAATTTTAAAGGATGTACAAAATTATCTTTTACAAAGAAGATAATTATGTAAAGATTTTAGCATTTATTAGGCCAAATGATCGTTACCATTATAATCTTTTAATAAAGAAATTTTAAATGATCTATCAAATTATCTTTTACATAGAAGATAATTATGTCAACATTTTTAGCATTTATTGGGCCAAATGATCGTTACCGTTATGATATTTTATAAAGAAATTTTAAACGATCTATTAAATTATCTTTTACAAAAAAGATAATTATGTCAACATTTTTAGCATTTATTAGGCCAAATGATCGTTACCGTTATGATCTTTTAATAAAGAAATTTTAAATGATCTATTAAATTATCTTTTACAAAGAAGATAATTATGTCAACTTTTTTAGCATTTATTAGGCATAATGATCGTTACCGTTATGATCTTCTAATAAAGAAAGTTTAAATGATCTATTAAATTATCTTTTACAAAGAACATAATTATGCCAAGATTTTAGCATTTATTAGGCCCAATGATCATTACCGTTATGATCTTTTAATAAAGAAATTTGAAATGATCTATTAAATTATCTTTTACAAAGAAGATAATTATGTCAATATTTTTAGCATTTATTAGGCCTAATGATCGTTATCGTTATGACCTTTTCATAAACAAATTTTAAATGATCTATTAAATTATCTTTTACCAAAAAGATAATTATGTCAACTTTTTTAGCATTTATTAGGCCAATCATCGTTATCGTTATGATCTTTTAATAAAGAAATTTTAAATGATCTAATAAATAATTTTTTACAAAGAAGATAACTATGTCAACATTTTTAGCACTTATTAGGCCAAATGATTGTTACCGTTATGATCTTTTATAAAGAAACTTTAAATGATCTGTTAAATTATCTTTTACAAAGAAGATAATTATGTCAACTTTTGTAGCATTTATTAGGCCAAATGATCGTTACCGTTATGATCTTTTAATAAAGAAACTTTAAATGATCTATTAAATTATCTTTTACAAAGAACATAATTATGCCACGATTTTAGCATTTATTAGGCCCAATGATCATTACCGTTATGATCTTTTAATAAAGAAATTTGAAATGATCTATTAAATTATCTTTTACAAAGAAGATAATTATGTCAATATTTTTAGCATTTATTAGGCCTAATGATCGTTACCGTTATGATCTTTTAATAAACAAATTTTAAATGATCTATTAAATTATCTTTTACCAAAAAGATAATTATGTCAACTTTTTTAGCATTTATTAGGCCAATCATCGTTACCGTTATGATCTTTTAATAAAGAAATTTTAAATGATCTAATAAATAATTTTTTACAAAGAAGATAACTATGTCAACATTTTTAGCATTTATTAGGCCAAATGATTGTTACCGTTATGATCTTTTATAAAGAAACTTTAAATGATCTGTTAAATTATCTTTTACGAAGAAGATAATTATGTCAACTTTTGTAGCATTTATTAGGCCAAATGATCGTTACCATTATGATCTTTTAATAAAGAAACTTTAAATGATCTCTTAAATTATCTTTTACAAAGAAGATAATTATGTCAACATTTTTAGCATTTATTAGGTCAAATGATTGTTACCATTATAATATTTTATAAACAAATTTTAAAGGATGTACAAAATTATCTTTTACAAAGAAGATAATTATGTAAAGATATTAGCATTTATTAGGCCAAATGATCGTTACCATTATGATCTTTTAATAAAGAAATTTTAAATGATCTATCAAATTATCTTTTACAAAGAAGATAATTATGTCAACATTTTTAGCATTTATTAGGCCAAATGATCCTTACCGTTATGATCTTTTATAAAGAAATTTTAAATGATCTAATAAATTATTTTTTACAAAGAAGATAATTATGTCAACATTTTTAGCATTTATTTGGCCAAATGATCGTTACCGTTATGATCTTTTAATAAAGAAATTTTAAATGATGTATTAAATTATCTTTTACAAAGAAGATAATTATGTCAACATTTTTAGCATTTATTAGGCCAAATGATCGTTACCGTTAAGATCTTTTATAAATAAACTTTAAATGATCTCGTAAATTATCTTTTACAAAAAAGATAATTATGTCAACTTTTTTAGCATTTACTAGGCCCAATGATAATTACCGTTATGATCTTTTACTAAAGAAATTTTAAATGATCTATTAAATTATCTTTCACAAAGAAGATAATTATGTCGACTTTTTTAGCAATTATTAGGCCCAATGATCGTTTCCATTATGAACTTTTAATAAAGAAAATTTAAATGATCTATTAACTTATCTTTTACAAAAAAGATAATTATGTCAACTTTTTTAGCATTTATTAGGCCCAATGATAATTACCGTTATGATATTTTAATAAAGAAATTTTAAATGATCTATTAAATTATCTTTCACAAAGAAGATAATTATGTCGACTTTTTTAGCATTTATTAGGCCCAATGATCGTTACCATTATGAACTTTTAATAAAGAAAATTTAAATGATCTATTAACTTATCTTTTACAATGAAGATAATTATGTCAACATTTTTAGCATTTATTAGGCCAAATGATTGTTCCCGTTATGATCTTTTATAAAGAAACTTTAAATGATCTGTTAAATTATCTTTTACAAAGAAGATAATTATGTCAACTTTTGTAGCATTTATTTGGCCAAATGATCATTACCGTTATTATCTTTTAATAAAGAAATTTTAAATGATCTATTAAATTATCTTTTACAAAGAAGATAATTATGTCAACATTTTTAGCATTTATTAGGCCAAATGATCATTACCGTTAAGATCTTTTATAAATAAACTTTAAATGATCTCGTAAATTATCTTTTACAAAAAAGATAATTATGTCAACTTTTTTCGCATTTACTAGGCCCAATGATAATTACCGTTATGATCTTTTAATAAAGAAATTTTAAATGATTTATTAAATTATCTTTCACAAAGAAGATAATTATGTCGACTTTTTTAGCAATTATTAGGCCCAATGATCGTTTCCATTATGAACTTTTAGTAAAGAAAACTTAAATGATCTATTAACTTATCTTTTACAAAAAAGATAATTATGTCAACCTTTTTAGCATTTATTAGGCCCAATGATAATTACCGTTATGATCTTTTAATAAAGAAATTTTAAATGATCTATTAAATTATCTTTCACAAAGAAGATAATTATGTCGACTTTTTTAGCATTTATTAGGCCCAATGATCGTTACCATTATGAACTTTTAATAAAGAAAATTTAAATGATCTATTAACTTATCTTTTACAATGAAGATAATTATGTCAACATTTTTAGCATTTATTAGGCCAAATGATTGTTCCCGTTATGATCTTTTATAAAGAAACTTTAAATGATCTGTTAAATTATCTTTTACAAAGAAGATAATTATGTCAACTTTTGTAGCATTTATTTGGCCAAATGATCGTTACCGTTATTATCTTTTAATAAAGAAATTTTAAATGATCTATTAAATTATCTTTTACAAAGAAGATAATTATGTCAACATTTTTAGCATTTATTAGGCCAAATGATCGTTACCGTTAAGATCTTTTATAAATAAACTTTAAATGATCTCGTAAATTATCTTTTACAAAAAAGATAATTATGTCAACTTTTTTAGCATTTACTAGGCCCAATGATAATTACCGTTATGATCTTTTAATAAAGAAATTTTAAATGATTTATTAAATTATCTCTCACAAAGAAGATAATTATGTCGACTTTTTTAGCAATTATTAGGCCCAATGATCGTTTCCATTATGAACTTTTAGTAAAGAAAACTTAAATGATCTATTAACTTATCTTTTACAAAAAAGATAATTATGTCGACTTTTTTAGCATTTATTAGGCCTAATGATCGTTACCATTATGAACTTTTAATAAAGAAAATTTAAATGATCTATTAACTTATCTTTTACAATGAAGATAATTATGTCAACATTTTTAGCATTTATTAGGCCAAATGATTGTTACCGTTATGATCTTTTATAAAGAAACTTTAAATGATCTGTTAAATTATCTTTTACAAAGAAGATAATTATGTCAACTTTTGTAGCATTTATTAGGCCAAATTATCGTTACCGTTATGATCTTTTAATAAAGAAACTTTAAATGATCTCTTAAATTATCTTTTACAAAGAAGATAATTATGTCAACATTTTTAGCATTTAGTAGGTCAAATGATTGTTACCGTTACGATATTTTATAAACAAATTTTAAAGGATGTACAAAATTATCTTTTACAAAGAAGATAATTATGTAAAGATTTTAGCATTTATTAGGCCAAATGATCGTTACCATTATGATCTTTTAATAAAGAAACTTTAAATGATCTCTTAAATTATCTTTTACAAAGAAGATAATTATGTCAACATTTTTAGCAATTATTAGGTCAAATGATTGTTACCATTATAATATTTTATAAACAAATTTTAAAGGATGTACAAAATTGTCTTTTACAAAGAAGATAATTATGTAAAGATTTTAGCATTTATTAGGCCAAATGATCGTTACCATTATGATCTTTTAACAAAGAAATTTTAAATGATCTATCAAATTATCTTTTACAAAGAAGATAATTATGTCAACATTTTTAGCATTTATTAGGCCAAATGATCGTTACCGTTATGATCTTTTATAAAGAAATTTTAAATGATCTAATAAATTATTTTTTACAAAGAAGATAATTATGTCAACATTTTTAGCATTTATTTGGCCAAATGATCGTTACCGTTATCATCTTTTAATAAAGAAATTTTAAATGATCTATTAAATTATCTTTTACAAAGAAGATAATTATGTCAACATTTTTAGCATTTATTAGGCCAAATGATCGTTACCGTTAAAATCTTTTATAAATAAACTTTAAATGATCTGTTAAATTATCTTTTACAAAAAAGATAATTATGTCAACTTTTTTGGCATTTATTAGGCCCAATGATAATTACCGTTATGATCTTTTAATAAATAAATTTTAAATGATCTATTAAATTATCTTTCACAAAGAAGATAATTATGTCGACTTTTTTAGCATTTATTAGGCCCAATGATCGTTTCCATTATGAACTTTTAATAAAAAAAATTTAAATGATCTATTAACTTATCTTTTACAAAAAAGATAATTATGTCAACTTTTTAAACATTTATTAGGCCCAATGATAATTACCGTTATGATCTTTTAATAAAGAAATTTTAAATGATCTATTAAATTATCTTTCACAAAGAAGATAATTATGTCGAGTTTTTTAGCATTTATTAGGCCCAATGATCGTTACCATTATGAACTTTTAATAAAGAAAATTTAAATGATCTATTAACTTATCTTTTACAATGAAGATAATTATGTCAACATTTTTAGCATTTATTAGGCCAAATGATTGTTACCGTTATGATCTTTTATAAAGAAACTTTAAATGATCTGTTAAATTATCTTTTACAAAGAAGATAATTATGTCAACTTTTGTAGCATTTATTAGGCCAAATGATCGTTACCGTTATGATCTTTTAATAAAGAAACTTTAAATGATCTCTTAAATTATCTTTTACAAAGAAGATAATTATGTCAACATTTTTAGCATTTAGTAGGTCAAATGATTGTTACCGTTACGATATTTTATAAACAAATTTTAAAGGATGTACAAAATTATCTTTTACAAAGAAGATAATTATGTAAAGATTTTAGCATTTATTAGGCCAAATGATCGTTACCATTATAATCTTTTAATAAAGAAATTTTAAATGATCTATCAAATTATCTTTTACATAGAAGATAATTATGTCAACATTTTTAGCATTTATTGGGCCAAATGATCGTTACCGTTATGATATTTTTTAAAGAAATTTTAAACGATCTATTAAATTATCTTTTACAAAAAAGATAATTATGTCAACATTTTTAGCATTTATTAGGCCAAATGATCGTTACCGTTATGATCTTTTAATAAAGAAATTTTAAATGATCTATTAAATTATCTTTTACAAAGAAGATAATTATGTCAACTTTTTTAGCATTTATTAGGCATAATGATCGTTACCGTTATGATCTTTTAATAAAGAAAGTTTAAATGATCTATTAAATTATCTTTTACAAAGAACATAATTATGCCAAGATTTTAGCATTTATTAGGCCCAATGATCATTACCGTTATGATCCTTTAATAAAGAAATTTGAAATGATCTATTAAATTATCTTTTACAAAGAAGATAATTATGTCAATATTTTTAGCATTTATTAGGCCTAATGATCGTTATCGTTATGATCTTTTAATAAACAAATTTTAAATGATCTATTAAATTATCTTTTACCAAAAAGATAATTATGTCAACTTTTTTAGCATTTATTAGGCCAATCATCGTTATCGTTATGATCTTTTAATAAAGAAATTTTAAATGATCTAATAAATAATTTTTTACAAAGAAGATAACTATGTCAACATTTTTAGCACTTATTAGGCCAAATGATTGTTACCGTTATGATCTTTTATAAAGAAACTTTAAATGATCTGTTAAATTATCTTTTACAAAGAAGATAATTATGTCAACTTTTGTAGCATTTATTAGGCCAAATGATCGTTACCGTTATGATCTTTTAATAAAGAAACTTTAAATGATCTATTAAATTATCTTTTACAAAGAACATAATTATGCCACGATTTTAGCATTTATTAGGCCCAATGATCATTACCGTTATGATCTTTTAATAAAGAAATTTGAAATGATCTATTAAATTATCTTTTACAAAGAAGATAATTATGTCAATATTTTTAGCATTTATTAGGCCTAATGATCGTTACCGTTATGATCTTTTAATAAACAAATTTTAAATGATCTATTAAATTATCTTTTACCAAAAAGATAATTATGTCAACTTTTTTAGCATTTATTAGGCCAATCATCGTTACCGTTATGATCTTTTAATAAAGAAATTTTAAATGATCTAATAAATAATTTTTTACAAAGAAGATAACTATGTCAACATTTTTAGCATTTATTAGGCCAAATGATTGTTACCGTTATGATCTTTTATAAAGAAACTTTAAATGATCTGTTAAATTATCTTTTACGAAGAAGATAATTATGTCAACTTTTGTAGCATTTATTAGGCCAAATGATCGTTACCATTATGATCTTTTAATAAAGAAACTTTAAATGATCTCTTAAATTATCTTTTACAAAGAAGATAATTATGTCAACATTTTTAGCATTTATTAGGTCAAATGATTGTTACCATTATAATATTTTATAAACAAATTTTAAAGGATGTACAAAATTATCTTTTACAAAGAAGATAATTATGTAAAGATATTAGCATTTATTAGGCCAAATGATCGTTACCATTATGATCTTTTAATAAAGAAATTTTAAATGATCTATCAAATTATCTTTTACAAAGAAGATAATTATGTCAACATTTTTAGCATTTATTAGGCCAAATGATCCTTACCGTTATGATCTTTTATAAAGAAATTTTAAATGATCTAATAAATTATTTTTTACAAAGAAGATAATTATGTCAACATTTTTAGCATTTATTTGGCCAAATGATCGTTACCGTTATGATCTTTTAATAAAGAAATTTTAAATGATGTATTAAATTATCTTTTACAAAGAAGATAATTATGTCAACATTTTTAGCATTTATTAGGCCAAATGATCGTTACCGTTAAGATCTTTTATAAATAAACTTTAAATGATCTCGTAAATTATCTTTTACAAAAAAGATAATTATGTCAACTTTTTTAGCATTTACTAGGCCCAATGATAATTACCGTTATGATCTTTTACTAAAGAAATTTTAAATGATCTATTAAATTATCTTTCACAAAGAAGATAATTATGTCGACTTTTTTAGCAATTATTAGGCCCAATGATCGTTTCCATTATGAACTTTTAATAAAGAAAATTTAAATGATCTATTAACTTATCTTTTACAAAAAAGATAATTATGTCAACTTTTTTAGCATTTATTAGGCCCAATGATAATTACCGTTATGATCTTTTAATAAAGAAATTTTAAATGATCTATTAAATTATCTTTCACAAAGAAGATAATTATGTCGACTTTTTTAGCATTTATTAGGCCCAATGATCGTTACCATTATGAACTTTTAATAAAGAAAATTTAAATGATCTATTAACTTATCTTTTACAATGAAGATAATTATGTCAACATTTTTAGCATTTATTAGGCCAAATGATTGTTCCCGTTATGATCTTTTATAAAGAAACTTTAAATGATCTGTTAAATTATCTTTTACAAAGAAGATAATTATGTCAACTTTTGTAGCATTTATTTGGCCAAATGATCATTACCGTTATTATCTTTTAATAAAGAAATTTTAAATGATCTATTAAATTATCTTTTACAAAGAAGATAATTATGTCAACATTTTTAGCATTTATTAGGCCAAATGATCATTACCGTTAAGATCTTTTATAAATAAACTTTAAATGATCTCGTAAATTATCTTTTACAAAAAAGATAATTATGTCAACTTTTTTAGCATTTACTAGGCCCAATGATAATTACCGTTATGATCTTTTAATAAAGAAATTTTAAATGATTTATTAAATTATCTTTCACAAAGAAGATAATTATGTCGACTTTTTTAGCAATTATTAGGCCCAATGATCGTTTCCATTATGAACTTTTAGTAAAGAAAACTTAAATGATCTATTAACTTATCTTTTACAAAAAAGATAATTATGTCAACCTTTTTAGCATTTATTAGGCCCAATGATAATTACCGTTATGATCTTTTAATAAAGAAATTTTAAATGATCTATTAAATTATCTTTCACAAAGAAGATAATTATGTCGACTTTTTTAGCATTTATTAGGCCCAATGATCGTTACCATTATGAACTTTTAATAAAGAAAATTTAAATGATCTATTAACTTATCTTTTACAATGAAGATAATTATGTCAACATTTTTAGCATTTATTAGGCCAAATGATTGTTCCCGTTATGATCTTTTATAAAGAAACTTTAAATGATCTGTTAAATTATCTTTTACAAAGAAGATAATTATGTCAACTTTTGTAGCATTTATTTGGCCAAATGATCGTTACCGTTATTATCTTTTAATAAAGAAATTTTAAATGATCTATTAAATTATCTTTTACAAAGAAGATAATTATGTCAACATTTTTAGCATTTATTAGGCCAAATGATCGTTACCGTTAAGATCTTTTATAAATAAACTTTAAATGATCTCGTAAATTATCTTTTACAAAAAAGATAATTATGTCAACTTTTTTAGCATTTACTAGGCCCAATGATAATTACCGTTATGATCTTTTAATAAAGAAATTTTAAATGATTTATTAAATTATCTCTCACAAAGAAGATAATTATGTCGACTTTTTTAGCAATTATTAGGCCCAATGATCGTTTCCATTATGAACTTTTAGTAAAGAAAACTTAAATGATCTATTAACTTATCTTTTACAAAAAAGATAATTATGTCAACCTTTTTAGCATTTATTAGGCCCAATGATAATTACCGTTATGATCTTTTAATAAAGAAATTTTAAATGATCTATTAAATTATCTTTCACAAAGAAGATAATTATGTCGACTTTTTTAGCATTTATTAGGCCTAATGATCGTTACCATTATGAACTTTTAATAAAGAAAATTTAAATGATCTATTAACTTATCTTTTACAATGAAGATAATTATGTCAACATTTTTAGCATTTATTAGGCCAAATGATTGTTACCGTTATGATCTTTTATAAAGAAACTTTAAATGATCTGTTAAATTATCTTTTACAAAGAAGATAATTATGTCAACTTTTGTAGCATTTATTAGGCCAAATTATCGTTACCGTTATGATCTTTTAATAAAGAAACTTTAAATGATCTCTTAAATTATCTTTTACAAAGAAGATAATTATGTCAACATTTTTAGCATTTAGTAGGTCAAATGATTGTTACCGTTACGATATTTTATAAACAAATTTTAAAGGATGTACAAAATTATCTTTTACAAAGAAGATAATTATGTAAAGATTTTAGCATTTATTAGGCCAAATGATCGTTAACATTATGATCTTTTAATAAAGAAATTTTAAATGATCTATCAAATTATCTTTTACATAGAAGATAATTATGTCAACATTTTTAGCATTTATTGGGCCAAATGATCGTTACCGTTATGATATTTTATAAAGAAATTTTAAACGATCTATTAAATTATCTTTTACAAAGAAGATAATTATGTCAACATTTTTAGCATTTATTAGGCCAAATGATCGTTACCGTTATGATCTTTTAATAAAGAAATTTTAAATGATCTATTAAATTATCTTTTACAAAGAAGATAATTATGTGAACTTTTTTAGCATTTATTAGGCATAATGATCGTTATCGTTATGATTTTTTAATAAAGAAAGTTTAAATGATCTATTAAATTATCTTTTACAAAGAACATAATTATGCCAAGATTTTAGCATTTATTAGGCCCAATGATCATTACCTTTATGATCTTTTAATAAAGAAATTTGAAATGATCTATTAAATTATCTTTTACAAAGAAGATAATTATGTCAATATTTTTAGCATTTATTAGGCCTAATGATCGTTACCGTTATTATCTTTTAATAAACAAATTTTAAATGATCTATTAAATTATCTTTTACCAAAAAGATAATTATGTCAACTTTTTTAGCATTTATTAGGCCAATCATCGTTACCGTTATGATCTTTTAATAAAGAAATTTTAAATGATCTAATAAAAAATTTTTTACAAAGAAGATAACTATGTCAACATTTTTAGCATTTATTAGGCCAAATGATTGTTACCGTTATGATCTTTTATAAAGAAACTTTAAATGATCTGTTAAATTATCTTTTACAAAGAAGATAATTATGTCAACTTTTGTAGCATTTATTAGGCCAAATGATCGTTACCGTTATGATCTTTTAATAAAGAAACTTTAAATGATCTCTTAAATTATCTTTTACAAAGAAGATAATTATGTCAACATTTTTAGCATTTAGTAGGTCAAATGATTGTTACCGTTACGATATTTTATAAACAAATTTTAAAGGATGTACAAAATTATCTTTTACAAAGAAGATAATTATGTAAAGATTTTAGCATTTATTAGGCCAAATGATCGTTACCATTATAATCTTTTAATAAAGAAATTTTAAATGATCTATCAAATTATCTTTTACATAGAAGATAATTATGTCAACATTTTTAGCATTTATTGGGCCAAATGATCGTTACCGTTATGATATTTTATAAAGAAATTTTAAACGATCTATTAAATTATCTTTTACAAAAAAGATAATTATGTCAACATTTTTAGCATTTATTAGGCCAAATGATCGTTACCGTTATGATCTTTTAATAAAGAAATTTTAAATGATCTATTAAATTATCTTTTACAAAGAAGATAATTATGTCAACTTTTTTAGCATTTATTAGGCATAATGATCGTTACCGTTATGATCTTTTAATAAAGAAAGTTTAAATGATCTATTAAATTATCTTTTACAAAGAACATAATTATGCCAAGATTTTAGCATTTATTAGGCCCAATGATCATTACCGTTATGATCTTTTAATAAAGAAATTTGAAATGATCTATTAAATTATCTTTTACAAAGAAGATAATTATGTCAATATTTTTAGCATTTATTAGGCCTAATGATCGTTATCGTTATGATCTTTTCATAAACAAATTTTAAATGATCTATTAAATTATCTTTTACCAAAAAGATAATTATGTCAACTTTTTTAGCATTTATTAGGCCAAATGATCGTTACCATTATGATCTTTTAATAAAGAAACTTTAAATGATCTCTTAAATTATCTTTTACAAAGAAGATAATTATGTCAACATTTTTAGCATTTATTAGGTCAAATGATTGTTACCATTATAATATTTTATAAACAAATTTTAAAGGATGTACAAAATTATCTTTTACAAAGAAGATAATTATGTAAAGATTTTAGCATTTATTAGGCCAAATGATCGTTACCATTATGATCTTTTAATAAAGAAATTTTAAATGATCTATCAAATTATCTTTTACAAAGAAGATAATTATGTCAACATTTTTAGCATTTATTAGGCCAAATGATCCTAACCGTTATGATCTTTTATAAAGAAATTTTAAATGATCTAATAAATTATTTTTTACAAAGAAGATAATTATGTCGACTTTTTTAGCATTTATTAGGCCCAATGATCGTTACCATTATGATCTTTTAATAAAGAAAATTTAAATGATCTATTAAATTATCTTTCACAAAGAAGATAATTATGTCGACTTTTTTAGCATTGATTAGGCCCAATAATCGTTACCATTATGATCTTTTAATAAAGAAAATTTAAATGATCTATTAACTTATCTTTCACAAAGAAGATAATTATGTCAACATTTTTAGCATTTATTAGGCCAAATGATTGTTACCGTTATGATCTTTTATGAAGAAACTTTAAATGATCTGTTAAATTATCTTTTACAAAGAAGATAATTATGTCAACTTTTGTAGCATTTATTAGGCCAAATGATCGTTACCGTTATGATCTTTTAATAAAGAAATTTTAAAGGGTCTATTAAATTATATTTTACAAAGAAGATAATTATGTCAACATTTTTAGCATTTATTTCGCCTAATGATCGTTATTATTATGATCTTTTAATAAAGAAATTTTAAATGATCTATTAAATTATCTTTTACAAAGAAGATAATTATGTCAACTTTTTTAGCATTTATTAGGCCAATCATCGTTACCGTTATGATCTTTTAATAAAGAAATTTTAAATGATCTAATAAATAATTTTTTACAAAGAAGATAATTATGTCGACATTTTTAGCATTTATTAGGCCAAATGATCGTTACCGTTATGATCTTTTAATAAAGAAAATTTAAATGATCTAATAAATTATTTTTTACAAAGAAGATAATTATGTCAAAATTTTTAGCATTTATCATGCCAAATGATCGTTACCGTTATGATCTTTTAATAAAGAAATTTTAAATGATCTATTAAATTATCTTTTACAAAAAAGATAATTATGTCATCATTTTTAGCATTTGTTAGGCCACATGATCGTTACCGTTATGATCTTTTAATAAAGAAATTTTAAATGATCTATTAAATTATCTTTTTACATAGAAGATAATTATGTCAACATTTTTAGCATTTATTAGGCCAAATGATTGTTACCGTTATGATCTTTTATAAAGAAAGTGTAAATGATCTGTTAAATTATCTTTTACAAAGAAGATAATTATGTCAACTTTTGTAGCATTTAGTAGGCAAAATGATCGTTACCGTTATGATCTTTTAATAAAGAATCTTTAAATGATCTCTTAAATTATCTTTTACAAAGAAGATAATTATATCAACATTTTTAGCATTTATTAGGTCAAATGATTGTTACCGTTATAAAATTTTATAAACAAATTTTAAAGGATGTACAAAATTATCTTTTACAAAGAAGATAATTATGTAAAGATTTTAGCATTTATTAGGCCAAATGATCGTTACCATTATGATCTTTTAATAAAGAAATTTTAAATGATGTATCAAATTATCTTTTTACATAGAAGATAATTATGTCAACATTTTTAGCATTTATTAGGCTAAATGATTGTTACCGTTATGATCTTTTATAAAGAAAGTTTAAATGATCTGTTAAATTATCTTTTACAAAGAAGATAATTATGTCAACTTTTGTAGCATTTAGTAGGCAAAATGATCGTTACCGTTATGATCTTTTAATAGAGAAACTTTAAATGATCTCTTAAATTATCTTTTACAAAGAAGATAATTATATCAACATTTTTAGCGTTTATTAGGTCAAATGATTGTTACCGTTATAAAATTTTATAAACAAATTTTAAAGGATGTACAAAATTATCTTTTACAAAGAAGATAATTATGTAAAGATTTTGGCATTTATTAGGCCAAATGATCGTTACCGTTATGATCTTTTAATAAAGAAAATTTAAATGATCTATTAACTTATCTTTTACAAAGAAGATAATTATGTCAACATTTTTAGCATTTATTAGGCCAAATGATTGTTACCGTTATGATCTTTTATGAAGAAACTTTAAATGATCTGTTAAATTATCTTTTACAAAGAAGATAATTATGTCAACTTTTGTAGCATTTATTAGGCCAAATGATCGTTACCGTTATGATCTTTTAACAAAGAAATTTTAAAGGATCTATTAAATTATATTTTACAAAGAAGATAATTATGTCAACATTTTTAGCATTTATTAGGCCAAATGATCGTTACCGTTATGATCTTTTAATAAAGAAATTTTAAATGATCTATTAAATTATCTTTTACAAAGAAGATAATTATGTTAACTTTTTTAGCATTTATTAGGCCAATGATCGTTACCGTTACGATCTTTTAGTAAAGAAATTTTAAATGATCTAATAAATAATTTTTTACAAAGAAGATAATTAAGTCAACATTTTTAGCATTTATTAGGCCAAATGATCGTTACCGTTATGATCTTTTAATAAAGAAATTTTAAATGATCTAATAAATTATTTTTTACAAAGAAGATAATTATGTCAAAATTTTTAGCATTTAGCATTTATTAGGCCACATGATCGTTACTGTTATGATATTTTAATAAAGAAATTTTAAATGATCTAATAAATTATTTTTTACAAAGAAGATAATTATGTCAACATTTTTAGCATTTATTAGGCCAAATGATTGTTACCGTTATGATCTTTTATAAAGAAACTTTAAATGATCTGTTAAATTATCTTTTACAAAGAAGATAATTATGTCAACTTTTGTAGCATTTATTAGGCCAAATGATCGTTACCATTATGATCTTTTAATAAAGAAACTTTAAATGATCTCTTAAATTATCTTTTACAAAGAAGATAATTATGTCAACATTTTTAGCATTTATTAGGTCAAATGATTGTTACCATTATAATATTTTATAAACAAATTTTAAAGGATGTACAAAATTATCTTTTACAAAGAAGATAATTATGTAAAGATTTTAGCATTTATTAGGCCAAATGATCGTTACCATTATGATCTTTTAATAAAGAAATTTTAAATGATCTATCAAGTTATCTTTTACAAAGAAGATAATTATGTCAACATTTTTAGCATTTATTAGGCCAAATGATCGTTACGTTATGATCTTTTATAAAGAAATTTTAAATGATCTAATAAATTGTTTTTTACAAAGAAGATAATTATGTCAACATATTTAGCATTTATTTGGCCAAATGATCCTTACCGTTATGATCTTTTAATAAAGAAATTTTAAATGATCTATTAAATTATCTTTTACAAAGAAGATAATTATGTCAACATTTTTAGCATTTATTAGGCCAAATGATCGTTGCCGTTATGATCTTTTATAAAGAAACTTTAAATGATCTCTTAAATTATCCTTTACAAAGAAGATAATTATGTTAACATTTTTAGCATTTACTAGGCTCAACGATCGTTACCGTTATGATCTTTTAATAAAGAAATTTGAAATGATCTATTAAATTATCTTTTACAAAGAAGATAATTATGTCAACTTTTTTAGCATTTATTAGGCCCAATGATCTTATCGTTATGATCTTTTAATAAAGAAATTTTAAATGATCTAATAAATTATTTTTTACAAAGAAGATAATTATGTCAACATATTTAGCATTTATTAGGCCAAATGATCCTTACCGTTATGATCTTTTAATAAAGAAATTTTAAATGATCTATTAAATTATCTTTTACAAAGAAGATAATTATGTCAATATTTTTAGCATTTATTAGGCCAAATGATCGTTGTCGTTATGATCTTTTATAAAGAAACTTTAAATGATCTCTTAAATTATCCTTTACAGAGAAGATAATTATGTTAACATTTTTAGCATTTACTAGGCTCAATGATCGTTACCGTTATGATATTTTAATAAAGAAATTGTAAATGATCTATTAAATTATCTTTTACAAAGAAGATAATTATGTCAACTTTTTTCGCATTTATTAGGCCCAATGATCGTTACCGTTATGATCTTTTAATAAAGAAATTTTAAATGATCTAATAAATTATTTTTTACAAAGAAGATAATTATGTCAACATTTTTAGCATTTATTAGGCCAAATGATCGTTACCGTTACGATCTTTTACAAATAAACTTTAAATGATCTCTTAAATTATCTTTTACAAAAAAGATAATTATGTCAACTTTTTTAGCATTTATTAGGCCCAATGATAATTACCGTTATGATCTTCTAATAAAGAAATTTTAAATGATCTATTAAATTATCTTTCACAAGGAAGATAATTATGTCGGCTTTTTTAGCATTTATTAGGCCCAATGATCGTTACCATTATGAACTTTTAATAAAGAAAATTTAAATGATCTATTAACTTATCTTTTACAATGAAAATAATTATGTCAACATTTTTAGCATTTATTAGGCCAAATGATTGTTACCGTTATGATCTTTTATGAAGAAACTTTATATGATCTGTTAAATTATCTTTTACAAAGAAGATAATTATGTCAACTTTTGTCGCATTTATTAGGCTAAATGATCGTTACCGTTATGATCTTTTAATAAAGAAATTTTAAATGATCTATTAAATTATCTTTTACAAAAAAGATAATTATGTCATCATTTTTAGCATTTATTAGGCCACATGATCGTTACCGTTATGATCTTTTAAGAAAGAAATTTTAAATGATCTAATAAATTATTTTTTACAAAGAAGATAATTATGTCAACATTTTTAGCATTTATTATGCCAAATGATCGTTACCGTTAAGATCTTTTATAAATAAACTTTAAATGATCTCTTAAATTATCTTTTACAAAGAAGATAATTATGTCAACTTTTTTCGCATTTATTAGGCCCAATAATAATTACCGTTATGATCTTTTAATAAAGAAATTTTAAATGATCTATTAAATTATCTTTCACAAAGAAGATAATTATGTCGACTTTTTTAGCATTTATTAGGCCCAATGATCGTTACCATTATGATCTTTTAATAAAGAAAATTTAAATGATCTATTAACTTATCTTTTACAATGAAGATAATTATGTCAACATTTTTAGCATTTATTAGGCCAAATGATTGTTACCGTTATGATCTTTTATGAAGAAACTTTAAATGATCTGTTAAATTATCTTTTACAAAGAAGATAATTATGTCAACTTTTGTAGCATTTATTAGGCCAAATGATCGTTACCGTTATGATATTTTAATAAAGAAATTTTAAAGGATCTATTAAATTATATTTTACAAAGAAGATAATTATGTCAACATTTTTAGCATTTATTAGGCCAAATGATCGTTACCGTTATGATCTTTTATAAAGAAACTTTAAATGATCTCTTAAATTATCCTTTACAAAGAAGATAATTATGTCAACATTTTTAGCATTTATTAGGCTCAATGATCGTTACCGTTATGATCTTTTAATAAAGAAATTTTAAATGATCTATTAAATTATCTTTTACAAAAAAGATAATTATGTCAACTTTTTTAGCATTTATTAGGCCACATGATCGTTACCGTTATGGTCTTTTAAGAAATAAATTTTAAATGATCTAATAAATTATTTTTTACAAAGAAGATAATTATGTCAACATTTTTAGCATTTATTCGGCCAAATGATCGTTACCGTTATGATCTTTTAATAAAGAAATTTTAAATGATCTAATAAATTATTTTTTACAAAGAAGATAATTATGTCAACATTTTTAGCATTTATTAGGCCAAATGATCGTTACCGTCATGATCTTTTAATAAAGAAATTTTAAATGATCTATTAAATTATCTTTTACAAAGAAGATAATTATGTCAACTTTTGTAGCATTTAGTAGGCAAAATGATCGTTACCGTTATGATCTTTTAATAAAGAAACTTTAAATGATCTCTTAAATTATCTTTTACAAAGAAGATAATTATATCAACATTTTTAGCATTTATTAGGTCAAATGATTGTTACCGTTATAAAATTTTATAAACAAATTTTAAAGGATGTACAAAATTATCTTTTACAAAGAAGATAATTATGTAAAGATTTTAGCGTTTATTAGGCCAAATGATCGTTACCATTATGATCTTTTAATAAAGAAAATTTAAATGATCTATTAACTTATCTTTTACAAAGAAGATAATTATGTCAACATTTTTAGCATTTATTAGGCCAAATGATTGTTACCGTTATGATCTTTTATGAAGAAACTTTAAATGATCTGTTAAATTATCTTTTACAAAGAAGATAATTATGTCAACTTTTGTAGCATTTATTAGGCCAAATGATCGTTACCGTTATGATCTTTTAATAAAGAAATTTTAAAGGATCTATTAAATTATATTTTACAAAGAAGATAATTATGTCAACATTTTTAGCATTTATTAGGCCAAATGATCGTTACCGTTATGATCTTTTAATAAAGAAATTTTAAATGATCTATTAAATTATCTTTTACAAAGAAGATAATTATGTTAACTTTTTTAGCATTTATTAGGCCAATGATCGTTACCGTTACGATCTTTTAGTAAAGAAATTTTAAATGATCTAATAAATAATTTTTTACAAAGAAGATAATTAAGTCAACATTTTTAGCATTTATTAGGCCAAATGATCGTTACCGTTATGATCTTTTAATAAAGAAATTTTAAATGATCTAATAAATTATTTTTTACAAAGAAGATAATTAAGTCAAAATTTTTAGCATTTAGCATTTATTAGGCCACATGATCGTTACCGTTATGATCTTTTAATAAAGAAATTTTAAATGATCTAATAAATTATTTTTTACAAAGAAGATAATTATGTCAACATTTTTAGCATTTATTAGGCCAAATGATTGTTACCGTTATGATCTTTTATAAAGAAACTTTAAATGATCTGTTAAATTATCTTTTACAAAGAAGATAATTATGTCAACTTTTGTAGCATTTATTAGGCCAAATGATCGTTACCATTATGATCTTTTAATAAAGAAACTTTAAATGATCTCTTAAATTATCTTTTACAAAGAAGATAATTATGTCAACATTTTTAGCATTTATTAGGTCAAATGATTGTTACCATTATAATATTTTATAAACAAATTTTAAAGGATGTACAAAATTATCTTTTACAAAGAAGATAATTATGTAAAGATTTTAGCATTTATTAGCCCAAATGATCGTTACCATTATGATCTTTTAATAAATAAATTTTAAATGATCTATCAAGTTATCTTTTACAAAGAAGATAATTATGTCAACATTTTTAGCATTTATTAGGCCAAATGATCGTTACGTTATGATCTTTTATAAAGAAATTTTAAATGATCTAATAAATTGTTTTTTACAAAGAAGATAATTATGTCAACATATTTAGCATTTATTTGGCCAAATGATCCTTACCGTTATGATCTTTTAATAAAGAAATTTTAAATGATCTATTAAATTATCTTTTACAAAGAAGATAATTATGTCAACATTTTTAGCATTTATTAGGCCAAATGATCGTTGCCGTTATGATCTTTTATAAAGAAACTTTAAATGATCTCTTAAATTATCCTTTACAAAGAAGATAATTATGTTAACATTTTTAGCATTTACTAGGCTCAACGATCGTTACCGTTATAATCTTTTAATAAAGAAATTTGAAATGATCTATTAAATTATCTTTTACAAAGAAGATAATTATGTCAACTTTTTTAGCATTTATTAGGCCCAATGATCTTATCGTTATGATCTTTTAATAAAGAAATTTTAAATGATCTAATAAATTATTTTTTACAAAGAAGATAATTATGTCAACATATTTAGCATTTATTAGGCCAAATGATCCTTACCGTTATGATCTTTTAATAAAGAAATTTTAAATGATCTATTAAATTATCTTTTACAAAGAAGATAATTATGTCAATATTTTCAGCATTTATTAGGCCAAATGATCGTTGTCGTTATGATCTTTTATAAAGAAACTTTAAATGATCTCTTAAATTATCCTTTATAGAGAAGATAATTATGTTAACATTTTTAGCATTTACTAGGCTCAATGATCGTTACCGTTATGATATTTTAATAAAGAAATTTTAAATGATCTATTAAATTATCTTTTACAAAGAAGATAATTATGTCAACTTTTTTCGCATTTATTAGGCCCAATGATCGTTACCGTTATGATCTTTTAATAAAGAAATTTTAAATGATCTAATAAATTATTTTTTACAAAGAAGATAATTATGTCAACATTTTTAGCATTTATTAGGCCAAATGATCGTTACCGTTAAGATCTTTTACAAATAAACTTTAAATGATCTCTTAAATTATCTTTTACAAAAAAGATAATTATGTCAACTTTTTTAGCATTTATTAGGCCCAATGATAATTACCGTTATGATCTTCTAATAAAGAAATTTTAAATGATCTATTAAATTATCTTTCACAAGGAAGATAATTATGTCGGCTTTTTTAGCATTTATTAGGCCCAATGATCGTTACCATTATGAACTTTCAATAAAGAAAATTTAAATGATCTATTAACTTATCTTTTACAATGAAAATAATTATGTCAACATTTTTAGCATTTATTAGGCCAAATGATTGTTACCGTTATGATCTTTTATGAAGAAACTTTATATGATCTGTTAAATTATCTTTTACAAAGAAGATAATTATGTCAACTTTTGTCGCATTTATTAGGCTAAATGATCGTTACCGTTATGATCTTTTAATAAAGAAATTTTAAATGATCTATTAAATTATCTTTTACAAAAAAGATAATTATGTCATCATTTTTAGCATTTATTAGGCCACATGATCGTTACCGTTATGATCTTTTAAGAAAGAAATTTTAAATGATCTAATAAATTATTTTTTACAAAGAAGATAATTATGTCAACATTTTTAGCATTTATTAGGCCAAATGATCGTTACCGTTAAGATCTTTTATAAATAAACTTTAAATGATCTCTTAAATTATCTTTTACAAAGAAGATAATTATGTCAACTTTTTTCGCATTTATTAGGCCCAATAATAATTACCGTTATGATCTTTTAATAAAGAAATTTTAAATGATCTATTAAATTATCTTTTACAAAGAAGATAATTATGTCAACTTTTTTAGCATTTATTAGGCCAAATGATTGTTACCGTTATGATCTTTTAATAAAGAAATTTTAAATGATCTAATAAATTATTTTTTACAAAGAAGATAATTATGTCAACATTTTTAGCATTTATTAGGCCAAATGATCGTTACCGTTAAGATCTTTTACAAATAAACTTTAAATGATCTCTTAAATTATCTTTTACAAAAAAGATAATTATGTCAACTTTTTTAGCATTTATTAGGCCAAATGATAATTACCGTTATGATCTTCTAATAAAGAAATTTTAAATGATCTATTAAATTATCTTTCACAAGGAAGATAATTATGTCGGCTTTTTTAGCATTTATTAGGCCCAATGATCGTTACCATTATGAACTTTTAATAAAGAAAATTTAAATGATCTATTAACTTATCTTTTACAATGAAAATAATTATGTCAACATTTTTAGCATTTATTAGGCCAAATGATTGTTACCGTTATGATCTTTTATGAAGAAACTTTATATGATCTGTTAAATTATCTTTTACAAAGAAGATAATTATGTCAACTTTTGTCGCATTTATTAGGCTAAATGATCGTTACCGTTATGATCTTTTAATAAAGAAATTTTAAATGATCTATTAAACTATCTTTTACAAAAAAGATAATTATGTCATCATTTTTAGCATTTATTAGGCCACATGATAGTTACCGTTATGATCTTTTAAGAAAGAAATTTTAAATGATCTAATAAATTATTTTTTACAAAGAAGATAATTATGTCAACATTTTTAGCATTTATTATGCCAAATGATCGTTACCGTTAAGATCTTTTATAAATAAACTTTAAATGATCTCTTAAATTATCTTTTACAAAGAAGATAATTATGTCAACTTTTTTCGCATTTATTAGGCCCAATAATAATTACCGTTATGATCTTTTAATAAAGAAATTTTAAATGATCTATTAAATTATCTTTTACAAAGAAGATAATTATGTCAACTTTTTTAGCATTTATTAGGCCAATGATCGTTACCGTTATGATATTTTAATAAAGAAATTTTAAAGGATCTATTAAATTATATTTTACAAAGAAGATAATTATGTCAACATTTTTAGCATTTATTAGGCCAAATGATCGTTACCGTTATGATCTTTTATAAAGAAACTTTAAATGATCTCTTAAATTATCCTTTACAAAGAAGATAATTATGTCAACATTTTTAGCATTTATTAGGCTCAATGATCGTTACCGTTATAATCTTTTAATAAAGAAATTTTAAATGATCTATTAAATTATCTTTTACAAAAAAGATAATTATGTCAACTTTTTTAGCATTTATTAGGCCACATGATCGTTACCGTTATGGTCTTTTAAGAAAGAAATTTTAAATGATCTAATAAATTATTTTTTACAAAGAAGATAATTATGTCAACATTTTTAGCATTTATTAGGCCAAATGATCGTTACCGTTAAGATCTTTTATAAATAAACTTTAAATGATCTCTTAAATTATCTTTTACAAAGAAGATAATTATGTCAACTTTTTTCGCATTTATTAGGCCCAATAATAATTACCGTTATGATCTCTTAATAAAGAAATTTTAAATGATCTATTAAATTATCTTTTACAAAGAAGATAATTATGTCAACTTTTTTAGCATTTATTAGGCCAATGATCGTTACCGTTATGATATTTTAATAAAGAAATTTTAAAGGATCTATTAAATTATATTTTACAAAGAAGATAATTATGTCAACATTTTTAGCATTTATTAGGCCAAATGATCGTTACCGTTATGATCTTTTATAAAGAAACTTTAAATGATCTATTAAATTATCTTTTACAAAAAAGATAATTATGTCAACTTTTTTAGCATTTATTAGGCCACATGATCGTTACCGTTATGGTCTTTTAAGAAAGAAATTTTAAATGATCTAATAAATTATTTTTTACAAAGAAGATAATTATGTCAACATTTTTAGCATTTATTAGGCCAAATGATCGTTACCGTTATGATCTTTTATAAAGAAACTTTAAATGATCTCTTAAATTATCCTTTACAAAGAAGATAATTATGTCAACATTTTTAGCATTTATTAGGCTCAATGATCGTTACCGTTATGATCTTTTAATAAAGAAATTTTAAATGATCTATTAAATTATCTTTTACAAAGAAGATAATTATGTCAACTTTTTTAGCATTTATTAGGCCAATGATCGTTACCGTTACGATCTTTTAGTAAAGAAATTTTAAATGATCTAATAAATAATTTTTTACAAAGAAGATAATTAAGTCAACATTTTTAGCATTTATTAGGCCAAATGATCGTTACCGTTATGATCTTTTAATAAAGAAATTTTAAATGATCTAATAAATTATTTTTTACAAAGAAGATAATTATATCAAAATTTTTAGCATTTATTATGCCAAATGATCGTTACCGTTATGATATTTTAATAAAGAAATTTTAAATGATCTATTAAATTATCTTTTACAAAAAAGATAATTATCTCATCATTTTTAGCATTTATTAGGCCACATGATCGTTACCGTTATGATCTTTTAATAAAGAAATTTTAAATGATCTAATAAATTATTTTTTACAAAGAAGATAATTATGTCAACATTTTTAGCATTTATTAGGCCAAATGATTGTTACCGTTATGATCTTTTATAAAGAAACTTTAAATGATCTATTAAATTATATTTTACAAAGAAGATAATTATGTCAACATTTTTAGCATTTATTAGGCCAAATGATCTTTACCGTTATGATCTTTTAATAAAGAAATTTTAAATGATCTAATAAATTATTTTTTACAAAGAAGATAATTATGTCAACTTTTTTCCCATTTATTAGGCCCAATAATAATTACCGTTATGATCTTTTAATAAAGAAATTTTAAAGGATCTATTAAATTATATTTTACAAAGAAGATAATTATGTCAACATTTTTAGCATTTATTAGGCCAAATGATCGTTACCATTATGATCTTTTAATAAAGAAATTTTAAATGATCTATTAAATTATCTTTTACAAAGAAGATAATTATGTCAACTTTTTTAGCATTTATTAGGCCAATGATCGTTACCGTTACGATCTTTTAGTAAGGAAATTTTAAATGATCTAATAAATAATTTTTTACAAAGAAGATAATTAAGTCAACATTTTTAGCATTTATTAGGCCAAATGATCGTTACCGTTATGATCTTTTAATAAAGAGATTTTAAATGATCTAATAAATTATTTTTTACAAAGAAGATAATTATGTCAAAATTTTTAGCATTTATTATGCCAAATGATCGTTACCGTTATGATATTTTAATAAAGAAATTTTAAATGATCTATTATATTATCTTTTACAAAGAAGACAATTATGTCAACTTTTTTAGCATTTATTAGGCCAATCATCGTTACCGTTACGATCTTTTAGTAAACAAATTTAAATGATCTAATAAATAATTTTTTACAAAGAAGATAATTAAGTCAATATTTTTAGCATTTATTAGGCCAAATGATCGTTACCATTATGATCTTTTAATAAAGAAATTTTAAATGATCTATCAAATTATCTTTTACATAGAAGATAATTATGTCAACATTTTTAGCATTTATTGGGCCAAATGATCATTACCGTTATGATCTTTTATAAAGAAATTTTAAATGATCTAATAAATTATTTTTTACAAAGAAGATAATTATGTCAACATTTTTAGCATTTATTAGGCCAAATGATCGTTACCATTAAGATCTTTTATAAATAAACTTTAAATGATCTGTTAAATTATCTTTTACAAAGAAGATAATTATGTCAACTTTTTTCCCATTTATTAGGCCCAATAATAATTACCGTTATGATCTTTTAATAAAGAAATTTTAAATGATCTATTAAATTATCTTTCACAAAGAAGATAATTATGTCGACTTTTTTAGCATTTATTAGGCCCAATGATCGTTACCATTATGATCTTTTAATAAAGAAAATTTAAATGATCTATTAACTTATCTTTTACAAAGAAGATAATTATGTCAACATTTTTAGCATTTATTAGGCCAAATGATTGTTACCGTTATGATCTTTTATGAAGAAACTTTAAATGATCTGTTAAATTATCTTTTACAAAGAAGATAATTATGTCAACTTTTGTAGCATTTATTAGGCCAAATGATCGTTACCGTTATGATCTTTTAAAAAAGAAATTTTAAAGGATCTATTAAATTATATTTTACAAAGAAGATAATTATGTCAACATTTTTAGCATTTATTAGGCCAAATGATCTTTACCGTTATGATCTTTTAATAAAGAAATTTTAAATGATCTAATAAATTATTTTTTACAAAGAAGATAATTATGTCAACTTTTTTCCCATTTATTAGGCCCAATAATAATTACCGTTATGATCTTTTAATAAAGAAATTTTAAAGGATCTATTAAATTATATTTTACAAAGAAGATAATTATGTCAACATTTTTAGCATTTATTAGGCCAAATGATCGTTACCATTATGATCTTTTAATAAAGAAATTTTAAATGATCTATTAAATTATCTTTTACAAAGAAGATAATTATGTCAACTTTTTTAGCATTTATTAGGCCAATGATCGTTACCGTTACGATCTTTTAGTAAGGAAATTTTAAATGATCTAATAAATAATTTTTTACAAAGAAGATAATTAAGTCAACATTTTTAGCATTTATTAGGCCAAATGATCGTTACCGTTATGATCTTTTAATAAAGAGATTTTAAATGATCTAATAAATTATTTTTTACAAAGAAGATAATTATGTCAAAATTTTTAGCATTTATTATGCCAAATGATCGTTACCGTTATGATATTTTAATAAAGAAATTTTAAATGATCTATTATATTATCTTTTACAAAAAAGATAATTATGTCATCATTTTTAGCATTTATTAGGTCACATGATCGTTACCGTTATGATCTTTTAATAAAGAAATTTTCAATGATCTAATAAATTATTTTTTACAAAGAAGATAATTATGTCAACATTTTTAGCATTTATTAGGCCAAATGATTGTTACCGTTATGATCTTTTATAAAGAAACTTTAAATGATATGTTAAATTATCTTTTACAAACAAGATAATTATGTCAACTTTTGTAGCATTTATTAGGCCAAATGATCGTTACCATTATGATCTTTTAATAAAGAAATTATAAATGATCTATTAAATTATCTTTTACAAAGAAGATAATTATGTCAACTTTTTTAGCATTTATTAGGCCAATGATCATTACCGTTATGATCTTTTAATAAAGAAATTTTAAAGGATCTATTAAATTATATTTTACAAAGAAGATAATTATGTCAACATTTTTAGCATTTATTAGGCCAAATGATCTTTACCGTTATGATCTTTTATAAAGAAACTTTAAATGATCTCTTAAATTATCCTTTACAAAGAAGATAATTATGTCAACATTTTTAGCATTTATTAGGCTCAATGATCGTTACCGTTATGATCTTTTAATAAAGAAATTTTAAATGATCTATTAAATTATCTTTTACAAAGAAGATAATTATGTCAACTTTTTTAGCATTTATTAGGCCAATGATCGTTACCGTTACGATCTTTTAATAAAGAAATTTTAAATGATCTAATAAATTATTTTTTACAAAGAAGATAATTATGTCAACTTTTTTCCCATTTATTAGGCCCAATAATAATTACCGTTATGATCTTTTAATAAAGAAATTTTAAAGGATCTATTAAATTATATTTTACAAAGAAGATAATTAAGTCAACATTTTTAGCATTTATTAGGCCAAATGATCGTTACCGTTATGATCTTTTAATAAAGAAATTTTAAATGATCTAATAAATAATTTTTTACAAAGAAGATAATTAAGTCAACATTTTTAGCATTTATTAGGCCAAATGATCGTTACCATTATGATCTTTTAATAAAGAAATTTTAAATGATCTATCAAATTATCTTTTACATAGAAGATAATTATGTCAACATTTTTAGCATTTATTGGGCCAAATGATCATTACCGTTATGATCTTTTATAAAGAAATTTTAAATGATCTAATAAATTATTTTTTACAAAGAAGATAATTATGTCAACATTTTTAGCATTTATTAGGCCAAATGATCGTTACCGTTAAGATCTTTTATAAATAAACTTTAAATGATCTGTTAAATTATCTTTTACAAAGAAGATAATTATGTCAACTTTTTTCGCAATTATTAGGCCCAATAATAATTACCGTTATGATCTTTTAATAAAGAAATTTTAAATGATCTAGTAAATTATCTTTCACAAAGAAGATAATTATGTCGACTTTTTTAGCATTTATTAGGCCCAATGATCGTTACCATTATGATCTTTTAATAAAGAAAATTTAAATGATCTATTAACTTATCTTTTACAAAGAAGATAATTATGTCAACATTTTTAGCATTTATTAGGCCAAATGATTGTTACCGTTATGATCTTTTATGAAGAAACTTTAAATGATCTGTTAAATTATCTTTTACAAAGAAGATAATTATGTCAACTTTTGTAGCATTTATTAGGCCAAATGACCGTTACCGTTATGATCTTTTAATAAAGAAATTTTAAAGGATCTATTAAATTATATTTTACAAAGAAGATAATTATGTCAACATTTTTAGCATTTATTAGGCCAAATGATCTTTACCGTTATGATCTTTTATAAAGAAACTTTAAATGATCTCTTAAATTATCCTTTACAAAGAAGATAATTATGTCAACATTTTTAGCATTTATTAGGCTCAATGATCGTTACCGTTATGATCTTTTAATAAAGAAATTTTAAATGATCTATTAAATTATCTTTTACAAAGAAGATAATTATGTCAACTTTTTTAGCATTTATTAGGCCAATGATCGTTACCGTTACGATCTTTTAATAAAGAAATTTTAAATGATCTAATAAATTATTTTTTACAAAGAAGATAATTATGTCAACTTTTTTCCCATTTATTAGGCCCAATAATAATTACCGTTATGATCTTTTAATAAAGAAATTTTAAAGGATCTATTAAATTATATTTTACAAAGAAGATAATTAAGTCAACATTTTTAGCATTTATTAGGCCAAATGATCGTTACCGTTATGATCTTTTAATAAAGAAATTTTAAATGATCTAATAAATAATTTTTTACAAAGAAGATAATTAAGTCAACATTTTTAGCATTTATTAGGCCAAATGATCGTTACCATTATGATCTTTTAATAAAGAAATTTTAAATGATCTATCAAATTATCTTTTACATAGAAGATAATTATGTCAACATTTTTAGCATTTATTAGGCCAAATGATCTTTACCGTTATGATCTTTTATAAAGAAACTTTAAATGATCTCTTAAATTATCCTTTACAAAGAAGATAATTATGTCAACATTTTTAGCATTTATTAGGCCAAATGATCGTTACCGTTATGATCTTTTAATAAAGAAATTTTAAAGGATCTATTAAATTATATTTTACAAAGAAGATAATTATGTCAACATTTTTAGCATTTATTAGGCCAAATGATCTTTACCGTTATGATCTTTTATAAAGAAACTTTAAATGATCTCTTAAATTATCCTTTACAAAGAAGATAATTATGTCAACATTTTTAGCATTTATTAGGCTCAATGATCGTTACCGTTATGATCTTTTAATAAAGAAATTTTAAATGATCTATTAAATTATCTTTTACAAAGAAGATAATTATGTCAACTTTTTTAGCATTTATTAGGCCAATGATCGTTACCGTTACGATCTTTTAATAAAGAAATTTTAAATGATCTAATAAATTATTTTTTACAAAGAAGATAATTATGTCAACTTTTTTCCCATTTATTAGGCCCAATAATAATTACCGTTATGATCTTTTAATAAAGAAATTTTAAAGGATCTATTAAATTATATTTTACAAAGAAGATAATTAAGTCAACATTTTTAGCATTTATTAGGCCAAATGATCGTTACCGTTATGATCTTTTAATAAAGAAATTTTAAATGATCTAATAAATAATTTTTTACAAAGAAGATAATTAAGTCAACATTTTTAGCATTTATTAGGCCAAATGATCGTTACCATTATGATCTTTTAATAAAGAAATTTTAAATGATCTATCAAATTATCTTTTACATAGAAGATAATTATGTTAACATTTTTAGCATTTATTGGGCCAAATGATCATTACGTTATGATCTTTTATAAAGAAATTTTAAATGATCTAATAAATTATTTTTTACAAAGAAGATAATTATGTCAACATTTTTAGCATTTATTAGGCCAAATGATCGTTACCGTTAAGATCTTTTATAAATAAACTTTAAATGATCTGTTAAATTATCTTTTACAAAGAAGATAATTATGTCAACTTTTTTCGCAATTATTAGGCCCAATAATAATTACCGTTATGATCTTTTAATAAAGAAATTTTAAATGATCTAGTAAATTATCTTTCACAAAGAAGATAATTATGTCGACTTTTTTAGCATTTATTAGGCCCAATGATCGTTACCATTATGATCTTTTAATAAAGAAAATTTAAATGATCTATTAACTTATCTTTTACAAAGAAGATAATTATGTCAACATTTTTAGCATTTATTAGGCCAAATGATTGTTACCGTTATGATCTTTTATGAAGAAACTTTAAATGATCTGTTAAATTATCTTTTACAAAGAAGATAATTATGTCAACTTTTGTAGCATTTATTAGGCCAAATGATCGTTACCGTTATGATCTTTTAATAAAGAAATTTTAAAGGATCTATTAAATTATATTTTACAAAGAAGATAATTATGTCAACATTTTTAGCATTTATTAGGCCAAATGATCTTTACCGTTATGATCTTTTATAAAGAAACTTTAAATGATCTCTTAAATTATCCTTTACAAAGAAGATAATTATGTCAACATTTTTAGCATTTATTAGGCTCAATGATCGTTACCGTTATGATCTTTTAATAAAGAAATTTTAAATGATCTATTAAATTATCTTTTACAAAGAAGATAATTATGTCAACTTTTTTAGCATTTATTAGGCCAATGATCGTTACCGTTACGATCTTTTAATAAAGAAATTTTAAATGATCTAATAAATTATTTTTTACAAAGAAGATAATTATGTCAACTTTTTTCCCATTTATTAGGCCCAATAATAATTACCGTTATGATCTTTTAATAAAGAAATTTTAAAGGATCTATTAAATTATATTTTACAAAGAAGATAATTAAGTCAACATTTTTAGCATTTATTAGGCCAAATGATCGTTACCGTTATGATCTTTTAATAAAGAAATTTTAAATGATCTAATAAATAATTTTTTACAAAGAAGATAATTAAGTCAACATTTTTAGCATTTATTAGGCCAAATGATCGTTACCATTATGATCTTTTAATAAAGAAATTTTAAATGATCTATCAAATTATCTTTTACATAGAAGATAATTATGTCAACATTTTTAGCATTTATTAGGCCAAATGATCTTTACCGTTATGATCTTTTATAAAGAAACTTTAAATGATCTCTTAAATTATCCTTTACAAAGAAGATAATTATGTCAACATTTTTAGCATTTATTAGGCCAAATGATCGTTACCGTTATGATCTTTTAATAAAGAAATTTTAAAGGATCTATTAAATTATATTTTACAAAGAAGATAATTATGTCAACATTTTTAGCATTTATTAGGCCAAATGATCTTTACCGTTATGATCTTTTAATAAAGAAATTTTAAATGATCTAATAAATTATTTTTTACAAAGAAGATAATTATGTCAACTTTTTTCCCATTTATTAGGCCCAATAATAATTACCGTTATGATCTTTTAATAAAGAAATTTTAAAGGATCTATTAAATTATATTTTACAAAGAAGATAATTATGTCAACATTTTTAGCATTTATTAGGCCAAATGATCGTTACCATTATGATCTTTTAATAAAGAAATTTTAAATGATCTATTAAATTATCTTTTACAAAGAAGATAATTATGTCAACTTTTTTAGCATTTATTAGGCCAATGATCGTTACCGTTACGATCTTTTAGTAAGGAAATTTTAAATGATCTAATAAATAATTTTTTACAAAGAAGATAATTAAGTCAACATTTTTAGCATTTATTAGGCCAAATGATCGTTACCGTTATGATCTTTTAATAAAGAGATTTTAAATGATCTAATAAATTATTTTTTACAAAGAAGATAATTATGTCAAAATTTTTAGCATTTATTATGCCAAATGATCGTTACCGTTATGATATTTTAATAAAGAAATTTTAAATGATCTATTATATTATCTTTTACAAAGAAGACAATTATGTCAACTTTTTTAGCATTTATTAGGCCAATCATCGTTACCGTTACGATCTTTTAGTAAACAAATTTAAATGATCTAATAAATAATTTTTTACAAAGAAGATAATTAAGTCAATATTTTTAGCATTTATTAGGCCAAATGATCGTTACCATTATGATCTTTTAATAAAGAAATTTTAAATGATCTATCAAATTATCTTTTACATAGAAGATAATTATGTCAACATTTTTAGCATTTATTGGGCCAAATGATCATTACCGTTATGATCTTTTATAAAGAAATTTTAAATGATCTAATAAATTATTTTTTACAAAGAAGATAATTATGTCAACATTTTTAGCATTTATTAGGCCAAATGATCGTTACCATTAAGATCTTTTATAAATAAACTTTAAATGATCTGTTAAATTATCTTTTACAAAGAAGATAATTATGTCAACTTTTTTCCCATTTATTAGGCCCAATAATAATTACCGTTATGATCTTTTAATAAAGAAATTTTAAATGATCTATTAAATTATCTTTCACAAAGAAGATAATTATGTCGACTTTTTTAGCATTTATTAGGCCCAATGATCGTTACCATTATGATCTTTTAATAAAGAAAATTTAAATGATCTATTAACTTATCTTTTACAAAGAAGATAATTATGTCAACATTTTTAGCATTTATTAGGCCAAATGATTGTTACCGTTATGATCTTTTATGAAGAAACTTTAAATGATCTGTTAAATTATCTTTTACAAAGAAGATAATTATGTCAACTTTTGTAGCATTTATTAGGCCAAATGATCGTTACCGTTATGATCTTTTAAAAAAGAAATTTTAAAGGATCTATTAAATTATATTTTACAAAGAAGATAATTATGTCAACATTTTTAGCATTTATTAGGCCAAATGATCTTTACCGTTATGATCTTTTAATAAAGAAATTTTAAATGATCTAATAAATTATTTTTTACAAAGAAGATAATTATGTCAACTTTTTTCCCATTTATTAGGCCCAATAATAATTACCGTTATGATCTTTTAATAAAGAAATTTTAAAGGATCTATTAAATTATATTTTACAAAGAAGATAATTATGTCAACATTTTTAGCATTTATTAGGCCAAATGATCGTTACCATTATGATCTTTTAATAAAGAAATTTTAAATGATCTATTAAATTATCTTTTACAAAGAAGATAATTATGTCAACTTTTTTAGCATTTATTAGGCCAATGATCGTTACCGTTACGATCTTTTAGTAAGGAAATTTTAAATGATCTAATAAATAATTTTTTACAAAGAAGATAATTAAGTCAACATTTTTAGCATTTATTAGGCCAAATGATCGTTACCGTTATGATCTTTTAATAAAGAGATTTTAAATGATCTAATAAATTATTTTTTACAAAGAAGATAATTATGTCAAAATTTTTAGCATTTATTATGCCAAATGATCGTTACCGTTATGATATTTTAATAAAGAAATTTTAAATGATCTATTATATTATCTTTTACAAAAAAGATAATTATGTCATCATTTTTAGCATTTATTAGGTCACATGATCGTTACCGTTATGATCTTTTAATAAAGAAATTTTCAATGATCTAATAAATTATTTTTTACAAAGAAGATAATTATGTCAACATTTTTAGCATTTATTAGGCCAAATGATTGTTACCGTTATGATCTTTTATAAAGAAACTTTAAATGATATGTTAAATTATCTTTTACAAACAAGATAATTATGTCAACTTTTGTAGCATTTATTAGGCCAAATGATCGTTACCATTATGATCTTTTAATAAAGAAATTATAAATGATCTATTAAATTATCTTTTACAAAGAAGATAATTATGTCAACTTTTTTAGCATTTATTAGGCCAATGATCATTACCGTTACGATCTTTTAGTAAAGAAATTTTAAATGATCTAATAAATAATTTTTTACAAAGAAGATAATTAAGTCAACATTTTTAGCATTTATTAGGCCAAATGATCGTTACCATTATGATCTTTTAATAAAGAAATTTTAAATGATCTATCAAATTATCTTTTACATAGAAGATAATTATGTCAACATTTTTAGCATTTATTGGGCCAAATGATCATTACCGTTATGATCTTTTATAAAGAAATTTTAAATGATCTAATAAATTATTTTTTACAAAGAAGATAATTATGTCAACATTTTTAGCATTTATTAGGCCAAATGATCGTTACCGTTAAGATCTTTTATAAATAAACTTTAAATGATCTGTTAAATTATCTTTTACAAAGAAGATAATTATGTCAACTTTTTTCGCAATTATTAGGCCCAATAATAATTACCGTTATGATCTTTTAATAAAGAAATTTTAAATGATCTAGTAAATTATCTTTCACAAAGAAGATAATTATGTCGACTTTTTTAGCATTTATTAGGCCCAATGATCGTTACCATTATGATCTTTTAATAAAGAAAATTTAAATGATCTATTAACTTATCTTTTACAAAGAAGATAATTATGTCAACATTTTTAGCATTTATTAGGCCAAATGATTGTTACCGTTATGATCTTTTATGAAGAAACTTTAAATGATCTGTTAAATTATCTTTTACAAAGAAGATAATTATGTCAACTTTTGTAGCATTTATTAGGCCAAATGATCGTTACCGTTATGATCTTTTAATAAAGAAATTTTAAAGGATCTATTAAATTATATTTTACAAAGAAGATAATTATGTCAACATTTTTAGCATTTATTAGGCCAAATGATCTTTACCGTTATGATCTTTTATAAAGAAACTTTAAATGATCTCTTAAATTATCCTTTACAAAGAAGATAATTATGTCAACATTTTTAGCATTTATTAGGCTCAATGATCGTTACCGTTATGATCTTTTAATAAAGAAATTTTAAATGATCTATTAAATTATCTTTTACAAAGAAGATAATTATGTCAACTTTTTTAGCATTTATTAGGCCAATGATCGTTACCGTTACGATCTTTTAATAAAGAAATTTTAAATGATCTAATAAATTATTTTTTACAAAGAAGATAATTATGTCAACTTTTTTCCCATTTATTAGGCCCAATAATAATTACCGTTATGATCTTTTAATAAAGAAATTTTAAAGGATCTATTAAATTATATTTTACAAAGAAGATAATTAAGTCAACATTTTTAGCATTTATTAGGCCAAATGATCGTTACCGTTATGATCTTTTAATAAAGAAATTTTAAATGATCTAATAAATAATTTTTTACAAAGAAGATAATTAAGTCAACATTTTTAGCATTTATTAGGCCAAATGATCGTTACCATTATGATCTTTTAATAAAGAAATTTTAAATGATCTATCAAATTATCTTTTACATAGAAGATAATTATGTCAACATTTTTAGCATTTATTGGGCCAAATGATCATTACCGTTATGATCTTTTATAAAGAAATTTTAAATGATCTAATAAATTATTTTTTACAAAGAAGATAATTATGTCAACATTTTTAGCATTTATTAGGCCAAATGATCGTTACCGTTAAGATCTTTTATAAATAAACTTTAAATGATCTGTTAAATTATCTTTTACAAAGAAGATAATTATGTCAACTTTTTTCGCATTTATTAGGCCCAATAATAATTACCGTTATGATCTTTTAATAAAGAAATTTTAAATGATCTAGTAAATTATCTTTCACAAAGAAGATAATTATGTCGACTTTTTTAGCATTTATTAGGCCCAATGATCGTTACCATTATGATCTTTTAATAAAGAAAATTTAAATGATCTATTAACTTATCTTTTACAAAGAAGATAATTATGTCAACATTTTTAGCATTTATTAGGCCAAATGATTGTTACCGTTATGATCTTTTATGAAGAAACTTTAAATGATCTGTTAAATTATCTTTTACAAAGAAGATAATTATGTCAACTTTTGTAGCATTTATTAGGCCAAATGATCGTTACCGTTATGATCTTTTAATAAAGAAATTTTAAAGGATCTATTAAATTATATTTTACAAAGAAGATAATTATGTCAACATTTTTAGCATTTATTAGGCCAAATGATCTTTACCGTTATGATCTTTTATAAAGAAACTTTAAATGATCTCTTAAATTATCCTTTACAAAGAAGATAATTATGTCAACATTTTTAGCATTTATTAGGCTCAATGATCGTTACCGTTATGATCTTTTAATAAAAAAATTTTAAATGATCTATTAAATTATCTTTTACAAAGAAGATAATTATGTCAACTTTTTTAGCATTTATTAGGCCAATGATCGTTACCGTTACGATCTTTTAATAAAGAAATTTTAAATGATCTAATAAATTATTTTTTACGAAGAAGATAATTATGTCAACTTTTTTCCCATTTATTAGGCCCAATAATAATTACCGTTATGATCTTTTAATAAAGAAATTTTAAAGGATCTATTAAATTATATTTTACAAAGAAGATAATTATGTCAACATTTTTAGCATTTATTAGGCCAAATGATCGTTACCATTATGATCTTTTAATAAAGAAATTTTAAATGATCTATTAAATTATCTTTTACAAAGAAGATAATTATGTCAACCTTTTTAGCATTTATTAGGCCAATGATCGTTACCGTTACGATCTTTTAGTAAAGAAATTTTAAATGATCTAATAAATAATTTTTTACAAAGAAGATAATTAAGTCAACATTTTTAGCATTTATTAGGCCAAATGATCGTTACCGTTATGATCTTTTAATAAAGAGATTTTAAATGATCTAATAAATTATTTTTTACAAAGAAGATAATTATGTCAAAATTTTTAGCATTTATTATGCCAAATGATCGTTACCGTTATGATATTTTAATAAAGAAATTTTAAATGATCTATTATATTATCTTTTACAAAAAAGATAATTATGTCATCATTTTTAGCATTTATTAGGTCACATGATCGTTACCGTTATGATCTTTTAATAAAGAAATTTTCAATGATCTAATAAATTATTTTTTACAAAGAAGATAATTATGTCAACATTTTTAGCATTTATTAGGCCAAATGATTGTTACCGTTATGATCTTTTATAAAGAAACTTTAAATGATATGTTAAATTATCTTTTACAAACAAGATAATTATGTCAACTTTTTTAGCATTTATTAGGCCAAATGATCGTTACCATTATGATCTTTTAATAAAGAAATTATAAATGATCTATTAAATTATCTTTTACAAAGAAGATAATTATGTCAACTTTTTTAGCATTTATTAGGCCAATCATCGTTACCGTTACGATCTTTTAGTAAAGAAATTTTAAATGATCTAATAAATAATTTTTTACAAAGAAGATAATTAAGTCTACATTTTTAGCATTTATTAGGCCAAATGATCGTTACCGTTATGATCTTTTAATAAAGAAATTTTAAATGATCTAATAAATTATTTTTTACAAAGAAGATAATTATGTCAAAATTTTTAGCATTTATTATGCCAAATGATCGTTACCGTTATGATATTTTAATTAAGAAATTTTAAATGATCTATTAAATTATCTTTTACAAAAAAGATAATTATGTCATCATTTTTAGCATTTATTAGGCCACGTGATCGTTACCGTTATGATCTTTTAATAAAGAAATTTTAAATGATCTAATAAATTATTTTTTACAAAGAAGATAATTATGTGAACATTTTTAGCATTTATTAGGCCAAATGATTGTTACCGTTATGATCTTTTATAAAGAAACTTTAAATGATCTGTTAAATTATCTTTTACAAACAAGATAATTATGTCAACTTTTGTAGCATTTATTAGGCCAAATGATCGTTACCATTATGATCTTTTAATAAAGAAATTTTAAATGATCTATTAAATTATCTTTTACAAAGAAGATAATTATGTCAACTTTTTTAGCATTTATTAGGCCAATGATCGTTACCGTTACGATCTTTTAGTAAAGAAATTTTAAATGATCTAATAAATAATTTTTTACAAAGAAGATAATTAAGTCAACATTTTTAGCATTTATTAGGCCAAATGATCGTTACCGTTATGATCTTTTAATAAAGAGATTTTAAATGATCTAATAAATTATTTTTTACAAAGAAGATAATTATGTCAAAATTTTTAGCATTTATTATGCCAAATGATCGTTACCGTTATGATATTTTAATAAAGAAATTTTAAATGATCTATTATATTATCTTTTACAAAAAAGATAATTATGTCATCATTTTTAGCATTTATTAGGTCACATGATCGTTACCGTTATGATCTTTTAATAAAGAAATTTTCAATGATCTAATAAATTATTTTTTACAAAGAAGATAATTATGTCAACATTTTTAGCATTTATTAGGCCAAATGATTGTTACCGTTATGATCTTTTATAAAGAAACTTTAAATGATCTGTTAAATTATCTTTTACAAAGAAGATAATTATGTCAACTTTTGTAGCATTTATTAGGCCAAATGATCGTTACCATTATGATCTTTTAATAAAGAAACTTTAAATGATCTCTTAAATTATCTTTTACAAAGAAGATAATTATGTCAATATTTTCAGCATTTATTAGGCCAAATGATCGTTGTCGTTATGATCTTTTATAAAGAAACTTTAAATGATCTCTTAAATTATCCTTTACAGAGAAGATAATTATGTTAACATTTTTAGCATTTACTAGGCTCAATGATCGTTACCGTTATGATATTTTAATAAAGAAATTTTAAATGATCTATTAAATTATCTTTTACAAAGAAGATAATTATGTCAACTTTTTTCGCATTTATTAGGCCCAATGATCGTTACCGTTATGATCTTTTAATAAAGAAATTTTAAATGATCTAATAAATTATTTTTTACAAAGAAGATAATTATGTCAACATTTTTAGCATTTATTAGGCCAAATGATCGTTACCGTTAAGATCTTTTACAAATAAACTTTAAATGATCTCTTAAATTATCTTTTACAAAAAAGATAATTATGTCAACTTTTTTAGCATTTATTAGGCCCAATGATAATTACCGTTATGATCTTCTAATAAAGAAATTTTAAATGATCTATTAAATTATCTTTCACAAGGAAGATAATTATGTCGGCTTTTTTAGCATTTATTAGGCCCAATGATCGTTACCATTATGAACTTTTAATAAAGAAAATTTAAATGATCTATTAACTTATCTTTTACAATGAAAATAATTATGTCAACATTTTTAGCATTTATTAGGCCAAATGAATGTTACCGTTATGATCTTTTATGAAGAAACTTTATATGATCTGTTAAATTATCTTCTACAAAGAAGATAATTATGTCAACTTTTGTCGCATTTATTAGGCTAAATGATCGTTACCGTTATGATCTTTTAATAAAGAAATTTTAAATGATCTATTAAATTATCTTTTACAAAAAAGATAATTATGTCATCATTTTTAGCATTTATTAGGCCACATGATCGTTACCGTTATGATCTTTTAAGAAAGAAATTTTAAATGATCTAATAAATTATTTTTTACAAAGAAGATAATTATGTCAACAATTTTAGCATTTATTAGGCCAAATGATCGTTACCGTTAAGATCTTTTATAAATAAACTTTAAATGATCTCTTAAATTATCTTTTACAAAGAAGATAATTATGTCAACTTTTTTCGCATTTATTAGGCCCAATAATAATTACCGTTATGATCTTTTAATAAAGAAATTTTAAATGATCTATTAAATTATCTTTTACAAAAAAGATAATTATGTCAACTTTTTTAGCATTTATTAGGCCAAATGATTGTTACCGTTATGATCTTTTAATAAAGAAATTTTAAATGATCTAATAAATTATTTTTTACAAAGAAGATAATTATGTCAACATTTTTAGCATTTATTAGGCCAAATGATCGTTACCGTTAAGATCTTTTACAAATAAACTTTAAATGATCTCTTAAATTATCTTTTACAAAAAAGATAATTATGTCAACTTTTTTAGCATTTATTAGGCCAAATGATAATTACCGTTATGATCTTCTAATAAAGAAATTTTAAATGATCTATTAAATTATCTTTCACAAGGAAGATAATTATGTCGGCTTTTTTAGCATTTATTAGGCCCAATGATCGTTACCATTATGAACTTTTAATAAAGAAAATTTAAATGATCTATTAACTTATCTTTTACAATGAAAATAATTATGTCAACATTTTTAGCATTTATTAGGCCAAATGATTGTTACCGTTATGATCTTTTATGAAGAAACTTTATATGATCTGTTAAATTATCTTTTACAAAGAAGATAATTATGTCAACTTTTGTCGCATTTATTAGGCTAAATGATCGTTACCGTTATGATCTTTTAATAAAGAAATTTTAAATGATCTATTAAACTATCTTTTACAAAAAAGATAATTATGTCATCATTTTTAGCATTTATTAGGCCACATGATCGTTACCGTTATGATCTTTTAAGAAAGAAATTTTAAATGATCTAATAAATTATTTTTTACAAAGAAGATAATTATGTCAACATTTTTAGCATTTATTATGCCAAATGATCGTTACCGTTAAGATCTTTTATAAATAAACTTTAAATGATCTCTTAAATTATCTTTTACAAAGAAGATAATTATGTCAACTTTTTTCGCATTTATTAGGCCCAATAATAATTACCGTTATGATCTTTTAATAAAGAAATTTTAAATGATCTATTAAATTATCTTTCACAAAGAAGATAATTATGTCGACTTTTTTAGCATTTATTAGGCCCAATGATCGTTACCATTATGATCTTTTAATAAAGAAAATTTAAATGATCTATTAACTTATCTTTTACAAAGAAGATAATTATGTCAACATTTTTAGCATTTATTAGGCCAAATGATTGTTACCGTTATGATCTATTATGAAGAAACTTTAAATGATCTGTTAAATTATCTTTTACAAAGAAGATAATTATGTCAACTTTTGTAGCATTTATTAGGCCAAATGATCGTTACCGTTATGATATTTTAATAAAGAAATTTTAAAGGATCTATTAAATTATATTTTACAAAGAAGATAATTATGTCAACATTTTTAGCATTTATTAGGCCAAATGATCGTTACCGTTATGATCTTTTATAAAGAAACTTTAAATGATCTCTTAAATTATCCTTTACAAAGAAGATAATTATGTCAACATTTTTAGCATTTATTAGGCTCAATGATCGTTACCGTTATAATCTTTTAATAAAGAAATTTTAAATGATCTATTAAATTATCTTTTACAAAAAAGATAATTATGTCAACTTTTTTAGCATTTATTTGGCCACATGATCGTTACCGTTATGGTCTTTTAAGAAAGAAATTTTAAATGATCTAATAAATTACAAAGAAGATAATTATGTCAACATTTTTAGCATTTATTAGGCCAAATGATCGTTACCGTTATGATCTTTTATAAAGAAACTTTAAATGATCTCTTAAATTATCCTTTACAAAGAAGATAATTATGTCAACATTTTTAGCATTTATTAGGCTCAATGATCGTTACCGTTATGATCTTTTAATAAAGAAATTTTAAATGATCTATTAAATTATCTTTTACAAAGAAGATAATTATGTCAACTTTTTTAGCATTTATTAGGCCAATGATCGTTACCGTTACGATCTTTTAGTAAAGAAATTTTAAATGATCTAATAAATAATTTTTTACAAAGAAGATAATTAAGTCAACATTTTTAGCATTTATTAGGCCAAATGATCGTTACCGTTATGATCTTTTAATAAAGAAATTTTAAATGATCTAATAAATTATTTTTTACAAAGAAGATAATTATATTAAAATTTTTAGCATTTATTATGCCAAATGATCGTTACCGTTATGATATTTTAATAAAGAAATTTTAAATGATCTATTAAATTATCTTTTACAAAAAAGATAATTATCTCATCATTTTTAGCATTTATTAGGCCACATGATCGTTACCGTTATGATCTTTTAATAAAGAAATTTTAAATGATCTAATAAATTATTTTTTACAAAGAAGATAATTATGTCAACATTTTTAGCATTTATTAGGCCAAATGATTGTTACCGTTATGATCTTTTATAAAGAAACTTTAAATGATCTGTTAAATTATCTTTTACAAACAAGATAATTATGTCAACTTTTGTAGCATTTATTAGGCCAAATGATCGTTACCATTATGATCTTTTAATAAAGAAATTTTAAATGATCTATTAAATTATCTTTTACAAAGAAGACAATTATGTCAACTTTTTTAGCATTTCTTAGGCCAATCATCGTTACCGTTACGATCTTTTAGTAAACAAATTTTAAATGATCTAATAAATAATTTTTTACAAAGAAGATAATTAAGTCAATATTTTTAGCATTTATTAGGCCAAATGATCGTTACCATTATGATCTTTTAATAAAGAAATTTTAAATGATCTATCAAATTATCTTTTACATAGAAGATAATTATGTCAACATTTTTAGCATTTATTGGGCCAAATGATCATTACCGTTATGATCTTTTATAAAGAAATTTTAAATGATCTAATAAATTATTTTTTACAAAGAAGATAATTATGTCAACATTTTTAGCATTTATTAGGCCAAATGATCGTTACCATTAAGATCTTTTATAAATAAACTTTAAATGATCTGTTAAATTATCTTTTACAAAGAAGATAATTATGTCAACTTTTTTCCCATTTATTAGGCCCAATAATAATTACCGTTATGATCTTTTAATAAAGAAATTTTAAATGATCTATTAAATTATCTTTCACAAAGAAGATAATTATGTCGACTTTTTTAGCATTTATTAGGCCCAATGATCGTTACCATTATGATCTTTTAATAAAGAAAATTTAAATGATCTATTAACTTATCTTTTACAAAGAAGATAATTATGTCAACATTTTTAGCATTTATTAGGCCAAATGATTGTTACCGTTATGATCTTTTACAAATAAACTTTAAATGATCTCTTAAATTATCTTTTACAAAAAAGATAATTATGTCAACTTTTTTAGCATTTATTAGGCCAAATGATAATTACCGTTATGATCTTCTAATAAAGAAATTTTAAATGATCTATTAAATTATCTTTCACAAGGAAGATAATTATGTCGGCTTTTTTAGCATTTATTAGGCCCAATGATCGTTACCATTATGAACTTTTAATAAAGAAAATTTAAATGATCTATTAACTTATCTTTTACAATGAAAATAATTATGTCAACATTTTTAGCATTTATTAGGCCAAATGATTGTTACCGTTATGATCTTTTATGAAGAAACTTTATATGATCTGTTAAATTATCTTTTACAAAGAAGATAATTATGTCAACTTTTGTCGCATTTATTAGGCTAAATGATCGTTACCGTTATGATCTTTTAATAAAGAAATTTTAAATGATCTATTAAACTATCTTTTACAAAAAAGATAATTATGTCATCATTTTTAGCATTTATTAGGCCACATGATCGTTACCGTTATGATCTTTTAAGAAAGAAATTTTAAATGATCTAATAAATTATTTTTTACAAAGAAGATAATTATGTCAACATTTTTAGCATTTATTATGCCAAATGATCGTTACCGTTAAGATCTTTTATAAATAAACTTTAAATGATCTCTTAAATTATCTTTTACAAAGAAGATAATTATGTCAACTTTTTTCGCATTTATTAGGCCCAATAATAATTACCGTTATGATCTTTTAATAAAGAAATTTTAAATGATCTATTAAATTATCTTTCACAAAGAAGATAATTATGTCGACTTTTTTAGCATTTATTAGGCCCAATGATCGTTACCATTATGATCTTTTAATAAAGAAAATTTAAATGATCTATTAACTTATCTTTTACAAAGAAGATAATTATGTCAACATTTTTAGCATTTATTAGGCCAAATGATTGTTACCGTTATGATCTATTATGAAGAAACTTTAAATGATCTGTTAAATTATCTTTTACAAAGAAGATAATTATGTCAACTTTTGTAGCATTTATTAGGCCAAATGATCGTTACCGTTATGATATTTTAATAAAGAAATTTTAAAGGATCTATTAAATTATATTTTACAAAGAAGATAATTATGTCAACATTTTTAGCATTTATTAGGCCAAATGATCGTTACCGTTATGATCTTTTATAAAGAAACTTTAAATGATCTCTTAAATTATCCTTTACAAAGAAGATAATTATGTCAACATTTTTAGCATTTATTAGGCTCAATGATCGTTACCGTTATAATCTTTTAATAAAGAAATTTTAAATGATCTATTAAATTATCTTTTACAAAAAAGATAATTATGTCAACTTTTTTAGCATTTATTTGGCCACATGATCGTTACCGTTATGGTCTTTTAAGAAAGAAATTTTAAATGATCTAATAAATTACAAAGAAGATAATTATGTCAACATTTTTAGCATTTATTAGGCCAAATGATCGTAACCGTTATGATCTTTTATAAAGAAACTTTAAATGATCTCTTAAATTATCCTTTACAAAGAAGATAATTATGTCAACATTTTTAGCATTTATTAGGCTCAATGATCGTTACCGTTATGATCTTTTAATAAAGAAATTTTAAATGATCTATTAAATTATCTTTTACAAAGAAGATAATTATGTCAACTTTTTTAGCATTTATTAGGCCAATGATCGTTACCGTTACGATCTTTTAGTAAAGAAATTTTAAATGATCTAATAAATAATTTTTTACAAAGAAGATAATTAAGTCAACATTTTTAGCATTTATTAGGCCAAATGATCGTTACCGTTATGATCTTTTAATAAAGAAATTTTAAATGATCTAATAAATTATTTTTTACAAAGAAGATAATTATATCAAAATTTTTAGCATTTATTATGCCAAATGATCGTTACCGTTATGATATTTTAATAAAGAAATTTTAAATGATCTATTAAATTATCTTTTACAAAAAAGATAATTATCTCATCATTTTTAGCATTTATTAGGCCACATGATCGTTACCGTTATGATCTTTTAATAAAGAAATTTTAAATGATCTAATAAATTATTTTTTACAAAGAAGATAATTATGTCAACATTTTTAGCATTTATTAGGCCAAATGATTGTTACCGTTATGATCTTTTATAAAGAAACTTTAAATGATCTGTTAAATTATCTTTTACAAACAAGATAATTATGTCAACTTTTGTAGCATTTATTAGGCCAAATGATCGTTACCATTATGATCTTTTAATAAAGAAATTTTAAATGATCTATTAAATTATCTTTTACAAAGAAGACAATTATGTCAACTTTTTTAGCATTTCTTAGGCCAATCATCGTTACCGTTACGATCTTTTAGTAAACAAATTTTAAATGATCTAATAAATAATTTTTTACAAAGAAGATAATTAAGTCAATATTTTTAGCATTTATTAGGCCAAATGATCGTTACCATTATGATCTTTTAATAAAGAAATTTTAAATGATCTATCAAATTATCTTTTACATAGAAGATAATTATGTCAACATTTTTAGCATTTATTGGGCCAAATGATCATTACCGTTATGATCTTTTATAAAGAAATTTTAAATGATCTAATAAATTATTTTTTACAAAGAAGATAATTATGTCAACATTTTTAGCATTTATTAGGCCAAATGATCGTTACCATTAAGATCTTTTATAAATAAACTTTAAATGATCTGTTAAATTATCTTTTACAAAGAAGATAATTATGTCAACTTTTTTCCCATTTATTAGGCCCAATAATAATTACCGTTATGATCTTTTAATAAAGAAATTTTAAATGATCTATTAAATTATCTTTCACAAAGAAGATAATTATGTCGACTTTTTTAGCATTTATTAGGCCCAATGATCGTTACCATTATGATCTTTTAATAAAGAAAATTTAAATGATCTATTAACTTATCTTTTACAAAGAAGATAATTATGTCAACATTTTTAGCATTTATTAGGCCAAATGATTGTTACCGTTATGATCTTTTATGAAGAAACTTTAAATGATCTGTTAAATTATCTTTTACAAAGAAGATAATTATGTCAACTTTTGTAGCATTTATTAGGCCAAATGATCGTTACCGTTATGATCTTTTAATAAAGAAATTTTAAAGGATCTATTAAATTATATTTTACAAAGAAGATAATTATGTCAACATTTTTAGCATTTATTAGGCCAAATGATCTTTACCGTTATGATCTTTTAATAAAGAAATTTTAAATGATCTAATAAATTATTTTTTACAAAGAAGATAATTATGTCAACTTTTTTCCCATTTATTAGGCCCAATAATAATTACCGTTATGATCTTTTAATAAAGAAATTTTAAAGGATCTATTAAATTATATTTTACAAAGAAGATAATTATGTCAACATTTTTAGCATTTATTAGGCCAAATGATCGTTACCATTATGATCTTTTAATAAAGAAATTTTAAATGATCTATTAAATTATCTTTTACAAAGAAGATAATTATGTCAACTTTTTTAGCATTTATTAGGCCAATGATCGTTACCGTTACGATCTTTTAGTAAGGAAATTTTAAATGATCTAATAAATAATTTTTTACAAAGAAGATAATTAAGTCAACATTTTTAGCATTTATTAGGCCAAATGATCGTTACCGTTATGATCTTTTAATAAAGAGATTTTAAATGATCTAATAAATTATTTTTTACAAAGAAGATAATTATGTCAAAATTTTTAGCATTTATTATGCCAAATGATCGTTACCGTTATGATATTTTAATAAAGAAATTTTAAATGATCTATTATATTATCTTTTACAAAAAAGATAATTATGTCATCATTTTTAGCATTTATTAGGTCACATGATCGTTACCGTTATGATCTTTTAATAAAGAAATTTTCAATGATCTAATAAATTATTTTTTACAAAGAAGATAATTATGTCAACATTTTTAGCATTTATTAGGCCAAATGATTGTTACCGTTATGATCTTTTATAAAGAAACTTTAAATGATATGTTAAATTATCTTTTACAAACAAGATAATTATGTCAACTTTTGTAGCATTTATTAGGCCAAATGATCGTTACCATTATGATCTTTTAATAAAGAAATTATAAATGATCTATTAAATTATCTTTTACAAAGAAGATAATTATGTCAACTTTTTTAGCATTTATTAGGCCAATGATCATTACCGTTACGATCTTTTAGTAAAGAAATTTTAAATGATCTAATAAATAATTTTTTACAAAGAAGATACTTAAGTCAACATTTTTAGCATTTATTAGGCCAAATGATCGTTACCATTATGATCTTTTAATAAAGAAATTTTAAATGATCTATCAAATTATCTTTTACATAGAAGATAATTATGTCAACATTTTTAGCATTTATTGGGCCAAATGATCATTACCGTTATGATCTTTTATAAAGAAATTTTAAATGATCTAATAAATTATTTTTTACAAAGAAGATAATTATGTCAACATTTTTAGCATTTATTAGGCCAAATGATCGTTACCGTTAAGATCTTTTATAAATAAACTTTAAATGATCTGTTAAATTATCTTTTACAAAGAAGATAATTATGTCAACTTTTTTCGCATTTATTAGGCCCAATAATAATTACCGTTATGATCTTTTAATAAAGAAATTTTAAATGATCTAGTAAATTATCTTTCACAAAGAAGATAATTATGTCGACTTTTTTAGCATTTATTAGGCCCAATGATCGTTACCATTATGATCTTTTAATAAAGAAAATTTAAATGATCTATTAACTTATCTTTTACAAAGAAGATGATTATGTCAACATTTTTAGCATTTATTAGGCCAAATGATTGTTACCGTTATGATCTTTTATGAAAAAACTTTAAATGATCTGTTAAATTATCTTTTACAAAGAAGATAATTATGTCAACTTTTGTAGCATTTATTAGGCCAAATGATCGTTACCGTTATGATCTTTTAATAAAGAAATTTTAAAGGATCTATTAAATTATATTTTACAAAGAAGATAATTATGTCAACATTTTTAGCATTTATTAGGCCAAATGATCTTTACCGTTATGATCTTTTATAAAGAAACTTTAAATGATCTCTTAAATTATCCTTTACAAAGAAGATAATTATGTCAACATTTTTAGCATTTATTAGGCTCAATGATCGTTACCGTTATGATCTTTTAATAAAGAAATTTTAAATGATCTATTAAATTATCTTTTACAAAGAAGATAATTATGTCAACTTTTTTAGCATTTATTAGGCCAATGATCGTTACCGTTACGATCTTTTAATAAAGAAATTTTAAATGATCTAATAAATTATTTTTTACAAAGAAGATAATTATGTCAACTTTTTTCCCATTTATTAGGCCCAATAATAATTACCGTTATGATCTTTTAATAAAGAAATTTTAAAGGATCTATTAAATTATATTTTACAAAGAAGATAATTAAGTCAACATTTTTAGCATTTATTAGGCCAAATGATCGTTACCGTTATGATCTTTTAATAAAGAAATTTTAAATGATCTAATAAATAATTTTTTACAAAGAAGATAATTAAGTCAACATTTTTAGCATTTATTAGGCCAAATGATCGTTACCATTATGATCTTTTAATAAAGAAATTTTAAATGATCTATCAAATTATCTTTTACATAGAAGATAATTATGTCAACATTTTTAGCATTTATTGGGCCAAATGATCATTACCGTTATGATCTTTTATAAAGAAATTTTAAATGATCTAATAAATTATTTTTTACAAAGAAGATAATTATGTCAACATTTTTAGCATTTATTAGGCCAAATGATCGTTACCGTTAAGATCTTTTATAAATAAACTTTAAATGATCTGTTAAATTATCTTTTACAAAGAAGATAATTATGTCAACTTTTTTCGCATTTATTAGGCCCAATAATAATTACCGTTATGATCTTTTAATAAAGAAATTTTAAATGATCTAGTAAATTATCTTTCACAAAGAAGATAATTATGTCGACTTTTTTATCATTTATTAGGCCCAATGATCGTTACCATTATGATCTTTTAATAAAGAAAATTTAAATGATCTATTAACTTATCTTTTACAAAGAAGATAATTATGTCAACATTTTTAGCATTTATTAGGCCAAATGATTGTTACCGTTATGATCTTTTATGAAGAAACTTTAAATGATCTGTTAAATTATCTTTTACAAAGAAGATAATTATGTCAACTTTTGTAGCATTTATTAGGCCAAATGATCGTTACCGTTATGATCTTTTAATAAAGAAATTTTAAAGGATCTATTAAATTATATTTTACAAAGAAGATAATTATGTCAACATTTTTAGCATTTATTAGGCCAAATGATCTTTACCGTTATGATCTTTTATAAAGAAACTTTAAATGATCTCTTAAATTATCCTTTACAAAGAAGATAATTATGTCAACATTTTTAGCATTTATTAGGCTCAATGATCGTTACCGTTATGATCTTTTAATAAAGAAATTTTAAATGATCTATTAAATTATCTTTTACAAAGAAGATAATTATGTCAACTTTTTTAGCATTTATTAGGCCAATGATCGTTACCGTTACGATCTTTTAATAAAGAAATTTTAAATGATCTAATAAATTATTTTTTACAAAGAAGATAATTATGTCAACTTTTTTCCCATTTATTAGGCCCAATAATAATTACCGTTATGATCTTTTAATACAGAAATTTTAAAGGATCTATTAAATTATATTTTACAAAGAAGATAATTATGTCAACATTTTTAGCATTTATTAGGCCAAATGATCGTTACCATTATGATCTTTTAATAAAGAAATTTTAAATGATCTATTAAATTATCTTTTACAAAGAAGATAATTATGTCAACTTTTTTAGCATTTATTAGGCCAATGATCGTTACCGTTACGATCTTTTAGTAAAGAAATTTTAAATGATCTAATAAATAATTTTTTACAAAGAAGATAATTAAGTCAACATTTTTAGCATTTATTAGGCCAAATGATCGTTACCGTTATGATCTTTTAATAAAGAGATTTTAAATGATCTAATAAATTATTTTTTACAAAGAAGATAATTATGTCAAAATTTTTAGCATTTATTATGCCAAATGATCGTTACCGTTATGATATTTTAATAAAGAAATTTTAAATGATCTATTATATTATCTTTTACAAAAAAGATAATTATGTCATCATTTTTAGCATTTATTAGGTCACATGATCGTTACCGTTATGATCTTTTAATAAAGAAATTTTCAATGATCTAATAAATTATTTTTTACAAAGAAGATAATTATGTCAACATTTTTAGCATTTATTAGGCCAAATGATTGTTACCGTTATGATCTTTTATAAAGAAACTTTAAATGATATGTTAAATTATCTTTTACAAACAAGATAATTATGTCAACTTTTTTAGCATTTATTAGGCCAAATGATCGTTACCATTATGATCTTTTAATAAAGAAATTATAAATGATCTATTAAATAATCTTTTACAGAGAAGATAATTATGTCAACTTTTTTAGCATTTATTAGGCCAATCATCGTTACCGTTACGATCTTTTAGTAAAGAAATTTTAAATGATCTAATAAATAATTTTTTACAAAGAAGATAATTAAGTCTACATTTTTAGCATTTATTAGGCCAAATGATCGTTACCGTTATGATCTTTTAATAAAGAAATTTTAAATGATCTAATAAATTATTTTTTACAAAGAAGATAATTATGTCAAAATTTTTAGCATTTATTATGCCAAATGATCGTTACCGTTATGATATTTTAATTAAGAAATTTTAAATGATCTATTAAATTATCTTTTACAAAAAAGATAATTATGTCATCATTTTTAGCATTTATTAGGCCACGTGATCGTTACCGTTATGATCTTTTAATAAAGAAATTTTAAATGATCTAATAAATTATTTTTTACAAAGAAGATAATTATGTGAACATTTTTAGCATTTATTAGGCCAAATGATTGTTACCGTTATGATCTTTTATAAAGAAACTTTAAATGATCTGTTAAATTATCTTTTACAAACAAGATAATTATGTCAACTTTTGTAGCATTTATTAGGCCAAATGATCGTTACCATTATGATCTTTTAATAAAGAAATTTTAAATGATCTATTAAATTATCTTTTACGAAGAAGATAATTATGTCAACTTTTTTAGCATTTATTAGGCCAATGATCGTTACCGTTACGATCTTTTAGTAAAGAAATTTTAAATGATCTAATAAATAATTTTTTACAAAGAAGATAATTAAGTCAACATTTTTAGCATTTATTAGGCCAAATGATCGTTACCGTTATGATCTTTTAATAAAGAGATTTTAAATGATCTAATAAATTATTTTTTACAAAGAAGATAATTATGTCAAAATTTTTAGCATTTATTATGCCAAATGATCGTTACCGTTATGATATTTTAATAAAGAAATTTTAAATGATCTATTATATTATCTTTTACAAAAAAGATAATTATGTCATCATTTTTAGCATTTATTAGGTCACATGATCGTTACCGTTATGATCTTTTAATAAAGAAATTTTCAATGATCTAATAAATTATTTTTTACAAAGAAGATAATTATGTCAACATTTTTAGCATTTATTAGGCCAAATGATTGTTACCGTTATGATCTTTTATAAAGAAACTTTAAATGATCTGTTAAATTATCTTTTACAAAGAAGATAATTATGTCAACTTTTGTAGCATTTATTAGGCCAAATGATCGTTACCATTATGATCTTTTAATAAAGAAACTTTAAATGATCTCTTAAAATATCTTTTACAAAGAAGATAATTATGTCAACATTTTTAGCATTTATTAGGTCAAATGATTGTTACCATTATAATATTTTATAAACAAATTTTAAAGGATGTACAAAATTATCTTTTACAAAGAAGATAATTATGTAAAGCTTTTAGCATTTATTAGGCCAAATCATTGTTACCATTATGATCTTTTAATAAAGAAATTTTAAATGATCTATCAAGTTATCTTTTACAAAGAAGATAATTATGTCAACATTTTTAGCATTTATTAGGCCAAATGATCGTTACGTTATGATCTTTTATAAAGAAATTTTAAATGATCTAATAAATTGTTTTTTACAAAGAAGATAATTATGTCAACATATTTAGCATTTATTTGGCCAAATGATCCTTACCGTTATGATCTTTTAATAAAGAAATTTTAAATGATCTATTAAATTATCTTTTACAAAGAAGATAATTATGTCAACATTTTTAGCATTTATTAGGCCAAATGATCGTTGCTGTTATGATCTTTTATAAAGAAACTTTAAATGATCTCTTAAATTATCCTTTACAAAGAAGATAATTATGTCAACATTTTTAGCATTTATTAGGTCAAATGGTTGTTACCATTATAATATTTTATAAACAAATTTTAAAGGATGTACAAAATTATCTTTTATAAAGAAGATAATTATGTAAAGATTTTAGCATTTATTAGGCCAAATGATCGTTACCATTATGATCTTTAAATAAAGAAATTTTAAATGATCTATCAAGTTCTCTTTTACAAAGAAGATAATTATGTCAACATATTTAGCATTTATTTGGCCAAATGATCGTTACCGTTATGATCTTTTAATAAAGAAATTTTAAATGATCTATTAAATTCTCTTTTACAAAGAAGATAATTATGTCAACATTTTTAGCATTTATTAGGCCAAATGATTGTTACCGTTATGATCTTTTATGAAGAAACTTTAAATGATCTGTTAAATTATCTTTTACAAAGAAGATAATTATGTCAACTTTTGTAGCATTTATTAGGCCAAATGATCGTTACCGTTATGATCTTTTAATAAAGAAATTTTAAAGGATCTATTAAATTATATTTTACAAAGAAGATAATTATGTCAACATTTTTAGCATTTATTAGGCCAAATGATCGTTACCGTTATGATCTTTTATAAAGAAACTTTAAATGATCTCTTAAATTATCCTTTACAAAGAAGATAATTATGTCAACATTTTTAGCATTTATTAGGCTCAATGATCGTTACCGTTATGATCTTTTAATAAAGAAATTTTAAATGATCTATTACATTATCTTTTACAAAGAAGATAATTATGTCAACTTTTTTAGCATTTATTAGGCCAATGATCGTTACCGTTACGATCTTTTAGTAAAGAAATTTTAAATGATCTAATAAATAATTTTTTACAAAGAAGATAATTAAGTCAACATTTTTAGCATTTATTAGGCCAAATGATCGTTACCGTTATGATCTTTTAATAAAGAAATTTTAAATGATCTAATAAATTATCTTTCACAAAGAAGATAATTATGTCGGCTTTTTTAGTATTTCTTAGGCCCAATGATTGTTACCATTATGATCTTCTAATAAAGAAATTTTAAATGATCTATTAAATTATCTTTCACAAAGAAGATAATTATGTCGGCTTTTTTAGCATTTATTAGGCCCAATGATCGTTACCATTATGAACTTTTAATAAAGAAAATTTAAATGATCTATTAACTTATCTTTTACAATGAAGATAATTATGTCAACATTTTTAGCATTTATTAGGCCAAATGATTGTTACCGTTATTTTCTTTTATGAAGAAACTTTAAATGATCTGTTAAATTATCTTTTACAAAGAAGATAATTATGTCAACTTTTGTCGCATTTATTAGGCTAAATGATCGTTACCGTTATGATCTTTTAATATGGAAATTTTAAATGATCTATTAAATTATCTTTTACAAAAAAGATAATTATGTCATCATTTTTAGCATTTATTAGGCCAGATGATTGTTACCGTTATGATCTTTTATAAAGAAACTTTAAATGATCTGTTAAATGATCTTTTACAAAGAAGATAATTATGTCAACATTTTTAGCATTTATTAGGCCAAATAATCGTTACCGTTAAGATCTTTTAATAAAGAAATTTTAAATGATCTATTAAATTATCTTTCACAAAGAAGATAATTATGTCGACTTTTTTAGCATTTATTAGGCCAAATGATCGTTACCATTATGAACTTTTAATAAAGAAAATTTAAATGATCTATTAACTTATCTTTTACAATGAAGATAATTATGTCAACATTTTTAGCATTTATTAGGCCCAATGGTAATTACCGTTATGATCTTTTAATAAAGAAATTTTAAATGATCTATTAAATTATCTTTCACAAAGAAGATAATTATGTTGACTTTTTTAGCATTTATTAGGCCCAATGATTGTTACCATTATGATCTTTTAATAAAGAAAATTTAAATGATCTATTAACTTATCTTTTACAATGAAGATAATTATGTCAACATTTTTAGCATTTATTAGGCCAAATGATTGTTACCGTTATGATCTTTTATGAAGAAACTTTAAATGATCTGTTAAATTATCTTTTACAAAGAAGATAATTATGTCAAGTTTTGTAGCATTTATTAGGCCAAATGATCGTTACCGTTATGATCTTTTAACAAAGAAATTTTAAATGATCCATTAAATTATCTTTTACAAAGAAGATAATTATGTCAACATTTTTAGCATTTATTAGGCCAAATGATCATTGCCGTTATGATCTTTTATAAAGAAACTTTAAATGATCTCTTAAATTATCCTTTACAAAGAAGATAATTATGTTAACATTTTTAGCATTTACTAGGCTCAATGATCGTTACCGTTATGATCTTTTAATAAAGAAATTTTAAATGATCTATTAAATTATCTTTTACAAAGAAGATAATTATGTCAACTTTTTTACCATTTATTAGGCCCAATGATCGTTACCGTTATGATCTTTAAATAAAGAAATTTTAAATGATCTAATAAATTATTTTTTACAAAGAAGATAATTATGTCAACATTTTTAGCATTTATTTGGCCAAATGATCCTTACCGTTATGATCTTTTAATAAAGAAATTTTAAATGATCTATTAAATTATCTTTTACAAAGAAGATAATTATGTCAACTTTTTTAGCATTTATTAGGCCCAATGATCGTTACCGATATGATCTTTTATGAAGAAACTTTAAATGATCTGTTAAATTATCTTTTACAAAGAAGATAATTATGTCAAGTTTTGTAGCATTTATTAGGCCCAATGATCGTTACCGTTATGATCTTTTAATAAAGAAATTTTAAATGATCTAATAAATTATTTTTTACAAAGAAGATAATTATGTCAACATTTTTAGCAGTCATTAGGCGAAATGATCGTTACCGTTATGATCTTTTATAAAGAAACTTTAAATGATCTCTTAAATTATCTTTTACAAAGAAGATAATTAGGTCAACATTTTTAGCATTTATTAGGTTCAATGATCGTTACTGTTATGATCTTTTAATAAAGAAATTTTAAATGATCTATTAAATTATCTTTTACAAAGAAGATAATTATGTCAACTTTTTTAGCATTTATTAGGCCCAATGATCGTTACCGTTATGATCTTTTAATAAAGAAATTTTAAATGATCTATTAAATTATCTTTTACAAAGAAGATAATTATGTCAACTTTTTTAGCATTTATTAGGCCAATGATCGTTACCGTTACGATCTTTTAGTAAAGAAACTTTAAATGATCTCTTAAATTATCCTTTACAAAGAAGATAATTATGTCAACATTTTTAGCATTTATTAGGCTCAATGATCGTTACCGTTATGATCTTTTAATAAAGAAATTTTAAATGATCTATTAAATTATCTTTTACAAAGAAGATAATTATGTCAACTTTTTTAGCATTGATTAGGCCAATGATCGTTACCGTTACGATCTTTTAGTAAAGAAATTTTAAATGATCTAATAAATAATTTTTTACAAAGAAGATAATTAAGTCAACATTTTTAGCATTTATTAGGCCAAATGATCGTTACCGTTATGATCTTTTAATAAAGAAATTTTAAATGATCTATTAAATTATCTTTCACAAAGAAGATAATTATGTCGGCTTTTTTAGCATTTATTAGGCCCAATGATCGTTACCATTATGAACTTTTAATAAAGAAAATTTAAATGATCTATTAACTTATCTTTTACAATGAAGATAATTATGTCAACATTTTTAGCATTTATTAGGCCAAATGATTGTTACCGTTATTTTCTTTTATGAAGAATCTTTAAATGATCTGTTAAATTATCTTTTACAAAGAAGATAATTATGTCAACTTTTGTCGCATTTATTAGGCTAAATGATCGTTACCGTTATGATCTTTTAATAAAGAAATTTTAAATGATCTATTAAATTATCTTTTACAAAAAAGATAATTATGTCATCATTTTTAGCATTTATTAGGCCAGATGATTGTTACCGTTATGATCTTTTATAAAGAAACTTTAAATGATCTGTTAAATTATCTTTTACAAAGAAGATAATTATGTCAACATTTTTAGCATTTATTAGGCCAAATGATCGTTACCGTTAAGATCTTTTAATAAAGAAATTTTAAATGATCTATTAAACTATCTTTCACAAAGAAGATAATTATGTCGACTTTTTTAGCATTTATTAGGCCAAATGATCGTTACCATTATGAACTTTTAATAAAGAAAATTTAAATGATCTATTAACTTATCTTTTACAATGAAGATAATTATGTCAACATTTTTAGCATTTATTAGGCCCAATGGTAATTACCGTTATGATCTTTTAATAAAGAAATTTTAAATGATCTATTAAATTATCTTTCACAAAGAAGATAATTATGTTGACTTTTTTAGCATTTATTAGGCCCAATGATTGTTACCATTATGATCTTTTAATAAAGAAAATTTAAATGATCTATTAACTTATCTTTTACAATGAAGATAATTATGTCAACATTTTTAGCATTTATTAGGCCAAATGATTGTTACCGTTATGATATTTTATGAAGAAACTTTAAATGATCTGTTAAATTATCTTTTACAAAGAAGATAATTATGTCAAGTTTTGTAGCATTTATTAGGCCAAATGATCGTTACCGTTATGATCTTTTAACAAAGAAATTTTAAATGATCCATTAAATTATCTTTTACAAAGAAGATAATTATGTCAACATTTTTAGCATTTATTAGGCCAAATGATCGTTGCCGTTATGATCTTTTATAAAGAAACTTTAAATGATCTCTTAAATTATCCTTTACAAAGAAGATAATTATGTTAACATTTTAGCATTTACTAGGCTCAATGATCGTTACCGTTATGATCTTTTAATAAAGAAATTTTAAATGATCTATTAAATTATCTTTTACAAAGAAGATAATTATGTCAACTTTTTTAGCATTTATTAGGCCCAATGATCGTTACCGTTATGATCTTTTAATAAAGAAATTTTAAATGATCTAATAAATTATTTTTTACAAAGAAGATAATTATGTCAACATTTTTAGCATTTATTTGGCCAAATGATCCTTACCGTTATGATCTTTTAATAAAGAAATTTTAAATGATCTATTAAATTATCTTTTACAAAGAAGATAATTATGTCAACTTTTTTAGCATTTATTAGGCCCAATGATCGTTACCGATATGATCTTTTATGAAGAAACTTTAAATGATCTGTTAAATTATCTTTTACAAAGAAGATAATTATGTCAAGTTTTGTAGCATTTATTAGGCCCAATGATCGTTACCGTTATGATCTTTTAATAAAGAAATTTTAAATGATCTAATAAATTATTTTTTACAAAGAAGATAATTATGTCAACATTTTTAGCAGTCATTAGGCGAAATGATCGTTACCGTTATGATCTTTTATAAAGAAACTTTAAATGATCTCTTAAATTATCTTTTACAAAGAAGATAATTAGGTCAACATTTTTAGCATTTATTAGGTTCAATGATCGTTACTGTTATGATCTTTTAATAAAGAAATTTTAAATGATCTATTAAATTATCTTTTACAAAGAAGATAATTATGTCAACTTTTTTAGCATTTATTAGGCCCAATGATCGTTACCGTTATGATCTTTTAATAAAGAAATTTTAAATGATCTAACAAATTATTTTTTACCAAGAAGATAATTATGTCAGCATTTTTAGCATTTATTAGGCCAAATGATCGTTACCGTTATGATCTTTTATAAAGAAACTTTAAATGATCTCTTAAATTATCTTTTACATATAAGATAATTATGTCAACTTTTGTAGCATTTACCAGGCTCAATGATCGTTACGGTTATGATCTTTTATAAAGAAACTTTAAATGATCTCTTAAATTATCTTTTACAAAGAAGATAATTATGTCAACATTTTTAGCATTTATTAGGTTCAATGATCGTTACTGTTATGATCTTTTAATAAAGAAATTTTAAATGATCTATTAAATTATCTTTTACAAAGAAGATAATTATGTCAACTTTTTTAGCATTTATTACGCCCAATGATCGTTACCGTTATGATCTTTTAATAAAGAAATTTTAAATGATCTATTAAATTATCTTTTACAAAGAAGATAATTATGTCAACTTTTTTAGCATTTATTAGGTTCAATGATCGTTACTGTTATGATCTTTTAATAAAGAAATTTTAAATGATCTATTAAATTATCTTTTACAAAGAAGATAATTATGTCAATTTTTTTAGCATTTATTAGGCCCAATGATCGTTACCGTTATGATCTTTTAGTAAAGAAATTTTAAATGATCTAATAAATTATCTTTTAGAAATAATATAATTTTGTCAACATTTTTAGCATTTATTAGGCCAAATGATCGTTACCGTTATGATCTTTTAATAAAGAAATTTTAAATGATCTATTAAATTATATTTTACAAAGAAGATAACTATGTCAACATTTTTAGCATTTATTAGGCCAAATGATCGTTACCGTTATGATCTTTTAATAAAGAAACTTTAAATGATCTATTAAGTTATCTTTTACAAAGCAGATAATTATGTCAACATTTTTAGCATTTATTAGGCTAAATGATCGTTATCGTTATGATCTTTTATAAAGAAACTTTAAATGATCTCTTAAATTATCTTTTACAAAGAAGATAATTATGTCAACCTTTTTAGCATTTGTTAGACCCAATGATCGTTACCGTTATGATCTTTTCATAAAGAAATTTTAAATGATCTATTAAATTGTCTTTTACAAAAAAGATAATTATGTCAACTTTTTTAGCATTTATTAGGCCCAATGATCGTTACCGTTATGATCTTTTAATAAAGAAATTTTAAATGATCTAATAAATTATCTTTTACAAAGAAGATAATTATGTCAACATTTTTAGCATTTATTAGGCCAAATGATCGTTACCATTATGATCTTTTATAAAGAAACTTTAAATGATCTCTTAAATTATCTTTTACAAAGAAGATAATTATGTCAACTTTTGTAGCATTTATTAGGCCAAATGATCGTTACCGTTATGATCTTTTAATAAAGAAACTTTAAATGATCTCTTAAATTATCTTTTACAAAGAAGATAATTATGTCAACCTTTTTAGCATTTGTTAGACCCAATGATTGTTACCGTTATGATCTTTTAACAACGAAATTTTAAATGACCGATTAAATTATCTTTTACAAAGAAGATAATTATGTCAACTTTTTTAGCGTTTATTAGGCTCAATGATCGTTACCGTTATGATCTTTTATTAAAAAAATTTTAAATGATCTAATAAATTATCTTTTACAAAGAATATAATTCTGTCAACATTTTTAGCATTTATTAGGTCAAATGATTGTTACCGTTATGATATTTTATAAACAAATTTTAAAGGATGTACAAAATTATCTTTTACAACGAAGATAATTATGTAAAGATTTTACCAATTATTAGGCCAAATGATCGTTACCATTATGATCTTTTAATAAAGATATTTTAAATGATCTATCAAATTATCTTTTACATAGAAGATAATTATGTCAACATTTTTAGCATTTATTGGGCCAAATGATCGTTACCGTTATGATCTTTTAATAAAGAAATTTTAAATGATCTCTTAAATTATCTTTTACAAAGAAGATAATTATGTCAACTTTTGTAGCATTTATTAGGCCAAATGATCGTTACCGTTATGATCTTTTAATAAAGAAATTTTAAAGGATCTATTAAATTATATTTTACAAAGAAGATAATTATGTCAACATTTTTAGCATTTATTAGGCCAAATGATCTTTACCGTTATGATCTTTTGTAAAGAAACTTTAAATGATCTCTTAAATTATCCTTTACAAAGAAGATAATTATGTCAACATTTTTAGCATTTATTAGGCTCAATGATCGTTACCGTTATGATCTTTTAATAAAGAAATTTTAAATGATCTATTAAATTATCTTTTACAAAGAAGATAATTATGTCAACTTTTTTAGCATTTATTAGGCCAATGATCGTTACCGTTACGATCTTTTAGTAAAGAAATTTTAAATGATCTAATAAATAATTTTTTACAAAGAAGATAATTAAGTCTACATTTTTAGCATTTATTAGGCCAAATGATCGTTACCGTTATGATCTTTTAATAAAGAAATTTTAAATGATCTAATAAATTATTTTTTACAAAGAAGATAATTATGTCAAAATTTTAAGCATTTATTATGCCAAATGATCGTTACCGTTATGATATTTTAATTAAGAAATTTTAAATGATCTATTAAATTATCTTTTACAAAAAAGATAATTATGTCATCATTTTTAGCATTTATTAGGCCACATGATCGTTACCGTTATGATCTTTTAATAAAGAAATTTTAAATGATCTAATAAATTATTTTTTACAAAGAAGATAATTATGTCAACATTTTTAGCATTTATTAGGCCAAATGATTGTTACCGTTATGATCTTTTAATAAAGAAATTTTAAATGATCTATTAAATTATATTTTACAAAGAAGATAATTATGTCAACATTTTTAGCATTTATTAGGCCAAATGATCTTTACCGTTATGATCTTTTGTAAAGAAACTTTAAATGATCTCTTAAATTATCCTTTACAAAGAAGATAATTATGTCAACATTTTTAGCATTTATTAGGCTCAATGATCGTTACCGTTATGATCTTTTAATAAAGAAATTTTAAATGATCTATTAAATTATCTTTTACAAAGAAGATAATTATGTCAACTTTTTTAGCATTTATTAGGCCAATGATCGTTACCGTTACGATCTTTTAGTAAAGAAATTTTAAATGATCTAATAAATAATTTTTTACAAAGAAGATAATTAAGTCTACATTTTTAGCATTTATTATGCCAAATGATCGTTACCGTTATGATCTTTTAATAAAGAAATTTTAAATGATCTAATAAATTATTTTTTACAAAGAAGATAATTATGTCAAAATTTTTAGCATTTATTATGCCAAATGATCGTTACCGTTATGATATTTTAATTAAGAAATTTTAAATGATCTATTAAATTATCTTTTACAAAAAATATAATTATGTCATCATTTTTAGCATTTATTAGGCCACATGATCGTTGCCGTTATGATCTTTTAATAAAGAAATTTTAAATGATCTAATAAATTATTTTTTACAAAGAAGATAATTATGTCAACATTTTTAGCATTTATTAGGCCAAATGATTGTTACCGTTATGATCTTTTATAAAGAAACTTTAAATGATCTGTTAAATTATCTTTTACAAACAAGATAATTATGTCAACTTTTGTAGCATTTATTAGGCCAAATGATCGTTACCATTATGATCTTTTAATAAAGAAATTTTAAATGATCTATTAAATTATCTTTTACAAAGAAGATAATTATGTCAACTTTTTTAGCATTTATTAGGCCAATGATCGTTACCGTTATGATCTTTTAATAAAGAAATTTTAAATGATCTCTTAAATTATCTTTTACAAAGAAGATAATTATGTCAACTTTTGTAGCATTTATTAGGCCAAATGATCGTTACCGTTATCATCTTTTAATAAAGAAATTTTAAAGGATCTATTAAATTATATTTTACAAAGAAGATAATTATGTCAACATTTTTAGCATTTATTAGGCCAAATGATCTTTACCGTTATGATCTTTTGTAAAGGAACTTTAAATGATCTCTTAAATTATCCTTGACAAAGAAGATAATTATGTCAACATTTTTAGCATTTATTAGGCTCAATGATCGTTACCGTTATGATCTTTTAATAAAGAAATTTTAAATGATCTATTAAATTATCTTTTACAAAGAAGATAATTATGTCAACTTTTTTAGCATTTATTAGGCCAATGATCGTTACCGTTACGATCTTTTAGTAAAGAAATTTTAAATGATCTAATAAATAATTTTTTACAAAGAAGATAATTAAGTCTACATTTTTAGCATTTATTAGGCCAAATGATCGTTACCGTTATGATCTTTTAATAAAGAGATTTTAAATGATCTAATAAATTATTTTTTACAAAGAAGATAATTATGTCAAAATTTTTAGCATTTATTATGCCAAATGATCGTTACCGTTATGATATTTTAATAAAGAAATTTTAAATGATCTATTATATTATCTTTTACAAAAAAGATAATTATGTCATCATTTTTAGCATTTATTAGGTCACATGATCGTTACCGTTATGATCTTTTAATAAAGAAATTTTCAATGATCTAATAAATTATTTTTTACAAAGAAGATAATTATGTCAACATTTTTAGCATTTATTAGGCCAAATGATTGTTACCGTTATGATCTTTTAATAAAGAAATTTTAAATGATCTATTAAATTATATTTTACAAAGAAGATAATTATGTCAACATTTTTAGCATTTATTAGGCCAAATGATCTTTACCGTTATGATCTTTTGTAAAGAAACTTTAAATGATCTCTTAAATTATCCTTTACAAAGAAGATAATTATGTCAACATTTTTAGCATTTATTAGGCTCAATGATCGTTACCGTTATGATCTTTTAATAAAGAAATTTTAAATGATCTATTAAATTATCTTTTACAAAGAAGATAATTATGTCAACTTTTTTAGCATTTATTAGGCCAATGATCGTTACCGTTACGATCTTTTAGTAAAGAAATTTTAAATGATCTAATAAATAATTTTTTACAAAGAAGATAATTAAGTCTACATTTTTAGCATTTATTATGCCAAATGATCGTTACCGTTATGATCTTTTAATAAAGAAATTTTAAATGATCTATAAATTATTTTTTACAAAGAAGATAATTATGTCAAAATTTTTAGCATTTATTATGCCAAATGATCGTTACCGTTATGATATTTTAATTAAGAAATTTTAAATGATCTATTAAATTATCTTTTACAAAAAATATAATTATGTCATCATTTTTAGCATTTATTAGGCCACATGATCGTTACCGTTATGATCTTTTAATAAAGAAATTTTAAATGATCTAATAAATTATTTTTTACAAAGAAGATAATTATGTCAACATTTTTAGCATTTATTAGGCCAAATGATTGTTACCGTTATGATCTTTTATAAAGAAACTTTAAATGATCTGTTAAATTATCTTTTACAAACAAGATAATCATGTCAACTTTTGTAGCATTTATTAGGCCAAATGATCGTTACCATTATGATCTTTTAATAAAGAAATTTTAAATGATCTATTAAATTATCTTTTACAAAGAAGATAATTATGTCAACTTTTTTAGCATTTATTAGGCCAATGATCGTTACCGTTACGATCTTTTAGTAAAGAAATTTTAAATGATCTAATAAATAATTTTTTACAAAGAAGATAATTAAGTCAACATTTTTAGCATTTATTAGGCCAAATGATCGTTACCGTTATGATCTTTTAATAAAGAGATTTTAAATGATCTACTAAATTATTTTTTACAAAGAAGATAATTATGTCAAAATTTTTAGCATTTATTATGCCAAATGATCGTTACCGTTATGATATTTTAATAAAGAAATTTTAAATGATCTATTATATTATCTTTTACAAAAAAGATAATTATGTCATCATTTTTAGCATTTATTAGGTCACATGATCGTTACCGTTATGATCTTTTAATAAAAAAATTTTAAATGATCTAATAAATTATTTTTTACAAAGAAGATAATTATGTCAACATTTTTAGCATTTATTAGGCCAAATGATTGTTACCGTTATGATCTTTTATAAAGAAACTTTAAATGATCTGTTAAATTATCTTTTACAAACAAGATAATTATGTCAACTTTTGTAGCATTTATTAGGCCAAATGATCGTTACCATTATGATCTTTTAATAAAGAAATTTTAAATGATCTATTAAATTATCTTTTACAAAGAAGATAATTATGTCAACTTTTTTAGCATTTATTAGGCCAATGATCGTTACCGTTACGATCTTTTAGTAAAGAAATTTTAAATGATCTAATAAATAATTTTTTACAAAGAAGATAATTAAGTCAACATTTTTAGCATTTATTAGGCCAAATGATCGTTACCGTTATGATCTTTTAATAAAGAGATTTTAAATGATCTAATAAATTATTTTTTACAAAGAAGATAATTATGTCAAAATTTTTAGCATTTATTATGCCAAATGATCGTTACCGTTATGATATTTTAATAAAGAAATTTTAAATGATCTATTATATTATCTTTTACAAAAAAGATAATTATGTCATCATTTTTAGCATTTATTAGGTCACATGATCGTTACCGTTATGATCTTTTAATAAAGAAATTTTCAATGATCTAATAAATTATTTTTTACAAAGAAGATAATTATGTCAACATTTTTAGCATTTATTAGGCCAAATGATTGTTACCGTTATGATCTTTTAATAAAGAAATTTTAAATGATCTATTAAATTATATTTTACAAAGAAGATAATTATGTCAACATTTTTAGCATTTATTAGGCCAAATGATCTTTACCGTTATGATCTTTTGTAAAGAAACTTTAAATGATCTCTTAAATTATCCTTTACAAAGAAGATAATTATGTCAACATTTTTAGCATTTATTAGGCTCAATGATCGTTACCGTTATGATCTTTTAATAAAGAAATTTTAAATGATCTATTAAATTATCTTTTACAAAGAAGATAATTATGTCAACTTTTTTAGCATTTATTAGGCCAATGATCGTTACCGTTACGATCTTTTAGTAAAGAAATTTTAAATGATCTAATAAATAATTTTTTACAAAGAAGATAATTAAGTCTACATTTTTAGCATTTATTATGCCAAATGATCGTTACCGTTATGATCTTTTAATAAAGAAATTTTAAATGATCTATAAATTATTTTTTACAAAGAAGATAATTATGTCAAAATTTTTAGCATTTATTATGCCAAATGATCGTTACCGTTATGATATTTTAATTAAGAAATTTTAAATGATCTATTAAATTATCTTTTACAAAAAATATAATTATGTCATCATTTTTAGCATTTATTAGGCCACATGATCGTTACCGTTATGATCTTTTAATAAAGAAATTTTAAATGATCTAATAAATTATTTTTTACAAAGAAGATAATTATGTCAACATTTTTAGCATTTATTAGGCCAAATGATTGTTACCGTTATGATCTTTTATAAAGAAACTTTAAATGATCTGTTAAATTATCTTTTACAAACAAGATAATCATGTCAACTTTTGTAGCATTTATTAGGCCAAATGATCGTTACCATTATGATCTTTTAATAAAGAAATTTTAAATGATCTATTAAATTATCTTTTACAAAGAAGATAATTATGTCAACTTTTTTAGCATTTATTAGGCCAATGATCGTTACCGTTACGATCTTTTAGTAAAGAAATTTTAAATGATCTAATAAATAATTTTTTACAAAGAAGATAATTAAGTCAACATTTTTAGCATTTATTAGGCCAAATGATCGTTACCGTTATGATCTTTTAATAAAGAGATTTTAAATGATCTACTAAATTATTTTTTACAAAGAAGATAATTATGTCAAAATTTTTAGCATTTATTATGCCAAATGATCGTTACCGTTATGATATTTTAATAAAGAAATTTTAAATGATCTATTATATTATCTTTTACAAAAAAGATAATTATGTCATCATTTTTAGCATTTATTAGGTCACATGATCGTTACCGTTATGATCTTTTAATAAAAAAATTTTAAATGATCTAATAAATTATTTTTTACAAAGAAGATAATTATGTCAACATTTTTAGCATTTATTAGGCCAAATGATTGTTACCGTTATGATCTTTTATAAAGAAACTTTAAATGATCTGTTAAATTATCTTTTACAAACAAGATAATTATGTCAACTTTTGTAGCATTTATTAGGCCAAATGATCGTTACCATTATGATCTTTTAATAAAGAAATTTTAAATGATCTATTAAATTATCTTTTACAAAGAAGATAATTATGTCAACTTTTTTAGCATTTATTAGGCCAATGATCGTTACCGTTACGATCTTTTAGTAAAGAAATTTTAAATGATCTAATAAATAATTTTTTACAAAGAAGATAATTAAGTCAACATTTTTAGCATTTATTAGGCCAAATGATCGTTACCGTTATGATCTTTTAATAAAGAGATTTTAAATGATCTAATAAATTATTTTTTACAAAGAAGATAATTATGTCAAAATTTTTAGCATTTATTATGCCAAATGATCGTTACCGTTATGATATTTTAATAAAGAAATTTTAAATGATCTATTATATTATCTTTTACAAAAAAGATAATTATGTCATCATTTTTAGCATTTATTAGGTCACATGATCGTTACCGTTATGATCTTTTAATAAAGAAATTTTCAATGATCTAATAAATTATTTTTTACAAAGAAGATAATTATGTCAACATTTTTAGCATTTATTAGGCCAAATGATTGTTACCGTTATGATCTTTTATAAAGAAACTTTAAATGATCTGTTAAATTATCTTTTACAAAGAAGATAATTATGTCAACTTTTGTAGCATTTATTAGGCCAAATGATCGTTACCATTATGATCTTTTAATAAAGAAACTTTAAATGATCTCTTAAATTATCTTTTACAAAGAAGATAATTATGTCAACATTTTTAGCATTTATTAGGTCAAATGATTGTTACCATTATAATATTTTATAAACAAATTTTAAAGGATGTACAAAATTATCTTTTACAAAGAAGATACTTATGTAAAGCTTTTAGCATTTATTAGGCCAAATCATTGTTACCATTATGATCTTTTAATAAAGAAATTTTAAATGATCTATCAAGTTATCTTTTACAAAGAAGATAATTATGTCAACATTTTTAGCATTTATTAGGCCAAATGATCGTTACGTTATGATCTTTTATAAAGAAATTTTAAATGATCTAATAAATTGTTTTTTACAAAGAAGATAATTATGTCAACATATTTAGCATTTATTTGGCCAAATGATCCTTACCGTTATGATCTTTTAATAAAGAAATTTTAAATGATCTATTAAATTATCTTTTACAAAGAAGATAATTATGTCAACATTTTTAGCATTTATTAGGCCAAATGATCGTTGCTGTTATGATCTTTTATAAAGAAACTTTAAATGATCTCTTAAATTATCCTTTACAAAGAAGATAATTATGTCAACATTTTTAGCATTTATTAGGTCAAATGATTGTTACCATTATAATATTTTATAAACAAATTTTAAAGGATGTACAAAATTATCTTTTATAAAAAAGATAATTATGTAAAGATTTTAGCATTTATTAGGCCAAATGATCGTTACCATTATGATCTTTTAATAAAGAAATTTTAAATGATCTATCAAGTTATCTTTTACAAAGAAGATAATTATGTCAACATATTTAGCATTTATTTGGCCAAATGATCGTTACCGTTATGATCTTTTAATAAAGAAATTTTAAATGATCTATTAAATTATCTTTTACAAAGAAGATAATTATGTCAACTTTTGTAGCATTTATTAGGCCAAATGATCGTTACCGTTATGATCTTTTAATAAAGAAATTTTAAAGGATCTATTAAATTATATTTTAAAAAGAAGATAATTATGTCAACATTTTTAGCATTTATTAGGCCAAATGATCGTTACCGTTATGATCTTTTATAAAGAAACTTTAAATGATCTCTTAAATTATCCTTTACAAAGAAGATAATTATGTCAACATTTTTAGCATTTATTAGGCTCAATGATCGTTACTGTTATGATCTTTTAATAAAGAAATTTTAAATGGTCTATTAAATTATCTTTTACAAAGAAGATAATTATGTCAACTTTTTTAGCATTTATTAGGCCAATGATCGTTACCGTTACGATCTTTTAGTAAAGAAATTTTAAATGATCTAATAAATAATTTTTTACAAAGAAGATAATTAAGTCAACATTTTTAGCATTTATTAGGCCAAATGATCGTTACCGTTATGATCTTTTAATAAAGAAATTTTAAATGATCTATTAAATTATCTTTTACAAAGAAGATAATTATGTCAACTTTTTTAGCATTTATTAGGCCCAATGATCGTTACCGTTATGATCTTTTAATAAAGAAATTTTAAATGATCTAATAAATTATTTTTTACAAAGAAGATAATTATGTCAACATTTTTAGCATTTATTTGGCCAAATGATCCTTACCGTTATGATCTTTTAATAAAGAAATTTTAAATGATCTATTAAATTATCTTTTACAAAGAAGATAATTATGTCAACTTTTTTAGCATTTATTAGGCCCAATGATCGTTACCGATATGATCTTTTATGAAGAAACTTTAAATGATCTGTTAAATTATCTTTTACAAAGAAGATAATTATGTCAAGTTTTGTAGCATTTATTAGGCCCAATGATCGTTACCGTTATGATCTTTTAATAAAGAAATTTTAAATGATCTAATAAATTATTTTTTACAAAGAAGATAATTATGTCAACATTTTTAGCAGTCATTAGGCGAAATGATCGTTACCGTTATGATCTTTTATAAAGAAACTTTAAATGATCTCTTAAATTATCTTTTACAAAGAAGATAATTAGGTCAACATTTTTAGCATTTATTAGGTTCAATGATCGTTACTGTTATGATCTTTTAATAAAGAAATTTTAAATGATCTATTAAATTATCTTTTACAAAGAAGATAATTATGTCAACTTTTTTAGCATTTATTAGGCCCAATGATCGTTACCGTTATGATCTTTTAATAAAGAAATTTTAAATGATCTAACAAATTATTTTTTACCAAGAAGATAATTATGTCAGCATTTTTAGCATTTATTAGGCCAAATGATCGTTACCGTTATGATCTTTTATAAAGAAACTTTAAATGATCTCTTAAATTATCTTTTACATATAAGATAATTATGTCAACTTTTGTAGCATTTACCAGGCTCAATGATCGTTACGGTTATGATCTTTTATAAAGAAACTTTAAATGATCTCTTAAATTATCTTTTACAAAGAAGATAATTATGTCAACATTTTTAGCATTTATTAGGTTCAATGATCGTTACTGTTATGATCTTTTAATAAAGAAATTTTAAATGATCTATTAAATTATCTTTTACAAAGAAGATAATTATGTCAACTTTTTTAGCATTTATTACGCCCAATGATCGTTACCGTTATGATCTTTTAATAAAGAAATTTTAAATGATCTATTAAATTATCTTTTACAAAGAAGATAATTATGTCAACTTTTTTAGCATTTATTAGGTTCAATGATCGTTACTGTTATGATCTTTTAATAAAGAAATTTTAAATGATCTATTAAATTATCTTTTACAAAGAAGATAATTATGTCAATTTTTTTAGCATTTATTAGGCCCAATGATCGTTACCGTTATGATCTTTTAGTAAAGAAATTTTAAATGATCTAATAAATTATCTTTTAGAAATAATATAATTTTGTCAACATTTTTAGCATTTATTAGGCCAAATGATCGTTACCGTTATGATCTTTTAATAAAGAAATTTTAAATGATCTATTAAATTATATTTTACAAAGAAGATAACTATGTCAACATTTTTAGCATTTATTAGGCCAAATGATCGTTACCGTTATGATCTTTTAATAAAGAAACTTTAAATGATCTATTAAGTTATCTTTTACAAAGCAGATAATTATGTCAACATTTTTAGCATTTATTAGGCTAAATGATCGTTACCGTTATGATCTTTTATAAAGAAACTTGAAATGATCTCTTAAATTATCTTTTACAAAGAAGATAATTATGTCAACCTTTTTAGCATTTGTTAGACCCAATGATCGTTACCGTTATGATCTTTTAATAAAGAAATTTTAAATGATCTATTAAATTGTCTTTTACAAAAAAGATAATTATGTCAACTTTTTTAGCATTTATTAGGCCCAATGATCGTTACCGTTATGATCTTTTAATAAAGAAATTTTAAATGATCTAATAAATTATCTTTTACAAAGAAGATAATTATGTCAACATTTTTAGCATTTATTAGGTCAAATGATCGTTACCATTATGATCTTTTATAAAGAAACTTTAAATGATCTCTTAAATTATCTTTTACAAAGAAGATAATTATGTCAACTTTTGTAGCATTTATTAGGCCAAATGATCGTTACCGTTATGATCTTTTAATAAAGAAACTTTAAATGATCTCTTAAATTATCTTTTACAAAGAAGATAATTATGTCAACCTTTTTAGCATTTGTTAGACCCAATGATTGTTACCGTTATGATCTTTTAACAACGAAATTTTAAATGACCGATTAAATTATCTTTTACAAAGAAGATAATTATGTCAACTTTTTTAGCGTTTATTAGGCTCAATGATCGTTACCGTTATGATCTTTTAATAAAAAAATTTTAAATGATCTAATAAATTATCTTTTACAAAGAATATAATTCTGTCAACATTTTTAGCATTTATTAGGTCAAATGATTGTTACCGTTATGATATTTTATAAACAAATTTTAAAGGATGTACAAAATTATCTTTTACAACGAAGATAATTATGTAAAGATTTTACCAATTATTAGGCCAAATGATCGTTACCATTATGATCTTTTAATAAAGATATTTTAAATGATCTATCAAATTATCTTTTACATAGAAGATAATTATGTCAACATTTTTAGCATTTATTGGGCCAAATGATCGTTACCGTTATGATCTTTTAATAAAGAAATTTTAAATGATCTCTTAAATTATCTTTTACAAAGAAGATAATTATGTCAACCTTTTTAGCATTTGTTAGACCCAATGATCGTTACCGTTATGATCTTTTAATAAAGAAATTTTAAATGATCGATTAAATTATCTTTTACAAAGAATATAATTATGTCAACTTTTTTAGCATTTTTTAGGCCCAATGATCGTTACCGTTATGATCTTTTAATAAATAAATTTTAAATGATCTAATAAATTATTTTTTACAAATAAGATAATTATGTCAACATTTTTAGCATTTATTAGCCAAATGATCGTTACCGTTATGATCTTTTAATAGCGAAATTTTAAATGATCTATTAAATTATCTTTTACAAAGAAGATAATTATGTCAACATTTTTAGCATTTATTAGGCCAATGTTCGTTACCGTTATGATCTTTTAATAAAGAAATTTTAAATGATCTATTAAATTATCTTTTACAAAGCATATAATTATGTCAACATTTTTAGCATTTATTAGGCTAAATGATCGTTACTATTATGATCTTTTATAAAGAAACTTTAAATGATCTCTTAAATTATCTTTTACAAAGAACATAATTATGTCAACTTTTTTAGCATTTATTACGCCCAATGATCGTTACCGTTATGATCTTTTAATCAAGAAATTTTAAATAATTGATTAAATTATCTTTTACAAAGAAGATAATTATGTCAACTTTTTTATCGTTTATTAGGCCCAATGATCGTTACCGTTATGATCTTTTAGTAAAGAAATTTTAAATGATCTAATAAATTATCTTTTAGAAATAATATAATTTTGTCAACATTTTTAGCATTTATTAGGCCAAATGATCGTTACCGTTATGATCTTTTAATAAAGAAATTTTAAATGATCTATTAAATTATATTTTACAAAGAAGATAACTATGTCAACATTTTTAGCATTTATTAGGCCAAATGATCGTTACCGTTATGATCTTTTAATAAAGAAACTTTAAATGATCTATTAAGTTATCTTTTACAAAGCAGATAATTATGTCAACATTTTTAGCATTTATTAGGCTAAATGATCGTTACCGTTATGATCTTTTATAAAGAAACTTTAAATGATCTCTTAAATTATCTTTTACAAAGAAGATAATTATGTCAACCTTTTTAGCATTTGTTAGACCCAATGATCGTTACCGTTATGATCTTTTAATAAAGAAATTTTAAATGATCTATTAAATTGTCTTTTACAAAAAAGATAATTATGTCAACTTTTTTAGCATTTATTAGGCCCAATGATCGTTACCGTTATGATCTTTTAATAAAGAAATTTTAAATGATCTAATAAATTATCTTTTACAAAGAAGATAATTATGTCAACATTTTTAGCATTTATTAGGTCAAATGATCGTTACCATTATGATCTTTTATAAAGAAACTTTAAATGATCTCTTAAATTATCTTTTACAAAGAAGATAATTATGTCAACTTTTGTAGCATTTATTAGGCCAAATGATCGTTACCGTTATGATCTTTTAATAAAGAAACTTTAAATGATCTCTTAAATTATCTTTTACAAAGAAGATAATTATGTCAACCTTTTTAGCATTTGTTAGACCCAATGATTGTTACCGTTATGATCTTTTAACAACGAAATTTTAAATGACCGATTAAATTATCTTTTACAAAGAAGATAATTATGTCAACTTTTTTAGCGTTTATTAGGCTCAATGATCGTTACCGTTATGATCTTTTAATAAAAAAATTTTAAATGATCTAATAAATTATCTTTTACAAAGAATATAATTCTGTCAACATTTTTAGCATTTATTAGGTCAAATGATTGTTACCGTTATGATATTTTATAAACAAATTTTAAAGGATGTACAAAATTATCTTTTACAACGAAGATAATTATGTAAAGATTTTACCAATTATTAGGCCAAATGATCGTTACCATTATGATCTTTTAATAAAGATATTTTAAATGATCTATCAAATTATCTTTTACATAGAAGATAATTATGTCAACATTTTTAGCATTTATTGGGCCAAATGATCGTTACCGTTATGATCTTTTAATAAAGAAATTTTAAATGATCTCTTAAATTATCTTTTACAAAGAAGATAATTATGTCAACCTTTTTAGCATTTGTTAGACCCAATGATCGTTACCGTTATGATCTTTTAATAAAGAAATTTTAAATGATCGATTAAATTATCTTTTACAAAGAATATAATTATGTCAACTTTTTTAGCATTTTTTAGGCCCAATGATCGTTACCGTTATGATCTTTTAATAAATAAATTTTAAATGATCTAATAAATTATTTTTTACAAATAAGATAATTATGTCAACATTTTTAGCATTTATTAGCCAAATGATCGTTACCGTTATGATCTTTTAATAGCGAAATTTTAAATGATCTATTAAATTATCTTTTACAAAGAAGATAATTATGTCAACATTTTTAGCATTTATTAGGCCAATGTTCGTTACCGTTATGATCTTTTAATAAAGAAATTTTAAATGATCTATTAAATTATCTTTTACAAAGCATATAATTATGTCAACATTTTTAGCATTTATTAGGCTAAATGATCGTTACTATTATGATCTTTTATAAAGAAACTTTAAATGATCTCTTAAATTATCTTTTACAAAGAACATAATTATGTCAACTTTTTTAGCATTTATTACGCCCAATGATCGTTACCGTTATGATCTTTTAATCAAGAAATTTTAAATAATTGATTAAATTATCTTTTACAAAGAAGATAATTATGTCAACTTTTTTATCGTTTATTAGGCCCAATGATCGTTACCGTTATGATCTTTTAGTAAAGAAATTTTAAATGATCTAATAAATTATCTTTTAGAAATAATATAATTTTGTCAACATTTTTAGCATTTATTAGGCCAAATGATCGTTACCGTTATGATCTTTTAATAAAGAAATTTTAAATGATCTATTAAATTATATTTTACAAAGAAGATAACTATGTCAACATTTTTAGCATTTATTAGGCCAAATGATCGTTACCGTTATGATCTTTTAATAAAGAAACTTTAAATGATCTATTAAGTTATCTTTTACAAAGCAGATAATTATGTCAACATTTTTAGCATTTATTAGGCTAAATGATCGTTACCGTTATGATCTTTTATAAAGAAACTTTAAATGATCTCTTAAATTATCTTTTACAAAGAAGATAATTATGTCAACCTTTTTAGCATTTGTTAGACCCAATGATCGTTACCGTTATGATCTTTTAATAAAGAAATTTTAAATGATCTATTAAATTGTCTTTTACAAAAAAGATAATTATGTCAACTTTTTTAGCATTTATTAGGCCCAATGATCGTTACCGTTATGATCTTTTAATAAAGAAATTTTAAATGATCTAATAAATTATCTTTTACAAAGAAGATAATTATGTCAACATTTTTAGCATTTATTAGGTCAAATGATCGTTACCATTATGATCTTTTATAAAGAAACTTTAAATGATCTCTTAAATTATCTTTTACAAAGAAGATAATTATGTCAACTTTTGTAGCATTTATTAGGCCAAATGATCGTTACCGTTATGATCTTTTAATAAAGAAACTTTAAATGATCTCTTAAATTATCTTTTACAAAGAAGATAATTATGTCAACCTTTTTAGCATTTGTTAGACCCAATGATTGTTACCGTTATGATCTTTTAACAACGAAATTTTAAATGACCGATTAAATTATCTTTTACAAAGAAGATAATTATGTCAACTTTTTTAGCGTTTATTAGGCTCAATGATCGTTACCGTTATGATCTTTTAATAAAAAAATTTTAAATGATCTAATAAATTATCTTTTACAAAGAATATAATTCTGTCAACATTTTTAGCATTTATTAGGTCAAATGATTGTTACCGTTATGATATTTTATAAACAAATTTTAAAGGATGTACAAAATTATCTTTTACAACGAAGATAATTATGTAAAGATTTTACCAATTATTAGGCCAAATGATCGTTACCATTATGATCTTTTAATAAAGATATTTTAAATGATCTATCAAATTATCTTTTACATAGAAGATAATTATGTCAACATTTTTAGCATTTATTGGGCCAAATGATCGTTACCGTTATGATCTTTTAATAAAGAAATTTTAAATGATCTCTTAAATTATCTTTTACAAAGAAGATAATTATGTCAACCTTTTTAGCATTTGTTAGACCCAATGATCGTTACCGTTATGATCTTTTAATAAAGAAATTTTAAATGATCGATTAAATTATCTTTTACAAAGAATATAATTATGTCAACTTTTTTAGCATTTTTTAGGCCCAATGATCGTTACCGTTATGATCTTTTAATAAATAAATTTTAAATGATCTAATAAATTATTTTTTACAAATAAGATAATTATGTCAACATTTTTAGCATTTATTAGCCAAATGATCGTTACCGTTATGATCTTTTAATAGCGAAATTTTAAATGATCTATTAAATTATCTTTTACAAAGAAGATAATTATGTCAACATTTTTAGCATTTATTAGGCCAATGTTCGTTACCGTTATGATCTTTTAATAAAGAAATTTTAAATGATCTATTAAATTATCTTTTACAAAGCATATAATTATGTCAACATTTTTAGCATTTATTAGGCTAAATGATCGTTACTATTATGATCTTTTATAAAGAAACTTTAAATGATCTCTTAAATTATCTTTTACAAAGAACATAATTATGTCAACTTTTTTAGCATTTATTACGCCCAATGATCGTTACCGTTATGATCTTTTAATCAAGAAATTTTAAATAATTGATTAAATTATCTTTTACAAAGAAGATAATTATGTCAACTTTTTTATCGTTTATTAGGCCCAATGATCGTTACCGTTAGGATCTTTTAGTAAAGAAATTTTAAATGATCTAATAAATTATCTTTTAGAAAGAATATAATTCTGTCAACATTTTTAGCATTTATTAGGCCAAATGATCGTTACCGTTATGATCTTTTAATAAAGAAATTTTAAATGATCTATTAAATTATATTTTACAAAGAAGATAATTATGTCAACATTTTTAGCATTTATTAGACCAAATGATCGTTACCGTTATGATCTTTTAATAAAGAAATTTTAAATGATCTATTAAATTATCTTTTACAAAGCATATTATTATGTCAACATTTTTAGCATTTACTAGGCTAAATGATCATTACCGTTATGATCTTTTATAAAGAAACTTTAAATGATCTCTTAAATTATCTTTTACAAAGAAGATAATTATGTCAACCTTTTTAGCATTTGTTAGACCCAATGATCGTTACCGTTATGATCTTTTAATAAAGAAATTTTAAATAATCGATTAAATTATCTTTTACAAAGAAGATAATTATGTCAACTTTTTTAGCGTTTATTAGGCGCAATGATCGTTACCGTTATGATCTTTTAGTAAAGAAATTTTAAATGATCTAATAAATTATCTTTTAGAAAGAATATAATTCTGTCAACAATTTTAGCATTTATTAATCCAAATGATCGTTACCATTATGATCCTTTAATAAAGAAATTTTAATTGATCTATTAAATTATCTTTTACAAAGAAGATAATTATGTCAACTTTTTTAGCATTTATTAGGCCCAATGATCGTTACCGTTATGATCTTTTAATAAAGAAATTTTAAATGATCTAATAAATTATCTTTTACAAAGAAGATAATTATGTCAACATTTTTAGCATTTATTAGGCCAAATGATCGTTACCGTTATGATCTTTTAATAAAGAAATTTTAAATGATCTATTAAATTATCTTTTACAAACCAGATAATTATGTCAACATTTTTAGCATTTATTAGGCTAAATGATCGTTACCGTTATGATCTTTTATAAAGAAATTTTAAATGATCTCTTAAATTATCTTTTACAAAGAAGATAATTATGTCAACATTTTTAGCATTTGTTAGGCTAAATGATCGTTACCGTTATGATCTTTTATAAAGAAACTTTAAATGATCTCTTAAATTATCTTTTACAAAGAAGATAATTATGTCAACCTTTTTAGCATTTGTTAGACCCAATGATCGTTACCGTTATGATCTTTTAATAAAGAAATTTTAAATGATCGATTAAATTATCTTTTACAAAGAATATAATTATGTCAACTTTTTTAGCATTTATTAGGCCCAATGATCGTTACCGTTATGATCTTTTAATAAATAAATTTTAAATGATCTAATAAATTATTTTTTACAAAGAAGATAATTATGTCAACATTTTTAGCATTTATTAGCCAAATGATCGTTACCGTTATGATCTTTTAATAGAGAAATTTTAAATGATCTATTAAATTATCTTTTACAAAGAAGATAATTATGTCAACATTTTTAGCATTTATTAGGCCAAATGATCGTTACCGTTATGATCTTTTAATAAAGAAATTTTAAATGATCTATTAAATTATCTTTTACAAAGCATATAATTATGTCAACATTTTTAGCATTTATTAGGCTATATGATCGTTACTATTATGATCTTTTATAAAGAAACTTTAAATGATCTCTTAAATTATCTTTTACAAAGAACATAATTATGTCAACTTTTTTAGCATTTATTAGGCCCAATGATCGTTACCGTTATGATCTTTTAATCAAGAAATTTTAAATAATTGATTAAATTATCTTTTACAAAGAAGATAATTATGTCAACTTTTTTAGCGTTTATTAGGCCCAATGATCGTTACCGTTATGATCTTTTAGTAAAGAAATTTTAAATGATGTAATAAATTATCTTTTAGAAAGAATATAATTCTGTCAACAATTTTAGCATTTATTAATCCAAATGATCGTTACCATTATGATCTTTTAATAAAGAAATTTTAATTGATCTATTAAATTATCTTTTACAAAGAAGATAATTATGTCAACTTTTTTAGCATTTATTAGGCCCAATGATCGTTACCGTTATGATCTTTTAATAAAGAAATTTTAAATGATCTAATAAATTATCTTTTACAAAGAAGATAATTATGTCAACATTTTTAGCATTTATTAGCCCAAATGATCGTTACCGTTATGATCTTTTAATAAAGAAATTTTAAATGATCTATTAAATTATCTTTTACAAAGCATATAATTATGTCAACATTTTTAGCATTTATTAGGCTAAATGATCGTTACTATTATGATCTTTTAATAGCGAAATTTTAAATGATCTATTAAATTATCTTTTACAAAGAAGATAATTATGTCAACATTTTTAGCATTTATTAGGCCAATGTTCGTTACCGTTATGATCTTTTAATAAAGAAATTTTAAATGATCTATTAAATTATCTTTTACAAAGCATATAATTATGTCAACATTTTTAGCATTTATTAGGCTAAATGATCGTTACTATTATGATCTTTTATAAAGAAACTTTAAATGATCTCTTAAATTATCTTTTACAAAGAACATAATTATGTCAACTTTTTTAGCATTTATTACGCCCAATGATCGTTACCGTTATGATCTTTTAATCAAGAAATTTTAAATAATTGATTAAATTATCTTTTACAAAGAAGATAATTATGTCAACTTTTTTATCGTTTATTAGGCCCAATGATCGTTACCGTTATGATCTTTTAGTAAAGAAATTTTAAATGATCTAATAAATTATCTTTTAGAAAGAATATAATTCTGTCAACATTTTTAGCATTTATTAGGCCAAATGATCGTTACCGTTATGATCTTTTAATAAAGATATTTTAAATGATCTATCAAATTATCTTTTACATAGAAGATAATTATGTCAACATTTTTAGCATTTATTGGGCCAAATGATCGTTACCGTTATGATCTTTTAATAAAGAAATTTTAAATGATCTCTTAAATTATCTTTTACAAAGAAGATAATTATGTCAACCTTTTTAGCATTTGTTAGACCCAATGATCGTTACCGTTATGATCTTTTAATAAAGAAATTTTAAATGATCGATTAAATTATCTTTTACAAAGAATATAATTATGTCAACTTTTTTAGCATTTTTTAGGCCCAATGATCGTTACCGTTATGATCTTTTAATAAATAAATTTTAAATGATCTAATAAATTATTTTTTACAAATAAGATAATTATGTCAACATTTTTAGCATTTATTAGCCAAATGATCGTTACCGTTATGATCTTTTAATAGCGAAATTTTAAATGATCTATTAAATTATCTTTTACAAAGAAGATAATTATGTCAACATTTTTAGCATTTATTAGGCCAATGTTCGTTACCGTTATGATCTTTTAATAAAGAAATTTTAAATGATCTATTAAATTATCTTTTACAAAGCATATAATTATGTCAACATTTTTAGCATTTATTAGGCTAAATGATCGTTACTATTATGATCTTTTATAAAGAAACTTTAAATGATCTCTTAAATTATCTTTTACAAAGAACATAATTATGTCAACTTTTTTAGCATTTATTACGCCCAATGATCGTTACCGTTATGATCTTTTAATCAAGAAATTTTAAATAATTGATTAAATTATCTTTTACAAAGAAGATAATTATGTCAACTTTTTTATCGTTTATTAGGCCCAATGATCGTTACCGTTATAATCTTTTAGTAAAGAAATTTTAAATGATCTAATAAATTATCTTTTAGAAAGAATATAATTCTGTCAACATTTTTAGCATTTATTAGGCCAAATGATCGTTACCGTTATGATCTTTTAATAAAGAAATTTTAAATGATCTATTAAATTATATTTTACAAAGAAGATAATTATGTCAACATTTTTAGCATTTATTAGACCAAATGATCGTTACCGTTATGATCTTTTAATAAAGAAATTTTAAATGATCTATTAAATTATCTTTTACAAAGCATATTATTATGTCAACATTTTTAGCATTTACTAGGCTAAATGATCATTACCGTTATGATCTTTTATAAAGAAACTTTAAATGATCTCTTAAATTATCTTTTACAAAGAAGATAATTATGTCAACCTTTTTAGCATTTGTTAGACCCAATGATCGTTACCGTTATGATCTTTTAATAAAGAAATTTTAAATAATCGATTAAATTATCTTTTACAAAGAAGATAATTATGTCAACTTTTTTAGCGTTTATTAGGCCCAATGATCGTTACCGTTATGATCTTTTAGTAAAGAAATTTTAAATGATCTAATAAATTATCTTTTAGAAAGAATATAATTCTGTCAACAATTTTAGCATTTATTAATCCAAATGATCGTTACCATTATGATCTTTTAATAAAGAAATTTTAATTGATCTATTAAATTATCTTTTACAAAGAAGATAATTATGTCAACATTTTTAGCATTTATTAGGCCAAATGATCGTTACCGTTATGATCTTTTAATAAAGAAATTTTAAATGATCTATTAAATTATCTTTTACAAACCAGATAATTATGTCAACATTTTTAGCATTTATTAGGCTAAATGATCGTTACCGTTATGATCTTTTATAAAGAAATTTTAAATGATCTCTTAAATTATCTTTTACAAAGAAGATAATTATGTCAACATTTTTAGCATTTATTAGGCTAAATGATCGTTACCGTTATGATCTTTTATAAAGAAACTTTAAATGATCTCTTAAATTATCTTTTACAAAGAAGATAATTATGTCAACTTTTTTAGCATTTATTAGGCCCAATGATCGTTACCGTTATGATCTTTTAATCAAGAAATTTTAAATAATCGATTAAATTATCTTTTACAAAGAAGATAATTATGTCAACTTTTTTAGCGTTTATTAGGCCCAATGATCGTTACCGTTATGATCTTTTAATCAAGAAATTTTAAATAATTGATTAAATTATCTTTTACAAAGAAGATAATTATGTCAACTTTTTTATCGTTTATTAGGCCCAATGATCGTTACCGTTATGATCTTTTAGTAAAGAAATTTTAAATGATCTAATAAATTATCTTTTAGAAAGAATATAATTCTGTCAACATTTTTAGCATTTATTAGGCCAAATGATCGTTACCGTTATGATCTTTTAATAAAGATATTTTAAATGATCTATCAAATTATCTTTTACATAGAAGATAATTATGTCAACATTTTTAGCATTTATTGGGCCAAATGATCGTTACCGTTATGATCTTTTAATAAAGAAATTTTAAATGATCTCTTAAATTATCTTTTACAAAGAAGATAATTATGTCAACCTTTTTAGCATTTGTTAGACCCAATGATCGTTACCGTTATGATCTTTTAATAAAGAAATTTTAAATGATCGATTAAATTATCTTTTACAAAGAATATAATTATGTCAACTTTTTTAGCATTTTTTAGGCCCAATGATCGTTACCGTTATGATCTTTTAATAAATAAATTTTAAATGATCTAATAAATTATTTTTTACAAATAAGATAATTATGTCAACATTTTTAGCATTTATTAGCCAAATGATCGTTACCGTTATGATCTTTTAATAGCGAAATTTTAAATGATCTATTAAATTATCTTTTACAAAGAAGATAATTATGTCAACATTTTTAGCATTTATTAGGCCAATGTTCGTTACCGTTATGATCTTTTAATAAAGAAATTTTAAATGATCTATTAAATTATCTTTTACAAAGCATATAATTATGTCAACATTTTTAGCATTTATTAGGCTAAATGATCGTTACTATTATGATCTTTTATAAAGAAACTTTAAATGATCTCTTAAATTATCTTTTACAAAGAACATAATTATGTCAACTTTTTTAGCATTTATTACGCCCAATGATCGTTACCGTTATGATCTTTTAATCAAGAAATTTTAAATAATTGATTAAATTATCTTTTACAAAGAAGATAATTATGTCAACTTTTTTATCGTTTATTAGGCCCAATGATCGTTACCGTTAGGATCTTTTAGTAAAGAAATTTTAAATGATCTAATAAATTATCTTTTAGAAAGAATATAATTCTGTCAACATTTTTAGCATTTATTAGGCCAAATGATCGTTACCGTTATGATCTTTTAATAAAGAAATTTTAAATGATCTATTAAATTATATTTTACAAAGAAGATAATTATGTCAACATTTTTAGCATTTATTAGACCAAATGATCGTTACCGTTATGATCTTTTAATAAAGAAATTTTAAATGATCTATTAAATTATCTTTTACAAAGCATATTATTATGTCAACATTTTTAGCATTTACTAGGCTAAATGATCATTACCGTTATGATCTTTTATAAAGAAACTTTAAATGATCTCTTAAATTATCTTTTACAAAGAAGATAATTATGTCAACCTTTTTAGCATTTGTTAGACCCAATGATCGTTACCGTTATGATCTTTTAATAAAGAAATTTTAAATAATCGATTAAATTATCTTTTACAAAGAAGATAATTATGTCAACTTTTTTAGCGTTTATTAGGCCCAATGATCGTTACCGTTATGATCTTTTAGTAAAGAAATTTTAAATGATCTAATAAATTATCTTTTAGAAAGAATATAATTCTGTCAACAATTTTAGCATTTATTAATCCAAATGATCGTTACCATTATGATCTTTTAATAAAGAAATTTTAATTGATCTATTAAATTATCTTTTACAAAGAAGATAATTATGTCAACATTTTTAGCATTTATTAGGCCAAATGATCGTTACCGTTATGATCTTTTAATAAAGAAATTTTAAATGATCTATTAAATTATCTTTTACAAACCAGATAATTATGTCAACATTTTTAGCATTTATTAGGCTAAATGATCGTTACCGTTATGATCTTTTATAAAGAAATTTTAAATGATCTCTTAAATTATCTTTTACAAAGAAGATAATTATGTCAACATTTTTAGCATTTATTAGGCTAAATGATCGTTACCGTTATGATCTTTTATAAAGAAACTTTAAATGATCTCTTAAATTATCTTTTACAAAGAAGATAATTATGTCAACTTTTTTAGCATTTATTAGGCCCAATGATCGTTACCGTTATGATCTTTTAATCAAGAAATTTTAAATAATCGATTAAATTATCTTTTACAAAGAAGATAATTATGTCAACTTTTTTAGCGTTTATTAGGCCCAATGATCGTTACCGTTATGATCTTTTAATCAAGAAATTTTAAATAATTGATTAAATTATCTTTTACAAAGAAGATAATTATGTCAACTTTTTTATCGTTTATTAGGCCCAATGATCGTTACCGTTATGATCTTTTAGTAAAGAAATTTTAAATGATCTAATAAATTATCTTTTAGAAAGAATATAATTCTGTCAACATTTTTAGCATTTATTAGGCCAAATGATCGTTACCGTTATGATCTTTTAATAAAGATATTTTAAATGATCTATCAAATTATCTTTTACATAGAAGATAATTATGTCAACATTTTTAGCATTTATTGGGCCAAATGATCGTTACCGTTATGATCTTTTAATAAAGAAATTTTAAATGATCTCTTAAATTATCTTTTACAAAGAAGATAATTATGTCAACCTTTTTAGCATTTGTTAGACCCAATGATCGTTACCGTTATGATCTTTTAATAAAGAAATTTTAAATGATCGATTAAATTATCTTTTACAAAGAATATAATTATGTCAACTTTTTTAGCATTTTTTAGGCCCAATGATCGTTACCGTTATGATCTTTTAATAAATAAATTTTAAATGATCTAATAAATTATTTTTTACAAATAAGATAATTATGTCAACATTTTTAGCATTTATTAGCCAAATGATCGTTACCGTTATGATCTTTTAATAGCGAAATTTTAAATGATCTATTAAATTATCTTTTACAAAGAAGATAATTATGTCAACATTTTTAGCATTTATTAGGCCAATGTTCGTTACCGTTATGATCTTTTAATAAAGAAATTTTAAATGATCTATTAAATTATATTTTACAAAGAAGATAATTATGTCAACATTTTTAGCATTTATTAGACCAAATGATCGTTACCGTTATGATCTTTTAATAAAGAAATTTTAAATGATCTATTAAATTATCTTTTACAAAGCATATTATTATGTCAACATTTTTAGCATTTACTAGGCTAAATGATCATTACCGTTATGATCTTTTATAAAGAAACTTTAAATGATCTCTTAAATTATCTTTTACAAAGAAGATAATTATGTCAACCTTTTTAGCATTTGTTAGACCCAATGATCGTTACCGTTATGATCTTTTAATAAAGAAATTTTAAATAATCGATTAAATTATCTTTTACAAAGAAGATAATTATGTCAACTTTTTTAGCGTTTATTAGGCCCAATGATCGTTACCGTTATGATCTTTTAGTAAAGAAATTTTAAATGATCTAATAAATTATCTTTTAGAAAGAATATAATTCTGTCAACAATTTTAGCATTTATTAATCCAAATGATCGTTACCATTATGATCTTTTAATAAAGAAATTTTAATTGATCTATTAAATTATCTTTTACAAAGAAGATAATTATGTCAACATTTTTAGCATTTATTAGGCCAAATGATCGTTACCGTTATGATCTTTTAATAAAGAAATTTTAAATGATCTATTAAATTATCTTTTACAAACCAGATAATTATGTCAACATTTTTAGCATTTATTAGGCTAAATGATCGTTACCGTTATGATCTTTTATAAAGAAATTTTAAATGATCTCTTAAATTATCTTTTACAAAGAAGATAATTATGTCAACATTTTTAGCATTTATTAGGCTAAATGATCGTTACCGTTATGATCTTTTAATAAAGAAATTTTAAATGATCTATTAAATTATCTTTTACAAAGCATATTATTATGTCAACATTTTTAGCATTTACTAGGCTAAATGATCATTACCGTTATGATCTTTTATAAAGAAACTTTAAATGATCTCTTAAATTATCTTTTACAAAGAAGATAATTATGTCAACCTTTTTAGCATTTGTTAGACCCAATGATCGTTACCGTTATGATCTTTTAATAAAGAAATTTTAAATAATCGATTAAATTATCTTTTACAAAGAAGATAATTATGTCAACTTTTTTAGCGTTTATTAGGCCCAATGATCGTTACCGTTATGATCTTTTAGTAAAGAAATTTTAAATGATCTAATAAATTATCTTTTAGAAAGAATATAATTCTGTCAACAATTTTAGCATTTATTAATCCAAATGATCGTTACCATTATGATCTTTTAATAAAGAAATTTTAATTGATCTATTAAATTATCTTTTACAAAGAAGATAATTATGTCAACATTTTTAGCATTTATTAGGCCAAATGATCGTTACCGTTATGATCTTTTAATAAAGAAATTTTAAATGATCTATTAAATTATCTTTTACAAACCAGATAATTATGTCAACATTTTTAGCATTTATTAGGCTAAATGATCGTTACCGTTATGATCTTTTATAAAGAAATTTTAAATGATCTCTTAAATTATCTTTTACAAAGAAGATAATTATGTCAACATTTTTAGCATTTATTAGGCTAAATGATCGTTACCGTTATGATCTTTTATAAAGAAACTTTAAATGATCTCTTAAATTATCTTTTACAAAGAAGATAATTATGTGAACCTTTTTAGCATTTGTTAGACCCAATGATCGTTACCGTTATGATCTTTTAATAAAGAAATTTTAAATGATCGATTAAATTATCTTTTACAAAGAATATAATTATGTCAACTTTTTTAGCATTTATTAGGCCCAATGATCGTTACCGTTATGATCTTTTAATAAATAAATTTTAAATGATCTAATAAATTATTTTTTACAAAGAAGATAATTATGTCAACATTTTTAGCATTTATTAGCCAAATGATCGTTACCGTTATGATCTTTTAATAGAGAAATTTTAAATGATCTATTAAATTATCTTTTACATAGAAGATAATTATGTCAACATTTTTAGCATTTATTAGGCCAAATGATCGTTACCGTTATGATCTTTTAATAAAGAAATTTTAAATGATCTATTAAATTATCTTTTACAAAGCATATAATTATGTCAACATTTTTAGCATTTATTAGGCTAAATGATCGTTACTATTATGATCTTTTATAAAGAAACTTTAAATGATCTCTTAAATTATCTTTTACAAAGAACATAATTATGTCAACTTTTTTAGCATTTATTAGGCCCAATGATCGTTACCGTTATGATCTTTTAATCAAGAAATTTTAAATAATCGATTAAATTATCTTTTACAAAGAAGATAATTATGTCAACTTTTTTAGCGTTTATTAGGCCCAATGATCGTTACCGTTATGATCTTTTAGTAAAGAAATTTTAAATGATGTAATAAATTATCTTTTAGAAAGAATATAATTCTGTCAACAATTTTAGCATTTATTAATCCAAATGATCGTTACCGTTATGATCTTTTAATAAAGAAATTTTAATTGATCTATTAAATTATCTTTTACAAAGAAGATAATTATGTCAACTTTTTTAGCATTTATTAGGCCCAATGATCGTTACCGTTATGATCTTTTAATAAAGAAATTTTAAATGATCTAATAAATTATCTTTTACAAAGAAGATAATTATGTCAACATTTTTAGCATTTATTAGGCCAAATGATCGTTACCGTTATGATCTTTTAATAAAGAAATTTTAAATGATCTATTAAATTATCTTTTACAAACCAGATAATTATGTCAACATTTTTAGCATTTATTAGGCTAAATGATCGTTACCGTTATGATCTTTTATAAAGAAATTTTAAATGATCTCTTAAATTATCTTTTACAAAGAAGATAATTATGTCAACACTTTTAGCATTTATTAGGCTAAATGATCGTTACCGTTATGATCTTTTATAAAGAAACTTTAAATGATCTCTTAAATTATCTTTTACAAAGAAGATAATTATGTGAACCTTTTTAGCATTTGTTAGACCCAATGATCGTTACCGTTATGATCTTTTAATAAAGAAATTTTAAATGATCGATTAAATTATCTTTTACAAAGAATATAATTATGTCAACTTTTTTAGCATTTATTAGGCCCAATGATCGTTACCGTTATGATCTTTTAATAAATAAATTTTAAATGATCTAATAAATTATTTTTTACAAAGAAGATAATTATGTCAACATTTTTAGCATTTATTAGCCAAATGATCGTTACCGTTATGATCTTTTAATAGAGAAATTTTAAATGATCTATTAAATTATCTTTTACAAAGAAGATAATTATGTCAACATTTTTAGCATTTATTAGGCCAAATGATCGTTACCGTTATGATCTTTTAATAAAGAAATTTTAAATGATCTATTAAATTATCTTTTACAAAGCATATAATTATGTCAACATTTTTAGCATTTATTAGGCTAAATGATCGTTACTATTATGATCTTTTATAAAGAAACTTTAAATGATCTCTTAAATTATCTTTTACAAAGAACATAATTATGTCAACTTTTTTAGCATTTATTAGGCCCAATGATCGTTACCGTTATGATCTTTTAATCAAGAAATTTTAAATAATCGATTAAATTATCTTTTACAAAGAAGATAATTATGTCAACTTTTTTATCGTTTATTAGGCCCAATGATCGTTACCGTTATGATCTTTTAGTAAAGAAATTTTAAATGATCTAATAAATTATCTTTTAGAAAGAATATAATTCTGTTAACATTTTTAGCATTTATTAGGCCAAATGATCGTTACCGTTATGATCTTTTAATAAAGAAATTTTAAATGATCTATTAAATTATCTTTTACAAACCAGATAATTATGTCAACATTTTTAGCATTTATTAGGCTAAATGATCGTTACTGTTATGATCTTTTATAAAGAAACTTTAAATGATCTCTTAAATTATCTTTTACAAAGAACATAATTATGTCAACCTTTTTAGCATTTGTTAGACCCAATGATCGTTACCGTTATGATCTTTTAATAAAGAAATTTTAAATGATCGATTAAATTATCTTTTACAAAGAAGATAATTATGTCAACTTTTTTAGCATTTATTAGGCCCAATGATCATTACCGTTATGATCTTTTAATAAATAAATTTTCAATGATCTTATAAATTATTTTGTACAAAGAAGATAATTATGTCAACATTTTTAGTATTTATTAGCCAAATGATCGTTACCGTTATGATCTTTTAATAGAGAAATTTTAAATGATCTATTAAATTATCTTTTACAAGGAAGATAATTATGTCAACATTTTTTGCATTTATTAGGCCAAATGATCGTTACCGTTAAGATCTTTTATAAATAAACTTTAAATGATCTCTTAAATTATCTTTTACAAAGAAGATAATTATGTCAACTTTTTTAGCATTTATTAGGCCCAATGATCATTACCGTTATGATATTTTAATAAAGAAATTTTAAATGATCTATTAAATTATCTTTTACAAAGAAGATAATTATGTCAAATTTTTTAGCATTTATTAGGCCCAATGATCGTTACCGTTATGATCTTTTAATAAAGAAATTTTAAATGATCTAATAAATTATTTTTTACAAAGAAGATAATTATGTCAACATTTTTAGTATTTATTAGCCAAATGATCGTTACCGTTATGATCTTTTAATAAAGAAATTTTAAATGATCTATTAAATTATCTTTTACAAATAAGACAATTATGTCAACTTTTTTAGTATTTATTAGGCCCAATGATCGTTATCGTTATGATCTTTTAATAAAGAAATTTTAAATGATCTAATAAATTATTTTTTACAAAGAAGATAATTATGTCAACATTTTTAGCATTTATTAGGCCAAATGATCGTTACCATTATGATCTTTTAATAAATAAATTTTAAATGATCTATTAAATTAAATTTTACAAAGAAGATAATTGTGTCAACATTTTTAGCATTTATTAGGCCAAATGATCCTTACCGTTATGATCTTTTAATAAAGAAATTTTAAATGATCTATTAAATTATCTTTTACAAAGCAGATAATTATGTCAACATTTTTAGCATTTATTAGGCTAAATGATCGTTACCGTTATGATCTTTTATAAAGAAACTTTAAATGATCTATTAAATTATCTTTTACAAAGCAGATAATTATGTCAACATTTTTAGCATTTATTAGGCTAAATGATCGTTACCGTTATGATCTTTTAATAAAGAAATTTTAAATGATCTAATAAATTATCTTTTAGAAAGAATATAATTCTGTTAACATTTTTAGCATTTATTAGGCCAAATGATCGTTACCGTTATGATCTTTTAATAAAGAAATTTTAAATGATCTATTAAATTATCTTTTACAAACCAGATAATTATGTCAACATTTTTAGCATTTATTAGGCTAAATGATCGTTACTGTTATGATCTTTTATAAAGAAACTTTAAATGATCTCTTAAATTATCTTTTACAAAGAACATAATTATGTCAACCTTTTTAGCATTTGTTAGACCCAATGATCGTTACCGTTATGATCTTTTAATAAAGAAATTTTAAATGATCGATTAAATTATCTTTTACAAAGAAGATAATTATGTCAACTTTTTTAGCATTTATTAGGCCCAATGATCATTACCGTTATGATCTTTTAATAAATAAATTTTAAATGATCTTATAAATTATTTTGTACAAAGAAGATAATTATGTCAACATTTTTAGTATTTATTAGCCAAATGATCGTTACCGTTATGATCTTTTAATAGAGAAATTTTAAATGATCTATTAAATTATCTTTTACAAGGAAGATAATTATGTCAACATTTTTTGCATTTATTAGGCCAAATGATCGTTACCGTTAAGATCTTTTATAAATAAACTTTAAATGATCTCTTAAATTATCTTTTACAAAGAAGATAATTATGTCAACTTTTTTAGCATTTATTAGGCCCAATGATCATTACCGTTATGATATTTTAATAAAGAAATTTTAAATGATCTATTAAATTATCTTTTACAAAGAAGATAATTATGTCAAATTTTTTAGCATTTATTAGGCCCAATGATCGTTACCGTTATGATCTTTTAATAAAGAAATTTTAAATGATCTAATAAATTATTTTTTACAAAGAAGATAATTATGTCAACATTTTTAGTATTTATTAGCCAAATGATCGTTACCATTATGATCTTTTAATAAATAAATTTTAAATGATCTATTAAATTAAATTTTACAAAGAAGATAATTGTGTCAACATTTTTAGCATTTATTAGGCCAAATGATCCTTACCGTTATGATCTTTTAATAAAGAAATTTTAAATGATCTATTAAATTATCTTTTACAAAGCAGATAATTATGTCAACATTTTTAGCATTTATTAGGCTAAATGATCGTTACCGTTATGATCTTTTATAAAGAAACTTTAAATGATCTATTAAATTATCTTTTACAAAGCAGATAATTATGTCAACATTTTTAGCATTTATTAGGCTAAATGATCGTTACCGTTATGATCTTTTAATAAAGAAATTTTAAATGATCTATTAAATTATCTTTTACAAAGCAGATAATTATGTCAACATTTTTAGCATTTACTAGGCTAAATGATTGTTACCGTTATGATCTTTTAATAAAGAAATTTTAAATAATCGATTAAATTATCTTTTACAAACAAGATAATTATGTCAACTTTTTTAGCGTTTATTAGGCCCAATGATCGTTACCATTATGATCTTTTAGTAAAGAAATTTTAAATGATCTAATACATTATCTTTTAGAAAGAATATAATTCTGTCAACATTTTTAGCATTTATTAGGCCAAATGATCGTTACCGTTTTGATCTTTTAATAAAGAAATTTTAAATGATCTATTAAATTAAATTTTACAAAGAAGATAATTGTGTCAACTTTTTTAGCATTTATTAGGCCCAATGATCGTTACCGTTATGATCTTTTAATAAAGAAATTTTAAATGATCTAATAAATTATCTTTTACAAAGAAGATAATTATGTCAACATTTTTAGCATTTATTAGGCAAAATGATCGTTACCGTTATGATCTTTTAATAAAGAAATTTTAAATGATCTATTAAATTATCTTTTACAAAACAGATAATTATGCCAACATTTTTAGCATTTATTAGGCTAAATGATCGTTACCGTTATGATCTTTTATAAAGAAACTTTAAATGATCTCTTAAATTATCTTTTACAAAGAAGATAATTATGTCAACCTTTTTAGCATTTATTAGACCCAATGATCGTTACCGTTATGATCTTTTAATAAAGAAATTTTAAATGATCGATTAAATTATCTTTTACAAAGAAGATAATTATGTCAACATTTTTAGCATTTATTAGGCCCAATGATCGTTACCGTTATGATCTTTTAATAAAGAAATTTTAAATGATCTATTAAATTATCTTTTACAAAACAGATAATTATGCCAACATTTTTAGCATTTATTAGGCTAAATGATCGTTACCGTTATGATCTTTTATAAAGAAACTTTAAATGATCTCTTAAATTATCTTTTACAAAGAAGATAATTATGTCAACCTTTTTAGCATTTATTAGACCCAATGATCGTTACCGTTATGATCTTTTAATAAAGAAATTTTAAATGATCGATTAAATTATCTTTTACAAAGAAGATAATTATGTCAACTTTTTTAGCGTTTATTAGGCCCAATGATCGTTACCGTTATGATCTTTTAGTAAAGAAATTTTAAATGATCTAATAAATTATCTTTTAGAAAGAATATAATTCTGTCAACATTTTTAGCATTTATTAGGCCAAATGATCGTTACCGTTATGATCTTTTAATAAAGAAATTTTGAATGATCTATTAAATTATCTTTTACAAACCAGATAATTATGTCAACATTTTTAGCATTTATTAGGCTAAATGATCGTTACCGTTATGATCTTTTATAAAGAAATTTTAAATGATCTCTTAAATTATCTTTTACAAAGAAGATAATTATGTCAACATTTTTAGCATTTATTAGGCCCAATGATCGTTACCGTTATGATCTTTTAATAAATAAATTTTAAATGATCTAATAAATTATTTTGTACAAAGAAGATAATTATGTCAACATTTTTAGCATTTATTAGCCAAATGATCGTTACCGTTATGATCTTTTAATAGAGAAATTTTAAATGATCTATTAAATTATCTTTTACAAAGCAGATAATTATGTCAACTTGTTTAGCATTTATTAGGCCCAACGATCGTTACCGTTATGATCTTTTGATAAAGAAATTTTAAATGATCTATTAAATTATCTTTTACACAGAAAACTATCTAAAATTTTGTAGCATTTATTAGGCCCAATGATTGTTACCGTTATGATATTTTGTAAAGACATTTCAAATCATCTATTAAATTATCTTTTACAAAGAAGATAATTATGTCAACATTTTTTGCATTTATTAGGCCAAATGATCGTTACCGTTATGATCTTTTAATAAAGAAATTTTAAATGATCTAATAAATTATTTTTTACAAAGAAGATAATTATGTCAACATTTTTAGTATTTATTAGCCAAATGATCGTTACCATTATGATCTTTTAATAAATAAATTTTAAATGATCTATTAAATTAAATTTTACAAAGAAGATAATTATGTCAACATTTTTAGCATTTATTAGGCCAAATGATCGTTACCGTTAAGATCTTTTATACATAAACTTTAAATGATCTCTTAAATTATCTTTTACAAGGAAGATAATTATGTCAACTTTTTTAGTATTTATTAGGCCCAATGGTCATTACCGTTATGAGATTTTAATAAAGAAATTTTAAATGATCTATTAAATTATCTTTTACAAAGAAGATAATTATGTCAACATTTTTAGCATTTATTAGCCAAATGATCGTTACCGTTATGATCTTTTAATAAAGAAATTTTAAATGATCTATTAAATTATCTTTTACAAATAAGATAATTATCTCAACTTTTTGAGCATTTATTAGGCCCAATGATCGTTATCGTTATGATCTTTTAATAAAGAAATTTTAAATGATCTAATAAATTATTTTTTACAAAGAAGATAATTATGTCAACATTTTTAGCATTTATTAAGCCAAATGATCGTTACCGTTATGATCTTTTATAAACAAACTTTAAATGATCTCTTAAATTATCTTTTACAAAGAAGATAATTATGTCAACCTTTTTAGCATTTGTTAGACCCAATGATCGTTACCGTTATGATCTTTTAATAAAGAAATTTTAAATGATCGATTAAATTATCTTTTACAAAGAAGATAATTATGTCAACTTTTTTAGCATTTATTAGGCCCGATGATCGTTACCGTTATGATCTTTTAATAAATACATTTTAAATGATCTAATAAATTATTTTGTACAAAGAAGATAATTATGTCAACATTTTTAGCATTTATTAGCCAAATGATCGTTACCGTTATGATCTTTTAATAGAGAAATTTTAAATGATCTATTAAATTATCTTTTACAAAGCAGATAATTATGTCAACATTTTTAGCATTTATTAGGCTAAATGATCGTTACCGTTATGATCTTTTATAAAGAAACTTTAAATGATCTCTTAAATTATCTTTTACAAAGAACATAATTATGTCAACCTTTTTAGCATTTGTTAGACCCAATGATCGTTACCGTTATGATCTTTTAATAAAGAAATTTTAAATGATCTATTAAATTATCTTTTACAAATAAGATAATTATGTCAGCTTTTTTAGCATTTATTAGGCCCAATGATCGTTATCGTTATGATCTTTTAATAAAGAAATTTTAAATGATCTAATAAATTATTTTTTACAAAGAAGATAATTATGTCAACATTTTTAGCATTTATTAAGCCAAATGATCGTTACCGTTATGATCTTTTATAAACAAACTTTAAATGATCTCTTAAATTATCTTTTACAAAGAAGATAATTATGTCAACCTTTTTAGCATTTGTTAGACCCAATGATCGTTACCGTTATGATCTTTTAATAAAGAAATTTTAAATGATCGATTAAATTATCTTTTACAAAGAAGATAATTATGTCAACTTTTTTAGCATTTATTAGGCCCGATGATCGTTACCGTTATGATCTTTTAATAAATACATTTTAAATGATCTAATAAATTATTTTGTACAAAGAAGATAATTATGTCAACATTTTTAGCATTTATTAGCCAAATGATCGTTACCGTTATTATCTTTTAATAGAGAAATTTTAAATGATCTATTAAATTATCTTTTACAAAGCAGATAATTATGTCAACTTGTTTAGCATTTATTAGGCCCAACGATCGTTACTGTTATGATCTTTTGATAAAGAAATTTTAAATGATCTATTAAATTATCTTTTACACAGAAAACTATCTAAAATTTTGTAGCATTTATTGGGCCCAATGATTGTTACCGTTATGATATTTTGTAAAGACATTTCAAATCATCTATTAAATTATCTTTTACAAAGAAGATAGTTATGTCAACATTTTTTGCATTTATTAGGCCAAATTATCGTTACCGTTATGATCTTTTAATAAAGAAATTTTAAATGATCTATTAAATTATCTTTTACGAAGAAGATAATTATGTCAACATTTTTAGCATTTATTAGGCCAAATGATCGTTACCGTTAAGATCTTTTATACATAAACTTTAAATGATCTCTTAAATTATCTTTTACAAGGAAGATAATTATGTCAACTTTTTTAGTATTTATTAGGCCCAATGATCATTACCGTTATGAGATTTTAATAAAGAAATTTTAAATGATCTATTAAATTATCTTTTACAAAGAAGATAATTATGTCAACATTTTTAGCATTTATTAGCCAAATGATCGTTACCGTTATGATCTTTTAATAAAGAAATTTTAAATGATCTATTAAATTATCTTTTACAAATAAGATAATTATCTCAACTTTTTTAGCATTTATTAGGCCCAATGATCGTTATCGTTATGATCTTTTAATAAAGAAATTTTAAATGATCTAATAAATTATTTTTTACAAAGAAGATAATTATGTCAACATTTTTAGCATTTATTAAGCCAAATGATCGTTACCGTTATGATCTTTTATAAACAAACTTTAAATGATCTCTTAAATTATCTTTTACAAAGAAGATAATTATGTCAACCTTTTTAGCATTTGTTAGACCCAATGATCGTTACCGTTATGATCTTTTAATAAAGAAATTTTAAATGATCGATTAAATTATCTTTTACAGAGAAGATAATTATGTCAACTTTTTTAGCATTTATTAGGCCCGATGATCGTTACCGTTATGATCTTTTAATAAATACATTTTAAATGATCTAATAAATTATTTTGTACAAAGAAGATAATTATGTCAACATTTTTAGCATTTATTAGCCAAATGATCGTTACCGTTATGATCTTTTAATAGAGAAATTTTAAATGATCTATTAAATTATCTTTTAAAAAGCAGATAATTATGTCAACATTTTTAGCATTTATTAGGCTAAATGATCGTTACCGTTATGATCTTTTATAAAGAAACTTTAAATGATCTCTTAAATTATCTTTTACAAAGAACATAATTATGTCAACCTTTTTAGCATTTGTTAGACCCAATGATCGTTACCGTTATGATCTTTTAATAAAGAAATTTTAAATGATCTATTAAATTATCTTTTACAAATAAGATAATTATGTCAGCTTTTTTAGCATTTATTAGGCCCAATGATCGTTATCGTTATGATCTTTTAATAAAGAAATTTTAAATGATCTAATAAATTATTTTTTACAAAGAAGATAATTATGTCAACATTTTTAGCATTTATTAAGCCAAATGATCGTTACCGTTATGATCTTTTATAAACAAACTTTAAATGATCTCTTAAATTATCTTTTACAAAGAAGATAATTATGTCAACCTTTTTAGCATTTGTTAGACCCAATGATCGTTACCGTTATGATCTTTTAATAAAGAAATTTTAAATGATCGATTAAATTATCTTTTACAAAGAAGATAATTATGTCAACTTTTTTAGCATTTATTAGGCCCGATGATCGTTACCGTTATGATCTTTTAATAAATACATTTTAAATGATCTAATAAATTATTTTGTACAAAGAAGATAATTATGTCAACATTTTTAGCATTTATTAGCCAAATGATCGTTACCGTTATGATCTTTTAATAGAGAAATTTTAAATGATCTATTAAATTATCTTTTACAAAGCAGATAATTATGTCAACTTGTTTAGCATTTATTAGGCCCAACGATCGTTACCGTTATGATCTTTTGATAAAGAAATTTTAAATGATCTATTAAATTATCTTTTACACAGAAAACTATCTAAAATTTTGTAGCATTTATTGGGCCCAATGATTGTTACCGTTATGATATTTTGTAAAGACATTTCAAATCATCTATTAAATTATCTTTTACAAAGAAGATAGTTATGTCAACATTTTTTGCATTTATTAGGCCAAATTATCGTTACCGTTATGATCTTTTAATAAAGAAATTTTAAATGATCTATTAAATTATCTTTTACGAAGAAGATAATTATGTCAACATTTTTAGCATTTATTAGGCCAAATGATCGTTACCGTTAAGATCTTTTATACATAAACTTTAAATGATCTCTTAAATTATCTTTTACAAGGAAGATAATTATGTCAACTTTTTTAGTATTTATTAGGCCCAATGATCATTACCGTTATGAGATTTTAATAAAGAAATTTTAAATGATCTATTAAATTATCTTTTACAAAGAAGATAATTATGTCAACATTTTTAGCATTTATTAGCCAAATGATCGTTACCGTTATGATCTTTTAATAAAGAAATTTTAAATGATCTATTAAATTATCTTTTACAAATAAGATAATTATCTCAACTTTTTTAGCATTTATTAGGCCCAATGATCGTTATCGTTATGATCTTTTAATAAAGAAATTTTAAATGATCTAATAAATTATTTTTTACAAAGAAGATAATTATGTCAACATTTTTAGCATTTATTAAGCCAAATGATCGTTACCGTTATGATCTTTTATAAACAAACTTTAAATGATCTCTTAAATTATCTTTTACAAAGAAGATAATTATGTCAACCTTTTTAGCATTTGTTAGACCCAATGATCGTTACCGTTATGATCTTTTAATAAAGAAATTTTAAATGATCGATTAAATTATCTTTTACAGAGAAGATAATTATGTCAACTTTTTTAGCATTTATTAGGCCCGATGATCGTTACCGTTATGATCTTTTAATAAATACATTTTAAATGATCTAATAAATTATTTTGTACAAAGAAGATAATTATGTCAACATTTTTAGCATTTATTAGCCAAATGATCGTTACCGTTATGATCTTTTAATAGAGAAATTTTAAATGATCTATTAAATTATCTTTTAAAAAGCAGATAATTATGTCAACATTTTTAGCATTTATTAGGCTAAATGATCGTTACCGTTATGATCTTTTATAAAGAAACTTTAAATGATCTCTTAAATTATCTTTTACAAAGAACATAATTATGTCAACCTTTTTAGCATTTGTTAGACCCAATGATCGTTACCGTTATGATCTTTTAATAAAGAAATTTTAAATGATCTATTAAATTATCTTTTACAAATAAGATAATTATGTCAGCTTTTTTAGCATTTATTAGGCCCAATGATCGTTATCGTTATGATCTTTTAATAAAGAAATTTTAAATGATCTAATAAATTATTTTTTACAAAGAAGATAATTATGTCAACATTTTTAGCATTTATTAAGCCAAATGATCGTTACCGTTATGATCTTTTAGAAACAAACTTTAAATGATCTCTTAAATTATCTTTTACAAAGAAGATAATTATGTCAACCTTTTTAGCATTTGTTAGACCCAATGATCGTTACCGTTATGATCTTTTAATAAAGAAATTTTAAATGATCGATTAAATTATCTTTTACAAAGAAGATAATTATGTCAACTTTTTTAGCATTTATTAGGCCCGATGATCGTTACCGTTATGATCTTTTAATAAATACATTTTAAATGATCTAATAAATTATTTTGTACGAAGAAGATAATTATGTCAACATTTTTAGCATTTATTAGCCAAATGATCGTTACCGTTATGATCTTTTAATAGAGAAATTTTAAATGATCTATTAAATTATCTTTTACAAAGCAGATAATTATGTCAACTTGTTTAGCATTTATTAGGCCCAACAATCGTTACCGTTATGATGTTTTGATAAAGAAATTTTAAATGATCTATTAAATTATCTTTTACACAGAAAACTATCTAAAATTTTGTAGCATTTATTAGGCCCAATGATTGTTACCGTTATGATATTTTGTAAAGACATTTCAAATCATCTATTAAATTATCTTTTACAAAGAAGATAGTTATGTCAACATTTTTTGCATTTATTAGGCCAAATGATCGTTACCGTTATGATCTTTTAATAAAGAAATTTTAAATGATCTCTTAAATTATCTTTTACAAAGAACATAATTATGTCAACCTTTTTAGCATTTGTTAGACCCAATGATCGTTACCGTTATGATCTTTTAATAAAGAAATTTTAAATGATCTATTAAATTATCTTTTACAAATAAGATAATTATGTCAGCTTTTTTAGCATTTATTAGGCCCAATGATCGTTATCGTTATGATCTTTTAATAAAGAAATTTTAAATGATCTAATAAATTATTTTTTACAAAGAAGATAATTATGTCAACATTTTTAGCATTTATTAAGCCAAATGATCGTTACCGTTATGATCTTTTAGAAACAAACTTTAAATGATCTCTTAAATTATCTTTTACAAAGAAGATAATTATGTCAACCTTTTTAGCATTTGTTAGACCCAATGATCGTTACCGTTATGATCTTTTAATAAAGAAATTTTAAATGATCGATTAAATTATCTTTTACAAAGAAGATAATTATGTCAACTTTTTTAGCATTTATTAGGCCCGATGATCGTTACCGTTATGATCTTTTAATAAATACATTTTAAATGATCTAATAAATTATTTTGTACGAAGAAGATAATTATGTCAACATTTTTAGCATTTATTAGCCAAATGATCGTTACCGTTATGATCTTTTAATAGAGAAATTTTAAATGATCTATTAAATTATCTTTTACAAAGCAGATAATTATGTCAACTTGTTTAGCATTTATTAGGCCCAACAATCGTTACCGTTATGATGTTTTGATAAAGAAATTTTAAATGATCTATTAAATTATCTTTTACACAGAAAACTATCTAAAATTTTGTAGCATTTATTAGGCCCAATGATTGTTACCGTTATGATATTTTGTAAAGACATTTCAAATCATCTATTAAATTATCTTTTACAAAGAAGATAGTTATGTCAACATTTTTTGCATTTATTAGGCCAAATGATCGTTACCGTTATGATCTTTTAATAAAGAAATTTTAAATGATCTATTAAATTATCTTTTACGAAGAAGATAATTATGTCAACATTTTTAGCATTTATTAGGCCAAATGATCGTTACCGTTAAGATCTTTTATACATAAACTTTAAATGATCTCTTAAATTATCTTTTACAAGGAAGATAATTATGTCAACTTTTTTAGTATTTATTAGGCCCAATGATGATTACCGTTATGAGATTTTAATAAAGAAATTTTAAATGATCTATTAAATTATCTTTTACAAAGAAGATAATTATGTCAACATTTTTAGCATTTATTAGCCAAATAATCGTTACCGTTATGATCTTTTAATAAAGAAATTTTAAATGATCTATTAAATTATCTTTTACAAATAAGATAATTATCTCAACTTTTTTAGCATTTATTAGGCCCAATGATCGTTATCGTTATGATCTTTTAATAAAGAAATTTTAAATGATCTAATAAATTATTTTTTACAACGAAGATAATTATGTCAACATTTTTAGCATTAATTAAGCCAAATGATCGTTACCGTTATGATCTTTTATAAACAAACTTTAAATGATCTCTTAAATTATCTTTTACAAAGAAGATAATTATGTCAACCTTTTTAGCATTTGTTAGACCCAATGATCGTTACCGTTATGATCTTTTAATAAAGAAATTTTAAATGATCGATTAAATTATCTTTTACAAAGAAGATAATTATGTCAACTTTTTTAGCATTTATTAGGCCCAATGATCATTACCGTTATGATATTTTAATAAATACATTTTAAATGATCTAATAAATTATTTTGTACAAAGAAGATAATTATGTCAACATTTTTAGCATTTATTAGCCAAATGATCGTTACCGTTATGATCTTTTAATAGAGAAATTTTAAATGATCTATTAAATTATCTTTTACAAAGCAGATAATTATGTCAACATTTTTAGCATTTATTAGGCTAAATGATCGTTACCGTTATGATCTTTTATAAAGAAACTTTAAATGATCTCTTAAATTATCTTTTACAAAGAACATAATTATGTCCACCTTTTTAGCATTTGTTAGACCCAATGATCGTTACCGTTATGATCTTTTAATAAAGAAATTTTAAATGATCTATTAAATTATCTTTTACAAATAAGATAATTATGTCAGCTTTTTTAGCATTTATTAGGCCCAATGATCGTTATCGTTATGATCTTTTAATAAAGAAATTTTAAATGATCTAATAAATTATTTTTTACAAAGAAGATAATTATGTCAACATTTTTAGCATTTATTAAGCCAAATGATCGTTACCGTTATGATCTTTTATAAACAAACTTTAAATGATCTCTTAAATTATCTTTTACAAAGAAGATAATTATGTCAACCTTTTTAGCATTTGTTAGACCCAATGATCGTTACCGTTATGATCTTTTAATAAAGAAATTTTAAATGATCGATTAAATTATCTTTTACAAAGAAGATAATTATGTCAACTTTTTTAGCATTTATTAGGCCCGATGATCGTTACCGTTATGATCTTTTAATAAATACATTTTAAATGATCTAATAAATTATTTTGTACAAAGAAGATAATTATGTCAACATTTTTAGCATTTATTAGCCAAATGATCGTTACCGTTATGATCTTTTAATAGAGAAATTTTAAATGATCTATTAAATTATCTTTTACAAAGCAGATAATTATGTCAACTTGTTTAGCATTTATTAGGCCCAACGATCGTTACCGTTATGATCTTTTGATAAAGAAATTTTAAATGATCTATTAAATTATCTTTTACACAGAAAACTATCTAAAATTTTGTAGCATTTATTGGGCCCAATGATTGTTACCGTTATGATATTTTGTAAAGACATTTCAAATCATCTATTAAATTATCTTTTACAAAGAAGATAGTTATGTCAACATTTTTTGCATTTATTAGGCCAAATGATCGTTACCGTTATGATCTTTTAATAAAGAAATTTTAAATGATCTATTAAATTATCTTTTACGAAGAAGATAATTATGTCAACATTTTTAGCATTTATTAGGCCAAATGATCGTTACCGTTAAGATCTTTTATACATAAACTTTAAATGATCTCTTAAATTATCTTTTACAAGGAAGATAATTATGTCAACTTTTTTAGTATTTATTAGGCCCAATGATCATTACCGTTATGAGATTTTAATAAAGAAATTTTAAATGATCTATTAAATTATCTTTTACAAAGAAGATAATTATGTCAACATTTTTAGCATTTATTAGCCAAATGATTGTTACCGTTATGATCTTTTAATAAAGAAATTTTAAATGATCTATTAAATTATCTTTTACAAATAAGATAATTATCTCAACTTTTTTAGCATTTATTAGGCCCAATGATCGTTATCGTTATGATCTTTTAATAAAGAAATTTTAAATGATCTAATAAATTATTTTTTACAAAGAAGATAATTATGTCAACATTTTTAGCATTTATTAAGCCAAATGATCGTTACCGTTATGATCTTTTATAAACAAACTTTAAATGATCTCTTAAATTATCTTTTACAAAGAAGATAATTATGTCAACCTTTTTAGCATTTGTTAGACCCAATGATCGTTACCGTTATGATCTTTTAATAAAGAAATTTTAAATGATCGATTAAATTATATTTTACAAAGAAGATAATTATGTCAACTTTTTTAGCATTTATTAGGCCCGATGATCGTTACCGTTATGATCTTTTAATAAATACATTTTAAATGATCTAATAAATTATTTTGTACAAAGCAGATAATTATGTCAACATTTTTAGCATTTATTAGCCAAATGATCGTTACCGTTATGATCTTTTAATAGAGAAATTTTAAATGATCTATTAAATTATCTTTTACAAAGCAGATAATTATGTTAACATTTTTAGCATTTATTAGGCTAAATGATCGTTACAATTATGATCTTTTATAAAGAAACTTTAAATGATCTCTTAAATTATCTTTTACAAAGAACGTAATTATGTCAACCTTTTTAGCATTTGTTAGACCCAATGATCGTTACCGTTATGATCTTTTAATAAAGAAATTTTAAATGATCTATTAAATTATCTTTTACAAATAAGATAATTATGTCAGCTTTTTTAGCATTTATTAGGCCTAATGATCGTTATCGTTATGATCTTTTAATAAAGAAATTTTAAATGATCTAATAAATTATTTTTTACAAAGAAGATAATTATGTCAACATTTTTAGCATTTATTAAGCCAAATGATCGTTACCGTTATGATCTTTTATAAACAAACTTTAAATGATCTCTTAAATTATCTTTTACAAAGAAGATAATTATGTCAACCTTTTTAGCATTTGTTAGACCCAATGATCGTTACCGTTATGATCTTTTAATAAAGAAATTTTAAATGATCGATTAAATTATCTTTTACAAAGAAGATAATTATGTCAACTTTTTTAGCATTTATTAGGCCCGATGATCGTTACCGTTATGATCTTTTAATAAATACATTTTAAATGATCTAATAAATTATTTTGTACGAAGAAGATAATTATGTCAACATTTTTAGCATTTATTAGCCAAATGATCGTTACCGTTATGATCTTTTAATAGAGAAATTTTAAATGATCTATTAAATTATCTTTTACAAAGCAGATAATTATGTCAACTTGTTTACCATTTATTAGGCCCAACAATCGTTACCGTTATGATCTTTTGATAAAGAAATTTTAAATGATCTATTAAATTATCTTTTACACAGAAAACTATCTAAAATTTTGTAGCATTTATTAGGCCCAATGATTGTTACCGTTATGATATTTTGTAAAGACATTTCAAATCATCTATTAAATTATCTTTTACAAAGAAGATAGTTATGTCAACATTTTTTGCATTTATTAGGCCAAATGATCGTTACCGTTATGATCTTTTAATAAAGAAATTTTAAATGATCTATTAAATTATCTTTTACGAAGAAGATAATTATGTCAACATTTTTAGCATTTATTAGGCCAAATGATCGTTACCGTTAAGATCTTTTATACATAAACTTTAAATGATCTCTTAAATTATCTTTTACAAGGAAGATAATTATGTCAACTTTTTTAGTATTTATTAGGCCCAATGATCATTACCGTTATGAGATTTTAATAAAGAAATTTTAAATGATCTATTAAATTATCTTTTACAAAGAAGATAATTATGTCAACATTTTTAGCATTTATTAGCCAAATGATCGTTACCGTTATGATCTTTTAATAAAGAAATTTTAAATGATCTATTAAATTATCTTTTACAAATAAGATAATTATCTCAACTTTTTTAGCATTTATTAGGCCCAATGATCGTTATAGTTATGATCTTTTAATAAAGAAATTTTAAATGATCTAATAAATTATTTTTTACAAAGAAGATAATTATGTCAACATTTTTAGCATTTATTAAGCCAAATGATCGTTACCGTTATGATCTTTTATAAACAAACTTTAAATGATCTCTTAAATTATCTTTTACAAAGAAGATAATTATGTCAACCTTTTTAGCATTTGTTAGACCCAATGATCGTTACCGTTATGATCTTTTAATAAAGAAATTTTAAATGATCGATTAAATTATCTTTTACAAAGAAGATAATTATGTCAACTTTTTTAGCATTTATTAGGCCCGATGATCGTTACCGTTATGATCTTTTAATAAATACATTTTAAATGATCTAATAAATTATTTTGTACAAAGAAGATAATTATGTCAACATTTTTAGCATTTATTAGCCAAATGATCGTTACCGTTATGATCTTTTAATAGAGAAATTTTAAATGATCTATTAAATTATCTTTTACAAAGCAGATAATTATGTCAACATTTTTAGCATTTATTAGGCTAAATGATCGTTACCGTTATGATCTTTTATAAAGAAACTTTAAATGATCTAATAAATTATTTTTTACAAAGAAGATCATTATGTCAACATTTTTAGCATTTATTAAGCCAAATGATCGTTACCGTTATGATCTTTTATAAACAAACTTTAAATGATCTCTTAAATTATCTTTTACAAAGAACATAATTATGTCAACCTTTTTAGCATTTGTTAGACCCAATGATCGTTACCGTTATGATCTTTTAATAAAGAAATTTTAAATGATCTATTAAATTATCTTTTACAAATAAGATAATTATGTCTGCTTTTTTAGCATTTATTAGGCCCAATGATCGTTATCGTTATGATCTTTTAATAAAGAAATTTTAAATGATCTAATAAATTATTTTTTACAAAGAAGATAATTATGTCAACATTTTTAGCATTTATTAAGCCAAATGATCGTTACCGTTATGATCTTTTATAAACAAACTTTAAATGATCTCTTAAATTATCTTTTACAAAGAAGATAATTATGTCAACCTTTTTAGCATTTGTTAGACCCAATGATCGTTACCGTTATGATCTTTTAATAAAGAAATTTTAAATGATCGATTAAATTATCTTTTACAAAGAAGATAATTATGTCAACTTTTTTAGCATTTATTAGGCCCGATGATCGTTACCGTTATGATCTTTTAATAAATACATTTTAAATGATCTAATAAATTATTTTGTACGAAGAAGATAATTATGTCAACATTTTTAGCATTTATTAGCCAAATGATCGTTACCGTTATGATCTTTTAATAGAGAAATTTTAAATGATCTATTAAATTATCTTTTACAAAGCAGATAATTATGTCAACTTGTTTACCATTTATTAGGCCCAACAATCGTTACCGTTATGATCTTTTGATAAAGAAATTTTAAATGATCTATTAAATTATCTTTTACACAGAAAACTATCTAAAATTTTGTAGCATTTATTAGGCCCAATGATTGTTACCGTTATGATATTTTGTAAAGACATTTCAAATCATCTATTAAATTATCTTTTACAAAGAAGATAGTTATGTCAACATTTTTTGCATTTATTAGGCCAAATGATCGTTACCGTTATGATCTTTTAATAAAGAAATTTTAAATGATCTATTAAATTATCTTTTACGAAGAAGATAATTATGTCAACATTTTTAGCATTTATTAGGCCAAATGATCGTTACCGTTAAGATCTTTTATACATAAACTTTAAATGATCTCTTAAATTATCTTTTACAAGGAAGATAATTATGTCAACTTTTTTAGTATTTATTAGGCCCAATGATCATTACCGTTATGAGATTTTAATAAAGAAATTTTAAATGATCTATTAAATTATCTTTTACAAAGAAGATAATTATGTCAACATTTTTAGCATTTATTAGCCAAATGATCGTTACCGTTATGATCTTTTAATAAAGAAATTTTAAATGATCTATTAAATTATCTTTTACAAATAAGATAATTATCTCAACTTTTTTAGCATTTATTAGGCCCAATGATCGTTATAGTTATGATCTTTTAATAAAGAAATTTTAAATGATCTAATAAATTATTTTTTACAAAGAAGATAATTATGTCAACATTTTTAGCATTTATTAAGCCAAATGATCGTTACCGTTATGATCTTTTATAAACAAACTTTAAATGATCTCTTAAATTATCTTTTACAAAGAAGATAATTATGTCAACCTTTTTAGCATTTGTTAGACCCAATGATCGTTACCGTTATGATCTTTTAATAAAGAAATTTTAAATGATCGATTAAATTATCTTTTACAAAGAAGATAATTATGTCAACTTTTTTAGCATTTATTAGGCCCGATGATCGTTACCGTTATGATCTTTTAATAAATACATTTTAAATGATCTAATAAATTATTTTGTACAAAGAAGATAATTATGTCAACATTTTTAGCATTTATTAGCCAAATGATCGTTACCGTTATGATCTTTTAATAGAGAAATTTTAAATGATCTATTAAATTATCTTTTACAAAGCAGATAATTATGTCAACATTTTTAGCATTTATTAGGCTAAATGATCGTTACCGTTATGATCTTTTATAAAGAAACTTTAAATGATCTAATAAATTATTTTTTACAAAGAAGATCATTATGTCAACATTTTTAGCATTTATTAAGCCAAATGATCGTTACCGTTATGATCTTTTATAAACAAACTTTAAATGATCTCTTAAATTATCTTTTACAAAGAACATAATTATGTCAACCTTTTTAGCATTTGTTAGACCCAATGATCGTTACCGTTATGATCTTTTAATAAAGAAATTTTAAATGATCTATTAAATTATCTTTTACAAATAAGATAATTATGTCTGCTTTTTTAGCATTTATTAGGCCCAATGATCGTTATCGTTATGATCTTTTAATAAAGAAATTTTAAATGATCTAATAAATTATTTTTTACAAAGAAGATAATTATGTCAACATTTTTAGCATTTATTAAGCCAAATGATCGTTACCGTTATGATCTTTTATAAACAAACTTTAAATGATCTCTTAAATTATCTTTTACAAAGAAGATAATTATGTCAACCTTTTTAGCATTTGTTAGACCCAATGATCGTTACCGTTATGATCTTTTAATAAAGAAATTTTAAATGATCGATTAAATTATCTTTTACAAAGAAGATAATTATGTCAACTTTTTTAGCATTTATTAGGCCCGATGATCGTTACCGTTATGATCTTTTAATAAATACATTTTAAATGATCTAATAAATTATTTTGTACGAAGAAGATAATTATGTCAACATTTTTAGCATTTATTAGCCAAATGATCGTTACCGTTATGATCTTTTAATAGAGAAATTTTAAATGATCTATTAAATTATCTTTTACAAAGCAGATAATTATGTCAACTTGTTTACCATTTATTAGGCCCAACAATCGTTACCGTTATGATCTTTTGATAAAGAAATTTTAAATGATCTATTAAATTATCTTTTACACAGAAAACTATCTAAAATTTTGTAGCATTTATTAGGCCCAATGATTGTTACCGTTATGATATTTTGTAAAGACATTTCAAATCATCTATTAAATTATCTTTTACAAAGAAGATAGTTATGTCAACATTTTTTGCATTTATTAGGCCAAATGATCGTTACCGTTATGATCTTTTAATAAAGAAATTTTAAATGATCTATTAAATTATCTTTTACGAAGAAGATAATTATGTCAACATTTTTAGCATTTATTAGGCCAAATGATCGTTACCGTTAAGATCTTTTATACATAAACTTTAAATGATCTCTTAAATTATCTTTTACAAGGAAGATAATTATGTCAACTTTTTTAGTATTTATTAGGCCCAATGATCATTACCGTTATGAGATTTTAATAAAGAAATTTTAAATGATCTATTAAATTATCTTTTACAAAGAAGATAATTATGTCAACATTTTTAGCATTTATTAGCCAAATGATCGTTACCGTTATGATCTTTTAATAAAGAAATTTTAAATGATCTATTAAATTATCTTTTACAAATAAGATAATTATCTCAACTTTTTTAGCATTTATTAGGCCCAATGATCGTTATAGTTATGATCTTTTAATAAAGAAATTTTAAATGATCTAATAAATTATTTTTTACAAAGAAGATAATTATGTCAACATTTTTAGCATTTATTAAGCCAAATGATCGTTACCGTTATGATCTTTTATAAACAAACTTTAAATGATCTCTTAAATTATCTTTTACAAAGAAGATAATTATGTCAACCTTTTTAGCATTTGTTAGACCCAATGATCGTTACCGTTATGATCTTTTAATAAAGAAATTTTAAATGATCGATTAAATTATCTTTTACAAAGAAGATAATTATGTCAACTTTTTTAGCATTTATTAGGCCCGATGATCGTTACCGTTATGATCTTTTAATAAATACATTTTAAATGATCTAATAAATTATTTTGTACAAAGAAGATAATTATGTCAACATTTTTAGCATTTATTAGCCAAATGATCGTTACCGTTATGATCTTTTAATAGAGAAATTTTAAATGATCTATTAAATTATCTTTTACAAAGCAGATAATTATGTCAACATTTTTAGCATTTATTAGGCTAAATGATCGTTACCGTTATGATCTTTTATAAAGAAACTTTAAATGATCTAATAAATTATTTTTTACAAAGAAGATCATTATGTCAACATTTTTAGCATTTATTAAGCCAAATGATCGTTACCGTTATGATCTTTTATAAACAAACTTTAAATGATCTCTTAAATTATCTTTTACAAAGAACATAATTATGTCAACCTTTTTAGCATTTGTTAGACCCAATGATCGTTACCGTTATGATCTTTTAATAAAGAAATTTTAAATGATCTATTAAATTATCTTTTACAAATAAGATAATTATGTCTGCTTTTTTAGCATTTATTAGGCCCAATGATCGTTATCGTTATGATCTTTTAATAAAGAAATTTTAAATGATCTAATAAATTATTTTTTACAAAGAAGATAATTATGTCAACATTTTTAGCATTTATTAAGCCAAATGATCGTTACCGTTATGATCTTTTATAAACAAACTTTAAATGATCTCTTAAATTATCTTTTACAAAGAAGATAATTATGTCAACCTTTTTAGCATTTGTTAGACCCAATGATCGTTACCGTTATGATCTTTTAATAAAGAAATTTTAAATGATCGATTAAATTATCTTTTACAAAGAAGATAATTATGTCAACTTTTTTAGCATTTATTAGGCCCGATGATCGTTACCGTTATGATCTTTTAATAAATACATTTTAAATGATCTAATAAATTATTTTGTACGAAGAAGATAATTATGTCAACATTTTTAGCATTTATTAGCCAAATGATCGTTACCGTTATGATCTTTTAATAGAGAAATTTTAAATGATCTATTAAATTATCTTTTACAAAGCAGATAATTATGTCAACTTGTTTACCATTTATTAGGCCCAACAATCGTTACCGTTATGATCTTTTGATAAAGAAATTTTAAATGATCTATTAAATTATCTTTTACACAGAAAACTATCTAAAATTTTGTAGCATTTATTAGGCCCAATGATTGTTACCGTTATGATATTTTGTAAAGACATTTCAAATCATCTATTAAATTATCTTTTACAAAGAAGATAGTTATGTCAACATTTTTTGCATTTATTAGGCCAAATGATCGTTACCGTTATGATCTTTTAATAAAGAAATTTTAAATGATCTATTAAATTATCTTTTACGAAGAAGATAATTATGTCAACATTTTTAGCATTTATTAGGCCAAATGATCGTTACCGTTAAGATCTTTTATACATAAACTTTAAATGATCTCTTAAATTATCTTTTACAAGGAAGATAATTATGTCAACTTTTTTAGTATTTATTAGGCCCAATGATCATTACCGTTATGAGATTTTAATAAAGAAATTTTAAATGATCTATTAAATTATCTTTTACAAAGAAGATAATTATGTCAACATTTTTAGCATTTATTAGCCAAATGATCGTTACCGTTATGATCTTTTAATAAAGAAATTTTAAATGATCTATTAAATTATCTTTTACAAATAAGATAATTATCTCAACTTTTTTAGCATTTATTAGGCCCAATGATCGTTATAGTTATGATCTTTTAATAAAGAAATTTTAAATGATCTAATAAATTATTTTTTACAAAGAAGATAATTATGTCAACATTTTTAGCATTTATTAAGCCAAATGATCGTTACCGTTATGATCTTTTATAAACAAACTTTAAATGATCTCTTAAATTATCTTTTACAAAGAAGATAATTATGTCAACCTTTTTAGCATTTGTTAGACCCAATGATCGTTACCGTTATGATCTTTTAATAAAGAAATTTTAAATGATCGATTAAATTATCTTTTACAAAGAAGATAATTATGTCAACGTTTTTAGCATTTATTAGGCCCGATGATCGTTACCGTTATGATCTTTTAATAAATACATTTTAAATGATCTAATAAATTATTTTGTACAAAGAAGATAATTATGTCAACATTTTTAGCATTTATTAGCCAAATGATCGTTACCGTTATGATCTTTTAATAGAGAAATTTTAAATGATCTATTAAATTATCTTTTACAAAGCAGATAATTATGTCAACATTTTTAGCATTTATTAGGCTAAATGATCGTTACCGTTATGATCTTTTATAAAGAAACTTTAAATGATCTAATAAATTATTTTTTACAAAGAAGATCATTATGTCAACATTTTTAGCATTTATTAAGCCAAATGATCGTTACCGTTATGATCTTTTATAAACAAACTTTAAATGATCTCTTAAATTATCTTTTACAAAGAACATAATTATGTCAACCTTTTTAGCATTTGTTAGACCCAATGATCGTTACCGTTATGATCTTTTAATAAAGAAATTTTAAATGATCTATTAAATTATCTTTTACAAATAAGATAATTATGTCTGCTTTTTTAGCATTTATTAGGCCCAATGATCGTTATCGTTATGATCTTTTAATAAAGAAATTTTAAATGATCTAATAAATTATTTTTTACAAAGAAGATAATTATGTCAACATTTTTAGCATTTATTAAGCCAAATGATCGTTACCGTTATGATCTTTTATAAACAAACTTTAAATGATCTCTTAAATTATCTTTTACAAAGAAGATAATTATGTCAACCTTTTTAGCATTTGTTAGACCCAATGATCGTTACCGTTATGATCTTTTAATAAAGAAATTTTAAATGATCGATTAAATTATATTTTACAAAGAAGATAATTATGTCAACTTTTTTAGCATTTATTAGGCCCGATGATCGTTACCGTTATGATCTTTTAATAAATACATTTTAAATGATCTAATAAATTATTTTGTACAAAGCAGATAATTATGTCAACATTTTTAGCATTTATTAGTCAAATGATCGTTACCGTTATGATCTTTTAATAGAGAAATTTTAAATGATCTATTAAATTATCTTTTACAAAGCAGATAATTATGTCAACTTGTTTAACATTTATTAGGCCCAACGATCGTTACCGTTATGATCTTTTGATAAAGAAATTTTAAATGATCTATTAAATTATCTTTTACACAGAAAACTATCTAAAATTTTGTAGCATTTATTAGGCCCAATGATTGTTACCGTTATGATATTTTGTAAAGACATTTCAAATCATCTATTAAATTATCTTTTACAAAGAAGATAATTATGTCAACATTTTTTGCATTTATTAGGCCAAATGATCGTTACCGTTATGATCTTTTAATAAAGAAATTTTAAATGATCTATTAAATTATCTTTTACGAAGAAGATAATTATGTCAACATTTTTAGCATTTATTAGGCCAAATGATCGTTACCGTTAAGATCTTTTATACATAAACTTTAAATGATCTCTTAAATTATCTTTTACAAGGAAGATAATTATGTCAACTTTTTTAGCATTTATTAGGCCCAATGATCATTACCGTTATGAGATTTTAATAAAGAAATTCTAAATGATCTATTAAATTATCTTTTACAAGGAAGATAATTATGTCAACATTTTTAGCATTTATTAGCCAAATGATCGTCACCGTTATGATCTTTTCGTAAAGAAATTTTAAATGATCTATTAAATTATCTTTTACAAATAAGATAATTATCTCAAATTTTTTAGCATTTATTAGGCCCAATGATCGTTATCGTTATGATCTTTTAATAAAGAAATTTTAAATGATCTAATAAATTATTTTTTACAAAGAAGATAATTATGTCAACTTTTTTAGCATTTATTAGGCCCGATGATCGTTACCGTTATGATCTTTTAATAAATACATTTTAAATGATCTAATAAATTATTTTGTACAAAGAAGATAATTATGTCAACATTTTTAGCATTTATTAGCCAAATGATCGTTATCGTTATGATCTTTTAATAGAGAAATTTTAAATGATCTATTAAATTATCTTTTACAAAGCAGATAATTATGTCAACATTTTTAGCATTTATTAGGCTAAATGATCGTTACCGTTGTGATCTTTTATAAAGAAACTTTAAATGATCTAATAAATTATTTTTTACAAAGAAGATCATTATGTCAACATTTTTAGCATTTATTAAGCCAAATGATCGTTACCGTTATGATCTTTTATAAACAAACTTTAAATGATCTCTTAAATTATCTTTTACAAAGAACATAATTATGTCAACCTTTTTAGCATTTGTTAGACCCAATGATCGTTACCGTTATGATCTTTTAATAAAGAAATTTTAAATGATCTATTAAATTATCTTTTACAAATAAGATAATTATGTCTGCTTTTTTAGCATTTATTAGGCCCAATGATCGTTATCGTTATGATCTTTTAATAAAGAAATTTTAAATGATCTAATAAATTATTTTTTACAAAGAAGATAATTATGTCAACATTTTTAGCATTTATTAAGCCAAATGATCGTTACCGTTATGATCTTTTATAAACAAACTTTAAATGATCTCTTAAATTATCTTTTACAAAGAAGATAATTATGTCAACCTTTTTAGCATTTGTTAGACCCAATGATCGTTACCGTTATGATCTTTTAATAAAGAAATTTTAAATGATCGATTAAATTATATTTTACAAAGAAGATAATTATGTCAACTTTTTTAGCATTTATTAGGCCCGATGATCGTTACCGTTATGATCTTTTAATAAATACATTTTAAATGATCTAATAAATTATTTTGTACAAAGCAGATAATTATGTCAACATTTTTAGCATTTATTAGCCAAATGATCGTTACCGTTATGATCTTTTAATAGAGAAATTTTAAATGATCTATTAAATTATCTTTTACAAAGCAGATAATTATGTCAACTTGTTTAACATTTATTAGGCCCAACGATCGTTACCGTTATGATCTTTTGATAAAGAAATTTTAAATGATCTATTAAATTATCTTTTACACAGAAAACTATCTAAAATTTTGTAGCATTTATTAGGCCCAATGATTGTTACCGTTATGATATTTTGTAAAGACATTTCAAATCATCTATTAAATTATCTTTTACAAAGAAGATAATTATGTCAACATTTTTTGCATTTATTAGGCCAAATGATCGTTACCGTTATGATCTTTTAATAAAGAAATTTTAAATGATCTATTAAATTATCTTTTACGAAGAAGATAATTATGTCAACATTTTTAGCATTTATTAGGCCAAATGATCGTTACCGTTAAGATCGTTTATACATAAACTTTAAATGATCTCTTAAATTATCTTTTACAAGGAAGATAATTATGTCAACTTTTTTAGCATTTATTAGGCCCAATGATCATTACCGTTATGAGATTTTAATAAAGAAATTTTAAATGATCTATTAAATTATCTTTTACAAGGAAGATAATTATGTCAACATTTTTAGCATTTATTAGCCAAATGATCGTCACCGTTATGATCTTTTCGTAAAGAAATTTTAAATGATCTATTAAATTATCTTTTACAAATAAGATAATTATCTCAACTTTTTTAGCATTTATTAGGCCCAATGATCGTTATCGTTATGATCTTTTAATAAAGAAATTTTAAATGATCTAATAAATTATTTTTTACAAAGAAGATAATTATGTCAACTTTTTTAGCATTTATTAGGCCCGATGATCGTTACCGTTATGATCTTTTATTAAATACATTTTAAATGATCTAATAAATTATTTTGTACAAAGAAGATAATTATGTCAATATTTTTAGCATTTATTAGCCAAATGATCGTTACCGTTATGATCTTTTAATAGAGAAATTTTAAATGATCTATTAAATTATCTTTTACAAAGCAGATAATTATGTCAACATTTTTAGCATTTATTAGGCTAAATGATCGTTACCGTTATGATCTTTTAATAAAGAAATTTTAAATGATCTAATAAATTATCTTTTACAAAGAAGATAATTATGTCAACATTTTTAGCATTTATTAGGCCAAATGATCGTTACCGTTATGATCTTTTAATAAAGAAATTTTAAATGATCTATTAAATTATCTTTTACAAAGCAGATAATTATGTCAACATTTTTAGCATTTATTAGGCTAAATGATCGTTACCGTTATGATCTTTTATAAGGAAACTTTAAATGATCTCTTAAATTATCTTTTACAAAGAACATAATTATGTCAACCTTTTTAGCATTTGTTAGACCCAATGATCGTTACCGTTATGATCTTTTAATAAAGAAATTTTAAATGATCGATTAAATTATCTTTTACAAAGAAGATAATTATGTCAACTTCTTTAACATTTATTAGGCCCGATGATCGTTACCGTTATGATCTTTTAATAAATAAATTTTAAATGATCTAATAAATTATTTTGTACAAAGAAGATAATTATGTCAACATTTTTAGCATTTATTAGCCAAATGATCGTTACCGTTATGATCTTTTAATAGAGAAATTTTAAATGATCCATTAAATTATCTTTTACAAAGAAGATAATTATGTCAACATTTTTTGCATTTATTAGGCCAAATGATCGTTACCGTTATGATCTTTTAATAAAGAAATTTTAAATGATCTATTAAATTATCTTTTACGAAGAAGATAATTATGTCAACATTTTTATCATTTATTAGGCCAAATGATCGTTACCGTTAAGATCTTTTATACATAAACTTTAAATGATCTCTTAAATTATCTTTTACAAGGAAGATAATTATGTCAACTTTTTTAGTATTTATTAGGCCCAATGATCATTACCGTTATGAGATTTTAATAAAGAAATTTTAAATGATCTATTAAATTATCTTTTACAAAGAAGATAATTATGTCAACATTTTTAGCATTTATTAAGCCAAATGATCGTTACCGTTATGATCTTTTCATAAAGAAATTTTAAATGATCTATTAAATTATCGTTTACAAATAAGACAATTATCTCAACTTTTTTAGCATTTATTAGGCCCAATGATCGTTATCGTTATGATCTTTTAATAAAGAAATTTTAAATGATCTAATAAATTATTTTTTACAAAGAAGATAATTATGTCAACTTTTTTAGCATTTATTAGGCCCGATGATCGTTACCGTTATGATCTTTTAATAAATACATTTTAAATGATCTAATAAATTATTTTGTACAAAGCAGATAATTATGTCAACATTTTTAGCATTTATTAGTCAAATGATCGTTACCGTTATGATCTTTTAATAGAGAAATTTTAAATGATCTATTAAATTATCTTTTACAAAGCAGATAATTATGTCAACTTGTTTAACATTTATTAGGCCCAACGATCGTTACCGTTATGATCTTTTGATAAAGAAATTTTAAATGATCTATTAAATTATCTTTTACACAGAAAACTATCTAAAATTTTGTAGCATTTATTAGGCCCAATGATTGTTACCGTTATGATATTTTGTAAAGACATTTCAAATCATCTATTAAATTATCTTTTACAAAGAAGATAATTATGTCAACATTTTTTGCATTTATTAGGCCAAATGATCGTTACCGTTATGATCTTTTAATAAAGAAATTTTAAATGATCTATTAAATTATCTTTTACGAAGAAGATAATTATGTCAACATTTTTAGCATTTATTAGGCCAAATGATCGTTACCGTTAAGATCTTTTATACATAAACTTTAAATGATCTCTTAAATTATCTTTTACAAGGAAGATAATTATGTCAACTTTTTTAGCATTTATTAGGCCCAATGATCATTACCGTTATGAGATTTTAATAAAGAAATTTTAAATGATCTATTAAATTATCTTTTACAAGGAAGATAATTATGTCAACATTTTTAGCATTTATTAGCCAAATGATCGTCACCGTTATGATCTTTTCGTAAAGAAATTTTAAATGATCTATTAAATTATCTTTTACAAATAAGATAATTATCTCAACTTTTTTAGCATTTATTAGGCCCAATGATCGTTATCGTTATGATCTTTTAATAAAGAAATTTTAAATGATCTAATAAATTATTTTTTACAAAGAAGATAATTATGTCAACTTTTTTAGCATTTATTAGGCCCGATGATCGTTACCGTTATGATCTTTTAATAAATACATTTTAAATGATCTAATAAATTATTTTGTACAAAGAAGATAATTATGTCAACATTTTTAGCATTTATTAGCCAAATGATCGTTACCGTTATGATCTTTTAATAGAGAAATTTTAAATGATCTATTAAATTATCTTTTACAAAGCAGATAATTATGTCAACATTTTTAGCATTTATTAGGCTAAATGATCGTTACCGTTGTGATCTTTTATAAAGAAACTTTAAATGATCTAATAAATTATTTTTTACAAAGAAGATCATTATGTCAACATTTTTAGCATTTATTAAGCCAAATGATCGTTACCGTTATGATCTTTTATAAACAAACTTTAAATGATCTCTTAAATTATCTTTTACAAAGAACATAATTATGTCAACCTTTTTAGCATTTGTTAGACCCAATGATCGTTACCGTTATGATCTTTTAATAAAGAAATTTTAAATGATCTATTAAATTATCTTTTACAAATAAGATAATTATGTCTGCTTTTTTAGCATTTATTAGGCCCAATGATCGTTATCGTTATGATCTTTTAATAAAGAAATTTTAAATGATCTAATAAATTATTTTTTACAAAGAAGATAATTATGTCAACATTTTTAGCATTTATTAAGCCAAATGATCGTTACCGTTATGATCTTTTATAAACAAACTTTAAATGATCTCTTAAATTATCTTTTACAAAGAAGATAATTATGTCAACCTTTTTAGCATTTGTTAGACCCAATGATCGTTACCGTTATGATCTTTTAATAAAGAAATTTTAAATGATCGATTAAATTATATTTTACAAAGAAGATAATTATGTCAACTTTTTTAGCATTTATTAGGCCCGATGATCGTTACCGTTATGATCTTTTAATAAATACATTTTAAATGATCTAATAAATTATTTTGTACAAAGCAGATAATTATGTCAACATTTTTAGCATTTATTAGCCAAATGATCGTTACCGTTATGATCTTTTAATAGAGAAATTTTAAATGATCTATTAAATTATCTTTTACAAAGCAGATAATTATGTCAACTTGTTTAACATTTATTAGGCCCAACGATCGTTACCGTTATGATCTTTTGATAAAGAAATTTTAAATGATCTATTAAATTATCTTTTACACAGAAAACTATCTAAAATTTTGTAGCATTTATTAGGCCCAATGATTGTTACCGTTATGATATTTTGTAAAGACATTTCAAATCATCTATTAAATTATCTTTTACAAAGAAGATAATTATGTCAACATTTTTTGCATTTATTAGGCCAAATGATCGTTACCGTTATGATCTTTTAATAAAGAAATTTTAAATGATCTATTAAATTATCTTTTACGAAGAAGATAATTATGTCAACATTTTTAGCATTTATTAGGCCAAATGATCGTGACCGTTAAAATCTTTTATACATAAACTTTAAATGATCTCTTAAATTATCTTTTACAAGGAAGATAATTATGTCAACTTTTTTAGCATTTATTAGGCCCAATGATCATTACCGTTATGAGATTTTAATAAAGAAATTTTAAATGATCTATTAAATTATCTTTTACAAGGAAGATAATTATGTCAACATTTTTAGCATTTATTAGCCAAATGATCGTCACCGTTATGATCTTTTCGTAAAGAAATTTTAAATGATCTATTAAATTATCTTTTACAAATAAGATAATTATCTCAACTATTTTAGCATTTATTAGGCCCAATGATCGTTATCGTTATGATCTTTTAATAAAGAAATTTTAAATGATCTAATAAATTATTTTTTACAAAGAAGATAATTATGTCAACTTTTTTAGCATTTATTAGGCCCGATGATCGTTACCGTTATGATCTTTTATTAAATACATTTTAAATGATCTAATAAATTATTTTGTACAAAGAAGATAATTATGTCAATATTTTTAGCATTTATTAGCCAAATGATCGTTACCGTTATGATCTTTTAATAGAGAAATTTTAAATGATCTATTAAATTATCTTTTACAAAGCAGATAATTATGTCAACATTTTTAGCATTTATTAGGCTAAATGATCGTTACCGTTATGATCTTTTAATAAAGAAATTTTAAATGATCTAATAAATTATCTTTTACAAAGAAGATAATTATGTCAACATTTTTAGCATTTATTAGGCCAAATGATCGTTACCGTTATGATCTTTTAATAAAGAAATTTTAAATGATCTATTAAATTATCTTTTACAAAGCAGATAATTATGTCAACATTTTTAGCATTTATTAGGCTAAATGATCGTTACCGTTATGATCTTTTATAAGGAAACTTTAAATGATCTCTTAAATTATCTTTTACAAAGAACATAATTATGTCAACCTTTTTAGCATTTGTTAGACCCAATGATCGTTACCGTTATGATCTTTTAATAAAGAAATTTTAAATGATCGATTAAATTATCTTTTACAAAGAAGATAATTATGTCAACTTCTTTAACATTTATTAGGCCCGATGATCGTTACCGTTATGATCTTTTAATAAATAAATTTTAAATGATCTAATAAATTATTTTGTACAAAGAAGATAATTATGTCAACATTTTTAGCATTTATTAGCCAAATGATCGTTACCGTTATGATCTTTTAATAGAGAAATTTTAAATGATCCATTAAATTATCTTTTACAAAGAAGATAATTATGTCAACATTTTTTGCATTTATTAGGCCAAATGATCGTTACCGTTATGATCTTTTAATAAAGAAATTTTAAATGATCTATTAAATTATCTTTTACGAAGAAGATAATTATGTCAACATTTTTATCATTTATTAGGCCAAATGATCGTTACCGTTAAGATCTTTTATACATAAACTTTAAATGATCTCTTAAATTATCTTTTACAAGGAAGATAATTATGTCAGCTTTTTTAGCATTTATTAGGCCCAATGATCATTACCGTTATGAGATTTTAATAAAGAAATTTTAAATGATCTATTAAATTATCTTTTACAAGGAAGATAATTATGTCAACATTTTTAGCATTTATTAGCCAAATGATCGTCACCGTTATGATCTTTTCGTAAAGAAATTTTAAATGATCTATTAAATTATCTTTTACAAATAAGATAATTATCTCAACTTTTTTAGCATTTATTAGGCCCAATGATCGTTATCGTTATGATCTTTTAATAAAGAAATTTTAAATGATCTAATAAATTATTTTTTACAAAGAAGATAATTATGTCAACTTTTTTAGCATTTATTAGGCCCGATGATCGTTACCGTTATGATCTTTTAATAAATACATTTTAAATGATCTAATAAATTATTTTGTACAAAGAAGATAATTATGTCAACATTTTTAGCATTTATTAGCCAAATGATCGTTACCGTTATGATCTTTTAATAGAGAAATTTTAAATGATCTATTAAATTATCTTTTACAAAGCAGATAATTATGTCAACATTTTTAGCATTTATTAGGCTAAATGATCGTTACCGTTGTGATCTTTTATAAAGAAACTTTAAATGATCTAATAAATTATTTTTTACAAAGAAGATCATTATGTCAACATTTTTAGCATTTATTAAGCCAAATGATCGTTACCGTTATGATCTTTTATAAACAAACTTTAAATGATCTCTTAAATTATCTTTTACAAAGAACATAATTATGTCAACCTTTTTAGCATTTGTTAGACCCAATGATCGTTACCGTTATGATCTTTTAATAAAGAAATTTTAAATGATCTATTAAATTATCTTTTACAAATAAGATAATTATGTCTGCTTTTTTAGCATTTATTAGGCCCAATGATCGTTATCGTTATGATCTTTTAATAAAGAAATTTTAAATGATCTAATAAATTATTTTTTACAAAGAAGATAATTATGTCAACATTTTTAGCATTTATTAAGCCAAATGATCGTTACCGTTATGATCTTTTATAAACAAACTTTAAATGATCTCTTAAATTATCTTTTACAAAGAAGATAATTATGTCAACCTTTTTAGCATTTGTTAGACCCAATGATCGTTACCGTTATGATCTTTTAATAAAGAAATTTTAAATGATCGATTAAATTATATTTTACAAAGAAGATAATTATGTCAACTTTTTTAGCATTTATTAGGCCCGATGATCGTTACCGTTATGATCTTTTAATAAATACATTTTAAATGATCTAATAAATTATTTTGTACAAAGCAGATAATTATGTCAACATTTTTAGCATTTATTAGCCAAATGATCGTTACCGTTATGATCTTTTAATAGAGAAATTTTAAATGATCTATTAAATTATCTTTTACAAAGCAGATAATTATGTCAACTTGTTTAACATTTATTAGGCCCAACGATCGTTACCGTTATGATCTTTTGATAAAGAAATTTTAAATGATCTATTAAATTATCTTTTACACAGAAAACTATCTAAAATTTTGTAGCATTTATTAGGCCCAATGATTGTTACCGTTATGATATTTTGTAAAGACATTTCAAATCATCTATTAAATTATCTTTTACAAAGAAGATAATTATGTCAACATTTTTTGCATTTATTAGGCCAAATGATCGTTACCGTTATGATCTTTTAATAAAGAAATTTTAAATGATCTATTAAATTATCTTTTACAAAGAAGATAATTATGTCAACATTTTTAGCATTTATTAGGCCAAATGATCGTGACTGTTAAAATCTTTTATACATAAACTTTAAATGATCTCTTAAATTATCTTTTACAAGGAAGATAATTATGTCAACTTTTTTAGCATTTATTAGGCCCAATGATCATTACCGTTATGAGATTTTAATAAAGAAATTTTAAATGATCTATTAAATTATCTTTTACAAGGAAGATAATTATGTCAACATTTTTAGCATTTATTAGCCAAATGATCGTCACCGTTATGATCTTTTCGTAAAGAAATTTTAAATGATCTATTAAATTATCTTTTACAAATAAGATAATTATCTCAACTTTTTTAGCATTTATTAGGCCCAATGATCGTTATCGTTATGATCTTTTAATAAAGAAATTTTAAATGATCTAATAAATTATTTTTTACAAAGAAGATAATTATGTCAACTTTTTTAGCATTTATTAGGCCCGATGATCGTTACCGTTATGATCTTTTATTAAATACATTTTAAATGATCTAATAAATTATTTTGTACAAAGAAGATAATTATGTCAATATTTTTAGCATTTATTAGCCAAATGATCGTTACCGTTATGATCTTTTAATAGAGAAATTTTAAATGATCTATTAAATTATCTTTTACAAAGCAGATAATTATGTCAACATTTTTAGCATTTATTAGGCTAAATGATCGTTACCGTTATGATCTTTTAATAAAGAAATTTTAAATGATCTAATAAATTATCTTTTACAAAGAAGATAATTATGTCAACATTTTTAGCATTTATTAGGCCAAATGATCGTTACCGTTATGATCTTTTAATAAAGAAATTTTAAATGATCTATTAAATTATCTTTTACAAAGCAGATAATTATGTCAACATTTTTAGCATTTATTAGGCTAAATGATCGTTACCGTTATGATCTTTTATAAGGAAACTTTAAATGATCTCTTAAATTATCTTTTACAAAGAACATAATTATGTCAACCTTTTTAGCATTTGTTAGACCCAATGATCGTTACCGTTATGATCTTTTAATAAAGAAATTTTAAATGATCGATTAAATTATCTTTTACAAAGAAGATAATTATGTCAACTTCTTTAACATTTATTAGGCCCGATGATCGTTACCGTTATGATCTTTTAATAAATAAATTTTAAATGATCTAATAAATTATTTTGTACAAAGAAGATAATTATGTCAACATTTTTAGCATTTATTAGCCAAATGATCGTTACCGTTATGATCTTTTAATAGAGAAATTTTAAATGATCCATTAAATTATCTTTTACAAAGAAGATAATTATGTCAACATTTTTTGCATTTATTAGGCCAAATGATCGTTACCGTTATGATCTTTTAATAAAGAAATTTTAAATGATCTATTAAATTATCTTTTACGAAGAAGATAATTATGTCAACATTTTTATCATTTATTAGGCCAAATGATCGTTACCGTTAAGATCTTTTATACATAAACTTTAAATGATCTCTTAAATTATCTTTTACAAGGAAGATAATTATGTCAGCTTTTTTAGCATTTATTAGGCCCAATGATCATTACCGTTATGAGATTTTAATAAAGAAATTTTAAATGATCTATTAAATTATCTTTTACAAGGAAGATAATTATGTCAACATTTTTAGCATTTATTAGCCAAATGATCGTCACCGTTATGATCTTTTCGTAAAGAAATTTTAAATGATCTATTAAATTATCTTTTACAAATAAGATAATTATCTCAACTTTTTTAGCATTTATTAGGCCCAATGATCGTTATCGTTATGATCTTTTAATAAAGAAATTTTAAATGATCTAATAAATTATTTTTTACAAAGAAGATAATTATGTCAACTTTTTTAGCATTTATTAGGCCCGATGATCGTTACCGTTATGATCTTTTAATAAATACATTTTAAATGATCTAATAAATTATTTTGTACAAAGAAGATAATTATGTCAACATTTTTAGCATTTATTAGCCAAATGATCGTTACCGTTATGATCTTTTAATAGAGAAATTTTAAATGATCTATTAAATTATCTTTTACAAAGCAGATAATTATGTCAACATTTTTAGCATTTATTAGGCTAAATGATCGTTACCGTTGTGATCTTTTATAAAGAAACTTTAAATGATCTAATAAATTATTTTTTACAAAGAAGATCATTATGTCAACATTTTTAGCATTTATTAAGCCAAATGATCGTTACCGTTATGATCTTTTATAAACAAACTTTAAATGATCTCTTAAATTATCTTTTACAAAGAACATAATTATGTCAACCTTTTTAGCATTTGTTAGACCCAATGATCGTTACCGTTATGATCTTTTAATAAAGAAATTTTAAATGATCTATTAAATTATCTTTTACAAATAAGATAATTATGTCTGCTTTTTTAGCATTTATTAGGCCCAATGATCGTTATCGTTATGATCTTTTAATAAAGAAATTTTAAATGATCTAATAAATTATTTTTTACAAAGAAGATAATTATGTCAACATTTTTAGCATTTATTAAGCCAAATGATCGTTACCGTTATGATCTTTTATAAACAAACTTTAAATGATCTCTTAAATTATCTTTTACAAAGAAGATAATTATGTTAACCTTTTTAGCATTTGTTAGACCCAATGATCGTTACCGTTATGATCTTTTAATAAAGAAATTTTAAATGATCGATTAAATTATATTTTACAAAGAAGATAATTATGTCAACTTTTTTAGCATTTATTAGGCCCGATGATCGTTACCGTTATGATCTTTTAATAAATACATTTTAAATGATCTAATAAATTATTTTGTACAAAGCAGATAATTATGTCAACATTTTTAGCATTTATTAGCCAAATGATCGTTACCGTTATGATCTTTTAATAGAGAAATTTTAAATGATCTATTAAATTATCTTTTACAAAGCAGATAATTATGTCAACTTGTTTAACATTTATTAGGCCCAACGATCGTTACCGTTATGATCTTTTGATAAAGAAATTTTAAATGATCTATTAAATTATCTTTTACACAGAAAACTATCTAAAATTTTGTAGCATTTATTAGGCCCAATGATTGTTACCGTTATGATATTTTGTAAAGACATTTCAAATCATCTATTAAATTATCTTTTACAAAGAAGATAATTATGTCAACATTTTTTGCATTTATTAGGCCAAATGATCGTTACCGTTATGATCTTTTAATAAAGAAATTTTAAATGATCTATTAAATTATCTTTTACGAAGAAGATAATTATGTCAACATTTTTAGCATTTATTAGGCCAAATGATCGTTACCGTTAAGATCGTTTATACATAAACTTTAAATGATCTCTTAAATTATCTTTTACAAGGAAGATAATTATGTCAACTTTTTTAGCATTTATTAGGCCCAATGATCATTACCGTTATGAGATTTTAATAAAGAAATTTTAAATGATCTATTAAATTATCTTTTACAAGGAAGATAATTATGTCAACATTTTTAGCATTTATTAGCCAAATGATCGTCACCGTTATGATCTTTTCGTAAAGAAATTTTAAATGATCTATTAAATTATCTTTTACAAATAAGATAATTATCTCAACTTTTTTAGCATTTATTAGGCCCAATGATCGTTATCGTTATGATCTTTTAATAAAGAAATTTTAAATGATCTAATAAATTATTTTTTACAAAGAAGATAATTATGTCAACTTTTTTAGCATTTATTAGGCCCGATGATCGTTACCGTTATGATCTTTTATTAAATACATTTTAAATGATCTAATAAATTATTTTGTACAAAGAAGATAATTATGTCAATATTTTTAGCATTTATTAGCCAAATGATCGTTACCGTTATGATCTTTTAATAGAGAAATTTTAAATGATCTATTAAATTATCTTTTACAAAGCAGATAATTATGTCAACATTTTTAGCATTTATTAGGCTAAATGATCGTTACCGTTATGATCTTTTAATAAAGAAATTTTAAATGATCTAATAAATTATCTTTTACAAAGAAGATAATTATGTCAACATTTTTAGCATTTATTAGGCCAAATGATCGTTACCGTTATGATCTTTTAATAAAGAAATTTTAAATGATCTATTAAATTATCTTTTACAAAGCAGATAATTATGTCAACATTTTTAGCATTTATTAGGCTAAATGATCGTTACCGTTATGATCTTTTATAAGGAAACTTTAAATGATCTCTTAAATTATCTTTTACAAAGAACATAATTATGTCAACCTTTTTAGCATTTGTTAGACCCAATGATCGTTACCGTTATGATCTTTTAATAAAGAAATTTTAAATGATCGATTAAATTATATTTTACAAAGAAGATAATTATGTCAACTTTTTTAGCATTTATTAGGCCCGATGATCGTTACCGTTATGATCTTTTAATAAATACATTTTAAATGATCTAATAAATTATTTTGTACAAAGCAGATAATTATGTCAACATTTTTAGCATTTATTAGCCAAATGATCGTTACCGTTATGATCTTTTAATAGAGAAATTTTAAATGATCTATTAAATTATCTTTTACAAAGCAGATAATTATGTCAACTTGTTTAACATTTATTAGGCCCAACGATCGTTACCGTTATGATCTTTTGATAAAGAAATTTTAAATGATCTATTAAATTATCTTTTACACAGAAAACTATCTAAAATTTTGTAGCATTTATTAGGCCCAATGATTGTTACCGTTATGATATTTTGTAAAGACATTTCAAATCATCTATTAAATTATCTTTTACAAAGAAGATAATTATGTCAACATTTTTTGCATTTATTAGGCCAAATGATCGTTACCGTTATGATCTTTTAACAAAGAAATTTTAAATGATCTATTAAATTATCTTTTACGAAGAAGATAATTATGTCAACATTTTTAGCATTTATTAGGCCAAATGATCGTTACCGTTAAGATCGTTTATACATAAACTTTAAATGATCTCTTAAATTATCTTTTACAAGGAAGATAATTATGTCAACTTTTTTAGCATTTATTAGGCCCAATGATCATTACCGTTATGAGATTTTAATAAAGAAATTTTAAATGATCTATTAAATTATCTTTTACAAGGAAGATAATTATGTCAACATTTTTAGCATTTATTAGCCAAATGATCGTCACCGTTATGATCTTTTCGTAAAGAAATTTTAAATGATCTATTAAATTATCTTTTACAAATAAGATAATTATCTCAACTTTTTTAGCATTTATTAGGCCCAATGATCGTTATCGTTATGATCTTTTAATAAAGAAATTTTAAATGATCTAATAAATTATTTTTTACAAAGAAGATAATTATGTCAACTTTTTTAGCATTTATTAGGCCCGATGATCGTTACCGTTATGATCTTTTATTAAATACATTTTAAATGATCTAATAAATTATTTTGTACAAAGAAGATAATTATGTCAATATTTTTAGCATTTATTAGCCAAATGATCGTTACCGTTATGATCTTTTAATAGAGAAATTTTAAATGATCTATTAAATTATCTTTTACAAAGCAGATAATTATGTCAACATTTTTAGCATTTATTAGGCTAAATGATCGTTACCGTTATGATCTTTTAATAAAGAAATTTTAAATGATCTAATAAATTATCTTTTACAAAGAAGATAATTATGTCAACATTTTTAGCATTTATTAGGCCAAATGATCGTTACCGTTATGATCTTTTAATAAAGAAATTTTAAATGATCTATTAAATTATCTTTTACAAAGCAGATAATTATGTCAACATTTTTAGCATTTATTAGGCTAAATGATCGTTACCGTTATGATCTTTTATAAGGAAACTTTAAATGATCTCTTAAATTATCTTTTACAAAGAACATAATTATGTCAACCTTTTTAGCATTTGTTAGACCCAATGATCGTTACCGTTATGATCTTTTAATAAAGAAATTTTAAATGATCGATTAAATTATCTTTTACAAAGAAGATAATTATGTCAACTTCTTTAACATTTATTAGGCCCGATGATCGTTACCGTTATGATCTTTTAATAAATAAATTTTAAATGATCTAATAAATTATTTTGTACAAAGAAGATAATTATGTCAACATTTTTAGCATTTATTAGCCAAATGATCGTTACCGTTATGATCTTTTAATAGAGAAATTTTAAATGATCCATTAACTTATCTTTTACAAAGAAGATAATTATGTCAACATTTTTTGCATTTATTAGGCCAAATGATCGTTACCGTTATGATCTTTTAATAAAGAAATTTTAAATGATCTATTAAATTATCTTTTACGAAGAAGATAATTATGTCAACATTTTTATCATTTATTAGGCCAAATGATCGTTACCGTTAAGATCTTTTATACATAAACTTTAAATGATCTCTTAAATTATCTTTTACAAGGAAGATAATTATGTCAACTTTTTTAGTTTTATTAGGCCCAATGATCATTACCGTTATGAGATTTTAATAAAGAAATTTTAAATGATCTATTAAATTATCTTTTACAAAGAAGATAATTATGTCAACATTTTTAGCATTTATTAAGCCAAATGATCGTTACCGTTATGATCTTTTCATAAAGAAATTTTAAATGATCTATTAAATTATCGTTTACAAATAAGACAATTATCTCAACTTTTTTAGCATTTATTAGGCCCAATGATCGTTATCGTTATGATCTTTTAATAAAGAAATTTTAAATGATCTAATAAATTATTTTTTACAAAGAAGATAATTATGTCAACTTTTTTAGCATTTATTAGCCCCGATGATCGTTACCGTTATGATCTTTTAATAAATACATTTTAAATGATCTAATAAATTATTTTGTACAAAGAAGATAATTATGTCAATATTTTTACCATTTATTAGCCAAATGATCGTTACCGTTATGATCTTTTAATAGAGAAATTTTAAATGATCTATTAAATTATCTTTTACAAAGCAGATAATTATGTCAACATTTTTAGCATTTATTAGGCTAAATGATCGTTACCGTTATGATCTTTTAATAAAGAAATTTTAAATGATCTAATAAATTATCTTTTACATAGAAGATAATTATGTCAACATTTTTAGCATTTATTGGGCCAAATGATCGTTACCGTTATGATCTTTTAATAGAGAAATTTTAAATGATCTATTAAATTATCTTTTACAAAGCAGATAATTATGTCAACATTTTTAGCATTTATTAGGCTAAATGATCGTTACCGTTATGATCTTTTAATAAAGAAATTTTAAATGATCTAATAAATTATCTTTTACAAAGAAGATAATTATGTCAACATTTTTAGCATTTATTAGGCCAAATGATCGTTACCGTTATGATCTTTTAATAAAGAAATTTTAAATGATCTATTAAATTATCTTTTAAAAAGCAGATAATTATGTCAACATTTTTAGCATTTATTAGGCTAAATGATCGTTACCGTTATGATCTTTTATAAGGAAACTTTAAATGATCTCTTAAATTATCTTTTACAAAGAACATAATTATGTCAACCTTTTTAGCATTTGTTAGACCCAATGATCGTTACCGTTATGATCTTTTAATAAAGAAATTTTAAATGATCGATTAAATTATCTTTTACAAAGAAGATAATTATGTCAACTTCTTTAACATTTATTAGGCCCGATGATCGTTACCGTTATGATCTTTTAATAAATAAATTTTAAATGATCTAATAAATTATTTTGTACAAAGAAGATAATTATGTCAACATTTTTAGCATTTATTAGCCAAATGATCGTTACCGTTATGATCTTTTAATAGAGAAATTTTAAATGATCTATTAAATTATCTTTTACAAAGAAGATAATTATGTCAACATTTTTTGCATTTATTAGGCCAAATGATCGTTACCGTTATGATCTTTTAATAAAGAAATTTTAAATGATCTATTAAATTATCTTTTACGAAGAAGATAATTATGTCAACATTTTTAGCATTTATTAGGCCAAATGATCGTTACCGTTAAGATCTTTTATACATAAACTTTAAATGATCTCTTAAATTATCTTTTACAAGGAAGATAATTATGTCAACTTTTTTAGTATTTATTAGGCCCAATGATCATTACCGTTATGAGATTTTAATAAAGAAATTTTAAATGATCTATTAAATTATCTTTTACAAAGAAGATAATTATGTCAACATTTTTAGCATTTATTAAGCCAAATGATCGTTACCGTTATGATCTTTTCATAAAGAAATTTTAAATGATCTATTAAATTATCGTTTACAAATAAGATAATTATCTCAACTTTTTTAGCATTTATTAGGCCCAATGATCGTTATCGTTATGATCTTTTAATAAAGAAATTTTAAATGATCTAATAAATTATTTTTTACAAAGAAGATAATTATGTCAACTTTTTTAGCATTTATTAGCCCCGATGATCGTTACCGTTATGATCTTTTAATAAATACATTTTAAATGATCTAATAAATTATTTTGTACAAAGAAGATAATTATGTCAATATTTTTAGCATTTATTAGCCAAATGATCGTTACCGTTATGATCTTTTAATAGAGAAATTTTAAATGATCTATTAAATTATCTTTTACAAAGCAGATAATTATGTCAACATTTTTAGCATTTATTAGGCTAAATGATCGTTACCGTTATGATCTTTTAATAAAGAAATTTTAAATGATCTAATAAATTATCTTTTACAAAGAAGATAATTATGTCAACATTTTTAGCATTTATTAGACCAAATGATCGTTACCGTTATGATCTTTTAATAAAGAAATTTTAAATGATCTATTAAATTATCTTTTACAAAGCAGATAATTATGTCAACATTTTTAGCATTTATTAGGCTAAATGATCGTTACCGTTATGATCTTTTAATAAAGAAATTTTAAATGATCTAATAAATTATCTTTTACAAAGAAGATAATTATGTCAACATTTTTAGCATTTATTAGGCCAAATGATCGTTACCGTTATGATCTTTTAATAAAGATATTTTAAATGATCGATTAAATTATCTTTTACAAAGAAGATAATTATGTCAACTTCTTTAACATTTATTAGGCCCGATGATCGTTACCGTTATGATCTTTTAATAAATAAATTTTAAATGATCTAATAAATTATTTTGTACAAAGAAGATAATTATGTCAACATTTTTAGCATTTATTAGCCAAATGATCGTTACCGTTATGATCTTTTAATAGAGAAATTTTAAATGATCTATTAAATTATCTTTTACAAAGAAGATAATTATGTCAACATTTTTTGCATTTATTAGGCCAAATGATCGTTACCGTTATGAGATTTTAATAAAGAAATTTTAAATGATCTATTAAATTATCTTTTACAAAGAAGATAATTATGTCAACATTTTTAGCATTTATTAAGCCAAATGATCGTTACCGTTATGATCTTTTCATAAAGAAATTTTAAATGATCTATTAAATTATCGTTTACAAATAAGATAATTATCTCAACTCTTTTAGCATTTATTAGGCCCAATGATCGTTATCGTTATGATCTTTTAATAAAGAAATTTTAAATGATCTAATAAATTATTTTTTACAAAGAAGATAATTATGTCAACTTTTTTAGCATTTATTAGCCCCGATGATCGTTACCGTTATGATCTTTTAATAAATACATTTTAAATGATCTAATAAATTATTTTGTACAAAGAAGATAATTATGTCAATATTTTTAGCATTTATTAGCCAAATGATCGTTACTGTTATGATCTTTTAATAGAGAAATTTTAAATGATCTATTAAATTATCTTTTACAAAGCAGATAATTATGTCAACATTTTTAGCATTTATTAGGCTAAATGATCGTTACCGTTATGATATTTTAATAAAGAAATTTTAAATGATCTAATAAATTATCTTTTACAAAGAAGATAATTATGTCAACATTTTTAGCATTTCTTAGGCCAAATGATCGTTACCGTTATGATCTTTTAATAAAGAAATTTTAAATGATCTATTAAATTATCTTTTACAAAGCAGATAATTATGTCAACATTTTTAGCATTTATTAGGCTAAATGATCGTTACCGTTATGATCTTTTATAAGGAAACTTTAAATGATCTCTTAAATTATCTTTTACAAAGAACATAATTATGTCAACCTTTTTAGCATTTGTTAGACCCAATGATCGTTACCGTTATGATCTTTTAATAAAGATATTTTAAATGATCGATTAAATTATCTTTTACAAAGAAGATAATTATGTCAACTTCTTTAACATTTATTAGGCCCGATGATCGTTACCGTTATGATCTTTTAATAAATAAATTTTAAATGATCTAATAAATTATTTTGTACAAAGAAGATAATTATGTCAACATTTTTAGCATTTATTAGCCAAATGATCGTTACCGTTATGATCTTTTAATAGAGAAATTTTAAATGATCTATTAAATTGTCTTTTACAAAGAAGATAATTATGTCAACATTTTTTGCATTTATTAGGCCAAATGATCGTTACCGTTATGATCTTTTAATAAAGAAATTTTAAATGATCTATTAAATTATCTTTTACGAAGAAGATAATTATGTCAACATTTTTAGCATTTATTAGGCCAAATGATCGTTACCGTTAAGATCTTTTATACATAAACTTTAAATGATCTCTTAAATTATCTTTTACAAGGAAGATAATTATGTCAACTTTTTTAGTATTTATTAGGCCCAATGATCATTACCGTTATGAGATTTTAATAAAGAAATTTTAAATGATCTATTAAATTATCTTTTACAAAGAAGATAATTATGTCAACATTTTTAGCATTTATTAAGCCAAATGATCGTTACCGTTATGATCTTTTCATAAAGAAATTTTAAATGATCTATTAAATTATCGTTTACAAATAAGATAATTATCTCAACTTTTTTAGCATTTATTAGGCCCAATGATCGTTATCGTTATGATCTTTTAATAAAGAAATTTTAAATGATCTAATAAATTATTTTTTACAAAGAAGATAATTATGTCAACTTTTTTAGCATTTATTAGCCCCGATGATCGTTACCGTTATGATCTTTTAATAAATACATTTTAAATGATCTAATAAATTATTTTGTACAAAGAAGATAATTATGTCAATATTTTTAGCATTTATTAGCCAAATGATCGTTACCGTTATGATCTTTTAATAGAGAAATTTTAAATGATCCATTAACTTATCTTTTACAAAGAAGATAATTATGTCAACATTTTTTGCATTTATTAGGCCAAATGATCGTTACCGTTATGATCTTTTAATAAAGAAATTTTAAATGATCTATTAAATTATCTTTTACGAAGAAGATAATTATGTCAACATTTTTATCATTTATTAGGCCAAATGATCGTTACCGTTAAGATCTTTTATACATAAACTTTAAATGATCTCTTAAATTATCTTTTACAAGGAAGATAATTATGTCAACTTTTTTAGTTTTATTAGGCCCAATGATCATTACCGTTATGAGATTTTAATAAAGAAATTTTAAATGATCTATTAAATTATCTTTTACAAAGAAGATAATTATGTCAACATTTTTAGCATTTATTAAGCCAAATGATCGTTACCGTTATGATCTTTTCATAAAGAAATTTTAAATGATCTATTAAATTATCGTTTACAAATAAGACAATTATCTCAACTTTTTTAGCATTTATTAGGCCCAATGATCGTTATCGTTATGATCTTTTAATAAAGAAATTTTAAATGATCTAATAAATTATTTTTTACAAAGAAGATAATTATGTCAACTTTTTTAGCATTTATTAGCCCCGATGATCGTTACCGTTATGATCTTTTAATAAATACATTTTAAATGATCTAATAAATTATTTTGTACAAAGAAGATAATTATGTCAATATTTTTACCATTTATTAGCCAAATGATCGTTACCGTTATGATCTTTTAATAGAGAAATTTTAAATGATCTATTAAATTATCTTTTACAAAGCAGATAATTATGTCAACATTTTTAGCATTTATTAGGCTAAATGATCGTTACCGTTATGATCTTTTAATAAAGAAATTTTAAATGATCTAATAAATTATCTTTTACATAGAAGATAATTATGTCAACATTTTTAGCATTTATTGGGCCAAATGATCGTTACCGTTATGATCTTTTAATAGAGAAATTTTAAATGATCTATTAAATTATCTTTTACAAAGCAGATAATTATGTCAACATTTTTAGCATTTATTAGGCTAAATGATCGTTACCGTTATGATCTTTTAATAAAGAAATTTTAAATGATCTAATAAATTATCTTTTACAAAGAAGATAATTATGTCAACATTTTTAGCATTTATTAGGCCAAATGATCGTTACCGTTATGATCTTTTAATAAAGAAATTTTAAATGATCTATTAAATTATCTTTTAAAAAGCAGATAATTATGTCAACATTTTTAGCATTTATTAGGCTAAATGATCGTTACCGTTATGATCTTTTATAAGGAAACTTTAAATGATCTCTTAAATTATCTTTTACAAAGAACATAATTATGTCAACCTTTTTAGCATTTGTTAGACCCAATGATCGTTACCGTTATGATCTTTTAATAAAGAAATTTTAAATGATCGATTAAATTATCTTTTACAAAGAAGATAATTATGTCAACTTCTTTAACATTTATTAGGCCCGATGATCGTTACCGTTATGATCTTTTAATAAATAAATTTTAAATGATCTAATAAATTATTTTGTACAAAGAAGATAATTATGTCAACATTTTTAGCATTTATTAGCCAAATGATCGTTACCGTTATGATCTTTTAATAGAGAAATTTTAAATGATCTATTAAATTATCTTTTACAAAGAAGATAATTATGTCAACATTTTTTGCATTTATTAGGCCAAATGATCGTTACCGTTATGATCTTTTAATAAAGAAATTTTAAATGATCTATTAAATTATCTTTTACGAAGAAGATAATTATGTCAACATTTTTAGCATTTATTAGGCCAAATGATCGTTACCGTTAAGATCTTTTATACATAAACTTTAAATGATCTCTTAAATTATCTTTTACAAGGAAGATAATTATGTCAACTTTTTTAGTATTTATTAGGCCCAATGATCATTACCGTTATGAGATTTTAATAAAGAAATTTTAAATGATCTATTAAATTATCTTTTACAAAGAAGATAATTATGTCAACATTTTTAGCATTTATTAAGCCAAATGATCGTTACCGTTATGATCTTTTCATAAAGAAATTTTAAATGATCTATTAAATTATCGTTTACAAATAAGATAATTATCTCAACTTTTTTAGCATTTATTAGGCCCAATGATCGTTATCGTTATGATCTTTTAATAAAGAAATTTTAAATGATCTAATAAATTATTTTTTACAAAGAAGATAATTATGTCAACTTTTTTAGCATTTATTAGCCCCGATGATCGTTACCGTTATGATCTTTTAATAAATACATTTTAAATGATCTAATAAATTATTTTGTACAAAGAAGATAATTATGTCAATATTTTTAGCATTTATTAGCCAAATGATCGTTACCGTTATGATCTTTTAATAGAGAAATTTTAAATGATCTATTAAATTATCTTTTACAAAGCAGATAATTATGTCAACATTTTTAGCATTTATTAGGCTAAATGATCGTTACCGTTATGATCTTTTAATAAAGAAATTTTAAATGATCTAATAAATTATCTTTTACAAAGAAGATAATTATGTCAACATTTTTAGCATTTATTAGACCAAATGATCGTTACCGTTATGATCTTTTAATAAAGAAATTTTAAATGATCTATTAAATTATCTTTTACAAAGCAGATAATTATGTCAACATTTTTAGCATTTATTAGGCTAAATGATCGTTACCGTTATGATCTTTTAATAAAGAAATTTTAAATGATCTAATAAATTATCTTTTACAAAGAAGATAATTATGTCAACATTTTTAGCATTTATTAGGCCAAATGATCGTTACCGTTATGATCTTTTAATAAAGATATTTTAAATGATCGATTAAATTATCTTTTACAAAGAAGATAATTATGTCAACTTCTTTAACATTTATTAGGCCCGATGATCGTTACCGTTATGATCTTTTAATAAATAAATTTTAAATGATCTAATAAATTATTTTGTACAAAGAAGATAATTATGTCAACATTTTTAGCATTTATTAGCCAAATGATCGTTACCGTTATGATCTTTTAATAGAGAAATTTTAAATGATCTATTAAATTATCTTTTACAAAGAAGATAATTATGTCAACATTTTTTGCATTTATTAGGCCAAATGATCGTTACCGTTATGAGATTTTAATAAAGAAATTTTAAATGATCTATTAAATTATCTTTTACAAAGAAGATAATTATGTCAACATTTTTAGCATTTATTAAGCCAAATGATCGTTACCGTTATGATCTTTTCATAAAGAAATTTTAAATGATCTATTAAATTATCGTTTACAAATAAGATAATTATCTCAACTCTTTTAGCATTTATTAGGCCCAATGATCGTTATCGTTATGATCTTTTAATAAAGAAATTTTAAATGATCTAATAAATTATTTTTTACAAAGAAGATAATTATGTCAACTTTTTTAGCATTTATTAGCCCCGATGATCGTTACCGTTATGATCTTTTAATAAATACATTTTAAATGATCTAATAAATTATTTTGTACAAAGAAGATAATTATGTCAATATTTTTAGCATTTATTAGCCAAATGATCGTTACTGTTATGATCTTTTAATAGAGAAATTTTAAATGATCTATTAAATTATCTTTTACAAAGCAGATAATTATGTCAACATTTTTAGCATTTATTAGGCTAAATGATCGTTACCGTTATGATATTTTAATAAAGAAATTTTAAATGATCTAATAAATTATCTTTTACAAAGAAGATAATTATGTCAACATTTTTAGCATTTCTTAGGCCAAATGATCGTTACCGTTATGATCTTTTAATAAAGAAATTTTAAATGATCTATTAAATTATCTTTTACAAAGCAGATAATTATGTCAACATTTTTAGCATTTATTAGGCTAAATGATCGTTACCGTTATGATCTTTTATAAGGAAACTTTAAATGATCTCTTAAATTATCTTTTACAAAGAACATAATTATGTCAACCTTTTTAGCATTTGTTAGACCCAATGATCGTTACCGTTATGATCTTTTAATAAAGATATTTTAAATGATCGATTAAATTATCTTTTACAAAGAAGATAATTATGTCAACTTCTTTAACATTTATTAGGCCCGATGATCGTTACCGTTATGATCTTTTAATAAATAAATTTTAAATGATCTAATAAATTATTTTGTACAAAGAAGATAATTATGTCAACATTTTTAGCATTTATTAGCCAAATGATCGTTACCGTTATGATCTTTTAATAGAGAAATTTTAAATGATCTATTAAATTGTCTTTTACAAAGAAGATAATTATGTCAACATTTTTTGCATTTATTAGGCCAAATGATCGTTACCGTTATGATCTTTTAATAAAGAAATTTTAAATGATCTATTAAATTATCTTTTACGAAGAAGATAATTATGTCAACATTTTTAGCATTTATTAGGCCAAATGATCGTTACCGTTAAGATCTTTTATACATAAACTTTAAATGATCTCTTAAATTATCTTTTACAAGGAAGATAATTATGTCAACTTTTTTAGTATTTATTAGGCCCAATGATCATTACCGTTATGAGATTTTAATAAAGAAATTTTAAATGATCTATTAAATTATCTTTTACAAAGAAGATAATTATGTCAACATTTTTAGCATTTATTAAGCCAAATGATCGTTACCGTTATGATCTTTTCATAAAGAAATTTTAAATGATCTATTAAATTATCGTTTACAAATAAGATAATTATCTCAACTTTTTTAGCATTTATTAGGCCCAATGATCGTTATCGTTATGATCTTTTAATAAAGAAATTTTAAATGATCTAATAAATTATTTTTTACAAAGAAGATAATTATGTCAACTTTTTTAGCATTTATTAGCCCCGATGATCGTTACCGTTATGATCTTTTAATAAATACATTTTAAATGATCTAATAAATTATTTTGTACAAAGAAGATAATTATGTCAATATTTTTAGCATTTATTAGCCAAATGATCGTTACCGTTATGATCTTTTAATAGAGAAATTTTAAATGATCTATTAAATTATCTTTTACAAAGCAGATAATTATGTCAACATTTTTAGCATTTATTAGGCTAAATGATCGTTACCGTTATGATCTTTTAATAAAGAAATTTTAAATGATCTAATAAATTATCTTTTACAAAGAAGATAATTATGTCAACATTTTTAGCATTTATTAGGCCAAATGATCGTTACCGTTATGATCTTTTAATAAAGAAATTTTAAATGATCTATTAAATTATCTTTTAAAAAGCAGATAATTATGTCAACATTTTTAGCATTTATTAGGCTAAATGATCGTTACCGTTATGATCTTTTATAAGGAAACTTTAAATGATCTCTTAAATTATCTTTTACAAAGAACATAATTATGTCAACCTTTTTAGCATTTGTTAGACCCAATGATCGTTACCGTTATGATCTTTTAATAAAGAAATTTTAAATGATCGATTAAATTATCTTTTACAAAGAAGATAATTATGTCAACTTCTTTAACATTTATTAGGCCCGATGATCGTTACCGTTATGATCTTTTAATAAATAAATTTTAAATGATCTAATAAATTATTTTGTACAAAGAAGATAATTATGTCAACATTTTTAGCATTTATTAGCCAAATGATCGTTACCGTTATGATCTTTTAATAGAGAAATTTTAAATGATCTATTAAATTATCTTTTACAAAGAAGATAATTATGTCAACATTTTTTGCATTTATTAGGCCAAATGATCGTTACCGTTATGATCTTTTAATAAAGAAATTTTAAATGATCTATTAAATTATCTTTTACGAAGAAGATAATTATGTCAACATTTTTAGCATTTATTAGGCCAAATGATCGTTACCGTTAAGATCTTTTATACATAAACTTTAAATGATCTCTTAAATTATCTTTTACAAGGAAGATAATTATGTCAACTTTTTTAGTATTTATTAGGCCCAATGATCATTACCGTTATGAGATTTTAATAAAGAAATTTTAAATGATCTATTAAATTATCTTTTACAAAGAAGATAATTATGTCAACATTTTTAGCATTTATTAAGCCAAATGATCGTTACCGTTATGATCTTTTCATAAAGAAATTTTAAATGATCTATTAAATTATCGTTTACAAATAAGATAATTATCTCAACTTTTTTAGCATTTATTAGGCCCAATGATCGTTATCGTTATGATCTTTTAATAAAGAAATTTTAAATGATCTAATAAATTATTTTTTACAAAGAAGATAATTATGTCAACTTTTTTAGCATTTATTAGCCCCGATGATCGTTACCGTTATGATCTTTTAATAAATACATTTTAAATGATCTAATAAATTATTTTGTACAAAGAAGATAATTATGTCAATATTTTTAGCATTTATTAGCCAAATGATCGTTACCGTTATGATCTTTTAATAGAGAAATTTTAAATGATCTATTAAATTATCTTTTACAAAGCAGATAATTATGTCAACATTTTTAGCATTTATTAGGCTAAATGATCGTTACCGTTATGATCTTTTAATAAAGAAATTTTAAATGATCTAATAAATTATCTTTTACAAAGAAGATAATTATGTCAACATTTTTAGCATTTATTAGACCAAATGATCGTTACCGTTATGATCTTTTAATAAAGAAATTTTAAATGATCTATTAAATTATCTTTTACAAAGCAGATAATTATGTCAACATTTTTAGCATTTATTAGGCTAAATGATCGTTACCGTTATGATCTTTTAATAAAGAAATTTTAAATGATCTAATAAATTATCTTTTACAAAGAAGATAATTATGTCAACATTTTTAGCATTTATTAGGCCAAATGATCGTTACCGTTATGATCTTTTAATAAAGATATTTTAAATGATCGATTAAATTATCTTTTACAAAGAAGATAATTATGTCAACTTCTTTAACATTTATTAGGCCCGATGATCGTTACCGTTATGATCTTTTAATAAATAAATTTTAAATGATCTAATAAATTATTTTGTACAAAGAAGATAATTATGTCAACATTTTTAGCATTTATTAGCCAAATGATCGTTACCGTTATGATCTTTTAATAGAGAAATTTTAAATGATCTATTAAATTATCTTTTACAAAGAAGATAATTATGTCAACATTTTTTGCATTTATTAGGCCAAATGATCGTTACCGTTATGAGATTTTAATAAAGAAATTTTAAATGATCTATTAAATTATCTTTTACAAAGAAGATAATTATGTCAACATTTTTAGCATTTATTAAGCCAAATGATCGTTACCGTTATGATCTTTTCATAAAGAAATTTTAAATGATCTATTAAATTATCGTTTACAAATAAGATAATTATCTCAACTCTTTTAGCATTTATTAGGCCCAATGATCGTTATCGTTATGATCTTTTAATAAAGAAATTTTAAATGATCTAATAAATTATTTTTTACAAAGAAGATAATTATGTCAACTTTTTTAGCATTTATTAGCCCCGATGATCGTTACCGTTATGATCTTTTAATAAATACATTTTAAATGATCTAATAAATTATTTTGTACAAAGAAGATAATTATGTCAATATTTTTAGCATTTATTAGCCAAATGATCGTTACCGTTATGATCTTTTAATAGAGAAATTTTAAATGATCTATTAAATTATCTTTTACAAAGCAGATAATTATGTCAACATTTTTAGCATTTATTAGGCTAAATGATCGTTACCGTTATGATATTTTAATAAAGAAATTTTAAATGATCTAATAAATTATCTTTTACAAAGAAGATAATTATGTCAACATTTTTAGCATTTATTAGGCCAAATGATCGTTACCGTTATGATCTTTTAATAAAGAAATTTTAAATGATCTATTAAATTATCTTTTACAAAGCAGATAATTATGTCAACATTTTTAGCATTTATTAGGCTAAATGATCGTTACCGTTATGATCTTTTATAAGGAAACTTTAAATGATCTCTTAAATTATCTTTTACAAAGAACATAATCATGTCAACCTTTTTAGCATTTGTTAGACCCAATGATCGTTACCGTTATGATCTTTTAATAAAGAAATTTTAAATGATCGATTAAATTATCTTTTACAAAGAAGATAATTATGTCAACTTTTTTAGCATTTATTAGGCCCGATGATCGTTACCGTTATGATCTTTTAATAAATAAATTTTAAATGATCTAATAAATTATTTTGTACAAAGAAGATAATTATGTCAACATTTTTAGCATTTATTAGCCAAATGATCGTTACCGTTATGATCTTTTATACATAAACTTTAAATGATCTCTTAAATTATCTTTTACAAGGAAGATAATTATGTCAACTTTTTTAGCATTTATTAGGCCCAATGATCATTACCGTTATGAGATTTTAATAAAGAAATTTTAAATGATCTATTAAATTATCTTTTACAAGGAAGATAATTATGTCAACATTTTTAGCATTTATTAGCCAAATGATCGTTACCGTTATGATCTTTTCGTAAAGAAATTTTAAATGATCTATTAAATTATCTTTTACAAATAAGATAATTATCTCAACTTTTTTAGCATTTATTAGGCCCAATGATCGTTATCGTTATGATCTTTTAATAAAGAAATTTTAAATGATCTAATAAATTATTTTTTACAAAGAAGATAATTATGTCAACTTTTTTAGCATTTATTAGGCCCGATGATCGTTACCGTTATGATCTTTTAATAAATACATTTTAAATGATCTAATAAATTATTTTGTACAAAGAAGATAATTATGTCAATATTTTTAGCATTTCTTAGCCAAATGATCGTTACCGTTATGATCTTTTAATAGAGAAATTTTAAATGATCTATTAAATTATCTTTTACAAAGCAGATAATTATGTCAACATTTTTAGCATTTATTAGGCTAAATGATCGTTACCGTTATGATCTTTTATAAAGAAACTTTAAATGATCTCTTAAATTATCTTTTACAAAGAACATAATTATGTCAACCTTTTTAGCATTTGTTAGACCCAATGATCATTACCGTTATGATCTTTTAATAAAGAAATTTTAAATGATCGATTAAATTATCTTTTAGAAAGAAGATAATTATGTCAACTTCTTTAACATTTATTAGGCCCGATGATCGTTACCGTTATGATCTTTTAATAAATAAATTTTAAATGATCTAATAAATTATTTTGTACAAAGAAGATAATTATGTCAACATTTTTAGCATTTATTAGCCAAATGATCGTTACCGTTATGATCTTTTAATAGAGAAATTTTAAATGATCTATTAAATTATCTTTTACAAAGAAGATAATTATGTCAACATTTTTTGCATTTATTAGGCCAAATGATCGTTACCGTTATGATCTTTTAATAAAGAAATTTTAAATGATCTATTAAATTATCTTTTACGAAGAAGATAATTATGTCAACTTTTTTAGCATTTATTAGGCCAAATGATCGTTACCGTTAAGATCTTTTATACATAAACTTTAAATTATCTCTTAAATTATCTTTTACAAGGAAGATAATTATGTCAACTTTTTTAGTATTTATTAGGCCCAATGATCATTACCGTTATGAGATTTTAATAAAGAAATTTTAAATAATCTGTTAAATTATCTTTTACAAAGAAGATAATTATGTCAACATTTTTAGCATTTATTAGCCAAATGATCGTTACCGTTATGATCTTTTAATAAAAAAATTTTAAATGATCTATTAAATTATCTTTTACAAATAAGATAATTATCTCAACTTTTTTAGCATTTATTAGGCCCAATGATCGTTATCGTTATGATCTTTTAATAAAGAAATTTTAAATGATCTAATAAATTATTTTTTACAAAGAAGATAATTATGTCAACATTTTTAGCATTTATTAGCCAAATGATCGTTACCGTTATGATCTTTTAATAGAGAAATTTTAAATGATCTATTAAATTATCTTTTACAAAGAAGATAATTATGTCAACATTTTTAGCATTTATTAGCCAAATGATCGTTACCGTTATGATCTTTTAATAGAGAAATTTTAAATGATCTATTAAATTATCTTTTACAAAGAAGATAATTATGTCAACATTTTTAGCATTTATTAGCCAAATGATCGTTACCGTTATGATCTTTTATAAACAAACTTTAAATGATCTCTTAAATTATCTTTTACAAAGAAGATAATTATGTCAACTTTTTTAGCATTTGTTAGGCCCGATGATCGTTACCGTTATGATCTTTTAATAAAGAAATTTTAAATGATCTAATAAATTATTTTGTACAAAGAAGATAATTATGTCAACATTTTTAGCATTTATTAGCCAAATGATCGTTACCGTTATGATCTTTTAATAGAGAAATTTTAAATGATCTATTAAATTATCTTTTACAAAGAAGATAATTATGTCAACATTTTTAGCATTTATTAGCCAAATGATCGTTACCGTTATGATCTTTTAATAGAGAAATTTTAAATGATCTATTAAATTATCTTTTACAAAGAAGATAATTATGTCAACATTTTTTGCATTTATTAGGCCAAATGATCGTTACCGTTATGATCTTTTATACATAAACTTTAAATGATCTCTTAAATTATCTTTTACAAGGAAGATAATTATGTCAACTTTTTTAGCATTTATTAGGCCCAATGATCATTACCGTTATGAGATTTTAATAAAGAAATTTTAAATGATCTATTAAATTATCTTTTACAAGGAAGATAATTATGTCAACATTTTTAGCATTTATTAGCCAAATGATCGTTACCGTTATGATCTTTTCGTAAAGAAATTTTAAATGATCTATTAAATTATCTTTTACAAATAAGATAATTATCTCAACTTTTTTAGCATTTATTAGGCCCAATGATCGTTATCGTTATGATCTTTTAATAAAGAAATTTTAAATGATCTAATAAATTATTTTTTACAAAGAAGATAATTATGTCAACTTTTTTAGCATTTATTAGGCCCGATGATCGTTACCGTTATGATCTTTTAATAAATACATTTTAAATGATCTAATAAATTATTTTGTACAAAGAAGATAATTATGTCAATATTTTTAGCATTTCTTAGCCAAATGATCGTTACCGTTATGATCTTTTAATAGAGAAATTTTAAATGATCTATTAAATTATCTTTTACAAAGCAGATAATTATGTCAACATTTTTAGCATTTATTAGGCTAAATGATCGTTACCGTTATGATCTTTTATAAAGAAACTTTAAATGATCTCTTAAATTATCTTTTACAAAGAACATAATTATGTCAACCTTTTTAGCATTTGTTAGACCCAATGATCATTACCGTTATGATCTTTTAATAAAGAAATTTTAAATGATCGATTAAATTATCTTTTAGAAAGAAGATAATTATGTCAACTTCTTTAACATTTATTAGGCCCGATGATCGTTACCGTTATGATCTTTTAATAAATAAATTTTAAATGATCTAATAAATTATTTTGTACAAAGAAGATAATTATGTCAACATTTTTAGCATTTATTAGCCAAATGATCGTTACCGTTATGATCTTTTAATAGAGAAATTTTAAATGATCTATTAAATTATCTTTTACAAAGCAGATAATTATGTCAACATTTTTAGCATTTATTAGGCTAAATGATCGTTACCGTTATGATCTTTTATAAAGAAACTTTAAATGATCTCTTAAATTATCTTTTACAAAGAACATAATTATGTCAACTTTTTTAGCATTTATTAGGCCGAACGATCGTTACCGTTATGATCTTTTATAAAGAAATTTTAACTAATTTATTAAATTATCTTTTACAAAGAAGATAATTATGGCTACTTTTTTAGCATTTATTAGGCCCAACGATCGATACCGTTATGATCTTTTAATAAACTAATTTTAAATGATCTATTAAATTATCTTTTACAAACAAGATAATTATGTCAAATTTTTTAACATTTATTAGGCCCGATGATTGTTACCGTTATGATCTTTTAATAAAGAAATTTTAAATGATCTATTAAATTATCTTTTACGAAGAAGATAATTATGTCAACATTTTTAGCATTTATTAGGCCAAATGATCGTTACCGTTAAGATCTTTTATACATAAACTTTAAATTATCTCTTAAATTATCTTTTACAAGGAAGATAATTATGTCAACTTTTTTAGTATTTATTAGGCCCAATGATCATTACCGTTATGAGATTTTAATAAAGAAATTTTAAATAATCTGTTAAATTATCTTTTACAAAGAAGATAATTATGTCAACATTTTTAGCATTTATTAGCCAAATGATCGTTACCGTTATGATCTTTTAATAAAAAAATTTTAAATGATCTATTAAATTATCTTTTACAAATAAGATAATTATCTCAACTTTTTTAGCATTTATTAGGCCCAATGATCGTTATCGTTATGATCTTTTAATAAAGAAATTTTAAATGATCTAATAAATTATTTTTTACAAAGAAGATAATTATGTCAACATTTTTAGCATTTATTAGCCAAATGATCGTTACCGTTATGATCTTTTAATAGAGAAATTTTAAATGATCTATTAAATTATCTTTTACAAAGAAGATAATTATGTCAACATTTTTAGCATTTATTAGCCAAATGATCGTTACCGTTATGATCTTTTAATAGAGAAATTTTAAATGATCTATTAAATTATCTTTTACAAAGAAGATAATTATGTCAACATTTTTAGCATTTATTAGCCAAATGATCGTTACCGTTATGATCTTTTATAAACAAACTTTAAATGATCTCTTAAATTATCTTTTACAAAGAAGATAATTATGTCAACTTTTTTAGCATTTGTTAGGCCCGATGATCGTTACCGTTATGATCTTTTAATAAATAAATTTTAAATGATCTAATAAATTATTTTGTACAAAGAAGATAATTATGTCAACATTTTTAGCATTTATTAGCCAAATGATCGTTACCGTTATGATCTTTTAATAGAGAAATTTTAAATGATCTATTAAATTATCTTTTACAAAGAAGATAATTATGTCAACATTTTTAGCATTTATTAGCCAAATGATCGTTACCGTTATGATCTTTTAATAGAGAAATTTTAAATGATCTATTAAATTATCTTTTACAAAGAAGATAATTATGTCAACATTTTTTGCATTTATTAGGCCAAATGTCGTTACCGTTATGATCTTTTATACATAAACTTTAAATGATCTCTTAAATTATCTTTTACAAGGAAGATAATTATGTCAACTTTTTTAGCATTTATTAGGCCCAATGATCATTACCGTTATGAGATTTTAATAAAGAAATTTTAAATGATCTATTAAATTATCTTTTACAAGGAAGATAATTATGTCAACATTTTTAGCATTTATTAGCCAAATGATCGTTACCGTTATGATCTTTTCGTAAAGAAATTTTAAATGATCTATTAAATTATCTTTTACAAATAAGATAATTATCTCAACTTTTTTAGCATTTATTAGGCCCAATGATCGTTATCGTTATGATCTTTTAATAAAGAAATTTTAAATGATCTAATAAATTATTTTTTACAAAGAAGATAATTATGTCAACTTTTTTAGCATTTATTAGGCCCGATGATCGTTACCGTTATGATCTTTTAATAAATACATTTTAAATGATCTAATAAATTATTTTGTACAAAGAAGATAATTATGTCAATATTTTTAGCATTTCTTAGCCAAATGATCGTTACCGTTATGATCTTTTAATAGAGAAATTTTAAATGATCTATTAAATTATCTTTCACAAAGAAGATAATTATGTCAACATTTTTAGCATTTATTAGCCAAATGATCGTTACCGTTATGATCTTTTAATAGAGAAATTTTAAATGATCTATTAAATTATCTTTTACAAAGAAGATAATTATGTCAACATTTTTAGCATTTATTAGCCAAATGATCGTTACCGTTATGATCTTTTATAAACAAACTTTAAATGATCTCTTAAATTATCTTTTACAAAGAAGATAATTATGTCAACTTTTTTAGCATTTGTTAGGCCCGATGATCGTTACCGTTATGATCTTTTAATAAATAAATTTTAAATGATCTAATAAATTATTTTGTACAAAGAAGATAATTATGTCAACATTTTTAGCATTTATTAGCCAAATGATCGTTACCGTTATGATCTTTTAATAGAGAAATTTTAAATGATCTATTAAATTATCTTTTACAAAGAAGATAATTATGTCAACAGTTTTAGCATTTATTAGCCAAATGATCGTTACCGTTATGATCTTTTAATAGAGAAATTTTAAATGATCTATTAAATTATCTTTTACAAAGAAGATAATTATGTCAACATTTTTTGCATTTATTAGGCCAAATGTCGTTACCGTTATGATCTTTTATACATAAACTTTAAATGATCTCTTAAATTATCTTTTACAAGGAAGATAATTATGTCAACTTTTTTAGCATTTATTAGGCCCAATGATCATTACCGTTATGAGATTTTAATAAAGAAATTTTAAATGATCTATTAAATTATCTTTTACAAGGAAGATAATTATGTCAACATTTTTAGCATTTATTAGCCAAATGATCGTTACCGTTATGATCTTTTCGTAAAGAAATTTTAAATGATCTATTAAATTATCTTTTACAAATAAGATAATTATCTCAACTTTTTTAGCATTTATTAGGCCCAATGATCGTTATCGTTATGATCTTTTAATAAAGAAATTTTAAATGATCTAATAAATTATTTTTTACAAAGAAGATAATTATGTCAACTTTTTTAGCATTTATTAGGCCCGATGATCGTTACCGTTATGATCTTTTAATAAATACATTTTAAATGATCTAATAAATTATTTTGTACAAAGAAGATAATTATGTCAATATTTTTAGCATTTCTTAGCCAAATGATCGTTACCGTTATGATCTTTTAATAGAGAAATTTTAAATGATCTATTAAATTATCTTTTACAAAGCAGATAATTATGTCAACATTTTTAGCATTTATTAGGCTAAATGATCGTTACCGTTATGATCTTTTATAAAGAAACTTTAAATGATCTCTTAAATTATCTTTTACAAAGAACATAATTATGTCAACCTTTTTAGCATTTGTTAGACCCAATGATCATTACCGTTATGATCTTTTAATAAAGAAATTTTAAATGATCGATTAAATTATCTTTTAGAAAGAAGATAATTATGTCAACTTCTTTAACATTTATTAGGCCCGATGATCGTTACTGTTATGATCTTTTAATAAATAAATTTTAAATGATCTAATAAATTATTTTGTACAAAGAAGATAATTATGTCAACATTTTTAGCATTTATTAGCCAAATGATCGTTACCGTTATGATCTTTTAATAGAGAAATTTTAAATGATCTATTAAATTATCTTTTACAAAGAAGATAATTATGTCAACATTTTTTGCATTTATTAGGCCAAATGATCGTTACCGTTATGATCTTTTAATAAAGAAATTTTAAATGATCTATTAAATTATCTTTTACGAAGAAGATAATTATGTCAACATTTTTAGCATTTATTAGGCCAAATGATCGTTACCGTTAAGATCTTTTATACATAAACTTTAAATTATCTCTTAAATTATCTTTTACAAGGAAGATAATTATGTCAACTTTTTTAGTATTTATTAGGCCCAATGATCATTACCGTTATGAGATTTTAATAAAGAAATTTTAAATAATCTGTTAAATTATCTTTTACAAAGAAGATAATTATGTCAACATTTTTAGCATTTATTAGCCAAATGATCGTTACCGTTATGATCTTTTAATAAAAAAATTTTAAATGATCTATTAAATTATCTTTTACAAATAAGATAATTATCTCAACTTTTTTAGCATTTATTAGGCCCAATGATCGTTATCGTTATGATCTTTTAATAAAGAAATTTTAAATGATCTAATAAATTATTTTTTACAAAGAAGATAATTATGTCAACTTTTTTAGCATTTATTAGGCCCGATGATCGTTACCGTTATGATCTTTTAATAAATACATTTTAAATGATCTAATAAATTATTTTGTACAAAGAAGATAATTATGTCAATATTTTTAGCATTTCTTAGCCAAATGATCGTTACCGTTATGATCTTTTAATAGAGAAATTTTAAATGATCTATTAAATTATCTTTTACAAAGCAGATAATTATGTCAACATTTTTAGCATTTATTAGGCTAAATGATCGTTACCGTTATGATCTTTTATAAAGAAACTTTAAATGATCTCTTAAATTATCTTTTACAAAGAACATAATTATGTCAACCTTTTTAGCATTTGTTAGACCCAATGATCATTACCGTTATGATCTTTTAATAAAGAAATTTTAAATGATCGATTAAATTATCTTTTAGAAAGAAGATAATTATGTCAACTTCTTTAACATTTATTAGGCCCGATGATCGTTACCGTTATGATCTTTTAATAAATAAATTTTAAATGATCTAATAAATTATTTTGTACAAAGAAGATAATTATGTCAACATTTTTAGCATTTATTAGCCAAATGATCGTTACCGTTATGATCTTTTAATAGAGAAATTTTAAATGATCTATTAAATTATCTTTTACAAAGAAGATAATTATGTCAACATTTTTTGCATTTATTAGGCCAAATGATCGTTACCGTTATGATCTTTTAATAAAGAAATTTTAAATGATCTATTAAATTATCTTTTACGAAGAAGATAATTATGTCAACATTTTTAGCATTTATTAGGCCAAATGATCGTTACCGTTAAGATCTTTTATACATAAACTTTAAATTATCTCTTAAATTATCTTTTACAAGGAAGATAATTATGTCAACTTTTTTAGTATTTATTAGGCCCAATGATCATTACCGTTATGAGATTTTAATAAAGAAATTTTAAATAATCTGTTAAATTATCTTTTACAAAGAAGATAATTATGTCAACATTTTTAGCATTTATTAGCCAAATGATCGTTACCGTTATGATCTTTTAATAAAAAAATTTTAAATGATCTATTAAATTATCTTTTACAAATAAGATAATTATCTCAACTTTTTTAGCATTTATTAGGCCCAATGATCGTTATCGTTATGATCTTTTAATAAAGAAATTTTAAATGATCTAATAAATTATTTTTTACAAAGAAGATAATTATGTCAACATTTTTAGCATTTATTAGCCAAATGATCGTTACCGTTATGATCTTTTAATAGAGAAATTTTAAATGATCTATTAAATTATCTTTTAGAAAGAAGATAATTATGTCAACATTTTTAGCATTTATTAGCCAAATGATCGTTACCGTTATGATCTTTTAATAGAGAAATTTTAAATGATCTATTAAATTATCTTTTACAAAGAAGATAATTATGTCAACATTTTTAGCATTTATTAGCCAAATGATCGTTACCGTTATGATCTTTTATAAACAAACTTTAAATGATCTCTTAAATTATCTTTTACAAAGAAGATAATTATGTCAACTTTTTTAGCATTTGTTAGGCCCGATGATCGTTACCGTTATGATCTTTTAATAAATAAATTTTAAATGATCTAATAAATTATTTTGTACAAAGAAGATAATTATGTCAACATTTTTAGCATTTATTAGCCAAATGATCGTTACCGTTATGATCTTTTAATAGAGAAATTTTAAATGATCTATTAAATTATCTTTTACAAAGAAGATAATTATGTCAACATTTTTAGCATTTATTAGCCAAATGATCGTTACCGTTATGATCTTTTAATAGAGAAATTTTAAATGATCTATTAAATTATCTTTTACAAAGAAGATAATTATGTCAACATTTTTTGCATTTATTAGGCCAAATGATCGTTACCGTTATGATCTTTTAATAAAGAAATTTTAAATGATCTATTAAATTATCTTTTACGAAGAAGATAATTATGTCAACTTTTGTAACATTTATTAGGCCAAATGATCGTTACCATTATGATCTTTTAATAAAGAAATTTTAAATGATCTAATAAATTATTTTTTACAAAGAAGATAATTATGTCAACATTTTTAGCATTTATTAAGCCAAATGATCGTTACCGTTATGATCTTTTATAAACAAACTTTAAATGATCTCTTAAATTATCTTTTACAAAGAAGATAATTATGTCAACTTTTTTAGCATTTGTTAGGCCCGATGATCGTTACCGTTATGATCTTTTAATAAATAAATTTTAAATAATCTAATAAATTATTTTGTACAAAGAAGATAATTATGTCAACATTTTTAGCATTTATTAGCCAAATGATCGTTACCGTTATGATCTTTTAATAAAGAAATTTTAAATGATCTATTAAATTATCTTTTACGAAGAAGATAATTATGTCAACATTTTTAGCATTTATTAGGCCAAATGATCGTTACCGTTAAGATCTTTTATACATAAACTTTAAATTATCTCTTAAATTATCTTTTACAAGGAAGATAATTATGTCAACTTTTTTAGTATTTATTAGGCCCAATGATCATTACCGTTATGAGATTTTAATAAAGAAATTTTAAATCATCTGTTAAATTATCTTTTACAAAGAAGATAATTATGTCAACATTTTTAGCATTTATTAGCCAAATGATCGTTACCGTTATGATCTTTTAATAAAAAAATTTTAAATGATCTATTAAATTATCTTTTACAAATAAGATAATTATCTCAACTTTTTTAGCATTTATTAGGCCCAATGATCGTTATCGTTATGATCTTTTAATAAAGAAATTTTAAATGATCTAATAAATCATTTTTTACAAAGAAGATAATTATGTCAACATTTTTAGCATTTATTAAGCCAAATGATCGTTACCGTTATGATCTTTTATAAACAAACTTTAAATGATCTCTTAAATTATCTTTTACAAAGAAGATAATTATGTCAACCTTTTTAGCACTTGTTAGACCCAATGATCGTTACCGTTATGATCTTTTAATAAATACATTTTAAATGATCTAATAAATTATTTTGTACAAAGAAGATAATTATGTCAACATTTTTAGCATTTATTAGCCAAATGATCGTTACCGTTATGATCTTTTAATAGAGAAATTTTAAATGATCTATTAAATTATCTTTTACAAAGCAGATAATTATGTCAACATTTTTAGCATTTATTAGGCTAAATGATCGTTACCGTTATGATCTTTTATAAAGAAACTTTAAATAATCTCTTAAATTATCTTTTACAAAGAACATAATTATGTCAACCTTTTTAGCATTTGTTAGACCCAATGATCGTTACCGTTATGATCTTTTAATAAAGAAATTTTAAATGATCTATTAAATTATCATTTACAAAGAAGATAATTATGTCAACTTTTGTAACATTTATTAGGCCAAATGATCGTTACCATTATGATCTTTTAATAAAGAAATTTTAAATGATCTAATAAATCATTTTTTACAAAGAAGATAATTATGTCAACATTTTTAGCATTTATTAAGCCAAATGATCGTTACCGTTATGATCTTTTATAAACAAACTTTAAATGATCTCTTAAATTATCTTTTACAAAGAAGATAATTATGTCAACCTTTTTAGCACTTGTTAGACCCAATGATCGTTACCGTTATGATCTTTTAATAAATACATTTTAAATGATCTAATAAATTATTTTGTACAAAGAAGATAATTATGTCAACATTTTTAGCATTTATTAGCCAAATGATCGTTACCGTTATGATCTTTTAATAGAGAAATTTTAAATGATCTATTAAATTATCTTTTACAAAGCAGATAATTATGTCAACATTTTTAGCATTTATTAGGCTAAATGATCGTTACCGTTATGATCTTTTATAAAGAAACTTTAAATAATCTATTAAATTATCTTTTACAAAGAAGATAATTATGTCAACATTTTTTGCATTTATTAGGCCAAATGATCGTTACCGTTATGATCTTTTAATAAAGAAATTTTAAATGATCTATTAAATTATCTTTTACGAAGAAGATAATTATGTCAACATTTTTAGCATTTATTAGGCCAAATGATCGTTACCGTTAAGATCTTTTATACATAAACTTTAAATTATCTCTTAAATTATCTTTTACAAGGAAGATAATTATGTCAACTTTTTTAGTATTTATTAGGCCCAATGATCATTACCGTTATGAGATTTTAATAAAGAAATTTTAAATAATCTGTTAAATTATCTTTTACAAAGAAGATAATTATGTCAACATTTTTAGCATTTATTAGCCAAATGATCGTTACCGTTATGATCTTTTAATAAAAAAATTTTAAATGATCTATTAAATTATCTTTTACAAATAAGATAATTATCTCAACTTTTTTAGCATTTATTAGGCCCAATGATCGTTATCGTTATGATCTTTTAATAAAGAAATTTTAAATGATCTAATAAATTATTTTTTACAAAGAAGATAATTATGTCAACATTTTTAGCATTTATTAGCCAAATGATCGTTACCGTTATGATCTTTTAATAGAGAAATTTTAAATGATCTATTAAATTATCTTTTAGAAAGAAGATAATTATGTCAACATTTTTAGCATTTATTAGCCAAATGATCGTTACCGTTATGATCTTTTAATAGAGAAATTTTAAATGATCTATTAAATTATCTTTTACAAAGAAGATAATTATGTCAACATTTTTAGCATTTATTAGCCAAATGATCGTTACCGTTATGATCTTTTATAAACAAACTTTAAATGATCTCTTAAATTATCTTTTACAAAGAAGATAATTATGTCAACTTTTTTAGCATTTGTTAGGCCCGATGATCGTTACCGTTATGATCTTTTAATAAATAAATTTTAAATGATCTAATAAATTATTTTGTACAAAGAAGATAATTATGTCAACATTTTTAGCATTTATTAGCCAAATGATCGTTACCGTTATGATCTTTTAATAGAGAAATTTTAAATGATCTATTAAATTATCTTTTACAAAGAAGATAATTATGTCAACATTTTTAGCATTTATTAGCCAAATGATCGTTACCGTTATGATCTTTTAATAGAGAAATTTTAAATGATCTATTAAATTATCTTTTACAAAGAAGATAATTATGTCAACATTTTTTGCATTTATTAGGCCAAATGATCGTTACCGTTATGATCTTTTAATAAAGAAATTTTAAATGATCTATTAAATTATCTTTTACGAAGAAGATAATTATGTCAACTTTTGTAACATTTATTAGGCCAAATGATCGTTACCATTATGATCTTTTAATAAAGAAATTTTAAATGATCTAATAAATTATTTTTTACAAAGAAGATAATTATGTCAACATTTTTAGCATTTATTAAGCCAAATGATCGTTACCGTTATGATCTTTTATAAACAAACTTTAAATGATCTCTTAAATTATCTTTTACAAAGAAGATAATTATGTCAACTTTTTTAGCATTTGTTAGGCCCGATGATCGTTACCGTTATGATCTTTTAATAAATAAATTTTAAATAATCTAATAAATTATTTTGTACAAAGAAGATAATTATGTCAACATTTTTAGCATTTATTAGCCAAATGATCGTTACCGTTATGATCTTTTAATAAAGAAATTTTAAATGATCTATTAAATTATCTTTTACGAAGAAGATAATTATGTCAACATTTTTAGCATTTATTAGGCCAAATGATCGTTACCGTTAAGATCTTTTATACATAAACTTTAAATTATCTCTTAAATTATCTTTTACAAGGAAGATAATTATGTCAACTTTTTTAGTATTTATTAGGCCCAATGATCATTACCGTTATGAGATTTTAATAAAGAAATTTTAAATCATCTGTTAAATTATCTTTTACAAAGAAGATAATTATGTCAACATTTTTAGCATTTATTAGCCAAATGATCGTTACCGTTATGATCTTTTAATAAAAAAATTTTAAATGATCTATTAAATTATCTTTTACAAATAAGATAATTATCTCAACTTTTTTAGCATTTATTAGGCCCAATGATCGTTATCGTTATGATCTTTTAATAAAGAAATTTTAAATGATCTAATAAATCATTTTTTACAAAGAAGATAATTATGTCAACATTTTTAGCATTTATTAAGCCAAATGATCGTTACCGTTATGATCTTTTATAAACAAACTTTAAATGATCTCTTAAATTATCTTTTACAAAGAAGATAATTATGTCAACCTTTTTAGCACTTGTTAGACCCAATGATCGTTACCGTTATGATCTTTTAATAAATACATTTTAAATGATCTAATAAATTATTTTGTACAAAGAAGATAATTATGTCAACATTTTTAGCATTTATTAGCCAAATGATCGTTACCGTTATGATCTTTTAATAGAGAAATTTTAAATGATCTATTAAATTATCTTTTACAAAGCAGATAATTATGTCAACATTTTTAGCATTTATTAGGCTAAATGATCGTTACCGTTATGATCTTTTATAAAGAAACTTTAAATAATCTCTTAAATTATCTTTTACAAAGAACATAATTATGTCAACCTTTTTAGCATTTGTTAGACCCAATGATCGTTACCGTTATGATCTTTTAATAAAGAAATTTTAAATGATCTATTAAATTATCATTTACAAAGAAGATAATTATGTCAACTTTTGTAACATTTATTAGGCCAAATGATCGTTACCATTATGATCTTTTAATAAAGAAATTTTAAATGATCTAATAAATTATTTTTTACAAAGAAGATAATTATGTCAACATTTTTAGCATTTATTAAGCCAAATGATCGTTACCGTTATGATCTTTTATAAACAAACTTTAAATGATCTCTTAAATTATCTTTTACAAAGAAGATAATTATGTCAACTTTTTTAGCATTTGTTAGGCCCGATGATCGTTACCGTTATGATCTTTTAATAAATAAATTTTAAATAATCTAATAAATTATTTTGTACAAAGAAGATAATTATGTCAACATTTTTAGCATTTATTAGCCAAATGATCGTTACCGTTATGATCTTTTAATAGAGAAATTTTAAATGATCTATTAAATTATCTTTTACAAAGAAGATAATTATGTCAACATTTTTTGCATTTATTAGGCCAAATGATCGTTACCGTTATGATCTTTTAATAAAGAAATTTTAAATGATCTATTAAATTATCTTTTACGAAGAAGATAATTATGTCAACATTTTTAGCATTTTTTAGGCCAAATGATCGTTACCGTTAAGATCTTTTATAAATAAACTTTAAATGATCCCTTAAATTATCTTTTACAAAGAAGATAATTATGTCAACTTTTTTAGCATTTATTAGGCTCAATGATCATTACCGTTATCATATTTTAATAAAGAAATTTTAAATGATCTATTAAATTATCTTTTACAAAGAAGATAATTATGTCAAATTTTTTAGCATTTATTAGGCCCAATGATCGTTACCGTTATGATCTTTTAATAAGGAAATTTTAAATGATTTAATAAATTATCTTCTAGAAAGATTATAATTCTGTCAATATTTTTAGCATTTATTAGGCCAAATGATCGTTACCGTTATGATCTTTTAATAAAGAAATTTTAAATGATCTATTAAATTATCTTTTACAAAAAAGATAATTATGTCAACTTTTTTAGCATTTATTAGGCCCAATGATCGTTACCGTTATGATCTTTTAATAAAGAAATTTTAAATGATCTAATAAATTATCTTTTACAAAGAAGATAATTATGTCAACATTTTTAGCATTTATTAGGCCAAATGATCGTTACCGTTATGATCTTTTAATAAAGAAATTTTAAATGATCTATTAAATTATCTTTTACAAAGCAGATAATTATGTCAATATTTTTAGCATTTATTAGGCTAAATGATCGTTACCGTTATGATCTTTTATAAGGAAACTTTAAATGATCTCTTAAATTATCTTTTACAAAGAACATAATTATGTCAACCTTTTTAGCATTTGTTAGACCCAATGATCGTTACCGTTATGATCTTTTAATAAAGAAATTTTAAATGATCGATTAAATTATCTTTTACAAAGAAGATAATTATGTCAACTTTTTTAGCATTTATTAGGCCCGATGATCGTTACCGTTATGATCTTTTAATAAATAAATTTTAAATGATCTAATAAATTATTTTGTACAAAGAAGATAATTATGTCAACATTTTTAGCATTTATTAGCCAAATGATCGTTACCGTTATGATCTTTTAATAGAGAAATTTTAAATGATCTATTAAATTATCTTTTACAAAGCAGATAATTATGTCAACTTGTTTAGCATTTATTAGGCCCAACGATCGTTACCGTTATGATCTTTTGATAAAGAAATTTTAAATGATCTATTAAATTATCTTTTACACAGAAGATAATTATGTCAACTTTTTTAGCGTTTATTAGGCCCAATGATCGTTACCGTTATGATCTTTTAATAAAGAAATTTTAAATGATCGATTAAATTATCTTTTACATAGAAGATAATTATGTCAACATTTTTAGCATTTATTAGGCCCAATGATCGTTACCTTTATGATCTTTTAATAAAGAAATTTTAAATGATCTAATACATTATCTTTTACAAAGAAAATAATTATGTCAACATTTTTAGCATTTATTAGGCCAAATGATCGTTACCGTTAAGATCTTTTATAAATAAACTTTAAATGATCCCTTAAATTATCTTTTACAAAGAAGATAATTATGTCAACTTTTTTAGCATTTATTAGGCCCAATGATCATTACCGTTATGATATTTTAATAAAGAAATTTTAAATGATCTATTAAATTATCTTTTACAAAGAAGATAATTATGTCAAATTTTTTAGCATTTATTAGGCCCAATGATCGTTACCGTTATGATCTTTTGATAAGGAAATTTTAAATGATCTATTAAATTATCTTTTACAAAGAAGATAATTATGTCAACTTTTTTAGCATTTATTAGGCCCAATGATCGTTACCGTTATGATCTTTTAATAAATAAATTTTAAATGATCTAATAAATAATTTTTTACAAAGAATATAATTATGTCAACATTTTTAGCATTTATTAGCCAAATGATCGTTACCGTTATGATCTTTTAATAGAGAAATTTTAAATGATCTATTAAATTATCTTTTACAAAGAAGATAATTATGTCAACTTTTTTAGCATTTATTAGGCCCAATGATCGTTACCTTTATGATCTTTTAATAAAGAAATTTTAAATGATCTAATACATTATCTTTTACAAAGAAGATAATTATGTCAACATTTTTAGCATTTATTAGGCCAAATGATCGTTACCGTTATGATGTTTTAATAAAGAAATTTTAAATGATCTATTAAATTATCTTTTACAAAGAAGATAATTATGTCAACATTTTTAGCATTTATTAGGCAAATGATCATTACCGTTATGATCTTTTAATAAAAAAATTTTAAATGATCTATTAAATTATCTTTTACAAAGCAGATAATTATCTCAACATTTTTAGCATTTACTACGCTAAATGATCGTTACCGTTATGATCTTTTATAAAGAAACTTTAAATGATCTCTTAAATTATCTTTTACAAACAAGATAATTATGTCAACCTTTTTAGCATTTGTTAGACCCAATGATCGTTACCGTTATGATCTTTTAATAAAGAAATTTTAAATAATTGATTAAATTATCTTTTACAAAGAAGATAATTATGTCAACCTTTTTAGCGTTTATTAGGCCCAATGATCGTTGCCGTTATGATCTTTTAATAAAGAAATTTTAAATGATCGATTAAATTATCTTTTACATAGAAGATAATTATGTCAACATTTTTAGCATTTATTAGGCCCAATGATCGTTACCTTTATGATCTTTTAATAAAGAAATTTTAAATGATCTAATACATTATCTTTTACAAAGAAAATAATTATGTCAATATTTTTAGCATTTATTAGGCCAAATGATCGTTACCGTTAAGATCTTTTATAAATAAACTTTAAATGATCCCTTAAATTATCTTTTACAAAGAAGATAATTATGTCAACTTTTTTAGCATTTATTAGGCCCAATGATCATTACCGTTATGATATTTTAATAAAGAAATTTTAAATGATCTATTAAATTATCTTTTACAAAGAAGATAATTATGTCAAATTTTTTAGCATTTATTAGGCCCAATGATCGTTACCGTTATGATCTTTTGATAAGGAAATTTTAAATGATCTAATAAATTATCTTTTAGAAAGAATATAATTCTGTCAATATTTTTAGCATTTATTAGGCCAAATGATCGTTACCGTTATGATCTTTTAATAAAGAAATTTTAAATGATCTATTAAATTATCTTTTACAAAAAAGATAATTATGTCAACTTTTTTAGCATTTATTAGGCCCAATGATCGTTACCGTTATGATCTTTTAATAAAGAAATTTTAAATGATCTAATAAATTATCTTTTACAAAGAAGATAATTATGTCAACATTTTTAGCATTTATTAGGCCAAATGATCGTTACCGTTATGATCTTTTAATAAAGAAATTTTAAATGATCTATTAAATTATCTTTTACAAAGCAGATAATTATGTCAATATTTTTAGCATTTATTAGGCTAAATGATCGTTACCGTTATGATCTTTTATAAGGAAACTTTAAATGATCTCTTAAATTATCTTTTACAAAGAACATAATTATGTCAACCTTTTTAGCATTTGTTAGATCCAATGATCGTTACCGTTATGATCTTTTAATAAAGAAATTTTAAATGATCGATTAAATTATCTTTTACAAAGAAGATAATTATGTCAACTTTTTTAGCATTTATTAGGCCCGATGATCGTTACCGTTATGATCTTTTAATAAATAAATTTTAAATGATCTAATAAATTATTTTGTACAAAGAAGATAATTATGTCAACATTTTTAGCATTTATTAGCCAAATGATCGTTACCGTTATGATCTTTTAATAGAGAAATTTTAAATGATCTATTAAATTATCTTTTACAAAGCAGATAATTATGTCAACTTGTTTAGCATTTATTACGCCCAACGATCGTTACCGTTATGATCTTTTGATAAAGAAATTTTAAATGATCTATTAAATTATCTTTTACACAGAAAACTATCTAAAATTTTGTAGCATTTATTAGGCCCAATGATTGTTACCGTTATGATATTTTGTAAAGACATTTCAAATCATCTATTAAATTATCTTTTACAAAGAAGATAATTATGTCAACATTTTTTGCATTTATTAGGCCAAATGATCGTTACCGTTATGATCTTTTAATAAAGAAATTTTAAATGATCTATTAAATTATCTTTTACGAAGAAGATAATTATGTCAACATTTTTAGCATTTATTAGGCCAAATGATCGTTACCGTTAAGATCTTTTATACATAAACTTTAAATGATCTCTTAAATTATCTTTTACAAGGAAGATAATTATGTCAACTTTTTTAGCATTTATTAGGCCCAATGATCATTACCGTTATGAGATTTTAATAAAGAAATTTTAAATGATCTATTAAATTATCTTTTATAAAGAAGATAATTATGTCAACATTTTTAGCATTTATTAGCCAAATGATCGTTACCGTTATGATCTTTTCGTAAAGAAATTTTAAATGATCTATTAAATTATCTTTTACAAATAAGATAATTATCTCAACTTTTTTAGCATTTATTAGGCCCAATGATCGTTATCGTTATGATCTTTTAAAAAGAAATTTTAAATGATCTAATAAATTATTTTTTACAAAGAAGATAATTATGTCAACTTTTTTAGCATTTATTAGGCCCGATGATCGTTACCGTTATGATCTTTTAATAAATACATTTTAAATGATCTAATAAATTATTTTGTACAAAGAAGATAATTATGTCAATATTTTTAGCATTTATTAGCCAAATGATCGTTACCGTTATGATCTTTTAATAGAGAAATTTTAAATGATCTATTAAATTATCTTTTACAAAGCAGATAATTATGTCAACATTTTTAGCATTTATTAGGCTAAATGATCGTTACCATTATGATCTTTTATAAAGAAACTTTAAATGATCTCTTAAATTATCTTTTACAAAGAACATAATTATGTCAACCTCTTTAGCATTTGTTAGACCCAATGATCGTTACCGTTATGATCTTTTAATAAAGAAATATTAAATGATCGATTAAATTATCTTTTACAAAGAAGATAATTATGTCAACTTTTTTAGCATTTATTAGGCCCGATGATCGTTACCGTTATGATCTTTTAATAAATAAATTTTAAATGATTTAATAAATTATTTTGTACAAAGAAGATAATTATGTCAACATTTTTAGCATTTATTAGCCAAATGATCGTTACCGTTATGATCTTTTAATAGAGAAATTTTAAATGATCTATTAAATTATCTTTTACAAAAAATATAATTATGTCAACATTTTTTGCATTTATTAGGCCAAATGATCGTTACCGTTATGATATTTTAATAAAGATATTTTAAATGATCTATTAAATTATCTTTTACGAAGAAGATAATTATGTCAACATTTTTAGCATTTTTTAGGCCAAATGATCGTTACCGTTAAGATCTTTTATAAATAAACTTTAAATGATCCCTTAAATTATCTTTTACAAAGAAGATAATTATGTCAACTTTTTTAGCATTTATTAGGCCCAATGATCATTACCGTTATGATATTTTAATAAAGAAATTTTAAATGATCTATTAAAATATCTTTTACAAAGAAGATAATTATGTCAAATTTTTTAGCATTTATTAGGCCCAATGATCGTTACCATTATGATCTTTTAATAAAGAAATTTTAAATGATCTAATAAATTATTTTTTACAAAGAAGATAATTATGTCAACATTTTTAGCATTTATTAGGCTAAATGATCGTTACCATTATGATCTTTTATAAAGAAACTTTAAATGATCTCTTAAATTATCTTTTACAAAGAACATAATTATGTCAACCTTTTTAGCATTTGTTAGACCCAATGATCGTTACCGTTATGATCTTTTAATAAAGAAATATTAAATGATCGATTAAATTATCTTTTACAAAGAAGATAATTATGTCAACTTTTTTAGCGTTTATTAGGCCAAATTATCATTACCGTTATGATCTTTTAGTAAAGAAATTTTAAATGATCTAATAAATTATCTTTTAGAAAGAATATAATTCTGTCAACATTTTTAGCATTTATTAGGCCAAATGATCGTTATCGTTATGATCTTTTAATAAAGAAATTTTAAATGATCTAATAAATTATTTTTTACAACGAAGATAATTATGTCAACTTTTTTAGCATTTATTAGGCCCAATGATCGTTACCGTTATGATCTTTTAATAAAGAAATTTTAAATGATCTAATAAATTATTTTTTACAAAGAAGATAATGATCTTTTAATAAAAAAATTTTAAATGATCTATTAAATTATCTTTTACAAAGAAGATAATTATGTCAACATTTTTAGCATTTATTAGGCCAAATGATCGTTACCGTTATGATCTTTTAATAAAGAAATTTTAAATGATCTATTAAATTATCTTTTACAAAGAAGATAATTATGTCAACTTTTTTAGCATTTATTAGGCCCAATGATCGTTACGTTATGATCTTTTAATAAATAAATTTTAAATGATCTAATAAATAATTTTTTACAAAGAATATAATTATGTCAACATTTTTAGCATTTATTAGCCAAATGATCGTTACCGTTATGATCTTTTAATAGAGAAATTTTAAATGATCTATTAAATTATCTTTTACAAAGAAGATAATTATGTCAACTTTTTTAGCATTTATTAGGCCCAATGATCGTTACCTTTATGATCTTTTAATAAAGAAATTTTAAATGATCTAATACATTATCTTTTACAAAGAAGATAATTATGTCAACATTTTTAGCATTTATTAGGCCAAATGATCGTTACCGTTATGATGTTTTAATAAAGAAATTTTAAATGATCTATTAAATTATCTTTTACAAAGAAGATAATTATGTCAACATTTTTAGCATTTATTAGGCAAATGATCATTACCGTTATGATCTTTTAATAAAAAAATTTTAAATGATCTATTAAATTATCTTTTACAAAGCAGATAATTATCTCAACATTTTTAGCATTTACTACGCTAAATGATCGTTACCGTTATGATCTTTTATAAAGAAACTTTAAATGATCTCTTAAATTATCTTTTACAAACAAGATAATTATGTCAACCTTTTTAGCATTTGTTAGACCCAATGATCGTTACCGTTATGATCTTTTAATAAAGAAATTTTAAATAATTGATTAAATTATCTTTTACAAAGAAGATAATTATGTCAACTTTTTTAGCGTTTATTAGGCCCAATGATCGTTACCGTTATGATCTTTTAATAAAGAAATTTTAAATGATCGATTAAATTATCTTTTACATAGAAGATAATTATGTCAACATTTTTAGCATTTATTAGGCCCAATGATCGTTACCTTTATGATCTTTTAATAAAGAAATTTTAAATGATCTAATACATTATCTTTTACAAAGAAAATAATTATGTCAACATTTTTAGCATTTATTAGGCCAAATGATCGTTACCGTTAAGATCTTTTATAAATAAACTTTAAATGATCCCTTAAATTATCTTTTACAAAGAAGATAATTATGTCAACTTTTTTAGCATTTATTAGGCCCAATGATCATTACCGTTATGATATTTTAATAAAGAAATTTTAAATGATCAATTAAATTATCTTTTACAAAGAAGATAATTATGTCAAATTTTTTAGCATTTATTAGGCCCAATGATCGTTACCATTATGATCTTTTAATAAGGAAATTTTAAATGATCTAATAAATTATCTTTTAGAAAGAATATAATTCTGTCAATATTTTTAGCATTTATTAGGCCAAATGATCGTTACCGTTATGATCTTTTAATAAAGAAATTTTAAATGATCTAATAAATTATCTTTTACAAAGAAGATAATTATGTCAACATTTTTAGCATTTATTAGGCCCAATGATCATTACCGTTATGATCTTTTAATAAAGAAATTTTAAATGATGTAATAAATTATCTTTTACAAAGAAGATAATTATGTCAACATTTTTAGCATTTATTAGGCCAAATGATCGTTACCGTTATGATCTTTTAATAAAGAAATTTTAAATGATCTATTAAATTATCTTTTACAAAGCAGATAATTATGTCAATATTTTTAGCATTTATTAGGCTAAATGATCGTTACCGTTATGATCTTTTATAAGGAAACTTTAAATGATCTCTTAAATTATCTTTTACAAAGAACATAATTATGTCAACCTTTTTAGCATTTGTTAGATCCAATGATCGTTACCGTTATGATCTTTTAATAAAGAAATTTTAAATGATCGATTAAATTATCTTTTACAAAGAAGATAATTATGTCAACTTTTTTAGCATTTATTAGGCCCGATGATCGTTACCGTTATGATCTTTCAATAAATAAATTTTAAATGATCTAATAAATTATTTTGTACAAAGAAGATAATTATGTCAACATTTTTAGCATTTATTAGCCAAATGATCGTTACCGTTATGATCTTTTAATAGAGAAATTTTAAATGATCTATTAAATTATCTTTTACAAAGCAGATAATTATGTCAACTTGTTTAGCATTTATTAGGCCCAACGATCGTTACCGTTATGATCTTTTGATAAAGAAATTTTAAATGATCTATTAAATTATCTTTTACACAGAAAACTATCTAAAATTTTGTAGCATTTATTAGGCCCAATGATTGTTACCGTTATGATATTTTGTAAAGACATTTCAAATCATCTATTAAATTATCTTTTACAAAGAAGATAATTATGTCAACATTTTTTGCATTTATTAGGCCAAATGATCGTTACCGTTATGATCTTTTAATAAAAAAATTTTAAATGATCTATTAAATTATCTTTTACGAAGAAGATAATTATGTCACCATTTTTAGCATTTATTAGGCCAAATGATCGTTACCGTTAAGATCTTTTATACATAAACTTTAAATGATCTCTTAAATTATCTTTTACAAGGAAGATAATTATGTCAACTTTTTTAGCATTTATTAGGCCCAATGATCATTACCGTTATGAGATTTTAATAAAGAAATTTTAAATGATCTATTAAATTATCTTTTATAAAGAAGATAATTATGTCAACATTTTTAGCATTTATTAGCCAAATGATCGTTACCATTATGATCTTTTCGTAAAGAAATTTTAAATGATCTATTAAATTATCTTTTACAAATAAGATAATTATCTCAACTTTTTTAGCATTTATTAGGCCCAATGATCGTTATCGTTATGATCTTTTAATAAAGAAATTTTAAATGATCTAATAAATTATTTTTTACAAAGAAGATAATTATGTCAACTTTTTTAGCATTTATTAGGCCCGATGATCGTTACCGTTATGATCTTTTAATAAATACATTTTAAATGATTTAATAAATTATTTTGTACAAAGAAGATAATTATGTCAACATTTTTAGCATTTATTAGCCAAATGATCGTTACCGTTATGATCTTTTAATAGAGAAATTTTAAATGATCTATTAAATTATCTTTTACAAAGCAGATAATTATGTCAACATTTTTAGCATTTATTAGGCTAAATGATCGTTACCGTTATGATCTTTTATAAGGAAACTTTAAATGATCTCTTAAATTATCTTTTACAAAGAACATAATTATGTCAACCTTTTTAGCATTTGTTAGATCCAATGATCGTTACCGTTATGATCTTTTAATAAAGAAATTTTAAATGATTGATTAAATTATCTTTTACAAAGAAGATAATTATGTCAACTTTTTTAGCATTTATTAGGCCCGATGATCGTTACCGTTATGATCTTTTAATAAATAAATTTTAAATGATCTAATAAATTATTTTGTACAAAGAAGATAATTATGTCAACATTTTTAGCATTTATTAGCCAAATGATCGTTACCGTTATGATCTTTTAATAGAGAAATTTTAAATGATCTATTAAATTATCTTTTACAAAGCAGATAATTATGTCAACTTGTTTAGCATTTATTAGGCCCAACGATCGTTACCGTTATGATCTTTTGATAAAGAAATTTTAAATGATCTATTAAATTATCTTTTACAAAGCAGATAATTATGTCAACATTTTTAGCATTTATTAGGCTAAATGATCGTTACCATTATGATCTTTTATAAAGAAACTTTAAATGATCTCTTAAATTATCTTTTACAAAGAACATAATTATGTCAACCTTTTTAGCATTTGTTAGACCCAATGATCGTTACCGTTATGATCTTTTAATAAAGAAATATTAAATGATCGATTAAATTATCTTTTACAAAGAAGATAATTATGTCAACTTTTTTAGCATTTATTAGGCCCGATGATCGTTACCGTTATGATCTTTTAATAAATAAATTTTAAATGATTTAATAAATTATTTTGTACAAAGAAGATAATTATGTCAACATTTTTAGCATTTATTAGCCAAATGATCGTTACCGTTATGATCTTTTAATAGAGAAATTTTAAATGATCTATTAAATTATCTTTTACAAAAAATATAATTATGTCAACATTTTTTGCATTTATTAGGCCAAATGATCGTTACCGTTATGATCTTTTAATAAAGAAATTTTAAATGATCTATTAAATTATCTTTTACGAAGAAGATAATTATGTCAACATTTTTAGCATTTTTTAGGCCAAATGATCGTTACCGTTAAGATCTTTTATAAATAAACTTTAAATGATCCCTTAAATTATCTTTTACAAAGAAGATAATTATGTCAACTTTTTTAGCATTTATTAGGCCCAATGATCATTACCGTTATGATATTTTAATAAAGAAATTTTAAATGATCTATTAAAATATCTTTTACAAAGAAGATAATTATGTCAAATTTTTTAGCATTTATTAGGCCCAATGATCGTTACCATTATGATCTTTTAATAAAGAAATTTTAAATGATCTAATAAATTATTTTTTACAAAGAAGATAATTATGTCAACATTTTTAGCATTTATTAGCCAAATGATCGTTACCGTTATGATCTTTTAATAAAGATATTTTAAATGATCGATTAAATTATCTTTTACAAAGAAGATTATTATGTCAACCTTTTTAGCGTTTATTAGGCCCAATGATCGTTACCGTTGTGATCTTTTAGTAAATAAATTTTAAATGATCTAATAAATTATCTTTTAGAAAGAATATAATTCTGTCAACATTTTTAGCATTTATTAGGCCAAATGATCGTTACTGTTATGATCTTTTAATAAAGAAATTTTAAATGATATATTAAATTATCTTTTACAAAGCAGATAATTATGTCAACATTTTTAGCATTTATTAGGCTAAATGATCGTTACCGTTATGTTCTTTTAATAAAGAAATTTTAAATGATCTATTAAATTATCTTTTACAGAGCAGATAATTATGTCAACATTTTTAGCATTTACTAGGCTAAATGATCGTTACCGTTATGATCTTTTAATAAAGAAATTTTAAATGATCTATTAAATTATCTTTTACAAAGAAGATAATTATGTAAACTTTTTTAGCATTTATTAGGCCCAATGATCGTTACCTTTATGATCTTTTAATAAAGAAATTTTAAATGATCTATTAAATTATATTTTACAAAGAAGATAATTATGTCAATATTTTTAGCATTTATTAGGCCAAATGATCGTTACCGTTATGATCTTTTAATAAAGAAATTTTAAATGATCTATTAAATTATCTTTTACAAAGCAGATAATTATGTCAACATTTTTAGCATTTATTAGGCTAAATGATCGTTACCATTATGATCTTTTATAAAGAAACTTTAAATGATCTGATAAATTATCTTTTACAAAGCAGATAATTATGTCAACATTTTTAGCATTTATTAGGCTAAATGATCGTTACCATTATGATCTTTTATAAAGAAACTTTAAATGATGTCTTAAATTATCTTTTACAAAGCAGATAATTATGTCAACATTTTTAGCATTTATTAGGCTAAATGATTGTTACCATTATGATCTTTTATAAAGAAACTTTAAATGATCTGATAAATTATCTTTTACAAAGCAGATAATTATGTCAACATTTTTACCATTTACTAGGCTAAATGATCGTTACCGTTATGATCTTTTATAAAGAAACTTTAAATGATCTCTTAAATTATCTTTTACAAAGAAGATAATTATGTCAACCTTTTTAGCATTTGTTAGAGCCAACGATCGTTACCGTTATGATCTTTTAATAAAGAAATTTTAAATGATCGATTAAATTATCTTTTACAAAGAAGATAGTTATGTCAACTTTTTTAGCGTTTATTAGGCCCAATTATCGTTACCTTTATGATCTTTTAGTAAAGAAATTTTAAATGATCTAATAAATTTTCTTTTAGAAAGAATATAATTCTGTCAACATTTTTAGCATTTATTAGGCCAAATGATCGTTATCGTTATGATCTTTTAATAAAGAAATTTTAAATGATCTAATAAATTATTTTTTACAACGAAGATAATTATGTCAACTTTTTTAGCATTTATTAGGCCCAATGATCGTTACCGTTATGATCTTTTAATAAAGAAATTTTAAATGATCTAATAAATTATTTTTTACAAAGAAGATAATTATGTCAACATTTTTAGCATTTATTAGGTTAAATGATCATTACCGTTATGATCTTTTAATAAAAAAATTTTAAATGATCTATTAAATTATCTTTTACAAAGAAGATAATTATGTCAACATTTTTAGCATTTATTAGGCCAAATGATCGTTACCGTTATCATCTTTTAATAAAGAAATTTTAAATGATCTATTAAATTATCTTTTACAAAGAAGATAATTATGTCAACTTTTTTAGCATTTATTAGGCCCAATGATCGTTACCGTTATGATCTTTTAATAAATAAATTTTAAATGATCTAATAAATAATTTTTTACAAAGAATATAATTATGTCAACATTTTTAGCATTTATTAGCCAAATGATCGTTACCGTTATGATCTTTTAATAGAGAAATTTTAAATGATCTATTAAATTATCTTTTACAAAGAAGATAATTATGTCAACTTTTTTAGCATTTATTAGGCCCAATGATCGTTACCTTTATGATCTTTTAATAAAGAAATTTTAAATGATCTAATACATTATCTTTTACAAAGAAGATAATTATGTCAACATTTTTAGCATTTATTAGGCCAAATGATCGTTACCGTTATGATGTTTTAATAAAGAAATTTTAAATGATCTATTAAATTATCTTTTACAAAGAAGATAATTATGTCAACATTTTTAGCATTTATTAGGCAAATGATCATTACCGTTATGATCTTTTAATAAAAAAATTTTAAATGATCTATTAAATTATCTTTTACAAAGCAGATAATTATCTCAACATTTTTAGCATTTACTACGCTAAATGATCGTTACCGTTATGATCTTTTATAAAGAAACTTTAAATGATCTCTTAAATTATCTTTTACAAACAAGATAATTATGTCAACCTTTTTAGCATTTGTTAGACCCAATGATCGTTACCGTTATGATCTTTTAATAAAGAAATTTTAAATAATTGATTAAATTATCTTTTACAAAGAAGATAATTATGTCAACTTTTTTAGCGTTTATTAGGCCCAATGATCGTTACCGTTATGATCTTTTAATAAAGAAATTTTAAATGATCGATTAAATTATCTTTTACATAGAAGATAATTATGTCAACATTTTTAGCATTTATTAGGCCCAATGATCGTTACCTTTATGATCTTTTAATAAAGAAATTTTAAATGATCTAATACATTATCTTTTACAAAGAAAATAATTATGTCAACATTTTTAGCATTTATTAGGCCAAATGATCGTTACCGTTAAGATCTTTTATAAATAAACTTTAAATGATCCCTTAAATTATCTTTTACAAAGAAGATAATTATGTCAACTTTTTTAGCATTTATTAGGCCCAATGATCATTACCGTTATGATATTTTAATAAAGAAATTTTAAATGATCAATTAAATTATCTTTTACAAAGAAGATAATTATGTCAAATTTTTTAGCATTTATTAGGCCCAATGATCGTTACCATTATGATCTTTTAATAAGGAAATTTTAAATGATCTAATAAATTATCTTTTAGAAAGAATATAATTCTGTCAATATTTTTAGCATTTATTAGGCCAAATGATCGTTACCGTTATGATCTTTTAATAAAGAAATTTTAAATGATCTATTAAATTATCTTTTACAAAAAAGATAATTATGTCAACTTTTTTAGCATTTATTAGGCCCAATGATCGTTACCGTTATGATCTTTTAATAAAGAAATTTTAAATGATCTAATAAATTATCTTTTACAAAAAAGATAATTATGTCAACATTTTTAGCATTTATTAGGCCAAATGATCGTTACCGTTATGATCTTTTAATAAAGAAATTTTAAATGATCTATTAAATTATCTTTTACAAAGAAGATAATTATGTCAACTTTTTTAGCATTTATTAGGCCCAATGATCGTTACCGTTATGATCTTTTAATAAATAAATTTTAAATGATCTAATAAATAATTTTTTACAAAGAATATAATTATGTCAACATTTTTAGCATTTATTAGCCAAATGATCGTTACCGTTATGATCTTTTAATAGAGAAATTTTAAATGATCTATTAAATTATCTTTTACAAAGAAGATAATTATGTCAACTTTTTTAGCATTTATTAGGCCCAATGATCGTTACCTTTATGATCTTTTAATAAAGAAATTTTAAATGATCTAATACATTATCTTTTACAAAGAAGATAATTATGTCAACATTTTTATCATTTATTAGGCCAAATGATCGTTACCGTTATGATGTTTTAATAAAGAAATTTTAAATGATCTATTAAATTATCTTTTACAAAGAAGATAATTATGTCAACATTTTTAGCATTTATTAGGCAAATGATCATTACCGTTATGATCTTTTAATAAAAAAATTTTAAATGATCTATTAAATTATCTTTTACAAAGCAGATAATTATCTCAACATTTTTAGCATTTACTACGCTAAATGATCGTTACCGTTATGATCTTTTATAAAGAAACTTTAAATGATCTCTTAAATTATCTTTTACAAACAAGATAATTATGTCAACCTTTTTAGCATTTGTTAGACCCAATGATCGTTACCGTTATGATCTTTTAATAAAGAAATTTTAAATAATTGATTAAATTATCTTTTACAAAGAAGATAATTATGTCAACTTTTTTAGCGTTTATTAGGCCCAATGATCGTTACCGTTATGATCTTTTAATAAAGAAATTTTAAATGATCGATTAAATTATCTTTTACATAGAAGATAATTATGTCAACATTTTTAGCATTTATTAGGCCCAATGATCGTTACCTTTATGATCTTTTAATAAAGAAATTTTAAATGATCTAATACATTATCTTTTACAAAGAAAATAATTATGTCAACATTTTTAGCATTTATTAGGCCAAATGATCGTTACCGTTAAGATCTTTTATAAATAAACTTTAAATGATCCCTTAAATTATCTTTTACAAAGAAGATAATTATGTCAACTTTTTTAGCATTTATTAGGCCCAATGATCATTACCGTTATGATATTTTAATAAAGAAATTTTAAATGATCAATTAAATTATCTTTTACAAAGAAGATAATTATGTCAAATTTTTTAGCATTTATTAGGCCCAATGATCGTTACCATTATGATCTTTTAATAAGGAAATTTTAAATGATCTAATAAATTATCTTTTAGAAAGAATATAATTCTGTCAATATTTTTAGCATTTATTAGGCCAAATGATCGTTACCGTTATGATCTTTTAATAAAGAAATTTTAAATGATCTAATAAATTATCTTTTACAAAGAAGATAATTATGTCAACATTTTTAGCATTTATTAGGCCCAATGATCATTACCGTTATGATCTTTTAATAAAGAAATTTTAAATGATGTAATAAATTATCTTTTACAAAGAAGATAATTATGTCAACATTTTTAGCATTTATTAGGCCAAATGATCGTTACCGTTATGATCTTTTAATAAAGAAATTTTAAATGATCTATTAAATTATCTTTTACAAAGCAGATAATTATGTCAATATTTTTAGCATTTATTAGGCTAAATGATCGTTACCGTTATGATCTTTTATAAGGAAACTTTAAATGATCTCTTAAATTATCTTTTACAAAGAACATAATTATGTCAACCTTTTTAGCATTTGTTAGATCCAATGATCGTTACCGTTATGATCTTTTAATAAAGAAATTTTAAATGATCGATTAAATTATCTTTTACAAAGAAGATAATTATGTCAACTTTTTTAGCATTTATTAGGCCCGATGATCGTTACCGTTATGATCTTTCAATAAATAAATTTTAAATGATCTAATAAATTATTTTGTACAAAGAAGATAATTATGTCAACATTTTTAGCATTTATTAGCCAAATGATCGTTACCGTTATGATCTTTTAATAGAGAAATTTTAAATGATCTATTAAATTATCTTTTACAAAGCAGATAATTATGTCAACTTGTTTAGCATTTATTAGGCCCAACGATCGTTACTGTTATGATCTTTTGATAAAGAAATTTTAAATGATCTATTAAATTATCTTTTACACAGAAAACTATCTAAAATTTTGTAGCATTTATTAGGCCCAATGATTGTTACCGTTATGATATTTTGTAAAGACATTTCAAATCATCTATTAAATTATCTTTTACAAAGAAGATAATTATGTCAACATTTTTTGCATTTATTAGGCCAAATGATCGTTACCGTTATGATCTTTTAATAAAGAAATTTTAAATGATCTATTAAATTATCTTTTACGAAGAAGATAATTATGTCACCATTTTTAGCATTTATTAGGCCAAATGATCGTTACCGTTAAGATCTTTTATACATAAACTTTAAATGATCTCTTAAATTATCTTTTACAAGGAAGATAATTATGTCAACTTTTTTAGCATTTATTAGGCCCAATGATCATTACCGTTATGAGATTTTAATAAAGAAATTTTAAATGATCTATTAAATTATCTTTTATAAAGAAGATAATTATGTCAACATTTTTAGCATTTATTAGCCAAATGATCGTTACCATTATGATCTTTTCGTAAAGAAATTTTAAATGATCTATTAAATTATCTTTTACAAATAAGATAATTATCTCAACTTTTTTAGCATTTATTAGGCCCAATGATCGTTATCGTTATGATCTTTTAATAAAGAAATTTTAAATGATCTAATAAATTATTTTTTACAAAGAAGATAATTATGTCAACTTTTTTAGCATTTATTAGGCCCGATGATCGTTACCGTTATGATCTTTTAATAAATACATTTTAAATGATTTAATAAATTATTTTGTACAAAGAAGATAATTATGTCAACATTTTTAGCATTTATTAGCCAAATGATCGTTACCGTTATGATCTTTTAATAGAGAAATTTTAAATGATCTATTAAATTATCTTTTACAAAGCAGATAATTATGTCAACATTTTTAGCATTTATTAGGCTAAATGATCGTTACCGTTATGATCTTTTATAAGGAAACTTTAAATGATCTCTTAAATTATCTTTTACAAAGAACATAATTATGTCAACCTTTTTAGCATTTGTTAGATCCAATGATCGTTACCGTTATGATCTTTTAATAAAGAAATTTTAAATGATTGATTAAATTATCTTTTACAAAGAAGATAATTATGTCAACTTTTTTAGCATTTATTAGGCCCGATGATCGTTACCGTTATGATCTTTTAATAAATAAATTTTAAATGATCTAATAAATTATTTTGTACAAAGAAGATAATTATGTCAACATTTTTAGCATTTATTAGCCAAATGATCGTTACCGTTATGATCTTTTAATAGAGAAATTTTAAATGATCTATTAAATTATCTTTTACAAAGCAGATAATTATGTCAACTTGTTTAGCATTTATTAGGCCCAACGATCGTTACCGTTATGATCTTTTGATAAAGAAATTTTAAATGATCTATTAAATTATCTTTTACAAAGCAGATAATTATGTCAACATTTTTAGCATTTATTAGGCTAAATGATCGTTACCATTATGATCTTTTATAAAGAAACTTTAAATGATCTCTTAAATTATCTTTTACAAAGAACATAATTATGTCAACCTTTTTAGCATTTGTTAGACCCAATGATCGTTACCGTTATGATCTTTTAATAAAGAAATATTAAATGATCGATTAAATTATCTTTTACAAAGAAGATAATTATGTCAACTTTTTTAGCATTTATTAGGCCCGATGATCGTTACCGTTATGATCTTTTAATAAATAAATTTTAAATGATTTAATAAATTATTTTGTACAAAGAAGATAATTATGTCAACATTTTTAGCATTTATTAGCCAAATGATCGTTACCGTTATGATCTTTTAATAGAGAAATTTTAAATGATCTATTAAATTATCTTTTACAAAAAATATAATTATGTCAACATTTTTTGCATTTATTAGGCCAAATGATCGTTACCGTTATGATCTTTTAATAAAGAAATTTTAAATGATCTATTAAATTATCTTTTACGAAGAAGATAATTATGTCAACATTTTTAGCATTTTTTAGGCCAAATGATCGTTACCGTTAAGATCTTTTATAAATAAACTTTAAATGATCCCTTAAATTATCTTTTACAAAGAAGATAATTATGTCAACTTTTTTAGCATTTATTAGGCCCAATGATCATTACCGTTATGATATTTTAATAAAGAAATTTTAAATGATCTATTAAAATATCTTTTACAAAGAAGATAATTATGTCAAATTTTTTAGCATTTATTAGGCCCAATGATCGTTACCATTATGATCTTTTAATAAAGAAATTTTAAATGATCTAATAAATTATTTTTTACAAAGAAGATAATTATGTCAACATTTTTAGCATTTATTAGCCAAATGATCGTTACCGTTATGATCTTTTAATAAAGATATTTTAAATGATCGATTAAATTATCTTTTACAAAGAAGATTATTATGTCAACCTTTTTAGCGTTTATTAGGCCCAATGATCGTTACCGTTGTGATCTTTTAGTAAATAAATTTTAAATGATCTAATAAATTATCTTTTAGAAAGAATATAATTCTGTCAACATTTTTAGCATTTATTAGGCCAAATGATCGTTACTGTTATGATCTTTTAATAAAGAAATTTTAAATGATATATTAAATTATCTTTTACAAAGCAGATAATTATGTCAACATTTTTAGCATTTATTAGGCTAAATGATCGTTACCGTTATGTTCTTTTAATAAAGAAATTTTAAATGATCTATTAAATTATCTTTTACAGAGCAGATAATTATGTCAACATTTTTAGCATTTACTAGGCTAAATGATCGTTACCGTTATGATCTTTTAATAAAGAAATTTTAAATGATCTATTAAATTATCTTTTACAAAGAAGATAATTATGTAAACTTTTTTAGCATTTATTAGGCCCAATGATCGTTACCTTTATGATCTTTTAATAAAGAAATTTTAAATGATCTATTAAATTATATTTTACAAAGAAGATAATTATGTCAATATTTTTAGCATTTATTAGGCCAAATGATCGTTACCGTTATGATCTTTTAATAAAGAAATTTTAAATGATCTATTAAATTATCTTTTACAAAGCAGATAATTATGTCAACATTTTTAGCATTTATTAGGCTAAATGATCGTTACCATTATGATCTTTTATAAAGAAACTTTAAATGATCTGATAAATTATCTTTTACAAAGCAGATAATTATGTCAACATTTTTAGCATTTATTAGGCTAAATGATCGTTACCATTATGATCTTTTATAAAGAAACTTTAAATGATGTCTTAAATTATCTTTTACAAAGCAGATAATTATGTCAACATTTTTAGCATTTATTAGGCTAAATGATTGTTACCATTATGATCTTTTATAAAGAAACTTTAAATGATCTGATAAATTATCTTTTACAAAGCAGATAATTATGTCAACATTTTTACCATTTACTAGGCTAAATGATCGTTACCGTTATGATCTTTTATAAAGAAACTTTAAATGATCTCTTAAATTATCTTTTACAAAGAAGATAATTATGTCAACCTTTTTAGCATTTGTTAGAGCCAACGATCGTTACCGTTATGATCTTTTAATAAAGAAATTTTAAATGATCGATTAAATTATCTTTTACAAAGAAGATAGTTATGTCAACTTTTTTAGCGTTTATTAGGCCCAATTATCGTTACCTTTATGATCTTTTAGTAAAGAAATTTTAAATGATCTAATAAATTTTCTTTTAGAAAGAATATAATTCTGTCAACATTTTTAGCATTTATTAGGCCAAATGATCGTTATCGTTATGATCTTTTAATAAAGAAATTTTAAATGATCTAATAAATTATTTTTTACAACGAAGATAATTATGTCAACTTTTTTAGGATTTATTAGGCCCAATGATCGTTACCGTTATGATCTTTTAATAAAGAAATTTTAAATGATCTAATAAATTATTTTTTACGAAGAAGATAATTATGTCAACATTTTTAGCATTTATTAGGTTAAATGATCATTACCGTTATGATCTTTTAATAAAAAAATTTTAAATGATCTATTAAATTATCTTTTACAAAGAAGATAATTATGTCAACATTTTTAGCATTTATTAGGCCAAATGATCGTTACCGTTATCATCTTTTAATAAAGAAATTTTAAATGATCTATTAAATTATCTTTTACAAAGAAGATAATTATGTCAACTTTTTTAGCATTTATTAGGCCCAATGATCGTTACCGTTATGATCTTTTAATAAATAAATTTTAAATGATCTAATAAATAATTTTTTACAAAGAATATAATTATGTCAACATTTTTAGCATTTATTAGCCAAATGATCGTTACCGTTATGATCTTTTAATAGAGAAATTTTAAATGATCTATTAAATTATCTTTTACAAAGAAGATAATTATGTCAACTTTTTTAGCATTTATTAGGCCCAATGATCGTTACCTTTATGATCTTTTAATAAAGAAATTTTAAATGATCTAATACATTATCTTTTACAAAGAAGATAATTATGTCAACATTTTTAGCATTTATTAGGCCAAATGATCGTTACCGTTATGATGTTTTAATAAAGAAATTTTAAATGATCTATTAAATTATCTTTTACAAAGAAGATAATTATGTCAACATTTTTAGCATTTATTAGGCAAATGATCATTACCGTTATGATCTTTTAATAAAAAAATTTTAAATGATCTATTAAATTATCTTTTACAAAGCAGATAATTATCTCAACATTTTTAGCATTTACTACGCTAAATGATCGTTACCGTTATGATCTTTTATAAAGAAACTTTAAATGATCTCTTAAATTATCTTTTACAAACAAGATAATTATGTCAACCTTTTTAGCATTTGTTAGACCCAATGATCGTTACCGTTATGATCTTTTAATAAAGAAATTTTAAATAATTGATTAAATTATCTTTTACAAAGAAGATAATTATGTCAACTTTTTTAGCGTTTATTAGGCCCAATGATCGTTACCGTTATGATCTTTTAATAAAGAAATTTTAAATGATCGATTAAATTATCTTTTACATAGAAGATAATTATGTCAACATTTTTAGCATTTATTAGGCCCAATGATCGTTACCTTTATGATCTTTTAATAAAGAAATTTTAAATGATCTAATACATTATCTTTTACAAAGAAAATAATTATGTCAACATTTTTAGCATTTATTAGGCCAAATGATCGTTACCGTTAAGATCTTTTATAAATAAACTTTAAATGATCCCTTAAATTATCTTTTACAAAGAAGATAATTATGTCAACTTTTTTAGCATTTATTAGGCCCAATGATCATTACCGTTATGATATTTTAATAAAGAAATTTTAAATGATCAATTAAATTATCTTTTACAAAGAAGATAATTATGTCAAATTTTTTAGCATTTATTAGGCCCAATGATCGTTACCATTATGATCTTTTAATAAGGAAATTTTAAATGATCTAATAAATTATCTTTTAGAAAGAATATAATTCTGTCAATATTTTTAGCATTTATTAGGCCAAATGATCGTTACCGTTATGATCTTTTAATAAAGAAATTTTAAATGATCTATTAAATTATCTTTTACAAAAAAGATAATTATGTCAACTTTTTTAGCATTTATTAGGCCCAATGATCGTTACCGTTATGATCTTTTAATAAAGAAATTTTAAATGATCTAATAAATTATCTTTTACAAAAAAGATAATTATGTCAACATTTTTAGCATTTATTAGGCCAAATGATCGTTACCGTTATGATCTTTTAATAAAGAAATTTTAAATGATCTATTAAATTATCTTTTACAAAGAAGATAATTATGTCAACTTTTTTAGCATTTATTAGGCCCAATGATCGTTACCGTTATGATCTTTTAATAAATAAATTTTAAATGATCTAATAAATAATTTTTTACAAAGAATATAATTATGTCAACATTTTTAGCATTTATTAGCCAAATGATCGTTACCGTTATGATCTTTTAATAGAGAAATTTTAAATGATCTATTAAATTATCTTTTACAAAGAAGATAATTATGTCAACTTTTTTAGCATTTATTAGGCCCAATGATCGTTACCTTTATGATCTTTTAATAAAGAAATTTTAAATGATCTAATACATTATCTTTTACAAAGAAGATAATTATGTCAACATTTTTAGCATTTATTAGGCCAAATGATCGTTACCGTTATGATGTTTTAATAAAGAAATTTTAAATGATCTATTAAATTATCTTTTACAAAGAAGATAATTATGTCAACATTTTTAGCATTTATTAGGCAAATGATCATTACCGTTATGATCTTTTAATAAAAAAATTTTAAATGATCTATTAAATTATCTTTTACAAAGCAGATAATTATCTCAACATTTTTAGCATTTACTACGCTAAATGATCGTTACCGTTATGATCTTTTATAAAGAAACTTTAAATGATCTCTTAAATTATCTTTTACAAACAAGATAATTATGTCAACCTTTTTAGCATTTGTTAGACCCAATGATCGTTACCGTTATGATCTTTTAATAAAGAAATTTTAAATAATTGATTAAATTATCTTTTACAAAGAAGATAATTATGTCAACTTTTTTAGCGTTTATTAGGCCCAATGATCGTTACCGTTATGATCTTTTAATAAAGAAATTTTAAATGATCGATTAAATTATCTTTTACATAGAAGATAATTATGTCAACATTTTTAGCATTTATTAGGCCCAATGATCGTTACCTTTATGATCTTTTAATAAAGAAATTTTAAATGATCTAATACATTATCTTTTACAAAGAAAATAATTATGTCAACATTTTTAGCATTTATTAGGCCAAATGATCGTTACCGTTAAGATCTTTTATAAATAAACTTTAAATGATCCCTTAAATTATCTTTTACAAAGAAGATAATTATGTCAACTTTTTTAGCATTTATTAGGCCCAATGATCATTACCGTTATGATATTTTAATAAAGAAATTTTAAATGATCAATTAAATTATCTTTTACAAAGAAGATAATTATGTCAAATTTTTTAGCATTTATTAGGCCCAATGATCGTTACCATTATGATCTTTTAATAAGGAAATTTTAAATGATCTAATAAATTATCTTTTAGAAAGAATATAATTCTGTCAATATTTTTAGCATTTATTAGGCCAAATGATCGTTACCGTTATGATCTTTTAATAAAGAAATTTTAAATGATCTATTAAATTATCTTTTACAAAAAAGATAATTATGTCAACTTTTTTAGCATTTATTAGGCCCAATGATCGTTACCGTTATGATCTTTTAATAAAGAAATTTTAAATGATCTAATAAATTATCTTTTACAAAAAAGATAATTATGTCAACATTTTTAGCATTTATTAGGCCAAATGATCGTTACCGTTATGATCTTTTAATAAAGAAATTTTAAATGATCTATTAAATTATCTTTTACAAAGAAGATAATTATGTCAAATTTTTTAGCATTTATTAGGCCCAATGATCGTTACCATTATGATCTTTTAATAAGGAAATTTTAAATGATCTAATAAATTATCTTTTAGAAAGAATATAATTCTGTCAATATTTTTAGCATTTATTAGGCCAAATGATCGTTACCGTTATGATCTTTTAATAAAGAAATTTTAAATGATCTATTAAATTATCTTTTACAAAAAAGATAATTATGTCAACTTTTTTAGCATTTATTAGGCCCAATGATCGTTACCGTTATGATCTTTTAATAAAGAAATTTTAAATGATCTAATAAATTATCTTTTACAAAGAAGATAATTATGTCAACATTTTTAGCATTTATTAGGCCAAATGATCGTTACCGTTATGATCTTTTAATAAAGAAATTTTAAATGATCTATTAAATTATCTTTTACAAAGCAGATAATTATGTCAATATTTTTAGCATTTATTAGGCTAAATGATCGTTACCGTTATGATCTTTTATAAGGAAACTTTAAATGATCTCTTAAATTATCTTTTACAAAGAACATAATTATGTCAACCGTTTTAGCATTTGTTAGATCCAATGATCGTTACCGTTATGATCTTTTAATAAAGAAATTTTAAATGATCGATTAAATTATCTTTTACAAAGAAGATAATTATGTCAACTTTTTTAGCATTTATTAGGCCCGATGATCGTTACCGTTATGATCTTTTAATAAATAAATTTTAAATGATCTAATAAATTATTTTGTACAAAGAAGATAATTATGTCAACATTTTTAGCATTTATTAGCCAAATGATCGTTACCGTTATGATCTTTTAATAGAGAAATTTTAAATGATCTATTAAATTATCTTTTACAAAGCAGATAATTATGTCAACTTGTTTAGCATTTATTAGGCCCAACGATCGTTACCGTTATGATCTTTTGATAAAGAAATTTTAAATGATCTATTAAATTATCTTTTACACAGAAAACTATCTAAAATTTTGTAGCATTTATTAGGCCCAATGATTGTTACCGTTATGATATTTTGTAAAGACATTTCAAATCATCTATTAAATTATCTTTTACAAAGAAGATAATTATGTCAACATTTTTTGCATTTATTAGGCCAAATGATCGATACCGTTATGATCTTTTAATAAAGAAATTTTAAATGATCTATTAAATTATCTTTTACGAAGAAGATAATTATGTCAACATTTTTAGCATTTATTAGGCCAAATGATCGTTACCGTTAAGATCTTTTATACATAAACTTTAAATGATCTCTTAAATTATCTTTTACAAGGAAGATAATTATGTCAACTTTTTTAGCATTTATTAGGCCCAATGATCATTACCGTTATGAGATTTTAATAAAGAAATTTTAAATGATCTATTAAATTATCTTTTATAAAGAAGATAATTATGTCAACATTTTTAGCATTTATTAGCCAAATGATCGTTACCATTATGATCTTTTCGTAAAGAAATTTTAAATGATCTATTAAATTATCTTTTACAAATAAGATAATTATCTCAACTTTTTTAGCATTTATTAGGCCCAATGATCGTTATCGTTATGATCTTTTAATAAAGAAATTTTAAATGATCTAATAAATTATTTTTTACAAAGAAGATAATTATGTCAACTTTTTTAGCATTTATTAGGCCCGATGATCGTTACCGTTATGATCTTTTAATAAATACATTTTAAATGATCTAATAAATTATTTTGTACAAAGAAGATAATTATGTCAATATTTTTAGCATTTATTAGCCAAATGATCGTTACCGTTATGATCTTTTAATAGAGAAATTTTAAATGATCTATTAAATTATCTTTTACTAAGCAGATAATTATGTCAACATTTGTAGCATTTATTAGGCTAAATGATCGTTACCATTATGATCTTTTATAAAGAAACTTTAAATGATCTCTTAAATTATCTTTTACAAAGAACATAATTATGTCAACCTTTTTAGCATTTGTTAGACCCAATGATCGTTACCGTTATGATCTTTTAATAAAGAAATATTAAATGATCGATTAAATTATCTTTTACAAAGAAGATAATTATGTCAACTTTTTTAGCATTTATTAGGCCCGATGATCGTTACCGTTATGATCTTTTAATAAATAAATTTTAAATGATTTAATAAATTATTTTGTACAAAGAAGATAATTATGTCAACATTTTTAGCATTTATTAGCCAAATGATCGTTACCGTTATGATCTTTTAATAGAGAAATTTTAAATGATCTATTAAATTATCTTTTACAAAAAATATAATTATGTCAACATTTTTTGCATTTATTAGGCCAAATGATCGTTACCGTTATGATCTTTTAATAAAGAAATTTTAAATGATCTATTAAATTATCTTTTATGAAGAAGATAATTATGTCAACATTTTTAGCATTTTTTAGGCCAAATGATCGTTACCGTTAAGATCTTTTATAAATAAACTTTAAATGATCCCTTAAATTATCTTTTACAAAGAAGATAATTATGTCAACTTTTTTAGCATTTATTAGGCCCAATGATCATTACCGTTATGATATTTTAATAAAGAAATTTTAAATGATCTATTAAAATATCTTTTACAAAGAAGATAATTATGTCAAATTTTTTAGCATTTATTAGGCCCAATGATCGTTACCATTATGATCTTTTAATAAAGAAATTTTAAATGATCTAATAAATTATTTTTTACAAAGAAGATAACTATGTCAACATTTTTAGCATTTATTAGCCAAATGATCGTTACCGTTATGATCTTTTAATAAAGATATTTTAAATGATCGATTAAATTATCTTTTACAAAGAAGATTATTATGTCAACCTTTTTAGCGTTTATTAGGCCCAATGATCGTTACCGTTGTGATCTTTTAGTAAATAAATTTTAAATGATCTAATAAATTATCTTTTAGAAAGAATATAATTCTGTCAACATTTTTAGCATTTATTAGGCCAAATGATCGTTACTGTTATGATCTTTTAATAAAGAAATTTTAAATGATCTATTAAATTATCCTTTACAAAGAAGATAATTATGTAAACTTTTTTAGCATTTATTAGGCCCAATGATCGTTACCTTTATGATCTTTTAATAAAGAAATTTAGAATGATCTATTAAATTATATTTTACAAAGAAGATAATTATGTCAATATTTTTAGCATTTATTAGGCCAAATGATCGTTACCGTTATGATCTTTTAATAAAGAAATTTTAAATGATCTATTAAATTATCTTTTACAAAGCAGATAATTATGTCAACATTTTTAGCATTTATTAGGCTAAATGATCGTTACCATTATGATCTTTTATAAAGAAACTTTAAATGATCTGATAAATTATCTTTTACAAAGCAGATAATTATGTCAACATTTTTAGCATTTATTAGCCAAATGATCGTTACCGTTATGATCTTTTAATAGAGAAATTTTAAATGATCTATTAAATTATCTTTTACAAAAAATATAATTATGTCAACATTTTTAGCATTTATTAGGCCCAATGATCGTTACCTTTATGATCTTTTAATAAAGAAATTTTAAATGATCTAATACATTATCTTTTACAAAGAAAATAATTATGTCAACATTTTTAGCATTTATTAGGCCAAATGATCGTTACCGTTAAGATCTTTTATAAATAAACTTTAAATGATCCCTTAAATTATCTTTTACAAAGAAGATAATTATGTCAACTTTTTTAGCATTTATTAGGCCCAATGATCATTACCGTTATGATATTTTAATAAAGAAATTTTAAATGATCAATTAAATTATCTTTTACAAAGAAGATAATTATGTCAAATTTTTTAGCATTTATTAGGCCCAATGATCGTTACCATTATGATCTTTTAATAAGGAAATTTTAAATGATCTAATAAATTATCTTTTAGAAAGAATATAATTCTGTCAATATTTTTAGCATTTATTAGGCCAAATGATCGTTACCGTTATGATCTTTTAATAAAGAAATTTTAAATGATCTATTAAATTATCTTTTACAAAAAAGATAATTATGTCAACTTTTTTAGCATTTATTAGGCCCAATGATCGTTACCGTTATGATCTTTTAATAAAGAAATTTTAAATGATGTAATAAATTATCTTTTACAAAGAAGATAATTATGTCAACATTTTTAGCATTTATTAGGCCAAATGATCGTTACCGTTATGATCTTTTAATAAAGAAATTTTAAATGATCTATTAAATTATCTTTTACAAAGCAGATAATTATGTCAATATTTTTAGCATTTATTAGGCTAAATGATCGTTACCGTTATGATCTTTTATAAGGAAACTTTAAATGATCTCTTAAATTATCTTTTACAAAGAACATAATTATGTCAACCTTTTTAGCATTTGTTAGATCCAATGATCGTTACCGTTATGATCTTTTAATAAAGAAATTTTAAATGATCGATTAAATTATCTTTTACAAAGAAGATAATTATGTCAACTTTTTTAGCATTTATTAGGCCCGATGATCGTTACCGTTATGATCTTTTAATAAATAAATTTTAAATGATCTAATAAATTATTTTGTACAAAGAAGATAATTATGTCAACATTTTTAGCATTTATTAGCCAAATGATCGTTACCGTTATGATCTTTTAATAGAGAAATTTTAAATGATCTATTAAATTATCTTTTACAAAGCAGATAATTATGTCAACTTGTTTAGCATTTATTAGGCCCAACGATCGTTACCGTTATGATCTTTTGATAAAGAAATTTTAAATGATCTATTAAATTATCTTTTACACAGAAAACTATCTAAAATTTTGTAGCATTTATTAGGCCCAATGATTGTTACCGTTATGATATTTTGTAAAGACATTTCAAATCATCTATTAAATTATCTTTTACAAAGAAGATAATTATGTCAACATTTTTTGCATTTATTAGGCCAAATGATCGATACCGTTATGATCTTTTAATAAAGAAATTTTAAATGATCTATTAAATTATCTTTTACGAAGAAGATAATTATGTCAACATTTTTAGCATTTATTAGGCCAAATGATCGTTACCGTTAAGATCTTTTATACATAAACTTTAAATGATCTCTAAAATTATCTTTTACAAGGAAGATAATTATGTCAACTTTTTTAGCATTTATTAGGCCCAATGATCATTACCGTTATGAGATTTTAATAAAGAAATTTTAAATGATCTATTAAATTATCTTTTATAAAGAAGATAATTATGTCAACATTTTTAGCATTTATTAGCCAAATGATCGTTACCATTATGATCTTTTCGTAAAGAAATTTTAAATGATCTATTAAATTATCTTTTACAAATAAGATAATTATCTCAACTTTTTTAGCATTTATTAGGCCCAATGATCGTTATCGTTATGATCTTTTAATAAAGAAATTTTAAATGATCTAATAAATTATTTTTTACAAAGAAGATAATTATGTCAACTTTTTTAGCATTTATTAGGCCCGATGATCGTTACCGTTATGATCTTTTAATAAATACATTTTAAATGATCTAATAAATTATTTTGTACAAAGAAGATAATTATGTCAATATTTTTAGCATTTATTAGCCAAATGATCGTTACCGTTATGATCTTTTAATAGAGAAATTTTAAATGATCTATTAAATTATCTTTTACTAAGCAGATAATTATGTCAACATTTTTAGCATTTATTAGGCTAAATGATCGTTACCATTATGATCTTTTATAAAGAAACTTTAAATGATCTCTTAAATTATCTTTTACAAAGAACATAATTATGTCAACCTTTTTAGCATTTGTTAGACCCAATGATCGTTACCGTTATGATCTTTTAATAAAGAAATATTAAATGATCGATTAAATTATCTTTTACAAAGAAGATAATTATGTCAACTTTTTTAGCATTTATTAGGCCCGATGATCGTTACCGTTATGATCTTTTAATAAATAAATTTTAAATGATTTAATAAATTATTTTGTACAAAGAAGATAATTATGTCAACATTTTTAGCATTTATTAGCCAAATGATCGTTACCGTTATGATCTTTTAATAGAGAAATTTTAAATGATCTATTAAATTATCTTTTACAAAAAATATAATTATGTCAACATTTTTTGCATTTATTAGGCCAAATGATCGTTACCGTTATGATCTTTTAATAAAGAAATTTTAAATGATCTATTAAATTATCTTTTATGAAGAAGATAATTATGTCAACATTTTTAGCATTTTTTAGGCCAAATGATCGTTACCGTTAAGATCTTTTATAAATAAACTTTAAATGATCCCTTAAATTATCTTTTACAAAGAAGATAATTATGTCAACTTTTTTAGCATTTATTAGGCCCAATGATCATTACCGTTATGATATTTTAATAAAGAAATTTTAAATGATCTATTAAAATATCTTTTACAAAGAAGATAATTATGTCAAATTTTTTAGCATTTATTAGGCCCAATGATCGTTACCATTATGATCTTTTAATAAAGAAATTTTAAATGATCTAATAAATTATTTTTTACAAAGAAGATAATTATGTCAACATTTTTAGCATTTATTAGCCAAATGATCGTTACCGTTATGATCTTTTAATAAAGATATTTTAAATGATCGATTAAATTATCTTTTACAAAGAAGATTATTATGTCAACCTTTTTAGCGTTTATTAGGCCCAATGATCGTTACCGTTGTGATCTTTTAGTAAATAAATTTTAAATGATCTAATAAATTATCTTTTAGAAAGAATATAATTCTGTCAACATTTTTAGCATTTATTAGGCCAAATGATCGTTACTGTTATGATCTTTTAATAAAGAAATTTTAAATGATCTATTAAATTATCTTTTACAAAGAAGATAATTATGTAAACGTTTTTAGCATTTATTAGGCCCAATGATCGTTACCTTTATGATCTTTTAATAAAGAAATTTAGAATGATCTATTAAATTATATTTTACAAAGAAGATAATTATGTCAATATTTTTAGCATTTATTAGGCCAAATGATCGTTACCGTTATGATCTTTTAATAAAGAAATTTTAAATGATCTATTAAATTATCTTTTACAAAGCAGATAATTATGTCAACATTTTTAGCATTTATTAGGCTAAATGATCGTTACCATTATGATCTTTTATAAAGAAACTTTAAATGATCTGATAAATTATCTTTTACAAAGCAGATAATTATGTCAACATTTTTAGCATTTGTTAGGCTAAATGATCGTTACCATTATGATCTTTTATAAAGAAACTTTAAATGATCTGATAAATTATCTTTTACAAAGCAGATAATTATGTCAACATTTTTACCATTTACTAGGCTAAATGATCGTTACCGTTATGATCTTTTATAAAAAAACTTTAAATGATCTCTTAAATTATCTTTTACAAAGCAGATAATTATGTCAACATTTTTACCATTTACTAGGCTAAATGATCGTTACCGTTATGATCTTTTATAAAGAAACTTTAAATGATCTAATAAATTATTTTTTACAAAGAAGATAATTATGTCAACATTTTTAGCATTTATTAGGTTAAATGATCATTACTGTTATGATCTTTTAATAAAAAAATTTTAAATGATCTATTAAATTATCTTTTACAAAGAAGATAATTATGTCAACATTTTTAGCATTTATTAGGCCAAATGATCGTTACCGTTATCATCTTTTAATAAAGAAATTTTAAATGATCTATTAAATTATCTTTTACAAAGAAGATAATTATGTCAACTTTTTTAGCATTTAATAGGCCCAATGATCGTTACCGTTATGATCTTTTAATAAATAAATTTTAAATGATCTAATAAATAATTTTTTACAAAGAATATAATTATGTCAACATTTTTAGCATTTATTAGCCAAATGATCGTTACCGTTATGATCTTTTAATAGAGAAATTTTAAATGATGTATTAAATTATCTTTTACAAAGAAGATAATTATGTCAACTTTTTTAGCATTTATTAGGCCCAATGATCGTTACCTTTATGATCTTTTAATAAAGAAATTTTAAATGATCTAATACATTATCTTTTACAAAGAAGATAATTATGTCAACATTTTTAGCATTTATTAGGCCAAATGATCGTTACCGTTATGATGTTTTAATAAAGAAATTTTAAATGATCTATTAAATTATCTTTTACAAAGAAGATAATTATGTCAACATTTTTAGCATTTATTAGGCAAATGATCATTACCGTTATGATCTTTTAATAAAAAAATTTTAAATGATCTATTAAATTATCTTTTACAAAGCAGATAATTATCTCAACATTTTTAGCATTTACTACGCTAAATGATCGTTACCGTTATGATCTTTTATAAAGAAACTTTAAATGATCTCTTAAATTATCTTTTACAAACAAGATAATTATGTCAACCTTTTTAGCATTTGTTAGACCCAATGATCGTTACCGTTATGATCTTTTAATAAAGAAATTTTAAATAATTGATTAAATTATCTTTTACAAAGAAGATAATTATGTCAACTTTTTTAGCGTTTATTAGGCCCAATGATCGTTACCGTTATGATCTTTTAATAAAGAAATTTTAAATGATCGATTAAATTATCTTTTACATAGAAGATAATTATGTCAACATTTTTAGCATTTATTAGGCCCAATGATCGTTACCTTTATGATCTTTTAATAAAGAAATTTTAAATGATCTAATACATTATCTTTTACAAAGAAAATAATTATGTCAACATTTTTAGCATTTATTAGGCCAAATGATCGTTACCGTTAAGATCTTTTATAAATAAACTTTAAATGATCCCTTAAATTATCTTTTACAAAGAAGATAATTATGTCAACTTTTTTAGCATTTATTAGGCCCAATGATCATTACCGTTATGATATTTTAATAAAGAAATTTTAAATGATCAATTAAATTATCTTTTACAAAGAAGATAATTATGTCAAATTTTTTAGCATTTATTAGGCCCAATGATCGTTACCATTATGATCTTTTAATAAGGAAATTTTAAAAGATCTAATACATTATCTTTTACAAAGAAAATAATTATGTCAACATTTTTAGCATTTATTAGGCCAAATGATCGTTACCGTTAAGATCTTTTATAAGGAAACTTTAAATGATCTCTTAAATTATCTTTTACAAAGAACATAATTGTGTCAACCTTTTATCATTTGTTAGATCCAATGATCGTTACCGTTATGATCTTTTAATAAAGAAATTTTAAATGATCGATTAAATTATCTTTTACAAAGAAGATAATTATGTCAACTTTTTTAGCATTTATTAGGCCCGATGATCGTTACCGTTATGATCTTTTAATAAATAAATTTTAAATGATCTAATAAATTATTTTGTACAAAGAAGATAATTATGTCAACATTTTTAGCATTTATTAGCCAAATGATCGTTACCGTTATGATCTTTTAATAGAGAAATTTTAAATGATCTATTAAATTATCTTTTACAAAGCAGATAATTATGTCAACTTGTTTAGCATTTATTAGGCCCAACGATCGTTACCGTTATGATCTTTTGATAAAGAAATTTTAAATGATCTATTAAATTATCTTTTACACAGAAAACTATCTAAAATTTTGTAGCATTTATTAGGCCCAATGATTGTTACCGTTATGATATTTTGTAAAGACATTTCAAATCATCTATTAAATTATCTTTTACAAAGAAGATAATTATGTCAACATTTTTTGCATTTATTAGGCCAAATGATCGATACCGTTATGATCTTTTAATAAAGAAATTTTAAATGATCTATTAAATTATCTTTTACGAAGAAGATAATTATGTCAACATTTTTAGCATTTATTAGGCCAAATGATCGTTACCGTTAAGATCTTTTATACATAAACTTTAAATGATCTCTAAAATTATCTTTTACAAGGAAGATAATTATGTCAACTTTTTTAGCATTTATTAGGCCCAATGATCATTACCGTTATGAGATTTTAATAAAGAAATTTTAAATGATCTATTAAATTATCTTTTATAAAGAAGATAATTATGTCAACATTTTTAGCATTTATTAGCCAAATGATCGTTACCATTATGATCTTTTCGTAAAGAAATTTTAAATGATCTATTAAATTATCTTTTACAAATAAGATAATTATCTCAACTTTTTTAGCATTTATTAGGCCCAATGATCGTTATCGTTATGATCTTTTAATAAAGAAATTTTAAATGATCTAATAAATTATTTTTTACAAAGAAGATAATTATGTCAACTTTTTTAGCATTTATTAGGCCCGATGATCGTTACCGTTATGATCTTTTAATAAATACATTTTAAATGATCTAATAAATTATTTTGTACAAAGAAGATAATTATGTCAATATTTTTAGCATTTATTAGCCAAATGATCGTTACCGTTATGATCTTTTAATAGAGAAATTTTAAATGATCTATTAAATTATCTTTTACTAACCAGATAATTATGTCAACATTTTTAGCATTTATTAGGCTAAATGATCGTTACCATTATGATCTTTTATAAAGAAACTTTAAATGATCTCTTAAATTATCTTTTACAAAGAACATAATTATGTCAACCTTTTTAGCATTTGTTAGACCCAATGATCGTTACCGTTATGATCTTTTAATAAAGAAATATTAAATGATCGATTAAATTATCTTTTACAAAGAAGATAATTATGTCAACTTTTTTAGCATTTATTAGGCCCGATGATCGTTACCGTTATGATCTTTTAATAAATAAATTTTAAATGATTTAATAAATTATTTTGTACAAAGAAGATAATTATGTCAACATTTTTAGCATTTATTAGCCAAATGATCGTTACCGTTATGATCTTTTAATAGAGAAATTTTAAATGATCTATTAAATTATCTTTTACAAAAAATATAATTATGTCAACATTTTTTGCATTTATTAGGCCAAATGATCGTTACCGTTATGATCTTTTAATAAAGAAATTTTAAATGATCTATTAAATTATCTTTTACGAAGAAGATAATTATGTCAACATTTTTAGCATTTTTTAGGCCAAATGATCGTTACCGTTAAGATCTTTTATAAATAAACTTTAAATGATCCCTTAAATTATCTTTTACAAAGAAGATAATTATGTCAACTTTTTTAGCATTTATTAGGCCCAATGATCATTACCGTTATGATATTTTAATAAAGAAATTTTAAATGATCTATTAAAATATCTTTTACAAAGAAGATAATTATGTCAAATTTTTTAGCATTTATTAGGCCCAATGATCGTTACCATTATGATCTTTTAATAAAGAAATTTTAAATGATCTAATAAATTATTTTTTACAAAGAAGATAATTATGTCAACATTTTTAGCATTTATTAGCCAAATGATCGTTACCGTTATGATCTTTTAATAAAGATATTTTAAATGATCGATTAAATTATCTTTTACAAAGAAGATTATTATGTCAACCTTTTTAGCGTTTATTAGGCCCAATGATCGTTACCGTTGTGATCTTTTAGTAAATAAATTTTAAATGATCTAATAAATTATCTTTTAGAAAGAATATAATTCTGTCAACATTTTTCGCATTTATTAGGCCAAATGATCGTTACTGTTATGATCTTTTAATAAAGAAATTTTAAATGATCTATTAAATTATCTTTTACAAAGAAGATAATTATGTAAACTTTTTTAGCATTTATTAGGCCCAATGATCGTTACCTTTATGATCTTTTAATAAAGAAATTTAGAATGATCTATTAAATTATATTTTACAAAGAAGATAATTATGTCAATATTTTTAGCATTTATTAGGCCAAATGATCGTTACCGTTATGATCTTTTAATAAAGAAATTTTAAATGATCTATTAAATTATCTTTTACAAAGCAGATAATTATGTCAACATTTTTAGCATTTATTAGGCTAAATGATCGTTACCATTATGATCTTTTATAAAGAAACTTTAAATGATCTGATAAATTATCTTTCACAAAGCAGATAATTATGTCAACATTTTTAGCATTTATTAGGCTAAATGATCGTTACCATTATGATCTTTTATAAAGAAACTTTAAATGATGTCTTAAATTATCTTTTACAAAGCAGATAATTATGTCAACATTTTTAGCATTTATTAGGCTAAATGATCGTTACCATTATGATCTTTTATAAAGAAACTTTAAATGATCTGATAAATTATCTTTTACAAAGCAGATAATTATGTCAACATTTTTACCATTTACTAGGCTAAATGATCGTTACCGTTATGATCTTTTATAAAGAAACTTTAAATGATCTCTTAAATTATCTTTTACAAAGCAGATAATTATGTCAACATTTTTACCATTTACTAGGCTAAATGATCGTTACCGTTATGATCTTTTATAAAGAAACTTTAAATGATCTAATAAATTATTTTTTACAAAGAAGATAATTATGTCAACATTTTTAGCATTTATTAGGTTAAATGATCATTACCGTTATGATCTTTTAATAAAAAAATTTTAAATGATCTATTAAATTATCTTTTACAAAGAAGATAATTATGTCAACATTTTTAGCATTTATTAGGCCAAATGATCGTTACCGTTATCATCTTTTAATAAACAAATTTTAAATGATCTATTAAATTATCTTTTACAAAGAAGATAATTATGTCAACTTTTTTAGCATTTATTAGGCCCAATGATCGTTACCGTTATGATCTTTTAATAAATAAATTTTAAATGATCTAATAAATAATTTTTTACAAAGAATATAATTATGTCAACATTTTTAGCATTTATTAGCCAAATGATCGTTACCGTTATGATCTTTTAATAGAGAAATTTTAAATGATGTATTAAATTATCTTTTACAAAGAAGATAATTATGTCAACTTTTTTAGCATTTATTAGGCCCAATGATCGTTACCTTTATGATCTTTTAATAAAGAAATTTTAAATGATCTAATACATTATCTTTTACAAAGAAGATAATTATGTCAACATTTTTAGCATTTATTAGGCCAAATGATCGTTACCGTTATGATGTTTTAATAAAGAAATTTTAAATGATCTATTAAATTATCTTTTACAAAGAAGATAATTATGTCAACATTTTTAGCATTTATTAGGCAAATGATCATTACCGTTATGATCTTTTAATAAAAAAATTTTAAATGATCTATTAAATTATCTTTTACAAAGCAGATAATTATCTCAACATTTTTAGCGTTTACTACGCTAAATGATCGTTACCGTTATGATCTTTTATAAAGAAACTTTAAATGATCTCTTAAATTATCTTTTACAAACAAGATAATTATGTCAACCTTTTTAGCATTTGTTAGACCCAATGATCGTTACCGTTATGATCTTTTAATAAAGAAATTTTAAATAATTGATTAAATTATCTTTTACAAAGAAGATAATTATGTCAACTTTTTTAGCGTTTATTAGGCCCAATGATCGTTACCGTTATGATCTTTTAATAAAGAAATTTTAAATGATCGATTAAATTATCTTTTACATAGAAGATAATTATGTCAACATTTTTAGCATTTATTAGGCCCAATGATCGTTACCTTTATGATCTTTTAATAAAGAAATTTTAAATGATCTAATACATTATCTTTTACAAAGAAAATAATTATGTCAACATTTTTAGCATTTATTAGGCCAAATGATCGTTACCGTTAAGATCTTTTATAAATAAACTTTAAATGATCCCTTAAATTATCTTTTACAAAGAAGATAATTATGTCAACTTTTTTAGCATTTATTAGGCCCAATGATCATTACCGTTATGATATTTTAATAAAGAAATTTTAAATGATCAATTAAATTATCTTTTACAAAGAAGATAATTATGTCAAATTTTTTAGCATTTATTAGGCCCAATGATCGTTACCATTATGATCTTTTAATAAGGAAATTTTAAATGATCTAATAAATTATTTTTTACAAAGAAGATAATTCTGTCAACATTTTTAGCATTTATTAGGCCAAATGATTGTTACCGTTATGATCTTTTATAAAGAAACTTTAAATGATCTGTTAAATTTTCTTTTACAAAGAAGATAATTATGTCAACATTTTTAGCATTTATTAGGCCAAATGATCGTTACCGTTATGATCTTTTAATAAAGAAATTTTAAATGATCTATTAAATTATCTTTTACAAAGCAGATAATTATGTCAACTTTTTTACCATTTACTAGGCTAAATGATCGTTACCGTTATGATCTTTTATAAAGAAACTTTAAATGATCTCTTAAATTATCTTTTACAAAGAAGATAATTATGTCAACCTTTTTAGCATTTGTTAGAGCCAATGATCGTTACCGTTATGATCTTTTAATAAAGAAATTTTAAATGATCGATTAAATTATCTTTTACAAAGAAGATAGTTATGTCAACTTTTTTAGCGTTTATTAGGCCCAATTATCGTTACCGTTATGATCTTTTAGTAAAGAAATTTTAAATGATCTAATAAATTTTCTTTTAGAAAGAATATAATTCTGTCAACATTTTTAGCATTTATTAGGCCAAATGATCGTTATCGTTATGATCTTTTAATAAAGAAATTTTAAATGATCTAATAAATTATTTTTTACAACGAAGATAATTATGTCAACTTTTTTAGCATTTATTAGGCCCAATGATCATTACCGTTATGATCTTTTAATAAAGAAATTTTAAATGATCTAATAAATTATTTTTTACAAAGAAGATAATTATGTCAACATTTTTAGCATTTGTTAGGTTAAATGATCATTACCGTTATGATCTTTTAATAAAAAAATTTTAAATGATCTATTAAATTATCTTTTACAAAGAAGATAATTATGTCAACATTTTTAACATTTATTAGGCCAAATGATCGTTACCGTTATCATCTTTTAATAAAGAAATTTTAAATGATCTATTAAATTATCTTTTACAAAGAAGATAATTATGTCAACTTTTTTAGCATTTATTAGGCCCAATGATCGTTACCGTTATGATCTTTTAATAAATAAATTTTAAATGATCTAATAAATAATTTTTTACAAAGAATATAATTATGTCAACATTTTTAGCATTTATTAGCCAAATGATCGTTACCGTTATGATCTTTTAATAGAGAAATTTTAAATGATCTATTAAATTATCTTTTACAAAGAAGATAATTATGTAAACTTTTTTAGCATTTATTAGGCCCAATGATCGTTACCTTTATGATCTTTTAATAAAGAAATTTTAAATGATCTATTAAATTATATTTTACAAAGAAGATAATTATGTCAATATTTTTAGCATTTATTAGGCCAAATGATCGTTACCGTTATGATCTTTTAATAAAGAAATTTTAAATGATCTATTAAATTATCTTTTACAAAGCAGATAATTATGTCAACATTTTTAGCATTTATTAGGCTAAATGATCGTTACCATTATGATCTTTTATAAAGAAACTTTAAATGATCTGATAAATTATCTTTTACAAAGCAGATAATTATGTCAACATTTTTAGCATTTATTAGGCTAAATGATCGTTACCATTATGATCTTTTATAAAGAAACTTTAAATGATGTCTTAAATTATCTTTTACAAAGCAGATAATTATGTCAACATTTTTAGGATTTATTAGGCTAAATGATCGTTACCATTATGATCTTTTATAAAGAAACTTTAAATGATCTGATAAATTATCTTTTACAAAGCAGATAATTATGTCAACATTTTTACCATTTACTAGGCTAAATGATTGTTACCGTTATGATCTTTTATAAAGAAACTTTAAATGATCTCTTAAATTATCTTTTACAAAGAAGATAATTATGTCAACCTTTTTAGCATTTGTTAGAGCCAATGATCGTTACCGTTATGATCTTTTAATAAAGAAATTTTAAATGATCGATTAAATTATCTTTTACAAAGAAGATAGTTATGTCAACTTTTTTAGCGTTTATTAGGCCCAATTATCGTTACCGTTATGATCTTTTAGTAAAGAAATTCTAAATGATCTAATAAATTTTCTTTTAGAAAGAATATAATTCTGTCAACATTTTTAGCATTTATTAGGCCAAATGATCGTTACCGTTATGATCTTTTAATAAATAAATTTTAAATGATCTAATAAATAATTTTTTACAAAGAATATAATTATGTCAACATTTTTAGCATTTATTAGCCAAATGATCGTTACCGTTATGATCTTTTAATAGAGAAATTTTAAATGATCTATTAAATTATCTTTTACAAAGAAGATAATTATGTCAACTTTTTTAGCATTTATTAGGCCCAATGATCGTTACCTTTATGATCTTTTAATAAAGAAATTTTAAATGATCTAATACATTATCTTTTACAAAGAAGATAATTATGTCAACATTTTTAGCATTTATTAGGCCAAATGATCGTTACCGTTATGATGTTTTAATAAAGAAATTTTAAATGATCTATTAAATTATCTTTTACAAAGAAGATAATTATGTCAACATTTTTAGCATTTATTAGGCCAAATGATCGTTACCGTTATGATGTTTTAATAAAGAAATTTTAAATGATCTAATAAATTATTTTTTACAAAGAAGATAATTATGTCAACATTTTTAGCATTTATTAGCCAAATGATCGTTACCGTTATGATCTTTTAATAAAGATATTTTAAATGATCGATTAAATTATCTTTTACAAAGAAGATTATTATGTCAACCTTTTTAGCGTTTATTAGGCCCAATGATCGTTACCGTTGTGATCTTTTAGTAAATAAATTTTAAATGATCTAATAAATTATCTTTTAGAAAGAATATAATTCTGTCAACATTTTTAGCATTTATTAGGCCAAATGATCGTTACTGTTATGATCTTTTAATAAAGAAATTTTAAATGATCTATTAAATTATCTTTTACAAAGCAGATAATTATGTCAACATTTTTAGCATTTATTAGGCTAAATGATCGTTACCGTTATGTTCTTTTAATAAAGAAATTTTAAATGATCTATTAAATTATCTTTTACAGAGCAGATAATTATGTCAACATTTTTAGCATTTACTAGGCTAAATGATCGTTACCGTTATGATCTTTTAATAAAGAAATTTTAAATGATCTATTAAATTATCTTTTACAAAGAAGATAATTATGTAAACTTTTTTAGCATTTATTAGGCCCAATGATCGTTACCTTTATGATCTTTTAATAAAGAAATTTTAAATGATCTATTAAATTATATTTTACAAAGAAGATAATTATGTCAATATTTTTAGCATTTATTAGGCCAAATGATCGTTACCGTTATGATCTTTTAATAAAGAAATTTTAAACGATCTATTAAATTATCTTTTACAAAGCAGATAATTATGTCAACATTTTTAGCATTTATTAGGCTAAATGATCGTTACCATTATGATCTTTTATAAAGAAACTTTAAATGATCTGATAAATTATCTTTTACAAAGCAGATAATTATGTCAACATTTTTAGCATTTATTAGGCTAAATGATCGTTACCATTATGATCTTTTATAAAGAAACTTTAAATGATGTCTTAAATTATCTTTTACAAAGCAGATAATTATGTCAACATTTTTAGCATTTATTAGGCTAAATGATCGTTACCATTATGATCTTTTATAAAGAAACTTTAAATGATCTGATAAATTATCTTTTACAAAGCAGATAATTATGTCAACATTTTTACCATTTACTAGGCTAAATGATCGTTACAGTTATGATCTTTTATAAAGAAACTTTAAATGATCTCTTAAATTATCTTTTACAAAGAAGATAATTATGTCAACCTTTTTAGCATTTGTTAGAGCCAATGATCGTTACCTTTATGATCTTTTAATAAAGAAATTTTAAATGATCGATTAAATTATCTTTTACAAAGAAGATAGTTATGTCAACTTTTTTAGCGTTTATTAGGCCCAATTATCGTTACCGTTATGATCTTTTAGTAAAGAAATTTTAAATGATCTAATAAATTTTCTTTTAGAAAGAATATAATTCTGTCAACATTTTTAGCATTTATTAGGCCAAATGATCGTTATCGTTATGATCTTTTAATAAAGAAATTTTAAATGATCTAATAAATTATTTTTTACAACGAAGATAATTATGTCAACTTTTTTAGCATTTATTAGGCCCAATGATCATTACCGTTATGATCTTTTAATAAAGAAATTTTAAATGATCTAATAAATTATTTTTTACAAAGAAGATAATTATGTCAACATTTTTAGCATTTGTTAGGTTAAATGATCATTACCGTTATGATCTTTTAATAAAAAAATTTTAAATGATCTATTAAATTATCTTTTACAAAGAAGATAATTATGTCAACATTTTTAACATTTATTAGGCCAAATGATCGTTACCGTTATCATCTTTTAATAAAGAAATTTTAAATGATCTATTAAATTATCTTTTACAAAGAAGATAATTATGTCAACTTTTTTAGCATTTATTAGGCCCAATGATCGTTACCGTTATGATCTTTTAATAAATAAATTTTAAATGATCTAATAAATAATTTTTTACAAAGAATATAATTATGTCAACATTTTTAGCATTTATTAGCCAAATGATCGTTACCGTTATGATCTTTTAATAGAGAAATTTTAAATGATCTATTAAATTATCTTTTACAAAGAAGATAATTATGTAAACTTTTTTAGCATTTATTAGGCCCAATGATCGTTACCTTTATGATCTTTTAATAAAGAAATTTTAAATGATCTATTAAATTATATTTTACAAAGAAGATAATTATGTCAATATTTTTAGCATTTATTAGGCCAAATGATCGTTACCGTTATGATCTTTTAATAAAGAAATTTTAAATGATCTATTAAATTATCTTTTACAAAGCAGATAATTATGTCAACATTTTTAGCATTTATTAGGCTAAATGATCGTTACCATTATGATCTTTTATAAAGAAACTTTAAATGATTTGATAAATTATCTTTTACAAAGCAGATAATTATGTCAACATTTTTAGCATTTATTAGGCTAAATGATCGTTACCATTATGATCTTTTATAAAGAAACTTTAAATGATGTCTTAAATTATCTTTTACAAAGCAGATAATTATGTCAACATTTTTAGGATTTATTAGGCTAAATGATCGTTACCATTATGATCTTTTATAAAGAAACTTTAAATGATCTGATAAATTATCTTTTACAAAGCAGATAATTATGTCAACATTTTTACCATTTACTAGGCTAAATGATTGTTACCGTTATGATCTTTTATAAAGAAACTTTAAATGATCTCTTAAATTATCTTTTACAAAGAAGATAATTATGTCAACCTTTTTAGCATTTGTTAGAGCCAATGATCGTTACCGTTATGATCTTTTAATAAAGAAATTTTAAATGATCGATTAAATTATCTTTTACAAAGAAGATAGTTATGTCAACTTTTTTAGCGTTTATTAGGCCCAATTATCGTTACCGTTATGATCTTTTAGTAAAGAAATTTTAAATGATCTAATAAATTTTCTTTTAGAAAGAATATAATTCTGTCAACATTTTTAGCATTTATTAGGCCAAATGATCGTTATCGTTATGATCTTTTAATAAAGAAATTTTAAATGATCTAATAAATTATTTTTTACAACGAAGATAATTATGTCAACTTTTTTAGCATTTATTAGGCCCAATGATCGTTACCGTCATGATCTTTTAATAAAGAAATTTTAAATGATCTAATAAATTATTTTTTACAAAGAAGATAATTATGTCAACATTTTTAGCATTTATTAGGTTAAATGATCATTACCGTTATGATCTTTTAATAAAAAAATTTTAAATGATCTATTAAATTATCTTTTACAAAGAAGATAATTATGTCAACATTTTTAGCATTTATTAGGCCAAATGATCGTTACCGTTATCATCTTTTAATAAAGAAATTTTAAATGATCTATTAAATTATCTTTTACAAAGAAGATAATTATGTCAACTTTTTTAGCATTTATTAGGCCCAATGATCGTTACCGTTATGATCTTTTAATAAATAAATTTTAAATGATCTAATAAATAATTTTTTACAAAGAATATAATTATGTCAACATTTTTAGCATTTATTAGCCAAATGATCGTTACCGTTATGATCTTTTAATAGAGAAATTTTAAATGATCTATTAAATTATCTTTTACAAAGAAGATAATTATGTCAACTTTTTTAGCATTTATTAGGCCCAATGATCGTTACCTTTATGATCTTTTAATAAAGAAATTTTAAATGATCTAATACATTATCTTTTACAAAGAAGATAATTATGTCAACATTTTTAGCATTTATTAGGCCAAATGATCGTTACCGTTATGATGTTTTAATAAAGAAATTTTAAATGATCTATTAAATTATCTTTTACAAAGAAGATAATTATGTCAACATTTTTAGCATTTATTAGGCAAATGATCATTACCGTTATGATCTTTTAATAAAAAAATTTTAAATGATCTATTAAATTATCTTTTACAAAGCAGATAATTATCTCAACATTTTTAGCATTTACTACGCTAAATGATCGTTACCGTTATGATCTTTTATAAAGAAACTTTAAATGATCTCTTAAATTATCTTTTACAAAGAAGATAATTATGTCAACCTTTTTAGCATTTGTTAGACCCAATGATCGTTACCGTTATGATCTTTTAATAAAGAAATTTTAAATGATCGATTAAATTATCTTTTACAAAGAAGATAATTATGTCAACTTTTTTAGCATTTATTAGGCCCGATGATCGTTACCGTTATGATCTTTTAATAAATACATTTTAAATGATCTAATAAATTATTTTGTACAAAGAAGATAATTATGTCAATATTTTTAGCATTTATTAGCCAAATGATCGTTACCGTTATGATCTTTTAATAGAGAAATTTTAAATGATCTATTAAATTATCTTTTACTAAGCAGATAATTATGTCAACATTTTTAGCATTTATTAGGCTAAATGATCGTTACCATTATGATCTTTTATAAAGAAACTTTAAATGATCTCTTAAATTATCTTTTACAAAGAACATAATTATGTCAACCTTTTTAGCATTTGTTAGACCCAATGATCGTTACCGTTATGATCTTTTAATAAAGAAATATTAAATGATCGATTAAATTATCTTTTACAAAGAAGATAATTATGTCAACTTTTTTAGCATTTATTAGGCCCGATGATCGTTACCGTTATGATCTTTTAATAAATAAATTTTAAATGATTTAATAAATTATTTTGTACAAAGAAGATAATTATGTCAACATTTTTAGCATTTATTAGCCAAATGATCGTTACCGTTATGATCTTTTAATAGAGAAATTTTAAATGATCTATTAAATTATCTTTTACAAAAAATATAATTATGTCAACATTTTTTGCATTTATTAGGCCAAATGATCGTTACCGTTATGATCTTTTAATAAAGAAATTTTAAATGATCTATTAAATTATCTTTTACGAAGAAGATAATTATGTCAACATTTTTAGCATTTTTTAGGCCAAATGATCGTTACCGTTAAGATCTTTTATAAATAAACTTTAAATGATCCCTTAAATTATCTTTTACAAAGAAGATAATTATGTCAACTTTTTTAGCATTTATTAGGCCCAATGATCATTACCGTTATGATATTTTAATAAAGAAATTTTAAATGATCTATTAAAATATCTTTTACAAAGAAGATAATTATGTCAAATTTTTTAGCATTTATTAGGCCCAATGATCGTTACCATTATGATCTTTTAATAAAGAAATTTTAAATAATCTAATAAATTATTTTTTACAAAGAAGATAATTATGTCAACATTTTTAGCATTTATTAGCCAAATGATCGTTACCGTTATGATCTTTTAATAAAGATATTTTAAATGATCGATTAAATTATCTTTTACAAAGAAGATTATTATGTCAACCTTTTTAGCGTTTATTAGGCCCAATGATCGTTACCGTTGTGATCTTTTAGTAAATAAATTTTAAATGATCTAATAAATTATCTTTTAGAAAGAATATAATTCTGTCAACATTTTTAGCATTTATTAGGCCAAATGATCGTTACTGTTATGATCTTTTAATAAAGAAATTTTAAATGATCTATTAAATTATCTTTTACAAAGCAGATAATTATGTCAACATTTTTAGCATTTATTAGGCTAAATGATCGTTACCGTTATGTTCTTTTAATAAAGAAATTTTAAATGATCTATTAAATTATCTTTTACAGAGCAGATAATTATGTCAACATTTTTAGCATTTACTAGGCTAAATGATCGTTACCGTTATGATCTTTTAATAAAGAAATTTTAAATGATCTATTAAATTATCTTTTACAAAGAAGATAATTATGTAAACTTTTTTAGCATTTATTAGGCCCAATGATCGTTACCTTTATGATCTTTTAATAAAGAAATTTTAAATGATCTATTAAATTATATTTTACAAAGAAGATAATTATGTCAATATTTTTAGCATTTATTAGGCCAAATGATCGTTACCGTTATGATCTTTTAATAAAGAAATTTTAAACGATCTATTAAATTATCTTTTACAAAGCAGATAATTATGTCAACATTTTTAGCATTTATTAGGCTAAATGATCGTTACCATTATGATCTTTTATAAAGAAACTTTAAATGATCTGATAAATTATCTTTTACAAAGCAGATAATTATGTCAACATTTTTAGCATTTATTAGGCTAAATGATCGTTACCATTATGATCTTTTATAAAGAAACTTTAAATGATGTCTTAAATTATCTTTTACAAAGCAGATAATTATGTCAACATTTTTAGCATTTATTAGGCTAAATGATCGTTACCATTATGATCTTTTATAAAGAAACTTTAAATGATCTGATAAATTATCTTTTACAAAGCAGATAATTATGTCAACATTTTTACCATTTACTAGGCTAAATGATCGTTACCGTTATGATCTTTTATAAAGAAACTTTAAATGATCTCTTAAATTATCTTTTACAAAGAAGATAATTATGTCAACCTTTTTAGCATTTGTTAGAGCCAATGATCGTTACCGTTATGATCTTTTAATAAAGAAATTTTAAATGATCGATTAAATTATCTTTTACAAAGAAGATAGTTATGTCAACTTTTTTAGCGTTTATTAGGCCCAATTATCGTTACCGTTATGATCTTTTAGTAAAGAAATTTTAAATGATCTAATAAATTTTCTTTTAGAAAGAATATAATTCTGTCAACATTTTTAGCATTTATTAGGCCAAATGATCGTTATCGTTATGATCTTTTAATAAAGAAATTTTAAATGATCTAATAAATTATTTTTTACAACGAAGATAATTATGTCAACTTTTTTAGCATTTATTAGGCCCAATGATCATTACCGTTATGATCTTTTAATAAAGAAATTTTAAATGATCTAATAAATTATTTTTTACAAAGAAGATAATTATGTCAACATTTTTAGCATTTGTTAGGTTAAATGATCATTACCGTTATGATCTTTTAATAAAAAAATTTTAAATGATCTATTAAATTATCTTTTACAAAGAAGATAATTATGTCAACATTTTTAACATTTATTAGGCCAAATGATCGTTACCGTTATCATCTTTTAATAAAGAAATTTTAAATGATCTATTAAATTATCTTTTACAAAGAAGATAATTATGTCAACTTTTTTAGCATTTATTAGGCCCAATGATCGTTACCGTTATGATCTTTTAATAAATAAATTTTAAATGATCTAAGAAATAATTTTTTACAAAGAATATAATTATGTCAACATTTTTAGCATTTATTAGCCAAATGATCGTTACCGTTATGATCTTTTAATAGAGAAATTTTAAATGATCTATTAAATTATCTTTTACAAAGAAGATAATTATGTAAACTTTTTTAGCATTTATTAGGCCCAATGATCGTTACCTTTATGATCTTTTAATAAAGAAATTTTAAATGATCTATTAAATTATATTTTACAAAGAAGATAATTATGTCAATATTTTTAGCATTTATTAGGCCAAATGATCGTTACCGTTATGATCTTTTAATAAAGAAATTTTAAATGATCTATTAAATTATCTTTTACAAAGCAGATAATTATGTCAACATTTTTAGCATTTATTAGGCTAAATGATCGTTACCATTATGATCTTTTATAAAGAAACTTTAAATGATCTGATAAATTATCTTTTACAAAGCAGATAATTATGTCAACATTTTTAGCATTTATTAGGCTAAATGATCGTTACCATTATGATCTTTTATAAAGAAACTTTAAATGATGTCTTAAATTATCTTTTACAAAGCAGATAATTATGTCAACATTTTTAGGATTTATTAGGCTAAATGATCGTTACCATTATGATCTTTTATAAAGAAACTTTAAATGATCTGATAAATTATCTTTTACAAAGCAGATAATTATGTCAACATTTTTACCATTTACTAGGCTAAATGATTGTTACCGTTATGATCTTTTATAAAGAAACTTTAAATGATCTCTTAAATTATCTTTTACAAAGAAGATAATTATGTCAACCTTTTTAGCATTTGTTAGAGCCAATGATCGTTACCGTTATGATCTTTTAATAAAGAAATTTTAAATGATCGATTAAATTATCTTTTACAAAGAAGATAGTTATGTCAACTTTTTTAGCGTTTATTAGGCCCAATTATCGTTACCGTTATGATCTTTTAGTAAAGAAATTTTAAATGATCTAATAAATTTTCTTTTAGAAAGAATATAATTCTGTCAACATTTTTAGCATTTATTAGGCCAAATGATCGTTATCGTTATGATCTTTTAATAAAGAAATTTTAAATGATCTAATAAATTATTTTTTACAACGAAGATAATTATGTCAACTTTTTTAGCATTTATTAGGCCCAATGATCGTTACCGTTATGATCTTTTAATAAAGAAATTTTAAATGATCTAATAAATTATTTTTTACAAAGAAGATAATTATGTCAACATTTTTAGCATTTATTAGGTTAAATGATCATTACCGTTATGATCTTTTAATAAAAAAATTTTAAATGATCTATTAAATTATCTTTTACAAAGAAGATAATTATGTCAACATTTTTAGCATTTATTAGGCCAAATGATCGTTACCGTTATCATCTTTTAATAAAGAAATTTTAAATGATCTATTAAATTATCTTTTACAAAGAAGATAATTATGTCAACTTTTTTAGCATTTATTAGGCCCAATGATCGTTACCGTTATGATCTTTTAATAAATAAATTTTAAATGATCTAATAAATAATTTTTTACAAAGAATATAATTATGTCAACATTTTTAGCATTTATTAGCCAAATGATCGTTACCGTTATGATCTTTTAATAGAGAAATTTTAAATGATCTATTAAATTATCTTTTACAAAGAAGATAATTATGTCAACTTTTTTAGCATTTATTAGGCCCAATGATCGTTACCTTTATGATCTTTTAATAAAGAAATTTTAAATGATCTAATACATTATCTTTTACAAAGAAGATAATTATGTCAACATTTTTAGCATTTATTAGGCCAAATGATCGTTACCGTTATGATGTTTTAATAAAGAAATTTTAAATGATCTATTAAATTATCTTTTACAAAGAAGATAATTATGTCAACATTTTTAGCATTTATTAGGCAAATGATCATTACCGTTATGATCTTTTAATAAAAAAATTTTAAATGATCTATTAAATTATCTTTTACAAAGCAGATAATTATCTCAACATTTTTAGCATTTACTACGCTAAATGATCGTTACCGTTATGATCTTTTATAAAGAAACTTTAAATGATCTCTTAAATTATCTTTTACAAACAAGATAATTATGTCAACCTTTTTAGCATTTGTTAGACCCAATGATCGTTACCGTTATGATCTTTTAATAAAGAAATTTTAAATAATTGATTAAATTATCTTTTACAAAGAAGATAATTATGTCAACTTTTTTAGCGTTTATTAGGCCCAATGATCGTTACCGTTATGATCTTTTAATAAAGAAATTTTAAATGATCGATTAAATTATCTTTTACATAGAAGATAATTATGTCAACATTTTTAGCATTTATTAGGCCCAATGATCGTTACCTTTATGATCTTTAAATAAAGAAATTTTAAATGATCTAATACATTATCTTTTACAAAGAAAATAATTATGTCAACATTTTTAGCATTTATTAGGCCAAATGATCGTTACCGTTAAGATCTTTTATAAATAAACTTTAAATGATCCCTTAAATTATCTTTTACAAAGAAGATAATTATGTCAACTTTTTTAGCATTTATTAGGCCCAATGATCATTACCGTTATGATATTTTAATAAAGAAATTTTAAATGATCAATTAAATTATCTTTTACAAAGAAGATAATTATGTCAAATTTTTTAGCATTTATTAGGCCCAATGATCGTTACCATTATGATCTTTTAATAAGGAAATTTTAAATGATCTAATAAATTATCTTTTAGAAAGAATATAATTCTGTCAATATTTTTAGCATTTATTAGGCCAAATGATCGTTACCGTTATGATCTTTTAATAAAGAAATTTTAAATGATCTATTAAATTATCTTTTACAAAAAAGATAATTATGTCAACTTTTTTAGCATTTATTAGGCCCAATGATCGTTACCGTTATGATCTTTTAATAAAGAAATTTTAAATGATCCCTTAAATTATCTTTTACAAAGAAGATAATTATGTCAACTTTTTTAGCATTTATTAGGCCCAATGATCATTACCGTTATGATATTTTAATAAAGAAATTTTAAATGATCAATTAAATTATCTTTTACAAAGAAGATAATTATGTCAAATTTTTTAGCATTTATTAGGCCCAATGATCGTTACCATTATGATCTTTTAATAAGGAAATTTTAAATGATCTAATAAATTATCTTTTAGAAAGAATATAATTCTGTCAATATTTTTAGCATTTATTAGGCCCAACGATCGTTACCGTTATGATCTTTTGATAAAGAAATTTTAAATGATCTATTAAATTATCTTTTACACAGAAAACTATCTAAAATTTTGTAGCATTTATTAGGCCCAATGATTGTTACCGTTATGATATTTTGTAAAGACATTTCAAATCATCTATTAAATTATCTTTTACAAAGAAGATAATTATGTCAACATTTTTTGCATTTATTAGGCCAAATGATCGATACCGTTATGATCTTTTAATAAAGAAATTTTAAATGATCTATTAAATTATCTTTTACGAAGAAGATAATTATGTCAACATTTTTAGCATTTATTAGGCCAAATGATCGTTACCGTTAAGATCTTTTATACATAAACTTTAAATGATCTCTTAAATTATCTTTTACAAGGAAGATAATTATGTCAACTTTTTTAGCATTTATTAGGCCCAATGATCATTACCGTTATGAGATTTTAATAAAGAAATTTTAAATGATCTATTAAATTATCTTTTATAAAGAAGATAATTATGTCAACATTTTTAGCATTTATTAGCCAAATGATCTTACCATTATGATCTTTTCGTAAAGAAATTTTAAATGATCTATTAAATTATCTTTTACAAATAAGATAATTATCTCAACTTTTTTAGCATTTATTAGGCCCAATGATCGTTATCGTTATGATCTTTTAATAAAGAAATTTTAAATGATCTAATAAATTATTTTTTACAAAGAAGATAATTATGTCAACTTTTTTAGCATTTATTAGGCCCGATGATCGTTACCGTTATGATCTTTTAATAAATACATTTTAAATGATCTAATAAATTATTTTGTACAAAGAAGATAATTATGTCAATATTTTTAGCATTTATTAGCCAAATGATCGTTACCGTTATGATCTTTTAATAGAGAAATTTTAAATGATCTATTAAATTATCTTTTACTAAGCAGATAATTATGTCAACATTTTTAGCATTTATTAGGCTAAATGATCGTTACCATTATGATCTTTTATAAAGAAACTTTAAATGATCTCTTAAATTATCTTTTACAAAGAACATAATTATGTCAACCTTTTTAGCATTTGTTAGACCCAATGATCGTTACCGTTATGATCTTTTAATAAAGAAATATTAAATGATCGATTAAATTATCTTTTACAAAGAAGATAATTATGTCAACTTTTTTAGCATTTATTAGGCCCGATGATCGTTACCGTTATGATCTTTTAATAAATAAATTTTAAATGATTTAATAAATTATTTTGTACAAAGAAGATAATTATGTCAACATTTTTAGCATTTATTAGCCAAATGATCGTTACCGTTATGATCTTTTAATAGAGAAATTTTAAATAATCTATTAAATTATCTTTTACAAAAAATATAATTATGTCAACATTTTTTGCATTTATTAGGCCAAATGATCGTTACCGTTATGATCTTTTAATAAAGAAATTTTAAATGATCTATTAAATTATCTTTTACGAAGAAGATAATTATGTCAACATTTTTAGCATTTTTTAGGCCAAATGATCGTTACCGTTAAGATCTTTTATAAATAAACTTTAAATGATCCCTTAAATTATCTTTTACAAAGAAGATAATTATGTCAACTTTTTTAGCATTTATTAGGCCCAATGATCATTACCGTTATGATATTTTAATAAAGAAATTTTAAATGATCTATTAAAATATCTTTTACAAATAAGATAATTATGTCAAATTTTTTAGCATTTATTAGGCCCAATGATCGTTACCATTATGATCTTTTAATAAAGAAATTTTAAATGATCTAATAAATTATTTTTTACAAAGAAGATAATTATGTCAACATTTTTAGCATTTATTAGCCAAATGATCGTTACCGTTATGATCTTTTAATAAAGATATTTTAAATGATCGATTAAATTATCTTTTACAAAGAAGATTATTATGTCAACCTTTTTAGCGTTTATTAGGCCCAATGATCGTTACCGTTGTGATCTTTTAGTAAATAAATTTTAAATGATCTAATAAATTATCTTTTAGAAAGAATATAATTCTGTCAACATTTTTAGCATTTATTAGGCCAAATGATCGTTACTGTTATGATCTTTTAATAAAGAAATTTTAAATGATCTATTAAATTATCTTTTACAAAGCAGATAATTATGTCAACATTTTTAGCATTTATTAGGCTAAATGATCGTTACCGTTATGTTCTTTTAATAAAGAAATTTTAAATGATCTATTAAATTATCTTTTACAGAGCAGATAATTATGTCAACATTTTTAGCATTTACTAGGCTAAATGATCGTTACCGTTATGATCTTTTAATAAAGAAATTTTAAATGATCTATTAAATTATCTTTTACAAAGAAGATAATTATGTAAACTTTTTTAGCATTTATTAGGCCCAATGATCGTTACCTTTATGATCTTTTAATAAAGAAATTTTAAATGATCTATTAAATTATATTTTACAAAGAAGATAATTATGTCAATATTTTTAGCATTTATTAGGCCAAATGATCGTTACCGTTATGATCTTTTAATAAAGAAATTTTAAATGATCTATTAAATTATCTTTTACAAAGCAGATAATTATGTCAACATTTTTAGCATTTATTAGGCTAAATGATCGTTACCATTATGATCTTTTATAAAGAAACTTTAAATGATCTGATAAATTATCTTTTACAAAGCAGATAATTATGTCAACATTTTTAGCATTTATTAGGCTAAATGATCGTTACCATTATGATCTTTTATAAAGAAACTTTAAATGATGTCTTAAATTATCTTTTACAAAGCAGATAATTATGTCAACATTTTTAGCATTTATTAGGCTAAATGATCGTTACCATTATGATCTTTTATAAAGAAACTTTAAATGATCTGATAAATTATCTTTTACAAAGCAGATAATTATGTCAACATTTTTACCATTTACTAGGTTAAATGATCGTTACCGTTATGATCTTTTATAAAGAAACTTTAAATGATCTCTTAAATTATCTTTTACAAAGAAGATAATTATGTCAACCTTTTTAGCATTTGTTAGAGCCAATGATCGTTACCGTTATGATCTTTTAATAAAGAAATTTTAAATGATCGATTAAATTATCTTTTACAAAGAAGATAGTTATGTCAACTTTTTTAGCGTTTATTAGGCCCAATTATCGTTACCGTTATGATCTTTTAGTAAAGAAATTTTAAATGATCTAATAAATTTTCTTTTAGAAAGAATATAATTCTGTCAACATTTTTAGCATTTATTAGGCCAAATGATCGTTATCGTTATGATCTTTTAATAAAGAAATTTTAAATGATCTAATAAATTATTTTTTACAACGAAGATAATTATGTCAACTTTTTTAGCATTTATTAGGCCCAATGATCGTTACCGTTATGATCTTTTAATAAAGAAATTTTAAATGATCTAATAAATTATTTTTTACAAAGAAGATAATTATGTCAACATTTTTAGCATTTATTAGGTTAAATGATCATTACCGTTATGATCTTTTAATAAAAAATTTTAAATGATCTATTAAATTATCTTTTACAAAAAAGATAATTATGTCAATATTTTTAGCATTTATTAGGCCAAATGATCGTTACCGTTATCATCTTTTAATAAAGAAATTTTAAATGATCTATTATATTATCTTTTACAAAGAAGATAATTATGTCAACTTTTTTAGCATTTATTAGGCCCAATGATCGTTACCGTTATGATCTTTTAATAAATAAATTTTAAATGATCTAATAAATAACTTTTTACAAAGAATATAATTATGTCAACATTTTTAGCATTTATTAGCCAAATGATCTTTACCGTTATGATCTTTTAATAGAGAAATTTTAAATGATCTATTAAATTATCTTTTACAAAGAAGATAATTATGTCAACTTTTTTTGCATTTATTAGGCCCAATGATCGTTACCTTTATGATCTTTTAATAAAGAAATTTTAAATGATCTAATACATTATCTTTTACAAAGAAGATAATTATGTCAACATTTTTAGCATTTATTAGGCCAAATGATCGTTACCGTTATGATGTTTTAATAAAGAAATTTTAAATGATCTATTAAATTTTCTTTTACAAAGAAGATAATTATGTCAACATTTTTAGCATTTATTAGGCAAATGATCATTACCGTTATGATCTTTTAATAAAAAAATTTTAAATGATCTATTAAATTATCTTTTACAAAGCAGATAATTATCTCAACATTTTTAGCATTTACTACGCTAAATGATCGTTACCGTTATGATCTTTTATAAAGAAACTTTAAATGATCTCTTAAATTATCTTTTACAAACAAGATAATTATGTCAACCTTTTTAGCATTTGTTAGACCCAATGATCGTTACCGTTATGATCTTTTAATAAAGAAATTTTAAATAATTGATTAAATTATCTTTTACAAAGAAGATAATTATGTCAACTTTTTTAGCGTTTATTAGGCCCAATGATCGTTACCGTTATGATCTTTTAATAAAGAAATTTTAAATGATCGATTAAATTATCTTTTACATAGAAGATAATTATGTCAACATTTTTAGCATTTATTAGGCCCAATGATCGTTACCTTTATGATCTTTTAATAAAGAAATTTTAAATGATCTAATACATTATCTTTTACAAAGAAAATAATTATGTCAACATTTTTAGCATTTATTAGGCCAAATGATCGTTACCGTTAAGATCTTTTATAAATAAACTTTAAATGATCCCTTAAATTATCTTTTACAAAGAAGATAATTATGTCAACTTTTTTAGCATTTATTAGGCCCAATGATCATTACCGTTATGATATTTTAATAAAGAAATTTTAAATGATCAATTAAATTATCTTTTACAAAGAAGATAATTATGTCAAATTTTTTAGCATTTATTAGGCCCAATGATCGTTACCATTATGATCTTTTAATAAGGAAATTTTAAATGATCTAATAAATTATCTTTTAGAAAGAATATAATTCTGTCAATATTTTTAGCATTTATTAGGCCAAATGATCGTTACCGTTATGATCTTTTAATAAAGAAATTTTAAATGATCTATTAAATTATCTTTTACAAAAAAGATAATTATGTCAACTTTTTTAGCATTTATTAGGCCCAATGATCGTTACCGTTATGATCTTTTAATAAAGAAATTTTAAATGATCTAATAAATTATCTTTTACAAAGAAGATAATTATGTCAACATTTTTAGCATTTATTAGGCCAAATGATCGTTACCGTTATGATCTTTTAATAAAGAAATTTTAAATGATCTATTAAATTATCTTTTACAAAGCAGATAATTATGTCAATATTTTTAGCATTTATTAGGCTAAATGATCGTTACCGTTATGATCTTTTATAAGGAAACTTTAAATGATCTCTTAAATTATCTTTTACAAAGAACATAATTATGTCAACCTTTTTAGCATTTGTTAGATCCAATGATCGTTACCGTTATGATCTTTTAATAAAGAAATTTTAAATGATCGATTAAATTATCTTTTACAAAGAAGATAATTATGTCAACTTTTTTAGCATTTATTAGGCCCGATGATCGTTACCGTTATGATCTTTTAATAAATAAATTTTAAATGATCTAATAAATTATTTTGTACAAAGAAGATAATTATGTCAACATTTTTAGCATTTATTAGCCAAATGATCGTTACCGTTATGATCTTTTAATAGAGAAATTTTAAATGATCTATTAAATTATCTTTTACAAAGCAGATAATTATGTCAACTTGTTTAGCATTTATTAGGCCCAACGATCGTTACCGTTATGATCTTTTGATAAAGAAATTTTAAATGATCTATTAAATTATCTTTTACACAGAAAACTATCTAAAATTTTGTAGCATTTATTAGGCCCAATGATTGTTACCGTTATGATATTTTGTAAAGACATTTCAAATCATCTATTAAATTATCTTTTACAAAGAAGATAATTATGTCAACATTTTTTGCATTTATTAGGCCAAATGATCGATACCGTTATGATCTTTTAATAAAGAAATTTTAAATGATCTATTAAATTATCTTTTACGAAGAAGATAATTATGTCAACATTTTTAGCATTTATTAGGCCAAATGATCGTTACCGTTAAGATCTTTTATACATAAACTTTAAATGATCTCTTAAATTATCTTTTACAAGGAAGATAATTATGTCAACTTTTTTAGCATTTATTAGGCCCAATGATCATTACCGTTATGAGATTTTAATAAAGAAATTTTAAATGATCTATTAAATTATCTTTTATAAAGAAGATAATTATGTCAACATTTTTAGCATTTATTAGCCAAATGATCGTTACCATTATGATCTTTTCGTAAAGAAATTTTAAATGATCTATTAAATTATCTTTTACAAATAAGATAATTATCTCAACTTTTTTAGCATTTATTAGGCCCAATGATCGTTATCGTTATGATCTTTTAATAAAGAAATTTTAAATGATCTAATAAATTATTTTTTACAAAGAAGATAATTATGTCAACTTTTTTAGCATTTATTAGGCCCGATGATCGTTACCGTTATGATCTTTTAATAAATACATTTTAAATGATCTAATAAATTATTTTGTACAAAGAAGATAATTATGTCAATATTTTTAGCATTTATTAGCCAAATGATCGTTACCGTTATGATCTTTTAATAGAGAAATTTTAAATGATCTATTAAATTATCTTTTACAAAGCAGATAATTATGTCAACTTGTTTAGCATTTATTAGGCCCAACGATCGTTACCGTTATGATCTTTTGATAAAGAAATTTTAAATGATCTATTAAATTATCTTTTACACAGAAAACTATCTAAAATTTTGTAGCATTTATTAGGCCCAATGATTGTTACCGTTATGATATTTTGTAAAGACATTTCAAATCATCTATTAAATTATCTTTTACAAAGAAGATAATTATGTCAACATTTTTTGCATTTATTAGGCCAAATGATCGATACCGTTATGATCTTTTAATAAAGAAATTTTAAATGATCTATTAAATTATCTTTTACGAAGAAGATAATTATGTCAACATTTTTAGCATTTATTAGGCCAAATGATCGTTACCGTTAAGATCTTTTATACATAAACTTTAAATGATCTCTTAAATTATCTTTTACAAGGAAGATAATTATGTCAACTTTTTTAGCATTTATTAGGCCCAATGATCATTACCGTTATGAGATTTTAATAAAGAAATTTTAAATGATCTATTAAATTATCTTTTATAAAGAAGATAATTATGTCAACATTTTTAGCATTTATTAGCCAAATGATCATTACCATTATGATCTTTTCGTAAAGAAATTTTAAATGATCTATTAAATTATCTTTTACAAATAAGATAATTATCTCAACTTTTTTAGCATTTATTAGGCCCAATGATCGTTATCGTTATGATCTTTTAATAAAGAAATTTTAAATGATCTAATAAATTATTTTTTACAAAGAAGATAATTATGTCAACTTTTTTAGCATTTATTAGGCCCGATGATCGTTACCGTTATGATCTTTTAATAAATACATTTTAAATGATCTAATAAATTATTTTGTACAAAGAAGATAATTATGTCAATATTTTTAGCATTTATTAGCCAAATGATCGTTACCGTTATGATCTTTTAATAGAGAAATTTTAAATGATCTATTAAATTATCTTTTACTAAGCAGATAATTATGTCAACATTTTTAGCATTTATTAGGCTAAATGATCGTTACCATTATGATCTTTTATAAAGAAACTTTAAATGATCTCTTAAATTATCTTTTACAAAGAACATAATTATGTCAACCTTTTTAGCATTTGTTAGACCCAATGATCGTTACCGTTATGATCTTTTAATAAAGAAATATTAAATGATCGATTAAATTATCTTTTACAAAGAAGATAATTATGTCAACTTTTTTAGCATTTATTAGGCCCGATGATCGTTACCGTTATGATCTTTTAATAAATAAATTTTAAATGATTTAATAAATTATTTTGTACAAAGAAGATAATTATGTCAACATTTTTAGCATTTATTAGCCAAATGATCGTTACCGTTATGATCTTTTAATAGAGAAATTTTAAATAATCTATTAAATTATCTTTTACAAAAAATATAATTATGTCAACATTTTTTGCATTTATTAGGCCAAATGATCGTTACCGTTATGATCTTTTAATAAAGAAATTTTAAATGATCTATTAAATTATCTTTTACGAAGAAGATAATTATGTCAACATTTTTAGCATTTTTTAGGCCAAATGATCGTTACCGTTAAGATCTTTTATAAATAAACTTTAAATGATCCCTTAAATTATCTTTTACAAAGAAGATAATTATGTCAACTTTTTTAGCATTTATTAGGCCCAATGATCATTACCGTTATGATATTTTAATAAAGAAATTTTAAATGATCTATTAAAATATCTTTTACAAATAAGATAATTATGTCAAATTTTTTAGCATTTATTAGGCCCAATGATCGTTACCATTATGATCTTTTAATAAAGAAATTTTAAATGATCTAATAAATTATTTTTTACAAAGAAGATAATTATGTCAACATTTTTAGCATTTATTAGCCAAATGATCGTTACCGTTATGATCTTTTAATAAAGATATTTTAAATGATCGATTAAATTATCTTTTACAAAGAAGATTATTATGTCAACCTTTTTAGCGTTTATTAGGCCCAATGATCGTTACCGTTGTGATCTTTTAGTAAATAAATTTTAAATGATCTAATAAATTATCTTTTAGAAAGAATATAATTCTGTCAACATTTTTAGCATTTATTAGGCCAAATGATCGTTACTGTTATGATCTTTTAATAAAGAAATTTTAAATGATCTATTAAATTATCTTTTACAAAGCAGATAATTATGTCAACATTTTTAGCATTTATTAGGCTAAATGATCGTTACCGTTATGTTCTTTTAATAAAGAAATTTTAAATGATCTATTAAATTATCTTTTACAGAGCAGATAATTATGTCAACATTTTTAGCATTTACTAGGCTAAATGATCGTTACCGTTATGATCTTTTAATAAAGAAATTTTAAATGATCTATTAAATTATCTTTTACAAAGAAGATAATTATGTAAACTTTTTTAGCATTTATTAGGCCCAATGATCGTTACCTTTATGATCTTTTAATAAAGAAATTTTAAATGATCTATTAAATTATATTTTACAAAGAAGATAATTATGTCAATATTTTTAGCATTTATTAGGCCAAATGATCGTTACCGTTATGATCTTTTAATAAAGAAATTTTAAATGATCTATTAAATTATCTTTTACAAAGCAGATAATTATGTCAACATTTTTAGCATTTATTAGGCTAAATGATCGTTACCATTATGATCTTTTATAAAGAAACTTTAAATGATCTGATAAATTATCTTTTACAAAGCAGATAATTATGTCAACATTTTTAGCATTTATTAGGCTAAATGATCGTTACCATTATGATCTTTTATAAAGAAACTTTAAATGATGTCTTAAATTATCTTTTACAAAGCAGATAATTATGTCAACATTTTTAGCATTTATTAGGCTAAATGATCGTTACCATTATGATCTTTTATAAAGAAACTTTAAATGATCTGATAAATTATCTTTTACAAAGCAGATAATTATGTCAACATTTTTACCATTTACTAGGTTAAATGATCGTTACCGTTATGATCTTTTATAAAGAAACTTTAAATGATCTCTTAAATTATCTTTTACAAAGAAGATAATTATGTCAACCTTTTTAGCATTTGTTAGAGCCAATGATCGTTACCGTTATGATCTTTTAATAAAGAAATTTTAAATGATCGATTAAATTATCTTTTACAAAGAAGATAGTTATGTCAACTTTTTTAGCGTTTATTAGGCCCAATTATCGTTACCGTTATGATCTTTTAGTAAAGAAATTTTAAATGATCTAATAAATTTTCTTTTAGAAAGAATATAATTCTGTCAACATTTTTAGCATTTATTAGGCCAAATGATCGTTATCGTTATGATCTTTTAATAAAGAAATTTTAAATGATCTAATAAATTATTTTTTACAACGAAGATAATTATGTCAACTTTTTTAGCATTTATTAGGCCCAATGATCGTTACCGTTATGATCTTTTAATAAAGAAATTTTAAATGATCTAATAAATTATTTTTTACAAAGAAGATAATTATGTCAACATTTTTAGCATTTATTAGGTTAAATGATCATTACCGTTATGATCTTTTAATAAAAAAATTTTAAATGATCTATTAAATTATCTTTTACAAAGAAGATAATTATGTCAACATTTTTAGCATTTATTAGGCCAAATGATCGTTACCGTTATCATCTTTTAATAAAGAAATTTTAAATGATCTATTATATTATCTTTTACAAAGAAGATAATTATGTCAACTTTTTTAGCATTTATTAGGCCCAATGATCGTTACCGTTATGATCTTTTAATAAATAAATTTTAAATGATCTAATAAATAATTTTTTACAAAGAATATAATTATGTCAACATTTTTAGCATTTATTAGCCAAATGATCGTTACCGTTATGATCTTTTAATAGAGAAATTTTAAATGATCTATTAAATTATCTTTTACAAAGAAGATAATTATGTCAACTTTTTTAGCATTTATTAGGCCCAATGATCGTTACCTTTATGATCTTTTAATAAAGAAATTTTAAATGATCTAATACATTATCTTTTACAAAGAAGATAATTATGTCAACATTTTTAGCATTTATTAGGCCAAATGATCGTTACCGTTATGATGTTTTAATAAAGAAATTTTAAATGATCTATTAAATTTTCTTTTACAAAGAAGATAATTATGTCAACATTTTTAGCATTTATTAGGCAAATGATCATTACCGTTATGATCTTTTAATAAAAAAAATTTAAATGATCTATTAAATTATCTTTTACAAAGCAGATAATTATCTCAACATTTTTAGCATTTACTACGCTAAATGATCGTTACCGTTATGATCTTTTATAAAGAAACTTTAAATGATCTCTTAAATTATCTTTTACAAACAAGATAATTATGTCAACCTTTTTAGCATTTGTTAGACCCAATGATCGTTACCGTTATGATCTTTTAATAAAGAAATTTTAAATAATTGATTAAATTATCTTTTACAAAGAAGATAATTATGTCAACTTTTTTAGCGTTTATTAGGCCCAATGATCGTTACCGTTATGATCTTTTAATAAAGAAATTTTAAATGATCGATTAAATTATCTTTTACATAGAAGATAATTATGTCAACATTTTTAGCATTTATTAGGCCCAATGATCGTTACCTTTATGATCTTTTAATAAAGAAATTTTAAATGATCTAATACATTATCTTTTACAAAGAAAATAATTATGTCAACATTTTTAGCATTTATTAGGCCAAATGATCGTTACCGTTATGATCTTTTAATAAAGAAATTTTAAATGATCGATTAAATTATCTTTTACATAGAAGATAATTATGTCAACATTTTTAGCATTTATTAGGCTAAATGATCGTTACCGTTATGATCTTTTATAAAGAAACTTTAGATGATCTATTAAATTATTTTTTACAAAGAAGATAATTATGTGAACATTTTTAGCATTTATTAGGCCAAATGATAGTTACCGTTATGATCTTTTAATAAAGAAATTTTAAATGATCTATTAAATTATATTTTACAAAGAAGATAATTATACCCTATCGTAGCCTACCCTACCCTACCCTAGCCTAGGCTATCCTATCCTAGCCTAGCCTACCATATCCTAGCTTACCCTACCCTACCCTAGCCTAGTCTACCGTACCCTAACCTACCCTAGCCGTGCCTACCATACCCTAGCCTAGCCTACCATACCCTAGCCAAGCCTACCCTACCATACTTAACACTACCTTACCCTATCCTAACATAGCTTAACCTAGTCTAGTCTACGCTAGTCTATCCTAGCCTACCCTACTATATCCTAGCCTACCCTACCCTAGTCTATCCTACCCTATCCTACTCTATCTTATCCTATCCTATCCTAGCCTATCCTAACCTAGACTAGCCTACCCTATCCTAACCTAGTCTACCCTACCCTAGCCTAGCCTACTGTTATATACCCTAGCCTAGCCTAGCCTTGCCTAGCCTACCCTACTCTTGCCTAACCTACCGTTGCCTGACCTACCCTACCCTACCATAGCCTACCCTACCCTACCCTACCCTATCCTAGCCTACCCTACCGTAGGCTACCCGTGGCCTAGCCTAACAGTCTAGTCTACCCTAGTTTATCCTAGCCTACCCTACTCTATCCTAACCTAGCCTACCCGAGTCTATCCTAGCCTAGCCTAGCGTTGCCTACCCTACCCTAGCATATCCTACCCTACCCTACCCTACCATATCTTAACCTAGCCTAGCCTACCCTAGTCTATCCTAGCCTAGCCTACTCTATCCTATCCTATCCTATCCTATCCTAGCCTATCCTAGCCTATCCTATCCTATCCTAACCTAACCTAGCTAACCTACCCGAGTCTACCCTACCCTAGCCTAGCATTGCCTACCCTACCCTACCCTACCCTAGCATTGCCTAACCTACCCTTGCCTAACCTACCCTACCCTACCCTAGCATATCCTACCCTACCATATCCTAACCTAGCCTAGCCTAGCCTACCCTATCCTAGCCTACCCTATCCTAGCCTACCCTAGCCTACCCTACCGTTGCCTACCCTACCTTTGCCTACCCTACCCTAACCTAACCTAACCTAACCTAGAATAACATAGCCTATCCTAGCCTACTCTACCGTAGGCTATCCGTAGCCTAGCCTAACCTATCCTAGCCTACCCTACTCAATCCTAGCCTACCCTACTCAATCCTAGCCTACCCTACTCTAGCTTATCCTATCTAGCCTACCCTACCCTACCCTAACCTAGCCTAGCCTATCCTATCCTAACCTAGTCTAGCCTACCCTAACCTAGCCTAGCCTAGCCTACCCTAGTTTACCCTAGCCTAGCCTACCCTAGCTAACCCTAGCCTAACCAACCCTTCCCTACCCTAGCCTACCCTAACCCTACCCTACCCTACCCTTGCGTAGCCTAACCTAGTCTAGTCTACCCTAGTCTATCCTAGCCTACCCTACTCTATCCTATCCTACCCTAGCCTACCCTATCCTATCCTATCCTATCCTATCCTATCATATCATATCCTATCATGGCCTGGCCTAGCCTAGCCTAGCCTAGCTTATCCAATCCAATCCTACCATACCCTACCTTAGCCTAGTCTACCCTAGCCTAGTCTACCATACACTACCCTGCCCTACCCTACCCTACCCTACCCTAGTCTACCCTACCCGAGCCTACCCTGGCCTAGCCTACCCTAGCCTAGTCTATCCTACCCTGGCCTAGCCTACTCTATCATATCCTATCCTATCCTATCCTAGCCTATCCTAACCTAGCCTAGCCTACCCAAGTCTACCCTACCCTAGCCTAGCGTTGCCTACCCTACCCTACCCTAGCCTTGCCTAACCTACCTTTACCTAACGTACCTTACCCTACCCTAGCATATCCTACCCTACCATATCCTAACCTATCCTATCCTAGCCTACCCTAGCTTACCCTAGCCTACCCTAACCTAGCCTAGCCTACTCTATCCTATCCTATCCTACTCTACCCCACCATATCCTAACGTAGCCTAACCTAGTCTAGTCTACCCTAGTCTATCCTAGCCTACCCTACTCTATCCTAGCCTACTTTACCCTAGTCTATCCTAGCCTACCCTACTCTATCCTATCCTAGCCTACTTTACCCTAGTCTATCCTAGCCTACCCTACTCTATCCTATCCTAACCTAGCCTACTCTATCCTATCCAAGCCTACCCTACTCTATCCTAGCCTAACCTACCTTATCCTAACATAGCCTAGCCTACCCTATCTTAACCTAGCCTAGCCTAGCCTATCCTATCCTAGCCTAGCCTATCCTAGCTAGCCTACCCTACCCTATCCTAGCTAGCCTACCCTACCTTATCCTATCCTATCCTATCATGGCCTGGCCTAGCCTGGCCTATCCAATCCAATCCTACCATACCCTACCCTACCCTAACCTAGTCTACCCTACCCTACCCTAATCTACCCTACCATACCCTACCCTAGCCTAGTATACCCTACCCTATCCTAGCCTAGTCTACCCTACCCTATCCTAGCCTAGTCTACCCTACCCTACCCTACCCTAGCCTACCGTGGCCTACCTTGGCCTAGCCTACCCTACCCTAACCCATCCTAGCTACCCTAGCCTACCCTAACCTACCCTACTCTATCCTAGCCTAGCCTACCCTACTTTATCCTATCCAAGCCTACCCTACTCTATCCTAGCCTAACCTACCTTATCCTAACATAGCCTAGCCTACCCTATCTTAACCTAGCCTAGCCTAGCCTATCCTATCCTAGCCTAGCCTATCCAATCCTACCATACCCTACCCTACCCTAATCTACCCTAACATACCCTACCCTAGCATAGTATACCCTACCCTATCCTAGCCTAGTCTACCATACCCTACCCTAGCCTACCCTGGCCTACCTTGGCCTAGCCTACCCTACCCTAACCCATCCTAGCCTACCCTAGCCTACCCTAACCTACCCTACTCTATCCTATCCAAGCCTACCCTACTCTATCCTATCCAAGCCTACCCTACTCTATCCTATCCAAGCCTACCCTACTCTATCCTAGCCTAACCTACCTCATCCTAACATAGCCTAGCCTACCCTATCTTAACCTAGCCTAGCCTAGCCTTTCCTATCCTAGCCTACCCTATCCTAGCTAGCCTACCCTACCCTATCCTAGCTAGCCTACCCTACCCTATCCTATCCTATCCTATCATGGCCTGGCCTAGCCTAGCCTATCCTAGCCTGGCCTATCCAATCCAATCCTACCATACCCTACCCTACCTTAACCTAATCTACCCTACCCTACCCTAATCTACCCTACCATACCCTACCCTAGCCTAGTATACCCTACCCTATCCTAGTCTAGTCTACCCTAGTCTATCCTAGCCTACCCTACTCTATCCTAGCCTACCTTACCTTAGTCTATCCTAGCCTACCCTACTCTATCCTATCCTAGCCTACCCTACTCTAGCCTAGCCTAGCCTACCCTACTCTAGCCTAGCCTAGCCTACCTTAACTTAGTCTAGCCTAGCCTAGCCTAGCCTATCCTAACCTAGCCTAGCCTATCCTAACCTAATCTACCCTACTCTACCTAAGCCTAGCGTTGCCTACCCTAGCCTATTATTATCTACTCTACCCTAGCCTAGCCTACCTTTACCTAACCTACCATACCCTACCTACCCTAACCTACCCTACCCTACCCTACCCTAACCTACCCTACCCTACCCTACCCTATCCGAGCCTAGCCTAATCTAGCCTACCCTAACCTACCCTACCCTACCCTACTGTAGGCTACCCCTAACCTACCCTATCCTAGTCTAGTCTACCCTAACCTAGTCTAATCTATCCTAGCCTACCCTACTCTATCCTAGCCTAGCCTACCCTAGTCTATCCTAGCCTAGCCTACCCTAGTCTATCCTAGCCTACCGTACTCTATCCTATCCTATCATAGCCTAGCCTAGTCTAGCCTAGCCTAGCCTAACCTACCCTAGTCTAACCTACCCTACCCTACCCTACCCTAGCCTAGCCTACCGTACCCTTGCCTAACCTACCCTTGCCTAGCCTACCCTACCCTATCTTACCCTAGCCTAGCATGCCTTAGCCTACCCTGCCCTACCCTAGCGTGCCCTAGCCTACCCTACCCACCATAGGCTACCTTAAACCCTACCCACCATATGTTACCCTAAACCCTACCCTACCGTACCTATTGGGCTTGAAGAAGAAGAAATCCTTCTTTAACATACCTTGTAAGAGACTCATACCTCTTTTGTGTGAATCCTACTAGGTCCCACTTAAATGTGCTTATGTGCATAAC